>JACDQD010000103.1:4925000-9850000 GCA_019843655.1 Lethocerus indicus | reverse complement strand
ATAAAAGAAATTGGAATACAGCAATCTGATTTCGGGGATGGAGTTGATTACACGGACTGATAGCTAACTATCACTATGGGGTTCCATGGTGTAATGGTTAGCACTCTGGACTCTGAATCCAGCGATCCGAGTTCAAATCTCGGTGGGACCTTGACTAGTATTTTCATAGAAAAAAGAAATTTGGAATACACAATCTGAGTTTCGGGAGGTGTTGATTACACGCTATCTGACTGATAGCTAACTAATACTATGGGGGTTCCATGGTGTAATGGTTAGCACTCTGGACTCTGAATCCAGCGATCCGAGTTCAAATCTCGGTGGAACCTTGACTAGTATTTTCGTAATATAAAAAGAAATTGGAATAGCAATCTGAGTTCGGGGATTTGATTACACGGATCTGATAGCTTTCACTATTGGGTTCCATGGTGTAATGGTTAGCACTCTGGACTCTGAATCCAGCGATCCGAGTTCAAATCTCGGTGGAACCTTGACTAGTATTTTCGTAATATAAAAGAAATTGGAATACAGCAATCTGATTTCGGGGATGGAATTGATTACACGGACTGATAGCTAACTATCACTATGGGGTTCCATGGTGTAATGGTTAGCACTCTGGACTCTGAATCCAGCGATCCGAGTTCAAATCTCGGTGGAACCTTGACTAGTATTATTATAGAAAAAAAGTAAATTTAATAGAACATTAATCTGAGTTACCGGCGTGCTTTGATTGCGCTCTCTGATATATAATATCACTATGGGGTTCCATGGTGTAATGGTTAGCACTCTGGACTCTGAATCCAGCGATCCGAGTTCAAATCTCGGTGGGACCTAGACTGTTATTTTCATAGGAAAAAAATTCAATAGAACTTTAATCTGAGTTACCGGAGTGATTTGATTGCGCTCTCTGATGTATAAACATCACTATGGGGTTCCATGGTGTAATGGTTAGCACTCTGGACTCTGAATCCAGCGATCCGAGTTCAAATCTCGGTGGAACCTTAGACTAGAACTTATTTTCATAGATCAATGGGGTTCCATGGTGTAGATGGTTAACTCTGGACTCTTAAATCCGAGTTCAAAACTTTCAATCTGAGTTACCGGAGTGATTCGATTGCGCTCTCTGATGTATAAACATCACTATGGGGTTCCATGGTGTAATGGTTAGCACTCTGGACTCTGAATCCAGCGATCCGAGTTCAAATCTCGGTGGGACCTAGACTGTTATTTTCATAGGAAAAAAAATTAAATAGAACTTTAATCTCAGTTACCGGAGTGCTTTGATTGCGCTATCTGATATATGAATATCACTATGGGGTTCCATGGTGTAATGGTTAGCACTCTGGACTTTGAATCCAGCGATCCGAGTTCAAATCTCGGTGGAACCTTGACTAGTATTATTATAGAAAAAAAGGAAATTTAATAGAACATTAATCTGAGTTACCGGAGTGCTTTGATTGCGCTCTCTGATATATAAATATCACTATGGGGTTCCATGGTGTAATGGTTAGCACTCTGGACTTTGAATCCAGCGATCCGAGTTCAAATCTCGGTGGAACCTTGGACTAGTATTTTCATAGAAAAAAGAAAATTTAATAGAACTTTAGTCTGAGTTACCGGAGTGATTCGATTGCGCTCTCTGATGTATAATAATCACTATGGGGTTCCATGGTGTAATGGTTAGCACTCTGGACTTTGAATCCAGCGATCCGAGTTCAAATCTCGGTGGAACCTAAACTAGTATTTTCATAGAAAAAAGAAAATTTAATAGAACTTTATTCTGAGTTACCGGAGTGATTCGATTGCGCTCTCTGATGTATAATCATCACTATGGGGTTCCATGGTGTAATGGTTAGCACTCTGGACTCTGAATCCAGCGATCCGAGTTCAAATCTCGGTGGGACCTTGAGGAATAATCATTTTTGTCTCTTATGCAATATGAATTTTTTATTATTTGTTGTTGTTTATGCTATTTTATGACAATTTAATGTTTTTCTTCCTTGGGCGATACTGATCTATCCAATCTAATCACACCGCTTAAATGTTAAATATGAATTTGTTTTTTACTAAAATACCAAGTCAAGGTCCCACCGAGATTTGAACTCGGATCGCTGGATTCAGAGTCCAGAGTGCTAACCATTACACCATGGAACCCCATAGTAACTTATTTTACTGTTTCTTATGATATAGTTTCCTGTATACAATTTAATGCTACTTCGTATTGATTATTTTATATTTTTTATGGCAACTACAATATTCCGACGAGTAATGCTCACGACAGTGAAGCATACGACGGCATAATCTGAGCTGATGTGCATCTTATGCTATCTCACCAGCAGATGGCGTTGCCGAGTACTATACTCTAAACTGTTGTCATCCATTCAGCAGTTAGACTTCGGAGTGGGGTGTGAAGTACCCTTCCTTGCACAAAAATGTCTTAATTTAGGTAATCATTAAATTAGGTGTGCGTATTGATGCGACACATGTCTTCCGCTGTAGTTAAGCAATAGACCGATTTAGCAAAACGGCAGTTAAATCATCGTACTGACAGAGGAGTACAACTGGCTCTCACTTGGTAGGGCTGCTTGTACCTAAAGAAAACTGCCAGCTCGTTAATTTTTTATTTGGCAACTATAAATTATGTTTGTTGTCTCTTGACTGTTTTCGCCGAGTGTACTTGACGTTGAAAGCGGGGAAAAGCGGTGAGTAACAAATCCTGTCCCGTACAGAACTCATTCTAACAGGAGTCAGATTTATTGGGCTCAACACATTTTTTTTTATAAAATGAAACTCTCCTACCAAGTTACAATTATGCAACCCACTTTCAAAACCAATTCGTAACTAGTGCTAGCAAGATTCTATCGCGGAATTCATTAATAGTGGAAACACGTGGTCTGTAAAGAGTTAAAATATAAAACACATTTTTTCTACCGCATTATAAAATCAGATCCTATTATATTTTTCCAGATAGGAAATATTTAACTTGAAATATGGCGAAATTACTTGGTCGTCTTTAACGGCCCAAAGGCTCTGCCGTTATAGACCTCTCCTTTGAGTGGACATACGTACTTTAAAACAGGAATGTTTCCGTATCTCATGGGGCGAAAACAACTGTTGCTAATGATAAATATAACTTCATTGGAAAGTTAATTTATAATCCCGTGCCAACTCTATTCAGTCTCTCTCAGCTTTTGAACTTCAATAACGCCACTTGGACCGCGGCCCTTTCCATTGTCGACTTGGCAGTGTACCATTATTCTCAGGCCGAATAAAAATATATTTCCAACACCGTTCGGGAATTTAATACGTCTTTGATTCCTTCGTTTCGTAGACCAATAACGTTTATCGAGTTAGTACGTCAAGGAGATACACGGGCCATAGCAATTTCATGATATAAAAGGTATAAAAGAGCTTGCAGCTACGAACCCTTAGTACTTCTAAATAATTATTTGCACTTCTGAAAGTTTAATTCTGCGAATTACTACAGGTTATCACTACTTTCGGTGATGAGCTAGTCCTCTCAACACAGTTGAGTATTCAAACTCAACTGTATTCAAAAGAAATTAATTTCTCTACAATTTCACACTAGAACCGAGAGTTCACAGTTTATTATTATGACAGCCAACCCGCTATACTGTGTATGCGTTATTCATGAGACCGGTAACAAAATATTCCTTACACAATTAAAGGAAGAAAAACGATTGTAAATTTGCATGGAAAGACGACAGACATTTAATACCGAGTTTCAACACTTTAAGCCTTCGTGTTTCTATTTATTCTCCTCTCATAGTATCGTTAGCCAGTGATTTATTCTATCTATATGTTGAAATTTGTATTATGTATAAAAAAGGTGTGAATCTGGGTTTAGCCTAAGCTAGACTGCTGTTATGTATCATCTGATATGCGGGACCAGAACATCAGTGTTCCATTCTATAATTAATATATATCAGTAGAAATATATGTAGCTTATGAACTTATTGAATTTATGGATGGCCAAACATAATAAATTTTAGGTTATATAAATAATAAAATTATTATCGGCTTTATTTATTGTTAGTTTAACATTTTTCTATCATTCAGAAGATGTAGTACGAATTCTACAATTATATCCCCCCCCCCCATCATTAAACTAAAAGGACTGAACCAATTTCAAACGGTAGCAGTAAATAATAGGGAATGGGCGAAAATTTAGGTAGAGAGCTCAAAATTGGGAATTACCGCCAACCGCGGATTATTTATGTTCGCATTTTAATCCTTTCCCGGTGCCCATTATGAAGCGCAGAATACACAAACAGTTATTCATGGGATTCTTATCGTTTGAAATATTCCCCTCAGCCGCTCCGCCCAAAATGGGGAATTGTTATTTTTGTAATATTAATACCCGGAGATGAAAACTGAATAATTTAAGTTCACGTGAATGCAAAAGCCGGGGGGAAGGGCGGTCAGTTGTGAATAAACATTTTGCCCAGTGTTTATTTGAAACGCCGTCTTATTATAAGCGGGGTTTCACATATCAAAGGGAAACAAGAATCTAAGTAAAAAGGTTTTATATATTTCATTCTGCAACAATAGAAAATAAAAGAAATTATTTTTATAATTGCGCTTTAATCCCCAGATATACGAAATATAATGCCTACTAATCCTGCTGGACTGCAGAAGATGATATTTCCATTTTCGGCATATTCCAACATAAAAATCCAGACTTAGAGATGAGACCTTAATTTATTAATCACATTCATTTTCATCAAAGTTCATTTATTTATTTTTACACATTTTAAACGTTTTAATATCCGGAAAGCCTCAATAATATGAGTCTACGAAATATATACCAGACGAATAATAAAGTTATGCAGTTGACACTAAGTATTAAATTTAGTGCTTCCTAGAAAAAAACTGACAAAATTATAAATGTTATTTATGGAATTTTTTGTTATTCTTATCTTCTGTCGGCTGTAGCTAGAATTTTTGTCGTAAAATTGTTGTTTGGGCCCGTAAAAGCACTTAACGTAATTAAATTAAGAGGAACGTGGCAATTTCAGTGGCATCAACTGAAATTGAGGAGTTGTTGAACATGAAATTGGGACACGCGTGGATGCATATCTCGCCGATGGCGCACAACGGAGGCACAATGCTCGGAGGAGTTTCATTTTACAACTTTAATAAAGGTTCCTACTTTCCTTAGGAACCCGATTCACCCAAGGAGAAACCTTTCACCCCTCCTGCCGGAATAAAACTCCCGGTTTTATTATTCATTTAATTAAAACTGAATTTTCGGTTAAAGGTTTCGGTCGAAAATCACCGGTGGTTCTTCAACCGCATTAAATTTCATAATTCATAACAAAAGTCTTATTCCGATCACTCCTCTTACGCCTCTACACTGTTCTCTAAGCTCGTTTTTTGTCCAGTTTCTATTTTTTTCTGTACCAGTATCTCTGAAAAAACTTTTTTTAACAGAAAAAGTCAATTGGGCAATTATCAGCACTGTGAATGACGCATTGAATACTTAATTTTGTAGGGAGTATAAATGCGCTTAATATTTTAAGTGGCATTCACTTCTTTTAATGAATGGATCTCTTCCCCCATTGATACAAATCCTCTTCTTTAATTGATACAGTTGTTGATTTAATTAATTCCCCACGCGAATTCAATCGCGTTCATTCATTCGTTATTACAATTATCAATTCATTCATATTTATTACTGCTCCAACCGATTTTCTCGCTTTCGTTTGCCTCACGCTCGTCGACGGGTTACTAACTGTTGTCGGTAGCATTCCGTTAGCAGTACGTGCTAAAAGGATGAGTTATGCGTCAGCACTTGCTGTGCTCTCGTCCAAATCACGGCGGAAGCTCTAGGCTACGTGCATGTATGGAAGTAATTCGCATGTGTGGACAGAGGAATAATTTCGCCGATCAATCTAGAAAATCTTAATTACAAACTGTGGAATGAAAATTCGCTGTTGTTCCTCCAAGATAAAGGACAATTTCTAGACGAGCAGTTTATTGCATATCCAGGTGGAGAGGTTGACGAGGGTTAGAACGCCAGCGACAGACAAGATATAGAAATATGCATTGATTTTCAGTGCAACTCGAGAACATTTTGTACAATTAGACACTGTGTAACATTACCAAGGCCGGAAGCGGATTACAAATGATACATTTCTATGTTTCCGGAAATATTTTCCAAATAAAATTCGCAATTAACGGGGGTTATATTTGCCCGAAGGGAACCCAAATGCCGGCAACATTTTTTAACAAACAGATCAAATTTTAGTATTCACAAATAAAAGATATGTGCCCTTGGGTTAGGGGTCGAGGAACAGTGCCGGCCATTGTCGCGGTAAATTCTAAGGGAAGAAAGTTGGGCTAGGCCGTATTGTATATAGGGGCTGCTGTGGGGTAGTTTGATCCCCCTCGGATGCCGGTCCCCTTATTGCACCGCCCTTTAATACTCTCTCCCACCCCTCCTAGGGGCTAGTCACCCAGGAGCCTCCATTCAAGGTTGTAACGAGTTTACAGCCCACCGCTCCTTCTCCTACACCTGGAGAACGGTTTCATTTATTACTTTTTCCTAAGTGCCTACTACACAGTGGTTACCGCGGGAGCCTTGAACGCTCGAGACTCTCGAAGCGTAGAACGGAGCTTCGTCTCGTGTTAATAAAACACACCAGACGTCTATATATTCTAGATATTCAAACGTAATGCACTAAGTCGTCAGTCTTGAGATTTTCTGTCCCACTTGCCAATCCAAGTGGGTGCACTCCATTCATAGCTTCGATATTTATATACAACAAATATCTTTTGTTCAAACATAACCTTTGTCTTGGATTGTCCTTTAATGTGTCCACTCTAGGTTCCATTGAAGTTATTTTGTAAATCATAACGTTCAATAATGTGAATTCGGTCTCCACGTTTAGTGGGGAAGTCCGGATGGATTTTCTCGGCCGATTCGAATCGTGGCCCTCCAACACTCGATTATTGAAACACTCGAACTGAAGTTGAAGCGTTTGTAGACATCTCATTAAACCAAATAGCATCTCATATATGTTTCAACCGTTTTTCCCTCCGCTACATTGATCCCCGATCTAATTTCAGTACCCAAGATTGTATTTAAAACAAGTTAACATTCATGACCCATTTGTTACAAAAAAACGCCCGAATGAATGAGGAGTAGTGGGTACAATAGCAGAAAAAAACAAATACCACAATTATAATACCGTTAAAAGGCAATGTGAATTTAATTGACCCCCTTAGTTAAGAACGCATTTAGAAATGAGAACAAATGATTATCTGACTCATTTCAAATTGGATTTCTACTTCGGAGAGGCTCTACATATTAGATGTCAAACGACATATCAATTAGCGCCGGGATTGAATTAACCGTTGTTTGGGCACCATTCATCATCCCCCACCAACAAGCCCCTTTAACAGTGCCAATCCCAACCACATGCGGGCAACCCGTAATTGGTGTTTCCAGACTCTTTTCACTCGTCCAAAATCAGATTCCAAGTCCAATTTGACTTATGACCCATTGTGGATAAACATTTCAATCTGAAAACAACCTGGTATCGGGTTAATTAATTAATCGGCAAAAGAATCGGCCGGTTTTATTTTACGCGTAGGTCATATACTGAACATCAATAATTAACTCGGTCAATTGTTAACTGCTACAATTTAGTTTTAATTGAGGAGCTCATTAAGTCCAGTGCAGACATTAATTCGGCACTACGGTCCTGAACCTGAAGCTTGAACCACCTCGAAGGCACGTAGGGGCGCAATCCCCTCCTACCCTATTGAATGGACACCCACCACTATTCCGTCGGTCCACTTACTGGAGTGCACTAGAACTAGGGAAGAATGGGAGTGGATCTATTAAGTGCAACGGAGGGGCGGAGGAGCGTGACACTCATTATCGCCGGTTGAGTGATTTTCATCTGATAACTTTAGGTGGGAGGGAGGGAGGGAGGGTTCCCCCCATCCCTCTTAAGTTCCATTCAGTCGGTGAAGTCCTTCCAGATAAAGATCCGTACACTGTGGATACCATCTAGTTCGGACGTCCGCTACAATCTGTGCACTCGGTAGGAAATCCTACGATACAAAAATAAGAATAAAACAAAAAAAAACGAGAAAAAAAATTATTTAAACCGGAAGAATAATTACTTCCTCCCCATTTCAATAATTACCCCTAATTGCTGCTCGCATTGAAGTCGAATTCAGACTATTGTCAACTGGGAAAAAACTGAAACTTTTGAATAATTACTCTAGCTCATGTTACACACTAGAGCTGGGATAATATCGAAGGCAAAATAGTTGCACTTAGGTAACAGAATTTAGGTCCACAAAATGTTTATAACTATTCGGCCTGACATTCCTTATCTTTCTGTTCAATTTAAAAAAAAATCCCCATTTCAAGATGGATATACATCGCGCTATACAATCACTCAGAATAATTTTCCGCCGCGTGAGCACTATTTTCTGATCCTTCCAGTGTTCATAATGTGTAAAACATTTCAAATTCTCCAACGTCTGTATACAACAGTCTGTCTGTGTATATCCAGAAAATACTCTTTAGAATAAGAACTAGCGCATACGGCCGACAAGCACTGAGGAAAGAAAAAAGTTAGAACTGTATTATTTATCAAAAGTAACGTACGTAAACCAGCGAACGGCCCGTCGGATATGGAACGCTTAGTCTACAGTTGGTAGTATAGAATTCTAAAGTGTCAAAATGACTTGGAATTTTATCAGTAGTGCCGGCCGTATTTTACAGTTTATTTTAACTGCACAACCTACACGACCGTAAAATAAGTACAGCGACAGGAGCAAGAAGGGCTATAGGTTTTTTAGTTCTTTCTATCTCCGTCGTCAATCCAATTTCCAACTGGCTGGGGAAATTTGCCGGACGCCCACGCCCCAATGCACAGTCCTCGGTGAAAACTCTTTTTCCACACGGCCGAAGGTGAGTTCAGCTTGGCCCGCACACCATATTTCCACGGGATCGACCGAACGGCACACGGGAACGGGATAAAGAAATCATTTGAACAAAGTTTGTCTTCCGGAATGGGTGGATCCGATCCGATCCTCCCCCAGGAACCCAGTCGAGACTTGAAAGTTTACACAAGTAATGGAGGTCTCGCTTCTTCTTTCTCCTTTTTTTTCTACTTATTTCTCCCTCGCGAATACGCGACCGACTTAAACATGAAAAGCGAATCCAATTATGACCGGATTTTCCGAAACCGATCCCGAATTAAATACCGGTAAAGGTTTTTCCGGACGAATATCCTGTCAGCTCACTATTATTTTATAGATTCCAGTTGCGTGGAATTGATATTAAACAATTCAAGTTTCAAGTAACTCCATAATTAGAGAGACTAGGAACAGGAGGAGGTACCGGGGTGCGATAGCGGATTGGTAATTTTACCGAGAATTTCAAACTCGAATTTTCAAGTCATTTAATACAAAGTATGACAAAATACCGTAACCACACCCAAGGCCCAATACGCAAATAAAGTATATCGCCTAATGGCATTGTCGAAACGTGTACCGACTAAATACATACCCGTATAGAGTTGTTCTTTATTACGAATGAAAGTATTTCTGAAAACAATAATTTATTAAATATTTATTTAAATAATCTGATTTTTCGTGTAAAATATTTTCCACAATAAATCTATCGCGTTGTTGTAAATAATAACGACTCTGCACTTTCTTAGGTTGATTGTTCCGACTCCAATGGAATATATAGCCAGGGTAGGGAGGTATCTTCTGAACGGGGACGCTGTTCGCGATATTCCAGGCTGTGTTGGATCGATTGCTCGGCGAGCGGAGACGGAAGTTTGCCTTCTCTGTGCGTTGGTGCGTGAGAGACCCACCGGAAATAAACGTCGGGAATAGTCCACGTATGGAATTCTCCGGCTTCAAGTTGACGCAACCCGACCGGCATTAACGGTACTTTGGACTCGTCCCAGTCCGAGTTTTGCCGCCCGGGGCCAACACAACCGCTATTTGATTAAATTTTGGCATATCATATATGGTTATCATATTGTATATATGGTATACATTGAGTAATTAAACCTCAGAGGTCATGGTTTCAGGGGTTTTATATCCATCGATACGATATGGCTGAATATCTTCATCAGTCTCCCTTCCAGCACTTTGTAAACGTATTTTTTCTGGAAACACATTGACGTTCTCAAGCGTCCCAAAAACGAGGACACATGATATGTATATACAAGCAAGTTCCACAGGAGTAAGTGAAGTGACCGTACGAACAGGATGCATGCCCCCACAAGCATCCATCCCTTTGCGCCGGAGTGACTCACCACCACACTGCAGACACAGCAATAATTTTGAGTTTAATACCTTAGATAAACACTTCTTATTTTTCTGTTAGCACTAACAATTGCGGTTTAACAAATAAAATAAAAGACAGTTTCCGATCCGGCCGGGCCCTTTCGGCAGGTAGCGGTCGGATAAAAAGTCCATTGTCGGGCCGACTCGGACCGATCGTCAAGGGCTGAGTCCCCGGACAGAAAGAGTAGGTAGCCCCGCGCCATTGTTCCATTGTTCTTCCGCTAAACGGCAGATCGGTGAAAAAATAAATTATAAAACCAAACCAGACGGCAGATAGAAGCACATGGCCCGAGGACTGACCGCGGTGGAAGTACAAGACCTTGTATTATTCGAGCGGCCACGCAAATAATTGTTAGAAAAGAATCCACAAAAGTAATTCTTGTTTAGTGACTCCAAGATAATCTTGTCGTTCTTTCTGAACCTCCTTATAACGTGATAAATAGAAAAATAGGGACGAAACTATGTAAACTATTTTACATACGATTTTTTTTTGGTTTTTAATGAATGAACACCAGAAACAATGCATTAATTAAATTATTGACATATAAATACTGCATCAAAATGAGATAAGGCACACCGTATGTAACCACGGCCGTTAGTAAGCACAAGTTCTAATTGCAGGCGGTCCAACTGAATTATTATTCAGGGGCTGTCTTGCATCGCCAGGGAGGAAAACGGGGCATCAAACGCAGGTAGGAAAGGAAGAACTGGAAGGAATGGCAGGACGAAGAGTGAAAGAGAGAGAGAAGAGGGGTCGGTTGGGCGGGTGTTAAACCGAGCGTTAATGTCAGACCTGAGCGACCCTCTCTGCTCTATAAGGTTAGGCTGGGACATTTAGAACAAGACAGTTCATACAATAAAATACAATACAATACAATACTCTCCTGCAAATCAACCGGCCCAAACAGGAATTAGAAACTCCACAAATGTCAACTGAAAACAACACGAAACTAGATAACGGCGTTTCAACTTGATATTCAGAGAATAACCGGCATACATACACGCTAATGCCGCCTCCCAAGACACCTAACGTATATCAGTTTCAACATTGGAATAATGTATTCTATATCCATTAAAATATTATGTATGTACGTATTAAAATCAAAATTGTTTGCAGCCATATTTTGGAAGCCACTACTGCGATTTAACTGTCCAGCACTGGCAGTGTAGAAACTCCCGAGGATGATTAAATAACTGAAATCCGTGCAAAGCGAGGATTATAATAATAAGTGCACACATAGAATAGGATGTAAATTAATTAAAATGCATAGTCATATTTCAGTTCCTAGGGACCGACTTTTATTCATGAATAAATTTTCAGGGGAATTTTCTAGTGTTTGTTGAAAAGTGTTGTAAAAACTCAGTGTACGACTACTGTATTAATACAATTATAATAAAGAAATGTTACCGTTATACTGCAAGGGCAGAGAACGGCCAACAATAGAATCGTCCGAGTGTTCCAGAGCGGCGGTAAAAAGCGGGAGAAAAGAAATGTCAACTCCGGGTCAATTTCAATGTCTCAAACAGGGAAAAGTATACCTGCCAAGTTGGTACACATAAGATATACACTATATACTATATATATATATATATATATATATATATATATATATATAAAATTATATGGTTTTATGTAACGTGGGAGGTGTGCGCCAATTTAAACTGGCTCCCACGTATTGTACTTTATTGCATACAAACCGCAGATTGTATTTTAAGACTGGGGACAGAATTTCGAACAGATGTTTTTTCAGAACGTATTACCGTTCGTTAAGTTTAGAATAGTCTGAATGCGTAGAGTAATACGCAATAAATTTATCCCGAATCATCTACTAATTAATAAAAAATCATTAAAAATTCGGTACAGAGAAATTACTATCAAATAATAGTGATGACAGAGGGTCAGATGTTTGGGTATTGGAGATCCTATTTTATGTACTACACAAATATTGTGTGCAGCATGATGGTGATTATATCATATACTACTATTATTTGTATTTTTATGTATCTCAGATAAACCTTGAGATATGTGACTTATCACCGAGGCATCTCAGTCTCTCTTCCTCTGCCATATCACACACAAAATCGTATCTAATTTAATTATAAGAAATATTCACTATTAAGAAATACTCGAAGAAGTTGTCGCGAATATTACAAACCGCTCATTCATGATATAATAAGCCTCATCATTTATCGGTCATTGATTATATTATATCTCATTCCCTTTTATTTTTTATACCGTCCGGGCACAATGGAGAGTGAGAGGGAGAAAGAGACAGAGAGAGAGAGAGAGAGAGAGAGACTGAGACAGAGAGATCCTATCGGAATGAAATTAGAACAATACTGGGAGACCGCCAAATTGAAGACTAGAGTGGGAACGAGTTCCCACGACATCTGTTAGATGATTATTTTGCAGTGGTTGTTAGACATTAAAAATTGCTGGACAATTGCTCGAATTTACGCCGGCTCTGAAATTAAACAAGATACGCTACATTTTTACCGGTGATGCGGGTAAATCCTATAATAAAATGACTAAAAATTGCCCTTTTTGTCAAAACAACATTGATATTTATAGTATTAGAATTTTAAAATAGATTTTTATACGACGGGAATTTCGACTTTCCTTTATGAACTGGAATTACTAGCGGTTATAAAAGAGGGGGATATAATTACGCCAGAAATTGACAATCGAGTAAAGTATACGATTTAAATTCAAGCCGTAAATAAGAACCTGTTCCGTCTGAATATTTTTTAATATTCAGGATAACTATAAAGCGCATCCATCCTGGGAAAAGTATGCAGGAAGTGGGACAGACAAAGTATGCAGTACAAAGCTATATATTGCTTTGGATGAGGCGACAACAACGCACCGAAAATATAAAGGCAACACGATATTATGTGGGAATAACGCTTTCTTGTTAGTAATATCTCGCGTCTTTGCAAAGAAAGAAGGAAGTACGAGGCGGCCGATATTCAATAGTATCCGTTCTTGCCAAATACGTAGATTGAATAATCTACAGAGACTAAACCTTTATCTGTATATACTCAAATTCTGTAGCGTTGTAAGATGAAGCGAACAATGCTACTTCAAACCTTTTATGTGAGTTAAAAATAGATAAAAGGTTCACCATAATGAGTACACTTGAAATTACAATTTCCAGCCCTCAAGTACCCCTCATCCTGGACCTGCTCTCACAATAAGTACACGGGGATTTAGAAATCCGGTGTTGAGAGAAGTGGCTTTGCCTCAACAGCGTTGAAGCAGTTGTTCAGTAACAAACTACCGAGTTAATCAAACTGATTAACCGGAGGGGGGGCACAAACTCCCCCTTATTGGGGAGTTCGCCTTACAGGTCATATACATCGCATTAACACTGTATATGGAATGCCACCTCTTTCAACACTAGTGGCTAAATCTCCGTATACAGAGAAAGGTTTCTCTTTTTTTCAATTATTGTAAATCAAGCCTCACGATTATAGGCATTTAACGAAACTGATTGTAGAATGAATGAAAGAAACAATTGCAGTGTATAAGCTGTTCAAGGTGTGCACATGAAAAAGGTTTAGTTAATTTCTGAATTGATTATCATAATTAAACTCCTCCAATGGTAATAAATTAGCAGGCAGAGCATTTTATAACCCCGTTGATTGCGTACACATTCATTATTTTATAACTGATTGTAATAACCTTCTGTTGGATGAAAACTTCTAGAAATTCGTCAACTGCATTGTCAAGTTTGTTTGGAAATAGGTGATTTGTGCAAAATGCTTTCGAATACGTGTCTGAAAAAGGACACCTTGTCACGGGTAAATTATTTGTTTCGTAAATTTTTGAATTATTAATACATTAGTAATAAACCTGCCTGCAGGGGGATATTTTATAGTCTCTCTCTCTCTAGTATAGTGTAAGCAATCTTAGATTTTTAAATAGTGCAATAATATGATATTATTTTATTACCGATTGCGACAATCATGCGTTGGTGCCTCGTCACTGTAAACGATTGCAACTAATAAGTATAGTCTATGGGGTACTCAAGGCGTGAATTTAACAATAGTGTCCAGACTGGTTAGTTTATACGCTGGCATTTAGCACTATTAATACTTTTACACGGAGTGCGCAAGCTGGGTGTATTAAGCCTTGGTTTCTGAATTGATTATCATAACAATACTGCAATAGTAATAAAGCTGTCCGCACACCGGCGTTTAAAACCAACATCTTAGATACCGTATTATTTTGGCAAACGCGATCTGCAACCAAATGTTAGATAAGCGTTTATCTAAATTCATGTAGGCGCAATATATGTGGATAGTTAAAATCTTTGTTTTTATCTTCACTTTTGGATCCGTGTTTTATGATTTCTATTACATTTACACTCTATTACGACGCCCATAAAACCGGTATAATGTTTTTGCCTGTACATTATTTTCCCAAGAGGTTGGTTCCTGAATATTACATACCGATCTTATAAACTAGGACTAATAAAATAAAAACTATTCCCGGGCTTCAACTTTTACGAGTGGTAAGATGTAACATCCGTCGATTACTGATGTTTTACCCAGCCTGTAAAAACTGGCCGGCGGTTCAACGACACCTCTGAGAGACGCATGATCCAAATTTGTAATGAGCATGACTTGTTGGGCATCGTGCGAATGAAACCGGTGCCAATATTGGTACGGAAGAGAGGACATCGCGACCGAGGTGTAGGCCGTTTCCGGCTACAGATAGAACTTAATCATCCAAGTCTACTTCTAAAGACTACTTAAATAAATGCCCGGAAGACAATACTCCACGATACGACCCGACTGTACAAAGTTACACAAGAATAAGTCAGTACTTAATTGGTATTTGCATAATTAAGACTCGAAAAGAGTTTTTCCAACGTGTTTCTAAAGAAACTGACAGACTACATCATCAGAATCTTCAGCATTCTGGCCGAGTTATTATATTATTAACGTTAATTGAAGACAGTTTTGAGGCCACCTCAAATGGACGAGAATTAGCGATCGGATGCTAAACGAAAACTACTGTCATTTCTCCCGTCTCGGATGACAAAAACAGTGCAAAACTCTTTTTTTGAAACTAATGTGTAACTCGATTACAGCGCGTACATCTATAGCAAGACTGACAATAATATATACTTTCTAAAAGATAATATTTTGGAATACCAATATATTTCGAAATATTTGAGAATTATTAATCAGGTTCGAAGAAGTTTATTTTAACTTTGCAAGACATTATTAAATTGACCGATCTCCGTAATCCGCGAACAACTCAGCAGGCACAACCTTCAACTTGAGGAGGGCGTCTAGAATCACAATACGGGTTGATTCATCCAATCGATTCGTATTCAAACAAGCCAATTACTTTATACGAGCTGTAGTTCTGCGCGATGGAAGTTTCCGAGACACCTTCCAGAGGCGGGCAATACCGATGTGCGTCACCTAACGGCTGGTGCCCCCTTCGAATCCTTTCATTGAACTTCACAAAAAAAAATTGAGAAATAAACGGGCAAAACGAAGACGAGCTACACTCGAGAATTACATCACGGGTTAAATTTAAATGCGGTCGGACGTTCCCTGGGACTTACACGAGTACGGGTTCGGGTCTTCCTTTCAAGCCGGCTTTTGAGTCACTCTCTGAGTCACATAGCCCCCCCCCCTCATAAGTCCTCACTTTTATTGCGGCCCCCCGCAG
This sequence comes from Lethocerus indicus, assembly GCA_019843655.1. Taxonomy (NCBI): domain Eukaryota; kingdom Metazoa; phylum Arthropoda; class Insecta; order Hemiptera; family Belostomatidae; genus Lethocerus; species Lethocerus indicus. Next base: position 9,833,961 of record JACDQD010000103.1, on the reverse strand, counting down.
AGATCAGAGTCACGATTTCAGTTTTCCTCGTCCGTTTGAAGAGAGGTACGAATAAACGGATCGTATTAACAGATAGGCGGTTTTTCCAGACACACCCCGAATCATGGAGATGTTCCCAGACTCTGTAATTCGCCGACACAGAGCCCCGTTACGTACCACAAGTACGCCAACAACGTTATCTGGATAGTTATTATCGACTACAATTTATCGGCCTCAGATTATAACTATTCACCGTACAAATGCGAAAGCCCGGTTTGGTTTATGACGCCCAAGCAACAAATACCTTCAATAACAACAATTATTGGACAACAGATCGAAACTACGTTTAAACAATAAGTTATTACTGTACAACACTATTCTGAAACCAATCTTGATTGAACTGTGTGGGGTTCGGAAGGAAGAAAGCCAGTAGGGTTCATCATTTTATACCGGCGCTACATTAACGTCATGTCGATGATTATATTTTCCAGTTGAGGCAATAAAAAAGTTAAAAAAGCAATTATAATAATATTTCGGAACGTTATTCCTTCTCTGAAATAAAGCACATATTGAAATAAAATCCGCGTAAGTTGAAACACGAGTTATTCCGTTATGTGTAATTTTTGTTATATGTTTCACCTCGAGAGCGTTGGGGGGAATTAAATATATAATTGATTACCGGTGGGCCCGTAGCGGAAAGTAATAAATCTGTTTGAAGGCGCGGTGATTCAACGGGGTCTCTGGGCTATTGAAGGTGAAGAGGAAAAAAGGTGGATATTGTACTCGGGGCTCAGAGTGTATATAACGCAACAGCACTGTTACTACGCGCCGTAAAAATCCACCCCGGGACTCTCGTAAACATATATTATATATACACTCTCCGAACGTCCGTCCGGGAGGCTCTCGCATAATAACATGATCCTCCACAACAACGGTTTCGCTTACTCATGCCTGGCTGTGAATACCGTTCACGCCAAACCCGGCTAACGGTCGGATTTTCGCGCAGATGGGGAAAAATATAGGTTATTCAGTCAATAAATTATTGAGGAACACTAAGATTACGAACACCATGTTACGATACCGACAAAATCAAAATGAAATATGACAAAACCCATCTTCCCCAGATATTGATTGAAGTAATTGAAAATAAAATGGGATGACAGTGGCGTTCATATTTTAATTATGCTTATCTTGAAAACTCATTTCTGAACTATACACTCTACCTGATAAAACACCGATTATTAGATGATTAAATATCCCGATTTAACCAGAAATCATAATATTCTTTGAACATAAGTTAGTGCAATAAATATATCGCTCAGTTCAGTATTGAAAAAATCCACCTGAATTTAAATACAAAGAATTATTTTTATTGCAACTGAATTCGCTGCATTTTTGTCAAAGGAACTTTCCTCCTCGGCTGGGTTTCATTAAGCTCGTTAAGAGAAAGCCGCGCTGAGCCTAATAAAGTCTAAATATTTTGTCGAGGATGGTTTCCATTCACTTTCTTTTACCATAAACGAAGCATCCTGTCCCCCAGTGAAGTACTATCACTCCAAAGTCGCTAATTACCAACTTAGAAAGGAATCTTCTTTCGGTTGGGCATATCCTTTTCTATTAACTCTTTAATCAACCATTATAGTGTAGCTTGTTTCTCCTCGTAAAGAAGCCGTCCAGTTGGTCTGGGCAGCAGACTAATACGTTTAAAATATTAATGGTATTTTCACTGCTTATTTTACCTTCAAGTATATCACCTCGTCGTAGCTCATTTTAATTATGTTATTATCACAACATGCGGTCATGTCGGTAGTGTCAGTGTTCCTCTCGCTAATTTACCGGCGGAATGAAATCATTTCGATCCGAATATTTATCTACGACAGAATTATAAGATTTAAAAATTATCATAACATAAATCAGAAATGACTCTTTTCGTGTAATGGAGTCTCCAAGGCTGTATTCGATTTGGCCCATCACTGATTTAGGAAAGTCCCCCCCCCGTAGTCGTCATCACTCGATTCATCCGCTAAGTAGCCCTCTCCTCTGTTTATCATCCGGGCATGAGGCAGGACACGGAGATACCGTTAATAGCGCTGCCGATTCCCAGCATGTCGGTTTGGCCGGAGAACATTTTCGCACGGCCAGGCACATATCCGCCTCGTCAGATAAAGCATCGGCCTCACAAATGGTCTTCGGATATCACACCGGTGACATCACCCCCTGTGATAGTAGTTAGTATTTGTGAGGGCGAGGGGGGGACGCGGCTAAAAGCTTCTGCTCATTTGTCAACGCGTCCTTTTTTTTAATAACGCCGACACATTCGTCGGATGCAGTCAACGGTCGTTTAATCTCGACTTTTCAGCGGGTGTTAATTAAACGGGTTTTTACGCTATTCTAATCTGCGAACTGAAATGTACGCCACTCTGCTATTACCACAATTGCCGGCAACTAAGGAATTTTCCTTCAAACACTCCTATTCCTACATGTTTCCTCCTGTTTCTACTTGAACAGGCGGAAAAACACACCCAACACTTGAATAGGCGAGATCCTCCATTTTAGTCATAGCTCAAGAGCGGTAGTGCATAAATGAGCCCCGATAATACTTTATTAACTTTTCATCCATTCCTATTAATTTGGGTATATTCTTGAGAATCAAAAATTATCTTCAAGATATAACCGAGATTAAGTTGAAATTAGGTTTGAAATAATAATCCGAAGACCCGAGATATTTTATTGATATTTAGTAATAAAATTATTATTTCTAATAATATCCCGGTATTACTTATAAAAATGCCCGGATACGACGCCAGAAACCTTCACCAGTTCTTCTACAAAGCAAATGAAATGAGAAAACGAAATCGTTTCAAACACAAAGTTAAAAATTTAATACTGGTAAAACGAGAGGACTCCGGCCTACCTACATACATCTGCTACTAAGTTGTATGCAATGGCCTTTTTCCTTTCGCAGGAAGACGATTATAGCGCTTTGTATTCCCGTGTGTGGAGGTGAGAATGGAGAATCAAATGAAACGTGCGGAGGTGTTAAGAGGCAATCTGAGAGATTTCCGCATATGCATAAAGCTGACTGTCAAACGCGCGTTACCCGACTTCGACTTGTTACCCCCACAGTCAAGTTCGATTACCGGAGTTCCGACCGACATGCGGCCATTACGGCCGGACGTTGGAGATATAATGGGTATCTCGGGGCGGGCATAAATCCCATTTCAACTTGGCTCGGCCACCGTTTCAATTATACTCGGGTTATAAAATGAATTCAAACGGGACACAAACGTGTCGGTACACGGTCGGACGGGGGAAAACGACAATATCGGTACGCCTTTTTCGCCGGTCGTGGGACGGCGTAATGTGGGCAAAACAGTTGTTGGAAAATTCTAGAATTACGGACGGACGAGACGAAAGGAGTTTCTATTGCGGAAGCCCGTGCGGCAGCGTTTCTGTGGGCTCCCGTATAAATAACTGCCTCTGGCATTCGTGCGAACGTACTTCGTCATTCGAGGAGACCTGCTACCGACGGCCTGTCCCTAAATTGCCCGAAATGTAATATTTACAATCGAGGAGTAAGTTCCTGGCACCGGTGGCGGCTGTTCAAAAGGGGGAGCGGTAAATTAAAAACAAAAATCGATTCCATTTTTCCAGCTTCCAGTCCCGAAAATAACGGGATAAAACCATATTCCTCCCTAAGGTTTTTTATATCACCTTCGTACTGATTAATACCCAAAATTCTATAATATTATTTCACTTATGTAGGAAATCGATTGAGAGGCAGGTGTAAAATCCATTAGTCCATGGGATGCCGTCGATTAAAGGGTATGCCTCTCGCCCGAAGGTGATTCTGAGAGCTGACGCTGGGAGGTTCTGCCGACGTCCCTTTCCACTTTAAATTGTATTACGGTAAATTAGCCCCGAGGGACTTGGGGGTAGCCCTGTTAGGGTCCCTCCACAGCCACTACCCCGCAACTCGGATTACCCCTTCAATTAGCCCACCCCTCTCTCTCTCTCTCGTTTTCATAATTCCGCGCACATACAACAAGGACGCGCGTACAAAACACCCCAGCGGAGTTTCCGAAACCGTAGGTTTCTATTCGAAAACTTTTGTGCGGGGAAATACAAAAAAATTTGCGAATTGAAAAGGGGCAAAGGGGCCGAAACCCGGCCGGTTTTCGGGTTTTTATTCGCTGACCGTACCGGGTCCCAGTGAATAGGAGCGCGGTTTAAAACTGTACCGTAAAACTGTACTGTAAATTGTACCGGTCGCTCGTACAGATTTTGAATTGCGTATCCCGGGCAACAAGAACACTCGGGAACGAGCCTTCAGGGCGTGATTTTATCTGGAAGTAGAAGGTTGCTTGGGGAATGCTAATTTAATTGGACCGCTGCTTTTGTAAAATCTTTGAGTATAGGAATGAAACAGTAGTATCCATTCAAATAATCAATCTTTCACGAAATAGCAAATAAACGAAAGAGGTAAGAAGATTAACATTGACTAATGAGGAATAAGGAGGGTTAACAAGATCGTTTTCAACCATTGCTGCACTCTATAATACCCACTGAACATTATAAAACGTAAAATTCAAGGCCGTCCTAAGTTTAGGGAATAACTTGGAAATATTTTTTCATCCAGACCCCGGTGTTGGAGCGGTGGCTGGTATAGAATTCGGTTTGAAAGGGACAGAGCGGGAAGTAACACTGGAAATTTGAAGACTACATTACCGGCGGGCGTGAGAGGAGCGCATTTCAATGCGCATATATGAGAGTAGACGGCAGAAATGAGATCCCGAATCCATGAATAAATGGGCCACGAGCACCGTCTTACAGCAATGGGCGGCGAGAGAACTTTGAAACGAAGCCCTGTTTTCACACGACCCTAATACACGCGGTCTTTTACATGAATAAAGCGAGATAAGAGCGAGATAAAACGGAATAAGGGGCCAGTTAAAAGGAGTAGGGGATTGTACGTTTAGTGCGTCCAAGAAGCGCGATATTGGATCATATCGCCGAGGTGCTATAACAGTGGCACTACAAAAACCGTAATTGCTAAAAATGTTAACATAACCACAATGCGTAAAAACATCTATACTGGAACTAATTTCCAGTTGCGTGCTGTGTACGATGATGTTAAAAGAACTGGTGGAGAAAATCCTTTCGGGTGATTTTCCACCAAAAGTGGAGGAATACGCTCTAACGACCAAATAAATTCTACAATTGATACCAATTGACATGGTACACCACAAGATATAGCTTAAATGTAGAGACGTAGCTTTAATGTATCCTATACATGCATTGAAAACGAGTTGAAACATCTTGGATACCAAAAAAAGCTCTACATATCCCGCGGATATGAAAAATGCGCAATTATTTGGTTGCCAGCTCAATTTATACAACCGACCGCCGTCTCGTTTTACAACACTACAAGTGTCTTACTGCAAAACTAAGACTTTAAATTAGTTTATATAAAAAAATTAAATTATATCACTTTCCCATATTTCTGTCGCTCATTTGGTCTTACGCGAATCCGAGGACTAAATTCCGTGGCAAACTTTTTTTATTTTTTGATTTTTATCACTCTCTTCTTCAGTAAATATTGTTTCTGGCCCCAATATCTACAATCGTTTAAAACGTGTTTTCAGTCGCTATAATATTCTTCGCTTTAGATTGCCAGAACAATGGAAATAGGAGGCGATTCCCTGTGAGATTGCGTATAGGAAAGTGTGCCGAAGACTGGCGGGGAAATCCGTTCATCGGACCGGATAGAAAATCTGATTTGTTCCCCGGGTCGTTAAGATGCCTCTGTCACAAAAGAATTGGTGGAGGAGATTGTTGAAGTAGGTCCGGTGAGAAGCGCTCCAGAAGTGTCCAGATTGAACCATCTCACCATTTAGGGATTTCCATATGGTATATAGTGCACTTCAAATGGGAAATTAAAAGCTACTGGAGAATTTTGCAGTAGCAGTACAATCATTAATTCAATTCAGATACATTTTTACATACTCACAATAACAAAATTCTTAATGGGTGTTATTAAGTGGTTCTCTTTTATTTAGGAAATTGATTTCAGCATAGAGCTGCCTCTAAATTATCTTATAATATTATTGTACGCGAATCTGCGTATAAAAAAAATGTGTTGTTTCACAGTTTCATCTATTCGTTTCTATTTTCCTCGGCCGGACTACTTCGTTTCACATTTTGGCAGACTAAAGGTAAAAAATGAAATTGCTTAATTTTTCAATCAATCCAGCCTTACATAGCGGTGTTCAGGGTCGGTACCGCAGTTGAAGAAGAAAGCTAGTCCGAGACGCGACGTGACAATAAGTTATTCGAGTTAGGCAACGGTGTAGAAGAAACTCCAGGCACGAGCATGACTCACGCGGTACAACTCAACAAGACAATGATGAGTCAAAATTCGATTCGAGATGGCCACTCGCCAATTATATACTTCCTATATACGGGCTTTGTCTAGCCTCGGTATATTGCTCAATATTTTTTATATTTAAGAATTGTATTAGTCGCAAGAGCGTTGAACAAGATTGTCCCCAGAAGTACTCGAAAACAAGGAGACGAGAATGACTTTTTCTGTTCGCAATATGGTAGCACATAAGACCAACTTGAACGCCTTAAGGAAACTCAATATTTTAAACGTAGGGATATATTCGAAAATTTGTCTTACCTTACAATAAATAATAGAAAACTGCCAGATAAAATATGTAAATGTATAAATTTTTCATGCAGCAGAGGGTACCCACCTGCGTACAAAAATACAAATCGTTAGTAAATACAGTCGTTGCAATTTTTTATACAATTTATGTAGAGATAATACACAGGAGGAGAGGTTTCCGATTTTTGGACAGGACATTCATTTTAAACCTCTATTTCTAGATTTAGATTATAAGTAGAATAACTGAAAAAACCACTAAAACTCCATAAAATGAACTTGACTAGGCAAGAAAGCTAGTTACGGCTACTTAAAAGCTATTTAAAGAAAGCCATATTGCTCAGGACAAAATAAAATTAAGCAATAAGAAAAGTATTGGGTAATAGGAAGAAAGTAGAGAACATAAACCAAAACGAGACTCGGTTTCCGGCTTTGTATCGGTTCACCGGGCACAGCCTGATTTATGACGAATATGATTGCGAAACAGTAATTTATATCATAATTAGACGTAATTAATGGCGATAGTAAAACCGCCGAGCAGTATTTACACTGGCGAAAGAAACATTTCTTACGCAACTTGGGCTCAAACAAACCGGAAAGTTATTAGTTAAATGATCGAGCGGCGTCGATGATGTCGGGTATAGACAAGCAGAAACACACTCAACGGTCATTACATACTTCGAATTATACTTTCACTTTGACTAATAAAGTTGGCCTAACAAACATTTCGGTTCTGTATACTATTGCTGGACCTATATTTCATACTGTATAAACGGAAACTGATTGCTACAGTTCCTAGATTATTGTAATTAGAAGAATTGAATGTCCCCTTCAATTTAATTTTGATTTTTAATTGTTTCACAGTACTCGTGTGTTTGAGGTATTTTATGACCCAATTTAAATTATGAGTGCTTAATTAAACAATGTTTATCTCGTTTCTTGTCGAGAATCTGAGCATCAGAGCCCAATTACTGAGAGTGATACTGTTCGTCCTCACTCATTTAGGTATGCAGTAATCCTGTATCCTAAATTGGTTTGTAGGCGAGCCGAACAATGTACCAAGTCGGTTCCCATTCGCATGGGCGGCCCTTTGTGGTTCCGACGAGCCGCCGTCATACTTTCGGCCTCGCATTATGCCAATTATAAACCCGCGGTAATATCTGTTGACCTGACTCGAGACCAATTTCAACAGTCGGTACATAACTCGTTCCGAATTGACTGTAGTAGGCTGCATCCTATAACCTAAATATATTTGGTGAAGTTTATATAGGACCTGGATTCAGCTCCCCCTACCACCAACACCGATGGCTTAGGACTGAATTAAGTAAGTCAGTCTGGATGACTTGCCGATCTGATTTCAGAAGGCGTTTCTACTGGATAAATGCCAAATAGTACCATACTTCTTGTCGCAGGAAGGGAAACGTTGCGATCAAGTTGAAATATTTGCAATTCGACAGTAGGGTGGAGCACTAGTGCTCACGCAAATCAATTTCTTTGTTTGGTAGCTTTTTCCATGATTATGTATTTTCTTTACGTTGCTAACGATGTTTTGTCAGTGCTAGTATTATCACAGTTTATTGTTTATATTTGGTGAGTGTACGCATTTTAAGTCCTATCAATGTTTAAAGAATAATGCGGTGTATACAGAGACGGGCCTCCGGTCTCGGCCAATGCGGGCCCGATCTAATCCAATTTCAACTCGGATTATTGGAATCGAACTGGAAACTACCTTTATTGGATTTACGCCCAACACCTACCGTACAGAATTGACTTAACAAGAGAAAGGTAAATGGACTGCTTTCTCTAAAGAGACTGTACAGCACAAGCAACAATCCAATCGCACACAGTTCACTTGTAAGAAAGGATCATTCGTCAATCTAATAATCATCTTCTACTATATGCATGCCAGGATAAAAATTCAAATAATTGTGCTTTTCATTCCCTTCGAAAATATCATTTTCTTCCACTTACTATAAATCCTGTTCCCAAAATAGAAACTAAAAAACATTAAATACTTTAACAAACATTCGCCAACCTAACAGCAATATAACGAACGAAATAAGTCAGAAGTATTTGTAGTAATTTACAATCAGAATTTGAAAAAGTTTATCTATCTGACTTTAATTATTTTCACGATATATTCGAGATACCATGCAGCCGTACGTGATATTTTCCTATTTTATATCCTCAACGCGTTATACTGTTACGTGTATTTTATTTTAAAATTCGAATACTAGTTCATTTTAGCCTGTGCAATTACTGACTTTACTATGGTGGGAGCACGCAAAGTTCCACCCGATAGAAGACCGTCCGAAGCTCGAGGCTGAGAAAGTGACCTCCCGAAAACGGAGAACTAAAAAAAAATCATTCTGGACGAGTTAAAACCAAGCATGTCCGATAACGCGGGCCCGTAGATGTTGCCGGGGGCGAAACACGAAGTCATGGGCCGTCATGGAGTCGTGACTCGGGGAACGGTTGATAGACCGAGACAAGAGTCTCGAACTTATTTTTTTACCTGCTGTACCGTTCTCTCCGGCATCTGCCGATATTCAGAAGCACCTGTCCGATAGCAGACGGAAAGACTTAGTTTTATGCTACAAACTTAGCGCGGTGAAACCTATCCCCGAGACGAACCGATATAGGATAAATTTACACAAGAACATGACAGTCCAGGCTTTACTTACAGGAAATACTCCAATAAACACTCAATTAATAGGATAGATGTCCTATTAATATAAAAAACAATCACGATATGATTCGTCTTTAGTTATATAAAAGTTAAGGACAGTGTAGCCAAAGTTTAGGTTTAGCCTGATTAGGTTTAGTCCACAGTCTTGCACCGAAGCATATTTCTGTGCTATTATTCAGTGATTAAAACATTCTTACACAAACTTTCTTAAGTTCTATATATATATTTAGCCTTCATACCATCACCTTGAAGATAAACCTGTATTCAACATACAGGGACAATAATTTTACTGTTATTTTCTCAACCGCCTAATTTGAGGTGCAGCCTAAATACTGGAACTCTTAATCCAGAGTGTCTCGAAAGGAATGTGTTGCGAACACGATAAAGTGTGCCGCGTGCGGGCTCACGAATCGGCGCAGAATCAAAAACTTGGGTCTTTCACACGGGAAAACGGGTTAAGATTGTCAGGAGCGATTGTTCGAAGTTGTTGTCATCATGACTTCTTTCTTGCGGTGCTCTCTGCCCCTCGTTAAATCCGACTTTACACGGTTCGTCGAGAGGAATCTGCGAGCGAATATATAATTATATTCTTCTCTGTACAATAGTGATTTTTCGCCCGCAATAAATAAATTCCTTCGGCCAAAGGTCAGGTTTTTGCAAGTAGTAGTAAGATCGAATTTAAGGAAGATTCCTCCAGAAATTACTATTCCACAGAACGCATTAACTTCCACGCTGAACCACTCGAGCAATACTGGCAATACGAGTCCATTTGAAAGGGAATCAATGGTGCTGAACCTCAAGCTAAGTGGCTCTTATATCTCGTTTCTAACCAATTTACACGAAAGGACAATTATTTGTATTCATTGTCAGTGACGTTCTCCCCCTCCGGTGGTCGCCTTCCTACATACAAATGTCCCCCCATTACATTTACATTCCCAATTCCGGACAACTGTATCTTCCGATACCGTAACCAACTCGGGAATTAGTTCAGAAGAAATGTTTCATCGGGATTACGAAATACCTGCGTATTCTTTTTGAAAAATAAAAACGCCTAATTGATTTATAATAGGCCCCGATTACACACAGACAATATTTGTGTCCTAAATGGAAGTCGACGTTTAGGTCAAATCGCGTCAAGAAATAGAGGATAAGAAAGAAATGCCTAAGAATAATTAATAACTACTCCGAATACCACAAATTGTTGGGCTGCAAACCGAACTCAACGTCCAATTTATCTGTATTTCTATTTACGATCATTTCAGTTAGAAACTCGCATTTTCTGAAACATACAAATTTGGAAACACGCTAGTTTAAGGACAAATCAAAATCTTAGTAACACATGAACACAATATCACATGATTTTGTACTTGATGGAAATTTTTGCTATAGTGAAGAAAGACGTTATAAAACAAGGTTGAAAATGAGAAATATAAAGGATACGGCGATTTTATCTGTGAGAGTTTTGGTTCTTTATTTTTTTTTTGTTACAAAATCGCTCAAATCACTCTAAACTGTAACTGTACAGTGTGTGACAGATTGTGGGTGGTGCACTGAAGTGGGACACTGACGAGTCATACAACCTGGTTTAAACGCCGTTACAAATTCCGAAGTCCGTTTTCCGATCAAATTGCGTGATCTGGTTATGTGTGTCGGTCCACACATGACCGGCAAATTGACGAGAGAGACCTCTCTGGCCGACAGAAAAGAAACTCTCTCCTAACCCGGCAAGCCGATACGTTCACCGAATTCAAACCTGATCCAACGGTTTGAACGCAGTAGTGAGCCAGAAAATAAATGTAAACAGTACAAAAATTATTTTACATCCTTCGTGATCTAAAATCGGAATATCGACAATTTGATCCGAGACAGAAAATTTTTATTTCACTATAATTTTAGATAATTTCACTATTAGCAATTAACTTTAAATTTAACTGGAAGATTAAATTCAGTACGATAACTTGATGCATAAGGTACCGTAAGATTTATGGACGTAGGAACATAACCGTTAGTTTTTGCTGAGAGTGTGGAGAGGTCGCCTCTCTAGGTTTTGGAGCAATACCCCAGCGATATTTCAACGGCAGATGACGCGGATAACAAACATGAAGAACTTCAATACCAACTGTTACTAACCTGCGGTGGGGAGAAGCAGAAACTGCATAATTTTAGAAGCACATAAGTGAGAATAGGCTGATATGTTTTAAATAACATTTTCGTAAAACAATTTTGAATAATTCCCTCCATTGGGGAAACACCGATTTTATTACCCATACCAGACATCGCTATTCAAAAATATCTTCCCAAATAAAAGTGACAGCGCAACATCCGAGTTAAGTACTAACTTCCATATATGTTTTTCAATGTGGGCAGGTCCTGACAAGTGTTTTACTTAAGTTTTAATATATACGTATATATATATATATATATCAACTTCCTACTTTATGTTTGAAAAAAATAAACGCGTACGGCTGACGCTCGTTTTTGTAGTTGATGTAGCGGACAATGGGAAGTCCCAACGGGATCAGTCGCAGACCTGTAGGGAAAGCATGTGTTTTAGAGCGTTGAAAACTTTCTTACTATATATAGCAGCCTTTTTTTGTTGTTTTTTAAACAAATTATTACAGGAGAGTTTTGTTCCAGTTAATGCGAAGCGCGAGGAGGCCAGATAGCAGACATGCCCGGGGCAGAAAAACTTACTTCCCTAAGTTTTAGTTATTACGCTGCGTGACAAAAATAAATAAAAAATAAACATTGAAGAAAATCTTGAAGAAAACTGAATTATAAACACTTAATAATTCCAAAATACATTGACTATAAGTTGTACGTTAATTAATTTTTACCTTGCACACCACATGATCTGATAATCGCCCCTTTGAATTGAAATAATCAATTCAGTTCCGAAATATTATAGAACGAACATTGTTAAATCTTAACGGTCGGTTGCTTCATGAAAATTATTCATGAAATTCAAACGGCAGATAGGAAAAACCGTTGAAGAAATCGAGGGCGTGAAATACGACGGAAAATATTCGTTGCATCGAACGGGAAGTTGTTTTACGCGGAAAAATGAAAATTCCTACGTATAAAACGAAGTATTAACAATGGACTGGAGGAGACTCCGTCTCCCCACGAGAGACCGCCCAGTTATTGTTTCTGATAGAAATCTGAAAAATACTTTATTCCCCGTCTTAATTTCGCTTAAACGAAGCCTCTCCCCCCCCTCTTTAATTTGGCCGTTTTTTCCGCTTTTACAATTCTTCTATTAATGATTTCCCAGAAGAGTTGGCCGGCTCTGAATTTATTTCTGAACCGCGCAGAAACTCTTTGGGGCAGCGGGCAATTTAAATGTCCGTTAACTGGATTAAAAAAAAAACAGAGACGGGAACTCGATTAAATATAACCGGCCGACCCCCGGTGAGAAAATGTTCCCCGAATAAAACACAAAGTCGAGTCGTTCGTGTCAGGAAATTTTGCATATTTCTATATCTCGTTGTAAACTCTACTGGAACGTTAATTCAATGTTTTCTAGTTCCAGGTTGATGACCGCTCAATTTGGAAATGGAACTAGACAAATCATTTAAGAAATTATGATTCTTAGTGCACAAATAAGATGGCCACACATTTCTGGATAAGTATCGATGGTAACATTAACATTTTATTTTAAATTGGCATTCCAACATTTTGATAATTATTTTTTCACTGCCCTTGTGTTCTGATAAATGTCGGTGAGTATAAGAGACATGGCATAATTTCGAAAATAAAAACCACGAATTATAGAAGTTCTTTTAAATAGGTACGGGATAAAGAGAGAGAAAGGTGTAGGGAAAGTATTTTACTGTTTATACTGTTCCATACTGAGGTTATACAATAACGGAATGTGACGCGTTATCAGATTCCGTTCGCAATTAGACGGGTTGCAGAGAGGATAATTACAGATACATTATTAACCCAAATACGGGGCACATAATTTGTCAAATTAGTTTATATTATGTACGCGCCGGTTATATAGCTGTGTATAACGGGGTAGCATATCCCCTATAACAAGAAGCAAGGTGAGGGGGGCATACAATGGCTTCATTAGCAGCACCAGGAGAGTTAGGGATGGTGAGGTGCGGGGGGTGGTGGTGGTTTAAGCTGTTGACATTTCCAAAGTTAATTTAGTATATAGGGGAGGCAAACCTTCACGGCCACCAATGGCATTACCCGAGGGGCAATGCAAATGTCAGGAGTACAGTCGAAAGGTCGGAATTGGGGGAGAGTTATTGAAGGAATTTTAAAATACTACTAAACCCGCTTCGAAGGGTATTTCGAAAGCCGAGGAAAAGGATGGGCATAGTAGACAAATATTAAACTAAAATTCCACCCTAATGCATCTTGATAAAAGGTAACCTGGGACTTCCCGCTTGATCATGTTCTATTTATTCCCGGTTGTAGGCATGGCTGCCTATTAAGCATAAAATTATGGAATAAAATCAATGCTGGAAATAAATGCGATGAATGAAATGACAAAACACATTTCGAGATCCCAGAGAAAAACAGAAGAAAAATACCTCCAGGATGCCGTGAGGTACATTCTGTTTCCGATTTTATTATACGATATTCGATATCGACAGTAATATTTTTAATACCTATCGAGAATGAAATCAAATTTTATCTCGTTTATTAATCATTCCTTACGTTAATGTCTACAAAATATTATGGAAAGCATTAAAATTCATATGTGGACGATGTGGTGGCACTGGTTGGAGACGCATGTTTCCAACAGCTAGGATTCTATGTGCGATTCTCGAGTATTCTCTAGGGGTCTGTTAGGTTGAGACTAGTTCAGGCTAGATGAACTTAATAGATAATAGCAGCAGGTTAAAAAAATGTGTAAATAATGAAAGGGAAATTGCTTAAAATATAAAATGATTTTCATTCTTTAGAGAAGACGTTCTCAATCTTAGTTTCCGACAGTTTATTCTCCCCGCCTACAATAAATACGAAAGCCTTTATCGTCTCAACCCTTACTATCAATCCACTCATAAAGAGTGGTTTTCTTGCAACAATTTTATGACCGCGGCGATATTAATTGTCAGTACATTTTTTGGAACACTGCGCGTAAAATGCAAAGTTGAAAATGAAGCCGTAAACCGGACACTAACCGGCCGCTAATTATAATTTATTGGCCGTCAATTCGCCAAGCCAATTTGACATCGTCGTCTGAAAGCGGAATAAAATAAAAAGGTAAACTCCTTATTTGTGCCCACAAACTGGCTCACGAGGAATAATATTACCTCTGGCTGGGAGCTCGGAGTATTTGCAAGTCGTAAACTTTCAGCGGTCTCATCAGCTTAGAGCAAGTTGGACTGGGGTCCCTGTTAATTCGCCCTTCCCCGCGGACCGGCGCCTTGTTAATTTCGAGAAAATTGTGAAACTGCAGATCTCGTTGAAATGACGGAGGGGCTCGGGCCGGTTAAACGAGAGAAGCAGTTTACGGCGATGCGTTCTGGAAGTGGTTTTCAGGAATGATATTTCCAAATCCTTATTTATCTTCCCCCGACGACATTACGGACTAGTAAAGTACCCACTGCTGTGGTAATAACGATATATGTGTATTCAGAATAATACTTTATGTATAAAAGAGGAAATTATTAGGCCACAAAAATGTATGACCAGTAAGAAAAACGAGCGACCGAATTTCAATGCCTAGTTAATTTTATACCCTACATTATATTACAGTGTATGAGATCCAATATGATGATTAGGACAGTTAATATAATCACCGGTATATCCATCCTCACCGCATTAACCACTGAGCTACGTCCGGTGACCGGAGTTCCCGTTGCTAGTAAATTACTGCTCATTATATTTGGCCATCTCGCCACTTTTTGCTATTTATAACGGTTTGGGTTTCTCGCTGTCGTCTGTCGTATTCCGATTGCAGTATAGTCACCTTTGGAACGTCCGTTAACGCCCCAATTTTGAGGAAATGTTCTTCACTACGCAATAACCGCAGGAGCAGGAGTATCATCAATAGGCGGATTCTCCGTTTAAAGTACAATTAACACTACCACTAATTTATATTTTTAAAAAATGCGCTCGTGACTTAAAATAAAAACAAAAAATATTGAATTTTATTTATCCTACTTCTTGCACACAACCAAGTAGTATTTATCTGGTAAATCTACAAAAAAATAGTTTCTGTTTCTCGGATTAAGTCATAAAGCTATTTTAATCGGGTCAAATTGTAAATTATCCAGTTCTCGGTCGTAAATTAAATGCTGTGTCCTTTCACCGATTGTACGAGTCAAACATGTTCCCAATTAGCGTACGGAGTAGGTGAGCCGGCGGTTTCTATGATTAACGACGTCTCTAATGACGTCGACCCCTCCCCCCCTCCCTGGACCCATTCACCGCGTTCATCGATTGTACGAGCATTCACCGGCCGGTGAACCCCGAGTACCACTGTTTCTAGGTCGGAGGAGGTTAAGCGGACAAAAACAAATGTATCGGTTTAATCGCGGCCTCAAGTTACCACATCGCTTGTTTTATGCAGTTACCTACCCGATTATTACAATTCGTTATATTATTTTCTAGTTCATTTTATTAAGCGCAATCGTGCTTTTGTAACGGCGAAATAAATATTTGAAGGTGCATTTGATGAGTATGAGAAGGGACGCTGGGAAGAATGAGTTTTATTCCCCAGGAGTCCAAGATTTATAGAGGAATGACTAAGCATCATCAACAAGTAGACGCCGTAACAATTACCGTTCATATGACCCAAAAACAATAAATTCAGGATCAATAAATAAACCTGATATTTACATACAGCGATCTGCCATCCCGAGTGTGACGATTCCTGCCACTTCCCACCGAAGATAAACTATAAAAACATGCCTCCATGTACTATAGAATGGCCTGTCGTAAATAAAACGCAGCTTCGCTCTATTATAACCTCACCTCGATAAATTATATACTTTAGAATAAGCCACCTACCTTGAGAACTGAGCAAAACCTAACTTTCCAATCTCTGAAATATGCTCCTACAATTTCTGTATTAGGAATTATTTTCCTTAAGTACCTCGATTATATTGCCAACGCGTTTCCCCTGACAAAAGCAAGAAATTGAAGAGATAACATTCAAAATCCATGCATACCAGAGTCCCCCCGTTTGGAATGATTCTCAAGTGTTTAAGACACACATTTATGTGTTTTTCTATGGCTTGAAAAACTCCCGCAATAGGCTTAATTTATCTATTAAGTCCACAGCGAGAATCGAACGCGCTCGTAACCTATACACCTAGTTCTGAACACACTTGCATTGGAGCCGTTCAAAATAATGTTACGAAAGTAAACCTCGCTTTCAGTTGTATTCAAACGCCCGAGTCAAAAGAATATGACAAATGAGTCTGACGAAAGCGCGTTTGAAATTGACTTACTTTGAACACTGCTGCGAACAGTAAAACAAGGGAGCCGCGGAGCCACTGGAAGCTATTTCACAACGAACGGGCATTAGCATTAGGAGAGGGCCGAGCAACAAAACGGGCGGCCGTTTAAAGCCCTGCCATATAAGGAGACAAATAACTGGGCCACGTGTCAAAACCAAACGCTGACTAATACACGAAGCATCATCTAACAACGCCACAACCCTTTCAACTTTCGATCTCGATAATCTAATCGAACATAATCTCTAAACGCCACAGATATTTCATAACTGCAAGTGTCAAAAATACATTTTACAGCTTCACAGCGGTTAAAAACAATATTTCGAGGCAGGAAAACAAAATTTGCTATTGGAATCAACGAAAATTTGTTTAGAACATTTGCAACGGAATAATTAATGTGTAGACTGTTTATTATGAGTTCAATAATTGTGGACATATGTTACATAAGTAACTACAGTACACGATGTATACAATTTTGCCCAATGACAGAAAGAGAACTCAAAAGGTCTATTTATGTTTGAAGGCGGGATCCGCTTCATCTTTTCGCCAGTTAAGAACAAACAGAAACTGGAAGGAGTGCTCGCGTAAAATGAGGCAAAACTTCACCGCGCTAACGACTCGTTAACACAAATTTCTGAACGCATCCCGAGATAAATAGACCGGACCGCTCCTGGAAGCTTCGCCGAGGTGGTTTCTCATTAAATAGGGTTAATTGGTTAGTGGCCCAGATAGTAGTAAAGTTTGATTGTAGAACTTTGACAAGTGGGTTTAAGGGAAGGGCGGGAGGAGGAGCAGGAGGAGGACCCTTACCCACTGGTTCAACAACCCAATCAACATTAACTATACATACCCGACCGGCCGTTTCTACTAGCAGTGAACGCTAGTAAGCTATTAAGCGGCCCAACGCCGTTAACTCGGGCGGCACTAACAGTTTTCAACGCCATTACCAATATATCTGCGGCCAAAGTATGTCGCCTGGGAGTGATAACAGCTAAACAACGATGTGCGTTTTGTCGGCCGGTGAAAATCTGAATTATGTCGTGAATACTGAATAACCTCGTGTCGTACATTTTCTTCACACATTGTAATAATAAGATTCGAGAAATGTCGCCACAGTCCCCGACCTTTTAGCCTTACACCCATTTCACAATAAACTATATCCGCATTATTTACATGCCTGCTATTTATATACGATATACAGTTTTAGCAATAATCGAAATTCAGTTTAATTTTAAATGTTATAGCTGTCATAATATAAACATTATCTTATTTTATATTAATAAACTAAACATTCGGCAATATATAAATGCAAAAATTACAAAACGTAAATTATAAATCGGCGGGGACGAGAACGGCAATAAATGTTATTGCGTTTTTTACTCGTGTAGCTGTCACTTCAATGATGATTAAATTATCAATCGTGATCGATGGCTTATAATTATTAATCGCCACTCGTTTCAACGATTGAAAAGGAGCAGTCATAAATCGTCACATGTTTGATCAATAATCATCAATCGACAATCATAATTATAACTCCGCTTCTGTGTGAAAAACATTTCGGTTTTTCCAGTTTCCAATTTTTTTTCCGAAACATGACGGTCGCCATTCTGTCAAATGGGTCATGTGTCGTGGAATTATCATCCACGCGTGTGTAAAGCGAAGTAAGTAAATTTCAGTAATTACAGAATAATAGTACTGAAACGCGAGCGGACATAAAATTGTCGTTAAATCCATTCATATACAAGTTAAAATGTGCTTTATTGTAGGTAGTATACCGTTAAAGACCGGATTCCGGGTTCAGCTACTGGCCAACAACATTTACGCCGACGGGTCGAAACTTCGGAGTCATTAATGTACGAGATATTACGGTGGGGTGGAGAACCAATGGAAAACAGTAAATAGGCGTTAAATATTTAACGCGTAATTTAAAATTTCAAGTGCCCCGCGTTCCTTTTACGGGTCGCCGGTCCGGTACGCTATCGCCGGTAGAGGACATCTACCGGTAACTGCACTCCTGAAATATTAAATCGGGGTCCAAGTAAAACTGTACCCCGTACCAGCACGAAATGAGTACCCATATAACGCTGGGAACGATATCTTCAACGCTCTCCTGACATACATTGAGAAAGTTTAAAAAATGTTAAAATTAAATTTTAAAATGCGTTCCAGAAACAATATGGGGAAGAAGAGAAACCCGTCTGTTTCTATTTGGTCTTCTTTGTTTGGTCTTATACGGGAAAACTGTACTTAGTAATATATCTAGTACACTGTAAGCATCATTTTAGTAATTACATTGATAATAGTATTGCAGGTAACGCTCATCAGTCTGTTTGAAGTATCACATAATATTAATATTATAGTATCAAGCTGAATTTACGATAAATACAGTAGGGCGTAAAAAAACCAACAGTTCTGTAGGTTTGATTGCACTAAAATATGATTCGAATTAGGCATATCATAACTTAAAGATTAGGCCCTAGAGTTAATTGGTTTTAATTAACCAATAAGAGGGATCGGGTTTTAAATCTTGAAGGGTTTTAATTGGTGTAAAAAATCCATTTTACGCTGGTGATCTATGAAAGAAACGGACGGTTTGTTCACAACCTTGACTACCATCCGGGGACAAGGGTTTCCTTGATGATCGTGGTATCCATGCCCAATTGATGTATCACGCCCAATCACACTGGACACTGTAAAGGTCTTTCACGTCCGAAAATTGTGTTGGACTCGGTCAGTGGGAAACGCACGCGTGAGCCGGAAAATACATAAAAACACAAGGCTTTCCAAAAGATATGAAACTGTTCGTCGGAAAATTCGATCAACTTTGAAATCTTCTCGAATGGGATGGATATAAAAGTGGTCTACTACTCGCACTATTTGCTACTGTGGATTTATCAAAAATTGCTATAAAGAAGAAGGGCTTTAATATATAATACTAACATTAAATAAATTTCCATGATAGCAAATATAATAGACGTGTTTCGACGAAAACATTACGATTTTCCCGAGTACGAGGACATTGCCGACAGGACTGAAGTTAGCAATACGACGGCGCAATAAGTTTTATCGGTCCTAATAATAAATTAGTCACCGCCACGTTCCCATCGGGAGTGGAGCTGCTGATGCATGGGAAAACAAACAGTATATGGACCAGGAGGGATATCGCCGCTGGCTTCGGATTAGGACGACGCCCCAGCGCCAGTTCCATCACTAGGCGCGTCACCGAAGATAAAGCCGACTCGGTCATGGACTATATTTGAACCGTGAGACTAGTCGCTCAAGCTTCCCCCAATATTGCTGTCCTTGAATTTGACAAATTAAAGTTTCATTTCTCAATACAAAAAACTCTCTTACAAAAAAAATAGAATTAAAATTAAAAAAAAAAATTAATTGAACTAACTTTGACCGCCCGCGGGAGTTTCATAAACAATTACAGTTGCTATAGTCTGCCTCTAACCTAGGACGGCTTCGTTCTAAAATACTATATAAGAGACTACAGAATGCCTAAATTATATAAGAGTATATCAATATATTCCATCCATAGATGGGAAATTATTTGAGATTCAAGATTAAGGACGTAATATAGAATGAATTATACGATATTACACAATACATCCGAATTTTCGTGCAGTTAGCAAGTTCCTTATGATTCAACTATTTTTAAATGTCTTTAAAAAATTTGTTTTCGATCATTCTCGATCTTGGTGGCAACTTTCAATTCTGAACCAATTTATTTTTCTTCATCATGGCTTCATTCTTTACTCGTTTAATCTCTCGTTTACCTGGTCCTTTCTATTATCCCACGGCAAGACGGCGCTTATTAATTATTTAATATAAATAAAAATGCGCGCGCAAATTAAAAGCGATTCGTTCAATTTAAGAAGAAAACAAGTTTATGTATTTTTAAAATACACTTAGAAATTCATGAAACGACCGGCCGTGTACTGTTAGTCCGGGGCCAAAATTATATGAGAGCCAAAAAAAATATATATCGGCGAAGGGCATCCGGTTTACTTCGAAATGGTATCTACCCGGCGGCATTTCCTGTTTGGCACCCGCAAATAAATACTTGTTGCGAGTAAGGCCTAAATACGGGCCCGGGTGAGCCTTGACTTTCAGCTGTACGAGAGACAAGGGAACATAGCGCTATCTGAACAGTATGAGTCATTTATAAAAGTAGTACGTGTTCCGCCCTGTTAACTTAAAAATATCTAAGCCGCGACAATGGTGTTATGCGGATAAATTCTGGACGACGCCCGTCTCAGGAACGGTAACCCCGAAGTGCGTCATTCGACTGTAAATTTTAACAATGAGTTAAGCATTACAAAATAATTATGGAGAGGATTCTTCAGAGAGTACGATTCTCCTCCACTTCCTTCTATCATGGACTTGTTCCATCCTAATTAATAAGTCGTGGCGTTAATAAGTTAACAACTTGTCATTGTTACAATCGCACCAGTTTGATACTACCGTCAAATTTATCCTGCAATAAGTACAGGGACAATGTCGCTTACCAGAGTGAAAAAGTACAGGGACCAAGATTCGTTAATCCGTTAAGTCTTAACGATAAGAACGAGAAATTTCATCAAGATCAGTTCTTGTATTCCTCAATCAAGTTGCAGTTGTCGGGCAGTCCTGAAGGGAAACTCTTCCAAATGCCAACAAAACCAGATCAGGAGATAAAAAAAACCTCTTAACCTTCAGTCGAATATCTAATCAGATGAAGCACGAATGCTTTTCCTTAAATTCATTAGATTCTCGGCATCCGTTTTAGCTTCCTTCATTAACACTATTTATACAAGCAATAGGTTCATATTTGTTCTATGGTCTCTCCATTCGGTATCATTTATTTCATAATTATCGCAGCATTATCTTGTTTTACGCTAATTGTGTTGGCGTCGTTTTAATAAACTAGAAGATGCAAACATCGGTTTCTTAATAACCTAAACAGTCTCTTATTCCACGAGTGCCATATTTCTCGTACCTCCATAAATGCTGTGGCGAGAGGACGAAACTACCACAGCATCGGAAGTCTGAAAGGCGAACTTAGTGGGTGGGATTGAGAAGATCAGTCCAAGATAAATATGCCCCGATGCCGCTTATTGGGAGAGTCCTTGACTGCGTGCCAGTCGGGCAAGAGCAGTTTCGAGATCGAGGTTTGTTTATACTTAAATATGTGCTACCGGTAGCTTTAGCCCCTGTTCAGACTGCCAACACTTTGAATGGAGGGGGACCTTGCCATTCATCCGTCTCTTGAGTCCGAGGTCCTCCATTTCGTACCGGAGGTACAAAAAATATTTGTCCCCCGGCCAAAGTGCGGCCGCACAACTGCTTTCAGCTTCTTCCTGGGTAGGCGCTGACTAAGCGAATCCGTTATACGTGAGAGGCAATAACTAGTTCCAAAACGGGATGCAAAAATCCACGCCTTCTTTATAAAAAAAAAAATACCCGTTATATACCCTTTGCGTCGAAAATTTACGGTCGAATTTCTGAAGGATAATAGGGTGGGAACATGATTCCACATAAAAGTACCGAAACATTTTCAAAGGCAAAGTGTGTATCCTACCGAGTTTCTTAGAAACTAATCTGTAGTTCTGGAATTGGTTTAAGGCCCCAGAAAAAAAACCGATTTGAAGAAACGGCAAGGCGGAAGTGGTCCTTCTGAGATAGAGACGAGCCATTACACAGGAGCCCCATTCCCAATAAAATAGGCCTTAAAACTACCAATCAGTACGAATTCTAACTGTACACTGCATTTTAGCTCAGCTAATTGAATGAGTAGTGTTATTATCGCATTTACAGAACTTCAAAAACGGAAAATATAATTCAAAACGCTTAAATATCAAATAATATAACTCATCTCGTTGATTCGACACACCTTTGAAGTCTCCGACGAAGAAAGATTAGACGATACAACTGAAAAGTCCTTTGAAATGTTTTCAATTCTACAGAAAGTTAAATGAAAAATTATAAAATTTTTTTACTTGCAAATTACTATAGGGAAGAGACACCGCGCCTCGGGAATATTTTACAGGGTAGAAGATTTTCGTCGAAGCTTAAATAAGTAGTGTGCGCAAATTTAAAGGGCCCTGTCCCACTTGGGAAGAAAAAAAATAATCGAAAACCCTTAAAAAAGAGAAGGAAATAGCTGAGGGCTTTTGTCTAGCGGGCTCATCTGAATTACAAATTGCGGGATCGAATATTGTCAACCTTCTGGAAAAGGGGAGGCGGGCCGACCCTAAATCCAGTTTAGGGTTCAGCCACTGGAAAAGGGCCACGGCCAACCGATATATCAACCAATTTTCTACACTTTGTGCCGAATTTTCTGTTTTTTTGTGGTTGTTCGGACATTTTCTGGCGTCTTACGGTGGATCATCTCCAAACAAAATTCGTCCAGTATTATCCCTGGGAATTTGATTAACGGCTATATAGAAAAATTGCTGAATTCGGAATATATTCGTGTTAGATTTCTGGAATTACGGAAGGCTGTATAATTTAAATACTTAACATTTTTAGATCGCCATTTCAGTTAAAGATGTTGAAGCAAGCTATTAGTTCCAGTCAAACAAATCCACCTCACACTAAAGTAAGATAGAAAATGGTACGATCGGAACTGTGATAGGTTGGCTAATGAGGCGGTGATCGAGTTGGCACGATGACAGAGCAGCGGTGATTAGCTGACAGGGGATCGAACACCGGTGGAACTTGGTTTTAATTCAATTGGGAATTTAAATGTAATAAATGAACAGCAATTTAAATAAAACTATTGCAAATGTGATACATTGCGGCTAATAGGTCAATGAGAAATACTAATGCAAAACAATGCATAAAAAAGTAAAATTAATACACAAGCATGTTCCATTTGTTCAATACTAGGTTTTTTAATATCAATTAATTTTGGCAAGGAATAAGTTCAATTTGAAACGTTTTCACACTATCCTGGGATTCAAGTGGCCCTATGCATCTGAAAAGGAAACTTCCTGGAATTTGACTAACTCGATTTAGTCCCATTTTCATTAAGACTCAATTTGGCTCAGGGCGGTATAATGGGATGGAGCTGCCCTTTTAAAATTAGCTAGAAGCCCTTCTTGCGCAACAATATGAGAGGTCTGAAAGCGTTGAACTTATTAAGGAGAGCGGCCAATTTTCAGGCGTTTACGGTATATAACTCGATGTAAGAAAAAGTAACTTCTCCCTTGGTGATCTACTCTCTAAAAGAGGTCCATCTTCGACAACTCTTAAATGAGTTAAAAGAGTATCGACAATACCTTGCAGTCGCCTACTCGAGGGGCGGCTCCTTGGCCGATGGCTACTAATTAAGGGAAAAGTACATCAAATTATCGTTTAAATTTCCTCCATAGTCAATCTCCTGCCCTCGCCCACAAAGGAAGTGAGAAGTAGTTCTAAGACTAAACTCGGTTCGAAGATACCATAACGTTAGGAACATAATTTTTTTATACCAATAACGGTTCCAGGATATAAATTATTATTATAATGGTATTTTTTAATTAATCCGCGTAATTTTAAATGGACGTACAACTAAAAGAAAAGCGAAAACAAAAACTGAAAAAAAACGTTGCCTAAACACAATACCCAGAAAGGCATCGGGGTATACTGACGGAACGCAAGTATGCGATACACGATAAAATATTTTATTTCCTCGAAATTACTACACCATATCTTACTTAAAATTGTTTAGATAATTACGAAGATAATACGATATGTTAAGATAACTACGAACATGTGATAATTGGACACGGTTTATGTGATACAATTGAAGAATTGCCATCCCATATGAAGGAAATATAATTCCAATGAAAACGGAGAAAATTGCGGCAGGCCAATTAAGTGTAAAACGACATTCCACTGCCAGTCTTTACAATGTCGCGTACTCAAGGCCCCCTGCTAACACATCGGACTCTCTAGTCTTCATTAAACCAGTAATAATAAATCGCCCTTAACGATTTCTCGTAATTACAAAGCTTAATATATCGAAATCTGCATAAAGCCTGCAGTAATTCAACCTTCATGCCCAGTCGAACAGAAACAATTAAATTATATTTACTTGCAACAACAGCAAATTGTGTAGTCAAATCTTCGGGCTTCCGAAATTAAGCGCTCAAGAAAGATTTACAAAACAAGTTCAGAAAGTCCCAAACTTTAAGCAATAATATCTTTTAAGGCAAGAGAGTCATATTTGCCGCGAATTATAATATGCGAATAATTTCTCTCCTCGTTTAATTCAGCACACTCAGAGAGTTTGGTTTAAGTCTAGAATAGTTTTCAGTTCTTACATTCTCAAGTTTAGCACAAGAACAAGAACAAACTTTAGTGCCACACAATATTGCTTCATAGAATCCCACAAAATTCTCCTGTTCAACTGTTCAGTAGTTACAAATTTTATGCTTCGGTTAAACCCTTATGTATTAAACGCTGAACTTAATAGATTGAATTCAATCCCAGATGGGACGATGTGTGGCTATGATCATATTTTAATTTTGTGTGTGCAACTTATCCCTGCAATTTGGTAAAACGTATCGGTAGCTGCCAACGGGTCATATCTTATCTGATAGCATACAACTTGTTATTTTTCGTAGGTACCATTCGTTTTGTAAATGTTTGAAATCGGGCGGGGTCTTGTAATGCGGGTAATGCGACTCGAGGGAGATCTATATTTTCGCGTTCGTCGGGGAGTCCCCCATTCAATTTCCTTCAATGCAACGGGATGGGATCCAAAGGAAATGGAATGTGAGGCGAGGGTCGGTTAGACCGTCGGAATGTATTCGGCGGCTACTGGGGGTATTTTTTGTCGGAATTTTTTGGGTCGTTGCGATAACCGTTTTCCTGTCTGTACACGTTATTACGGTGACTACGTACAGGCTCTGTTTCGTCGAAATGTTACTGTACGGAATGTTATCTCTGAACGCTACTGAACAGGCCAAATAGAGGATTGTAAATAGGTTGGATCTGTATCGTCGTGGATTCCGTTTGAGAGTACAAAATCTAAACATTGTATAGTACTTTTTTTCATTACAACAGATGTACGATCCAACACTTAAAATTGTTTTAATTAAAGGCCACAAACCATACCAAAAGGTTATCATGTTAGTTAATCAAAAAAGCACATCGAAGGGAATAATAAACAGACAAGATTACATACTATTAGCTGGATGCTTCCATATAGGACGACGCCGGGCTGTTCAATAGGCCAGAGGAGAGGCACGATCCAAACAAAAACAGTAGTAATATATCAATCACTGAGGAAAAGGAAAGACGGAACAGAGTTGGTGGGCGGGCAGCGGAGTCATCGCTGTGGGAGAATCGACTACCGGGAATGGTTAATATAAATGAGACGGAGAACCGGCCCGGAAGCCTTGGACGCGGTAACAGTGTTCGTGAAGGCCGCCACGTGATTAGTGGATCACAGGCGAACGGAAAAACTCATGCAGATCGTCCTGCGCAAATGTGTGTGCTTCGTTACAGAAAGAAACTACAGACGAAGTCGGCCAGTAGGGCGAAACCGGCCCGACGAAGGACCAAGCCAAGTTGGTGTTAGATCACAACAATGATTAATATAGGATAGCAAGGACAGGTGTCTTCTCCTCATTGTTTTCAGACTCTCCGGTAATAGTTAATCGAGCGAAGGTTACCGCGACCAGAAAGTGAATTTCGGCTCCTCTCCACGGCCATTACCATTCCGTAAAGTGAGAATAGCCGAATGCCCATGATACGTCTTGTAAGCACTGTCACTACAGTGATCTTGGACAGTGATTAATTAATTTTCCTGCAAGTAGTCCAGAGACTACTGTTGACTGAAATACCGTGTTGTTTCATTCTTTACACAGTACACGTGGTACAATACGTAATTCGTATTAATTCGTACAACGAAAGGACAAATATTCTCTGGAGGGCCCCGGCCGTTAATCATGACATGGATAAACCCTAACGCCGTTTTTATTTAA
The DNA here is from genome assembly GCA_019843655.1 of Lethocerus indicus. NCBI lineage: Eukaryota > Metazoa > Arthropoda > Insecta > Hemiptera > Belostomatidae > Lethocerus > Lethocerus indicus. The sequence continues at coordinate 9,807,240 of JACDQD010000103.1, read as the reverse complement.
AGGCCAATTCAACTTGACTAAATTAAAACGCGTAAATGAGATTTTGTTTTTGACAAAACACTAAGTGTTGGATTAAAATGAGGAAAAAAATCGCGGCAATAAACCGGACGGGTCATAATATAGCGGGCCAACAGTGGCGGGGGCAAACTCATCACGTCCAACCTCTCACAAAAAACACGGGATAACCCTCTGAAATTAAAAAAAAGACCCCGTACGAGGGCCCCACCCGTGTAGGGGGGAAACTGTGTAATCCCGGACAAGGGCGTAATTGGTTTTACGAATTTCGGGATCCGGTGCTGTTTTAGTGTGCCCGTGTGTGTTATTTATCGACTGGGAGGGACGTAAGGGCGGGTTCGTCACTCTCACGGGGCTTAAAAAACATTAATACTTGGCCGCCTGCTAGGGGAGTTGATATGTTTATATTTGAACTGACAGGCCTGTCTCTGTTCCCTCCGACCAACAGTTTGACCGAGGTTGTACTAAAAAAAATTGAAAATCGACTTAAACCGTAAATTAGGGACTATTAACGCCACGACTAAAACGGACATTATAAAATTGACCAGCTATTAAAAAACTGATTGGCCAACAAACTCACAATCAAGAAAACCGTATTGAAATCCAGACTTTCAGGTCTGTATTGAAACACAGAGTGGGCTACAAAACAGGAAAAAATCAATTTTAGAAAATAAAAATTAACCCTATTAGACGATCCTATAGGGACTGCAATGGTCGAAGGGCTTTTAAGGAATGAACATTTGGTTCTTTCAACACCCTCTTGGGTTTAGAGTAGATTGAAGCTGAAACAATATTGTTTCGAAATTACAATATTAGTTCTCAGTTTACTTCATACTTTAAGGAATTAAGGCTATTGTTAATAAGAATATGGTACGCAAATTTAATAGATAAAACAGAGTGGGAGGTAGAAATTAATAAAATATCATCCTCGATGTAACCAAACTGAAAAATATTGTGAACATTAATTCAGTTTAAAGTGGGGAAATTTAATTCGTAGAGAACACATTTAGGCAAGAGATATCGTTGAACTGGGGACGCCATTAACCTCGGGTCGGTTACAGGTGAACAATTTTAAGTTTCAGGCTAAACCGAGTTGGGCTTAAACTTGGGCCCGGCGTTGTGTCCTCCACCGTTCGGTCCCAGGAACAGGGGAGGGCTATATAATAATAAACTTCCAGCCGGAGCGATGAAACTTCCGATTAATTTTACCCTAAAATCCCCGGCCAAGTTATTTAATTAGGCCAAAACCCAAAGAGTTATTGTTTAATATCTCATTAGAGCGGTGTTTCGGCCTAGTGTGTTAAACTTGCGGCATAAAAGAGAGCCGTAACCGCGTATGTAATCGTCGTACACCAAAGCACAAGAAGTAACAACACAAATTGTTAATCCGAATGTACACACACGAATGTACGTTAAAATTTATAATTCTAATCTGGATTTTTCTGGAGTTTACGCGGATTAATTAGTTCAAGATTGACAGTCAACAAAGAATCACAGTTTTGCAAACTATACTATGTACACATAATGTGGATACAAACCTCATTCGGAGTTCGAATCAGGCTAAAAATAAATTCGGAGCCCCCTAAAGCTCTTGCCTTGAGAACACTTTACTACGGTCTTCCTTAATCAATTCCAATTTCCAAATATACTTAATGATATTTATTCGATTAAAGCGAACGAATAAGGACACCGCCCGCGGCAATTCATTCTATTACAAAGTTAATTTAATTATAAGACGAAATGCCTTACAGCTAAATTATAAGGTTTAAGCCGCTAATTCTATAACCTAATACTACTACTGAAGAGGTAAACATCGCTCAATAATTATACATTCTGAACTAATAATAGAAAAATATCCAGTATATTTTCAGCATATGAAACGAAACATCCTCAAGAAAATCTTTTAGTTGCCATTAAACAGATTTGATAGCGGTCGAATAATTTCATCAATAATATCTTATGGTTTTATATAATTAATAATGGTCAGAAGAATAGTGTGGAGCACGAACCAGCAATTTATTCACGTTTCATGATCATTTTTTTTTGTTCAGGTGAAATGCAGCGTATATTGGATCGATTCAAATGCGACAGAAACCTGAGAACAATCGAAGCGGGAGATTCGACCCTGAACTGTAATTTCGAATTTTAATTCCAACAAAACGAACGGTTATTTGTTCTCGCGATAAAATTTTCGCTTGGAGCAATGGCGACCGCTAGGGGTTATCTCAGTCATCAAACTGTTCGGCGAACCGTTCGACGACACAGTCGACAGTCGGAACAGTTTCAACTGTGAGGTCAATGTGAGCATGTGAGTACACACCGTTAAACAATTTATTTAAGACCAATTACAGTAAAATTACCAATCAGACTAACGAATAACGTTTACAGGAGTCTAAAACGGAGCGGTATTTTTTTATTCCTACTATTTCTGGTTAAGGCGTCGGCAAGCCTACCGCTGAGTGATTACAACCAAATTACGACCGATGACGTCACCTACAATTTATCCGCGAATTCTGAAACTGCAGTCGTAGCAGGACAGGCAAGATGCGAAGACATCGACATTCTCGCTACTTTCAGGTCGAAATTTGAAGGAAACAGTAATTTTAACATGCAATATTAATATGTATAATATTAAACAGTAACAAATAAAACTATACCATTCAACAAAACTACATGGTTTATGGAAATTTTCTTTTCCTCGCTAACTACCGAATACCATAATTTTTCACTCTTATTTTCAAACTCTGTCAGGACTAACAGAAGTTCTCTGCGGCGCTGGATCGTGATGCCCCCTGCCCCTTCCTGTCACAATTTCGCCAGACTAAACAGCTTTGCACGCGACAAAAATTATTTCACAGACTGCGGACGAACACCGGTTAAAATTAAGGAGGCCACCGGACCCACTCATGAAATAGGGAAGGGACCAGAGTTGATAAACGGCTGAGAAAAATTAATATAATTATATATTATTCCCTCCGACGTAGTGTAAAAATAATACGAAGGTTCGTCCAATTGATTTCAATCATATAATAACTACGTTACACTACAGTACAATAGAGAACAATAATAACAAATGTCTGATTTTAGAAATCCATAATCATTACCCACTTAAGTCTGGCTGAATTAAATGCGGAAAAAAAATTCTGACCTCCGGCAATGACCCTCCGGACCGTTCACAATGAACGGCTGGCCGGTCGGGACCCAGAATTCCTATGACTAAATCAAGGAGGCACTGCCGCCCCTTCAATTATACAATAAGTACATGGGGCCGATCAATGAAAGCCGACGCTGAATTGCACGCGCGCTGATGTAACACGACGAGAATCATGAAATAACATTCAAAGTGACTATAAGTTGGCAAAGTTAAAGACTTGCGGGACAGATCATAATATCTATCCCATGACTTTAGACTTAATACTCATGTTCATAAATCTAGAAGGCCGTGGGCCGGGACGCATGTGTCAATCAGAATTTGTGTATCGCCTACGACATCCTGTGTATATTCAAACAAATCTATTTGTATTCATTGTAAACAGGCCAAGGTTGTTCCTAGGGCTTCATTTTTCTTCGAAAAAATCACGAATATACTGAATGAAATGGGCATAATTTAAATAACTCATCCAAAACATGGGCTAACTGTATTAGATGATGAATGCCATTATATACATATATATTACACTTATATATTCGCGACTTTATTATATTTTAGACACGCCAGAATTGCCCTAACGGTATTCAAGGTTAAATTATTCAGGGTGATGTACAATCTTTTCGAAATTAAAAAAAACAAATAGTCTATTCCATCAGAGTAGAGGGCTTTCCTAATATTGGGAGAATGGAAAGAGTGGTACTGTTATTAAATGTCGGACAGAGTCTCGTTGTACGGTTGGTGGGACGTAGGCAATCTCTTTGAGAGGGACGGCGGGTTTACGCGAGCCGATATGCACCGCTGGTTAAAGCTGTCGACCGTGACTAACCCACTAGCAGATTTAATACAACCAACAATCTTGTTCCCAACCGCTCGCAGCCGAAAGGTTTACATCCATTTTAATTTCATCCCCCTACCACCCCCCACCCACTAAACGCCGGTCCAAATCACAAATTCGTTTCCAACAACGCCTATTCCTATATGTATAATCTTAGTTAACACTTTTCCAGAAACAAGTTGGGCCAAAACGGAAATCAAAAATAATTTTGTAATTTAACAACTGGGCGATAATGTTTCACCCGTCGTTTCTAAATTTACATTGAATATTTCCCTAAATTTTCCTCTCTCCCTTTAGGGATTAAACGGCCTATATACTCGGAGCGGTCGGAGCAGAGATCCAACATCCGAAAACTGTCGCCGAGGACCGGAGGAGCCCTCTTCCGGACGTCGTCAATTCGTGATCCGACTGGCGACTGAGGACAGAAATCAGCGCCGCTCCAAATCCCCGATACGGGGATTTAATAAGTTTTCCTGGCACGGAGCCCTCATTATACGTGCCCTGGGTGCGCCCAAAGGGGGGGCCGGCCACGAATATAATCGTTGGGGAGTCGACGGGCCCGACGAAGACGGGATTCAAACGACGAATTTAACCGTATCCGACACACGTCCCCCAATAAGGGAGGAGGACCATTTTTTTTCGTGGAAGGTAAAATAAGACATTAGTAGTCGAAGGCTCTTTTGATCCAAAGTCAATTTGTCGTAACATCCCGCGACCCTTTTGGAGGAAACTAACACGCCTGACTGACATCCTGCCTGAACGATGGCAACATAAACTATTACAAACATGAATTACAGACAATAAAAAAAACACGAATTTGATTTTTTATTAAAATTTTTAGAGTAGCACAGTAAAACACTTGGGGCAATAATTCTATTTTACATCCTCCTGTATGATTTTAAACGTCCCGAAATTGGGTACGAGGAAAAATTCATTAACGGCGTTAAAATAGGCCCCTCTTTAAGTGGGTTTTCTCTCGGAGGTAGGGTCCCATTACCCAGCTAGGCCGTGGGTGAAGCCTTCATTAGATTTTCAACCAACCGCCTTAATATCCCCCGGTCGGGGGGAGGGGGGGGGAAGAAAAGTGGGTTAACTACAATATTTATCAGGACCGCTCGGTCTATTAACGGGAGGACAATAAGTTTATTACCGACAGTTGAATGTTAACTGAAAGCTATTGAGCCGGAAAATAAAAATCCGTTCTTATTGAATACGATGAACGGATGCTCGTCGAAGAATTCTCGGACTATTAGAAAAAGAATAAATAAAGACAGAAAACAAAACTGACAAATACGACGAGTATTGTCGGTCCTTAGGCAAAATTTGGGCGACATTTGCATTTGAGACGGCATGAGAGATATATCCTTCAGAGGGAGAGCCCATTAGCTCGCTCGCTAATATAATATATGGATTAGGATGAGCCCGACGACAGTTTCACTCGAAATAATTACAGAGACAGAAAGCGTTTCAGCCCATAAAAGCCATAACGTACCATCGGTAGCACCGCCATAAATTGCGCAATGTTCCCTCCCCCATCTGGCCGGCCGTTCTCCAGCATTCAAACAGAGATTAGAAACTGCTAAACAATTACTTGACCTCAATGCATTCTTAACTTTGGGGTCCTAGTCACGACACAATTGGGACGCTGTTTGTTCGCACACGAGTCGAGAATTTAAAATATTTTCGCTTGATTTTTCGTAAAAGATATAACACACACACACACACACAAAGCTTTTGGCAGGTTCGGAAGGTGACATCCAATGGGTCGTTCTTCAGATAGTAACATTGAAGCGTTGAGAAGAACTTTGCGAGGGGCGAAACCGTGTAATCGATTTTTTCAGAAAATTTCAGGATCTCTGGGGAAATTTTTGGACCTCTGAATGTATTTTCGAGGAAAGAACAGGCGAGGGTAGAACATGTCGCTGTGGGGGGCCTCTATAAGTTACAATTGACAGTAAGCGTAAACCGTGAATCGAACTCCGCCTTCTACGGAGATAAGGCGGAAGACTGGCGGCCGGTGTTATGAATGGGCCCTCTCCTGTCAACCGCGTATCCGAGCGCACCCGCCAAACCGGTTTAATGGGGCTTAATTTCGAACCGCGGCCTGGATGAGCCCGTTTATCTATCGGCGGGTGTGGGCCACCGCCGCAGCGTCGAGCAGTCTGCCCCTGCCTATCTCTCTCACAGCGAACCACCGGCGAGGCAAACCTTTATCTCGAACCTATACGCCCTTCCGCCCACTGGCCGGTCACAAAAGGGAATCCGTTTCAATTGAAAACGGGAGACAGTGGGGCATTTTACCATTTAATGGCGCGAGTCTAGATAAATTAAAATGAATTTACTCTTCTAACAATGGCTTTCGATTTAAACTCGGAAGCGTGCGGATAGCTGTCGGGATAATTTAGGACTGAAGAAGCTGTTGACACAACGGTCTTTCTTCAGTAAAGAATTGAGACGCCAGCCCTAGCAGCAAGAAAACACTTAATTGTAAATGAATACAAGACGTCTCCTCCTTACCTGTGCAGAAAAAATATCGTTAGTGGTTACATAACTCGAGATAGTTGCATTTCGTATTTTGAAAACACGTAAAATCTAAAATAGCAAGATCTTTCGCGAATGTTACTTCACACACAGATTCCAACCGACACCACTAGTCAGGTCGTGTTACAGGTCATTTTTCGAGCTATTTTGAATAATAAAAAAACAAACTAAAGTCGAAACGAGTTTACAGAGAAAACGTTAACCGTATGATGTCATTTACCTACTGGAAATGATAAAATTATCAGGTTACGTAACGACCCTGGCGGGTAATGTTTGTTTTGACGCTCTCGGCGAATACGGCTGTTTACACGCCCTATTAGCGTTCGGAATTCTTCCGAGAACATATCGGTTATATGTTTTAACACGAAAACCATATAAGCGGTAAGTTATAGCACCGCGTAAGCGGTGCTAACGATATACGACCGGTGATGTATTGAACACGGCCGAAGGACATAAGGAACCCTTCTAAGTAGACCGCGGGATACGTCTTAGACTAGTCGGTATTTCGATGTTTCCTGTGCTGAATTCTTATGACAGGGCGTTTTAAAACAGTATACGGGTTGGATTGTTAATTTTCATGATGTAAACGAACGCGAAATGCGAATGAAGTGATGACGAAATCAGGAATAGAAATCGTAGGAGACCGAAGGAGATTCAAAGTGGCACTTGAGCGTATCGCCCGACCGAATAGGAGATAGATAATTTTTTTCCACCAGTTCTTTTCCTTTCCAGAAAATTGTGCAAAAACCACGACCGGGTATTAGAACCGGTCATTTCGCCGAGGGAAAGTCGGCTGGCTGAAAGTCGCAGGCAGGGAATCGTGAACTGCGTGATTTTCTGAACTGACCCGAAGTAACAATTTGGTGACGAAACATGCCTGGCAGTTGGGCCGTAAGGGACTACTACGTTCGATTGGCTCCAGCTGATCACGAAAACACCATATATCACCTATATATACCCGATACGAACTAAGGGGTAAACCAATAAAACAACGATCTGACACGGTAGATATCCACGGGTAGTAAATTCAATACACAGCATGCGTCGACAAGCGATAAAAACTTCTTTTGAACTGCGCTTTATTTATTTGCCAATGAATCAGTTTAATTGATGTATGTCTCAAACATAAATATATTATTCGTGAATCGTCGGTAATCAAGGCGACAAGATCCTACAGTTTCAATCACATTTCAAAGTCGGACTTAAAAATTCTTAATTTAAGATACTGCTTTGGGGCCAGCGAGGGTTCAGAATACCAACATTCGTCCGTTGGTAAATTAATGAGCCATTTATGCGTGTCGATAGCCGGTGGGACGTCCGTAATAAAAGAAAAATAAAAAAGTTAATTTATTGACATACTGTGTTAATATAATGGCTTATTACCATAGCACGTTAATTACATAAGAAACAATCTAAATTTGTGTAAAAGTCAGACTAGATTTTACAACAAAGTTTCAAAAAATAAATTGAATCCGGGAAATAAAAACAAGAACAGCGACTTGAAAAGGGAGGGGGACAATTGTTTTTCGCGAACAATTAAGATTATTTCATCGGTGTTTTTTTTCTTACTTCCTCACTTATTAATTTATACCCCCTAACCGAGCCAAGTTTACTAATGGTCGGAACCTGGCAGTTACTAGGGCTTGATAATGAATTATAATAAGTTCAAAAGTGGGGCCGGAGCAATAATTCAAGAGCACGGTGTCCCTTCGTAAGTGTCCCTTTCTTTTTTGTTTTTTAATAAACTACCTACGGAAAAGTTTCACCGCGGAGAAATGAGACAGAGAGAGACAGAGAGAGATGGCAGGCAATTTGAGATGATGAACAGCTTTTGAAGGAAAACAGGCAAGATATTCACTTTGAGATTATTTCCTCTCCAGGAAAGGGGGTTTAGGGGAAGGGGATAAAATTACATTAGAGGCAGCAACATTAAAAACGGATTTTTCCCCTTCGAGTTTTCAATTTACAAGGAAAACAGATATTCAGATTTTCTTCCACGATGTTAATACTAAGGTGTGGATGACGAGGCTTAGTTACTAACGACTTAATAATTATTACATATCATTACTGAAGTAATAGTTATGACCAGTGAAAGGAGAAAATCACACAAGAGATGACGCTCGTGAGTGTCCTGCAAATACTTCAAGCTAGAGCAAATATTCTTAAGAGAAAATTATTTCACAGTAAAAACAATTTATGTTCGGGTAATTTAAAACATTTAAGTCATTTTTAAACAAATTAATGCGTTGGAATCATTATTCACAGTTCGAAAAATGTGAATATATTCCAGTAGGATTATAATGTCTCTCAGTTTTTGACCCAAACACAACACGCAATACAAAGAGATATCATTGGTCCCAATACCGAATAAGTCACGACCCACGTTTGGCAAGTTCAGTTCCTGGATGAATGCGAAAAATTAAAAAAAACGGTACACACCTAGCTGGGTGTTAGAAGGAAGGGGACGAAAAAACGGAAGAGAAACATCCGGGGGGGCATAATAGGACAATTTGAATATTATTACGAATTTCATGCATTAATGTAAATCGACTGTTCATGAAAGTTAATTTCTCCGCGGGGCATCACTTCCGACAATCAAAATGCTGTAATAACAGTCTGATCTGCTGAGATAGTTCCTTGAACATGTGGAGTACAGGACTTTTAAATTTTTTTTACAGATTCATTGAATACCCTTCGGAATTGGAACGGGGCTTGAAATCATGAGGCGTGAAGATAATTTGGGAGCGCATGCTGGTTATTGGTTAAAATATGTATATTCTAATTATTCGTGCAACCGGTTTCATAGAAAGACCGTCTAGGCGACTGGAATAATTTGCTACTTTTTTTTAAGCTTTTCAGCACTTCATGTTGAGGAAAAACCTGTTATCAAGCCGGGTTAGAAGAAAATGCATCTCTTTTGATTTTTTCACGACGCATAATACCGTAAGTTCTGAAAAGGTAACTGTCCGATTCAACCAAGTATAGAGTTAGAAACTACAAACGAATACGGTTAGAGTTTAATAATTGCACTTAAAATTCTTCTGAAAATAACAGTTTTGCGATAAAATGCAAGCACTTCTAAGCCTCGGGGTACCCTGATCAGGGAAAGATATTGAGACCCTTTGGCTAAAACCGAAATACTTCACCTTTACTTGAAATACGCTACTATTTACAATTTGTATTAAATATTATATATACAATAATAACGCCTTCATTTCCGGACTGTGTATTTGATATTTTTTTAGTAAATTCGGTTGATAGTTCTGATAGAGTTCACAGTAACAGGAGCCTCAATAGGTAGGTCAAAGTTAGTGTTCACTGCACTGTGAAGTACCAGTACTACAGACGAAAGAATCGTTTAATTATTTCTAAAATTAACCGATATTAATATTAAAAGTCCTTTGTAATTTCCGTCCAGCTTATTCTTTCATGAGGCGGAACTAAAAGAAATAAGTAATTATAATAAACGTCTATTAATGGGGGAGGAAAATTGAAACAGACTAAGAAGGTGGACAGCCAGGGGTAATCGCATTAAGACGAATTAACGCCGCCTTTATTCTCCGCCCGAAGAAGAGGAAAGTGGGCTCGACAAAACGAAACATTCTACCCCTTTTAGTCGGTACAATTTGCAGGAAAGGGAGACGACGCGAATTTTCTTTCGGGACTAAGAAATTTATCGAGCAATTAACATCCGGTCCATCCAAATCAGCACCAATTAAATATGGGATGCTTAATTAAAAACTGATTTAAATAATGGAGAGACTATTTATTTTTTTTCAATGTATTGGTTCAATCAATTTTTACAATAAATAATTTGGTTTGAGTTTATCATTATCGTTTATTATCGAGGTTGTGCCCATAACATTACGCGATTATACCAAGATCCGGCCGTGGAAACCATCGTCCATTTAATGGTGATTGCAGTCATATTAGACACGCCATGTCGAACAATTCGTGATATTTATTACTAATTTCATTTCTGTCCCCTGTATTTTTAGGCAGTGCGAATAAGGGGATATTTCAAAATGGCAAATAAGATTCTTTTGAAAGATAGGGGAGGGACAAAATTTATACACCTTGTTTTGAAAAGAAACGTGAGTGAGACTGGCCGGTGTTGTTGAAATTCGGCAAACGTTGGCCGCGATAAATAAGAAAAAACCGGGCATAAATCTGCGTTCGTTTTCCCATAGTTGACGCCGTGTTTCCGGCTGAACGGCCGACAGTTGCCGAAAAACCAAGGGGGCCGCAACTCAAGCCAAATCCTTTTCCACAATCCTCCCACGCAGTCATTTTTTCGTTTTCGTTCCTCCTTTTTTTAAAAGTCTACTATTTTGTATTCCTGGATGTGCGGACAGACAGGGAATTCTTATGCGGAACAGTCAGATTTGTTAAATGGGAATAATACGTCTTCAGAGTCTCGCGAGCACATTTCAACAACAATACGTATAGGCGCATTAAACTAAAATACAAATAAAATCAAAATTATTCTTTATCTCTAAATGTACTAAATGTGATATGTAAAAACCAAATGATTTAAATAGGTTGACAATGTGCGGTGTACGGTGAAAATGCCGCTTTACGGAAGACGAAATGTCTCAGTGACGATGAAACCTGATGATCTTCAAGATCAACCGAACGGTGGTTTCCGTAAAATTAACCACACGGATATGTGCGTGGGGGGTAATCTAAAAACGGAAACTGAAGGCCGGAAAACGAAAACGGGAAACTGCATTCGGCCTATTAAATATTAAAGGAATGGAAAAGCGACCGACAATGGTGGAGTCGGAGGTCACAATACGGGCCGCCAGACAGGCCCTGGGGCACTTTAATGGAACAATTCACAATGAAGGGCCGACCCTCCCTTTAAATGTATAACAATTGAAATTTGAAATTGAAATTCAAATGGAAAATCCGGGACAATCCGATGCCAGATTTATTTACGAAACAAGTAACCTTTCCAGAATACCCACCCCCAAAGCTGGCGATATTCGTGGAAATAGTCCTTCTCAAATGCCGGGTATTATTTCATATCCCCAGATCGGTGATATCCCATTTCAAAATGGAGAATAAAATTATGAATGTAACGCAATAAATGAATCAAGTCACCACCGCCAGGAATGAATGTACTGATTATTTCAGTTTTAACGATATAACGCGTAACATTGAAATATTACGTTTTAAACTTTTATTATAACAGAGTAACTTCATTAAATTACTACAATTAGTTAATTCACACTCTGTATAGTGAAGTATTATAATTGAATGTTCCATACCGAGCAAGTCAACCACGTTGAACAGGCACTATCAATTCCTGCCCTATATTAAGTATTGACGCTAAAGAGCGGTTCTTGCGACCGGGGTAAGTGGGACCACACTGAAAACGTTATAACGAGCGCCGGTCACGTAAACCTCTGAAACTTTCATCGTCGGGTGCGTTAAAACATTAAACGGGTTAGGGACCGGTCCCAAGAATGAGACGACGAAACTGAAAGTGCACTCTAACGAAGATAAACAGCGTAACGTTCGGCCCACTAATCCTGCCCAATAACCTCGACCTCCTAAAATCAAAATAATATTGAACTAGGCCCATGGCGGACAGAAAAACGTTCTTTCATTTTCCGTTCAGGATTATGAAGGAAAAATCACCCATTAAAAATTCACGGATTTAATAATTTCTCAAATGTGTTATCGCATTCTGAAACGACGATTGCAATCCTATTGCAGGGGATAAAATATACAGAAATTAAACCAAATAAAAAGTCTATTTAATACATATACAGCTTAATAATATACGCTAGTTTACCAACTGCTTTGAACCACCGAAGGGATGGCCTCCTGATAGGATGTTCCCTAATGCACATTACCGAAACCGAATTACCGTAATCGGCAGACCTATTACGCGTTACACCGGTGTGAACCAACGGTCACTCGGGCCGCTTTCCTTTATACTGTTACCGTTTCATCCATTCCTCCCCCACCCCGAAATTTACCAACTCTACCCGGGCGTGTATCGTTATGAATGTAAATGTCCCGAAGCGAATGTGTACATAACTGAATTGGACACCGGCCGCTAATCAAGTAGACGTTTTCGTAGTGGTATTAATGTCTGTTTACTTAAATGTGTATTAATGTAATGATAAATGTATTAGTTCTCGCCATTGATTCAGTATATTTCAATTTCAATTTATTTGCCTTTTACTATTAGTTGTAATAAATATCATACGTACAGTTGAACCCGTCGGCGGATCAAATGTTCAATGAAATGCATATCCCTCATATGTTCAATCTCCGTATGTAATGAGTCTGAAATAACGTTAATGATTGTTGCGATAATATTTTACAGGTATCAGCTAAACGAAAGCTGCGATATTCTGCCAGAGTGGTGGTGCGACTGAAATGATCGTCAACGTACTCCAGTAGTACTCGACACCCAAATTATCAATGATTTGGACTGAGCGGGGGGCTTGTGCCCGGGGCAGGCGCAGCTTACAACCGGGTTAAGTTCAAGGTCTCCCCCCGAAAGGAACGCCGGCCGGGGCCAGCACCGGGTGCCAACAATCCGATTAGGAGATCGATGTCGGCCGCGGACCGAAAGCGGGGACCGAGGGGGAGGGAATAAAAGGGGAGAAGGGAGAGATGATGTTAATGAAAGCTAAGTTTGGGACTAGACAGGGAGGGAGGGAGGGAGGGAGGGAGGGTGAAGGGAGGAGGGGGTAGTTATTGATTGCTATGAGATGTGGTGTCGCCATGGCGACCCCAGCCAAGCTCTCCCTCCCAGAGCTGGGCACAACTATTTCCCAACGTCCAGCCGCATCGGACAGTCCGTGAAACGATCTCTGAGCGAAATAACTCAGAAAGAGTACTCGATAACAGTTGCAGAAAGTTAGAATGCAAATAAGGTAATAAATATGGGTCTATAGTTTTGTGGTTCGCGAGGGGTTGGAATACCGCGGATCGGCTAGCGGCCCAAACCGGTCTAGCAAAAGTCCAAACCGGCGAGAGGAGACAGAAACACAAGAACTACAAACTAGGTACAGATGAGACCCAGAATAAATAAGAATATCTCTTATTTTTTATTAATAAAAATGTATTACTACGTCCCTAAATTATAGTGTGATAAAAATATTTGGTACTCCTAACGTCAAAGGAGTATAATGTAATGGAAAAAAAAACGAAATATTAATAACATAAAAAATCTCATTCATCACACCAGGCGATCATTTTCAGCTACCTCACATATTAAAATGAAATAAAATTTTCCTACAAAATTTTTTTGGATTGTATAATTAAACAACTTTATTTATTGTATTACGGCGACGTCCGCGTATCATAGGCCGCATTGGAGAGGCGTTAATCAAGTTCAAGCGGGTAAATGGAGTGACACACTTACCGTGCTAAGTCACGGGCCCACTTGAGTCGCGGAAATTGGTCAATTGATCTTTCGGTCCGTTCGACTTTCCCAGTTACGGGCCAGCGTATATATAACGATGTTAGGGACTGTGGGGGATGTTAGGGCCACAGGCACCGCAAGGCAGGCCGAAACACAAGCCGAAAGATAGCTTAATGCCCTACACGCTGGACCGCAGAGGGGGATTGAGTAAAGAGTCCGGTCGGCTTTCACAACCTCAAATCAGTAAACAGAAGTAGGCCTCTTTTATCAACGACAGTACACGTCCCGAGCCTACAGAAGACATAGACACATTAGCCTCCAACAGAGATTCCGTTCTAAACGGTATAAAGTAAAGTAACTTTATATATTATAAAGTTATTGGTTGAATCGGTCTGATTTTCGAACCTAAGCTTCAGATTCATCTATAGTTACTTGGAATATAGTGACATTAAAAATATTATATCAGTATCAATTTTTTAAAAAAATACGTTTTATTTTGGTATACAGCGTAATCATTCTATCCTATAGGCAAATTTTTGATAAAAATGTCAAATCAAATTTGTGAAACCCATATAAAATGATGCTTATGGGAGCATAGAAGCGTCGAATTAACCTGATCCGAAGTGTGAGCCATTGAGGCAAGAGAATATTGTATTGGGGGTGTTGCATCGGTCTGGACCGTGAAGTGTTCAGCGAGAGGTGGAACTGTCACATGCGACCCTCAGAGAGACAGAATATTTTGACAGGTAGCCCTCCACCCTTTAATCTCGTCCAGCCTTCAATTACCGCCCACCATAGTCCACTATCAGCTCGGTACAGTCAAACCCCAATATTGACGCGCTCTATTTCCCGTTCGGAGTTTGGTGACGAAATACTCGATTTTCTGTTTAGGATCCAGAAATTCGTTTGGACTTCTAAACATACTCAGCTAATCAACCTTTCAGACAGACTCTGCTGTTCAAAAATATAATTTAATAAGAAAATAGTCAATGATAAATGAGTTTCAGCCCATGCCACGTAACCGCTATAGTGGGTCAGAGAAGTGAGACAAGGAAACAAAGATTGTTGAACAAGAGGAAGGACCAAAAGCAGAACAAGTCCTATTGACTTCCCTTGTTTCCAAGAAAAGGGCGAAAGAAGACAAAAACGCGGACAAGAAAGTCTTCAGAAAAATCTTAGAAAGTCCTTTCAGAAAAAAAACCGGATTTTCTCTCCAGTCAATGGGCCAATTAGAGGCGTCTACTGGAATGAAACTAAGACAGAAAGGTTCTGAGAAAAGGACGTCTCGAAAATGTTTAAATGCGACAATTATTCAAATCGCGGTCAAAGTCGTAACTGCGGAATGATTCGTACCACCTGCAGGACAAAAATAATGAAAATTCGATTTTCGATATTCCAAACCCCCACTAAAACCATAAATATTATTTTGAACAACCAAGGAGGATCACCATATTTAAAAAACCTAAATGACCCACACTGAGTTTTATCGAGCTATAAATAGAAGTAATTTAACTAATGGCCACATGCAAATAATAATATATTGCATCGATGTTCCTTGCGGTGAGATCATGAATCAAGACGACAATTCTAATATTATCTGAGCACATTTAAATGCTCCACGCGTGCTTTTCAGTTACAATACGTTGTGGGGGAAAGGTTATAATAAATCTCGTGTAGGTCGGCCAATTTACGGCCTGGGGTTGAAATCATGCGAAAATAACGCGCGCCATGATTCCGCCAGAAGGGGATTTACCCCGATGCTTATCTACCCTCGGTGTGTCGCATCCTCCCCTACTACGGTTTATACGGACGCCGTAAGGGAAGAAGTGCCCGACTCGTTATGTCGACTATTGGGACAATCCGAAAGTATACAAAACTGACCCCTTAATTTTCCATTTTTCTGGTATATTTAAACACGTCCCCACTCTCTTTTTCAAAGGCGCCCGTAAGGAACCTTCGGGACGTTAGAAGTTACTAGGTTTTGGAACTTTTTTATCTTTAATCGAAGATAGCAGTATAAAACTGAAGTGCAAAGCGGTTTCACCTAGATTCGTGACAACGGCATGGCGGAAAGTAGGCAGGACAAGAAAACGGGACGATTATTATTTAAAAAGGGGAACATTTAATTAAGAGATACTCGAAAGGTAACGCGACTCCCGTGACGGCGGCTCGTTTAGAGGCGTTCGAGTCGAATAATTTAGGTTTCAGAGAAAACTAAACTGCCGGCCTGCGCTCGTTCTTGTAACGAGTAAGAAGACAGGGGAGGATCGTCCGGAGAGGACGGGGAAGAACCCCGAGGACTCATTAGCAGCCGGGAGTGAAGGAAGCCAACCCCCGCTAATATCATCCCCCCCGCTGCGGTATTAGTCCCTGCCACCCCTTTAATTACTCATACCCCTTAATAACTGCCGTATTACACCCGCCCGGAAAGTCACTCTCGGAGCACGGACGCGTGGACAAAAAAATCTCCTTAATCTCACTTTTTTAATTAAACGTGCCGTTTCATTGAAAAGGGAGGTTTTCCAGTAAGCGGTCGAAAGGATTTTCTACCATTTAAGACGGTACCTATTTTGAAGATTTTGTCGAACCTGGTAATTATACGGAGCATGAAGACTGTATAGAACATTCAAACAGACTGATTTTCTCCCAATTTTTAAGTGGGATAAAGGTTTCTCAGTGTAATATTTAATTCGAATAACTCATCACAGTTTATGTTATTAGAGAGTTTTCGGCAAATTTAGGTGATTTCCATTTTCGTGCTCCGTTTTGTTATATTTTCAATTCTGTCAGAAGGAAGCGACATTTGCTGGCAGGAAAAGGTTGTGAGGACTATAAATCATGCCAAGATTTGAATGGGAGGCCCCTGAAAGCAGGCACCATTCATTCCCCCCATAGCGAATATATTGAGATTTATATTTTTCGACACCTAGCCAGTGCAGTCGTTAATATTCTCCCGCAGTGTTGAACATTGGTTTTTTTTATTACAGGCCTGGAGATTGGCACAGAATTGAATGTGTGTGTGTGTGTGTGTGTGTGTGTGTGTGTGTGTGTGTGTGTGTGTGTGTGTGTAACTTTTTCAACCTTTTCAAAATGAAAATCACATCGGTGAAAAGTTGAGTTGATGGCTTCAACGAATAAGTAGGAGTAAACTAATCAATAATTCATGACATCGTCATCGACACAATCATAAATAACTAAATAGTATAAAGAAAATTGTATCCCAAGGAATCATTTCACATTTAATGTGATACCAGAGGGATTCCCACGATTACTAAGAACGGAATAACCGGCACTTGTGATTTCCTCACTCCGGACCAGTTTTTTAATTTCAGAACAAAAACGCGACAATATAAGGGCTCAGTGATGGAAGGAAATTTCTTCTGGAATGGGCGAAAATGTACTAATATTTGAGTAATGAGGGACGTTTCTCACCTTGTTTAGTTCGTTCAAATGCCTAAATTCCCCGGAATATCGCGGTGGTTCTCCCTTTTAAGGAATAATTCAGTTCTTAGTTAATACTTCTGTTGCTTCACTTGAGGATTGACTACGTGCTCACCATTGCAATTTGTATACCCTGAGAAGCGGATTTATTCCATTTACTGTATTGTATGGAAACTCCACGAAAATCCCACGAGTCATTATATGGGTAATGAACTTGATCCCTGCCATCAAAACGAAGTTAACCGCTAATATTTTCCTTGTTAAGTAAGGCCGATGCTAGACCGTTAACGTCGAGCCACAGCTTTAGATGTCGGCGATAAGAAATTCGTGCGCCTCGGTTAAGGAAAAGGATTTAGGTGGGCCCACCAATCAATTGGGCATTGTTCAAGGCAGTAAACTGGGCATGAGGTCATGAGCACGTCAGTCGTGCTAGAGGAAACAACGACTTTGACGAACTTGGACGTGACTTGAAAATTACGCTTTAAATAACGAAGAAGCTCCCAACTGGCCAAGAACCGAAGAGTCCGCCGCCCTCCAACCCCACTGACCTTCATCCTATTCACTGTGAAGAACTAATGTTAGTCGGTCGCCAAAAAACAAGAAGGAACTTCGTGGCACACATGTTCACATCCGAATAGCTACAACTGTATGTTCGGAAACAACTTTTAGGGGCTTATTTTGAAATTCTTTTTAAAATCATAGTTCCTATAGAGTTTTTTTAATTATATGAAATTGTTTATTACCCAGATCAGGCCGTGTTCTCTCTACTCCAACGGCATTGATATGGCTTCGAACGGAATGTACTTAATGCATAATTGACCGTGTTTTTGAATTTTAATAATCGAACTCGTTAAAAAAAATAACCAGGATAAGGACGAATTGTCGTTTATTGGGAAACGATGGTAGTTTTCGCGACATTCCGACGTCGGACGAATAACATGTCGAACAGATTTTTAAATGTTACATTTCGATGCAGATTCGCTTCACAACAAATTCAAACGAATCCAATCCCTAAGCGAAATATATAAATCACATCGTTACAATATTATGTTAGTTTTTTATCGAGCTTTGATTGGCTCTGGTTGCGAGAGAAAGTCGTCACGCCTGTGGATGTCGCATAGGCATTTTTATATGTTAATTTCTTTTTTTTCTCAATCTCTCTCTCTCCCTTCAGTTTCTCACTAACGCAATATTCCAATTAGTGTTATATAAGGTAACGCAACCGGGCGCCTTCCAGAGTAATAGGCGTTTCCAGCACATGTCGGCAATTCTGACACAACCATATAAGAAGAGAGTTATAGCCAAAGCTCCCCCGCCCCCGGACCAACAATAATACCGTTCTCAAAGTCGCAATTTTCAGTTTATTTCTTTTGCCGGTCAGGAAACAATAAATTGTTTTTCGCACACCTTGTATATAGAGAAAGAAAGAAAAAAACCAGAAGAATACGAAGGGGAAAAGGGAAATTTAAAGAATGGCCGCCGGAAATAGTCCGAATTGAATTCCCAGGGCGTTTGTCTTAGTCGGCCGAAAAGAAAGTTGAAAACAGTTCACTCGGGTGAAACTGAGGACGCGAACCGATGGGAAATAGGGAGGCGGTCGGGAGGTTTCTAAAATTGCTATTTGCGAATTTAGCGTACGCTCGTCTAATGGGATATTGATTAGAGAAAGTTAATTTCTTCAAGTGTGGTCAAATACGATTTCAGATTTGGTAGTTGTTCCCGATCGGGCCACAGAGGTCGTCTCTGTCAATACCGGAAGAATTTACATACTAGAGGCTGGTGCACTTATATAATGGGAATGGTATACGAAATAATTGAAGGGAAATTCCGAACTGATCAGTTCATTATAAGATGCTGTTTAGCCGCTTACATGTGCGATATTATAAACACCATTATTGTTATGCTGGTGTCATCTGAACTAGAGTACAGCAAATGTATAACTGTGTTAATATAAAATTATGACCTGCTGAATAAATTTAGCTGAAAAAAGAGTGCAGAAAAACTCTGCGCGTCTCACTTTTTTTTCTCGATGTAGGCTCATTTCGGTTGCCGTCGTCAGCAACAATTATCAGTATTGCGGTGAACTCGTATACAAGGTATTTTATAAAATATCACGCAAGAAATACATACGTTCCATTGACGTCGCAAGTGGGGTTTTTCGCTTTGTAGGCCGATGTATTTCTGTAGGGCGGAACAAATGCTCGAATACAAATGTCGGCGAATCTCGGGGGTATTTGTGAAAATAAGAAGAAGGCTAGACGTATAAATCCGTATACGTGGGAGTCACCCTCTCCTCTACTCCCCTACCACCCCCACCGTGAGAGCCTGCCATGAGACATGGGGTTGTTTAGCGGGGCGTTGCCATGAGGACCGGCATGAGCGCGGGGAGTCTGCCTCTGACACCCCCGCACCCCGGCTACGGCCCTCAATTGCTCCTATCATTTGTTATAACTTGCACCGGGCCATATATATATTCCACTTTTAACCTGAACACAACGTCCTTCCTGGAAGCTGTCAGCTCCAATATACCTGCAGGGTTATGGCCGTTGACGGGAAATACGCAGATAGAGAAATACAATACTTCGAGGAAATATAACAGAAATATTTTTACCGTAGATTTCGTGTGTTTCTGTCTCCTCTCGCTGGTTTGGTCAGGATGCCCGAAAAACATCCAAAGTGCCAAAAGTGACTAACACCGCTACTGAAGATGGCGAGCAGCCGAAACCGGTCTAGAAAAAGACCAAACCAGCGAGAGGACACAGAGACCCACGAAATCTACGGTATTCCAACCCCTCGCAGACCACAAAACAGGTATGTTAAATTAGAAATATTTTTAATCGACTTTATTAAACACGATGTTTTGTGGCGACAAAGTCTTCTTAAATAGAATCAGAAATATCTCGTTATAGATCTAATTTCGTGACATTTTCCATATTGATATTAACATCCCAGTAAAGTCCTAAGTCGATACCGCGCGGTTTCTCAACTGCTTCTTCACACACTTCAGAAGAAATCATTTCTTTTTAAGATGTGTTGTACAAGTAATAACTTGAAACAAGTTCGATTCTTCAGTAAACCTGAAGTATCGCCGTGTTTATTTTTATTATTTGACTGTTGTAAAGATTGTTCCACGTAAGCGAAAGGATAATAGACTCGTATAACAAGTGCGTTTTTTATTACGAAGCCAATTAATAAAGTATTGTTTAGTCCTCCTCTTCCACAACTGACTTTCCCAGGCCCCCCAGATTGGCCTAAACCTCGGACATTAACGCGATAATCACTATGGCCGAAAAACAATGGCTAACTAATATCCGAAACCGATATGCGGTATACATAGCGTTCCCACCGAATAATGGTTATGGGTTCAATCTAAATTCAAATATGCAAACGGTCTAAAACCTATTTTCAACCATTGAAGTTAATGGCCATTATTAAATGTTAATCTTCAGAACGGGAAGAAACAGATGATGGTATATAAGTTTTCATATATATATAAATAAAAGACTGATGGGGCGTAAAACGATGAGCTGCTCTATAGTACGTATTTCACTAGTTTGGTAAAGAAAAGTTACTGGCAATGCCATATCAACGAGTGTAGACAAAATATTGCAAGGGGATAATATACCAAAGTGATAATCTTTAATAATTAAAAATAAACTTAACAAAGTTGAGTCAGAACCTTCGGAACAGCTACAGGGAAAGTGAAATCTAGTTTTTCTATTCCTTTTAGTGTTTTCGAATATATGTTTCTTAGTTGTATAATCTGCTGTCACGAGGGCTTTGCTGCCCAATCTTGAGGACCCGTCAGACGTCAAATTGACGCAACCGGTTGAGCGGTGTAATTCGGCGTGAAACCTGTCAGATATCGGTCTAGATGTCTGGCTGTCTATAGTAGGGGGGGCCAAAAGTAATGTAACACTTTGGAGACGAGCAGAGAACCCGCCAATTTGATCAACCGAAGAAACTCAATTTGCGCTCGGGCCGGGCCGCAGGGCTCATTCCCCAAATTGGGGAACTACCAACAAGATTGAACGAACCAAAATCTTGTTTCAGCCTCCTCCCGCTCGCCGGCTCCCTCTCCCACCGGTCTACTGACACCGCCACCGCCACCAACACCGACTTTAATCACTATAATTGCTGCGGGCCAAACGTCGAAAATCTACTGCTTAACGTCTAAATTTTTAGAAACAGTCATTGTATTTTGCGTGACGCACAACACTCCGTTAGACTGTAACCTGACCAGAAGGTAATTAACCTTTTTTTATTTTAATCATTTAAAATTTGAATGTATTTAGAATTCCGTAGATTTTGTGTGTTTCCGTCTCTCGCTGGTTTGGTCTTTTGCTAGACCGCTTTCGGCTGCTCGCCATCTTCAGTAGTCACTTTCGGCACTTTGGATGTTTTTCGGGCATCCTCACGGGCACTCATACCACTGCCTCCTTAATTTATAATTGTTATTTATACAGCTCAATGGGGTGTTACGCTACGTTATGCGCTTGATATCTTTCTATTCATAATTTTTCGAAAAGTTTAGTTATTTTTCAATTGTCTTTTTAGAATAATCGGGTGGTTTGTATTTTTCAAAGAGGTTACCTTGATATTAAATGAAACTGGTTTTATTATATACAATTATAGGTCGGAAATGATTTTCGCGATAATTTAGAAGTAATAAAAAAAATGAATTAAGGCTTAGTTACCTTGAAAACAAATGTTTATGCGATTGAACTGTACAAACAATAAGTCCGATTAACTGATTGTGATCTTTTTGTTTCCGACTTCAAAGATCAGGACAAAACAGTTCCGCAACCCGACGATACTTTGCGAGAGAGACTGAACTAATTGAAAGGAGCGATCAAAGAATAAACAGAAAAGGAATTACACCAAATTTAAGAATTAAAGGCCTCCAAGCTTCGAATAGCTCTGGACCACATTTTCAAAAGGCCTTTACAAGGCCAAAGGCTTTGACCCCGCTTTGACTTTTGAATCTAATTCGGTGAAATCACCAATTTCCCCTTTTCCTGCCTTTTTCTCCCCTACCTTTTTTACCAGGTCCGACTCAGTAAAATTACTGCATCCAGTCGGATTTCCCGTTAGTGAAATGGCTCAATATTCTACGAAAAATCAAATAACTAAGACGCTATAATGAATCTAGCATAAGAAACATAAGAATTTAAGAACTGGTCTAATATTAATTTACATTTTACTTACATTGATAACATATTACGTTAATTAATAACTTGATATTGAAATTGTTACACCACTGTCACCGTGCCACTGTCAAACAAATGAGAAACCCAATAGAAATGCAGACACTGGTCCAGTATATGAATTTTTAGGTAAAAAACCAATTTCATTCTTTGCAGCGGGGATCGTTAAGCTGACATGGAAAAACGCAATAAATTATGCAACAACCTGATAATTAGGAACTCCAATGACAATAATTGTAATAATCTCCTCAAAACAACCAACTGTGAAGCCCTAAAAAAACATTTAAATTAGCGTCCAACGTATCTGAAATTTAATTAACCGCCCTTCGTATATTGCTCCGAGGGCAATAACTCATTCTTGGATGGGGAGAGGATACCCGGGCGGTCTTATCATGCATAAGCACAACATTCTGGGCCACGTGGCGACCGCGCGTCTCTTTAGTTACTCCAATCTCATTCGATATACGCCACTGCGGCTTGGGCCCTACAACGCACCACCCCTCTTGTTAGGTAGGGGGGCTGGCCCCCAACAGGAATATATCATCTTCCCGCAACTTCCTCCTCTTTTTTTCGCTCCAACAGACACACAATATCCGAGATATGATGGCGAACGTCGAAATTCGGCCGTCCGCTGAAATCCGACCAGCCCAGCCATGAGATATACCGAGGGTGAGGTCCGCTTGATTTCAGTACTCAACACACCGACGTTTTGTCGAATCTTCCAAAGATATAGATAATTACCAATAAGTCGTGGTATCAGGCTTTAAACAACTATAATTTCCCGGATCAAAATTGTCTGAATGCAAACGCACAGCCCTTCGAGCTGCCGACAGTGTGAACAGAATGCTTTGGATTATGTATAAAAACAGTGTATTCAAAAAATAATTCGAAGAACGTATTCGAATGAATTTTATGTTGTAAAATTTGGACGAATAAATTATTTCCTCCAAAATATTATGTACTTTTATTCCTCAAAACCTTTTCCGCGTAATTTCTGGCCACTGTCAAACCAAACTGAACAATACACAAGATTTACGGTAATTTAATCGTACCTGTTTAATTACAGATATAACACTCTTCCCGAGGGAATAAATTGTTGGAATATCCGCCGAAAATATTCAGGCATTCGCCTGCAGCACGCGAGCCGCGGCCTTCCGCCCGAGTGATTAATGGAAAGGTGTGCAATATCAATTTATGCATTTGAACTAGACTGAACTTTAAGCGGGACGAGAAATGTAAGTCACTGGGGGAAGATGTTGTTCGTTACAGGGACGAAAAAATATAGAGGTCATTTATTTAAGATATTTAAAATTAAATTCGCGGGTCAGAATACAAAGGAAAACTTGCAATAAATCTTTAACCCGGGTCTCAACTTTGGTAAAGAACCTCTCCACTAAAATCCACCCGCATTATTCCTAACATTGTCTCTATTGTACAAAAATTTGTATTAAGTGATACATTACCTTATATAATGAGTTTTATTAAATCTTAATGTAATTTATTAACGTTCATTTTAATGAAAGTGAACTATAGACGCAAATGTTGACTTTTTTACAAATTGATGGGGACCAGATGTAATTTTAAAGTAATTGAATTGGTTTATTATTAACTATTTGGGCTAGACCGGTTTCGGCTTCTCGGTCCCCTTCAGTATAGTTCCGTTTTCAGTCTTTCGCTAGACCGCACCGGCGAGAGGACAAATACAAATGGTATTTGAGCGAAACTAATTCATTAAACAGTTTTATTGAATACAAAAAAAGTTTTACGCTTCCGCGCGGGACCGCCGCAAAGGGGAAAATCACTCTGATGAACGACAAGAATATCGTGTGTCTGTCGGTCGGGAACAATTTGGGTGAAAGTGATGTGCTCTGGGGGCGGCAGCAATTTGGGTGAAAGTGATGTGCTCTGGGGGCGGCAGCAATTTGCTCACCGGCCGTTGTTTATTGGGGCCTCAGGTCCGGAGGGGGGCGCGCCCTGTAGGCAGTCCCGCACAGTCCACAACAAACCTCAACTGACACAGTCCACAATTACAATTTAAAATTTTAAAACCGCTCTGGTAGGGGCCGAATCCAAATGTTGTTAGCATAGAACACTGTACTTTGTATTGTTCTGAATAAATTCACAGTGCAATGTATTTTTATTAAATGTGCTTAATTTTGAACAGCAGATAAGGATGCTTGAAGGTAGTATTTACTTTCTGTTAGATCATAGAGATACACCCAGTGTCTATCACACAACACAGAGGAGAGAGAGAGAGAGAGAGAGAGAGAGAGAGAGAGAGAGAGAGAGAGAGAGAGAGAGAGAGAGAGAGAGAGAGAGAGAGAGAGAGAGAGAGAGAGAGAGAGAGAGAGAGAGGGTAATGTGTCTCACCATTATATTTATGAGAACATTATAATTAATATGAAAATATTGGAGTTTTTCACTATATCCCTGGAGGCGTACAGAGCGTAAACCATTAATCAGCGATGGACAGACACGGATACCAATATTTCTTTTTCAGAAGTAAGTCTATAATTTGTGGGATTTAAAAAAAATGCATGTTAAACGATTTTTAATGTCTTTTTTAACAAGGCCCGAATTTTAAATAATAGTCAAAAAATTAATTTTGAATCATTTTTCAATTAAAAGAAAAGCTCTGGGAGGGGCCGAATCCAAATTTCGTTAACGAAGAACACTGTACTTTATATTGTTCTGAATAAATTCGCATTGCAATTTATATTTATTGACTGTGCTTAATTTTGAACGAAACATTGACTCTACCGCAATGGCGCGTTACACAACAGATAAGGATGCTTAAAGGTAGTATTTACTTTCTGTTAGATCATAGAGATACACACAGAGGCGGTCATGGGCTAATGCGTCTCACCATTATATTTATGAGGTTCCTCCCCCCCACCCCCACTGAATACTTTTTAATGGCCCAGATAGGAACTAATCTCTCTACGGGTTTAGTTCCCGATCCATCTCTGTAACTCTGTGCACGTATCCTCATATATATGTCGCAAAAATTTAATATGAAAATATTGGAGTTTTTCATTATATCCCCAGAGGCGTACAGAGAGCTAAGCCATTAATCAACGATGGACAGACACGGATACCGATATTTCTTTTTCAGAAGTAAGACTATAATTTGTGGGATTGTAAAAAAAATGCATATTAAAGGGTTTTTAATGTCTCTTTTTACAAGGCCCGACTTTTAAATAATAGTCACAAAATTGATTTTTAATCATTTTTTCAATTATAAGAAAATCGTAACTTGTTCCATTAGGATGACAAACTAAAACCCAGTCCGAGTTTTTCCCAGTTCGGAAAGCTTTGTCTGATTTTTACTGCCAAGAAATTTTTTAACTTTTCAAACTAAGTTTAAAGACGCAGATTACCGTTAGTATTGCTGATAAATAATATAGTGCAGCGTAATCCGTCAATGAACTATAAGGGAAGCAAGCGGTTGGGGGAGGAAGGCTTGGAGCTGGGGTTCAAGGACCTACGATCCGACCTCTGAACTCTATACTTTTACCGGGTATTATTTTTCGCTCGGTTGATCCCGGAATTGAACGGAAACAATCAATCTCCAAAGATTATGCTATAAATAAGGAACGAATTTTATCTCGGCTGCAGATTTTTACGGTTCACTGGACCAGTCACGCCGAATCGTTCGCCGCCCGTATATCATAATAAATCATTATTTACGTAACGGAATGATAATACCTTAAATAAATTACATATATGCGTAGATATATGTATGCTTCAGTACATAGTATACCATGTACATACCGCGGTCAGCTCAATCTTAGCAGTTTACAAGATTATACTCCACTCACCTGTAACAAAATAATAAAGAGAATTAATTTCAGATCATATAAGTAACTTATTTATACCGCCAAGTATTTCAAAGACGACCAAATCCAAATTGAATTTGACGGATTCACAAGTTTTCAACATAACAATCTGCAGCCATTAATTTCATACATAACAGCGCACAATATGAGAGCACATATTTATGTTTACAATTACCGCAGTTGAAAAAATTTAATTCTATAAACGTTTGTACGGAATGATATACCTAATTTTAGCCTTCTCGACATTGTAAATATAATAATAAAATATATGAGTAAGGGAACTTAGCCAATCGTGGTAATAAACTGAGTGCCAAACGACTTGATGTGTTTCTTCGTCTCATCTAGCTGAATATAGAAAAAACCATTTATATAATAATAAATTCAACAGAAAACTCTCGATGGCTCGTGGTGGTCCTGACAAGGGCCGGTGTTGGCCCTTTGAATGCTTCTTTAAAGACAATCCAAGTATAATAAGGAGATACAAAAGTCCATTTAGCATGGCAGAACGTGTAATGAACAGTAATTACGGGCCGCATTTTAATGGTCGTATTTTTCTTTTAAGAGAGTAGGAGGAAAGTATACCTCGGAAGGAATTAAATATTCAGCCACTCGTTTTGGTAGCCTCGGGGTCCACGGAGTCCTCGGGGGGATTCGGGCCGCAGAAAGGTATCAAAAAAGACAAAGCTCCTGGCTAAGCTCATAAAAAGGGTAAGATGAGGCTAACTGAAAACAATGAACCACTCCCATGCATAAAATATCGCAGGGCGGCTCTTATACATCCAGTTGGGGGAGGCTCCACCTGTAGGGGCGAGAGGTCCCCGGCCTACACTATAGTCGGCTTCAGCCCCGGCCAATACAATATTTAGGAGACAGCCCCACACTCCGCCCTTTCGAAATTTTATTTACCCGCCGGGCTCAGGAGACACGAGCCGAGGGTGCATCGACCCAACGAATGTTCTACTGGAAGCGACGTATACAGCGGTAGTATTGTGACCCCGATATTCAGACATTAGTGGAACCGAAAAGGAAATACGGTTTCGGTATTTCGTTCCAGTCGGTAGTGCAAGAATAAAACTCTTCTTCGGAAAATCTATGGGAGGCTGTAAAATCGTGGCGGAAATATCGAACAGTACGCGCATTAAACAAAAAATTAAGCCGAAGTATATTTAAATGCTGTCCGAAAATTACCCCCCCCCCGAGAGGTTCCGAACGGAAACTGAAAAGAGGTCAGTGTACCGCTGCGTTGAAGGTACAATGGTGACTGATTGAGTGGCGCGCCTTACAGCTGAACAAACATGCAAAAAAAACATAAAAAACTCCACGGATCATAAAACCGGCACAGAAGGAAGTGGTGGAACAGGACGCTATAAATAGTATCAGCGGCCCTAAGAGCGGGACGGGCGCCGTTAGCGAAATAGACAAAAAATACAGAACAGTAGCTCTACATTCGTCCGGTTCCCGACAGGCTTTCCTGTCATTTTTTCAATATCAAAACTGTCGCACTAGTTTTCAGTTTTTAATAAACCTACTGGATACTACCGGTAGTTGAAAGCACTGTCTGGGAATTGATCACTCTTTCAATCACAGGGCGAGGCCGAAAAGAAACTATTGATATATTAGGTGTACCCAAAAATAATAAACAATTTGATAAGATGTATTTATGTCTTGAGGAGTTCTTCAAGAGGGGAATCGAAAATTTGCCGGAAAAGTGGCAGAGAGTTGTTGATAATATTGGTGAAAATATAGTAGATTAATAATTAAAGTTTCTTTTTTAGCATAATAAAATGAATTCCAAAGTCAAAACCTTGATTACTTTTGGGTACCCCTAATTCAAACAGAGTGTATTACATTATTCCATTTAAATAAACGTAAATGCAATAATCCGTTGCGTTCTCAGAAACACAGAATATATATTTGTTTTTTAAGTTTTTAGTTGAATAACATAAAGTAAATATTTGTAGTCTCAATTATAAACAAATAAAAATTGAATATTTTGCATTTTTACTTTATTGCTATTAGCAACAGTTTCAAACCCACAACTAGCATTAAATTCTCTTCACTTGCGGTAATTGTACTCCATATTTCTTTTTTTTCAAAGATCACTAAGTAGTTATATATGTAATTTACTATTACGGAATTACATATTACGCCACCCGAACGTATTTCTTGGTATAACAAATACCGCTAGTTCATATAAATGATAAACAGAATCGAGTTCGGCGAAATGTCCCAAAACTTGGACGATATTTTATTTTACGCCAACAGAAAGCCCACGCTCTCCATTTTTTCTCCGTTTTTTTTCTCAATCAGGGCTTGTAGCCGATTGTCAAAGGGGGTGATAAATTACGGGTTCAACATGAACGAGAGAGGGACCGGTCCGCCCCCATCTCCTGTTCAGCCCCCAGTATGAAATTCCAAAAGGCCGGATAACTTTTCTCATTTTCATCTTATATAAGTTCCAAGCAGTCTCCGTTCAGAATAAATCGGGAATAAATGAAGATAGTGGAGGAATATACGGGGACTTGGCATCTCTACCCGACTGTAGATTGGGCCTGTTCACACTAAAGAGATATAAATTTGTGTACAATATATAAGGCCAACTTTAGGTCAAATTTGAATAGTCGAATCCGGTTTATCAAGATAAATTACCATCTAATTAGAATGCCGTAATTCCACTAGTTATTCCGTACTACTTTGTACTTTGTTTCAATGAAAATTGAAACAATGATCAAATTAATTTGTGTTTAATACCTAATATATTTTTACTGATTATCGCTCAGATATTATTGCTGTATCGTCACCAATTTTCAGGGGTCACTTAATTTATGGTTTCATTACGAATGGTAATTGAAACAATAATGAAATTGATGGTACTTACAAAAACAGGGGTTGGCCAGAGCTACTGCCACCTTTATCTCTGTCTACTGAGAAGATTCGCTGCCAACAATAGTGAAAAGGATAGACGATACTGTCGGGAAAGTAAAACGGCGGCCAAACATCAAAAGGACGAAGCCACATCCTTCATTCAGGATATTAATAATCACCACAGCGCCCCGAAGAGAGTCAGTCATCTTATCAAAGGGTGGTAATAAAAATAGACATTTTTCCAATTTAATTAATTAATCGCCACGCCTGTTGATAATTAGGAGCCATCAAAGCAAATATACCTGTTTAATTTAGTTAATCGAATTTCGTAGGCAAATAAATTCTAATAAATCTGATAACAAATTATAGCAATCGAAAAATTATTCAAAATTCAAGTTTAATAAGTAGAGATACTCCTAATATAATGAACTTGCTATTTAGAACATATAGTGCTTATTATTTGACGAAGAATTCCAGAACGCGAGATATCTTTTACCAACCCCACATTAGTGAGACAATTAGATGTTAATATTACGCAGTTTGTCCACATACCTCAGTATATTTATTAATGACGGTCTACAGCTCCATGTTCTCAGCAATATTTTAAATTTGTGTTTTGCTGTAAGACTTCCGTTACCTTGTGGACAGAAAGCATTTAGTAGTTATCGGAATGATTGAGATGAATGCCAACTGAAGTCGCCTAATGGTGGCGACCTCCCACCGCTCGGCCACTCGAGGGCCCTCCCCCCCCTATCAGGCACATATTGCAGTATACATGTTCTTCGCATGCTCGAACCAGACGCACGTGTGTTTCTCTTTTTGTTGTTTTTATTCATTCAGAAGTTCGTTCTCACAGTCCCATTAGCATCGTACGGGCAGGCGACGGTTTCAGTCCGTTCTCGGAAATTGCAACTCTGTCGCTACTTTTTTTTTCTCTAATCGACTAACAGATGTCGACCTGACCCGACAGCGGTCTCTGACAAAATGTGTTCATCTGCGGGTTGTGAGCAAAAGCTCTGTTAAAATGAGAAACGTACAACTCAAAGCGATAACATCGACAGGATAAATAAACGACGAATAAACACAATACAAGTTTGCATCAGGGATTGTGTAATCGTCAGAACATATTAAATATGATATCACCTTGACTTGATTATTGTCAAAGCTCATTCATTGGATATTAGAAGCATTATTTAACTAAAACAGTGCAGGTATAGTACATTTAATGTATTTAAGGAATTTTCATGGGGAATCCTAGTAGGGAGGGAGAAAAAACTTTCGTTTAACGCTTAAATCAGAATGAATCCGGTGTGAAAAAACTAGTCCGGAATAATCCTCACTCATCCACTTTATGAAGACTTCTTCAATTTTTTGTCGAGAGAATGTAAAGCCCAGAAACTGTTTGTGGAATTTTATTTTTACAGAAAATTTTTGTATTCCACGCGGCGTACGAAACTGACACATATTAAGCTCAACAGAGAGAGAGAGAGAGAGAGAGAGTGACTGGGGCACCCTATCAGATCTTGCAAAGGCCATTTTTCACCGAAAATTGGCCCTTATTATGACACGTCCGCCCATATATAACCTGAAATAAACTATTTTCTAGCGAAAGGAAATATATAATATACGTGGTACCGACGTTAACTCATGCAAACGACTCATAAAAAGTATCGCGGCCTCATATATTTGCGATGATTGAACTTGAAAATTGTACAGGTAATATTTCATTGAGTGTGGTATCAAGGCGAACACAAATAAGTGATCCGTTAGCGTTTCTACCAACATAAGATGATTTCTTCATGTATTTCATAATGAACCAGCACGTACACAATACGTATATTGTCTTTTATACATTCAGATATGGGAAAGGAATTAGAAAATCGCATATTTCACATTAATTACTAAATTATTATTTCTGTAATGCCCGAATTAGTTCTTGACCGTGGACATGTTCGACAACATTAAGCCCCCCCGTCACATTTCAAGTGGAACAAAATATACTAAGCTTTTCTTTGTATTTTCAAGGACTGCTCTATTTTTAACCCAACCGAAAAGATATTCCTTTCCCGCAGAAACAAAGAAAGGGCGCTGCCCTTCTCCCTTATCCCCCTTTTCCTTTTTTCGAAGTATTCTCACAAAAAGAAATTATATTTGGTCTATTCTCATCAGCAACGATTAAATACATTTTTATTAATACAGTAATAAATGTGCAGTAGAAATGTAGGATTGTTCATCGCCATCTCATCGTCGGTACCTCACTACACAACTAACGAACCACCAAACAGAAATTAAAAGTAATTTAGGCATAATTGTTATAATTAGGTGTAAACTCTTACTAGGCCTAAAGACCAGTACAATGACGGACGCTAAATCTAAAATACTATTTAATATATGAAATACGTTCACTGTAAAGACTTGGGCTATGGGGTTAAAATGTGGAACGTCCGTCTATTAGTTTCCATTTTAGTAGGACCACTTCAGTAGGATGTAAACAATTCGTGCAATTCCGCACAACAGTTCCAATTTAGCCAACGCGGAATATCGGGGTCACCGACCATTTTTAGTCAAAACCTCCAAACAATACAATCATATTTTGAAAAAAATTCGGGGTTTATGCCTGTGATATTTATAATCTCTAAGCGTCTAATTTTAAGTTTTAAAAGCAGGAAGGAACAGTGACCGACCGCCTCTGTCTGAGACCGGTTCTAATTGCGAAATCCAGTTTCGATATCGTTCGCCCTTCACCGAAACTACTTTTTTTCCCTCCCCAGCCGGCGAATTAACCAACTCGATAGGGGACATGCGAAAGTATTTATATACACTGTCAGACTCTGATAGACGAAATTCGCGTCACGAAATGCTCAGTGTTTTCGGGTCAGCCACGTGTGTGTAGCCGTTCGCGTTGACCGATTGAACTGCGGTCGCTTGGCAGTTGCCAGTCCACGGGATTGTAATTGGTTCTATTTTTACACTGAAGAATTCACATTTACTTTACGGCCCAATGGAATAAATACAGAGTTTTGGATACAGTGCAATTTGAGAAATCACGCTAGAAAAAATAAATAAACTGCAAAGTCGAGAAGTGGATGGAGAGGGGGAAGGGGCTTTAGATAATGCTTGATAACATTTCCTAAAAGAAGTTCTTTCTCAAAATATTGAACTAAAAGAAGATCAATTTTCGAAATCAGAACAAGACTTAAAGGGAAGTTATCCACACATCATTCCACCAATCGATTTGAACATTAAATTCGTGATATTAGTCTACCTTTTCCGCTGCGGATCACCGGCTTGGTGGTTAGAGCGAGGCTAGGTTGGGTCCAAAACCCCGAGCGGATCTTTTCATTTAAGTACTCGTTTTGAATTCCAACGACGTCTGCCGCTTTAATTCCATATATTCCGACAGAATGTACGTGCGATGCAATAAAAGGCCTTCGTATATTCACATTAAGCGAATTAACTGCCATGTGAGGACTGCATAAGATATATACCACCACTGTGCCGTCTTAGAAAGCTCTCTATTTTCACAGCTTAAGTATGAATCGGCCGTCTGGATGGAACAGTTAAACTTTCGGGCCTATAAAATTGAGGAAAAAATACCACCATAAAATGTCAACTATCTACAATTTCCCTTAACAAGAGATATGATAATTAGACAATTTCGCTATCTTCCCTAGCTCGATAGAAGAATATCACCAGTGACATCGTAGATAACGACAATGCTACGAGATATACTTTCAAATATGTTTTGTCAGGCCCCGGTATCGAATTTAAATAATAGTGCCGGCAAGAAAGACTGTTCCTGAAGAAATTAAGAAAACAGAAATTCAATACGATAAATAAATAGCTAAAGTAATGTGTCTATTTTTCAAGAGAGTTTAAGTTCGCTGCGAACAGAAGACTTTTCTCCACATGCAATATTTATTGTGGCGAAACGCATTACAGTTGAACTTTCTCAATGGACCAGCTTGGACGGAAGCCGGAACTTCCCAGTCCTCCTCCAAGCCGTTCCGAAAAGGCGCTTTCAGTGAACCGCAAACTTCGTCTTTTAGTTTGGGGGTGGCGAATTTCTTCCTGGGGAGAGCCAAAAACCCCTCCTTCCTTCCCTCCTCATTCCTGGAAGCCCTACCGTCATCAATCCAACGGATGCGGGTGAAAACAACAGATAACCCACACAAAAAGTTAGCTCCACTACCCCACTGCTGATCCCACTCTACACAACTTCGCTTTCCTACTTTGGATTAAAAGACGAATCAATTGAGTTATAAACAATCGGTTTTTTCTAGTATTAGTATCAATATTCAGTTCGTTGTAGGAAAACGGCATGCCGCAACTAAGTTATCGGCCAGAAACCAGAATAAACCAAATACTGATAATCTAAACAACGCTCTATAACATTTCCCAAATTATCTCAGAATTTAAATTCTTCTGAGTGACTTTTAAACAACAGTATTACCTCTTGTAGTCTCCTTTCTGCAGTAAAATTGTAGACCGAATATACTGTAATTATATTTATACAAGTAGTATATAACCACTAGCGATAATATGCAAATAATGGCAACCGTTATGGTTGTCATGTGTCAAAATTCTGTATAGTATTTATCCCCGTAGTTACTTATCAACCGTTCGCCTTGAAATCCAATCTTACTTATTTTAATTTTATTAGATTTTTCGTATCTAATGTAAGGAAAAGAAAAAGCCGCAGATTAGCCGAAAGGTTATAACTCTTTCCTTCCATTGTGCACTATAGCGGCGGCTCTCCGAACGGCTGATTGGGTTTCTGCTGGGGCCGCGTCGCCTAATGTAGTTAGGCCGTCCAGTGGACACTTCAAGAACCCACTTCATTTCATCATAAACTCAATTGGAGGAATTTCTGCGAGAAGAACAAAAAAAATTGACCAGGCCTTTGTTGGTCACGTTGGTCCAAGCCCCTCTAATTGACCTTAGTTAATTGAACAGACCCCATTTTCAACAAAGATATTATTCACCTCGTAACCCCAATTTTTTTCGCTTTTATTGCGGATGCAGTGCCAACATCGTGCAGTAATAAAACATACGTGTTCCAAAAACCAAGACAATAAATGAATGTCCCATTGCCTACTTAAAACTCATCTCTGAAAATGTGAAATCAGCCTTTTTCTGAATAAAACATTACATGGGACAACAGATATCACATCGGGTTTTTAATTATTTAATTTTTTAATTATTTAAAATTTAATTTTTTTAGAATAAATGGCCAAAGGAATACAACTACCAACGTGAGTACAGTTTCGATAATTCATGAACAGGTAAAATTGTTTCTCCAGATACACCACCAGGAAACTGACTTCGACCATAAAACTACAAACAAGTAATACGAATGAAGATTTTCAGTTTTCGAAACCAGCGTAACTTGAATTTAGAAGAATTATATTTGATTAAAAATATTCCTAACATTTCGTAACTGAAGCGCAGCCGGACTGTATACTCCAGTAAGCCATAAATAAAATCCTTTAATAAATAAATAATCAATTCAATAAAATGCATTAGCCAACTCGTAAACATGATATTAATAGCGTTTATCCTAGATATCCTAGAAATCATAATAAACTGGGTAAAGAGCACGGTTGACTTCATGGTACAACGGAGTCGTTAAACCAGAAGAAATTCCAGCCTAGATTAAATGTCAAGGCGCTGTCGGCAGTTTTCTCCAATCAAATCGACTGCAAACCAGCCCCTTCTTTAACATTACAATAGAATGACGAATAGCAAACCAGCTCTGACTCAACGCAATTAAATACGCGTGCATATTTTAAATTTCGCATAATATTTCACTTTCGTTTGTCACGGTGATAACGGCTTGAAGAGTGTTTTGCCTGCGTGCAATACAAATTTTAATAATTACCTTTATTCTGTTGCTTACCATTTAGAACTACGGTAGAAATGTATTAGAATTTCTTCAGTTACAGCTGTAGTATAAAGAATATTTATAATCCAAGTCTTTGAATCACCTAGAACTGACCTTCAACAGGAAAGACTCCTGATAAGTTATGAAGTTTTGTACGGTTAGTCATCAGAATGAGGGCTGCTGCTATCTACCTACGTACACAGTTGACAAATTTCACATGTGTGATTCCGGTTTCAGTTTTACCATCCAGAATGCTTCATGGAGCACTTAAATTGAAATAGATTTAAACGTTTGCAGTTGATAAAAGCAATACTGAGGATATAAATATTTGTAATTCATAGATGTTAAAAAACCAGGGACACATCGATGCTGATGAATACCGTTTTCGATAGGCCTACGAAGGCCTGTTTTCGTCCCTTTTGTAAAGATTGAAAGGAAGCTCCGCCGAAAAAAGGGAAACCTTTTGAAAAGTCCGCAAGGATTTTATCTTTCTCTCGGTTTGTTTAAGGCCAACGGGTTATCAGGTGGCGGCCACGCTTTATCAGCCCCGAGGGGGGGCGAGAAGGGCGAAAAGGGAGCTTGATTTA
This sequence comes from Lethocerus indicus, assembly GCA_019843655.1. Lineage (NCBI taxonomy): Eukaryota > Metazoa > Arthropoda > Insecta > Hemiptera > Belostomatidae > Lethocerus > Lethocerus indicus. The sequence continues at coordinate 9,771,485 of JACDQD010000103.1, read as the reverse complement.
AACGAAACGAGGGAGCGAGAAACCCCCGCTGTCGCGAACCTTATATCTTGTCGCCCTCGGCAATGGGCTCGACCATTCCGGGCCAAGGGATAACACGGAAACTAGAAGCGCTGAAATTCAGACAACAGAAACAAAGCCGGGAAGCACACACAGTACTCGGTTGTATTGTCGAGGCGCGAATAAACCCTAAACCCGCACACTGCTCAATGGAAACACCGTTAAGATTCAAGGGAGTATAGCACTCAGTGCTTCCTACTGACTTTCATGGCAAACACTACAATAAATAAATACAAGTCAGTTATAGAAAGAGAAACGATTAATTAAAATCATGCCGCATTCTCATTCAAATAATTTTCGATAGGCCTTCACATATACAGGTCAAATTCGGTTTAAACGAACATAAAGGTTCCAAAAAATCATTATAATGACATTCGCACAGTACTGAGTTCAGGGCTTACCTCGGTTTACCTCGTGTTAGTAGATTACTGTACACAACAGTGTACAGAACGATGATTGATATCATAAAAGCACATTATAGACCACTTCCGCAAGCTACGAGGGAAAAACGTCCTCATATCCTCATTCATTCGAAAATCTGCGGAGTCCAACGTGATGACGGTGTAATAAGAATGAATCATAGCGCCGATGCGCATCGGCAATTCGTCCGGTTATTAGTCCAATCATAGTCATAGTGACAAATGGGACAGGACCCGATTCACGGAGTGAATACTTGTCCTCAATTCGGCCGATGACTTAGAAATCCAACCCGGATGCAAGCGAACATTGATTGGAGGATATTTTGAAGCGAACGCTTTGTGGAGTGATCGAATTACGGAGAAATGGTTTTCAGTAAAAAAACATTCAGAATTCTCCCTGAGAAACAAAAGTCTCACTCTTTCACATCTATTATAATTACACAAATCCACACCAAACGGAAAAATATAAGATACAATACATTAGGAACATTGTTTCTGTAAATCAACTCAAAAATTGAAGGATAATTCCTGGAGAATCCAGAGTTCCTGACTTCATTAACTCGTTAGAATGTACAAATTAGAATCCTGTTCGATATACAAAGCTATATTGAGACTGACATGACATGCTGTATTGAACTATGGGGATCCACAAGGACATCCAACGCTGTTGGCATCCAGAGATTCCGATCGAAAGCCCTTCGAACCGTCCTCAATGCTGCCTGGTATGTTTCCAATCACACTCTTCGCCTCAACATACCTTCATGAATGTCATAAAATCCCGGTCTCGCAAATTCAATTTCCGTCTTTCTGCTCATCCCAATCCTGTTCAGCAGGGATATAGTTTGCTGTGGTAAACTTCAATTTGCGGCTAGGTTTTAAACAGACAAAAGACCACCAAGCAGTTCGAACCGAGTCGCGATTTCAGAATGGGGGGGTAGAGGAAAGGGGAAGTCGGGGCCGGTAAAGGGTAAAAGAACGGTGGCGCGGATGAGAGAGCGTGAAATGGAGAACACACGATGGGCAAATGAGCGTTGAAGGTAGTGTCGGCACGTACAGACCGGTAGGGACAAAGTCAGTACCGACTCCCGCGGACGCCCCATTTTGTTCCGCTTTATTCTCGTTCATTTATGCCCATAAATACGTGCTTTAAAGACCTGCGCTCGGGCACGTACCGTCCATTAAAACGCCCGGCCGTCGACGTGGCCAATCATACATTTTCTCCGCTTCCTTCGGCATCAAATTCAATTTCATTTCCAACCTATATGAGGAATTCCATTACGTACATCCTATATTTCTGTTTCAACTACGTACAAGATGGGTATAAGATATGTGGGCGTCCCATTTATATATATACTAAGTTCTTTGCCCAATGTCTGGGTATCAACTTATACCATTCGCTTAACACTCTTACAAAAATCGAAGTAATACAAAATGTCTGACTTGGCTATCTCTAATGTCCATAATGTTTTTTATAATACATTAGGTAACCACTGTGCAAACTCAAGAAAAACTGAAAACAACTTGCTTACAATACTCTCTCCAAAAGAGTGGTGGATAATAATGATAATATTCAATGAACTTTAAACGTGGATAAAAAACATGAGTCAGAATGTAAAACGGGTCATGTTTCCATTAAGGACGACCAACTGCGTCGGGAATGCAACATATTGCGTCAGGAGCGTTCGACTTTTTTCTTTGTCTGGGTAATAATTAAATCATGTGATTAGAAGCGTACTTAGAATGATATCTAGCCGGCGACAGATGCATGGGAGAAACTTGAAGTACAATAGAAAATTCAAATTTAACTAAAGCTAATTACTTACCGTCTAATTACAGTGCTATGTAGCGTGATGGCTTTTAACGGAATCTTTACCTATATTCGATACCAGAGTGGTGAATTCCTCAAAACGTAAACGCTATTAAGGCGCTCACTTATAAAATGAAGTTGCACAAGAGTTTTCTTCCGTTCTCCAACCGGCGTTAGGAACAGACAATAAGAACCGAGCAAGATAAATGTGATCGGCTTCAGTTTCAGAGTGGCGAGGAGTCGCTCCTCACCTTCGTTTTCAAGCCAGCCTAATAAGAAGACGCCGGGCCCGCGTTATCGTCTTCGACACTTAGGTGGACACGAGAGATTCATTGTTTTGACCTAGCCGGCCTACCGTCCATCCAGTGTCGAAACGTGCACGGGCTCTGTTTCACAATCGGCTCGAACAAAGGGGAACAATACCAGTTTCTTAATATCATTTCAACATTGGGCCGCAGCCCTTGATCAAGAGGAGGCCTGTCTACATTTCGTCCCAAAGCAGTTCCGAAATTGTGGCTTACACTTGGGCCATTGAGAACTTCAGAAAATCTTCCCAAATATATACGCAATGATTTACCTATTTATTTTTCAGTATATTAGTGCAGACACTTTATCAGCCTGTATATGTACAATTGCGGGAGGATTTTTATATCGCTTATTTCCCCTACAGTGATGGCATAGCAGACCGGAAGTACGTCCATAAAGTTTATACAGGGAGGAGAGAAAATGGTTCGGGAGATGGGAAGCCACGTAAAAGTAATATTAGGCACCTTCCGCGCTGTATAAGAAACGGCCCGCCCGTTAGTCCTCCGTCCACCATTTTTCAACCATTATTATGCGTACGGTCATTTCTCTCCCTTTGTTTCTCACCCCGGTGAGCGCACGCTTCCACAAATGCGCTATCGTGGCGGCCAGCTGTGTCCCACCCGCTAATTGGTAGCAGAAATATTATCAGACAAGAACCGAGTGGATATTCCTCTTAAATCGGGTTGTCATATCTAAAATAAAGTGTATTTTTTGTACTCATTATACTCTCACTGCTAAATTTTCCCACTCTTGTTGACGCAGTAAGGACTTCTTCCAACTTTCAACCACATCGACATTTCGCTATGGGTCATGCTGACTACAGTTCGTCGCCAACGTCAGTGACATTGACAGTAAATTAATTCTTATAAAGTCCCAGTTTTTATTTTACTTTTTTCACTATATTTGATTTGAGATAATTATTGGATCCCTCGTGCAGGGAAGCGTTGTAGAAGTTCCGTTTGGACTGTCGGACGAAAATATATTTCGAAACATGTCCCGGTATAAATCACCGAACAGTGTATGGGTAGAGACTATGGACTGGGTCTGACTGGGGCCGATTCTTGCAAAATTCCTCGAAGGTTATTTACGGCCGGTTATTTATTAAGGTGTGTTTCCGTTTCAGTATTTTGCAGCGGTGCCTCGTATTTCTGCGGACTGACTATAAGGTTCCATTGCTTTAATGTATACGTGACCTGTATCCGTTACGGGCTTCTTTCCTACTCCCGTACATCTTACCTTCTAATTTCTCAAACGTTTCACAGAGATTGGCCACCGCTATTTACTCCCTCATTTATACCGCCATTCACTTCACTTAATTCTATAGTAATGCGTAGAGATTAAATAAATATACTATTAAGTTATGTATTAAATCATTTGCCGAGAAGAATATTATATTTTCGTTAGAATTTATTTTGTATACATACAAGTACATAAAATAAAAATTTAACGTTCATCTTTTTTTATCTAACTTTTCTTCCATAATAGGTTTGTTTTGAGTATCACACCCCCTTTCAGGATGGATAAAATAGTTAATTACTTATTAGGTAGAGCGTTTCTAAGTTAACTTGAAATTAACCTAATTAACTCAAAATGCTCACCAATAATTACCTGGGAGTACTGTAAACTAAAAGAAACCTTAATTAAACAGGAGTGGAGGAGGTAATTAACAAACTACTCTTGAAAACTGTCCAAACTGAAACTGACGTAAGAAGAGTGATAATTAAATTCCCAGATCGCGCCTGCAGAAAATATGCCTCGCCTATTCATTTCGGTAGGTTGTCCGCTCTTGCGAATTGCCAAAAACTTTTGTTTAACCTTTTTTTTATTTTGTACAATCAACATTGAATGTTATAAGTACAAATGCTGTATGTATTTTTTTTACATGTATTTCGTGATAAAAGGAACCATCCAAAGATGGCACTTTTGGCATCAGAACAATTATGGTATAAGGGCTAAGAAGATCTCTAGGCCAGCGGCGTTTAAAGAGACGCGGGGGGGATAATGGATGGGTAAGAGAGGAGAGGGACTGAACGAGTGGATTAGGATGAGGAGAAAGGCGGGAGTGGAACATCAGGAACCGGGATTTTGCGACTTCGTCGATTGTTGAGGTGGTGGATTGCGTGATTAGAAACATACCGGGGAGCATTAAGGACGTTACGAAGGACTTTTGACTGAAATATCTGGACGCGAACGGTGTTGGATGTCTCGGTGGAACCCCATAGCTCTATACCGTATGTCCATGTCGGTAAGTATCGCTTTGTGTATTGTCAGTTTGTTACTTAAGGTCAATTTTTATGTCCGTTTTAGTAATGTTCTTAAAAGACCAAATTTTCGGTTTAAGTCGATTCTTTTGTGTCGGGTATGGGGATTCCACGTGACCAAAAACAAGCATATTTCTTTCTTCCCGATTTGCCAGCCGATCGACCGACATAATATCAACTCTGGGAAGTAAAATCCGCAAATGAATGAAAACGGGAACTTTTTCAGCCGTAGGACGACCGCAAGGAAACAAGATGGTGGGCTCGAAACCCGACAAAAGCCGGAAGTGAACGCCTGGCAAAGCACCGGATGAGAGAGAGAGAGAGAGAGCACCGACGGTTTATCTTGCTCGGATAAGTACAGACCCCCTCCAACGGTCGTTTCTTCTATTCTCCTGCGACCGATTCATATTCTGTCTTTCATTACGAATGTTTCTATCCCAAGAATATGCAAAGCAGATCACACCAGTGTATGTGTAGTGTATATTCTATTGTAGATTAGATTCTAACAAAGCAAACTATATTCACTTACAAACCAAATGGCATTAATTACCTGGACATGTACAACCAAATGCAATTGTTGTATAACATTCTGTATCTGAAAAAAATAAGTCACTAAAAAATTCAAACTGTAAATTCGCTATGGTTTTGAGGAGCAAAAACATTGATTTTTTTCTGCAATGAAATATTGCCAGACAATATCTGCAAGGCATTGTTGGCTTGATTCGGACATAGTTGAAGGGAGCATTGTTGAATCGTCGGTCACCGTTGTCGCAGTTTTTAATTTTTTTTGCTCTTAAACGATTCTGGTAATATTTCGAAATATTCAGAGCCCCAAAATCCTGGCCAGGTGAGAAGGAGCCAGTGTTTTATATTTGTATTGGTATTTATATTTATATCCCAAACATTGAAGAAAACTACGAATTAATTACCCACCTTAATTATAAATTTTTAAGAAGCGAATAAAAGAGTGAACGAGGATAATGCAGTTTCCGAATCGTATTACATAACCTGGCGAAATTCAGGTGCAATTCTGTAGCCGGGCTACAGGAGAAAGAAAAGCCAAGTTGATATTTTACCTTACGACGCTTTTCCATTACTTCCATTTCTTCTCTTTTAGTTTTGTTTCAATCCGCTTCAAGTTTTAAAACGGAAATAGAGAAGAGAAATAAAAGAGAAACCAGAATGGAAGTGAGAGAAGTAAGGTACATTTAAAGGAGTGCGATTGGGATCGTTCCTGACGCCGTGAAAGCCTCACCGATCGGCGGCTATTTTTCACTATGATCGCCTCTATTTTTTTCTTACTTGCAATATATTTATTCTCCTTATTTCAATACGGTTACCACCATCATTTTTGTGCAACCCGTACATCGAATTTTTCTCAACAGGAATGAGATCGGAAAGGTTAAGAAACAAAAAATATTAATCGGACTTTCGAAACAAAAGGGAGGGAATAAATTTCTCGACAGTCGCCCTCGAGAAAGTGTTACGTGGTATTTCACATTTCGTTATTAGCCACCGTTTTCAATTCTCACAGCGCCCTCTAAAATCGTACCGCAGTGGGCCGATCGCAGCTCTTTTGAGGTCGTGCGAACGAACGGCCGACCCGATCGCGTGATCGGTCTTCTTCATTCATTGTGAAAATTGTTAGTTCTTTCCATAATTTTTTTGCTTTTCTATAACCGCCACCAATTAACGAACCAAAAGTAGAAACCGTTGTAAAAATCAATTAATTTCCCGAACCAACCGGCTATAAACAAATAAAGAAAATAACAATGATTACCAATGTTCGTCACGAAATCGAGTGATTAACGCTTGGGAAGCGAAATAAAAAAACAGGTACGGTCCCGGAGAATGGAACAATGCCAACGATACGGAACAATAAAAAAATGAATTCGCTACTAATGTTCCCAAACAGTGAACGGTTATTCTCTCGTAAACATTCTCGGCAACCTTCAATTTGGAATAATTAAGTTTGAAATTATAGAGATTTCGTATTAATAAATAAGACAAACTAATTGGTTAAAATTAGATAAAAGGTCTATCAACCAATACTGTAAACCATGGAGACAATGGGGGTTTTCTATAATAAGGGAACAAATAAGGACGATTACCCTGCATTATTTCATCGTGACTCATGATCATTGAAATGAGGAATAAAAAAAAAACCCGTTTTTTGAATAATTACGTTTACAGTAATCAGTATGATATAGTCATTGGAATGCTGGTGAGGCGGCGGGAAGTATATACCGGCCTAATTCTAAATACCACATTATGGCTGACAATTCATCTTATATTCGCAGATCATTCCCATATAAAATTATAGCCTAGTTCATTAGTTTTCAAACAGGTGTAACTGACGCGTCTAGTCCAAACGCAGCTGGAACAGATCTCATAAACATTGTCGGTCGGCGTAAATTATTATGCGAACACCATCGAATATCGTGTATTTAGGACGAACATAAAATTTCACCACCGCAAATTTCGACAGGAGCCTAATAACGACGACGACACCGAACACAGACTGGACTTCGTAATAAATAACTTTAATGCATTGTTCCCGAAACCAATTCTGGGTACGGGATTTGGCGCCGCAGCCAGATACGGAGGAGCGCATAACTAACACATTATATCGGGGCCCGCTAATCCTAATTCAGCGCTGGCCCGCTTAAGCAACTGAGAGGCGTATGCCAGCCTCCCTCCCATTCACTAATGGATAGGGTCCAAAATTCAGTCTCAGGCCTCCAATTACCTTCAGGTATAATTGCCAACCAGAAACAATAGTAATGTCTTCCGCGCCACTGCACAGTCGAAATAACAAACGGTGTATGAGATAGCTGAGCGTCTCTGTGCCTATAACCGAAATGTTAATTTAACATACCTGTTTTGTGGTCTGCGAGGGGTTGGAATACCGAGTGCCTCTGTCTCCTCTCGCCGGCTGGGTCTTTTGCTAGACCGGTTTAGGCTGCTCGCCATCTTCAGTAGAGGTGCCAACCATCAACACCGCTACTGAAGATGGCGAGCGGCCGAAACCGGTCTAGCAAAAGACCAAATCAGCGAGAGGAGACAGAAACACAAATCTACGAAATGTTAATATTGGCCAAGTCAAATTCAACATTTAACATACAATGTACAATTCAAAACGTGATTAAACGCTGTTAATGGTAGCAGACTATTTAATTTCATGAAAATAACTAAGAAATCTAAAACGGAATTCGGTCCTTCTAAAAAAAGTAAGTACGAAATTAAAAACCCGAAAACTCGACAGACCTAAGGGATTTGTTAATATGAAATTGCTAAACTGTATTAGCCAAAAGAAATAGTATTGTTTGGAGACATGCTTCGAGGAAATAACATTATTGGGTCAACAATGGTAGGGGGTTTTCAACCGCACGAGTGATTACATTAATCACTATTACGTGAATCGTCAAAAATGTTAAGAGCTGTCTGTTAAAGAAAGCGCCACTGATGGCACATCACAACCAACTCGGTTATTACATCTAAATAACCTTAATTGAATAATTAAATATTTTGAGGGGTTAGGACATGGCCACACGAAAGAAACTGACATAAAATACCCATTCAAGAATAATATCTTCAAATAATGTTGTCTTATTTAGACTAGAGTTTGAATTGAATATTCATATTGATATTCACTTTCAATATGATTAAAAAACCACTGAAGGTATTATTTATCTTCCTTAGCCGCTAATATTATATGCAGTTCTCTTTATAACTATTGCCACCTTATTACATATACACGTCAAGTTTTTCAATGTGAACGTGACTTTTCAAAAGTTAAATTCAATAGTAACAACAAGTGAACAACATGTCCGTTCAGGGAGCTTCCGACTGCCGGACTTGAGAGGGGACCGGAGTGTTTTCTTTTCCTATTTTAACTTTAAAGTGTTACGGGTCATTAAGTTGGGCGGGCAAACAACTGTTTCCAGGATAGAACTTCTCTAGCCGGAAGACCAGGGTTAACAAGGCTTCCTCAACAGAGTTCGGCTTTTGCATTTTTGAATACATAATTATTTGTATAAAAATCAACCATTTTGAAGCAACGAAGTATTATGGAATGCTATAACCCGTATTCCTACGCAATTTGAATAGTGAAAATTTAAACTATAACAACCCACAAACGACCAATAAAACCAGACGGAATGAGTGACATATTTATTTTTTATTTTATATAATTCATTGTCTTTTAAATTTAATGAGTGAAAAGATTAAGCTGAAATAAAACGCTTATCGAAACCAATTGTATAACGAATAACGGTTTGGATAACACCATAAATTATGATTGCTTCTTTTAAATATTCATATTGGATGTACGCAATCATGCCAGTTATTTGAATCCAAGGTCCTCAAAACAAATAAATCTTTATATGTTCACGGATATTAACCCATCGTAAAAGTTCACAATGGAGGAGTCACGTTGTTATGAACATTATTAGTTGTGAAGAAGTTCTCAACGACTGGGAATATTTCTTTCAAGAATTTGATTATAATGGTCGTCAGGTGGATGCTGAGGCCGTGATTTGCATTTAAATAATATTACAGGCATGAAGTCATAGTCCGTGCCTCGGTTAACCCCGCTGATTGTTGTTGTTACTCTGCAGGGATATTATTTTGGACGTTAGTCATATGTACAGCGTAACAAAAAATGTAGTTCTTCAAATATTCATCTCGACGCATAAAACGGCGAGCTTTGCCAATAGAAAAGAAAAGAAATTGTAAGAAATAAACGGCTGAATAATGTGCCAGAAGGATGGGAAATGGAATAAATTGATGAAATTTGGAAAAAAGCAATAGTGCGGAAAAGACACCGATAACTATGCTATTGTTGATGGTAATAATTTGAAACCTGATTTCATTTAAGATTAAAAAATAAAATCGCGCCAGTTTTATAATAGTAAGTTATAGTTTCGCCAATGTATTCAACCAGACGGATCCACTCACGCCGTCAATTAAAACTTGAAAATTAATACAGCAAGTCCTAATCCGCGAGCGACCGCGGCCTAGCGCCTAAACTCTAATTAACATTTAATTACCGGATCTAATTAGCGTACACGGCCGGGGCGTACGTAGACCGGCAATGCACAATAATTCCCCGACAGGCTAAAGCCCTAATTCAGTCAGTCCGCCACAAAACATATCTATATATATCTCTCTAACGACGGGCAAATCATATTTTCGAAAACCGAAAATTGATCCCACAACAAACAGTTGATAATAGTGCAATTGTCGTCTACAAGGTTTCCAACGTTCGGATTACGAAAATGTTATATTTATAAACTGTTAAATGTTGAATTAAGGCGCAATATACATATTCTGTATATATATTTTATATATTGATTGCAAGAGTTCGAGCTCAGATTTTCGTAGGTGGCAGAACCACGCACTTCTGACTGTGTAAATCTTTTTGTAGAGAGTTACACGAAATGATGGAGAGTACATTATTGATTAATAAATAAGATTTTTTATGAAATGTATTTAATTTAGTTTCAAATCGGGCACGAACGTTTACAATCACCCAACATATTAGTCCCAGGGTGAGCGTGGTTGTTCAGAAATCATGCAGGTAATGAGATCGTCTTTTATAACTATTTTTAATGAACGAAGTACATTTTATTCTATGGTCAGACATCAGTTATATATCTATATATGGGGTTATATATGGCCAATAACTCTGGAGGCAGGGATCCGAGCGGTTCTATACGAGTTCAAAAAGTATGGCGAATTTTAGATTTCCGCGAAATAAGTATATTCAATCTACGGTTTTTTAGCCTCATGTTTGTACACATGTATCTCACTATGCTGACAATTTCAGCCGTTGTGAATGTTCAGTTAATCTTTTAAAGCCGCTTTTCTTGCACGTTTTTTGGTTCGTCTTCGATTTTTACCCATTCCGAAAAATGGATCAGGGAATCTGGGTCAAATTTTGTGTGAAAAAAAAATTAAGTGCGCGGAAGCGTATCGAATGTTGACTGTGGCATATGGTGAAGCTGCCTTAGATCGAAGCAACGTTTATCGGTGGTACAAAATGTTTTCAGAGGGCCGAGAAGATGTGAACGACAAAGGGCGTGCCGGACGCCTGAGCACGTCAAAAACGGACAAAAAAATTGTGCGCGAATTTTTGGCCAAAAACAAAACACTAATAATGCCGCAGCCACCGTATGCACCAGATCTGGCCCCCTGTGACTTTTTCTTGTTCCCAAAACTGGAAAGGAACACGAAAGGACGACGCTACGCTACAATTGAGGAGATAAAAACGGCATCGAAGATGGAGCTTAACAAGATCACAAAAAATGAATTTTTGAAGTGCTTTGAGGATTGGAAAAAACGTTGGCACAAGTGTATAATATCTGGTGGGGATTACTTTGAAGGGGACAAAATAGATATTCATAAATAAATAAATAATTTTTGAAAAAACCCAAAATTCGCGATACTTTTTGAACAGACCTCGTACATATAAATTGAGCCCAGTCGCCTAGTTGGAACAATCGAATTACCCATTAAACTTTTTCTCATTTTTTTTTCAATTTCAAACGCATAGAGCGTACAGCGAGGGGGTTTGCCGGGTGTGTTAAAATACACGGCTAAAAACAAGCCGGCCGAATCGGTAGCTAAAACGAAAATCGTGTCCGACGGCAGAACAAGAAGCCGATTCACAAACCATCTCCGGCCGAGCGGAAAGCGAAAGGGGACTAAACAGTAAGTTCCTGTCGGGTTTAAAACCTGACCGGCTGTCCCGCTCATAACTCATTCGGCCGTGCGACACAATCCTACACAAAATACCTCCAAACAACCGGCGAGAAGTGTCAACGTCGGAAAATTCAATGCCAGATTATCCGGATGATGCAGCCGCTTTTTCGAAACAATGTTTTTATATATTTCATCCCTTCAACGAAAATTGCTTGTTTTGCATAATCTGTAAAATGATTCGGTTGTTATTTGTCTTAAGATGCGTTGGAATATATTCGGTCCTGCGCTAGACTGGTTTCGGCTTCTCGCCACAGTGCACGATGATTCATACTATACTGATCGGTCCAGTCCGGCTTCGAAAAAGCGAGTCGAGAGATAAAAGATCAATTTAAAACTGCAATTTAGATTCGAAATTACGAAAATGGCCACGATCTGCTAAAGTTTTGTCAGTGGTTCATAAAAATTTCATCGAATTGCCTGCCATTCGACTTGAAAATCAATGGACGGCTCTCTCCAAGCTTTGGGCTTTTATACCGGCGCACCCCCGCCTTATGAGCCATCCACCTCTTTTGTCCTTATCCACTCCTGACACCATCCCTATCCCCCAACGTCTAACACATTAATATTGATTGCCCTCTACAAAGTGGAGAGGGCGTGTTACAGTCGGTGATTCCACTTGGTGAGGTCGCGGATCCATACGGCACCCATAGCCAACATAAAGTGCAAATGAATCAATGACAAACAATTGCAATTTAGTAATAGGGTTTATTTTTTATTACTATCGGGATAATAAAATAATATATCCAATAACCCAACGTGAATTTGGGTCATCGTGATTCAATGCGTATCCTTGTATGAGTGTCGAGGTGTAAGAGGTAGGCACGGTAGAATTTACCAAAACGCGTTATATATTAAGAGAAAAAAAATTGAAATTTTGTGCCTGCAGTTTCAACATCCTCCGGGTTTCGACGGGACTCCGAAACAAACTGCGGTGATATTCCGGGCGTTATTTCTTGAGCGGAAAATAAACACGAACGCCGGACCGGCAACAATGGTCGACATCGAGGATGAAAAAGAGGAGCTGGAACGAGCGCGGGGTAGCGGAGTGGTGAAGTGGGCAACACTCTAAAACAGTATGCAGAGAAGGCTTTCAAAGGGCGATTTAAAGAGCAGGAGGGCTGTCAAGAGCCGGCCGAGTGAATGGAGCCGTGGACCAACCCCGATGAATCGATACGCCCTGTCTAGAGTATATAATGGACGTCCTCACCAGGAGGGTCTCGCTAGGCGAGAATTTAAACCAGTTCCCTATTGCGGATCCACTATAAAACCGTTGACCGATTAAGTTCTACACAAATGTTGGCCATTAATTTGGAATACCTGTCTTGTGGTCTCCGAATGGTTGGAATGCTGCTTAATTCGTGTTCTTCTAGCTCCTGTCGCTGAAGACGGCGAGCAGCCGAAACCGGTCTAACGACAGACCAAACGAGCTAGAGGAGGATAAATAAAATTTGTGTAATTTCGTCGTACACAGTGTCACCCTTTTCGCGCTTATTCTTATTATCTTTTTCATAAATGCCTATGTTATACGATCCATTATCTTCATCATTCGTGCACGCGGTGATAAGGAATTATTAAACGGTATTAAACGGTTTATTCATACAGTACCAATAATGATAGCCTTAGGCGTGACAATATAATATATTAAAAAATACTGCATTAAACAGACGGCAAATTAAATTCACAAAGATTATTATTACAGATATTAAAACACGAGGCAAACATAACATCATTTATATGTTTAGCCGAGTAATAAGAAGACAGGAAGTATTACACTTTCAATACGTTGTACAAAAGCTGGTAGAAGAATAATCAACGTCCATAGGAATGATTAAAGAAAAAACTAATTCATCAATGTCTGTTCTCAACCCTCTGTGCTCAACAGCTTCTGCCGAACCCAGGCTTCAAGTAAGCCTACCGGGGCCCCTTCGTTCCGTCCAACCCCTTCTTCCTCATTCATTTGCCAAGTCACACACAACCCCTTTGTTGGGGAGGGCGGCTCTATGCACCCTTTCGGCGAGATAAAGCACAACACTGAAATCAATAAGACCTGGACCACCTCTACTGCGCTTCTCTCTGTAGATACAGACGTTAAATCCGAGTTGAACGGCACTAGGACCGTTTTCGGCTGCGAGGAAAGCCAAACACAAGAAATAGTTTCCTCAGGAGCTTACTACATTCTACGCTTGTGCTGGCGATATCCAAACACAACAAAATATTTTATTTGTTTCCAAGCACAATCTGAAACTACCAGACATTAAGCGCCATATAACCTAATCTAACTGACCAAATGTGTTACGTCTGTATAAAACTCCCAATGCTTTTGCCTAATTATGCTTTGGGTATAATAACAACTATTGTATCATAGAAGTGCTGTCATAAAATTCGTACATTACCGAATTAGTACATACCGCGCGTACTATCTCTAGGCGTTTAAGTGTGTACTGATCACTCACCTGCAACAGAAGAGAAGAAGAAAACAATTATTAAAATAAACGAATTATAAATACAACCAAAATCTCACATAAATAAAAATAATAAAACAGATCGTTATATATGTCAGACATACATGGCTATTGCTAAATTGTTATAAGACTATAAATAATATGTCTGTATCATATCTTCTTAAGGCGCTATTGCGATCAGATAAACTACCTATAAATGTCTTGATTCTGAATGTTACGAGACGTTATATGACACGCAGGTCTTCCCAACATAACGGAATAGAAATGTTTAAACTTTCAGCAAATTGTATACGAAAAGTTGCCGCTTGAAATATTTCAATTTCGTTAATAACTTAGCAGGGTTCAGGTGGTGGGGGCCCGTGGCGGCAGCCCGGAGGTTAGGCACACCTTACTTACTTCCTTCCGTCGTAGGAATACACTATCCCTGATTGCATTCCCTTTGCAAGCGCCTTGCATTGAATTAGAGTACTTTCCGAATAAGAAAAATAATAAAGTATAGAGCATTTACTAGAGTGCACAAATATATACAATGCAGGCAATGAAATGAAACGTAATCCCATTTGCGGTAGGCATCAACGCGAAATAAGACCCGAAAAGTTTTCATATAACACTAAAAAATATTCAAGTATAGTTTCTATTACATTTTAAATAACATTCTGTCCCCTTAATTAAAAAATGTATAACAATATTTGGTATGACGCTGTAAACTACAGGTAAATCCGGTCAATATTAAGAAACGGAGACACAGCAGACCGTATAAAAGGAGACCGGCGCTGTGTTTTCGAATCACCGTTACAGGAAGTAAAACAATAGGCGTTGTTCTGGACAGTGAACACGGCCCGGATTGGCCAAAATAAACAGGAGTATTATTACAGAGGAGGAGGAGGAGGAGGAGGAGGTCGATTTCACCGTTGAACCAATCTCTTCTGGGGTGAAAGAATCCAATAATAATCTGTATTGAAAATAAATAACCGCTTTGGAAACGTTCCGGCGAACCTCTGGGAATTATCTGATTTATGGTTCCAATCTTGGCTAGGGACTGTTTCCTTGGGGTATTCGTTCCATGGTCACGAAGCCCATTGGTAGTCGGACCGAAACGTTCACCATACATCAGATTCTCTATATGTATATATGAGCGAATCTTTATTGCCTTTCATAAATCCTTATTTAATATAAATAGGGAAATCCGCGGAAGCTCAATTTTTAATATTTACAATCATCTACCGTAAATAAAATAAAACACAGTGTCTACTATGTCGTGAAATGTTCGAGATAAAGAAATGCTACGATCTTATTGCTAACTAAGTAGCTGTACTGCACAATTCCCAATAATAACAAATAAAAAGCAATTGATGCAATGGCAAGGTGCACCATAAGGCATCGGTACGAGCAATCCTGCAAGCGAGATAAACGGTATACAACTTGTTATATATTAATTACAAAAATTGATATTTTTAAACGAAACTCCTCACAAGACCGGTGCGATATTCTATCTTCTGACGTTACACTGTAATAACACATTATATTATTAACGGAATGCCCTTTTTACATTTTTGAGTCGATGAATGGCAAGAAGTCCCTAAGTAAGCTAAGAATTGGGGCCAAGAGGGTTATTATTCTAAAGGCTCGCCGACTCTCAAAGAAATATCTTAATTAACTATTTTTTGTTGGTCCCTGAACAAAATACACCAACAACAAGATGACTTCTCTAGTTACTGTAATTATTATAAAAATTACATCTTAATTTCGAATTTTTATTTAAACCGTATATTCCGAACTTTTTTTTCTTAGTACTGTATACATATTCTTATTTTGCCATTATAACAATCACGTTCCGTCAAAAATACCACGAGCTCCGTGCTTGAGTTTCCTATTCGGCCGGTGTATTAGAAGCGCATTCCACCTCGGCATCGGAGACTGCGAGGAGGGTTCTCGGCCAACTTCCTGTACCGGGGAAAAGAGGCATTTACCCGGCCGGAGGAAGGCAGAAAAGCCGATGAAAGGGCGCACCCTCACCATCCATTTCGTTCCAATTGGCTTTTACCGATAATTCTCCATCGCCCGGTCAGGGCATATAACACAAATCCTTTTGTCCTCGGCATTCCACGGATTTCGGTTCGTTTCGACCGCCCCTATAGTTCGACGCCGGCTGCGTTTTCGATAACGGAAATTCCACCCCGGAATGTTCACCACCGGAAATGTTGAAAGAACCGCCTCGTCGTTTTTTATTGTACCAACCTTTTTTCATTACACTCCGTGCTACACCATTGCAGGCACATTTTCGATTAGTTTCATTTTTTTTTATGCAGGCTCGATCGGGAGTAACAGTTCGGAAGAAAGAAGTCGATAGTCGAATCCATTGAAGAAGTTCCCTCCCCATTCAAAGACGTCAAACGATTTTTGTGTCCGAGGAAAGTAACACAAAACGCGAAATTGGGCGCGATGAGAAATAAAAATATAACAAGTTTTAACGAACGTAAAATGAGTTAATTTAGAAAAAAATTCTTCGGGGAATCCGTGAGTGTTTGAAATATGATCACTTCCAGTGTAGCTCCTATTCACGCCATCTCACAGAACCATTCCGTCAGTAACACATATAATCAGCATTCTGCTACCGATGAAGCATACTACTGTACAAGTTCTTATCGCGGTTACATCATGAAGGAGCATCGCTTTTTTATTAGTGCAACAAACGAAAATGTTTTGTATGATTACATTAAATTCTCAGCTTACAACCATTATATAAACAGTATAAGTGTTATGGGGATGAGCAAATTTATTTGTTTTCTTTACTTTTCATTTATAGCTTGTGGTTTCCCGACCATCAATTCCAGGTCAAGGGGCTTATAACTTGTGCTTATTATCCGGTAGGTCACATTCTTTTGACAATACGTAATAGGAGTTTTTTCCTTATCGAAGCGAGTGGACAACAGAAGACAGGAACACTGACGTAATATGTTATGCACTAACAAACTGTACAATATACTACTATATAACGCCATAAAATCCAAAAACCCCGTGAGAATTTACTCTCTGCGGGTGGTCTCTCGCCCTTTTATTGTTGAAACGAATAGAACCAAATTACCCGCTGGCTCGGGAAGCCAAACGACCGTTTATTATTTTCAGATAATTCACTTTCTTTTTCTCTTTTTTTCATCTCCCCGTGCTCCGGCCCGGGCTACGTTTCTGGTTCTCAGGACAGGGAACGGTAAATGGGCTAAACGTGAGTCGGAAGAGACGGCGGCCCATGATGTATGGGGCAACCAACGGTTTGATTAATGCGAGTGAAAACGGTTTCACCTTGGCTGTCGGCTCGTCCGCGATACCCGGATAGGAAGGCGGTTAATGAACGAATTAATATTTCCTCTATTATACGTACAACACCTGTTTTTTTTCTACTTTGATGCAGATCCAGACCTTTTGCCAAGAGGATATTACCCCACATACAAAAATTGCGCAAATTATAGATTTCGCGTTTCTGTCTCCTCTCGCTGGTTTAGTCTTTTGCTAGACCGGTTTCGGCTGCTCGCCATCTTCAGTAGCGGTGTTAGTCTCTTTGGATGTTTTTTGGGCATCCTCACTGCACTGTCACTGTCACTTGCACTGTGATGATTGTCTTTTTGTTGTGTTTATATATCTGTCTTGTTATTGTGGTTTTGGGGGATGTTTGTCTTATTTGGATTGGAATGGATTTTGTTAATCGGCTTAAGTCTTTGTCGGATTATCGGTCAAATTTGATCACACAACTGGTCATAACTATTAGGTTCTGGCTTCCAAATACATAATAGGAAATTCTTGTATTGTGTAAGTTTTCCTGTTGATCCAAATTTTATTGAAAAAAGTTTATTTTTGTGATCTATTTCATCGGTGCAATTGCACCCAAGGAACTTTATTTCAGTAAATTTCCGCACTTACCCACAGGGGGCGTTAGTTTATCTGTGCAAGTGGACCCAACGAACTTTAGTTAAGTACATTTCCACACCACACTCAGGGGGGCGCTAGTTTATTGGTGCAAGTGGACCCAACGAACTTTAGTTCAGTACATTTCCGCACCACCCTCAGGGGGGCGCTAGTTTATCGGTGCAAGTGGACCCAACGAACTTTAGTTCAGTACATTTCCGCACCACCCTCAGGGGGCGCTAGTTTATCGGTGCAACTAGACCCAACGAACTTTAGTTCAGTACATTTCCGCACCACCCTCAGGGGGCGCTGGTTTATCGGTGCAACTAGACCCAACGAACTTTAGTTCAGTACATTTCCGCACCACCCTCAGGGGGCGCTAGTTTATCGGTGCAACTAGACCCAACGAACTTTAGTTCAGTACATTTCCGCACCACCCTCAGGGGGCGCTAGTTTATCGGTGCAAGTGGACCCAACGAACTTTAGTTCAGTACATTTCCGCACCACCCTCAGGGGGCGCTAGTTAATCGGCGAAACTAGACCCAACGAACTTTAGTTTCAGTACATTTCCGCACCAACCTCAGGGGGGCGCTAGTTTATCGGTGCAAGTGGACCCAACGAACTTTAGTTCAGTACATTTCCGCACCACCCTCAGGAGGGCGCTAGTTAATCGGTCGCGATACATTCGCATTAATGTAATTACGCCAGTTAACGACACTAGTGCGAAAATAATTTTTCAGTTAAGTGCTTCTCCTCAGTTTCACGGGGTTTTCTAGGAATCGTTATTTTAATATTTTTGTAAGCTGAGTGGCACGAGTGTCGCAACTAGGGCTGCCAGTTTTAGCGGAACTCGATGCCAACTCAGGGCCCGCCCGCAACATATACATGCACACAATACACGACTCATGGTCCCGCAACAATATTCGGATATTTACATAAAATAAGGTATATTTTCATATACAACTGAAAAAATTATGTATACATTTCTGAAAAGTGCAGCTCGATGGAGGTACCTAGTTGAATTTCGAAGAGCCGCATCGAATTGCACAAGCTTATCTGATTACACTGTCAAGTACACCGCCAAAGTAGGTGATATGTCGATTTGTTTAGAGGATATATATTTCCGATGTAATGAAAACACATTATGCTACTGGCATGACATCTTTATGAACTCTCTCTTATAATCCGAAATTATTTGTACGATTCCTGTTTCAAGCGGTTTTTTTTTCACTTGATAACTTTCAATCACATTCCAATGCAAAATATTAAATTTCGATAAATTCAAGGATGTCATTCCAATAAAAAAAGATGTATGGGCTCCATAACTAGTTTTAACGGAATGTCAGTTGATGGCGTCATTATGAAGTCTACTATCAGTATTCTAAGACATAGAACTTAAGGGGTCAAATAAATCTTTTAAAATGGGCTTCCAAAACGCCATTTGATAAGGACGTAATCTTTTGAACCTATACTATGGCTCCACCCTACTACAGCCAATCAGTCCAATTTTCCTCAATAATCGTAATTATTCGAACGACAGACCCGGATCTCCCGCTTGGGGCTTTTTAGCAACGACAACAAGAGAAAAAGAAATAATGAAACGTCCGGGCCGATTCGAAAACCACCGCAGCGTACGGAAATGCCAACGACCGCGATTGAGACGTAATGAAAGAGTGAGGCGCAAGTACTAGGACACGCCGGGGAAAAAAAGGAATGGAACACATGACCCATATCGGGGTGGAAGGGAGGAGTGGAAACCGACCGGACCGCTAGGGGGGGAGGGAGAAGGTGGAGGGGAATAAAGGTGGAAGAGAACTGAAGACGGAGAGAAGATAGAGAGAGAGAGAGAGAGCGAGAGGTTGGTCCCAGAATGCGGGTGATGTTGGCCGGTTGCCAACTCGGAGGGAGAGAGAGAGAGAGTGAGGGAGAGAGGTGTAGTAGTAGATGAGATCACGGGGAGAGTATCACCTTGACACAGAGAAACGCACAACCTGTTCTCCCTCTCGGACCACCGAGCGTGTTTTTTATCCTATAAGCGGGCCGAAACGAATTCGGCCCAACAAATTCACTAAATTGTACAGAAACGTAGAAAAAAAACCCTAACCGGAAACTGAAGGTAAAAATGTGGAGCATTTATTTTCATGTTTCGCCTTTTCTTCAGTACTTTCTAAAAATACCAATTTCTGAAAAATATTGACGTTCCAATAATTCGAATAATTAAAAGGTACATAGGGTCATCATGAAAAATGTGGAGCAGGCATTTTGATGATTCGCCTTTTTTTTCAGTAAGGGTTGATTATTAAAAGTACCAATTTCTGAAAATATTGACATTCCAATATTTAAATAATTAATGTCATCATCTGTGTATAGCTTTTTCTACATGTTTTTACATGCTAATTAGAACAGTAACTAGAATATTGTGCGCGGTAATGTATTTTGTTTTATCAATACAGTAAAAACATACCGTTCTTCTATAACATTGGGTTTTATTTAGTTAAAAAATATTTTTTAATATAAAAAATTAAGTTGTGGAACAGAGAGAGGAATTTTGTAGTGAGTTTTAAAGAATAGCGGGACAGGTTGCAAAAAACAAGAACAGAAAACAAGAGAAAAACAAATAAGTACATTGATATTTACGAGCAACGCGCAATGCCGGTATTATTTTCAGAACAACTACTACAAATTTCTGCAGGAAAACTTTCAAATATTAACGAGTTTCCTTCCAGAAATACATTTACTTCCGTGTAAAATAATGCGGAAAAAAATTCGAAAAGGTTTCCAAGTGCGTTCAAAAGCTCCCTAAGCGTTTAAAAAATGGAAAAACCCCCAGGTTCCCTTTTCAACAAAACACAGGCCCCGCTCGCCCGTCCGGAAAGTCTTCAACCATTCTTTTTATTATTATTCTTTTTCCCTTTCCTTTTTTCCTCCTTGTTCCGTCGCAACGTTCATTTAGAAAAATTAGAAAATAATGACGCCCCAAGCGGAGTCGAGACAAAGAAAGGCGCCCGCGCGGGATCATTCAAATATTAAAAGAAAACCGGACCTCCCCGCTACAACGCACAAAAAGGGAAAGAGAAAAACTTGCCCTTATTTCACGGTTTCTTAAGCTGATGTGTTTATCCATTCACAATGCAATCCCGTGTCGTTGGCTACAACGCGTGGAAGACACAGCAAAGCCGGTTTTTATTTTGGCCATTTAATACCAAAAATAATTGAAAGTTTTCAGATGGTAAAATTTTCAGAAAATGCGGCCAATCGAGTTTAAACGCCGCTACCTCCGGCAAATAATTACTTGTTTCTCATAATAATAGCCATTGTTGTTGTACGCCGATTAATATAATATGATCCGTTACAGTCGGAAGATTAAAAGGAAAGGTTCAATGAAAGTGAAAGCGAGTCTATACCACGTATAATGGCAGCAAACAATGGGGCACATATTAGAGTCATTATTATTAACGCCAATATAGAGGGAGAACCCCCCCCCTTCCCCTCACATCACCACATCGACCCCTTGACCCATTTTACGACGCGAACAAACGCGGTTTTATCGGTCGCATAACATCCAAACACGCTTCAGATTGTACCGACGGTAACAAGCGTTTTCAGATATAAAATGCACATAAGATTAATGTGGACTGAGAAAAGCTGATAGGTAGTACCCAATTCCAAAAAATATTACAAGCAACTGATTCGGGACTCAAATGAATTATAATTTACTAATTTCAATATGTAAATTTTTGGATAAGAAAACTATTGTCCGATCTTGACTCATTTCTATTATCACTCTGGCACATCTTCTATTTCCAATCGTTTACTCATTCCGGATTGATAGGCTTAATACGTCACCATATTACTGACAAAATGAAACTGCACAACTGCTCCTTTACTAAGGTATAATAAAACAATTATAACTTTGTATATATTTGTAAATATTTTCCCGACAAGCGTGTCTGTCCGGGAAAAACGAAACTTTTTCCAAATTTACCTCATCTCACGATTTCCTGACTCGTCCTTCCTCGGTATTTTTAGATTTCCGACTGACTTTCAGATTTATTCCCCTTAACGGCTAAAACAACACGAATCGACGTACATCGACGACGTGTCACAAATATTCGTAGGCTAAAAGCAAAATGTATATTGAATTAGATCCGGTCACATGCTCTGTGAACTCGCGAAGATGAAAGAGCTGCCCGCCGGGTGGTATGCGCTCACTCCTCCCATGAGTTATACGACGACTGAAACCTTAAACTAAGGTTCTCTGCGCCCCCTTAGACATGCTGTTTGTACTTTGAATTCAAAGCGGACGGCCGTAAACGCAAACAAGAATGCGAAAGATTTACTGACCTCTCGGTTAAGCGTGCACAATAAATTGTTCGATTTGCTGAAAACGATAGAGGTAAAAACGCATATTGTACACACAATGTATGACGTTATGTTGTGGCCGATTAAATCACTAGATGGAATTAGCATTTGAACTTATAAATAAAAATAACTAATTAATTTTTGTCTACATGTTCTTAATATAGTACTGCAGAATTCGCTAAAGGGTTGCTAGACGCAAAAAATAAATCACACGTTATAAACTTATTAACAATCAAAGAAGGAAACAATTCATCATAACGAACACATCACAGGCTATCGTGGTTGAAGGACTGAAAGCTGCAGAAAGGCGCCAAAACGTTTATCCATCCCAGATAAGAACTGTATAGTCTACAAGCCTAATCTTGTCCCCCGCTTCTCCTGAATCTAAAATAGACAAAGCTTGTGAGGAATATCGTAGCGATTTTATCGGAAATGCGTAAAATGCTTTCATCAGCATGCCAGCACGGACAGTTGGACGTTATCGGGATGAATAATAAATAATAAAATTGGAATTAGTAGATTGTTATCGGGCTGAAATCCAAATTTTCGCCAAATTTTCCGAACTGAAACACAAAGAGGAGGGCGGTCTTTGTCAGATTGTAGCGCGGGTTCCAGAAATAAAATCGCCGGTATTCATTTGACGCTGTGCCAAAGAGGCCGTCCAACAGCCCAACAGCCTCTAACCCAATAAACGGGTGGAAATCGTTCGCAGATCACCTCAGAAATTGTTGCCAAGGTTTCGTCCAAACGCCTGCCCACTGAGAAGGATATTGGGCATTAATCGGACGGGCCTGGGATTCTGTTTTCCGACACAGTTATAAAAGAAATTAAATACACTGTTTGCGATTCAAGACGTACAACTGTGTTTGAATTCACGACAATTGTGTAAAACATGAATTGTATAATTTTTGGAATGATTACTTAATTGGTTACTTCAGACGAACGCATTCTATTTGAGATTAAAGCCCCGACTATCTATAAGGTCAATTGGCAATGGTGAATGTTTCACTAATTTCGGTTAATTGCTCACGGGGAAATAAACATCATCAGGAAAATAACATCTGATAATGAAGTTGGTATTCTTTAAACACCGTCTGAAGACATCTGTTATAGGCTGGAGTCTCGTGAAAAAGACCGCACACTCTCCGAAACGCTACATCGACTTGTGGAGGTTAAATGTGTGGAGTCTCCTCTCGAGTGGCTCCCCGGTAGAACTCTCTTGAAATACGAAACGCTCAGACGGGACGTTTTGATTAGGGCCGGGGTGTCGGCTTCATTTGCATTCCAATTTGCAAGTGAATGGGAGAGTTGAAAGAAAACTGCTGCCAATCTCGGACGAAACTAACTTTTTAAACCGGGTTTTCAAACACGAAAATTAACCAGCCAAAAGAAAATTACGATTGACCGCAGGGTCCGAAAAATTAAGGATAACATCCGATGGTAGTCGGCAACTCAAATGGTAAGAGGCCTCCGCCTTCAATATGAGTGTAACAGATACAAACAGTTATAAAGTTTTACGTCATTTTAGAAGAAGAACATTTTTGTTTCAATCTTCTAGACCGGATTTTTCTACATAGGCACGTGCAAGTAAGCGAAACATACATTTTCAGTATTAACCGAGAAAAAAGGTTATAAGGTTTTACATTTTATATATATATATATATCTGACCCCGGGGTCGAACCTCCCCCTCCGTATTGAATCGCTTGCCCAAGTACCTCTTCTCACCGTACAATTATGTTGATTGAAATAAACAGCTGGGGCGTAGTAAGGCACAGGCTTTCTTGGCGTTAATGGTCCGGCGTTCTTTACACAGGCAGTTCTAGTTCGACAAGCCTCTAAGGGACACGTAGGTAGCCCGAGTCGCCTATGGACTGTGGTTCTTCTTCTAATGGCACTATGAATCTTATTGCGCACTCTATAAGTGCTGTAATTACGATTTCACCCGGCCATTTATGCTAATCTCATCACTCTTGCGACACCTCGCCAGTACAGACATTTTTCGCTAATCTGTCTACGCTAATCATTCTGGGCAATTTTTGTATGTGACTGGAACCAAATTAGTTGCGTCCGAGCGTTAGTTCCTTCGATCTGTTTTTATGTTTTACAGAATCATTAAACGACACTGATATATAATAATGTTCTGCATTCAATCGTGTATTATTCAGTGAAACTATTAATTTGCAACAGAAGAAGCAGTTTAACTGCGATTGATATTTCCGGCTACTTATAACGAGTATGGTGTATGCCCATGGAAAGATGCCAAACCGTTTAATTTCATATGTGCTATATTCTTATATACATTCAATAAGTGTTACGAATATAACGGAGAGGAGAATGCAAATTGTGCCGACTCGACATGGGACGTGAATCAGTGGGGCGGAGGCGACAGTAATTTGGTAGCTGACTAATCATAGTCTTCAGACTGACGTGTCAGGTTCCGAACCTCTTCCTAGTTTACGTTTCACTTTACGGTTATCTCCTCTGGTTCATTACAATTAGGGGAACCATTTAACCGGATGAAATGAATCGTATATCTGCCTCGTGATATTTCCATTAGGGGAGGGCTATTTTCAACGCTTCATCCTGACTGTATTAACGGGTCATGCTCCTGGCACACTGTCGTACATTAGCGGGGAACACTCTATGGTCCGCACGTTTAGCCACAAAGATACGGCTATGAATGCAGGATACTTAGAGTTTTATATATAGTATATATATTAGAAAGAGTTTAATCACTGAATTATAACACAGAAATATATTTCGGAGAACGCAATTCTATCATAACGTAGAACGTTAATTCTACCAACCGGAAATCAAACTTCGCTCATACTGAAGTAAAAGTACGAAAATTGAACTATGAATACTAATGCTATCCATACTAACTTTCGCCGCTCACAATGGTGATGAACCAAAAACACGTACACATCACATACGTGATAATATTATGGCTCACGCCATATTTTTTTATAATTGAACCAGCATAGTCAAATCCCTACAATTCCTACAAATATGGTCGGTTGTATAATATCCTATTCCTAATAACGTATTCAGATATATTGTATAAACAGAATTAAAAATGGCGTAATGTCCAAACCAACGGTCCAGCAACGTTTTTTTATCGCGTCTCACAATATGGCAATGGCAAGAACCGCAGTCTCTTTTTTAACCGAGACTCTTAACTAAAGCCAAGAACCAATTTAACAATTCACCGCCGTTTTGTGAGGTGAACAACGCGGTAGTGATTTGTGTTGTGTCGGCCTCGATTTCATTTATAATATCCCAATTATAAATGTAAACTTTCGTCGAACCAATCGAGGAAACAGCGTTGACCTCCCTGGTGTTATGAGCGAGAGAGGTTGGACCGTGGGGTTGAGGCGCCAGTCTCTCACTCTCCCTCCCTCCCTCCCTCCCTCCATCCCTCCCTCTCACCCTCTCTCTCGTGGCAAGGATTGCGCCACATCACCGCTTAAATTTTGCCTTTCATGAACCGTTACTCGGATTAATACAATCGGTGAATACTATGCAACGAATACATTCAGCGAAATGTACTAACGTAGAATTAAGTGGGAAATAATGGGTTATAATGATAACGATGGGGCTTGTTGTCATAATTCTCTTAACCTTGTGATATTACGGTCCGCCTAATTCTTATGCATCGACTCGAATAGGGAGCTTCCTTTTCAAGAGGCACGATCAGAAGAAACTACTCGAAAAACGTGTATGTATACTTGAAAATGGATCCTGCAGTAATGGAAAATAGCCCGCAAACAGGCACACAGTACAGCACCCCGTTCGGTCGCCCAACGGAATAATCGAGACAAACCGGTGAAACATTATATACCGGCTTGGAGAAGTCAGCCTTCGTTATTTTTGCAAATGCGGTTGCGGTTTTGCGGGATGAACAGCAGCGCCCGATGCGATATCTCGATGTCGCGTGTTTTCAACATGTCCGGATACAAGACGACCTCCTCGTCACCACTTGCGGTCGACGAAGCTTTTTATTTTCAACTTTTCCAACGGCGGACGTTTTCCAACTTCAAAGATCAGGACATAACGCCTTTCAACCAGCGTCGGTGTCACCCTTTTCTCTTTTTTTGTATATCGTTGACGCGGATTAAAATTCAATCCGATGTAAACAAATTATCTCCCGCACACTCCGTCTTTATGCAGTGTTAGTACCGCGAGGACAGTTTCAGTTCGAGTTGAAGTTTAATCGTATAAAATATTATTCAGTTTAAAGAAAGTATAGTTACTCGAAAGGACGGATAGGCACTCCTGCCTGAAGTATAACACTGAAAAAAGCCCTAATGCAGACAGCGAGAAACTGCAATACAAAGTGCCAAGAGCTAGATTTAATTATTACGATATTATATATTCTCCGATATTAATTAGTCGCAATAAATGCGCCGGAAGCCTAAACAGATAAATAAATCGGATAGTACTTCGAACAACAAATATACCACCCCTTAAGCCAGACGTTGATTTCAATCTATATGTGCACTATTTACTCCGCTTATATTTAATTTTTCACTCAAGATTTTCTGTCCTCATTCGCGATATTATTCTGAATAGCAATTTGTTTTTTTTTTAACTTCCCATTGTGTACCGGTTGTAAGAACTGAAACCAGAGTCGGATACTAGAATCAGAGGGAGATCAACAGAGAGAGAGAGAGAGAGAGAGAGAGAGAGAGAGAGAGAAAGAGGTGGAGGAGATAGTCAGATTTATCTGACAAGTTATAACTCGGTCGGGCCCGGGACTCTGCCTCCTCTTGTTAGGCGAAATTATGAGGCCGGCACCGTGTCATTCCTACCGCGACGGGCAGGAGGATAACGACCGGCATAAACCAGAGGAACTACCGGGGGAATTTAAATTTTTGTCACGGGGCCACCTCGCTCCAATTTTAAAGGGAAACTGGTTGGTATTTTAGATACGCGGGACGCGCTGTGTCAAAAGTGCCATCACTGTGCGGCTTCCTTATCGAGAGAAACAAGGCAATCTTTATACAGACAAAGGTTGATTGACAATGAATAAAAAAAAACTGGTATTTTAACGAGAGTAAAATTAAAATTTTCATGCTGATTTAAAGAAGGATACTCTTTTCGTTGTAAAACATTTACTCGATAGTCTACAGTTCTCTAATATTAGTTCAATAAAAATTGAATCGTGTAGTAAAAATTCAGTTCTCGATCTGTTCCTTAACAATAGAGCGGCGGTGGCTCTCTATACGAGTGGCGAAATTCCCATACGTAAATAGAGTGGATTCGGAGAAAAAAAGTAATTTTACAGGAATTTCGAAATAGCCGGCTGTTGAATTCTGGTTTAGAGCATCGACCTGAGTTTGCATCCTAATTTATATCTAACCATTCGGTCATTGTTATACAATTTCCTTTTTAACCAAGTTTACCAAGTGTAAGCAGTTGAAGAATTTTCTATCTATCCCTTTAAAAATAATCTTTCTAATCGAATCGAAATTAAATTGGCAATTTCATCCGAATCGGCTACGTAATAACTGAACGCCGACTGCCGTATTTGGAAAATCAAGTATGAGAGTTCGGGAATAGTCGACATAATTGACGAGTAGTAAAGACATTTGCCGCCAACCGGCTAAGGAAATATTTATTTACGGTTATTAAAAAACTGTAAATACATTTCAATCCGTCAAGGTTTGTTGTTCGATTTCACTTTCAAATGGGTAAGTGGGATAATAACCGTTTTCGCATATTTCCGTTTCCTCTGGACTCGGTTGCGTTTGCAACCGTCGAGGAGTGTGGGAAATTTGCAAGATAAGTATAACGCGGAAAGGAGTGAAGTAAATAAGTCCCAGGGACTTTTATTAACGGCTGATGCCGAGGACTGACTTGTCCGCTGGAACGAGCCTCGCGACAGGTTTTCTTTCCGGTCACACGGACGTTCTCATTTCATTACTACTCGCTTCGTACACGCGAGTCTAATTAATATTTATAAATCTTGAACGCGGAGGTTCTTCGCGTATCTAAATCAGATTATGAATGAAAAGCTATCATTGGATCGCAAGTGAACGGTTACGCCTGTAAATTGGTAGATAATTCGATCGTCGTATCCTTGCCAAAACGCAGAATGGGTCCACACACATTCCGACCGGTCGTACTTCCGTTGACAAGATTTATCCGGCTCTCAAAGGAAACCAACTTGTTTCACTTTCAATCCAGGTTGCCACTGAAACTTTCTCAATAACTCAACGAAATCCGCAGTGCATTTAATCACGATCCGTCCACAGTATTACCCCGGCACTTTTATTGGTGAAAGATTTTCTTGTGTTTTTATTAACGTTCGAGGTTCCTGAAGAAAACTCAACAGACAGGCTTAAATGACGGAATGCTGCTGTATATGTTCAAATAAGACAGCATATCGCAATAGTTATGATATATAGGTGTCATATATAACAGTATTTTTGAGAAGCGGCGGTACAGGCTAGAAAGCCATTAGCGCTGCCCGTCGTAAAATGCAAAATGTTGCCGCCCTCCTCGTTCACCCTCTTTTAAATATGGACGAGGGAATCGATTTTTTTTTCAACCCCCGTGCCACTCCACATTCCCCAGCGAGCCCGACGCGCACGACCCTAATATTACGGGGACGGAGAGAGAAATAATATTAATATAAATATATAACGCGAGAGTAGCTGGGGGTGCACCCCCGGGAATCAATGGGGATGGGATGCGGGGATGTAGGGGATAATATCGGACCCCTCACCAACTAACGCCTTTGTCATCATCATTCGACTACTCTCTTAACATCTGTCCTCTGGCACGTATTCAGCTTTAGTTCTAGCTACAATCATTGACATTTAACTACTGGGCTATACGATAGGGGTTCCCCTATAAATCGTCGCAGGGATGGAATTCACTCTATTCATTATCTCGTCGTAGGTGAGCGTAATACTGCAGAGGGTCGTCGTTCAATATGTAATAGAGGGGCAATCGCAACAGTCAGGACAACATGACATAAATGGCGAGGAGAAATCATAATTACGAAATCCACCAAGCCTCTCGTGTACATTACGATTACAGAGAGATTATAAGTGGATCCACATTCACGAGAAACCCGAATCAAATGGGGACCACGCCAGTTTAACGGCAATAATAAATTGAGGCGCTCGGCTCATCTCAGACTCCCTGTCTGCATAAGAAGAGACACAAACCTAAATCGTGAATTTGGGTCTAAAATCAGGTCAAGAAACGATCAAAAATTATATACGTACTCTTAATTAGTATCATAAACACGTGGCAAAGTGTGTTGATAAAGAAATAAATTGCATTTAAAGAGCAAATATTACAAATCATATATTATATAAATATTATATAAAGAGCAAAAAAGTGTCGTGTCGTCAGAATCGTGTTTAATCAGGAGAAATATACTTTGGCTTTTTGATTTTTTACTGCCTGGTAATTCAATTCAACTGTTTTATTCATATTCGTCCTGGATGTGTTCGTTTGACAAACATTGAAATGTTGCCTTCCGCCAATAAAGCTCGATAAATGTGTTTAATTGTTATATACAATTTTGAAAATTCTCCTGGAATATCACAGAATCCCTGCAATGTACAACCTTTAGTATTGGGCGGAACTTTCCCCCAAGTGAAATATAATGCGAATATTAATATAAAAATTATCCGGAACAAATTAAGTTAGAAACTATAAGACCTCTATGTCCTTTAACCCCGTAATTCTCATTATCCCACTTGTAAAACCCTCGAGAGTAAGTGAACTTCGGTCAATGATTAAGACCAAAGAATCCACACTGGGGGCCATTTAAAAACACACATACGGCTCACATTTCCTGGCCGACAAAAGCCCTTTAAACGTCCATTGTCGTTCGGAATTGATTCACTAGGCGAACAATAAATGAAATCTAGGTCGCCGTCTCCATAGAAACGGGTCAATTTACCACTATTATTATTTTCCTTTTATTTTCTATAATTAAAACGTTCGCCATTGTTAGAACTGGAATTGTTGTTAGACTATTTCCAATAAGACTGGGAAATTCAATCATATCCCGGACAATGGGCTGACGATATTCCAGTCTTCGCCCCGAAGGCACATTTACAAGTTACCACCAATTTCACGCTCCCGTATTCTGTTTGTTTAAATAGGGCGGAAATGCGAACTTAAAAATAATACAAACAAAAAGAAAAAACTGTATATTTTAGATCTACCTTTCTCTGAATGGACAGTGAAAATAGTCAGCCTCTGCAGTTCTGAATTTTCGGATATTTTTAATTTATCATTTAATGTAATTAGAATATACAGGTTCGTATTCTAATTGTTCGTATATTCGTGGACAATTATTAGTTGCAATATGTCGGGTACAAAATAACATAAAAGATATAGTAGAGGTTTCATATATTCAAGACAGTGTACTGGAAGGCGAGAAGGAGTAAATGTTCGAAAGGCAGGTTGAAGTTGAAAAGTGAAATTCGGACGGTGGGAGAAAACTAAATGTAAAATGGTTATCGAGAGCCGGGGCCCGGGGTGGTGACTCATAATACAACTCTTTGGCCGCACTGCAAACTCGAAAGTTGGCAACAAAGGCTATCTGGGCAGGAAGCGCTCACCCTTAAGGCGCGCGTTTATGTCACCTCTACGGATGTTGGGCTTTCCAAATAATCCGGATCTAAACAATGCATTTAGGTATTCATTTTTTTGAAGGGAGCGAAGCTGTAGCCTCCCGTGAGAACGGGATCAAAGCGCATATTAGCCCGGAGTTTATCCGACCGTATTATGCACAGGACGAAATAGTCTCCTTCCGTGTACGGTGGAAGGGTTGCCGCCCTCAATTAGGGGTTGGAGTTCCGCGGGTGGCGTATTGTCGAACAGATAAACGGGACAATAGAAACGGGGGCGAAGTGGTAGGATAGTGACAAATTGGGGGTGACAGTGTTGGGAATTTGAACAGGTGCTGGAGGCATCACCTCCACCGCCGCTCTTCTCTCCCTCTCTCGGCAGTTTGTTGTTTTGCACCATGTTAGGCCGACTTAACATGTCGCCCGTTATATACACAGATATATATATATATATATATATATATATATATATATATATATATATATATATATACGAGCCGAAAGCCCTTGGGGCTTAAACTACGGTTTGGGCGTACAAACGGCATTGCAACTAAATATATTTCAATAGCCATAGTGTGAGAGGACTCGAGTTCAGACGTCTAATGAATGTACTACAATACATTTTAAACGAAACTAGTGTTTTCACTCGCTTGATTTCCGTCCGACTTTAGGCCATTTTTGGTTTCTCGCCACCGCCAATGCCAGTTATGTCCGAGGGCTGATCAGGTATTCAATCCTGATACTTACAAAAGAGTGGTAATAAACCCTCTCGCAACCATAGACCGTCTCAAATAATTCGTTTTTTTTTGTACCTTCATTTATTATATATAGACGCATTTATGCTTTTGTTCATGTTCAGCGCGGACATAATTAGATCGGAAACGGCGCCCATAGTTCAGTATTTGAAGCATAATATATATGAGACGAATCGGCTACCAGGTTTCCAGGACGATCGAAAAACAACACCGACAGGATGCTTAATTGGCAAAATAAATATTCTAACGGAATGACTACGGCCAGTAGCCGAAACCTGTCTACATCAACTAGGCCCAGGTGAGAACAAATCCAACGGAGTGCTGACATATAAAACATGTAGGGCTTTGGATTACTTTCCGCCCGTCGTTCAGTTTGTGATTGTACAACTCTTAATTTTTAAAAGTGATCAAGTAATAACAATTCACCCGAATACTAAACTAAATTTGCAAATTCAAAATATTAAACTGATAGCCGGAAACTGACTACTATATTGTAAAAGATATTTTAGTTGTTAATTTCGCGACGTGACTAGTTATTGTGTACAATAACCGGTCGATAAATGTTATAAACAAAATTGCCGATTTATTACACCCTTCGAATGTGCAATCATCCCGGTAATTTGGAACGGGATAAAATCGATTCGCATATCACGCTTCGGTATTATTGGGCTGGAAGAGGGCGAGGTCGAAACCAAAGCTGAAATTAAAAAACAGCTCTCGGGTGAGACCAATTTCTTAAGGAGAATGGGCCGAGCGAGAGACCTGCGGTTCTACACGCGAACTTCGATCATGTTCCGGGCACAAATATACGTTCAGTTCGCCGGACAATTATTTTCCGTAATTTCAGCAATAAAAACGACGGCGGGTGGAAAACATTCGCCAAATCGTTAGTCGTATGATTTAATTTTCTGATTTTGCCCCACACAGGTTACAAATTCAGATCTGCGATTGAACGCAAAAACACGAATTTATTAGAATATTGGGCTGGTGTTTATTCTTATTTCTTATATATTTTATTTCCCTATTCTTTACATTCCGATTCCTTAAAGAAGACATACATAAAATGTACGTAGGACTGGTTTCGCCATCACCTCTGAAGAAGCTCCGTTCTCGATGGAGCATCCTTTTCGCTCCAGCTGCAGGCTAATTCGATCGAGACGAGACAGAAAATCGGATAAGCAGTAATATTTGGTACCCGCAGGCAAATAAAATATCATAAAGTTCGCCTAATTTTCGCCAACTGGACGGAGTTTCTCAGTACATTATCGGTGAATGGCACATGACTTAACAATATTAGGCACACTATAATTAGATTAATACGATTATATCGATAAGTTTATTCCGAAATATATTTTTAAATTGTACTATGTGATTCACGAGTAAATAATTGGCAATATGATAGTCGTTAGAAGAATTGAAGTAATTCATAGAGCCCGGTTAAATTGGGATGCTGATCCATTCATTAACTTCCTTATTAAACGGAAAAGGTGACGACTCTCTGGAGGCGGACAGGACAGAGGAAGTCTGTTGTCGCCTTCTCAATATTTTGTCTTATAAGGTTTGGCAACAATTCGATAAACGTTGTCCATGCATTTATACACCAAAGTTGCATTAAGAATGCATACTTAATTTACTTATATATATTTACATATTACCCGAGAGCAGCGTTCTCCTACCAAATATTTCATCAATGCGTGTTATAAAAATCCCAGTGGCACAGACGAGACGTTACTTTTACAGACAAAATGTATTCTGTATTACCAAGAGTTAATATTAAACATAAGATTAAAAATTCCAATATACATAAAATTTTTAGTTCCTGAAATCTAGTTGCGAAAGCCTGGAGTATTCTGGATGTCAGTAATCAATTTAAATTAGCTGTCGGTTGATTGAACATTCCGAGAGACAAATAATTTATAATGTTTTTAATGTTGTATATACACTGTAGGATTAGATACAATAATAAACAAAGTATTTTTCATTTGAAACCTCCCAGTTTGGCGCTACAGGAACATGTTAATCCCAAATACAAACAATAAGTTTGAGACGAAGCTTTTCGCTCATATTTATAAACGAAAGTTCAAACGGGACAATAATAACTTTGGGCGTATCGGTGATTTATTAGGGAATGGCATTGAATCTGGTTCAATTGACTCGAAGCAATTCTTTCACCGATATTGTTGGTTTTAAATTAATTTATATGTAATAGCACATATGATAGAGTATGTGCTAGAGTTTGACATCGCGTATATAATGATGAAAAAAGTCATCAATGAAATATTGAATTTTAAAAGTACACACTTGCACGTATAGGTCAGCTATATACATTTCTGGCTTGTTTCATTTCACTTGTATTGAGGCGGACGGTCATCCCAAACGACTATCTCCCATTATACAAGATTAGAATTTTAAGAGTCATATTTATTAGGCGCAATTGTCAATAAAATGTGTAAAGCGGTTTTTGGATAAAATGAAGGCAGTTAGTATTAGAATCAATTGTTCTGTTATTGACTACAGTACAAGGAACAATTAAAATCAAACATTTCTGGGTCTTTCCGACAATCACAGTTAGGTAATTGGTGATAAACAATACCTTCACTTTTGCATGTTTCGAGTCCCCCAAGGTTGTGAAATACCTGGCTTAAGTCCCTCGGGTTTTTATTGTTAATTGTCCCGATTATCGTATCAATATTGCAAACAATTCAAGTAGCCTCTATCATAATAATTAAGTATGTAAATGTAGAAAGGCCGGAATGCATGTACGAATTATTTGTATATAGTTTTTCTCGATGTCCTACTTGTATTCGTAGAAAAATAAAGTTATTTCTATTTGTACCTAGCTGCGTTGGGTCACTGCGTTGCTGGTGAGAGAAAGAAATTTGTTTTACTATTAAACACTCGCTTTTTTTGAGAATACATAGTGATGGTTGTATTCATTCGATATTTCAACAGAACGTACAATATCCATAAAGTTGGAAATATCAACTGGAAGACGTACCGAACATGTTCATCCACCCTTCGACCCGGCAGGGGTATACGATTTTGTTGCGTCTCCCCATGTCTCCGGCGGTTCTTCCTTCTTCTTCTGATTGTTACCGGCGAAATAGCAGCACAGAATCGACACTCGAATTTCTATTTCCTTTGCGCAATTGGGCAAACAATGAAAACACACGGAGATCAGCAGGAGGGACGGCACATCACTGAGACACTTTTAACACATCCCCCGGCGTCTTTTGCGGGTCTGTTGAAAAATAAAAATCAACGTCCAACACTGTTCGGCCTGTTCATGGGGGCCCGTTTGATGCGACAGAGGAGTACTGACAGTGACTCTCCGGTAAAGTTAATGCTCACGCGATGGGACCACGCCGAGCACTGGAGGCACGTTGGCAAGTTCAAACTGTCCCACTTGTACTCGAACCCACTGAGCATGCGCGCGTACATACCCCCGCACCCACCCAACAAACTATATCTTACCAATACCTTATCATAATATAGTACCAATACCTACCGTGTTCAGGCATTTTTAAAATATCCCATCATATCGCAAAAAAAATATATATAAACGTGTTAATTAAATCTTAGAACCATTATAGTTTTAAATTGCCTGATTTTCTCAGAACAACCTGCTACTCGAGTTAGAGTTACTATTAATATTTTCTTTTGTTGCTAATTCGGTGAGTTTCATTTATTGTAAGGAGAATTATATAAGTTGATGATGAGTGAACAAACAACACCTTACCTTCCTTAAAATACTTCCGTTTATTCAAAATAACTTATATTTACGTAAGTTTCAATGTTCAATGTTTCATCTGCACAAAACATATATATATATATATTTCTTCTTCATCAAAGCATCCCGTCAGAAAATGAAGTGAGGTAGAGGCATACTAATCAGAACTGTTACTGCATACACGAGAAGCAGAAACAAGTCTATTGCGAGACCAACGGAGGGAGTTCGGGTGAAAATATTTTCCCGATTGTGTTTAATCCTATATCGGCAGGACTATATTCAATATATTTAATATATGGAAGATTGTGGTCTAATTGTGGAATAATTGTAAACCGATTATGCACACAAGCGTGGCACTTCAAAGAACTATTTATATAGTAAACAATATTGCAATTAATGAACAAGCGAAAGTTTGCGATTGGTTACAAGAAAATACTACCGAAAATGATATAACTAAAGATATAAATGTGTTCAGTATTGCGATAGTACTCAAAAACACGATCACTGTGCGATAGTGTACAGAATGCTTAAGTGGCTCTACCTAGGACTACCATAGGACCGAAGCGTTCGGAAGTAAACGAATAATTCAAGCGACTAAAAATATAAAATCTCTACAATTGAAATTATACTTTAAAATAACTGATACTCATAGTCCGTGGAATCGTTTATTGGCTTCTAATACCTGGGAGTATTTCAAGAGGGAGGGGGAATATTATCGTCGAATTTTTTTCCGTCGCAATAGTGGCCAATGTTTGCATGTAGCGAAGCTGAAACATATTTTTCGAATTATAGAAATTTACCCAATTATGACGAACAATATTGTTTTTTTTTGGATCGCCATCTTTAACAATATGATGAAACGAAAAATCTGATCGCGATCGATTAGTTCGTCCCCGAATGATGACTAGCCTCGTAATATATCGGTAAGGAGAATAAAATCTCCTCCGGGCACCACCAGTATTCCCTCCGTGTCTTTTGCATTGTCCGCAGGCTATTCTGATTAGTATTTCAGACTAACCCAGTATACATTGTAAGTTAATACCCTCGGTGTCCAGTGATATAGTATAAGCGATATTACAGTACCGGTAGCACGCCTAATGATTTATGGTACTTTTTTTGTTTTTAAAAAGTAGTAGGCTTTTATTGGCAAAATTTGTACGTGAACATTAGTTGACGCCCAAACGATATTAACAGTATACTTGCCTGAATGGCTCCCGGACTCTGAGTTATGATTTCAGAGGCTTCTTTCAGCGCCCTGGAAGCGTCCAGCTCGCCCTGAGCAGCTACGATCTTGGCTTTGGCCTCTCTTGCGGCTTCCGCTTCGGCGGCCATAGCACGCTGCATTTCCAGCGGCAGTCGGACGTCTTTACTGGAATCAAAATACGTTTTAATATGTCGTCTTAAATTGTCATTATTGTACATATATAGATGTACGTCATACGGGCAATTTGTAAACGTCTCGCTTGCATTAAACTCCGAGAAAGACTAGGGGGTGTTCCTGAAGTCGAGGGCAGGAGAAGTTCCCTAACGTTTTAATGTTCGCGCTAAACGTTTCCAACATAGAACGCAATGTGGCTGAAAAATTAAATTCAGCTTACATTTCCACACGTTCGACTTTGATTCCCCAACGGTCTGTGGCAGTGTCCAAGATGACTTGCATTGAGGACGAAACGTGGTCCCTTTCTGTGAGTAATTCGGTTAAACTGCGGGTGCCGATCAGGTTTCTCAGAGTTGTTGCCGCCAAAAGGCTAGTCGATTGCCTAAATAATAATTGAACAATTAGAAAAGAATCGCTCTATTTACTGAGGAGTTACAAATTCACATTTGTATCTCATGATATCAAATCATTAAATTATAATACAGAATAGAACTAGGTATGAATGAAAGAGGTTTAATTTAAGAAAATTTATTTGAAGAATGAAGGTTCCTTGAGCAGGATAGCTAGATTTTCAGCTCTCTAAAGTTATATTAACTAAATAAAATCGAACGTTCGGTCATGTTCATTCATATACATTATGAGGAATTAATTTTAAAACACACTGAGACAGCCAGGTATATTAAATGGGTAAATTAAAGGATAATATTTGACTTAATAAATTATTCGTTTCTAATAGTATATCACTGTCCCGGATTAAAACGATGAAATTACAAAAAAATAACATAAGAAAAATGAAGGGCGGACAATCGTCGTGTACTGGACTAAGTTAAAAAGTTAAAAATTTTATGATATAAACGGGATAAAACATTATTCCATTTCCAACTATGAACGTTTTGTCTGTTGTTATGTTTTCTCAACAACAAAATATTAGACATGTAAAAACCCTGATTTTTAAAAAGAAATCTGAACGTGTTAAGCAATTTTTATTTGACGCAGTCGAATCTATAATTTTGTTATAAATTGAATAAAAAAAAGCTTATATCTATGTAATACAATAATGATCACAATTACCTATAATTCAGTATATTCACTGTTGCTTTAAGAGGATCTTGTACTCTGTAATATACGACAGCATCGACACTCACAGTCACTGAATCAATTGTAAGCACCTATAATGAAATAGAAATCAATTAAGCTAAGATTAGTGAAATAAATATATCAATTCAATCATTTATTTTAACATAACATCTAAATACCATAATTGTGCATAATACAGTTTAATAAATTAATATTTCACTATATAAAGAATGCATTGATTAAAATTAAGCAGAATTAAACAGATATTATAAACTAAAATAATGTATTCTCTAATTATATTTCTACATAACTCAATTGTAATAGATGTTCTACTGTTTGAAATCATTTGATTCACGCAGTTGAACTATAAAATGATTCATTTGTTCATCGACTGAGCAGGCAAGCTGGACATGCTAGTTTCAATAACATTATTGCTGTTCAACGTTTGTATACGTCCACCAAGCGGAGCCACCAAAAGTAAGAAATTCACATAAGGTGGGAATTAATTGTATTTACTGGTTGATTGAAAATACCTCTTGTGGCGGTACGTCGAAGGATACGGTCCTCAGGTCGACAGTGACGTGGTCGTCAATACAGGGCAGAATAAAAATGAGACCCGGCCCTTGGGGACTTTCAGACCTCAACTGCCCCAGCCTAAATACAACCGCCCTCTGAAACTCCAAAACAATCTGTCCGACAATATTATTTCTCAGTTTAAAAGCCGTACCAATATTAACAATTAAGATGACAAGTGTGTATCAAACGAACTGCTAAATCAGGATTTCAATCGAGAGAACGAAATATGTCAGCTAATCTACATACGCGAGCGAGATATTATTACGAGCTGGTTCCTTACCTGCCATAATAACTTTTTCCAACAAACACTTCCTAAACTCCTCCATTATACCAAGTCGATCTTGCTCTAACAGCAAAGTGCCCAGATTTAACTGTTTCAAATAATTGTTTCCTTTTAATATTCATACAGAAGTTTATATTATAAATCATATTCATATAGTGCGCTCAATAATTTGTTACCAATTTTTACCGGTCCAAACCAATTTCTGTATACAGATTATATTGACCTGTTATAAGCAATAATAAATGTTCCACGTAATACGAGAGAGAAATCAACGTCAAAAATGTGCCTAATATGGGGAGGGAAGAAATTAATGTTACTAAGAATTAAAGGTTAAGGAACCAGTCAACATGTAATATTGAAAGCAAAACTTTCAAATATCCCACAGAGAAACGATAATGAATTAACCAACTATATAAAAATGTAGGCACTTATTTGATTCCCCTTACCTTTATAATGAAAAAGATTGATATTGGAAGCGTCAATACTGAAATTATGATGCAAACTACGGTAATCAAAGTTTCGATTATTTTCATACCTATTTATAATTTTAACTGAAAATTTAAGTCTAAAAAATCTAAATTTAAGAACTGGAAAATTGAATTCTAAGTTGCTATAGTAAAACAATGAACACAGATATGCGTAGAAAATAATCTTTTTCAGTGCTTCTCATTTATTTATAAACGGGCTGGGTTAAAATTTACTGTAGGGGCCCCCGAGGTTCGCTAGAATTGTTCAGTTTTAGAACTTCTTAATACAGATAATTTAATCAAGCCTTAAACACAGACTATTTCTATGAGAGGATTACTCGTGAGAGTCCAAACTACACATAAATAAATCTCCGATATGACATTGTTTAAAAATAAAATAATGTTCCCACCAGAAAACACTCACATGATGTGCTAAAAACTGAATTTGATTGTTTGTATTTAAATATTTGTGGAATAAAAACGAATTTACTTGAACAAATATTTCCCGTTTATAGAAATTCGTCAAAACATTAATGGAAAAAATACTTACATGTTATATGCGTATCTTCAATATTATATATTGTATAGTAATAGATGTATAAAGTGTAATTGATCGTTTCTAATCAACTATTTGTCGAATAAACTCTATTTTACTTCAAAAATAAATTCTACTCACTCATAAAAATGTGTTCTTAATGAATAAAAATATTTGCACAAACTGCAGTTTTAGTATTAGTAGCCGCCACTTTAATTCTAAAAAAACGGCGAAAAAGTTCGAATATTGGCGTTAGAAAGTGTAAAACATGATGAAATGTTCTTCTGCAGATTTATGGTAATTACAATTTACCAGACTAAAATAGCCCTTTAAAGGTATAAACAGAGGTGTATTTCTTATATGAAGAAATTAATGTGAATTCTATAGTTTAATATCTAGTAAGTAATGTAGAGCGGTTTTCAACCTATATACTTAGAGTGTTAGATTTTATTTTCCTTAAAACATTATTTTTATACAACATTCTTAAACAATAATAGTTATAGTAATAGTTAAAATCAACAATATTAGCAGTTATTGCTAAACTCAGTTATTTTATAAGGAAAACTGCATTCTAATGAGCTTAACTAAAGCTTACTTTAGAACATTATAATTACCCAGGAGTATATAATTTATTCTAAAATAATAATTATGAAGAGTTTTAATCTTTTCCTTTAAATTTTCATAAGTTTAAACATTTAGAATTTTATAAAATGCCCAACATCTATATTTTGGGGTTATATATGTAAGAACACACAATAACAACTATAACTAAATATGGATATACAAAGAGGAAATATAACAATAATCATAATGCACATAAAAAATAAATCTCTTAATACTTTTCAAAAAGATTTGTAAAATTTTAAGATTTGTGCAGTTTGTAAAAAGAGACTCTTGAATCACCAATATAGATATTTTCATTAATTACTATACAAAAAAATCTTCAAACCCATTTACATTATATTAAATTAATTTATAATATATATATTTCATTATTACTTATATTTATAAATTATTCATATACAGCAGGTAAATTTTCTCCCCAGTTGATATATCATCCAGCGAACTCGATTACTAGTATATACAATAAACCCACTCATCATCATAAAAGAGTTATAACAAAATAAACAAAATTAAGTTTTTTAAAACTTTTATTTCCAATACAAAAGTACAATTGTGATTACAAATATAATTAATTACAATTGAGTTTAATATTGACATATGTTCTTTTAAAGCATACTTCATTACTTTAAAATCTCCTATTAGATAATGAGTAAATACTAGTCCATAATATCATATTATTCTTTGATGTTTCAATATTTCTTGTTTAAGGCATGTGGGGGAATTAGTTATATGTAAGGCAAGGATTAAACTTTTATAATGTAATTGACTAAAAGTGAATTGAAAAAATACACACCTTAAAAATATTCCTCAATAAAAATAATATAATATGAAAATGTTTTCACAATAAAAAATATGGCACAACTATAGAAATAACTTCTAAATAAAAAAATGTGTAACAAATAAAGCATGATTAATCTAATGGCATTACAGATAACTCTAAAATAATGTTTACTTAACCTTATTTTCTACCTTAATTATATGAATGCTTTTCTTAAATACAGTGTAATGTTTGAAGTTATAGGGTGCACTACAAAAATATTTCATTTTAATTGTTACAATCAACACATATTTTAAACTATACAAAGAAATAACAATGTTAAAAAATATATGTGAAATAATATTTAATGCCCAAAATGTTTACAACAATTTGGTGAAACAAGAAAACATTAATACTCCAAACTGACCCAACAAAAATGTAAAACACAAAAGGATATAAAATCATGATGGTAATAAAAAGATGGCAGAAATTGAAAATTAATTCATTCCATTTCAAATTGAAATAATAAAAATATTTGTCTCTTTGAATAAAAAATAAAATATAACTAGAATTTCAAAAAACACACCTTCAATCAGGTTCAATTAAGAATAAAAATTATGAATCAACCTAAATTATATAATTAATATTCAAAATAAAAATTAAAATTATTCAAGCAAATTATACATTATATATCTGTGATGGTTATGCTCTTGTCCCTAGATTTATGTCACTCTCACTGAACATTGCTATTATAACAAAACTGATTTATATTAACTGTAGTCTCTTACAGTAATAATCAGCCTTCTGTTACCTAAAAATAGTGATGGACAAACAAGGAGTCACTGTAAAAATAAGCAGAGAGGCAGAGGATTTTCTCTGGATCATGTTCCAACTGATTCAGATTTCTACAATCTATTTCGGGAATCAGTAAATTTTCCAGTTGACAAAGTGAGTAAACTCACTCAAAAAGTGAAAAAGTTTAATGAGGGTAAATTTACTGGCACAAAACTGTTTCATTCCAATTAATTTGAATACTCACAATATTCAATGTGGAAGCTGCTTATAATTGCATTCTACAACTACTATGATTTATTCATTATAATATTACAGCGAATATACATCCTGTATATACTTTTTATGCTTGTATAACATTATATATATACCCACAGAATTAATACATAGATAAATATATACCATCACAGTAATATATGGAAACTTATAGAAATTCTCTGCTGAATCAGTTAGCACAGATATTAAATGATGGTCGGATCCTAATAAAAAACTAGAGAGTAACATAGATACCACATAGCAATGTCGAATGGATGATATATAATAATATATATAACACAGCATCATCACAGTAAAGTATAACAAAAGTTGATAGGAAATAACTAAAAGTATACATTTCTAAAGGAAATTTTCTTTTACAACAATTCACACAGGTAATAATTGAAATTGAAAAAAAAACAAAAAAAATTGCTTTTCGAAGGCAGAATAAAATGAATTGTCTTCAATGACACTGATGAAAAGAAGACTAGCAAGGTAAAAGAATACATTTCTTCCATTGAATAAATAGGGTTGATTTTTTGTTTTATCAAGTTCAAGTTCATTTTGCCCCTGTTTGAAGAAAAGGTGCTATTGTATCCACTGGTAGTGGAAAAATGATTGTTGAGTTCTTGGTTCCAGCAATGTGGTTGAGAGTCTGTAGATAGCGCAACTGCACAGAAACATTTGAGAATTAGAAACAAGGCAAAGTGATGATAACAGCTAAGTAAAGACTTAACAAGGAAGTAAATAAATTAATTGTACTCACGTAATTACTTTATGCACACAATTTTATTAATTTTTGTATTTACTCATTTATTCTTTGCCATTTCAAGAAAAGGAGAAAGAATATCCAATGGCAGTGGGAATATTATTGTCGAGTTCTTCTCTGCAGAGATGGTGTTCAGGGTTTGAAGATAACGCAACTGTATAAGAAACACAATAATAAATAAATTAAATAACCTGTTGATTTTGCATTTTACATCCTGTCTCTTGAATTGCCATCAAATGAAGAGGGAGTTTTTGGAGCAGAAAACAACTCTTTACGTGATTTTTCTATTGTCCAGAAATGGAGAATATAAATAACTCTGTGTCGTTACCAAAATCGTAAATGAAAGTGATATTTTATTGCGTAGTGATTCTAAAAATGAAAGGAAAACCAAAATGAAAAATAATTGCGCCTGTGTAAAAAGTTGTTCGCTGTCGGTGTTTCAATACAGAGAAGAAAAATTAGTGAGTAAGCTCAAATTATTACTGGCATGAGCAGTGCAAAGGTGAAAAACATTTTTAAACAACAGTGTTATATTTTTAAAATCGATCGATTTATAAACCGCTTGTGTATTGAAAATACTTCCCCCGTCTTTTGAGGTTTTATACGAATTAAGTAAGGCAATAAAAATAATAAAAAACAACAAACAGTTCGTAAAAGCGTGATTCTCGGTAATGCAATTAGAGTATAAATATCAGATAGAGCTGTGTGCTTACTAATATTTTCACAAAACGCTACAGCAAAAAAATATTTTGACCTGACTGACTTTGTTGATAAAAAGCCAGCGACTTTGCCCTATACTGCTTTCTTTTGTTCTGGCCTCCCTAAGAAATCTTTCAGATCCGACTATACAGGCGACAGCTCGGCCCTGGAAATGTTTAACTGCACTTGCCGCTAAAAAGGCTGTCATTATTAAGTAGGGCTGGTTACCTGAAGTGCAGCCGGGCTCTCCATGATGACATCTGAGGCCTCCTTGAGTGCCCTGGAGGCCTTCATTTCCCCTTCTGCCGCTATCACCTTGGCCCTCGCCTCACGAGCCGCCTCCGCCTCAGCGGCCATTGCCCTCTGCATCTGCACTGGCAGTCTCACATCTTTTCTGTAAAACAAATCTTATTATTAACCCTAGCAATATAATCCGGCTTATTACTTAACGCTAATTATTTTCAAACTTCAAATTGAATAACACATTTTTTCTCCAGATATTATTCCAAAACCTAGCTTAACTTCAAGTAAACAAAACCCAGTTTAACTTTACTAAGAGACTCAAAGTAGGATTAGTTACTAACAGAAGTATAAAACAACCCAAACTATCAATTACGTTTTGAGAAAACTTGGTCTCATATTACATTTATTTTTCGACTATAATTTTTTATAATTATATCTATTGTTTTATATTATATACAGAGATCTATAAGTTACAATTCAAACAAGATGTTTATAATTTTGGACAGTGACTAAAAATTTCAAAAACATTAGAAAAAAAACAGACCTGTGTATCTACAATCTATATGATTAATATATGCGAGCACTACCCCGAATGATCCAAATGGTCCAATTTCATATATTTTCTAAAAATTTTATACGAAATAATAACACAAATGTTTTGTAATCAAAATCAATACTGGAAATCAACAGCCACAATCATCGAACTCTTAATAAGGAAAATCAGTTTCCTCGAGTGGATCCCAAGCAAGTGCATTAATTGGCTACACGTTTCATCTACCTGGAAATTGGAATTTGAATTTGATTAAAGGGAGTGAACTTTGAGGGACAAATCCGGACCCTGGGTTTGTTGGAACAGAATTGCAGGGAAATTATAAATCGTATTATACATAAACGACTGACATTTCGACACGTTCCACTTTGACGCCCCACGGTTCGGTGGCAAT
Source organism: Lethocerus indicus (assembly GCA_019843655.1). Lineage (NCBI taxonomy): Eukaryota > Metazoa > Arthropoda > Insecta > Hemiptera > Belostomatidae > Lethocerus > Lethocerus indicus. Next base: position 9,726,661 of record JACDQD010000103.1, on the reverse strand, counting down.
GTCAAGGGCGCTCTGCATGGTGTGCGAGATGTTTTCCCGTTCGGAGAGGATTTCGGTCAAATTGCGTGTTCCTAGCACGTTCCTAAGAGTAGTCGCCGCCAAAAGACGGGTGGAATGGCTGAAAAAAGATTTTGAATATCGTGTAAAATATAATACAAGTGAGTTAACTAAAAAAAAAATGTTTTAATTGTTGATATATAAAATAAACATTGTAAGAAAACAGATTACCTGTAATTGTTTATTCTGACAATTGCTCTGAGAGGCTCTTCAACGCGATAATATACAACAGCGTCCACATAGACGGTAACCGAATCTTTACTCAGAACCTGGACAATCATGCAATACATACCAATCCATGCATTACACTGTACAGTGAGTGTGCAAATTAAATAAATAAAGAACAAAAATAAAATAAATATCCGTGAAAGTTTGTAGTCTATAATAAATTCTGTAATACGGGGGGGAGGGGAGGGGGAATGCTGCCAAGAAAGGCCGAGGATAGAATTACAGACCAATGTTTCATAAGGCACACAAGCTTTTTATCAGCTACTTTTAATTCCGAAAGTTTTTTAAACAAATACCGCGTTTCCTCGATTATAAGAAGCGTTTTTTCCCTGTCTGGTTGCCACTGAATTCTGGTTGCGCCTTATACTCGCGGAAATACGGTATTCCATATGATATAACATTCTTGAGCCTCCAAAGTCTACGCTGTGTTGCAGGCGAATTATTTTTTCAACGGTCTTAAAAGTGTGACAATAAAGTTCTAGGACTGTTACCCCCACGTTAAGTGGATGGCCCAATAGTTAGTTTTAATTAAAAAATTTATAAAATCTAAAATTAGCGCAATCCCAAGATCAAAAGAGACCGACGCCTTTTTTGTTTCCTGCGAATTTATATAATTTATTAATGGAGGACATGGATTTTTCTATTTAAGGTGTTAATGGCTTTTCCAGATGTAGGACAGCTATATTCGACTGTCTACAGAGGCGGTGAAATTTTAAAACTATCAAACTCTAGACTGGTTTCGCCTTCTCCAACCGACGAATCCACGGTTATCACTCTATTACCGGAGAAATAAGTTGAGACAGGCCCAGCTCGAACCAAAACCAGGGAATGGAGATAGAAAATCGTAAGAATGATAACCTTCTCAGAATCCTCGCTGATATAAAACCGTTTAATCCCGTAGGTATTTATCTTTCCACCGTTCCGGAACAATACTGTCACACTGTGTCCAAACGAAAAATGAATTAAAGTAGAACAAATATTTTACTCCATACATTTCGTGCGGGGAGTATTAGAGCGTAACACTTTTTCACTTTTTTTTACCTTTTTATCTGTATATCTCGGTTTGAAATCGTCCAGAAACAATAGCCCAGAGAATAAAAGAGAGAGGACCTTAAGATGTAGGTGTAACAGATTCTTGTGCGGTTGAACAGGTTATTATCTACCATGATGTGAACAACCATCGGCATTAAGATAATCGAAACAAGAAATAAATAAACTTAAAATATGACCATATATATATATATATATATATATATATATATATATAAACATATAAGTAAATACGACGCATAGAATTAGTTAAGGCTTCTGAGTTGTTCCAGGCGACTTCCTGCAATAAAGGCCAAGAGGATTTAAGTTTAGGCCGTAAGGAGCTTTAAGTTAGCAAGGACATTTCAGTTGCGCCTACAACAGATTCATTCGCCTTAACTAACACAGTGAATTAACTACGAACTGTTAGCTTCGAAGAAACAGTTTTGAAAGGAAATTAAAATCTAATTTTTGAAGTTTGACCTCTATCAAGTGCAAACAGTATAAATAAATAACAGAAACATAACAAAATGCATAAGTGGAGCACTTATAGTAGAGAATTAGTTATTGTTGTCACCTGTAATTCTCAACATTATTAGTGGCCATTGTTGGACTGTTAACACGGTAGAAAACGACAGCGTCCACGTGTACCGTCACCGAATCTTTCGACAGTATCTACAGAAAATCCGGACAATTGAAATTATCGTACAAAAGCTGAATTAACATTAGTGCCGCCGTCCTGCAAACAGTAACCAGGCTTAAACTAAACGGGACGACTACAACCGAATGTCGGTTTCAATTAAAACGGTCCGCAAAACATACCCGTGACTTTCAGCTTCGAACGCCTTAAAATAAGTTACATCGGCCAGTACGGTAAGTAACGAGAGGGGAAATAAATGTACGCAATCTGAGTTTTGCTAGCTGAAGCACAAGCCTTTTACACCCTCGAACGCTAATTGTACTACCCACGTTACATTATCTCACCGATCTATTTACAAGTTTATATTTGCAAGTGTGTTCGATTCAGAACTACTTTTGCAGAACGGCGAATTTTTTTAACAACATGCGTCATTAACAAATGTAACACAGTGCGCCAATAGAGTTCCGGAGGAGCTTTGTCACTATTATGACCGGCTCAAGGAAATTATGATTTCCTTTTTCTCAAAATATCCCGTACAATTTACTATTAATCGGACGGCGAACAACCGAAGTCGATCCACGGATAGAACGAAAAATTGTAAAGCTTAATTTTTAAAACGTATATTCATCGTTGTTTCCGTATTATCGCCTATCGCAGTAGTGCGTATCGCACAAAAAATTGAAATATGGCCAATTATGATATCAAAAACAACCGATTACTGAAATAATCGGTGATCAAAATATTTAATAATATATATGTTATGTACAAACGATATCATTTCGTTTATCCTCTTCACGCTGAAAAACGTACACTCGCGTTTTGCGTAACCGTGTAATATTGAGATTGTGGGAATTTATGTCTTACGGATCGCTTTCGGAACCACTTGTTCCGAACGCTGGTTTTCAACATTCATATACGCGTTTATTATTAAAAACTACTCAAAGGATGCAAAATATTAAGTCGGAGAGTCCAGATACATTGATAAGTTGGCAATATTCTATTGTAATAATTTTATTATTTAGGTATTTTTTTTAACCTGTACCTTTCCTAAAGTGACTATCTTTCTATATAACTTAGGATCGGTCCGCGAGTGTACATTTTGCCCACGTTATCCGTATCGAAGGAGAAGAGGGTCCGACGGTGGCTACTCGACTACTGCGGGGAGTTTACCCCGCGGCTAAGGTAGTAAATCCAGTTTCACTCACCTCTTGGGGCGGTACGTCGAATGAAACCGTCCGCAGATCGACTTTCGAGTAGGTGTCCAGACAGGGCAGGACGAAGAATATTCCAGGACCTCTCGCTCCGCCGGCCCTCAGGCGACCCAACCTGAAGATGACGGCGCGCTCGTATTCTTGGACCACCTACACAGAATCAAACCATACCATTTCTACCAGTAGCAAACAAATAGAAAATATATACACCCGAACAAACATCGAAAACATTCTAAGAACAGAAACTATCAGTTAAATAATTCAAAATTTAAGCGGGAAATAATCAGAAAGGCTCACAAGTCTGAAATTCCAAACGGAACTTGGGCAGACTGAAATTTTTAACTAGCAGGATAACTATTATTTAACTATTTTTGAGGATAAAATACTTTACAGGTAAGTAAATCATGCACTCATACTATTAGCGGGTTTTTGTCTCTATGTATGCGTTATATTATCCAAAAGCGGTATATAATAGCGAAATTGTATTCGTACCCAGGTTTTAAGGATATTATCAAAAATTGAATTACCTTATACGATAAGAATATCGAAATCGGAAACGTTAAGATGAACAGGAGGAATGAACCGACGGTTGCAAATATTTCGATAAACCCCATTGGTTCTGGATCAGCTGTAAAAAGAAGAAATAAACTTTCAGAAATTCACTGGTTAAACATAAATTCCGGCGTAAACATTTCGTGTACAAAGAGTGAGAGAAACCATCACCGGCATTAGTGTATAATAAATTTGTGCCATTAAACAAAAATACCGTTATATATCTATTCGTGGAAGAATTGGAATAGACGGGGGTACAGTGGACCGTTCTGCTTCTAAAACCGTTCTACTGGAGCTGGCAGAGGTGGTTTCCAAACTCCACAGTTCAAAATGATGTAGTGGTGGACTCGCATGTCGAAACGTCCAAAGAACCAAAAACTACGCCTCTGTTTCTCCTACGAATTTTGGTGATGGCAAGTGTTCGTCGCTTTCCAAGAATTTGAGTCGCAGACAAATAACTTCGAACATAAGAAAAGTTCCTGTTTCCGTGAAATCAATAATTATAGCTGTTCTTCACTAAAAAAATATCATACTCGATTTTGTTAGTGGTCACGAAACAGTTTCAAGAGGGAATTTTTAAGCAATAGTCTCTTACTCTACGCTGTTTACAAGCGCTGAACAAAACCACGTACAACCACGTGCAAAAGTAATTGGCAATTTAGGCCAAATGGGGTCATCTTCAAGGCTGTCGGTCGGTCATTACCTTCCAAATTGTGAATTACAAATAGCTCTCATTCATAATTGATTGGGGCTCACGGAGCCGCACCCACAATTCACTATTACGATGAACGAACCCTTAATATATAACAAGTTGTACATATATACGACCTCATTCAGAACGGTTTCATAAATATATTCCTCTGGAAGAATTATTAAAGAGGTACGTTTTATCAACTGTTGGACCATCAACTCTATCACGGTTAATCGACTTTTTCGCTGTTTCCTGCTACGCGGATATGTAACGGGTAAACTCGGGCTAACTCATTTCATCAATTCAAAATTTAAATTGAAGAAAATCGAATCAAAGAAGTCAAATTTACTATAACACACTTAACGTAATTACATAGAATATATTATATACGGTGCGCCGTGCTATACTTCGTAGAGAACGGCTTCAATATTAAATAAAAACAGGTATTATTGCATTTTTACTTTATACTATGATTAAAACAAGTATAAACTGTATTGAAACGGTAAATTATATTTTCCGCTATCCCTTCGCCGGAATCTAATGTCTCAGAAGCTAATGAACTCCAAGTTTAATGAATTATTTAGTACCACACGAACCCCTATCACCCCCTATATGGCACTGCAAATTTATTCCAATATCGCCGTTCGAATCAGACTGTTCCGCGGGCAGTAACAGAAACAAGCGAAGAGGACAGGGGTTAACGACATTCGATTTTAAAACGCGACACTTTTATGGCGGCAGTAAAACACAGAGGCCATTCAATATAACTGTCAGATAAGAAACATGTTATTAATGGTACCCGAATTCACGTACATAAATTCTGGTTTAAAGCAACCATCGAAATATAATCAATTATTATAGGTCCTTAGAAAACTGTATACAGGTGTGAAAGTGGGGATCGTAGGTTTTGCTACGGGGTGCATTTACGCAGTGCAACTGCCACAAAGCCTTTACGGTGCGTGAAACTAATCTCTAAATCAAAGGCTTACATCGCTTAAATTATCTTATACGAGTGAAAAGGATGGTTAGAATAAATATACTTAAGGTCAACTAAGCTTTCTTAGTGAGACGACAAAATAAGCCAACTAGCGACAATATTCAGTGCTCAAATCGTTTTACGGCGAGTTTGTTACCGAAAGGAGGGCTCAACGCGTTGAGTGCCATTCACGGGGAAACTAGTCGGTGTAACTACCGCAGTTAAGTTCCAAGCATACTAGGAAGCGGATCTACCGACCGATGAGAGATTCTGTTTGGCAAGTTACCGGAGGACCAGGATCCTGAGATGAGACGGGCGAAGGGGCGGTGGACCAAAGTTCCGTTGTTGTCCAGGGGGAGATGTCGCGAGCCGGCGCTTCCTCCGGCCGGCAGCGAACTGTAGGAGGCGCCCGTACCCGGCCTCATGTCACCCACGCTCAACCTAGTAACGCTCTCCATCCTGTACCTGAGCACCAATTTCAGACGCCACACGGCTCATTAACACCGGGAATATGGGAAAGAATCCGCCGATTTCTGGCGATCAATTTGTAAGGAGCGATTCTCCCTCATTCCTCACGGCAATGTACCTATAGAATTTAAGGCCTATTCCTATTTAATTCCGTCAGTGTTGTGCTAACCGCCAACAGGGGAAAACCCCTTTTTTCCAAGGTATATGACATAATGGACAAAAAACATTCGGATTTACAGTTAATAGAAAAACCGGGTAAGAGAATCGAAACCGTCGACGAGTCGACACATCCCTGAAAGCAACTAGGTTTTAGAATTTAGAACTCCGTCTCGTTTAGAAATTACTACTACGGACCATTACTAAAGCGAATATCGGATATACGAATATTTAGGATAACGAACTTGCAGTTTATAAAGCTATAATGAAACCGACGCGGACATACGGCAATGGGGTTCCGCCGAGCCATCCAACATCCTGAGTTGCGATCGTAAGTCCTCGGTACCGTTCTTAAATATCCACCATCCCCGGTATGTTTCTGATCACACCGTTCACACGAACCTCAACATACCGACAACCGATGGCGGGTCATAAGATGGACCCTCTCCTCTGTTACACCTCGCGTGAAAATTTGGAGTATTTTTTACAAAAAATCCTTTGTCAGCCCAACTTGGAAACATGACATCAAGAAGGAAAACTCTCGCGGAACTTTCGCTCCGATTCGCCGACTGATTATTTTTATTGAAACTTCAAGGCTACTCCAATTACGATTCTATCGGGGAAGCTTTTAATTGCGTGTTCATCACAACTTACCCAGTCAGAAAACTAATTGTGATATGGGAGGGCCAGTACGTTTAAAATCCGGCCGGATTACATTTCAAAAACCTCCAAAAACTAGTCTCAATAAAATTTCGGAATTGCCCCAGTAATTTACTTATTATGCTAAAACAGTACACAGTATACTTTCCTCTAATGAAAGTATACTTCCATAACTATAATGCACCACAGTAATTAGAACCAATACGGTTGGGAAGACTCGGTAAAAGCTGTACTGAAGACTACTTCACTTGATTATGCCAGTTCGCTAAATTGTTTCCTTGTATACGGCTCAGTCAATTCCCATCATTGATGGGAACCGAGAAACTCGTAGAAATATTTCGATAGCTCTAATAAATATTTCATCTATTGCGCGGAATCTAAACAATAGTGCGCTGGAAATGTTAGAACCGTGCCAGGAGATGAACACATGCGGCAAAACCGATATCTTGAATTCATTCCTCTAGCGTGCTTTTAGAGAGCAGGAATATTTTTAAATATCAGTTGTAATTTAAAGGAAAATTCAGTACGCCACCGGGATTCTCCTTCAATTTCTCTAAACTATACCGAAGGTACAAATACTTTATTTCTTTTTAATGCACATAGGATATCCGATACCTGTTCTAAGGTGTACCGGACCCTTATCACCGGTGACTTCAGAATTCCCCTTCAATTTTCCTTTGATAGCATTTAACACGTCCGTTCATACGGGTAAATGATAGCATGGTGTCGATAGCTTATCAACATTAAATTCCAATGAAATATTATTCATAGCAGGTGTGTAAAACCTTGTGGTAGATTCGTGATCAATTACAATAATTTCGCATAATCATTGGAAGACAGTTCTTTCGTCAGTTTGGGAAGACGTTTTTGTTATTGTTTTAATTTTCTAATCAACGGTAATCAATGTTGCAGGATTTAAACGGAGGGACGAAATTTTAGAATCAAAAAAGTCAGCAACGCACCTCGGAAATAACTTGTATCGATTATGTTTCAAAAAAGAGGTCAAGAGTCCTATTCAGCTCATTGCACGGTCTCTTGCCGATTCTACCAAAGCTTTTTTTCTTCTTGACTCGGTTAAATAGGTTTAACAAAATAAGAACACGTATAACTAAAACAATTCAGTACTGATAATACACACAAATGTTGTCATTGTACAACACATCCTAATTATTCAAACATAAAACTCCTATTTTGATGAATTTAATATACACTTACAAATTGAACGTGACTATTGCATAGACCATCAATACTTACAATTGACAAACTTTCGAACGGGAAGAAGGCTGAAATGTTTTAATAACGTTCAAGAACTGCTCATTACTGTTAAATGTATGCCCTGTATACTTACAGAGTAACGAACAATAGGAAACAAATAATCACAAAAAACGGTTATAAGGTTTTCCCAGACTAACTTCTATTACATAAGACAGAGAAGAAGGCAAAGGAATTAAAGAAACAATAATCCGTTTAGTTGTATAACACACCAGATGCATAAACCCTTTAAAAGTTTGCCTTACCAGAAGAGAAGGCCAATAGAAGAAATACTACAGCTAATACATGGAGAATCCCCGTACCCGCCTCAAAACAACAGCTCACAGAACAAATTACGACTTCTAAGACCATACTACAACGGGCATCAAAATTAACTATTACTACCAAATTGATAATTAACAAAACTATACTGAAACCGACGTGAAAATGTGGACATTGCTTGCATCCGGAAATTCGAATCAAAGATCCTTCGAACCATCATCCTTAATTCTCCGACCCATAAGCGTTAACGTTGATTGTACGTTATAAAATGGCGAAAAAAAAGTTTTAGGGTGAAACATAATCTAATCATCGATCGATGAATGGCCTAGCGTGATGTTTGGTGGTAGGATGCATTAACCCCCGGGGTATAAGTGTTGCCCTTACAGACCTTCCTATATAAAGGGTCGACGAACTTCCGGTAATTCCGATGCTCACGCAAATTCTGGAAAAGGACTCTCATTTCCAATTGCGCATTTAAAAAAACGAATAAACCGGGAGACAAGTACCAGTTTCCGAAAAATTACCGAACAATACGTAGTGATAAAATCTGTTACTTAAAATGATATTTTCTCACACCTGATGAGTCGCAAAGGTCTTCAGAACATCGGAATAGACTAACAAAATTTAAATTACCAATGTCAACAAAACCTATGACAAAAATGGAAACTTTTCTATTTTTTAAATTAAAATTATGTTACTGATCTAGGTTATTTTAAAGTGTTTTTTGGGCAGCTTTCTGGTTGTTAACTTAATTCATATTCCATGAATTTCAACACCGACAGTGCAACTCAACCTCAGACCAGACTGTAGTGTACTTTAGGTGCGATACTGAACTCAGAAAGTTTACAACCAAATTATTCAGCCTTCAATGTTTACACAATGGGCGAAATTTCAGAATGCAGCAAATTAGGACTTGACTATTGGTTATGCCGGCTCCAAACATGTGAGAGTAATTTTTTTACTTTATTTCTATAGCGCAATAAAGGATTGACGGTGCTGATGTCAGTTATAATTTCTGCATTATTCTAATTTGAAACAGTCGGTACTGTCGGTTTTCCGTGCGATTGCACCCTAATGGCTTTCGATCGTCCAAGAATTGGAAGAGGCCCTTTCAACCTTCCAATTTAATCTGAATTTAAAAGCCGACCCCGACGGGCAACATTTTCCATGCGTGCCAAAAATAGCACGCCCCGCTGTCTCCGTTTACATAAGGCTTATTTTCACAGTCCCAAAAAATTCACTAGGGCGTTGCCTTTACTCGAAAGTAAGTCGCATCTATTAAATATATTTCTGATACACGAACGAGGATCAGCGAAGAACTCGAGGAAAGAATGAAGCATAAAATGCGCACTTTTCTCCCATTTATCTTATAGTCGCAACTATAATATTGTAACTATGACTGGTTTCAACGAACGTTTTAAGTTATTCACTAGAGGTTGATTTCTCGTCATTGGAACCTCCTGTAAACCCTGATATGGTAAACATGATACTCAATAGGCAAACGACACGCGTACCCAATGGCTTGATCAGTCGAACCCTCCGACGACTAGACGCCAAAAACCGATGGTTAACCATGTTGGAATAAAGACAGAGACAACGAAATATCTTCTTTTTCTTTAAAGGTGCAAACTGGATGCCTGAGAGAGCATTTTACTGATTGACAACGTCGAAAAGCAGAAACCGGTCGAGATTTACATCAAATAGGGGGGTGCAGACAGAAATTTACACGAGTTAAAACCATTCAGCATTAATCGAAATAAGAAGAAAAGAGAAATAAGAGTTCTGTGTGCAAAAAAGAATGCTTGCCTTCTGTATGCTTTACTTCTGAGTAAAATTCAGGGCGCTAGACGTCCAAGGGTCAGACGCCGGAAGGTAGCGATAACAATTTTAACTTACTGGAAACTGATTGTGACCCGAGCCAGATTAGCTGGGACCGACTTCCCGTATGGCGTTTGAAGTAACGCCGCGCCGCCGGCAAAATAATGGCAGGAAAAAATCCCTGGCAACACGAAATACGCCAAACACATCGAGAAATCGTCAATACATTGATCAGAGGCAGGGACCCCCACACACATGCAATTTCACCTATTCGATGGACGCAAGTCAGTTCGTTAGTTAGACTTTCGTCGGTGAACTTAAACAATATTCCAACGAACATGTAAACTTTCCAGTTTTAAAAACAAGCGCCCGGGGAATCGATCCAGTGAGTAGCCCATTTTGGTCAAGCTGGTGTAATTGTTTAAGAGAACAGTTTAAAACGTTTACTGAAGTAATTTGGTGTAATTGTGGGAAAAGAATTTCACCCATAATGAAAGGGGTTTCCGAATTTATTTTTCAGTATTTGAAACTCAATAAGATGGGTAAAATACTGGAACTAAAATGTCAACAACATAAAATAAAAGGTCTGAGCTTTAAAATTCTGACAGAATTTCAGTAGCAGTGTCATTGAATATTTTAATCAGCATTCTTCAGTTGGAATAGTGAATTACTTGCGGTACTGATAATGATATAGACCGCAATGATAATGATATTGTCACAATTGGTGACAATAGCACCTATTGTAGTCAGGATAAAAATAAAGGATAATATACCTTTTCTGGCACCTATTGTAGTCAGGATAAAAATAAAGTATAATACACCTTTTCTGCGTTAGTAGGCCACATATTTTCAACAAGAGTTGGTTGGCTGAATGGTTAATTCATTGGGGACCTCTTCTGTCAATTCAACTTCAATAAATAAAACGTCAAAACTGACCAAAGGAAAGCAAAAAATATCTAAACTCAGTTTGATATGTTTTTTTTACTATTTTGTAAACCTGGAAGAAGCATAGAAGTTCACTTTGCATTCCAGGAAGGATTAATCCATGCAGTGTCAACAAAATATAGCATTTGGATTATTTAAGATATTATTTCTTAATTTGATAATATGTTTACTCATAGAATTGTTTGGTGATAATGTCCTTCTAATTCTGCATGTTTTATATTTTTGCTTAATGGTCTATAATTACCTTAAGAAGCAAAGGAGGTTAATTAAACTTGCTTCCTCTTATAAAACTAAAAGAAGAAAAGGGCTTATTAAAAATTTCTATAACAAAAAACTTATGGTGTTTCCCTTATAAAAAAGAAGACATTGTTTATAGCCAGCCTTAATTATTTCCATTTATAAAATTTCCTAGTTTAAATGGACAATAAGAGAATTTAATATTGTGTAAACTGAGGATAATACAAATCCCATTGATAACAGACAAATTTGTATAGACATCTGCATAACATTATTACACTTCATAATGTTCCTGTTCTGCTGATTTATATTTCATTTATTTTATTTTTACAATATTCTGCATGCAGTAATTTTGAACTGTTGTCTTGATTATTTCCACAGGCCCAGTTCTGTTACTATTTATAAATTAGGTGTTTAAAAAAATCAATCCATGAGCCCACCCTAATAAGGAATTAATAAATTCAGATATTCCTCTTTCTAGCAGAGGACTAGGATAGAATTTTATTCTAACAAATACCCAAGAGACATTTTTTGGAAGACTTTAATTGCGATAATAATTAATAATTCAGTGGTTTATGTTCAAAGATTAACAAGCTGATCAAAAACAATCATAATCCAGCAAATAATCTAATATTTATATATTTATATTATCATAAATCATTACAAATGAACAAGTACCTCAATATATAATTTCAGTGTTTTGAGATTATTAAAGGAAACTAATTCATTGTGCAAGGTTTTAACTCCTGACAATAAAAGGAATAACATATGAAATAATCAACAGGGTTTGATCAATTTTTTTTAAATGAGATTTAAACAGATAAAGCTTAATGTTGAAATAAAAACATCTTACAGAAAAAGTGAATAACATTCTAACTGTATTAACATAGACCAACTGAGTCCTCCAAATTAGACCAATTAGACAATAATTGTATGGCAAAAATGAATAACGATAATTAAAAACTAAATTTTGACTTCATTGTAAATTACTATAAAATAAGAGAAAACAACTAAGCAATTGAAATTATGACTTATGATCTTGCAGCAAAATTTGAGCTTGTACAATTTAGCTGCCGTGTATCAGGAAATACACATAGACTGACAATGCTCAAATTTATATAGATTACAGTAATTACTATTGAATAATGGAAGGCAAATAATTAAATCTATTGAATATCACAGATAATATATAATATCTGTATTCATTATACCAGTTATAATCTGTTTTACAAGAAGCATTTCTTCAAAAGTGTGAATGGACTTACAAATTAAAATTGGGTCTCCCGTTTCTACATCAGAAGGCCTTGAAATAATCCCGCTTTGAGCCATCACTGCAATTTTACAATAGAAACAAATTATAATTCAAATATAAATACACATTTTAATGAACACAAATTATGTAAAAAAAAACTGAATCACTAAATCTCAATCTGAATTAAATTTAATTTGCTAAGAAATGGAAAATATCAATATAGATACATCCATTTGGTATTTCTTGTAATTTGCAACTTCAAATGACTGGATTATTACTAATGTTTTTTTTCCATTTCTTATGCAACTCAATTTTTCCTGTTTAAATGAGGGCTTTTCTTTTATCACTCAAACATTTTGTAGTAAATGATATCAATTTCTAACTGCTTTATTTCTCTTGCTGAATTGTACAATCAGGGTAGAATGAATTGTCATCTCAAATTGTACTATACATGTTTTTACAACTGGCTAAAAAGTAAAGAGGTTATGTTGTTGATTTGAACAGATTCAAATACCTTATACAAATCGTTGTACATTAAATTCGAGTTACATTTTCAAAATTAATATGAATCTTGGAGTAGAATACATGTTGAATAAATGGATTCAAATTGAATAAATGAATTTGATAAATGTATTTCGGTTTATAAAATTCAATTAACTAAAATCACTGTTTCATTTATGACTATCAACAAACGAACAACTCGTAATCATTTTACCTGAAAGGGAGCGTTGATGAAACACAACAACGAGTGAAGACAAGGAAAACTAGTTAACTTCGGATGCGTCGCGCCCTAAATACCATCACTATGTTTATTAATAATAAATTTAACTATTATCAGTTAAAAGTTGAAAAATCAAAAGTGAAAATTTTGAAAAATAGGTGAAATTAAAACCTAATACTTGGTATTTTTTTAAAGTGACATTCATTAGTAAATTCTCTAAAAACTTTATAACTAGCTGTGTATAATACTGCGTTTTTCATTTATGAAATTAACTCTTTTAACCAATTCAATTCTAGATTTTCAAAATAATTTTCCGGTAGTAGATTAGCAATTAGAAGTAATATATTTACTACCAATAAATGTATACATATTTAATTATGTTCGGCGGGTAAATGCCAGTGAATTGAAACCTCCAGTTATACAGTTTATGCTGTAAACTGAAATTCGAATTCTTCTTCGAATGGAAATGATTTAATAAGCTTCCAGTTTTGTTTAACTTTTAATCGCAACGGTCAGTTGGGTTTATTCGGCTATTAATAAAAAAAGTCACGTCATGTCGATCGTCACAGGAAGGATTGTGTGTAAGAGTTTAGACCTGAATTTAAAAATGATGCTCGAAGGAGGACAGTGTTTTAGGTATGGAAACAGGTTCTTTCTTGTCCTAATTCAGATATAAATAATTAGATTTTGCGTCGGAATTATAGTTATATTTGATGTGTTTCACTGCTTGTAAGGTGGGTGAGAACATCAACAAACGAATGGACCGGTGTGTTTGCTGACAGGGTGTGGAAATTGAATCAGACGGAAGATTATGTTGATTTCTGTGTTGTATCTGGAATACACAAAGAATCTTCAAATGTGGAAGAAATTACAAATAACACCGAAGTTGTTAAATGGAAAAATATCCTCTCAGAATACCTTCGCTTGGATGAACCTTTACAGTCCTATTATGAGGAGTGGTCACAAAGGGACACCCATTTTAAAGAAGCTGCAGTGCATTGTTACGGAATTCGAATGTTGAAACAAGACCCAGTGGAAAATGTGTTTTCTTTTCTTTGTTCATCAAACAATAATATTACTCGGTATTGACATTTCAGTTCAATGCTTATTGAACATTTATTCAAAAATGTTTAACTCATATATTAATTTAATTCAATTCAGGATAACATCCATGGTTGAGAAGATGTGTAAAATGTATGGGAGGGAAATAGCCGAATATCAGGGCAAGACTTATTTCTCCTTCCCTGAAATATCATCCCTAACATCTGAATCAGTTGAAAGTGAACTAAGAGAGGCAGGATTTGGTTACAGGGCTAAGTTTATTAAAAACACTGCTGAAAAACTGACATCTTTAGGAGGTGTTGAATGGCTCAATGCACTCAAAACAATGAGCTATAAAGAAGCAAAAGAACAACTAATAGGATTTCAGGGTGTTGGGGCAAAGGTATGTTGATCATGTTATTTAATTACTTTAATAGTTTAAAATAATATTTTTTATTTAAGTAATAACACTTTGTTCCCAGTGTGTGTTACAGTTTTTTATATATAATTCAATATTTTTGAATTTGAAGTGAATGTTTTGGTCTACCACAATGAGGAACCAATGCTGGTATAGTATATAAGATTTTTTTATTGTTCTAGATTGCAGATTGTATATGTCTCATGTCTCTGGGCCATTTGGAAGCTGTCCCAGTAGACACTCACATTTTTCAGGTTGCCAGCCAGTTCTATTTACCTCATTTGAAAACTGTAAAAAGTGTAACTGAGAGAGTTTACAATGAAATTGGAGATTATTTCAGAACACTGTACGGATCTTCTGCTGGTTGGGCCCATACTGTAAAGTGACATTCTGTTATAAAACATATTTAACAGTAATTAACAAATTATAATTATAATTATTCAATTTAATTTTGATTGAAAAAATCTTTAACCCAATTTTTCTGGTACAAAAACACAAATTTATAAAACAGTTATTCTTGTGTATATACATCTTTATGTTCATTGTATTTTTAGGTCTTATTTTGTGCTGATTTGAAAATGTTCAAGAATGAAGAGTCAACACAGAAACCTAAAAAGAGAAAAAATGGTGGTAAAATTTAATGAAAGTTATATTTTGTGTATATATTACAACGTTAACAATTTAAAGAAAATGTGCAAGTCTGAAATAAGGAATGATTCAAAGCAAAATAACATTCTCAAATGTATTCTGTATGTTTTAACATTTGATTGTTGTAAAAATGGGAATTTGGCATGGGTATTGTATGTTATTCTCTATAGCCAGATTCTGTATATTACAAGATATGAAATAAAAAGTTTGAAAATCACTATATTGAATGTTAGAACTAAATGTTACAAAATGTTGTCAACAAAATTTGATTTTTATACATTAATTTTACTCAGTTGTATCTTGCATTTGCAGTGAGTAAATTTTCAACACTCAAGTGTCCAAATAATTGTGTACTTTCTGAATACTATAGATCAATTGTTTCTTGTTATATAAAAATGTCAGTGGTAAATAAGATGAACCAAAAAAGAAAAGATATATATTTTACTCACCATTTTTAAAAACAAATGTGTAAACAATAAGAAAAAATAAATATGCATTTTCTCACAAATAAAAGTGTTTCCATTGCACTTTGTGTTTGTATAAATTTACTCTAATGTTGATGTCATCGATAGGTTGCTTAATTCTGGACTGCATTATACTAATTTTAGGTTTTTATAGATTTAACTGTGGTAGAACCCAAAAAAGAGACTGTTATGGAAAAGTTTGTGGGAACATTACACATTTCAAAACATGACTTTAATTTACGTGTAACTCTCAACTGTGGTCAAACCTATAGGTGAATTGTTTTTTCAATTTTGATATCATAAAAAAATAAATATATTTGTTGTTCTAGATGGTACATGAGATTTAACTTTATACTTAAAATACATAAGTGATATCTGATAGAAGAGGTATCAACCTCCAATATCAACCTCTGCATCAAACTCCTACAGTTTAAATCTTAACATTAAAAATAGAAGGCTAAAAGGAACTGGTGTTGAATAATCCCTCAACATGTAAAACATTTTAAATAATTAATAATAGAAAAAGTAATAAGTTTTAAAAATGGGATTGGGTTCTTTGTTCATATTTTTTGTCATTGTTTATTGTCTAAAATGAGAGTTATATTAAAAGGAAATGTAGCAAGCAAAAATGTATTTCTTGTTGTTTCTGACCTAACAATGCAATTAATTAATTCTATTAATTAATCTTTCCTATATTCCCAATTAAAAAATGAAGTAATTTTTATATAATACAAAAATATATAAAATTTGTGTATAATAAGAACATATGGATATGTATTATAATTGATATGTATTTATAATTCAGGTGGAGTGAGATTGATACTGAAGTTTGGCGTGGAGTATTTGCAAACCGAATATGGACACTGACACAGCTTCCAGATTGTGTCAATTATGAAATGTGGAAATATTCAACACTCGATGTCCCTGACAAAATAGTGAAAAAGGAAGAAAACAGTGAAGATGTTATGGATAGTGAAAAACTAATAAGGAATTATTTCAGACTTGATGTACCCCTCAGTGAATTCTATAAGCATTGGGCTGACAAAGATTCTCATTTTAAGGAGGTTGCCAATAATTTTTATGGTCTGCGCATGACCAGGCAGGATATTGTGGAAAATCTTTTTGCATTTGTTTGTTCATCAAACAATACAATTGCTAGGTTATGAATAATAATTAATTCATGATAATAATAAGTATTCTTATTTTAGTTAATTGGAGTTTATTATGAAACAGATTTATTCATAACCTGACCAGTCCTTCCCTGTAAAAACAAACAATTCCATTGATTGCTGTCCACATGCTTTGTTTACATTATTTATCATTGAAGTGTAATATTGAAATAGTCAATTTACTAATAATATCATAATGATAAATCACTATTCACACCTAGATAATATTGCATGGCAAATATCTATTCCCACATCATGTTATTTTTTAAATTTTGCTACTAGAAAACTAGTTTAGAAAGTATTAAGAAAATGTACCATGTTAATAATTCATTTGTATTATTATTATAACTAGAAAGCATAAATCAAGTATTATCCTATGTTATGTTAATTATAATTAATTATGACAAACTTATTTAGAAGATGTAATATCAGTCTTTCCTCGATCATTCTCAATATTTCATAAAATAATCTAATTTATTTCCTAATATTTTACTTTGTTATTGATACTATGATTATCTGGCTACAGGATAACATTAATGGTGGAAAGTCTTTGTACAATGTATGGAAAAAGGATTGGAGACTTGGAGGGCAAAGTTTACTTTGGTTTTCCTCATGTGTCTAGTCTGTGTTCTGAAGGAGTGGAAACTGAATTGAGGTCAGCAAAGTTTGGATTCAGAGCTAAATATATTACTCAGTGTGCAAATTATATAATGAATAATGGAGGGGATACTTGGTTTACTTCACTCCAAAAGTTACCTTATGAAGAAGCAAAAGAGGAATTGATGAAACTTCCTGGTATTGGAGCCAAGGTTGGTTTTTTAAGGGTTATTTTTGTTATAGATTTTTAATTCATGGAGTATTAGATTAATTTAATTTTTCCAGGTAGCTGATTGTATATGTCTAACTGCATTGGACCACTTGAATACAATACCAGTTGACACTCATGTATTTCAAATTGCCAAGAAGTATTACCTTCCACATTTGCAAAAAATAAAAGGCGTCAATGAAAAGGTGTATAAAGAAATAGGAGATCATTTCAGAAGGCTTTTTGGCCATTATGCAGGGTGGGCTCATACAGTAAGTAATTTTAAATTACTTCACATGTTTTAGTATTCATTTTTGACCTATGGCTTAGTTACAAGTATACATTAAAACAGAGGTCAGCAAACTATTGATTACAAGCTACCAGGTAGTTGAAAATTAAAACCCACCTACTACAATTTAAAGTTTTTTCTTCCTAAAACGAATCCAATAAACTCATCAAAAAACTTCCATTCTATCTTTGGTAGCAAATCATATATTTCCATATTTGGAGAGTATCTCTGTGGGTTGGAGAGTTTTCTGACTGCTTCATTAAACCTGCAAATTCTATTATTTCTAAGCACCTATATAGAATGTCTACAATGACAGGCAAGTTTTTTAGTATATAAGGAAGCAGTTTTAAGATTAATAGCGTGTTATTAAAAAATTATGCCCATTCAAAAATTAAATCTTTAATTGATGTATGTTTCAGGTCTTATTTTGCTCTGATTTGAAACAACATAGCTCAATTCAGAAATCACCAGCCTTTATGAAAACTCCAGTGGTAAAAGTGACCAGATAAACATACATAAATAGATATATGATGGATTGTTAATAAATGTTGATATTAAATACAATCCTTAATTTCATATTCCTGAATGTTATGAAAATACTACGCTGGCAGATCCTGTTTATATTATTCCTTGAATTATTGTGAATTTCAACATACCACATGAATTGTGAATAACCAACAGATGTGTCCCGCAAAATATATCAGTTAGTCAAGTGTTGATTAATTGACAATAAAATTGTTCTAGAAACAAGAAAATATATGAAAACTTATTATTCCTATATTTTTGTTTACTCTGTTACTACATTTTTAAAATTATGAAGTAAAAGCTAATTTATATTTTGATGTATATACGATGATTCCGGCATGTATATGACATTATTTTTAGGTTTCCTTAGGTGAAAAATTTAAAATATAATAAAATACGAACTATTTGCTGTTTACATTAGTTTAATAATGCTTTACGCATTGATGAGTAGGTTACAAAATTCAATTATAACAAGTATCTAATATGAAATATTTATTTTTTTTAATTAGGATTTCCGGCAGTTCTTCTATTCTTTGAAATAATGTGTTGTTGGATCGAAATGTTGCTGTTATGAAATAAAGTCACTTGGCCATTACCCGAGAAACTATTTCACAGTAGTATTCTAGTGGCGTTGGAGTTTGACAGGCAAACGACAAAATGGCGCTGAAGGCTTTGGTCGGTCAAAGTAAGTGAAATTAATTTTAGTATAACTTCCCCACTTTACTTTCTTAGATTAAACTCCTTTTGTTACAGTTTCACTTTATCCGCAACGCACCTTAAATATCGCTTCAATCTGAATTATTAAATTAGTTCCAGTTACCCGATTCCAGGAGGGGCCACACTATCGATAGAATACGTACTATTTTAATACGCACGGAATCGAAGAATTAAACCTTCTTTTTACAATTCCGCGCAGTAAGACATCATTACAGATGTTCTATCGATATTTAAATAATATTAGACCGTATTGTCCGATAATTTAATGATAGCTTAATTAGTCATTGATTACTCATACTTCAATCCATAACTAATTTATGTGCCCAAACATTAACCTTACATGTGGAATAACATGAGAGAGGTTAATCTAATCTTCACTTCTACTAATATTGCATCACTTCAATTTTTTTCGAAGTCAAGATAAAAATTAATGCACTTTTTTATTGGGGATAATAATATAATTATAATAACTATTGTTTGCATTTAATTGTTGTTTTAACCATGCCTAATAGGCAAAATATTTGCCTATAAATAAATTAGTGAGCATAAATTGTATTTTAGATTGAATTGTATTTAATATTGCATAGTGCTTTCTCTGATATTAACTGTTTAATTGTGAAATTCATCTTAACACTGATTAAGTATAAAAAGTGATTAATATATTTCACTGATGCTTGATTTAATGTGAGAGCAGTTAATGGGATACACCAATAAATATATTGATATAATGTCTAAGTTGCTTCATAATTTTTCATTTATTTCACATATTAATAACATTTTAGTTTTCAACCTTCTGTGTTTTCAATTAATTTGATTAATGAAGACACTCACTTTTCCTGTTCCTGCAGTTGTCATAGAGTTCTTGTAAATTTATAAATGTACCATCAAAGTGTAAAGAACACGCCCTAAAATTTTATGGGATTGTAGGCATTTGTCAAGCATGTGAAGACCTGTTGTTCCAATAAAATAGGAACATTTTGGATTGTAATTTGTATGTTCATCCGATTAATAATTTTTGATTTCTTATATTTAAAATCTTACATTGCACATTGGGTATAAAATACTGTAAATATAGGAATTGATGTTGTTAGAAACTTCTCTTTATGTTTGTTTGACAAATAAAACTAGTACAGAGCACATAATAGCGACAGCCACTAAGAAAAAAAATAGTACAATTCCATTTTTATTTAATTCATTTTGTTCATATTTAATTCATTAAAAATTCATTTTGTTAATTAGAAATATTTACAAGTCTAATAACATCTTTAAACTACTGACTAAATATAAATTTTTGGGCCAGAAACTCACTTATATATTAATAAATTCATAAATCTTTTGAAGTAGTTTCATTGTCATAGATAATATGAGTGAATGTACTAGTTAATGAGTGTCATGGCAATGGACCAATATTGATTTCCCTGTGTGATAGTTTATGTATTTTATCTGTTGTATTTTATTTGTTGAACTACATGGGGTAAATTTGAAACTCGTGCATCATTCCAATCTTATCTTTGTTTTAACCATTGTCTGATACAAAGTCATATTTTCCATTTCACTGTTTATACTTAATGAATAATCACCTCTATATAAAAATGTTCCGAAGATGAAGTTATTTAATTTATAAAGTATTAATTTTAATTAATGGAATTGCTGTATTATTACTCTTTTGCAATAGCTTTTTTTTCCAAGGTAATTATGCTCACAACTATTTAAAATTAACTTTTCTGCTCAATTTTATTGAAATGAAAGATTGTAATTATGGAGTGGGTGGTAAATCGTTACCAATTGTTTAATGTTTAATTGTACAATTAATTGGAGAGTTGGTTTGATATTTGGGTTGAGTTCCATGTATGAAATTCAAAATTTTTTATTTGGTTTCAAGATTTCAAGAATTATAGGCCAATTGATATAGTAATTATTTATCTTCAAATTAAAATATTAACAAGTTAAAATTAAAAAAACAACATTTATTATTATATATAATTATGATACATCGATAAATTAACATTTTGAACATGCACTGTGTTATTATACTTTAGGCTTCTTAGGAGAAGGCTCTTCTACCATTTCTTCTCCTTCATCGGTCTGAAATATTGTCTGTGGTTGAGTATTGACATAGGCAGGAGATATCCAATATGGGTTTTCAGCAGCTTCCTTGGCAAATCTGAGAATGGCCTCTCTTGGATCCTGGTCATCTTCAACTCTTTTGCTCAAACCAAGATTACGTATGACGTAGGAGCTGAGAGTGCTTCCCGAAGTTGCCACTCTACCTCCTTGTCCAGACTTAATTGGCAGGTCGGGCCTTCGAGATTTGACCGGATCTAGCCTGTCCTTTTCCATTTTTTTCCTGAGCGATTTCGGCTTCTCCTGCCTGAACATGGGCAGTGCGTGTGGTGTTATAATTTGCTGTGCCGCCACCACTTCCACTTGTTTCCTCTTCTTCCGTGTCTTAGAGGCGCACAGTAGTGCCCCTCGTCCCCCGCTGTGTTCTTCGCTGAAGTAAGCCTTCACGACTCCGTCCCCACAACCCACGAATATCTGCTGCAGCCTGGGATGCCAGAGAGTCTGAATCACATGAGAATTACCTACCACACTTTCAGTAACTTTTTCAGATGTTTTCACATTGTAAAATAACATCTTCCCTTCAGTTTCCCCTTTTTTGAGAGATTGGCCAGTTAGTATTAAGGAATCATTGGGGCTGAACATGCAGTTTGTATTTGGATATCTGGAAAACAAATCATTTACTTCGAACAAGGGTTTTTTAAAAGCCTTCAAATCCCACAATTTCAGAGTATCGTCACATCCTCTTGTAGCTATTAGATTACCCCCATAGGAAAATGCCAGACCGCCTGTTTCTGAGCCCTTCTGGTGGGCATTCCTCAACAGGAAAGCAGTGTTGACGAATTTCCTCCTTTTATCCCAGAGTTGGATGGAACCATCCATGCAGACACAAGCCACTAAATTTCCATCCCTGTTGAATCCGCAAGTTGTGGGCGTCGTTCTGAGACCGTTTTGAGACCTGCACTTTATGATGGCTTTGTGATTTTGGTGGTTCTTAACGTCCCACAGCCTGCAAGTCCCATCTTCTGAACTAGTTAGGAATTCGTCTTTAATCCTGGGATGCCATGTTCCACCCGTCAAAGGTGCTGTATGCCCCTTTGTCCTTGCCATATCTGTTACGTATTGGTCACCTTTGACACACTCGATTAATTCGTGGCCATCTCGATCGAGCACTTTAGCCTGGGACATGCCGGACACCACCAAAATGGCATCCCCGGTTGCTGAATAATTTAAAGCTTTAATAGGATTATTTCCACAAGGTGTAAGCATTCTGAAGCTCTGCAGTGAGTTATCCATTCCGGCAAAATCCCAGAATCTGACATCATAATCTACAGATCCAGATGCAAGCCTGGCTCCTGCAGGATCCACTGCTAGAGCCACTACTGCTTTTGATCCATGATTTATGCCTACATTTGATTTTATAGGAATTATTGAGCTCCTGTCATAATCATCATCTTCATCATCTTCTTCTTCTTCTTCACTTTCACCCTCATCTGTATCATCATTAGAATCTTGGCCTTCTTTATAATTTTTTGGAATGGGTGGACCTATAAAACCTTCTTCTGATGACTCTTCATCCTGTTTCTTAATAATTTCTTTTGGTATTGGTGGACCTATGAAATCATCAGTTTCATCTATGTTTTCTTGATTTTCCACAATTTCTTTTGGTATAGGTGGACCTATGAAATCATCAGTTTCATCTATGTTTTCTTGATTTTCCACAATTTCTTTTGGTATAGGTGGACCTATGAAATCATCAGTCTCATCAATGTTTTCTTGATTTTCCCCAATTTCTTTTGGTATAGGTGGACCTATGAAATCATCAGTCTCATCTGTGTTTTCTTGATTTTCCACTATTTCTTTAGGTATAGGTGGACCTATACATTTCTCACTGTCTGAAACATTTTTTATTTCTTTCTTCCTATCCGGATTTTCAAATGGCTGTACTTTATCATTAGCCGACTTGTTACCTTCTATTTTCAATGAATTAATTTTTCCGTCGACGTCTGAACTAAAATCCGCATTTTGCTTCTTTCTACTTTCCTGATCCTTTTCTCTTTCGATACCCTGCACTTGAACATTCTCCGGAACAGGCGAATCTAAGTCCTCTTCACTTTCGCTTCCGCCCCCATAATCCATCAAGTGGTTCATATTTACTTCGCAGGAAGGAAGGTTGCAAAGGGACTTGGCTGATCGATAAATGGGATTCACTAGATACGACCGGTGACGGCTGTCTTCTTTTTATAAAATACTCAAAGTTATAATATACTAAAATCCCGCCCGTTTAATATAACCAGAGCACTTGAATAGATCGCACAATTAAAACACTGGTTCATCATGGGTCGGAATTTTAACTGTAGTGTTACAAGACCACCATTTTGTTTACTTGCAAGTTGAGAGAATATCCGCAGTGAGCGCTACTTAATATATTTAATGTATAATATCGTTCACTGCAATGAACGAATCCCCCCGGGTCTCGTTCGTATCGAAGGTTATTTTAACTAAATTCCACCTATTTTATTGTTGAATTTATAAATTATAACACCTTGTCTTCTGATGCCTATATGTTAAAGCCGTTGAAGAAACTCAACGAAGAAATTTTCTTTAATACTCGATTCTTAACCTTTAGCACTTTACTAGAAGGATTATGGACGTGGTTATTATGGGAAGCAAAGAGGCATAATTTATTGATTTTGGGATAGTTCTTCAAAATGCTATGCCACGCCCTAATGATCACTACGAAAATGTTCCCCTAACTCATGCATATTAGGGATCATGATCAGCTTCCTGTAAGTTCAAGAGTAGTTTATTTGAGAGAGAGAGAGAATGAGGGATAGTGAGAACAAGACAACGATCCAATCAAGGAATTACCTAATTATATATTAGTATATTAATACTACTAATGCATTATTAGTATATTAACATTGTGATGTGTATGTTACTTATTAGACTTATTACTGTTAAACAGTATTATTGATAGTATTGAATTTTCATTGTGTACATATAAATTAAAATAGGCCGTCTTAATAATATATGGTTTAACTTTTTTTAAAGTTGTGTATGTACATAAAATTAGTTGGTTATGTAAAATATGGGACAAGGAGATGGTTATTAAACTGTAGGGAGGCCTAGTATTGATTTTTGGGTGATCTCATGCAATTGCATGCCTTGCTAATTTGAATTAGATGTACATTGCCCTTACCTCTTTCTTATATAAATTAACAAAATAAAATTGATATTAAATAAAATATCATTACAGTATTGATTATCATAAAATATTGATTTATCATTACAAATTGATTCAGTGCTGGGGTATTTTTTAAAATATGTAAATGTGGAATAAGGAATAATACAATTTTGTTTACTGCTGAAAATTGTTTTTCTTTACTCTAATTTTAACAGGCACAATTTAAATTATAAATTTTATTCCCCTATATCTTATATGATGCATAATAAATGGTGAAACAAATTGAAGGAGCAGTGTTTAAAATGTAAGACAAAACAGTTTATATATTTATATTCAAATGTGCTTTTTAAATTAGGAGTTCCTATAATATGTTTTTCAGCCTTGAAAATATAACATTGTTTGATATATTGAAAACTAAAACTGTGTTTTATTTGTTTAGAAATAATGAATGATGCTATTAAGCAGCATAAGAAGTCAGCAAAGGATGTACAATGGCGTGTCCTTGTGGTCGATCAGCTTGCAATGAGAATGGTGTCAGCGTGTTGTAAAATGCATGACATCTCAGCTGAAGGAATCACAAGTAAATGATTTTATTTAACTATGCATTATTTCAGTTATTTTCTTTGAATGATCCCTCCTTTTATAACTGGGTATTAGTTTTAAATTTTTATTATTTCAATTAATTGTGTGGTAAAATTATGAGTATTTTTTTAGTAAGTATAATGTAAATAAGGCCTACCATCTGTTAGTGCCAATAAGTTTTGGTATAACATAGGTGTTGATACATTTAAATATTATGTATCATTACAGTTAATGTTTAATATTATTTGTTTTTCCTCTTATTGTGGTTTTTATGTTTTCAATTAGTTTCAGAAAGAGATAACCAATAACAGTAGACCAATTATAAGATAAATTTTATTTTTTGGGGCCTATTCTGGTTTTTCAAGTATTTTGCGTATCAGAACATAATTAAGGTATTAAACTGTGAACATCCCAATGTACATAATCATAATTATGTAACACGATTTTGCCCACTGTTAGTTACTCGAATAAGTGAGATTAAAGTATGAATTCTTTAAATTAAAAAAAATGTTATTTTGAAATAATTAAAAAACAGTTATCCCTTGTTACAGTAATGGCAATGTATTTATTATTTTATATCCCTAATTTACTATCATTATTGAATAATTTTAATCCCTTAATTTATTTGTTCATGTTTAGTTGTTGAAGATTTGCACAAGAAAAGAGAACCATTGTCAACTCTTGAGGCTGTCTATTTGATTACACCTAGTGAAAAATCTGTGCACGCTCTTATGCAGGATTTTGCTTCACCCAACAGAAGCATGTATAAAGCTGCCCATGTCTACTTCACAGAAGGTAAGAAAGAACAGTCTGTTATCTATGAGTGTTTCCTGTTATTGGACCTCTGGATTATAACCTAGGTTAATACCATTTTCTCTAATTATTGAAGGATATCGTGCCTCAGTGGCTCATTGGCTAAAGGTGTGAGTCTTGAACCATTGAGACTACTGGTGGGGGTGTTATTTTCACTGTGGATGTAAAATATCTGTCTCATGATGGTTTTAAGGTTTAGTTAGGTTAAAAGATTAAGTAAGGCTATATTTATCTCATGAGGTTCATATACATTTGCTTGTTATAAATACTATAATACAAAAAAAAGAAATAGATAAAATTGAACAGAGATTATTTATTTAATTTAAAACTAGATTACCTTCTTCATCATTTATGTTTATGTCAGGAACAACAATGTTTAGGTTGTTTATATATTTTATTGTTGAGTTCTTGGAAACATATTTCTTTCTCAAGTATTTTTTCTTAAGCATTCCAAATTTTATTTTGTGAATCCGCAACTTGTTATTTGTTAACCTTTATTAATGAGTTGTGAATTTCACTTAAGATATTATTTTTTAAAGTTGTTATATAATAATTTTATTCTAAGTTATTTCTTTTCATGAAAAATATTCTTTTAGCCATGTATGGGATTACAGAATTATTCAAATAATTTCATACTTATTCTTCTCATTTAACTTGTTTTACTTAGTATGATTGCTTTATGTGTTCATAAGGTTCCATATCTGTTTAGTTAAAAATTGATTCCAGCTTGTTCCGAGGACTTGTTTAACAAGTTGTGTCATGCAAGAGTGGCAAAGTTTATAAAGGCGCTTAAGGAGATAAACATTTCTTTCATAGCTTATGAACAGCAGGTAAAGAAAACTTGGAAATGGAAAATAGAATGACCAGTGGAGTTCTTGTTCTTGACATAACACTAATGCTTGTCATGTTTGTCCAGCATTTTTGATGACTGTGGATAATTCTGTTTAACATATTTCATAATGGGAAAAATTTCATTCTTGTTCGATACTAATTGTGCATTGATAACACTAATGGCTTTACTGACCATTTGAATGAAGCTTTTGTGGGGCAGGCAGTGGGGCTGCACCATGGTGGTGAACTTATTTATGTTTCTTGAGTGTACATGTATGATATTTTCCTTTCTGCATTTAACAAAATTTATCTTAAAAGGTATTCCAAATGGGAGTTTTAATTATTCCTCTTTTTCTTCGTTAAATTAATATTTGCCATTGGAGAGAAAATGAAAGAGACAGTTTGAATCTGCATCCTTTCTATCATAATGTTCTACAACCTAACTACATGGCTACAGACTCCATTTTCAAATTGCATTTACTGCTTTATGTATTTTCATTATACTTAAACATATTCACACCTTTTTGAGAGTGGGAGCATTAGCATTGCACTTTGGGGGAAGTAATTTAAACCTAAGGAAGCAGGTTCCTTGTACAGAATTTGTACACATTAAGTGCTGTTGGTGCACATTTCTCTGCAATTACAAATTTAAATTTTAAAAACTTTAGAAATCTGATTACGTTCTTTACATTGTCCTTTCTTGATCTATATTAATATGAAACTGAGAATGTTGAAATCTTGTGAATAATAGCCAATTGTTCTGTTTTGCTTGAAAATTAAACTGTTATTTGTTTTTGTTACTTTATTTTATGTGGGATTTTATAATGGATATCATATTGATTGTTGGATCATTTATTGAATGTTTTGTGACCTTGTTTTGTGACTAAATAATTTGACTAAATTTTGACTAAAACAATAATTTGAATACGAAAATCTACTCTGTTTCTTGTGTAGTGTGCCAGGAGGAGTTGTTTAACGAGTTGTGCAAATCTTGTGCGGCTAAAAAGATAAAGACTCTGAAAGAAATCAACATTGCTTTTTTGCCGTATGAAAGTCAGGTTGGTCGATGTCCTTTCCTTCCCTGTTCCATGCAACTAAGGCACGGCCTAATAATTATTTTTATGTGTCAATGCTTTGTAATGTATAATTCAAATAGATCATATCAGTGGAAAAGTTGAAGCATGAAAAAGTTAAGCAACACTGCTGTAACTAGTATATAAAATATTAATTGTGGTTTATTTTAATTTTTTGTTTTATTGCCAGTAGTATGCTTTCTTATTATTATTAGTATTTTGGACTATTATGCTTTGCAAATGTTGCTTGTATTTTGCATGTGCATGTTGAACTATTTTGTTACATAGAAAATGATATTTTTCATGTATTTTGAGTGGCATATTTTATTTTGTTCTATTGGTAAAGCAAATGTTTTATAAATATACTTGGTGTTACTTAATCATTAGTAATTATAATAATTTCTAAATTTAAAAATGTCACAGATAAGCCAGCTAATGTATTTAAAATTAGCATTTGTCAACATTAGTTCGTAGAATATGAAGTGCTGGCTTGGTTGAAAATATTATAGTGTTTTTATTTTTGTTTCTTGTTTCATTTTGCCCTTTGACACCAAATGAATGAAATTATTTTTTCAAACAGAAATTAGACTGATATATAGTCTTTGGAATATACAATTAAAAGTAAATATGTTTTTATTCAATTATTCTTGATAATATTTATTATCATTATCCCTTCTACTATAACTAATGCTATCACTATGAAATTCTGTCTGTAGTCAAATATATTATATTTTTTCTTTCATTTATATCATTTAAACATTTTTTATTATATGCTTACGTAGTGTGAAATATCAGTTTATTTTATTAGTAATACAGTTATGCTATTATAAAAATTTATAAATTTAGGAGAATTTATGTGAAATGCAATTTTTTTAGAAGCATGTCAAACATGTGTTTTTAGAAATTTTTGTGTGTTGAGCGAAATCATTCTTCTAGAAAATTATGTAATTAATATAACTAATAATATGACTGTTTCCTGTTCAGGTATTTTCCCTGGATGCTCCTGAAACATTCCAGTGTTATTACAACCCCACATATTCCAGCAGCAGGGGTGCGAACATGGAACGCATTGCTGAACAGATTGCAACACTTTGTGCCACTCTTGGAGAATATCCATCTGTCAGATATCGCAGGTATGAAGGGTCATAGAAAATTATAGTATTTTGTGTGGAGATAATTTAGGAAATATAACTTAAAATTAACTTCTTTGGTCTCTCCTTATCATGAAATTGTCATGACTTTCTGGGTTTTATTCAATTTATAAAAGTGATAATCATGTGTCTTGAATAATTAATACTTTTTATTTGTGTTCCTGATTCACCTCCCTGTGCTGATTTACTGGAGATCCTAACATTGAAGTGGTGTTGGATCAGTTTGGTTTTTACTGGTGTATATGTAGTTAATATCTTATTTGAATTTTTTAAAAATGTTTATAAACTAGTATATTAAATAAATAAATAGTTTTATATCCTCATAAATTTTATATCTATATAATTATTATCCATGAAGTTCCACACAATGTTATCAATTATTAAATAAATGTTCACTTAGTGTTACTACTGTTTATATATATTTATCATAACAACATAAGGGTCATTAATATTTTCTTACTTTGAAAATATTCTGAATATTAATTTTACATTTACTACTGATATTTACAGATAATTCATTATTTGTGTCCTTGATAGCTGCAGTCAATGAAATTGAATTAAATGTTCAAAATAGAATAATATTAGATGCGGTTTTAGGAAGATTATTGTATGAAAATAATAATATAAATTGTATCGATGTTTTTCAGTGATTATGACAAGAATGTGGAACTGGCCCAGTTAGTCCAACAGAAACTTGATGCTTATAAAGCCGATGAGCCAACAATGGGAGAGGGTCCAGAAAAAGCTCGTTCACAACTTTTGATTCTCGATCGTGGATTTGACTGTGTCTCACCATTACTTCACGAATTGACACTTCAAGCTATGGCCTATGATCTTCTTCCCATTGAAAATGATGTTTACAAGTGGGTTATTTTTCGTCTGTTATGAATCACTGTTGTTCAATGTTTCAAAATATTAGGAAACAGCATTGTATATTGATTAAAACAAAGTTTGACTAATTGATTTGTAGTACTTCAATACAAACATTAAGTTTTAACTATTAGGATTACTAATTATTGACTGGAGGTAATATTATGGTGAATATGTAATATGTAAGGATTCACTGGATTGATTGAGTTGTACATGAATTTGTCTAATTAATTATCTTGTCAAGATATGTATTTTTATTTTACCCTTAATTGGATTTTTGTATTAAATATGCCATATATTAAATTTAGGTGCAAATTGGTTCCATTAAATTAGTTACAATCTTTCATGGAATATTTGAATAATAATTTGTTTGACTGATAGGTATGAAGCGACATCTGGAGCTCCTGAGAAGGAGGTTCTTCTTGATGAAAATGATGAACTGTGGGTTGATCTGCGTCATCAGCATATTGCAGTTGTTTCACAGTAGGTGTCAGTTTTTGATATTCCATCTTTCTATACCTGTATTTTACTCTAATTCGTTATACATAAAAAAATAACTGATAGCAATATTAAAAGCTATTATTTTACTGTATTATAAAAATTTAATATTTTTTTATATGATAGGAACGTCACCAAAAATCTGAAGAAATTTATTGAGTCAAAGAGGATGCCACAGGGTGACAAGCAGTCAATGAGGGATCTGAGTCAAATGATTAAGAAGATGCCTCAGTATCAGAAAGAGCTGAGCAAATATTCAACGCATCTCCATTTGGCTGAAGATTGCATGAAAGCTTACCAAGGTTATGTTGATAAGCTATGCAAAGTTGAACAGGTCTCTATATATTATTTATGTTAATGTGTATATTAATATTTCATTTATAAAAGACAGACAAGGTCCAAATAATATAGAGTTTACTCCTGAGTTTAATTATTATTTAATTATCAGGAATTGTCAATGTTAACAAAAAGAAATTTTTTTAAATGCGAGTATTGCTGTATATTATACAGTTGTCATAAAAGTACTCAGAAGTGTATAAAAAGGATATTTATAAGAATATATTAGATTATATTGATGGATGCATATTGTGATATGATGAATATTTGCTCTTTGTCAACAAATGCATATTAATTTTTCTGAACGTTCTATTCATAAAGAAAATCATATTTCATGTTACGATAATAATTGTTTATATATCTATGGATAGGATTTGGCTATGGGAACTGATGCTGAAGGAGAGCGCATTAAGGACCACATGAGGAATATTGTGCCCATCTTGCTTGATCAGGCGGTATCAAATTATGACAAGATGAGAATTATTCTGCTTTACATTCTCTCAAAGAACGGAATTTCTGAAGAAAATCTGAACAAACTTGTTCAGCATGCTCAGGTCCAGGCGCATGAAAAACAGGCGATTGTCAACTTGGGAAACTTGGGCTTGAATGTTGTTGTTGATGTAAGGACAGTCATATTTTTTTAAAGTAATATTATTTTTACTATAATAAGTATTTATTGTCACTCAGTTGATACATATCAAATGTAAAAATTTCCCAAAATTGTAGAACATATGAAATGATTTATTTAATGTATATAATATTTTATATATATATATATATATATATATATATATATATATATATATATATATATATAATGGTATATAATATTATTTTGTATCATTTTCAAAAGCTCTTCATTTTCTGTATTTAATTGCGTGTCAGAACAATAATGATGTATTATAGTTTATCTTGGAAAAATTAGTTTTGTGGTATCAAACTGATATATATAATGAACCCATTTAGTTATTTCAGAATTAGTTTATATGAAGTTATACAAACTGATTTAAAAATTGTATTTTTCAATCCATAAGTTGGCTGACAAATTTCCTGAAAGCGGATTTATCGTAGAGTATTGTTTTCTTTTCAAGTTTTATTATTAAGAAAAATAAAATATCAGGTGTACAAATTGTATTCTATTGCAGGGTATTCGTAAAAAATTGTACCAAGTGCCGAGGAAGGAGAGGATCACCGAACAGACGTATCAGATGTCGAGGTGGACACCCGTTGTCAAAGACCTGATGGAAGATTGCATCGAGGACAAGTTGGATTTGAAACATTTCCCGTTTTTGGCCGGCCGTGCAGCGCCATCTGGATATCACGCACCGACCAGGTGAACACCCAACTGATAACCTAGGCACAGTTGTGTATCAAATGAAATCTTGGCAACAATGCAATACAGAGCATTTTCAAGAAATTAATTGTAGTTTCCGATTTATAAATTCTGGTAAAAGATACAATGGCATCATTTACATATTTCTCTCAGTTATGTATTACTAATTTTGTTATGCGTTATGCGTGAATATGAGTAATTGAGTGGTCAGTAGATCACTCAAGACATAACGCTTGCTGAATAGAATTATTCATTTGATATTTGCCTGTTAACAGTGCTCGGTACGGTCATTGGCATAAGGACAAAGGCCAGCAGACTGTCAAGAATGTCCCGAGGCTTTTGGTGTTCATTATTGGAGGTGTAAGCTTTTCAGAAATCCGTTGTGCCTACGAAGTCACCAATGCATTGAAAAACTGGGAAGTTATCATAGGTAAGATTTGCATTTTCCTTTTGGTTTTTGTATAGGCAACAGATAGTCTCCTTTGCCTTAAAGTGTACTAATCAGTAATTCCGTGTTATTAACAATGTACAGTTTATTTTTCCCTGGTGAGCAAAATAGTTTGTACTGTAGAAAACAGAGTAGAGGAATTTATTTTTCATTATCTAACAAGCAAATATACATATGGAATATAAAGCCTATAATACAATCAATTAAATATTAATAATCTTGTTAACTTTGCTTATTACACAAGACACTACATGTAGATAGACCCTAATGTTACATTTACTTTAGAACTTTCTGAAAATATTTTAGTGACTACATAGTCAAAATCCTCTACTATATAATTGAATCTTGATATTTTTTGATATACTACAGTAATATAGATGATTACCACAATATCTATATATTCCCTCAGAAAAGCCTTTAAACCTTAAAGTGTAATAATTATTTGTTACATGTAAATATTGTATTGCAGATCAAGAGTTAATGTTAACCCCCTTATTTTATAAGCTATATTTGGTGAAAATAGTAACCAAAAAAAAGTTATAAATATTAAATCAGAAAATTAATGTCGGTATGATTAAAATAAATTAGCTTTAATTATTCTTTTTTTAATCACGAAAATTAAAGGTTTATATATATAGTACAAAAATATAATAATTGTTATATTTTATAAATAAAGTGGGTATCTTATGGCTTTTTCTCACACATTATCTTTTTATAACATGACATATAAGAAAATGAGAAAGTTCTGTTTCTAATATTAATGGATAACTTGAGATTTTTTGTTTGCCAACAGGTTCATCACATATCATGACTCCTGAAGACTTTTTGAGCAACCTTTCAAACTTGAGCACTTAAATAGTTAAAATGAAACCTAGCGCTGCCACACATTGAATAAAAAGTAGCTGAGAAAAAAGAGGGAGGGAGAAAGTTAGTCACACACACCAACATTGTGATAAAACGCAGAAAAAAAAGAAGCAAATTAATATTAACCTAAAGTTTAATATAATTTTATCTTGTAATTAAATTTGTCTTATGCGTAGTCATAGCTAGTATCGCCACATCATAGTAAGGAACATAGTTATTGACATTTACAGTTACTTAAAAATCAGTGGTGTAGGCCTATTAATATGTACGTACCCAATTTTTTTTCTTACAATTATACCATACTCGACTGATTCACCGTTTGCCTAGGTTTCAATTATGATATTCAGATTATAATAGTAAATTCTTCCTCTTCTTTTTGTATATAAACCCCAATTGAATAGTTTTGCATTTTCCAAATCAGGTGCCTTTTGGAAAGAAGGCATATGGTAATTAAATAGGAAACTGAAGTTTCAAAAAATGGAACCATGCATTTAATAATTCATGATAGCATTTAAATCAGATTTTTAATCTTTCATGCGTGTTCGTGTCATACATATATTTAAGGAAAAAGACATTTTTAGCTACATATCTCACTCCCGCTTTTGCTTACACTCTAATTTCTTTTTTATACTAATTGTCATGTTTAAAGGATCAAATTATTATTATCAAATCTTAATACTTATTCTGAGAAATTTGTCCTCTTTTTTCCAAAAGTTAGAAAAGGTTCTTTTCACTATTTCTTGTTTCTTTAAACTTGTTTTTATATTGTGTCAATTTATTTTGAGTACATTAATGGTATGAATGTACGCCTCAATGTTGTCATTCTATTAGTTCTGACTCTTGTAATGTGTCTTAAAAATCCCTGTTACACAGGAATACAAATATAAAATTAAATTCTTTTATATTAAGAAAACTGTGCATTTAATAATAGAACTAAGTGGTTATTTTTAGCATTTCTCTGGTTTTTTTCTTTTCTTGTCTAGTCTAATAATTTGATTTTACAATCACTTACCACATGAAAAATACTAAAATAAGCATGTTTTTGTGGGTGAAATGAACATTTTACATATCTGTTTCCACTATTTGCGCTATATAAGCAAAGAGAAAAAAAATGTGTATCAACTGAAAAAACAGAAAATTTCCACTCAGTGTTTATGTAGGGTTATTTTTCCAACAAAAACCAATCAGAGCTGACCATATAAAAGGTTTTTGTGAACATAATAATTTCTAGGTCTGTATATTTATGTAAATGTTTATATTTAAAATATCATCTGTCGTATTCCTTGGATTCACAATTAACTCAAGTCAGTGTCTTCATGATATTTGTCAATTTTAAAATTAATATATTATCGCAAATTAATTGTAACGATGCACGAGTAGATAAGTCATACAAGTAACTGACAGTGCTTGTTCAGTCTGACAAGCATTTCTTGTATTATTGTCACTTGTGCAATTCTCTGTTTGGTCTTAAACTAGATTGGCTTAGGCTTCTCACCATTGTCAGTAGAGTACTCTTTTAGAATTTGGCACATTAGTTGTCATTCATTTTTTGTTGTACTTTAGAATACAGTATTGTTAACAAAGAAAGTGCCTGAGTAAGTGATGATAATGAAGGCTTTTATTACTGAGAATAGTAAATGGAGCATAAACATTCGGATACTGTTTGATTTATGGTAGGATCTGACCAAACTAATGCAAAATTAAATCATAGTATAAATTTAAAGTGAAAATGAAACATAACATATATCTGTAACTACTTCACTTTATAAGTATTGGTGGTGAGAAGTCAAAACCTGACTAGATTAAGCAAAAACAAATAGAAGGATATAGGGAGAATGACAAGTGACGATATTTCAAACCAATAAATATTTTAAACTAGCATTTGCCTATACTCTTTTGGCTAAAATGTATTTTCTTTTGAGTGAAAGTTAAAAGGTTGCATAGTTGAATTAGCTGAAGTATATAAAGAGAATAGTTACCTCTAATTGTGTATTTTGTATTATATATATTAGGATGAGGGGCATTTGAATTTTTGTAAAATAAAAATAAAGCAATATATATAGTCGAAAAAATGCTGTAGAGATTTATATAACAACACACTGAAGCCTAAACTGTATTTTTTAAAAATTGTTGAAACATTGTAAATTCAAAAATTTGTGTAACACTGTCTATATTTGACTTAGTTGGAAAAAACAAGAATTAGTCTTTCCAAACAAAATATTAGCTTAGCCAAAGAAGTATAATGTGTATAACAATATTGATTGTATATTACAAAAATTGTTTTCCCTCTAAAAATTTTTAAATTGTATTTAAAAAGAGTATTATTATTAATTTATTTCATAATTGATTGTTAATTAAAAAAGAGGATTGTGTTTAATGTTGTTGTTAACTGTATGAGAATATTATACAAAAAAGTATTTATTCCTATTTATTGTTTTAAATTTTATTTTTTAGTATTTGTATATATTCTATGTACCAAAGCTATTATTCCATAAAGAAGCATGTGCTTGTTGAAATAAATAAATAAAAGAATGTAAACTTATTTTTAATATTAGAAAAATGATTGTTTATTATATGTAATTATGGTAAGGCAATATTCTAATTTGAGGTGGTTAGTATGTATAAATGTTTACTTTGTAATTGTAGAGTTAGTAAACTTTTCTTATCTCTCTGGCTATGTGTGTAATGTTGAGATGACAATTAAAAATTATAAATGAACATTTTAAATGTAATAATAACTAATATGTTCTTACATAATCTTTCATTTAATTAAAGTTATTAGTATACATTCTTTTTAAACTCAAATTACCCTGTTCATTTAAAATTCCTTTCATTCCTGAATAAAATCTTTATTTTTTTTCTTATTGTTGCAACTGTAAATAAGGTACAATAAGCAACATTAATACAAGCACAATCCTACAATGGAGGAGAAACCCACTGGTTTCTAAATTACTTTTTTTAAACATTTAGGTATCCTGGTCATTTCCTTTTCAGGAGTCCGTATGGAGCTTGGGAATTTAAGGGATTTGGGATGTCGGGAGATTGCTTGTTTGAGGCATAAAAAATTAACCTTCAGCAATCATGAGGGCCTTCGTAATTTATATTTTGTCACTTTTATTACTTCCAAAGTAGAAAAATAAAAATTAAATATAAAATATCCTTTGGTCGTTTTTCTATTTCGTTTTTGACTTGGGCTCCTTGCAGTCCTTGGCTGGTTTCATTTGTCCTTATCGCCGGTGTATATTTGCGCCAGCTGGCGACGCAGTATTTTACCCGAGGCCGATTTCGGGATATGATCGGTGACGATGATTTCCGCAGGAATTTTAAACGGGGCCAATCTCTTGGACATGAATTCCATTATTTCGGACAGTTCGATCCGGTCGGTCGGCCGTTTGGGTACGACGTAAGCGATCGGCTTTTCGCCGGTGCGCGAACACCGAACTCCGGCCACTCCGGCGTCCAACACTTTAGGATGATCTTTCAGAACTGATTCCAGTTCGGCCGGTGCCACCTTTAAATATTTATTTAAATATATATATATTAATTTCAGATTTCAAGTAAAATACTGTTGGCGCATACAAGAAAGAGGCACCGGCAAAGGTTGAAATATGATGACCGACAACGGTATGGAAATAGCTCACCACAATTTGTAATTCTAACATAAAAACATATCTGTTCCCAATTTAATTACGCGTCGAAAAAAACCCGGTCATTTTGGTAAAAACCATCTTTCAACGATGGTCACCGAGATGAGATACACGTGCCTTAAAAAGGTAAAATATTGATTTATCTATAATTCTGAGAGTACTACGTATTTACCTGATATCCTTTAACTTTTATCATTTCCTTTTTTCTGTCCACAATAAAGAAATACCCCTCCTTGTTGTAGTAGCCCACGTCGCCGGTGTGAAGCCACCCCTCTCCGTCCAAAGCTTCGTCAGTAGCTTTCTGATTCTTGTGGTATCCTTTCATCACCTGAAATCGACATTCCTTTGTAGACACGGGCAATCGTCAAAAAACAGTTCGTCGTTCGATTCCAATCAAAAGCCCTTTGTACTACAATAAATAATAGGTAATAAATGAATATTACCTGAGGGCCCCTGAAGCACAACTCTCCGACTTGTTCAACTCCCAGGTCATTCTTTCCGGTCTCCAGATCGATAACCTTTGCCTCTGTGTTCTGTACCGGCGGTCCCACTGTCTTATAATCGGTGCAGGTGTTGGGAGGATGTGTCAACAGAGGAGACGACTCGGTCAGACCGTAAGC
Organism: Lethocerus indicus; assembly: GCA_019843655.1. Taxonomy (NCBI): domain Eukaryota; kingdom Metazoa; phylum Arthropoda; class Insecta; order Hemiptera; family Belostomatidae; genus Lethocerus; species Lethocerus indicus. The sequence goes on along the minus strand of JACDQD010000103.1, from coordinate 9,689,097 downwards.
TAGTTAAATAGTCCGTGAACAAAAGAAAACAACTAAAAACCCGAAGGTATGAAAGGATGAATACAGGTGTGGGGATGAACAAATTATAACTAACTAACTGACTTCCTGTGTTGGAGGCGTCTGAAAAATACTAAAAAAGAATAATCATCTGGCTGACTGAGGAAATACTGGAACTAAGGATTTCGGTATAATCCTCACCTTGTACAACTGGAAATTTTCTGACAGCGTATATCCTTTCGATGTCCGCCGGAGCGGCTGGAGCTCCGCCCGTAACTATAGCCCTGATACTATCCAAGTGATTCGGTTTTACCGCCGGATGTGATCCCAGGAATGATAAGATGGGCGGAACCGTATGTAGCACAATTTCCTGTAAACGTTGTCGTATTTACTTACATTATACTATAACGATTAAAATGCTGTATGAAAACTTTTAAATCATTAACTATTGCCTGAACAAGTACAGGTGCGGTTAACAGCCATTAAAAAACTACACTATCATTAAGAAAACCCAGGTTTCCCTTATATTATAGTTAGGTACTGACAACTGTCTACTAAAGAACCAAAAACGCGAGGATGCGATATCCATTGCTGCGGATCTAATATCGAAGAAGAGTTGGAAAGGGAATGGCCGGAGAAAATTCGCGCGAATATAAGTCGGCTAATTCACTCACCCTATGATTTTCGAATACTCTCAAAAAGGTTTTGGGCTCGAACCTCGGCAGAACAACGAGTTTCCTGCCGCTCTCCAGACAGCAGATCATGTGCATCAGCCCGAAAAGATGAAAGAACGGCAAATACCCGGGGCTGGCCTCTTGATACTCCTCTGAAAAGAAAACATATTTCGAACCAGGCTAAAATACAACTTATTGTAAATATACAATATACAATATTTAGTGACGGGGCGATTTGATGACGCGAATGTAATTTTGATGGTACTCCTTCTCCAGCCATTTCCTGCTAAGGTTGAGCTCGGGTGTCCCGGGATAATTTTGAAAGGGGGGATTTATATCTGGGAGCCGCTAATACGCCGGGCTTTCGAGGCGGAAAAATAAGGTGGGTCAACGGTATTACGAAAGATTAGGTTTTAAAATAGGGTTGTAAATTAAACAATTTGTTCTTGGGCGATAGAGTAAAATGTGGAATGGTAGGCCTACTGGTGATAGGCAGGTGGTGGATTAATCGACTGCATTTGTTGTGCTCCACGTTGGAGACCAAGTTGGTGGTCGTGAGGCAGACGCCCTTGGGCAGGCCGGTAGTTCCGCTCGAATAGGGCAAGAGGGCCGTGTCCCCCGTGTCGATTTTCACGTCTATTCGGCCCTCGACCGGTTTGTAATTGTTGGTGAACTCCTCTTCTGTACAGAGTTTCCCTTCTGTCGGCCCTGCGACCTGAGGAAGCCGTCCGCTGTCGCCGGCGACGCAGATGACGGGCACCGGACGGCCCAGCTTAGACCTCGCCCTCAACACCCTGTCCAGGACACTCTCGTGGGTCACTATGCACTTTGAGTCGGTCTCTTCAAGCTGGTGCTTCATTTCATCTGGAAAAAAAATAACGCGGCAAACTTTATTTAATACAGGAGGAATACCTCGATTCGCTCGGTTAATGCATCCTTGAGATATATTGAACCATTCAATACTTAATTTTTGAATTATTAAAGGATTCTGGCATTAGAAAAAAGGTGAACTAAACTTCATTTTTAAAGTCAACCCTTCCTTAACTTATTACACGGGCGTATAACTTAAATTAGGGCGTACACTTTCGAGGTCTAACCTGGGGTGTACAGCGGGTTTATGGTGGAGACGGTGATTGCGGCCTCGAAGGAGGCCATGAGGACCACCGGGAACTGGACGCAGTTGGGCAGAACCAGATTGACGACGTCCCCCGGTCGGAGACCGAGTTCGGTCAACCGCCAAGCGAATATCCGGCACCTTTCTCGAATCTCGGCATAGGACAACGTCTTTCCGGTGACGCCGCATTCCTGTCGTTTCAATTAACTGCGCTTAATTTTTGTTTTCACCCTTCTATTGGCACAAATGTCAAAAACGAATCAACAAAAAGCAACATTGATGTTCAAGCGGCACTGGCGGCGAAAAAAAATTACGAATCACTGTCCTCGGATGACATAATTCGGAATGCGATAACACGCCAAATAGTAAACAACCGGTTTATGCCAGTCATTTCAAATAATATACATTCTTTAGAAATGGTTTAGAATATCTGTTTTGTGGTCTGCGAGGGGTTGGAATACCGTAGATTTCGTGTGTTTCTCTTTCCTCCTGCTGGTTTTGGTCTTTTGCTAAACTGGTTTCGGCTGCTCGCCATTTTCAGTAGCGGCCACTTAGGGTGTTTTTTGGGCATCCTCACTGCACTGTCACTGTCATTTGTACTGTGGCGGTCGTCTGTTTGTCGTGTGTATATATCTGTCTTGTTATTGTGGTTTCGGGGGATGTTTGTCTTATTTGGATTGGGAGGGATTTTGTTAATAGGCTTAAGTCTTTGTCGGGTTATCGGCTAAATATATATTTCATCACACAACTGGAACTATTAGGTTCTGACTTCCAAATATATGACAGGAAACCTATCTGGTATCATAAAAGTTTTCCTGTTGATCCTATATTTCATGAAAAATGTTTGTTATTTTTATGTTATCTTTAGTTTTAGTTATTTTTATGTTATCTTTAGTTTTAGTTATTTTTGTTATCTTTAGTTTTAGTTATTTTTATGTTATCTTTAGTTTTAGTTATTTTTATGTTATCTTTAGTTTTAGTTATTTTTATGTTATCTTTAATTTTAGTTATTTTTGTTATCCAGTTAATCGGTGCAAGTGCCCCAACGAACTTTAGTTAAGTACATTTCCGCACCACCCTCAGGGGGCGCTAGTTTATCGGTACAAGTGGACCCAACGAACTTTAGTTAAGTACATTTCCGCCCACCCTCACGGGTGCTAGTTTAATCGGTGCATGTACCCAACGAACTTTAGTTAAGTACATTTCCGCACCACCCTCAGGGGGCGCTAGTTTATCGGTGCACATGTACCCAACGAACTTTAGTTAAGTACATTTCCGCACCACCCTCAGGGGGCGCTAGTTTATCGGTGCACGTGTACCCAACGAACTTTAGTTAGTACATTTCCGCACCACGCTAGTTTATCTCAGGGGCGCTCGAACTTTAGTTTCCGCACCACCTCAGGGGCGCTAGTTTATCGGTGCAAGTGAACCGAACGAACTTTAGTTAAGTACATTTCCGCACCACACTCAAGGGGGCGCTAGTTTATCGGTTCAAGTGAACCGAACGAACTTTAGTTAAGTACATTTCCGCACCACCCTCAAGGGGGCGCTAGTTAGTCGTTGAAAGTGACAATTGGGCAATCGGAGGGTGAGAAGTGACAGTGGGAGTACAGTGAAGATGCCAAAAAAACACCCAAATTGCCACAGTGACTAACACCGGTCTAGCAAAAGACCAAACCTACCGTTTTCTTTAGAAAATTGCTCTTTTTAATCAAGCTCTTATATCTCCCCGATAGGTTCAAAGATCGTTTTCTCAAACGAGAGGCAACCATTAAACATAACATTACCATTCGATTTAGGACATATTTTGTTCGTTGAACTTTACGATCATCCCCATTAAAATGACGTATAATAGCGGCGGTGGCGTTGCAACTCATTCATGAATATAAAACTAATGAGAAAGACAATGCTGTGTAACTGAATATAAAGGATCAATTAATTATTTATGTTTGCAGTACAGTGGAAAATAGGCGTTCGAGGAGTTATTGAATCGTTGGTGAGAATAGTTATCAGTTTCTTAGGGTGAGATTGTTGATTTAGCGATAAGGAAAATTGGGACGACGCATTTATTCCAGTCAACGACCCGTTCACCAAGTCACTCATTTATAAAAGAAAATACTCTTTTCTGAGAAATTATAATTCGTATACTCCACTTACTATCAGGGTGTTTTCGTCTGGCGCACAGTTAACAGAATTTCGATTAAAACGATCACGAGACTTGATGAGCATTTTCGAAACTCACTATTGCAGTTTTGTCCGGCCACCGGTCCATATTTTTCCAAACGCATTCGGCCATTGTACAGCCGGGCAGTTCCAAAGTGCCGTACGGCGAAGTGACAATCTTCGAGGTCGCTGTCGAGGCGCAACGGTGAAGTATCCCGCGGCGGATAAGCCGGGCACCAGCCAGCGGGGATAAGTGCCGCCACTTTCCCAGAAGCCCCGCCTCGACCCATGATTTGAACATTCTCGGCTAACGACTATCGAACAACTAAGTTGGTGAGTTTGGGCCGCGGACGGAGGGACTGGTTACGGCTATTTCTAACGGTCGACCTCCTACCGGCATGCGCAATGCAGCTTAAATCTGGCACATTGTGATAGTGACGCGCGATAAATTACACTAATAAAACTATTCATATATTAGTGTCTATTGTTTCATTCGAAACGGTTTTGAATTTATTTTACACAACAATAAATTTGTCCTTATATTCGACCTTCGTTCCTTCATTATGAGCGGTTTGCCTAATTTGTTTTATAATATACCGTAGGGAAATATTCTCATACTAATATATAATATTAGATAATAATATTGTATATTATCCTTATTTTTATAAATTAATAATAATAACTTTTAAGTTTATTATGTCTATTGAAGATGTTATATAAAACACTTCTGTTGGAACATGCTAACAGGGAAAAAACTCTGTACCGCCTTACGTAATGAGAAATGAATAGTCATAGATTTTAATTTTATTCCACGGTTTGACCCTCTATGCGATAAATGTAATAATAGGGGCATCTCAAAGTGATAAAGTACAGAAATTCATAAAAAAATCGACCGCTAATTTAATTAACTGCCTTCTGGTTTGCCAGAATATTATTATGATTAAATCCTAACGGTTTGTTCATAGGAAAATCGGAAAATCTACCATACGCCTCGTTCTTATCACGAAATTGAGGCTATAAAGCTGTTTTCTTTTCGAAAAATGATGGTAAAAAGCGGTTTCACTCGAAAAATAAGGCTAAAACGATTGTTCACGACAAAATGATAGCTAAAACTCATTGTGGTTTTCACAATGAATACTGTGAATTATACAAGAAACAAACATAAATGGGTAAGGACATAATTAAGTATGAGAACATTATAACATTTATGAGAGCGAATACTTTTATTAATAAAAAAATTTTATTATTTACACTATTTCTAACATAAATGCATAAATATTCAGAAATAACTCTTTATTTATTTTTTCCAATATTCTGTAATAAATTATTGGCCAACTCTTTGAGCTCGCGGCGCAATATCTTTCCAGAGAGTCTTTTGGGAATTTTGTCAGTAATAATGACATCGTCCAGCCGTTTGAACGGTGCCACCCTCTTGGCAAGATATCCCATCACTTCGGAACGCTCCAAGCTTGAACCTTCTTTCGGTACAATCAAGCCTATCGGTTTTTCACCGCCTGAAGAAGTCACACCGACAACTCCGGCGTCGATTATGCCAGGGTGTTCCTTCAGTATAGTTTCCAGTTCGGTTGGTGATACCTGAATCAATAGAAAAGATAGATAACATTATTCCATTACGCTTCCAATACGAGTCACTTTAAGATGCTTAAAGTGTTTCATTCGAAACGGTTTTGAATTTATTTTACACAACAATAGATTTGTGCAAACTGCCTCAGTGGTTCACAAGTTAAAATTATACCATGCGAATTATTATATCATACGATTATGTACAGTTTAAAATTTCGTACCTGGCATCCATTAACGTTTATCAATTCCTTCTTCCTGCCGACAATATAGAAGTATCCGTTCTCTTTGAAGTAGCCAATATCGCCCGTTCTAAGCCAACCTTCACTGTCTATGGTTTCAGCGGTCGCTTCAGGGTTATTGTGGTATCCCTGCATTATCTGAAATGGACGAACCGAAAGTTACAACTGGTCTCAGAAACCAATAAGTATTAGTCCTATTGCTCATTGTAGTGTTGCCATATTCAAATTTGCAAATTACAAAAATATCGAATGCGGCTGTTTATTAACAATCTTATATTAAAGCTATGAAATTAAGAAAATTAATCTCCCAGAAGCTTCCTCAGGTGTACAAACATGATGAATGTTCCACTCAAAAACTGTAGTTTCAGATAGGCTATGCCTATAATTTAAATACTGTATAATTATTACGGAGTGGTCAACCCCTGCTAACCAATGTTTTTCCGTTGTATTATTTTTTTGATTATTCAAAATTTTGGACGCGATCAAATGAGAAATACTGCATGACTGATGTACTGGTGTGTTACCTGTGGACCCCTGAAGCAAAGTTCTCCAATTTCATTTGGCCCCAGAATGGTTGTCCCGTTGTTCAAGTCCACAACTTTACACTGTGTATTGGGCGCTGGAGGGCCAACGGTCGATAGATCGGTGGACGACAATGGCGGAATCGTGAGAAGCGGCGACGCTTCGGTCATGCCGTAAGCTGAACACGAATTATTCCTATCAGTTTTAATCTGTTAACTTGTTAGTTGTAATGCTCGAGCTCGGGTAATAACTCAAAAATTATAACTAAGAATTTTAAATGATTCTGATCTCTTACAGTCAAGGATAACACTATAAACAGTGTACCAACATGGCGGATATTTAAAGGCAACATATAATGAAATATGACATCGCCACTAATAGTAGTTCTGTTGAACATTATTGCTCTATCCATTTCAACCCATTTGACTGTATCAACCTCTTAAATAAAATGTAAACTTAGGAAGCACAAGTCAGTCAAAATTATTCGGGTCGAACTTAGGCATTATGAGTAGATATAATAACGAGTCGCCAAGCGTCCCCAGTAATCTTTTTGTAAATTAAATTACACTTCCGTTATTTACATTTACCTTGAACAATCGGAATTTTCTTCCTTATCTGAACCTTTTCAATGTCGGCAGCGCTGCATGGAGCGGCACCGACGTGAATCGATCTGATGTTCTCCAAGTGCTCCAATTGGACCGAAGGATGAGTCCCTAAGAAGAGAATAACTGGAGGGGCGGCGTAGATTATCACGTCCTGTAACGGAGTGATTACAATTACAAACAAATATATTTAAGCGAATTATTAAAACTGTACTCGATAACCGGTTGTAGAGCGCGATTAAACTAGAAACTATTATACAGCTAGTGTTTAAAACACTATCGGCACAATTTCGTACCGTATTGTTCTTGAGGATGTTCAGAAATTTCTGAGACTCAAAATGCGGTAGAATGACATTTTTAATTCCGTTCCTCAGGCAGTTCATCATAATCTTCAGTCCGAAAAGATGAAAAAACGGGAGATAGCCAGGTATTGTGTCTTGGTGGTCTTCTGCAAAATTACGGGAGTATTAAGTGTGGATAATTAATAAAGTAAATTTACTAAAATGACTTACTATATTAATTCCTAGTAATTACAGGAAAATAAATGGAATAACACAGCTGCCAGTAAATTTATTCATCACGAAATCAACAGTTAAGCTGTATAATGAATGGCAAACTCAAAATATTTTAACCATATTCTAAGGATAAGGACTGTTGCGAAAAAGAATAGATTATTGGTATTGATTAATGGTAATTTTGTGTCCATTATTATTTGTTCGTATGTGTTTAATAGGCCGCACCCACAGCATACAAATGAACGACCGGCAAAGAAAATTAATATTGTTTACCACATTATGAACGAACGTTTTATTTGTTTATTGTTTTTATAAACGAAATTGAAACCCATAAATAGCTTCGAGTGGGTTATCAACCCATAACCTTATGTGTCAATAACAGATTGTTTGACATTGATAAATTATATAAGGGATAATTGTCAACTGTTCATATCTGGTTTTCAGTAAGTGTCAGTAGGCACTTCAACTCAAGCATCAGAATTATATGACTTATGATGCAGTTTTAATCATTCATTTTCATCAAACTTTTTGTTCGGGGGCAGAAATGTCCATGTTCTAGGATTAGTAAATTAGGTTCATTAGTTTTTTCTTATTTTACCTAATTATTAATTTCGGCAGCAATAGCTCTAGGTTGAAAGTTAGCCGAACTATAGAATGAGTTCACAACAACAATATAACTGCTTCTAGGGGTCATTAATGCACCGCGGTAACCTTTCTCGGGACGATCCTCGTAAAAACGGTACTGCCTGCAGTGCTAGGACCCCCTTTTGTTTCAACTGAGCTTTTAATTTATTGCTCATTGGGATTTATTGTTCGTATAAAATGGATATTGAAATAATAATAATTGAATTTGTAACTCACTTGTTGTTTTCTGGAAATGTGAAATATCCGGATGGTTATATTGTTCCAAAGTCACTAGGAAATTCTTGCTCGACAAGCGGACGCCTTTCGGAGGTCCGCTGATTCCACTGGAATAGGGTAATAAGGCAACGTCGTCCGGGTTGCTTTTGTCGACCGCCGAGAGAATAAAACTTGATTCGGAGTTTCCCTCCACGAGATCTGAAAACGGAGTGACCCCGTACGGATGAACTCCTTCTTGTTCATCGCTTATGCAGATGACCGGTACCTGATGATGGAGCTTCGCGTGGGCCGACAGAACAGTCGGTAAAATGGTCCTATGTGTAATTATCAAACTCGCGTTCGAGTCTTGCAACTGGTGAAATATTTCTCCTGAAAATTATTTCATTTATTAACATTTATAATGTAACTGGTACGCAATTAATTGTGTTTAACCGTTTAAAGAGTAAAAACGACCTACTGAACAATTTTTACTACTTTTACTTGTTACCAATGAAACTGATTCAAATGATGTCTTACATTACATGTTAACAACGGATATGATAATATTTCAAAATAACCTACCTTCGTTATACAAAGGGTTTATAGTGGAAACTGTAAGGCCAGCCTCAAGAGTTCCAAGAAGCACGACAGAGAATTCTATACAGTTTGGTAAAATAATGTTTACAACATCTTTCTGTTTTAAACCCATTTCTATAAGTGAAGCAGCCAAGTTCAGACTCATCCTACGGACTTGTGAAAAACTATAAGAACTTCCTGTGATTCCGCATTCCTGCAATTGTTGTTTTACCTTACCTTAGTTTACATACATTTATTTTATGAAATGGAAAATTTAATATTTAATTATTTGGAATTACCATCATTTAAAATTTCAACAAAATCTACTTATTATATAAAGTTGAATTTTTGTTTACTTTGTCACTAAGGGAATAACATTAATTTATTTTTATTACTTTTTAAAATTTTTTCTTGTATTTGTAATCAGTTTATTCATTTCATTTAAATAACTTCCGGGTAATCTTTTGCATTAATCATATTATGGTGAATATGAGAAATTAAATTATTTATAATTATAATATTAAATCTTGGTTTAAAAAATGGTTTTAATTTTTCACTAATTTTTGCATGTTAAAGGACGCTAATCATCCTTTAATATTTGGTTCAGCATCACATCGTTTTTTTTAAACGTTAGAAAGTTTGGAATATTTAACATTTTTTTTTGTAATTCAAGTTTCATTGACTGGAGGTTTTGACATTGTTTATCTTCCATTTCATTCACAATTTTATATTAATTAACTCTATTAATATTAACTCTTGAATATTAATATTAATGTTAATTATATCACTTACTTAATTTTAAGAACTAAAAATGAAAAGAAACAATTAAAACATACCATAGCTGGTTTGTCAGCCCAGTTATCCACATATTCCCAAACATATTCGGGTATGGTACACACCGGTACTTTAATATCACTGTATGGAGATTTCACTATTCTATCAGAAACTGAATAATTCCTAGCTGACAATATTCGACCGATTAGAAAATACCTCTGCCTGTCAAAATTCAACTTTTCGACAGGACAATGTCTATATTTAATACAATTGTTACCGATTGAAAAAAGTATTTTTTTAAACATTTTTCCCTACTAAAATATGAGAAAGTGGCAACTAAAAAACAACTTAACCTTCATGGAGTTTAAAGCGGGGATGTACTACAAATAAAGTGAGGTGGAATGATAACCAGATAAACAAGGCAGATAAACTGAGATAATTTATGCAAAGCGATGTGGCAATGTGTCAATTAGCACAGTGGAAATATTATTTGAATTCAATCTAATTATATCAGCTGATAAACCGGTGATCGTTTATCAACATTCCGTGGGGGCCAGTATTCAAATGACAAGAAATTCATTTTCATTTTACATCAAATTAATATCTTAATCATTTAAAGCGATGGAATAATTAATATTTGTTTCATTTTAATAAATGTTGCAGTCAAGGAAAAATCATAATTTGTATTGCCTAGTTGTGATCCCTGTGTGTTAATTTAAAAATATAGAACATATAATTACTGCAAGCTGAAACTCCATACAAAAAACATTAACCAAAAAATATTAACAAACTAAAATCATATAAGAATAAATCATATTTATACAAAAATAAAGAAGTAATTTTAAAAAATTATTGTAAACCATAATTTAATCTGTCAGTTTGCTTGCTGGATGGACAGTAAATGAATACAATTTATACAGTTATACCCAAAATTATAGAATCATTTATCTGATTACAAAAAATAATATATATAATAAAATATAGATAAATAAAATTAAAATATTAAAACCACATATATTTTGAAAAAATATAACAATGAATTCACATTTTATATACTATATTATATATTGTATCATAATCATTCCTGGTCCCTACTAATGGCAAACAACAAAATTGAATAGATATTCTCCAAAGATAGGAAGTAACTTGGAAAAGAATTCTGTTTAAAAAAAAATTAGTTTATTAGTGAAGTTCAAATAGTCAATTATTATTATCATTATTGATTTGTCATATCATTGGCCAGTTTTCTCAATTCGCGACGCAATATTTTCCCGGCCAAACTTTTTGGTATTTTGTCTATCACATAAACTTCAGCCAGTTGCTTGTAGGGGGCCACTTTCTTTGCGACGAATTCCTTTACATTGTCCGTGTTCAATGATGATACACCAGGTTTCGATACAACAAAGGCTACGGGCTTTTCACCTGTACGCTCAGAGGGTACTGCAGTCACTCCAGCATCACAGATATTAGGATGCTCCCTTAGCACTGCTTCCAACTCGGCTGGTGCTACCTGTTGGGTTAGTTTTTTAAAATTAGTTTTCAATAAAACTACAGAAACTACAGGTCAAGCAAATATAATAATAAACTGGTGCTTAATGCTGACCTCCATAACTGACTCTGTTTTTATTCTAGATTGTTTAAATTATATTAAATTTGTTTAACAAAAAAACGCATCATACCTGAAATCCTTTGACTTTGATTAGCTCTTTCAACCTGTCCACAACAAAAAAGTGACCTTTCTTATTGAAATATCCTATGTCTCCTGTATGTAGCCAACCATCCTTGTCCACAGTTTCAGCGGTGGCTTCTGGCTTATTATGGTAACCTTTCATTACCTATAAAAATTAATTATCGGTAATCTCATCTCTCTTAATTGGTTTTTATTTAACACTACCATACAGTTATGAGTATCATGAATTACATATCATTATAAATGGATTTTATTATAGTGTCTTAGATGCATAAAAAAAATTGAAGTCACATAATAAGATATGAATATCAAAAAAACTAACTCTAAATTTCTGCTACATAATTTATAATGTTTATTATTTTCCAAAAAAAGGAATTAAATTGGGCCAAAAAATAAAAAAGATCAGAACATAAAATTTATGAAAATAATATATAATGATCATCAGTGAAGAAATCTGGAAGCAATATTGAAATTATTAACAAATAATATTTAAAGATAGAATATAAGATTCCATCTAGTTAATTTATAGGTTAGTTTTAGAATAAATCATTAATGTTACCTGTGGACCTTTGAAGCACAATTCACCTATTTCTCCAGTGGGTAGGTCATGAGAATTTTCTATGTCAACAATTTTGCCCAATGTATTGCTAATGGGCGGCCCAATAGTAGCAATATCAGTACAAGTTAGTGGAGGAAACGTCACCACTGGTGAAGCTTCTGTCATACCATATGCTGAAATATAAAATAAATTTTATTTATAATAGTCTACAATTTTTTAAATTATATTGTTTGATTATATTTTTAAATATAAAACATCAGGTAATGGAAAGATATATTTTTATAGTAAATAGTAAAACATTTTCATTAAATCACATTATTCCTTCATTGTCAATAACACTATTTTTAATTGTAAGTCCTTCTAGTTCTATGTGATCTAAATTTGTTATTTGTATAACATGTATCTGTGAACTAGTTCCCAGAACTGTTATCCTATCTTTATTCCAATTTCCTAATCAATTATTTGAAATACAATGATAAGACTATGTTTCTGAAGAAATTATTTAAATAAAATTATATAATTGGCATTTAAGAATAGAATAGAATTTAAGAATATGCATTTTCTACGCATGACTGAAAATCTAATACTCTAGTAATATTAGTATACTGTGATTTTTAATACTAAATAGACTAAAGACTTTATGGTTAATAAAATACTGACATATGTTATTAACCAATAAAGGATTCAGTAAATAATATAGGTGATGGTGTTTTTGGTTGTCAAGAGTTCAATAAGACTCAATTTCAATTATCTCAATAATTTGTCCTTTTATTGTTGCTGGAGGAATATAAAATAAACAAATTGACAAGTAGTTGTCCCAAGCAACAGCCTTAAACAATGTTGAAAACCAAGAACGAGCATATGACCTGTGTATATGACTTATGTGACGTAAATAATGGACATTTATAAATGCTATGCTCTGGTATGCTTGCTCAATATTCACACCTTGTAAAATCGTGAATCTTCTCTTCTGTTGAACTCTTTCTATGTCGGCAGAACCGCAGGGGGCCCCACCAGTGACTGCTGACCTTATTTTCTCTAGATGCCTCTGTTTGACCGAAGGGTGAGATCCGAGGAATAATATAACCGGAGGAGCGACATGAAGAGCGATATCCTGAAAATAAATTGAAGTATCAGATTGTAACCTAAGCTGCTGGCTCTGCAATTTTAAAAAGTGGTATGATTTTCATTGAACTTTATGTCAATAGGAGTTCAGTTAGTGTTATTATTAGTGAAATGTTAATATTTCATTGTTACTTTATTTAAATGACACGTTTCAATAATCAATATTTTTTATTCCGTAATTCTAGGTTATTTTATCACATCTATAATGAGAATACAGTCAATAAGAACATATACAAGAACAACACTTTCTGTAATCAATTTCGTATGCAATTAATCAGTGAAAATGTAAAATTAAATTATTTAAGTAATTCGAAGGAAACAATTCCACATCTTGAATAAGTCTATAGTTTTACTAACTCAAAGTAGTCATACGAATGGCAGTAATACGAGGTCAAAATAACCGTACTCAAGTTAGAGGTTATGTGTTGTTCTTCTTATATATTTGCTCTTTTCATGAAAACAAAATATTATATTACTCATCATCACTCTACTACGTACTATGAACAGTATCCAAATTGAGCATAACAATTTAAAGATTACTCTACCTTGTTGTTTTCCAGTATTTTCAAAAAGTTCGCCGGCTCGAATCTCGGAAGCGTCACTAGTTTGGCGCCTTTCCTCAGCGCGTGAAACATGACCACGCAAAGTCCGTATATATGGAAGAATGGAAGTATTCCCGGAACAGTGTCCTGGTGGTCATCTCACAACAAAGATAAAACCGTCGGTAAACAATACACAGTAAATGGCATCGCTTCGTAACAACAGTTAGGGCCAATTAGGACCAATTCCCTAACTGGGGTGATCTATCAGTGCAAGCAGAAATTATTAAGCGATAGGATACAGACTCATTTCTTGTGATTATTTGTGATAACACGTTCGACTGGGGCCACAATGAGAATTCCAGTCTTTTTATCGACATTTTTATTCAAAGATAAATCCGGAAATATGCGTTTTCTTGTGTTTACTCTTAATTTATAATGGACCTACTAGTAGTGTGTTGAATGTGAGAAATTTCTGAGCATCCGATCTGTTCGATGTTGCCGGCGACATTCTTGTGCGAGAGGCAGACACCTTTCGGCAGGCCCGTGGTACCGCTCGAATAAGGCAACAGGGCAGTGTCATCGACATCGATGTCCATCGATCGCCCACCGCCTTCCTCCCAGCCCCTCTTGGCCATCTCCAAGAACGGGTAAATCCCACCCGGGACGCCCCCTTCCTCCACGCACACGACCCTTATGCCGTTTTTCAATTTGTCCCTGACCGCCAACGCCTTGGGCAATATCTCCAGGCTGGTGACGATGCACTTCGACTTTGAGTCTTCCATCTGATGGCAGATCTCGTCTGTCGATACAAGAATCGAGTTAGGAACAAAACTGAACATCGAAATATAAATGAAAGGCAACTCAAAGTTATGGCGAGTGGATTCAATACTGTTATTCGTTAGTATGTGTGAATCTCAGCAGATATTCGAATCGAAAGCCGAACGAACTGAAGCTTAAGGAATACAATGAAATAAAGCAGTAGTTCTACTACCTTCCGTATATAGCGGGCTGACTGGGGACACGACGAGATTGGCCTCCAGGGCACCTAGGACGACGGCGGGGAACTCCGGCATATTGGGCAATATGACGGTCACACCTTCCCTCGGCTTCAGGCCCATCTTCACCAGTGAACGAGCGAATCCCGAGCTCATCCTCCGCATTTCGACGTACGTGTATGTCTTACCGGTAATCCCGCATTCCTGGAAAGAACAGGTCGAGGTTTTCAAATCGAGTAATACACGAAAATGACTATGTTAGACTATGTTTAGAAAACCCCTTTTGTGGCCTGCGAGGGGTTGGAATACCGTAGATTTCGTGTGTTTCTGTCTCCTCTCGCTGGTTCGGTGTTTTACTGGACCGGTTTTGACTGCTCGTCATATTCAGTAGCGGTCACTTCGGCACTTTGGATGCTTTTTGGGCATCCTCACTGCACTGTCACTGTCATTTGTACTGTGGTGGTCGTCTGTTTGTCGTGTGTATATATCTGTCTTGTTATTGTGGTTTTGGGGGATGTTTGTCTTATTTGGATGTCTAATAATATTTGTCTTATTTGGGAGGGATTTTGTTAATAGGTTTAAGTCTTTGTCGAATTATCGGTCAAATATATATTTGATAACACAACTGGTCACAACTATTAGGTACTCTCTTATAAATATATGACAGGAAACATATCTGGTATTGTGCATTTACGATCATAAAAGTTTTCCAGTTGATCCAAAATTTATTGAAAAAAGTATTTTTAGTGATCTAGTTAATCGCTGCAAGTGGACCCAACGAACTTTAGTTAAGTACATTTCCGCACAACCCTCACGGGGCGCTAGTTTATCGGTGCACGTGTACCCAACGAACTTTAGTTAAGTACATTTCCGCACCACCCTCAGGGGGCGCTAGTTTATCGGTGCACATGTACCCAACGAACTTTAGTTAAGTACATTTCCGCACCACCCTCAGGGGGCGCTAGTTTATCGGTGCACGTGTACCCAACGAACTTTAGTTAAGTACATTTCCGCACCACCCTCAAGGGGGCGCTAGTTTATCGGTGAACGTGTACCCAACGAACTTTAGTTAAGTACATTTCCGCACCACCCTCAAGGGGGCGCTAGTTTATCGGTGCACGTGTACCCAACGAACTTTGGTTAAGTACATTTCCGCACCACCCTAAGGGGGGCGCTAGTTTATCGCCGCAAGTGCACACAACGAACTTTAGTTAAGTACATTTCCGCACCACCCTCAGGGGGGCGCTAGTTTATCGCCGCAAGTGCACACAACGAACTTTAGTTAAGTACATTTCCGCACCACCCTCAGGGGGCGGTAGTTTATCGGGGAACGTGTACCCACCGAAATTTAGTTGAGTACATTTCCACACCACTCTCAGAGGGGCGCTAGTTTATCGCTGCAAGTGGACCCAACGAACTTTAAGTATACCAGGTAATAGATTTATGCGCTTGTTCGGTACATCAATCGGGTTGGTTTTTGGCAGTGAATTGTGAATGAATAATGTTAGAAGCGTTAAACGTCTCGTGATAACAATAAACCGCCTTTATCATATGGCGACCTTGGCAGAGGCTGTATGTCATCGGGCCGGCATTTTAAAGTAGGCTCAATTTTTAAACGGTTATTTGGTAGGGGGGTTTGGTAATAAATAAATGTTTATGGTTGCCTGAAACGCTTTGTCAGTGGATCTACTAGACCAAGGTCTTCCGCTAAGAAGACAATTGCTATATAAGACATTAAACATTATATACAATACATATAAACTAAGTCTACTACTTAAAACACTGGTTCTCAGCGGAGGCCTGGTGGTACACAGTTGTAGCTTTGACAATAATCTCACTTTAATATAACCATATGATGGCTATAAGTATTATAATAAAAAAGGTATATTATACATTTACTCATTATGATGACTCATTTACTCAGGAGTGAAAGATGGAAACTGAATTTCATAATTTTATTCGATTTTATGATAAAATATTCAATTAGTAATTATAGGCAGAATAGTAAATACGTCCTACGAAAGTAAACCGTTACTATAGTGACGGAAAGCTGGAGACGATGGCGGGAAGCCAAAACCGGTCAAGGTCATTTAGTTCCGGGTGTCCTAGGTCTTCACATTCGTTAGAAATCTTTGTAAATATGTTAATACGATTGAGATACATAATGTGATCCGGTTCAAAATAATTAATAGCATATTTCTCATAATCACGCGTGTATTTTTATGGCTGCGCTTCCTTTCGTCGGTGACATTCAGGAGGATGAAATCGGGTCCTCGCGATACTAGGCGAGTCGCAAAGTTTTGCAAAATATTTATAAAGTCGGTATATTCGTAATAATATTGTAGAAACGTGCAAAACCTCACCACAGCCGGTCTGTCGGCCCACCGCTCTACGTTCTCCCAAATGTAGCTGGGCATCGAGCACTGGGGAATCGCGACGTCCGCGTACGGCGATTGGACGAGAGTGCGCACAGAACTCGCGTACGGCCTCCGGACGCAACTGTCAAACTTCAGTTTGGGCAATTTCGCGAAGGACTTGGCCCTGGCGGCGGCGCCCTTTGCGCATTTGGCAGCCGAACCCAACGCTCGGCCAACCGGCGACGGGTACATCTCGCTTCTGTCCTGGAAAATCAAAAAAAAAACGGACGAAAAACAGACGAAAACGGAAGTGCGACTGTAAGATAGAGGCGAAGAACTGACGAGTCGGCGGCCGTTGGAACGGCCTTAAATAAGACCGAGTCAAAGCGAACCGTGCCGAAGGCGACCGAACCCTCTTCTTACGCCTAGAGATAAGATATAAATAGATGAGAACGTCTGCCCAGTTATGTATTTTATAGCTCCTAGCTTCCAGCATCGTCATCGTCATAATTCACGACTCCCGCGTCCGCAATTAAATTTTGTTTACTATCACCACTCGACAGAACTATTACTTACGAACGAATTAATAATTTAAACTGTATTTTGAAACAGAACTGGTCTTCTAACTCCTGCAAAATTCAATCCATAATCCTTCGTAAAATCGTTAACCCCCCCCCTTTTCCTGACCGCATTCTGATTTGAATGTCCCGTTCGTTCGCGAACTAGCGGTATTCCCGATTTAAACCCGTCCGTTCCAAACTCTCCCATCCTTTGATTCCAATGCTCTCTTCATCGGTCATACTCTCTCCTGATGATCCGCCTTAAGAGGAAATGTCAATGCGATTTCTACTCTTACTGGTAAGGGCAAGTGGGGGAATACGGGTGGATTGACGGATTCTCAATCGGGAGTACATTCGTGTAATTGAATCGCACTAAATATAACTACTCTTAGTCGAGGCTTAGAGTAAAAAAAATATTATTGCAAAGAGAAGTTTATATCGAGGATTTCCTGACAATTTGACGGCCAATTTTTTGTTCCGTGGCCCCCCCTTTCGTGCTTTTCGAACGTCACGCAATTCCACAACGCTAATGACAGGAAATTGACGAAAGAAGGACATCTCATTATTGCTGCCGTTCGGTTTCGGCGTTTCCGCTTCAACCGTGTTACCCGACACGGACGGTAATATGTAGCACGCAGCCTGTAAACGACCGACAGGCTAGCCCCAATCTTCCCACACTTGCCCGAGTACATTTTAAGACTTCTGAAGTCATTCCTGAAAAAATAGATGCGAACAAAAATAAATTTGTATAGATATCATGAATTTTGAGGTATACATTGTTTAGCAAATTAAATAATGACACAGTTTGTGTACAGTACACAAACTATGTTGGATTCGATAAAATAAGTCCGCGTCTACGATTAAATGCTTTAAGCATTTTTCAATCTGCCAAAAAGGATTATTAGCATTTGATTCAATCGGGTTTTTCTTCCTACCCGGACGGGGAAACGACGCTTCAATCACGAAACCGTTCGAGGGTGAAACTTGATGTTTGGTGCCGCTACGCGCAAAGTTTTCCACCGATTAAAGCAGTTATCACGTGTGGCCCCATTAGGGGCCGGTTTATCAGCGACGAAACTTGAACACGCACGCGCGCACTACACACTTAACTGCAATTAAGTTGAACGCAATGTAAATGAGTCCCGGCGGTAAATAACTCAGGGGGGGCGGTCGTTCGAGGAATTAACGTCCGAAACCGTAACGCGCACTCCCCGATTACTCCAGTGGACGAAGATGAATTCAAATATCGCTGTCAAACTTCGATGCAACAATAAGTTTTAAAATACATTTTTTTCTACGAATACATGTTAGGAAGAAGATTTTAAATTACTGTATAATAAGACTGAAATGTGCTTGGGAGTATGTGTTGCGGAGTGCCGCTTTGTGTATAAATTAACGAAAATTTAATTATACTAAATTCCCGGCCCGCTAGTCTCCTCTATAGCTGGCTGGCTCTGTTTTAAACAGCCGAAATACTGTCGCAAATTATTTTGATGAATTCCAAGTGTCGGACATCAGCGTAAATATTTATTAGTTTCGGCGCAAATTATCCCTCCTCCGTCGTGACCTTAAAATTCCGCTCGGTCTTAGCGGTGGAATCTAAATACCGGCTGCGGCGAAAACCGCAAATCCCTTATAGGGAGCTTATCCTTATTAAATTAGCAGTGAGAGGAGAGCAAACTACGTTTTGACGTGGATCCGAAAACACGAGAAATATATTTGCAAATTTAAAATTCATTATTTTGCATTTGTTTTTCATTAATTAACATTCGAATATCGTACAATACAAAGCAATCTCGTATCAATCAAATCTAATATTTAGGTATTTCGTTTAAATTCTGTACAAGAAGGGTTTAAGTGACAGGCTGGAAGAAAACTTCTTCTTCGACTTTCCAGAACGAAGAAATAAACATTATAGAATTATAAGGGAAGTAAATAATAAATCACTCACTAATGATCGGATAGGTAATTCCAATACGGCGCGTTAAAAAACACGGAGTGTAGGATCCATTCAGTTTTCTGTTACTGTTTAATCGATGCCCAAGACGCAAGCAACTGCTGCCACCTCACCGAAACTTCCGAAACTCAATTTCGCCGGCCACTGATACAATTTCGCAACTTTTAATTCCGCTTAAATGCATTATTTTTCCGAAGTAAAAGTTGAATGTAATGGGTACTTTAACGGGCGCCGCCCCAGAAGAGAGAGGGAGTAGAAGAGAGAGAGAGAGAGGAGGGAATCCCTCCTTTTAGACCCCAAACTTGTTTATTTGAGCAGAAGTTGGCCTCCTGAATTAAAACTGGAGGAAGCAAGAAAAACACTTCATTTGCATTAAAATTAATGCTCGTTCCTAAGGTGGAAAAAACCCTCCCCCTTTTTGGTTTTTTTTTCCGTCGGGCCCGGTCTACGAAAGTGCTTCCGCCGCGGAGGTAATACCGGAAGGAGAGTTCTCGCGTGATAATTATCATCTAAAGTACTGAAATTACAACTGAGGTTCTGAAGGGTAGAGCATAAATTATGTAATAAAGCCGGCGGGAAATTGTTAATACAAGAAGCATATAGAACCTAAAAATTAAAACGAAGGAAGCACGGATGGGTTTACCGTAGACTGACCTAGAAAGGAAATATCGTAGCTCCCTGATCTTAAACGAAAAAACCATTTATTTAATTCATTGCATATCTAGGGAAATTTATTGCGAGAGAATGTATTTGTTCGTGTAAAGGTAAATGTTTGCACTTCTCACATGTTATATTGACAGTTCCCCACCTCATGCTATACTAGTCAGTCGTAAATATTTACAGCTACTGTAATCATTACTGGAATTAATATTATTACTATACTATCCATAAAATACTTGAAATCCTGCAATAACTATATTTGAAAGACAATTTTGAAATTGTCTATAGTCCTCGAGAAATTAACTCAATTACGTGATCTGTAATCCGGAATTATTTAAGGTGTATGTAAATTTTAAGCGGATTCCGAATTTTAGTTGAAATTGAATTTGTATCTAGACTTTAAAAGAAACCTGCGGTGGTTGTACGGCCTTGTTTTTCTTTTTTTGAGAATTGGAGGTTTCCTGTGTGCACCGATCGATGCCGCACGGCTTTTTGTTCATTAACTTCCCCCTCTAATTGAGGGAATTGATTAGGGTTCGGCACGCGCTCAATCGGAACGCATTGATTTCTGTTTAAAGCTTTGGCTCCCAACTGTGAATCCACCGCAAGTACACGGTTCACGCCACAGAATGAACAGTTCCAACATCGTAGGTATTTATAAACAGTTTCAGAAGCATTATTTTTCCAAGAGGATAATAAAAAGCATGACCACTGGTAAGTAACACATAACAAATATAAATGCCGGCGAGATATGTCTTTTATCCTACTCGTGTATATTTTTAGGAAAATAAATAATATAACTGGGCGACCTATTTCTTCCGAATTGAAAGGTAACCAATTTTCCCCCTCCAAATATGTCCTTTACCCGTTGAATGTAAAACCGTTTCAATTATTCCAAGACTCATTTTACTCTGTTAAATTATTCCTTCGGTTGTTCTTTTTTTCTGGAGATAAATGAAATACGGTGAACCGATTTTTTTTTTGCCAAAGTGCGGAAGTTAAAAGAAAAAAAACTGTGAAACAAGGAACGTTTCCGTAGTGTCTCACTTATCAGGCTGACGTTCGAACATTTGAAAACAGAGTTTCGCTCCGAAAAAAAGAAGAAGGGAAAACAGGAAGGAGCGACGCCGAAGAAAATTCTCCAGCGGAGTAGACTAACGTGATCGGGAGGCGTGGGATAAAATGGTTTTAGCCTCCCTGACCCCCCCCCCCTTTGGAATGGAGTGTCAACGAGCCCCCGGCGCTGTGAACAGATTCGGATCATGGGATTTACTGGTCGGCGAAAGAAAACACCCGCCCCCAGCCACGGCCTAATAAATCAGACCCCCGGAACAACTTTGCAATTTATATTGAGGGGGGCGGGAGCGGCGACTTGCTGCACCCAACACCATATGGGACTTGGGCAAAAGTACGCAGAAAAAACCGCCTAGGAATTTACTACCCTCGGCAGTTCGTCCTTCTCATTATTACTACTTAAGCCCTACAAATACACTGGCACCGACGCACCAAGCCCTCAATGTCCTCCTTATAACATTCTTGCAAATTTAAGACACTCTGGTGATGGTCGCTTGTTCGATTTTCATCGGGCTGGATCAGCTTTGACTTCTAGACAGAATTCTTGAAAAGCGTTCGGTAGAATTCCTGTCGTCTTTTTCATTAACCAGAGTACGACATTCGCTAGTAACTCTCTACTGTTACTGAAGCAGAGGATACGGGGAATTTTCGTTCAATTACAAAATATTAAAGTGGTAATTTTTTTTGAGAAAAATGTTCGGTATTTTGAAAACTCCCTTGGCACGAATGCCTCACGTACCACTTTGTGCACTCAATAAGGTTGGTGCCAGGACAGAAAATGGATCTTTCATTTAAATTTTCTCTTTTTCAAAAAAAACACTAAAAGAATAACACTAGAACGACAAGAACAAGACAAGTGAAACTGAATTATTTCCAGCTTTGGTATTTTCATTGGGGCAACCGTTCGGGCAGATATTTCCAAAAACGTTCCGACTCACTTGTTTGGCAAGGGCTACTGTTTAAAAAAAAAAAGAAAAAAGAAATCCAACCGATCTCTCGGTTCCTCTGTAATTGGCCGATGGACCTCGGCAGAAGCCACACATTGTTGTAATTGCGATTACTTCTTATCATTATCACAAAGAGCACTCTGGACGCGAGTCGATGATTGCTGAAATTAGTATCGTAAACAATGAATTTGTTAATGAAGTATAGTGAATGAAGTCAAGTAAATTTTCGTCTATTGTGTATATTTTCGAGGTTGGAAGATAATCCGAAACCGGTTTCGACTCAGATGAAAATCCTAAAGAGGACAACGGGATCAGCTCAAAAATGGAAGACTGAAATAAATAAATTTTTTATATCGTTCATTTCTTGGCCCAGGTTGTTGGATCGTTGCTTATTATTTTAATACCCCTAATACATTATTATAATACGCTAACTATTTTTTATTACAAGGAGCCAGCGATGAAGAGGAATAAATTACTTCAGAAGTAATGAGCAGAATTTGAAACCCTTGCCGACTTGAAGTGAGAATGAGGAAGTATATAATTTTTTTCAAAAAACAAACACCAAAAGAATAACACTAAAACAACAAGAACAAAAACTTTGGTATTTTCAATAGCTTTCCTAGGAGTCGATACATCAGAGCCACCAAGTCGCCAATCATCAGTCATCTATTTTAAACTTATGGCCTATTTTTGGCTATATCCTATACCCTATATATAGAGGGTATACCCAGGGCCCTAGTTAATAGATATCGACCTCTGTGTTAGCGCTAATCGTTTCCGGCGTATGTCATGCCGACATCAGACCTTCACTCACAAACTTCATCACGTTAGTGATACGTTTATAGGTGCGCCCCGAGCACTTTTTTCTATGTCAGAATGTAGGTATTATTTTGCGAATTTTTCGTTGTATAATGATTTTTTTTTGTTAATTTTGACAGAACACGCATATGAAAAACAGTTTACCCGCTAACAACTGGGCAATATGTGTGACTGGTTGCCATAAAGAATCTGTTGCATAATCTAATATGATAGTCCAAAGTAACAAGAGAGTTATGAGGTTAATTAATTATGTAATACTTTTGCCTAGTAAACCACTACCGTAATAATAACATAAGATAATTTACTTCCTGGGGCGGAATTAATATTTAAAATTGGGACCATTTATAATGTCTCTAATTAATGAACGAACTCCCGAAATACCACCTAAATCCGTCATATTCCGTCATCCGTCCATTCGGTTGTAAGATTAATTGCATTTTATATAATAGACAGCGGAAAATTTAAAAATAATTAATTAATACAGTGAGAAAATAGTTTCGTCTGATAATTATTGACCGAGTGGAAGCAATAAATTCCTTCTGAAACTCGGCCATCGATTCTACACTGGCGATGCTTCTCCCGAGTTTAATGTGCACTCACGGAGTGCACACTTTTTTTTTCATTAAACTATCGCAACTTTATCCTATACGATCGTAACCAATATAATTCCCGAGTTCCTTGTGCAGGCGTTGAAAAGGTTTCACGAGTCTCGTTTGTCGTCCTACCGGCAACAAATTTTATTTAATTCAAGGATATAGCCAGAAAACTCTTTAGCCAAAAAATAAATTACTTACTTAGATTCAAGCTTATATACTTGGCGATTTAAACAATCTGTTTGATAGCAGCTTCCACAAAGGCCTATATATATCTGTAGGGTTATTCAGAATAGAAGAAAAAATGTTTACGGGTGAAAAAATTAAAAATATATTTTTTATTTTCTTAAGCTAGTTTTATTCGCTTTTCATTTAATGGAGCGGCGATAATTTCTAAAATATTACAAAAAATCCCCGATCCGGTATGCTATTTTCGCTCAATTCTTCTCGTCTAAATATTTTTTCTTCTACTTCCTTGTCTTGCCCGTCACTCTAAATTACGAAAAAACTTTTATAAATCAAAGTTTGGCTAAACCATGTTTAATACCTGAATCGACTCCCCGGCATTAATTATATTTTGTGGGGACGAGACTGTTTACAGAAGGGACGAGGACGTCTGGAACGAGAGGAGAGAGGTCTTGGGGAAGACGGGAGATGGATTATTCTCATATAGTGCGGCTGGACGGCGCGAAATAAACAAAGTGTTGTTTAGCCGCAGCTACCGCCGTGAAATTCTCAAATCCCGGCGGCGTCTCTCAATTCCTACCGGTCTGATACCGACCGAGGAGACGCCCCCAAACCACCGCCATTCACGTTAATGGAAAAGTATTCCTGGGGTGCCGAAGCTTTATTTGTTTTCACCGTCTCCCTTATCCTCCCCCCTCCTTTTTTTATTTTCTTCCCCACTTCTTTTTTTCCACTCAGATTGTACCCCTCGGATGGATTTTCGCGAAACCCGTACGGGCGCGAACCGTGCACCCTGCGGAAATAAACGCTGCCATCCAGTGTATACAGATATACCGAAACCTTGCTTTGCACTCAGAGAGATAACATTTTTTCATTTAATCTATTTTAATCAAATAGTAATTATTTCCTGTAGTAGTTTTCTGTTGATCCAGAATTTATTGAAAAAAGTTTATTTTTGATTGTTTGATAGTTATCGGTAGACCGATTAACTAGCGCACCCCTGAGTGTGGTGCGGAAATATACTAAAGATAGTTGGGTCACTAGCACCGATAAGCTAGCGCCCCCCTGAATGTGGTGCGGAAATGTACTTAACTAAAGTTCGTTGGGTCCACTTCCACTGATAAATTAGCGCCCTCTGAGGCTGGTGCGGAAATGTACTTAACTAAAGTTCGTTGGGTACACTTGCACCGATAAACTAGCGCCCCTCTAAGAGTGGTGTGGCAATGTACTTAACTAAAGTTCGTTGGGACCACTTGCACCAATAAACTAGCGCCCCTCTAAGAGTGGTGTGGCAATGTACTTAACTAAAGTTCGTTGGGACCACTTGCACCAATAAACTAGCGCCCCTGAGGGTGTTGCGGAAATGTACTTAACTAAAGTTCGTTGGGTACACGTGCACCGATGAACTAGCGCCCCCTTGAGGATGGTGCGGAAATGTACTTAACTAAAGTTCGTTGGGACCACTTGCACCAATAAACTAGCGCCCCCCTGAGGGTGGTGCGGAAATGTACTTAACTAAAGTTCGTTGGGTACACGTGCACCGGATGAAACTAGCGCCCCTGAGGGATGGTGCGGAAATGTACTTAACTAAAGTTCGTTGGGACCACTTGCACCAATAAACTAGCGCCCCCCTGAGGGTGGTGCGGAAATGTACTTAACTAAAGTTCGTTGGGTACACTTGCACCAATAAACTAGCGCCCCTGAGGGTGTTGCGGAAATGTACTTAACTAAAGTTCGTTGGGTACACGTGCACCGATGAACTAGCGCCCCCTTGAGGATGGTGCGGAAATGTACTTAACTAAAGTTCGTTGGGACCACTTGCACCAATAAACTAGCGCCCCCCTGAGGGTGGTGCGGAAATGTACTTAACTAAAGTTCGTTGGGACCACTTGCACCAATAAACTAGCGCCCCCTGAGGGTGGTGCGGAAATGTACTTAACTAAAGTTCGTTGGGTACACTTGCACCGATAAACTAGCGCCCCCCTGAGGGTGGTGCGGGAATATATTGAACTAAAATTCGTTGAATGCACTTGCACCGATTAACTAGGTCACTAAAAATACACTTTTTTCAATACATTTTGGATCAACAGGAAAACATTTATGATCGTAAATACACAATACCAGATAAGTTTCCTGTCACATATCTGTGAAGTCAGAACCTAATAGTTGTGACCAGTTGTGTGATCAAATATATATTTGACCGATAATAAGCTCACTAAAAAAATCCCTCCCAACCCAAATAAGACAAACAATAACTCCCAAAACCACAATAAACTTACACCTATATATACACATGACAAACAGAGAACCCACCACAGTACAAGTGGCAGTAACAGTCCAGTGAGGATGCCCAAGAAACATCAAAACTGCCAAATTGACTAAAGCCGCTACTGAAGATGGCGAGCAACCGAAACCGGTCTAGCAAAAGACCAAACCAGCGAGAGGAGAAAGAAACGCACCACAAAAGACCACAAAACAGGTATTCTAAAATGAAATAACTCTTCGAGCTAATTCAGAATTTTTTATTGTGCCAATATCACACAATATTGTACGGCGACTATTTGATTATTGTTTTAATAATTCTGACAGAAACATCAACCACGAAATAAGACTGACATTTATTGCTATTTCTGCGGCTGTGGTATAACATTTATGAGGAGGGTTAATAGTTGGGAGGTAGGAAAGAAATTTGAATCGCGAAAAGCAGAAATACAAGTCATCATCAATACCAACCGGTTTTTGCCCCGTTAATTTCCAGGGGTTTAACGGTTCTACCTTATAAATACGTCGTAAATGTAATTTTAAGGCATAAATAGACCTTGGAACGGGGGAAGGGGGTAGAGGCGAAAGTGTAAAAAAAAGTTATGAATGAGGGAAGGAGGGACAGAGAGGGAGAGGGATGAGAGAGAGAGAGAGACCTTAAAAAACTGCAAAAAAAGTAGAAACAGTCGCGTCACGATCAGGAGTAGAGAACTTGGAAGGAGCTACACGCAACCGTTCAATATCTTCCCTAATAATTCCCCAACTACCTACGCTTTATTTTCTGTTTTGAATTCGGCCAACAGTATTTAAACCAAAATAAGTTTTATTTTGTAAATAAGATTGTAAACCGTTTTGCGCATTTATAATTCGTCATTCTTTTTAAATCGACCTCTGTCATTAGAACGTTAGAAGACAATTAGGCGAATATTTTGAAAACATTGTTTATTACTCTCGCTGGATGATGGCTAAATACGTAATAATGTTAGAAATATAAAACTCATTACACCCAAATATCAGATGACCATTGATTATCTCACAGTTTAAACGTTATATTATGTTTCGATTTCCTTACTGCGGAAGTTTGATTATTTAATTTCTACTTTATAATAAAACAAAAATTACATTTTTTACGATTTCTTTACAGAAACCGGGTATTATTCAATAATTAATTACGAATTAATACTTCGTACTTAATACCGGCGTTATACTTTATACAGAATCGATAGAGGTCGATGCAGTATACAGTAGGGTGGACGTAAATATGTAATTATATTCACGAATGTAGACTAAGAAGACTGGAAACGAGGACTAAAGTTTCTTAGGCCCGGCTGTCCGAACCAACATGTGAGACTCGTTAATTACAATATAAAACTGTTTTCCAGTAACTGTAGGAAAATGCGAATAAGGCATCATTTCTAATGTGCACAAGCCGCCTTATATAGCGGGCACTAAAAGGGTCTGAGAAAGACCGTAGTGACAGTATCGCGCCCATTATGAATTATTTATATTCGGCATTTTACCGCTTCCGGGTTTGGTCGTAAAACGCGGACTGGGTAAAAGGGGATGCGTGTCTGCCGGCACAGTTTGGTCGATACCGTTCATCACCTAGACGCACAAATAAATTCATCTTTCTGTCTCCGAATTACCGGAAAACAACATAAAGCTTCGGTTCCCTTTTAAAGATTTACATAATGTTAAAGTTAATGTCAAGTTAAAGTCAATGTCTAGAAAAAAAAGTGGCGGCTTAAACGCCACCGGTCCAAAGATCTTCTCTGTCTAGAATAACAAGTCCGGAAAGTGTCACCAGTGGGTGATGATTTGAACCATGTCAAGTCATACTCAAATCAATTACACCTATGACATGTATGATCGTTGATTGTTGTTGTGCCAAAAAAAAAAATAAATGGTGGCTCCAAAACCTATTTCCTTCTCGGATAAGATAGTTCGAGTGAACGATACAACGCCAATCGTATTAGTTTTTCGATTTATCTTGTTACAGAAAATAAAACAGTAGAATACACAGGTCATATATACGCGTATAAAAGGAATTGGAGATTCTCCGAAGTTCTTAGTCTCTGAGAAGGGAATGTAATCAGATATCCTCGTGGAAAATTACCCAACTCCCCCTCTCACTATAGGAGGTTCTATTTCCATAACTTTTGAAACTCCGCGTCGGTTGGATTTACAAGAGAGATCCGCTAATTATAATAGAACACGAGAACTTAATTTCGCAGCAGTATATTGATAACAAAGATTTCCTGAGGCTAGAAAATGGTCTAGGATAGGGCCAAGTCAGCGAGTGGAGATAGAAAATTAAAGTAACAAACAATCATGTTTGGAGCTATTATAAATAGCGGCGAAATCCGCAATGACTTAGTTGCCAGTGCAATATTGCAGGACCAAATACATTATTTTACAGTGCTTAGCCAAATAACGAGCGAGAAATTTCGTCAATAGTGCATACGAATTATGTTAATAGTTCGTTGAAAAATATTTGTGCCGAGTACGAATCAAACACAGTTCAAAGCTCATACGAAGGTTATTGCCGTTGGGGGTTCTTCGGGGGTTAATCGGACGAGCGCTAATTGGGGGACTGTTCCAGCCTCCCAACTGTTGACTCCGCTGTTTGCCAAATAAAAATATATTTACCGTGCCCTCCTTTCTCCCTTTCTCTATCTCTCCCCTTTCGTTTATTCCTCCCTCTCTCCCTCCCTCCCGCTTTTGCAATAAAGGCCCAGGAGGGTTTTGTGATGCCCTTCCCCCTGCACACAGCGGAAAACCGAAATTGGGTCACACGTTGCGTATATTAGCGGCCTCCTCCTGCACAAACACATCCGTTCAATATTTTTCAACCGGCTTATTTACAATTCTGCCCGAGCATTCGTTAAATGCAGTCTTGCTGAGAACGCTAAAGGTGTTCTCCTCTTGATTCACATAAGGTGGAGTACAATCTCTCTTCACATTATTCATGGATAATGGTGCCCCCTCTCCAAAGTGCATACGCAAGGAAGCGTGTGGCAATGATGACTGGCGAAGTGCCCATGTATAATGAGACCAGGTTCGGAATTGAGTGTTATCAAAGGGACATTTCCGAGGTCACCGGTGTTTGGTAGTTGGACGGCGTGAACGCGTTGAACCGGAATTATCGCGGAATACTGACCGGGATTTTCCTCATCAACTCCTGCGTACTCATTACAATTAACTGGAGAGGGTTTGCTCGTCGTGCACGCGATGTAGGTACTGTCCGACAATATTAAACGAAGTGAACTGACGACGACAGGAACCATCTGTAGACTAGACCAGCCGGAGGGGCGAGATAACATAAAATTAAACAGGACTTAACTTATGTCCGTTCACAAATAAAAGCCCTAATTAATTATGGATTTTTAATGCGACTTTTCCACCGATAAAGTACAATTTGAATATTAATTTCAAGAACTGTATCCCCGGGGTGTTTATCTGTTAATGTGATCCGCCTGATAAAAATTCCGGCTAACGCGTTTGTAATCGCAGCACGGTATCGCCGCCCACTCGCCCCCTCCTAGGCTCCACCTCTGCCGCTTCTCTAACGCAGATTATAACAGATAAGCCTAAACATTTTTCAGGAATTATTTTACATTAATGGAGATAGCGGGAAATGACGTTTCAACCGTATTTGTTGCACGGTACAATTTCCAAGAAACCGTAATGTGGGAATGATAGGTTTCGTCTGCCATTCCTGAAATTCCTTTTTCAATTTCATTTCAAATTACCCTATGTCAACCGCCAAATAAGCTCGTTTGGCTCCGTCAGATGACAAAGTTGGGCGTAGGGCGTTGTATAAGGATGTATACGGTAACATCCCTCCAAGTTAGCAAACTGGGACAAGGCGAACTTTCGTTATAATAGTTCAGTTTTATCGTATCCCAGTTTACTATGTCGTTAACTTTAAACTAATAGTGTACTTAATCGGCCGGTTAACGTCCGCCGCCCTGTCGGAACAAAGAAAGTAATGCCTTCTTCAAGCCGTATATTTCTGCGATAAAGTTTTTGTTTTCAACGCGGTATCAGTCGCGTAAGGCTATTAGGTCCAAATAAGTGTCCATCTCAAATAACCATTGGCCAATCGAGTATATAGGCGATTGTTTATGATCAATCAGAATTCCTAAATAACATCCGGGTTCGATGTATCGACACAGTATCGCAAAGTGACTTCGTAGAGTAAAAAAAAGGGGTTGTGAAAAAATTTGTCATGGAAATACGCAGAAGGTAGCTTATTAGCGTGTTGCTTATGCTAGAGTTGCCGCGGCAACCGATATCAGTAATATCGAACCGGTTAGAAAAAGTTACGGGGGGTGTTGCCCAACCCTCGCGGTCGGGGTGTTACCTGCGCTTTGGTCGGGTTCTTACTTGGGGGAGTTGGAACCCCTCAGCTAAAGAAATATTTATATTAGAAGGAGGGTCGCGTAGAATCATCTATTTTACAAGAGTGGCCTCCTCCGCCCAACTGGCCCGCATAAAAACCAAAGATAAGATTGGATTAAACACCCCTGAAATGTGCGCGCTTTGCTCCCCAAAATTAAACCAAGAGTGTTAGTGGCACACAAAAATTAGTACTATTACTTACGTTTAATTGTATCTTAATACAGTATATATATATATATATATATATATATATATATATATATACATAACACACACAATACAATATACAAAATATACAATATTCTTTGTGATACAGATTAATATAGGATACATGTGTCATTTTGCTTTATCACGATTTAAAATTTGTGGTTTTTTAAATAAATATCCACGTTTATGCAGTGTATCCGAGCTATGAATCAAAGCCATAATTGGTAATCCAGATGGTCCTAAACAAGTGGGAGGACGCCGGCATTAAACACGGTACTTAAAGGGCCATTGTCGCTCGTGTTTTTGCCCCTCGCATGACACACGCTGCGACATAACTAACCCGCACAACCGACAAGCCTCGAGGCGGACAACTGTTTCAACTATGAATTAATATTATCTAATATTCGATTAATATTACTGTTGGCCACGTTAGAGCGGATCGTATAGGACATTTGCGCCCCTAGAATATATTTCGCCCATACCGGTCCATTCTGGTACACATTATAAGTTTCCTCTTTAATTAAGCGTAATAAATATTTCCAGTTTCAATTTTTCGTCCATTTACCCTAGAGTTAGTTCATTACTGAAATTTCCGGCGATAGTAAATATGTGGGCACAAAAAAATTGATTACAGAAATATTCTCTGTGACAGCATACTTAGTATCGATAAGGTTTATCAGTTTGGGTTCAGAGTGATTGTGATTAATAGCGAGATTATGATGAAATATAATACATCGGTTGTTTAACCAAGAACAGACGAGTTTCGGATTTTTTTTCAACCCGTAACTGATGATATTAATTATCACAGTCGTTCTCAAGTTGGACCTTGGAATTTCGCCAGTAATATCGATGAAGCGTATCCTAATTACTTTTAGTGTAAAACGTGGCGTACGACAATCAAGATGGAGTGGATACACCTTCGAATATTGCAAATAGGATACTCTGCTGGCATAAATTTAAAAATCAACAGTTTTAACCGCCACAATCGGTACTAATATATTATTATACCGATATATTAGTATACCGATTTTGCTCTCCTAGAATATAAAACGTACTTTGCTCGAATATTGTCACAGAACTAACGATCAGATGTGTGCTACCAACTACGCGCCCCATTCAGTTGCATCGGTGTCAACCCGTCATTATTAGTCAGTTGCACAACGTTGGTCCTCCCGACTCGGTCCGCGCTCAAGATTTCTGGCAAAGTTCCACAGTGAAAAGTCCCCAAATGTATAGGAACGATTTGCAGGCAAGATATATTTGTTTTGCCCGCTCGAGTCCTCACTCTATGAGCTGAATATTCGATAAACCGCCTTGTAAAGTCCAATAACATTCGGCCGTGTTTCGTTGCGATAAAACGGTATTTCTAGCGGGAACAACAACTGCGGATGAATATCCTGATGCGGGTGATTTAATCGGGTTCAAATTGCGGACATTTAATTAACACACAATATTACATATTCGTTTCATATTACTAGTTTAAAATACCTGTTTTGTGGTCTGCGAGGGGTTGGAATACCGTAGATTTCGTGTGTTTAGGTAGCAAAAGACCAAACCGGCGAGAGGAGACTGAAACACACGAAATCTACGGCTTCATATTTCCTTCGTTAGTTCTACCCCTCGGTAGTATTTTCTTAAATTTTCTCTTTAAATTATTGCACTTTACAGGGTCAATTGTATGTAAACCTGTGATGAAGTGTAATGTTGGGGGACAGATTTTCTGGCGTTCCTAGGACAAATCAATGTTCTCTAGACGTTTAAGACGTGATATTTCGAGTGTTTTACGATAATGTCACCAACATATATTCCAGAGTCGAACAAACAAGTCGGTTGTCGGATGTGTGTGGGAAGGCTTGCAGTTGTTTTGAGACCGTTCGGAAGGCAAAATAAGACATAGTCCTACTGCCGTGTAATCGATACTAATTTATTAGTAAACTGTTTTTTTAATAACAGTAATATAGTTCGTCGTGACACTAATCGCTCAACTATCGCTCTATGCCTTTTATAATTCCGGAACAATATTTTTAAGTGTGCAAGCGACGAAAACATGTCCATATATAATTAAATGAGCTGAGGGGTTGACCCAAGTTCGAACTCCTGTGGGTGACTAAAAATTTATTCAATTGAAATCTAAATCGTAGATATAAGGCAGCCTCCAATATTAAACAATGGGAGGGGCGAACATAATACGTAATACTTTAAATATTATTCTAGAGCTCGACTTTTCGGACTGGAAACCAAGACCCTGAATTCTATTTGATTTTATATCACCTTAATTCGTTCTTAAGCGTTTTAATGTAACGCCACAACAGATTCGTTACCGGAATTAACGCCGAACGAAAGGCAAGGAGTCGAATCCGTTCAGCTACAGGAGAAATGGTAGGCACGAATAAAATCTGTCATAGCGTGGATGAAACATATCGAAGAAGTGGTGTGTTCGCTCCGGCCAGCTTTCTCCGCATTACCGGAGGGCGGAAAGTGGAAACGAAATTTATTTATCAGCGCGGCTCTCCATGTGAAAGTGGCCCGAAGCCAAATTGGTGTACCGTCGAGGGGGGCGGTTAACGGGGCGCATGCAAGACCCAGCTGTCGATTAGCTAACTCATTGCCGAACATTCGGCCGAATGCCATTTCCATTTCAATCGGCCGGAGGATTACAAAAAAAAGAAATTAATATAGTTCGAATAGAAAATCGAAGGCGACTCATTGCGATCAAAGCCCTTAGATTCACGTTTCATCAGCGGATCGATGACACAGCACGCAGGACGATTTAGCCGAAACTCGTCGTAAATCTGTTAAATACCAAAACTTTAACTGGTTTTAATAAAAGTTTACATTTCGTGATATACTCAAAAAAATTTAATTATTACATTGACTACTATTATGCAGTGAGTTACTTGAACTAGAGGCCAGTATTCGATTATATTCATTTCATTAAATATATTAACATGAATTACAATACTAATTCGAGTATCTTATTCGATTGTACGAGCGGGCATTTAACAGAAAATTACTTTTTAACGATCTTCACCGATGGACTAACTCAACGCCAATACGGCGACATTTGCCGTTGTCATTAACCGATTACAAATTGCCAAAGGATGTGAAAGCCCCGATGACTAATGACCGGTCCCTCCGGGTCTACGGTATGTGAACTCCGATCTGGTGATATGCTAACTGACCCCTTGTCGTACGCCAATCGGGATGTCGATGTCGGGACAATGGTATAGAGTTGGATTCAGAAAGAAATAATAATTCCTCGAATAAAAGAAACGCTGTTAAAAACATCTGAAGACATGTTTCGTAGAAGGGCCATTACTGAACAACTCACATCATAAATATTCACGGATATAGAACACTTGGCATTACCTACCTCCTCTTCCATCTACTATGTACTAACGTGCTGTATCATGATAATATTGCGTATGATTAAATTACGAAAGGAAATATTCCCGTAATTATTAGACATAAATTAC
Organism: Lethocerus indicus; assembly: GCA_019843655.1. Taxonomy (NCBI): domain Eukaryota; kingdom Metazoa; phylum Arthropoda; class Insecta; order Hemiptera; family Belostomatidae; genus Lethocerus; species Lethocerus indicus. The sequence goes on along the minus strand of JACDQD010000103.1, from coordinate 9,655,084 downwards.
ATTGAACAACTTGACCAAACGATTTCAGGAAATACAAAGTTTTATAAACGAAACAAACAAGTTATATAAACGAGGAAAAATGTCTGGTATGAATATAGAAATGGAATTTATTTTTGGAATTTGAGGTCCATAACTGCTCGGTGGGACTGATTCCTTTTTTTGAAAGTTCCTTTTTTAGTCAAGTTCTCCTTTTCTGTACCTGTCTGCTCCTGTGGGCTTTGCCAAAAGAACCCCACTTTAATGCTTTGAGCAACCTTTGAATGATCCTTGAATTACTTTTGAATGCCTCTCGGCAGAAGTTTTAATGCAATTTGATTGGTCATTGAATGATATGTGAATACTGTTTAAACTGATTCGTTCATCGATTTATATTTCTTTAGATACTCAGACTGGTGAAAGTAAAAGGAAAATAATAGTGGGAAGTCTAAACTCAGTATTGTATATACAAATGGTATGTATAAAGTATAGTCCAAAACACCAAAAATGTCTGCCCATTGTAATGAGGCCTTTTACCCCTTCAGTTGACAGGGCAGGTAAAGCAAATTGAGAACAAGAGTTTGCTACTGGAGAGCAGCTCGTTTTTAAAAGCTGACAGGAGAAAACGAAGTAGTAGGATTACATGGCTGAATCAAGTGCGCTTTCAAGAACAGGCTTAGTGAATCTTGATAGTAATTGGATCGGGACGAAAATTAAAACTTTACCTTTAACAAAGAATTATGATTGCGAAAAACCTTTTTTCTAGACGGTCTCAGGTCTAGACAATTCGGCCACGGGAGATTATGTACGATATGAAATCGTAGTCGCCAAATAATAATTTGATGAATAAAATAAAAATGCGGAGTACAATGAAATAGATGGCTGTGACTCTATATTGAAGATACTTCCAACGGCCTGTAAAAGTGACGCCATGTTTCTTCTAGTTTACTCGTTGAATTCCTGGCGGTTTTACGATTTCCAGAAGCCAATCCAGAAGGCAATGGCAGAGGAGACGGGAGACGTAAATTCCATTGTCAGTAGCAATATAGTGGGCCACTGACGCGTGACCGCCATCCGGGAAGAACAAATTGAGGGTTTGTTGCGGTCATATTTCCGGGGAGTTATTGAGAAGATCATTCAATTGTACGAGCTTATTCCCGTCACGTAGCAAGCGCTTTCGCGTCAAAAAATTAATAAATAATAAACTCCCAACTGACGCCGTCCTAATATTTATGTTTTTTTGTGATACGGCGAAACTAAGTGACTATAGATAGACCTGCTATAGATCTACTTATGGCCTGTATACAATAGGAGATAGAGGTACGGAAAGCAGTCACAGCTAGAGCAGCGCGTCTTAGGTCGAAATCTGGAATAGTTATTGGACCATCGCGGACCTATCCAATCGAAAACATATTTTATACCAGCTGGACCGATATTTACTAATATGAGGAATGGGAGACATTCGTTTAATAATAAATTCTAACTAACCGACGCCGTCGTAATATTTATGTTTAACGCGACTCGTAAGGCGAAATGAAGTGATTATGTGGTCTGTATACAATATTAGATATACGTACAGGAGAGTAGATCACCTCTGTGAGAATGTGCCGCATCATCACTGCAAAGCTCACATACAAGCGAGTACCTCGAGTCTAGGTCCTAAATCTAGGATAACTCCAGAACCGTCGCGGACCTACCCAAACGTGAACTTTGATTATTTTACCAAAGTGTAGTACCGACATTCACTAATGAAGAGTGTAGTCGTGATATGGGGATGAGGTGGAAGGGGGATGAGGGTGGTGGCGCGTGGCGGGAGTGTCGGCGGTCGGTGGGAGAGTGACCAGAGGAGGGCCGTGGCAGTGGGCGCCCTTTGCGGGTCGATTTTTATTGGGTTAGGGCCTAGTGCAGGGCGAGGGCGAGGGTTAGGGCGAGGGCGGGGGCGGGGGCGAGGACGAGGGCGGGGGTGTGCGCAGTGGCCGCTACAGCCCCCAGTACGTCGTCTGGCGCCGCCGGCTCCGCAACTTCCCCCTCGGCACCGGCCTCCCCCTGTCTTTCTCTCTCTCTCTCTATCTCTCTCTCTCTCTCTATCCGTCTGTCTCTCACACACGGTACACTGCTAAGTATCACTCCGTCTCTCTTCGTTCCACTCGTCGTTTCTCCGGCGGAGCCTCGCGGCCGTTGCGGACCGCCCCGACGATCGTGTCCGCGGTGCCGGCCGTAGTAGCCCGCCTAATTTCGGGTCTGGTGTTCTAGTGTAGCCTCCGGCGGTACTTAACTGTAGTGTGCCCGCGAGAAAAGCCCAGGGAGCATGTTGGATTTTTCCTATGAAATCTGGTAAGTGTACGCGTATTTCTATGTCTGCGTGCGTGTGCGTGTGCGAGGCGTACTACTAGAGGTAACGTGTTGACCCCCTCCTCGCCCTTACCCTCCGGCGTATCGATTACGCGGGGGGGGTGGGGTGAGGGGGCGCCCCCCTTACCACTTCTCCACCCTCCCCTTACCACTTCTCCGCCCTCCCCCTTACCACTTCTCCGCCCACCGATATGCATAAATACGGCGGTAGTGTGCCCGGCTCGTACTATACCGCCCCATCGACCGCCCCTAGAATAAACCCTCCCGCCCCCCGCCTATTTAAAGTCGAATCATTGACTACTTACTATTTAGATAGTTCCACACTGAGCCTAAACTCTTTCCACAATAATTTACCCGAACCTTCTCGGTTTCTCGGTATAAAACGACCGGTTGGTGCCAAGTTGTCAGCTAAAAAAATGAATCCGGTGATTCTTGTTTTCTGTCAAAATGGGATTAAAGATTTTACAGAATTACGGAATATTTTACTGTTGATTTAACCGCCTTCAGTTCCAAATAAAACTCAAAAAAAATAATAACCTTTACCGGTTTCTTGAGTATAACCCAACCAAGTTACCGAGCTGTCAGTTTTTTTAAAAATTAATGGAACTTTTCTGGTATTTGTCCGGCAATTCTTCATTCCCGTTAATCATTTTAAAGATTTGAATTGAGTGAATATTTTCAGCTGTTTATTTGAAGAGAAGAGCGAAACGTTTCGGTGTCGATCCCGTGCCGCATTAGGATACCGCATTGTGTAGCGATACTGGTGTCAACACCCTATTGGAATATATAATCGTAATTTGGAAATTTTCGTTATATTCCACCATAATATAGCCGTCGATGAACTGTTTATGTAGTATTTAAATACCGATGAATCACTCATAACTACTTTTCGTTCAATGCGCACAAAACTTTCAAACAGTTCACGCGAGAAGTCTAGAAAAACAGTTGTTTCTATTCAATGTCATTGTCCGTTCCTTATCACTGTTTTTCGATGAATAAATTTCTGTGTTTATAACCCGAAGCCCTTTGTAAACAAGAGGTCCGCGGTTGCGAAAGCTTACCGACGGAGACATCGAATAACTTTGGGTAAAATACGAACAAATGCTATTTGGATATTGATCATCGGTGTGCGGTAGGAATAGCGGCAGTGGCAGTGCCAGAACTCTCGAGGGAGTTTTGCCCGGAGAGTTGGGAGTCGTATACAGCTCGCTAAACCGTTGCTCATCCTCCTCCAGTTTTTCCCCTTATTGACCTTCTTTGGTCGACCTTTCGCCACAAATATTTCGGCTATCGGTCGCGTATATTTTGCATTTTTATTCTATAAACCATTGCTCTTTATTGTTGCGACAAAATAATTAACTTTTCTGTAAAATTAAAAAAAATACATAACACAATAGTCAGTTGAATTCAAAGAAATTAAGCGTTAATTACTTATTTTGTCGAGAGTTGTTTTAAAATGCCGCGCTGTTTTTTTAAATAAAATCTGAAAGTTTGACACGCGTCTGTGGCCAAAACAAATACTAATCAATATTGGATATAGGAGGGTGATTTGATAACTAGGGTAAATTTATAGGGCGAATAGTTATTTTACAAGATTTGAAAAAAAACTCGCTGGGAGAAGTGTATTTCCCTAAATGGAGATTACGTCAAATATTTTTTTTCAAACACCGGTGTTAAAATTATTTTTTTATCGTACTTATCAAACCACCTTCCTATATGACAGAATTAAGTAAGTATAGGTACAGAAGTTATAATTAAAGAATAGTTTCCTTTCTATTTTTAGATGGACAGGTTCTGTGTCTACAGGGGCAATTATAGGAGCACGTAAAATCATTTTCTTTCCGAAAAATCGGGTACATTATGAAGGTTTTATTAGCGAGAAAAGAAACGGTAACGCCGGTCCGGTAATCATAACATTGGATGACTTTTACATTTCATCGTTTATCTGATTGGTTTTCGAGGCATGAATTATAACTGGGCGTAAATCACGAGGAAAGAATGAGAAAACGGTGCCTTCCTCGGACCGGCCTTTTCTTTTGTCCAAATTCTAAATTAGCCCTAACAGCCGAGTCTCATGCAAGAATTATTTTCCCACCCAACCCTCTCACTTCGTTCTTTTGGCCTTTGAACAACGGAGTAATGATTAAAATTCGTGATAAGTAGAAAAACTGTTCGGTGCGAACGGGAAAAATATTTTAATGATCCGAAACCCCTTCATTTGCCTAAAAAGAAATAACAGGGAACGTAAACAATAGGCATGGAACGAATTCCTAGATGATCGGATTATTGAAAAAAAACTTAAACATTCCTCGAGATTAATAAAAAATTCCATGAAAATGAGAATTCCTTCCTTCTATAAATCAAATTTGAGTTAGCCAGATTTTCTGCCTAGAAACTTGTCTAAAGTAGTGAGGTTACATTTAGCATAAATGTCTGTCAATATTATTTTGCCAACATTGATATTTATAAGTCGGTTAATAATGTTTCCTGTTCTTGATAAATGTATATCTTGCAATGTAATTGATTTTATGCTTCGTTAATAATGTCACACTATTCTTTTCTTGTAGTTTGTACGTATTTTGGGGCAATATTTCGTCATATTTAGTTCGAAGTCGGGCCTTATAAGCGAATATTCACTTATTTATATTAAAATTAACCATTTAACATTAAACATTCGCGCAATATTATCTTGTCTAACATTAGAAAAAAATTATGTTGCCATTATTTAAACAAAAATATTCCATAATAGCCTATTAACGCAACATCCAATAGGGTAGTCAACACTAGCAAGGCGCTTACTGCATAGCCCGCCTTACACGTCTGCTGTCCCATTTAGTCTATATTGAGCGCCGTGCCCATTGTTAGACTGCACCGAATATTAACCGTACGCTCGTGTAATCCCCTTTTAAATTCATACGTCCTTATTAAATTAAATTTTACAATTGATTTATGATGTAATGTCCCCATTTATAATAATAAGAGAGGGATGTTTATTAAAAATTAATAAATAAACTGTTGCAACGTTAATTACCTTCTTGCAAACGTTTAAATTATATATACTTGAATTTTTAAAAATTTAGAGGCCGAATACATTCCCTGAAATTGAATTGAGTGAGACGAAATTGAATGCACCGTTCGAAAAATGGCATTAACAAATCTGAAATGGAATACAATTTCAGTTTAAGATTATTCCGTTTTGACTGACACAACATGAAATTCCGAATTTCAGGGCCAAACCGTGTCGCGATAATGGGCACGAATCAATTTCAAATTGTCACCGACTGGCCGCCGCCCGACTATAAGTCCTAAGCCGGTAATTTTCAATCCCGATTTAGGACTGGAAATTTAAAGGGGAAAAATTCGGCACTCGCATGACTGGAGTCAACTCCCCGGCTATTAATGGATACAATCGATCTTTCGAGTCTTTTTCTTCTTCGCCAATGGGGTCAACATCTTGTCCGATTTAATATCTCCTCTTTAAATTTGAAAAGCTTCAAACCGAAAGCGTTCGTGGAGAAAGAGATTATTTTAAGATTGGCCGTAATTCGGTTGAACTGGACAGGAATTGTATAATGCTATCATTTCAATGTTAATGGAAAAACAAGATTAGTGTCTTGAAGAAAAATTTTCCTCTCAGTATTAATCCCACTACGGATTCTGTAGATATTTCACAAATTTTGCCTCACATCCCGAGATATATTCATAAATAATCTGGAAGATAATTCCACGAGGAAATACTCCAATAAACTGAAACCAGTTCAATCGGTATCCTCCCAAATTGAGGGTAGATTTACTACCTATAAACGCAATGGAAAATGATTCTGTTTGGTTTGTTTATATATGAAACGGGGGGTGGAAGATTTGGATTTTCTGAGGTATCATTGGAACCGAAATGTTTTGAAATCCCTACTGACGGTGGGAGCCAGGAGTGGAAACAGAGAAACCATAAAAGAACGATTACATTACGGAAATATTTTAAATCGAAAGTCATCATCTCAGTGGCATTATAGACAAAATCTCAGTCTGAGGAGAAGCTGAAATTCTTTTTAAAATTTAATTTTTCCTATAGGTCCTCGCGAATGTTCAGGTGTTGGCTTTTAAATGTCGGAGCTGGGCAAATCGATGCTGCCGTTCCGAGCCGCGCTCGTACAGGAACATTCGAGCCACCGTTAACCGAGTTAACCGTTTGATTTAGCTTTCAGTAAATTCCGTTAACGGTTGTCCAGTAGGAGAGGAATGCGGGCGAAAATGGTCGGGTTTGGCTCCGCCTTTCCCGTTTGGCGCGGAATGCTTCAAATCGCCCACGGCCAGCGGACACCACAATGCTAATGTGTCACTCAAAACCGCCCCTAAATCACGACCGATGCCCGCATAAACAGAATTTATAAGACTCAATTTATCAAGCGCAGCCGACAATTGTCGGCTTTACAATTGCAGATTATAAATCTGACTGGAAATGTCGATACTTTTCCGGCTACGTTAGAACGTTTTCACAGAATTTACAGAAATTTAGAAAATAATAATACAACGATGATTGTCAATTCGATCAGTCGTTTTTGGATTGCAAAGAGGAAAATTAAGTAATGTCCTGAAGAACTTCTTATTTGTCATATTCCTTCGTGTAATCCCACATTATTTTACGAATAATGAAAATCATTTATAACGGATAATTTCTGTGGTGATTTTAAAGTTTTTCATATTTTCTTATTCTTCCAGTGTAACCAACGCGTTTTTCACAATTCATGTTCAGAGCCGTTTATCGCATTTTGAGATTTCCTATATTTCGCACGTTATTATTTCCCTTCATTCCAGTCGCGGCCGTCAATTTGCATACGAGTTGAGGAAAATCTCGCGGCAATCTGATTTTACTTTTATAAACTGGGAAATTGAGACGGGGTCAGTCCTGATATTAACATAATCGCTTTAAAAGAAAAGGGGGTTATAATTTTTTTTTTAATACCTTTTCAATATAGTCGGCTCAGTAGGGCTCTGACGGATATTTTAATTTCACCTAACCACCATGACGAAATTTATAATACCTTCGTTATTTTTTGATATTATAAAATGCGAGAAGCTTTTACAGGTTCTGTCACAAATAGGTTTTGAAAGATAAATTAAATTTAATAATGCAAGAAAACGCTGAACTGTAAAACGAAACGTTTAATGAATATTAGAAGAATCAAAACCACAAAAATTATAATTGTTTGTATTTCTTGTTTTATACAAGGAGACACATTACGATCTGTTATGGCTCCAGATTTATTTAAATATATATTTAAATCTTGTAATACTATGGGACTTTTCCTGTGTTTGGAAACTATCTGAGCGGACTCCACCGGAAGGGTTTTCACTGTTTTCTTCTGGAAGTCTCCCGGGTGTAAGTTCCCGACTCTTACTGGTTTCCATCCCACATCTCATTGAGACATTTAAATATTGATGCGTTTAAAATATCCGAATTTTTTAATTAATTTCAAATTAAGAAAAATTGAAGTGTACGAACGTAAAAATAAATATCTTCAGACAGGTCAAAAAATTGTGCAAAGAGTTTTCGTATTTTCGGGTTTTACTTGGGCCAGGACTGCACTTTCGCCGGCAGCTTCAGGGTGCGAAATTTTATTAACGGTCGTCGATTGGCCCGAATTTCGAAATTAAAGCGCCCGCCGATGACGAGTCGTGATTTGTTTTTCGTTCATTTCGCGGTCGGACATTTTCCGCGGTGGGAGGAACATTTGTCAATTGTTAACAGCCTTTACACAGCGGCCAAAAACGGGGGGTGAACATACCCATAGCTCTCCCACCAATGGGGCAGACAGAAATGAATTCAGTAAGTTCGATTACCGAACAGACATTATTAAATATGTTTTACGATAAATATTCGTTGGGGAGTAAATTTGCTCAAGGTGTTGTTTAGAGCAAGGATAACTGGCGGAAGTCCGTATCGAATTTTGCACGGGCTTCCATTTCACTGACGGTGGATATTTTTTAACAGCCCAATTTCATTCGAGGATTAAACGAATGAAATTGAAAGGTTTCTCTGTGGAAGGCTTTTCGCGGTTATCTAACGTCGATTTTCGCTCGTTTGGACATTCAACCTTCGCTAAAACCTCTTGCCTCTCGAATCTGATTTTAAAATCACCTATGTATATGTATATATATATATATATATATATATATATATATATATATATATATATATATATATCCACTTTATTTATTAAATTAAAGCCACACAGAGGATTTGATCGACCAACAGATCTATAATGGGGGGTAGCTAAAGCATTAAAATTTGAGGCAACCAAAACCTTAGATACAATGTATCATTAATTTTATATACATACTGTACTGTGTTGGTAACACAACACCTTGCAAACGCAGTTTATTATTCAGAAAAATGTTCACTTTGGAATAATTCGAAACACTGTCACTAAGAGAATAAATGTGAGGAATCAATTACATTCTCTGAAGAAATATGTTCTTTATTTGACGCTCCGTTTTGATCTTGAAATCATATCTAATAACCTGTTTGTTAGTATGTTAATAATAGGGTGTTCGGGAATTGTTCTGGGACTAAATCATGGCATCCTAGGACCACGAGACGGTGGAGGAAGCGCCAGGACCTAATAGGATTAAGGAGGCGTTTGTTAGAACCTGTTAAGGTTAAACCTAACTTATTATTAAACTAAGGGTTGTAACGCTGGAATAAGCCTGTTTCAGTCTCAGAATTACAATAGCTTTTAATTATACGGTATTCGACCACGTTAGTGCCAAGGCGACTAACTGATCACCTCGTTACAGTTATCTGTAGAGCTAACCGGTAGGTGGGCGTTATCCGGAGAAGCCGAAAAAAAGACATCGGCTAGAGCGGGGCTATTTCGAGAAGGCGTTTAAATTAACTTAAGCCGACACTTGGCAACCGACCGCCACATAGGAAGGGGCTGATTTTGCAGGAACTTAGTTGGCTTGTGAAGCAGTTAGAAACAGATCTTCAAATATCCATCATTTTCTTATCTAGGCTCTGGAATTACGCCGGCAGTTCACCGGCAGGCGCCCGATTCGCGCCGCATAAAAACCAACGTCACCTGCGAATATAATAACAATAAAGTTGAACGGCAGCCAACCGCGTCGACTTTAAACGGTCTCAGTGTTGATATAATTTTATTGCAATTCTTTTACGTGCTTCAGACTTAGAGACGGTTTAAATTTATTTGAGGTTTTTCTTCGCGCTGACACCTACGCAGTGAAATCAAGCTTGCGTATAATTTTACACCCCGCCGTTAGTCAACTCGGAAATAAACCTGGGATTTTCACGATTATGTTATACTACAATAACAATTAATTATTTTGAAATATTCAGTTTAAAATAAGCATCGTATTAAAGGTTTCAGCAATATTCAAATTCATATGACACTACTGTTTACTATCTAGTAAGGGCTGGAGCATGAGTACATTCGTGTTATCAAATCGCACTGTCACTAAGTATAATTTTAAATATCGTAGTCATGACTATTTGATGTGCCTATTAATTTGTATTCTTTCCAATAACTAGGTTTACTATTATGTTGGGGGCGGGCATCGAAATCTTTTGAGATTTTGCTCTACTGGTTGGAATATATGAAAGTTTTAACCTTACGTTCTAAACCAATTTGTTCCTCCAGACCAGTTAACAGGTATTCCGACATCGAAAAATAAAGTATAATTATTGAATGTTATGAATTGTCCGATTACTATATCTAGGTGATGACCGCCCTGACGTTTATAGAACTTGGAATTGGTGTAAAATAGAAATATTTCCCGGGCGGGTAAGTTTCGTCCGGGAGATGACATTATAGGCGGAGGTTGGGACAGGGTTCATTAGAAGTGTTGAAGGTCCTGGAAGTGAGGGGCTTAGTGGAGGTGGACGTCGCCTATTTCCCTGGGGGTATCGGCCTCCAGTCGGAATCGATATTTTCAGAAGCCCGCTAGCCGGACGGGGGCCCCCTTTCGGGGCTTTGGGTCGCTCCTCCTCGCGATTGCTTTCTTCATTGTTTCGCTTATCTTGTGCGCCCCAAACCGCAACTCCCCAGAGTATTTTACGCTTTTTCCGTCCGAATTTCCTTCGATTAGAAACCCATTATCGCTTCTATAGACCGCCGCTGACAACTCCAATTTGCCCCAATAAGTTCGAATAAATAGTATTGAAACGACATCGTGTTGAATCCATTTGAAATTATAGGTCATTAAAATATTCGTAGGCGCCGAAAAGGGTATATTTTGAGTGAATAACTTTTCTATCCATAGTAACATATATAACACCCTGTTTTACGTTCAAATTTTTGATACGTTGGTTTTGGGTGCAGTTGAACTTAACCCACTAACCAGAAATGCTTTGAACTTGTCTGCCTTACGACAAAATTAATCGGTCAATCTTTCGCTCTAGGTCTAATTACGAATCGATAATTGGACTAATGTATAAACTTTAATTCAAATTACTTAACACTAAACCTAGATAAAGCAGGGGAGAATCATAAACAACGAGGCAATCGGGCCCATTAAAAATGAACCGTCGCCCATGCTTCGGAATATCGTAGCCTGAGAGTCAACCGAGTAGATGGGCCGATGGATGGCCCCTCTTGATTTTTTCTCCAATCGATAAAGAACACGAGATAGGGGACCTCCCGCCACTTAAAATTGCCATCCCCTACAAACGCCCCCGACCGCCCTCCAAAAAAAAGAGTCCGTCGCTGTCAAGTGTCGAAAATAACCCGTCGAATCGCTCATATCTATCGCCGAAAGAAAGGTCCTCAACGATCGGTCGTCACGAGGGTCCTACCCCAATTTGACCGCGACCGCCAGATGTAATTCTTATGACTTCGCCGTGCCCGGACTTCCGCGCAGAGATCTAGATAGCCGTGATGGGGTAACGACTTGGACTGTTGGAGGCAAATAGCAGTTCCCAGAGGTCATTATTACCCCCAAATTCATTTTATTCTCAGAACCCGCTCCATTAAACTTTACAAGTCGTCCTTATACTTAATGATCTCGGTAATATACATAACTGGCCATGAGCTTTCAGATGCCCATTTTTACCTTTTACCTCCGTTTACGTACCAGCCGAACTTTCATTAAATCCAATATTACGGGTCATTTGCCAGTATTAGCCAGGAAAAATATGAATATTTATGTGATGTGTCCAAAGGGATGTCCACACACATAAATAAAAGTACATACACTTTTTAAATTTTTTATACACAAGGGGTGAAATCATTAAATACCGAGACCTGCTGCCGCAGACTACACTATTCTCGATTGGTGATATAAGGCGGATTGAATAATTGATCCTTTTTTCCCCGATTTGCAATTTAGATGCGAAAGAAAATATTTTTCACGGTGGCGACCTGAATTTTTCATCAATTGAAAATTAAATAGGATTAAAAGAGAGGGACTGGTGAGCTCCTGTATACTCGTTAGAATTCAGTCCGGTAGTTTGTCCGTAACATTTGATTTCCAGCCTTTGAGTGGTCATAAGACCGCCCATCTCAAAATACATTGTGACGAGTGTCATCACTTTGGCACTTGGGATGATTTTTGAACCACCCTGAGGGTGGTGCGGAAATGTACTTAACTAAAATTCGTGGGGTACACGTGCACCGATAAACTAGCGCCCCCTGAGGGTGGTGCGGAAATGTACTTAACTAAAATTCGTGGGGTACACGTGCACCGATAAACTAGCGCCCCCTGAGGGTGGTGCGGAAATGTACTTAACTAAAATTCGTGTGGTACACGTGCACCGATAAACTAGCGCCCCCTGAGGGTGGGGCGGAAATGTACGTAACTAAAGGTCTTTGGGTGCACTTGCACCGATTAAATAGATCACTAAAAATAAATTTTGGATCAACAGGAATCAAGCCGATTAACAAAATCCCTCCCAAGCCAAATAAGACAAATAACATCCTCCAAAACCACAATAACAAGACACACATATATATACACACGACAAACAGACAACCACCACAGTACAAGTGACAGTAACGGTGCAGTGAGGATACCCAAAAAAACATCCAAAGTGCCAAAGTGTCTAACACCGCTACTGAAGATCAAGCAAAAGACCAAACCAGCAAGAGGAGACAGAAACACAGGAAATCTACGGTATTCCAACTCCTCGCAGACCACAAAACAAGTATTCCAAACTAATTATAAGTTCTTCCTAACAGTTACATCATGCTACCAAATAGACATGATTTATATTTCTCGTTCTAATTCCAATAAATATAATCTCTTTCTACAGTAAGAGTGCCATGAATTTTTGTTTGTTGCCCGAATTCACTCCATTGAATGACCTGAGTGTGCCTCTGCAAACTGAATTCTGTTCATCCTTGTTGCACTGGCCAAGAAAAACACTGTTGGAAATGTCGCAATGCGATTGAATCACGGACAACAGGGAGTTTGTTTTCGGACTGCCGGGAGTTGTTTGGCGGCGCTCCGTTTTCACAAGTGGACGCCACTTCATCACGCGCACGCTTTTGTAAACAGGTCAATTTAGAAATTTATACCGGCCTGAAATTACGACTTGCATCCGCCTTCCGGTTGTCGAAGGGCGAGTTCATTTTGGTAGCCGGTGGTTGAGCGGGTGGGTTTTTGGTGTTGGGCTCCCCGTGCTTGTTCGGCGTCGGATCGTTCGGGCTTTTACGACGCGATGAGCCGGCCTAAAGTGTCCCCCCCCCCGCTGTGTTCGCATTGGCACGGTGTCCCTTTAGGAGGGACACGCTACACAAACTGTGAACCACAAGCACGCGGCTATTACCCGAATAAGGGCCTACGTCCCTTCCGTCCCCGGGATTAAGACCGATAATAGAGTCCCAAGTACCTTTAAAAAATGTATTCTATTATTATTATCGTAAGTATTTAATCACAGCAGTACATTCCCTTAGTTCAGGTATTGCACATACATGAAATTTCACTACGAAAGATAACCAGGTTCTGAAAACCCAACACGCCCATATCCATTGCATTTACTGAATAAGAAATAGTGCACTGTTTGAAATAAATCTACCCCCGACTGGGGACGAAGTCGATTAAATAATCTGGGAAGGCAAGGTTTTTATCCCAGCGATCAACTCCGGACAAGTGGATTAGGGTGGTTTTCCCCCAGCGAGGTTTCTCCTCTCTATGAAAATGAAACAACAACACGCACGACTGGATATTGATAGGGAAATTCTGTTTCCGGAATGTTTTGTTGTCGCGGAAAGGCGCAGCTGTGCGCATAAATTTGGAGTAAATCTTCTGAACTGTGCTTCATCGGAGAATCTTCCGAAGTTGTTCGGTAGGCGAGGGGCCTTGAGGCGGAAAATTCTTGTTATTAATAAAGGATAAGACGAATGTTTGTTGTCCGTGTCGCTGGCATTGTTTTGTCGGAATGAGCGAGCAGCGTGTACCCACGTCCGGGGGTCACCCCCACAAGTCGAATCAATGTTGCATCGGGCAGACCCCCCTTATTCCTCCCACCGAGAAAGTCGACTGTCGAACTCGAGTTTTTCAATAATTTAATACCTCTTTTCTATCTCGAGTTCGAATTTCAGAGCCGACGTTGCACATCCCCGGCTTCAATTCGTAATGCCCGCTCGATACCCAATGCGTCACCTACCAGAGGGTGAAATGCGAGGGAGAAATAAAATTCCTATCGACGGTTCTAGAAAACGGCAGCACGACAGAACGCCATGTTCTAACCAACGTATGCAACATAAATAATAACAGAGCTAATAATTGGTTACAGTCTTCAGTCGCATACAAATACCAGGATATTCCTCCAACCGACACATACTACTCCAAAGTTTTCTAATATGCACTGCTACTGAAGATGGCGAAAAATTTCTGTTGGACTATCCGAATCAAACATTTCTATAAACCTCTGAATAATTTTTTTGTTGGCATTTTATGGATCAGATATTCTGGTACTATCGAAGTAGTTATAAGAGAAATCATAACTGTCTTGTAAAATACGTATAAGATATTTTTCAGTAAACTGGTCTATTATCGTCGATATTTGTGATGATTTGTGGTCTTAACGTTGAGCTATCTCGCTGGATTTAAGGCTCATATCCATCTTACGTATGTATATTTATGTTCACAATATCGTTAATATAACATTCCCTGCCCATTCACGATCTGACGTATTACCCTATCGGGCGAGCGATCGAGACTGTGTTAGATCGGTCAATACGAATATGTTCCTCTCCTCAGGAATATTTCCCGTACCGGGCCGACATCTGCTCCATTTGAGCCAACATTAATGTTCCCCATACGCTCCACATATCGGAGAATACTGTTCGCGAAAGCATAAAAAATGCCCCGTACAGGCGCGTTCTGCTCCCGGGCAATTTAGAATGTTTGGCAATATCATTCCGGATTTTCCTGCCCATTCTAGATGAATTTTTCGTACCAGAATACAGCTCGAAAATGCAACTGACGTTTTACAGATATTGTCGAGCACGAATAAACAAAAACCTGCCGATTAAATTGATAACTTGTAGTAAAAGACAAGTCTGTGACACGTAGACACAAATGATGAACAACCTCAGCCCTTCTGTAGAGGTTCATAATTAATATTTGGCACACTAAAGGAGGGAGGTTGCGGTGATTAACGAGTTACGGGCGTCATTCCTTTTTTGTTGAGAAAAAGATTTGACAAATTAACTTCAGGTAAGTTATGTCTTCCCTTGATCTTTCTCCCCCTGCTGTGTCTATTGTTTCCATTTTATTCCCTGCAAGGATTTTTAATAGCACTAACTAAATTATATCTTCCACAAGGGACTATTTCAGAGTTCCTTTTCTCTCTATAAAGAGAATTATATTTAGCGATTGTCTGCCTGAATTATAGTTGCAGGT
Source organism: Lethocerus indicus (assembly GCA_019843655.1). Lineage (NCBI taxonomy): Eukaryota > Metazoa > Arthropoda > Insecta > Hemiptera > Belostomatidae > Lethocerus > Lethocerus indicus. The sequence goes on along the minus strand of JACDQD010000103.1, from coordinate 9,639,895 downwards.
TTGGAACTACAGTGACGGCCCACTAGATCTATAGGAGCAAGTTTAGAATTATAGTGTCTGCGTACGCGCATAACAAGGTATAGTAAATTGGGTCAAATAAATACGGGGGAAAATTAATAAATTAGTGAGATTTCTCGTGGATAATTTTTACAAGTTGATATCGCACCACGATACACGTCTCGTATTCCTCACACCGCATTCGCAGACCGCGCAATAAATACCCAATAACTTTTGTAAGTACATAAAAAAAATTGTCGACTTCAAATGATTACAACTTACAACCGGCAGCTCGGTCCTTTCTACGAATGAGACAGGAAACCACTCGGTATTTAACACTGAGAACTTAAATACCTTAAAGTTTGACTAATTACAATAATTGTAACTCGAGATAAAAGAGAGGGAAGCATTTTTCCATGAAAATTTCCTGTACAAGGTGCAAATTATGTAATCGGCCGGCTGATATTTTTATTTATCGCTCTCAATTAATTCTTCCGATAGGTCCGTTCGAAATTAGCCGACTGGTAGAGTAGCGGGAAAGCGATAAAAACTGTCCGGCCTGCGTAAAAGTTTTCCGACCGCCGTGTATTCATTCCGTTTTACTTTGGTGTGAGCGATAATTCTGGGTTTGTGCGGGGGTCGAAAGCTCGCGCGTCACAAATTTATAGTACGGGGCTGAGTCGTGTTAAGCTAGGCAGGGGGCAGGGCACTCTCTCACTTTGTGTGTGTCTGTGTAAGTTGCAGAGGGGGGGCCCAGGGAGTATGAATAGTTATGAAGGGGGTGCACCCACCCCAACGTAACGATCCGGGTGGCGCCCGCACGGCCACGCACCCAGGTGATGAATAGTGCCCCGCCCGCCCACACGTCCAATAAGATCGCACACAACCAGGTGACCCCTTAATTGGAAACGCACACGCGTACCACCCCCCGGCGCACACACCCTCACACCTCACGGGCCCTACCGAAATTGAATGTTGCAGAGGGGCGTTAATTGACCGAAATAATTCCGGGGGCGGGCTATACTACAGTTATTTTTATTCCTTTTCCGCCGTCGCGCCCTCCACCCCCTACCACGTTCTGCCATTATAGGCGCTGCCCAATGGACGGATTCTAAACCCCCAGTGAAACCAAAACTGTGGCACGACCACAACAACTTCGCATGGAATAAGTTAACTCCAATTTAAAATTTAAATCGTAGACTTAACCTGAGGTCTAAAGACAGAGGCATGTAGCGAATGTAAGACAGGTAATAAAAGGTTGTTTATTTTTAGTGAACAATGTAATAATAATGTAATCTTCAGTTTTGATGTAAATAAAATACATTAACGGCTGATGCTTACAGGCCGTGTTTTGATGGTCTAGTATTAGCGCCGTCAAAATGTTCCGACAAAATTGTGACTATTTTATGGGAAACTCCAATGGATATTTGCTATTTTTGTACCTACTCAATTATGCCTATGATGTAGTTGAGGGATTTAGAATATATTCATGCGTTATACATACGTTTATATATTTTCTCTAGCTTTTCCGGTTCTAAGATAACCGACCAAGCAAGTTCAGATTCGTTCCATAAATACGGTTTTCCCGTTGTAGCCTAAATATAGCTTATCATCGCACTGTTTGTTCATTTCAATACAATGGAGTTATTCTTTCTTTCGCCGAAGAGTACCTATTCAGTGAGTCGGCGAAAGTTTTATAATCCAATCTCTCGTCCAAACAACCGTAGTACTCCTGTTTTTACCCAAAAGCCGTTTTGGAACATAATGAAGTACTGGATAAAACGGATTTCACTGTCCCGTTTTGTAATAATTCAAAACGGCAAAATGATTCTTTCAAGGCGCGGTCGATAAATTCAGCAGTACGGAGGACTGTTCTGTTTAGCGGGTCCGACCTCCTCGCTTTTTTCTCCTCTTGGACGAGTTTCAAACGGTCCCGTGTCCTCTCGGTCCCGAATAATCGCCCGCTTTTCAAACATAACACGCTCTAAGCTCCGAAGTTGTACATACCCAGAGGGGTTGAGATAGTTCACCGGACGAAACGAGAAGTACGAAACGGTATATGAACTTTAGTGCAGTGGGCAAGTTCAATCTGATATCTATCGATCCCAGTGTCGAAATCGGTCCCACCTTGTTTATGGAGAAAGTGGGTTTCGGGCAGATAAGACTACCTGGTGTTTAGAACTTAATACTTGCATTGAAAGGTCAAATATTGCGTATTGATTACTAATAACGCACAGATAAAGTTGATGACTTTTCTAAATAGTGGGCTCTTAAAATTCTATTTGGGTGATATTTATTCATGCCAGTACTTTATTTACGTTAAATTTACTTTACTGTACATTTATGTTTAATTTAAGCCGAAATAACCAACTTTACAAAAGTAACAAGGTAAAATAGATCTGACCGATTCGCTACGTGGTGGTGAGAGCAGAGGGATATGTTCCTAGGGTGTTCACTGTGACGGAGATTAAGCCGAAGTTGTGGAGTTTGGGTGTTTTATTGCTGAGACTGGAGACGGAGTCTGTTTACCTTCGGGTGGCCTAATCGTGAGGAATGTGCCAGTGGACTCTCACATATGTGACCAAGGGCCAGAAGGGATTCGCTTGCAGTTGGAGGTGTTCGGACTTTTTGTCCCGAAGCCATTTTGAAGCGGCCCCATTAAAACATTTGACCGGCGGGTTGGGTCCACGGGAATAAACGGTCATACCAATAGGGTAATGTTCTTAGTCCTAACCGACATCAGTTGGAATAAAAATTCCATTTAAAAAATCTCAAAATTGCTGCAAATTATACTTGTGGAGGCCGTGTTTCGATGGTTTAGTATTTGAGCCGTTCGAAGGTCTAACACTCACAGCTCAATTGTATTGCGGGTCTAGTATTGCCCAACGCCGCAAACATAGAAACATTTATGAACTCGGTAAGAACCAGTCTCGCATATTTAATCACATTATTTGCTGTTTCTGATATTCTTGTCCAATACCAACCGGCATGATTTGGCCCTTACAAATTACCATAGTCCGGTACCCGGACTAACGGTTACCCGGTGTAGAGCCGGTACATCGTAGACCGGAAAAGGGACTCGGCTTATTAACTCAGTCGGTATAGGGCAGGACTCCTAGATTAATTAGGGTATCGACTGGAAGGGTAAGAGAGGTTACCGTAAACTGTACAGGGCGCTAATTGTTCGAACCGTGTGACCTTTCCTAATGTCAACCGCTCGCTAACCGGTTTCCCAACCTACGAGAGAGACCCTAGCTCAATTTCCACTTAATTAATTTTACGGAATAAGTAATGCCAACCTTGTAATTACTGCGGGCTTTTCATCCAGCATTTTCGGTAGGGGGGAGGGGGTCGATATTTTCCGGCCGCAGGAATGATTAGATTCAAAATATTTTAGTAAAATATTCCTAGCGTGTCGCGTGTCTGCGGGCCTTAACACTATTTCCGAGCCCGACTATACATTATGAAACTATTGTTAAGAATATAATTTTTCTCCCGACCCTCTTTCTTCTCGAACGTTTCTGAATGTTAAAATTCTTTTGAAGTAATAGCGAGCTGCGACACCAACAAACTACACGCAATAAATCTTGCCTTGCTTTATTACGTAGCCCCGTTTCGCGTTCCTCAATGTACATTAATTAACTTCAAAACGTATATCACTCCACGGATGTGAAACTGTTTATTTAGACACGATTAAGTTGTAGGGTTGTAGTTGAAGGGTAAGAGAGGTTAGCGTAAACTGTACAGGGCGCTAATTATCGAACAGTGTGACCTACAAGTTAATAATTTTCATGAGAATTCAATAATTTCATTACATAAAATGAGTTAAATATTCTTATATTTAAAATGTAATATTAAAGGATTTAACCCAATATTTCGAATAAAAACACTGGTCCACTTTTTTTGTTAAGTGGACTTCGGAGATTTTCTGTGGGGTTAGGCGTCTCTGAATGGCAGGCCTGAAGGATTAAAATGTCCGGAAAACTTGTAATGAAAGGATTTATATAGAGAGCTAAATTGGGAACAAAGGAACGTTAAGACCATTGTGGGCAGAGTAAATGGCATTGAAGGGGGTCGGCAATTTTTCTGAAAATAATGGATTGTACTCGTGTATCTCAGAAACAAGATCTCCGCTGAATATCATATCTAATTTTAGACCAGTTCGCATAAATATAAAACGACCTCGTTAAATACAACAGTTTTTTATTAAATGTCCAATTATTCCGAATTCACAACACTCTCGGGCACAATTTAAACCGACACTGGCGATCCCAATATTGTTGGTCTTAAATCTACTTATGCTTAAATGTTGGGGAGAGTGAGATCGCGCAATACTTTGGGAAGAAACTCGTAATCAATTAATTCAAATATATCACATATAATTTGGTGATAATAATGAAATTTATCGCTGGCCGCCCAGATTTATGTCTTTTTTCAGGTTCGTTACTGTAACACCGACGCTACATTAAGAAATTGTGAGTTTCGTGAAGAATGTGCAACGTTTGTACCGAACCATGTACCTTGTTCACGTGAAGCCGACGTACAACTCTTTAATTGCCGATAGAATTTTTACTTTATAGAACTAATACTTTGGCAACATGATAACCGGCTGATCGTTTCAACTTTCGTATTTAAGGCGATGAAAAAGCGCCCTTCATCTTTTTCTTGACCAAAATTTTCAGATATCCAATATCTTGAGCTTTTTTCGGCTCATCAAATGCGGCTTAGCGTCGCTCCAATAAAGTACTTTCTGGCGATTGATATTCCCGATTAATTTTTGCGGAACAGATCTTTTTTTATAATTCCCGTCACCGCTTTTTGCTACTTGTTTTTTGGAAGGACTCGAATGTGATGTTCCTAATAAGCATTCTGCGTTAAATTAAATCGCTGCTTCGGGACCTTCACACAAGCGAACCTTTTACAATTTATCTGAAAAAGAACTATTACCCACCAGTATTTGTTGCAGAAATCTATCGAAGTTAATAACAATATCAGCCGGGTATGGCGTAAATAGCTGTCGAAATGTTGTGTTCGAATCCCAACTGGAATTTCCGATAGCAATTGGAGTGCCTGGGACCAAGAAAAATTTTTTCACATCCCTGGAAAACTTGGGAGATGGAATCGGCGTCGATGAGCGCGCTAAGCCCCCGGCCCATCCGCCACAAAACTACCCCAAGGATTTCTTGACCCATAAAGCTTCCCTCTACCGAACTCGGCCAAAGTCTGTAAACTTGCGACGTCCCAGTTAACTTCCCAATATGTAATCTCCGGCTTGATGCATGGCCCTCCGGCCGCCTATAAGCGGCGGGTACCGTTAAACGGATAATTAAGAATTGGCCCCAGTTTCTAATTCTGTGGTCGTTCAGTTACACACAGTATAGTCCCTTTCTTGGGCATACAGCGTAGTTAATCATATTCATATAATGTTATCGGAATTTTTCCTGCGATTGGAAACGACCCCAGCGAGCTCAACTGGAAGGGCTTTTGCCCTTGCCTTCGTGGGCCCCGTCTGCTTCCGACGTATCGGAACTCTTACCGGTTCCATTATCGGGGCCCGATTGAAGAGTAGATCAACTCTAGGCTCCTCTATATACCTGCGGGCGGGTTATCGTTGGGAAACATCCCCTACTGATGCTATACCCAATATTGGTACAGCACCAATATTTCCAACTGTACTTACGGCAGTAAATTATTCAGGAAAATGGTAATAGCAAATATAAAAGTGTTTTAATCCAATGTCGGGTCTTGGATGAGCCGAGTTTTTCTCCGTGGAATATCAGTAGGTTGCGCCGTCCCAAAGAGTTCAACGGAATTCGACTTCAGTCGACCAGCCCATCGCCCACTCACCTCACTGTGTAGTAGATCACCGATTTTCCAATCGAACTATAATAATTGGATTGCGATTGGGACGCGATTTCTTCGCTACTATTCAACCGATCCCGGCCCCAGGGAGCTGGCTACCCCTCCCGCCACCCCTTACAACCTCGGAGTCGTTTACCAATTGAGCGGAAGCCAATCGTTCCCCCGCTTTCCAACTATCCTCGTAAAATTACTTTACACACACACACAAAAAAAAGGAAGTCAGGCGGTAGATAAAAGCCCCCGGCCTCCTTTCTCCTCGATATGCTGCCGTCAAATGAAAATTAAAGTATATTTCTACCCGATCCAATTTACCCGATTATTAAACAACAAATAAGAATTTTTATTATCCGAAAATTCTGATGGTTTATCATTCTTACTTATTCGTTAGATGAAACTTTTGTCTGAAATTACGAGAATATTATAACCAATATAGACGACCTCCTGGAAGCGTCCCCTGGCTGTTGATGAGGGCTGGTTATATACAGTGTTGTGGGGCGCGTTTATAGCCCGGGCTATCTGGGCGGAGACAGATCGGACTCGATAGCCGGTTGACTAATGGCCGAATGATTATAAATCGGGCGGCGGTCGGCAGCGTGTCGCAGGAGGCTTATTAGGCGTTCGTACGCGACACACCGCGTACACGGACGGGGCCAATCGATTGCGCCCATTACAGGCGGCCCGCTTCCAGGGCCCGCGACTCACTCACTCCTCGGTGTATCAACCCAATCGCGACACCATTTCTCCCAGCCGTAATCGCTTTCGGTTCGTGTCGTACGGTCTTTCCGCCTCCATTAGACTGCGGCCGATCGATAAATTCATGGACGCAGCGACGAATTTCATCGCTATTACTACTACGCACGGAAATTTTGGGAAACTATTATTTTGTCGAAAATATATGTGGGACACTTTGACTGGGGAGGCAACAATTTCAAAGTTTAATAAATTTTCCAAGTTTTCACATTGAACATTTCAATCATCCAGTCGTGCAGAATGTGCGTGCGGAGAAGTAGATGGATGGGATAACGAGACTAAAACCCCTACTGAAGTTCTTTTGGACTGAAGGATTGTTATTGCAATATTCTCTCCTCCGATTGATCAATCTGAGTGGTTTTACAGAAAATACCCTTCTGCTGGGCAGGAGAGGAAGCAGAAAGAATGGCAATAATCTCTGTAGTAAATTCTGTAGTAGAATACTGTACAAAAGTTTTAAACAATGGGGAGATAAAAACTGCAAAATGAATTCCATTTAAGGACTCGCACAGAAGCGGGCTTACGCACTAACATGCTTCGAATATGAAAATGGCAATCTCCAGATTTGATATCCTGAAGAGGATTTATTTTTTCGAACAAGACAAATGTTCCACTGAGTTCCTGAATTCTCCTCCATGCAGGTTACAAATTCTGACTGATGAAAATTCGGTCCGCAGACGGAATTCGAACGCGGAATCTTCAGGTTGGCGCCCTGAAGCTTTCAATAAATGTTAATATATTCCTCTTTCGAACATAATTATTGAGCTAGTAATTGTCACATTTTTATGTCGATTGTGAAAACATAACTGTCAAGAAAACCAGTGCCCAAACTGTTTGAGAGACAAAACTTTCGCCAAACCGAAGAGAAAGTTTACTATAAAAGACCTGCCGAAATAAATTCACGTTAAACTTTCTTCCTTCTTTCCTTCCCTGCAAAGTTAAAAGCAAATCGCTGTCATGGTAACCACGTGGAATCGATACTAAAACAATTTCATAAGCATCGCATAGGTGATTCGCAGTTTAAAAACCGTTACAGTGTGGAAACAGCGAGGGACTGCGTACAAAACGAAATACTTTTTGGGACTAGAGTAAGAAGAGCATATCGGGTTGTTTGAAACAGATTTTGGAATGCTAAAAAAAGGTACCTTTCAGGAACGGGTCACGACCGGGCTGTGGGTTGCTCGGAAAACTTGTTCAAGTTTGGAAGTTGCGCCCTCTAATGTAAAAGAAAGGATCTCCAGCAGAAGAAAACTCGAGGAGAAAACTCATCGTTGGGCAGGCCTAGTTCGACAAGGTCTTAAATAGTCGTTACCGAACAGGGCTAAAAAACCGAATTCACCACAGCCAGTAGTAACTTCTAAGAAGTACTTCCACAGACATCATGGTTATTTATTCTAAAAAGTATCGCAGACTTGGAGTGAAGATTATTGCTGTCGCTTGTACGTCTTACGAATTTCTAACACTGTGGTCAACCATATTTTATGTTGCCTATCAGAAGTAACGATAATATCGCGGATCAGTAATTAAGAAGACTGCAATACTGTCTGCTTTGTGATATGCACGCATAATTACTTGATTTAGTAATCTGTTCTAATATTTCAAAGAGTGATAGGAATTTCGGTTAATACCGATTTAAATGACCAGAATTCGGATGAAATTCGTGAACTCCCTTCCAGTTATTTGCACCGCTTTCCCTACTGGAACAAGAGCTTTAAAGACATATTTTTTTATATTAAAGGAACTTTTTGTACCGTCCGGAAACAAAGAGATGGAATCTCCTGGAAAGGAGTATAAAAGGTGGTGTGGGGGAGGGGGAGCCTTTAGCTCCAAAATAATAGCGCGCGTATATTGCGCCTTGTTACCGTTCCAAAGCGGAACCCCCTTTCTAATGAAGATGCCGGTCCTTGTTGACTAGAGAAACTCGGGCCCCAGACTGACGTTCAATCGTTAAGCCTGAAACGCCTAGATAACCCTCGGCAACGGGAAAAGGCTAGTCCGCTTTCATCATGAAAGGATTTGTGCACACCAACACGTGATTCGGGCCACTTACAGTTATTGAAAATTTTACTGTTTCCAGTTTAACTGAACACAGGAGAAAAACAAAAAGGATTTGCATTGGTGGTCGCTCACGGTGAAATATTTTAATAATTCTTCGGCAGTTTTGTTATTACTGTCACCTGGGCTAAACAGGTTTCGATGTTGTCCAAATCGACTATATTAATTATCACTACCTAAGGAAGGGGTTCCATCCTTTCCTACATCATCAGGTTACGATCTCAATAATATAATGAGTTATTTAGGCATGCAACGAGCCTCATTTAAACAATGTCACTGCCATCTCATCTCAGATGTGTCTTTCTGAATAGCAAACTGAACACTTCTGGCCACTCTGACCATTATTACTTATTTATTTTACGATATTCTTTTATGATAAACAATACCGCATTAATTTTCAAATACAGATATAAAAGATACATTCAAAAAGTCGCGAAATAAAAATAAATGGAGCATATCCTTTTGATGTACAATGAATTATCAAATAAATATCTCTAAGACAGCATCTCGCATATATTTCAAAACCCCGTGTTTTTCATGAGCCCATTTGATTCATATAACGTCGAAATGATTTAATTGAATAATTACCTATAGTGTGATGAGTTGCAGGGTATTTTAATATCAATATTCAAATAATGATTAACTCTGTGAAAATGATCTCACAATATAAGCACAGTGGATAATAAGTCGAGTAGTGGACACTTCGCGTATAAAGCTGTCGGTGAATTTTGCTCGGACCTAATTTTGAGGGCCCACCTGAAGTACTACCGCCTTAAACGGTAGGTACTCAAGGAATAAATTTCAAGGCGTACTAGACACACTTGAGGAATTATTTCGACGCTCTATATTGCATTGCGGGCTCTGGAGATTGTCGCCTTCCTCCTCCTACTACTCCTGTTGCAACACCCAAACCATAAATCCTAGACCGCACTTTCTAACAACCAGTCCCTAATGCAAATGGCCACTTAAACTTTAAGTTATAGCCGGAGAATTCCGAATTTCTTCGATCATTTATTGCCCCCGGGTCCCTTCCCTCCTAACAATTTACTGCGTATATATTCAGCCGCTCCGGTCTAGTATAAATAGGACAAGCCTGTTAAATCGATTTCGGCAGTCAATAGACCTGTTCCCACTTCCTCATTAGCGTTATTCAATTATAAACAGACCGACGGCTGAGCCGAGCTCCTAACTTCGCCTCTTGTAGTTGTAAGTTGCAAGCGAGAATTTCCTCGAACAAATATTAAATATTATCGTGTACTTTTTACAGCATTCCTTATTTATCTCCTCCCTATGATACTGGACAGACAAACAAAACACCTCTAAAATGAGGCCCAAGGCGCTTAAATGAAACTTAAGCATTTTATAATTGGAATAACGGATAGTGGGGACAGTTTATAAAATAGAGAGTATTATATTGGTATCAGAATAAACCGAAGGACAGATGAAACGAAATGCAAGATATCGATGATTATATTATAAAAGTCTAATTTAATATAGGTTTTAAAAATACTGCTCCCAATCCGCTTAAATCCCACTTTGAGAGGTTTGCCTGGGGAATAACCATCTGAAATTTTCTTCGACTACTTTCTTCAATCAATTGTATCTGAAATTAAATTTGTATGAAAAGGTTTCCTAGCATGGCTTTATTTATAAAGAAGATCCGAAAATATTTTGTCAAGAATTCAGATATTTTTAAACGTTCTGACAACGAGTATTCTCGACAAATTGTATCCCTTCATAGCAAATGTTATGTAACATGAGGTTGTTATAATCAGACCCTGTAATTTACTTATTGTATTGGCTCCAATCCTTTGCCCTGAGCTCGGTGTAAAAAAAAACTCGGCGAGACTCCCTGATTACGTTTCCTGTCGGTATTTTTAGACGACAGGGGAGTTACTATAATTCTGCCGGGAGAATAACGTTGGAAAAGGTTATTCGGACCTTTTCACTGTGACATTCAACCGACGTCTCTTATTATAACCGAGGTTTCAATCAGTATTGATCGGGCCGAATAATCAATATATTTACAACATCAATGGTTTTACGATTATAAGACGAATTTGAAGTCAATATCTCTTTATTTACTACACATTAATATCACATTTCAGCGACAAATTTTCGAATGCAATATTGACGCATTGACTGGAGTTTTACAACAAATGATTATTCTGCAATTAACAGAAATCGTAATATATTAAAACGAGTATGTGAGTGATTCAGATTGACGCTTACAAATCACTACTTGAGTAAGTCCAGTTGAGGATTTCGCTTGATTAACACACTTAATTAAAATTAATAATGTAGGATAGGGATTACTACGTTTCTGACGGCAAATGTCAAACCTTTTCGCTGACATTTAACACACGAGCATTTTTATTTTTTAATGAATCGATTCCAAAAACCGCTGTCATCCTGGTTTGACGGTGCTGAGGGAATAGTAGACTTGAGATGGTGGCGTAAAAATCATACTGCGGTTAAGGAACCGCTATATATTTAGTAATAACACATTATATTGGATTTCCTGAACTATCGAAAACTTGGAAAGTTTGTACTTGCGGTGGGGGAACTCAAATACTTAAGGGGTAAAGGGTTCCGAGAGGGGCCCAGGGACGAAAACTGGGGATGCTTTAAATGTTTGCTCATTTGAGACTGGGCCGCCGATATTGCAAAAGGTTCCCCATTTCCGCTTCCCCGGAGCCCGTCTAATTGGGTTCCTCAATTTGGCCGACTTACAAGATCATTAAACGAAACAATAAATTACCGGGATGCGAATTTATGTTACCAATTGAAATCGTGCTTCAAGTGTACTCTGGCGACTGAATAGACTATTCAGTTCTTATTATTTTTAATAAACCTAGGACGAATCACATACATGTATAACCATATACATATCCCCAATTTTAATGCTATAAACCTCTATTAATTGATTGCATACAGCAGGGGTCGGGCCACTAAAGAGTTACTCCCCAAATTTCTCTGCGCTTTGTTATTTTTACAGAAACTAAGTTGACCGGAAAGTTACCCTCTTGCAGGTAAGAATGTGTCCTCGAAACATGCCCGATCGGGGAACCCAATCTGGCGGGACCAAAGTGAGTTCCAACTTTTGTGATCCAAGGTTGGCCCGCTCTGCCAGTCTCATTAGAGAGATAGAGGGGCCCGCACGCTCTTCTGATCAATACCATCCACACCTAGCCGGGGCCGCCCGCCGCAACCAACTATCACTTTTAGACAGCTTTAAATTTACACTTTTCCATTTATTCCTCAGCATTATTTCTGCCTTCGAAAATAGCCTACCATCTAGATGTCCGCGCGTCCTACTAAGTTCAACTACCTGGTCATAACAAGCATTTCTTCCCACTTCTGTCTCCAAATTTAACGTTTATAGAGAAGTTAAAACTATAAATAATATCATATTTATATGGGTTATTTTGATGACGCGGCCTCTTGAATGAAGATTTGATTCAGGTGTCAGGTTTTAACGATTAAAAATTCATACGATAGCGCTTAATTTCTCTAAACAGATCCGTACCCTGAGGTACATGAGAGTTAAGTCTGTACGTCTAATATTCTGCGATTACTGACATCAGTTTCATTTTTATTTTAAGGGTTACCATGTTATTACAGGCTGCGAAGTCTAAAATATGAATCTATAACCGAAAATATAGATAACAACAGATTTATGTGCCAGAACACATATTTTATTGCAGTATTTCAGTGTTGAATATCCGAATTGCCGAAATAGAGTCGGGATTTCCACGGGGAATATTTGTCTAGCGCGTTCTTTGCCAGGTCGGTCGACAATACCGGATTCTGTAATAAATTTTTATTTTCCCCCGCGCCCTTGCTCCGGTTTGGCGTGTTTTATTTTTATTGCGGGAAGGGCGGCGGGGGTTGGTTGGTCGGGGAGAGGGGAGGGTTTAGCCCGCTGCGGTATTTAGGAAAAATTAATTATACACAACTGAAAACGAGTTAAGGAATAATTCATGACCCAGTGAAACGACAACTACGTGACTCTAAGCCAGGTCCGGTCACGTTCTTTGTATATTTTAAAGCCTCATTTTTTCCTTACGAGTAAGGCCCGTTGCAATAAAAAAAACAATAAATATTTTTCGGTACTTTTTTATATTCTGCGAAAGGATTCGGCAGCTGATTAAAACCGCTTTAATTCACGTATTGGTAAAATTCTAAGGAGTGTTCAGCTAAAGCTAAAGCTTCCAGTTTCATAATAACTACCGTACATAAAATTGTATTCCACGTTTTATTCAAGTTCTATTTCAGTCCATTGGCGTCCATCGGTATAAATCAGAGAGACCAGAAATAATGTTTGGATTAATTAAATTGCAAACCTTAGTAATAGTGGATGATCATCCTGATAAACGAAACTGCTTATGAGGTGGGCCGTTAGCAATTTTACGAAGGATGATGGAGTTGGAAGGGTTTGGTCGATGTCCACAATCTCAATTTCGTAAGCCCAGCAAGGTTTTAAAACACATATGTAAATTAACAATTTGTTCGCAAGTGATAACGTTGTGATCTGTTGTCGAGATATGTCACCTGTGCCGTAATATCGTAGCCGCTTCTATATCAAAGGAATAAATTTTAAATCGTTCCCCTCGCGCCAGAAGCGCCGCCGGAAAACTCGGACGGCTGAAAGGCCTGTTTTCGATTTTGTAATTCCGGAAAATGTAATTTCCTTAAAAGCAATCCGAATAAATGTAGAATGGGCTGAGAGATGCCTGTGCCTTTCGAATTTCCACGGTATGGTGCGGTATTCTAGACGCGGAATTCTGTTTTTTATCGTTTCCATCTCATGACGAGTCATCATTTTTTTCAGTGGCGTGATAACAGCCGTGCAGAAAATACCTGCGTCCACTCCATCCCTCCTCCCCACACTCCCGGAACAGCCTATGAAATTCGTGGCATTATTATGGCTACCCCTCCCCAGTACTTTTCTTATTTCTTTTTTCTTATTTTCTCTGTCTTCGTCAATACTGTGTTTTTCTATCCGTATTCTAGTTTCGATTTGCATACACCGCCTGACACTGAATAACTGCCCTCAACATTTCTATTGTATAGTCAATCAAATTTTTGGAATAATGGTTCGTACTGAGTACCGGAATTGAGCACATTACAAAATAACGTGCTTCTTTAATCGATTCTATCAAGTCACAAATAAACATACCACAATTGTACTTTAATATACAATGAATGTACATTAATAACTATAAGTAGTTATGTGTTTATTGTACAAAAATAAAAGGCTTAAAATAGACTCATGTTGTTTGAAACTTAAAAATATCGTTCTGAATGGAAAACGGTTTTAATTTCTGTACGTGGGTGTTTCTTCTGTTCTGATATTCTATTTAAGGGGCTCGAAAAACGATATCGCGCGCCCTTGACCTGGCAAGCGATAAGGTAGCTGAAGCAAGCGATGAATAATTGAGTGCCAGCTTTCATCACAATATATGCACGGACAGACGCGTTTTGTTTACTGACCCAACAGCCTCTCTTTCACTGGTATGCAACCTGTTCCCCGCCAAATATACAACGTGTAGATTATGTGCTCTTACTCGAAATGAATATTCCGAAAATATCTTGTCATAAATATTTATATCATAATATTTGGCGTATAAATATTATAATTAGTTTTACGTCGCGTCGCTAATATTAGAATAAAGGAATCCCGTCTTATAATTATTTAATTCGAATGCTAAGAATACATAGAAAATTGAATTTCGTCTATCTGTATCCAGAAAGCTTACGGCTATGTAACAAAGTTCGAGTTGCGAAAACTTCATTCATTACATACCCATTTTTAGTTTAAACAATATATAAAACAAAATATGTGAGAAATAAATCCTTACGGAATAAATTTGTGATGCTCAATAGAATTACACGAACGATTCATATAGGTTCAGATGTATACATTTATAATTCAAATGTTCAGTGTGTGATCTTAATTAGAATCGTAAATAACTCGTTTCAAATCGATACAAAATTAACATATCCACATAATTAACTTGTTACCGGATTCCGGCGGCCGCTAATTATCGATGCATTGAGAGGTCTCAGTGTTGCCCTCCTTCTGTGAACGCGTTTTGTAAATCGTCGTTCCCAATTTGGAATTCTCATTGGGGCGAAATCGGGCGGTAAAAGGAAAACAACAGAATACAGAATAGAGTGTATCGCCGGGAAAACACCGCTTTGTGGGTTCGGGAACAATTCAAATTGTAATAAAGGCGAGCGTTGTTGGAAGGAGGGAGGGAGAGAGAGGAGGGTGTACATTAATTCGGGCAGAGCGATGGCGTCTCTGAGAGAAGAGGGTGGGTTGGTTCCCAGCCCTTTCCATTTGTCTCCATCCCTAACCCAAACCTTCTTCTATCTGGGTCAAGTCTCCCCAGGGAGGTCTTAGTCTTACAAGCGTTTTTTTAAATTCTCCAACCAACTAGACCCCCTGTATAGTGCTTAAATATTCCTATCAGATGATATAGCGACTGATGGAGAGGTGAGAGACAATGCCATCGTAAGGCCAACATTGAAGTATCTTTTGTCCTACTGACCTAGCCACAGACGTTAGATACAATATTATGTTTGTCGGACTTGTCTTGTTCTTGCAATTTGACGGAACAATGTTCGCAATATGAAAAACGGCCGTAAACAAGATCTCACTCGACGGTTACCGTTCTTCTTTCCTTACTAACCCTCGTAATCATCACTAATAAATTCATCCATGCGTGATGTAATCAGTATTGATAATACCTTGCTGAAACCTAGATTTGCTGCCGCTAAAAGCCGATGTGGACAAAAGATGTTTAGGATAAAATACATCCTCGGATTGCCACTCTCATAAACGATGTGAACATTATCAGGATGAAATGACGTCAATTGAATGGAATCTCATGCGCCTAATGCGTAATGGCTTAATGCGATTAAAGAACTGAAGGCCGGAACACATAACATAAGCCAGTAGATCATACATAACTCATAAGCGAACATTATGAAGACCTTTCACGAGCACGTTACGGAATTGGACTAATTCGCTCCAGTTCTTGCCCTTGCATTGTAACCCAATTTCCACTAATGGTGGCAACATAGCAAGAAAATGCCCCTCAACTGCAATGTAAGTTCAACATTCGACACGGGAGGTCCGACCGCCATGGCTTCTTATTTAATATATATATGTTCCTAATGTCACGGAGGATTTTAAAAAGCCAATTACAAAGACCACGTTGTCTGTGCTTTTAACAGTGCGGGGAATATAGAAAGGTTCCTCGCGAAAAAGTTCAAATAATACTTCACCAGAGATTTTAACAGAGTTAATCTTCGTTAAGTTTCGCCCGACAACGTTAGTATAAATAAGACAAAATGGATTGACTGTACATTGACATGAATGTACATTAATAAAAATTCATATGAACTATGGAATAGTATGGGATCATAATTCTCACATTTTTTGACATTCTCAATAAGTCAATGAACATTGACATGACAATGCGTAATTAACATGAAATGCATAACATGCAAATTATAATAAAATAATATATACTCTACAAAATTATTATAATAAATATTCAAACAATTATTTCCAAATGACAATCGGAGGGGAAATACAGGATTGTTAGTTTATACCGGATTCCATATATAAATATACCTGAGTCGCAGATACGGGTAAAGGAATTATTAGTCGAGGGGAGGGTTCAAAAATATCCAGGATAGGCCAATAAAACATTTTATTCCTACATAAATCGATACTACGGTACATGCAGATCGCATGTTTAAATGCTGATTTATCCGTTCTATTGCCGGGATAAAGACGGCTGGCGGTGTTTCAAATTCGTTCTACGCCAACCCCGATTAAATATTCGACCAAACATTTTCCAGTTACAGTTTCATAATTAGAGATAACGACAAAACAATGAGGTCACTGGTTTTGTATGCATAAGTTGGTCAAAAGTGTGCTTCATCAATCACTAACTTTTTCCCAGTAGCGACAACGAAATAGGAAAAAATGGTCAATTGGACAACGAACAGAACGATATTTTAAGTAAGATTAAATATATCCTCTTGTTTTTTGTTATTACATTTTCTCCTGTGGTTGTCATAAACGGTTTTACTCCGTTTTCTGTGTACGGTTGTACACAGTCGTCCACGATCGTCTGGACGAAACAAGGGATGTTTATCGGGAAGAGGTTTTGCGTGTTGTGGAACCGCGTGCGATATTCATTATAAAGAGCTCTGCTTTTCAAAACGGAATCGAATATAACCTCCCGCTGTTCCAGTTTCAACTTTAATTTCCTCCCGTGACACCCGGAAGACAGTGCCGGAGCCGACGCGGCACCGTGCATGAAGTCGACTACAAGATATATGGCCGTAAATAACATTTTCACCTTCGATATTCCTCTCGAAATTCAAGATTTACAGTACGGAATCATGACGAAAAATCCCTCTTTCTGTAGGTCGCTTTCATAGAATTAAAAATGTCTGCAAGCTTTTCTTCCTTAATTTTTCTTATATTGCGCCTTAACGTTTTTTAAATGCGATAAAAAATAAAACGTTTCACTAAATTGGGATGAAGTTTGACAATTTATGGTGCTCGATTCAATCAAGTAACATACATACTCAAGTATATGGAAGTATGATACATAGTAGTTTTATACGGTACAATAAAATTGTACGGTAAAAATGTTGTCGCGGTTAGATTACGGCAAAAATATTTTTATTTTATTCTGTTGATATTGTCGCTGTAAATATGTTCTTCGTGGGTGTTATTTTTGGCGTATCCAGTATAAATTAGCATCCTCTCAGCACAGGAGCATAAGGCCGAATCTGCGAGTGGGTATAGAAGATAACGGAGCACCAAACAGGTGTCTGAAATTAATATGAGCAAAAAAACCATCCCAATGGCCCATTTTTTTAAAGAAAACCTGAGAAGCTTAAGGAAATAGTTAGATTAGTACCCGGTTATATTGCCGACCGTTTATTACGGTATTTTATAGGTTTTCAACCTAAGAGAAAATAGCAACTCGGTTAGGGAGGAATGCCGATGAATGAGGGTCGCGTCCCCCGTGTATATAACCGGGGCCGCCCTAAAACCGGGCGAGCGCTCGATTCCCAGACTTAGCCATGAAAATCCCACAGGAGGAGCCAGTGAAAAGAACCCGGGAGCGGTTCTAGGTTTATAAACAAGGCGGGGGAAAAACCGGAGAGGCGGAAGAGAAAGCCCGCCCGACCTGCCTACAATTCCTTATCCCCTCACCGGATCTACTTCCCTTTCTATTTCCGTCCCTTCTTCTTTTACTTCTTTAACTCCTTTGCGTCTCAGGTGTTCGCCTCGATGGAGCCGACCCCAGACTCCGCAGATTTATGCGACTTTGCTCTGCAGCGGAATTGAAATAAATGGCTTTCTTATCGTCACATGTCGGGGCCGGCGGTCGTCAGATTAGGAGCACGATTAATTACAATTATAAGTTATTATATAGTTCGTTTTCGGAACACGGCTTATCACTGGCGGATGAACGATTATGAACTTTAGTAATTAAATTCTGGACTTTAAAATATGAACTTGTTTTGATAGTTCCTATGGTTTTGAGTGTATTGGGATTTATTTAGAAGCAAAAAATAAAAAGGCCCTTCAAAAAATGTGAATGAGTTTAAATTTTGATCTTGCGATTTTAATAAATCGGATTGACCAATTTTGGTTGCCGAGTTATAAATCGCCCATTGCTTCACAATGATGGAGATGAATCGTAGAAGCTTGTTGGTAATATTCCAACGTAATATAACAATATGCCAATCCGCACGCGTGTCAGTATCAATACTGGCTTAATGTATAATATATGTATACACGGCTGCATACTAATACAAGGTATTATAATTATTACTAGTACACCATTATAGACTAGGAAACGCGTGACTAGACAACACACGTTCTTCGGGTTCCACTTTCAACTTGAATTAAAGGACTTATTTAAATGAAAGTAAATTGAACAATATTAAATTTTATTCAACGTTATACCAATTTAGTTAACAGATAAGACTGTGGTCTTTCCTCATAACATGCAACGATATGTAACATTGATGAGAGCAGTCCAACTTCTATTAGCCATATTTCCAAACATTGCGGGGGCCAAAAAAATTGAAATTCAGTTCATTGCGCCTCAGTAGTAGTTGTGTTTCTACGAGGATAATATTTTCAAAATTAGTACGTAATATCTATATTTAATGGATCACGGAATAAATTTATACTGTGATTAAATTGAGATCCCGTGTTAAAATATTCTATTAGGATACTCAATTCTATGTTGAATTCTTTCATCTCTTCGTAAAACGATTCTCTTTCTCTTGGAAGAATCAAAATGAACGAAATTGTTTTTTGCAATCAAATATTCATCGATGCCAATCAGTTTCCGTGAGAAAATGATAAATTCCTTTGCGAAGTGCAAAAAATCTCTTAACCGGCGAATATTGGCGACTATAAGCATATCAGTATCAGCCTCCAGATCGTCCAAGAATGTTTTAAATTTTCTGTGTCATGAGAATGGTTCCAGCAACAAATTAAATCTTATTGCAGTGCAGTCAACTATTTCTTACTTAAGTCCTTTATTATGTGATAGTTTTCAGTTATTCATGGTTTACATATGAATCCCCAAAGTAAAAGTGTTACGTTTAAATGTCTTTCTCTGAATTTTATTTCCCTGACATTTATTTTCGAAAAACTGATAGTAGCCATTATTTATAATGCGCACTTGAAAGTAGCTGACTCAACTATCTCTAAGGGGGTATTTATTTCTTTTTGTTACTACCAATTTTATGTCTGACGGGAGAGAAACTCGTTTTCAAAATTATACGACGAAACATGAACACATCCTTGATCAAGGTAAAGATCAAGAGAAAAACCGTATAAAAGTTTCAGATGGCCCAATAAAAATGCCCACTGTAGGTCACTGTAGGAGATCCGCCACCGTCGACACAGTAGAGGGCAGCCCCCGTTTACGATAAGGACCGCGAATAATCGACCATCGGTCCCATTTTACAACTTTCCCAGCCGGTTTAACAATCGTAAAGAACACGTGTGCGGCGCTTTCCTGGCTTTATCGGTGCTAGGGGGAGAAAACCTGCGACCGTGCCAAAACCTAAGTCTGCCGGATTATGGACGCCGGCGACATTAAAGGAGTCGGTTTTCTGAGATTGAGGACGGAAGGCTTTTTAAGTTATGAAAAGCTGAAAAAAGAGGCATTTTAAACGCTTCAGCTATAATCGAAAATTCTGCATTTAAAAAAATCTATATTTGTCTGTAAAAGTTTCGGAGTTTACCACAAACGAAGAAACCAATGTTCTCTGTGTCTATGTTCTCAAAATAGAAGTACTCAAATGCAATTATCTTGTCTATTTTAATCGAAGTCGAGATGATTATTTTTGTTTTCACAATCTCCAGTATCTACTCCAGAACGTTAGTTCTCAAAGATAGTTTATCCAAACCAATTGGAATATCCCAAACATTATATTTACGGACTGTACATTTTGGAAAATGGTAATAATTTTTAGTAACGCGAATAAAACTGGGAATATTCATTGGGTCATAAAACGTGGGAGACCGATTTAATTTTAACCACCGTCTATTGACGGCCTGTATAAAATGAGGAATCTGAAATTTACGATTTAAAACGAACCAAAACGGACGGTAACGTCGCAGGCAGCAGGGTAAAGGGCTGAGAAATAGGCAAAGGGAGGTGAATAAATAAGGTAGGCGTAGGTGGGAAGGGGGAAGAGAGGAACTGGACCGACTGAGGGGGAAGGATAAAGGCCGGAGTGAAGGACCTCTGCTAGCCCGCTTAAAAAAGAGTTACAGTAATAAAGGGCCCCAATTCAAGATGGAACGAGCAGATAGCCCACTGGAAATGACGTCGCCCTCGTCCTCGTCCTCCCCCTTTCTGTAAGGAGAAACTACAACTACTTAATACACTTCCCTCCGTCGCATTTTATTACGAAGTTACTACAGCCCGTTCTTCGAATACTTAACACTTCCTGGGCCCTGAAAAATATAGAGCTCTGGAATAAAGGAAGCTACTGTATAAGCGTGATTATTATATTGAGAGCCTAAAGGATAATAAGCATATCGAGGTTGATGTCAGAGAAGGGACTGGATAGACAACCAAAATTATCCAAAAGTTATCTATATCCTAGCATTTAGCTATGCCCGTTCTCTCGGTTGTAATAAATATGCAATATAATTATAATATCTAACCCGGTACGTTTCGCAATAATTACAATTGTCCCCTATCTTTCTGCAGGATTGCGTAATACTGTGCGAAGGATCTCGGTTAGCAGAAGGTGTTGACCCCCAGTGTTCTTTGCACATTCTTTCTGGGGCCCCCTCGACGTTTCGGAACTCTTACCGGTTCCATCATCAGGGTCGTACCTTAAGAGTATATCGAAATAAGGTCCCCTACATAACTGAAGGTGGAGAGAATCCTGTTGGATTTGTTTTCGTTTTTCTGGATTGCAACTGTCTCCCGGATAATCCTGTTGTAATGGTTATTTTCACAGGATTATTTCTTCAAACCCTTCGTTGTTTCAGCAACTGGAACCGGTCTGGCGAAAGATAAAACCGGCGAGCAGTTACGGAAGACCTGAATAATGACGGTTGAGTGCCGTGTTATTTAATTTCTTCAGGATTAAACCGGCAGAGTGAGATGTGCGTGTCAGATAAGTCAGAGATTATCCGAGTGGACAAGTTGTTATTAGGGCGACCGTTTTTACCGTCATTCGTCGTGTGACGCGTCTAGAGCCGCTCCTCCCTTCATGAAAGTTTACAGGTCTGAGCGCAAAAATAAAATGGAATTAGTGTCGGGCAGAGTCAGGTTCCTCCCGTGTCCCCGCGCCTATAAGAAACTGCCGCCCACACTCACTCGCTGCCTCTCTAAATCTTCCCCGTCAACTTTACTCACATACGCCTCATTCTACTCCCTACCGTTCTAACTTGACACTCTTTACAAAGTTTAAAACACTCGAGGAGTCACGCCACGCCCTCGCTAGAGCAAAGTAATAAAAAAATATGATTTGTATTATAAAAATTTCTGTAGGTTCGTGATGTTTCTGTCTCCTCTCGCTGGTTTGGTCTTTTGCTAAAGACTCTTTTTGCAAAAGACCAAACCAGCGAGAGGAGACAGAAACATCACGAACCTACAGTATTCCAACCCCTCGCAGACCACAAAACAGGTATATAAAAATTTCTATAATACAGCATTACATACAGTGACCAGTGTACTCGTAAGATTTTAGTTAAGTAGTTCATTCCCATCAAAAAAGAGAAATTCCTAAGTTGACGGCGATAAATATTGGACAAAGCTCAGTTAGTATTGGACAAATAAAATATCCTTATTTCTGCGTTTTAATTTTTAACAACTTAATTCCACTGTTTTTAGGACAATCAACATAAAATTCACTTGGTTATAGGAGGCCACTTAGGATTATAATCTTTGCAAGGCTCGTCTAAAATCGACTGAGTTAAAGTGAACCAAAACAACAATTAGCCCTCGCTTAGCCGTGACGTCGGTGCTGACACAGCAGATCTATCTCACACCCTTTCTCCCTCCCTCTCCCTCTCCGTTCCAAAATACAGGGTCGCGTGTCCGATTAATATTCAGCGGTCCGGAAGTGTTATGAATCATTTATTTAGGCCGGTAGTCCATCCATGCCCCCTTCGCCCTCCCCCTCTCCAAACTCTCCGGTCCAATTCTGAAATTACAATGTACAGTGGTGTTGCGGGGGGCGAGTGTTTACTCTTCGGTAATTTCAAAGCACAAGGATTGGCCGCATTATCGGACTCGAATTTACATCAGTTTATACGGCACGTTCAATTTCCTGTGGTACACCAAATGGTGCCATTTTCGGGCTTGAAGCCATGTTTAGTTGTCGGCCAGTTCTAACGAGGTGATCTATCCCGGGTATTTGTTCAGTCACACTCTGGGAAAAAGTGCTAACAATGCAATGAAAAAGTACTAATTCGACCGAATGTCTATTCGGAGATCATCATTTTAACAACTCAATACAAAAGCTGTAAATATAAGTATCGAGTATATCCGTTTTCTTAATATGGTCTTTAATACCCACTCGTAAATTTAAATTTACATATTTATTTGTTAAATAAATTAGTTTAAAGTTTATATTGAAATTGTTCACCAATTTCAATACCCTTTTATTGCATTCAAAGCTCTTATATCTTATATAAGTCTGAAATGGGGCAAAATTTAAAATTGAAAAAGATTCTGGTCTGTTGAAGTAAAATATACCCGGATCATTGTTCTATATTCAACTAAAGGGATCAGAGAGAAAGGGAGAGCGATATTAAATAAGATTAAAGACTTCAAATCGATACTGAATTGAAGCCAAATTGAATTGTCCCGCCTTGAAAGTTATCCCTCTCCTATTGTCCTTTGCCCTTAGCCCCTCGTCATGACACGCACATTTAAATCTATTGTTCTAACATTCGCAATCACAGCCTTTTTAGTAGTCACGTATAAAGCAGGAAGTAAATCGTATTACGAAGGAATCGCAGTGACAAATTCAACGCGACTAGGGGACTAATAAACTCCGTAAGCTTGGACTCAATTATATTGCAGACAATTATTAGGCAATATGAACGCTAAACTAGATGCCAACTAACTCGTCTACCCAATTTCTTTAATTCCTCTCTTATTAAAATATAGATCGGAGATGAGATCGGTAGTTGAATAGCGCCCGATATACCTCCAAACATTGTTTCATTCAATACGACGGTGATTTGATAAGTAAGGTAAACTTTTAAAACGAATAGTAGTTTAAAACATTGAAGTTTAATTAAAACCATTAGAGATATTATTTTCTTACGGCCCCTCGGATCTTGAGGCGAACATCTTGAGGATTTAACATACGTTCAGATAAAAACAATTTACGAAAGACTCAGTGGCTATGTCGGTTATAGAATAACCTACAATTTTGGTCGGTATTTCACATCGGATGAATGATCGACTACTTGAACCCCAAGTAGTTTTTGGCTAGAGGCCAAAATCGATATAATCCAAACAGGACAAGACATCCAGCAGTGAGAAATAGATTTGTCGACGCCTCCTCAAAATAAGTGGGCATACTTTAGGTAAACTGAAATATATTCCATGAGAAACACTAGAAGAATATTGTAGTAAATCAATAATTTGTTCGTATGTAATAGTTGTGAACTGTTCCCTGTCGTATATTATAGAAATTACATTGGAAAAAGTAGTCATTGGACAACTTATTATTTTTTTTGGACATGTTTTTTGTTTAGGGTGTTTGAAAATTTTTTAGCGGCGATAACACTTGACCCCGGCATTCGAGCGGGAATAAAGTCAGCACAAAAATGAATAATTCATCCGACCGCGTTATTTTATCAATGATTGAATTCTCGCTCCATTTAATTTCCATCTCTCCCCCTCCCCCGGCCTGCTATAGGTAGGAGATACCGAGTAATGGAAATGTTCAACTTGGAAATGAGCGCAGGACCGCGCCCGAATTGTCCACTGCGGTTCAGCTGCGGAAGTTGGCTGAGAAAGATTCATTTCGCCTGGGAGCGAAACAAATGCAGTGAAACTTAAAAAAACGTGCTTAAGGGATATATGCCATGATTATTTATATCTTATTTTCCTTATTAGATTATAAGAAACTTTAGTTAAGTACATTTTCGCACCACCCTCAGGGGGCGCTTGTTAGCGCTAACTAGCGCCCCCTGTGGGTGGTGCGGAAATGTACTTAATTAAAGTTCGTTGGATGCACTTGTACCGATTAACTAGATCACTAAAAAAGATTTTTTTCAATAAATTTTGGATCAACAGGAAACATTTTATGAACGTAAATACACAATACCAGATAGGTTTCCTGTCATATATTTGGAAGTCAGAACCTAATAGTTGTGTGATCAAATATATATTTGACCGATAAACCGACAAAGACTTAAGCCGATTAACAAAATCCCTCCCAATCCAAATAAACAAACAGCATCCCCCAAAACCACAATAACAAGACAACCACCACAGTACGAGTGACAGTAGCAGTGCAGTGAGGATGCCCAAAAAACATCCAAAGTGCCGAACTGACTAACACCGCTACTGAGGATGGCGAGCAGCCGAAACCGGTCTAGCAAAAGACCGGTTAAAATCCTTGAAATTGTACTAATTTCAAGAATGAATGTAATATGATTTGTGTAGAATATGATGGAGATTTTCATCTTACCAACGTATTTCATATATACACGTATTTTAACATAAAAGATTGTTCCGATATTTTTATATATAATAAGGCAAAATAAGAAATAGATAATTATTTCCAAAGTTGCAAAATGTTGCAAACAGTTTCTGTGTATGGAAAATGTATTGTAGCCGCACGGGGTGGGATAGGTGTGTGCTATATTGGTTTTAGGTGCTAGCGGCGCAGCAGAGCCAACCGAGTACGGCCCAGCAAATGGAGTTCTCTTGTGATGAATCGGCCGTCAGAAAAAATTCATGGTTTGATTTGCAATTTAAATGCTAGCCCCGCCTACCCCAAGCTACGTTCGTCATACATCGGGTTTGGGGTTACGGGTCGACCGAATATTTTTCCACGAGCCTGATTAAACGGGAAAATGTGTTCGGCTCATGAAACACAGCCCCGAACGCAGGGTGTATATATATATATATATATATATATATATATATATATATACATCTCGGGAGGTTGACGATATAATGAATGTTGAAGCCAAATAATGCCCGGAATTGTGGTGATGGAAAACAAGATTAGGCAATTTACAAAGAATTAATACTAATTAAGCTTCAAATAAAATTACGACAGTTTCACCACTTTAGGAATATGTCGTACATGATATGACGAGGACATGTCATAGAACAGGAAGGGTAGAAATGTTTTAAATAAATTCGATATAATTTTAAGCATTAGAACATCCTAATAGAACGAAATCCTCTACTGGAAAACGTGAAAAAAGTAAACCAGATTTTTTTCGATATACACTGTACTTTTTTTAACCCCCGCCATTCGGACGAGAATCATTTTCTAGGTACTCTGGCGACTGTGACCCCCTCTCGTTCCTTTAATCAAAATTTGCAATTCAACGAAAATTCGGTCTGTCGGTTCATCGATTCGCCGACGGTGGAACTGAATTTTCCTTCGACTAAATTTGAATAAATTCGTTTTCTCTATTTCTTTATTTCCACCCGGTAATTCGGCCGTTATTGTTTTAATAAATAAAATTATGGAGGAAAAAAATTGTATATAAGGGGGTATTAGCTTGGAGTGTGGGTGTCCTTATTTAGTTAAATAATAGTTTTCTATGGGCGGCAGAAGGCAGTAAAAGTCTCTGGTCGATGGTCGGGTATTTCCCCGGGGGCGGTCGGCCTGTACGTGACCGGCATCTGCCCCATGCCTCTTTTATATCCACGTCCGCCTCCCCCTTGTCGCACCCCTCCGCCAAGAAATTTCATAGATAATACCACCATCCTATACAACGCGACTACAATCCACGAGAGATAAGCTTATTTCGCACTGGAGATGCCGTCCTGAACCGGCCGATCGCTCCGATTGCCTCGTCCTGAGGCTTGTAACGCGCCCCCGGTTCCCAGTTAATAACACGTTGGGTACAAGATGCGCCAGCTGGGGGTCAAAAGGTGAGAATTATGTTAATGCCGAAACACATGTGCTGTTTTGTTCATAAATAAGCCGAACAATGAAGTCGGAATACAAAAACTCTGGGGATTTGTGCTGTTTTGAAAACGCGGCTTTGGTCAAGGCTCAATAAAATTTTATCTATACATATGAAACTGGTAAACATTTTTAAAACGGAATATTAACTAAATTTTCTGTGAAATAATTAATTCAAATGTAGCCACAATGGCTGTATGAGTGATATTAGCGCATCAAAGAAGGCTATTATTAAGAACAGCGTATCTTATAAATCCGAACCGATTCTCGCATGCTCCACTGGTCAATAACCGAAGGCTTAGGATGTAGAAAACAGGTCAACCATATAATTAAGTCATAAATTGAACCCTTGTATCCCTCGTATAAATGTTCGTTTTAAATATGAAATCATTAATCACGTAAATCTAGCGGCCCCTCTACAATATACCATCCTATAAACGAATTCGCATGCGCTACTATATACAATGCTGTTAACTGTTTATAATTATATTTATTCCATTATCCAATGATAATCCGCATTATAATTGTGGAACTTTTATTTGAAATTTGTTTAGATAAACAAATAGGTACATGGAAAACATTTCCTGAGCTTTGGTTTAATAAATTTTGTTATAATATAAGTAATTCAACAAAGAAGGTTATTTTTTAGAATATAAAATATGCAAATTCTTTTACACAAATCATTAGACACTAGGGAATGATAATAAAAATAAGAGGTTATTTACATACATTTTGTTTGACACACGATCGAAGTCTTTCCCCTAGCACTGAACGTTATTACAGAAACATTTATTTGCCAATCAGTGCGATCGACGTCGTCAAATAACCAAATGTCAAATGTGAAATAAATTCTTCAAGTGAGTTTCCAATCATAGCCTCAGATTTCGAAATTACTTCTGTCCGATTATATTCTCCTTCCTACGACAACCCGCCTCGAGATATTAACCGACAAGCTGTATTTTCTCACTTAAAACAAAGAATTCTATAAAATTGATGACTCGTCTAGGTTATATTTTCAAGTTCGAGCGTCGTCGAGACCTCGCAAGGCGAACAAAAACGGCTGAAATATGAAAACGAAGGTTCCGTACTTGAAAAATATCCCCCCCGAAGGTATTTCCCTTTAAATTGATTCTCGAAAATTTACGTCTGAGCTGAATTATTGGGCGGGCACGGGTGACAAATGGGCCGTAGGGGGGCCTATAAATCAGTTTTAGCAGACTGAACGAACGAGTTGGCTGCTCCGCGTCTTCGGAGGCGCCCGGAGCGCATTCAACATGATCGCATCCGCTTCCTGAGACAGCCCGCAATTCGGCCTAAAATAAACGACAATAGGCCCAACGATATTAAATCTATAGCGCTTCGGTAAATATGAAACCTTTGCTAAACACATATCACACGGCCGCGAGGAACAGTTAGTTGATGGGCTCCATTGTTGGTTCAGAAATAAGACATTTTTGAAAGGAATAATATAATAAGAATTGGTTACATTGGTCCCAATATCTTACCCTACGTGATATTATCACGTAGGGTAATTTATTAACACATACAAAATCAATACACATTATCATTTGTTTCTTATTTCAGACAAACATGTATAGAAAATTAGATAACGATAATATACCTGCATTAAGATATCTCTGTCAATACGAATATTTGTTTCATTCTATCAATAGGTTTTTCAACGATATTATGGGATTAGAATACTATCGCCTCTTATAGTTTTTTCTGTTATCAGATTTACATTTCCCCTCTTGTTTAAACGAGGATAAAGGAAGCCCTGGAGCGTTACAACTTTGGTTATTCCTGGGTGTAATCCGGACCGGGATTTAGATATACATCTAAGCCAAACACATAAGCCTGGCCCGCGTATAGCACCATTTGCTTATGAGTTCCCATATTATCCTGTAACGAAGGGAAGTTATTCTGCCGTGAACATATTCGGTCCACCAGCACTAACGCGTTTTCAGTTTATGTTTATGCGTGTAAAATGTTATATGAGATAATAAATAAGTCTGTTCGTACGCAACATCCCCACGAAAGAATACAAATATTTTAAATCCTGTGTCAGTGAAGACTCTTTTTATATACAAATCGAATTAATGAAACAAGTTAATTGATAAGGGAATTTTAAGTTTTATTCAGGTTTTTATTTTTTGCAACCAAAGGAATGTTGGGGCATAAGTATCTGGCAAATATTTTGCCCAGTCTGGACATCGGAACCAGTTTATAGTTAAATGTATCACCAGGACTGAGAATATACTGGTAACTGTGGGAATAAACTAACGTGGAGGAAAATCTATACGTATCGATACCTCTTTGCCTCTCTCTCTCCCTCCCTCTCTCACACTCTTTGTGTTGTGGATTTGGGTTCTGCCCAGTGGTGGTGTAACAAAGCTCTAACGATCCATATTACTGCATAATTGAGCTGGGTGGGCTATCAATATTTGAAGGCTCACACAACTGGAAATGGTACTTCCCCCCCAACGGATTCACCCGGCTAATAATGCAGGAACTTTTCAGTCCTGGCCATGGACAACCTTTAGTTTCATATATAATATGTAAGTTTCATATTTAATATGTACCATTAGTAACCGGTAAAAAGTTGTTATTCTTTACAATCACCGCAGAAAGTTTCGAATAACTATTTTCGAAAAAAGTTATGCAGATAGCAACAGTACAGTATACTGGTAGAACGCTACTGAAGATGGGGAAAACCGAAAGCGCCAACAGCATTAGGCTGGTGTTTTGATTTTATATTCAAACCCTATTTCAAAAATATTTGAATACACGAGCATTTCATTTGTTTACGGCGCTAATGAATACTAGACCCTCAATACAAATAGGCCGGCGAAGGTGATACTAAACCCGCAAAACGGATTGAAATTATATTTCACCCGCAATTTCAGATTTTATAAATCCAGCTCTATTTATATTAGTGGTACTTTAGCATTTTAAATAATAACTTTAGGACTGGGATTATTTTAGGATTTCCGTCCAATTGCAATTACATTGTCTTGCATTTGGCGTTGGAATTTTTGTAGACACAGGAAACGAAATTACTGTTCCGTGGAAAATGATGAAATTTAAACAATATTTCCGAATGAATTATGCAACTGAAACCGGTTAATCTTCGTGCGGCCGAAATGGGGGTTGTGTCAAAGTCAGGTCGGACAATGGGAGAAATCCGGATCCCGACAGTCGAACAGGATTTAGACCGAAAACGGGGCATTAGCGGAATTGAGTTTGTGAAATTCCGCGTCAACTGGAACAGGAACACCGGGCTGTGGGGAGGGAAACAGAGGCCCAATGAATAATGCCCGTCTCGCCCCTCCACACCACGATAATAATTTACGATTGGGATTAACAAAACCTGGCCGCTACCGTCACCAACAGCCACTAACCTCTGTCCGCAACAGACGCGTACCAAGCCGCACTGTATTTTTTCATAATCCGCAAAACACTTTGCGTACAGCTACCGCAGTCAAGGTAGCAATTAACTCTCCCCGACTCGTCATACCTCGGTCAAGCTCCGTTTGTCTAACCGATGAAAACATTCATCGGGTTCAGTATTGCAGCTTGATCACAACAAACAACCAACGAAACCGATATTTATATTGCATTTTGTTTATTAATTATTACAGTTATTACTATTATATATTTTAGTAGTATTTCCGTAATAAAATCGTCAAATAATAAAGTTGAAAACTAATAATCGGTTTAGTATAACACGGATTTATCTTTAAATATATCTATGCATAGTAAGGTTATTCTTCGAATTGCATTAAATTTATATTATTCTATGATTTAGATGAACAGTCGTTGTTTAACGTTTAAGTAACTCTCTATGGTTGTCAATAATTCAACACTAATTCCCATGATCCATGCAGATGAGAGCCTATTTCCACTCTCCAGTAGCAATTAGCTAGCAAATGAGCTGGTCGCCACATCAACTGGTCCATGAAACAGGCAACTCGGCATCACGCACGTTCAAAGCTGCGGAATTGTGTTTCCGGACACCCAATAAAATTACAGCCTACCTTTATGCAGTTCTAAATGTATCGGGTTCACTTTATTTCTTCATAAACGCGCACGTTTCATCCAGTTAATACATTCGCGTGTTTTTCCCCTAGGAAATAATATAGAGCCGCACACCATTTGCATTATTTTCGAGAAGCATTAATCCGAAATAAACGTTAAAATGAATTTACGAGTATCGCTCCTATTTTAATAATAGTTGAAACTGGTAAATACTCATTAATTCTACCGGTTATTGGTGTCCTTAATTTTGGACACAAAGTATAAATCTTGGAACTACACTTGGACAGAAGACTAACTTAGAATCCTCATGGCCTCGTGATTTCCTCAGTATCCTGTAGGGTTACCGTGAATTACAGGATTCTACATCAAAAGAATATTCGCGTTTTTCAAATCGCAATGTCATTAAATATAAATTTGAAAAAATGTAGTGACTTAAAATAAAAAGAAAAAAAATGAATAAGTCACGGACAAGATCGGGCCGTTAGCTAGAGAATCAATTCTATCGGGCGCCAAGATAGTCCTTATTTTTCGTCGTCCCCGGGTCTACCGCCAAAACAGATTGGGAGACCCGGCTGAAAAGGAGCCATTTGAGGTCACAAAGTGGTAGGAGGAGAAGGAACGCCGTCGGAGAAGAGGAGGAGAAGGGGATGAGGGTGGGAGGGAGGGGGTAGTGTAGGGGAAGAAGAAAGCCGGGGCGAGGGGTGATGGGACGTCGCATATAAAGGGCACTATTATGCTACTAAATATAGGACTGGGGGTGGTTGTAAGGGGGTCGGTGTAGTTGGCGGCAGCCGGCTATCGATTAGGCCCAACGGGCAATCCCAACCCCCAAGAAAATGAAATTGTAAAATAGGGTCAAACAACGTTTCCTCCTTTTACTCGCTGACAATGACTCTGAAATTTAATTAATATTGTCCTGTTAATAAATTCCATAGGAAAGAAACCTTCAATGGACGAAAATTCGGTAGAATATTTTGTTAGTGCGGTTAATGGGATCCTTGAGATATACGGCACTAATCAAACTTAATAAGTGATGGAAATAATTACGATTAATTGAAAAAAAAATTGGCACTATCCTGAACCTCCAATGCTTCTAACCAAAACTCATTCCAACTTCACGGAATGGTATCGAAATTTATTGCTCATTAATTAAATCCGTATTTTTCAAACCTGTATATTACAGTAATACGAAAGGAAGAACGCGCTATGAATTTTATGTAAATTTCGGAATTCGGCGATGTAATATTCACGGCTATTTATCATATTGACGTTAGTTTTGCCGCGATGAGGCTTGCTGACGTCGCTGTTCTAAAGCTGAAATGTTGAAAAGGGGTACCGTACACAATTATCATTATCCGATGACAGCGGATTCGGTTCGAATTAACCGTGTAGCGTTTAGCCGCCGGCCGTGTTATACTGTCGGGTTTATTAGGACACAAACGGCTGAAAAGCCACTGTCGGTAGGCCGAAGCGTTGTTGGGCGACTGTTAATTCTGCGCAGTCGACTTATCCGCTCGGGCGGACAACAATATGCCTGTGTTACCGCACTAACTTGGGCCCCGCGCTAAGTTCCCGAGAACAAAGTTCCGTTTCAAGAAGCGAGGGCGGAGCCAATTTCCTGATAGTTCGCTCGCACCGCTTTCCCGATACCGACCGCCGCCGAAATCCGTTACATTTAAAGGATTCATAATTCGGTATATAATGATAAGTATAACAAGGGTAGTTTAAATAAACATTAGGACAGTGTTGACGATCTAATGTGAAGATGATGTGAATAACGAAAAATAAGTAAAAACCAATAAACTTTGCAAAATATTGAGGAACTACTTGAACTAGCCTATTTGGTAACCGGCTGTTAATAACATCTCTAACAAATATTTCAAGAGCCCCAAGTCGTGAAACTTCTGGTACTTATTGTTGTAGAGGACCATCAAATCCTGCTGTTATAATTCATGACATATAACCAGTACTCTGGGTTGTAAAGGTCTCCCCCGTTAATGACTGGAAAACCTGTTTGGCGTCAGAGCAGGAGAATGACAGGAGTTATGGAATTGTGTTTATGAAAGAGACATTTAAACAGAAAGTTGCATATTGCAGGAAGGCACACATGCGGCTTGTGAACGGGAGACGTTGGCACAGAAAAGTTCATACCCTACACCCAAATGAGACATACGCAACACGGTTTAACAAACGATATAAATATCACCGCCGGTATCTAATTATCGAAATGACATAATTTGTGAAGCGATATCGAGGTTTCATTTAAAGGCAAGTGTGATCGATGGCCACGCTTATGAGACAGATAACGGTACGCTCAATTAAAGTTTTCTGTTAAAAATGTGAAAATGATTGATTAAGTAATGACGGCATAAGTCGGTCTAATGGCACTGTAAGTCATTATAGTATAAGGAAACATCCTGCGTTCATGTATAACCTATACAACCCAGCCCTTTCTAAACCATAGTCTAAGCGAATAATTCCTGAATATCTGCGTAGTATTTAATTACATTTGAAATGTGCACACCTATTACGAAATACATTTATAAAATGTTCTAATCGTTATTTGTTTGCAAGTACGTTTATGTAAAATATGTGGTCTCTGTTTTATCGGCTATCGCGGGCATTATTAAAGGGAGACGATGCGCTGAGCTATTCGCATCTTATTCATGGCGGCTTCATAAAGTGGGCCGACCCCGAGGAGAGGAAAATACCCGTTTATGGGCATTTGTCGAGCGCCGTTTGAAATTTCAGTGAACCCTTAAAAAAATGTTTATTGTCCCTAATGATATTCGACTTTATAAAAGAGCCCCCCGTGTTAACGTCGAAGGCCCCGTTTGGCGTAAGAGCAGGAGGGAGAATGGATGAAAAAGAGACATTTAAACAGTAAGTTTAGGGACACGTGGATCATAGAAGTTAACGCGAACAAAATAAATATGCAATTTCTGTCTCGACACGAGACAAATAACGTTCAAACTGAGCAGAAAGTAGTACAACACGAAGCTTGCAAGTGAATAAAATGAATATAATTTTCCTTCATATAAAAACTTTATCCATGTTGTTTCTCGAATTATTTTGTGCAATATTGGCAAAGATAAACTTGACTATTTTGTCTGCTTGAGAATTTGGGACCAAGAGCTTTCCGACTACTGTGTAGTCGAAGCGTCTGTCCCTCAAGGTAGTGTCCTAGGTCCACTCCTATACACAATATATACCTCCGATATACCTAAATATCCTTCTACAGTCCCCGCCACATTTGCTGATGACACATGCCTCCTCACCTCCGACCAAAATCCCTCAACTACAACCATCAATCTCCAAGAGCACCTTTCCAACATCCAGTCCTGGTGCAAACGATGGAGGGCGAAAGTGAATAGCTCTAAATCTGCTCACGTCACCTTCACACTACGTCGACATCCTTGCCCTCCTGTTCTATTTCACAGTACTCCTATCCTCACCCATCAGCAGGCTCGCTACCTTGGGCTCTATATAGACAAACGATTCACGTGGAATCCCCATACCCGACTGAAAAGAACAGATCTAATTCGCAAATTTGGACTGTTGAGACCTCTTTTGAAAAGGACATCAAAACTTACAATAGTACACAAACTGACAATATATAAAGCCATACTAAAACCGACAATATATAAAGCCATACTAAAACCGACATGGACATACGGAATAGAACTATGGGGTTCCGACAAGAAATCCAACATCGCTCGCATCCAAACGTTCCAGTCAAAAGTCCTTCGTACCATCCTTAATGCTCCCTGATATGTTTCTAACCGAACAATCCATAATGACCTCAACACACCGACAGTCGACGAAGTCGCAAAATCACGCTTCCTTAATTTCCATTCCCGCCTCACTCCACATCCAAATCCACTCGTTCAGTCCCTTTCCTCTTTTACCCATCCATTATCCCCCCGCGTGGGCTTAAACGCCACTGGAGTCTTTCTGTAGGCCGGATACAGGTCAAAAGTACCATCACTGGATGGCGTCTTTATCGAGCGAAACAAGTCAAACTAGTCAAACAAATCGCCATTGTACCTATAACTAGCATATAGTTGATTGTACACTAAATAAAGTTAAAAAAGAAAGAGAATTTGGGAAGGAGCAGGGGTTCTGATAACCCAGTAGGTTCAAGTTCAATACTTGTTCTTTCATTTAACTTATTTTTACGGACATCAGCATTTAGGGTTTCATTTCCCGACGAGAGTTATACTTTTTAATGATTATGTTTTATATAAATAACTAAATTGATTGTTGTTTCAGATGGGTGGGAGGCTGTGTTGGGTAGGTGGGCTGGCCGGGCTGCGGTGAGGGGATGCGAGGAGGCGGAGGGTGAGCTTGAGGTCGGGGCGGGCTGCGGGCCCCTCTAGTCTGCCCTCCTCCACCCTCCACCACCCGCCACCACCCTCCACCCTCCAACCACCGCCGAGACCATGCCCGGCGGCCGAAGAGGGCTCGTCGCCCCACAGAACACATTCCTCGAGAACATCATACGCAGGTCCAGCTCCCAACGTGAGTACCCACAACAGAATATTTTTTTCTGTTTGACACGATTTAACCACTGCCCGAGGTGATCTCTGGGCCGGTGGCGTTTAAGCCGTCGCGGATGGGGATAATGGATGGGTAACAGAGGGGAGTGAATGAACGAGTGAATTAGGATTAGGAGTAAGGCAAGAATGGAACTTGAGGAACCGGGATTTCGCGACTCCGTCGATTGTCGGTATGTTAAGGTTATTATGAATGGTTTGATTTGAAACATACCGGGGAGCATTAAGGATGGTTCGAAGAACTTTCGAAAATATACCGATAAAATATAAATACCGCTTTAACGCGTTCAGTTGACGTACCCGGGCCTACCCCACTTTATATCTTGTTTTGACCCAAATTCCTAATCAATCCCTAACGCCCGAATCCCCCTGCAAATTATAAACGGAATAGGAAAGTATTGGGAATTCAAATATATGTAAAAATAACTATATTATTTATATATATATTCTCCTTCTTGAGAGTCACGACTGAGCTTATTAATTATCGATTACTAGCGATACCGTACAACTCTGATAAGACCGCGTTTCGAGAAATTCTTTACGGGAAATAGCCGAGAGACCAGTATTTATTTTGTCTGGATGAAGTATAAAATTTCTTGCTACTTTGTACGAGGTTCAGTTATTTAATTAGAGGAGTGGCGGGGAGAGTTGGGCTCTCCGCTGTGTTTGGTAAGGAAGAGGGAGCAATAAACCAGCGCCAGTCGCCGAGTCTCCTCCCCCCATCCTCCATCAACGCCCCAACGGATTTGAGTTTCTACTGTGTAGCCGGAGTTGTCTCCGAATGGGTTATGAAGCGCAATAATTCACAGAAACAGTCCACAACGAGGCCGACTCACGGGACACGGCAGTCGACAAATTTCGGGCTCTACAATTACGAGGTTGGCGCGCCTACAATTATTTGACGGCCTCCCCAGAAATAATTCGATTTCGACATTTCGTTCGAATTTCTTTGTTGTGTATCGGCCGTCTAAAATATTGAGATTAACACGCCGGTTTGACAGAGAACGTAGGGTAGGGGTTCGATTCCTGGAAATGTCGAAGGGCGAATTGATAAACGATATCTGAACCCTAACAACAATGTCTCCTAGACACTGCTCTAAGGTCAGGCATCACTACCCAACCGAGAAGTACCTTTCTTTGCAATAAAGTTCAAAAGGATCGTGGTAATTATAGTGACTTAGAACTAATATAATAATGACCCTCCATATAGTAGCATTAGCGAGAGAATTAATAGTGCGTCAGAATGACAATTTAAAATTAACGATGGTAACAATATCGTACGATATTAATCAAGCAATTGCTCGTAATCGTACAGCACTGCCGGACTATTTAGATATGTTATATTGGGCCTCCTGTTTTGCATGCCTTTCCACCTTCGATTCCAATCAGAAATTCGGACGACCGGAGCGTCCATTATGGATTTGGAGCCGGGCCGATCTTTATGGGCGGGATGGAATCCGATTAAAAATGTAGGGGGTGGCCGCCACCCCTACCGCCACCGACATCGGCCTCACGCAGATGTTGTTACGATCCCGGCCACAGCCACTCTTCCATAATTGATCGATCCCCCAGGTAGGACAAACGTGGAATTAATTTCCAACACGGAAAAATTGCATACCGTGTACCAACCCCGCGTGTTCGTTCTGGTTCGGATAGCGTCCAAGGGATGAGATTGGAGGCGAATTTCCAATCTATTTCATTCTACAGTCAGTTCACTTCTTTTTATAATCACCAAAACAAATGTATTTTGACAACCTGAAAATATTTGTAGTTTGGAATATCAAAATAATCCTCCCTCCCTTGTATGATCTTGAGCTACAACACAGTTTGTACTTCGTGTAAGAAACTTGGTAGAGGCCTCCAAAAACAGATCATAAAAACGCACTGATCAAGATCATTCATGCTTAAACTCTATTCCGCGAACAAACAATCTGTCCACTATGAATTGCACATAAAAATTCTACATGAGCAAAATTTTCAAAACAGTAGAAAGGACTGAATTTTTTAAAAATTAATTCACTCGTCCGGTCGGCATCAGTGGACGATTTGTGCTCTCGCACTGGCCCGGTAATCGGAAGGGAGACGGATTTTGCTTTGTTCCTTTGAACGGTCTGTAATCCAACTATGTCACCGGCAGACAACAATTAAACGCTAAGTTTCGCTGAATAATTGAGTTTCAGGAGGACTATTGAAACCGCAGTTCTACTCCATCAAAGCCCGCCTGTGGAAACCCTGCCAATTGAGTGCGGATTATTTTGACTGGAGATTATATTGCTTGATTACCGATTAAGTAATAATTGTCTGGGACCCGCCGGAAGGAATAAATTCCTAACATAATAATTTCATAACTTTCTCGACCAATTTGTCTTAGTAAAATATTGGGATATTCCACTGTGAGTATACTCACTCCTATGTGGCCTTGTCGAGTTTTGTCAATATTGTAAGTAATTCCAGTTTTAAAGTTAAGTGTCTGAATTTTGAAATTTACTATTACCTAGCGTTATTGCAAAGTTATGTGACCATTTTGTTTTGCAAATTACCTCTGCAGAGCCCATTGTAAACAGGATTAGGTTGTAATTTCAGTAGGCGGAAAACACTGGTAACAATTTCAAAGCCTTCGACCATTGACCTGGGTTTAGCAATTTTCTTTTCTCAGTAGTGAATCGTTGCAGGATTACAGACGACTACAATAGGAGCCAAGTCTATTTTCATGTTAACTGAAAGGGGGTATCAAGTGTCCTTTGTACAGAACTAAATGGGTATATTAAAAATATACGCCCAATCAATTCAGAAAAATTCTCTACGTATATACGAACCCTTTTTCCAAGAACTTATTATGAGGGGCCATTCGCATTATATACTTGTGCGAGACTCATTTAAAAAATACCGGTTCCATACGAACTCCCCTTAATATGGAAAATAAAGAGAACGTTTTAACTTGTTCAACACGGGTAAATAAACCTCCCGCTTTATTGTACAAAGAAGAAAAGAATCTTTAGAGAAATGTGGGCTAGAAGCGGGCACGGGGGTGGAGGCCCGGGGGGCTCTAGTTAAAATTTAATGATTCGAGATAGTGCCGGCCGCCTACTCGACCGCGGGGACCTCTTAAAATATCCATTAAAACTGTGCCGAAAAAAAGGGTGCGGGATATACAAGGCATAAAGCACACCCTCCCCTGTACTTGATATTTTTCTAGCCCCGAGTTTCCAAACAACTCCCCCATCGGCGCTGGTGATACGTCCGACTGGACAGTTTATCGGGAGAATTCTGTACGTTGTAAACACATAGATGTAAATTTTCAATGGCTTGTACAAGAAAAATAGATAGAAGGAAAATGTCTCTGGCCAAATCCCATAATAAAAGAATTAAAATATTAATCATATTTCTCTAATATCGTATCAACAGTTGTGCATTTTAAATATGAGAGTCTGACAATTGAAATACATCGACGCGGATAAATTTCTTCCTGCGACAACGTTAAACACGAGCATGTCATTCAGGTTATTTAATTGTCCCCTTTAAGCCGGCATGAACGAATTTGCGTGTAGACAATTGTCGAAACGTTTGAATTATAAATTGGAGGAACGACGCGTGTGTTGAAACGGCGTTCGAATTAAATGAAAAGCCCCCACCCACCGGGAAATGAAATCCTTTCGTGCAAAGCGGGTTTCCTGCAAACACATTTTCACGGCCGAACAGAACACGCAGGCCGATTATACGTATTTTGCATGCCGGTTTTTTTTACCGTGTTAAAAGCTTATTTTCAACAATGAATTGTGCGGCAGTACGCATTACTTGACTTTACATAAACACAGTAGTGTCGGTAGAAATTCTTGCCAAATATTTGCGTTATTTACTGCCCGTTCGGCTATAAAAAATTGTTCACCACGGCCATTAAAAAGGAAAAAACAATTCATACGAGTATATTACTTCTTCTCCTTTAATCAGTTCACGTTTGCAACTAATGGCAAATTCGGTTCGCAAAAATTAAACAGTGTCGTACTTTTAACCCCTAAGCTATGCACTGGGTTCGAGTCCATTTGGACTCCAATTTAGATCCAGTTTTCCTCCAGAATTGCAAGTTTCAACTGATTCCTATCAAAATATTAAGTCATATTGCCAACATTCTCAAGTACAAAGTTTGAAGGAATATAATTCATAAGTTCATTATGATTAAATAACTCGTGCTTTATAATTTCAGGGTCATTATCAGACCCTCCAAGCGAGAGGAGACAGACACGAAATGCCAGTGTGTGCCAGTAAAATAAAATTATACTAATAAAACCTTCTTAATCACTAGGAAAGTTCAAGCATCTTGTTCCAGTGTGTTGTTCAACTGTGTTCCAGCACTTATTGAGGGCTCTCTTATGTGTATAATGAAAATGGTTATTCAAACGGCCGTTGGAGTTGCGGGGACAAATTGAAATTGAAGATGACGCAGCGAAAGTCGGATCAATTTACGGCCCAACGGCGGGTCTGTTCGTTTAACGGGCGGCGTAAAAAAAAAAGGAGCAGCAGAAAATGGGCTTCGGTTGTGGGCTTTTTATTCGCCGACCGATACCCCACCAATTAACCCAATTCGGGAAGGTCCTTCCATTGTCACGTCCAAAAGAAAGATTCAAGGAGGGATTTGGGCCAACAAAAAATACGTTGGTTTCTAATGGGCGCGGATTGGTTTGTTGAGTAACAGCCATGGAGTGGCGAGGATGCTGTATGAATAAAAATTCGGTACACTTCAATACAGAATTTACATAGTCACAAAACATTTATTTCTGATAGGAGTCTACTTCTTATAGTGGATAACGATAATATGTTGGGATTTTGATTATACAAATGGACAACTATAATAATAATTATTATTTGTAAAAATACTTTAAAAATATATTTCAATGATTTTGGCTTCATTTAGTATTAATTACAAAACTTTAGCTGAAATGGGTTTAGTATATTACTAGCGGAATTGCTATGGAGCCGATGTCCAGAATCAGAATGAAGACATTGACTCTACAAAAACAGTTAGGAGTACTTCCATACTTTAAGAAACAAGCTTAGCACGACTGAATTTTTATTATGAAGGTTTTATTTGCTTGGAATCTTAGTATTTATTATTCATCCATTGCGCAATATCTATATCATTTCGGTGTAATAATAATTTTCTATAATAATTTCAAGATTATTCCCCATTACGAGATGGGGGTGTCAAGATGAACGTATCTCAGCGGGGAATCTTGGTGTGACGCCTAATCGGAAAACGGTTTTGTGGTGGCGTTGTCGGGAGGGTAGGGGTGTACCAGGGCCAATGTAAACAGTTCAAATGGCCAATTAATCTGGACCAAGATAAGGGAGGGCCGGCACAAATTAAGTAGTGCCCGAGATCTGAATCATGCACAAAACACCAAATTTATTGCCTCATTATCTGTGTAAAATGTAATTTAATAAGGTAGAATCGATCTCCTCCTCCTCCCGCCATCCTCCCTCCGGAGCCCCTTATACCCCCCTATAATTTCCCGAATACATGAAGCCAGACCCCGCGATGTTCTGTTCCCTACAATTCGGTCCCAAGCTGAATCGATAAGCATGGCGGACTCTAATGAAGCATCCAGTGAGCACTTTCATGCTTGATAAATTGAGGCTGGATCGAACTGAAGTTTCTTCACAAAATGTGAATGTATCGCCCGCTTAGGGATATTATTGGATCGCGAATTACCGCTTTATTTCGTTTAATCCGGACATAAAGTTTTTCACTGTATTGGTGTAACTATATTCAGTTCTTAATGACTCAAGGTTTTACTTCGGCAGAAATTATACAGAGTGTAAACCGCTCGGGGAGGAAATATCGATTATTGATTATTATTAATTTTACACAGATAATGAGGCAATAAATTTTTTGTTTGTCGTTTTAGCGTCAGATATTATTACAGTTTTATCAGGTGGTAGAAAGAATTTTTATATAATTCAAAACCTAATATGACCATTGATATTTATGTATACATATTTTTAAGTGATCTGTAGTGAGCTGTAGTCCTTTTCAACGGTGAACTCTGGTAGGTCCTGACTGATTCCCGGAGTCAGCACTGAAAGAAAATTCCTTTATCCAAATGGAAGACGCCATTAAATAGTTATGGCAGGGGGCTGTGCACAATATCCGAAGGGAGAATCCCCAGGTTGTTTTGGACGGGGGGAAACACGAGAGGGCCCCGGAAAAGCCAAGGAAAAGCGGGCGGCTTGTTAATATTTAAAGGGGGGACCCGGGGAGCGGCAACACAATAACCTCGTTACTTATTGCCGCCTCCAACCCCCCAGAATTCACACAGTAATGGCTTCTGCCGAATACGGCTCTTCTCTTTCCCGGGTCGCGGATGTCTGTCACCTCGCTCCCAATTATTTCCAGCTCGTCCTCCACGTACACTGTTCCTAACCTGAACAACAATTATAACCCTTCGAGACTCAATCAAATACAGCCGGCTGTCGGTCTCGCCATTATTTATGATGGCCGAATGTTCCCTCATATAACTGTATAAGCATAAACGGTACAGAACTATAATAAGCTGAAATTTTGCTAGACCGGTTTCGGCCGCTCGCCATCGAAATTACTTTGAATATAAGGACATAGCCATATTATCCGTTGTTTTCAGGTTCCAAAATATTGGCCGGCGAACAGAATATATTCTAAATATATTAGACGGAAACACGAGGAATGGGCCCAAATTCAAAACAGATACGCTCCGCTGTTCCAAAATATGGATTGGACCGGAAGGATTAATGTAATTACAACGTAATGGAAAGCTAGTTATGCGCGGTCATGTGGGACCGCATGTAAATTGCCGGTTGTATAAATGCCATATAGGCAAAACTTAGGGCCCTGAATTTACAGCCCTTACGGATAGCGGTGTTGTCCTCGGTGGGGACCGCCATCCCACCACACCCCCTGCAACCCCCCTACCGCTCTCCCACAACACTCCAACAACCGACATTTAAATGTATTCACCGATACTAATCTCAAAACCGGCAACAATTGTAACGGCCTTTTTGGCTACATTTCCATTTATACGACACCCTCTGAATATATGAATTAATTACATCCCGAATTGTAACATTGATTGTTGCATTTAGTAATTGACAACGGGCTAGGAATTGATCTTATTAGGGAAAAAAGGGATATTAAATGGAATGAGGTTGCGTCGCCGTTATTTCATCGCTAGAGGAGAAATCTTTAATGAATATAAAAATGATCGACTATAATAATTATCCAATGCCGAACAAAGCGTAATTTGAAACTAATAGTTGGAAACACTATACGATTGTCTGGTTTGGTCGTTCGCCGGTCCGCTATCGCTTGCCACAATAACAGTGGCCGATAATATATCCCCACTAACATGGCGGAGAGAGACCAACCATGTGGAGATAAACCAAGACCAAATCGTTGGGCGGAGACGGGTAACATCAGAAGAATTATGGTTATTATTATTTCCCGTGGACGTTCCAATTAAACGAAGGCCTCAGTCACGCCAGCCTTTCTTTGATTTCTAAAAACAATTCATCAATTCCGTGTCGGGCATTAGCGGAGTGAGAGGATGAGACCCCTCCCTCACTCCCTCCCACCATCCGCCCGCCCTCGCAGTTACATTAGCGGGACAGAAATAGAAGGGGCCGGTTCTAAAAATGGAGCTTAATAGAGGTGGAAAAGGAGATGGGAAATTGGACTATTTTTATAATGAAAACGAATGAAGGCGAGGTTTCGTGAACCAGAAAGAAATCATTGGCTAACGTGATCGTCTCCAGGTATAAACGGGACTGATGTTCCACCCAGTGGGCGGTTTCACAGGTTAGGTTATA
Source organism: Lethocerus indicus (assembly GCA_019843655.1). NCBI lineage: Eukaryota > Metazoa > Arthropoda > Insecta > Hemiptera > Belostomatidae > Lethocerus > Lethocerus indicus. The sequence continues at coordinate 9,597,095 of JACDQD010000103.1, read as the reverse complement.
TTATTCGCCGAGTAGGAGGATTTTACTTGTAATTAGAAAAGAGGGTCACGCCATCTTCGACCCGCAAACAATCTCAGAGCTGGCTCCCAGTCCCACGGGCAAAAGGGAACTAAAATTATTCATACATCGCTATAAATAAAACTCATTTTATAGCACTTTTGGTTGCTTACGTGCCACCTCCCGTTTTAATAAGCACAAGTATCAGTTCTACGTATAAATAAAGATGGTGGATCAGAACGCTACGATGGAAGGGTGTTTTTGAAATATGGAAACATTTTTAAACTGAGATATAATCCTTACTATTTTTTGTGGCTAATGCTGGAAAGAATATTCTGACATAATGTTGAACAAATGATTCCGTCCCATTTCAAATTGTAAAAGAATTTTAATGGCGCGATCAATCAACGTCTATGCATTGCAATAGGGAAATTCTATTTTGTGCTGCCAGCCAATTTCGGGAAGGGAAAGAAGACGGCCCAGATACAAATTGCATCCATTTCGTCTCCGGCCGAGCTAATGGCACAAGTCGTTTATCCTGAATATAATAAGGTCAGATATTAGAAAAGAAAACAACTTTTTGCGCTCCTATATACGAAAATATGAAATGAATGAATTTGTTAACCAGAGGGGATAATTACAACATAAATAGAAACGCGTTAATTTTATTCAACTTTCCTTTATAGGGCAAGTGTATATCACCTGGGGACCGCTGTTGAAGGAGTATGGGACAAATAGGGGAAAATTTCCAAATAAATTAAATGTATCGCATACCTGAAGCCCACTGTTGACAATGTATTTTAATTTGAATAAATTCGATTCTGCAAAATAACATTTTATTTTGGTGTTAAGCTAGACTTGGGGGGGTTTCAACCTATTTTTTATGTGGTTACAGTTACAGTCCTGTGACAGGTTCACCTGACTTTTTAACTCCTCAGCGAATTTCGCTCTCATGACCTCACTTATTAGTCTGTAGATTAGTTTCCATCTGTCGGCGGACTCCATCGTGTTTTGTCATCATGCTGTCTGCCCTTACTCACCGCCCTAGTGCTGTACTAGTGCCCATTCGTCCCAACCCTTATATAATTAAATAAGGTTGAGGTCATTAAAACAGCCGATGTACTATACAGCAGCGGCACTATTTCGTCCCTTGCCCATTCGTTAGTGTGTAGACGACCGAGGGAAAATAAATTCGGGAATTAATCAATCCGGAAAAGGGCTTGAGCCTGTTGTGGGTAGGGGAGGGGGTTGAAAAGGGGCGGCGGGGGTGAGTCGGTTTCAATGGGTCCGGGCAATGAATTGACTCTTGACTCTCGAGCATTTAGAGCCGTCCACTGGAGATTACATTAATTAATCAAATTACGCATTCAAGCAGTTTCCCTCCTCTCTTTCCCTATCTGAGGGGCACGAAGGCCCACTCAGCTGTTCGGTTGCCAGAGCACATTTGCAAAATTGCGGCCTCCTCCCCACTCTCTTCTAATGCTCCGTTAAATAGTGGAAGTTGAGACGGGGAGATTCACTGAATCGAATACACCCCGTCCAAAATCTAAAATCGATAATGGAAATACGTTCGGCGTATAATAGCCGGGTGTTATCTCCCTCGAGACATTTCCACCTCCCCCCACCATGAGCCCGCTTCCAATTTAGAGATTATAGCCTGATATGCCCTTAGTTATAATTAATCACTTAATTGAACAAGATTAAGAAGAATTGCTGGAAGAGTTAGTTGCTGTTTTGGTTCGAACATGAGACCCTTCTGAAGGATTTCGTTTTCGAGATTTATTTTGGGGTCAGAGATGGTTAGTGGAATTATCAAAGACATGGTTGCCAGATCAGTGCCTAAATACGGGTCTTATTTAGGCGTAAAATTAAAGTCGAACAGTGATTATGGAACCAGTAAGAGTTCCGAAACGTCGGGAGCGGACAACACGTCGGGAACGCAGGGGGTCAACCCCGAGGTTCTTCCCGCAGGCGATCTCACCGGGGGTGAATTAGTAGAAAACGGTTACTAACAACCGACTGTATCATTTATAATTACTAAAGAGCTTTTACCGCTAGCAAAAATAGATAGTCAAGTGGAGGAACAGTTGATTGATCCAGAGGAAGACCATTTCGAAGCAGGTATCCTCACACTGAAAGTTTCTCCGCCGTGATAATAACAGTGGAAAAACAGTTGTCAGACAGTGTTATGTACGGTCGGAGGTACCCACTAAATTCAAATCCCAATATATCCACGTCCCAGATGCGTGCTTATGTGCCTTCGGGCTGTCGTTAAATGATAAATGAACTTTACACGCTAAAAAGGAAAGGGGAGGGCGTTGAAAAAAAGTCCCGTGACTATTCATCATTTTCCTCACTCGTGGGATTTTCTGTGTCATCGAAGCCTTTTAGCCCCCTCCTACAATGGCTTTGTCGTTCATCGGCCCAATCCTATTGTCTCTATCGTATTCCCAATATTTCTTTTTATACGAACAATATAACAACGCCGATATTTAACATAATTCAGAAACAAACTGTTTCATTTAATTTATATCCTGTTGCCATCGCCAATAGCGAAATCCTACTCAAAATGGTATTATCGATAAACTAATGAACTGAATTTCTGATAACTTATTGAAGACCTTGAGACGATGGGGATACTCATTTGTTGTAACATTAATACTATCCTCTTATTTTTCGAAAAATATGCAAAGGACAATTAGAATGGACAAAGTAAATAAAAGTGTTGAGCTTTTCAAAAAAGAAAAAGGCTATTATAATGGCTCTCAGTTGTTAGAGCGTCAAGAGCTGTATAAAATGGAGTGAGACTTGTCCGTATTCCGACGTCGACATGACAGAAGACCCGATAAATTCTTAACGAAGATGAAGTTTTCAGAAATCGCGCAGTCGAATTTACGACCGTCTAAGGAATAACCGTCTTAAGTATTTCGGGATCAGTAGTCTCCGGTAGGCGCGCTGAAAGGCCGATTCCTTTTCAATCTAAGCTCCCTTGATTCTTAGCTCTAATTAACGATTCTCAATTTCAAAACGCCCAATAAAGACACATTCCTGTATCTCGATTAGACGCAAACAGTGTCGTGGGACAGGGATAGGGTGCACTGATCTGAAACGAAGAAACGGCAAGAGCCCATAAATAAGATCAAATTTGTCCATAATTTAAGGTTAACGAACTGATCACCAGGCAGTATTGGGAAAATACTTGCTTAAATGACGATGTTGTAATAGCATCGAACTGATGAAATATTTTAACATTCCGTCCGATAAAACGCAGACGAAAGCCGTGTTTTAACTGATAAGATTAAATGCACTTGGGTCGTATGATCCTGAAATTCTAGGAACCTACATTTTTCCAAACAATTAATAAGGCTTCGGAGAGTCAAGGGGGTTCTTGTTTCATTTTAACTGCCCTTAAGAATTGCGTAAGTTGTATTATTGGTGTGAATAAATGCCGAGGGAGAGAGGCAAGAACAGGGCCACTACACGCTGCGCCGGGGCAGAACAATGCCCCAGTGAGCGGCCGGCCGACTCCGCTTGTTAACTCTCGCCCCCGCAACTGAATTCTCAACCCGCTTTCAGAAAACAGCAAAGTCCCAGAAGATTTAGCCCCTAACCCAGGGGCGCACAGGACCCTCCACTCTATATTTAAATATAAATATATGCTAACTCCTAGAGAAGGGCTGACAAACTATACACTTGTGGGAGGGCGGCACATTGAATGCCGCGTATATATACATATATATATTTATATAAAGTTGAGAATGTCTCGTTTGCGATTCTTGGTGGAAGATAAGGTAACGAAGGGAATAATATCACAGAAATTCGCTGCCAGGCTCCAGCCTCTGACTGCCTCTTGTTCCTTACACTATAATATATTTTTATGTTATCACAACACGGTGGTGGGATACTGAGAGTGGTGTCCATAAATACTTTCTTTCACTTTTTCAAAAAACTAATACAATCAATTATACTACCCGTTGATCAGTTTCATCGGATATTTGTAATATTTCCTAACACTATAAAATAGGCGGAGAAGTGATAAATATAATGCGTGTTGGGTCCACAGCGGAAGCGTTCCAGATGATAGAAATGGATTCAATTCCTTGCCATGAATTGGTTATGACCCAGCGGGTGTATCGTAAGTCCGAGAGATATTGTCACCAGTTTTGCCGGCGCCCGTATAGCGCGTACGGAAAATCTAAATAACCCGAGGGACTCCCAAGTTGGCCCATATTTCCCCTAATGTACGCCCCGGGCGTGCCCCATAAATTTGCGGACCAGTTGTGCCGATAACAACCATAAAGCTGCACAAAGTCCGAACAAAGGGAAGAAGAAGGCCTCTCGTAAAGTTAATCAACAGAATAACGATAAGATGTTACACCATTTGTAAAGTGAAATTATAATTCTCAAGTAATTCTACCAACTTAACAGAAAGGACGATTTCCCCGTTCTCAAGATCTTTCTCTTCTTGAAATATTAATGTGGGCGTTATTTTTTAGTAGAAAACAAGCACATTCTAATGTGTGGTATATAAAAGTGCCATTCGAATATTATAGTGTAGTAGTAATATCTATCTCCTGAATAAGTAGATTAAGGTTTTCCCTTCAGCGAGGTTTCTCCCACAGTCAGTAGATAACGCGAACGCCTCCACCTAACGGGACAGGAATAGGGTGCTTTGCTCGGAAACGAGGAAAAGTTTCTCTAACGAAGATTCTAGGGGTAAGAATGAGCCAAGATGAAGTAGAGCAAATTAGTTCAGATTTTCAGGTTTAAAAACCAGCCGCCGGGTAATATTGAGAAGAAAATGTTCACAACTTCCAGAAAAGAGAATGAACTAAAAAAAATTTATAACCTAGGAATAAATAATGAAATTACCGAACTATTACGTAGGTACAAGCCGCGTTTTTATCGCCTCTTGCCGGTGAAGTAGGAACAGTGTATCGGAACCGATTGGACGCTTTGCATAGGCTAAAAATGTTACGGGAATACTTATTAATGCCGGTTTTGGAGCGGGTGACCCAGATAGCGGAGGCAGGTAATCCGGGCCCGTTTAAAAACGAGGGGTCGCGTGAGACACTCAAGTCTTGTACGAGTTTCTGCCCCCACTTCTCGACGCCGGCTTACAATCTGTCTCCTTCCACCCCTTAGGCTCGCTCCGTCCCCTCCTATCTCTACCCAACCCCCCTAGTCATCGTTGTTCCTGGAAACTTAAAACATTCAGGAGCCCGCCCAGAGATTACCCGCGGGAATGCGGCTCGGCTAACGAACGCGAAAGAACCGCTTGCTCCACGCCTAATCTTAACTACCCCCCTCCCGTATTGTCATACGCAAAGGCTCGATACAGCCTTTTAACCACATTTTTACAAAGGCGAGGAGATAAGGTATACGCAGGAATAACAAAGCAACCGACAAAATTTAGGCATAAAAGAAGAATACAGCTTATTCTCTTCTTATCGTCTTATTAAACACAAATTGTATTACGGCATGTTGTTGATCGGCAATTTTATTCCTTTCAATTATCCAATCACAATACGATATTAGATACTATACTCTGTAATTACAATACTAATGCCCCCATGCTGTTTACCAATACGCTAACTCTGTTCAGCACTTAATTTTAACGATGTAAAGATTTCACAAATTGTCGGACCCTCTTAGCTAGACATACTCAAATCACGGAAATTATTATTACAATTCCAACGATTAATCTCCGATTGTGCTTATTGTTTTGAACTGACAGATCGATACCGTACACCCGGGTTGCGTCAGACCGGGTAACGGTAGCCTTGGAAGATTGTAATTAATGGAAACCGTTCCCGGGAGATGAATATTATTTGCCAAGAAAAGCGGAACGTTATTGATGGTCCCAGTTGGTGAGACGGCCCTTCGAACCCAAACAAATTGCTATCTAATGGAACCGGTCGGCGTAAAATATTTTCTTGCCCAACCAAGAAGTTTCTCTCAGGTGGATTGACTCTTGCCGGCTCAAGGGACCGAAGAGCCCATCCCAACTTATATCAACTCCTTTATACTTTTATAGACAATTTCGATTCGTGTCCATTACGCCCGTCAGCAGGAAAAAATGTCCGCACCAACAACAATCAGAAAGCGCTTTATATCATTTCAATTTTTTTGATTTTTAAAAATAAAAAAAACGGACAGTTAATTTCATGCAGGTAGAGGGAGTACACAGGAGTAGACAGAAGATTGCAGAAATTATGAACATATAAATAAATTCTTGCAAATGTATGCAACATATTTCAATCTATATAAAGTGTGGCATTTTATAACATATCCTTCGACCGGACATAGGTATTGGAAAAGGGATTGTTGAAAAACTATTTCGTGTGTACGACGCGTCTGATTTTTGTAGAAGAGGAACGCTATAGATCGTGTTCACAATGCCGTTTGCCAGATGTAACACGTGCGGTATAAGAAAGTCGAGATTTAATCAACAATGAAAGCAAGCCTTGGCCAAAGCTTGGCGGCTGGGGCGGTTCGAAAAACATGCGGCGTATATGAAAAAGAAATGTTATCGTCCGGTGTAGGAAGGAGGCGGTAGCGTTACACGGGGACTAATGGAATGCCTAATACGCTTCATGTTGGACGCCATGAATTACCTCCTTTTTAGACCGGCCACGCGACTCACTTTTTTATTCATCATGTCCCTCGCTTCTCCCGCGGTGAACACTTAAAACTCGGGATTAAAATACTGGCGCGCTTCTCAACTCCCCTTCTGGAATCGGAGACTTGATTTGCTCACTTTTATCAAACTGGAAGTATACAATACTTCCCTACTCTGTTATTTGATAGCCAGTCTGGGGTAAAGAGTAATCAGGAATCAAATCATTAAACTGTAAATTTTAACAATAAAGATTAATTATTCTTTATGCGCGTTATTTTGTGTATCATATTGTAGTCAATATCTATAATCAATATTTTATATAATCCTGTATATTCTCTCGTCTGACATAGATTTTCGTTGTATTTGAATAACCACTACTGTAATGATAACGAAACACCCTTTTGAAATTTTGTTGCTTGTCATTTTCCTTACTTAATTTCAATTGTTTTAATTAAGATACTCAAATCTTATTATTTACATTTGCATAGGACGAAGCGTTTCTAAGAATCGCATCTGTGAGTTGTTATACATTGTCGGTACATTCACAATACCTGATACTCCTTCCGGGACAGCGATAGCTACCGAATTGAAGAGGAAAACTGCAAATGGTAACATGTATTTTCCAAAGAAATACACTTTGCCCCACTTACCCCAGATTCAGCACCTTTTCCTCGGTTTAACCTTCCCTGCCCGCTATTAATATTGCAGGGGCTGAATTAAAATTTCGTTACCGGAGGGTAGGAGAAAAAAACAAAGGTGTTATCGCGAGCCGAAAAAAGGAAAAAACGCACGGGCACAATCCGTTTTTTGGGCGGAAGGTGAACGTGGTTCCACGTGGCTAACCCAGATCCGGGATTAGCCGCAGTACACAGGGGGACAATCGATGCATACTGCCGGCAACGCTCATAAAAACGGCCTAATCCATAGGCCTAGGGGGGATTCACTGCGGTCAGAATTTACTGTAACTCATTTACTGATAATTGTCGAATTTGAGATACACTGGAGTTCGCTTGGATTTCCACGACACCACAACATCATCACTCATTCAACAGCACTTCCACTTTCTCGACTGATACACAAACTCATGATAAATTATGATTTTCCAGGGCCACGAATAGGTTCATTGATTCAGAATTCATATGCATTAGTACTGTATAATTGTTTTGCCTTCCATTCTAGTGAATGAATCATTTTCAATACGTACAAACGTTTATTATATTTATCAGAACGGCGTTGAGTGATACTAGACCCGCAATTCATTCAACAATTTAATCATTTCTTTCACGGCACCGGACGATACTAAACCATCAATAAATAATCTCATATTTTTTGCCTATATATTTAATCCCTTATCATTTTTGTCGATATATGTTGTATAACTGCATAAACAGTAGCGGGAGAGAAAATGTAGTAGGTTAGCTGTTATGTTGAATATCCTTCTTTTTATTTTGTCAGTGCTCTCTAACAGGACTTTAAATCAGGTCATTGATGCAAATGAAGTTCATAGGCATTAGTAACCGGTATTACCGCATAAGGCGGGCACCTCGGTCAAAAGTTATGTCGTAAGTTCGCAGTAAATTCCTACAGCAGATCTTCATTTTGGTCGTGAGGGGTTCACGAAAAACTGTAATTCGGTCGTCACTGGGTACGGGGTGGGAGGTGGGGGCGGGTTTGTTCATTGCGGGAAGCGGGCGACAGTTTAGGGTCCCGACACAGATGTCAGCAGAACCACGTAGCCCTTGACACTGACAAGGGCTTCTTTTTCCACACAATCAGCTTTTTGAATGGCCCTACTACGAGTTCCCCAAGTTAACGCCGGAGCCAGGACTTTATTCTCCTCGTTTTTTTTTTAGAATCCTTGCAAGGTTATGATTTTATTTTACGTTCTCACCCTATAAGATAATATTGCAAGATGAATTATATCATTAGTTGATATTGTATTCATACACCGTTTTAAATACAAATAAATCCAAATATATATTCAGGGTTGGTAAGGAAATAAAACATCGAATTGATATTTCATCTACATCTACAACAATAAATATATTGAGTTAATAAGATACTACTAATAAAATGCTTGGATTAGTTTGATTAATTTTATACCCTAGTGTTAGAGCCGGGAAAATTTTTGTCGAAAAGACCTTAACCGGTTGAATTTGCTGGGCGCACCCCGTAATTAATATTTGTTTTTAATGAGGCTCAGAAGGAGAAAGCAGAAGGGCGCTCAGGGTGTGAGAAATCGTCTTACATTTCATTTTACTCTCCCTTCTCAGCGTTGAGAAAGGGAAAAAATATTTCTGAAATAAATTCCAAAATATTAACGACCCGAGCACAACCTTGAAATATTATTTAATGAAACCTTATTATCATTGGCTGCCCGTATATCTATTGCCTAGATAATTGAAATATGGAAGTATTCGACATCGCAGATTGAGAGCTGGCGCACGTTTTCTTTAGTTGCGAATTTTAATTTGGACCAAATGAAGAAGAGATTACGGAATTAAATTATTTTGCCTAATTACACCCGGAATTACAGACCGGTTTCGGCTTCGGAGTATCACTTCTTCACTAAAATAAAAGAGGTACGTGCTAATGGCGGCTACTGATTCACACTGGCACATCATGGCCTTATTGAATGATATTGACGATGGCCAGAAAACGAACCAGTTTCACGGCGTAGGATGGAATCGCCGACGGTACAAAGTAGGTTATTGTAGAATTTAGTTTCAACACTCAAAAGCTTAGAAAAAAATAATATTTCCTCATTCCCAAGTACCATTATCCAGTATTTATTTAGTAGAAATAATTGATCTTAATCTGAATATCCAAATTACTATTACAGCCAATGCCAGGTTTAATTGTGCTAACACAATCAACATATTAGCGTGTTAGCTAATACATTAATATAGAGTCATTCATTTTAAATTATATTTACTAGCGATCAAAGTGGATAAGAATTTTGAGCAAGACCTCTGCCGCAGGACGGGAATGAATTTGCCAGGGGTAGGAGCGCGTCTCGTAATTAATATTCGGTTTAATGAGAGAGGGAGGGCCCTCTCAGTGGGACAAGCGAGGAAATCGTCTTACTTTAGATTCTGGGCTTGGACCGCCCATTATTTGCGAGGCCGCGGCGGCGGCTTCCACCCGCCTCGTAAATCATGGCCGCCGGGCACCGCGTCATCAACCCCCCCTCCCGCCAGCCCAACGGAATTCATTTGGCCGGCCACCCGCAGCCCTGAATTATACTTTTAAAATTCGGCCAGATATGGCCACAGCGGGACGACCGTCCTCAGGACGTTTAGGCTCAAAAGACGCTGCCACAGATTTTTATCCCGGAGCCCGTGAAATGGGACCGGGGGGAAGACGTTACAGTTCTAGGGGAAATAGGCGGGGTAAATTCAATAGGCGGATTATATGAATATAACATGAATACCGACCCTTTGTATAATGCGATGGACAGGACTAACTTTTCCTATCGCGACGAGAGGGTCAGCTGAGAACAATTTCGCGGATCTACATTCCTATCGTACCACTGTCACAATTATAAATAATAATTAATGTACCAAGAATATGCCTTATTAATGAAATCATTTTGTAATTTTATTCTGGAACTATACTCAATTCACCTGAATTAGAATTGTGGGCGGTCTAAAGGAATTTTAGTGGATAAAGCTCGATTAACGCCTACAATTGCCTTTTGTCGAAATATCGGACTCTTGTCTAAAATTTTCGTGAATGAATATTTTTTTTTAAACTAACCATTCCCTCGGCACTGTTATTTATGGAAACTCAAATAAACAAAAATTATCACTACGGAGAATACAAACAATTTAATTGGAACAGTAGATTAGTTAAGGATATTTTTGAAACATGTCGACCGAACCCAAATTAAACATCTAAATAACTCTAAATCCAGTTTCCAGCAACTCTCTTCCCAGCGGGCGCACAATAAAATGGAATTGTTTATAATATATCTGTTTACGCAGGAATACATGGAGAATATATTCGTTTTCAATACGTACAAACGTTTATTATATTTATCAGAACGGCGTAGAGCGATACTAGACTCGCAATTCATTCAACAGTTTAATAATTTCGTTCACGGCGCTGAACGATACTAAGCCATCAAGTGTTGTATTTTCTTATGTAAGGCTCTGAGCTAATCTTGAATGCATCATTTTTTGTTAAGGTTCTATAAATGTTAATAGAACAGCTGTAAAAACAGTGTTTATATTTGGAAGAGATTATTAATTAACTACATTGCGTAAAACCAGGACAATAAACATGTTAATCCGTATAACAGGAAGAGGGCACATATTCATTTTCTCTTCTCATATTAAATTTATGGGCCGACACGGGATACTTCATAAACTAAAAATAACGAACAACCGTTGCGTATATCCGGGTCAAACTGGGAGACTACATAAAAAAAGCGTGAATAAAAAACTGGTCGGATTCGATACTATATATTACGAATTTAGTGTTTTTAGTAGAAGTAAGAGATATCGATTTCACCTGATAATATACGAGCGACATGCGAGACCCGCCCCACCGAGCCCCCCGGCGTTAAATGGCCACCAGTTACTTCTCTAACTGGCGGCAATATATATACCTACCTTTACACACACTAGGAATATCCCGGCGGTTTCGAATTTTTAAACAAAAATTCATTCTATACTTTACTATTTTAACATTCGGACTATGGCGGCGTTATAATTAAATTATGTTTATTACTATCAATATATATTAAACTAAACTTACAGCAAATTTATTGAACAATCGAGCGCAATTCCTTTTTCCGACCTTTTCGGTAACCGTTTTGGTAGTATTTCTGCGTTCTGCGACGTAGTATTTCTATGCAGAATCCAATCCGGGCACAAACCCCACCGGGCTGTAGCCCGTGTTTATATCGGAACCGACGAACCATTAAATTGGGCCGTCCACAAAAGAGGAAAAAAATACAGAAGGGAAAAACGCGGCCATGCGTGGGGGAGCCGGGATAAACTGCGTCCGGAGCCTCCGCCCTCGACACTTCAACCGGGCGGGCATTTTCTGTGTTAACGGGGGCGGGACTAACGCCGGCAGACTGAGCGTTACCCAAATTAAAACTCATTTCGGTGTGGCCGGCCAGTGGCACTGGCTGAGGCGCCTAATTAGTATTCAACCTTTGAACCAGACACGCGTCTAACGTCTGTTCAGACCTCGCGGCAAAGGATTCGAGCCGACGAATCACGAAAAGAAGTACCCGCCGCATAGAAATTTAGAATTTCAACCCCACCTTATTATTCTCAATCTTGCCAACCACCCCAGGGTTTAAAAACAGCCAGGCGATTCTGTTACTCCACTGTAGGCGGAATCGCACATCCCACCTATATTTACATTGGCAGAGAAAATATTATTTTTCTCATATTACGATAAGTAGAGGAAATAACTGTTCATACCGTAGATTTTCAGGTGCTACGGTATATTAACCTCGTTATTAACCTGGGCTTAATCTACCTCGTAACCTTACTTAGCCTAAACACTCGGGATAAAGGACAGGAGGTGTTCCGGTCGATCCGGTGGTGTACCACAGCGCTGTTATACATTCCTGTTTTGCCGCGGGCATTCCAACGCCGGAATAAACATTTGGGGAATTGGGTTATAGAGGGAGTGGCTGGCGGTGTGAAAAAAAGGCATCTGGGCCTGGAAAGGGACCGGCTTATTTGTAACACTTAAAGCTGTTCCGAAGGCGGCTGTGGCGCCGACACAACCCCCTCCCTCCCCACCGCCTCCTACCAACCCTCTACTTATCTAAACCGCTGACCCGGAACACGGAACTCCACTTGGTCGCTATCTCCAAGCAACAGATACAAAGCGTTCCTGGAAGTGGAAGCGGAAGTCCCCCCCCCGGCCACTTGGAAAGAAATAACGCTTCATTTATTTTGGCAACCTGCGATTTCCAAAACTAAGAAACTCTGTATACCGGTTCGTACGACTCCCCTGGATCATAAAAGGAGGAATCGTAATAACTGGATGAAAACTTTGAAAATACAAAGTTCGAGTCTTCAGTGTTCGAGGGAACTGAAGTTCAGATTTCATGGGAACTATTGTAACTACACTTAATAGTTGCAGTAAAGTTGTAGTAATAACTAACTTCCGGTAGGATCGTGTAATACTATGAGAAGAACCTCGGTTGTCAGGAGTGTCCACAACTTGAATAAACAGCGTAAAAAACATATCATTTCTGAACTAATTATATAGGTCCATAGGGATAGGTACCCGATTCAGGAATAATGTAAGATTTCTCTCAATTACACCCGTTACCCCCAATTCGCACCCCTTCGCCATAAAATAAGGTGTTAACAGTACTACTGTCCGCAAGGCGTACTAAAATTTTACCGCTGTACGCATAAAATAGCTGGCGGCGGTGAGGTGAAAAGCTAATTCGAAATGTTGAAATGCACGAACCCAATGTACACGGGCAAATCGGGCAGATTAGCACACTTGAATAGAGGACTTCGAGAGATATCCGACGATACTCCCCACACGCCGAAGCCCGAAGCCCGGGGCTTACCGGGAGCTTCGCCAACTTGCCGCGACCTGTACACGGGACGCTAATAGTACTGCAATAACAGTAACCCAGCGAAAGCGGGATTTCAACACGGATTATGCCTTCAATATGCATCCAACACACCCGGCAACACTTGCATCCGATCTACTCTTCGCTCGTAACATTTACGTATCTCGTGAACCGTACATATAGTTTACTTCAGTTACCGCGGACCAGCCATGAATAAAATCGTCCATCCCAGTGAATTCTGTGTACTTTCAGAACATAAATGATTTATGACATATCGAGACAAAGGTTAAATTAAATCCATAGTCCTTAATTTTGGATTTCCAGCCAAAACCTCCACTCTCGGATACTATCAATATTAGTACATTTTTTTTTTACCTAGAAGAGAGACAGTGAAAAGTAACAGAATCAAGCCCGATTCCGCTGAGATTATTCATTCATTGATAATCAGCACTGGGAATAAGCGCTTCTTGGTCGGTTTATAGTTTAAGGAAGATAGGAGGAGTATGAGAAAAGGAAGCGGGGCCCTTATAGAAATGCAGAACAGGCTCCCTTCCTTTCTTCTCCTCCCGGACAGCGGGAACTGGCTGCAGAAATGGGATTTGCAAACTTCTCCCACCAGTAAGTGTATTCCCCCCTTCCCCCCACCCACAAACTACCATTGATCCGAGTTGAGGCCCGCACGATAACATGTATTATTCCGTCCGGGACATATCTGACCCAAAATGCCAGACGTCATTACCTGAAACCCGCTGAACGTATTTAGTCACGGCACTGAAACTTTTGTTGGCGAAGAAAACTGATAAATGATTTACAAATTCTGACCTGAGAGGGAGGGCTGGCGGAATTCCCGGCGGGATCGACCTCCTCCTACTCCATTCCGGAATTTTCATTCAATTAGACTTTGTAACTGATTAAACGAGAGCAACTCGTAAACTTCTGTAAATTCGATAATAAATTAATGCACAAATATTACACCGGAGGGTTAATTTATATAAATCTGTTCCATTTCACATGCCCGGTTTTATAATTGGTCGAATGTAACCGAAGGTCCAATTCTCCTTCCTTAATTTACCCACCTTCCATTTTCAATTATTAATGTAGTGAATATGTCAGATGCTGAACAGAGCGAACAACTATTAATCCCAGTGTCTTCCTACACAAAACCGTCCGGACAAAGTAGGTGGAGTTTTACTGTCCCTCCCACGTATGATACTGGGTCAACGCATACCGATTAAGTTCTTCTTCACATCATTCTGTACCATGTTTACAGCTACATGGCCCATACGATATAAATTGAATAAGGACAGGATATGAATGACACAAGAATTCATATTTTCCTTTATCAACAACGTAATAAAGTCCATGTAATTTATAGCTTGGAGCATCTTCAAAGTACATTTCCTGCTCTCAGCAATATACCTATCTACCAGGCAATTTTCTATCCATAATAATAGTACTGTCTTCTGTACACAGTTCGGTTAAGTAAAAGGTAGATCGGTTTGTAACGAACGACCGTAATAAGTGTTCACGGGATGTATTAACAGTTTAATTCATTTGGGCAATTCGTATTTGCACAATGGGTCGAGAATGGAACCATTGCAGGAACTTTATTAACCGGCGTTCATAAGGTACATTTATTAGGTCGGGGATAAAGGAGCGGTCGGCTTAGTCTCCCTCTTTATGCGGTTGGATTTCATTTAATGAACAAAACCCCCGCGCTCAATTTCCAATGCATGTATTTCAGACGTTACACCATAACCGTATTAGAACTTGCATTAGAGCTCAACATCGTTATATTGTGAACTTTTAAAAATTCCTGTTTAATATTCAATTCCTGTAATCCTTTAATTGGACGGCCGATTGGGCCAGAGGATGTTCACTAGATTGAACAGAATAATTGGGTTCTAGTTGTATAAACAGCAAGTCTAAATCTAGAGCATAAATTTGTTGTATACCAACAAAATAAATTAAAAACCATAAATAATAATTTGTAACCGTAGAATTAATAACTGACACTAATAAATAATTACATTTAAGAAATGGATAATCCTTGGGGTATTTTATTCTTCTGCCATGTCCAGAGTATACAGTAACAACGCTTTAACAACGGGATAAAAATTGTGTCTTATATCGGCGTATTCATCCATCCTGCCTAATGAAACCAATTCTTTCAATTTTTTTAATGCTCGCTCGATGATGAACTACCGTAGGCCACTGCTGTGGATATTGTTCTCTGCGAATAAGGTCGGCGTTATAAATGAGATAGGAAAATCGCGGAGTAATTAATACGAAAGGTGGCGGTGGCAATACAGTGGGCTTAAAGCTGGGTGGATATTGGGCCGTGTGAAGTCGGTTGCGGTCTAAGCGTTGCCGGCTCACTTAATTTCCACCAGATGGTGTCACCGATGCCGGCATTTCCGCCCGTTTGAATTTAATATTCTCGCTTTGACAGGACAACAGATTGGCCAACTTGCGAGTTATCGTTTTCAATGCAATGAATAAGGCATTTATGCCCCCAAAGGGATACACTTTTTAAATGCATTCGGAAATACCTCAACGAATCATTAAGGAGCGATAAGTACGAGGCGCCAGGTATGTTATTTTCCTCTCCGTTCTTCAAGACGTTATGTTTTAAATTAATACCTAAGCATTATGTTAAAAATAATAAACATCGTGGGTTAATAACGATGGCGAGACGCCAACCTAGATCTATCGTGGTAAGCCCAAATCTGCTAGTGGAGACAACAAGGTTGTTATACACACTTACGGTACAATGTGTTTAAAAAACAATTCTACTTTGTATACGACAGGCCAAAATTGACCGACTCTTTTATTACATCCTTGACTAATTCCAACAGTCGTGTGTTTACAAATATAGCGGCTAAATCATTTACACACAACTCATATATATATATACACATATAATGATCCGTTTTCTGAGTCATTAATAATCGGAGTGAGATAGATAACGAAAGCTGACGTGATGCTCTCCTCGAACAACACCTATAGAGCTTGGGTCTCCTTCCGGGAGAGAAACTGATTTATCGGGATGAGTGTGTGTGCGTGTGTGTGTAGGTGGATGTGAGTCTGTGTGTAAAGTAGGTCCGTGATTAGTGGGAGCCGTTGCTCACAGTGTCCTAACAGTGATTTATCGGGCCCCGGGGGGGGGAGGGGGAGGGGGGCCCTTCTCGACTCTAATTCAATCAATCGTCCAGAGATGGGAACCCCGGGAGGAAAAGGGGAGGCAAAAAAAATTAGTTATTTACCCATTAGAGCTTCGACGCGCTCAAACCCCCCCCCCCAGCCCCCACCCCCAACCCGCCCCTTAACCAACCCAACTTAACGAAGTTATCCGATTACTTCGGACAAGTCTTCGCCATCCATCTTGTAAAAAGATAAAAAGCGCCCCGCTGTGTAAATGGACCTCGACTCGAATTTAACCCTCGCCTCCTCCACCAGCAGATACTCACTATACTATACAGGAATATTTCCCCAATTTCGGGAAAATTTCATTAATTGCATGGACAGAATTCTTACTTCTGCCTCTTTTATTATTTTATACTACTTCTATAACTTCAATATTCGTGCATATTTGAGATTATGTTACGAGAGATTTTATTACAATAAGTCCGTTTCTGTACTTTTCCCACTCGCGTGTACTCACGTGTGTGCTCTAAATTGAGCGAGTTAATTTGTTGAAACCCACCTTTCGCTCGTTTATCCAATCTGCAGTTGGATTGTCGTCAACGTAGGAACGACGACTTCTACCACCCCGGTCGGTTTTCCAACAGAACCTAAACTGTGTGGAATGTAAAGGATTTATTACAGCCCGGGATAACCCGGGCTCCTTTCTCGGTGTCGGTTGGAAGGAAGCGCCGAGTGTTTGTATAAATTAGATCCCGGCTCGGCGAATCCTAAATCAGATTACCGCTTTTGGCCCGCCAACGTATGATAATTAGTTGGGGCGACATGTGGGACGCAATCTCAATTGTGATTCAGGATTATTGCCGCGTTAAATCATAAATAAACGTTTCCATTTGACTGGTTTCCATGGCAACTGATTTCAAACGTTCGTGCCCGATTTAAAACCAAATTATGAACAACATAATTACACGAAAATAATAGCTATGGATTCAAGTTGCCTTAAATAGCGTAATGTAGTCGAATTGTCAACATTTAGTCTTTCAGTAATCTCTTCAGTGGTAATGCGTGAATTATTATTCACTAAATCACGGATCAAGTCATTATAACATAACATGGCGAAAACGTAAACCTTCATTTTCCATTTTGAATATTAACTCTGCATAAAAATTAACTTAAATAGACTTCTTCTTATGGCTATCTCACGACGGATTTACTTGGAAATATTTATTCCGATTTAAATTTAGAATTAATACATTCTTTATTAAATGCATGAAAATTCTTGCCAGTAATAATGGGCATTCGTTGCATTGAAATAATGTAGTATTAAATATTCCTTATTTATGCGACTGTGTGATCAAAATACTAAAATTAATTTTTTAGATTATTTACAACTTGGAGATCGCAGGATGAAATTCCAGTGTGAATCCTTTGATAAATTTCAATGGCGTGCAAAAACGGGCCGGAACCAAAAGGCTGTCCTTAAAGCGTGCTCGACCTTTTTCAAATCACAGAATTTATAATATCGATAAAAAAGGAAAATATTAGTATTGGATTAAATGCGACGAAGAGACCGAGTTTCTACCGATAATTTCAGCCAGATGTAACTTTGCCACGCAAGTTCCCGGAACTGGTGGGGAAAAAATGGAACCGACTGCAATTCATTTGCTTTCGCCCGGCAATAATTTAGAATATCATGCCGCGGAAGTTCAACCCTTTCAGGGGGGTGAAAAAAGTTTTTACATTTAAGTTGTATAATATTCAGTGGGTAGAGGGGAGGGGGGGGGTTTCGAATTCTAGTGAAACGCCAGTTTGAAGGGCTGAAAATTGACTCGCGGACATGCAAATATCAATCTTGAACAGCTGTTCGGTTTTATTGCAAGTTGGTTGTATTTTACACAATTCACTTTGCTTAGTGCATCAAACGGTTTTGCAATGAGAATAAGTTGCAGTCCAGTGTTCTACAATTGTCACAGCGGTTTTATCTATCCAGTTACAATTGCAATGGAGGTCGGGCACAAAAGCGACTCCACTAATAGCTCATACGTGCAATAATGATTGCACATGAATTACATTATCTGCTGTCCACGGCGAAAGTTAGTCTCAGGTCTCGCGCGAGTGTATAACGCTTCGAACTCTCAGTTCCATCCGCAATATGAGTTTTACGAGTTTTAACGGTCCTTTAAATTGTAAATTATGGCCTTTTCCCCCTGTGCTAAGAAAAAAATGAAACGGGCACGTGCATTCAGCAGTGGTCTATCCCGCCGACCGTGTTATATAAAATGACGATTCCCGGAAGGAACATGATTAAGCGGCCTTGTATTGTCTCGGACACGCGAGTTTAATTTATAGGGCGGCACAGGCCAACGGAAATGGTGCGTCCGCTCTGATTTAACTGTAATTACTTTTGTGCACCTTCCTAAAAATATCCGGAAAGAAATTAATTACTTTTTTATGTAACAAGTTGAAATAACTTGAAGGATTAAATTTTTTATTCCTGAAATTTAAATATAATTCCCCTCAGGGACTACCATATTCTTTACATTTAACAATTTTATTTAAGATATTTTAGACATCAAGCTTATCTACTTATAAAATAACCACCAATATTCACCTAGTAAATCATTATTTATAATGGTTATTTATTATATGTATACAAAATGTGATCATCTACTGGTCTAGGAACTGTATTATTAACTCAATGGTAATGACAGTTGTGAGAGGTGGAAACAGGTGTACAGCGTGAGTTTTTTTTACTGAAATTTATCCAGCAAATATCGTCCAAAGAATGAACAGACACCATTGAAATTACGGGATACGTAAATCTTGTGGAAGAGAGTAAATAAAAATGATTATTTATTACATCTCCCGTCGGTTTTGTGTACAATTGAAGGATCCGAAACTGCAATAGATCCCGTTGTCTCTTTCGATTTACGTCGATATATCTGCAGTGTAAAGGCCCGGGAGAAGGGGGATATAAATTCAGTTGGATGGTCACAATGGCCGTCAACTGGGGCGTGTAATTGGTTGACAAATATCGCACATTCCTAGCGAGAAAACCGGCGTGAGAAACCATGAAATAGTGGCCCGTCCATCCTTTTTTGTTACCAACCGAAAAGAATTCCACCCCCCCCTTTTTTTCCTCCTAAACAAAATTAATTTCGATTAAAGTTCAAAGCGAAAAATGTGTTTTTCCGAACCGGGGTTTGGTGGATTGGGTTCCGTGTTTACTGCGCCTCTCTATAATAACTGGTATCGGAATTTAGGTCCTCTGCTGATTGATGTTTATGACGTCCTCAAACATGCGAGCGCCAGGTTCAAAAAGGATCGGAAAAAATAATATAAAATGGCGAAGTCGTGTGAAATCAGACTGGGAAGTGTCTCATTCTCGCAAACTATCCGGGCCCTCCGGCGGGTTACGACCGGAGACTTTACTCTCGGCTGGCTGTAAATATTTTATTGTCCGGACCAATTTACATTTTGGATCTGAAAAACTGACTAAAACTTGGATCTAAAAGCTATTCCCGGAAACTGTCGATAGGTGCGGATCTTTATTTAAAACTAAATTTTACATTAGACCAAAAGGCAAGGTTGTTTAGCTTTCAATACTGAACTAATTCGCTCTTCGTCGTCGTCGTCTCGACATGGACTGAAAATTTTAACCGACGCGAGCACTTGAAAATAACGATTGGCGATTGAACATTTAGGCGTCCATTTTGGAGACCGTTTTTCGAGGAGTAAGAGGTAAAACGTCCGGCTTGTGAGGCCGAAGGGGAGAGGCGGAGAAGAAGGAGTTACTTAACAGGTGAAGTCTGATAAAGGGCGCTTTGGGGCTGGCTTTCTGTTTATCCTCCAGCGTCAACATAGCTCTGTTCAAACATAAGCCTGGCCCTGGCCTACCCTCCCGGCCTCCTCTTTGTTCAGCCCCGACCGCTTACAAACACCGCACTGAACGACTTTCGACCGAGACGTGCCCCAATCTTAAATATAGAGCTCCCGGACGGGGCCGCATTTTATCCGTGAATTTGAATAGCGAAAAGAAGATCCGATAAAGACGCTATTTGAACATATAATAATTTTAAAACTAATCAAAATCTATCGCACGAGGTTATTTTATACTAAATTTTCATACTTGGTATAAAGCAAGTTCCAGAACAACTTTCTGTGTATAATGCAAGGCATAGTTTAGTGGTTGGACCCGGAATTCTATTTTACTTCAATTGCAAATTAAATAACAATTAAGCAACAGACTACATTTTCAGGCGAACGAAGATAATACTATAACTTTTTTAAAGAAAACTTGTTCCTGAACATAATTTACCCCACGGCAATTAGTCATTTCCCTTAAGGATCAACTTTTGGGACTGACAAGGATGAATCGTCCGGTTTCTGAACAATTAACAGTTTGAAGAGCCCGAAAAAAGTATTCCGAAAAAAGTCCGGAACTCTCCTTTACATAAACTCAATTATACAGAAACGCGGCTAAAGTAAGGTATAATTGAAAGCGACAGATTCAGTTGAGTGGGTATTTATAAATTACCGATTATACGTTGTATATATGGTGTATTTAGGACAAAAGGTTTTACTACCTACTTGCACCAATAAGGATAAGAATTGGGTACTTCAATCAATATCCTATAGGAAAACTTGATATTTCAAGTTTCCAACTTTTCCAATGTTTTATTCAAATTCGTCCTCATATCCATGAGTACGTGAAAACAAATGTAAAACCATGTTTGTTTAAGAGTTGTATTTCTATCAGAGAAATCGGACTCGGCACAATCAAATTCCGGACTGGGAGAGGAAATTTGCTGATAATAAAATTATCCATCGGGGTGCAACTAAAGCAGCAATTAGGAAGGCTGAATAATCAAAGCGGGTAATCGGGACCCACAAGCCTCACATAGTCCAAGCTATCTCCTTATCTTCTAACACTCGAACAATGCACGCCTTATTCCCTTCGTGTCAAACATATTTCTCTTCGTTTTTAACTACAACATAATGAATAACGAAGTTAGGCTTGTAGAAATTTCTAATCAGCGAATCCCACTTTTACTAATATTTTTACAGACAACAAAAGCTTAAATCACAGGCGACAAACGCGGTTCTATTTTCTTTATTTATTCTTCGTTTACTCTTCGCAATTACCTATCGATTTGTACGTCCGATCTCCATGACACTAGTAAATCAGGAAAGAAGATATGATTGGATGCCGCGATTTAATGGCTTTAAACGTTATTTTACAAATTGTCTCGACCAAGAACATTTCACAGACCGGAACAAACTTATAAAATATATATTATCAACAGATTGTTGCAGCAGCGAAAAGCTCATATTTCTGAAACCTTTCCGATAAGAATTCTTATGTATCAACCTCTAGTGTTTCGTTAATGCCTTAACTAAACTGAAACTATTATGGTAATAAGAAGGTAGAGTATGTAACACTCCAATCCATCGTAATTAGGCATGTGGCCATGTAAAATTTTACATCAGAAATTCCCAAATATATTTGTAAAAAAATTTACTACGTAGTTTATTAATCCTGCAGCGATTTTTGTTTGTCCGGGTTTTTCACGGCTCCATTTTTTTCCTAGTATGAAAAGTTCCATAGTGCACAATTCATTTTTACGTCATAGGTAGGGGTCGAAACTTCCGACGGAGTGCTTTTCAGTGTCGACCATTATGCCCTCCATTTACCCTGGCCCGCGGTTTATCTAAAGCTACCCCCTCGCCCATGCCCAACCAACCCCCACCCCCTCGTCCCTTCGACATAAATAATCGATTGGCGCTGAATTCCTTTCATTGTTTAGAAAAAAAAACAAAAACAGAACCGGCCCGCGTTCCAGATATGAATGCCGGCAGGGGCCGTTGTGAGGTGTGCAAAAAACGATAACCGGGAAAATTCCGGCATTGAACTCTCTTAGCGATTGTTGTCCCTGGCGAGTAATGTTGGACCCTCAATGGCCAAACGGTGGGGGTGGAAGTCCCTTTTGAGTGAATTAATGAAAAAAGGGGACATTTCAAATTTTTCCCTTTGTCCCGAGAATCCTGACCCATATTTTAACATGCAAGCATCTTTTTCCCCTCATCTCGTCCTAACTATAAACGCTGTGTTTTTTTGCGGTGCTTTCACAGTTTTTTTTGCGATGTGATCGGAGAAACAGAAAATAATATTTCTGCGAGCATTTATATGAACATTTCAACTCAATTCCGACACTACTAATTCTAATAATGAAAAATGATGGTCAACAATCCTATAGCGAATATTTTTATATCAAAATAGTAAGTTTCTCTTAAAGCTTCGAATAACAAATCTGTGCAAACCGATACCTTTCGATAATAGTAAACCTCTGCAGTATACTGAAATATGTAATCTTTGAAAATCTCCTTATACCCTAATTTAAGGGTTAAATAATTAATTACCTGAGAATTATTAAGAGGATCGTTGAAACTCGTTGGACTACAAAAAAGTGATTCCGGTTCCAATTTGCAATTACATGGAAATTGGATCCACACAATGGAAATTGGCCGTTCCTACCGCGCCCATCTCCGAAGTTGGACCAAATTTTCGTTGAATCACAAATTAGAATCGGCTCAAATAACTCCAGTACTCTGTGTTGAATTAAGTTCCGAGGTTTTTCTTTACCAACCGTTTCTCTGTTATACGATGTTTAATAAGTTTAATAAACGAAGGTGTATATAAAATCGATATAACTATATATAATATATTATTTTTTAAATTCAATATTGTATTTTTACTATGATATTAGAAGTATAATCAATATTTAACATGGCGCTATAGGGGACTCACCAGGTACGCATCATTAACACTTATTAGACCCTAATCTGGAAGAAGAAATCGTGTCTAGGAATTCATCAAGTAGCGCACATTCTTTCTAGTTTTGTGTGCAGTTACGTAGGTCACACTGGGTAAAGGACTGGCGTCCTTTTCGGCGCTTTTTTTTTCGGTTGGAATTTTCCCATCTCGCGTCCCAGATCTGGTACAGGGCTATCTTCTCCCGAATCTCCGCCATCTCCAAGTCGATAGTGGCCGCTCCCGATATCACAAACCCGTAAGAAGGCGCCCTTTGCACGGCTCCCGCGCGTTTATGTCTCCTGAGCTTAAATACGGGCCGAGCCAGCACAGACGCTGCGTAAATTTGCGTGCGCAAGGCTTGTAAATTGTCCCGAGGGCCGTAATACTTCCTGCCTACAAGGGGGCCCGAAAGGAGCCAACTCGGTCTAATTATCATCTCGCTTTGTCCCCCGGCCGGAAATACATTGCGACTATATTTACTGATCCCGGCTGACAAAGGCGGAACTTCATTATCCGGGAGCAATTCAACAAAAGGAATTGACTCCAATTTGAAAAAGTCTGCCGACATCCGGATTAATTTTCAGCTTAAATCAATAGCAGCCAACGGGTAATTAAAGATATTTGGGTCAGCGAGGCGAACGAGGCCTCATCGCTGAAATCCATGGTGAAAACTGACATAAAACACTTGTATCATGAAGATAAACTATTATTAAGTTTCTCAATAATACCCCCTTTACTAAATCAATTTCAACAAACGCGCGTACAGAACGTATTATATCTGACCATTTTTTGTTCATTCTCTCGTCTAGTTGGCGTAAGTGAAAGTTTTGCTCTAACTTCCGAGCTAATTTATTTCTCTTCATCGCGGACTTCATTCTTCCGGTGTGAAACTTTTCCTCGATTCCCCGAGTAAAGAGCTCTATCTCCGTCTCCGAGCCATGTGGAGACGCTCGCGTTCTCAAAAGAACCTGTCGCCAGGCATCAAAACTTTCACAAACACCACCGGGAAAAGAGAATGAACTAAACAAATGTAAAAAAAAAACTATCTAGACATCATTGCTACCACAAATCAGCTCTTCAGGATGAACCAAAGAATAAAATTCTGTAGTTGTTTTTTAGTTCTCACTAAATTTGTATTATTTCTTACTAATTTATTCATCGTGGACTCAAGATATACCTAAGGTTATCAGGTTATATTTTCATCTATTATCACCGCATTTTACGGGAGATACTAATTAGTGATAATTGGAGAGGGTTGCTCCGCGCAACGTTAGTAGCATTTCGTTGCGCACAAACTTTGTCCTAAATTGGGGACTAACCTAAGATTAAAAATTAATTAGAAGCTCGCACGGTGGATTAATCAAAAGGCAAAGAGCCGGTACTGGGCTAAACGACTGCGGTGGCGAACGGTGTGTCGAAAAGCGGGGCTTCGCGCGTATTGCGTTGCTGCGGTTTATCGGAACCCTATCTTAGGAAACCGCTCGGTTCTGGTTTCAAAGTGCCGGTTTATTAAAGTAACAAGAGACCTCGGGCCGGAGCCCATTAACTCAAGCCCTCGCTTCCACAAACGGCGGCCGAGCGATCCCAATCGGCTAATAGAGAAACAAGCCCTCGCCTAGATCTCTTTTAATCCCCTTTTTATTTCCCTGAGGATTTATCACCGCTTACACAACAAAGAGCCCGGACAACAATCGACTCTCTTTAAATTAAATTTCATTTTGCGGAAGCAAAACGGTCCCGGCAGAAGATTAGAACTTCTAGGATATACAGCCGTCTTGAGACTAATGAAATAAACTTCTTCATTAAGCTTTTCTGCTCGAAAACAAAAGTCGGAACACTGTTGCGCTTACTAGTGCTGCCAGAAATATCGATTCAACATTTTAATCGAAATTTGCATTGGAAGGTGCGGGCCGCAACTCGGCAAAACCCGGGGCGGATAGGCCACTATTTAAGAGATGTTTACTTTTTATGAGTACAAAATTAAGACATAAGTAAATGCTTCCCAGTTTATATATAAAAAAAATTGTGAAGATCGCCGCAGTTTATTTTCTGTTATTACAAAGAAGCAGAAGTCATTTCTCAAGATAGAAATCGAAAGACTCAAATAAAGGTATTCGGGCACAAAATCAGAACCGAGAATCCAATTCTGCATTCACAAATAAGACACTACAATTCTGAACTACAACTCGTTAATTTATAAGTTTGTTGAATTACAAAGACTCAGGGCTTATTCCAAAGAAGGAAAGAAACTCCATTTGTGCGGTATAGCGTGGGTCTTTGTTTCGGAAAGGTTTTAAATTGTAATAAACGCCGGAGGTAGTTTAATGGAAGGGGCCTCCCCATGAATACGAACATTTGCTTGCCTCCTTTTTAAAACTGCCCCAGCTCCAACTCCCCCGGCCTGCACACTTGATTTATCATCTAAGACCCACACCCTCCCCCCTCACCTCCTACCCAGGGGTAAGGACCCAATAAGAGGTCCCTCTCCCTATTTCCAGGCTATTAGGGAGACCTTGACAATAGCTTTATTGAGCTTCGAATAAATCTAAAGGCCCTATAACACTTTCAATATTGCTCCGGCGATGAATACTGAAACTATCATGCGATACACCGTTCATAAATTCCAGTTTAAAAACTCTTTCGCCCTGCCGATACAGTACAATACGCGTTCCGTTCATTCTAGTTTGTAACAACTAAATATTTTCCGATACACTCATTATTTTAATAATTGATCGTATTAGTGTTAATCGTATTTGACCTGTTAAGTGTTTATAAAAGGAAAATTTCGAGTATAATTTCTTATATGCGGAAAAAGAATGATCACATTTCTTTTGATCGCATATAACAGCGTGTTATACAGGTTCAGCACGTGCTGCCCAAGGTTTTCCCCACGGTGTTACGCCATCTCACCAGAAGTTAGTGATAGTTCAAATTCTGGTCGCGGAAACCTCTCAATCAATATGTTATATAATCAAATAAGAATTGCAATAGTTTCCAATAAATATTAGTTAAATAAATATCGTATACATTAGATTATTTTTTAGTAAATATTGTAATTGATGCCAATAATCAACAGTCGCATTATTTCTACTAATTCTAGTTTTAATTATGTTAACAAATTAGTACGTTATAGGAAGAATTGAAGGACGCTCCGCTCCGATAGTTGCTGACCTAATGAATTACTCCTTCAATTGTAAATGCGAATTATTGAACTGTACAACCTCCGGAAGACCGACGGCCGATATATCCGGAAATAGCATCTCCCCGACCGAATTTTCATCCCAACAGTATTAATCCGAAACGGTACAAACGGCTAATTTCACGCCTTGGTTTTTAATTTAATGGTTTAATGCGAGTTAATACGGGGTAAAAGGAAATTCTGTGGGATTGGGTGTGTCGAGTAGCCGGGGCGGGGCAAGCAAGTGTGTGACCTGTTGTTGGGCCTGACGGGGCGGAAAACACTTTTCTGTTGCGTTGATAAATTGCCACCGGCGGCGGGGGCCGTGAGGCGCGTTCAGAGAGGACCAATTACAAAAACATCGGTGGCCATCGCCGTATCCTGTATACAGCCGGGCAGAAAACAAACCGGCCCTCCGCCACCATAATATCTCGCCGGTTTTCATAATACATTCTGTTTACCTTTCAATTTTAGTTCCGTTTTTTTTTGTTATTTTACTCGATTTCCGTTCGCGACTGATTGTTTCCGAACTTGGTATACCTCCCGCCGATTGGTCTCCCCCGTAGAGCGCTCTTCTAGAGTAGCCGAAGATATGTTCGCGGCTTAATAATTTAACTAATTTGTTTTTTCATAGACTGGCACATTATTCAAAAAAGGGGCTCTGAAGTCAGAAAATAATTTACTCCAGACCTAAAATTTGCGGGGATATTACTAATCGTGAAGCGCAAAACATCACACTTTCTGAACGAAGACATTCGTCCAAGGAATTAGAAATGTTATGTTTAATTAACTCATTTCCCTACCGTAATGATTCATGTAATAATAAATGTAACTGATGAACATTGATAAACAGATCTAAAATAAAATAAAAAATAAATATAATTATAAATATCAATACAACTCGGCGGTATTGTGTACT
Source organism: Lethocerus indicus (assembly GCA_019843655.1). Classification (NCBI taxonomy): domain Eukaryota; kingdom Metazoa; phylum Arthropoda; class Insecta; order Hemiptera; family Belostomatidae; genus Lethocerus; species Lethocerus indicus. The sequence continues at coordinate 9,569,859 of JACDQD010000103.1, read as the reverse complement.
TTCCACAATTCCATATTAATAAGTTACATTTTCTTTGTTTTGTTAGGTAGTATTACTTTATTGGCCAATACAATGTTGCAGTCAGAGTTATGCACTTATTTTGTACTTGTTTGTACACAATGTCGGACAAGCGTACGACACGGTTTTATTGCGACTTTCCATTAGTGCCCAATGTACCACAATAAACTTCAGTCACACTCAAGGTATTTAATCTGCCGCTTGTATGTGTAATAGTAACTTACAGTTCGATAAGCAAGTTTTTTAATTTTTGTATTATTATTCGTATTATTTTTGTGGCACATTTCTATTAAATTAAAATTAATGGAAGAATACAAGACGGGGTGTATATTTCATGATTACAACGTAAAAAAATAGTCTTGATACTGACGAATACTCAGCGACTCAATGCGACCCGATTCTGCCCGCTTTTAAAAATATGAATTTTTGGGGGACGTTCTGGACCGTGAAGTGCGAAACATCACTCTTTCTAATAGAAGTAAGACATTCGTCCCAGAAATATACAAACTATGAGAAATGTTGTTTCCAATTAAGTGTTTTAATTATAACAGTACGTTTTTTCACTCATTTTGCTGCCTTGCATATAGTAATAAACGACAATGAATTCCTAAAAAAATATGTAAAAAATAAAAGGGAAAGAAAACGCTGTAGTGTTTTATATTCTCATAAATATTCGTCTTAATATGTTACATTTATTCACCTATTTCTATATTTTTACCACCGCCGAGATAATCATGTGATCGCGAATGTGACTATATTTCTGGATGGGGAAATTACAAGAGAGAGATTTAAAATTCGATATGAACGATTTAAATTTTCTCTCTGAATTTGAATGTTCTGCTTAATTATAGCGGAATTCTTACCTATTATGCAAACATTGGCTTTCTTTAAGGGTCTATTAAAGTCCATTAAAACATTCGTTAGTTCCTTGAATTGGTTTAGACACGGACTGTAAATTAAGTTCAATATTGGTTATGTAGGACCACGCGTTGATCACCGGCGGAATTGTAAGTTGGTCACCTTTGGTAGTGGCCAGCGGAGAGAATCGTTAGCTGAAGCCGGAGTTCCAATAAACTTTATTGGGGAGTGCCCTCTGCCGAACTTCAGGAATTAATCGTCCCCGGCTTAAATATAGGCGAAGTTGAACAAGGCGACCTAACAGACCAACTTGGAACATCTAATTAACTTATCAGACCTTTGTCACGTCTGAAACGTTATTGACGGCCTGCAATATTAATTTCTGAATTACTTTAAATGCTTACGGGCCCCGGTTGCAGCCAACTCGCATACCCGGAAATAATGTCGATGAATGAATTTGAAAACCAAGAAATGTATACTTCGAATGGTTAGTAAAACATTCTAAAATAACAATATTTATTGCAACTCACATTCAATGAAACTATCGACCGTTTTACTGGAAACCTGATACCGAACGAGGAAACTTCTGTCGTCTGAAGATCCTGTTTTGATGTTTGTTAATATTAATGAGAATTAGGAAGGAACTTATTTTACCAGTATTTATGTCCGAATTTATATCTGTATTTAAGATATTCAACTCCGACGAAAGAAACTAGTGTCGCCGACATGTTTTCTTATTTCTCATCCATACAAATAGTCGCGTTGCTTTTATTAGCACTGGGATAGAATAGTTAAAGATATTTGCCCGATTCTGGAAATTGGTTGGTTCAACTTTCAAGCTAGTTGGGAATACCTTCACTTTGATGTAGATTGCCTCCTTCAACTCGATTATCTCCACGCGTTTAGTGCGGCTAAGGTCAACACTAAACATTCACCAACGCCAAGCACTCGCTTTCATCATATAATACACAAAATGGAACATTGCTCTCATTAATCGAAATTAGAAATAAGAATTACAAAATTTTGTCCGTGAACTTATTATAAACAAGGTGTTATTTTGTTATAATAAATATTTCATTCCAAAATGCAATAATGGTAGTGTAATCAAAGTTGCTATAGATGTTATTAAAAAACTGTATATAATGCAAGCAATAGATTGTCATTAATAAATCTATAGAAGTATAATTATTGTAAGCAATAGTTCATATGAAATCATAATATTTACTCTTCAAGTTTTAAAAAGGTTGTATAAATGTTAACGCCTGATTTTTTCTTACCGGGTAACATAAATAACAATAAATTCGATTTACTGTAAAGTATAAAAGTTTAGAATTCTACTTATATATATATATATATATATATATATATATATATATATATATATTTGTTCAATTTAATGGGTAATAAATCCTCAGCGCGTAAAATATATTCACAGAATATGTTTAAAAATTTTCACAAAATTAATCTTACGCCCACTTTATAAATACACGTTTTATCTACGATCAGTAGATATAAAAGTGTTGCGCTGCGTGTTGACTAATTTGATCAATAATGCGTGTCAAGTTTTTAACATTATTTAAAGGCGGTAATTACCGTTTTGTGAACACTGCGCGGGGTCGATTGTAAGGGTAGGTTTTTACGGCGATTTTCACAAAAATATCCCCACCAAATAGTTTTCGGATGAGGGTGGAATGGCATACAGTGTATCGGGGTGCGATTGCGGGATGTACAGTCGGTATGTGAACAGTTAGTGTGATGAAGTGTTTGTTGGTAGGAGCGCGGTGGCGCATTGCAGATTTCGCCGCCCCACCTAGGGCCGAAGGGAGGGGACCGGCACGCACCCTCCCCTTATTTCTACCTTACACTCCCCTTATCCGTCTTACTCTTTCTTCATTATTCTCCTCACTTCTCTTTAACCCAGCTGGGAAGGGCGGTTGAAGAAGGGGGAGACCTTTTCGGCTCCCTATTTTTCCGGCTACCTGTTCTCTTCACGGCCGTTACTTTCCCTTTCCCTTCGCCCTCGAACCTTCGAAATACAACGAGTGTGTATATGTTACCGTGAATGACCGAAATTGGAGAATGTCGACTTTCACCGGTGAATGTCAACAGATACCAAATAGAAAGATGGAATATTTCATTAGATTCTTGTACATTCGGAGCCTCACCGGTGTATGTCGACAATCACAGATGTGCTCTGGTGGAGGTCCAAAACACGAGTTGTTTTCTATAAAAAGAGCGGCCGCCAAAGAGAATCTTCTACTGACAAAAATGACAAAATGTTACGAACCTCAGAAAACAATTTCCTCCTGCTCAAATTGGTGATACTGTACGAATACAAGTGGTGATGTCGACGGTGGTCGTACAGATAGCCGAAATGTGTTGGGATAGAAGACTCCGCTTCTATAAACTGGCAAATAAAAATGGTACACTCAAGCAGCTTTACGCACGTAATCAGTTCGTAATTTTTAATGAAAAGTTACTTTCCATAGGTGAGATTTCTTTTCAAGAAATCTGAGAGAAGCAGCTGCAGCTAATTCGAGAAGCGGGGGGCAAGGCTATACACACTGTGCCATTGCAAAAGGAAGTGTTCCGCAAATAAATGCAGTTGTAAAAGCTGTTGCAAATAAATAACATTTGAATCGCGTAATTAAGTAATTTTTTATTACTATTATTTTATTTTCTCATGTAGAATGTACCGTGTTTTAAATTCTCGGTCACTCCTCTCAGAGAGAGAGGCGAAAAAGTTACGTCACCCTTGTGACGTTTTATAGCGACTGAATTACGGAGAAGAAAATATAAATCTCCGACATGTTCGACATTCACCATTTACCGGTGTAAGTCAGAATAAGGGTATTTAGCAAATATTTCGACTACCAAGCAACTATGTGAATGTTGATATTCACCGGTGAAAGTCGACATTCTCCAGATTTCGGTCTTTCACGGTAACATATACACTCCTCCTCGATGGCCCTCCGCTAGGGGAACGCACCTAGGTGGTGACAAACAGCGGAACAATGCGATGAGGATATGACCAACGCGCTTGGGGATTTTGTAACGATGCTGCAAACATTCTTGCGAAGGAGATTAGACATGAGACTATTAGTAATGCGATAAAGCATCCTCATAATTGGAATCCCCATAATCGTAACTAAAACCGGGCACCATAGAATTACGAAATGCAGACTGACATAATACAATAATACTACAATCATTCAAGCAGGTATTCTGTGGGCCCAGTTAATACCCTCTTTAACGGCCCGCTGACTTGTCAGAGATATTGATATAAAATGTGTCAAACTTCCGAGAACGTATCCTGTGCGAGGATACCTGAGTAGGGTTCTTTTTGTCTTTTGGCAACCCGGTCGCTACCATACCTAATGTATAATTCTATATAAAAATATCCGAAATGCCAGAAGGTGAAAAACTAGGTATATTTATGTTAGTGCTCTTTGGCCCCAAACTGAATTGTTGAACTGATAAAGAAGTTACCGATTTCGAAGGATAAACTTCGTACTGAAATTTAACCAAAGCTACCGAAAGGACGATAAGTCGTAAGTTCAATTTTCCTTCCGCCGAAGTAATGGTTTTTAGCCCCTTTGGCTTTGTTCCGAGTGACTGTTTTTTTGATTCGACGTCAACAATAAAGTCCGGGAAGTTGCGGAAAGGCCTACGACGCCAAAACTTTTATACTGTCCCTTCGTGACTTTCCCGAACTTTGTCTATCCCCGTCCGGTTTCTTCATCACCGCCTCTCGCTTTAATACCACAGCCGTGTCACGCGGTATACCCGATTCATTGGTATATAATACGGTAATTTACTTATATCGGGACGTGAATAATGGAAATTTCAGTTTCTTTTCAAAACGGGGTTAAAGAAAGATTTTTGAAACGAAGTAATGAATGGTCCCCGTCACGGAAATGTAATTTACTTCATCTTCCTCATTTACCCCCTCACCTTGATCCCACCCCCCATTCCCATCATTATTCAAAGTTAATTTTTGGGCTTGACACGATTGACAATCTTATTAGTTGCTCGTTTCTACCCTTCGTTGCAATATCTTCCATTAGTTCTTTCACAGATATATTTGCTTTTAATACCAGTTGAAAACATATTGAATCTTAATTCTGATTGAATATATATTGCCTTATTTGTAATGGAGGAGAGTATTAAATTCATAAGTTTTTATAATGAAAAAATCAATCTTCCGGTGTTAGTCAACTCTACATTAGAGGAGAAATTGAAGTCATAACTAAAATTTCCTTTTAATTATTAGGCACATGTTAGTAGTTGTGTCATAAAAATACGCGTACTTATTTAATTGCAAATAGACTTAATTTTTTCTAGTAATGTACAATTCATTTAGTAATTGTTATCAACTGTTTAACTTTAATTGCGGGCTTAATACTGTATCCAGAGAGAAATTCCCTTTTTTTTGTAGAAGCACTTTTCGGGTCCCGAATTTGGGGCAGGGTGTGTATGGCCGTTATTCGCGGCATTAAGGGTCGTACGTGAGCCCAAGGCCCCTTACTCCTGGGTAAGGGCGCGACACAGCTTCACTCTCAAACGTGGAAACTGGCAGCTCCCCGTATGTAGAAGGCGTCCTAGAAATATTTTATAGCCGGCCGCCAGACAAATTACGATCCTTTACAAAATTGGCAAAAATCAGACCATTAATTTAACGGTATAAGTATGAAATGTGGGCTTAAACAAAGAAATAATTATTAAGAGTGAAAGCGGAGTAATTCCGTATGTAACTTATTTATTTATTCTTATTTATATATATTTATACATTTATCAGTTGTCATCTCCACAAAAAAAAATAAACCAGAAAATATAAGCCACATAATGGATCGACTTATGCAGATAAGGTGCGTACTAAGTTGCTGTATTGAACTATTCTATTGTGTCTTCAACCTACTGTAGTGGAAGATTCCAAATTTAAAACTGTCTAAATGAACCTTATGATGTATAAGCACGATGTGTTTCTCATATTAATTGGTATCCCCTATCCGGACTTGTAATAATCCCGACGTAATTGATCCTTTCCCTTAAGAATCGAGTTACCCTTTTGGCTCTGACAATGACGAATCATCACGGTTCGAATGCAATTAAAAGTCTGAAGGGCCCGATAACCCCTTCCACCGCGAAAACTCTGAAGCTTTCGTTTCTAAACGAAATAACTCAGAGAATAAACAAAGCTGGATAACAAATGTTAACAAGAGGACGATAACTATTTATATTCGGATTCTGCTAGTTATATTGTAATACACTATATTGTTAACGTTAAACATTTCGTATAGACCAATAAATATTGCTTGGAAATACAAAAGAAGGGTTTATAAAACTTTTCATACCCTACTATCTATCTAAATAATATATAATTATTGATCCCACATTAACTATTCTATATAATTTTTTGCCTTTTAGTCAGTATTTACTGGAAATCACAGGCTAAATAATAATAATTTTGTCGACCCGCAACCCGAGTATTTAAACGTAGATAACTATGGGGAAAAAATACAGCCCGTTGGCAAACAGTGCTAGCCCATTAGCACGTGGCCTAATGAAACCGCAATCTCGTTAGCCGCGGTACAGATACGTGAGACACCCGGGCCCCTCCATTAATTAGTAAATGACTGTTTATATCACCCCCTTCACACGGGATCTTGTTTCAACATGGAATTAGTTAATATTAAAACACGGTATACTTTAATGTTGCCAAACAACGGAATGATGTTTAATCATACACACGTTCGCAGCATCACTCGTAAATAAACCTTGATTTAGTTCTACTATTTACAGTTGCATTGGATAAAATCTGAGTAATTTGGGACAATATCTCTTCGCAAGAACACGAAAACACTCTTAATCAAAATGTAAGTAGGATTATACGTTTATGCACCACGTTGGTCCGCCGAGTGTCCAATTTTTTTATCCCTTCCGAAAATTTCTTGGCTTGTGAAATAACTATTAGCCTTATAAATTGACCTTATCAAATCACCCTCGTATTTCACTTCTATGACATCATCCGAACCTGGCCCAATGGTGCGGCTATTTTCTGGCATTCTACCGTACCGTATATTGTATTTTTTATAATCAAAGTAAAAAAAAGCTTATTAAAATAAATTCCGCAGAAGTTTATAAAGTCCCTCGCCTGTGCGGTTTCATCTTTGCCCAGTTTAATTTTAGTCCCTATACTATTCATCCCCTATAGCTTCCGCCGTCAGAAGAAAGGATGGAATTCAGTTCTCCACCACTTGCGGGACTCATTTCTCCGGGAATAAGCGGTCCGTCTGAATTTTAATTTTTCCCGCCCCCACCCCATTCCAATAGAAGTAAATTACGAGTAATTTATTCAGCCGGGCAAAGGCGTTTATAATATTATTTTTCCACCCCCCCCCCCCCACCACGGACCCTACAATGCCCACGGGCGCTTTTGTTCGGCGCCGTCGTTTCTATGGGCGAACCAAAGAGCAGTAGTAGTAGTAGTAGGAAGAGGAGGGGGAGGAAGAATAAGGGGCAAAAGGGAATAAGGGCAGTCATATTTTCATTTTTTTTTTACATAGCACAAAAGCCACCATCTCCTCCCCTTCTCGGTCTGCGCCACTGTACTCGTCATTTCTATCTTAGCGATCCTCGTACGCCCTCTTTTATTCTAACGTTCCCCCAAAGAGCGGAGGATGTATGCTCATTCGAAACTGGAAGGGGAGGCGGTCGCTTTTCCGCGTTGTTTAAACACAGATTCCCCTCAAAGGGCTTCTGGGGGGGTGGAACCGTGGTGTAAGAAAATATGGTATTTGAAATTGAGGTTACTTCCGCGTGGGATTGTTTATAATTGACTTTTTATTCTAGATACAAAACCCTTTAAAAAGATTTATAGTATTATATTTATAGATTTATTAGATCTAATGAATAGTATATTAGATTTATAGTATTTATAAAAATAAGAATTGTATCACACCAATCGATTACATGTGTGTCCCTAATAATAAACAGTACCAGGGCCAAATTTGATTGAAAATCAGAGGGACAAATGGCACTTGATTAATGCCCGGTATCAGACCTTATTACTAAACCGCTCTTCGGCTAAATTCAATGATGCGTTCGACAATTAATTTGGCCGTTGAGTCGGTGCATAGAGCCAGGTTAATTATCAGCATAAAAGGACACCGAAAAGCATTTAATCGGATCGAGTTATGGTAGATTTACTGCGATAACTCTATTATACGCACTTTAATTATGTATTTCGTCTAAGGAATCGGACACATATCTATAATGGAGATTTGAAATACATCAATTAATTAGTGCGGATTCATAATATAGCTTACTATTTATAGTTCTATAATTCAAGTGAAATTCATGCGTTAATACAATGTAATGAATTAAATGTCTTCTTAAATAAAAAAATTAGGTATCATGGTACAGTTACGATAACCTGGTTATGAAATCTTTACATCACAACAATATCCATAAAACTTTCCAATTATTTTCATCTTAGTAGTATGGTTCTGAATAGACAAGGTACCTGAATATAGTGAGATATTAGAGCGCTATAGTGACTTCTAATGGTCGATACGCATGAGATTTAGTTTTATTTTGTTACTATTTAGATTTATTATTTAGTGTCGAATATTTTGAACGGTCATAACTCGGTGGTAGCGATGATATGGGGCGATACGGGGCCAACAATCAATATTCCAGTATTACGTGACTCACTTTCCGTTTTAAATACACAACCCGGAGTTGTATAAAAAACTATCTTGTGCACGCGCGCATTTTTTTTAACATAATTAAATATTATCACAACAGCAGTTGATAACACACTTAACACCTGTGTATTAAGTAATTAAGAGACACGAAATCATTAGAGTTGCTGTTCCCCTCTGCCTTGGAAGGTAATATAAAAGGAAAATAAAGGTAATATTTTCAAATTCGGATTGCTAACCGAGTAATAATAAATTTATGGGACATTTGATGCCAGTGTTTTCGTTCCAAAATAAGTTCATATTAAGCAAGAATTGGGGCACAAAACTAGTGTCACTCAAAATTATCCGATCACTAAGTGATAACGAACCGAAGAATATAACATTAAGATTCTGAACCCTGACTAAATGCCGATGATATGAAGGCAGTAAAACACACTCACGATTACCAACAAGAGTAAAGTGATTGATCAAATTGGAGGAACATTTTTATAGTAGATATCCAGCTGTTGGTCAGCCATGTACAAATAAGAGTGGACTTACTCCTGAAGTCCTAAAGGAGACTTCGTAAGATGAAAGAAGGAGATAAGGAAAATTCAGAGGAAATGCAGGACCTTTTCCTTCACCCCCAGATTCATTCCGAGTTAAGTTTGGATCAAGTTGGTTCTGAAACCCTTTAGATCAAATTTGATATACCTATATTAAAGCATGACACGAGACAGTACTGAGCACCAAGCTTTGAGTCAATAATTAAATAACCTTTTACAAAAAAAGAATAGGAATAGGCGTACAAATGAGATGATTTCTGTCCGCGGGAGACGGAACGGATGCTTGACAGTATTTCAAAACGCGCTAAGGTCCGGACCTATTAGTGTGGCCCTTGTGCCAGGGTCATTACTGAAGCCAGCCTAATAGCTACGGCAACAATGCTCCCTCCTTCCTTGTACACACTCTCCCGTTCCCGTAATTCCCTCGGGATCTCTCCTGGCGCTGGCGGCTCAGCAATTAGAGGCCGATTGTCGCTGAGCAATTGGCGTCTTTCAGAGGGCTTTTGAGGCGAAGTAGTTTCGAGGTTTTTCACGCGTTCGAACCCTCCTGTCCCTAATTTGACGCCAGAATCCCCTTTGGGATCTTCCCGAGGTAGCACTCCGAGTGCAATAACTACGTTTGCCCCGTTTGACAGGATTCACACCCGGTGGTAATTATGTTTAGTTAAAAGAAACAATCACGGTTATACAAAGGGTTATAATTAACCCGAACAAACATTTAACACTTCGGTGTTAAAGGATTAAGCACCTATCTGGCGTTCCGTGTGGTCTGGAATATACTATAGATAGTGCAACCCAACGGTGGCTCACTCAATATCACTGACGGAATGCTGTCGATGGCGAAAAACCGAAACCGGTCTAGGACCAAATTACCGATCACAATTCTGAAAGAAAAGGTTTAAGATTGGTTCTATTTAAGTATCTAATTATTTAGACTTTCGGCACTGAGAACTTTCTCCAGCTGCCTTTACATAAACAAAGAAATATTATAAATTTCTGGGAGTGGACAAAAACTACGTTTTACTGCAAGAAGCCGTTCAGAATTTATGCGCGCCTTTATACAGGGTCATAACGCTCACCCGAGGACTGGAAATCGCTTATTCTGTAACTGCCATTAATCATTGAAAATTGGTTCGGTTCGTCGCGGTTTTGCGTTCGTTGGAAACTAACAAATGATCGGTGGGAGGGACTACCGAATAGGGTTGAAACGGAAGGCGAAGAAACCGTGAAATATAGGCGTATGCCTAACCTCTTGTGCACAATAATAAACCCTGCTGACGGGCTATCGGAACGGTATACCTCGTTTGGAGGAAATATGCATGTCGGATATTATTTGAAGTGTCACTTTAAGCCCGGAATGTTCTTGTGTAAATAGTGGCGTTGTAGGAATTCTTCAGTCGACTTTTTGAATGAAAGCAGACTGTAGCCGAATACAGAGGGCTGACGTACTGCATAATTCCGCTACGTATTCCATAATGCAAGCGATTCCGTTCGGAAATTGTATCGCTTAGCGGCACGCTTGTTCTAAATACTGGAGGGCGCAGAGTAACAGTTATGATGACGGGGAGTTTGGGGCGGGAAGTTGACGTAACGCAAGGGCCAACGTTTATTCCCGATTCTACCGCATTGCAAGGTTTCCAGAAAACTTTTTCCCCTCGCGTGTCCGCCGAGACCTTTTTGCCGTTATGCGGAAAATATTTCGGTATTTTTATATAAAGAAATATCGAATACACCTCCGGGAAATTTTCCCGTCCGATACTGGGTTTCTGTTAAATTCAGAAAGAAACCGAACGCGGTTCGGTACGCGGAGTCACAATTTGCGCGGGCCCGCTTTTGAATATTCATTTATGTTAATGGACGGGCCCCCGAGAAAGAATAACGAGTGAATTTCTCCTGGCTCTGATACGGGCGCCGATTTTGAAGTTGTGAAAATAATGAGCCCCCAACTAATACAACCAACCTAAAACCGTGTATCAACTCGGACTAGTCCGCATTAACTCGGCTGTTTATGCAGCGTATCGATTACATCCTCAGGCGGAAAAATTACACAACGTTCCCACTCGTCAAAATTTTACGAAAAGCAGTCTGTAATATTTTAGCTTTTAGACATAAAACCGCTACCTTCTTTATGAGTCCTCTGTCGAAACATTCATTATTATTTTATTTATGAACAAGAGAACGCGTGAAAATGTTATGGTTAAACGTAAGTATTGATCAATAAGTACCAACAGTCTAAATCGTAGTTCCCCTAACTGTTCTCAAATATGAACACTGAGTTCATGAGGCACTTACGGTGACTTCAGTGGGCAAAACCTTTAGGTACCTCAGTAACGAGGCAACGAATACTGGTTTTCTTTGTACATAAACGCAAAAGTAAATGAATCCCAGAAAAGGAGGCAGAACTCATAGGTATTTATGAGCATGAATTAATTCTACTTACACATTTACATGCATTAGATTCTATTGTAAATCTGACTCATTCAACAAACTATATTTAATTAATAAAAATTCTAGTGGAGTTTGTCTGTTTGTCCCTGAAGACAATATCTGTCATTTTTGGCTCGGTTCGGGCACTGTTAATAGAAACATTGTCCTCTCGACACGGTATTATTTAGACCCCGGGACATAGATCTCGTATATACCACTGGCGATACGATTCTTTGGACGTAGTACCGACATTTTTCAAATATATTTAGGGAACTGACAAATATAAATGGACTACGAGTCGTTACTGCTTATTTACTATTCCGTCTGTATTAAACAGCTCACTAAAGTAGTTTACTCGGACATCGTACAAAAAATGAACATGCTAAGGGCCATCCCGGTTCCCTCGGCCTCGGGCGGGCGGAAAGATGTAAAGGGAACAATTTCACCCCAGACGTCGTCCGGGCTAATAAAAGGATGTATTATTAAAAAGGGTCAGCACTCCCACCGGGGCCGGGGCTGTGTCTGAAGGCAGACTGAGAAGGAGGTGGATGAGGAGGAGGAGGAGGAAAAAAGGAGAAATTGCCGGAATTAACAACCGGCCCGCCGTTGGGACGGCATCGTTTCAAGGCCAAGGTAATATTTTAATCCCGCGGATAGAGAGGAGAAACAAGGGGCGGCGAACACAACACCGGGGGGAGGCAGAGAGAGAGAGAGAATAGAGAGAGAGAGAGAGAGGAGAAGGATAAAAGAGAAAGATGAAGACAGCAGTTTCCGAAGTAGCGGAGAGAAAGGTTGGAAGAAAGTTGGTACCGTCGGCCGCCGAGATAAAAAGTAATGGCAACTCGGCTAATCCTGTTACCCGCTTCCGGGAATAGATGTATGCAAATACCTCGGGACACAGCTCCCTCCCACGATGATTATTCATAATTCCAATTGGTAATTTAAATCTCAGTTGCTTTATTTTCGTCAGATCCGCGCGGCCGGACGCTTTCCATTCCGTAAGAATTAATTGCAAAATTGAAATTATTAAATGAAACATATTAAGGAAGTATTATCGAGACCACATACTAGGGTGCTACCGATTTCAATAAGGTGTTTATTCGAAATAAATTTATTTTCCGTAAAACATTCCTCGGACTTGTTTTAATAATTTTGCGAATCTTTATCACTTCTTCTGAGTTTAAACCCAAAGCCCACAAAATTCTTAACTTCTGTCCTCTCAGCCCGAATGAAATTGAAATGAATTCGGCAATGCGTAACTGTCTTAAGCCCGCGCTTTCTTACCCCTTCAAAGCGCACGCAATCAATTTTTTATTCTGCGCACGTGGAAACAGATTCGTGATCGGATAAGGTTTTTCAATCATTTGAATTCTGTTTTCCCCGTTCAGACGCCCTGAGACCTTTAGCCGATAACGGAATCCATTTAGCAGTTGGCACGTGGGTCTATTACTTCACGACCACATCACTATTCTTAAGTCAGTGCATTAATTCAACTGCATAATGCATGCGAATTGTTTTTCAGTATCGAATTTAGAAATGCTTTTCATTACTTCATTTTAAAGAGAATATCCTTCAAGATTGTCTAGAAAAATTATGGTTCTTTTCTTAAGAATAAGGCAGAATGTAGCTTATGGCAGAATAAATTATTTACAGAATTTATGTATAACGATAAGAAGTTATTTTGTTGGAAATATTGCAAATTAATTAATAATAATAATGAATTTTCATCCAATTTGAATAACACATTGTACTACATTGGTTCACGTATTTGGCCTGTATATCTTGTATATATTTTTACTAAATATTATCAAGGAATTTAATAACGGGACAATGTTAATTAAATACAGAAACAAAGTCAGCGAGTCCATTAACCGCAATAACCATGGACTTCCTGTCCATTTTCAAGTCTTGAGGACCACAATTCTGGATATTTTTATAACGCCGTCGTTTTTTTATTTTCTTCACACAATAATCGCAGTGTCATTGAATTAGTGAATCGTTGGGTCGTTTAAGGTCACGCGGCGTGATGTTACTTGATGATGTTTGCCGACGATGCCATTTTAATAGGGCACAAGACCCGGCTGATTGGCCAATGTGACTTTGACCCCGCCGACCTTTGAAAATTCTACCGCCCTTCCTCAATAATGTCAACACCTCCGTATAATTGAATTTCCCTTTCTGTCGCCGTCTCGTTAAAAATAAATCCCGGAATTAAATTTAAATTTTGATGAAATAATGATGAATTAAGCGATTAAAAATATTGTCATATAAATTTCCATAATATAATGTTTTAATTTTCTATAATATGAAACCGTCACAAGAATGATAATATTGATGGTTAAGTTAAATAGAATGAAGATCCGGGTTTGATACCTTTGAAACCCGCTTCAAATAAGCGATCGTTAACTTAAAAATGAGGGATGATTTCTCCGTTGAAAACTGTCTCTAGAGAGAATTCAGAGAATATAAAGCTGGGTGAAATGAAGCAAATGATGAACTACTAATGGAGTACTCGATGGGCAATATCCCCTCCGATCGGCCTTCCATTCCAGTTAGGAAAGTTTGGCATTCCCCCCCACCGACCGGACTTCGGTTAGGGGGAAAATAAGTTCACCTATAAGAGACGAGCGCAGAATGAAAGCTGACTTTAAACTTTCTTAAACCAATTTCTTTTGAGCCGTTTCGTACATATGTATTGGAAATACGTCTAATATTTTCATTGGACATGATTGTGACGTAGACGGGTTAATTAATGGTAGGAATACAATTACCTAAAGGTGATATTGCACCATGTTATTTATCAATCTGGTGTAATGCTTTTTATTAATTCGATTTCTCTATGCCGAGGCATTTCTACATACAAAAAATACAAACTCAGTAATAAATTATCCTGTAATAAAACAAATATCATGTTTTTCGTCGCTTATATAGCGCAATTGGCATTTTTTCTTACGATTACTTTAATAACCCAGCGTCATTGTTTTAATTGGGAAGAGAAAAGGTTAACTGCAGGCCATTTTTGTAGAGATATCATTTTGACCTTTAACGTGAAGGATAAAAATGAGCTGAATGAAGTTTCGAACATAACTCTCAAAACTAACTCATATCTATATTTTTATAATTTCACAGCCTGCACTTTTAAACACTATTCAGTTAGTTCGCAATCTACTTTAATCTCAAACTTGCTCTCTAAACTAAGGGAATGCGCTAAATTGATGATTCGGACGTTACATCTGGAACGTAAAAAAGTTGGACGCTTAATGGATATTGTCCGGACGACGATTTTCCACTCATTTGGAACAAAGTCTAGGAAAATTTTGCCGGGAATTAATCCAAAAGTCTTAATGACCGAAACTTTCTCAACTGTTAGGACAGTAAAGGAGGATTCAAAATGGTGCCTCTCCAAGTCATAACATGAAATTAAATTCAATAAATCATATTAAATAAAGAAACGGACGCGAGGGCCTGGATTATCAAAATACATTTGAATATTCTGAAATGATCTAAGTACCATTTTTTCAATGTTTTATTATAATATTTGTTGTTTTCTCTCGAGCTGCAACTACATTATTCTGCACCTGTAACATTTACTGACCCAAAGAAAAGTAGTAATTTTTGCGGCGTTCTAATTCGCGCGGATTGGCGGCTAAACAGGGAGAAAACGAACAATCGGGTTTTTCGCGAAAATGAATTCACTTTCACTCCCGCGGTCAAATTAAAAACGCCGGGGCCCTGTTTGAGTTTTCGGACGGAAATTGAGAAAGTTGTTAAGGCCTGTTGGCAGCACTGGCCGAACTAATCTGCCGGGCAAACGCCTCAGCGGGTCATTCCCCTTCATTCATCGAAGGATTAATACAGGATTTCCGCCTGTAAGCGTTATAGAAAAAGAACCTATTAGATTTATGCCTAATATATTATTATACTAACTTCTTTCTTTGTGGACTGTCTTCTTCAGCCGCAACAGATAATTGAAATCACTGTTAGTGGTTTCATGAATCGTAGAGATGTTTTCTCTATTTAACTGTTTTTATTGCCACAACTGTGAAAAACAATGGAGCGACATTGGAGTTGAAGTAGCACTAGTAAGGAATAGAGCGTAATGGAGGAGAACTTCACTGGCTTGCCCCCTTTTTCTTAAATTTCCTTTTATAAAAGCACTTCCTTTTCCACAGGCCAATTTTAACGGGATAAATCATTCAATATATTCCCAAGCAATAGAACTGGATGTTAAATCGGCCTTGGAATGTTGTGATACTTCTTCTGCTCAAAGGGAAGTTGTTTGAGTTGATACCGGGTGGAAGGGCACTGTGTACCACCTTGGCGGTCGCCGCGCAAAGATCTCAGACCCAAGATGTTTGCCATCACTTTACGGCTCTCGACTTATGTCTTCCACATTCAAACGGCCCTACAAACTACAAAGATAAGCCCGCCAAACAGTCATGTCGGCAATTGAGTTCGCGATAAGGTCAATACGATTAGGAATCAACTATTCACAATTTTACGGACATCAGGGGTCGTTAAAAATATTCCTTACGATTCGAATTTGCGCTTATTTCGCAAGAAAAATATTTAAATAAATGAAGTAACTCTAACTCTATATAACGATAGAATAATGGGCAAAATATTCTTTTGGCATATGGTTCAGTAGTGTTCTTTTAAACGTGTTGTAAAAGAGTCAAGATTATAAAAGCCGAATTTCGATGAAAAAAAGATCCGCAATATTTATACTGTACCGTGCACGGACTAGATATTGCAAATTAAATTAATATTCAACATTTTAGTAAGAAATTTACATATATCTATTTATTCCAAGCTCTCGGACTAATGAAATTGCAGATGAAGTAATCTGTCCGCCGTGTAAATACACTGTTACTGATCTCCCACGAGCAATTACTTTAAACTAATGTAGTCATACTACTAATATATTAGTTTTACAGCATTACAGCATTGAAATTCTTCCGAACTGCATTTCCCGCTCAAAGATTGTTTCGAATTCAAGATCAGTTAGATTCCTAACAAGGCAAAAGCTTAAAACGGTCTTTCTGCTAAAAAAATGAGCAGGAATTGAAAATCGGATGGTGTTTCAAACTCTCGCGGGAAAACCGTCCCTCCTTCGGAAAAAATGTTAAAATATCTACGTTTTAAATTCTTTTGTCGAACCTTTCTTTTCATAAATGTTTCGTTAAAATGGGCCCAGCTTTCGCACCAGGGCGTGAAAAGACTCGGGGCGTCCGAAAAGAAAGGATCCCGAGCTGGTGCCAAAAATGTTGATGCGAGACAACACTCTCCCTTTTAGAAAACACATCGGGGTTGAATAGGGCGGGGCGAAGCTCCTTTTCGAAGGCAAGGGGCCGAATTCTATTGCGAAAGAGGGCCAAAAAATAAACGGAATCCGGGACAAGGACGGAACGGTTTGGAAGACGTTCAATCCCGACTGATTGCTAACATCGGTCCGCACCAACAACCCACGCTAATTCAGCCTCATGCTTTAAATATAAAGTTTCTGGCAAAGCGATGTTGGGAAATCGAGATATCGATGCGTGTTATAATTTTAAGCTGGAGCTAGTTTAATAAGTAAATCCTAGCTAAAAACTATACAGGGGGTGCATTGACTCCAATATCCGTATCCTCATTTTAAAATATTAGTCTAGCTGTAAACTAATAACTGTAAACTTTATGACTCGCACTGACTAGAGGTTACAAATATAAGATCTGCCGGAAAGTACGAAACGCTGATTTTGAAAATAGCGTACCGTTAATTTGTGTTATTGTAATGAAGAGTTCATATCTGAAATTACTTTCGTGCAAGCGTTAATTGCTTAATTGTTACCGGTTTGGGCGGACCGAGTGACTGGATAATATTGGGAGAAACCGCGAGCCCCAATTACCGGCCTTAATATCAGCCAGCTTTGAAGCGTTTATTAAATTCAGGCCACTCACTCACCGGTGCACTGTTTATACAGAGAGAGCCCTGTACTGTGCGTACATCCACAGGCCCCCCGTATCGAAGCGCACCAACCTGCCACCCACCAACCAACCCCTCTTATGAAACAAACGATGTATCTTCGACAGTAATGTGATATATGCCAACCTCATGGTATACAGAGGCGAGCATGGGGAAATTTACCGTTTTCATTTTCGTGATAAATACATTTGACCTGAAACCTCTTGTTTGTTTTTCTTATTATTTTTCCTTATTGCATTTTATAAACGTTCCATATAGAAAAGTGTGAAATAGGCTTAGTAAATATATTCGATATTTCTTCATCGACACACTATCAGATTTTTAAATACACATTCTTAATACTTTACAATTTCCCCAAAAGATTTAGCAATTTCTGTCTAGAATAATCTAAAATGTACACTATAAAATATTCGGGTGATATTTCATATGAACTAAGTATGATCTTTTGTGGAATACTATAAATATTTTCAATATGTCTTCATCGACATGTTAGTTCCTATATTCGAAAATGCTTCGCGATTTCTACTTAGCATGATCCAAAATATTCACTGTAAAAACACTGTTTTACCAAATAATCGGAGCAGCATACTTTCCGAACTCAATTCGAATTTAATAATCCTAATTGGGCGACAAGTAGGGAGTAATTTGCAGTGCCGCAGTTGGACCTTGTGAAGGGAAAAAGTAATTTAGCGGCATCACTCAATTACAGCGGAAAAAGGGGTCGGTGGGTAAACACCTGATCTACAACTAGATTGGCGCAATGTTTGATTTGGCGACAGGCGGGGGCGGGGTCCGGGGACAGCTCGTGCAAGGGGCCCAAATAACACCCATGCGGGGCCATTAGGGCCAGTTTGGGCCGGCGCTTGTTAATCGGTTTTGCTAATTCGCAATTACAATTTGGTCCCCGGCCACCGATATGCCCCTCCAAACGCTATCCGCTATTAAATCGAGCCTAAATAACCCCCACATTAAGGATTTCCAACCAAGTTGTTTGTCGGCACATAGCCAGAAATGGTGCTGTTGTATCGTAAATAGGAAATTGTTACTTTTTGCTTTATTTAACCTGAAAACAACCCTAGGAAAGGGGGGTCTAATATGAATTTCATATAAGAAATATTTTTCCCTGAAGAAAACCCCACGCATGAGAAAAACCGCCACCATATTTCAAATAGGTTTAAAATTACAATAGTTCTAGTCAGTCGTTCTTAAAATAATAATCAATCTAGTTAAACTATTTCCAATAATTTCAAGTTTTCTAATGAGCAGACTGGAGCTAGTGAGCTCTTCACTTTGAAACTTTCAATCAATATACTCATTAGAATTAGGGTCGGTAATTTGTTCTTGAACTACCGCTTACGATCTAAACTGCAGTTAGTTAGAAGGTCGAAAACTCAAAGCCAGTGGCAAAACGCCAGTATTCAGAGTAGGTTAAAGGGAAGCAGTATTTTAAGGCAAATTTCGAAGTCGTCGATTAAAGAGGTCCCCGATATATAGCTCAGAAGATATACATTTAACGAAATATATGAATAAGCAATAAAACTTCGTCGCGATTCTGTCATGAAATTAACAGGTAAATTGGATGATGTACTGGGGAGTATTTACGTCCACATAAGTTATTTTATAAATCCGGAACATAAAGAGTAGGGGGTTCAAATGATTATTTTATATCATTTATAATTGAGAAGTTAGCGGTGGGCTGGACTCGAACCAACAATCCAGCTTCCTGAGGCGGCTATGCAAACCGTTTTTTACTCCGTAATTAAACGAAAAATTCCGGTCTATTTTTCCAATTCTTCCCATCTTCATCCTCCGCCATTAGGCGGATACGAACAACCACCCGACGGGGAAATTATATTCAAAGTACTAAAATATAGGCCATAACACCTCTAAGATTAGAACCGAAATCTATTTCCAATTTGGATGTAGAATTGGTATAGGTGATACCGCGCCGTGTGGAATTCGATCACCCCCCAACCAGTCCCATTCCTAAATTACAGCTGGAAGTTTCCTGTGAAAGTGCAAGCAACCAAGTTAAATTAATCGGCCTCCCCTAATTTGCAATTACAGTTTGTTCCTCCGATGGCGGCAGTGTGATTCGACCGACCTTTAGAGAAAGAAAGCCATCGTCCCCCGCCGCCGCCCACCTTCCTCACAACCGGCCGAAACAACAGAACCTGTTCAGCTATTCAAGCCCTGTCTCATTATTCTCAAAATACCTTTCCCCCCAACAATCGCTCCAATTTGGGAAGGGATGATAACAACAAATGCTATTAATCTGACCACAACTCCCGGCATAATGGGGAATCGAAAGATTGCCGCCGTAGAACTGATAAGACTCCGAGTTTAAAACTCCGATAGAAAATAGTGTACACATACTATCCCAAGAATGCAAATTACGTTTGTAGGCGTTGTTAACTATTACGATCC
Organism: Lethocerus indicus; assembly: GCA_019843655.1. Taxonomy (NCBI): domain Eukaryota; kingdom Metazoa; phylum Arthropoda; class Insecta; order Hemiptera; family Belostomatidae; genus Lethocerus; species Lethocerus indicus. The sequence continues at coordinate 9,549,913 of JACDQD010000103.1, read as the reverse complement.
CCGGTCTAGACAAATGCAGTAATAACTATCTTGACTGGGATTGTTTTTAAATCATTCATTTTTTTTACTAAAATGGAATTCGTTTATTATTTCAACTGTTATATGAAAACCTAGTTACTTAAAATATGAATTAGGTCATTTTTGGGAATATATCGAGCCCGTTTGTTCTGTCATAAAAGTACTTATACATCAGGGTATTCCTCGGTACATTATTTTAATGTTTATTCATAACTTAATGTGGCGAGGTTCTAAGACGCAGGTGTGTGAAGGATGATATACATCAACGTTATTGGAGAGGATAGGATAATTTTATGATTAGTGCTATGTTTTATGATTTGTCTACGGAATAATAGGAATCTGTTGCTCCCCCTACATTTGAGGGTAAGATATTTCTCCAGCATAGATAACGGGGCAAAAAAGGGGGTTTGTACGGAAAAAGGGTTTTGAAAATCTTCAGAGCGCCGGGAAGGGAAAAGCAATTGGGGGACGCCGTTAATTCCGAGCGGTGGGGGAGAGTTTAATTTTGTGGCCGGCGGTGTTCCCTTTATGGACGCGGCCGCCGGCCGACATATACAGACTTGGGATTAACTCGGGGCCCCCGACAGCCCAGTTTTTAGGGCCAATTATCTAATCCGAACCCGACCGTACCCTGCGCGGCTTACCTGCTTGCCTCTAGGCCCGGTGGCCTTTTAAACGATAGGCCGGTTATAAATAGAATCTGATCCGCCTAAAGTAATATATATCCTACCTGGACCTAGTTATTTATTATATAAATACAATGGCCACTAAATTTCATGCCGTTAATTAGAAATTATATAGCAGAAATAATTATTAAATAATATTTTAGACCGAAATATTAGATGGTTTTTTTTATTTTTGACTATCCTTCTTTTTCCGGTATAAGTCGTATTGGGATAGTTTTGTCGACCTTTCTGCCTGCCCCCTGCCCCCGTGGGCAGAAAAAAAATGAAATTTTACTTTCCCAACAAAAGGGTAATATATGTTGCTGTAAGTCCTTGTGACCCGGTTTAGCGGAAGGACAATAAGTTGGGAAGCGTATAAAATTCTGAAACTTTCATAAACATTGTTTATCTCGTGTCGGCGGTGTAAAACTTTAGCCGCTGTGGCTGAAAAGTTTTCGCGGCACTAATACCGGGACTGACGGCGTCACCTGGGATAATTCATTTTTAAATTCAGCTCTTATTTTATTCCCCAACTCCGCCCTTATCTCTATATAACTGCCCTCTTTATTATTTAAAGATTCAAATTGGAGTTTTTTTCTCGGTAAATCGCTGCAACAATTTATAAATTCCCCTTTCGGTCATTTGCCGATCGATTGGTCGTATATATTGTGTGACGGGAGGAAATGAAAGAGGCCGTGTTATAAAAGAGACGGCCTGGTTTACAATCGCCCATTATTGATTTATAGGCGCAAAACGCTCCGCTCACTTCTCATTATTACACACCAACTGTTCCCAAATAGTCTGAATACTCTGATTCAACAGTTCTATAAATATTTCATTAATAGTCGGTCGTAAAAATAACACTAAGCCTAATGGTAAACTTTATAATGTACTTTAATAAAATTGTCTGTTCCCATTACTGCGTGGACTGAAAAAAAGTGGACAATTTGGATATGATAGACCGTAAATGAGGTTTTCTGTATCTACTCTAACAAAAAAATAAGTGTAAACAATAAATCAGTCACAACCGACTATAAGACCTCGATGGTGCCGATAGTTTGAGGTTGTTAGTTAGATTAAAATAAACTATAATATTAAGAAATCTAGGTTGTAATTAAATTTATAGAGCTACTCTGTTGACTTAAGGCTCGAATCGTTTGAAGATGTGTAAATTTAAAAATCGACAATACCGCAAATGAGAATTAATTGCCGAAGTTATTAACGTTTTATCAAGGCACAGTAAGTGAGGCGGATACATGATCTGGTTTATCGATGGCGACCGAGGACCCTTTTAGATGGGCCAAATGTCGAGGCCATATCACACCCATCGGCAGGCGCAATTAAAGTTCCCCCCCACTCAGGATTCTTCACTTGCCCAGGGCGGAAGGAAAGCCCCTTCTTTGTTCTTCAGACCAGGCATTCGTCTCTCGACCTTTTTCATTTTCGTCTACCGGGTACCGACGCGAAGGAGGGAGTTCTTTTGTAACTCGACCCGCCCTAATTAATGGGGCGGGGGGAGAGATGGGGCCGGAGAGTGGCCGCTTAGGAAAAATGGTCTGTGCCCATTTCATCACATCGCCCGGACGCTACATCATCAACTTGTCGCTCCAAAAGATTGCCGCCCATTAAAACAATCCTTCTTCCCGTTAACAAACTCGGTGTTGTTGTTTCTACCAAAGTCCTAACGAAAATGTTACGCGGATGTTGGGCATAGACAATTTATTAATGGACCTTTTTTTTAACTTATTTTTTTTGTACAATCAACTATTGCTAGTTATAGGTACAATTGCGGTCGTTTGACTGGTTTGACTTGCTTCGCTTGAAAAAAAGACGCCATCCAGTGATGGTACTTTTGACCTTTGACCGACCTACAGAAAGTCTCTAGGCCAGTGGCGTTTAAGCCAACGCGGGGGGGGGGGATAATGGATGGGTAACAGAGGAAAAGGACTGAACGAGTGGGTTTGGATGTGGAGAGAGGCGGGAGTGGAATTTAAGGTAGCGTGATTTTGCGACTTCGTCGACTGTTGGTATGTTGAGGTCATTATGGATTGTTCGGTTAGAAACATACCAGGGAGCATGGTACGGAGGACTTTTGACTGGAATGTTTGGATGCGAGCGATGTTGGATTTCTTATTCGTTTAAGTCCAATATCATTATAATGCGTTACTTAGTTCAAAAATTATAATAGATAATACGAGGGTCTATAAATGTTATAGCGGTGAGTAGCTGATAGCCCACGTCCAAAATCATCGTATAACGTTAAAATATATATCGCGGTACAATTTCTTAGCCGAGGGACCCTAATTTATATTATTTATTCTAAATCATGATGATTTCAAGCACATTAATTACAGAGGTAATTTTAAGCATAGAGATCCTGACGGCGTTTCTAACACATAAGACCCGATTCATAATGGTTGGATGAATTGTTATCGTTTACTATGTACTTGTTATAAAATCATATTCTTTTATGTTGGATTTCATAGCGTAAAAAGTAATATTTAAAGACAATATAATAATTTTGCATGCAAACATGAACATTTTACTCGTTAGAAAATGTACTACTTACCCCGACAGCATCGCCTCGCACCTATAAACAGAAGGAAAAAATAAATCAGATGATTAAATAACTGCATAGCATCAATTTTATATTATTTTATATAATAAAAATATTAGTTTACAGAAGCGTTAAATATAAATAAGGTGGTAAATTTGATCTCGGTTATAATGTAATTGTGGGTTTTTTGAGACTACGTTTACCTGATACAAATTTTATGTATAAATAGCACTAACTTCGGGCCGATATATGTACAACAATTCTGATACGCATTCAAAGTGAAGATTATTGCGAAATGTTAAACAGTGTTGGCACTGTTTGTGAGTCTTGGTGTGGCGTAAGGACGCCCTGTATTATATGTGTCTGTACTTGCCGTTTTCGGGGATAAGGTCATAAAGCCATAGCAATCTTCTCCCCCGAACGCCACCGTTCTATTTTCAAACCCGACTATAAAATACTACCCTTCGAACCGCATTCATTCCAGCTGGTATATTCTCTAGATTGAATAAGCCACGAATTGTACTGTCCGGAAAAGAGCTTGATCGCCATGTGCTGTCGTTTTATGTTTTTATTGGTTCAACAAAATATAATATAAATGACTCAAATAGACTTAAAAATTGAAATTTCAGATTGCGCGGAAACCTTCACTCACTTAGTGTGCAATGCCTGTTAAGTGAGGTATTCGAGGGTCTGGAATTCCGCTGTTTTCTCGATGGGAGCATCCCAGGTGCCAGAGTGGGTCACCACAATACTGATAGGCGCGACTAATGAAGGCTAAACCAGTCTAGTGAAAACGACGCTTTAATTCTGAGCTTATTTATTTCTCTCAGTTCATTATTTTCTCTTATATATTTATTCTGCGTGCTCATTCTTGCCACTGGTTTCTGCAATCTTCGCTAGGCACACTGTTTCTAGACTCTCAAAATCCTCGTCTTCAGACTCGCCTACGGTGTAGTTAGGGAATAAATATTTCACCGAAGTGTGAAAAGTTCGAGCGGAGCTCCGCACTCTGCCGGGCTGTCTAAGCGTTAAGCCGCGGGTGAACACAATAGTAGCGCGTGTAAGCCCCCGGAGTTCGTTGACCCCCGATGCCACCACCTTAGCTCACCCACTGACCCCCTACCCTTAATACCGGGCCTACGTTATAGGGGCGGATTATGGGGCTACCTCCTTCTACAAAGACCTGCCCGGTCAATGGTCCGTACGTATTAAGTGTACGGGGCAGGCGATGGACCTATTCCAAACGGTTTCCCTTTTTTGTCTCCGTCCGTATAATTAAAAGTCCAGAGCAAATAAATATGCGCACTCATAGCTTTCCATGACATTACATTTCAGGCCTAAATTATAATTGAATTATTACATTCTGGCGATAAGGACTATTTTATTAAGGAGGATAATATTTTATTACCAAAAAAATAGTACTGACAGCCTTATTACTACGGCAAAGTGAAGGTTTTACCCTCTGAGTCCGCTTTATGTCTGTCATGAACTCATGATTTCTATACTGAGTACGTGTTTGTTCAGTGCCCAGCTGACGCTGCAGGCTTTACGGAGGCCCATCCCCAAAGGTCGGGGTCGTAAAATATACACCAATCCGTTCCCGGGTTGCGAAGCCGACCCTCCGAGTTGTCGGGCTTGCACCTTGCCCGAATCAGGCACTTAATGGTAACTTAGATTTAACATTATTAGATTTAACTAGCAGGCATTAGATTTAACTTTCGTTATTCATTAAATGTCTAATAATGAATAATAGTGCACTTTCTATGACATGGCGGTAGAACCGAATCATATTCTGAATGTCCTTGAAATAACTTGTATATATATAATATAATCTAACTGATAGAATGAAAATATAAATATTTACTAGGTATTAAATAAACTTGCGGTTCACAGTTATGGTTTGCGTAAAAACTGGGATAAAAGCTGACCCCATTAAATTTTTCCCTCGAAAATATTACAAGAGAGATATAATTCAGTTCTGGCAAAAACCAATCGAGCAATCGACGCGATTTTCTTTTTCGCATTTCCGTGCGCGGTGCGATTGGCTGACTATTTTTCAGACAGCGAGATTTTTATCAGGCACAATTTCCAGTCTTAAAGCGCACGCGTTTACCTGAATTTTCGAAGTGTTCCATTAAAAGTAATCATAGTTTTATCGGACGAACATTCGAGTTCGTGCTGGGCAATTATCAAGATGGCGATTTTCAACAACACTGCAATTATTTCGAGGCAAAATGTCCGGATAAAAAAGATATAACAACAACAATCGCCAGTCAATAATTTAAACTTTCAGTTATTAATATGAGAGGTTACAGTTTTATTTCCATTTATCTGTTTTAAAGGTAATAGGTAAAAAAAAAATATTTTTACTTATATATATATATATAAATATAAAAACGTGACATGTGTGAACATATTTGAGAAATAATGTAGTATATATCGCAGATAGTAAACGATCAAAACGGCGTTTATTGATACTAGGACCGTACTTCCATAGATTAATCACCGAAACAACGTATTTATTTTATTCTGTCTAATGTACATTATATTATTATATATAATTGGTAAACAAATTATTTTTACTTTTTTAATTTCCATTTATTGTCAACAATCAACTTTTATAGTTATAAGGACCATTACAGAAAGTCTTTTATATCCCTTGTTTCTCTCGACAGAGAAGCTACCCAGTGATGGCTCTTTTGACGTGCATTCGGGTTACATAAAATCCCTAGGCCAGTGGCATTTATGCCATCGTATACCGATAATAGGGAAGGATTCAACGGGTAAATTAGGATGATCAATATTTATAAAACTCTCGTGGAATATTGACAATGAATATTGAATATTTTAATTTAAACAACATTCAAACCCCCAACAGTCAACCACTTTTTTTCCCCACAGTTGATTTAAGGACGACGATAATGTGATGAAAATTCCCTTCAGTGACCCTCAGGGAATAGCTTCCCAGCCACCGTGCAAGTCCATAAAGTGAGAATCGATACTCGTTACCTCAAAGTGAGATAAAATATAAACCCTTTCCTACCAGATCCTATATTAATTTTGAAAATTACTGATCATTAAAATTTACACGTTATTGAACTGAATAGGATCTATTGAAGTCTCCTGATATGAAGAATCTACATAGTAACACTCTGAGTATAAATTCATTCAATATGTTCAGTATATATAAGGAGCAATCACACACTCGACGAAGGAATTTTTTCCGCATGGTATACTGTTTTATTCCATTTCCCGGTTACCTAATGTCAATGATTTTCGATTGTACCATCACACAGTTAGTATAGTATGAATATCCATGTGACTGTATGGGGATGTTGTATAAATTAAACAAAAGTAATAAAGCCCACTGCACGATACTTTCGTATGTACGCGGATAAAGTGTATTTACCCGAAAAACATAAAGAATCTACAAACGAAAGGACATCGTTTAGATGGGGCGACACTCGGCAGGATCGTAAAAGCGGGGGGGAAATTAGCACTGTTTTACGGGGCCGGCAGTAAAAAGGTAATTACATCTGGGGCCGTAAAAGCCGTATCCGAAAAATCTTTATTCGACAATTGAGGGAATTATTTTTCGGAAGCAATCCCCCATTGTTATGTGTCCCTGATATTTTCCTACTCGCCTCCCGTTTAGACTGTAGGAAATGTGTTAGTAGATTTCAACAACATATTGTTGGGCTTCCGCGAAATAAGACGGGTTCGACGTTTTTATTTGCATTATAAAACGTTCTTTGTTGGGTTTGCCAATCCTGTCGTGTTAATGATTGGTGGTTTATTTTTGTTGTTCTTATTGGATCATAGTTCTCCGTTAATTTCATAATAAGTTCACATTTGCCAATGAATAATGTCTGATAGATGCCATGTAATGAAACCATAACGCAACAATTTATTCTGTATTAGTTCGCTCTTCTAACTTCAAAATTGGTTGGGTGGTCGAAGGTCGCAGATTGATATCACCCTTAAACTGTTGAATTTAAAAAAAAGACGGTACTACACAGTCGTGAATGTTCTTCGGTCATTTATAGATTTGCAAGAAGTGCGACCGGTTGACCCAAATCGGTGAATGGAGTTGTAGCGGGCCGACTTGAGGGAGTGCTGACCCTTATTTATGGGGTGATTTAAATGTAAATATCCCCGCCGAGCAAAACATATTTTATCCTGCTCCTCCTCCCATTCGGAGAAGCCGGGAGCGTTTGCCAATAGACACGAGTTAAAAGCTCAACCGACTAACGCAATTTTTGGCTCACTTTACCAATTCTTTAATGCCCTGTTGCTTTGTATTTCTGTTAACAACGCCGCAATATAAATATAAAAATGTGACATGTATTAACAAATTTCAGAAATAATGCAGTCGTTTGCATTGCAAATATTAAACAATCAAAACGGCGTTCATTGATACTAGGACCGCACTACTTTCCAAGTACTAAACTGCGAAAACGGTGCCGACTGATACTAGACCCGTAATGCATTACAAATATTAACGATCAAAACGGCGTTGACTGATACTAGGACCGCACTACTTTCCAAGTATTAAACTGCCAAAACGGCGCCGATTGATACTAGACCCGTAATACATTACAAATATTAACGATCAACACGGCGTTGACTGATACTAAGACCGCACTACTTTCCAAGTATTAAACTGCCAAAACGGCGCCGACTGATACTAGACCCGTAATACATTGCTAATATTAAACGATCAAAACACGGCTTTGACTGATACTAGGACCGCACTACTTCCATAGATTAATCGCCGAAACATCGTATTTATTTTATTCTGCCTAGTTTTTATTATATTATACATTAATTATTTCCTGATTAGAAGGCGTCACCAAAGAAATGGAAGTTATTTACGATTATCCAACAAATGGAAATCAAAAATGAATTTAGTCCAGGGCACAATAAAGTAAACGACACTTGAAGAAATCAATTTTCTTACGCATTTAACACTATAGTGTAAACGGGGAAACGGCAATTTTATTTTTGGAAAATAAATTGCGCTAAACCTAAGAAGCCGGTGAAGTAGGAGGTATTTACACATTCAAAAGCGATAATCACTCGAAGTCGGGGAGGGAAAAGGAGGCCGTCGTAAATAGTGCAACTCATTTAACGTTTAGTTAAAGCCGTAAACGACGGAAATAAGGCTTGAAACGGTGGGTGGAGTCAAAATTGAATTTTCCGTTGTCAGTGTTGGGGATCTACAGGTAGGCGGGGGAGGGGTGAATTCTCCATTAGGTCGGTTTCGTGCATGACTTGCTACTTGGTAGGGGCAGCCGGGGGGTAAACCTATCTGGAATTAGGTTTGTGGCAGGACGGCCCCAAAGTAATAATAGTTGTCTGACTTCACGGCACGGCTATATCTTTCATTCCGCCACCGAGTACGGCTAACCCCCTCCCAGCGGCCACCCCCGCCCGGGGAAGAACCCCAATAAATCTGTGGCCAGCCCCTCTTGGAACGGGGACGGAGTTCCCCAACAATCCCACCCCGAGGACACAACCTATCAAAATGGACTCGGTTCGAAACAATTAGCCAGCCAGGAGTGCAGTTGTGCACCCGTTTTACCTGTAAGATTAAATTCTACCAAGATATTCAACATCGCTCGCAGCCAGAGAGATTCCGATCAAATGTCCTTCGAACCATCATTAATGCTTAAGTCTACTGTCATAAAATCCCGGTTCCTAAAGTTTCATTCCACGTCCTAATTTACTCGTTGAATCCCTCTTCTTTGTAACCCATCCATTTATCCCCTAACAATTGATGAAGAGTCAAACGATTAAACTCAATTTTTTTTTCAATTTTATTTCCATTTCTCAATCAGAAGGAAATTTGATCGCCTCACAACATTCGATAAAGTTTTGTCGAATTGCAGGGAAGCGCGAACGGAACGGCCATTAGCTCGGAAATAGTCCCCATTAACTACTTTGTTTAATCCGCAGTAGCCATTTTTAAGTGGCTGTCCCTGGCCTAATGATGACCTCGCGTAATGGCGTTTGGGCGCCCACAACGGGGTCCAATAGACTGGGCGCAAATAACATCGCTAACGATTGATTCCGAGCCCGACCCATTTAGCAGTTTGACCAATCTAACCAGATTGTCTTCAACAATTTCAGTACGAAAGTATAGAGAAAATGTCAGTGTACATTCCGATACTGATGTATCAACTGAATATAAATACTTTATATTATTATATTGTTTAAATAAATTAAACCACACCGCATTCGTCCAAGAATCGATGGGCAGACAATTTACGATCTTTATGTTAGAACGGCCGAGTAGAGGTGTACAATGTATAAAACTATGTGAAGGGATGATTTATTTCTCCAGATATACGAATTTCCGGATATATGCACGGAGGATTTTTTCGGGCCGTATTATATCCAAATGGGAAACAAAAAAAACCGTATTTCATTTCAATGTTGGCGCTTTGGGAGGATAAAAGCCGATGTGGAGACAGGTTATAACAGGTTGTCCGGTCGCGGGGGGGATGATGGGAGGGGGTGGGTTGTAGGGAAGGGGTATAAATTCCCATCCTCGTTTTCAATAGGGATATATTTACTCAGCTATGAAATGGGATATTTTCGACAGGCACAGCGGACAAGCGGCCAAATCCTTTCCGTGGAATTTAACCCTTCATTTCAATAGGGACATTGTCTTCCGCTCTCCTGTACTAAGGTCAGAAGTAGGACGAGAAAAAATGTCATAGATATTAATTTTTTATGTACTTTAACTGAATTAATGTCCTGTATACATACATTGTCTGCGTAGGAAAATAATGCGTGAAAACGTTTACAATAAGTCAATTGGAATAAATTTCACCTTAAGTCATGTTTGGCTTTTTCGTGGTAATTCTTATATAAATAACCGTAGTTGCGGTTATGGCGTTGTTGTGTACACGGAATATAACATGTTTTATATTGAATATAGTTTTGTACAAATATCCGAAGACGGGACAAAGCGGCGGGGCATTCAGCATTCCAAGGCCGGAGTCCGAACTAATAATCTGCGAAGTTGAGGGGAGCCCGCGATGCTCGGAATTTCATTGTTTTAGTAGAACAATCGTCCCCAATAGTGCAAATATTTTACGCAGAATTTGAAATTAAGACAGTTTCCTGGACGCCAGACAATAATTGAAGGAAAGATTGATTCTTCGCTGTTTTTCCCAAGTGATGTTCTCAAGGAAGAAGGTTTTAATAAGCCTTGAAATAATTCTAGTTTCGAATTAATTACGACCTCATTGATTTATTGGCATCTTAATATTGTTATTTATAGAATATAGAAAGAATTTAAATCCCGCTGATAATTGCGAAAATGTGAACACGGTTTAGTCTAAGACGAGAAACGTTATCGGTTAACTACCGATAATATCGCAAACGCCTACAGGACGTTTTCTACTTCTTAAACTGTAATCATACCTAAAATGTACAGTATCGTTTGATCTATTTGGACATGACGGTAAAACATATTGATTCAAATTAGCCAAATAAAAACGCACAAAGTGTTTTTCACACTACATTTACATACCCGTAATATTGCTCTCTTTTCAGACGCCCTAATTTTTAATGCTCAGTGAAATAACTCGGAGAAACGGGTTGGAATTGTATTTAGTTTAGTGTCATACAAGTCTGCGCTCAGTAATTCGTTGAAATGGGTCCCAAAATGATACAACTGTCCAAATTTCAGTACAGCGTGAACTCTCGGCCCCCCCTGAGGCGGAGAGGCCAATTAACGGAGGGAAAACTTGAGCGGGAGGAACCCAGAACTGACGTCTGAGGTTAGCCGCCGTCCTAGCCCAACCCAGCTCTCTAACCTCAGCTGTTTTAACCTAAAGCCCAGATCGTACCTTCTTCCACGTCGGTTAAAATTATATTAAATATTTCAAAACATTTGACACTATTTGACTAATTTAAAAGAAGCTGAAGATTTGAAAGAAGAAGAGCGTGGAAATGCACTAAAACTTAAAAGCTCTAAATTCACCTATTTTCTGTTTCTCCATTATAAAATTGTATTTGACACCCAGTCAAAAGACCCCAGCAATTGTATTTGACCTTTTTAATAAACGAAACGAATAAAAAAATGAAAAAAAAATTAAGGCCGTCTAATAAATGTTACCGAATCGTACGGGGCGACCGGACATATATAAATGCACCGTGTAAATGTGGAGGAGAGTGCCTAATAAAGTGGGGCCCAATTATCCGCCCGTTATAAACCTGACAGCGAGACAGCTCCGAAATTAAAATATGTTCCTTTTGAAATTACACCAGGTAAAGAGCCGCCTGAGAAAAAAAAATAAACCCTCCCCCATAAATATCTAAATATTTTGTACCCTAATGTTTTGTAAGTTCGTTAAATTATTTCACTTTTGATAGAGGATAATTAATTATTTTATTAAATTGCATGAGTTTACATCGGCACAGAGGATGACATCATTACAAAATTAACATTAAAGGACTTGTTAAAAATAGCGACTAAACAACATTATATTTATATTTTTCTCATTAAGGAAAAACACCTACTTTAATGCAGTAATTCATTTGTAAAATCATAAAATAGATGTTCGTGTCTCACACGTATTGAGAACTGATGAATAAAAATATTATGTACGTTCGTTTAGATGATTGGCGCTATAATTCCGAGTAATTTACTATTTAAGAACTATTTTAATGAAATTGCTAGAAAGTTAAGTCAAAACTTTTTTGCATGCCCAATTGCGTATTTATCTAACAAGTAAATTGTAGCCCTATTAAGGCTATTCCGTAATTTCAAATTTTGCAAAAAAAAAACCTTTAACATACACAGAAATAAAGATTTTTTAGCTGCGTAAAATGCCGGCAGAAGTAAGGTCTGGGGTTAGCCGCAGTGGGGCGCACAGCAGTTGCACTGAAGGGGGCCCAAGTGGGAAATTATTTACTGTAGAAGGGGGCCGGTCCTCCAGTCCTTTTGCATATATTTGCATAGATAGGGCCCTAACAGAAATAGAGAGATACCGGCCCTACAAATTAATTGCACTCCGTAGCAACACTAAGAATTCCTGGTGACAATTACAAACAAGACACCGAATATATTCCCTTTTGTGCGACCCGTTTTAATTTTAAAGGGGGACGGAGGCAGATTCGAAGCGCTGGCGGGCGGGTCGGGAGAGATTTTCAGAAACGCGACGAGAAATGAGCGCTCCGGAATTGCTACGTAATAAAGCGGCATGTTCCTTCAGTTGAAACCGATGACCTGTTTATTTAACTTGCTTCCTATGTAAAGAAATCCTACAGTATCCCGATTTTTACTGCTCTTCGTAAAGCTCCCTTTTTTTCTCCTAAAATATAACTTCTCAGACACCTCATTGCCCTCCATAAGTACTGCATTCAATCGCACTGCACTGCGGGAACTAACCCCTAACCTAAACAATCCCAATCATAACAGCCTTGTAGGCTAGACAAAAAATTATGCGATATGCATTAGTGTACAATTTTCAATTCCATTCATAACGTCAGTAACTAGATATTAATACAGTGGTGAGAGTGCTGACAGGATACTTCCTCGGCTGCCAACATTCCATTCGGACAAGGGGGAATATCGATTTCATTGGCAGGTTGAGCTCTGCAAGTTTATTATATTAGCTCGACCAAACGAGCGATACACACCGCATTAGATTTAGTGTCCAGATCGCAACGAGAAATTGTGTTAATGCCGGAGGGTTGGGCTAGTTCCATGGCATATTTTGGTGGGGATAAACGGAACTCGGTTTTCATACAATCAAGTGTTTCACGTGTCCCGCAGTCGTTTCTTGTCATCCGAGTCCCCACCGCCCACGCTAAGCCCCACCGTATTTTCTCTCGCTCTCGTCCTCCCCCAAGTTCTTGAGGGACACAAAAGGCCGCTAACGACCGCCTGTACGACGCTGCGAGGGTGGGGTCCCGGCAAATTGCGGCCTCCGGACCCCCTACAGGTTCGATTGTTCCACCGGTAGGAACAATCCCGCACCCCTCCTATACCCCTCCCCAGCCCTCAGGGCATTAGGATTCAAACCGGGGCGACTTTCGGCGCTTCTTCGATATTCGACGCGAGAACAACTTCTTATTTCTCCCGGATATGAAATCGGATATTCGTCCTATGGAGTCCGCGACCGGCATTCGGAAACACTACCGGCTTTTGACGCGCTCCCCCTCCTTCTGTATTATTCAGCCGTATTCCATAATGAATACTAAAACATTTTCCGTTTCCCGAACATTCCCGGCAGAGGGTATATCTACTGAACATATTCACTCACGATATTAAATACTAAATTGGTGTAAATATGAACGGAAGTATCGTCATATATCAATGCTAATTATTACTATTGTTTGGCTTTCCTTTCATATTATGGGCAGTCATGAATCGAATGCTAATAGAATGAAATGAAATTTACCCCTTCATTATTTTAATTGAAGGTGGACCTTGAATTATCTAATACACTTTATTATTTATCCTCCCGTATAAAGGACCAAATTGGGGTTTTCGCCATCGTCGATAGAATTTCGTCAAGAAAATAGTGAGTATTTCCGCACCCTTGTCGACTGTTGAGAGAGCATAATGTCTTTGTATTATTACGGAAACCCGAAGGTAAAAACCTAAATCTTATTCCAAATTCCTTTAACAAATAGCTGAATTTCATTTGGAAAATTTTTATTTTATTTTTGACTTGAAAATAATATATTTATACGTTATAGATATTTAGAAAATTCGATAATTTACTACTTGAATAGGACGGTAACCAATCGGCGGTCGTTAGAGATGAAAGTAGAGGAGCTCGGACGACGAGACTGTGGCAGTAATATTTATTCCCGGGTTTAGGAAGCGAATTTTTTATTGCCCTACTGCGTTTCCGTTACTCCGAAACCAGCCCAACCGAGGTATACCGTTTCATAAACTGGGCGCAGTAGGTCCCAATCTTGGAGAACGCACGGAGGGGGGCGGGGAGGTTCCACTGTTTTGTGGGGGGCTGGTACAGGTGCTATAAATTGGAATGCGGAGTAGGCCTAGCTACCGGTGACGTGTCTCGGCTTTAGCCACCCCAGGAGGCCTACAAACCTGCCCACGAAACACACTCCACTAGGCTGGGTTCACCCCCTATATATACAAATGTATCCACTCTATTCGACAATATTTTAAATCCCGACCCTTTTCTTTATACAGGGGTAAGTTTTTAAAAGCACCTTGTCATGTGACTCGGCAGGGTCGGATACCCGATTTGGCATACCGACTAAACCCTCTGTTCGGCCTCTGTGTCGCTATTATGAGGTCGCCTAAACTAATCTTTGGATTATTTTCCATCTGTCGAAGGACTAATTCAAGATAATAATATAATAACAATACATAATATGGCATTAGACGCTCCTCAAACCCATATTCCAGTTTCCAAACAAAAGAAATCCTGATACTATAATTATAAACATTGTATTATCATGTTCAAAATTCGGTCTAGATTTATTGGAAGTCAATTAATTCATCCGAAGGGTGGGACAGAAATATTAAGGATCAGTTAGTTACAGACTTATGATTCTGAAGCTACAGCTGGTAAAATGGAGGAAATTTGCAACCTTGAAAACTTACAATTGCAGTAATTATATATGTTTTCGAAATTACTAATAGGAATAATATTCATAAAATTTTGTCCTATTATAAGTCTTTATTTAAAGTAATTATGGTAGTACTTTTCAGTCATCAGTTTTATCTACTCATACAGGACAGCGTACGTCGGATAAAATCTTCAGGTTCCCTTTTATGTGGGTTCTTCTTCAACCTCGGATTTATTGAAAAAGTTCGGGACTGTAGGAACTGGTCAGGTTCATCGGTCATGTCGATAACCAATTGACTGCGCTCTGTAGACTGAAAGAGAACGCCCGATAAGATAGCATTTTTACGTTGGAGATTTTTCTCTATAAAACCTAACGATTAGTGACATCATCCCAAGTGATAATCCTTAATGAGTTTTCAGGAGTTGAACAAAAATTTACTCCTACATGCGATTTTAATATAGAAGCAGATATGTTTAGCTTAATTGGCGTCTAATGAAATTTGTTTTGTGCTACAATTATAAGAATTTTTCGACTGTGTTCGGCCCCTTCGCACAATATTCTAAATACTCCGACCCACAATACGATGCCTCTAAATACATCGGTACATAATCAAATAACAACTAAGCTTAGGCGAAGTGAGTTGGGCCGAATTTCGAAGAAACTGGGATGGCGAGCTCACACAGGATTACGTCCTCGGAAAGGGGGAAAAAGAAGAAAACAACAACGAAGTTGAAACCCTGGTGCAGCGAGTTTTCTCGAAACTGCCGGCCCGACACTTTATAAAACTTTCCCCAGCGCTGCCCCTCTCCCGGCTTATTCGGAGGGGGCGTCTCTGGGACAAATGCCCTCACGGCACTAGGCCCCAGTCTAGAGGCTTGGTCGGTACGCGCTCTTGTGTTTTCTGTACCGTGAACTTATTTCCCCGATCTGCCGCCCATGACACTCAAGTGGCGTCCAACACAAAGACCTCCAGTTTCACAAAGCCTGCTCTTCAATATACATTTTTTCTCATTTATCTTTTACGCGACATTATAATGAGCGTCCACATCATATGTATGACTGTATACTTTGCGGATTGACGGGGAACGAAAATTAATTCGGTCCACTGCTGTAAAATCGACACTTCAAGTAGCGTGATTAGTGCAGTGCAAAGTGTGCGAGTGATTGTCGATAACTTTCCCTATTACCATACCCTAATATTCGTGTGTAGAAATGTAGAAAGGCCGGCATCCATGTAACAAACAGCATTTATACAATGCCTACGATATCCTATGCGATATTTAAAGAAAGAGAGCATATGTAACCGTAAAATTGAACACCGGGTTAAACCCGTCAAATTATTAATTTTGAAGCATTTGAGAGTTTTTAATGATACCTTCGCTGAATATATAAAAATACAACTACTGTACAATATATAAGACTAATATTTCATTTTGTACTAAACATAAAGCCGGTATTGCGTTCGTGGTTTTGAGTTATTCAAGCGGCTAACTGACCCATCGCTATGCGCTCTCATTTTTGCAGAGGGTCGATACAAAGTGGGCACACATGTGTGAGGTCCGACCTTCAAACCTCAGTGTGAAACCCTTCAATTGGAGTGAAGTAGTGGCCACCGTCGGCCCAGCGAACGCGGTCCGAAGCCCCACGCGCCCTACGACCCACTATCAAACGCCGACATCAGCTAAATCGATAGCGGCGGGTGGCAATACCCGGGCCGTTGCGTCCTATCTCCGCCTAATGGGTTTAAGCCGATAGGATGAGGGATTTAGAGGTGAGGTCAGAGAAACATACGCTGAAAGTTGAAAATACTATGGACGGATTGGCGTAATCCGCCTAACTAGGGAAGAAATAGGAGGTGTAGTAATTGTATTTCCCGAGTTTCAGAAATCTAACTCAATGTAATCTCCGATACAATAATCCCGTTCTATTCACTGAACACAGTGCAGTCCCCTAGCGAGGGGTCCCCGGAAGCAGATTATAGGAAGGGTCATCACCGGGAAATCATTTTTTCTTTCGTTTTTAGTCCATTCTCTTGTCTGAGTGACATTTTTGTAAGTTTCCAGAAATACCAAACAACCTTTCTACACTTTTCCTCGTTTCTGAACAAACTACTCTGCCCCTGTCCCGCCAAGTGGAGGTTTAGGCGTTATCTACTGGCGGTGGGAGAAACTTAGCAGACGAAAGACGTTAATTCAATCGTCTGAAGATACCGGGAAATAATGCCGTTGAATGTGTTTAAAAAACTACACAATATATAATGGCCTACTCATTTTCAAGGGAACTTGCCTGCAGGCTGTTTTACTAGAAATCGGACTCCACCCAGAAGAAACTTCTGTTCTTTGAAGAACACTTTCATAGCTCATTCTTAGAAACACCAACCAGTAAAATCTGTTTTGTTCGATTCGAAGTAGTTTGTGCTCTTTCTTCAAAAACATTCTAAATATGATCGTAAGTTTAGTCCGACCAAACATTCTGATTGAAAAGTTTTTCGTTTTTCGTCATCTTCCAAAGTAAATACATCATTCTATCTGTATTTCTACCTTATTTTCGAACTACAGATATCTTAAAAATAATTTTCTTAGATCCGAGTTCAAGTTTGCAAGTTTAGCACTTGATCTACAGAATTACGCTACGCTAAACCCCTGATAGTATGTACTTAAATTATACAACCCAAATTCCGTTACTCCACAAGAAATCTACACGAAATAAGAGTAAGAAAAAGAAAAAATATCGTATATAAATTCCGCAACCAAAAACGTAGCCACAATAAAATTGCTCACGATGTCTTATCAGCAACCGACCTGCTGCTTTACTACTTTACCCAAGAAATTCTACTGACGATGATGACAATCTGAAACAGGTACATGATGGGAACCTGAATATCTCAAGAGGTAAACCCATTAAATACAAAAACATTGTATATGCCATTAGGTAATAACGACTTTTAAATTAAGAATATGGTTTTAATGTACTACGAGAGTTTTTTATTATGTACCGAACAATGCTGCGACAAACAAAATAAAAACTGAAGTATATTTATCCTTCCAGAATATACTAGAATCCCTTAGTTTAATAAAATATAATGCGCAAACACATACCACGACAGCCTATTAAAATTTCCCTAGTTTTATAAAATGTAAGCACGAAGAATATATTTTACGTGGGAACAAAATTAAAGAATTCATGCTGAAAATTTTATGTTGAATAAAGGTTGATTGAAATAGAAATATTAATATTAAATGAGAAGATTATTTCGGCAAAAAATTATACAGAAAGCCGCGTTGATGATTAGGCCTGTCGTCTATTTGGAACTGCTCATGCGGTTCGGGAATTAGCCCGTTGGGAGTTCCAACTGGTTACACTGGCCTGGAAATGAACTTCTTTTTTCGGGTTCCGTGTTTCGCGCTGGGAAACGGAGACGTGGTTGGAGGACGACCCGGTCGGCCTTTTACCCGTGGGGGGGAAACCCACTTAAAGCTAATTAGAAGCCGGATAGGAACGCCGGCAGAATGTGGGCGAACGTGCATAGTAGGTGAGTGTGAGCGGAAGATGTATACATATACACGTAAAGAGAGAGAAAAGCGAAAGTGCGTCAGATAAAAGGAAAACCGGGGATCGATCTGCGAGTTTGAGAGCGGCGAAAGTGAAGAAGAGAAGCCGGCTGTGCCGCTAACGAGCCGACCCCAAGCTCGGCTAACTCCCCCCCGGGTTTTTGCTCCGAACTGGACCCTCAGTCAATGAAATATTACTCCCCTTTATAAAACAGAGCGTTACGAGTCCTTCCACATTTCACCTGGATCACCTCTGTTGCGAGACACTAGGCGGTAGGGTTTCCGTGAATGGAAACGTTATACGGTTATATAAAAAAAAATAAAGATGGGGCCTTAAACAGTTTGGCCGCACGACTTGTGGTAGTGTTACATAATAAAAGTGGCATTTTCCCCCGAGTTTTGAACAAAACGTTAGCGACATGTTACATTCACATACAGTACCCATCAATACGCTACCACTAAACCAACATAGAAAAGTCAGTTGCTTGTTGCAGTAAAGTTTAGTGATCGTTTTTGAAGCTAGTCGTTTTTATACTCTAGGTAAAGAAATCTTAAATTCATTACGGCCAAGACTGACAATCTTATAAATCCCGCAGGATAAAATAAAGGTTAGAATCCTTTCTGAAAATGGCGATAGTGATTATCATTTTTCACCATCCCGTCCGATTTGAAAGAAAACAGTTTCGGGTTTCCCTTTGGTAACAAGGCGTATTGTAATTGGCCGATAACGGAGTATTTCGGGAAGGGGGCGTTTAATTTGCAGAGTACGCCCGGTCATTAGTCAATAGGGGAGGTGACCGCAACCGCCACCCCTTCTGTCGACTCGGCACATAAATCATCCCCCGAGAGCTTGAGGAAGACCCTCCGCGAAGACTTAGGTTGACTTTCCTTTGATTTGTACTGCTCGGAGAGCCGTACATTCTGCGCATGAGCCATTTACAGTCCAAATCTGACCTTTCGTTGATCGATAAGTGAAAATATCGGTAGAACAATACACCCAATAAGGTTCTGTTTTGTATAAAAATATTTCGTACGAATAAAGTGAAATTAAATACACGAAAAACCTTGATTAGTTCGGTTAATGGATCCTTGAGATAAACCGCATATATAATAACATATCATTTAAATCCGAAATAATGTTTATGCATATTAGTTGCACGCAGAGCTCAATCGCTGTAATAAATATTTAATGATTGTAACATTTCGCTTCTAGGAAACGGTCGAAACGGCGGCAGATGTGAGTCCTCCGCGATTAGAATCTGTTAATGATTAATTTATACCGGCCTAGCAAGCGGTTCTAATTACCTCCTCAGGTAGTCCCTTTGCCATGACCGAAATCTGGTTGGATTTGAACATTAAATTATCAAAAGCGCCCGCATGAATATTTAAAGCAAACAGTCCAGATAGTCGTCTGATGATACTTGGCCTGTAGTACAGTCGAAAACGTAAACTTATCTTGTATAGTATCAAGTCGTTTTGTAATACTAGGAAAGTAATACTTTTCATGAATAAGCGGTGACCTTTCAACTCAATGAAACGGCGTCTGTCGATACTAGACCTGCATACTTGAAGGTATTGCTTGTCAATAGCTCACTGTCGATACTGTTAACATAAAAATAAATACCCTATTTTATTCGTCTTATACTTTTGTTTTGCATTTCAAAAAGATTTAAAAAACTACTATTTCAATTCCATCGCGTTCGTTCTTATTTTGTGGATTAAATTCGTGACACACTTTTCCATCCGAGCGCTGTGAACTCAATCCACACTTCGATATCGATCTAGTCAATGCGAGGCATTTAGAAAGGAGGACAAGAATGAAAGAGGAAATAAAAAAAACGTACGTAATAAAGGGTGGGATATGAAATGCGGAAAACGTGCAATCGTATACGTCCTAGAAAAATTATTACCGATTTCAATCGCACAATTACCGCTAAGCGAGTGGAAATTCTATAGAATTATATGTGACCTGGGTCCCGCTGTTTTTTTTGGGGGCCATTTTTAAACACGAAATATGTTTCGGCCGGTAATCCCAACTAGAGCGCAATAATGGTTATATTTCGTGTCAGTATCCCTTCCCCTTATACAGGCCTAGATAAGTTTTATAACTGTTCGGCTCCCCTGCAATGTTTCCAAACATTTATTCCTTGTTCCACGATTACATTGAAATTCGATCTCCAAATCATAATTCTGATCACTTTTCAAAGGAGTTCCATCGACAACTAATCATAACTAATCTTCCAGCAACACTCAAGGACCTATATGTAAATATTTAATAAAAAAATGTTCTTAAATTCTATGTAGTTATAATCCTCGATGGTCAATAATGTTTCCTCATACCGTAAATTTATGAAAACATGGGTGATAAATAACAAATCACCTGTATATAATTAAGATATTCTGTATATCAACGCTGAAAATGACAGGATATTTCTTATTGCGTGGCTATCCACGCTATTCCACACAAAAAGGGAATGTTTTAATAAAATTTTACTTCTCCAGGTACTAAAAAATTGCAATAAAATCTTGGTTACACGTAGTTTAAACCGATTTATGGGGGAGGGGGGGGTAAATACAATGTAATTCAAAATAAATTACTCTTCCGAATAGTTATAGCAACAGAAATAATTATGACTCAACGGTGACGACTACGGGAGGATAAAAATTGAAGATAGTAACCTATCGCCATCTATCCCCGAGGATGGGCTAATCCGACGAGTTAATAGGACACGGGCCCAACACAATATTTAATGATGAATGATACCCAATGGGGGTCAGCGGTCCGGCATTATGATGATTTACGTTTCTTGTAGTAGGCTCCGCCGCCGGTAATGTATGGGAAAGGGGTCGGAAGGGGTTTGGGGCTAAATGGGTTAAATATGAGACCTATTAGCAATTAGCGTTGACGGACTGTAATCTGTATTAATGGCGGTACCGCTGATTGGCGTCAACTAATAAGATGGCCCTAATTGGAGTTCCAATCGGAGGATCCTACTGGGCACAGAAAAGAACATCCCGTTCTATTTTATCAACGGAAAAAATAACATTTGGAATCTGCATGATGAGAATCGACCTGTTTCTTTCAGCATCCTACAATATTACCGTTTGAATTGTCGATTATGTAGATTTGGAGGAATTTTAATTCCCAGTATATGAAAACCAATGGCAGCTTCCGTTTTATGCAATTGCAAAAGCAGTATACTAGTAATTAGTAAAATGCAGTTAGTACCCTGATTTAGCAAAATCTTGCCGCAGATTATTAGATCAATCAGAAGGGCAATTTCACAATTGCATTTTATAATATGTTTCCGCAAAAAAAGCCCAAGATAATATAAATTAAATTTATACAGTAAAAAGTTATAGAGTGCAATATTTAATAATACTAACTTTAGGATATATACATTTTTCATTGAGATGCGGTTCCTATACTGTGTCCGGGCGACCCCATGAATCCGGTTCATTAATAAATTATTTCCCGAACGGCCGGATATTGAGGCCACACCCGGTATTTTGCACTCTACGGTTTCGATTCTGTCGAATAATTAATAACGGCTAATTGCTTATTTTGAAAGCGTTTTACAATGGACAACGGTTGTTTGTTATATATTCTCACCCGGCTAACATACCCCCATTTTATTTTTTTTTCATTTTGAAACTAGTCCAGTTTTGGATGTTTGAATAGAATACTTAGAATAGAAAGGTTGGAGCGCGATAAAATATAGTTAGAATTTTTTTGTCTCCCTATTTTTATAATTATATGAAAGTAATATCGATATCAACAAAAAACTTATTTCTTGCTGAAGGGGCAAGAATTTAAGTGATCCTCTGTAATTTAATTTCAAATTCAAATTTTCAGATAGAGCCACGGATGTAATGAACGTCGTAAATAATTCATAAAACAAAAGAGATATTGAACGTGCATGTTTAATACATTTCCAAATTAAATTTTTCCCGAAACGTTACGTAACACAACTCTTTTGTCAGTATATTTTTACTCGGAGATATTTAATAATCTTTGTGTTTAATGCGATTTACGTTTTTTTTGAAGAGCTCTCACATACACTATCTTCCTGAATGAATTTATAGGATTGGTGAGGGAGTAATCGCTATTGGGCTTTCGCCCTAAAGGAAAATCGAAAATTCGAAATGTTGCAATAATGATGAACACCAAAATTCTGTAAGTCCAATTCTTTAAACGCTATTATCGGCCGACTGAACCTTATCAGACGACCGTGGCTTTCTGCACGGGGTAAGTGACGGATGCCCGCCTATTAATCCGCGGGGGAAAGGTCACGGGGAGACGGTAAAGAATTATAGGGGTTGGGAGGGAGGATTGCGAAATGAGCCCGAAAGGAATTAGAAAGCGGCGGGGAGCAGTTTTAATTAAAATCCCGGTTCCGGAACTTTTAAGGGTACGCGGAACGTTGGCCGCGCGGAGTTCTACCCGCCTAATTGAACCGACGGGGCATGTTGAATCAGTCAGCGGGTAGAAGAAACACTGGGCGGTTTTTGATTTCGGTCAATTACCGATTACGGAACGGTTTTCAACCACGAAGGAAGGAGGTAATGTTGGGAAGAACCTTTAGGGTTGTATGAATGGTAATTTAAACATACCAGCCTACCACCTCATATATGTGCCTAATACATGCAATAAGAACATTTCCCGACTCTGTTCTCATGTTTTGTTACCATGTCCGGGACCAGGTTCTTCAGGCTTATCCTGGACTCGTGTTTACGATAAAATCGAGTTAGCAATTTCAGAAAAAATGTAAAAACATAACTAATAAGTCATAACTTCATCATTGACCCTGTAACTGTATTGATATTATAGTTTTTGGTTTGTTCTGTCCTAAGATATCAAGGGATTGAAACCCCTGAAGAAAAAATGTTAAAATAGGAAAAATCATCGCTCACTTCTAAGCACACTGGGGAAATGATGGAATAAATTCGCCTTCAATTGTAACTTGGATAATATTCGGGTGTAAAATGCTTAAGCATCCGAGACGTAATGCAGGAAAATGTTCTTGCTGCGCTTCTGAGGAGAAATTCCCACGCGAACAAAGAGTCAAACAACGGACGGATATTTGGACTGGAATAAGCGGAGGACAAGACATATTAATTATGGCGTTGTAGAGGGACGGCTTTGGAAGTTATCCGAATGTAGAACAGGAGCGGGGTATTGTTGAGTGGCCATTCAGAGCCACCCTCTAATCACCCACCGCCCCCTCCTCGAAACATTGCATTCAATGGATTATACATACTGTTAATCTCAATGCCGCTACGCGTCACAGAACCGCGCCTACCAGTCGGCCAGGTGAATTTATGCCGCAAATCGATAATATTCTCGGGCTTGTTAACGAAAATAACAAAACAATAATGCTTTATGAATCCTCGGGATGGAAAAATATTTCTCAATAGTTATATATTAAACTTTATTTGGCGGCAAAACATTAATGCAGTTATTTCTATTTAAATTGAAGTCAGAAGTGGATTCATTCAGCTCACCTGAAGAGCTGTGTGTGTGGCTTTGTTCAGAGGGTGTGTGACTCAAAATCAGCGACATTTTCCTTGTTTTCTTCTTTAATACGATGTCAAATATTTTTTAGTAGTTGTTGACTAGCAAATAAAAACAAATTTCAATTTTAATTCAACCTTATAAATCAGAATCAATGAGCGGCCACATGGGATAGAGACCAGGACGTATTAAACAGAATGGAACGAACAGAAAAGATCTCTATCGACCGACTTCACGAATAATGGAAACGCTTGTGCGGTGAGTGCTAATAAGGTTGAGAGGAGTATAAATTTCCAATAAAGAGAAAGTAAAAAAAATCATGGTTTTAACGGGGGCGGGGGGGTGTTTCGGACGAGAAGCGCGCCCCGGGGATTTGCACCCGTAGAGGGGGGGGGGGGGGGAAGGGGGACTAAACTTAGATAGAATAAGTTGGAAGGATTAGGAAAGCCTCTGAGGCTGGTAGAGCAAACGGAAAGGGGGAAAAAAAGGACGAGATGTCTGGAGAAAGACCCACGCTCGGGGCCCTATCCTTCAAGAGGGGACACTTCTTATAAGACCAAGGTGGAATATTCGGAAGGAAATTAGCGCCGATCGGAATCACTCTGCCGTGGAACCTTGGGCTTTCATTCCACACTTTTGCATTCACGTAATTTACACATCATTCTAAAAAACACTTTAAACTCATAGAAACAAATGTTTCTAACTAAATTTCCAACAATAATATAGCTAAAATATTAGATGTACAAAATTAATACAGCCGCCCTTCTGTAATTAAATAGCTTGATGTTTACGCTGATCATAGTTTACTCAATATTTTTGCACAGCCAACAGTTTCATACATACAATTGAATGAATACAACGCGAATCCACATTTCTTGATATTATATCCCATAATATTAATGACAATACATACAAATATTGGACCATAAATTATTGGCCGTTATCTGAGTAAATAAATACAAATTCAGAGTCCGCAGTAAGTATTGTCTGCAAATATAGCTTCAAAAATCCGAATAATGTATGGAAAACGGGAATCGATACTTGAATACATCTCTTCTTATCGAAGTTATAAAAACAGTTATGAAATAATAAATTCCTGATATTGCCAGCTGTTGCAGCCGCACGGGGCCCTATAAATTTTCCACCTCCTTTTGCCTGGAGGTTGGACCTCAAACTTGTTTATCGCCTCCAATATTTTGGAGTATTTTCTTATAGTTTCATTCTCAAGATTTTCGTATGAACACAAAATGTGTTGTTAATCACGAATACTTAGAGTTCTAAAATATATTAGGGTTCTGTCGCCAATAATTTTCTACGGGTAATTTTCCAATGCATCCAACTTAATGATTGAAAACCTGTTATTCCTAACCTCACGTTTTCTATTCACTTTCCCGACCTCCTTCTTAAACATTTCTCGGTATTTTCTTCATTAAGTCCCTGTTTATAGCGTATGGGGCCGCTAATAATACTCGTTTCGCGGTGTACTTTTTTCCCGCCCAGCGGAAATGAATTATTCAAATAGAGACCCGAGAGAGGACGCGACTTATTCAGATCCTCAGCGCTTGTCCAGTTTCTGATCGAACTGAACTTTATCTGCATCAGCATCGGTCATCCTCCCCAACAACATATTCATAGGACAAAGCTTTCCTTCAATTAAAATTGAAGTGAAAATAAGTTCGTTATAATACGATATATAATTTATTTAATTTTTATTCTACTTCATTCTAGTATAATTCATTTTACTTCATTCCATTATTAAAACACGGGAATAAAACCACTGGATTAATATTGCAAGATATATTCAATGGAACTGATATCATCTTTTACTACTTTATGAAGTCAGGGAACAAAACGAGAGGTGCTGTCATAATTTAATTATGGAGGTTTTATAAAAAAGGAGAATTTAAATTACAATAAAACTGGGTCGTATATTTGTATTACAAATGTCGGTGGTTTAATAAAACAGGGTTTCCGGTTTATACCGGTTCGGGGAATAAACTGGGAAGAATTAAAGGAGCCCGAGAGGTTTTGCCTAGCAGAGAACCGCGACCTCGGCCCGCCATGGGCCATCAATTCTCCCCCTCCCAACCCATCTAACCCGCCCCTCTCCGCTACTACTAATGGTTAATAATATATACAACCTTCCCTTCTTCTCTTTCTCAGACTCTCAATCTTCGGTTCTCTCCTGTTCCCTCTCAGTTCTCACTCTCCCCCGTTTCTTCTGCTGGGGCTCATTGCTTCCGAGTGGAGTGCGGTGCCGGGCCCTGAATGCAAACGGAGAACGCCCGGAAATCGATTGCGGTTATTTCCGAGCGGCGTCGGCCCGAAGAAAAATGTCCCAAGTGTTTTCGAACATTTTGTAAACCCCCTGGTAAATCGCCGTTGCCGAATGTGAGGACATAACAATAGTGCCGATAGGTTCTTTTCCCGTTGGCTGAAATATTTCTCTCGTCTATTTAAAATAAAACACTCGCTAATTACAGAGTTGAGAATTTAAATTATTCAGGGGCTGGACGCAACAGTTTCAATATCCCGACGACCGCCTGGGGAATCGCTGCTCTGAACTTCCTCGAGAAAACTGCCAAAAGGAGGGCCTAAACACCCTCGCAAACAGCGCCGTTAGTGATATTCCGAATAAAATATCCCTATTCGAAGAAGATTCTCATATCCGAAATGGAGTCGGGTCTGAGGGAGGTAAGCGGAGGCGGATTTAAGCAAGAGTTGGGGTATAAAGGGGGGCTAGAAATGGGCTGGTTCTGATAGGAAATCGTTATGCAAATTATGATGAAGTCCGCTATTTCCCTCCTATTGGGCCTTTAGTCCGCCGAGTTGAACCGACCCAACACTCCCGGATTTGAATACAGGGAACATTATGGAGGAATTTACCGCGACTGTGTAAACGCCGAATCGGAAATTCGGATTCATAAAACCGACACGATTTTGTGGCCGAATGACAATGACTTGGTGTCATCATAAACTTCCTATAGACATAAAACGAAATACAACTTAATAGGAATGAAATATAATAATGGTTTTAAGAACTTTTCCAGAATCCGAAAGAAAACAGTAATTAAATCATTTCTGTTCCACTATCATTGTAGTGTAGATGTTTCTGTATATATTGTACATAAACACGATTTTATATCTTATTGGTACCAGTGTATTTGTATGTGTGAGTATTGAAACGTTCTGAAAAATATGAAAATATTATACACTATTTAGGGATTAAATTAGAGATCGTAAATTGCCTAATGCTTCATGCCGCGCTTATTAAACAGGAAATATTAAATAAGACGTTTGTTCATCATGTTAACCAATAGGTGTCAATAGGTTTCTATTCCTCGAAGGTTTAGACTCGAAGTGGGAAATGTCGGTGGCGTAAGGTCGAAGGTGGAAAGAGGGAAGGGCCCCGAAGGGTAGTTATAATTCAGTAGTTGGATCTGATTTAGTCTACACCGAGGCGCTAAACTCCGCTAATTAACCGGAGACCTTCGACCTCAACCTCGGCCTATCTGGGTTGGCCCAATTGATGAAACCTCGGAAACCCATCGGGCCGAAACTTCCTTCTTTCCTCCCACCATTTTCCAAGATTGGGAAATGCTGCGAAACTTCTTTATCGTCCAGTTTTATTTTGTTTTTCAATTCCGCCCAGTCGGTGAATCGAATCTATGAATGCTCACCCCTCCCACCACTCCTTCGTTACAAGATTTTCCGCCCTTAGCCTAAACGCTATCCGGTTCCAGGAAACGGTTCAGGGAATCGTTCCCGGAAACCGGGTGAATATTTCTCCCACCGACCCCTCTAGTGGGCCCACGGGATGCGGCTCAAATAACATTGCATTATAATCACTCGATAAACAGCCCCATTGTTATTCTCGGCGCCTCCATTTCGCCGGGAGTGTACGGGAGAGGGTTCCCCGGAGAATACGGGCTAGAAGGGAATTGAAACTACCAAATAAAAGCGTACCTAAAGCAGTATTACCTCAAGCATCTGGGCGTATTGATCTAGAATTCTGTCTGGTCTCAGAAATTTTCTCATTAATATTTTATTGATTAATATTTTTATTATAAATACATCCGTTTTGGCAATTATCAATTAAAGAATTTGATGGGATTACTTGTTGTTGTTTTTAACGATAGTCTTATATTAGTAAATTAAAATCCCTTTTATGTTCTGGGTGTTCAACACGTCCGAGTCGTTACAACATAACTATACCGATTCTCTATCACTTTTTGTCCTGAGTTAGACTGTTTCTGGTTTCTTAATTATACTTAATTTAAAAGAAGACAAATCTCGAATCGAACTAAAGATAATATTTTTTTGTTACAGCGGACAGCAGTTTCCTGTTGGCAAATGCTCAGATCGTCGACTTCCCGATTGTCTACTGCAACGAATCATTTTGTAAAATATCAGGCTACAACAGGGCAGAGGTAATTCGCTTGTCTATCATTAAATGCCAATATAATGTTGTTGTATGCAAAATATACGAGGGTTATCTTCATCGTCACGAAGCTGTTTTAGTTGTTCGTATAAAGTGCAGTCTGAGTAGTAATAAAATCCTCGATTTTCATTTGTATTTAAACCGCGAAAAAATGACGAAGGGTTAAATAGCAGTGTACCCGCAGTTATCACGCCTCTATTCTTATAGTTCTACTATTGTCAGTGGTTTAAGGTACAGAGGGTTAGGAAAATTCCGAGGAACCGGGACCTTTTAGACAAGGCCAGAGGCCCCCGGCTAAGGGTAATTGTGCCTTGGTTTAATGATAAAAGAGGTTGGACGATAATGAAGGGCCCGGTGTTGGCCTTATATTGTTAAGATGATGTCAAGTGAGGTGAGCCTCAGTGTGTTTCAGGGGGGAGGGAGAGTGTCTGTCGCCTCTGTGCCCTGAAGAGCGACTGGTCTACCTGTTGCGTGGAGCATCATTCACTTCTGAAACACCACCACCACCAACCCCCAGTCACCCCCACCCCCAGCCACTGGCCAAAGAGATACCCATCGAAATTATTTTAGTCGGAGTTGGTCCACTCCAGCGCTCGAGTGCACTCCCCGTTATCGCCCGGCCTCGGCTTCAAATGCGTTGAGGCGGCAAAAAATCGCATCAACGCCACTCCATCCCTGAGAGCGCGATGAATATTATCCTCAAAACGATCGATCCGATCCGTTCGAACATTCCCTCTTGGACTGGGCATGGAGTGGAATTTTAGAGGAAAGTGGAATTGTTAGAGGGCATCAAAAATGATATCGTAGTTTTTGAGTTTCTGTTGGGAACATTGGAAAATTTAATCCCACATTATGCAGAGTAAAGAAAAAAAATTAGTCGTCAATGGATTATTCAAATAATTTTTATGCTAAATAATTACACTTACTAATTTTATTAAAAAACTTTTAATTCCTTACTTAATTGTTAATTTTAGTAGTGCTCCTCTCATCTGGGATTTAACGATAGCAACAAGGACTGACCTCCTTTTCCTTAACTAGTACCGTGTTAAGAGCCCTTAAGAAAAATGTTTAAACGCGATGTTGGCCACAAGCGGCAAATAGGGCCGGCAACGTTCAGTAGCGGCGTAAAAGCAACTGTAAGGAACAGTTGTAACACGAAAAAAATTCAATACCATACGAATGGAAGTGAAAGAGTAGTTGGACGAAGTGATTTTGCGAGTGCAAGCTAGCATTTGATAAGATCAGTTTTCAGCTGGGTACGAAAATATAAAAAATACTAACTGAACTTCTTATTAAGAAGAAACCTCCATGAAAAGAAAATTAGAAGGCTAAAGGATAAATGAAGAAGAATAGCACTCAAAACTACAGGAGTGTTTTTATGAACCTTAAATAGATTTTTCCTGAAACAGTTTACAGTGATTATATTGTAGATTCGTTAAGATATTCAAGTTATTTTTCAATAAAGCTAATGAATAAATAAAGATGTCTAGATGAGGTGTCAGGGAAACGGAGTAATTACCCCAAATGGGGTAAGAATGAAAATTCTGTAGATCATGAATACAAATAAAATTGCACAATTGCCCCCACCTTTTGCAACAACCTATTATTGCGAACAAGTATTTTCCACTCAAACAAAACACATCAGCTTTTTATTATTATTGTATTCTTCTTATAATGTTTCATGGAACATGTATTTTGCTGCAACATACCCCGGCCTCATAAAAATTCAATGCCTTAACCCTGGCTCGAAGCTCATTTGAAGCACTGCGATCCCCTTTCGGTCGAACTGATTTAAGCTAGACAAAGCGGTGGGCACTAAGTGTTTGTGGTCTTGGTGGCTACACATCAAACGACGGTGAGGCTCCCCAGTGGCCTCCTTTCACCGGCTAATTAAGCCCCATCATCCTGCAAGGGTTTATCCAGCCCTGTCCTCAATCGATTACCGATAACACCCAGCCCGGGGGGAAAACTCCCTCCACTCTATTTGCAATCGGAAAGTGATTCAGCTAAAAAATATCGCCCTAGAATAAGGATAACACAGTGTTAACTAAAATACGGAATACAACTAACAACATCACTACTAGTTTGGAACATCCTCTTTGGCGGTCTGCGAAGGTTTGGAATATCACATATTCTTTTCGATCTCCTGTCTTTTTTCCAAACAATGGAAATGCCTCCTCGTCTGTTTAAATGCAGCGGCTTAAACCGGAGCGAAGCATTGCAGCTTTGTAATGTAAACATCCCGTGGGGCTGAAGTGGGTTGAAATAAAGTCAAGTATTATTCTGTGAAGTAAGACGAAGTGGAGCCGGCTGTTGTTGATCCTTTGAGAAATGACACTTCTTGTCGGCCCGCCCCGCGGAGAACCCGGCATTATGTTCACCCCACAACTTTGCCCATTTACCTAAACCGGGCCCCTCCACTCGAGGATATATTCAATAACATTAGGAAAATGCACCGGGACAACAACAATGATCAATTTCTTTAAGGGCCCTGAATAAAGTATGCTCCGCATTGGCAGTAAAATGTTGAAGTTTGTTCCTCATACGAGTCTTTTATGCCAAGTCTAATCGTAAGAAGTTCAGTGGGTGTTTTCGAAAAATATGAAATATATCTAACTTTATGCAGAAAGTTGTTTCTTCACAGACAAACGCACCTGACATGCTAAATAAACTGGCAGTATCACTAAATCACGAAGATAGATTATCTCGTTTATGTTTTTTTTTCAGGTGATGCAGAAATCTTGCAGGTGCACGTTCATGTACGGGGAGCTGACTGACAAAGAGACAATCTCTAGGATAGACGAGTGCCTGGAAAGCCAACTCCACGACCAGATGGAGATCCTCCTATACAAGAAGAACAGTGAGTAGACCATGAGCACTGATTTCGCCAAACAAAGGCGCCTACATCTTGTATCAAAGTAGACCTGGTGCCGCCCTTCATTAAGAAAGAGAATCTACGTCAGTAACATTTTATGCCGAGTCGTCCTTAAATAATTCTTATTTTGGCCATTAAAACATTTAATCGACACAAATGTCTGAAATCTGACATAGTAATATTACTCAATCCACCTGCCTTTATAACGTTTTATAACGAAAACCATTCCGAATAACACAGAAAATAATTCGAAACTCATAAACTTTTCTTATTAATGAAATAAATTTAAAGTGTTGACATTACAACAGATTTGGAAACCAACATTAATGTAATATAGTCGTGAACGGTCAGCGAATAACAAAACGAAATAGCTTTTGCGATATAAGTACGAGTTCAAGATAGATGTTCAGAACAAAAACTGTCAATACCGGATCGATTAATAAAGGTGTAGGGCGGCACGAGGTATTCAACTCGTGAAGGTCTCAAAACAGTCCCAGGGCTCAACCCCTCAAAGAAAAAACAATATTCTTATATATGTGTATATATATATATACATACATATATATACAACATTTAAAACGTGTGTGTGTTTGTATCGCTACAACCCTGTTCCTGCCCCCTCACAGAAATAAATTCTCACGTTAGTCTTTGTTCAAATGTGTGCGTATCCGTTGGATTCAATGTGTAAAAAATATCTATTTGTGCTCAATCACGAATTCGCACAGACACGCTCCACCCGTCCACGTTCTATGACTAATTCCAGTTAGACAACCAGGGCCTATGTTTGATGTGGCGTCTTTTGTGTAAGTGTTCAATTGTACTATGTTAACTCTAGTGGCTGAAAAAATTGTCCGTTTAGCAGGTCGTTTGATCCCAGAGCACTGGGCAGAGATATGTGTTTTTAAACGTTTATATATTCGTATATAAAAGTGTTAAATGTAAAGTTGCCAAGTTTTGACAGTTTGTGTTGTCAGTAGCCCCCCCACTCCACGTATGTCACCCACCCACACCTATTAACAAAATACAAATAGACAACCCCCGTTGGAACTTCATTCCTTTGTTTTGATATTAAACTCTTTTTCGATTCTCTTTTTTACATATATATATATATTTATCTACTTATTCTTTGTATCTTATACATTGAGTAGTGAAATGAGTATGTTTTTATTATTATTGAATTTACTATTATTGTTATTATTATTAATCTATTGTTATGTAGCGGAACGAACCACACGCACCAAGTAGTTTATAACCCAGACACAGCACAATTTGTATTTTTGAAGTTTTATTTCTATGGAAACAAACAAACAGTTTATTGCGGCAAGTTAAAGTGGCACATCATTTTCGCAGCCCTTCCCACTTTGCCAAGGCTCTAAGCCCTGATTGACGGGCATACACTAGATTGTCTAAAGAAGTTTCACAATTTCTACGTTCCTCGATATACTAAAGGATTATAAGTTCAGGTAGTTCCACATAAATATACGTCCTCTGATATATAGGTCCGTCTTAATATTTGAACTAAACATAAATCAGTTCAATTAAACTGAACACGTTTGAATTTTCTACTTTATTAAGCCTCCAGATGAAACAGTTCGTAACTTAAATTGTGAAACTATTTAGACACACTTTACACTCTATACACGTGGGCAATAACGTTCAACACGATAAACAAACCCACACACACTTTATAACAAACAGCACCAATGGTGGTTGATTTTGTGACATTCTCCTCCAAAAATGTTCGCTTGCATTTTATCATTATTATACTACATTCTCCCCATTTTAATTAGCTTTGATTTTTGAAGAGTGACTTTTTGAAATATTGTTGGTAGATAGTTTTTAAGAATTGAATGAATTAATCTATAAGCACGCCCAAAATGTTTATCACTTGAATGTACGACAGAGAAAGTCACTATTATGTTGCTTGCTCAAACTTTTTTTTTCAATACGTTTCATTCGAGAGAGATATTTGATTTCGTTTTGGCCGTGCTAATCATTCATAACTAGATTTTATGCATTTTTATTCCCAACTTATGCATAGAAGATGATAATGAAATGAAGTGAACAACAATGAAGGACATCATCATGGAATTATGAATTCCATTATTTTCCGAAGTTACTGAAGATTTGCTTTGATTATGGACCCCATTATAAAAATTGATGAAAAACCGCATTGGCTCAAAATAAGTTGTTAATTGATAAAAAAATTAAAATTTGTGTTTAAATACATGCACTTGATGGTCACGTACTGTGCTGGATTTGAGGAACATTCTTGAAACATTTTTCAACTAGAATATCACTTTTCAAACTCATATTATTGGCCATTATGTACAGAATTTAATACCGCCCTTTTTCATTTGCGGGATGATTATTGCAAAAATATTAAATAAATATGTATCATTTTAAAACCAATAATGAAATATTAAAAGCATTAAAAAAACGTTATTCATTAAACTTAAGCATGTTTTACTACAATAAAATCAATAACATGCAATTTTATAATCATATGTATCACATTATTAATAAAATTAATATCCAATGCATTACATTGTGATAAAAGAGAAACATTAATAATAGATCATAATCATTAGATGAGTGGATCAGAATTACCTTTCTGATACTGTCTAAAAACCTCTGCAATTCGTGTAAAGAAAAATAAGATAATAAACTTTAAATTACGAAAAACAACCATTAATGAATTTACAAAGCATTTCAATACAGATGTTAATTGAAATAACCCGTCCTTAATACCGAATTCAAAAACAGAACTAGTCACATCAGAGACAGATCCATCAAAAGAGATTCTACTAAAATTACAATTAACAATAACTATGTCATTGCAGGGCAAAATATTTTCTATATTTTAGAGGGGGAATCATCAGGTCTGAAAGAAACGGGAATTAATTTCTATCATCCTTTATATGAAATTAATCTATAACATTATATCCCAATTATGCATATAAATTCAACTAGGTAAACGCTATTATATATAATATATATTTATATTTATAATATACAAACAGCAAAAGGTGGTGCAAATGCACTAGTAAAATCATTAACTCAACCATAAAAATTTTACAGTTTTTATTGATTTGTAAAACAGTTACAAAACAGATTGAAAGAGTAAATCTTAAACAAGCATTAAAACAAATTGCAAAGTAATTAATGAATTAACTGAATTCATAACTGATTTTTTATTTGTAGCTGTTAGTCAGATGGGATTCTGTTTAAAATAAATTCAATTAACAGATATAACTTTTGTATCATAATCTCCTTGGAATTAATTCCCAATTCAAGATTATAATTATTAATATGCAGTATTAATTTATATTCAAGATCAAACACTAATAAGTAGTAAGAAAGTATTTTGAAATACTATTAAAGTAAACTGTTGAACTGTACCTTTATTATTTATGATTTACCAACATTAATATCAACTATATAAATGATTATATTCTAACAATTTTAAAACAGTATCTTAGATAGTCCCTTTTACTTAGTAAGATTTGAAAATGGTTTGAGTGTAAATGTGATGTATTATTTTTTGAAAAATGTGGCCCCTCTGCTGGCCACTTGTAGTCAACTGTTGTTGAAAATAAAAAATATCTGTTGTTTAATGTGAAGTAACTTTTATACTTATGGCACTGGGTAGGATTTAAAGAAGCATGATGGACTAAGTAACTTCGGAATGTGACCCGAATTGCATGGTGTGTTGCATTGTTCATGATGGGGTCGCGATAAATAAATATCTTTGCGGAAACATTTACGGTCAAACTAATAAACAGTTAATGGAAATTAATAACAAAATAAAAACAAAAATAGATCGGAACATTAGCTCTAAACAATAAAAATATTAAATATTAAATCTTTTAAACTGCGACTATAATCTTGACAAAATTTTAATATTTTTATGGCCAAATTAAAATCGGTGGGTTGTGAAGTACTCAGTTAAAACTTCGGTCATCTTAATGCGCCATAACAAAGCAAAAAAATAAAACAACAAAAATGGAAGGAAAAGGCAATATGTTAAGTGTTACTTAGTAGTATTCATGTGAATTCCATGTTGTGCATTCTTTGATGTGTTTTGCGTACAAAAAGCTATCCTCAACTTCTAGATAGAGGAAGAGAGCTTAAATCCCTACTGTCAGAACCAAGAAAACAAGCAGGTAAGAGAAAACACCACTTACTGTAGTCAAGTTATATGGTGAAGAATTAATTTAAATTTTTTGATCGTTTAACTGAGTAAATTAACTGAGTAGAGTTTTTGGTGTATAATCCGTTTCTTTTTAGAAATTAACAGAAAATGAAAAAATCAAACATTGTTAATTACCCTTCCTTCGTATTTCAAGCTTCATTGGTATTTTTTTATTTTCAATTGATTCTCTTTCTGGCTTTTTTTATAGGGTTATCAATTCATTTTGTTCACTAAAGAAGAATGCTTTTCTTACCCTTGCCGCTTGCTGTTATGGCTCGAAATACGAATTTCTTACTCATTAACTGTTTCCAGGACGCTTCGCCGAACTTTGAAGCTGCATGCTGTATTGCATATTTCGTTTGAGAAATTATACAAAGTTTACTGCATTTTATAATGCGCCCTCTTATATCTCTCACCTCCATCGTTCCTAAAGATCATCCTCTCATACTCCTAAATCCAATTAAAAATTTCATTCCCATCAAAAAGCTATCCACAAAACATCCGAAAATGCGAACTTGTTTCATTACGCATATAATATTTTACGAATAGTTTCTGCCTTTGATTTATTATTTTCTTTCTTTTATTATTTTCTTCTATTTTCTAATGCTTCATTGTAATTAGTAGATTACTATTTTCTGTAATCTTTTTGCAGCAACGCCGCAACACAAATGTCAGAACTGCCAGGAATTTTTCTAACTAATCTGGAATCCCCCCTCCGGTCGGCTAAGCTTGCTTAACGGAATCATCGCACACATTAAATATCACTGTCTAAATGAAAGAAAATCCGTTTCATTATCCTTATTCGGAATCAGTATTTTAAATTACACCGTAAGTCGGGTAAGAACACGAAATTACTGAGAGTAATCCGATGACACGATGAGCTTGGTGTAATTGATCAAACTAAATATGCAAGTTGTCACAGTACCCGAATCTCAACCTCATTACTGTTATAAGCGTAAATAAGTTTCCATATTCACTTCCAGAACGATTCCCAACATTAGGCAGGTTTAGTAATGCATAAGCACACTGATATTTCCACACTGTTACGTGAAAATAATCAAAACAAATTAATATTACTATTGTTATAATTAAGTTATAGGACTCACTTGAGAATCTACAAAAAGATCTGTTAAGAAACGCTTCAATTTTCAACTCGCGTTACTCCCGCTCCACATCGGCAAGAAGTGGTACTGAAGGAAGCCCGTTAGTTTAGTCCTGTTAAATATATGCTCCTCAAAAGAAGAATAATGGCCGGAATAAATAACGCCCTTTGCCGGTCCTTTGTTGCCGAGACACCCGGCTACCACTCTCCCGGTTAAAGGACCGCCCCCCCATCGCGCTCCCCTAGTTAAAATGCATACCTCCAGTTGAATCCCCATCGCAAATATATTACCTTTTATACTGATAACGACGAGCCCTCGAACAACTATGCAAATTGAACCAACAAAGTTGATTGCTGTTGTGGTCGTTCCTGCACCATTGAGTGTCCCTCTGCAGAGAAATCGAGTGATTTAAATCACTTACTCAATTAATACAGGACCACGCATTTCATTCCAATCATCCTACAGAATCGCTATGAGGGGAATAGATTTTGTCTCCCGTTCCTTGATTTTGATTATTTCATCTTGTCACATATAAAGAACTAAAGTGGATAGTTTCGTTTATTACCAATAATTCAACCATAAAGCAGAACACTCTAATTAACAATTTCCGCATATCTTTATCATGTTATTTTTGTGGATCACTCAATGATTATTCCGATTAACAATAAAAGTTATTTAAAACAGGACAAAATTGTAATTTACTTTATCCTGTAACCTATTAGTAGTAGAAACGCGAAAACGTACATATAATCCCAACGACTTCTGAATGATGTATACAAGTTCATTCTTTATATCTGATCATCTCCGTTCAAATAAATTCTGTATTCTTCAGAATATTGGCTAATTTCGTAAAGCGGAATTCGATGAAGTGAATGTGGGAACTGTCATACTTGAGCAAGCGCTTCCGTAGCAAGTGAGAAGTTAAATGTTGGTGAATACCATATATTTCATGTCGAATGTTTTTACTTTGCTGCGATGTTTTAAACCAACAATGTTTTTCTTTTGTTTTCCCGCAATGACAGGCACACCGAAAGGTACGTATCCGAACAGCTAAATCTGTCGATTAATAGGTAAGCGACTATGACTAAATAAGTAAATAGAGTTAAGAAAATTCAAAATGTAATTAAATCACAAATTTTGATACATTTAAACAAATAAAATGGACAAAATAGATTTTAGATATTTGAAAAAAACAAACGTCAGTTTCTGGGTAAGTACAATTAGGGAATTGTGTTAGGTGTGTTGACTGTTTGCATTCTGTGTGGAAAGCATGGTTGTCGAGTATGCTGAAAACATTAAAATACGAACTGAACCTTGTAATAAAAAAAAATTAAACTGTTTCCGGTTAGTTCAAAATGGCCGATATTTGCGGTAGTTAATATGTTTGGCCGTTAAAACAGAAGTGAAAAAAACGCTGATCTCACTGTGGGCACTTATATGTTGTCGATAATGGCATGTTTCCTTTTGTTGTTTATTTATGTTGGTACTATCAAGTGGAACAAACACGTAAGAATACCCAGAACCCCCGCCCACCCCCAACCCGGAATGCGGCCTTGCCTTGTACATGTACCAATTCGTCTTCAGTTGAGAATTTGGAAAACCTATTAAAGTTCTTGCGGGAGCGCACGCGGGAAACTTCACTTTCCGGGTAAACTAATCTCGGCCGGGCGGCGAAAGAAAGGAAGGCAGGACGAAAAAAAACAGAAGCCATTCTTTAACGCTTCGCGCTGTTCACGAAACTGTTAATGCCTCGCTTATTTTCATTTTGAGTTTGGCTTGAAAACCCCGAGAAAACCAGAAATTTATTCATCAAGTAAGAAATTCGACTCGCTATTTGTATGCGGCAAACCCCTCCGTATTCGCCCGATCTTACAATCTACCAATTTTCCTAACAAAAATATTAAATAGTTCCATTCGATACTAAACACAGTCGAGTTATTTTCACATATTCCTTGAACATGTAAATATTATTTAAAAACTAATATTACGCCTAATATTGCCCGTATTTCGCTAGCAGCACAGTGAAGTAAGACATAGTAAGACATTCCAAACCTTCACGACCAAACGACAAAAGCACATTGACAGCCCCGAGAAAGAGATCTTAACTACCTACCACAGTTAGCTAGTTGTTTAAGCAACTAACTGACAATTTCTCTATCGATTTTACCCAAAAATTCAATCAGCTGAACTTTTCGTTGCACAGATAACTCGGTATTAATAACTAGGAATTAAATACGCTAAGAAATAAATTGCATATTATTCTCGAAAGCATACCAATCGTTACTTTCGTGAATATGGAGGGCTTTCAGCATTTTATTTAAAAGAAAACGGATATAAAAATAGAAAATAATAATTCGCCGTGTTAAACGAAGTAATAATAATTTAAACAAACACCTCTATAACTGATGTTACTCTCTTTTCGGGGTTTAAACGGCAGTCTAATTGAATACTCCGTCAATTTTCTGAAGGGATGACCAAAACGTTGTTCATAGGGGTACAAAAGTATTATGCCATTTTACGAAGTAAATCTTAAAAACAATTACTCTAAATAAGAATTCCTTTCGTTATTTTTAGTATTTTTGTTTAAATTATAAAAATAATAACACGCAAAATAATAACAAGAACCTATAGTATTAAAATACCATAATGTATTAATTACCTTTTCAACTGTTTAAATATACATTTTCTTCGACTAAATAGACCTAATATTGTGCAATTAAAAATTGTACTATTGTGTGCATCACTTTTTTCTTCAAACATTCATATTTTTCTCAGACATATAAATTCACCACGGCGAAATACATCACATTAACTTGATTTCCAAATTGCGAGCAGTATTCCCTTTTGAAGTGTATGACGGGTGTTTTTTTCCTTTTTCCCCCCTTTGGATTAAAGTAATTGTCTTAATTGAATGCCTTCAGTTCTAGTTCTCTTGATGGGGCTTTGATTCGCTCGCCAAAGGAATTGTGTCGCCCTTAATGAACAAGCATTATGGTTGAGTAAGTTCGAACACTGATTCTAAAAGTCTTCGTTAGGGACACGGTAAACATTGGTCCCAGTGCGCCCCTCAGGGCGTGGTCTCCGCTAACTAAAACCAATGTTAAATAGAACAGAATTCAAAGTAGTGCTATTTTAAAAACGAAACAGTAGTGACACCACAACCGACACACAATGAATAAATTAATTTCATTTAAATTAACCCGCTCGAATCGAAAACCATCTCTTCATCGCCTATTACGAATCATTCTAAAATACACCGATTCAAGAGTTTAAATAAAAACATGTAATAATAGAATATTAAATAAAATTGCATTTATATTTAGAAAATAATGCGATTGAAAATGGTATTTGAGGTTTGATTTATTGATGTCGATAATATGATGAATGATATGATGAACTGCTATAGAGACGCCGCTATGGCTACTCCTGCAGATAGCTCCCATAAAGAACGAACGGGACCTCGTAGTCCTGTTCCTTCTCACGTTCAGGGACATCACTGCCCTCAAACAGCCAATAGAAACGGAAGACACGAAAGGGGGTAAGCGTTAGTAACATTTATTTATAAAAAAAAACAGCCCGCAATGCCGATTATCTATACGCCAGATATGGGCTAACTGCCAACTAATTCAAGAAATGTGTCCATTGTAATTTCTTGTAATGACCAATCGTCGTTTGCATTTATTTGGCTAATAATCCCAATTCAATTGTCTATTTTTTCTAAGTTTATTAAGATAATCGGTATTCGTTTTTATAGATTAATACAACATACTTTTTACCTATTCTCTCCTAAATGCAATCTGTGAATTATCCTGCTCTAAATTAAACTTTTAAATAGATTCCATTTGCTTTAACACAACATTTCCACGAAATTTGAGGAAATTAACGACGGAATTAAATATTGTTCAGGACTGAGCAAATTTGCGAAGCTGGCGAGATCAGTGACGAGAAGCAGATCGGTGCTCGTCTCTCAATTTTCATCTCATCTACCGAACTTGAAGGACACTTCGAAACAATCCCATCTTGCTCACGTAAAAAAATTTAATTTATTATTCGTAGAATATGAAATTGTATTATCACTTCCGCCAACCGAAATTCAAAATCCACAAGATTGGAACTCAGGATGAAGTTCCCTATTAATTTCCTACATCATCTGAGATGGAATGTAATGCGAAACTATATACAATAGCTTTAAATGATAGATAGCAGAAGTATAATGGCGGATAAGAAGAATATTACTCTATTAAACCTGTTTGAGGCCAACGAGGGTTTGGAAAACAATCTCTTATGATATTTCTATTTCCACTCGGTTATTTCATATTATGCTAGGCGAGAAGCCGAAACCAGCGAGAGAAGACAGAAAGTGAGACACAATCATGTTAAAATTCGAATAACTTAGCGAGTAGTAACGTATATATTTGAAATAACTCTTTCCGTTTTCCCCACTGTTCTATTGTCAATAACAATTACGCGGAGATAGGATGACTCACCAATTGACGGAATGTTACTGTTGGGGACGAAAAGACAAAACTACTAGCAAGTACAAAAAAATCATCGACAGGAGATTGAGGAAAAATGGTTATGGTTGCATTGCTAAGAGTTAATAACTCTCTCAACTCTTTTGTTATAACTGAGACTGAGTGTAATATGAGACACTATTCTGTAGCCTTTAGACACTCTTTAGAGCCTCTGAATCTATTTGAAATATGGATGGGATAAACTATTTATCCTGTTTTCAGATGATGTCTTTGAACGCGGACGTGATGCCCCAGTACAGACAGGAAGCCCCAAAGACTCCGCCCCACATCCTGCTCCACTACTGCGCCTTCAAAGCCATCTGGGACTGGGTCATCCTCTGCCTCACCTTCTACACGGCCATCATGGTACCGTACAACGTCGCCTTCAAGAACAAGACCTCCGAGGACGTATCGCTCCTGGTCGTCGACTCGATCGTCGACGTCATATTCTTCATCGACATCGTTCTCAACTTCCACACGACGTTCGTCGGCCCTGGAGGCGAGGTGGTCTCCGACCCGAAAGTGATCAGGATGAATTACCTTAAATCCTGGTTTATCATCGACCTCCTCTCCTGCCTTCCGTACGACGTCTTCAATGCCTTCGATCACGACGAAGACGTAAGTACGGCCCTCGCCAATCCCAGACCAAACGCTAACTGCGCCTCCCTCACCGACGAAGATAGCCAGCTGTTTGAGAATGTAAGTGCGAATCCGATTGTCTCTCTTTCTGTCTCTCTTCTAATCTGATCCTCTGTTATTTATCTATCTCTATTTGCATAATTGAATAGACCTATTATCCGTAGAAAACTATAGAGTATCTGTTAAGATATTGAGAATATTTTTCATTCTCGCTGTGAAACCACGAATCGAAATTTATTCTGTCCAGGATGTTGAAATGCAGTTACTACTTATTTTCGACACATAACGGAGCTATTATGAAAAATAGGTTACGCTAATGTACATACTTATATTGCTTTTCTATTAATGAATAACTGACCAATCTATTTTGTCTTGCTGAAAATGTAGAAGTAGATGTAGAGTTCATATGTATAAAGTTTTTTTTTAGAGACCTATAATTTGAGTAAACTTGTCTCTATATGGCTATTATATTCCTAAATAGATTACTAAATAACTCTTACCTTACTGCTCCATATAAAATATCAGTGGCAGGATAGTAACTGCAGATAAATACCAGGAACAATCCAGATTTTTCTTCCCTCAATTCCTAGTTGCAAACAAAGCATAATTATTAATATTTACTCTATTTACAAATTACATTTATCTAAAACAGTCAATAGGCAACACTCACCAGTTTTAAGAAATACACAGTCTAATAATATATCCATCCGATAGTACACATTCCTGCACCTGTACAGAAAGAAGAATACATTTAAATTCATTTTAAATAAGTTTAAAAATTCATAATTAGTGTCAGGATTAAAAATTATTATTCAAAACCAAATTGTATTATATTTGACAAGAATTAAAGATTAATGAGGATTAATTTTGTTTATTCCTTAACTCAAATAGCATCAATAGCTTTGTAAATATGTCCATATTTTGGTCACCATCTAACTGGTTGCACCAATCACCAGCACTGCTTTGTTATTTCTTAATTTTGTAAAATATTTTGTATCAGGTATCCATTTGAGATGTATGTAGGTTAATTCACGTTTAGACAAGGTACATATTATGTAAATTGGTTATAATTATAGTTTGTACAATTTGAAAATTTTAGAATACCTAATCCTTCTCAGCTTAACTAATTAACCCACATTTATTGATCTGAATGCAAAGGTGATGGTTTAATGATCCTTTTTATAATTATAGGCAAACTTTAGTAAAGAAAAGAAAAATACTTTCATGTAAAAAAAATCAAAGAATATATATTATGATAATGTCATAACATAATTCATAATCTTCAAATTATCTTATCAAATCTTTAAAATCCCTTGCCAGTCCTTGTGTAACATAATTAGTAAATATGATTATTATTCATATGTTCACATCTACTCACTCAGCAATTTCATGCATCAATTTGTAATATAACTGTAAATGTATATTAGTCACAATTTAAATTTACATAAATATATTGTCGAACAACTGTATCCATCTTATAAAATACTTCCTATCTGAATTACTTTATAAAAATTTCATACTAAATGTTTACATTAGTTTTCATTATTTTGTAAACTATATTGTACATAAGATTATAATTGCTGTGGACACAGCAATTTTTATATGTACAGTATTCAAGGGAGACAGAAGGGTTTTTATATAAAAAAAATTCAACGTTCACAATTGAAACCAAATACATGGACAGTGATCACACTTACATTCAGACAATCAGCTGCCAGGTATATACTACTATTAAATATTATATGTGCACTTTTTGTGTGTCATGTTACTGACAATTATTTATTTCTATAGGTTCCAAAGTGTAAGCATGACACACACTTTGTATGTGTTTATTTCATCATTGATATGTTTATATTAATGACTTAAGATTGTTTTTTTCAGCTTTTCTGACAATGTTATTTTATATTATGGCAAAAATAATTAATTTCAATAAAAATGCTTAATTATATTTTATTTCTATCTAAATTAAGGAACAATGAGAAAATTAAAGAGAATAAATCCCAGCCTTTTAAACAATGGATTAACAGTGACAGGACAAAACTGTTACCATTAGAAATCTTTTTGCTTCAAGAACAACTAATTGTTTTAAAATTACCACCTTATTAATATGTAGAACATAATCATCTGAAGTAATGAATTACATAAAGACTACATGAAAATGAATAAATGACAAATAAATTTAATGCATGTCTTTACCACATGCTTGTTATATAAAACCTCTAACACAATATTTTATGTTCCAGTTTAATTTTGCCATTTTTTTAAATGTTATTTAGAAGAATTTTAATAGTGTTATGTAGTATTTGTTTAGAGTATCTTCATTTGCTTTGTAAATTTAAAATGATTAATTAAATTACAGAG
This sequence comes from Lethocerus indicus, assembly GCA_019843655.1. NCBI lineage: Eukaryota > Metazoa > Arthropoda > Insecta > Hemiptera > Belostomatidae > Lethocerus > Lethocerus indicus. The sequence goes on along the minus strand of JACDQD010000103.1, from coordinate 9,505,908 downwards.
TTAATTTGAATATGCATGACATATTGCATGTTATAGCAATCTGTATGTTACAGGAAAATATATTACTTGTAGTTTAACTGATAAGATCTTAATGCATCATATTTTCTCCGATAAATGTGCACTAGAATAAAACTATGCATATTTATTATATTATTAATGTTAAATTATGGAAGTAAATCAAGCATGGAATAAGCACAATTGATTCAAAAATTTTTTTTCATTAGTGTCACACTCTTTGTATGCACATTATTTCCTGTGACTTAAGTAACATTCATTATTACTGTAGTGATGTCATAATGTTGTGATGTACTAATACAACAATATAATTATTCATAAATATTCTTTCAGAAATGCAACTTATTAATGTAAAGTACTACAGCACCGTAAATTTCTCCTCTAGCACATAAATCTTTTGAAATGTGCATAAGAATTTTTTGTTTAGAATCCTTACCAACCAATGTCAAAAAACTGAAAAAACAAACAATAGTATAGAAAGTATTGTGTTGCCCTAAGGTCAATATGAGTTTCTCTAATTTATATCCAATATCCTAATATTATTAATTTTTAATTTATTTAAACACAAAGTTATATCAACATGTAAATTAATTAATCACACATATCAGTAACAGGCGACATATAAATGCAGAGAAAAAAGTTATTTGAATATAACTCTTTCAATAAATGGTTAATTTTATATATTTAGTTTTGCTTTGCCAAACAGCTTTCACATTTGACATTTAAAATTGTTATTTTTGTTCAACTGCTAGAGGAGAAATTTATTGGTTTATTTAACAACGTTAACCCTTTTTTTGTTTGTACTGTGATGAAACTAAATGTCTGTAATACTGTTAAGCATTCAGTATACTATTTTATGAAGGTACTATCATATTTAAATGTAGCAACAAAAATCAGTTGAAAATGTATAGTAAACACATCTCTAATAGTGTTACTATTAAGCGCATAATAGCAAAAAATGTTATCACTAAGCAAATTATGATATTAACAGTAAGCAAAGTATTAATATTTATTTCTTGGAGTCTTCAATGATGATTTTAAATACCATATTTCATTTTCTAAGATAAGTTATGTTCAAACAGGGTATTGGAAGTTTGTTCAGCGCACTGAAAGTAGTGAGGCTACTGAGACTGGGTAGAGTTGTTAGAAAACTAGACAGATATTTGGAATACGGAGCAGCTATGTTAATTCTCCTACTCTGTTTTTATATGCTCGTTGCTCACTGGCTTGCCTGTATTTGGTATTCAATAGGTAATAACTATCTTTCTATAACTTTAAAATACTTTAGACTTAAAATAATAGTACAATTTACAGTGATACTCCACATAACCATAAATTCTTGCATCGAACTCTAACATAAACATATACCTCAAAACATCAAAGGCAATTTTATCACAAAAAGAGTTTGGTTTATTCAAGTCTTAAATTCAAAATAAACTTAAATTGAGTATATATTTTACTGTGAAAATTATTTAAGTGTTTAAATCAAACAAATTATCAATAAGAATCATCATTACAATATGTGATACTAACATTAATGAATAACTGTATGCATACATTGTAACTTAAACACAAATGATAAACTGATTATCATTTTTTTATCTTGTGGTGAATCATTTTTATAAACAAACTACTAAACAGGTTTAGTGTGGACACATAATTTGAGTAAATATCCATTTCATTGTTCAAAGTGAAAGTAATTTTCCTCACTTGTTTGCATACCTTCGTTTTTCATGTTACTAATCGAACAGGTACACTTCAACAACAGAAATTTCACTGTAGGTAAAGAAAATATTATATATTCACACATTATTTGAATCAGAGCTAGTGGAAAACTTATAATAATGAATAATGTTTCAAAGTCAAATACATTTCATGAAATATAACATCAAATACAAGTTTTTAACTGTTGCCTTTAAAGATAACTTATATTCAGTTCTTCCAAAGTCCACTTTTGAATTTTAAATCCAATAATAAAGTGTTCAAAGATATTTCCATTATGCTCTATTATTCTAATGAACACATTCCTACTTTATTTTCCACCTATTTTATTCTTATATTACACAATTAATGAATTGTTAATCATTGCGGAGTACAGATAATTATAAGGAAAATGTAGAGAAGTATTTAACTTTTCAAACTGTGCAGAAATAATGATCTCTGACCAGCCAACTTTACTAATATAAAGCTAAATGGTCAGAGTTTAGTGCTTTAACCTCTGATTGTAGTCTGTTGTATTATATTATAGACTATACATTTACCTTTAGATTCATCAGAGTAATCACATACTTGTTACTGCTTCAAGGACATTTGAACCTTAATTTAAAAATACGATTGTTGTAATGTATTTCTCTTGCAGTACCTATTTCGTCTGTATTCTGCACTGTTTTAGCTAGAGGCATGATACAAAACTCGAGTTACCGAGTAAAAGCTGAACTCATAGCGACGCATTATCTCATTACAAAAGCTATGCACAACAATATATATATATGAAAGAAACTAGATGGGACAACTTATATGAGAACATATGCACAGTAACCTAACGCACAGCATTAAAAATATACTACTTACATCCATAGCTATGATATGCACAATGAATGCGACACAAGATTGGGTATACCAATTTTGCGTACCCGTGTAAGTTAACTCGTCTTATTGAACAGGTCGATCTGATGCCGATAATGGACTTCAATACTCTTGGTTGTGGAAATTAGCTAATGTAACTCAGGCTCCATATTCGTACATTTGGTCCAATGAATCCGGATCACCCGAACTGATTAACGGTCCGACGAGGAAAACAATGTACGTTACCGCTCTCTACTTCACAATGACCTGCATGACCAGTGTCGGATTTGGTAATGTTGCCGCAGAAACCGATAACGAAAAGATATTCACGATTTGCATGATGATAATTGCAGGTAAGTAAATTAAATTATCCAGTCTCGACTTATAATTTTAAAAACAACGATGTTTTGGGCAATTTAAAAAAAATGGGAAATTTAGAGAAAATAATGCTACACATCATTTTCAAATTCAACTTGCATGATTTGTATGCACCAATTTTACGTCGGTTATATTATTGTCCTTAAATTAGTAATGAGTATTTATAACTATTTCGTAATGGAACAATTGGTTTTTCTGTAGCTTTATGTGACTACTAGAATATGTGAATTAGATTTATTTGGACAGTTAGAGATGTATTATTCGAGAGATGTATTATTCCTATATCTGTTAGTAATATTTATTATAGGTAGATTTGTTTACTTAATCTCCTAAGAGAAAGGTAAAATTAGTAATCCTGTAAACACATTTCTCATAAGTCATATTATATCTCGTGATATTCACTTTTTCTTAATAATTTATGTATGTAAAGTAAGGTTTTGGTACCTTAATTGTAGTGACAGCATATTTTAGGCTCGAGTTTGTTATATATTTCGTAGTTTATTAAAGTTTCTTTTTCTTCGATATTTCCTACGGCGACGAAAATACTTCCAGAGTTGACGCACAATTTCATAAATGCATGGTTTCAATAATATGAAGCCTCAAAATAATTCCCATTAAGATTAATGAGCAATGTACACAGTAGCTCTTGCACAAAACTTTATTGCACACATTTATGATGCAACGTTGTTACATATTTTAAGCAATATTTAAAAATATTAAATAGTATATAAATATAATTCGAAACAAATGACTGCACATATAAGCTATAGTTTTAACATAGTTTTATACATTAGTTTATAAATGCATGTTTTAATATACTGCCTTATGTAGTTTGTTTATGGGTAACATTTTTGTTACGATTGCTATTATTCACCATAGCTCTGCTATATGCCACCATCTTTGGTCACGTAACGACCATAATCCAGCAGATGACATCAGCTACGGCAAAATACCACGATATGCTGAACAATGTGAGGGAGTTCATGAAACTTCATGAAGTTCCTAAAGCTCTCTCAGAAAGGGTAATGGACTATGTGGTATCAACTTGGGCGATGACCAAGGGGCTTGACACTGACAAGGTCAATCACCAGGTCCAATAAATCATACCATATTTTTTTATTTTTTTTTATTTTGAGTTATTTGAGTTACATCAGATACGCACTAGTTTTGAAGTACGCACTAAATGATACTACACAATTGGTTGGAATTCCATCATATTACAGGTTTTGAACTACTGTCCGAAAGACATGAAAGCGGACATCTGCGTTCATTTGAATCGGAAGGTGTTCAACGAGCACCCGGCGTTTCGGCTGGCCAGTGACGGCTGTCTGCGCGCCCTCGCCATGCACTTCACTATGAGCCATTCCGCCCCGGGAGACCTCCTCTATCACACCGGAGAATCAATTGATTCGCTCTGTTTCATAGTCACTGGATCACTCGAAGTCATTCAAGATGATGAAGTCGTCGCCATTTTAGGTGTGTTGGCCAAATTCCCAATACCGGTTTGACAATCATAAAATTTTAAAGTTATATTATTTTTGTAGATCGTACATATTTTATTACGCGTATTTTTAAATACTTAGAACTTTCTCGAGTAATTCATTTTATTTGGCCGGAGATTGAAAAGGAGAAGAACATTTAAAGAAGACATTGGACCAAACTATCCGATTACGTTTTGTTTTATTAAACCGTTACAGGTAAAGGCGATGTTTTCGGAGACTCGTTTTGGAAAGATAGCGCGGTCGGCCAATCCGCGGCCAATGTCAGAGCCTTGACTTACTGCGATCTCCACACGATCAAGAGAGATAAGTTATTAGAAGTTCTCGATTTTTACCAAGCGTTCGCTAACTCTTTCGCCCGGAATCTAATACTAACGTACAATCTAAGACACAGAGTAAGTGATTCTACCCAATATCATTACACAAAAATGTACCCAACTACCGAAACAGATTTATATATAATTTATCCTATAATATTATTCGAAATTGTTAATTATAGCTTGAAATCCGTCTCACAAATAGGTTAGTATGAGGCAACGTACGAATATATTCCAAGTACCATCGGTGCTGTGCAGATTAGAATTTCATTACACTGGCCCGAACGTAATTACGTTATTTGTAATTTTCAGCTTATATTCCGTAAAGTCGCCGACGTGAGAAGAGAAAAAGAATTGGCCGAGCGGCGCAAGAACGAGCCGCAGTTGGATCAAAATCAGGACCATCTAGTGAGGAAAATATTTTCGAAATTCCGAAGGGACCGTTCGGCCCTGACCCCGCAGTCATCGCAGAGCCCGTCGCAGGACCCGGAGAAGGGAGAAAAGACGCAGAACGAGTGCGCGGCCAGTCCGGGCGCCACCAAGTTGTCCAGCGTGGCCGAGAAGGAAGACCAGGGGGGAGGGGGCGGCGGAGGCGGCAGTGGGAGCGGCAGCGGCAGCGGCAGCGGAGGGAGCGGGCCCGCCAGCGGGGGAATAACACCGCCGACGTCGACGGCCCTAGTCGTCGCCAGGCCGACCACGGTGAGGGCCAGCAAGTGGGGACGACTACTGGGCAGCAGCCTAGACTCGGGCACCGACACCAGCAGCACCCCCTCCGTATCCAGAACCCATTCCGTCCGAGACTCTCCCGGCAAGTCCTCCGGGTCGGGGACCAGCGGCAACGGGGGAGGCTCCGGAAACAAGGTTTTCCCCAAACTGCAAAAAGTGACGGCGACCTCTTCCGGTCTCACTCCGACGACGGTCTCCAGGCAGGAGACCATCGACGAAACGGTCGAGACGCAGGACGATCGGCCGGGGATCGGACGGCCTCCCAACCTCAGGAAGTTCGAGTCTTACGACGGCGGAATCAAGAGCGAACAGAAGGTGGACGCGCCTTTCCGTCCCCAGCCCCGGCACGCCCGCCGAGTTCAAAGAAATTATGACGAACATTATGGACTTCAAAGTGGACGTGAAGTTAGAAGTGCAAAAGTTGAACCAAAAAGTGGCGAAAATGGAAGAACTACTGACCGAAGTGCTCTCTAGGTTGGGGTCGGCGAGCCCGTCGTCGGCCTCGCAGTCGGGGACGGAGGTGAGCGTGGGTAAGGGGCCCGGAGGAGGGGCGTGCCAGGAGGCGAGGTCGCAAGGGGGCGAGCTCGGGGCCCTGGTGCTGAGGAAGAGGAGGTCAAAGTCGAGGACGAAGGGTGCCGCCCCCGGGGTACCTCCCAGGAGCTCCCCCACCGAGCCTCACAGGATATCCGACCCCGAGCAGCACGACCAGTCCCCCACCGCCGCCTCGTCCCAACCTCCCCCCTCCTCCCACTCCGCCCCGGCCAGGATGGACGAAGAAGGATCAAAGAGGCCTTATCCGAGGAGACCCAGAGAATTCCTTTAGCAGTAGCCAATTTAGCATTATTAGACGAAATTCGGCTTTATTATGAGTTCTCTGTCGATTGTAAATCTTCGAAACTTTTCCGAATATGTTTAGTGTGATTGAAGTTGCAACAGGAGTGCATTATTGGTGTCTGACCAAACTGTCTTTCTAAATTTTTCGGATAGCGATATTTATACGATATTGATAAAAATTTAATACTACTAAGACGTAATCTTAAAAATTTGTAATTAAATTTTCCGGCGTCATTTTTTAAGAAAATTTTTCGTTTATTCCCGACTCGAGAAAATTTGAATAATTCGAAACGATCGATCATTACTTAGAACACACGAGGCAATAATTGTATTGATATCGCGTTTAATGTTTTAGGATTCGATACGTTTTCTCGAACCACTTCTTTCGTAAAATACAATCTGTTACGTCTATCGACCGGTTGAAGTTACGATGATAACGATTTAATTTGTTACTCGATTATAAATTTACGATGTATAAAGCGAAGGATGTTACGGGTTTTCATTTCATTCGGTCGAAATTAATTTTATACCGACGAAAATTAACCGATAATTTCGTTGTTCCGACGATATTACACCTTATCGACATTATCTAATATTTCACATATTTTGACAATAAATCGACAATTTTTTATTTTTAATATATAAATACATGTTAACTAGTATACACTTGCCTAATTTTTGTTAACACATTTGGTAATCAATTCTTACTATGAATATTTAGAATTTTTGACTGAATACATTCGAATGAAAATAAGTTGTTGTTACCACCACCATTACTCTTGTTGCACCTTAAACCCAATAAGTGCTTTAGAAGCAAAATTAGTCGCATCGTGTATATTTATTACGCATTTTTAGAGCAATACATCATAGCATTTATATTGACAAAATTAAACACATTTTTCACATAGTCTGAAGTGCCAGTTAAATAATTTAATTAATATAAGATAACACCTATGTTTGCATTATTCGAACACATATTTTGACATTAGGGCATTTGATTTTGTATGTCTAATATGTCTAAGGGAAATTTCTTTTGAATGCACAATTTTTATTCATTTCACAGCATTACTTTCATCAACTAAAGTTCAATATGTTTATAAACTATTGTTTTTAATTCGCATGATTTTACACTTTTATGTATCACAGAAGTATATATTTCAAAATTAATAAATTTGGGAAATCCTTCAAGTACACAATCCTTTTATTGTTGAAAGTGTTTAAATTTGTGGTTTGGCAATGTCATTTTAATTCCCCACATGCAAAGTCAATTTTTTATGATAATAAATACAAACAACTGAAAACTAAAAAATTAAATAATGGATATGAAAATAATATATTAAGCTCAAAATTAGTAAAAGAAACCTTCTTTCATTAAAATTAAGTCTAGATTTGCTTGTATTGTAAATAATAAATTTCATTATTTACTGTAAATAATTTTGATTTTATCATCTTTCTCATTGCTACCTATCAATTAATTAGCATATTAGATTATCTTTTATATAATTCCCAAAACAAGACTACTTCAATATAGCAATATTAACATTTTGACCCTTATACATTTTAATTGTATTTTATTTTAGAAAGTTTATTGTAATTTTGCTGGGTCCTGGCAGAAAATGAGATTGCTAACACTGATTGGATATTATCATGAAATATTTTCCTTCATAAAATAAATACAATTGAATCAAATTACTTTACACTTTAGAAAATTATGAAACCTATTATTTTGCTGGGCTGCTTTACAAGGTTCATTAATTCTCTGGTTGGAGTAATTGTCATTTATCTCTAAATTTCAACATATGAAATTTATGAATGCATATTTTATGACACATTATGAACTTTTATGTAAGCTTTTTATAACTTCATTTATTGCCTACATTTTTTTAAAAATGTTGTGTCGCAATTATTTCACTATTACTGTTATGTGGTTTATAGTTCATCTCAACTTTTTTTGAAATGTTAATTTTATTAACATAAAAAGTTTAAATTTTATAGGTGGGCATTGGTGAATAATTGAAATTATTATTGTTGTTAAACATTTATCTTACTATTATATATAACCTTCTAGTCAGTATGAAAAGGCAAATTTTCAATTTTGTTTTAGATGTTTATAATTCAAATTTAAAATTGTAGTAATTCTCATAGTTCTAGTGAATTTCATTTTTCATTTCAAGCACTGACTTTTGTGAATACAATAAGTAAGGAAGAGTCATTTTTTTATATTAAAGGTTATTAGCAAAAATTCTATTAGTAAAATACACCTTTGAAATGCATTCTATGCCTTCTGCTGAATAATTTTTATCATTTATTTTATTTTTTGAAAATAATAGCCTAATTAAAAGAATCAATCTTTTGAATACATGTGCAGTTTGAAGGAGCCTTAGCAACCTGCTCTGAATTTTAGTTCTGAACAGTTTTATGCGAATATTTCATGACAAATTTTATTTAATTTAACGAATTTGTTTTTGACAGGATAATGGATATAGCAACAAGGATGTTACTTGCAATTGGGTCCAGAAAAGTTAAACTGTATTATAGAAATCATAAGTTAATTTTGGAAATACAATGGCAGTTGTATAGTGGTTTTCAAAACCAATCCTGAAACGTTATTAACTGTAAAAATTGTATAATTATTTAGAGAAAATACATTTTATATACCAGTTTTAGATAAAGATTAAAATTGCAAAACAACTTATGTGATAAATGCTTGTCATTCTGTAGGAAATACGGGAAATCAAACTGAAGTTACCTAACTGATATAAATTTTAAGTCTAGTTAGATGTGTTAATAGCGGACAAAATGGTGTGGGCGTGAGTTCAGTAGTTGAAAGATATGCCTTCCTTGTTTTCATTCGTGTGTTTTCTTAAATAAAATCATTTTAAATAAGATTAATTACCTTACAAAATGAGTATATATATAAAATACATGTATATGCACTTTTATATATGAACATATAGTCCATTAAATATGTAATTTATGTTAAGATTATGTTTAAATATGTTGAGAAATAATGCATTAATCAAATTAAATCTGCAGTTATATAATATACCTTGTAATGAATACAATTCATACATGAGAATAACATTTGGAACATATTCTTAAACAAATTCATTTCATTCATAATTTTTTGTTAGACAACCCATCAATATTTTCCTGCCAATGATAAGAAACAACAAGATGCATAAATAACATGGTTATAAAATGTGCTTTCTTATAAATTTAAAGATATAAACATATGAACATATCATAGTAACTGAGGTCTTAAAAAACATTTACTTCATTTTTACATACCAAATTTAACTAAAAATATGTATTTGAACTTACAAAAAGTACAATGTACTTTGTTTATATTAAAGAATGTGTACTATGTACTATTTTGTACAAAATGTATACACTTGTCAATAATTTAATTTAATATGAATTTTGGTCTCCCAACTTAAGTTCCCTACTATTTTAAATACTCAGTTGTATAGTTTAAATTCCTTTCTGTAAAAATACAACTCTCATTACAGTTTTATGTAAAATGAGACAACGAATCATTATGAACAAATTTGTAAATCTAGCCATGTCATACTATAATGTAAATCACATATGTGTATATATATGTATGTATAATATAAATTATATATATGAAATATATGTATGTATATTATATATACATATTCAAAAACTTTGTGGCAAAGTATTTATTAACTTTCAGCTAGGTGCCATGTGATGCTATGAGTAACAGTTGCTACTCGTATATTTGCAACATAGCCACAAATACCTGCACTGTACCATATAGAATTATCATTGACTACAAATAAAGCTACAGATTATTTCTTTCTAACTATTCTTTGTCCTTTCAACACCCTTCATAATTATTTTTATGAGAAAATAATACCGACTAAAATTCCTCTAATATTGTATCCAATATTTTAAAAAATCATTCTATTTAACTATTTTTGAGTATATTATATTAATAGTTTCTATGTTATATAGTCTAAATATATAAGTTTGAGAAATATTTTTCAATTAGTATCGTCAACTGGTGAACATTTTCGGAACCTCTCCATATTAAATGGCTTCGCTTCAGCCAATGAGATGCGCCGTACCAAAATACCTACAGCTTCTCGACCAATGAAAACGCTCATCTCTCAGGACGGGTAGTTGTTCAGATGTTTCGGTCCGTGTTGTTCGTTTTATTTTACCAGCGGAATATTATATTCATTGTTTTGTACTCCGCAATCGTTTTTACTCTCCGTTCGTGATATTGTTATTACGACATCAATGTGGATTATCTTTACATCACCACACAGAGTCCGGATCACTGCCCGGCGTTTTTAGTCGATTATTAGTAAGTCACCCAAACCTTAAAGACAATCGGTCTTTATATCTAAAAATATTTCTTCCAAATTATGTAATGTTATACATTATGTTATTATACGTTATATCATCATAATAGCCAGATCAGTAGGCTTTAAAAGTACCGCCGTTTGTAACCTTGCCTTGGATTTACTACGTCATAGACTAAGTGGGCGGTCGTTGCAAACCGTTAGTTCGTTTAGATTTCAAATTGAATATGAGTGTGTTTATTTACTACATATTATGATTATTTATATTCAGGATGAGGAATTATAAAACAGTGAGATTTGAAGTGAGTATTGAAATTGAATGCTGTAGGTCCAAATGAACGACCGGTGTGGTCCTTTTTCAATGTGGGACCTTCCTAACCTTCTTGCCCTAAACAGTTTTTTACCTTCCTCACCCATGTCTGTTAAAATCGACTCGATTTGTTTATCAATTTGTACTGTATAAGCAGTTTTAATTGCAGTATTTTATTTAAGTCCAACTGAGGATTTAGCCCTACTCCTTACGAACTTCTTACATGTCTCAGAACATTCAGTAGAATGCAAATTGTTTCAAAAAATATCGTTGTGTTATGGCACACATAATAAGATATTTCGTAAGAGATTTTTTGAGAATCTTAGGATTGTTCTTACCAGATGAAAAGGTTGAAGCCTAAAAGAATGGCTTCCTCTCGAATTGACACAGAAAATGATTAAATTATTGGGAGCGGTGATTCTCCGGCCCACGCAAATCAACATGGGCCAAGTTTTGACACGGATGTGCCCGTATCAATAAATTACTTTTGTAATATAAAAAAGGGGGACTTGATATTCATGCAGCGTTAGGTTGAATAATTTCATGAAACGAAATTGCCTCATTATGAGTCCCCAGGGAGCTTTTACTTCCTACGCTCCTTCATCAAAACCTAATTATTGAGAGAAAAAAAAGAAAACCACGACGACTCCGCCGTGTCAGGTTTCTTTATTTTATTCAGGACCATTCCCACGGAAGCGACGGGTATTCCTTATTTCTCGTCGACAGTTCATTATTTATTCCAAATTAAAAAAACTTTCAATCTTATTAAATAAAGCAGTCGTACGCCAAAGGCATTGCTTGTGAATGATATGGGGAATGTAAATCTCCAAGTTCTCTAATTCGGATTAAATTTGGTGCTATTTAAGGCGTTCGAAAGAAAAGATGCTAGTTCAAATTGCAAAAGTCAGTAAGCAAATTACGACAGAAGTATATTCTAGCACGCACGTCTTTCTATGTTCATATTGTTTTCATTTCGCACAGATTAAATTAGGTTCATCGGGTAAAAATATTGTCCTGGATTGACATATAGTGCCACTCCACTGTTTACACAATCACACTGAAACTCTCACAATTACCTTGCACATTCCTATAAGACACTTGTACCTGCATTTCGTGCACAGGATTACAACGTCGTAGTAACATTGGGGGGAAAGCATTATTATGCTTAGAGTATTGTACCGAGTGCTTTGTAGGTGAGGTTGGTTAGGCTTGGTTAGTGTAGCCAACAAGCTTTTTAAACACCAAAAGATCGATTGTTATAAAATGTTCGCCGGTTTGCGAGGGTTTTCAGAAACCAGAGGACCATTATTTTAAGGCCGTCATAACGGCTTAGAACTATCTTCGAAATTGGACTTTACGTTTTGGGTTATTTCTTAGGTCACCGATCTTGCGGGTTGGCTCTTTAAAACTGCTAATGGCATCCATGTGTATTCAGCTCTGGTGGTCGCATTTACACTTGCAGATCGGTCCACGACTGCACCTTTTATGCCGGCCGTTTGTTAGCGTTTAATTGGCCAATAACGATTTGTTTCGAGATATATCACGACGGTTCGTGTACCGCTATTTACTTTGTAGCAGCTCACTGTAAGACTGCCGGCATGAAATAGGTTCCTTTTCTAGCTACCTCGGTTTCATTGAATAAATTATTCTCGGAGCGATCCGAATGTTAAATCAATTAATTGGGTCGTGCCTATTTTTGCAGAGTATTGTAATAATTTTCCCTGCAAAAATAATTGTGTATTGTGGTTGACAGAACCTGTTTTTATATGATAACAGTATTCATAAAATTATATCCTTCAGGACCAATTATTTTGCTTCATTGACAGGTTTTGGAGCTGAAATTTTGTACCCAGTCAAAAATGAATTATTGAAGGATTGTAATATCCAATAAAGTATAAAGTTTTGGATGGCTATTGATTAAGTTTCGTACATAGTTTTCACTATTCATTCTGTCTACATTAGTAATGTTATACTATTTCGATATTCATTGTATACTCGATAACTTTAAAACTATCCCAACAATAATTTTAGTCTGGGACAAATTTGATTCGGTCAGACTAGTTTCACACAATCTTTTAACTTGGTTCCTGCATGACAGGAACGGGCTCTAGGTTTTGAGAGTGGTTTTAGATGTAAGCGACAGGTGCAGTAGGTGTCTGAGAGGAGAGTGAATTCTTGGAAGGATTAGGTGCCGAGCGGAGGTTTTCGGTAGGCGGGGTGAGGACAGATGAATTGAACTATGAGAACACCAATTTTTATAACCCTGCCTACTTCTTTACTTTCTGCCCTTCTGGTAATCGCTTATCCCTATTAACAATCCACTCGGTTTCGTCGAAATAATGCCCCTTACAGTCCCGTTACAGTAATTTCCATCTGACTGGACATTGAATCAGACTCGAGGTAAAATGTCCTGGAGTAAAACGCAGTTTACTACCGATTTTAAATTAGAAATTGTCGGGAACTGGAACAGTCTAAACACTGAAAACTTGACTTAAACAGTCGACTTTACTACATATTTATCGCCCCGAATACATAACTTGGAGCGACATGCATTCTTGAAAAGGGCAGCTTCATGACGACAATGTTATTTAATTGGCAGATTTGTCAATTTGTTAGTTTCGGACAGGATTTAGTATGGAAACGACTCAGCTGTCGCTGAGGAAAGGTCAACAACCCGGGTTATAGACAAAGCTAAAAAAAATCTGTTCCTTCTCCCCACAAAAAGTGTTCAGGTGCCAGTTTTACTTATAGCTCCTTAAAATCCTCCCATTTCATACTAATGTATTATAAGAAAAGATCAGTTGAACTTCCCGTGGTCCGTAGGATAAAAATTGATGATGCATGAAAACAATTATCGTTCCTTTAAATGTGAACACGTTGTTAAGATTTACGTAAACGTATAAATTTATGATTTCTGGATTTATGTACGATATCTGGATAAAGGGTTCTGATTTCGGATAGGTATTCTTTGGAAGCGGATAGATATAAATTAAATTTTTGATTAAATTGTTGCGTCGTCTGTTATATGTTATAGAAAATTTCTGATTTGTTGGATGTTTATCCTCCTTGGAGAGACCGACCCTACCGGCTTTTGAGCTAAAGGTTCGACCTCGGAGGTCGTAAGTTGTGATTAAGCACCTGCCGACCCGGCTTGGTCTAGAGCTCGAGGACTTTACATTTTTCACATTCCCACAATTCTTAATAGCTCAGAGGAACAGGCGTTCCCGGTTGGGATAAGATGTGCCGCCATGAGGAGCGGCAATCTCGGTGAACGTGACAAACCAAAGGTGTTAACATTTGCAAGTTGGGCTCATTATCGGGTGATGGGTCCTGAGGGAGAAAGTGGCCTCTTAACGAGCCGGCGTTCTGACCGTGTTGTTTCTGTTGTTGACACGTGCTCAAAGTTCAATAACATCCCGCTCTGGAATTTCAAAGTCGAATATTACCGGCCGGCCGAGCGGTTAGGGTTGCTCCGTGGGCCCCACTAGTCTCGGGCCTTTTTTTATTTCTATCTCTTTTATCCCCGGGCTCAACCGGCTGGCGTGGGCGTTCTACTTGTTCTGGTCCCGATTGCCCAATACGACCCCGGCTATTATTCATAAACAAGTTATGTACACTTAACGGAACAGACTCGGCTGTAAAAATGTACAATATACACAATAAAACATGCGCTGAGACCATGCCGCAGTTGTAGTATTAGGGCGGTGCACGATCACTGTTTCTTTTCAGTATCCGAACTATATGTCAAGATTATAATTTGCATATGTTTAATATAAACATATATTTTTAGCCATCGCCGTACATCCTTTTAAAATAAAATTGAATTAATTCCTATCATTAAACAAAAAGTACATTTTTCAACCACTGTGCTTACTATTAAATAAGAATGACAATATTTGAAGTGTATTAATATTAACGTATTGTTAACGTCAACCAACGGCAATATGCATTATACAATATTTTATACAGTTTTAATTTTAATAATTATAACCAAAACATGAATAATTACGAACAAATGATGCGATTTTATTCTCTTCTTAATTTACTTTTTTAGCCAATGCTTTTATAATATAATAGCTATTATTTCAAAAAGAGCTCTCTGAACTTTCCTTAAAATACGAAATAACAAAAAATATGTTCAAATTAGAAATTTCCTCCCTTAATTTATAATACTATTGTTGGTTAAAATAACTTTTATTCAGGGAGAACTATAATTCTTCTGCAAAGAGAGATGGATTTTCTAATTAAAGAAATCCCTCGAATTCCTGACGTATTTTTGGAAACCGAGCTCCGAACAATGAGTGGAATGTTTTGTTTGCGTATAAACAACAGAAGGCAGGCCGAAATCATTAAGGCGATGAAAGGCATATGAAACGAATCGAAGGTTTCTTTTTTTTTAATTTGCTCTAGGGTTTGTATATTACGCCGCGTTAATTTCGTTTGGGTTCTCACGCGGGTTGAGAAATATCTGCGTAATGTGTTCAATTTGAGTCTTAAATAAATATCCGTCGGGCCATTACTTCAAAGCGGTGAAATGCCGAAGTGAATCTTTACGAGGGACAAAATTAATTTGCATTTTTTCCCCAATCCCCCCTCCTTCTCGCTATGAATAATCGGGAGATATATGCATATATCTCGCTCTTCTTGTTTATGGCATTCTGATGGAATTCAAGACTAACCCGTAAACCGTTTAAATCCCCGAGCGGCACGATCGGTCTTCTTTCTGTTTAATTAGATTTCCTGAGTTACGGCCGTTTTTTAAGCCTCCCAGCGGACATTCCCGCTAGCGGCGTGCCGGGAATTCATTTGAATACGCGCGGCGACGATTCGGTTTAGAATTTTAAATGCAATTAGCCGGCATAAGTCCGGTAGTCGCATGAGTACCGCGCGTCTTTCACGCTCCGCGGCTTAAAGCAACTTTTGGTCCCATTGAAAAAGCTTACAACGTGTGTCCGTGTGTGAGGCTTTTGTCCGCGGCATAATAATAACTTCCTTTATTTTTGTTTCGGCATTTTAATTAGAGGACGCTCAGCATTGTGGCCCCCCGGGGGGGGGGGGCGGCAGTGTTGTCCTGTTTGTGGGGGGACCTTTTGTGTGAAGGTTGGTCCTGTAGAGAGAGGTTGTGGAACGATCGCGAATTATGCGACCCTAGTTCAACGGCCCCCACTGCCCGTTTTATTTTCTCGTTTTTCCAGACCCGGACAGTCGTAAATTAATTTCGGTCTCTTTGAATGCGACCGCGAAGTATTTCCTAATGGCTTCCTCCGTCCCGACCCCCGGTGCATCGGCGAACGACCGGCGCATTATGTCGATTTGAAAAGTGCTTCCAAGAGGGCTTCAGTAGAAAGGAAGTTCAATTGTTGGTTCTATGAGTTGTTTATATGACAAAGAAATTTTACCGTTTTCGTTCTATTCAAAATGTATTCCTTACGAACTTAAGTAACTCAGTAATATACACTTACACCGATTTATTTATCTGGGATATAAAAAAGGTATAAAAATACATTCTCTGATTTCATTCTGTGTTACAATGTCTTTGCGTAAATGATATAGTCGGCATCTGCACTGTAAGGAAATATTATGAAGACAATTGCAGAGTGTACTTTTCGGGTTTTTCTTCGACACATCTAATGAGGAGTTAACGTTGGAGGTTGATTAACCGTGCGGTTCATGTCCCCGGGCTAAATGTACTGAACCCGCTCTTCTGATCTAACGATAGAAACTAACAAGTACACTCCCCTTTCTCTCCTTCCCAGTCCACCACTCAACTCCTCTCACACCCACACGGGTTTTCGAGCTATGGGAGACCGGAACGTGTTCCAAGGCAACCATTATAATCATAGGTTGAACTCTTGAGCGCTGGAAAAGTATCAATCCAGAAGCTCGATCGTATTGTTTGGGCCTGAACATTTAAATTTGGCCCCGAGTCTATAATTTAATCGTCCTCTGGCAGCTGCCCATTTCATAACCGCTCATTGTATTCTTCCATGTACTAATGGCCGGTGTATTAAGGCGGGATAAACATAAACAAAATAAATGCTCGTTATTTACCCATATGGGTGGGAATTGTCCCAATTTTAAATTTTCAATTGAACATTACATCCACGGTACAGCACATCGTCGTTATATTTGATAAAAGTGAATATTTCGAATCATGAAACCACCGACCAGTAATTTTGAAAGTATTTTGAATTTGAATTTGACGCATTATCACTAAATTTACTTTTCCTATTGCATCGCAGTTCAACTAAATCTGTAAAACTTTATCGGTCTCATAGGGTCCAATGCTGTAACTCCTTTTTCTTCCGGGGAGATTTTTCCACAAATAGACGCGCTTGTAATTTTCTAATTTTATTGATTTGGAGGGGGACCCCGGTGATCTTAACTAAGTTTGCCTTCAAGTGGCGGTGCACTTTGTTTAAAGGGCAGATTTACGGCCGCCGGTTATATTCCTGGACCGGAGGATGGACATAAAGCTGAGGTTGGGCTGGCGGGGGGTGGGAGAGGGGACGACCCCACGGAGTTATGCGTCCCCCTTAATGAACTACAGGCCAGAAGGAGACCACAGGCAGTTGGACCAAAATAGAGAGGAGGTACACTGCACTGTTATGAACCGCCCGCCTGTTCCCATCAATGGGGTCATTTCCACCTTACGTTTCACCATACAGTCGCATAGATCAGGGGCATATTCTGTACATTTACTCCCCCAATTATCTCATAACATATATACTATATATTTACTTCCTTAAAAATCGCTTTACACATGCCTGTCTTGTCTAGCCATTCACGCACATAACCAGTTTTAAAAAACCTATATTGTCTGCAATTCAAAACTGATCATACCGAAGAAAAAACGGTGACAGTAAATATTTTTTATTATCTAGGAGGAATTTACCTTTATATTTAGGAACTATGGAGGTTCATTATTGTACATTTTCCAAATTTATATGAACAGACCATTACTGTTGCTCAGTACGTAAATATAGTTGTGTTTATGGGTGTATGTAAAATGGAGACACAGGGTTACAATTGTTTCAAATAACAATATAGACCCGATGTGTGCTACTGGGTTCTTTAAACGAACACAAGACGGAAAGTGAGACTGACAGGTGGACGAAAATAGAGGAGACTCATAATGTCCCACACACCGGTGGCCTTAGAAGGCAGCATGTCTAAAGGCGTCCTTCTGCATTTATCTAAAATTGTGGAGTCAACTAGGCCGTACCTTAGCCTAGCATTTGCAGAATGGGTTGTGTCTTAATTTCACCGACAAGGTACAAATATTGTTTGCTGGGTTGTTGCTGTTAGAACCAGGTTTTAGTGTATGGCAGATCGTAATTTCAAAACTTGTATCTCAGTTTCTCTATTAAACATCTCCGGAACTCTCTGTGAATAATGGAATTCGTAGTGATTAAAAACGAACCACGAACTGGAACATAGAACGTTGACAGCGTCCTTATCCAGGTCTGAACCCCAACGTTGTTGAGTAGCAACCGTAGGCAATCGGACGTTGCAGTATGCCTGGTCACAAGCATGGTTTTGATCCTGGATGTAGGCTGAGATGTGCTTGATGAGCATTCAGGTTTGATGGTTCGTGGCATAGGATTTAGGTGGGCGTTCTGAAACTGAACTTATTCATGCGTCTTCACAGCCGATTTAAACCCGCAGGAGACACGCTCGGTCATAACTTGTTATTCCGGTCCGGATTATGCCTGTCAGTTCCTTCCGAACCCTTCCCAAGGGAATAATTAATCTTCCTTAGTTTCACCTGGCATGCGTTGAAATGTACAGTATGAATTACACAGGGGTCGTAATTTGAATATGAATGTCACAATGGGAACCCAATTTTAATATCATGGCCACTTAGGGCCCGCTTTACCTCTTTAAACATTAGTTAAACCCGTTACTCTTACTGCAGATGTACTACTGGCAATATTACCCTGTATTATATTATCACTGGACACCACACGCGTTATAGAATGTAGTTAAAACAATAAATGACATAAGCAGATATTTAAATGTATTACGTTGACTAGTTTTTTTTTGAGCAGTTATTATTATTATGACGGACGCCCTAGACTGTAGGCCTTATGAACCGCACAAGTGTCGTCCTCTGATACTGGAAGTATGGTTTTGTTGTGCAAATATTAGTTGTAGAACTATTATAGTATTCCCAATAATGAAAATCGAGCGTTGTTACTATTATTTATTAATTCTTAATTTCAGTTAATTATTTCTTCAACTGCAACGGCTGAACATGGGCTGAAAATGAATTTGTCCAGTCCGAATTGCTCAAAGGTAGTTGTCTTTAAAAACCATAACGCTCTTGTAATAAATCGCACTCGGAATAATATTACATCGATAATAGAGCTCTTACGGGCGCTAGGCAAAGGCGGAATTTATTGCTGCAGTTTAAATTGCACCGAACACATCCGTCAATCGTAGACAGGGGCCATTAATCTTTTTATTGCCCCCGAAGAGCTGCAGATTCAACGGCTCGGCATATTTGTAAACCTCTCCGGGCTCGGGAATTCTCCCTCGTCGGCGATCGTTATCTAAACTGCCGGGCATTTTTCCTACGAATCCCTGTATGTCGCTTTATCTCAATATAAGTGGGGAGGGTTGGGGGGGGGCGATTTTGTTTTTGAGAATTACTATTAAGATGCCGGCCAAGCGGCATCGCCGGCATAGCTCTGCGTGGACGGAGTTGACGACCGGTGGACGACATTACTGCGAATGCGTCGATCCTATCAGCAGTAAATGTATGACAAGTCTCTTACCGTTCGGCCATTCTTTGCCCGTCCTCTCAAATAAATAAGACTGTTGTGGCTTTTGTCAAAACGACGTTTGGAAACATTCACGGACTTTCTGCCGTTTCTGTCCAATAATGGTTGTCCTTCAATTATTTTCAATGTATTCCCGACAGTGCAGTCAAGTATATAACACGCGTACAATATAAACTTAGTTTTCTGGAGTTCGTTCATTCCTCTATTAAGACACCTGGGTGTAAATTTGTCGTAGGCATTTCTGTAATGGGTAATAAAAGAAGATTTAAGTCATCGCTCGCTGATTTTATCTTAAATTAATCCCTAGCGATGTTCTTCCCCGTGGCAATCGTCCATTTCCTTATCCTGTTTTTCCTTTATAAAATGTAAAGAAGCAGCTTAGAATATTACGCGTTGCACTAATCGGTCGTTCACATGAACAGCTTTGCGCATCTAATAAACCGTAATTGTTGTATTACCTAATGTATATTCATTCAATCGCACTGAGAATTTCGAAGGATTGAACATTTTTAATTGGAAGATGTGTGAAGGCGCTCACAATGTTGTCGGTGACTGCGGTAAGTTTCCAATGTTGAGAGGGCCTGTCGCCTCCAGAAACGTTTATTTCAGTCACTTAGGCTGGAAACACGTGTGTAATTCTAAACATTTCTCAGGAGGGACCCTACCCCGGCTTCCGTCCTTTTTAAAAGGGTGGCGCTCCCCGCTCTAGTTTTAATAGCGAGTCAATTAGTGGCGCACAGTACAAATTGAATCTTTATTGAACGCTCGGACCAACCGTCCAAAAGTATAGCTAAATATTTTGTTTTTAAAGATTTATTAAATGTTGATTTATTACATTTATTGGACCACTTGGAATTATTGGATAGGCCAAACTACGTAACAACGTGACTAAGGTTTACTTATAATATTTTATAAGATGTTGGCCGCCTAATGTTCAGGATATTACTCAGGCATGATTTAGTGTGCCCTCTTGATTTTTTGTTGTTGAAAATAGTCATTTATTTTAGTCTACGAACATAGCATTATAATAAAGTCAATTTACAAGCCAGAATACTATTGACACACAAGTTGAAACATTTATGGGGTGGCCCGGAAACTTTCCCAATATCGCGTTACTTCATAAACTTAGTTTTCTGGAATTCCCTCATTCCTCTATTAAGACATCTGGGTGTAAATTTGTCTTAGGCATTTTATAATGGGTAGTATTCCAGAAAACAGTGTAATATCGTAATATTGAATCATCACTTCTGCGTCTTCAAATTCATATAAAAGAAGATTTAAGTCATCGCTCGCTGATTTTATCAATGCAATGGATATTGCAGTTTCATTTTATTTTTCCTGGACTGGACGATGCTTTGCCGATTTCCTGGCAGGAAATGTAACACACTTATTTTCAGTCCTTATTTTCATTCGTTCATTTCAGTGGGATATCCTTTGCCGAGCCCAATTCCGAGGCTTGGCCCAATCAGTGCACTTGGAAAGTTCAAAGACCGACCGGAAGACAACTTTCTCCGAACGATTAGTATTTCAAATTGGGTGGCTATTAATGCAAATCGCATACATCCTGAATTGTACCGCAGATGTTCGAATATGATATTAAGTCTGTTTAATTCAGTAAGACCCGGTTGTAAACGTTGCCAGATGCAAGTGAGAGAGAACGCTTGGCTCATGTTGTACTTAAAGTAATTACTCTAGATCCGCAACCTAATTATTGTCCTGATGAAATCGACGGAAGGAACTATTTATTAATATTGTTGACATCCTCTGATCATGTTATGAAACGTATGACCGATTTTATGGACAATTTTTTTTTACGCGCCACCTAAACCTGTTTACCAAGACCTTAATCCATAAGACATGCAGTCTTAAAAATATGAATAAGCTATAATATTTTTTCAGCATTAATTTAAATGGAAACATTCTTCTGTTACTAAAGTACACAAAATAGATATTATCTATTTCCATTAAAATAAATTATTATTGTTTTCAAACTACAATATTTATTGAGAGGTGACCGTTCAGGCTCGACTTTTATTTTTCGTTCTTATTTTTACCGTAGCGCTTAGGTACGAATATTGGCAGTGATAAAGTTCAGTGAAACATAATAGTTATTTAGCTCTATAATCACTGTCGTTTCATTGGGTATTTTTCCCCTTTGTCTTGATTTTCTATTTATTTTCTATGTTCAATAAACTAATATCAGTGTTGTCGATTGCCATCTGTTGATGACTACGAATATTTAAATGTTGATTATTTTCTGACGTTTCCATGGCCGTATGCGGTCACTTGGTCTTTCCGTTGAGTAAATAAAAAACTGATTTTTGTTAATTACGGGGAGGGTCTACACTTATATGATGGGAAACGTATTGGGGATATTCGTGTTGGAACACTGGGCAGGTATGTATAGCGGTAAAAGTGGTGTTATTAGTGTCGCCTTCCCAATATATCACCGCCTACTCTCCCCACCCACCGGGACCGAGGACGCAGGCAGATCCGAAGATAATTGCTGTGTAACTGAAACGACTAATGTATTCATAAAAATTAGAAACGGTCCCCTCTCCCTCTCCCTCTCTCTCCCACCCCCTCTTTCATATTTCTTTTATTTTTCATTTCTTCACTGCCGGACCCCGTTCGCACCTGGTCGCGTTTCTTCACGGTTTTATTCGTGTCCGCCCTTGCTATTGTCCACATCGCCGGTCCCCTAATAAACCGTCGGGGTCAGCTCTTGACCGCCCCCGGTCGATAATTAAACTGAAATATCGTACCGTTTAATGCGCCCGAGCCGTTGCTCTCATTAAAAAACGCCGGCCCATAAACATACTTATGTTTTGACGTAGCATAACGTACCACCACCACTCGAGATACCGGGAAAAACAGACGTTCTTCAGATGGGTGTTATATGTAGGATTTGAATGAACCTTGAAACATTACCATGTAGAACACTACTACTATATGAATGTTTATTGATATTTATTTCTAGATACTTAAATGTATAAAAATTCTTCAAATCGATACAATTCTTGTGTACCCCTACCGTAATTAATCAAACCGAATAGTCCGTCTGCAATATTTGTCATAAACGGCTGTAAACGTTTAAACACGGGCGTCCTTATCACTGAGAGATGAATATATTTGACATTCTTCAAATTGTATGCAGAAGATTTGTGGTACAGGTTTGGCTGTAAACTTAGAATTATAAATGAAAGCGTTAGTTGGGGTTGCCCAACTCTTAACCCATAATAGGCTATGCCCATAGGCGGCTGTGTCCGTGGTCCATTGTGCGGCTTGATTAGACCTAGCCTGTTGTCTCCTAGTTTTTCCCATGCGTTCTTTGGAACCTGACCTCCTGCTTTGTCTTTCGGTTTTCTCTGTATCACCGCTTTTGATAGCCGGACGGCCAATTCGACAATCTGTATCCCGAAATGGGGCTGCGCCTAAATTATTTTTATGGCTACGAAGCTTGGAGTGGTAATTTATGCGGTTTAATCTGCCCTTTTTGGTGGCACGAATAACACTTTTTGAATAAGAAAACGTAACTGTACGATGACCCCGATATTCAATTGTAGAAAAGCTTTAAAATAAATGAAACTTGAGTATTACTAAATAATAGGTTAATTCTATGAAAAATGTCGTTGAATTTACCAATGATCACGTGAAAGTTTAGTATTCGGGCGCGATTTACTAGTATCCAATTTTCAAGTATGTATTCTAGAAAAATATATGTGTATTAAGCCCAATACCTGTTTAAACAACGTTTTAACCATTATAAATGCAGACCTACGGTATGGTATAACATTACTCCATTTTTTATACCTGACATCCTGTTTCATGTAAGAATTTCAACATGTAGGGCGCCTGTGTAGGTAGGGTCAGTGACGTCACACTTTCAATTTTCGCAAGTGAAATCTGAAATGTGGGTGGATTTTTTCGATTTCACTGTATCATATGATGTACCCAATACATTTGTGTGTAGGTTGAATCGCGTAAAAAAGAGTAGAAATCAAATAATGTGCAGGTCCGATTAACAGAAAAACATTCTTTGGTGAAATTCATGAAACTGACGGGTAATTGTACCGGGAAATTTGTACCGTAGATTGGGATGTGAATGGAAGCGGGCGTTTATTAAAACGCTGCAGGCCATATTATAAGGCGATAGAAACACTGTTTTGAGCCCTATGTTAATGGCATTCCTGAGTGACTTCCTAAACAATGGATTGCGGCATAAATAATAAGGCGTGGGCGAAGGAGGGAGTCGGTGACATCAAGGACGCTGAAATCTAATATATTTCAATCGTCTTAATTTACGGCAGTCTCTTCTCTGGCGCTATGGTTTCTAGTGCTTTTCTTTATCATGAAGTATTAGAACAGTATCATCACGGAATAGAAATATACCGGTTTATGCTTCTAGCCATCGTCATTAGCATTTTGTCGGTAATACAGTTAATCCAGTTATCCCTGTCCGCTGACCTATTACGAATGCTTTCAGATATATATATATATATATATATATATATATATATATATATATATCGACAATTTTAATGGACACAGCTTGAACAACTTTATTTTATAGAGTCGGGAGCGGTCATACGAATGTGAAAGTTGTCCCCTTCATTTCACAGGATATTGTTAGATTGCCGGTAGACTAATTAGGCCAGTGTGGGTACAAAGTAGGAATAGTGATGCTACTGTGAGCCCTCCGTATGTGACGTTATTCCTGGCGCTTTGACGAGCTTTGGGAAACGGTAAAATAAGGACGTAAACTCGCACTTGAGATAATGTCAGGGGCGGGTTGATAGCCCGGTGATATGAATAATGGTTTGTGCCCAAACTTCGCGGTGGGCCTAACGGCGCCCGATTCCTTAAAAACAGCGGGGTCCGTCCCCCCATATCAATATTCAAGCGGCGGCCCGAGGGCGGTTGGAGCGTCGCGGCGACTGCTGACAGCGTCGGCCGGAGCCAACAAATTTGTCAGCCGGCACATCTCCACCATCCGCGGACTTGGAACCGGTTCAAGGCTTGCGCCCGTCGAAACGAACACAGCTTCTTGATGAGGAATTAGCTCCTAGAAGTAATAGCCCTGTACTCAACGATTAGCGCATAGCCTTGCCCGCTCTTATTATATTTTTCTTAACCTTTCCAACATGAAATAATGTATTAGCCATTCTATTTCCAAGATTTTCGTTACACGTTTCGACTTGTTACTGGAGATGCGTTTCAGATCCCCAAATAGCTAGTAAACGCACGATTAAATTGGTACCAAACTGGACTTACTGAATCGAGTTACAGCCATTGCAATCCGTTCAATCCGTTACGATTTGTTCACGAACTAGCAGCTTCCATTCGAAACTACCCGATCACTCCTTCAATTCGACGGCTCTCCTCATGAAAATCTCCAGCGCCGCCTTAAAGAGGAAATGGCCACGTGATTTTCTCACTACCCAGTAAGCGATGAAGCTGGAGTACCGTCCGTAGGTAGATTAAAAGTACCTTCGTGTTATTAAATCGCGCTGTCACTAGATATAATTAAATATTGTAGTCGTGACTCAAAATAAAAAAAGTATATCCAGCTACAGAGCCCTGTACTTACTCTACA
Source organism: Lethocerus indicus (assembly GCA_019843655.1). NCBI lineage: Eukaryota > Metazoa > Arthropoda > Insecta > Hemiptera > Belostomatidae > Lethocerus > Lethocerus indicus. The sequence goes on along the minus strand of JACDQD010000103.1, from coordinate 9,480,548 downwards.
CGCGGTAACCGATCTCTGTACTGCACTGTATACGCATAGATTATACGTCCTGTTAATAAAATCGGCGAACGTCCATACTCGGTTGACTGCCCTCTATTATCTCTTGTGCAAAGTATAGTTTAAACTCTAATTTGATTTACTTTGATTGCAGGCTGCGTCTACCAGTTTTCCTGTTACATGAAGGCCGCATCGAAACAACGATAAGGGTAATTATCACATTATTTTCTGGAGCATGCCTATTATTATCCGTATCTGTTTCGACTGACAATTGTTTTAGTAATAAGGACCTCCGCACATTTGCAGTTTTAGTTCTTTAATTACTTAAAAGAACCACGAACATTCGCCAGTACGATTGTACGATATTCTAGTCTGCAATTTAATCAGGGAAAACTAATAAGATATAAACCCTAACCTAAAGTAAATGCTGAAATTTCGTGTTTTTTAACATTTCATTTGAACGATATTTTAATGTTCAATGAAGCCAGTACTAACCCAAGAATTTTACCAAACCAACCATAACTTGTAGTATTTCAAATGTTCGCTCCCAAGAAACACTCCAGAAGGCGGGTATCCATGGAGGTGGGTTGTTTTAAAGTCAGCGATAAATCTGTGAGGGAAAATGCTGTCGGCGTTGAGAGATTTATCTATGATTCCGAGTACCAGGGGATAATAATGTTGTCCCGACTATAAACAAATCAAATTATTACCTCCGGTCACGCCGCCCTATGGCCCTTCCGAAAAATTTACCCGCAGAACCGGCCACCGTGGTTCCGATAGACCGGCCCCTAATAATAAATAACGGCGCCTATTATTTTCGAAATAGTGTCGGGGCGAACAATCGATGGGATTAGCAGAGTTGGGCTATTATTCAAGATTTAGCTGGCAGCTTGACAAATGACCCCGCGCGGCTCGGTCGCCGGTGTACACATTCTTGTGCACTTGACCCGGGGGACTTGTTGTGTCTTGAATACACGTGCTCCATATGTAAAACTGAATTGGCCGCCGCCGGTGAGGGGGCCGGCCCGTGATTTAGAAAACATACTCCGTTTGATTCATTGTGATTTAATGTCTATGTTTCGAGCATTTGGGATTAGGCCCCTCTTCGTTTTGAATTCGAACGTTGTTTCGAAATTGTATACTTTTCAATTGGCAGCGATCTGCAACACAGGATGGGCCAGTTATCTGATTGATTAAATTCAATTCAGCTGACCCTCCGCTAGTTGAATAACATAATCAAATTAGCTGGTATTTCAATACTGATTTATGTTTGTTCCGGTAGGATCTACCATCCATGCCGCCTACGATGGCTGATCGAGCTTAATTCGATGCTCTGCCCTTGCATTTCATTTATAGTTATAGCAACAATAAAACTGTGCACTAGCTGATTTGGTCCTAATCTGGGACCGGTTTTGGCTTCTTGCCATCTTCAGTAGCGTCCAGTGGCTGTCCACGCTGTCACTGACGGACTGACTATGGCGAGAAGCCGAAAATCGGAAGATCGTGATGTATTTCATATATTATGTTAAAGCACCTTTGTGATCATTTTAATGATCCGGGGTCGGTGTCCTTTTTCTAGTTATCTCACGATGAATCATTCTAGGCGTCCGTGTTTTTTCGGCTCGGCAAATATAACCTCGGGGAGTAACAACCCGGGAATTTTTTCGTCCTCTTATTTAAAAGTTTGAATCAATATTTAAATGCGCTCAGAGTGTCAACTAGTAAACAGCGGTTGGGTGGGTATCGCCTGTCGCCTTCGGAGCGCTGGTAAAACAGAGAATTTGTTTGCCTCCCAGTGCCGGTAAAAGGACGTTATCGCTCGGTACAAAACAGATAAAACGTTTTCTCGTTCATTTAGGTATTTCTGTAGTAGATACGAAGCTATTTCATTTGATCGTATAAGATATGCACGGAATTTCAATCATCAAATAATAAAAAATAGTCGGGAAAATTTCCTTAATTACTTAAGTACCAGTAATCCATTAGCACCCATTAGTTTCGATGGATAAATTCGTCCTCTCCTAAGCACCCGGTAGGTGACATCATGGTCCTGTATGACTTCATTGTTGAATGACAGACTATTAAGCTAATCATTGCAGTTTTATAATTAATTATCGTGGGTTACTGGGGTCGATACAGGTTGCCGTTTAGTTCATGTAATTTACCCGAGGAATTGACTCGGTTAATTCAGGGCATGATCCTGACGTTATAACTATAAAATGTCTCCTGTTAATGAGGCATAATTTATTCATTCAGTTCTATCCGTTCGCATTGCTTTCTGCCCTAAAATAGTTTTTTTTATCGATATTTTAAATTCTGTTGGGAGTGTCGTACTTCTATCGCTTCTGAGGTTATTTTAGTTTTTTCGCCTATTAACTGAAAATAATTAAGTCGCCTACGGGTGAAGATGACACTGTCATCTCTGGTATCTGTCCTTTAGTTTTGATGGTGAGGGGGGGGGTGACAAAACCGTTGCTTGTTCGGGCCGTGTGGAGTACCCCCGCGGCGAGATGATTTGTGGAGTGGAACGAGCGGCGGAAAGCTTTACTGGGGCGTTTTACGGTCAGATGAGCCACGTCGTCTTTAGGACTAAATCCCCATTCTATTGCTATTGCCGGCCGAATTTATGTTTCGATTCAGACGAGGTCGTAGAAAACGCGTCGTGCATAAAAAAAAAATGAGGGGCAAAAAGCGCCGCCTGGGGGCCGGCTCAACCGTAAATCCTCGTTATACGAGCCGTACCTCTGTCGTCCACCGCAATTAAACCCAGCTCGACAACGCCTCCGCACCCAATCCTCACCGAAGTCGGCACTTTCACCCAATTTTCTGGGGCTGACATGATAGACAAATTAACAGCCTTTAAGATAAAATCTTGTACGATTTAGTTTTAAATAGCTGGTTCGCCACCTATTAGTTACTAGGTATTCATGCCCAAATCCGATCTAATGCCCGACCAATGAAAAGATCTTCTATCTTGGTTAATATAATTTTTTTCCATATCATTCGTTTACAATTCTATGCTAATCCGTGAGATTGTCGAGTGTAGACACTCTCAACTGTCCAAACTGTTAGCATGATTACATTGGTCTCTGTTAGCAGGAAAACATGTTTTGATGTAAGAGACAAGTAATATTTTGACTGAAATAGGTGAGAGAACTAAATTAGATTGTGCGCCAATAGATCGCGCCGCTACCTTACACTTAATAAATTGAGTCTTGCAACTTATGGACCGCTTTGTGAGTTTCCCAAAAGTGTGTCAATTATCTTGTTTCAAATTATGTTCAGATTTATGCGGTCTTTACAAATTCTTATATTATTTACTTAGAATTACAAGGTATAATTTATGCTCAAGAAAAGTAATTTCGCTGCATCGCCTCATATTTTATTTTAGCTGTCAATTTTAAGGGGAGAAATTAACGCCTGCTGGGTCCCCGTGGGTGGGCCTCCAATACGGTTTCGGCTAATTGTTTAATAATTTGTTCGTATTCTTTTCCCAACATCATCCGGCTATAATGCATTGCTCGGTGTCAACACTCAAAATATTAATAGCCGACTAATTTCCCAGAACAGGACCGATGTTGTCCTACATGGGAACAAATGACAGTACGCGGTGATTAATGGCAGAGTGGTTTTCTTGTTGAGGGCATTCGTCGGATTTTTTGGAAGTTTAAACGGAACTCGGAGGTCCGAGGTTGTGTTTTTTTTCAATTCCGAAACCAGATGTTTCGGAGTTTCCAAAAATTACAACTCCCCTTGTTAAGAGCAAAGCGTTAATATATAAATCATTTCCCTCGTCCATTAGTCAATTTGGAACATCCGCATTCCTATTATAAAAATACCTGTATAAAAAGTCGTCTCTATCAACATTCTTTCTCGCCGAAAATTTGCAGGCCATATTCTCGTCCAATATAAAATAAGTGTGGTAGTATTAAAAAATTTTCCTAAACGTCTATTATTTACAAAAATGTGGGACTGCAAAATAAGTGAGTGTTTGAAGTGTTACCCACCATGAGCAAAGTATTCCTTTAACGTAAACCTGTATTTTCTTATAGACTGGACTTGATTTCTTGTTATCTGACGAGAGCGATGGAATGCAGGCATTGTTTGCGTTACGTACACTGTAATACTTTATACGCCTATTAGTTCTTGGCATTCTTACTTGCTGTAATTGTTTCTAGTTAACCACTAGAAATTCTTCGGTGTTGTGAAGTTTTTTTTATAATCTAATTCAAAAATCCAGAAATATTTGATATTACCACAAACTGAAATTAATATTTTGGAAATGTATGAAACGTGCAACGGACTGGTACTACTCCGACAATAATACTTAAGAATAGACGTGTTAGGTGGTGCCGCTGTCGACAGATATCGGAAAGTAACGCGGGACCAGTTACCTGGGCCCTACCTTAGTTTCTCCTTATACCTGACATAAGTACCTTAAATTTCCACACTTCCTTGCCGACCATTATACCTTGAATAAGTGTGACGGCGCCTAAAGACGAGTGTGGACTGTGACAAACCACGGGACTGTAATTAATTGAATAAAAATTGTACATAACCTCCACTAACGCACCAATGGTATGGTTAAATGATTATGCAGTAGTGCGTTGGAAACCTGATGCAGTGATATTTATGAGACTCTAAATGCTGTATAAGCCACAGGACAGGAACATTAGGATTAGTTTGTGACTGGAAATAGGCTCTATAAAACCGATTAAGCTTTTTGCGAAACATAAATATTTCGTTTAGACTATTCCACTCCTAAAATCACATGATTTTGTCGTTGAAAGTTGAAATTTATTTTTTTCAATCGCCCAATAATTGGGACTCTTTAAATAAATAGTAGATCGGGTCGAATTGGTGGTTTTTGTGGTGGAAAGAGATATCGTATAAAATGTTGGTTGTGAAGGAATTCAACTGGCCTTATATTTACACTGGTTAACACGGGGGCTGAAGCGTGAAGGAGAGTGGACCTCGCCCTGTCAAACCACTTGACCGATGACTCTGTCTTATTGCCCTATTGTCAGCATTTTGTTGTGGTCACGATCCTCAATTGCACCAATTTGGTTCGTTATTCAATTTGTATTAAATAATTTCTATGCATATTGATGATACGTTTACAAATTAAAACCGTTAATAATACTATTAACACCGTTTAAACGTTTTATCGTCGCTATTTTCAATCCATATTTGCTTTATGGACAATATATCAAGCGAAACAAAAATATTTATATATATATATATTGTATTATAATTAATGAAGGTTTGAAGAGAGAGAATTAAAAGAGACATCTCAAGCCGATCGGTCGAAGCCGGGTGAAACAATGGCCCATTAGGATTGTACCGGGGTCGATGAAGCGGTCATCAATCGGAAAGTGACGACGGAGGGAAACAAGAGACAGATAGACGTCGAACGGCCGAACGGAAGCCTTCTCACAGGGTAGTGGCCCTTAAAAGGGCTTTTTCAATTTTTTTGCCGAAGAAGGGCGACCGGCCGGACGACAACGGGACGGGAGGGATGCCGGCTAACGAGGCCGCATTCCGCCCCGGGGTTGGGCTCAAATAGATTATAGGAGCATTGCCGGCCCAATAGCATAAGACAGGTACTGCGCCCCGTGAGTAAATAAACCGGGGCTGCCGTCTCCGGAGGTAAATCATCGGGGAGGAGAAAAGCCCTCCCCTAATTTATTACCCATTATACGCCGCTTGATGTATGGTCCTCCCTTAAAGAAAAAACGATTCTTCCCTTCTCTTTGAACCAAAGGTTTTTGGCATTAACATCTGAATTTGAGGAGGCTAGAAACCGAACGTTTTAATAAACGCCCATTTGTAGCGTTTCATAAATTAATTGTTGGTTTGTTTGCTCTTCACCTAATCACAAGGAATGGTTATAAATGGTTAACAAATTATATCCCGCGATCGAAAATATCCACACGATCTTTTATTCTTAGATTTAGGGAAAAAGTTTTTAGATTCACTCACAGTTTTAATTATTAATTTTATTGAATCTTTAAAAATGAATTTTTAAGAGCTATTGTTAAACGTACCCTACTTATATTGTCAGTACATTAGTCTGTAAAAAATCCTGAATAGGCATCAGGTGTTTGGCTTAAAAATTCTTTTCTGTGTCTGTTCTTCTATTCTGTTCTGTCTTTAAAATACCTCCGAAGGGGTTGGGACCTTGTGGGTTGAGCAAAGCCGGCGCAGAGCCGGAGCATCCCCGTCGAGCCAATCTCCCTAATTTATAGCTCTCCCTCTACTGGTGATGAATGGTGCTCTCCCCCAGCTCGGGCCCCCGCCTCCGAACCGAGGGGGGAAAAAAACTAAAGCCACGGTCCTGTGTCTCGCCGGGGCCAGCACTCCTTTCATTATAATCCTCGGGCCTCGAAATATCATCATTTCTTATAAGGCAAGAAAAGAACTAACTAATCCGGGACTTTATAGGCATTGAAGACCGGGCCGAAGAACCGGAGTGATTTCCCGCCCCCTCCCCCCAAATGAGGGGTTCCGCCTTGTGAATTATCAACTCAGATGTTGATAGCCAGCTTTTAACGGTCCGTAATAAAAACGAAATATTTCCCAGAGACCTTCATCAGTCCTGAAATTTTGAAATTTATCATCAAATAAGAGTAGATACAAGACAGTATAATTTTAAGATCATTCCTAGTCTGAGAATTTAAATTCTGGTACATTCTGTATGCATGGAACAAAGTTTCGGTGCAGAAACTGCGATACGAGGTTCTTTGATACAACTATGCTTTCAAATGAATATTCTGGAGTTATTCTATTTGTAATTAAGGATAATTCTTCTACAGCGAATGGAAATCCACCTCTGAGAAAAATACTTCGATTGAGATGAGAAGGCCTATAAGTTTGCGGTTTTTTCACCCCGTTTCAATTTTGATTTACGTTTTGGGTCTAAGGTTTTTCCACTCCTGAAAATATTTAGTGCGCTCCAATTTCTGTGAGGATGTTCAGGTTGATAGTTCATTATTTGCCATTATTCGATAGTATATTATATTACTGGGGTTTTTGTTAGTACTTACGGTTATCTTCGAAGCAAGTAGCTCTTGATAATTATAAAGAACTGCCAACATACGCTACTTACAGAGTCGTGAGCCTTCGAATAAGTCTTGATAAATTTAACATTTGTTGTTTGCATAATTTAAAGTATGCCACGACCTGAGGCTCGATTGTTTATTTCGATACCGATCGAGTACACGTTTCACGTACGCGAAACGGCTCTCCGTCCAAGTGGTTTCAATAAAAAAGCTTCAAGATGTAGAGATTATGTTCAGTAAAAACAATGCTCGTTAACGGAGGGAACGGCTTGTGTAGTAACTCCATTAAGCCGGTATTCAAAGGGGCCATAAACACTCGACCGATAGGCTACTGATAATTGTATTTATTTCGACAGAGATTATGTGTATCGGAGATAGGGATCTTAAATATATTAATTTATTTTAGAAAGCCCCTATTATTGAAACTTACCTTTCTTCGGTAAGGTATGCATTATTGTATGGGGCGGCGTGGGATTGAGCTCAAGGAGTCGGTCCGTAGGTGAAAGCCTGTGGGACCACTCCCGGGACAATGTCGTGGGCATGCGATTTAGAAATGCGTTTCGAGCAATTGGAAAAAAAGTGAAACCGACATTATTATTGATCGTCGTACACCTGGGAAGATAACTCGAAAAAGAGCTTACATGAATATTTCCATTTGATGTCTATTGAAATCGTTAGAGCTATTGTACTGGTAAACTGTGGAAAAACACAGTTTATTCCCTCGACCAATAAATCACTGAAAATCTAAAATTTGGCAAAACTGAATACGAAAATTTGAGTTCGATTAAAATGAAATAATATTTTTTAATACAGGCCAGATTATCGAGGCCGCTAGTTGTAATCGAACAGGTAACTAATAAATTGTATTACGAATAAATTTATTATTCGGTTACCCGTGGGTACTGTAACAGCCGAAACAATACCACCCTCGTCTTAGCGTGTCATAAAGGATTCCACGCCATGGGAACTGAATTGCGTTTGGTGCCGGTCCTTTTGAAACACATCCAGCTGTTAATACCGTTCCCTGTTATGAGTAGAAAAGAAAGGAACGGGCCCGAAATGGCCCGGTATTTGTCAACGGTTCGGTAACCGTCGTCTCGGCCTCGTCGAGTCGTGTTTGTTGGTCCAGGATAAACGGAACGGCTCGTGGGCAAATGTAACTCAATGTTAGGTGTTTACATGGTCTGGCGGCGCAAACACTTCAGAATTCTATTGTAAGACTGTCGGTGCCCCCTCTAAGCTGTTGCCCCATTGGATTCCTTTTAGGTGTCAACGATGTTCTTAAAATTTTTTACTTTACCGGAGTTCGGAGTAAATTTAGACTCTCTAAATGTTTGCCCCTCGCTGGAAAACCGTGTCTTGTGTCGGCATCGTTTACTTATAATTTATACCAACTATCGACATCACCTTTTCGGTTCATAACTGCACAATCCATTTAAATAATGTTACTGCGATTGTCCGTTGGTTAGATTTGAGTTCACACATCCATGTCCAGAGTGGGAACTGAAAAACTGTTCTTCTCTTTCAACAATTCATTATTCCCCCGCTTTAATCGCTTATTAGTAAACATGTATAACATCTATTACACAATTATACTGAAGCAAATCATGTAAACTATGCATGGAAATACGGGTTACTGGAACCTTCATTGTTTTTAAAGAACGTTTTTTAGACAACATTTCTCTAATATTAGGGATTATTATGAGCGAATATGTTCAGAATGGTTAGGTGTGTTTTGGCCGAATAAAATTTAAGTTTGAAGCAGCAGCAAGGACGAAGAGGATCAGAGTGGGGTCCGAACCGGGCGTGGGGCCCTCTTATGTACAACCTCCGGATGCAACAAAGGAGTCAATTAATTTCAAGATGGAATGCGGTCTAGGCCAACCTATCGGTGCATCGTTGAGCTCCCAAGCTGCGGGCCACGTCGCTTTTTTATCATCTTGCTATTTAGACACCCCACAAATAGAACTCACAATGCCATTAGTGTTTAAGCTGAAGTTTATCTCCGATAGCCTTAACCTTAAGCGAGTAGATTAACTTATCGCCCTGTAAATAGAATCTTTTTAACGAATAGGAAATTTATATATGCATAGAACATATTCGCTCATTGATTGGGTTCAATGTTCGCTATATTCGGTAGCATGAGAAACTTACAATGTGGCCCATCTATACGGCCAAAATATTCAATGCCAAGTAGTCAAATCCGGCATAGAATCGCAGAGTGGAGAGAGGAAATCGTATGATATATCATTCTCTCGCGTTATATATATATTTATGTAATGAAATAAAACTACATTTTATTGAATGGTATTACATTCAAATATAAGATAGCTACAGAAGCGGTGAACTTAGTTTAATTGCTAATGAGAACTTGGTACTGACATGTATGACTAAGGTTAGCGGAGCGCTACTGACGACTGCGAGAAGCCAAAACCCGTCTAACGGAGGAATAGACCGAGAGGAGACAAAACCTATTGGGGTGATGTAAATTCCCACACAGAACTCTCGGGGGCATCTCCTTGACACTTCCGCGTTGATTTTGAGTCCCACGAAAGACCTGGACAAAACTCGAGGAGCCAGACGCGTACGCTCACACTTCCCGTCAAAAATTATGAATAGGCGGAGTCCTCGATCGGAGGAATTTTGAATGGGGACGGGAGTTGAGAAAAGGAAGCGTGAAAGAGGTTGGAGAGCTCTCCCAAGGGAGCCAGGGGCCCCGTGATTTGTCTGATATGTGTCGAAGTTGTGGACCCGTCCCCCGGTGCAATTGGGACCTTCCTGTTTGTGCTTTCTCACCGGGGTCCTTTATTGTGCCGGTTACTCCTCCTTCGTACCGGCCTTCACAATACTTGTGTGCGTTAATAGCTTTGTTGAATACTCCCTCTGTCGGGACCACCGCAGCCTCCTTCGCCGTCCCACAATAGCTTCAAGAGCCGGTGTCTGGATTTAGGTTTTTTATTTCGATTTTCCTTCCCATGAACGCGACCGAACAATAAAGGACGGTCCGCGTGCAGTCTAAGCCCACGACGGTATTGTACCTCCTTAACTACAGCACTGTTCCTATAATTCCCTCGAGCTATTTGCGGGAAAGTCTAACATTGTGACAGTAAAAACAAAATAATGATTGCTAATAATTTCGAAACAAAGTCACAACAGACTCTAATTATGATAATTAAAGAGTTTATCTACAGATGCGGTTCATTGTTAGGTACTATTCCTTACTATCAGATGGTTTGTCCAATAGATGATCGTCTTGAATATTTTTGCATTTGTCTAGATTATATATCATTCTTTAAATAATTATTAAAATAATCGAGAATTTATATTTTTTAACAAACTTTGTGTGAGGTAATCAATAGACTTTCATAGAGCATTTCTGCATTTCTTTCGAGGCTTCCACTGCGGTCACATTTTTTAAAGTGATTAAAGCTCCACCTTTCTGCACTAATGTTTGGGCCATCTGATAAATGGAACTTTAACTTTGGCGATGATTATCTGTTTGAAAAACTATACAATAAACGGGTATAGGGGGGGTTGGCACATTTCGGAAACGGATGACTATTTTAAAACTGTCTCTGAAATTAAAGGAAATGTCGTCATTAACATGTTAAGATGCGCAGATAAGATACGCGATCACGCTTTACGATCTTTTCAGGTGTGTCCAAAAAGGTTCTGAGAAATGCCTCTAAATGGCCGAATATACGGTCGAATTATACAATATATTAATGGTTTATTTTCATTCCTGCTTTCTGTATTTCATAATGTAAAGAGTGAATCCGTATTATTCAAAACCTAATAACCTCACTCGGAAATAGAAAAGAACGCAATCGACATTTTAAGTGTGGACCAGTGTCGTATTTTATAGTGGTCGATTAGTCTAGTGGACTATATATAATTGAATAATAATGATTTTATAATATCATCGACGTGATGGCGTTGTGAGACTTAATTGGATATCCAATAAAAACGTTTTAGGTAGCGTCCTTAAATACTCCACGTATATGGTAAGAGTAGAAATACATTCGAGGCAATGAATTCCTCCAATTTTGGCGACGGGAATTGCTGATTGCCCATTGTTCCATTTTAAGAACCATTTCTGTGAACTGGAACATGTCCAAAATTCCAGGATTGGAGCCTGGTGTTTTTACTACCGGGCGGTTTTCATAACATCGTTTTAACCAAATCTGCAGACGTCGATTAGGATGATTGTAAATTACAACGACAGAACGATAAATTGTCACGTTTGTCATATTTCGCGTGAATTTTACTCTGGTACTGAAAATTGTGTTATGCCGAAACTGGTCTGACAAATTACCAAAAACGCGTCGGAAAGTTATATCATTGTTTGGTTATTACTATTTAGTCTTTCCTTTGTAATTATTCTCACAAATATGAACTTTTGGTATCAAATGTCTCTGAATTTCGAAAGTATCGCTTCACGTTTTCGTCACGGGTGCCTTATTTATTATAAGTAGACATTTCGCAGACGTGGCATTGAAATAAAAATAAAGGGAGTAAGACGACGAATTTCCTAGAGAATTTCGATATAGTAGAGAAATCTGAACTAAGTTATCTTTCTAACTCGGTAGTTGAGATGTTCTTGTGGCACTAAACTAGATGTGTCTCTAGGCGTTAATGTGAGGGAACAGAGAGGCGTCTGTTGGCCGCCAGTATAGTGCGCAGCCTTGTCCCCAGATAAAATAAACACGCGCACAAATGCCCACCCGCGCCTACCAAAGTAGCAGCAGATACAACACACGTTTGTTTTAAATAACATATTTTATGTTACCTTATTTTCGGTTACTTATATTTTGGTTACGACCAGTAAATATAATCGCGTTAGATATGTAGCGTGTATTGAAATCCTCGTCCAATTCTTGTATCGAATCCTATACGCTTATGCACAGTTTCTGGTAAACGGAACTGGTAGGCAGATCTATTAAGGCTGGTTATATTATTTTTAAATTCTTTATGTGTATGTCATTACAACTGCCGTTGACATTAATATAGTTTCAACAATTTCAGAATAATATCAATTGCAAAATAATTGACGGATGTGTGGGCACCAAACAAATAGGAGATGAATAAACTTTCCTAGAATTTAGCCGGGGCTAATTAATATGTCGGGCGATGGCTGGGAGGTATGCCTGGGAGGTACGTGACAGAAGTCCCAGGACTTCTCCTCGGTCCCGTGCCGGCTGCGAGAGGCGCCTGAATGTCTGAACGGCGGAGGCCAACCAACGTAATTGGGGACATGACTCGCGCCACGACCGACCCGTTCCTGAACCTTTAGTTACGTCTCCCTTTAGTTCACTTCAATCTCTCACAAGATGATTTCTTACGGCGCAAAAGCTCAGTGAGGGTTTTACCTTGATACGCGGTTAGCCAGATTCCTTTGGGTAATAGGTGAAACTGAGGAAATTGAAGATTCTTGGAACCTTACTCTGACCTTGTGTTTGGAAAAAATATTCAGACATTCCCCAAGAACCATTATTTTAATCCTCAGCGAGTTTCTCAAGAACATTGGCGCCTTTTGTACGAGTTTGTCTTCAGTAGGTAGAGCGGGACGAGTATTTTTTTTAAAGGTTAATGATTCTTAAGACTTGCCGAGGTTTTCAATGTTTCTATTTATTATCACATTTCATATTTTCTGATCGCTTTTATTCTAGCCCTTTAGTATTTTTTTTCATTCATCGCCTCGTCACGCCGTTGAACGCTCAGATTGGGCTGAATGCCTCGGTCAGCATTCCGAAGTAAATAATAAACGAATCGGTACGCCAGATGTGAATAAGTAGGGCCGAAACTGCGTATAAAGATTCGTTTAAAAGTATAATGCCCCGTGTTTTTACGGCCGTGCGGATGAAACTGGCGAAGGAGTAATTTATCATGGGGTACACGATGTGCGCTGTTGAATGGCGCCTTCCCGGTCGAGTGGCGCCGTAGACGGATGCCTCGATATGCGGGCCTTTCCTACAAGGAAGCGATTCAACCAACTAACGGTGACACACGGGCAAGTCCTTCCTCTTAATCCCGCACGTGGATGAAAGGAATCAGAAAGTTTATTCTAATTTCGATGAAGTATCTTTAATGGCAACAAATGTAATCGCGTAGTTTTAGGAAGCATCCGGTCGTATTAGACGTAATTTTGAATTATTTAATGCCTAAAATAGTTATGCCATTTCGAAGGTACGATCTTGATCTATTGTCATCATTTTTTCTATTGGGGGCCGGTCATGGTGGGAGGGGCATGCGCCCCTTAATTATTTGGGGGTAGTTATGGGGCGGGGGCAAGCGTCTGCCCATCGATCACGGTCTCAGCGCACGGTCCGTGCGGGCGATATTTATTGGGTGATTTTTTTAAATGCTCGTCCCGCGACCTGTGGCGCGTTCGAGCGGCACCCACCTTTCGGTAGGCGGCCAATAATAGGCCGTTACGACCGGACTCGGCTCTTCGATTCGATTCGGTCGATTTTCTCGATCCGTCGTGTGAAATTGGAATCTCTGGGAGGGCAAAAACGTGGTGGAAATCGCCGGCTTCCAAGATCCGATGTGATTCACAAAATTTACTTTTGTTTCATTTCTATCAATCGGTAATAAATCGGTAACACATTAATATAAACAACTTCATGCTGCCTCAGTGGATGCTGAGGTACAATATAATTGTACATTATAATTTATACCAGGGAATGAAAAACCCTGCAGAAGTAGATATTACTAAAGAACGTTATTCGATACTTATTTATTTATATATGCGTAGCAATATAAATGCGTAGAGTTCCCATGTAGATGAGCCTGGAACGTTTCATGAAAGATATAATTTATTAATACATCCTGGCACAAGTATAAATACGCGGCCGATATAATTTTGACCCGATTTCACCGAAGTATGGATTAATGCTATTGAAGTTTGAGTACTATTGAACGTTGCAGCAGACAAGGGCGAATGCAAAATGAATGGCAGACAATGTACAGCTTTGGCCCCTTATAATTGTGAGGTGTGATTTATAATCTCCGGGTAATGCATTTAGCCGTGTACCGAACCAACCGAACGCACTTTGATCGTGCAGTCGGCGGAAATAATAAATTGTACATTATTAGGCGCGAGGCGTCTCGGTTCGAGTTCTGGCGGATTTCTGGCTCCTCTTGTGATTTTCTTTTTGCGCATTTGAGAAATGGCCCATCGACACGTATCAGGGAAGTTTGAGCACAGAATACCGCAGTAAAGACGCTGTTTGCAACCCGGAGATACCGAATAACGCATTTGAGGCTTCTTCGGACATGAACTGTTTAGAGGTAGAATACTCCCAGGGATTTTGACACCAATATCAGTGTCAAATTGTACCGAATATTAGATGAAATTAATACGTTTTTAATAAATAGACCGATTTCTAGTATATTAATTATATGATTTGTTTCCGTTTGAGATCAAAATCAAAACTGTGATATCCAATATTCAAAATAACCATTTTTGAACTGGGAAAACGCAGTTATCAGGAGCTTTGTTCCTGAAGATTCGTTGTTTGGGGTCGTGAAGCAACAGTTGAGAAAATTACAGCGTCCTCTGAACACGATGGTATTTCGGAAGAGTCGGAGAAAATGACTTCAGGACGCCTCGCATCGACGGTTGCTTCTGCTAATCGATACCAGCGGTCAGTTGGGCTGTTGTAGCCCTTCAGAGTGTCTCAACTGGAGACACATTTTGTCCGCTTCTGGGCGACTGTAAATGGGTTTAGCTTGTAGGGGCTGGCAGAGTTGACGACCTGCCACGGAGAGGACGACATTCCACTAATGGCCGTACTGTCAATTAATTTCTAATTAGGACCTAGAAGCTTTCAGGTGATCTCACTGGGATGCATCATTTCCGAAGTATTGTTGATAGTTTAATATTTATCTGAGATATTCATCTCAGAATTGATTCTAAACTCAGTTTTTTGAAGTGAATATTTACGCGTTAATGACAATTTATTACATTCGTATATTTATTTCTATAAAAAAATCGCTGGACTGTGAAATTATAGGTCGTTTAATGCGCTTATATATTAGCCATGGATATTATACTGTATGAAAATTATACGTCAGTTAGTCTTTATCAAGACGTTTGTTGCCCAATACGAAATAGGTGGTCGAACATTTTGAACGAATTCCGATTAAAATAGACCGAAACGTCCGAACATTAATTAATACTGATGTTACTAACTACTACATTAAAAATAATGGTTCGCTCAGAATGTTTTGAAAATTATGATTCAGATGCTGTTTAATTACAATGTGGGTGAGTTTTAATAGTATATATTTATATCCGAACACTCGTTATTGCCGGTATAATTATGGCGATTCGAGTTCTGTAACTGTAAAACTGTTTTAATGGATCATTATAAAAAGTTGTCCCATCTTTTTTGAATGTTTATCGAATTAACGTCTTTGTTATCCCGCGGTGGAGGCGTGCCTAGATTGTGAGTCTGACCGAGGCCTGTTCACTATTTAAGGGTTCATGCGGCCTGAACTTAGCTCGAAAAAGCCATTAAGCCAGCGGGCCCATAAATCACGGATGGTTTAACAACACGGCGGGGTTAAACAATGGTTATCTATCTCTCCAACAATGACATCGCGATGAATCTTACCCAAGTCCTCTGTCAACAACGGGATTGGCTTAATCTAAATAACTAAATATTGTAGATAACAGGAACTTTTCGTACGATCCAAGAGCCTGGACACTCAACTGTTTCGTATTCGCCAGTTACTTGATATTTAAAGAAACATTTTATATCTTAATTTCTTCTGCTCCTACGCTAGACAGTATAGCTCGGTAGTGACAGTGCTACCTTATTCAAATTGTCAGAACAGAGGAGGTGATGTACGTGTATCTAATAACGGGTCAGAGAGCATTCGTGGTTAGTAGTACTGTATAATTCAACTGGTATAAATATCCGGTATTGATGGTCTAGGGCCGAAACGGGTCTATAACTCGTCAGGAAAAATGTGTGTTGAGCGATATGTTCCTCAATATATTAAGGCGGGGTTACGACTCACTGCCGGGATTTAAGGTTGTACGAGGAGAGGTTTCGAATTTCAAACACGGATATATTCCTCCCGGGGTTCATAAGCCTGTATTTTACGTTCAGCATAACCGACCGAACGGGAGTTTTTCTTAGCTCTGCGTTCAAAATTTATTCGGTCGCGGCCCCATCCTGTTGCGCGTCCGGAACTCTCTCGTTCTGTCTTTTATTTTATGTTTTACAATAAAATAAGCGGGAATTAATTAAGGAGTCCAAGCGCTCGGCGGCGGTGTCCCAAGGCCGGGGCTTATTCGACCGGGCAAAATACAACCAGATAAGAAAATAATTGGGCACGTATATAGAGAGAAATGCGCCGAGAAGTGGGACCGAGGAGAGGATGAGGTCTGCCGGCTGAGTTATTGCTCTCGTGCGGCCCGGCCCCGGTTGACTTGGGCGGGCTCCAACTGATAATCGGCCCAAATAAATATGCTAATGTGCCGATCGTGAGGGCCCCGCCGAATCGCGCTTTATTTTAACGACATCTTCATAAAACTATACTCCGTTCCGGAATCGGGGGATGAATCTCTCCACTGTAACAGATCCCGGATTTTACGGCCGGCCCTCCTTCTAGGAGATGTCTCGATTTGATTATACTTTCGCCTGTGTTGGTCACGCTTACTGGTCCTATTTTCTTCCCCGGACGTCGCCATAGAACGCGCAGAATGAATATTGACTTAGTTAACTTCATAAATGAAGCATCTACTAAAGTATGGCCTATGTTCCCAATCAGTATATTTTGCAAGTAGCCTGAATTTATAACGTCCATTAGAGTCATCGTAGAAATTCTCTGGTTTATTTAATATGAATTTAGCGTGTATCAAACTAGGGTTTACGTAGGTGGTCTGTTCAATTATTGCAAACAACACAATACGGTAATTAAGATTTTAATACTGCAATATACCACCAACATAATATAATTTCTATTATTAATAATGTTCCGAAGTAAATTTAACGGTACTTGAATTTCTCCAGAAACCGATTTCATTTCCCTGTGAAGAAAATGAAATGTCTAAGATTCGGAAACATTTCCGAAGGATTATATATCTGCTCTTTTTTAAAATTTATAACATTACTCCATTACAAGTAACAGTTACAACTCTGCGTTTTATAACCACCATATTCTAACTTTAAAATAGCCTACCTCTGCCGGAATTGGAACTGTCGAAATCTCTGTTGCAGTGAGCTTATTATTTCAGTTTTTATAAACGGGGACGAGACGGTTTTTTTCTTAAATCACATAAATGTTTTACACCTTGGCGTGACCAATGAAAAAAAAATGTTGGCAGGTGCCCGGAACTTGGGCTGCCAATTCGAGGTGGGATAGAGCTATTTGATTTGCATAAGAGTCGCACGATTTTTACCTGTTTTCTTCTTTTTACCTGTATTCTCTTAGCTTCCAGTGGTGTTGAAGGCCATTCCGCGCCGAAATTGAGACTTTTCTTTTCAATTTACTTGGAAATGCCCCCTAAAGTATCGGCGCATTTCAGCCCGTAACTGTTCATTGCAGTCCGCGTATCTACTACCATAAAGCATAAAAGATTTTGTATTTTGAAGTAAAATATTCTTTTCGTCACTCGTATTCTTTCGGACCATTACTCTCAACACTGTTAGAAAATCGAGATTGCCATACTGTTTGGGATGGATTGTTTGTTAGAAAGAATCGTCGAACGTTAAAATAATTTAATATTGTTTAACGTGAATAGACTCGAGGGAAGGAAGGATGAAATAACTGTTCGTGTTGTTGACTTTGGGAAATAAGCGGCCTGTAATTTTTACTTTATCTTGTCGCTCGGACCTGCAGGTACCCATTGTCAGAAAATCGCCGAAGGGTCCACCCGGCGGTAGATCCCAGTAATTTCGTCAAAACGGAAACTCTCGGAAGGGATTTTTGTCCCTCCTTCACCCGTTCATTAGGGCCGGGTCCGAAGCGTGAACTAAAACCGCTTTGGACGTATAATCCAGGCAATATTTATTGCCCGTGTGATGGGCGGTTTTGGTGGCAGAGGCCCCGTAAACACATGTATTTGTGTCCACGGGCTTAGGATCCGTCGGTTGTACACTGGGGAGCGTCTCCGCGGGCCGAATTCCACCTCGCCCGGCAGTTAGGAACCGAGGTCCACCTACATTTGCGGTACGCCCGGAATAGTTATCTACCGCAACCTATCATTACACGGGGTACCCACTCCCCCCTGGCCCCTCTTACCATCGACCAAACTCCCATGGGTACTTCCATTCCGCTATCTCCCGAGTGCGTCCCCGTACCGACCGACGCGCTCTGTACGCCCCCGTTAAACCGCAGCTCTCCAACCTAGAGCTCGTATCTCCCGCTCTCTATTCCTATTCCATTATCTGTTTCTATAGTTAACGGTAATCTGTCCCGACATTGTAACTCTTATGAGTTCGGAGGAAGGAGCAGTTGATACGACAGTTAAACCCGTTAAAGTGCTAATTTAAACGGTTTAAACGCTTACCATCCTCGAACTTGGCTTTTGTATAATTGCAATATGCTAATAAATCCTGAAAAATAATAGCATCAATTTGAAATATTTACGGGATGGCAATTACTGTAACTAATGGTGCTCTTATTATCTTGAGATGCCACACATTTCCATCATCGGTATTGGACGTTTCAATGGGTTGACACGGGATGGATTACATGGATTGCAGTTGTGTAGATTAAAGTTATTCGCAACTTATTGGTTCCTAATAATCCGTCCCGATGGACAGCTGATTGATGAAAGTTAATCAATCGGTCGGCGGTTCGGAGAATTTCGTGGATCGTGTCGTCCCAATCTTCGGAACGGGCTGTTAGGACAGCACACGTCTTCCTTTCGTAACCTGGACAGCGGCAATCCGTTAAACGGAGAGAGATACTTCCACTAATTAAGCTTCGCGATCGGATTCGGCTAGATCAGAAGGCCATGGACCGGTCTGTAGGGAGCCGAGTAAACACGAAATAAGAATCTAATTACAGGGCGATACTTTATTGGGCCGCATACCGCTCCTCCGATTATGATTAATGTTCCTGAAAACCCGTGGGACTCGTCCGCCTCGTGGGCCACTAAACCTTCCGCTCTCGGTTCTGTTCGGCCTGCCGCCCGGTTCTTTTTTTCCGGACATTTTTTCCTCCCTTTTTGGTTAAGAGCGGACGGTAGGAAAACTGGTTTCGGTAACTATTGTAGCCCTCTAATATAACAGCGGGAGGGGGAGGACCCGCATACCGGAGCGACCGGCCCTAGTAACAGTAGCCGATGGGCTCGACTCAGCCTACAACATCGATATTCTGGCATCCTTCCCGCTTCTCGCCGCCGCCCTTCTCTGTCCATTAGTTGTCGATGTACCGATAAACCGGAGTCAATCTGTAAACGCCCCGACGGCCCCGCGTGGACGTTCACCAAGTTAACAAGTTGAAACACAAAACGAGTTTTGTGGAAGCGGACATAATGGGGCTATCATCGCTAAGCGGGTTTCTCTACGCCCATCTAAATACGGCGATCATTATGGTTCAAGCGGGAAATTCGAAGTTAATGTATGAAGTTGCGTATATCAATTTGAATCGTCTAAAGAGACATCAAATTGACCTTTCGATAGTCATATGGTATTTCCAGATTTCCACTGAATACGACAGGGCGTTTAGTCATTCCGCTGAATATCAGAGAATAAACTCACTTTCACTCTTACATGGAAATCGAGATCGGACAACTGGTGCCGGTGATATTCACGGCAAACCTATTGGCTCTCCGCAACCCAACCGTAGCATTCTATGAATAGATGCACTCGGGGACCTTGGCATTTCTCTGTACAACTCCATGGGAATTTTCTCATGTCTTCGAGAACCGTAATTTCCTTGCGTCCATGTGCCGTCCACTTCGAGAGTGTTGAAAAATCACGGCGCAATACATCACACGGAAGGTTTTTCTCTTCAAAACCAGTATAATAGAGAACAGATGTTGACTTGCTGAAGAGTTTTAAACTCTTCATCCCGACTTTTTCTAGTTTTGCCCTGACCCATCTTTTGAAATAACGCGATGACCAATGATTATTGCGACCAATTTCCTTCCCACATAATGTACCATAAGTGGAGGCGGATTCGCTTACGTTCAAGGTCTCTGCTCGAGGTCGCCACCAGCTTATTTTATACTGACTAACATAAAACTGATTCTGTATTTAATTTACGGAACTGAACCTTCAATAAATCTTTTTGCTAAACCTTCCATCTAAGAACCGCGTGTACAATCCAACTGGTCGTACAATAATATTCAGTAAGCGTATTTTTATAAAAAGTAAGTAAATGATTTAAAAATATGAAAGTAGAATTGCGCCTAGGTTCTCTCTCTATATATATAATATTTGCATAACATGTATATACCACTATCGTTGTTCACCACATTGTAGGAATATTCTGTTACTCAACTGCCAACACGAAATAAGGATAGTTGATCTCATCCTGTTATGTTTTTGTTTAAATTCGGGAGAATCTACTGTGGCGGTGTAATATTAGAGGGTTCTTTACCTCCAGAACGGTTCAACCCACTCAACTCCATGCTTTGGTAAAGGGGGAGGGAACGGGGCAAGACCTGTTGAGGAACTAATGAAAAAAATAACCTTCTTCGGATATAATATTTCCAATTATAAAACAGCGCTTCTAATACCACTAATTAGTCGTACCGGTGTTGTAGGAGTGATTCAACCCAAGATTTTCCCTGTTTTGAGTGGAAAGGGAGCCAATATAAAAGTTTGAGCCCGAGCATTAGTAACGGTCGTGCTGAGCAACTGGCGTGTAATTGTAGAAACGTCGGTAGGTGAGCGGTGACGCAAGAGGCGGCCGCCAGCGGTTTTTCTTATTTGGTCCCAACCGAGTTAGAGGTCTTATTCGGGCCCGAGGGGCACGAACACCGGTCGGCTGGGAAAACGCTCGGCCTTATAAGAGCCCAACCCAGCTAATGGGCCCAGCTTCATTTGCCTCCCGACACAGCCGATTTAGCGTCCAATTAAGCGACAATGAAAAACTTTACTGTCGTCACCGGCCCAATTTATTGCCCCTACAGTTTAAATAATAGACAAACGCAATTTAATGAATTACGGTAAAGTGAAGTTTATATTTCAAAATAGCCATTGTATTGATATGATCGAGTATAATTCATATAAGGAATGTTAATATTGGTGCGATTTTCAGACTACTCTCACCTGTAAGTTCACCATCGTAATTAGCAACAATATATACCATATAGATTTAAAAAAATAAAATACAAGAATAAGAGCGCATAACTGATCCTAAGTCATCTAATTGAGCTATGATTCCACATTCCTATAATATTTGCCTCATTTGCCCATGATCAGTCTTCGTATCGACGGAATTATACCAATGTTATTCTAGTTATATCAAATTATTGTAATCCTCTTGGCTAATTAGTGCGGTTGCGTCCTTAACCGCTCTTGGTTTCTCGTCAAGGCCCCTCTCTATCTTGTTGAGTAGCAAAAGGGAAAAACCCATTCTCCCATTTACTTGTAGACTAGTAACGGTCATAGTTAAATGTCGTCGATCAAATAAGTAGTACATGCTGTTTTTATGTTTACATATATTTTTTTTAGGACAGCTCTAAAAGATTTAATATTTCTCTACTCAACGGCAATACATTATCTTCAATAGATGATTGGGAACTATGTTACAATTGGAATATAGAACAATGTATATATTTAACTGTCAATAGTTAAGTTAAAATATAAAACTATAAAAACGCGGAATTATCATTAGGCAAAATATGATGATAACGGTAGTCCGTTAGCATTACGTAAATAATTCCTTACTCTAAAGTCGAGCTTACATATGTTCACATTTTTTAGATATTTTAATTCTCGTTCAATTTTGTTCCCGTATTTCTTGACGCTTGAAACACAAATATTTCGGTTAAAATGAAATTGAAAGAAGCAACACAATTGACTGTATGATCGGCCGAGGGAGAATGGAAAGTGAAATTCGGCCTTACAGATAAAAAAGAAAGGAAGCGAACTGGTTAGCTGGATGGGGAAAGTACATCTCGTCCTTGACACTGTATCTGTATGGGGACTCAATAAGAGTGGGAAGTGGCCCCTCTTCATCTTCTTTCAACTGCTATATATAGCGCTACCGGCTCCACTTGGGGAACCACCCCCTCTTGTGCTCCTCCTTACTTCCTACTTTTATGCGGATGTTTTCTAAACAAATTTCGTTTATACGATAAGAAAACAAACGTAAAATATTATTTCTATAGAGGCCGATCCCGAGTTCGATACCCAGCGGCGGAACCACTGTTCGTTCAGTTAGAAATTTGAAGTGTAAAATTATCTGCCTACACTGTTATAAACGATTCCTTACGCTTCGGAAGAGGTCCACAGATTTGTGTCATTATCTTTTAGAATGAAACATAAATAATCTATTAAAACAAATTTCAGTGTTTTGACGTAACTTGTGTATCTGCTAATTTCTGGGTGGAAATAAGTATTACAGTGCTCACGAGATGCTCCACCGGTATCCGATGTGTTTAAATATAAATACTTCGTTCTTAGGGCCAACAGAAAAGTGGAGGAATTTCCCGAATGTTTTCTTCGTGTATCATTAATCTATCTTTCATGTTCAACGTTCTATTTTATATTTTCTAAAAAGGGACTTACTGCCCATTCCTTAGAACCCTAACCGTGCCGGTCCAAGCTCCCCTCTCCGATTAGTTTAACGAATCCAATCAGGCAGTTATTTTCAGTCCTTTTATTATTCATCGCCCTTATGGTGTCTGCTAGGCAAAAAAAATATAGAGACTAATAGAGTCAGCATTCCTCGTCCGAAGGCTGGCCGGTTTTCTCCGTGAGAAAATGTTCGACGATGTTCTGCAAGTTTGCCGCTAATCGAAGCTGCTTCAAATAACTTGACATTTCGTATTGAAGCGCGAGTCGTAGGGGAAAGTGTGTCCTTGACACAGACAGTGGTACGTACGGTGGTCTTCTGTGGATCGAGTGGGAAGTTGTTCCCTCCCGGTCTGGCTATATATAAACCGACAGACGCTCAATCTTTTGGCTCATCCTTTTTATTCTTCAGGCGCCGACCCTATACAGAATATTTTTGTTCCATGTTGTATTTTATGCAACATATTAATAGGTGTTCTAAGGATTTTACACTTTTCCCATTTTTGGCGGCTGTTTGTTCGTACCATCAACACAGTACCGGTTTATTCAATTCGTAGTTCTCCTCTCAGCCTGCTGTTCGCTATTTGCCGAGACCAAGCAACGTCGCTTAAATATGTTTTCGTGGAATGATTGAAGTCACGACTTCTGTCGGCTTGAAGTCCAGCATTCGTGTAGTAGGTTATGGGGCTTGTCTAAGTTAATGCCTCGACTCGTTAGTAGCGGGTCTAATGTAGATCGTGGGTTTACTCGTAGAGTAACCGGTTTAATATTAGCAAGAATGGGGATCGAAACAGGTCTGGAACGTACAACATACAAGGTTTAGCTGAAAAACGTAACGGTTGATAAAAAGTAGAAAGTTCGCCGTCGTTATAGGTCTGGATGATGACAATAATTTTATAGAAAAATACATGCCTTTTTGATACCTCCAGTTTTCCTTCTCCACTTTCTGTCCTACGACGCACTTAATTAAAATCGAAAAAATATCGTCTCCCCGCTTGAATCGCGTTTCATTCTGAGAATGACAAAAACATTTCTCAGCGACGGCCGTTCATTCATTTGTCCCCTGAGGGGTCCCCTCGGGCTTTCGTCGTCGGGCAATTTTCTCCGCTCTCATAGATTTAAACGAGACCAGTTTTTCATCGAATAAATATCGGTATAATACAGGAAGTTGTGCTTCTAAAAGGCCAATTATCGCGAGCCGGCCTCAACAATGAACGCGGAGCGGCCCCCACAAAGGACGTTGGCGTTCCCTCCTGTTCCGAGTCATTCATTTTTTTTTATATCCATCTAGCTTAGAAAAACGTCACTTCTGACGTTCCTTAATTGTCAGCGTAAGTAAATTCGCGTTGCACCGTTCTGGGAATTTTAAAAATTCATGAGACATCGTGCTAATCGCTGGATAATATAAAATCGCACAACATACCTCTGTACAATCGGCTCCCATTTAATTGTAATTATTATTGAAACATATTCTTATAGACGATGTGTTTCATAAGTGATATATGAAGGGGTCCGCGAGAGTTTATCATCACCTTTGACATTTTTTCTTTGACGGGATACCTTATTTACAACCGACATGACGGAATGTTAATGACGATGGTAAGAACCCGAGACCAGTCTAGCATTGGTTTTTTAAAGCTACACCAGCCGTTCTATAGATCCCCGTATTTGGCTATAAGCAATGTGTCCAGCACCAATGAGTTGGCTATTACCTATTAGCTTCGCGAATGTAACCGGTATACAGTTGTAAATCGAGAACACCACTATACTGGCCTGGATTGAATTTAAATGTGGACGTTCTGGGCTGGGGGTGAACTTATAGACCTCTCTCAACTGGAGAGTTTTGTTTAAACTTTAAGGTTATACGAAATAATAGCAATACCCACATACGAATTTAACAAGAGCATAAAGTTGTATTGACGTTAAAATATGATTGCAAATTCTGACAGGCTGTTAAATTAGGACGATAGGTGTAACAACATAGGTGTATATAATCGAACTGTTTTCGTCATACATGGTCAGCTGCCGAATACAAGCAGAATATCATTACCGATTGTTATTACCGTCTGACGCCATGCATGCATTATCCGACATCACGACTGTGGGAATAAAAAATGGTGTTTGTAAATCGTTTTTCTAACGGTGCACCGCGATGCAGGCAAACGCGTGGGACAATCGTTGCGGATATACCTCCAAACGGGGTAACAGCTGTGGGTGAGCATGTGGGAAGGCGACTTTCACGTCCAGTCTTTTGGCTTATTGGTTTCGGGACGATAAGGCGGTGGATCGGCGCCCATTAGCGGCCGAATCTATAAACGCCCACCCCAACTTGGGCCTTTTAAGAGAGTTTCACTCTCGTATACCACCCGACCGGTATTTATATCTGGTATTTATATCTCCGGGATTTATTCATTATTCGTCATCGTAAATGGGGATAGCTCGCCCGTGCCCTTATATGGGGAAACGCGCCCCCGAGCGTGACAACCAGATCCGGAAACACTCTGGAGTCTATCTTTGGACTGGAGGCTCTCATTTATACCTCCCTAACGCTATTTGTAATCGGGTTTAATCGGCGTAAGACAGTCGGACCCCTCCCCCGCCTACGGACTAATATTTCCGGAGCCGTCATCTTTCGCCCGCAACCTACCGCAGCTTATTCTCGTAACAGTTTTAACTCGATGATTAATCACGACCGAGTTTAAGAATCGGTTGGTCTTTGAGACCACCGTCGGACAGTTCAGAATTGTCCCAAAGACATCGTAGAGGGCTCCAAATATTTGTTTAGAAATTACAAATGCTAGCATATTTGGTTTAACGTGGCCGACTGTATTCCACAAATCACTTTATTTTGTAGTTACTACATAAATCTGTTCATTTAGGTGTTGTAGTCATATAAGTTTAATATTAGGCACGACGTCAAACTTTAGGGTGTAAACTCCTAAATGTTAAATCTGATAATATAATTAAATTCAGATACTTGTTAGAGTTTCTGGTAGGTAACAATCTGACTTATTGTTGGTGAAAATAGGTTTGCTTCTAGGAGTCATACGTAGGACTAAGGTATTGGTAATATTACTATTGCCCGTTCTATTGTTGCCGAAGGTTTCTCTATCCTCACCACTATTTACATGAGTAGGGCTACTTTTTTTTTATAGACCCAAATTCAGGTCTAGAGGCCGGTCAGTAGTACAGGCACAAGGCGTGGCTTCCCTTTATTCCATTTATGCCTTTTCTACAGTCACTCGGGTTCTCGCAATGATCGCTATACCGCGGGCCCACGTGTCCCACCGGCAGGGGGGTAATTTCACATAGCGGGCCCTAGAAGTGGCCCGTTTTATAGAGAGGAATGCTCGCTGAAAACCAAGAGCGGTGGTGTTGAAATATTGGGGGCCTAGAGGCGTGCCGAACAAAGCGCAGTGGAGCAGCCGGGCGTGAGCTATACGGCTCTCAAATGCCGATCGATTGTGTCGCCTCCCGTGTTTCTTCGAGTGGCCGTGATTTATTCCCCTCCCCCCCGCCGGTACTCTATGGCCGTCGTGAAATACTACCCCCCGCGTGGGGGTTGGTACTACCTGGCTACTCGTAAGGTGCAAGCGGGGGAAAAAACCCGAACCTGTGGAGCTGTTCAATGCCGCTTTCGAATCCCACTTCCTCCCTTAACAACGTTCAGGCACGTAATAGCGCTTGCTGTGATGTCCCGTCGGATTTAGAATCATTAATCACCCATCATTTTTGCTTGCCTCTGTAGAACGTACAGCTTGGGAGCTGTCCTTCCAATGATTCCTAGATATTCTTAAACGCTGTATAAATATGGAAAAAATAATACCTAGGTCAGGGTAGCACGATATCTTGATAAGAATTTCTGTTTTCCGATTTTTCTTCCATGATTGTCTTATCGACCTATATCACTTGAATTACAACAAAATTCAGTCCACTATAGCGTGGTCGATTGTCGCACATCAATAAGAAACGTTGTTGAATGAAGATAATTTTAATTAGCTGAAATACTCGGTTTTCTTGGTCAGTTTTCCCCTGAATTCTGCTCCGGCCAGCCATGAGTTGGCTGGCTCCATTGTACTGTCCAGAAAGAACGCGGTATAAAATAAGGGGGGAGAATTTAAAAAAGGGTAATTCCACACACTTTTCTCCCCTTTATCTCTATTGTTTTCACCCGGTACTCTTTATCAGATCCCAATACAAACGATGCTATCTCCTAACGCGGTGTAACAGGAACCGAAGATTTTTATCGTCCAACTTTTCCTGTGGGTCCTTGAATAAATTAACGTTGGTCCCAGACCAGAAAGGACACTATGCCTCTGCCTCTCTGGTTACCGAGACATGAGGAAGACACATTGCTCAACTATTGCCCCATTGGTTTTAAAGTTCATTTTGTGTGTGTGTGGGATAGACACATCCACTAAAACATATTAAACCACGTAAAACAGCTCATAAGGTTAGAAATACTGTGTTATGGTTAACAATAATAGTACTGAACTAAAGTAGTACTTATCTTATTGTAGTATCTTATTGCTACTACAATGACAAGAAACCGTTGGTCTAGCATAAGGGAGTGTAAACTGAAGATCGTATTTATAACCTTCAACAGTTATCTTAAATTATATAAATTAACGGCTCTGAATCACTACCGAAGAGATGGTTCGTGAGTTTGTATGTATGCGGTGGCCACTCTTCCGGGCGTTAACTACGTGCCGATGATTTTCCAATAGATATAGAACAGTTGTTAATTTACCGGGCCCGATAATTAAGGCCGCCCATTGTGCGCGGCCTCTTCTCCGGGCCCGTGGACCCCGCTGCGCATAATTGATCATTAATATTAATGCCGAAAGGTCGAAAGCCGTCGTTAATAAATAGGAGGGGAAACAAGTACCCGTGACAAGTAGTGTCTTGTCCATTAGCGGTCGGGCCCCAACCGAACCCGAGTGGCCGATAAATAAAACCCTGAGACCGCGTAGTAACGCACTCCGCTTCACTAATGCTCGTATCGGGAATCGAATTAAAATTTATGTAACGCTTTAATTGTGTTTGATTAGTGCCAAATAGGCGTCCGTAAAAGGTTTTGTTTAATATACTTGATCTTGTCAATATGCCGGGTATATTCCAAAAAATATAAACCGACTATATCCCAATTCATATTTCACCGCCGTGTATGGAATTCGAACATTCCAGCAAACTGGAGGTCTAAAGTTTTAATGTCGGGTTGAAATATAAGTATGTTGAAGATTTATATAGGCGCTTCTTCGGGTCGGTGAGCGTTATAAATGCTAGGC
This sequence comes from Lethocerus indicus, assembly GCA_019843655.1. NCBI lineage: Eukaryota > Metazoa > Arthropoda > Insecta > Hemiptera > Belostomatidae > Lethocerus > Lethocerus indicus. Next base: position 9,452,489 of record JACDQD010000103.1, on the reverse strand, counting down.
CCAGAGGGGCCGGGGGAATGTTGGCCCTGGTTAGCCCACTGTGCCAAGACCACCCGCCCTGTCTTCATCTCTCTTTATTCACTCCACCAATCCCGTTTCAAAGCCCACTATAACTTTTATGCCAAATAAAAATCCCCTAGAACGTTTTCCTCCATTCTACCGGGGGGAAATGTACAGGTTCTTTGATGTTGAGGTTTTTAAGGTCAATATCCTGACGTGCCCAGCTGACATTCTTCTCTTAAATTTTGTTTGGGGGCCTGAGAGTAGGCTTAGTCTTGCTTCTGTTTTGAGAAACAAACATCAGTCCTACTGGAATTTTTCCAGTCGGAACTTCAGGAAGAAAATCTATTGTTTTAGTGAATTTATAAGGAATCAAAAGTACAATGTACGTAATGTTTTAACAGTGTCACGACAGTGTACTATACATGTGAAAACAATAACTTACTCTAGTTCTAACATCATCAGTTTTCTTCTTCATTCGGTCTTGGTGGAAAATAGCGAATAACTAAGTCAAAGCGTGACGTTACACAAAGCCGTCTCGCCAAAGGGGGGAGCTGTACCTCGCTAAATATAGACAACGAAGAAATGGGACGGAATCTCTTTTACAAGTCCGACTTTAATTGCTTCTCTACATAAAATATTAGAGCGGTTCAGATCCATTAGATTTCGATCTAGTGTTCGAATCGTCGGGGCCCTCCCTGAAGAAATTGTCAGAAGAAGCGAAGTCGTCCGGCGCCCGACATGCGGAGGCCGCCGGCTCTTTTTAAACCCCAAAGGGGCAAAAAGTCCATTTTCGCATCTCGTCCTGTCCCGTCCCCTTATCCTTTTTTTACTTCTCTCTCTCTCTCTCGGCTTCATATTTATTAGGCCAATGTTAAATGAGGATGTTTATTGCTTATTTATTAGCCGTCCCTTGGCCGAGATACTATCGGCCGGGCTGTCTCGGCCAGTCTTCAACAGACCCATTTAATGATCTATTTCATCAAAGTCCTTCCCGATGATAGTCGGCCTCCGGTAAGTTTCAATTTCTGCGCTGATAAGGCTGAAGGCATCAACAAAAACCGTTCCAAGATCGTTACTTTGCAACATTGAAAGACTAATATACTAATTACGTGTTACGAATTCGCAGAATTCAGTACCGGATACAATTATAGTGGGTCTAACTTCCAGTTGAAAGGCCATGCAATAACCCACCCGAAGTCCCGTAGACTAATCACTATGTTCCGATCATTGTTCAATGATCATAGGCCGAGTTCGATCCCCCATGAGAAAATATTCACAGTGGAGTGACTTCATAATTTCCCATTCGGTTTCGGTCATTCATACGGCCGTAAGTGGCACTCGGTTGTCGCGTGTAATTGAAAGGCAGTGTTAGCGCGTTTGATTGAAAACGGGCCCTTGAATATTCATAGGGCCCCCGGAACACCGGGAGTTTGCCGGTGTGGCGGCCCAAAGAAGCGGCCCATTCAAGATCGACGTGGGCCAACAAATAGAAAGGGGGCCTGGGACCTGAGTCATGTACAATGTGCAACTGCGGATGTGAACCCTCCTTTGAATACCTCCTGACTAGACACAACTGCGGCCCCGACAAACAGGCATCAGATTTGAAGCACAAGAAGAAATCATAAACAGTTTTATTTATATTCATAACCCAACATAGTATATAAATGCAGCATTTTCATGCATTTAGGTCTTAGAGACTGTTGACCACATCAGTTTTTATCGACTGATTTCCGTTGTTTTGTTCTGTATGCGTTCAGTGCTTCGATGTCCACACTAATAAACAGGTTTCAGATAAACTATTTCTAATGTTGCGATAATGATGATGATGTTGCGATATGTTAATCTAACTTGATTCTCGGTCGTTCTTTCGTTATATCTAGTCCAATATTTACTCCACTTACGTGACTATAAAGTAATTGATAACGCGGTAATTATTATGTTACATTCAATTATAAAAGGAAATTAGTTTATACAAACTGTAAATCATTGTTGGTATTTTGGGGTGCGGGAAAAGTGTGAAGTTATTGGTTTCGGTCGATTTTTAGACAACTACTCTCCCGGCCATGAATCAACTTTAAAGTGGCGGGAAGTTGTTAATTTATACGATATTAAAATTTTTATTTCGATTTTTTGTTCTGTCTCGTAATTTCTTTCACCAAATGTCGACGACCGTATTTCATTGCCAGTTAACTGGGGGGAAAGGGGCGGAAATAGAACGCCGAGATTTATAGCCGTTTCTATTTCTGTTCTCGTTTACAATTATATAACGCGGATTTGACCGATGAAGTGGGCCCATTTATAGCCTCTATGGGAATTAGACATTCTAATTCGTTATTCAATTACATTGTTAATTTTAATTAGGAATACTTTTTTCTATCAACGAAACAAAACCTAAATATCTAATTTATGTGGTTATCTTTGTTCTAGGTCGGTTGAAGGAGGTGCTTATGGAGGAATTGCATTCCTAAAATGGTGAGTTGATTTTCATTATTCAATTATGACCTCACTCTCTATTATTACTGATTTGCTATAAAGGGTCATCTGTTCCTCTCTGTTGCTCATGTATTATTGCTTAGATGAATAAACAGCACCACTGAGAGATACTTTATCCGTTTAGTAAATAAGATTTCTTTACGCAGAATGACTGGAATAATCAATTCATTATGGTACGTCATAGGTATATCACTGCGTTCGAGTGCTTCAAATGCTTTCTGTTTTATCAGTTCTTAAGTACTTATTAAGGAAAAAATTGTACTTTTTTAATTTTCACCTTGGTTGCCCTACCGCGAAATTGGTCTCGAAATTAAATGCTGGTCTGGACCGCCTCAAGACAGGTCAGTTAAATTAAAGGGCAACAATCGGAAGAAAGAAAGGATTGGGCTTGCGGGCAAAGGCTCAGAGCGAGAGGTATCATGAGGGCGCAATCAATTTGGGAGCGGGCAGGTATATATATATATATATATATATATATATATATATATATATATATAAAGCGGGCCTAAATGGTTTCGTGCAGCTCGTAGGTGGTCAAATATTGTTGGCTGTGTTATAATTAGTACAGCTCGGTACCGGACACGCCCTGCCCTACGTGGCCCGGGTTCACACGCTCCCTCATCAACACTACACACTCTTCGCTTTAACACCATACACGCTCCTATGCGGTTTTTTTCAGTCCTATACTTATCTTAAAAGCATTCTATTTACCCTGCATTCCAAAAACGTTCTTTACGTTGTAGGACCCGGTATAATGAAAAATTGTTTGAACGAATTGTTGTCTGTTGCCATGTTCGTTAAGAGACTTGTAACTAATAGTTGAAGCAAAAAATTCCATTCAGTGTCTCAGTGAATTGACCGCTTTTGTCATATAATTCGGACCCCTCGTTCCCCGGTAAATATTTCAAGTTGAAAATAACCAAACGAGGAAAGGAATGCCTACCGACAGGTTCGATGACCCGCGTGCGGTATCTCGCCATCTTAGATCCCGATCGGTGGAGTCGGAGAGCAAACAGACAAACCCGACCTCGTAAAGGGGTTGCAGTTGGAGCCGGCGAAACGTGAACGAGATAAGTAGTAAACCCGTATCTAGATGGGTTTCCTCAACTAAGTGTGGACACCGGCCCGATAGCCCTGGACGGCTTACTCCCCCGGTTTGGTATTCGCCCTGAGGTGTCAAACCTGGACCTTTCATGAAGCATTAAATTTAACACTCAACAGATAGGGCGTTGTAATTTCCCTATGAAAGTGTCCGATGAAAGGCTATTATCGGTCTTGCAATATTAACTTCGATATGCATACAGAAACGTCCCCCTGTGAAACCCGAAAACAGTAACTAGAAAGCAGATGAGTTTTACCAATTTTTCAGATATTGATTGATTGGTTCATTGCTGTACTGGTTTCAACTTCTCTATTTCCCACATACCAAAGACCACTGAAATCGATAATACTTCGAACTCGTGAAATATTGGCTATAAGTTTCTCGAACTAACCGATTCGTGCGCATTCCTATCAGGTTCTTCGGGCCGATTTATATTTTTAACTGGTGGCATAATTCAGATTTCACATTGAAAGTTAACGACATTCAAACTTGTAATAGACCCATCGATCCCGGGATGATGAAGTGAGATCTCTCATGAAACAGTGCGCAACACGAGGCTCTCAACATTCCACGCGTGTACAACCGAACACATCGATAATCGGTGATCGTAGAGACGATGATATTTAAATCTAAGCAATAAACAACGAAGAATATCTCCTCTTATCGAACCTCCGCCGGTTAATGATCGTTTCCCACGAAATTATTTGTTTACCAAACCCGAGGTGGAAACAATTACCGGGAGGGGGGCGGAACTGCTAATTCGAGAAAAAGCCGGGACCATCGATCATGTTTCTCAATCGAAAATTTCTATCGGTTTCTGGCCCCGAGCGCGGTTTAGTGCCCCATTCAAACTCGTGTACAGTTAACGCAATAAATAACGGGAGAGCAATTGCAGAAATGCCAGCCCCGAACTACATTCGCATGACCTGGCCACATCGTCATTAGCATCCGGTTACGTTTGGGAAGTGTGTTACCGGACTTAACCAACGGCAACGTCCATGTTTCTCCAATCTTTCGAATGGCTACCGCTCTCCTTCACACGTTTTATGAACTGCGAAAAATCTTATCCTGCGAAAACGAATCTGTGAATTCTGAACGAGTTAACGGAAAAGAAGTCATCTGATGAGATTGAGACATTCGGTTGAATAAGTTTTCATATACTCGATAATAATCTTTAAGGAGGTTGTAATAAGAAGGCCTTGTTATCGTTGCAACGTATCGTAAGCTTACAATGATGAATGGTGGTGTGCTCGAGGGCTCCATTCAAATTTTATTCATTGCGTGTTAATCTGAATACAATAATCCACTGGTTTGGTCTTTTGCTAGACCGGTTTCGTCAGTAGCTTATTCGACATTAGGGCATTTTGGTTACCTGTGTATGAAACTAATACTGCAGAATATAAGCACTAATTGACAAATATTTAAAACCCCAAACGCAATTTTATCTCATAACCAACGCCTTCTTAAATGTATAAGTATGATGAATGGACAAAACACTTAGATTGAGCTATTATATTCACATATCCGCTGTGATCATCATTAGCATCCGGTTACCTTTGGGAAGTGGGTTAGTCGCTCCTATCCAAGGGCAACGTCCAGTCTAGGTTTCTCTTAATTATCGTACAACCTCTAACATACGGTTCGCGTACCGGATAGGAGTTCATTATTATAAAAAGAAGGATATAAAAATGCGTTAGGTTTAATTACTCCGTCAAAGATCGGAAATATCTTTCTTCCTGTTGCCGGATTATAGATGCCTGATAGTTCTCACATTATAGATTTGAAATTTATAACGTTCGAGTTGATGGATTCAAGTGTCCCCCTGTCGATGATTTGTCCACACTTCATCGACTGCTGAAAACTGGATAAGGCATCGACGATAGGGCTAACGTTAAATTGACAGCCGTTAACTGCCCTACTTCAAGGGCTGACGATTGCCCTATAGGCAACCCTCTCTGTCTCTCTCTCTCTCTCTCTCTCTCTCTCTCTCTCTCTCTTTCTCTAAGGGTGTTCTGCACGTGTTTCCCGGTTTTGCCCAATCGTCATTCCCCCTCTAACGGCCACCCTAGTCCAGGTTTTTTCTTGTTGTTTTTTTTCTCTCTCCCCCCTCAGTCGACTGGAGGAAGTGGCGGCCGATTCCACCGGCCCCTTCTGTTTCCCAAAATTATGGTTTCCAGCTTCTCTTGGCTCGCTCGGGTCCGTCCTCGAGTTTAAAAATAAGAAAACAAAAACCGGGGACACGTTTACTCGACCGGGGGTTGCAGAAAGCGAATTCGTTGCCAATATTTCTTTCGGACATCGGCCGTGAACGGCGGGGCATATATGTTGGCCTCCTTTGAAATGCATCCAGACTGCTCGTTCGCAAAAAATCTTCTTTTTAATATTCTATTCGTAACATTCTGTTTCCAGCGATGTTGCGTTGTGCGAACAGCGCTGGGAGTTGGCAGCATTCATGTTTACAGAAAAATCAAGCTCGTTTTCTCTCTATTGAAATATGTACGGGGTAACTAGAGCAATTATACAACATACAACATAACATAACGAGTTTAATTAAAAAAAAGGCTTTTGCGATCTTCCGTAAACATTTGAAGTGTTACCTCAGGTGATACCTAGACAGGTTCTAGAATTGTACGCATCCCGTCATGAAGCAGTTTCCTTCATGAGCTACATAAGGTCTGTAATTATGTATTTATGCTGATACTAGCCCAAACTGTGTACTTTTAAAGTATTGAAAAACCTCTACCGGTAATAAATTCCATCATAAACGAAAAAATAAATTCTTCATCTTTCCCCGTCGAGAGATCCGTTCTTCGATTAAATGACCCCTTCTTGAATTCCTGCCCGGTGAGAATCGCCCGAAAAGAGATTTTTTACGGTTGGCCCAAGACAGGTGTGGAAGGGAGGAATTATTAAGGGAGAAATTATTAAGGGAAGCGACACCTGCCCTAACGCAATTAGACACAGCCGGGGCAATTGTCTGTAGATAAGAAGCCGCCGCCTCAAGCAATATTGAACTTTCCCTTCTCTATATTATAAAGTTTATACTTTGTAATAAGTGCGCCCCATCTTTCCCCACGGCCATTAGTGCCAGATGTCTCATACCTCATCTCATAAAAATTACACCCTCCGTCGAAGGTCGCGAGTCGTGCTGGCGGGGAGTTGTGGGTCACGAGCAGAATCTTTTTTTATTGTATTCGAATATTCTAAATATAAATTCTATAAATGATTGGGAAAGCATACTGTAACAAAATTCTGGAACACTGGGGCTTTTCTATATAAATGTGTAGAATTTAATTTAGTAGTGTATTGATCTTTTTGGCTCGTGATCGTACTATCAGTTGGCTACATACCTTGCAATGGGAAACTTCGCCTTGGTACCGGCCCCAAACCTGTTTCAATAATTCAACAGCTGCCCGGTTTTCTCGGCCGATCGTGTCTGCGGAGTCTCTCTCGTTGGAGAGAGATAGACAGTGTGAATGGAGCGTGGGGCACCTGGCAGAGCGGGGGAGTCTTAAGGCCCACAATGCTCGCCGGCAGATGCGCCATCAGCTGCCGCCTCATCGTGCCTCATTTTGGTCTTTTCACAGATTTTGACAATATTTTGAACCCTCCCCATCCATAAAACCGTTTTGCAGGTGCAGGGCTCTGTGTGAATTTTATAAAATCGACCATAACCAGCAATAGTAATAACGCCTACGTTTACATGAACAACCTGATATAGTGATCATTCATTGTAGGTTCGAGTATTTCCTATTTAATTTAAATTAATGCTAGTCGCAGAAACGAAAGTGTGGGAGGCATAGTAAATTCAGAACACGGCCAAATTGGACCAATTAGCAAATACAAACCGTGCTATTTCTTTCGTTCCCCGTATACTGCGAAATGCGGAAGGGAAATGGCAACAATTAAACTGCGGCCTTTACTTTATCTGTAATTATTCCACCTCGCGCGTCGGAAATGTTCTTCTTGCCATCCGAACATTCTCTTTTTATGGAAAAGAAATGTCGAGTTTCGTTCTGGCTTTGCCTATTTCTCTTTTACTGTTTTTTTTTGTCTTAACTGCAAAGTGGATCTAAATTACTCTTCGTCGTCTTGGAGTGCATTCCCCTGTAATTCATGTGATTGAGTTCTATCTGTCTGCGAATCTACGGCTGTTTCATTTCTAACCTTTAATTTGATAGGTATTAGATTATATTGTAATTTTGTAAAAGATCCAGCGAGGTGGGCGCCATCAAGGTCTATGATAATTGTTCATGTAAATAGTAGTTATATTAATGGGGTGTTTTCTCTATGTCTCTATCGCACTTGTAGATTTCCTTCGGTCATTTTCAACACAAATAGGAAGAAAAATAAGATTAAAGAAATCTTTAGCATGTATATTTTTTATTATAATTCTGATATTAGAATTATAAAAAATAATTATATACTGTTGTCAACTGTTTTTGCAGCACCTCTCTGCCAACAACTCAACTGTCACAGTCAATTGCCTATTGCTTTGCAATAGGAAACTAATTTATATTAGCGGATGAATGGTGTACATTGAAATAAATTTTAAATTTCACAACTTAGGTCATGAAGGAATGCATTATTGGCGTGCTCAATCAAGCATTTTTGATGCATCTCAGAAGATTTGCATTTATGCAAATTAAACCGCGCTTATTTCATCCCTAAATTGTACCTCCAGCGAGACTTCGAAAAGAAGTGCAAAAAAAAGAGCAGACCCTCCTCCAAATGATGTCGTCAGTGCTTATTCAGTTTGGTCCATTAATAGTCCGTGAATTGGCTATTATTTCATTCGGCTTAACGAACTAATTAATGTCACGCTCATCTAGCGTAGTCTCAGTGTTAGTTTGTTTGTCTACCGTCGTTCGAAGAAATCACGGGGCGCAACAGTGCATAAGGCAATTAGATGTAGAACGAAATCAGGCGTGTTGATTGCTTAAATTATTATTTATTCATGAATATTAATCAATTATGAGAGTACACGGGAGGTTGAGTCATTCCGGAAGCTGAAGCAGCCTCTTATGATGACGAGTTTCATATTCGTATCTAATAAAAAGAAGTTTAGAAAATAAATTTAACATTTGAGGTATTAATTAAGAACTATTACTTCTGACTTTTTCTGGATAAGCAATGCCATTTTTTTTATATTCGGGGGGAATTTTTCCATTTAGACTGCATTATATGAAATCCAATATAAGTGTTTAAGATTACTAAAAATTATACCTTTCACCTGGGAAAGGTTTTTTTTTGAGGTTTTTGGACGACGGGATCTTACAATTAAAATCATATGTCATTCCTTGGGGCGGAAGGACCGGTTTGCACGTATTCAAGAAGTAGAAGGGGAAAAAAGGCAAAAATGAATTTCAAAAAACAAATGAAAGAGCTCGTGGATAAACTGGAAATCCGTGTCTATAGCGGAGGGTATCGTTTGCGGCATTAATTTAAGCCGTTTAGCCGGGCCCAAATTAAGGATGATATTTTTTGCTCTGTAAGGGGACCGAGAAGTGAAGGCGCCAGGAAGTGAATGTCCCCACGAGTGTTACCTTTTCTTTTTTCTTTTTTTAGAGCTTCCTCTATCCTCAGTAATTAACTGAAATAGTTATTCTGGGTCATAACCCATTTCCATCGTTTTCAGTTCGTGTAGAAAAAATAATATTGAACTTAAAAAACGGATGTGTGATAGTTTAATACTTTCCTACTTAATTATTCGTATTTCATTTTGTGTGATTAGAAAGATTTGGATTTAATCCTGAATATGGTTCCTTTGATTTTTTCAGATTCTCTCTGCTGTGCTCACCAATAAAAAAAATGTTATACCTGTCTTCTCCGCGTATTTTTTTAGCCCAGTTTATGAGGAAAAAGCGTAATCGCATGGGAATCAATGTACAGCGGTAGCCTGGGTTAGGAAAAAATAGTGTCAAAGAAAAAAATGGAAACCGTAGTGGAAACTATCTGCACCGGGGAATAATACTGCAATTTTCAAATTGTTTTTCAAAGTTATGCCTCCAGAACGTACACAGTTCGGTAGAAACGCTGTTTGGGCCTGTGCGTAATAGGGCGTGTGGTTTACTCCATCAAAGATGATTGAGCGTAGAAAATAGTCTTATGACGTTGATTTATATATATTTTGTTCCCTCTTTAAACACAAACGATGTATACATAGGGGCAGACACGTCGTTTATGGATTTATAATGTTTGGCCGATCTGTGCATTAGTGTGATGAATTTACTTTCATTTAACGCAACAGTTTAATTATTTCGTGTCGTGTTGATAAGTGTCCTTACGTGTTTCTTTGAATAATAGCACAGTTAAAAGGGTGATAAAAAATTCTAAAGAATGCTGTGTTAAAAGAACCCCAAGGCCTACGTCGAAACATGAAAAACTACAATAAGTACCAAGATAATGAATTAGTATCGTGACAAATTAGCATTAGTTTACGATTTCGTTTAGTAGTTCAAACGAAAATAGGTGCCATTACCTGTTTGGTAGTCTGCGAGGGATTTCAATACAATTGTTTTTTCGGTTTTGTGCCTCCTGTCAGCGGTTTACTTTCAATATGACCGATTGAAGAGGGCGAGCAGCCGAAACCGGTCTAGCAAAAGATCGAACCGGCGAGAAGTATCGGGAGATCGAATAAAACTATGGGATATAAAAGATCTTGGGATGCTGACTCATTTCATGTGGGCTTCATGGATTTTGTTTAGTATTTTTATCCCACTTGTGACTATATTTAGCCCGTTATGTTCAATTTAAATACATGAGCTCGGCGGATGACTGTTGCTAAGGGATCTGGCGCCATCCGTACGTAGTATCTTGTTTTAGTATCCATCATCCGTCATGACCGAGATACAAATGCGGCCGATCGAAACATTTTTCCGCTTCAATTTATTACAGGGTCGGTAAAGGAATCTTACAAAACAATAATGGGACTGGGGCCCGATAAAATGTATTTGTGCCATTTAGGAGCACCGTGTCTTATCTCGGGTGTGGACGGGGCCAGTGTGAAGCGGTAAATCCTGGCGTCCCGAGTTGGCCCTCTGCCAGTTTAGCCCGCTCCGACCACCGCGAGATGAAACTTTTCATTCTTTTATTTTCCACTCTGTTGTTTCTGAAATATGCTAATTGGTCCGCGTGTATTGGAAATCCGAGAGCGCATTCTTGGCCCTACGGTCGACGTCCGTTCCCATGAGGTTATTCGGGCCTCCACCGGTAATTAGAAGGAATAAACGCAGGCTAATGAAACCGACAAGATAACATAATTTCAGTCCGTGATTTTGTTGTCCATTAGGAAATTAGTTACCGACCGAATGATTTTCTTGCTTTTTAACAGTCTCGGGCTTCAGTAGCATCCCCGTGTTGTTAACTGATCTGTTATTAAATAAGCTAATGTTTCCGCTACCAGAACTTTTTCCGAACCAGAATCATCACTAACTAACATCCGGTGGGATCGCGTAATAGTGTGGGAAGAAGCTCAGTTAGCAGGGACTGACCCCGTAGTCCTGTATTTTTCCTGCTTTGAAACCGTCCGAATGAGCTCCAGAAGAATGTTTTCCTACTCTCCTACCACATTGAGGCGTTCCCGTTGCCTAACGGCGGAGTATGTCCTAGGGTGGAAAAAGAGTTAGCTTAGAGTAAAACAAAATTAGCCCCACGACTCTATTAATCAGTTCGGGGCAGAGGAATTTCTTCCAGGGGTTTGTGCCATACGCACCAGTAGTATGCGTTTCGAATGAAGCGTGATCACTGTCGTAGTGGCGGTATGCCAGAAATGCACCTCTAGCCGCGCACTCCTTTCAGGACTAGAAAACATGTCCTTAAATGTTGGTTTCTGACTCGTTGGGAAGGCGTGTGTTTAATTGGTTTATTCCTGCCTATTGAAATGTATCCGTTTAGTCGACGCCCAGTGTAGGCAATTTGTCGCCCACAAGTCATAAAATGGACCAACATTGCTCTGTCTATGCATGTATTGCTATGTCTATAACATGCTTCTTATGTTATGCCTAATTTCGTGCAACATGATCTATACCAAAATATTTTACCATCATGTAACCAATGAAATACATTAAAGGTAAATTATATCTATCAGGAAACCTAATAGTTCGAACATATTATATTTTAACATACAATGCACCTCCATTAGTCAGTTCGCCCAGTGGTTTTGTTTCCACTAACATTTTTTTCCCATCAAATTAACACCTGGAAAAAATACCCTCCTGAAGCAAATACTTGATAAAAAAAATCTATTTTTAAATGCTAATAGATCGGGAAATGAATGTAGCCTTTATAACAACAGAATATATAGAGTGTAGAATGTAAAATGTAAAAGACAATATATTATCATATTTGAATATTAACTATCTACGTAGGATTCTAAAACAAAGTCCTTCGACTCTTTTACCCACGTATTCAATTATTCTATCCTATCTATAATTGTCAGAATTATTAAAACCGTTGATCCAAAGGATTGTTCATGAAAACTGCTCCGCGGGGATAAAGTATTTCATAAATTGATATTAAGCTTTTGACGAAAAATCCTTACTCATTATGCTGAAAGCGAAACAAGTATTGTAGGAAAGACAAAAAATAGATAAGTATGATCACGGGATAAGAAAATGCGGGTAGAATGAAAAAAAAGGAGATATATATGTCGACTGTATTATCAAGATTGTTGACGTTTCATAGAGCTTAAAGGGTCAAGCGCAGAATACTAGACGAGCGGCCAAGTGAATGTCCAACCCTGGGCATAGTTCCAAAAAATATTTTTCATTTTTTTGAACAATAATTTCTGATTTGAAATTGTTGTCTGATGTTAAGAATAATCAATATAAGTATTGCTACATAATTGCCTCCTCCATGGTCCTCCAGCCTTAGCTTAGGCCTTATGCTTAGCTCGATATCTTCTCGCTTGAGTTCAAGTAGGCTTCTAAATGAATAAAGTTAAATTAAAATATGAAATTATCACCCCATGTATATTATCCTACCGCTGCTCCATGATCTATCGACATTATTCGTATACGTCGGTTTGTCCAGGATGCAAACCGCGATGAAAGGAAGGCTGAAATTAAGACGTTTCGAATGTGCGCGGCTTATCCCGGAAAATTGCGTCTCACTTCTTCTCATCGCTATGAAATTCCCAACCGATCCAATTTCGTTCGGTTGGCGACTACTGCGTTCCGTTCGTGCAAGCGCACATCCGCCTTTGTTATTCGGAAGCCGGGGTGGGCGGAGGGGGGGGGGTAGGCGCCGACTATAATAAAAGCCATTCGTGCGAGGCATGATTATTTCATGTTGACATTATTATTCAGAATGAATATAGGTGGACGGGGAGGCGGCCGCGGCGGGCACGTATTGTGTGTATCATGTGCTCTCCACTCTACAGGTACGTGCTCATCCCCCGGCTTACAACTCTGTTCCCGCTATGTTTTCGTGCCCCTGTGTGTATGTCTATGTCCTGATTCTATGTGAAGCAATAGGAGAACGAAATGTCTTATCGTGCCAATTCATTTACCCAAATACCTTCAACAGGATCTTGCTTGCTATTTCTACGTCGTAGAATCTTAAGTTGCTATAAACGGGAGAAATATTTTAGTGTTCATTATTTAATATATGAATAGTTGTCCAAAAAAGTATTTAAAAATAATTAATTTTTATAAAAGTGCTTAAAATAAAAAAAATCAGTTATTGCAGTATATAAAAATACGTTGATGGAATAATCACTTGATCATGATTTATTTGAACGAATCATGCTCACCGCATTTCATACTCGGTCGGCAATTACCTAATGCCTTCATTTATCGCTACCGCTCAAGTAATTCAGCGGTCACGATAATGCATATGCAAACAGGTCGTTCCACCCCGGGTATACCGGCTACTTCCGAATCGTTTTATTTATTCATGATATTATTCGAAATTATTCTCCGTAAAGATATTATTTATTTCAAAATTGGCGGCCAGTCCGTCAACTGGACGGTACATAGCGCCCAAATGCGTGGCGGGAAACATTCTTTTTCTCAACTATTTCTTAATTGGAAATTTCCTCTGCAAAAACTTATTTCCGTTCCTTTTCTTTTGTCTGATTCACTGGGAAAGGTCGTTATTTGTAACTCGTATAAAGGCCATTCAATAACTTCTCCGTGACCTACTCACGGAAATATACGGGAAAGAATGACGCGAAAGGAAAATGGCGCTAAAGTGAGCGTTCTTACGTAGGATTCAATGAACAAGACTGATTTGTTTTTCCGTTCCCTCCCGAGGGTATATACCTGAGGTGCGTGTGGGCGGACTGTTAGGTGCCTGCCGAGTGACACCGTGCCGTCAAATTGTCCACTTAAGTGCGGGCACCGAGAGGTCGAGCATGCGAAGAGTCGTTTCGGTATGCGAGTGCGCCTTGTTATTTGGCTCACTGTCACCAATCGTCATGGCGCCAACATCCATTTCCTTTTATAACAATAATACACTCAGTGCAATACTTTCTGATGGATTCCCAACTTTTGTGTATATAACAAACCGGCCGGCATTCGGTCAGTCCTCAGATATTAATTGACTGTGTTATGACAACATTATTACGACTAAAATAATTCATCTTCATTATCACGCAAGTTACTTTTCGCGTTAATATTTAGCTTACTTTGAATAATGTCCAATTTTTCAATCTTACAACTAATATTGCAAAGTTTCCCATCTAACCGTCTTGCTCAGGTCAATTTAGTCATGTTTAATGTGACAGCCACAGCCAAAGGACGTAGCCTGATTGCCAAACCTGAGTCGTTGGAACATTAAATATTTTTGTATTATAAGTGACAATCTATTTTATTGCTTTACTAAATGATGTAAGCCTGTTATACTGAAACCTTTTCATATAAACAATTGCATGATTATATTTGAACATATTTCCCCAACAGTTGTTACAATAAAGTACGTGTTGGTATTTGTGCCATCACGAATATATAGAACTATCCTAGATTTATTTGGGAATAAGCGATGGAAACATTTTTTGTAGCTCATACACAAAATGTACGTATGCGCTGTGGTGGTTAATACTGTCATTTATCAAATGGGGACAGAATGGTTTAAATCGGTGATTACATTAGATTAATGTAGGAATATTTCGAAGAATAGGTGGAGATTTATACCGCCCGTAATTCATTCTTAGGGAGGTGAGCCCCATTTTTAAATTTTATTTACCTTCCTCTGACCGCCCGAATGCCGTCGAAAATATATCTGTCCAAGGCGCCAGTATTCAGAGGGAATATGGTATTATTAAGGGAGCAAGATGTATGGTACAAACCGCTGTATATTCAGAGGATGTATACCTCAGGGCAAGGGGCCAGGCCCCTCTACATGACTTTTCAAGATCGAATCCCTCACTTAAACCGGATTGTTACTCGGCAGTTCGCTGGCATTCTCCCGCTCCCCTTGCCAACAGGTCGGACTCATGACCGGTGAATTTTCATCCACGGCCTTACATATTCGTGGCGTTTCCCTCCAGATATTCAGATCTGAACATCATTCAACACAGATTCATATGTTAGGCTACAAAAAACAGAAATAGCCGAAGTATTCATTTCTTCAGAAAAGTAATTTAGTTTCGAAAGCTTTGATTAATGCAGACATAACTGTGTGCTTAACACCTTGTAGATTAATATTTAATACTATTAAATGTAAGCACAAATTGTACTTGTTCAAATTGCAGGAAAAAAAAATGGTTTCAAATGTAGTATAAGGTCATAAAATGATATGACCTCTGAGTCATTGACGTGCCAATGGAATGCTCCTACGTGCCAACTCTTGCGCGCGTGCCATACGTTCGTCATGCCGGGTCTAGGATACCGTTCGGGAATGTCCGAGACAAATTCGTTCGCGATCATCGACTTCAAGTTCCGCATACTGGCCGCGCAATGTGGAATCGGGAACTCTTTCGCGGCTTGCTTTGGAGAGCTGATTTAGTTTTATGCCAAAGTTTTACATTTTACTGTGGTAGAATAGTGCACGACGTAATCTACTGGGGATTGTTACACAGTAACACTGCACGTGACAAACGCTTAAATACCACACTAATATAAGGAACTCAACTGAAGATGACATGAAACCAAAACCAGTCTAGGACCAAATCGGCTACTAGAGAGCAGTGCCATAAAGACCGAAATGTGTCTTTAAGGGCAATCTTCTTGAATCTAGAATGATTGCGTACTCCTAACGGGTTTACCGTGTTTCGTGTCTCTGTGCACGTGAATGATAAGGACAGATTTTATCTACGACCATATGTTTGAGGTGAGAGATTACCACGGGGAGACGGAATGCCGAGCCTTGAGATATTCCGACGTTAGAGATATACAACCGAAATGAGTTCTCTTTTTTCTGATTATTAAACGGGAAATAACACCTTCCAATACAATAATAACCTTCTTCGCTTGGAAACGGTGGTGAGAAGATATTCAACTGTGTTCAAACGGTTTCGAATCACGTACTCATTGTCCAAATGAAATTGTTCGCAAGTATGTTCTTGAAATTTCACTCAAAGGTAGTTAACGAGTGATGGGTTGTAACAATCGTGAGGGAAAACACAAATTCGCAATTAAATCCAAAAACAATCAATTGATTGCACTGCTCATGTCAAATGCAAACTTGTTTCGCAGGTTTAAGAACAATTAAATGCTGTATAATAAAACATTAAATACTATTTCTTTTGAAATGAATTAAACTGGGTTTTACTTAGCAAAAACAGAACTAAATCACATATAACTAAGGTAATTCACTTGAACTTAGAGTAAATGAGTTTGCCCATATATGGGAAATTTCAATTTTATGGCTACTTTTATGGATTCCGTTTTACGTTTGCGAAAAGAAAGAATAGCGCTAATCGAGGCATTACTTACATACTGTATTGCCCGTCGGTTATTTATAGCTAAGTTTACGGCTACCCCCCACCCCGCCACCCGCAGCATTGACATTGCGTTTGTCTCTTCTTTTATATTGACGGAGCTTGTATAAAATTATTTTATAAAAGTAATAACGCGTCCCTGATTTACGTCCCACTTTACGGCCTTTTGCAGATTTTTTAATTCGCCTAATGTTTGGACAATTCCTGTTACATTAATACAAACTGGTGATAGATGTCCCTTGTGGATTTTACAATTGCTATAAAATGAGTAGAATATTACAGACGTATGCAAAACACTGTATTGAATTGTATGACAGTGTTGTGGGTTATTAATCTTCGGCACATTCCTGTCTATAAATATGAAATATCTCATAGTTTCCATCTACTTATCCACAGGCTTGTAATAAATTATAAATTTCTCCTCTTCCCGATTCTAGACCACTTTCGGCTTCTTGTCGTTAGTACTGTCCGATACATTGAACTCATGCCTGCTACTATTTTTCTTTACGTACGATTTATGTATTTGTATCGTGTGGTTTATTTATCGAATCATATTTTGTTCTGTTCGTCGGTATTCGGTGCCCATGTTTGGGTCAAACGTTGCGGAAGTGAAGATACCGTGGGATCGTAACGGTTTTTCGGTCCGTAGGCATCCTACTACGAATAATCAAGGAAGTAGAGATATAATGTTGCATACGAGGAATAACAATGAGTAGGTGTTTATATTGCGCATCGGCAGTTTCAGCTATTTGCATTCATCAAACATTAAAATTGCCAATTAAAAAGCTGGGTCTAATTTTATGGTTTTAACAAAGCGTAGTTACAATCCTCGTTGTTATTAAAGCGCAGTGACGCGCTTTTATTAAACATAGCAAGCCTACAAAGATCCTCGTTTAATCCATTTTATCCATTTTATTTTAGTCGACGATTTTAATAGCTGTCAGCTATTTCGTGGCCCTTATCACTACTCGTTTCTTTTAGGTGTCCTCACGAATTTATCTCATGCACCTTTTTTGCCTCCTGATACTCGATCGGTTTTCGAACTGTTCGTTTTCAAAAAAAAGCGTTTCCCACGTGGGTCAATACAACTTGTAACGTTATAGGGGAACCGGAAACGAGCAAAAACGATGTGAAAAAAATAAATTCCCCCAAATATCGACATGAAAGGCGGCTATTGTTTCCACTAATATTCTCTGTAGAGTTTATTCAGCGTTAAACGGACTAAATCCGAAATATTGTATTTCTAATTAGAAATGATGAATCCGAAAATTCCTTGCGGCATTCCTACATACGCCCGGTTATAGACTTTCATTTAAAGTGTTTCCAACGGGCAATTGGTTCCGTAGGGCAGGCCTATACGTGCGAGAAGGCTTCCCCCGTCAGTGGAATAAAAACGATGGTCTGTTAGTATGTCGGTTTAATTCAGCAATTAGAAGCCCAGTCTCTAATTGGCGGGTTTAATGCACGTTGCTGCGTAGTTAACTATCGCCTGAAACCTATTATTTCATGTTTTATTCCTTATTTTATTTTGTGTTTTTGGATTTGCTTGGTTACCCGCCGCGAACATTACCTTCACTTCCGCAATTACTGTTTAATGATTCGCGCCTATGTCTTCACAACTTTCTCATTTGTGACTATCTTCACAATTGCTCCCACGAAAAACATGGAATCGTTCAAAATTTCATAATTGACGCCTGTACTATTTGAATGAATTTTAGGCCGCCTTACTTTGTTGCTGATCCTTCTGATGGCTGGAATATATGGAAAATCTTCCAAGCCTTTGCCTCTCAATAATTTCTAGTTGCAAATTTATTAACAGTTCACATTTGTTTTAAATGCATTTGCCCACATAACCACTATATATTATAATACAATAGAACTGGTTGAAATTGAGGGACTGTGCCACTAAATTGTGGTTACAACAATCTCTGTGACGGCATTTTTGGGACAACGCCGTTGTTTTAAGGATGAAGCAATAATATAATAAATCGCCTTTTTCTTCTGTGTTTACAATAAAAGAAACATAAATAATATGCCCGAAAGGAAAAGTGTGAAGTGTGCATCGGAGTTATGGGCCCTGGAGGATGGTTTATTGTCGGGGCCAGTGTTTGATTCTCCACGGTGGTGCGGTGGCCCCCCAAACACCTCCGCCGCTAACCGTATTTCACGTCCAATCCCGCCTCCTCCTGTCATTTTCTTCCCTTGCGATTCGGCTTCCTCAACGCTTTGGACACACATTTCCCATCTCTCTCTCTTCCTGATTTAAGAGAAGACCCTAGCTGGCCCGTACTCAGAAGGATCGAAACATCTCGCAACTGTGAGAAGCCTTTCTTTCGTAATGTAGTTGAGGTGCTTAGGCACGTCCGCCGCTGACCAAACGTCCTCTTTTGCATCAAGGATGTCCTTCCTGTATATTCTACTGGAAAGCTTAAATATACGCATAAAAAAAGAACACGGAGCCATATCAACAAGTAGAGACAGACACCAACGAAGTAAAACGTCGACGTCGTGTTCAAACATGCATGAGCTGTTCAATGGACAGATGCAGTTCAGAAATTAGAAATCCTCGATTGGGGGACGCCGGATTTGTTTCAATTTGTACTCCGGCCAATGATACACAATCAGTGGTAATTTCTCTGTTCAGCCATGCGTACCAAATATGACCGCAGTCAAATCGATGTCGATTTCTTGGTGTTCCTACCGTTTCTTTTTATTTACCGTTTCAACTGTTCAACAGTTCTCATTATTCTGGTAGTGGATTGGAGCCTAACTGTGACGTTCTTTACAGCAGCCTTGACCGTAACCTTTCTTGCTTTACTGTTTCTACTACTCCGCCTTGTGATTTCTCCGTGCGTTCCTCATATTCTTTCGACTGTAAACCCTTGTTCTATGTCCTATTCGAGGAAAATCTTTTCAGCATGAGGGGAAGCAGTGGTTTAAAATAGAAAGGCTGTGATATGTTGACTAAAGGCGCCACTTTTATCGACGTTTGTACCGTTGATACCGCACTACTGTTGTTTGACAAAGTCACTCCGCATACACCCCTCTGTCGCCATATTGATATAGACATTTCTAATATTTCGTGAAATGAAAATACGACATATTCGTCACAGACTCCGACAAGTCCATCTTCCGTTGGAAGTCCCCGTCTTTACAACAATCACTTAACAATATGTAAGCAAGCAGTATCCTTCATCACAGTACACCAGATTTCATGTATGTTGACAAAAAGGCAGATAAATTAATATGCATTTAATAATGGGAACTAGGGAGAAAATCAATTAGATGAACTGAAGGAAGACTGCGTTGTTGGTCTAAGAATTACCTAGTGGTGGAAAGGTTTACGCGTTCTTGTTGTTCGTCAGTCAGATTGTTAATAGCTGGTGCCTCCCCCGTCACATTATACGGGACGGCATTCCTGTTGGGCGGCCTTTCTAATTGTCCTCCCCTATTTGGGGTCCCGCTGTCGTTACCCCGGCGTTGCCTTGGCCCTCGTTATCGCTCCGGTGAAAATTAAATTCTCGGCTGAATAATGTCGGACAACATTGTTTCCATTTCTTCTTCTTATCCCCCTTCTCTACTCCTCGCTCTCTCTCTCTCTCTCTCTCTCTCTCTCTCTCTTCTCTTTTGCCCCTGTCTTAAAGGACTTATATGGTTTTTCCCCCAAACGACTCTGGGTCTTAAATTATGGATAGTTTGTTCGCTCCTTATACGCCCGGGCCGAACGTGCCGGTATCTAGTTCAGAAGCGGCGGTCTCATCTACCCGTGTTCATCGGATCACAAATTAGACGGTTAATTGCCACGGGGTTGCCGACGTTGTTAACATGTGCCTCGTTAGATTGTCAGCCCTTGCCATCACTCTCCGAGAGCCCTAATGTTGCCTAATGATTATCAGAAATTGGTCTAGGAGTAGTAGAAAATTCCATGGACAGTCCCGTTACCAATATTATTAATAAGTAAAAAATAATTAAACGGTCGGATTAGACATGTCTTATTAGCATTAAATAAAACTCATTCAACAAAATATAATGGTTTATGTCCTCGCTATTTCCGACAAAACCTGAGCCATATACTTTCCATATTCACTGTAGTACTGTTGTCGTTTACAATTAAAAATAAGGATGTACTTTTACCACGACGAACATGGCAACTGGGTTTAAATGACAACGAAGAAGTATCGAAATTGTCATGACTATTAGTGTTAAATGAGATCGTAAATTCGTGACATTTACAAATGAGCCAACCTAATAAACAATGAACGAATACCGGATTCGCTATCTTTGCCTGCCAAGCGACGACTCCCGGCCGGTTTTATGGCCTGGAAATATGGCTACGGGTGGCAGTATAAAAGAGCCCATAAAAGACCAATTCGATTAATGTTAGATAAAAGCTGGTGTCTGGACGTTGGAAGCTATTGTTGGCCGTAATGGGGCGGCCGGCACAATTAGCGTGGGGCGGCCCCTGCCCTTACACCCCTAATGGAGACCCACCGCTTTATACCGCCACCAATTACAGCCGATTCATTCGGCAAATTTATAGAAAAGACAATTCTGAGAGAGAAAGGAAGCGTAATTTAAATGGACGACGCGTGGCTTTCCCAACACGCACGCACCTCTGGGTTGGGCGCAATCAAATAACCGAAGCACGACACAGAATTAAATTTGTAAACAAAGGAATACTTAAAGCATTTAACGGTTTTCTAGTTAGCAGCAAAGAGTTAACTTTGCGGATCAGAAACTATCTTCTAAAATAAACGAATCAAATTAAAATACCAAATCAAATAAAAATACAAAATCTTCGAGTTTATACCTTTCATTTCCGAATATTAGAGTCTGTTAAATTAGAATAGTACGAACGTAATATTATTGAGGTTATTACATGTATTTACAGTGAGAATTGACGGAAGAAAAAACCACTTTTTATGAATTGATTGTTCGTTTTACTGGGGTATCGGGGAACATAAAAAACCAAGTGTGAGATAACGTTTTACAAAAAGTTTTTGAACGTCCTCGTTTCAGTCGGGATAGTGAAAAATGAATGACGTTTTAAAAATCGCATGAATGAATTCACCGCGTTGAAACCTATTTGAATTTCATATCTGCCCGTTGATAATTTTGGAATACTGTAAATAACGCGTAGAAAAAAAAACCACCGTTTGTACCAATTCCATGTGCCAGTTTCCACAGGATGTGTAGATAAGTAGTGTAAATAGAGCCACCCGCGGAATTACATCTGTTTCCGTGTCAGCAGATGATTCACACACGCGCGAACCTACCTCGGATATCTCCCGCACCGGAAACCGAGATATTCGCTACACCCCCAATCTGGCAACTCCCCATTCCCACTCCCTCGGGCTCTCGAACATTCTAATATCGGTATTAAAATGCAACACTCTGTATTTGCCAACTCGCGAGCTAATCTCAGAGCGATAAACGGACCTGCGTCCAGCGCCTGGATCTGGTTTTCTTGAATGGAAATAAGGATAATTACATCCTTATATGTATTGCGACCTTTTTATAAATGTCAAGCCTCAATGTCGGCTGACCATTCAGATTGCGGTCATTCAAGAAAACGTAACTCTAAACGCGATTTAATTGCTCCATTATTCGACGGAAGTCATTCGATATATTTAGAAAAATATACTATTGACTTGTCAAACTATACGATTGTCAATGTTCACCCACTGTCTTTATAAGTTATGCAAATTTTATACCATTCAGATCAAAATAAATAAATTAATTCATGCATGATCATTTTGAAGACATCTAATATTATAGTTAGTTATTACAATATGGGTATTAAAGGAAATTTAATGTATTATATATGTTTGGGGCAACGAATATTAGATCCCATTTGATATTGGTCTTGTCATTTTTCTCCTCCACTCCCAGTAATATAGCAGAGGTACTCCCACTAATATAGTAGAGGTACTTACGAATTTCACCTCCCGATAAAGCATCCATTAACCGTGAAAAGATTAAATTTTGATATATTCAAACGAATTTCTACGCTCCGTACAGAAAATCACAAGACAGATGACGTTATTTATTTGCTGCGGGAATATATACTTCCAGGATATTCATCGATAATACATTATGGCCAGACATTGGATCCGACCGCAATTAACGCTCAGTTTATTGGAGCAATTACTCCATCCGGGCGGAGATATTAAAAATGTAATACGTTTGCAACAATTAGATCGGATCAGAAGTTAATTAGAATCTTTTATGCTCGCGGAACTGGATCATTTATTATGGGGGCGGTTGGGTGATTCACGGGCTCCACCGCCATCGGTGTAATATCTTGATAGCGCGGCCGACTAACGCCTTCCTGGTCGCCTGGACCGTGAAGATTATTAATAAAAGATCTTGTTTCCAAACGAGGCGGTGCTCTTAACAAAGGAAAAATCTCCCCCTCTCGAATGTGTTCATGCCCTGCCTTGAAGAACGCTAAAGTTCAGGCTTCTCCCTTGCGGATATCCTGGCACACCATGTATGTAGAGGAGTACCGGTTGTGACCTATAAGAAATGCCATTATTTATAAGGTCCCTTCTACAATGCGCCGTTTCAATTAGCCGCCAGACCAGGTTGCACTTACTTAATCCGGTTGAGTAACTTGGGTAGCGACTGTTCATTGAGTAACCCCCCTCTGTAGTAGCTCGATGAGAATAGTTGATTGCCTTCGCTAGAATAAAACGGGAGTGTTTGAGTATTATATAACAAAAATAAAATGTCGCTTCGCGGTTTTTAATTAATCGACTACTTGCTCCGATTCAGTTATAATCTTTTTTTACATGTATACCGTTAAACCTTCATTGATAAAATCCCACCTGGGAATTGTATCAGCTGTGTTGTAGAAACGTATTTGAATGGAATATTAACATTGGGCGGCCGGAAATAAATTTTCCAGTAGAACAGTCTTGTATTTAAAGAATCAAGTCCTCCCATTTATCACCTCGGACCGAGGCTTGTAATCAAGCTGTAAACGGCGCATACATTAACCGCCGCCGTTATATCAGATGCTGGGATGAGGAGGAAAAAAATTGTTAATACCTTTTATTTTCCTCTCTATTCCTGGTTACCTCGTGTACTGAGGCCGGGTATAAATCGCCGCCTCTAATAAAAGGCCCGTGTTGGGCTCGTCAAACGGCCGGCAAACAATTATTGTTTCGGGACGGACGGATATTTACGGTCACGAATCGGTCAGCCGGAATCGGATCTACGTTTCCGATCTCCCGAGGAGCCTCTAATGGACTCTTCACGGTTATTATACCGGTAATTGCCGGCTTCGTTATCTCTCTCATCCCTTCTGAAAAGCACAACCCCCCACCCCACGTACCGATATTGCATGTATTCCGCCGGAACTGCAATTATTTAATAAAACCGCGATGTGTTTCTCCATCTGAAAGCGGGAAGAGTGCATTAATTTAATGTGGTTAAATTACCGGACTCATGTCCGGTCTCGGTATCTTTATCCGACATGTTGTACGCCGTTGGGACCAATCAAAAGTACATTGGACCACAATCATGTACACTTCACAATAATCGGTTTAAATGACAGAATATTCTGATTTGAATATAACAATTCGAATACAAACTTCAGTATTCTAACCACAGCTAACCCATATATCCTGCCAACTTAGCTTGCTCTTTAAAAACAAATAAAAAATTACTTTTTGAATACTAAATAATTAAATAATACGCTGGACGTACACATACTTTCATATTCATGTGTGTACGTCCGCCAGTCTCCTTGAGTAGAACACTACACTTAGTACTTACTATCGGACGATCAGGCTCAAATGAAATATTCATTCGGCGAAGTCCCATAATAAACGAGTTTTCTTTTCTTTTTTAACCCCGAAGTGCAATTATGAATCTGATGAATCATTTCGGATGCCGACATTTCTGTTCGAAGTCCTTGGTCTTAAAACCGTAATAATATTCGGTCGAATCAGATATTTCTCAAGGCCTCGATTGCAACAATGGCATTGTAAATAAGTGAATTTCAATGTCGTACTTCTTCCTACAGTACCGTGGTTTTTCTTCTATACATTATATTTTGTTCCCAGTGCTCATTTTTTAAGTTTAAAATTGTAATCAGTCTTTCGCCACTTCTTTATTGAATTCTTAGAACACAAACAAAATGTTCTTACACTCCTTTGTCTCTCTCCCTTTCAGCCGCTAAATGTTATTTCATTCAGTCCCACGATCTGATTGCAACTCGTGCGTGTTCTCGGTCATAAAAAGTGTGTACACTGAATGTGCATTTGAGCGTTTTGTAATTATGCTTTGAATTATTCACTAGAAGAATTAATTCAGAATCTGAAACCTTGCACAACCTTCAGCCACTGCAAAATTACTATTAAGAGAACTGTATCGTTTATTACGCGTTCTATTTCTGTTAGCGAAGATAACTAATATCGCAATGCAAGTTGTATCACATATACTGAGCAAGTGTAGGAGAGATTTTTAGATTATTATACTTCAGTCTAAAATTTAATAAGTGTGGCGTTTTATACTGGAATTATTTCTGTATTATTACAATAACTATTGTTATATTTTGGTGTTATCCTAAGCAGGTTTCTGCCCTCGCCATCAGTATGGCTATCCTTAGTTGTTTCTTCATATTAAACCAGTTTACTCGCAACATTTCATAACAGGGTCATTACGTTACTAACTCCTGTCTCACACAACCTCCCCTATTAATTCCCTCTGAACGAGCCTCACTCTGTCAGTCCACCGGGCAACTAATTCTAACTATTCTATTTCTTCAAACGTCATCACCGGACACAACCAGCAAATGTCGGAGCGCCCCGAAATATTTTTTTTTCGTCCGCGTGATTTAGAAGACGAAAAGCGCAGTAGGCGTCAGAAAGAGGGGGCCCGCGCCTTAGAAAATTGTAGGGTAATATTTTGTTTCTTCTTTTTCTTGTTTTTCCCCCCGTTAGCCGGATAACGAAACTGACTCTGTGGGGGAGGTTAGCGCTCAGGTAGCGGCTTGTCATTTCACCCGAACCGAGGCCTCCTTCACAGTCCAACAGATTGTTATTAGTAGACACCGAGACCGCCGTACAACTCTGCCCTACTGAACTGCCATATACCTGAATAGAAATAGGCCCCATTTCGTTGGAATTCTTTATTTTCTGTCGGGCCGCCGGCGCCGCCCCGCCTTTTTGAAGTAAACCAAAAAAAATGTTACCTCGCTCAATGTCGGTTAAAGTGAAGTTATAAATGGTTTTGAATGTTTTTGATATTTTATACAATTCATTCCTCCATTTTGACGGTTTCACTATCTTATATAAGACCTCAAATACTTTTTATAGCTGTAAAACTCCAGCTTAACGAATTCAGACGAGAACATAACGTGGACCAATATACCACCAGTGGTAATAATGCATTTTGATACAGGACGTAACTTGAGTAAAATCAGGAACTCGATCTTTCTCGATCTTCTCTTAGTTGAGACTAGCTTCGATCTTTCAGCCCACCATAATGTTCCGCCACTTCCCCCTTTCTTTTTCGAAGGTGACGGTGACATGCAAGAATTCGAGCGCCAGCCAAAAATAAAGCCAGGGCGAATATATTTATCCGTGAGAGGAAAACCTGTCCACAAATATAGAGACGGAGGGTTAAAGTTATTTGAAAATCACATAATATTGCGTCCCGGAATAACATCAAATTCACGGCGATATAACGACGATAATGAGACAAAACGTTTTATGATAAAAATGTATAAATTTATTTTCTATATCTGTATAGTTTAAAGTGAAAGGACAACCTTTACATCATGCTTATCCTTATTTAGCCTCTTGGCTTATTAATAAGATTAATAGCGCCAACCTACTTGGTTGACTCAGTGGCACGGCTCATTAGCATAATATAATTTGTTACGGCCTCAATAATTATAATAATGTCGGTGGGAGGTTTGGTCCATCAGGGTCCTCACTTGCTATCTATTTGCAATAAGAGATAGACTTATTACCACCCCTTCCCAATTTAACATTTTTATGCTTTCTACGTTCTATATTTCAACCTAAAATAGGAAGATACCTCTTAGGTAGATTGCGGCGCGTGAGATATTATATTGTTGCCATATAAAATACCAATATTCTTGTGATCTACTGTTTCCACTCCCTGATTTTGTCTTGTGATAAACTTCATTAGCATTATATCAACAAATTAATGAATTTGATTCATTAATTAAATAATTCACGTCATTAATTAAATATAGGCGGGGCTGCCAATAACACGTTATATTACCACTGTAAGTTCAACAGTCGAAACCGATATGACTTGATATTGAACTTGTCTCAGACTGTGCGGTTATATATGGATATATTTTAACGCATATTAAGTTAAAATCGTTTCAACGTTTCAACAGACCGCTATTTTACCGATTTCGTTATAATCCATATTCAAATAAAATCGGAAAACACGACTCATTTCTCGCGGTAACAAACTGACACCTACTCCTTTGTTATTGGCACATTGTTCAATAATTAACCGAGGGCAACAATGGGGATAGGCATCGTGATTTATTCAAGTTGGAGCGCCGGCCTACTTAAGCGCCGAGGTTCATTAGCTTAAACACTGTAATTTATCATATGGCTGAATAATTATTACAGCATGGCTCAATGAGAGCGAGGGAGCATTCTTACAAAGGCAATGACTCAATTGGCCGTCATTTTTGTCTAAGTTTAGAGCCAGTTACTCAAATTGAGGAGGTAGCGCAATAATGAAATCACATTGTCACAGGCCCGGATCCTGGTTGCATTAAATATAATTTTTTTAAAATAAATTTTCTTATTTTCTCTTTACAAATTTATTTCTAGTAATAAGTAAAATGAAACTGAATGTCTGTCATAATAAGCCTAAAGTATTTTACTAAAATTATTATGAACCATATTATTATATTATGGTGCATAATACACATCCACATTTATTGCCCATCATTAAAACCTTATTGCAAAATATGCTGTAGCTGGTGTTGTTGGAGCTGCATCTAATTACATATGCAAATTCAAATCTGGTTATGCCGGCGGCCCGTCCTGCGATGTCTCTCAGTTATGGGAATGCCGAGGGCAATACGGAGGCAGTTATCCGTAGGCTTTTAGCAAGCGTTGGCAGAATTGCGCAATACGGATCTCAACTAGATTGGGAAAAGAGGATTAGTTTTTCCACTTGTACTGTACTTTTCCGCCCTTCCCCGGGGGTGAACCACGGGATGAAATACAGACCATTTTTCCAACTTGTATATTAATCGATAAACCTTGTGTGTAATCGTTGTTACCATAAAAAACAATTATAAATAATGGTATTCGTTCATTTATTTGGTAGCTACCGAACAGTTATAATGTTTAGTCACTTGAAATCGACGGAATATCATGCTGAAGACTGAAGTCTGTACTTCAGACCCGGTGATCGTCCGCCGCTGATAATAAATTGCAAATTTGAAAAATAAAAGTGGCTTCAAATATATGATTTTTTTTCTTAGAGGGAGGCGTAATGATGCCGTTGTACTAATAAGAATCGAGCGAGATTGAACGGTGGACTGACAGGTTTCCATATATGGTCGGCCGGTCGGGAAAACCTACAAAGAAGCGCCACCTCCGCCGTTTTTCTTCTGTTCCCGGCCAAAATCGGGGGTGGCGAAAAACAAATATAATATTTGTTTTGCCGACTCGCCGCTACCAGTTATATATCGCGCCGTTTCTTCATCCGAGCACCGGGACAACAATCCCAACGCTTATTACGCTACTTCATTCCTCGCATTTCTTTTTTTTTTAAATATGGGTTCATTTTGTTCCATTCATGATCGCATACGGAACCGGTATTTTATCATAATTGGAACCCAGCGAGTTTAAATCTCTTCTTTTGGTTATAATAATTTTTGTACTTTTTCAATATTGATTCTTCTTATTATCTCTTTTCGAATAATGAGTACATAACAATATTATACCTACTATCTTATATTGTACTTCATTTTTCCTTCATTTTATTATATATATTTAAAGACATTCCACTTCTTTACAGAAATCTTTGTAAAGAAAATTTTAAACTTTAGTTTTCATTCAATGGCAATAATGATAAATTTTAAAGGGTCTTTTTAACGGTGGAAAAAATTACTATCGAGACTTCATTAGATGCTGCATTGTACTCTCTGAAATTAGTTAAATGGTATAATTTCCGCGTACTTCACCGAGGTAATATTTAGGTGCCAGGACCGCACACACAGAGGTTCGCCGCCTACTTCAAAACGCTCCAAGGTTGTTCAGCAGAAACAGATAAATAAATATAAACAGAGAGGAATGTACACCTACAGGTATAAGTAGAAATCTAAATATACCTCAGCGCCCAATATATATTGGAAGGAGGGGAAGAAAAAAAGAGAAGAAAGAAACGATACAGGGAAGAATGCCGAGGATGAAAAAGTACGGACGAAAATACCGCTTAGAATTCATTGGAGAAGAGTCAGAGTGTAAAAGCGGCGGGCAAGCGCCACCTTTGCCCCCCAGTCGATTGCCAGGATTCAGCTCGACCGGATAGTGTCTCATTTCGTTCCGGTCTTTCTAGATTTCTTTCCCCGAACTTGTTAAACTGTTGGATTTGTTTTAAACTCCGTACCAGGTTTGTTGACCTTTTAAAAACTAACAGCCCGATGAGGAAGAACGGTTTCAGCTTTTATTCAGAGGTCCATCCGAACGCGATCTCGTTACGCTCCAACTGGCATAGCGTTTAAAAGCTCTTCCCTATTGGTCCGAAATTCTATCACGGATATGAGCCTTGTAATTACAACTGTAGGCGGGTCAGAAATTAAAAAACGCTACCTTTCAGTACTTTTTGGGAGAGTTCAATTTCATTAGAGATCCTTGTTAAGCCCACCTCAGTTATCTTCCGTGCGATTCATCACGTCTTTACTGTTGGTAATAACACGCCGGGTTATCTGGATTATGTTGGGATTTTAATAATGGTGGGAAGAAAACGGATAATTTCTAATTCCAACTATTGCAACTATACGACGACTTTTCGCCATTCACTCGCGGCCAATTTCTAAGAGGCCTATATACAACGTGTGTATGCTGTGTTCTGAAATCTGTAATTGAAATTAGAAATTACCGGTTTAAATTAATTATAATGCAAATACTATAACTATTTATTTTAAACCAATAGCGACGGTGTTATTAATTACTTATTTTTAAATTTAATGCTTTAATACGGCGAAGCCTACAATTACATTAATTTTTTTTGTATGTGTGTCATTATTTTGTCTATAAAAATCTATAGCTTTATCCCGCTTTTATAGAAAACATTTTTAGTCATACTAGATTGGTTTTAATTTACTTCAAGGGCCCCTAAGCTAAGCAAGGTTTCTGTTGAAGCATCCTATCTACACTGTCACTGTTATTTATACAGGGGTGGCCGAAAATCGCAACAGCGGTATTCCAAACCTTGGCGGACCCCCAAACAAACACCGGGAATTAATTTTTCATAGTGATTTACTATCTTTTATTGCTCGCATGTAATGTATTCTAGTGGATGACCGCATAGTTGGTTAATTGGGGTCATCGATGTCTTTTTCCAAGTATCTCGGTCGAGCAGCGCTTTAGAGCTTGATGTCCGACGTCGGTAAAAGGTCTGTTTGCGGTCTGTAACTTCATGCACGCGTCGGATTAATGGGGTACGGCCGGGTGATCTGGCCGATGAAGCAGCGGACCGGTACCCCTGTACTAATTACGCGTTATGTCGGGCTGTCGCTTGGACGTTTTCCCGTTCGTTAGTAGCGACTGCACCAGGGGACCCTCGGCACTGTCAATTTATGTCCCTCAGACTGTCACACCGTCCGCTTGACCGTCGTCGGCGGACGATTGTTATTACGCATGAATGATGAAACCCCAGGGCTTTTGACCCGACCCCGGCAGGGTTCGAATATTATACCCGCTATTACACCCTTCCAGTTGTGCCTTATAACTCGGTTTTTTACTTTACTGTTTATTTTGGAGGTAAACAATCTATATCACAGGGGATTCTTTAAAAACAAAAACCTAAAGGACGCGTTTAACTGGTGTAACGTACATGTTAAAGGAATCTTCAGTAGCTCATAATTTCATCGACCTAGGATATAATTTATTGTTCTTATACATTAAACGATTCCCACGGATAAAGTTTTCCATTCATGTAGGAGAGAATTATAGCACAAGGTTTTCCATATTTTCAGGCGGATATGATACTGAGGTTATACATGTCTGTCAAACTGAAGGTGAATTAAAATTATTTCCTCGTTACCCAATCAAATATTTTGTTTTCTACTCGCTATGAGATTAGTCGCGGATGAAGGGGTTTCATCAATGGAAAGCGTTGTGTTGTACTGAAGTGCGTTGTTTTTCAATTCCATTACATCACATTTCAATTCTTTGCAGTTTTAAAAATGACAATAATATTTCATATTCAGAATTTTTATGGTTCTCGGGTGCTCATCGTCAACAGTGGAATTCCGCCACTAATTCATCATCACTGTTATTTTTGGTCGTCAAGATCACATATGTTTTCATTGATTCTTGTCGTTTGTAATTCCAATTTCTCGTTCTTTCTATGAACTACTACTGCGACTTACCGGTGCAATCGAACTATATTCATGTCTTTTGAATCGATGGTCCACGACGGGAAATTGAAGTCACTCGGCCTCTATTTTCGAAGAGAAGTGGCATTTGTTGTGTAAGGCGGGTCCTCCACTTTATTACTGGGCTGACACGTGACTTTTAGCCGGCAATGAATCAGGGACCGATTCTGTCGGGGGTAGGTAGGACGGCCGCGGCGAGAAACGAAAGTCACATTCGGTGATTCTTATTTGAAATTTTAATGTCATCCGACGTTGCACAGCTGGCCCCGTTTCGTGGACTGCCCAAGCCGCAGACCACAGCCGTCAGTTAGCCCACTGTCAGATCACACCAATCAATTACAACCACATATTGACTTTCATGGCTTACCCTCCGGAGAATTTCCTTAGCCTGTGGACGATGACGGTACCAAAAGCGGGCAATTATTTTACTTAATTTAAAATACTTGATTTGACTTTATAATTAAGAGATATTTGAGTTATCTTTTTGGTATCCCAAAAAGCTTGAATGCTAGACACTGTTATAATTTACCAGGATACTTGTACGATTGAATTTATTTAGTCCACCCCATAACGATTCCGTTACTTGAAAAGTTTAATTCAATGTCTGAATTGTTCTTTGACTGCGTGTGAATTCAATCGTAATTGAACCTATACCAGGATTAATTTACCTTGAAAGATAATTTGGACGTTCCTTCTATTGTTTTCGATAATTTTCTGATGTACTGAACGGTTTTAATTGGTAGTTTCATGAAATTATTGTACTCTTCAACAACTATGCGGTCGGACTCATTAAAATCAACTTCTTGCTACTTGAGTATTTTTTATCTCTTAAGTACCATATTTCTTCGTGCCTATTGGACGTTTTACACTTTTTATCTTATTATCAATCCTTAATATCCTTAAGTTTAAATATATTATATACTAAATATATTGAATTATGTTTCAGTAATCGACCACACACTCCGACTGGAGAATTGAATGCAGCATCGTAGCCGGTGAGTCACAAACATTTTTTTAAATAGCATCATAGTATCATAACTTCATTTTCTAGGTTTTAAGCTAGGAAAAAATTACGATTGGAGTACGTCTTACAGTGATTACATTCCAAACCCCCGCGGACGGCCTGAGTAACTTAAATTATAAAGATCTTACAGTAGTTACCTGGATTGAAATTTTTTGATAAACCATCGACAAGCCTAACATATTAATGTAAATGTTTCTCGAATTGCGATATTTGAGAGTCATAATCTGTTCTAGTACTCAATTTAGCAGAATTATTACTTGCCGATGTTAAGTGCACACCCCGTTATTATTTAATTATTTAATTTTGATTATTTAAGTTACTTCAAAATTTTAGACTCTTAAGATTTGAGATTTTATGATACCGAGTGCATAAATTAGAATTCTTCCCCAACCTACTAATGTTCAACCACAACTCACCCTTGCCTGTGTTGTAATACAGTTCTATCTATCTTTTGTTGCAATGAGCTATTGTTGCTCAATTATAATTACCCTCGTTAGGAGAGAGGAACTGGGATAATGCAATTAGCAGGCCGCAGACGTCTTGTTAGAGTTTGAAATGGCACTCAGTCGTTGAGGGATTGCAGAAAAATTATTAAGTTATAAACTACGATAGAAGAACTTCCCTCCCAGGAACTGAAAGAATGAAACATAAAGAAACTCCTTATATAAAATTAAAACACTGAGCAAGATAAATTACAAAACGCGCTGTTTAATGTGAAAATCACTTCATTCGAACTATTTACCCCGGAAATACTAAGTAAAACAAAAGCATGTCTAATAACGAGAGTATACTCTTAATAAGATCGAGACTAGAAAAAGTGAAGTGCCCATTCCAATGTACAGGAAATTACTGCTTCAAAGACTTGACAATTCTAAATGTGAAAGAACATTTCATTTATTTCTCCGCGGGGTAATACCAGCAGCAGAATTGTTTTTCAACTTTCACAGTGTCTCTTTCTTTTATAATATTTCTGCAAAATATACAAATATTAGACAGTCGGATATCTAAATATCAAGGTTCTTTCTTATCTCGCTACTTCAGTTAGGCCGGTCATAGGTTACAGCCCACAGGATATTTACAATTTATACCGGCTTTTTATATGTTAGGAAACTATTTTTACTACTTAATTAAACTTATCTTCTAAATTTTGTATCCAGGAAGTCATTATGAGTTTGGAAAACTTGTAAATGTAATAGACTCTCTTGCCCCGTCTCCGTCAGAGATGAATCTCGAGGTCGGCTAATAGGAGTCTCTGGGCGATGCACTTTCAGTTTTCGAAGCCAACGGCGGCCTGAATTATAACAACGCGCGTGTCCTGAGATATAATCCGAGAATTGGAAAGCGGAGTGTTGCAAGCGGCGGAGGGACCTGGAACCGGCAGCTTATTCCATTAGTCGGGTTCCCCCTCCCATTATCTGTCGGGAGGGATGGGCTATCGTTCATCTTGGAGTCGTTTCTAGACTCTGGGAGCCTTCCACGTCCGGTAATGGCAGTCAATTAATTGATAGGCAGCCCCTCAGCTGGACCAGTACTCACAACAAACCGGAATATACTTCTGTTATTAAGATGGAGACACTATTTTGAAATTTTGAAAACTGAATTCAAAGTTTATTACCAACTCCCGGTGGGACAGCCTAATATTGTGGGGAATTGGTAATTGTTTGTATTACATTAATACAGTATCAATTTTGATATACATCCACTCTACATTGGGATCATAACCATAGTCACCCATAATTCCCTTACAACCATAGCTCACACGAAGTCTAACTGATTGGACCCGAAAACTCTTTTTACGCTTAAAAACCCCATCAAGAATAGAAAACATTAACATCTTGATTTATTTATATTTGCGCGTGGAGATAAAGAACATAAGAGAGATTACAAGCTGACGCCACTTAATATTGTTCGTATCCCCGTTCAATGTTGCCCCAGGGACGTGCAACGTTCTGTGAAATCCGTCCGAAAAGCATGTTTGAACTATTTGAACTGCCGGTCTCTAAGCCCAACAGCCGGCTCTAATGGAGAAAGATGACGGTTGGCCGTGACACGCTCCGTATTAGCGGCGCCTCCTCTTCCTCCACCGCCGCCTTCACCTCCACCTCCTATTCGTCCCCGCGTCCTATCCGTTTCTCTTGGGGCCGCGTGTGAGAAATAAGTCGCCCGGTTGACAAGATAAACCGTGCCGGGTTTTAAATTATGTACCGCTAATGGCCGGGCGCCATAATGGCCGGGGCCCCGCAAATTGCAGCTCTCATTTTATCTCTTCCACAGTCCCCCCCCCCGCCAGCCATTCTTCACTCGTGCTTTCCTCCACCGTGTGCTATGAAGAAATGCGGGAGTGCATTTTTTCCCAGAGCCGGGTCATTTTCCCAGGCGTTCGAACTGACTTGTAACCGAGATAAAGAGCGCTAATTAATATTTAATGATAGAATTGCATTATTGTCCCGCAGAATGTTTACACGAAACATTAGCGATTCTTAACTATTCTCCCGCCACCATTTTCTATATGGAATCGATCATGGGGAAAAGCCAGATAATATCAGGTGGACAGAAACAGAGTCTCGCTTATAAGCAATCCCAGTGTGATACTTTAAAAGGTATGTTTTCTATTTCTTCGGAGCCACGCAAGTTATTTAACAAAAATGTAACTCCTGTTCATTTTTCACGACGAAGATGGTCGGATTTACTTTCGAGATGTACCCATTGATTTAATATTTGAAAAGTTTTAAACCTACAAATGCAAGTAGTAACTACTCTATAGAAGATATTCAGTAACCTCGTAGGGGAGGAGTTTTGGATAAATTTCCAAGAAGAGATGCGTATTTGAACGAACATTACCCAATTTTCTTTAATTTATGGAGTCTCATCAGTGTCAGGTTAGGAACTTTGGCCGCCTCTTCTCTAATTGCAGGAATACCTGCGGAAAAAATGGTGCCTTTCTAAAGGTCCAACTTGGAAGATTGGACCAAGTCCGATTTATGGGGCGGCTCCGCCCATGCATTTGTTCAATGTCAAAAATTTCACCCAAAGGTGATTTCTTCTATAATACGGGCATGTACCTGTTCAACTTTCCTATAGTATAAATTGTTAACAAAATAATATTAACCGAATAATTAGTAATGTTGAGACTCTAGAAAGCGTAGAACTAGGCTAATGTTTATTTTCACCCTAATTAATGCATACTTGGATGATATAATGCCAGGTAATTAGCCAACATATTCTGTATTTTCAATGTACGTTCAACTCTCATTCCCGCTCGTGTGGTTTGAATTCCAGTCCGGAATCTTTTGTAGCCATTTTCAATATAATTCCGCTAATGATAAAGCGAGATGCCTGCCAATTTCTTAGATCTGCA
Source organism: Lethocerus indicus (assembly GCA_019843655.1). Taxonomy (NCBI): domain Eukaryota; kingdom Metazoa; phylum Arthropoda; class Insecta; order Hemiptera; family Belostomatidae; genus Lethocerus; species Lethocerus indicus. The sequence goes on along the minus strand of JACDQD010000103.1, from coordinate 9,417,006 downwards.
TCTTAAACCTGAATTTGATTTATTCTAGTATCTTTTCATCTCAAGACCAGAGTTCTAAGCAAGAAATAATTTCGAGGGCGAATGCCACATTCTGTGTAACACTGAAACCTGGATGCGTAATATCGTTAATGTTCAGTACGTAGGATGAATTTAAATGAACTGGGGCCTTGGAATTGTTGCAAAAAAATCTCTCGAACTAATTTGCAATATTCATACCCTTTCATTTAGATTCTCGTTCCGAGTTATCGGGCGCCTCGCATCGTACATTTGTTCGGGGATTCGACCCGTCAGTATCTACGTAGGGGAGCAGTCGTAATAATGAGGGTTGTTCAGTTGAAAGTGAAGAATCAACCGACAGCCGGGAGCAAATTAGATGGACCCCCCTCTCACTTTTTATACTTTTTTCAAATGCGAGGCCCATTTATTTCGGCCTGGAATTGAAGTAACAGGTGTCTGAAGTAGGAATGCGCCGGGGAGAACACTCTCATAGAGAAGGAGGAGGAGTCCGGGAGGGAATGCTGCTACAAAAACAAAGAGCATTAGCCGGGGCACTGGAAGAAATGCCTAATAACAGGGCTCCTTCTGCCCGCTCTCACACAGAACGACTAACGACCTCTCCTGGCTCGGACAACTTATCGGCCTCGCGCTGGAAAACTCGGCTTCGTGACTTTCGCAGAAGAAATGGAAAGGTTATTTACTTCTCCTGTTTTTCTTTTTCTTTTAATATTACAGAGGCGGCACGATAGTTCGCCGCATAATATCAATTCTCACGAAATATCGAGTCGATATTTACAGGTATTTAAACAAAAGAAAAAATGTTCCCTGGAATTTTCGTATAAATTTAGACATTAATTCAAATTAACAATTTTTTTTGGCTGTTAAAAGTATACTGACTTAAACTGAAAACATGCAAGTTTTCGCCCGGCAGAAAGTTAAGTACAAAGTAATTCAGCCCGGTGACTCGGGTCAAATTTTCCACCTCATTTCACATCGAAACAATATCGAGCTTCGGTGGTATCGATAATGATCCAAACCGAACCCGTAGTATCCGATTTCTTTCTTACTTAATGAGTCTCTTGATCTTTCGGGCCCAACCGCAGCGGTCGTCCGACAGCACTTTCTCCGTTTACGCTTCTAGAGTGACCGAGCCAGTAAATCATGCGAGAAGCGAACCGTTTCCGTGGCTCGGAATGAATGGGGTCTCCTCCGTGGGACTGAAATAGGCTAGGGCCCAGGGTGTTAGAGTGCCGTCCGTGCCTGTGCCAGAAACGCGGCACAAGTTGACCAAGCGTGTACGGCACCCCGCAGCGTCTCTGAAACATAATATTATTAGACGGCCGCCCGGCCAATGTCATATTTCAGTCGGACAACGAGCTTTGCGGTCTTTACAACTCGAGTCCAGTTAAATGCGGCGAAAAAAGTATTAATGTCGCGGTTCAAGACCCCCGGGTATTGGGTTTCTTCTGACGGGCGGTCGGAACCAATCAATTTTGATGCGGACAAAAACACAACTGCTTACAGTTTAGGACAGCTTACGGACTAGGAATGTCAACACTCCTATGTTTTTTTCTCTCCCCACGCTTATTTAGCAAAAGTATACTACTAAGGATAAGTAAAAGCCGAATGCGGGCTATCATAGAATTGAAGTGAAAGAGTTGATTACTCGTCCCTGGCAACATTATCCCATTTGTCTTAACCTTGTTGGGGTGTCACAGTTGTATAGGCTTAGTCTAAAATATAATTTATAGTTACCGGGTGACACGTATACCTGTTAGGTTACATGACGCCAATCACCGACCGGTAAAATATGCCCATATTTTATCTTGTAGCTAACCTGATGGATGTGTCACATTACCAGTCTGTAAAACTGCGGTTTTAATTTCTAGTTTTGTGGTCTAGAGACCTCAAAATTTATACCAATACCATGCTTTGGCAAGTTATAGCCTTTAGGAAGATAAAACGTGTTCTTATGTTAGGGTGTAAAGTGTTCTTGAAATTTCCAGAAACGGTACTTCAAGGTACTCTTCAGTGTTTTCTTAGTATAGATGATTTATTATTACACGATGTTATTGTTTGAATAATAACAATGTGAATTCGCCAATGACATTATCAGGAAAAATCAATTCAAAATGCGTTTGATACAGCCGAGCATTTCACTGACGGGAATCGTTCGAAATAACTTTCATCGTTTGTAAAAGTACAAGTGAGCCAAATTGGAGTCATCAAGCGGTGAACGTTTCCGGTGCGCTGCAGGCTTTATATGGTCTAGCGCCAAACGACCACTAACGACAACCAAGTCGGGTAATTAAGCACAGGTGTTCCCTGTTGTCTCGTGCCGCCTCAACATCCCGTACCGCATGTCTCGGTGTTCTCCGCCTATTTACCCTCCTCCCGCGGATCGTTCAACAACCCGGACTGGTTCGTTATATAAATTAGGACGTCTATCTCGTCTAAGGGGTGTAGCCGTTTTTTAACCGCGATAGTTACATTTACCGGGACGATTAAAGCCCGCGGTGGGCTTCGTTTCAATTGATGAGGTTTCCTCAGCGTATCCGCCCCGTGTTGTAATCTTCTGGGCGTGCCGTTGAAAGTTGTCGTTGGCAATCCTACGTAGAGGCATGAAATCCGAATTCAGCGTATTTTAAAATATTTCTGTTCGACCTCTTCACAGTCACTTCGCAATGCACTTTGCCTCCTCGTCAGGAACAGGCTCTTCCTCATCATTTTTTCGGATTGTTCCAAATTTTCACGAAGGTCTTCATCACATTTCAAGCCCGATGTCTTCGGCGTTCAGCTGATCAGCGTGGTGAGGAGGGGACATCCGCAATCAGGCAACGAGCTCAATTACGTGGGTCGAGAGCGTCCCGTAAACCGGAAAGCCAATTACCGGAGTCCCGAACCATTACTGCCGAGGTCCCCCCCTTCGCCTTTCACGGCACGAAAGCTCCGGGCTAACTTGAAAACCGGGAAGAATAAAGGTCGGACTTCCGTGAAAGGCCCCGCTGAATTGTCACTTTTTTTCGGCGTTAATTACTTCATTTTTTCCTGCAGCCTCCGGAAGCCGTCCGACGGAGTCCTATCCGGCCGGGTTTTGTCGCGTGTTAACTCGCCCACTCGCCTCCTTCGGCACTTCCTCCGCTTTCAGAAGCCGGTTTTTATTGGGCGACAAAGAACACTTTTTTATACTCCGCCTATGTGCCACTTAATTTTTATTGGGTGTTCTCCCCGTTGGACTAGGCGTTTTGACCACTGTCGACTAAGTAAAAATATTAAACGATATCTAAAATTCCGTAGTATTTTCGAGCTTCCGTCTCCTCTCGCTGGCTTTTGAGGAGGCAGAAGAACTCGAATCATTATTCGATACAGTCAATACATTTATTATAAAATATTTTTAAGGTGAGGACACTGACTTGAGGTGGCGGCGATTAATACGGTGACTCAGGTTCTGGCAAATTAAAAAGCTAACCAATACGATGAGCCCAAGTTGATATGCTCTTTTAACCAGTGCAACCAAATTGCAGCCCCTCCTTCGCCTGCAACTCAGTCAAACCGAAGACGGGCTCCATTACGCAATTATACAGTTGGGAGCCGCAATCTGTCGAAAAATTTAATAACACTCTTCTGGCAACTATGCCCGCCAGTCCGTTTATTGAACATAAAACCCGTTGAAAATTGCCACGGCAAGGGACCAATTAGTTACAAATTAGAATCCAATTAACGATGAAATTTCATCGCGTAAAGTGCAATCATTAACTTGCGGACACGGCCGATTTATAATATCTCGCTCTCTATAATTCGGACTAAGATTAATAGTTAATACGGTATGATATTGACTCGTAATCGATCTACGAATCCAAGTTGTTTTTTTTCTTAAGCATATTATACCGAATATTTCCGCATGAATCTACGTAATGAGTTATAAATTCTGTGTAATGACGTGTTTAAGAAGTGTTATTTTCAAGCAAGACTGTTTTATTTCAACCACTGACTCTTCAACCACGCCTGGTTCAGAACATGACCATTTGAGCTTGTGCTATTTCAAAATTATTTTCATCTACGCAGTTCATTATTAGTAAATACATTATCTGAAATTCTCGTCATGATAGTCAAGTCAAAGATCGGATTTAATGTTGTCGAATATATAAACGTTATATCAGGAGAGGGGGTTCATTCAATCGTAACACCGTCTGAAGAGGTGGACAGGAAGTCATCGTGGCTCAGTTCCTTTAATTGATCCTTAGAACTGCAAACTTTTCAGTATCTAGGAGATCAGGGGAACGGTAATATCTATTAGATCACCCGTTTTCCTCAGCGTCGTCAGAACAATGTACTAGTCTGTTGCCTTAGATTGTCCCATCGGCGACGGTGGAGTAATCCGATAAATAGCAATATTAGTTACTTTAATTATTAATATTCATTAAATCGGTATAAATTTTACTTATTGTTGTTCTTTATGTGTGACTTCAGTCACATTGCAGTTTATATGCGCCACAGTGTAAATGGTGATAGTTGTTTATTGGTCCACAGGAGACGTGAAACCCGTTCAGCCATTTTTGTCAGTCCGTAAATATTAAACAAAAAACAAAACTGTTACAATATTATTGTCCATTTCATTTTTCGATAGTCTGCTTGAAAACGTGGATAATTAATTTTCATCATCTACATTCTTGTGTACTATGCGCAAAATATAAAATACAGCCTTCGACGGATAAAGAGGTGAAGAACGACAAATGCTGTGTTGGAAAAAATCCAATAAATATAGTAAGGAAATGTCTAGAGATAAAAATTTGTCCGACCGGTCGCCGTACTAATACATTTACACACATAACTTATCTGTAATGATAATGGGCCCGTTTTCAATCGACGATTATTCTCTGCCGAGTGCAAGTGTACCGGAAACAGCGGCCCGAAATGAAAAAAAAGAAAGGCTAGTACCGAGGGCGACGGCTAGGATTGGACCGGGACGGGGAATGAGCGAACGGGAGAAAGAAGCGGGAAGGAGGGGAGGAAAAGAAGAAGGAATAAGAAGTGGATATAAAATGTTAACCGGGCGCTCAATATCCGTCCCCTTTTCCTGTCGACGTCCGCTCTTCATTCACCTGACGCTCGCTGTTTTTCAATGAATCCATTTACGATCCGTACGCCCGCCGATCCGCTTCCATCTCTTAACGTCCGGTTGGCGCCAACCAGAAATTAATTTCGAAACATAAGATCTTTTCTTTGAAGGAATCAGTTTTCGGGACCGCGACTACTGTTTCATTGCCACGCGAGTGTTCGAGAATCGAGATGGTAGGAAACAATCGAGGGAAACTTAAAAACAATTCATAATTCACCTACCTACGAGAATTTGATTAAGTACAAAATCCCCTAATGCTGTATTCCTACTGGCGACATATAGAATCACGTAAAACCAGATACATGCGCATCCGACGGTCCATGATCGTGTGAACCGTCTCTGTCTTATGTTAGTGCTAATGCCTGTACCTGTGAGGGGTGTTGATTGTGTTAGAATGTAATTTTTTGTGTGATATCGCACAATATAAATAATGTGCAGCTGGCACCGTTGAAAAATAGCGAACTGTGAGACGTTTAAGGAACCCAATAAAATAAAAGAAATATTTTATTGATTAAGTAATTTTACCACATTAATTTAGAAAATCTGAGTTCAAAATATTATAATTTCACTCAGTACGTAGTAATAATAACATGTAGTAATATTTTATTATTGAATTAAATAAGCCGAATAGTTGTCAGCCACTTAGGCCGGCTTTTACTATCATTTCGAATGCATTGTCGGCGATGACAAAAGGGATGGGAGTCAGTATGGAGGCGGCCCATTGGTCCGCTGTCCGACAATTCGGGGGCCCCCGTAACGAACGAGAAACGTATTACGCCATTAATGAGATCATTTAGATCCGTCAGTTATACCAACAATGCCGTCATTAATAACAAGAATGATGCATCCGCTAACGCACTACCACCAGCATTATATAACCGGCGGCGGTAACACGGCCACTTTCGTTCGGTCATATATCATTCGAAAAGTCTCATACGTGGGGAGGGATCCCCCAGTCTTCATTCACTTGATTTCCTCCTTGCGTTTTCCAATTCTATCTTACATATCTGTTGCCTCACGAAAAATCTCAGTGGACTACCATATTTCGTTTTGATAGTTACCAATGGTTACTGATAAAGGGTTACTACCACTAATTGTCTGTTTGCGAATAACTTTCAGGTTGCTATCGTCTAGGTGTGCCACATCTAGTCTCTTGAAGAATTTCCTATTTATATAATAACAACGTCGCCCATTAAATTAGTCACGCCTTAATCAATTTAGTTTCAATGCCTTGTCGAAACTGTGCCTCGTGACATAGGTAGAGGAGAAAACAAATGTATCTCATAAACGTAAAAATATTTACTAAGTCATTCTCGTTTTCGCAGTAAAAATGATGCAATGACCTTTTATTTACATTTATGATCGTTTGATGTGCATCATTAAATAATGTAAAATAGACTTTTAGCGAGAGGAAATACATTCTTTCATTTGTAGGAATATTATATTGGAATACAAGTACTCTTGAATTTTTTTTACTGTTACTATAGTGAGTGTACATCGATAATTAAGGATCCTCACACAAACATTATTGCAACTAGCATTGAGTATTTCAATACAAATAAATGATGTTCAACAAACTATTAACTTTGTAATGTTCGTACTAACTCTAATTCGGAAAATTAATACTATGTATGGCTAAAGTTTTTTTCTTTGGTAGCATTCCAAGTTAATTTTTCTCGTCTAATTTAAAGTGTAATTGGACTATAAAATAGAATGCGGATGTATGAAAGTGCGGCGAGATCAGTGACCGCTAGCTACACGTTGGAACTGGTCGAAAAAATCCTTTCGCTTCTTGAGCCAGCACTATTATCCTCCTCTAAATTAATCCCCCGGGTGTTCCGCCGAGAATAAAGTTTCCGAACAACAATTTTTTATCACTATCTGTTAACTGCCCGGACAGTATCGAATTCCTCGGCGATGCAGGGTTATATATAAGTTCGTTCGGTTAAGCCGCCTCCACCACTTCGTTAGGGACCTGATCTCGCCATTTCCGTATGAATAATGAAACACTCGTATATAGTTATGTTGTGGGAAGAGCCGAGATTTTGAGGCCCTGGCACCTTTTGTTGGGCGAGCCGTCAAGATTGATGGCCGCGACCCTAATCTGAATCCTCCGGGGATCTTTTCCTTTTCCATTTGCATTGATTCCAATCGCCTCAAGAGACCCTTCTCCGTGTGAGTCGACATACCAAAGAAATGTCTATTTATCCATCCTTTCAGACAAATAAAAGAAGTTATCAGCATGACAGCTGACCATTATAAACAAATTATGTATATTTCTTTGTATTGTATATTTGAATTATTGGATATATTATTCGGAATAAGGTCAAAAACAAATATTTGAAGTTGACGCGTTCTCTCCTCGATTATATATGGCACAGAGAGGAATGCCTTTCTTGAGAACCAAGCCCAATCATAATCACAATTCAGAGGCCCGCCACCTGTTTGAGCTCAGCCCGACTTCTTTGGATCAGTCCACCCATCAGCCTCAGCCACTCTCAGTACTAAGAGGTCCTTCTGACACAATGCCACTTAGGATTAATCCGGGTCGGCCTTCAATCAGTAGGCGCTGATGGATTTCGAATCCTTCAATCCTGTCGGCTACAAGCCGCGGGGCTAACGCTCCGGATTATTAAAACGAGTCGAACGGAAATCCGTTATCCCGTTTCTTTCGGAATCTAATCGTGACACGATATCGGCAGGTGTACTCGACCTCGCAGAATTAGGCCGCGTTACTTACCCCGTTTCGGCTTTTAAACGATTTATGTCCGACTGAGGCTATTGAAAAGTTGTCTGGTATTAAAGAAAACGGTCCGCGTCCCTCAAACTGATGTTTCAGCCTTCCCTGAGTACGATTTCTAAATATTTCTCCAACAAAACAGAGAAAAGATTAGCCAACGAGGAATTGTATCTTATAATGATAAATATGCCCCGCATTATATTTCTAACAGCACGATCTATTTCGAATTGGTAGCTTCCCGATATAAATCCTTCTCACCGCCGGCTTGTACTTTAATAAGTACAAATTATTGAAATAAAATATTTTTTCCCTCTTTTGTTAATGCCAAGTTGTGAATATTACATATTCATTGTACGTTTCGCGTCTGTCTTGGAAGTTACTCCTCCCCGGGGCGTAAATCGGGCCTCCCAGTTTGGAAATGGCTGCGTTAGGTAATCACAGGGATAATTCGGCTGTGTAAGTTATAGCCGAAACTAATTTCCCGGGCGCTCCAGTAAATTAGAAATCGGGGTCTGATAAAACCCTTTCTCTGCCCTGTTATTAATTCTTAATTCCAATATCTCCCACGGGCCAGAAATGTATCCGGGACCCAGAATCTGATCGTAAACGAGACCGCTTTACAACACCTCGTATGTTACTGCTCTTCTGCAAGTTATATGATAGCTTATCTCATAGCTGAAGGGGTTCGGCCAAACTTCGTGTGGGGTGGATGATAAAGCACCGATTGGAATCTAAATAGTAATCGAGAGCAAGGCAGCTGTGGTTAAACCCTTTTCTCAATCTTAAAGGACAAACCCGAATGTTCAATTTATAACCATCCTAACTTATAAATATAAATTTTATAAATTATTATAAATTATAAATATAAATATAAATGGATATAAATATTTATTTATTAGTGATATAACACCCATTCGATGTACTTCACCTTTAAAAAATCGGTAATGTTACTTTTAATACCAGTACCCTCTTGTATATTATTATGCGCTTAAATGTGTGAAATGTAGACGAAATTATAATGCAATACAAAATTATATATTGTACGTGTATTGTGCTCGAAACAAGGATGTTACAAAATGCAGAAGATTAGAAAATCTTTGAAAAAATTATTCTTCCGTCCGAACATGAATTACACAGCGATTAAATCTTCAACACCGTCTAACACATCCTGCCTGTATTGTAATAGGAATATGAATCATTGCCATCGTATGAATCAAGCTTTCAAAAGGGTACAAGGGAGCAACGGAACCTATACTTTTCTCCCTGAGTTTGCTTAAACTTTTGACTGAACCCCGCTTTAGGTTTTGTAATTATTTTGTCTTATTAATATTCCCGATACGTAAAATATTCCCGGCGTTGTGAAAATATGACGAATCGGCCAGCGCATTAATCAAGCGGATACCGACAAAAAGGCCGGTGTCGCGGATTTACAAGTAAAATGAACCGGAAACTTTCGTCGTTCGGACCATAGACGAGAAGGAACATAATGGAGTTTGATTGTAAATACCCGATAATTCGACGAATTCAATTGTAATTGTCCCGAGGTAAACTCTCGCTAGGTGTGAAATAAGAACTGAGTGTGGGTTCTATCTTCGGTGATCTTTTTGAACCAAAGTAATTATTCAATTCCCATACACAATCGAAACTGAAAGGATATTTTATTCTATGCATTCACCTTATGTTTAATTAAAGTGAAGATATCTGGACAGCAAAGGGAATCAATTAAAGTCGTTTTAATGTATTACTGAATACTATGAGTACACTTGTTACTATACACACTATTATTATGCGTATAATTTCAATTTAATGTTTTTAATTAAAATTTCAAACGGGATTTGGGTAATTCAAAACTGAATGGTTCAACCAACGAAAATAACCATCTATTTACAGAAAGAGTAGAATCTGAATTATTATTCACATTATAAATATTCTGGGTAAGGAATAGACAGTGAGTGCGTACATAGTTGTGCTTGACACGCATCTCGGTTATCGAATCCTTCCGCTTACATCATTTCGGACTTTTTGATAAAAATGTCAGTAACATTAGATTTGAAACCCGCCCCGGGTGTATTGGATTTCTCGCCGCGTCCCTTTTTCGTGTAGGGCCCGCCTCCTCTCAAGAACGTTTTGCCTAATCGCGTCGATAGGTCGTCTCCGCTCGAGCGGCTGACTTTTTGTAAATGCTAATAAGCCGGAATAATCTATTTTTTTCCCCCTCCCGTCAGTCGACTCTCTTTTCGTCTCCGTTTCTCTCTCTCTCGCTCTCTCCCTCTCTCGCTCGCTCTCGGCGTGCACATCTCGTTCTCCGTCCTTCTCTACTTTCCAAACACCCCCGCGCGCACGACTATCGTGTGGGAAACGGAGCCGTCGTGTCGCGCACGACTGGCCACGGCAACACGGCTGCTGCCCGCCCGGAAAGAAGATATTTGACACATACGGGGAGAATTCCGAAGGAATAGGGAGGAGAAGAGGAATGAAAAATTACGCTGGCCGCCCCTCTCGAAGCTCCACTACTAATCTATGCGCCCCGTTATAATATATGCACAGTCTAGTCGGAATTTTACCGTCCGTCGCTAAGTAAGGTAATAAAAATTTAAGATTTAACCAGACTAGCAGGGAGACAGATACGCCCTGAATATTTCGTAATATAAATACACGGAACAATAATGACCCAATGATGTGGTGGAAAAGCAATAGCGATACAAACGATATAAAGTTTCGTATTGAGATACAAATACTTTATATATAAGATATTTATGACCTTTATCTCAATATAATTGTCCAAATTTGGCGTCCCCTAGTTCTAATAGATCCTGAAGACACTAATGCGATGCAATACAGTTCTTCATCACTATTCACATTTGGTATTGCGGGACCAATTCGAACTGAATATTGAACCAGACAGAGAGCGGTGACGAATCAAAGGAGCAGGCACTATGAAATTTAATCGGGAGAGCAGTCACATTCCTGCAGTTTAAATCCTGCAATCGGCTGTCAACGTCATTTTACTCTTGAGTCATCCCTGCGTCATTCTGTCTTTACCGGTTGAAACTGTTAGCAGACGGAATGGCAATATAATCCGTTGTAACGTATAAAAGACGTTTTAATTCCAGTGTCCATTATAGTGCGATATAATCAAAAGTAGGTTTGCAAGGTTCGGATGAAACGTTCAGGCATTTTTGTATTGATGACTATATAGCACAGCTATCTTTCGGGCCTATGATCCACTCAAACTTCGTCTCGTGTTCGTCGGGTTATATATACTGTGTATGATTGCGAAGATAGTAAACTTTATAGATTTAGTCTGGATTTCGAACTCTCCCTTCGTATGTGATCAGGAATAAAAAATATTTTCATAGCCATTCGGCACGGGGTAATAAATGGAGCCTTACCAATTATTTCCTAGGACCAAATGATCTAATTTTCTCTTGGCTACCTATTGTATTCTGCGTGTTTCCAATTAAAAAATAAGTTCTGTATTTAGGTTCTGTACCTCATATTAGGTATTTGACATATACTGGTAGAATTCTCCTCCGTTGAGGAAGGAATAAAGAAACGTTTCTTAAAATAGTGGGAGGTATGTGGACCCGCATACATTAACATATCTTATTGACTAATCGAACGGCCCTTCGCGGAGCTGACTTGGCTCCGGGCTCCATCTTGGAAATGTATAATTAAAACGGAGATTCCCCTCCATCTGGGCGCCTCCGGTGAGCTATCCGGCTCTGAGAAAAAGTCAGATAAAATTTGTCATCAAATTCAGTTAGGTTTACGATCGTTTCGGTTGTTACGGCCAACAGTCCGAAGGGTATAATTCAGATATTAAAATATTCCCCTATCTATTACAGTATCTTAGGAATATCAACTCCAAAGATAATTCATTGAGGAAAAAACATCTGAAAATATTAGACAAGACGACGTGTGTAGCGAAATAAACATTCCCTTCATTAATTATGTATATATGTATGTGTATATATAACGTCTTTTAATTATATGCACTAAGTATAGCGTTTTTTATTATTGTATGGAATGAGTTATTTTGTAATCGTTTAGGAAACGATTTGGCCCTAAAAAGTAATTAAGGGGTTAATATAGAGACGCTTTTTGCGTTTGTTTTCTATATAAACGGGTAATACCAAATACAAAATTGGACAGCCCCGACAGGATAGAGAGGGGTGACAGGTTTCGCCGTTAAGTAACACATTTTGTAAGAGGACCGAACGTAGAGGGCGTGGGCAGGGCAAGGTTTTGACACTGGCGTAGACTCTAGATAAATATCCCCCGGGGGTGGGGAAGCCTCTCCGGTGAAATATCGTCTTCAGATAACAGCCCCGGCTACCTGTACAAGAACAAACTGGTTAGCGGCTACCAGCAGTTAATCATAGACCGCCGAGACTACACCGAACGGCAATACCAAATAACACAAATCTACGCTGCCGGTCGGACCACATTAATTTTATAATACGGTCCATCTATTGCAAATACATTCTGGAAGATTACCTCAGGGGCGTATCACAGAAAATATGACAGTAGCGTAATAACTATTGATTTATGATATTTGTTTTGGGCCCAATTCTATGTCTAGACACGCCTATACCCCGCAGGGGACAGAACTGTGCACCGCTTAATAGACCCCCGTGCATATTAACCGCACACGAGGTATAAAACGTTTGCGCACCGACAATTCCATAGATATTGAGAGTACACACTTCAGTAGGCTATCTTCTACGTGAAGATCAAATCTTCTCAGAAGGTCCAACAGTCCAGACGTTCTATCCCCTCATTACAGTCCAGTTATTATATTCCACAAGTGTCGATAGAAAAGCGTCTTGATATAGGTTAGATTATATTGGCACCTCATAACAGTAATCCTGTTAACGCTTCATTGCATCCAGGCCATTACGTCGCCATACCAATAACACTGTAACCTCCTCTACATCATTCATTTCCCTGATGATCATAACGTTTATAGAAGCGCCTCCACCTCCCCATCTTCGTTATATTCCGATAAATTATTTTATGTTAAATTTATATTTAGTGTCGATTAGTCTTTTATTTTTAATGCGATCAATAGAGCCGAGCAGTTACATTTAGACTCAAACTGAAGTTAAGAGTAATGGTATTACACTCATTACCAGGTGAATCTGAAGGTAGAGTGTTCGTGACTTCGAACTGATTGGACCTTTGCCCCCGCTAAAGGAATCGCGGACAAGACAACAACCAAAGCCGAATCAAATATAATCCGGAACAGTTTTGTAATTAGACTATAAAACGTGACTTGACGCGTGCTTTAATAGTGTTTAGGTAGGTGGCTTATTTTATTACACCACTTGGATGATTAGACACCGAAAAATGCACAACGCCAATTAGTAGACTGTAGACAATTATTTCTTTCGCCTTCATTCAATAGTTCAAACTTTAAGTTTATCTACCCAATGCCAATTTTAATTATAACTAAACAAAATTAATCAATTAATTAAACGTTATTGATTAATAATTAAACTGAACAACAAAAGGATATTAGTTCCTATCAATCTGTATTTGGGAATCATGACAAACCAGACTAATGTCTCGCCGTATTATTGTCAAAAAATATCAAACCATAAATAAGAGCCCCATTAGGGTCTGAAAGGAATTCCGGCCATATATGTTGGACTGAATTTTGATTGAGGGCATCTTCTTCTTAGGGTCCGTCCTGTGTTTACTTTCTAGTAAAGTATGCGCACGCCGTTGCGTACTATTGAAGGCATTTTTCGCCGTTGGATAATCGACAATATCGGCCCGGAATAAGACAAAGGACTGTCCGCTTTGGTAACCCGTGAAATTAACCCCGTTGCGACTTTGTTCGACGCCGGCCCTACACAAAGGTTTTTATCTTTGTTGAGTCCGCAAGATGGCGGCCGGCTCGTGAGAACTGCCCCGGGGCAAGGCCTATTGGAATTTCATTCCCCTCCAATAGAGGAACCTCGGCTTGAATACGCGTGAATATCTCCAAAACTGATTGTAAATCATTTGATTATCAATTTTTTTTCCCCCAGGAAAAGATTGAATAAATTAGGAATCGGTACTCGTTGGAACCTTCGATTCCTTTTCCTTTTGTAAGCCTCCGCCCCGATAGGATTTCTGTTCGATTCGTGTAACACAATAAATTACAGCGGCCTCTATAAATTTTCATTAAGGCTATAGGGACATTTATATTTCAGGCTTAAAATCGAAAGAGAAATTATGAAATTTGTTTCTGAAAATATTCTGGTCACCCAAAGAAAAATTATACTTATTAACTCGGGACGTATTTTTAATTTAGCATTCGTATAAATGACTTTAACGCGTAATGAATGAATTATGTTATGAAACTGTTAGCGGATAAATTGTTTAAAGGAACCACTGGTTTTTCCGTCCTGTCTACAATATTTTCTTATATGCCAGCGTTATTTACACTTTGCACGCTTCCTGTGTACAATGGAATCCACGTTTCGAAAGTGTAATTATAAGGAAACGTCGTGGGTAATGATAATTGTGGACTTCGAACGAGTGGATATGAAGAACAATGGCCGCGGTCGATATTGTGGGTGGGAGGACGCGGCGGTGCCGGAACAAAAGAATCGTCATTGGCTCTCTTTGAATTGCGTCGCATGTTTCCCAAACGTCACATAAAAATAAATTTCATTCGGGGGGAGGGGGGGCAATCACTGCGTGAATGTTGCGTCTTGTACGATCATGACAAGCAAATGACAAAGCACTAGAAGCGGTGTATGACTCTAAAAGCCTCGTTATTTGCAATAGATAAGTAGATTTTATTTATTGGGAATAACGCTACATTCCTTTAAAACCATGTATGATTTGAACTTCAAGAAGGTAAAGTTTGGAAACTACTATATAATACTATATAATTTACAAATACCCCCCTCCCGTCTTTAATATTTATACTAATATAGGGCTTAATATTATTATTTAGTTTATGGCTGGAATTTTAAATCCCCAAAATAATTGATCAGTTAAAGTTGTGACTATTACAATGTACTGAGAAATAGAAAAAACCGTGACGTCGGGGACCGACTCAACAATGTTTCTTCCAACAATGCTAGCGAGCCAACAATTCCGGGCAGACATTTTCCGCGAAATTTGAATGCAGAAAAAAATTTCTCAGCGTGGTTTCTCACAGACAGACAAACACCACTAGAGTTCTAATTAATTAAAACATGGTGTACATTATTCTTATCATGCCAGAAAAAGTTACCAGCGACGTGTGTAAGGCTGCGAATTCAAAAATATTCAGTTTTTGAATTTATATTCCCCAAAACCAAAATCGCTCGGCTGGCTCTTCCAAAAAACGTATTTATCAGCGTCGCTTATCGTTCCCAACGCTGTAAATCTCGGCCCATTATTATTACCGACAGCGACTCTCGGTTCCCGGAGTCCCTGCTTCGTTCCGAAGTTGACTGGTCGGCTGGCCCCTAAGAAGCGTATTATTAGGCCCAGGGTTCGATCGGAACGAGATAGGGCCCGAGCGCCAGCGGCCGCCAAAGGGCATCGGCCTGCTCCGCCCTAACATTATTTACACACTCAACCGACTTCCCTTATCCCGGAGTTTCCGCTCTGCCCCGGGTACACCCCCAAATTTGTGTTATCGGGATGCTTTCGCCAATACCGCGTATAAGAGAGAACTAAAACGATTTTTGAGATCTGAACGACGGTATGGGTAAAATTGCCACCACTTAGCTAATGCATATCATACCCAGGTGTTGAATTTTTATACTGGGAAGAATGTCTTCAATTTGCTTTGGTTTATGTCCATAATGAAATCAGTTTCATATAACCATTAGCTTTAAATATACCCCTCAGATGTAATTGTTAGTAATTACACGGAAACTGACACTGTAAAGAATATGTAATTTTGTGGGCGAGCCTAGCCCAGCTCATGTGTTAGCCCGGGGGCTCGGGGTTCGAAATGTGCACCTGTCTAGAGTTGTCTGTTGCTAACTGGGGTACGGTTTCACGCCTAAACTTAAACTGTTTTTAACGGGAGACTCCCGTGTAATTGCCAACCTGTTCTTTCTCTCAGTTTTTGTTTCACTTTTCCCAAAATCCCGACTCAGAGACACTGTTACGGCTCTAAAAACTGAGGGCAGGAGAAAGATTTTACGATCTCGAATTTCACAGCAATTTCCCCTAAAGAACTCGAAATAAGACGTGACTTTCGATCGAGCAAGGTCTAATGGTAAAAACTAAGTTTCACATACCTTACTTTGGAGCGTCGGGAATCTCACTGAAAGAAGTCCGCGTTCCAGATCCGGAGGTTTGATAAAGTGCCGATATATTTTGATAAAGGATATTCAGGAAGGGTATGAAAAATAGTTGGGACACGGTCCCGGGCCGTGCGCCTGAGTGTGTGCCCGTGTTTAGCCAAATTATGGCCCACGCCTTCTCATTAGTCTCTCTTGTTTACTGGGGCCCGAACCGGGCTCTGTTGGTCGGTGCCGGCCTGGAGAGCCGAAAAAAAAGATATATATTTTTTACACCGAACGGCCGGGCGGCTCACCGCCTTATTATTTATAACTTTGATTTCCCTCCCGCCACGCCCGTACCGAAAAATTCCCCGCCTCCGGCCCCCACCCCACTCCTTTTTTCTACCCTCGGGTCGAAAGTGAGGAGAAGTTTCGCCCTGCCCGTCATAAAAGGAGGCGGGGGCCAGAACCCCACTTTATGATGATGTAAACCCGACCTATCCCCGTCCTGACGGTCGCAAATATTTATATTCAAGCGCCGATGTTGAACGCCAGGATAATTGTAAGAGACATTGGTGAGGAGGAACCCATCACTCTTTCTCAGCATCTTCAGTAGCCTAGGATATGAAATGAATGTGTAAGGCTTTTCTATATTTCTCTCTAAATTGATCTCGCATTGAACACGATTACGTTGCATGAATTTCTTTTCGGAATAATTATCGAAACATTTTCAAGATAGTCCAATTGTATTAGTTTCATATATGAATCCTCGCGATAACCAATAATTAATAACCGGCTAATGACAATTTTTAGCGCCCAATTAGATTGATAGTTTGAGGCTTCCAATTTCGTTCACTAACGACTATCTGATGTAGACTCGCCCGAGTAGATAATTTGGGTGAAACTGTTAAATTGTTTGACGAGCCACTTTAGATTGCAAATTGGAGTGCAGTCGAGGAGCTCCGGCCGGCGTCAGAATGGTGCTAATTGCTCTGGGACTCGAATAAAGGCGCCGAACCGGCGACGGCGGCTTTATTTGAATTTAAATGGGATCGTCGTTATCATCAGATCGTCATTATCATCAGATAGCAGTTAGCCGATTCATCAATCATGCCCCGGCTCCCGCGGCCAGTGTGATATCCACAGCGAAACCCAATCTGGTCCCATCCCAGTCAAAGACACCGCCGAGCAGCTAAAGTATTTTAAATTGCGCCCAAGAACGCCCGGCTTTCCTTTTTTGTAGACGCGAATTTATAAATGTCCAAGGTGACATTTGGCCCGGGTTCACATCGCAAATTATACTCCCAACGCCACAGCTGTCAACTATTTCGGATATTTCGTTCAGTGATGGGTAATAGATATGAATTTTCAGTTATAAACTGTTAAAAAAGTTTTTATTTGCGTCCTGTAATTGATAAATCTGAGATAAACATAAGAATATTTATCTGTCTCTATAAATAAGATTTGAGACAGAGATATTTTTCTATTTTTTAGATTTTCTTTTCGCATAACCCAACTCCCCGCGTTCGGATCCCTAAAGACTTCGGGTCGGCCAAAGGGGTATTACCGTCGCGATGAAAAATTTTAAACTCGCCGAAGCTGTAATTTATACGCCACTAAATGTCACGCTATAAATTCGTATTAATGTAGCGAGATAATGAACCTACCGTTGGAGCCCACGTCCGTGATTTACTGCACAGTCGATCCCCGGGGCTTCCTCAACCGACACAGACCGATTCCCATTATCGGCTGTTTCAATAATCGAAATCCCTTATTGCATTCCGCCTGTAGTTCGGCTTCAACCGAGTTTAATTTCCACCCCGAGGAATCCGTTGGAATCGCTAAAGCTGCTTTTAACTCCTTTTTTTATATCGCTGTATCCTGCACAAGTTACTTGTATGTAACTTTCCTTCTCGAACGATCCGCCGGGATTTTCCGACACACCTATTTCCACATTCCTCGGAATCCCGCATGGTTTACGCGCATTCTTCGTGTTCGCCAGCGCCAGAACAACTTCTATTCGACTTCTCGTCTGAAGTAATACCGTTGGGCAATCGGGTACGACGACTCTAACTGCCGATCGGACTGTAAGAACCTGCACCGTTTATTGGTCCAGAGAGAGGAGTGGTCGGAGCGTGCCGAGCATGGCTGAAGCCGAACGGCTTCCTTTCCTCCTCCGCCGACTCTAATTTCTACCAAAACACATTCTTATATACTTTTGATATAAGTAAGAAATGATTCTACCTAAAGAAACTTTAGAATCCTCGCCAACTAAAGACTTAAATATCTTAAGAACATTTGGACACTCAAATCTTAAAACGGACAATAATGCCTTAGACAGTATTTCTGTGGTGCCTTAATTTATCGTTACAAAAGTAATAATGTCCTAGATATTAATAGAGTTGTAACGGTATGACATTTACAATGTTCTTTAGTTTTAATGCTATAAGTCATATATATATATATATATATATTCGGTTCATAATTTCAATTCCCCGATTTCGGAATTGACTGGCCCCACATAATGCATTCTCGTTCAAGCCCGCGCCGTTCACCATTACAGTCCGCCCTGTTGGGTTCACTTAAATCACTAATGGCCCCTCCAAATCCGGCGTATACAATTACTGTCATTTACAAACTACAGCGTGTTATTAGATCGGAGGGGGTGATCATCACGGGAGATTGGGGAACATGGGGCCCTCGGGCCACGCACCTCTAACCCCCTTCCTCCTACTCTGCCCATCAATCATAACTGGAGCGGTCATCCTGCCCTTTATATAAATAGTGCCCGTTTTAAGGAAATCGCTTCTATTTCCGGTAATCTCTCCGCTTCTATGGGCGGTAATGTAAGCTTATCTTGGACGTATACAAAATAATTTATCGTAAGTAAGAGCTTTGTTATATCATGATCACAACGCTGGAATATAGAGGGGAGAAGTTGTGGAATATGAATAGTCATGTCATACAAAAATAATGATATATCTTTTTAACCGCTAGTAGTTTTGAAATCTAGCAGTATCGGATGTGTGAATTGAGTATGAGAGTGGCTTTTACACTGGCATATCGCACCATGGACATGTATAATGGTTCGAAATCGTTTGTCATCCCTCCCTGGAGATGGCACCCCTTCGACTACCGACGCCCAGATTACATATCTATGGACGGGCCCCTCCGCCCGCCTACGTAATGGACGGCGGCCTCGACGTCCACATTTTTTGTCCGTCCGTTCGCATTACAAACAGTTTTTTCTATCCTTTTCCGACCCGAATTTGTTATTTCTCCGCGGTGCCACGGCCTGTTCGGCCGACAAAAAAAGAAATATTCCAACTCGCCCGCGCAGTCCACAACTTACCGGAATGGTTTACGATTATTCAAATCGTACGATGACTTGTTCCTGCACGGTCGTTGTTGTTCCTCGGCACTGTTTATTCGACCCCATATCCCTTATTACATGTGAAACATATCGTGTGGATCCGCTCAATATAGGCTGAAAACACAATATCATATCATTTCATATTCATCATCTAGTTTTAAGTGTTATCAATGATTTAAAAGAAATATATATATATAGTTTGAATCGCCCACGAATCTCTGACAACTGAAAGCCAAATCGTTTCTACTGCTATCCAACCAATTAAACTGTTGTATAAGATGTTGCATATTGAAACAGGGGTAATATTAAAATTAAATAGTCTCCGTCAAAATGGACAACCTACTTTTCATCGGGAATTATAAATTTCTAATTGACCCCCAATGATTCAAGATTCAAGTTTACAGCTCCCCCTAATTCAGATTCAAGTCGAAACAGGATCAATTATAGTAATAACTTGAATCGCGATTATGATCGGCGAAATTATTAAGATAAGTTGTTTCTAGTTACGGCTCGTTACTTGTCCGACTAACCGTATTTGCTCAGTCTTGAAAACAAGAAGAAAATTGCACCGATTACGTAGATTTGCTTGCTGAAAGTGCGGAATTGCGTCCGCCTCCTGTTCGCTCGCCGGTAGCCGTAATGACTGAAAACTGGATAATTCTCTGCGGTTGTCTGCCGGTCGTCTGTCCGTTATTCCAATCAGGGCTCTCTTCGCCCGGGGCCCGCTTTAATTTTACTCTGCTTTTTCTTTTTCGCCGACAAGCGCTTCCTCGTGTGTTCGAGATCCGAAAGGCCAATTACGCGTTAATGCCCTCGGGGATCATCTATTTTCAACCGGCGGAATATTTTTTTACAGACGCCGACTCTGCCGTTGTATCGCTCTGTTGAGTTGTAATTTAAATGGCCCGAATTAATCCATCTCATCCAGCTAATGAAACAAATGGTTGCATAATGCAATGGGGTGATATTCAAATTAAATTTTCTACCCCATAATGCACAACCTCGTCCTGTCTGCACTGTCGCTGCACCGGAACATATTCCGTTTTAAATCATTGATTGAACGAAGAGCCTTGTAGTCAGTAATTTCGGCGTTGTTATAGCGATAATTTAGAAGAAATTCCGCTAATTGATTCCGAGTCGCGGAAAGAGAGAGTCAATTGGAGGCAAGAAACCTTAGACGGGGAAAGGAAGTTGAGAAAGAAAGGAAAGGGTGCGGCGCTCGAGTGAAAAAAAGCCGACTGGAGACGGCCGAGAATCCGAGCCAGGCCATTATTATCAATTAAAAATTAATTTCCCCTCGGGGACGCTGATTAGGGGTGTCGCTGGGACATAAGAAGTCGCCACTCGGCTGTCCTCCTCCTCTAAATCGGGCTCGGGCATTAGCCCTCCCATCTAATCCTCGTTTGGGCGGAACGCGAAAGAAAGACCGGCGATTTACTCTCCGCCGGGGGACGAAAATCGCGACGAAATTGCCTCGCCTTTTGCGGACTTTAATGGGTTCCGGTGACGGTGGAAACGCGAAACGGGAGGGGGTGGCGCTTAGGCCTCCATCTCGCCGATCTCGGCGGTTTCCTGCCATTATACTCGTTTTCGAGAGGGTTTCGCTTAATAAGTTCCTCCGTTCGGCTTTATAAGAATCCGATTCCTTCTCGGAACGGTCTTCTTCGGCTTTTTCTTCATGCGGTAATTTTCGATGTCTTACACCGTGCATTACGCTCAACCGCTGAGTCTTGTCGGCCCGATTGAAGACACGTCAGCCTAATAACCAACCACAAGTAAATTATAATGATCGGGTTTATCCGTAATTCGGAGAATTATAACCTTAATTAAACATTATATATTATACAAATATTATTGAATATATCTATTTAACGTTTGTGGCATTGTCTGTCCCTTTTTCTTAATACCACACCCCCTGTCTTTTACGTTAATACCTCACGGGATTCGTCTTCTTGCCATCGTTAGTAATATCCTGTTAGCCAAATACACACGTTGTCTGCCGCTAGAAGTAGTACTGACACTGTGCCAGATTGGTAGCGAATATTCTCACGAGTGATATCCCTAATTGTTATAAATTATGTTGAACGAAATAAAAGGCACCCTTTTAAACTCAGAAATATTATTGTCTAAATATTCGATCGAAAGTGCACATTATTACCTTCTTTTTCGTCGCATTCGTTTTCATTGTGTACAATCAGATTTGCATCTACTTTGATATTTTTTTTTATGAAAAAAATTGCCATGGCGAAAGCTTCGAATGTAGCTATTAATACGCACGCTACAGATTCCACTTTTTTGCACAGCAATGGCCGGGAAAAAATATTGGGTCAAATTTATCCGCGTTGAAGAATATATTTATCGTTAAATATGTATCCACGGTTGTAAAGGAGAGCGGAATGCTGGAAATTAACTGGATCATGTCGAGGAGTCCAGGACCCTTAATCCAGACAAATAGCTACCGAACGCCGATCTTCCATATTTTATGAACACAAATGAATGTCCGCCTTCCACGGTAATATTTCTTATCGTTTCTTACCAGGGCGTTTCATTCGTTTCGGATTAATTTAAAAAAGAAGAAAAACAAAATAGAATAAATACGGTTCGAAACGGGCCGCGTGATGATCATAAATTACACAGTGAATTAAATCTTCAGGTTCACTCCATCCTTTACTTGAATCTAGTTACTCTGAAGTAGAGGCCAGTCTGGTGATCCCCGTGGAATTATGTAGCTGGGCCGAGTCTGAGCAACGAGGTGGAATATTTATAGCTTGCCATTTCGCGCACTATTTCCGCCAATATTCTCATTAATATTTGAATCTCTTGCCCTTTGTAATTAGGGCCGGCTGTATTAGCGGTGTGCAATTATCACTCGGTTATGCCGGTTTTTTCCCCCAATTATTCCCGCGTCTCATGTAGATGTATTCAGTACGGTCGCATAAACGCGATTTGACCGGAAAGCGGATCGTAAAGTTCGCGCGGCCGAGGCCCGTATGGTTGGCTGCAATTTTGCTCCAAGTTGAAATATAATTGCGCAATTAATTTATGGATAGTTCGACTATGGGAAAAGATCATTTTCGCGGTAAAGAACGGCACACAGGATTTGCCCCCAGACTGGACATTATTCTGAAATTCAAAATTTATATTTTCTCTAAACGCCTTTCGTCTATAAAAGTCGGACCCTAGTCGTGGAGTAAGAGTACCAAAACGTAGGGGGGGCCCAGAAAGAAACGGTAAAAACTTTAACAGTGGAGCTCGCTCGGGTGGTATCCAGACACGACAAAGAGCAACATCTCGGAAGGGCAAGGGGTCAACTCCTACTAAATGATGTTCTTCCCACAATATTACTCAGTCCCACCGGAAGTTCTGGTCGCGGAAACCTTCCCTGATTTATTACCAAATCTTATACAACTTAAATAGAGTAAAGGAATCAGGTCTCTAATCATGAGATCTTACTTTACTAATCAGTATTAGTAATTATATTGCTGCGAAGCTTGGACGAAGCAATCTAAGGCGATCGAACTCATTGTTCTTGTCAGGGTATTTTTGCCCTGCAAATTGCGCCAACATTAAATTTCCCCGCGGCGTTCTCATTTTGCGGTTTATGCGGCTTTTTCAACGCGCTCATTTACTTTTAACAGGTAATAAATCAACGTCTTTACGGCCCAAGGAAAATGTAGGGTATATGGAGCTGTTTTCATTCCTGGATGGCTTCACCCGTCCAAAATCAGGGACAATTTCTTAATGTTTACTCGGATATTTCCATATAAAATATAATATTCTCATGACTGAGGTATAAGATTTCGTCTACAATATGATGGTGTAATTTTCAATCTCTTTGTTCTGTGCTAGACCGATTTCGTCTATTATGTTAGCATTGTACTGTCGATGAACCGTCCTGATAGTACTGCCGTGGTACTGTTACTGTGGCAGTTTTTGGTCGTCATTAGGTATTATTTTCTCAAGTTTCTGATCTATTATTATGGGTGAATCCCCTGCCTGGCCACAATTAAACTAATAACACCGCAATTGTGGATCCCTGGGGAATGCGTCGGTAAAATGGAACCGAACGCGATGATTCAATAGGCCTTGTCACGACCCCTGCCCGGGACATATGCGGACTGACTTTAAATTCACGCGCTATCAATCATAATTTTCCCGAACCGGCCCACTTATTTATTCCGCATCATAATGAATTATACGCCCTAATGGCCGGGTACGACTGTTCCCCGGTTAAATTCATTCTGAAGCGGACATAATATTATCGGAAATTTAAAACGCCGATCTTAAAAAGAAAGAAAGGGGACGAGAAAATAAATTATTTTTATTCGATACAATTGATGAATGCGTAAAGGGAAAACAAACAATTGTGGACGCAAGAAACGCCAACTCGGCGGCATTAATGGTCCGATTTCTTATTCATGAGCCGAATATTTTATTATGTCTTTTGTCGTAGCTGTTTTATTCAATACTTGGCCCCCTCGTGGCGTTTGACTTATTCCAGATCTCCAGATAGCCAATAATTATTTCTTCGATACAAATATCAACAATAGGAGTTTTGAATGGAGATCTGATTTTGAGAATTAAGTTCCAGGACTAGTTTTTCATGGCAATACGAACTAAGGTTTGTTCGCGTTTCACAATTCTCCATGAAACCAATATCCTGCAATATAGTGTGGTAGGCATATCGTGCGATGTCATAAATACATCGCTGTATTCCTAATGTAAAGATATTGACGAGTAACCGAAGTTCAGCGTATGACCACACAGGGAAGAAGAGAGTGAAGTGTAGTATGTTCCTTAGCGGGATGGTGATGTCTTGTCAAGAAAATTATAAGAGGTCCCCCGGTGGTCGGTTACCGGTGAAGCCGACCTTGCTTTTCGCTCATTCGGGGAAAGAAACACAAAACTTTAATTGGGGTATCGCTGTTTGGACAGACGAATGCATTACGAGCGGTGCACCAATCAAAATTAAGAGCTCGCCCGGGGCACAGATGGCATACCCCGATAGGCTTATTCGAGGCCTCGAGACAGAGACGGGGGTCCCAGCTCGAAGAGAATTCAACGTGTAAAATCCGCACTTAAATCTTTCTTTCTGCCGACTCAACGCCCTAATTGGAGGTACGCGGCTATGGAGGTTAAATTATTTGCCGAGTCTCGGTTTACAAAGCGGTTCGAAATTCTCCGCACTCGAATTCTTGTCTTGGGCAAGCTTTTGTATTTATCGACCGAGCTTTTAGATTTTTAAATACAATATTTTAAGCTTGTTAATTTAATGATGAACAGTATTTTCAGAACAGAATTACTTTCTACTACACTTTATTCGAATACGGAACATAATTATAATGTATACCATCTGATGCTCCAAACAGCTTGCCAATTCTGAACACATCGAGATGCCGCAATATTCCTATCGGTCTGGCCTAATAAACAAATCTTCCAAGGATATTATCAGAGGCAGTGTTCTGGGAGAAAGGGAGAAAGGATGACCAAAGATGGCTAGCCCCCCAAAATAAAGTGCAAGCGAAAGAGCGCCACTTGGGAAGCCAATTGGCTTCCCATCATTAATAACACAAAAACCAATATTATTCTTGTACCTGACGACATTTTATCATTATCCTGTTTAGTCAGACATTGAACTAGATCTACCCATTAGTGATTACACTTTCAATAGGGAATCACATTATGTTTAAATGTGTTTTGGGTAATGAATATTGAATGCATAAAATATATAGTACTGACGAAAAATCCGCAGTTAAGAAAATCATATTCGGTTAATTACGCCCATGATTCTTCAGACTCTGAGTTCAGTTTAGGAAATCTCCCGAAGTTACTAAACGCCTGATTAAACGGATTCCTGCCGTTAATTTCATATCTCGAAGGCCGTAAGATTCTTGCCCTCTAAAAATGCAAAGCCCCCCGAACCCCTTCATAAAGTTTCCTTAATACTGGGAATTATTTCGCCAGAGCAATTAGCCGGGAATTTCACCCGGGCGAGGGATTCCCGGGGCGTTTGAAGTCGCCCCGAAAATAAAAAGCCGAATTATCCGGAGTATTGGGATTGCGCTGACGAGAGGCGGGGACCGCTAATTGCCGGCGGCAGAATTCACCGAGGAATCCCCGCCGTATCCCATCGGTCGGCAAGAGGGCCCGCGGTTTCAATTGCGAAGCCAATGGGGACGGCCAAGAATGCGCCGACGCTCTTGAAAACTACGCCGGTCATTTACATGTCGTTAAGGCCGGTAGAAGCGCGAACGAGAGAGGGAGAGGATAGAGGAAGCGGTTTAAAGTGAGAGGACGGTATGGAGGATAGGGGGAGAAAGAAGAGCCAGAAGAGGATAGACAATGGGGCTCCGTGTTATTGTCGGTCACCGGCTTGAATACCAAACCAATTGACGCCCGACCGTAGACTATTCATAAGTTAAACCGCCTACGATTTACTGCGCGTCGAGAACGGCGGGATACAATTAAATTAAAATTTATAGGGTACTCGCGTTGAGGGCACATTAAGAGTTGATATCGCAGCCATTATTCGGTTAATTAATAATTCGGACGTCCTTCTTTATCAAGCTCCACCTTTCCATTTTCAGCGCATCCATTATTGTTAGCCGATCGTTAATATATCGTCCTGTTTTGCACGATTCAATGGGTTCGTGCCCATCAAAAATCAATCATAGTGTAATGAATGCCAAAAATTTTTCTCTTTAAATGTATTTTTCGTGTTCCCAGTGTTATTTCACAATTCACACTAAATCCACTGCTTATACTACTAGGGTCATTTTCGTTATAATGTGTGTAGTATGGAGTAGAGCACGGTGGTGGAATGGGACGGTCCTAAAATCTAAAATGTCCCAGACGATCGTAAATAACCGGCGTCTCAGATATTTGTCGGCCTCAGCGTTGGGCCGCGTTAGGGGTCTCCCACCGGATTCGCATAATCCGGAGAAATACGCCGGCAATTAAACTTTTTATCGACTAATTAGCCCGTGTTTTTCTTTTTATCTGCTGTTTTACTGCGGCCGGTCCTCGGATGATCCCACTCCCGGACACCGTATAAGGCAATATCCGCCCGGGTCGTTCCCCGGCTTTCGGGATTCCACCGACGATCTCGGGTCCGCACATAAAATCGCCGCCGCCTAATTGGCTCTGAAACAGGATCAATTATAAGAAAATTATTATCGGAGGTAATTGATAAGTTTTTAACAAAATTATCCTAGGCCGTAATCCCAAGATCATATCATCGAATCCTACTGCAGTTTGATTTTATTTCTTCAGTATTTATCGCAATATTTAGCTTCGTTAAATCGGATTCGGCTGAAATGGAAACATCTTTAAATCATAATAACCTGTAATAGTTCATCCATTCGATAATATCGTTTTATTTTCGTAAATGATTGTGTGAATAAAATAATATGCTTTCAAAAGATTGACAAATACTCTATTCCAAGTACTCTATTACATTGAATAAAACTATTAACGAAAAAAATTGCTAAATTATTCTTCGCCTGACGGCTCACATTATAGTTAATTTTGTATTTTTTCTTCGGCAACGAAATACATTTTGAAGCGGCCCACAGTCCCTTGGTGACGAAAATTTTAACCCCGTAGGCGGAAGACGATCATTAAAATGACGCCTAAAAGGACGTCTCATTTGCGGTAGAAGCGGACCCTCCCCCATTAATTATTTGGCTCGAGATAACGTCCCAAATGAAATCGGACGCGGCGTCTCGGTCTCTTCCTCGCTGACGTTATATTTCTAAGAAACGCGGCCCGCTCGGAATGATCAAAACCTGACATGCTTCTAAGTGGTCCCATTAGTATAATGAAGTAAAATTTAATACAGTACGCGAGGCGATGAGTATATTTTACTGGCTGGAAAAAAAATTAATTTGAAAGGAATTGTTCTCATCGGTCGTGGGAGGAATAGTTTGTTTGTTGTTCCTCGAAGCGCGCTGGGGATGACATTTGATCGAAAACATTTACGACATACAAACTACTTCGAGTGCCGTTTGTTATGAGCCATTTATGCTACCTTCTTTGTTATTCATCTCATCTGTCCTGGAGTTATTTTATTCAACCTGATGATATTCAGGACATCTTCTATACTAGCGGCTTCGTTATGAATGTGCAGAATAGCATAACCAATATACTTCGTTCATTGGATTGCAGGCATTATTAAGGAATCTGTTAAAAAAACTCTAACGTAATAGTATACTGTTTAAAATACATTAGTCTTAAACGAGTATGTAAAAAAACCCAATTCGACCATTCTGTTTAGATCGAAATTGGAGTACAAGTAGTGCATTTTGGGTAAGCAGAAATTGCATTTGGTAATTACTGGTTTCTCTTTAAGTTTGCAATAATGTGCTGTAGAGCAGCAAATTAAACCTGTTCCGGTGCCTGCTTCATGAGGTCGACTGGAACCGGATCGTTGATTATTGAAGCAGGACGAAAAGCGGAGCGATGAAAATTGGCACACGTATTCGTTAGTCTATCTTAAATCATTAGCGATCAATGTTCAATTTATAAAGCTAGTTGGGATAATACGAACGACCTCTAGAATTCTCAAGGAAAGCTTCAGGTTCAGTGCTCCCAAATGATTGAAGTCGCAACTTATGTGTTCATGTTCCGCTCCACTTGCATCGCTGTAAAACGACCCTAATGCTAGGTTCTATAACCCTGGTTTTGGTTGTATAAGGTCACTGGCCCGCCAGTATTTAGGTGTATATAGCTGGCCTCTCTGTGCAGGTATAAAGATCAAGTGTTGTGGTAACGAAGTCCCCGACAGGTATGGTGTATGAGCGGTATCCTATCTACCGGCTTCATCGGCCCCACTCGGCTTGTCCCCTTTCATTCACCTGTCATTCTCCGGTCTCTTTCCCATCGCCCCCATTGCCATTCTTCCTTCCAGTTTTCCACCATTAAAACTCCAAGCTCCGCTCCTCGGACGGATTTACGCAGCTTCGAGCCGGCTGCCGGTTGAGACGACGGCGTCGATGGACCGTTATGGCCCATATATAAGCGCCGCATAAAACACGATCTCGGTAATGAGCCCCTGTCCCGGATAATCAACCCTATCTGTGAAACTAATCGCGCAATAAGTGGAACTGTGCTCTTGAGGGGTGGAAGGGGGATATTTTCAACAAATCAGTGGTGTTATTTATTACTGAGGCGTGGCCCGACTAGGTTTTAACTCTGAAGCGAGGATAATTATATAATTTATGGAAGGAAGTCATTATTTTAGGGATCGCGGTAGGATATTATTTATTTTCATGACGCTTCAATTATATCCAGCAGCAATTATTTTACCTTGTCATCTTGTATCGGTTTATTGATTAATGGACAATATCTTTGTCTATTATTTTGCTTGAACTTAGCAATGCACATTTAATGATAACTTGTGTCTCGAAGATAAGAATGAATGAAATAATGTGTGCGTCCATTATCACTGCAAGCAGGAATACGAATTCAATTCTACGATTATTTAGTTGTCAAATAATCACTTGGTTCAACTGCGGCAGCTCCTTTCTCTATTGCATTTCCCCATCGAGGCGGCCGAAGCGAGTATGAAAGGCCATAGGGCACGATTCACACTCAGTTCGTGAGACACTAAAAGCAGGTTCAGAGGGCAAAACTTTCAGTAAAATGGCAGTGGGTACTCGGTATATTGTATGTGGAAATAGTCTTGTATCCGTGTAGGATGCAGATCGGATTGGATCAGACTGTACGAATTAATACGGGATAAATACGAAGCAGGGATAGAATTATCGCGCTAGAAATGTATACTAAGAAAAATGAAAGAGGACTAATTCACGAAAACTCTATAATCTACTGAGCAAGTCGGTCATTACTCCTGGGCGCTTCAAGCGGAGCGATTGAGCGACTCCTCCGGTCTCATCTCCCTACTCCATATTAGTTGGCATTCAGAGCGCGACCGTTCAAATAAGAGAAAGGGAGAAATAAAAACAAAATGTCATTCAGTACCGAGTGTTCGTGTGACGTAGCGGTCAAACACAAAACGTGGTCGGCGGCGGCAGGGGGGTGGGAGGGGGTTGGCAGGATGTGGCACGTTCCCTCCTGGATGGAGCGGCTTGTGATAACTATCACGTAGCGGTTGTAATGACCGCACGCTCCCAATGTCTTCCTCCGTGGCGCAGCCTCAACGGCTTCCCCCTTAAGAAGAAACACGAAGTCTCCGAAGGCCGCTACGTCGGCCCGTAATTAAGGAAGGACTGGAAATCGGATCGTCTATAAACGCCTCCCGGTGGGTCTCCCGATTGGCTTTTATGAATTGAATCGCCGTCCGCGATCTAAGCCGATACCCGGGAAAGGAACTACAGAACGGATATACGGCAGCAATTCTCCGCGCATAAGAAGGCGTCCGTAAGTGAGTAGAATATTATCAGTGCCCATTATCTTCTGTCCCATTTGATTTGTGCCAGCAAATGTCATCGCGCTGTTACTGTCACTCCGGACAGGCTGTTACATCAGAAGTGTTTCACTAATTTACCGGCCGAATGCTACTGGCGTGAAGAAACCGTAATAGCATAAAAACAAATTACTTTGGAGTTGTTTTTTTTTTAATTAATTCGTTTGGACATCTAAGGAAGAAAGTTGATTGAGGCCCTGGCAGTATTGAGCGAGGAACTTTCAATCCGGGCAACCAGATGCCCTTTTCTGGTTAGACCTTTCTCAAGGATTCGTGAGGGGTGCTATATGGTTAATTATAGGATGCAATAAATATGAGCCTTGGGGGTATTGGTTCGACCAATATATCAAAACACTTTATAAAATTTATAAAATTGACTAACCTCATCGTAAATGCGGCTACTGGTCCTTCATTTATTTATTGTCTGTTTTCAGAAACGTCAGTCATTCCATCGCCAATTTACTGTCTTCCAGTAAATTCTGTGGTATGACAATCAGTTTAATCCCTGTTTTACTTAATTACCGACTAATACATTAAAGGCGAAAGGACGAATTGGATCAGACGAGGGTTGTTATTAAACGATTACCGGCCCGGGCCCCAGTATATGTCCCGAAGCCGTTCATTAATTCCGGTGGGCCTAATGAACGACATACCGAATTATTCTCTTTAATTCTTCGATGCTATCGATACTGAAATATACACTAATTGTGGGTTTCAAGTGGCTATTAGTGCCCCTACCCCCGAGAAAGCTGATGAACACATTAAGCGTGCCCACGTCGTCGCGGTAGGGCTCAAACGGAAACGTTCAACTCACATGTTTGGTCACTTCTCGTGGTTTTATTTTTAAATCGTAAATATCTCCGGTGAAACTCGTCTGATGCAGGATGAAGGAAGTTTTAATGGGGCGAGGTCGATCTGCTTGAAATCTCAACGTTATTTAAACCGGTGTAAATAAACATATTCCCTTGGAAATGGTTAACGATTTATAAACTAAAATATTAATAATATAAAATTCTACTGCGGTATCATGTTTAATTCAAAATATACCGCACTCAGCCTTACATTCCATCTCAAATGATTTAAAATGTTATGCGTTGATTTTATAGCAATGTGATTGAAAGTGCTTGTACTCCTGATACAGTGACTTGTGTATTTGAGGTATAGCCATGTATATGGATGTAGTGCTGACTACATATACAGACAGGTAGGAGTGTGCTGGGTAGGGCGCCCCCCCCGCTAGGAGGAAAGGTGGCGGGGTCACGTGACCGGCCGACAGGGTCAAGGATACCCCAGTCTACCTAGCTACCCGGGACCGTCCCCATAACACCAAGTGTATTCAGTTCCTTCCTCGTTTCTGGTACTTTTATTTTTCATATTTTCACGAGGAGAAACGACCGAGAATCTACTTCAATTACTGTAATTTTTGACCAGGATAAACATTTTTCGAACTTAACAAATACATGAGTCTGGGAGGGTTAGCTGAATTATCAAAGTTATTATCCCTGTATTTAGTTACTGAGGATGGTGTTATACCAAAATCGAATTCCTCTAACCTCCACGTGATTTAAATAAACCGGGTGAATAAATAAAATTAGAAACAGGGGGAAAAGCAAGTGATGCTACTTGAACATCAATGTCCTCTATTGTATTTTATAGTTAAAACTGCCTCTATCCCGCTGAGAGCTTATTACCAGAGTAATGTAACCAATAATTTAGTTCGTAAGTATTTTATATTGTTTATCATACATTAATAATTTCGGGCGCCGATATTCGTAGTGTTTAACCGTATATAACATTCTCGAAACAACGTCGTCGATGGTGAGATGCCAGAAGATAAGTCAGGGGAGAACTGAAATAAATGTCGAAACGGAGAATTGTTTAAAAAGGGGATGCCGGGAGAACAATGGGCGATGAGAATTGGCAGAGGCCTCCGCCAGTAAGGCGTCCCGTGGAAAACTGGTTCTCCGGCCGGTGAGCCCTCCGAGAAATACGAAGGGAATTCTAGCCCGAGCTCAGATTAATTGAGCCAACTCGGCTCGTGTCACGAGCCTGCATATAACTGGCCCTCGAGCCCAACTTAACCCTAATTACACCGCTAAATACTTTTTACCTCGGCCTTTCTCAGCGGAACAGGTTTGGCCGCTTCGCTCGGGCCCGAAACTGAATTTCGAGATTTCCTCCCAAAATAAAAGTTCGCTGCAATACTGTTGAAGGGGTTTAAGGCGATGGCTGCACTTCAGAGACCAAGTTCGAGACGGGTATTAAAATAGTACAATTAAAATTGCATTCATGACCAGTCACCGAAAAAATATAATTTCTGATATTGTCACTCACACATACCACTTGTTTGTGGGGCTCACGTGCCGATCTAGCAAATAACGAATCCGTCGAGAGAAAATAAATAGTAGGAGTAATTACCATTTTTATTCAATGTTTTTGTTCAATATAGATAGTGGGATAGAAGTTCATTTTGTACGTCGGTTAATTCTTTATTTTACGTGAACTTAAAGGACTATCCTGGGTTCTGTACGCACGGTAAAATTTTCATAGAATTTTCGGCTGAACATTCCATACGTCCAAATTGGGTACAATGAGTAAATTATGCCTCGAATATAACCGTATTTGAATTGAATTATCTTAAAATGAACGCGGCCCACTTTTCTCTGGCTCGATTCTGATGTTTCCGCGCGGAAAAATGCCGAAGCCGGACGGCCGGGTTTAATAGCCTCGGCGGGTTAGGCGCCGGTTAACTGTTCACGACGAGAGCCGTCATTGGACATCCGGCGGACATGGTGACTTTGCGGAGCACACATCCTCCGCGACCACTGAGCGACCAGGGTGAATGCACCTCCAGTCTCCTCTCTTCTAACAAGATCAAACACACTTCTCGCTCGGCGCACAGTTTCACACCGCTGGACACGCTAACCGCTCGAGTGTACGACATTTATTAGAGCCGTATTACCCTTCTATTAGCCCCAATACACAGGTACGCGAAGGTTATTCTAATGGCACACGAGTTAGAATTCTCGTACCGGTAATAATATTGTTTATGCTATTAATATTGGTCGGTCCTGTTAGTAGTCCTATGATTAAATTATGTATACAAATATAGGGACGTATTTCTCAAAATATAACATATAAATCATTAATTTGAGATAGGTTGTCCATGAAGTTTTTTAATACAAATGTAATATTGTAATACAATTATATGGTTCGTAATCTTTTACTTTACGACTTTCCTCGAGATCGTTGACCTGCATTGCTGGCGTCCTTGGTTAATTCATCTCCGCATTACGTACTCGATATTAATTGGATCAAGCCTTGCTATTTACAGATATGGTAGTGATAAAAGAGTTTTATTTCTACGTTCCTTGTGCGGACAGCTATTAATCAATCGTACGCTCTGCACTCATTACCATAATTGTATTTGAATTATTACAATGTCTTAGCTTTTCTATATCGGAGGCTGCGTGGGTAAAAATAATATGAAGTCATGTATAAAATTGATTAAATATTATAATTACACTGGGGTGCAGTTGACAGAAATTTGAGTGATGGCGTTGTTTCCGTTATAATAATATAAAAGAATTTAATGGTTGATGAAACAGATATCTCCAATATTGGAATTGAGTTTTATAT
Organism: Lethocerus indicus; assembly: GCA_019843655.1. Taxonomy (NCBI): domain Eukaryota; kingdom Metazoa; phylum Arthropoda; class Insecta; order Hemiptera; family Belostomatidae; genus Lethocerus; species Lethocerus indicus. Next base: position 9,383,487 of record JACDQD010000103.1, on the reverse strand, counting down.
CGTTCTAAATTACTATAGTTAACCTCCCTTATATCTGGATCGCTGAGAAAAGAATCTTAAATTAACTGAAAAAGCAATCACACAATTGCTATATGAATAGTATGTTTATGCATTTTCCTTAATGAGCCAGTGGTAACATTTTATAATAAAAAAACTGAACTATTTGTGAATTGATAAATGAGATAGCCTGCTATGCACAGATGAGTACTATTACTTTTCAAATTTTAAAAAGCTAGAAATAACATTTTTTACATTGAATTTGTAGCCATAGTGCATTATTCAAAGATATTAATATTCGTAATATTCATTTTCAGATTGACCCACCGGGAATACACCTGCTTGTTGGAGAGAACTGTGGCCGATTCGGTGAGTCCAGTTAACATTTATTATCCCCATATATATATTTATAATGTTTGTTAAAAATATTTAATAATCCGGTCTTGAACTTACTTGCCGATTGAGAGGTTTGTAGTGAAAATTCCGATCAGCTCTAATAATAGTAAGGCTCGCTCGTCGATCGGAAAATTAGCGGGCTTTCGTGGACCGCTTGCGGCGAGTTAATTGCACCTTGTCATAACACTTCGCAAGCCGCAAACTGAATAACAGCCGGTCATTAGGGACCGATCGCTGGACAAACTGCACGAGGCTTCTCTCTCCCTTATCTCCGATCCGTTTTAGCGATAGATAGCAGTCAATTAGTGATAATAAAAAAAAATTACAGACGAAAAAAAGACAGAAATCGCGCTCACTAAATTTCCTTAAACGTGTTCCTACCCTCGGCCAAATATGAGGCGCTTTACGGTTATGCCTACTCAATTTGGATATGTGGCACCGTGTAATTTTCTACGTAATTACTTAAACACATCCTATAGATACATGAAACACCTTCCAAACTCAAGGTTGATGATCTTGACACACCCTATATAAGAGAATTATTATTGCGATGCTATATTCGGCGATGTCTGTTTGTGAAGCGGAGCACTTTTCAGAATTATGTAAGGGAATACTGAACTTTTTGTTAGGAATGCTGTTGAAATGGCGTGATCTAAATGCTTTAAGACATAACTGGGAGCTTGCAAATCGAACGTTGCTGGCACGATTTCGCCATTCAAAATAGGAGTCATTTCTAGGGTATTCATTTTTGAATCTCATCATCTGTATATTTGCCGGCAAAATCTACAGTTCTCTTGTCGCAAACTGAGTTAATTAAGCTAATCTAAGTTTAGAGAAGTAATAATATAATGAAATAGTTTAATGTAATGTCTTATAAGGAAATTATAAACCTTTTTATTTACCTCCATTTGTAATAAAGTAACAAATTTAACTACGATACAGTTAAAAAAATATTTATATTACATTATACGAGCTGATATAACAACAATAAATCGTTGCTAGAAACAGTGTCCAGCTTAATTGCGCTCAGAACTGTCGACAGCGGCAGTCCTACCGTAATAACTAGGAGCTTTAGAGTCGAGACGAGTAGAGGTGATAAAAAGACCGGATTTATGTTTTTGGAACGAGGGTTGAAAAACATAAATTCCGGGGGTGGGGTAATGGTAGGAGGGGGGAGACTCTGCTCACGTATGATCCCGCCTCCACGGCTGGATTAATCCCACAGTCGAAGAGCGTAGTGCCAGACGTCAAGGAACCCGAAAAACAATAAGTACCAACGTATCTTTATACGTACGTATCGTCACGTCCGGTTAAAAAAGATTTTTTTCCCAAGGGGAAGATCGGGACAGTTTCAGAATAGATATACACCACGGTTTGATATACTTTAATCTGATAAGAATATCATTCTTCGATGTAGGAAATGAATATTGAGGAGGGGATTCGCGGAGGGTATTACTTTCGGAAAATTTAAATTAGAAACAACTTACAAAAAGAAAACTCTGAACTTCTGAAATGAAATACTGCTGTATACCATCGGATTCGGGATATTGAATCCTCCGGGACTGTATACTTATGAATAGGTTGATAATCAGTTATAAACGGAAAATTAGTATGAGAAACTCGCCAGGATCATAGTTCCGATACGCGGTGCAGTCTGTTATGCAACGCGGTTGAATAATGCATGCACGCGCTAATTAATAATGTAATAGAGGGGGCCCATCGAGGGGTGACCCTACCGGGAACGGGCCGCTAAAGATCGAAATGATGTCAGCGCGCCCTCGCTTTCGGTTTCACATTTAAAAGCCTCCCGGCACTTTAAGTATCGCCGCGTTCAATACGCAACTAGATATGCGCGCAGGTAATGAAGAGAGAATGCTTTCGGGTAAGTTCTCATGCCGCTCATTGGCCCTCGTTGGCCGACAATATATTTCAACCAATCGCACGATATTTTTCGAAATTCCGTCCAAGCCATTTAGGCAGCATTTACAAATGATTTGCAAAATAAATAAGTAATCAATTGTTCCAAGTTTTCCAAACGGTTTCCAAAAACCCGTAACCTTTTAAAAAAATTGCAAGAAAAGTTCTACGTGTGGGCCTGGAGGTATTTTCGCCCCTACGAGTTTTATTTTATTTCTAATAAGTATCGAATAAATGATTTTGAGAACATAATTTATTTAATTAAATGTCTAACTCTGACGCTATTGGAACACTTTTGGCGTGCAACCATATATTGAAGAAAATGTCTGCCCGGCATTGGTGGCTCGGTTCTGGCATTGTTCAATAGGTTGTAACGGTATTTTTTTCAGTATATTGTAATATTTCGAAAAAAATCAGAGCCAAAACAATTAATAAATGTGTTAATTATCGAATTAAAAATCGAGCAAGCCGAGGCACTGGATATAAGCGGCGCGGGGAGACTCAAGGGACTCCAGCGGCGGTGTTTTGTACAGGGGTTGTCTTGTGGTTGTGTGGACGTACTACCGGTGTTGCCATTAGTGTCTCGGGGATCTGTAAATGAGTGTTTGTCGGGCTTTGTTGGGAGGCCGCGGCGAGCTGAGGAGAGTCGGACGAGGGACGACAATGACTAGTACGAGGACGACGACGACGACGTCGACGCCGGTGTCATGCATTATTGAAGTCACGCCGGGCGGCGCGTCGCCCCTGTCGCGCTCCGATTGGGGCCGGCCAGCCCCCCGTGTATTCTTGTATCGGACCCGGTCGCCGCTTGTACGGCCATAATTTAGTGCCCTCTCACATAATATCCCGGTGGGCGATCCCGCCCGAATAAAAGTCCCGGGGGACTTTCCTCTTCTGGAACCCTAAGGCCGGATAGAAATTCAGCCTCCCAAACGTAATTTAATTTTCTGGTCGAAAAAGAAGTGTGATTGCCACAATCTACTTAACCAATTGTAAAAGTGACATACACTGTTCCCAGATACCCTCGTACTTCCGGTAACTCTCGATTTTTACTTCCGTTGGATCCTATTAAGTCATCCAGAATCTGGACACTTCTCGGTGTTAATCAACGAAATATTTCCTTTTCTCTTAAACACTCTCCTTTCTGAGCTGAATTAATAATCTGCCGGCTATATGATAAAATTCCGCCGTTTCAATTCTTACGACAGTCGCTAATAATGAAATTTTCAAGGGATTTCGCCCGGGGCAAACAGAGCGGGAGGCGTAGCTTTATAAACGAATGGCGTGCACAAAACTGCAGATCTGCTTTGGACGCCGTCTGCCCTCGGGATCTTGGCGCTCTACCAACATTGGGCCCAAGTCAAATAATCATTCTGAACCGAATAAAATATTTTTATTTTTCTACCGGTATAATTCCACCGAAGATTATATGGCTGAAAACAGAAGTTCCCGAGTGCCTGGCTGTACGCCCCGGGCGCCTCCACTCCCCCTCAGTTTTTTACAGTCTAAATAAAAAATTTAAGGCTAACACAAATGAAAACGATTCTAACATACCTGTAAGTGTCTCTCGCTGACTTTTGGAGTGACAGTAATAACATTTTTAAGGTATTTTTCTGACAGGATTTAAGTGACTACTTAGAAGAAAACTGACACTGAGTCTGGGAAATAGGAAGCACATAGCAGGCATATTTCATATAGCATTAATATATTTCAAATACACATCTGTTGCATATATTTATTTTTTAAATCACTATACGTAGTCTAATATGTAGTTTATATAGTCGTAGAATGTTGCATTCATTAAATCTTCCTAACTGAAAGGAAACTCCGCCTACTTGAGAGGCCAATTCGTACACACGTTTAAAGTTGATATAAATTCACTAATGTTATAAATAAACCCAAAACACGAGATAACACGACTGTAATTTATATTCGAGTCGTCCAGAGTTTATTGTCCTTGAAAGAAAACGTGCGATTCCGTCTGGAAATAAATAACATATAATCGCCCTTTCCCTATCGAGTAATGGATCGTTTTTATATATTAGCCGTAGATGATATGTACAAGGGGGGGAGAAAAAAACAAAATGTTTAGGGACCGGGTTAAACATACGACTTTAGCCGGGACAGATAATGTATATTAAATAAAAACACGGGTGTATTAAAGTCCATACATAGAGAATTGGATGAAATGTCCAGGTACGGAGTCGAACTTGTCTCAAATTATTATTAACCGGTTTTGACCGTCGCAGGAATCGACGATGGGCCGTCGTAACGCGCTACAGTTTATTGCCAACTGCGCCTTTCGTCGGCGTTTTATTTTCACGGCAATATTCGGGCGAATTTTACTCCCGTCTGGAAGGCACAAATGGCATTCCCGGCCCTGGGGTAATATACCGGCTGGGTCGTGATCGGCGCCCGGATAGCGGTCCTCCACTCCACTGCCGGGATTAAGGATTTGATGCGCGTCCCACAACGGCCGATGGTTATAATTTCGAGACATTATTAATAACAGACCCCGGGGTCCAACTGTCCCGAGGCTCTGACCCCGAATTCCCAGCCCCTCCAGGGAGGGATTCCCTCCGTGGGAACCTCCCCGAGAACGTGATTTTTAACAAGACATCAGGATTGATAAAATCGGATTGCGGTTTTACAATATTGTTATCGAATTTGACTTGTGCGTGAACCTGTAATTAATGTTGTTGGCATCGTAGTTTCAAATGATTTGAGATCTACTTTCGAAGTCATCCTACAGTTTTCAATAGTCACCATCTTCACTTAATGAATTAACTATTTCATCAGTTGTAGTAATGAGCATGTTTAATTTTATATAATAGTTAGTCAAGGTAAATTTTAGTTTTTGAAGCCGCAAAATACTTCATAGGGGAACAGGTACGGATTACATTTCTGTCTCCCCGTGCTTAGGTCACACAAAATAAATGTATTGGCATTATCCTTGCTCTAATTCAGTTCCAAGAGGATTGTCTTCCCGCATTTATCCTTAATGGGGGGCCCGCATGATCGTGGCGCTAAGCGGGGTGTATGCCTTCCAAATGCCAGTGGCGGTCCTATCAAATAGATTTCAATTCTTTTTATTCGCGTCCTTTACATTCGGCGCACGGACGGGGCGCATTACATGAGGGCCCTCTCCCTCTCGCCGCTTTATATCGTACAATCTCTAACAGACCCGTTGAAGCATGAAATTTGATATTGCCTCTGAAAAGATGAAAAAGTGTTTGTTTTGAAAAATAAAATGAGCACCCCCCCTTTACATTCAAATCACACGTTCCTTTGCCGGCGCCTAATGCTTATAAAGTACTCTCTAATCTTAAAACTTTAAATTAATTTGAACTAAATGTGAACAGTTTATACTGTATGTCTTGGTCTAAGATCTTGCACTTTGCCATTGAACCCTAGAGAATCTAGAGAATCCCCAATTGAATATTTTGGTAAACCTTTTTCGGAAGACTTCGCTTACGTATGACTGAGTAGTGACGCAGAAGTTAGGGACTACAGTAAATAGTTAGTCGAGAATTTTCTAATTTGTCCCTAATCATAGGAAAGACAAGACACCTTGTGACTTGGACTTACTGCAGGTTATTATGAGATCTGAGCGTGCTCCTTTCGGGCATTAAGCAAGTTAAATGCAGTGGGGATGACGCTGTTCTGCTCGGGTCATAAAATCCACGCAAGGTGGAGCCGAGTTCCCGGGAGAAGCGCTGGGAATGCCTTCTCGGAATGATGAAGTAAGTGAGCCCGAGTTTTACTGCGACCCTCGGTAGTTCGTTAAATGCTTTAATCTGGTTCCGATCTTAAAAGCCCGTCCGAGTCGGCGGAGGACCGGGTCCGAGGAACCATGGCATCGTAACGCCCGGAATCTCGGCGCCCGCAACAACACAAACCAGAGCCCGGACCCAATAAAAGCGAAAGACCCGCGGTAGCGTAATTGGACCGTAAAGCGGGAGGACTTAGTGGCCATTATCGTTCGGCCTCGAGCAACAGCCACCAGCACAGCTTCGGTGAGGACGTGTCTGTCACGAAATTAGGCACGGGCAAAAAAATAAAATATATATACTGTCTGCTTCGGTGTTCGCACAAAGCTATACACAGAAAATGCCCACTTACCGCTTTTCACGCACGTGAAACCCAAGTGCACAAGTGTTGATTACAATCGGTTCAAGATTGTTACTTTGTTATAAAAAAAATTAAATTAAGCGCCATGGGTATATATACAGTCTAAAAACGCGTTGATTCGATGATCAAAATTGAGTTTTAAAATTATACTAGCGCCTCTTACAGAGTTATATATTGCGACGCACTTTTGTTTTATTAATATTCTTAACAGCCTCGCTCCTTCCCATGAAACGGGGCTCGAAAGTTGAATTCCAGGTTAGAGGTCCGCCGGTTCACTTTCGGAACCGCGTACGCCAAATCGCGGCGCCATATTTCATGTTGGCTTATCGTCCAACGCGGGATTATCTCCCTCAGATTTATGGCACATGGATCGCCTTCCGCCCTGCCCCCTCCTAACGAAACTCTCCTTGGCAAACGGGCGGAATCCTATTTCGCCGGTCGGATGCCATTATATCCAATTCCTATCGGTGTTTGTTCGGTTCTCCAAACGGGCCGCTAATTCATCTTGTTGGGATCGTGATCCGCCATTGATCTATCGGCCGGCCATCGGGAAGGCGGCTCACAATAGATCGTATTTTAGTTACGTATTAATTACCGCATCAATCATTCCCGAACCGGTCTTATGTAGCTTACAATAAAGGCAATGAATGTGTTCGATATCATAATAAAAGTAAACTACGGGAAGGACAATTAAAAGAAAGCCCACAGAAAAACTAAACCAATGTAAAAAATCTATTATAGTGTATAGAAATACTGTGTTATGAGATTAGCTACTTTCTGTCTTAGGACCAAATTATGGCTCTTTGCCATCGATACTAGCAAAACATGATAGTAACCATGCATGCATGATCAGCACCATCACCACACTGTTGCCATTAAGCCGACTGATTATTCCACCTTAAATTCCATAAAACATTTTTTGTACCGGCAGTGGTACTTAGAAAAAGCGGTGACGAGTGAATGGGGATATAAATTGCGTACCGTATTTAAATTTACTTTTAGTACCTAATAAAATAATTTTACTCACTGAGAACGCTCAAATAGTAGGCTAAGAAGAAAAAAAAGTTGATAGATTGAAGCTCGTATTTGGAAAATGATGCGGAATTTTAACTCTCACCGCAGTGTTGACTGGTGGTGTTATTTATGCGAATAACATTGTATAAAAGGGCAAGAATGAGCTCACGGCTATGAAATAAATTAGTTCGGATCTTAATTCGAAAGAAGCAGTCGCCAGGCAGTATTTAATGCAAAACTTTCACCCATGCCACCAAGATGAGAGAATTATATAAAAATAAATAAAAAAAGACCCTTTCTATATTATAATCATATTTAAGCTCTAATATATTAATTCATAGTTTATTAGCCTCTGCTATTATTCCTCGTCAAACCGGAAATTGTAGCATAAATCTTTATATTTGCATAACTAAATACTAATGGATAGAGACGGGGCGGTCGATTGTTGTATTGGCCAGGGTCCAGTTGTAATTAGGAATGCAATGTTATAATTGGGCGAGGCCAGAAGTGAATATTTCCCACGACCCGGGCCGGCGCTATATAATAAATCGGCGTCGCCAATCCCGAGGATTGTGTCCCGCAAAAGTGCAAGAGAGAGGAGGGCGGGGGGGGCATTTCTTCTTTCGAAACGGCGGCCAATTGTGAGCCAACTTTCGCTTAACCTTTGGTGTCTTGGGCGGGATGGGCGGGGCCCCTCTCCTCTCGAGAGTCCTTTAGAATTCCTTCGCCGCCGCCGCCGCCGCTCCGTTTTCCCATCGGCCCGCTCCAACAACAGGAATGTTAACTAACCCGGGCTTAACCCCTTCGCTACTCCTTAACTTTTATATTTATATCTCCAAAGCTCCGCCCCGACGACCCAAATTCGTAACGACCTTTGCTCAAGGATAAAACCCGACGCGGTTAGTCTTCCTGTTAAGGCTGCACCACCACAACTACTTTCGGAGCTTTATGTTTCCATAAACCGTTATTGGAATGATGGCAGTTACGGTTGTTCAGACTTAAACAATGTAGACAAACTAGCTGTTTCCGTTAGAGCAAAAGATTAACACTTTTGAATTCGGAATAATAATAATAAATAAAATAATAAATAAATTTATTATTTCGTCCGTATTTAAAAATGTATATACACCATTAATTTTTCAGTAGAACCCTTCGAGGTTTTAAGTAGGGAAACACGTCTAGTCTATTTATAAAGTTTTTCATAAATATTGATTCAGCTTTCAGCGCGATGGTGTGAAGAATGCAGTTTGTTTCCTTTTAATTGGCAGTCTCGGTAATGACTGATTCGAGCCCCCCAAAATAATCTTACGGTTGTTGAGCTTTTGTTCTAAATTTACTGGGACTAGAAACGATACCTCTCTTTGAGTTGTATATTTTCGGTAATGACTTTGCGGGGCCCGCAGAGCAAGTTTCATCGTATGAAATCGCTCAGCATTTTATTTTCATCATTCCAAATTGCGTCCGGTCGTGATTTTGACGTAGAAAAAAAATAACAGTCGCCTAACGTAACTACCTTCGACCGATCATAAATAGGTGTTGTACGAGACCAATTTGACGTTACTCCGTATTAAATAATACATTTCGCTCAAATTTACTGGACTCGACCCGATATAAACTTATTACCCGGTGGGTTATAAAGTGTTAATAGCCCTCGGGAGAAATTCATAAAATTTAATGGAATTACTCGAAGGCACAAATATTATGAGAGCGATCATTACCGGTTGTCACGTCGCCAATTTTTGTAATATCCGTCTGTAAGTTGTGGAGCTTCACGAGTTGTATCGAAACCGATTTCAAGGCGCCGTATATGATATTCTTCTTGTACTTCTTCTCCCCTGCACCCGGGTATTACCAATCAGTTCTCCAGAATCAGTTCCCACGAGTAAATAATCCCGAATATATGAGGCCCAACACCCCAAAACATTTTTGAAGAGCATTAATGAAACTTTATTAAACCAAATTGCTCTATCAACCTCCGTCAGAGACCAATCAGCTAAGGGTCCTATCGTCTCCCAATTTCAAAGTGATAATTAAAAATTCCTCAGGCGGAAGGTATTGCCAGAAATCCGTGGTGGAAGACTCAGGATTGAGTTCTCAGGAGTGAATAATGCCAAACGGAGGGACGCGCTTCGGTTCTGTCTATTTAACTTTGAAGGAGGAGGAGGAATCGGGAGGGATGGAGGGAGGAGGAATACTGGCGCTCCTCAAGGACGGAGTCCACACAACCTGTTTTCGTAAGAGGGAGAACTGGAGAGGGAAAGAGACGGCAACAGCCACCAGATTAATAAATACGATATATACCTTAATATTCTATCTCTCTTTCTCCCTCGCGGCTGGGATTAACAACGAAATATTTAATGCGAGCGGGGCTGAGAAAAACGCAACAAGATAAATGAAATCGGTCGGCCGAGGAGGGAGAGAGAGAGAGGGAGTGAGGGAGGGAGAGGGAGTCTTAATGGGAAATCGGTTTTGGCGAAGCTGGTATTTTGGTCAGCGGGACGTGTTTAATCGGATTGGAGTATCCCAGGCGCACACTGCGCTCCCAACTCCGTCACGTTCCCAGATAATTTCCCCGGGAGTAATCAAAAACTCCCCGAGAGTGCGTGGCTCGTCCCCTTAGTTTTTCTAACAGAAAAGAAACGAGTAACCGCAATATTTAATTTAGATATTCAAATACACACCTGTTCTTTCCAACCGTGGTGGTGGATAAATAATCCCCTTACTGAAATTATGTGGATCCGGCTGACTATAGCGAAAAAGTTGTAAATTACGGTAATCTCAAAGTACAGCTATTGATCTCTGGAAACCCAACGCTAATAGAAAATCCTTCCTTCCTTATAATTACATAAATTGAATAGTTGGAAATTAACCGGACTCGTTTAGGAAATTTGGTAGTGTTGTTGCGTCGTATTGTGGTATGTATGTACTTCATGAAGTATGGAACCTTTTGGCTTTGAGACTTTCTCTCTCAACTTGCTTGTATAGCATTCCGCTAGTAATATAGCGAGGGACTTCCGAGGAACCTAATCAAAACCATACTGTTCATCGCTATGATTTTACATCAAATCTACTGAACTCAATTATCGAATTATAATCACAAATATTGTGTGCGAATTAATACGTTTATGTCCCGAAACCTGGAACTCTGTTTAAGCTTTTTAATATAATAGGAATATTTGTCATAATGTACTGATCATTCCGCAAGAGAATTCCGATAGATTGACGTTGGGAATAATGAATGCAAAAGTTTTCAATCGATTTTCTTAGACACAGTTGACCTTTCAACAAAGCACTGAACCTAACGGGTGGGAATGCAATGGGGTTTCGCAATTTGGATAAAACTAATTATTATATTCCGAAGACAATTAGCGTTTATCGCACTCCCCGACAATTGTTCAATCGCGGGGTTCTTTAATTGCAATCGGTTCGATTTAAATTCCCGTCCAGCGTTGAATGCTCACCCACCCGCCGTGGATGCTGAATAGATCTCGTCGATGTCATCAACTCTTTCTTGAATTGTATCTCTGCCAATTCGAGAGATAAATTAATCGATCCAGATATGTATCAGTGAGGAACAAAAGCGCAGTATGCGAACACAATCGTGATTCATTGTCTCTTCAGGGTTACTAGATAATAAATAAACTTAGGTTGAAGATAGTATTTTCATACATATTGTTTCAATTATAATTGAACCTAAACTTCTTTTGTTATCCACTTAAATAAAATTTTTGTCCTGGAGATAATTGTTAGTCGGAAAGGTAGTTAGTAGGGTACCGGGTCAGCTGTTGAGCTCTTCTTGTACCATCTACAAATAATTCGCTAATATTTTGCGCGTATTTTAAATCTGCCATAATCTCTACGTATATTGCGCTCTCGCTGGTGTTAATGACACCGCGTTCCCGTATCGAGATACGCCCACAGTTACTATCTGGTGCGATTATTTTCATTCTTCACCGGCGGACTGCGATCTCGATAAAGCCAAGAGGTGAATCCTGACGTCGATCTGATAGAACCGAGTAGGGGCACCCCTTTGGTAATGAGCGGTCCCGAAAATACGCCTGTATCTTTCTCTCTCTCACGACAGAGAGAGATAAAGAGGGAGAAGGAGGGAGGGCGAGGGGAAGAGAGAGAAAAGAAATGTGTACTCCTGCCCGGTTCTGACTGTGGAAAATATACGGCCGATGCTACAACCAGCCCGCCCGCTTCGGTAAATAAACGAGAAAAGAAAAATTAAATATATTAGCCCCGCTCGGGGCGCTGTTAGGTAACGTTTTAATTTTCTGAAGCATTCAAAACATTTATTTGGCGACGATAAATATTAATTTCTCTCCGGCCTCTTGTTTGTTTGTTTTTGCTTTTTTTTGATTTTATAAGCCAGAGAGAGAGAGAGATACTCGCGTGTTTTTACCCGCATCAGTTTAAATTAACCAGCGCCCTGAAAATGAACAGTTTTTCCCAAGTACCCCAATTTGCAGTATTTCAAAATAAATTGCGCGAGTTTCGAAATAAATTTGAGAATAATTGAGCGGTCCTGTTATTTCTGACAGGATATTTAGGACAGGATATTTAGGATGAGGATGCTTGTCACATAAGCCGACATATTAGGCCAACAAATGTATAGGTCTTGCATTCTTAGATCGTGCAATTATCTACTCCATAATTCTCTAGCTATTTTGAAGGATTTAAGTTAAACTATAACTTCGGTTTGATCGATGGGCCAAGTAACAATTCAGTGCATGTAGATATATGCAGTGGCTGACGGCCGAATTGATTGCGGACGTGGCCGGGTATCAATTGGAGTTGTTGTGAGGACACCTCCAAGTGTAGTATCTGAGCGGCAGGCGGGGGGGGGGGGCTATCGCTCGGTCCGCGACGATCGGAGTATGGAAGGCACGCCATTACTGTTGGCTGGGATATATTTATTAGGCCGTTAGACGCCGGCTTCTGAATTTATCGCGAGCCCGACGGAGAAGTCGGGGCCCCCCTGCGGACATTCCCCGCTCCATTGTTTATCGCCAGCCCTCTAAATTATCCTAAGCGTTTTCCCCCGGCCCCCAACTTCCAATTGAGTACTCGGCCTTTTTTATTTATTTTTCCCTTTCTCGTTTTCCGTTTGCCGCGCCGATACCGGGCTTATTGTTTGTTCCGCTTCTTTACGGCCCGGGAGGAATCCTGTCCGCGGGCAAGTATAACGATCCACCGCGATAAGAAGCGTCCCGCTCGCGTTTTTCCGAGAACAATACAGGCTATCCGGCGAACGCATGATTTGTTGTAGCCTCCGAAGAAATTGGATTCAGCTTGTAGGCAAGCTGCGTCGCTGAGTCTAACCAGAAATTAACTTTTAAATTCAACCTCAAAATAAAACACCAAACAAAACCAAGAGTTGTTGCTGCAACTTCCTTTTATTTCCTCTTTATATTTTCTTGTTTTACCCTCCTTTTTACTGTTTTAAGTTTTTACTCCTTATTTGAGGGTTTTGTTCGGCGGTATTTTGTCCAGTCACAATAATTTAAAAAAAAATGGATATAAATAGGAATTCCTGTTCTGTGGTCTCCCTGGGCTCGCCATCTTCAGTATATCTTCTGTCATATTCAGGAACCAATTCCCACGGTCTGCGATATTGCATCGAGTGGTATATTTATAAAGGTGTTTACATGTAACTTTTTTCTGTTGTATAATCCGGGATAATTTTGCGAGCGGCCGGTGGTCACGGCGGGGGCCTTATCTAATCGAGGGCGAACTAAAACACAGTCCACAGGCTTAGGAATTTCATGGGATTTATATTTAGAAATAGCGGGTATTCAGAGTTATCTGACAGTCAGGGTCTAAGCCGATTGACATTCTCGTCCCGCAAGGCGACAAGTATGTCGAAATGATTGCCGATACCGATCTTGTTTGTTTAGGCGCCAGCGTTAAATAGGCTGGTCTCGGTCACGATGCTTAGATAAACTCTTAATTATCCAATGCCATTCTTCAAGCCCTGAACCAAGTGGAACGATCCTCAAGTGTGGAAGGAATTTCATGCCATAATCTCTGAGAAAATATAGTGAATTTCACTGTTAATACAAGAATCCGCTGTTATTTTATTGTGTCTTCCTAGTTAGAATGCAAATCTTTACGTTCTTGTGCGTCCTGAACATTCCAAGGCTTTCCCATAGTACTAAATTGAGATATTAGATTGCAACATCTGTCTCATTGAGAATTTAGTAACGAATTAGATGAGTCACTCATCATTCATCTCGTTTAATAAATTGGTTCAGTTCTTTGTGAGTTGACTTGATCGTACGTGATTAGCACGAAGGGAAAGAAACCAAGCATGACCCCATAAAAATCGGGGATAAAATAAGGTCGATATCTAATTATTTTAATACATCGACTATTTAAAACATTAGTTTTTAATAGTCCGCTTCGGATTAATGAAGGCTTCAGTTTATTGTCCCGGCCGTTTGCCCCGTGTGTGTCTCTCGGAGGTATGCTCGTGTCGGACTGTCCGCTGCACCAACCTAACCTCCTCCTGTCCCCCTAATGAAGCTCCAGCCCTATCTAATCTTCTCGTATTTATCTTCAGACTGCCCGACCGCTCGCTGTCCGGCAGTTCTTCGTAAGCCCGCTTCCGTGAATTTAGTGTTAATGTTTAAATCCTTAATGTTTAATTTTCAAAACAAAACGACGTATAGTTGTTAATAGATTTGATTTTAATGGTACACTACCGTACGTTTGGCAGGAGGGGAGGTGTTGGGAATAGTTTCTGTCTGCAGCTGCCTATTTGGTTTTAAGCTAGACTGGTTTTGGCTTCATGTTAACGGCAGTTCAATGTGAAATTTGCTAGTGACGATACTACTGTACTATTTACAGTTAAACGTAACCCCTGACTTTTTTCAACATTGGTGGTTGATTTTTTCTTTGTAACTGTGTGAAGGTTCGTCGTGCATCTTTAAAGAAATGATTTTTACATAATTTCGGTCTGACATTAAGTGTGCATTATTGTGGAGGCGGCCGGCAGAGTATATGAAGTTCACCGCATAGTGCTGAGAAAAACTTTGTATAAACAGGAGCGACGGAAGTTGAGGTTTATCGATAGCAAAATGATTAACATTACAAAGCGAAGCGTGGAATTAATTTCACGAGCTTTACATCCCCTCCAAGCGGCCGCGTTGAAAACGGTCTCCGAACTAATCACGATGAAGATAATTTGTTTTGCAATCCAGCCACTGGGATTTAACGAGGCAGTCCGTTGAGAGTCCAGTTCGAGGCGGAATTTATGCTTACGAGTAGCGCCGGTCTGCAGCATAAACGGTGTGGGCGCTTCCGGTACCATGAACGGAGACCGTTAACCGGTTCACACCGGAGAGATGTGTGTGATTGAGGGGGACTACTGACGCGTACGACTGCCGCTTTCAAAGCACGTCCGCCGCCGGCATCAGCGATGCATATTCCCCCCGGCCGGTCAAGAAGTGACAAGCCACTGGGGCCGGTATAAATTACAATAGTTTGATCGCGATCGCCGAGCGGGGAAGGCATGGGTCGCCACGGCCCTTTCGCCTGCGCCCGACCCGCTAACCCGGTTGGGAGATTGTTAAATGCCGGCACACGGAGTGAAGTATTAACCTTCCCCCGATACGTCCCAACCCTCTTTCGACATTCACAAATTATTCGGTTTCTAAAGTCATCTAGTTCGACGGGCCCGACGGCTTCCTTTCCATTCGTTCCTTTACTCGTCATTATGCTCGTTTCATTATAAAATGTACCAAACAAAATTTTCGATTACCGTTGCGTGTACGAGGCAACGTAATCATAAAAATAATCAGTTTAAAATAAAAATGTACAGTTGCTACGAAATTAATGCATATAGCAATGTAGTCACGTCTACCTATATAAATTAAAGAAGAAGAAGTTTTGTATTTTCTGTTCCATTCCAATTACGTTTAGGAAAGATAACTAAGCCGTCTGTTATGTAACAGTGAATATCTATTATTGATCTTATTGACTTATCTCCGCGGGTCCTTAATTTATTTAAGTCTCTACACCGACATCCCGGTTGTAACATCGTTAGATGCCGATAGAGTGGATATTTTATTCGAATATACAGAAAATGGAGAGATTATCACTTAATTTTGATTTGTGTTGACAACCTAATGGTTCCTAGGTTCGTTATTCCAACTTGTGGTTTCTTCTTAGAACGCCTATTATTTTAACCTTTATAGATCGTCGCATGAAATTCCTCTAACGATTGTTTGTCCGACAAAGAACTTCTTGCCGCGAAAAGTTCCCAGGCTAAATATTGGCACGTTTACCCCTGTTGGCGGACACTTTCCGACATAACTAGTACATATTTGGACAGGGACACGGCGGAATAGAGACGTACACTTTGTTCCCGGGTCCAAACAATTGTGTACTTGAGGGGACGAGCGTGTTCGTACGGTCGTGTGAGAGGAGTGCTGACTCATAAAGGGGGTTTCGCCGCTGGGAGACAGGTCGGACAAGTGTCTGCACACTGAGCTATAAAGTGCTACGCGGTCGGATTTAACCCTGGCCCAACCT
Source organism: Lethocerus indicus (assembly GCA_019843655.1). Lineage (NCBI taxonomy): Eukaryota > Metazoa > Arthropoda > Insecta > Hemiptera > Belostomatidae > Lethocerus > Lethocerus indicus. The sequence continues at coordinate 9,367,491 of JACDQD010000103.1, read as the reverse complement.
GCTAAATATAACGCGAGCAGTCTCGGGGTCTCAACATGTTGACAAAAAGTTGGCCTTCCCCGAGACGACCTCACGCTCTGGCCCCAACACGCGCCCTGGATACGTCTTCATTTTTCAACATTTCCTCCCCGTCAAAAGAAAAAGAAATTTTGACAACCGTGCTATAGCTCAGATTTAGAGTTTGATAGCATGTGGTCATGTATGGTAACTTTTGTGTTAATTTTAACTGTAGCTAACTATTGAAAATATATCAAGGTATTATAGCAGAATATGTTATATAAAGAAATTCTCTTAATTCCGCATCTTTTGTTGGAAAGAAGTCCTCCTCTTCCTTTCTAATTTTGGTAGACAGACAGACTCCACTGGAGTTTTAATCAATTAAAATCGGTTTCCGTGTTAACTCGCGTCATTTTTTTAAAGTATATACTCTCGTATTACGGTACGTTTCTGATTAAAGTTTTGTCTACCCGCTTGTATTATCTGGGCGTGGGATCGGTGGATTGGGGGCGCCCTTCGTGATTTGGCCTGTGACAGGTCGATAACGACAATTGTAAAAGCGTCGCGTACGTGACGTCGGTACGCACGAGCCTCTGTTTAGAGGGCTAACAGCGGCCGGCTTTAATAGTCATGGGAAAAACTGGGCCCCGGCCAGCCTCGAGCAGGCAGATATGCAAGCAGATCCTCGCCCTAAGATAGCTCTTAATTGCGGCCGCCATTTCTACCCGTTATTAAAGTATTTATCTCTCCTTCTCTCTGTTTCTCCCTCTTCCTCTCCGTTTCTCCTCTATGAGGAGTTCCCCCTTTGATAAATGGGGTTTGGCCCCGATAATTACGGGTGTATTTCTAACGGCGCTGGTCTCTCTCTATAGGCGGGGAGATTGTTGTTCCACTATTCCCTCCGCTCTTCTGTAGTTCTGAGTTTGCCCACTTCTTCTTATTCCTCCAACTCCTTTTTATTCTTCTTGTTTGTAATTCTCGGCCAACAAGGTCGACGCGTTTCTACTCGAGCGCCCCGAGGGGCCGTATACTCCACTTCTTTTTGACAGTAATCATCGGCAGGTCTTCAAGTCTACTCACGCAGAAGTACGTTTTTACAAACGCTCTACCCGCTAGAGGAGGAGGCGTATACATCTATAGATGCGTGTACTACACTGCCGCCTGTACGACGCCTTCAGCTCGTCTGGAATAGTTCTAGTTAGAAATAATACTATTGGAAGAACGCATATTCTGTTTTAATTTTAATGCAACGACAGTAATTTGTCACAAGTATTGTATTGCACCATCAATGTTAGTCGGGAAAATTATATAAGTAAATTTAAATGCACGTTAACCCAGTCGATGGGTACACTGAATCGTTTCATATGCAAATTCTGTATAATAACTGGTTTCAAAGATGGAATTCATTTCTTATTTGTTGGTATTTTGAAGAATAAGACATTTACGGTAAATGATAGTGTAATGTTAGAACGTTAGGGTCTCCATTGAGGGTCTAAATGTAGCGTGAAATCGTTAACGGAGGCCTCTACACTTCGTTTGGATCGTTGAGTTGCGGCCCGAGATATTTTCAGTAATATATTAAAAGTAATTTTGTGTAAATTACCGGTTTCATCTTTTATTACCCGAAATGTCCCGTCTCTCGATATCTCCAGTTACACCGCGGTTGGGAATTTCGAGGTTTAAAATTCAAAATTGTTTTTCGGTACGTCTTATTTATTCGAAGCGTCCGGTATGTATGTGAACCGACAGTGCGCCGAGATTCGGATCAGTTGCCCTGGGCTTTAAATCCGCTTCAGAATTAGCGTAGTTTGCATATCAAATAATCCGCCCGGCCGACAGCGGCAACGGGCCCGGGGTCGTTTGGACCAATGGAAGCGAAAATAATAGGTTAAAATTTTAAATTTAAATTTCATTCCACTCCCGGTCGGTGCTCTAAGTTCGAGGCGTATTATTAGGAGGCAGACAGTGCGGGAGCGTATTTACCATTTAAAGGCCGATTCGAGAATGGGCTCCACTTTGTAGACCGAGCGAAATTGCGCCTCATGCCCAGATCCAGAACGGCTGGATGAATGCCGGTACTTCGACCGTAAGTACCGCTCGAGAGCAGTTCAAATAGATACAGCTACAGTCAGACAAATGGTAGAGATTTTAAGAAATATGATGAGGAAAAGATGAGGACTAATCATACTTCGGAATTACTGTATAGAGGGCAATCAGCGGCGTGCATTCCTCAGTAATCTAATCAAAAGTGTTGCCAGATTAAATTATATGAATCTACAGTTTCTTCTCACAGTAAACATAAAAAGCCTAAGCTATCAATTCAAGCGACATGTGTGTACTTAGTGACGTCGCCGTTACAATACCAACATCCCTCATTTCGACAATTATTACATCAACCTGATATTTTTGCATGATTTGAGCGATTCAACTGAATCATATACTATCTCCGGATGCATATTTAATGCAACGTTTTATCATTGTTGAACAATTCGAACGCACGATGTAAGCCCCCATTAATCTTATTCAGCAGTGAAAGAGCGATCTATGCTCAGATGCGATACATCATGCTCGGCCGGGTATTTCATGAGTCATTGTTGAGATCATACGTCAGTATTGAAATTACAACTTATTTTATTCCGACCGCGGTCGAACCGATATGTTTATCGTTTTACATTCAAAATTTGCCATTATTAGTTTCAAAATCCTTCCAAGGACCCCTACGACATTACATCTGCATGATTTCTTCTTTTCATGGTTGATTCTTTCTTCATTTTAAAAATCGGTTTGTCCTCGCGAATCTTGGTTAGTGATGCTTTTCCCTCGTTTCCGAGCAAAGTACCCTATCCCTCCGGTCCGACTGAAATTGAGTGAGTGAACCGTATCCCGTCTTCAGGAATTACACGGTTTGACTGCTTTCGAAGTACAACGTAGCTACTGACTTTCTCCCAATGTTGGTCAGGACCGCGTCGAGAATGCGAAAGAGTTGTGCCCCTGTTTCTGAAAATAAACTAGTTCCGGTGAGCGCACTAGCGCGGGGCTTAATTAAGTGGGAATAGGGCGGAGAGGAGATGCAAATGCAGAAGAGATAAAGCGCCGGGGCGGCGACTCGGCGAAAGAGGAGCCCCCGCGTTCAACAATACAACAACGCGCTGACACTCGGCATAACAATGCAGAACAGTCGTCAGTCCCGGCGTGGGAATCAGCCGTGCAGATGTTGCCAACAACGCCTAATTGTCGGCCCAGTCGGCTCACCTTCTTGCCGACGATAAAATATCAGAAAGGAAGGCCGCCGTAACTAGATGCTAGCCGCGTTGTTCTGCATTCCCAGAATTATATACGATTTATGGACTCACCCCCTGTAATTTTCGCCCGCTGGATGTGTCCCGGTTCCGACCCAGAAAGCACAACTCCTCCAGTGACCAATTTTTCGAGACAATAAGCTCCGCTCTTTTCTAGGCCCTTGTTTTTGTTCTGTTGTGGGAAGCTTGTCTTTCGTGGTTGCCGAAGCCTCTAAGTGTATTCGGGGTGATAGGGAGTATGATAAGAGGTTACCTTCAAGTTTATTCCCCGGGGAATTCTGTGGCCAGTCGTCGAACCTCCCTGGCGGGGCATGAGCTCGATGTTCCTGGTCATAGAACACGGTTCTCTCAATGGTTATTTACGCACCCGAAGCCCACCGGACCATTCAGAATGGACTTGCGGGGTAGAGGAAGAATGGTGGTGTCAGAACAGACTTTGTAGCAGTAGTAGGCGTCAGGACTTTTCAATGCTGAAACAATTTGCATGTAGAGGTTTTATACGACCATCCGCTATAAAAAAAATAGTTTGCGAATAACGCTGACGTTACGAGGAAGTGGATTTACAAAGCTGGACGGCTGAGGTCGCTCACGGAACGCTGTGCCCGTGTAAATGGCGTAACGTGTACAGGGCTCGGGGACGATGTTTCAAGTTGACGCTTCGGCTCGTGTGTTGGGCACGAACGCGTATTCTAATGGTAATCATGAGGCTCGCCGCCGCGATTGAAAGGAGCACCGGGGGTCTATCGACAGGACGTAGGAGTGAGCTTAACATAAAACTAGGGATCGAACTTCAACCGATCGGACAATCCCAAGGCTGTTATTTTGCCCAGCTCAAAGTAAACGTTTGGTTAGTCTCGACAGAAAAGTTTCATCGCTCACACACTGGATTCTCAAGGGTGAGATCCCGCTCAATCTCAATTGATTTCCCGCCTTCTTAAAATTGATCATAGTGTAGAATATTCTTATAGATAAGAACGTAGAACTACATTAATACTAGCTTAACTGTATTATAAATCACTGCTAAACAGAGTTAAACCAAACCGCTCAAGCAATTGAAGCATCTCTGGTTCGATCAAAGTTCCTCTGAGCTAAACAAAATACATTAATGTTATTAAAATAATAAAAGGTCATTTGGTGCCAATATTCAGAAGAAAATAACAGAAATGCATCCATTTTGTCAAGAGGGGAGATCGGTCTTGATCGTGGCCCGCATTACGGCGCAAAACGCTGTCCCCCTGCCAATAAAAGCTAAGCACGACCTTAGAGCTTTTGATTTATAAAAGTCACGACGCTTAGCTCAGATTTACTGCAGAGGGAAAGGCTCCCTTTTCGCCCGGAAACGTCGTGAAATGATTTAATCGGAAGAAGGATAATTGTGTCCGACTGGCGAATAGAAAATTATCGTTGAAAGTTTGAATCGTCTTATTTCATCTGCACATCAGTTTTTCTAATATAAAATACATTAAATGAATCTATTCCGCTTTCTTTACGTCAACACTGGATACACTTTTAATTTATTATAACTACATTAGTAAACACTAATCGAATTTGTTGTACTGAAACACCAAGTAAAGCGTTGGAAGCTTAAGGAACCTCATAATTCTTGCTGACCTCTGGCTCTAGAGAGGCACCTACGCGTTTCGCTGCCAGCTGTGGGAGTATCCTCTCTGTACTGTTAATGTCGATGAAGAAATAATTGCCTTACGTTACTTCTAATTTGGCGTCTGAAAAGAAATAAAGAAAAATAACGACGACGTATTTAACACTTTTACAAGTCAATTTTCTACGGTCCTTCCTTGTGCTGTCCAGGTCAGAATCTGGCCCACCGATTGCCGGAGTTCCGGTGGTGTCGATGCGCCCAGCCTGTAACTAATGTCGACATTAATTTAATCGCGTACAGTCATAAATTCCGGCGAACACACGGACGAGGAGGAGAGAAGGTCCTAGGGACGTTATCTCTGTTTCGTAACGGCCGGGCAGGGTCACGTTAATGAGAACGCATTTGGCCAACAAAAAGCTCCGGACTATCTGGGGGACATCGAGAATTCATTAGGAGTCAAACCAATTTTATTTTCTTCTTATTTAGTCCTGGGCGATCACGATTGAGACGTTCCCCTCGGAACGGGCCCTCGGGGCCAGGTATTGGACTGGATGTCGGTAGTGAGATTATACGGGGGATAGGCACCGGCCCCGGGGGTGCTTAACGCCCCTGCCTGTCACAAGCCATCGGACAACCCCTTTTCTCCCGACTCCAGATAAAAATCTCCAATATGGGCGACTTCATTTTAATAATCCTTAAGGATGCCGCCGTCACAATAGTCAATTACCGATGGAGGGAACATCAGACGGGACATGACTCGGTGTTTCGGGAGGTGTAACGTGGTAAGTGATTTAAATACTGGAAAAATTGGTTGGGCAGATGAACTACTAAATAGTTTATTATCTCCAATTTAATTAATTAGGTTGTAGGGTATTTTCAGATATTTTGCAACGCGGTGGTGGACAAAATTTGAATTGATTGATTAGTTGTGCTCCCCACCCATAGCATTTGAGCACATTGGTTATGTTAGAACTGTAGAATGTGATAACTATGCCGGTTCCTGTGAACATCTATGCCCGGCCTTTTACTAAACCGGTAACACTGAATACAAGTAATTCTGTTTTTTTATATCGTCCAATAAAATTTACTGCATGGAAATAAATGTCGTTGGACGAGATGTTCAACCGTTCGGACGGATGAACAGATAAGGGCAGGAGGCGTATCGGGGTGGTTTTTTTTATCGGGGTAATGTTAACTGGTCTTGAGCCGGATTAGCATTATGTTACTTGAGATAATCCCCCTTTTTGGCGCGGAGGGCGTTCGCTACCAGCCGACGCGTGTAACTCAGTGTAATGGTCCACATCGCCTACGTTTCTCCGCTGGTGCACGTGTCATTTCCCATCGCTTAGCATGCATTCGGCACAAACCCACCGAAAAGGTTGTCGTGCGACTAATAGTGAGTGGATAAGCACGCTAACGATCCCGTGAGCCGTATCATTTTCTCGTGCGGTTACCTCACATGCTACACACAATCGAATCTATGTTTATCTCAGAAAATTATAATGACCCGTCCAACGAGCCAACCAAAAGGAATTAGCACAACTACAATAGTTTGTTCATAGATTGTTTCCCCTTTTGTTTATTGTACTGTCAATCTTTGTAGTTATAAGTACAATTGTGGAAAAAATTGTTTCGCCTACCCTAGAAACTCTTGTTAGAATTATTTGGTAACAATTAAGTATTTCATTAAAGGAATATTATTACATTTTATATTTAAAATGAATGTCCAATCGAGAATCTTAGGTATGAAGGAAAACTAGTTCCACTAAATGTTGTCGAATGATATTTCGTTTGTTAGGACTGCATAAGAAAGACCGATATTTAGGACATTTTTCCCGATGAAACTGCTTAAAAGTCTAGGTCGATATTTTCATACGGGCTAGAGACAAATGTCTTTTACCCATTAATTTGTTTAATTACCCATTAATCATCGCTACCGGTTAGAAAAATCGTTACGTATTAAAAATTGTCAGTTGGGCAATCAACAGAATATTAGTCATCGATTAAATAGTCAAGAATTCAATTCATATTCATTGGGTTGGTATTGAAATGAGGTGTCGTCTAATATAAATTCCACAGAAATATGACACAAATTAAATTATTCTCCTGTTCCTATCTCAGATTTACATCGGCCCGGGGGTAAATTGTGAATAACGATTTTGAATAACATTATCTACCTACACTCCGAAGGGCCCAATATCATTCAGGTATCTAGTCACTTTATATCGACCTAATCAAATTAAACCACTTTTACTTGCTTAAAATTTAATTTGAAATTCCTAATGCTATTTATCCCTGAATTATACCGAGGTGTCATACTTACTTACAACGATGGTCATACTCAACGATAAACAAGCTCTCGGTAGAGAGAGACAAAGTCTCTTGTCGAGAGCATCTTTATTCCAGTGTAGTTCAAACTTCGCTGCTGGATCCTCGATTTCGCAATTGAAATTCCAGTTTCGCAAATTCGTCCGTCTGTTTTCTTATTTCTGGTTTTTATTTTCTTGTCGTCTCCCTCCCTCCCTCCTGCCTCCCCCTACCTCCGTGCTTCTACGGATTTCCAGATGCGGAGCGACATTCGAAGAAACCTCAGGGTGCTGTTCCCACCGGGAAATTGATGGCCCGGATAGCCGGACGGCCTCCAGCGTCGCTTCGAAACGCCCGTTCCGAATTCATTATAGTTCCGCCTCCATTCTTCCTAACTGACTCATGTCTGCGGTGTACACACCGCTGTACTGACCCCGCAACCCGCTGCCAATTGACATCATTATTTCACGGTTGAAGCGTGAACATTTCAGGCCACCCAAAATGCTTTTACGTGTGTTCATATAATTTGAACAGACCCTACCTGCACAAATGTTTCAAATGCATTTTACAGAGCCAGAGTATTTTATATTTCACAATGCTGAATAGTTACATACATAAATAATTCCAAATTGCGCAACCGGGCGATAAAGTAATTGATATTATAAATGGAAGCATCGGTTTAAAGTAATGAGGCTTGGTAAAGCTGTGTTTGGGTCTTGACAGGGGGCCCCGGATATATATTGCCCACCAATTAAATTAATCTGCTCCCTCCTCTCTCTCGGTTTTCTTATTAGTTTTAATCGAAGACTCGGATCGCCCGGTTAATCAATGTGGAATAACGATTTCAAGAACCTCGTATAAAACCGACCGACCAACCCCCCCCCATCCCGCGGGACGAGGCCTTCTTCCACCAATCTACTACTTGGCGAAATTTAAGGTTCCTTCATTATACGCCATTATGACTCCCGCAACGACCTCGATAATCATGATTAACCAATTATAATACCCAATCAATCGCCGAACCGTGTAATTCGATATATTTATGGTTATAGGTTGAGAAAATACCGCGCAGACTTGTGTTAGGGCATAATGCGATACTTGAGAATCGAGAGGAGTCGAATTCCTGGCCACGTTGGTGCTAACGGCGAAAATAAGATAATTGAGAAATTTACGTTGTAACGTTATTTAATAATTATATCAGTTGGATTTTGATCGAATGAAATTAAAAATCAGAAACATCTGATTAGGATGGGGTCGGTGAAGGATTTGAACTCTTACAAATGTAATTACAGCGTAATATTATTACCGAATTACAGTACGGAATGGTACTGTCGAGAACAAAATGTTGAAAATAATAGGAAAACTGCACACCTCAAGGCCTTGGTTAAACATCCGAAATGGGATCAATCAATGCAATTAAATCGCCGACAATCGAAATTTAAATTACTCTCCTGGAATCGTCGTGTTTAACCGAAAATTGAAATTGACGTTGCGCCCGCAGTGAGCGAGCGATCACTGTAATTGTACAAAGAAGATTACCTGTACGGACTCTTCAGTGAAGCTCCGCAATTATCATCGGTCGGATGAGGGGCTCGTAGCAATAAGTAAGGTTCAAACCGGACTTGAAGAAAGGGAGGCCTAATCGGTTTTCGAACATTAAACTGGACCTTACAAGAAAACATCAAGTTAATAATTGTGCGATATATATTACAATTTTTTTTACTTTTGTTCCTTCGAGGAATGTGCTAATTCCGCCTCCATTCAGCAACAACCCCTGTCGGAGTTTATTCCCAATATTTTATTACAAATTTCTACTCTACGAATCCGATTCTAATTATACATTGCAACTTCTTTCCTGTCCCTTTCAATCAACCGTTTCTGGAATTGGACTCTAACTTTATATTTTGTTTTTCCGTACAAAATGGTTATGAGAAGAACACGCTGTGCAATCGTAGCGGCTGTGTGAGTGGAGCATAACACAGTACACTTGCCAATTCGCTGTGACCCATTTCTAAATGACTTTGCACGTGCCCCGAGTATCGGCTTGCACGCAGTGAATAGAAAGATACTCTTTCTATTTGGGACCGTCTCTTAGGCGGTGAGTGGTAATGCCGAAACCGATACCCCGTTGCACTAGACTGACTGCGAAGCCATTAAAGTTTTTGGTGCAAGGTTTTTAACGGTAGTTTAAGATATTTATAAGGGGTTTCGGTCTACAGTCACTACTAGCCCCTGTGCAAATTATAGTCAATAAATAAAGAAATTTGAAAATTGTTTGGAAATATCTCCTAATTTATTTTTGTCTTTGGATACTTACCATTGGCAAAAATTGAAATCTGGCGGCATAAACTTTAGGCACAGTTGGACGAATGGTACGCCCAATTCGGATTGCGGAGAAAATCGGGCATTTTGAAAGTCGGCAAGTTAGGGCCAAATTAAGCCGCCGGGACAATAAATTTCACATCCGCCTCGACACCGGTTACGCTCAAATATTGTGGTATCGCGTGGTATGCGGCGTTATGAAGTCGTAAACGGTCCTAATAACTTAATCCGTGAGGGGGCCGGCTTTATTGCCTACTCCTTCCCCCTTTTACGATTGGGGCTCTCTCTCTCTCCCTCTCTCCCTCTCCCTCCCCCTTCAGGAATCTGTTCGTGCGGTCTTTTTGTGGCCGCCTAATAACAGCCCCCCGCCCTCCCTCAAGTACTATTTCCAGTCCGGGTTATTGCCGGAGCCGAGGGAGCGGCAACGGCCACCGGTGGGAGTGTCCGGAGGAGATTTTAGAAAACTAATTTATAATAGGATGACTGGTGAGAAAAATGGCGTCAGGTACGAACTCTGAACCTACTGTAGACTGAGCATTATAATCCGGAATTAGAAATATTTGTATTTAAATATCCCGTATATTCAATTATAATAAGGTAATGATAAGGATGACATCAGAAGCTAACCTAGTTAGGGCTCGGGGGTGTCAATATTTTTGCCATCTTCTGCCTCTTTCTCTTTCTTCAATTAACTGATTTCTATAGCAATAACTTTTATAACTGACAAGTTATCTGAAAATTCGTTTTTATGAATAATTTCCCCCCAATGATTCGTGTACATAACACCACTTATTCGAATCATGGCGTTGTAATTTAAATTATACCTTTGTTTCAATGGTGCAACTTTTGATCAGTTTTATCGTTTACCAACGTGTTTATCGTCTTTCAATTTCTCGTCGTCGTCTTTATCATTGATTTATCGTGATATTGGAGCAGTTCTATAGACAGGGGCTACTATTACACAGCTGTCGCGTAAAATACGGTGCTCAATATTGCCTGAAAGCTATCTCCCGCAACCCGTAAATCTTCAAGTGTAAATAGGGGGGAAGTGGCACTTTCCGACATTCGCTGTTCCCCTTGTTGGCGGCCGCGTCGACAGGTCGGCCAACAATTGTAGTAACGCTCGTAGAATTTTCGCCTCGGAGATATTTCTATTCAATACGAATGCGAATCTGTAATTACAAGTGCGTCCGCTCGGAATTGCCGACTGGGCAGTTTTACCACTTTGCCAAGCGTGTGCGATGAGGCGCACTCTTAAATCGTGATGACCTGTCCCGGCAATAATTACAGGTTGGCCTGAGCGCGCGCCTTCCATGGGTACGCTGCAAAAAAACACTCTCCTTGCAGTTTTTGTTAAAACATAAAAGGGACGAGTACCTTGTAATTGGTCTCTCCACCCCCCTCTCTTTTGTTGTTGTGCGGTTAAAAGCAAAACTAATATATCTGATGTTTCTGCCGTTCACGTCGTTTATTTCGGCTCCGCTGGGCTGCCGGAACATTTAAGTCAAACTTCATTTGTCGGCCGAATATTAAACCGCTTTGCGAACATTTATCGGTGCCGATTTCTTCGGTCTGTTGCGCTCGACAAAATGACCAAGCATTGTAATTACACATTCGGTAATTATATATAATAAAATACCGTAAAATGTAGTTAAACGACATTAACGACACTCCGCCTACGTACTGAGGCATTAACACACATATATTGTCCCTGAAATGGATCTTGTCCAGTTGGAGGTTCCTCACCAAGAATTTATGTGTACCAAAAACCTTGTCATGTGTCGCTAAAAGAAAAAACGGCTATCTAGAATGTCCGATATATTTCCAAACCTTAACATAATCCCGCAGAATATTGTCCGATTATAATATTGACTTATGATAGTTTTCATAATCAAAATATTGTACGGTAAAATCCAATTCGCTGGCGCTTCTGTATTCGGCTTTTGATGTGTTTGTATAAACATTGAACGCGTTTTGAAGAAACTGGGGTGTAAAATTAGTAGTCATGACCAGACCGGCCGATCCTTACGTCATGAGGACATGTAGGGACGCCAAGGACCCTCAAGGTCGTAAGCCTCAAGCATAAGAAATGCCGGTCAATGGCTAATGGCGCAATTAGATTTATAGTTTATATCAAAGTTTTATTTTATACCAATTGAAAAATTACGTTCTAATCTAAATCGGCTGACTGCTTATATCATTACTATTGGAATTTGCAATATAATTCTCATCCAGTTACGTCGGATGTAGAGTCGGTAGATTAGTAGTCATGTCCAGACCGGCGATTGATCGTGACGTCAATAGTACAATGTGCATTTTATTGTATGCAAATTAAAAAAGTTTTGGACTCACATAGACATATGTTTTAATGAAATGTCAGCTTGAGGCTACATACATGCTTATATGAATGTTCCTATCTTGATAAAATAGTAAAAACTAAGTGATGAATATTTCTTTTTTATTTGTTCCTTCTAGTCGGTGGTTCTGGTCCATTTCCGGTTGTCAATTCCTGCGTTCATTTCGAGAAGATACTTTTTTATATTTTGTTGATTTAATCTAGGTTAACCGGTTATTAGACCGGTTATTAGATGCACCCGTTAGAGTTGTCATTTGAACATCCTGCTTGAGATTTCTATACCGTTGAAACGCTGCAAGATTCATATATTTTTGCGTAAACAAAAATCCTTGACATTGTTGTACCTTCGGAGGGTACAACGAGAGAAAACCGTTTTGATACGGTGGATAATTCAGGAATGTTTTTTAGTCTGAGCATTGTTTTCTACCTAACACTAACACTTTTTTTAAACTTTAGAGAACAACTAATTAAAATACAGTGAAACCACAGTAATATAGAGACAAATAATGCGTCACAAATAATATAGAGACGGTAACAGTTTGCGAATACGGACGAGAATAAGGGATAGAGAAGGGATGAGGGAATGATAAAGGCCCCAGAGGTAATCATAAGGCTAACACAGCGTTCAACAACACCTCCCCCTCCTCTCTCTCTTTCTCTCTCCTGCTCATTCCTTCCGCTTCGCTCTATCCTTCTCCTTGTTTTCATCCGACATTCCTCCTCCTCCTCCATCCGCTGGGAGCCTCCACCGACAGTTCATTGACTCTGTTGTGATGCCAGACCCGCACAACTCGCACTTTACGGACCCCGAAGAATCCATACTCTCCGATCATTCGACCGAGCCACGAAATTGGAGATATTTCCCGTTGCTATTTTAAAGTGCCGAAATCAACGCTGAATATCGGTTTCATCAAAATATTTACATTTCTGGTCCAGTCTCTTAGCGTACTGTATTAAACTGCCAATTAATTTAATCTGCAACTTTTGTATTCTTCTGTACCCAATCTCTGGACTTTTGGTTTCGCTTGTATGTGATATCCTGTAAGACCTTTCATCGCTGTTATCGTTGCTGTTGGTTTACGTGAATTCCTTTTACTAATGGACAAGTGTTCTCCGTCAGCTAAATATAACTCTGTGAATCTATATTTATTCTTGACTGATTTTTAGTACGCCTACCTCTGATTGGAGAGACAGATAGATCCAGGATGTGTTTTGAATGACGGCCTCGGTATTTGTCTAGGAAGTCTGCAACGAGGATTTTTATAGCTTGTCGTCTGCAGGCTCTCCTTAGATGGTAGAGCACGCGCCGGTCACTTCTTTAGAGCACCCAGTCCAGTCCGCTCGACCGCCTCTTTCTATCTCTTTCCTGAATATTTATAGCGCTCTCCTCCCTCTCTTCTCCCGCATTCCACAGAGGCGTTTTCAATTTTTGCCGCACGAAGAGTTTACTCGGGCCTGACGCCCCGACGCCAGGCAAAATATTCTGAAACGTCATACCAGAAAAGCCGCGGCCATTTAAAAAATTGTGGCTTTATCTTTCGATACACGCGAAAGAAAGCGTTATTGGAACTCTCACCCTTCGTAATATCGACGTCACAAATTTACGTAAAATAAAGAGTTCGAATGACAAAATCGGATTATTTGTTAGGAAATGGACAAGACTATAAGAAATTAGGTTAACTAATAAATAATTATAGATAAATCATAATAACGGATAAAGACAATTTCAAATCATATAAACAAAATCCAACAGTAGATCTCGATTTTTTTGGGGGGGTTATGGTAAATTTTTGACTGAACTTTATAGAAATATAACCTAAATGTATACTTTATTGGAACGCCGGTATTCTATAGTATATACAACAAATAGAATTTATAATACCTTGGAACATGCCGGGCGATTCTTTATAACTCGGTGCAACCATTAATCGGTATGAGTTCATATATCCGGTCCCATTATGTTCATTAGCCTCGGTAGAGGCGGATCGCTTTCCAGCGGAAACCCACCCGATCGGTTAAAATATATACTTTAGTTGCTGGCATCCTAAATCCGGTAAATACGTTATTACTGTTGTAGAGCGGGAGTTGGTAATTTACCGTGGGCGGTCCGCTTTTCACGGACAAGCGCCCCAATCGACCGGCAAAGATCGATACCGTAATATTCGATTATAGGGGTGTTACGGACCCGAAGGAAGGTTGTGGAAGCTGTGGCCCATTAAGGAAGTCATCGGCTCCAAATTGGGACTGGAAAATCGGAGTTACTAATCGACTTCACTTTGAGTTATGCACCACTGAATCATACATACGACTACCTTCAGTATACACGGAAAATTTGAAACCGTGAGATAAAAACTTTGAATCCTAGCTGACAGATAACACAGAACTATATATTAGTTAAACCTAGTGGAGGTATGTGCAAAATGCAAGGTCACACTCACGGTCAGCTGAAAGGATATTTAATTTCGAAACCCGTTATTATTGAATATTAGACAATCATTTATGATTCAGCGATTGCTTTAATTAGTGAAACTAAATCTCGAATCGGAAAAAAGACAACGATCTTGAGCGCTCTTGGATGACGCCAACTCCCTAGAATTCATTCTTGTTAGTCTACCGGGAAGTTACATGCTCTTAAATGGCCAGCGAGGAGGAGGAAGCGCCTAGGAGGGAGGGATCTCGGCGCCACTCATTAGCGAACGTGGTGTGAAACGACGATTGGAAAGAAAGGATCTCCAGGGAGGACGTGAGAAAATTTCGATAAAATCACGATACAGGAGACGTGCAGTGAGTGGGGGAGAGAGGGAGAGTGAGACAGAGGGAGAGAGAGGACGGCTCTTGCCCACACCGGCTTTAGTTTTTCCTCCACCGGTAGGGTAGGTAGAAGTCTCATCTGTTCTTCAGGCCCGTTGTCCTATCCGACATGCGGTTGTCGTCGCTAGTCATATTAGTAGTAGTCGCGGCGACTAACTCCACTCCGTCAATCTAATGCCCATTACGGTGAGAGCACACGTAGAGTGCCCCTCTGCCCATTCAGACTCGTATACAGGAAGGGAATACGAGCGGACCTCCGACTTCAGCCTATCTTCAAGCCTATTGGCACGAACATTCACTTTCTTTTAACGTTAAACACGAAGGACGAAAAGGGTTTCTAAACTTGACAACCGGGAACATCGCCACACTGGAGACAGGAGACTCGCGGAATGCTACTTTGATACTGGATCAAAAAACAAAAGATAAATGTTTTAAAATCCTCCCGATAGCCTTACGGCATTTCGAGAGACCAATCCCTAAATCCGGGTTGGCCCACTCTAACCGAGCTTGTCTTCGATCTATATGGTAATAAAGCGGCCAAAGCCCCCATATCCAATAAAAACGCTACTCGACATTTAAATTTCAAAACAGTCATTAATCACTTGTTCCATTTATTTATTCATATACTCGTGTACGCGTGCAGACGGCCGAGCGGTAAAACAAGACGGGGACTCCCGCTGCTTTCTACTCGTGTTTCTTCCACGTCTAATAACACTTTACTGTCGATAAACCTCGAGGGATATGGCGAACGTTAGAAAATACGTTTCCCACGGGACTTTAATATATAAAAGTGAATGTATTTATAAATTGTATTCATACCACAATAGCATTGTTACCTTACTACCTTTCAGTGAAGGGTGTTGACAACTGAAACAAGGGTACATTTTCAAGTAAAGCAAGTAGAAATTGAAAGTTATTATAATTTTCCTGGATTAAAATAGACTTGTGCTAATAATAGCCCCTAATAACAATTAAGTTAATACAAAAACACTAGTTGAAGCCCTGCCTAGAATAATTTTGTAGGCTCTTTGATGAAGTAAAAAAAATTGGATATTCCTAATAACGGGAACACTTCCTCCCGAGCGTAATTATATTTCAGATTCTGAAAGTGATTGATACGCCGGACTAATTATGCAAATGCTTTACCGTATCTAAAGCGTCTCGCGTGTAACGGCAAAACGACCTTAGGCGTGAGTAGTGAATTAGAGATTGATGTGTTTCCCCGCTGGCCCAATGCGAATATTTTTATTTACCGAAGCGTTTAATGGAGATGAATAGCAGAGTCGTATTACCAGGCTCTGACTGCCATTTTCGAGACTCCGACTGAAGCACACCGAATAGACCGATACACCGGAGCGAGGTGCATTGGTAGCATTCTGTTAATAAAACGGTATACGCTCATAAACACGTCAAGCTTTGAAATGTTTGATATTAATTCATGTGGCGGAACACTTTTCTCGGACGCGTCGGAGCCTCGATCAAAGAATATTCGGACAGTAGGGTTTCATCGAGTTTGAATTGCAAAAGAAGCGATTGCTTCGGTTTTCACCGATCAATCACTCTCAGAACGCGCCCTATTCGCCGTTCAATGGACCGATTCATCCGGGGCCCCTGGAGACCAGGGCGTTTCTTTTCGTGGGATCGACCCCGGTTCGTACCTTAGAGATTTTTATCGCCGGCCTTCGGGAGTTCCGGATGCCGGGAGGATCCTGTTGCGTACATAGCCGGAGGATGAAGGGGACGCACCTGTTCCCGTTGCGATTTAACGGCAAATTCCCCCGGCCGGAAATCCTCCCCCCCGGAGTTTAATGACTACCTTCCAAGGTACCGGACTTGTGCCTGGATACCGAACACCGGGGAAATTGATGACCCCTTCGAGCAAAGTGGTATTCTTTCGTCGAACGTTGGCTAGGACCCGCGCTCGACTATAATTTAGCGGCCATTTCAGCGAAGATTCTATAGTTAATTCTGGTAAAACGGCGAAATACCAATCTTACCGGACGATCCGCCGATTCATACGGGTGTACTCGTGGCAGAATAGCCATTGATTCTCCATTCAAAACGCCTCAAAGGAAAAACCTGCCAGTTTTGTTTCGGAGCCGATGGCCAACCTGAAACTTACATACCATTATGAAATTATATATTGGATTCATGACTAATCTTTTTCGGGTTAAAGGAAATTATTTAAATTCAGCTTCCAGTGGAAATTCTGCTACACGGTAATCATCAGTTGGGAAGATCACCTTGTTTCTACCCCCTTTAACTTTTAAACATTAATTAAGGAAATTAAATAAAAGAGAATTACTGAATTAATTCAGTCTGCAATAAGTAGCCCAGGAAATAAATTTGTAACCAATAGTATTGTGATACTTGCGCTTGTTTTGCAGCGTTGTGGGGCTCGGTTGGAAAGCCGTTGTGAGAGAGCCGTGTCCCTAGGAGATAAGGACTAGGCGGGGCCTAGAGAGCCCTGGGGCCTAACGACGACCCCGCCCCGCAAGCCTTCCAACATCACTTTCCCATCGCACCGACCTGGCCCCGGTTGCAACAGTTCTATCACAATCCCTCGACCCCGCCGGCTTCGATAATTCGCCTTCTACGACCTGCTTTGCCCCCGAGGGCCCCCATTACCGGCCTTATTTCCCAAAAAGGATTTCGTACATCGGCCCCCAATACCTTGTTTACATTGCCGACCTTTTTGCGCTCGTGCAAATATTACAGTGTTATTCGACAAACCGAATTCCTTGTATATCGAAGTCAATAAATCTGATGTCCCATATGAGAAAATTTTACAAAACGTTCATTCATACGCTAGAAATTTATAATAATTTTATTTATAACTTGTTGTATATATTTTTCTTAAACATATATTGCCCAAGAACTAGAAACTCATTCCCGCGTTTATGGCCATTTGACAATGATTTTTTGCACTCCTGAGAATACCACGCCTTTTCCCAGTCGGCAATTTTCTTAAGCACCCCTCGGAATTCAAAGGCTTTTCGGCAAAAGGGATAAAGAGATGATCCTTCTTATACCAGTTGTGTGTTGGAGCCAGATTTACGTCCGGCGATGTGTTTTTAATCCCCGGGGAAGAGTGAAAAAAGAACATTACCTTTTTATTGTCGGAATTTACATGCAGTCGATAAGAGGCGTGGCCCGGCGGATACTTCGACCATATGGCAGCCCCCTTTTTATTTTGGCACTTGGAAGAACCCCGCTTGGAAGTGTACACAGCTCTACTCGGACTTCGAGAACGGACGCGCGGTAGTTTTTCAGACTTATCAATTGAGTCGTCCGACCTCTTAGGAGTACGAGAACCGGCGTTTAAGTGTGCGTTCATACCGGGGAGAGTTGGGTCGCTCTCCGAGCCAATATGCAAAGCAGCCAGCATACTTCACTCTCTCTTTCTCCACCGCCTATCCCGGTACCGCTGGTCGTATCATGTGGCTTATGGCCGGTGAATAAAAAGGAGGATAGAACCTGGAAACGTTTCCAGAATCGCATTCGCTGCCGGCCTACCTCTCGCGTTTAAATGGCGCCTCCTTATTTGGATCCCTGGCTGTTGACTCCCGGTAAAAATATCCGTTTCCCAACTAAAACAGCATAACAACAACGCCAGGAACAGTGACAGTGCTGTGACTATACAGAGTTGACCCACCGTCAACCGATACATGTGTGTACCACAATAATCCACCGATAACGAAAACAGTTTTTAGCTTATAACCATATCGACGAGGGGAAGATGGCGATATTCCAAATGAATATGATTATGATTACGTTAATATCTTCCCCACCTGAAATCGTTATAGGGTATTTCCTGTAAACCTAGGCGACTGGAATGCTGGCCGGGTCATGAAACTATTTAGAAATGAACGACGGCTGTTTTCTGAATCGTCTTAAATCTGAATTTAATGGGTCCACGTGAAATAAAAATTACATTAGAATTTCTACAAATTGTGTTTTTTATGCCGAGATAAATCGTCCCATCTTAGGCAGTAAACAAACGACACAATTCTAATTTTGCTTAAATAAGCAGCATGCTACGTTCGGAGCATGTGTTGGGAATACTCGCAGTTTATTTGGAGCCGTATCAAGTTCGAATTCAGAGACCACTTCTAAATGTTCGGTAAGGAATTTCTTGACCCGATTTCCAGTGTAATAACTTCTAGTTTCGAGTTATAGGACGGCGGTTGGCAGAAGAAGGAGAGGTTTTCGAGGATAGCGTGACTCTATGATATTGGTCCCGAGTCCGATATTAGGTTTCAGAGCGCTGTGTGCAGGTATGGCCGTTGGAGTGGCTATTGGACGCCAGATGCCGGCCCAGGTTTTATACTCCCCCGAGTTTATATGCAGGCGCAATTACTTAGAGTACGGTTGGCGGGGGCGGCACCGGGTAGGCTTTCATTTATAGGCCGGCTCGTATTTTTACGCGCCAATAATGTATGCGCCACATTACCACCCGGCCGCACGAATCCCGTCCCAGGATGAGTTATGTGGGAACTCGAGTTGTTTGTCAATAAACGTAGGATTTATGCCAGCAGTATAGGACAAACGGCATACACAAGGCCTCTAATGATAATTCAGATTAATATCTAGAGTCCGCCACTGGCGTCGTCCACGGAATATAGGATGTATTTACTGGTCTATACACACACATGAGGCATGTCGATTGACATATTTGCTTCTACGCTTAGTGGAAACAGAAATTTTTGTGACAAATATAGAAATTCAAACATATAATCCTTACACTAGAAACATGAAAGAAACATGGCGGGACAAACCAGGAGGGTACATTGAAGTTGATTATATTAAATATTGCACTAGTACATACGTTCTTTGTGTATCTGAGTTAACAGTTGAGCATCAGTCGAAGTATTATCTTCAATTTACACCAACAGTCAATAATATTATTAAAAATTAAAATTGAATGATAACTGAAATGAAAACTGAGCCTTAATAGTTTCGGAAAACACTGTCTCAGGTGATGATATTAAAAAATGTACCGTATTAATTATTTTTAATTACAAATATTAGTTTTCGAATTATCTTCGTACGTGCAATAAATTGACTCGTTACGGGTGGGGCCCGGCACCTCGTTACAGGGGTGATGGTTCAGAGAGTGAAGTGAATCTAGTTGTCGAGAGAATGTGGCTTGCGGTTGGCTTTATTAAGGGCATTGTTTGCAAATCATGCGCCCGCCCTAATTGTCGTCCTACCGGCCCAACTTCACTCCCTGTCGGCCTGGAATTTCACACTTAATAACAATACGTCATAACTGTAATAACACCTCCGCCTCCGACTGTTTCCATTATCTCTCTTCAGATGCGTGCATTTTATTTATTCAATACCACCTTCCTTAAATACTTCATTGTTTTTATAAGCTATGATTAGAACGGTTGCGAAAGTTTTAATATTATTTTAAATTTCGCTTCTCCAGTCTCTCAACAGACCGATTTGACTTTTATAGCTATCTGAAGGCTTTAGCTCTTTATTAGTTTTATCAATATAAAATCTGAATTGAAATAAGTGAGAAAATATCAGACGAGTAATAAACGATTTATTAGGCAGCTTCTATCCGAATGGAAGAGTATGTAGCTTATAAAAAGTGGTGGAATTCTAATAAGTATGGTATTACTCAAGTAATGTCTTTCAAGCATAGCGGCTTCCATGGCTAATGAAACCGCACCAATAAACCAGTTTGTCGACATGTCCAAAAACAAAAGGCTATAGAGAATCCGGAGCCATTCTCAATCGTGCACAACAGGACCGTCGTACGCAGAGACGAGGAGGTTCCCACAAGGAAAGCATGTGAATAGGAGCTTCACCGGTCCCGCATTCTTAAATCTCATCGTCGTCTGATTCTCCATCTGTCTGCGTGGGGTCTGCCCGTGAGACGGACCAGAAAGGAAGGAGACTGGCGAAGGGGGGTAGAAGAAACGGGGAAAAATAAAAACGTGTGATCCGAGAGAGAGAGAGAGAGAGAGAGAGAGAGAGAGAGAGAGAGATGGAGTGAGAGCGGTTGCGGTGTCACGAGCCACCGTGAAAATCACGAGACCACCGCCGTGAGATCCAACTATTCCAGTTTTTTCTTTTATACGAAAGCGAAATTTCCAATTATTTTCGTGAATTTAACTAAACAGAAATTAGAGCCGCATAAATCATTCCCCTGGGAGGAAAAAACACAACGGGCCGGATTATAATAATTAACTGATTTGTCACTGCTAATGAAAAAAAATCTGGTTCTCCTACTGGATATAAATCTGAGCCAAATACAGATTAATTCCTGTCGGACCGCTGTATCTAGTTGGCACCTTTTCATTTCGAGCGGCCCACTTGGAACAATCCAAGGCCTCCGTATACGTGATGCGCCACCATTCCGACTGAAAAACGTGTGTGTCTTCCACTTCTTCCCCCCCCCCCCCTACTGTATAGCCGCTGTAGATTTCGTTTTATTTTCACGAAGATTTATTCGAAATTAATCTCGTTAATGGAAACTGCGGGTGGTCGATCGACCGTCACTGCTTTAAATAGCATTTAAGATTTATTTAATTACGTTATTAGCCCGCTCCGGTACCGTAATTTTGGTTACCGACATTTTGGTTATCGACGGTCATTTCCCGATTCCGCTCATTCCACCCTGAGATAGACCGGTTTCGGCTTCTCGGGAATATTTAGGAATACTACACCTAAATCATTCTTGCTTGTGCCATTTGAAATTATTCCATATATTGTGATAGTATTACCCTATTAAACTCATTTTATGTTTTTATTGATAAAAGTAAAAATTATTAGCCTAAATTAATTGCATACTGAAATGCTTTTTAGGAGCTTTATAAATTTTATTATTATAAAATGTGTAAGCTTACTTGTGAGGATACCATCAAATTATTATAGAATATTATGAAAATAGATAATTAATTTATGTAGAGGTGCGTTTAAAATATGTAATGGTTTCTAGTAACTGGGCTAGTTTCTCCCACGTCTTCGGATTTGAGATAGTTGCAGTCGTTATTGCTTTGATGGCGCATCGAGAAGCCATTACTTTAACCGAGGGCCGTGTTATTTCTATCGGCCATGTAATCATGGAGAGAAAGTAATGCTCCGGTCGTCGTCACTTTCCATCCCTCTTCTGCTTCCCCGGGCCGTCGATAACCCAATCAGACAAGCGCATTGACCCCCTCCTGATTGTTTCCTGCGGTCCAGGCATCCTCCTTTACAGCCCGTCCGAAGGATACGTCTTCTCATCGTTGCGGTTCCCTGGGGAAAAAATAATGCACCCGCGCACTATTCAATTATTCCCCTGCCGATTGGGTTCCGCCACGATATTTCAAAGGCCCGGTCAACCCGATTACGATGCTTCCATTTAATCAACGCATTGGTCTTTATAGAACACACGAAAATTTACCGGTTTCTCTTTCATTTTGGTACACGCTACAGTTAAGCAAGTTTGAATAAACGAACGAAACGAATCCCTTATTTCCGAAATAGTACTACTAAATTTATTTTCTAGTATTATATACTACTTGAAGACATTTAATGTATTAATTGAAAACAAAATAAAATTGAAATTCCTCTTCAATTACTCCTTTCCGAAACCACTGGGCGTGTGAATATTATATATTACTATGCTTGCGGCAGAAATGATTGACATCGACGATAATAACTAACGAAAATTAGAGTTAAGTCCTAATATTAATAATTCTACTTCAAATTTTTAATTTATGAAAATTGTATTTTTGTTTCAGGTGTCACCGTGGAGTTCTTCGCTGCGCATCATTTGTCAAAGTAAGTTTTATAATTTATATCAGTTAGATTAACTTGTGACTGCATGCTATACCTAAGTACTTTCTGATTTATGATCGAAACGATTTCCCGGAGATATTACTGGGATAGGGGCGTCACCGTGACTCTTCAGCAAATAGAAACCGCCTCAGTTGGTCAACAGCCTCGTGAAAAATACTCGCTCGTGGGTCGTGGGTGACCGAGTGAGGGGAAACTCGAACGGTGGGGCAAGAGCGAAGGCGTATGACCAAATAGAGGAAAGGGAATTATAAGTCGGTCTTAAGCGACGGCCCTGTCGCATTCGGGACTTATCCCCCCGTGGACTTTAGCCGGTCGTTGACTACAGCTGCCGTAAAGAAATGCCTCGCATCCTGAAACCTAATAAGACCTTCAGGTAACAACTGAAGCTTCAGTTGTTTATTTGAGCTGTTCGAGATTGTTTCGGTTGATATTTCGTGCGTAATGTCTATTTGACTACATCCAACCTTCAAATGATTTTCAGCGTTCTATCAGTTATGACTGTCTCGAAGCTCCGGTCGGAGTTTTAGTTTTTCATCATACCGCTTGACCTCTAAGTCATGCAACATGTCTTTCTGCGATTCCAAGAACATAATACCTGTATTATTCAAGTGCTTAAGTACACTCTAGTCGTCATGTTGAAAATCTGGGACTGGCGAAACAACCAAACAAACGAGGATAGTCCACTTCTGCTGGGTGTTTATGTCTATTTTATAATCGCTAAACTGACGTAATATTTTGGGGGTGTGGAGTAGCGACACCTTCGTGACTTCCTCCCACCAGTCGCGGTTGTGACGTTCGAGGTCTCCGTCGGCAGTCACGTTCAGATTCAATTTTAGTGTCGAGTATCGACATTCTCACGGTTGGTTTGTGCGTTCCGCGACTCCTACGCGTTCGCTCCCCTTCTCGGCTAGTGGCGTTCAAGAGAGTATTGAATTTTAAGCACCGCGCGGCTGGCTGTATAAGCCAGCTCTTTTCCCCGTATTGAAATAACAGTACGGGCCAAATTGCATCTGGAAATGATGCCTATTGTATATCTGGAGGCGAGGGAGCCCCCCGTAATGACCGGGATGATTGGCCGAGTTCAATTGGCACTGGCAGAGGTTAGCGCACCAAATACGGGACCGCCTAATGAGCCCGAGAAGGTTCTTACCGATTCGGTTACGATATATTTTTTTATTTTTTCCGCTTCCTTTCTTTCTTTATACTTCTTTTTTCTTATTACGCCGCCGTTCGGGTTTTAAAATCCGTGAAGCAATTAATCGCGGCGTCGCCCGGAATGCCGGGGCCGGGCCCTAGTCGGCCGGGTTTGACTGACAATCGGAGGAAGATTGATGACGCGAGAACGAGAGGAGGAGCCGAAACGAATATAAATTATAACAGGATTGGTTCGAGCGAAAATAACTCTAAAAGGACTGTCACGCGGGCCCTGATTTCCCGCCTTTGATATATTAAAAGCGCGGCGCTTCGCCACGTCCGATGGAAAGAGCGATGGTTCCAATTATCTCTTCATAAAATTCAAAAACTATTAAACAATATTTTCAGTTTCTGCGCTCCATGCTTTCAATTGTAGTGATCAATTTGTATAATCCACTGCAAAAAAATTCACTGCATGAATAAGCCGTTCAGTACTCGGATTTATCTAATGACTCAGTGAATTAATTTTCATAGTTTTCCACCATGCCAGGTCTAGTTTATTAATTTGCAAATGCGGTTAAAATTCGGTTAAATTTCGGTTTGTTCTCGTCCTGTACAAGGAGAGCACGCGTTTCGAAACTAAGTGTGAATATATATGTGTGGTATATTCATTTGAAATAGTACCTCACGAGGGGGGATACGATCGCTTTTTTAGACCGTTTTTGGCTTTTCGCGATCGTCGGTAGTGCATTCTGTCAGTATTTTAGTGACGCTGCTGGCTGCCAATGACGTACTATATCTATTTTGACTCCATTAAGTATATGGGAATAATTTACTCACTGAATATGCTAAAGGTAGGGCGAAATAGGTCTGAAACTGAATGTTACTCCGAACCCGGTCGGATCACGGCAACTATACCCACTCGGCAAATGCCAACGTGTGAAATAGACTGTGTACAACATTATGAAATTACACGGTCGAGGCAGAAAATACTTGGGTCTTCAAGGAAACTCCTTGTACGTCTTTCGAAACATAAATACCAACAACACACGTGTCGCCGTGCATGCAGAGACGCGTTTAAGCTCGCAACCGTTACAAGTCGGAGCGTTCCTCCGACCTGTAAATCAAACGAAGCACTGCGAACACAAATTATCGTCATATTTCATCGGAACGATGGTTAAATCGTCGGTTCGAACGTTCTTGGAGCTCAGTTTGTGAATTAATATTAGCCGGGGGAATCCGTGAGGCCGAGGAAATGTACCTCACGTTCGTAAGACCAAAAACTTACGACAACATAAAAGTGAATTGAGCTGTGGGGGTCCACCAACTCCTACTAAATTCAATCGTTATAATCTGTCATCCTTCTTAAAATTGTTAACGCCCCACCTTAATTTTCCAGCCGCGAGATCCGTTTCGATTTGAATTCCCGGATGAATTTGTAACTTCCCGATATAAATCCTTCCATCCGAAACTATCCCATCACTGCAGCCCCTTGATTCAACAGCTCTCATCGCATCACCTTCCTGAAAATCCCGAGCACCGCCTTATGAGGAAATGGCCACGTGATTTCTGCATCTAGTAACGGGAGTACCATCAAAGAGTGGATTCTCCATCAAAAATACACACTAGTGTATTTATATTATAGCTCAGTCATTAAATATAATTTTAAGAATTGTAGTTTTGAATTGAAATAAAAATAGAATGGAATGAAGGGGTGATTCTCCATTTTTAACCGTCCGTTGTAATCTCTTTGTTGGGACGGATTTTAAACACAAGGTCGCCGGTATTACACTCGGTTAGGAGCGTGCGACAATGCGTCCCGCGGATACGGATTCTTCTTTAAAGAAAAAAGGATTTCAGAAAAAATCTCACACAGTTTTATTTGAGGTCGCGATCCTATTAGGGAACCGACAGAGCTTCCGAAAAGTGGAAGTAGGAATGCAGGCAGGCCCCGAGTGGACAATCGGCGGTGCCCTCTTTGTCCTTTTTTTTTGTTGTCGTATTCATAGCCCCGAGCGCTAACGAGACTGGCGTTATTAGACTCAGGTTCTTTCGTTCCCTTTCGGCGGACGGTTTGCCGGCACGTGGAAGAACTGCAGAACAGTCGGGGCTAAGAAGAACTAATTTTATTTTGAAGTACTCGTCGATTTCGTTCCACACTTGGGAAACCTACTGTGACCATTTCGTTTTGACGGTTATTTCCTTTTAAAACCCGTTCGATAATTTGATCCCTTCGTGCTGTTCACTTCCTCCAACGTAGTATTTATCATGACTCTTCGTTGTCTGAAATTTGATGTAATGGGGCCTGTTTGATATTACCTCGGTCTGACGGGCACCTAGGACCGCCGCATTAAACGGCAATAATAACAAATTGAGGCGGTAGTTGTTCATTAAATCGCCTCCTCGGGCTCGTTAGACGGCTGGGTCACGAGGTACTCTTTTTAAATTCAATAGGCGGGCCCAATATAATATAATATTGTCTCCCCGTTGTGCGACCATTGCGTGCCCACTCGACGGTGGCAGACTTATGGGTTCGCCGACCGCCATTGCGTCACTGTCCACCGGAACCATCAAATCTATAACTCGTCCGGTCGGCCGCCTTACTCGTTTCCGGCCAGCTCGCAGATACGATTTAAACGCTGCGTTTCTATCCCCCGTCGATCGAACTAATTACGCCTTCGGATAATCGCCCGGCCAATCAGGCGACAAAATGGAGACAGGTTCTTTTTATTCGTCCCGAAACTTTATCTACGCCTCGAAAATGCACTTACGACTGTCGCACGCCTCGACTAATGGAAGCAGCAGAAACCTGAAAAGGCGAAAGAATGTAAGATCCTGAAAAACAATTGCTGATCGACGTAGAGATGCCAAAACCGGTCCATAATAATCAACCCTGAGGTGCAATTGTTATACCTTGAGTCATTCGACATTTACAATGCTAATATATATAAAAGCTCTACTGGTGTTTGTTTATAACACAATTCAGAATGTTTTTTTAGGTGAGCTAGATGGGTTTAAATTGGTACTGTTGCTGTTCCCCTTATAAATCTTTACGTCCAATATTTCTGTATCTCTCGAGTAGAGCAATACACTTGAACAATGGTGGAAAACGTTGCGAACATTCAAAAACAGAAGAGATTTTTTGGCTTCATTTAGGGCAGGATGTTCTGCAGAGATTTCTAATGACAGTTTCACTGACATCTGGTTCTGTAACAAATAAATTCTGTGAATACTTCAAAGGTGCTCTGCGTGCTTTCAAACTATGCGGAATCGGAATAATAAACGTTGCCGCGCGAAACGTGATTAGAAAGCGTTCGTTGCGAGCAGGTTATTTAAATATAGTGATAATTTAATCCGCTCCAGATATAAATATTGAGCACAGGTTCAAACTGGGGTCAGGCGCGAAGTTGGGCCCCAGAAACATTTGCGGGAATATTGGACAAGTGGGCGTCGGAGCCAACTTCGTCATTTCCGCTCTCTTCTATTGCACAACGCCAGTGACTTCCAAATGCAGTGGTGAAGTCTGCCTGCTAAAGTTTGGCCTACACGTAACCGTTTCGGAAGGAGTAAACTTTCTAAATTTGGACTACGATTTACCCAAATGAAATTTAATGGTTAAAGACTCAATATAGAATTAAAGATAGAATGAAGAAACAATACCAAAGACGGGGTCGGAAGAACCTTGATCTTCTCGTTCGTCCCCCTTTTATGTCTCTCTCGGATAAAGGAAAGGCAAAGTTAAAAAAGTTAAAAATAAAAAAGGTAATTCTCTCCTGGGTTAACCTATGACATATCTTTGTTTCTCATTTTGCTTTTATTGTTTCTTTTTCTTGTGAGCCTTATTACTTTTATAATAGACAAGTTCAATGGTCCGCGAAGATTTCGAATATTATTACTCTGAGGCCTTTTGCGGTGATTTTTATGGTTTTTGAGTATGTACATAATAACTACGCAACACTGACAGAAATTACACCGGTATATTACTACCGGAATTAAACTGACTGGTCTAGCTCAGGACCAAATATGGTGGCAGAAAATTGAAGGAGTGATGAAATCAGAGCTCCGCCTATGATAGGAAACAGTATGTACAACAGCAGCATTATCTGCAAGTAGCGGCGCTCTCGTTGCTGTCGTGGTTGCCCAACTCCGAGTGTTATCAGCATTGAACAACCTTTGTGGTGGGTCGAACAAGATCACATCCCCGATATAATTCGTCACAGAGTCGACCGTGGGACGCGCTATTACCTGGAGTACCGTTAATTAAAATTAAAGCCCGGTCCCTTACCAATTATTTAAACTCGTCTTCTCCCCTCGGGTTCCCCTTTTTCTTCCACAAAAGGGGGGTCCAACAACACGGGTCATTACTGTGAGAATTTACGGTTGTGACAAGCTAGTGGCAACCTGCCCAACCGGAGATAACGCCCGGCCTGCAGGAAATAAAGCTTTTAAAGCATTTCATTTACCGTTATTTAAGTTCGTGTACGGCCCAGATAGAGAGATTCGGGGCCGGTGGTCCCCGTCAGCCCCCCCTTCTCGCTCGGAAACTTTCCTGAGCTTTATAATGTCCGGGCGGAGATTCAAATATCTCGAGATAAACTGCGCATCTCGAAGAGATAAAAGATTATAACTCGGTCGACCTTGGGACTTCGGAGGGGAAGACCTTGAACCGGGGCTAAGCGTACGTGACACTCGCTGAAGACATCCCTAACCTGATCTCGTTCTGCGTCTTGACATCCTAAGAGTATTTATAATTCTCAGAGTAAATTCGTGACAATTAATTTTGTAGTCTCACTATGCTTGTTTAGTCTTAAATTTGACTTCTGACTCCTCTGTAGGATGAAGGGAAAGATTCATTCTCACAAAAAATTGTAAAAAAATGATGAACAAAGATAATTTGTACGCCATCAATGTGGTTAATTTCTTTTTGTAAACGACAATGAGGAATGTGTGAGCAAATGAATGAATGAATGAGGAGAAAGACATTTTTTATAAGTTCTTATGGGCCCCTCCTGGGGCCGTGTAATGTTGAGGGGTTGACTACCGCTAGTGGACGTGACTCAATTGTTATTTGGCTCTGTGCTGAGTGGTTGCTTGCCCACAGTTTGTTTACACGCTCGAATAACACGCTCGGGGCTCACCGAGAGGCGATCCCTCCCTAGCTAATTATGCATTAATATTAATGGTTGTCTCCTCAGCAACACCTGCCAATTAGGCACACCCAGTCTCAGCCCTGCTTGTTCTGTTCCAGTCTTCTTCTCCTTAGACCCTGCTGCCCCTGCGCTTCCGTTAGTGTAAGTATGGCAAATGTTTTTTTATTCTCTGCTTACATCTCTGCCGTGGGACGCAACGGTGCACTGTTGCAGTGGCCCAGCTCGGAATGACTGCTGCCTGCATGCAGAACAATTACAAGCCAACATAAAACATTATAGCCCAGAGGGTGATAATCATATTTAGTAATTATGTGTTACGCTACTAAGAATAAAGGAGATGAAGAATGGCCTTATAGTCTAAGGCTTTAGAAAAACGGGAAGGAAAAAATAATAGCGACTGAACAAAATTTCATTACAGAATATTTTCATATCCTGCAGCCGAGACCTGTCACTAGCCAAAACCATATTACGTTTCAGTTTAATTTAACACTGTCAATTTAGTTCAATGAACTTTATTTAATGCGTTGTTTAAGCACATGTAATCCTATGCGTGGACAGAAACGTAAACACTTTCGGGACAGAGACATATGTAAGTGTCGATAGGCCGATACACCCTGGCCCGGGTCGTTATTAACTTAATGACCTATTTACACACACCGGACGTCTGGACCTTCCAAATTAGGACGAATAATTAAGAGGGTTAAACGGTGGGAAAAGGGGAGATCCCCGGGGGTTGAACGCAAAGGATCCTACTGTAATTTGAAAGGGAAGGGAGGTAGAAAAAACTGAAGCAGCCCCCAGCCCTTCTCAGGTTCAAGCCGACAGGACGCGTCCAATTTACAATTACCAGATGAGACAGGCAACAATCTTACCCGCTCTATAATCGCCGTTCGATCCGTCCGTTTAACCGTGTTCAGAATTATTAATGTATCCGATGCGTTGAAATAAGTTCATGAACTTGTCAGTTCCGTTCCGATTCGTGGAATGTTCGGGGTTGGAAGGAATACCGATCTATTTTTGGACTGGAAATTGCAGGATACTATATATCAGATTGGTCGCAGGAAGCAGGAAATCGACTGAACTTTCAGTTTGTGTCCGATTTAATGCCCGCAGAGAGACGTTTCCCGTTCGGACTTAATTTGATGCGCAATTAAGTGAGTGCTCCCGTTACCGCTGTCAAATGAATAATTTTCTGATACTGTTTACCAACCGTTGCATCGTTTAAATCATCTCGTTTTTTTGACCGATCGCCATTAAATTTATTTACGAAAACCTCTTTCATATCAGCCTATGAACCGGCCCAGGAACCGAAGACATAAGTCTACTGACTGTTACAGGACTGTCACAAAATTTCGATTTTAAATCGAACAAGTTTAAAACGACATAAGTTTCCAGTGAACTTCTTTATTTATATTTATAACTTTTTTTAGAACAGAAGAACAAAGAGGGGCTTTAAACCCCCAACAAATCTGACATGGTAGTACGCCTCAATCAGTGACCTATTCACGCCCAGATCCTATATCTGTCTGGAAATTTGAAATTGAACACAAACCGAGATATCATCCGGAACTCCAAACATGAGTAGGAATAATAAAAATTAAGAATTATTCCGATAAAAATGAGGGTTGAGTTTGAGGATATGCGTCCCTAATTTGAGGGGGGGGGGGAGGATGGGGTACACGGCTTTCTACTTGGGCGGTAGAAATTCCCCGCAAATATTTTAATTACTCGATGCCGGAGTTGAGACGACGGGGAGGGGTCCAGGAACGGGCGCAAAAAAGGCGCACACTAAATTGTCCCAATCGAAGACACTTTTTGCCCGAGCGAGGCTGATTTTTTTTATCCACTTTTCCCCGAGCGTTGCCCGCCCCGGGGACCAACCGGTTTCAGGCCTTAGGAACGCGACAAACCGACAACCAATAAACGTTCGATTGAATAAGCCCGGAGAGGCGGCAGGCCTACTTTATTGGAATTGAGAAAAATCCTATATACATCCCCCTTAGTGTTAGCGTCTCTGCCTTGCCTCCCTTCTTGCGTTAACCAGAACCAGTTTTAGGTTTTACACATCTTCGGACAGGACATATCCACGAAGAGTGTACCAAAAATTATCAAGATTCTTGAATCAATGCACGATTGTTTGTTAAAGTTGCTTACTGTATTCCTTTTTATTTAAGAATATTACCTAGTTCGAACAGTTAAATATTTCATAGTGTTCAGGGTGCTACTTTTCCGGCAAAGTGTTGCCATAAAGTACGTGAGTACATTTAGGGGGGGGTGTGTGTTCCGAAATGCTAAGCTTTCCGCTCACGCTCGGTACGAAATAATGTACTCGACAGTCCAATAATGCTCGGTCTCCACGGCTCTCTGCTTTATGTCCTTTATGTGCTTTATGTCTGCTGCAATAGAGATATTGTTATATATCCGATATTTATTCCAGGAACATTACAATAAAAATCACATTACGTTTGGCCCTTTCTTACAACAAATTATAGCCCTGATACCTGTGGTACCGTTTACAGTGTACAGTTTTATGTTAATGGAGTGCAAATAGGAGGCGTCGTTGAATACTTCACTCGTGTACTTATCTATCTCTTAATCTCATAAAATTGTTTAAGGTAGGTGTCGGGCGCTAAGTGTTTATTGGTTTTTTTTTAATTTCATCCTTGTCAGAAATAATTTTATGGGCTGCGGTATATTTATCCTTCTAGTTTGAATATGCAAATTGGCTGTGTGTAGTCCGTGGGTAAACAGCTTTTCGGATTGCTCGCGCGTAACGTAATTCAATTGCACGTTTCAGTAGCCAGGAGCTTTCGGTACTATGGGTCCAATTCAACGTTGACATATTGATTGTAAGTATTGTTTAGAGTTTGAATGGTAGAGGAAATTTTTTTTTCAAAATCTGAATGTTAGTTGGATAAAGTTATAGTCCGTTTTCGGTTTCTTGCCATCTTCAGTAGCAATCGGGCAGTAAAATAGTCGACGTATTCATGTCGGCAATTCAACTGCTTTATTTTCACCTACTAACTAAAAATTGGCCTTAATGTGCTAAACGTGTGAAAGAGAAAACAGGAAAATAGGATTTGAGGATATGAGGATCCGTAATATAAACCTTGTTTCGCCGCTGAGGCCTCATTGGAATATTTTATTTCTCATGTATTCACAGCGTTGATATATTCTGACCTAAAAAAACGGTTTTTTCATAGCTATCGAAATGGAAAGGCGGAACATTTTCCCAATCGCCGCGTTATCCCATATTTGGAATTAGAATTGGGTAAAGTCATTTTTCTAAAAATATTAGACCTTTTTTTTCCAGTTTATCTTTAAGAACGGCCTTATTTCAGCAAAACGAGCTTAAACCAGTTGTAACACATCCAAAAAGTGGATTTGTTGTAAACCTTTCTAAATATGTACCCGATTGAAATGTAAAGGTCGGAGGGGGGTTTCATAATTCCCGCGTTGCAAACTCGCAAGCGGAGAAAATTTTTTTTTCAAAATCTATTCCGCTTATCCTATCTTCGTGGATATATCTTTACGATCATGAAGGACAAAGTTAGCATTCACGTCTTATCCTCAAGTCCTCCCCTTTATGGTAATACAAGTACGACATCTGGGTTAAATAAGAGAGGCGTTCGATATATTTTTCGGAGATAATGGCAATTTTTCGTGCGTTCGATTGTTGTTTGTTTCGTGCACGCGGTAAGCTCGCCTACGCTCGGATGTAGATCTCTGGCTCTACAATAGATTTCCATCGGGATATTCAAATTATCGTTCGACGGCCATTCAAGGTTATCTCGCCGCTTTATTTGCTCAGGGCAGAAATTAGCTCATTTCGCGCCAATTTAAATAATCCCTACTGAAATATCCTCGGCTTCCACTCTGGCCGCATCCGTTAGTGGCCATTTCCGTTAACTCCAGGACGATTATCAGTTTAACTCGGTTCAGTACTACAGGAAGACAAGACTTTTCCATCAATCGTCGTCCAGAAGAAAAAGTCAGCCTGTTGGGTTGTGGCGTTAGACACGACCGTTGGCTTGCAGCCTTGCCCATTACCCGATTGCTCATTCAGACAGTATAGTTGAGCCGTGAAAGAGGTTTTAAATTATGTAAAAGGTTATCTCGAATAAAGAAGTGCATCACCGCCGGAGCCGTCTCGCATTATTTTTTTGCCCATCCACGAGACATTAGATTCAATTAGCGTCTGACTGAAGACAATTAGTAAGCGGATGAAAGTCATTTCTTACTTTGTTGTTGTTTCCATTTTTTTCCGTCCCACTTTTTCTCCTGAAAAATTGTCCCTCCGTTACGCCATCGTACCAATGCCTGTTGCACCACCAACACACATTGAACTGTGTAACTGGCTGGCTGGCTACTCATTGTTGAGGTCGACAGATCCGGTTGCCCGAGCGCTTGTTCTCAGCACGCCTTTTGCCCCTAGATGGATTAATAATATTCCCAACTGTGCTGAAGTAGAATATCAAGGCCGAATAGAACTTGTTCCGTTAATACTACCCGTTTGATTTTTTTTCACTCTTGAACTTCTACTTTTATTGAGCGTCCTCGGTGCCCAATTTTGACGCATTGTATCGATCGCTAGAACAACACTGGCGTCTGGGAGTTTTGGAAAACGCCGTTGCCACCATATGGACCAAAGCGTACTCTTGTAATACATTTTGATGTTACTTTCCTTTATTGTAAACATTTAGGGTCCTTTTTCAAAAAGTGACCCTAACGAGGATTCGCGGGTAGAAACCAGCGGCAAGGTCTTTGAGCTCGAGACTTACAAACTAATGAAATCCATTAGGTACTGTGTTATAACTTGTCAAAAGAATATGACAAATGTGACGGCGAGTGAAATTTCACCCTGAAATTACTTATACTGCAATTAGCCTATTATATATTGAGCAATATATCTGGAAAGACATTTATTTCAGCCAATCATTCTGACCGGAAAAGCTCGTATTTTCTCATTTGTCGTGCTCCCACGATCCGTCTCGGAAAGAATGATCCCTCCTCTCACAAAACTCGAAGGAAAGTTATAGACCGAGGCGGGGTAGAGGACGGAGGCGTCGTGAATTACGCCCCAACACTAATTATATATTTTTCGCCCCCTCCCCTCAACCTTTTTTACCATATTCCATCTGCAGCATGGGTTTTTTTGCTAGTGCCAAGACGGGGGTTGCGGGGGATGGCCGGGCTCTTTATTGGCAGGGACCCTTCTCGCTTTCTTAATGACCGCACGCCCCTTTTCAGTTTTAGTTTATTAATTTAGTACTTTATTAGCAGTTTAATTTCAGTTATTTCGATATATCCGGGCCGCTTAGTCCAGCGATATTTTTGTATGAGAGCCTGGGAAAAATGTTATTTCTTTGAGGCCGTTTTTTGCCCCAAAAAACTATATATTTATCCGAGCTTCATTTCATTCTAAACGCGAATACACCTAATATATTTGTTCTTTATTTAATTGCATAAATACGTACACCTGGAGACCTATACGTTTAGGAACTGCGGGCTAACTAATTTAGGAAAGTGTGTCATTTGAAGGGAATGCGTCTTTAGGTTAATATAGAGGAACTCACACATTGGGATTTTTTAAAACATTTACGACATGAAGATGTATAGATATGCATAATCGGCTAGAATTATTAAAACGGAGCCGACCTTTAAGCTTCATGGAAAAGAGTACTCGGAATCTATAATTAGTACCGATAATTTACATAGAGCTTGTGCAACACACCTTGCTTTAATTCCTGGAGGGTGGGTTCGGTTGAACTATTTCGTCTAATAGGACTAAATTCTCTACCGTGGTCATATTAGACTACTCAAATTGTATCAATTAACATATATTTTATTTTCTTTAATTTATAGGATACTGTGTAGTCAATACGTACTCAACATGTGCAGACAGATTCCTTGATGTACCAAAAAGTCTCGAGTTTCATAACGCGACCAGTTGTCATTAATTTAGGATACCTGTGTCGGGGGCTGGTGCTACTTATGATGGCGAGAAGCCGAGACCGGTCCGGTTTGAGACAAATAAAAATACTATTAATGCACTATTACGTTTGAGAACGTTCTTTATCAACAAGTAATAAATGAAATCTTGAACTCTAATCTTAAATTCTAAGGCTTCTCTTTGATCAAGTCCGGTTCCACCTCGACTGCAGGAAGGCCCTCTTTCTACCACTGAAATAGATTGCTCTCGTATCCCTAAATAATACAAGGGCCCGAAATTCAACTCGCATTATCGGTTATGGTCCAAAAAAATAGGCCTATTAGTAGGAAGTCCCCGCCCGGGACGGAAATTATTCGGCTCCGGTTCGAATTTAGGACCCGGGTCTAT
Source organism: Lethocerus indicus (assembly GCA_019843655.1). Lineage (NCBI taxonomy): Eukaryota > Metazoa > Arthropoda > Insecta > Hemiptera > Belostomatidae > Lethocerus > Lethocerus indicus. The sequence goes on along the minus strand of JACDQD010000103.1, from coordinate 9,332,375 downwards.
TTTCGTTCGAGAGTTCTCAATAAAACCGAATGGGACAACTTAAAGTGGAGGGAGAGGGGACGGCCCTCTACTAATACCAATACACCTTCCGATAACATTCCTCCTTTAATGTTAACATCAGGCCGGGATGGAGCACGTCCACCGCCCCCATATTCCCCTGTCCTCCCTCAGAAAAGGAGATTATTATTATACCCCTCCGCCCCTACAATTGGATCCGGTATCCAACTACCTCTAATACTCCACTACAGAATTATGTTTCCCAACATTAAAAACTACGCTAGTTTCAGATGACGCGTGAATTTTATAAATACGGAGCAATAACTGTATTCGCCCTCAATTTATTTTTACAATTTGAACAAGAAAAGATATGAATAAGTAAAAAAATTTCCTTATTATCACTTACTTCCGGCGGGAAACAATTCCAACAAACTGAAAATTGGAAATGGGTGTCTTTTCGTATTCAAGAAATATGGTTGTTTAACAACAATGCTATAACAGACGATATTTCCGTTGCACTTTAAAAATATAAACTTACTAAGAAAACAAGTTGTAGGCGACATTGAATTTTATGGTCTTCAATTAACTCGATTGGCCGGGTCGTTACAGGAGACGAAAGAAACGGACATCGCGACGACTGCTGTATAGAACTGATTTACTGAACTCAGACCGGGCTCAAATCCATGTACACAGGCCCTTTCTTATAAGTTGTTTTAGGCGATAAATTCTCTCCACCCGGTAATGATAAATTATAATTTTCGTCTGACATTACCGCGTCGGCGCAAGTTCTTTCTTGTGAATATTGTTATCTGGCAAGAAACCGGTACATAAATTAGGAGGTAACACGGGAGGGGGAAGAGTGAGCCGGTCGCGTCGTATGTTAACCTTTCGTATCGGGACTAGAACTGGAGATCTATTATAATGGCCGACCTGGTAGGATAAGAAAAACACATTTTACAGGAGGCCAACTGCACTTATTTTCTCCGCCATGTGTACCCAATTGTGCTGTTGACCATCCTATCACTTAGAAGTTGGGTGTGCCACACACTAAATATGAGATGAAGTCTCATTTCATTATTGTAGAAAATCCTCAAATGATCTCGACAATATCCAGAATTTGAGTGAGCGAAAGTTTCCTTCGCAGATGATCCCTCCCTGCCAACCGAGATTCTTCCCACAGTATTACGCCATCTTACCGGAAGTTAGCGATAAATCTAGATATTGCATCTGAGTATTACAGTTATGCTAGTAAAGTGATCATTTTGAAGTAAATTCACGTGGACGCGATGCAGGTCTTGGAGAGAAATTTGGTACCGCCAGTACAGATGTGTTTCAAAAAATGGGCCTCCCTCCTAGCAGCAGTTTCTGAGCCGGTAATAAAACTGGTGTCATAAAATGTTAAGGGAAACAGAATTCTTTAACTTTTGCTGACCAAAAAGAGGGGCTTCTTCAGAAGGCCCGGCCCGAACTTCCGCCGGGCTTCGGACCGCCCTCATAGTACCTATTGTTGTCAGCGGAGGGTAGCTTTGACCTAGGGGTCCACACCTGCAACCTGCAGACCTCCTCTGGAGACATAACCCAGCCTACCGACAAATATTATATATAAGCACATGTATGTTTTTGTTTATGTATATATAATGAGTGAATGTTTGGTCCAATGATTTCTTAATCTACAGTAGATAGCCTAATCAGTCAGATACATTAGTGTTTATTTTAGTTAAAACTTGTAATTTTTGTCGATTTTAAAAATAACTCGATAAAACTTGAAGAAATCGTGCCGATATAAAAGGCGCTTTCATTTTTCAGATTCCTTTACGTAATATTTATCTTTCATTTCTTCTTCGATCTTGTTCTTCAGCCAATCATTGTGCACCAACTTTCCTTATTGGCAGAGCGGCGTCCCTTATGTCCGACACTATCTCTTCACTCCTTCCAGCTATCTCGGCCGTCCGTCAAGCCGCCGCATTTACTTCCAATAACAAAAACGCCGGGCGTTCTTTTCTGCTGCCGTTTCCACACGAGTTACAACCGCGATTCAAATTCCCGTTTCCTCGATTGTACCGTCGATTTTACGCGGGACATTTTATCCGTCCGAATTTTTCAGGCGATCGTAAGACCTCGCCTTCATGAAAGTGTTGTGGATACGACTTTTATTCCTTTTCCCGAATAATTCTATTCTACCCGACATTTACTCCGTCGCCGCCCTCGTTTAAAGCTGTCCGGTTTCTTCACTCGTGGATGTACTAAATATAGAAGACGAAGTTGACTTTGGCCGCCTCGAAGATTCCACCGAGCCTTTTCTATTATTTTTCACGGCTTTGAACTGTTAGCCCCAGGACCGACCATCGTTACCTCGGTGGGATTACTTTTAATTTCTGTTCTACCTGTATTTAAAGGGCAAGCTGGGCGGACCGTTTCTTTTCTTTCACCCATCGCAAAAAGCGGAGCCCGCCGGGCGTACCCGGTGTATGGGTCAGCAACTCCACAACCACATTCTGAGTTCATGATAGACTTAAGGCGGTTACGACAGTAAGGAGACAGAGTTCTGTCTTCCGCTGTCAGAGTTCGAAACCGGGGTCTTTTCTTGCGTTGATGAGGGGACAGGACAAACAGAATTGAATGAATCGGGGATTTTTTCCACGAACAGCTATGAAAAAAACCGATGTGAGGCAGACTGTGAAGTGGGCCCAGCTCGTGTGGTGGTCGGTTGGTGTTGGTGGTGGGGGCCGGCCAATGGAGGGGGAGGGGGGGCGCCTCCAGAATGCGGCCCCGTCCACGGACCACACTCAGTCGGCACCCAGTTCTCTCGTGCGCACCGCCTTAACACTCTCGCGTCTGCACCATTATCTGTTATTATTTCATTGGCTTAAAAGTGTGCCTGTCACCGCGTTGTGTGTCCCCTGTGTGAACCCTGTTCGGATTGGCCGCAACCCCCCGTCCTCCGCAACAGCCGTCGCACTTTATTGGTTTTCTTTGGGATCGAGGTGAGTGAATCTTGAGGTCCATCTAGCCGTATACCGAAGCTGTTGAACGCAACGGTACACCCGTCGGCTTCAACGAACTTCGCGTCGTTTCATGAACCCTAAGTTCTGTAACATTTTATAATTTATTCAGTGGTACATTCCCAGTTTAACGTATTTGGATCCCGACCTTCAATTTTTAGTTACCCATGAGGTCAGTTGGTTGTCAGTATATTTCTGAGTAAATTCCGGACAAACCTCAGAAGGTATAATTTTACCCAGACACCATTCAGTTGACCGAAGAGAGTGGCGCTTGATACCCGGTAGACGTTCGCCTATCCACATTCCATCCGAGATCCACGGTTTTAGTGTTTAAGATGGCCATTATTACCCGATAATAGTTGTCTAACTTCACTTGATAAGAGTTAAGTAGTGAACTCGTCCCTAGTTATGAGTGCAGTACAACTTTAGAGGTTGTCGTTCTGTATATAACCAATCAATAATATTATCCGTTAAGCCACAAGAAATTTTCAATAATCATATTCCTTTTCCAAATCATAAATAATGTTTAACATTCGCAACATTAGGCTCATTAGGTTTGTTGCAGGGCCAAATGGGTATAATAGCCAAATTTTTTTAATAAACTGACATACCAACTCTGTCTTATAAGGCCTGCTAATCTCATTTATGAACTGAATGCACGCAGTGTTCGAATTGACCTTCGCTTCGTCTACGCTTCCTCTGAATCTCGGAGATTGTATTTTTTTTTATGGTGAATGTTGTTTAATTTTGTCTGGGAAAATGCTCTCTGTCGAATTTCTTTTCCATAGATTGTACTGGCTTTATAGACAAGTGTTACCTACGTCGCATTATCTTAAACCGAATTTATTAAATAGAATAAAATGGATTTAAACAGTAGAATTTAAATTTGAAAGCACTTCGAAAGATGACAATATCCTGGAATCCGCATGATCATAGGGTCGAAATTCCTATTACAGTTCTGATTATACAGTCCAGAATTCTGTCTGAGCAGTCGTTGTCTTAGTCGGAAGTTTAGTAAGGAGTCGCTTTTCTTAGAATCATTAATGTTCAATTTAAGTTCCCAAGCACATTAGTCCACGGATTGGCTTATATGGGAGGAGGTGTTAAAAATTATTGAAATGATTCAATAATATGGTTTAATAACAGGCCTAAAAGGAGAAACCGACTGGGTACTTTCAATCAAAATCAATTTTATTGTGCTTTCCGGTGCGGGCTTATTGTTCTGACTTTCGCTTCATCAGCATATCTCAAGAGCCGGCTGAATTGTTTGCCGATGCGAGCGAAGCCGAAGCCAAACTGGGACAAGTTCTCTCGGCCGGCTAGTTCACTAACCGCATTCCTTTCATGTAGATTACCGCCCGCGTCATATCGCGATCCTATCGTCAACAAACTGAGTCCCCTTAACTGTTTTACATCTGAAATGTCTAGCCCAACATACTGGCGCCGAATCCGATATCTTTCGTTTGGTGAATGTTTCGATTTCGATTTCCCAACCGGATAACTCGATTTTTCGGGCAGGTGGCCATCCGATCTCATCTGGAACAATGAGAGCTTCATTTGACAGATGTCAGTAATACCCCGGCTGTTTCTTCTTATTATGCCCTGCAGCAGGAAGCTATACCTTCACTTCCTGTTTATTACCTTTCTTTTACCGTTAATAACACAGTTTCACCCTGTTAATGCCAAGTTTCATTCTTCTCAGTGATAAAATCCCGTTTCAATTCGTTGTATCAGGTGGAGGATTATGGACTTGGCGAATCCTACGCAGTATAATATTTAATACTACCAATAATAATCTCCGATTTATATAATTTGTTATTATATACACATGATAATAATTACAACAAATAGATACATGTATTAATAATAATGCTGTAATTTCATACCAATAAAATTATTTCTCAATTCGTAGTTTACATATATTTTCTATCTAATGCTAGACCGATTACGGCTTCTTGCTAAATCTGATTGGTTAGTTGCTCATATATATACATATTAGCAGCGCCAAAGGACGGTATAGTTCCTTTCGGTTTTTATACCAAATTTGTAGGGCTTTGAACCTTTTCAAAGCTCGAAGGCGGACTTTTATAATGATGACGTGGTGTTGTTACATTGTGGAACGGTAATTTGGGCCCTGGGTTATTACCGGGTTAGAGGCGTCTTTTGTTACGGCGTTTCGATGCGCCGCACCGGCGTATAGTCCCAGAATATACACAAAGATATCCACTAGCGTGAGAGAACGGCCGTGATAGACTGTTATAATACCGTCGGTATTATTCGGCCTTTGTACGTTCCTTAAATATTTTGTTCTACTGTTTTTTCTTTAGGTTTAAATGATATCCTTATTAACAAGAGTTTATTAATTATCTTACTGCGTATCTTTGACGATCAGGAATTCTGTATATTTTATTTTCTCGAGGTATGAGAAAAAATGTACCATATCAGTTCAAGATTGTACATTTCTGCCATAACTAACCGCATTTCATTCCTTAATACTTTAAAAACCATTGGGCTCCTGTGAGCTGAATTCAAGTACGTGATCATTTGCTCTACCGTATATGATTATTTGAGTTATTCTCATTTGCATAAGCCAGTGAAAACTAATTGCTACCTTGAAAGTCAAACTTTTATCCGTTTTAATGTTCCATCACTAAGTCACAACCCTGCAGTAAGATCTCATCATTCAATTCAGCATTCGAAACGGTCCCAATGACTTTCTAATCTTCTGCGGTCGTTCGCTGGCTTAGGATGCAATTTTTCTCTCGAGGCGTGACAATATTAACATTTGAATTGCAGCTAACCCTCCCCCCTCTTTTGACCGCAAGTGTTTGACACTTTACTTTGTATTTGACCCATTTACTTAAATAATGCGAATAGTAGTTGTATGTTTTTCATTTTCTCATCCGGTTGGCATCAGTGAATGTTTAGCTGTCAAACTACAAGGCGACTGTTTGTTAAAAATAAGTTCCGAACTAATATACTCGCAGTACATAAGTTCTATATATAAGTCTATGTGCCTTAATTTAACCGGAATCGAACACAATCGTTTAATCTTGCACTGTTTACCCCCCGAGGCAAAACTCAAGCGGCACAATGAGCGTATAGAGGAACAAACATTACGGCCTAATATGTTGTCGCCCCAAGCATATGAATGAAGTTCATTTGCTTTGTAAATATTGTTAATACTCGGGGCATTGTTCATTTACGGGCATTGTCGGCGGGCGCATTTTATCATAATTCCTGTTGGAATTGTTGGAAAAAATGCCGTTTGTGGAGGCGAGTAATTGTCCGCGCTTAAGCCCCCAGTGACGGGGGTAATTGTTGATATCTTCCGTAACCGTGTGAATCCGTCGAAGAATAGTGATTCGCCGTTTAAGTGTTTATGTTTTCTAATTGGGCGGGTCTGGAGGGGCTGGAATTTGTCTTGGGGAGGTTGGTCTAATGGAGTGGAGGTGGAGGTGGAGGCGCAGGTGATAGGACGGGCTGTTACACCTGCCGGTCCTACTTTGTGTGTGGAGCCCGTGTTATTTCGTCGGTACACCTTATAGCATCGCATTCTTTAGGTCCACGCTCCGACCGCCGGACCCGGGGATTCCTCTCTCTCTCGGTTCCTCTTATTTTGTAGTTTATCGGATTTGATAGTGGAATCCGGTTGGAATTAAAGTGATCTCAACGTGTGATATCTAAACTCGGATTCTTGAGTCGGGCCCATTAGTCTTTTCTTTTTCGACGGCAATTTTAACTTTAACATTTGGAAATTAATTTCGTTTTGACTATAATTAATCCCAAACAATTATTATTCCCACGAAAATGACTTTGTGTTGTTAAATAAAAAGAGCTTGCATACTTATATATCCTGTATTATTAGATATAATAAGATTTATTCGAATATATCTTCGCTGTAATAAAATAAGACGAAATATTTGTTCTCGTTACTGAGAGTTGAAAACAATTTTCTTGGGCACGTTCACCGATTGAAGCGCTTACCATTTGCCGGGTGGAAAAGTGTACAACTAACGCGCAAGTCCCTCCGATCCGTGCTTAACTGTGTTAGTAGTGGAGACAGTCACCTTGCCTGCCCGACCGGTGACTAATCCGAAGCAACAGTCATCAAGCGGGTTTTGCATAATCCCCCCGGCGAACGGTACTCGGCTCGTCGCCGCTGATTGTTTTATTTTCCGTCGAAGGTTTTCCTTTCTAGGCGGTTTTTTCCACATCCAACTGGGAGCTATTTTAAGAGTTATTGTCGCCGATTAAGTCGAACGGATGCGGTCGTTAAAAGGTTTCATTTGAGAAGACGGTATGCGCAACATGCAGTTAGTTGTGGAGGGGAGGAAAAAAACAGAGGCGGCGGTGTCGTATATCTCCGGCCGGAACCTCTCAATACCTTCGGGCTGTAAATTCGTTTATGGTTTCCGGACCTGTCCGTTTGAATTTTGAAACCGCGCTCTCGGGACAGAGGCCGCCACAGCTTTCAGTTCGTCTTCCACGTAAATATTCGACCTTTTTTTTTAATTCGCAAGCCATGGATCCGTTCATACTGTGAGATGGATTTAAGTATTTCGGAACGAATAAACTGACTTCCCAATATCTGACGACATTCGCGTCTGTGGCGGATATATACGCCGTCTTGTTCGGTGTCCCACTTTGGGGTTGGAGCTCGGTGCCGGGCGGACGTCCACTTTCCTGCCGACAGCGAAAGTACTTTCTAACATCCGGCGAGAACCCACCTTTCGTGGGCTAGATCTACTTAATAAGGACATATAACACTCTGCCAGTTGCTGTTTTCCTTACTTCCTTCATTAGGCCGACCATCAACCAGAAAGGACAACACAGACAGGACGAGTGAAATTCGCTTTCATATTTTCAAAAAATATGATCGCTGGTTTTTTGTTTCCAATGAAAGCTGAACTCTGCAATGAACTCTAATGCAATTCGGATTCCTATTCTATAAAAAGTACTTTTTCATATTAGGAATATTGGTAATCTATTATATTATTAAAGTCATTAGGTCTCGAACTCTGTGGAATGGAATGCCTTTTTATAGTGCATATTACCTACACTCAATCCTACATTTCTGTACTCATAAATGACAGAATCCCTTTTGTTAGCTACTTACCATCTCTTTATCGCCATTTAAAGACAATTAAAATACTCTGGAATAAATCGTAAGTGGCCTCCTGGTTTACTTCCTCTTCATGTATTAGTTATTTTGATAGAGTCCTTTCAATTATTATTTTTCATAATGTTTTCAACATTACGCTCATTTTTGTACTTCTGTAGTAGTGTACCGGTCTACACCCAACCCTTCCGTTAAAATTTACGACGCTACCGTTTCCCATTCCAGGACTAAAACGAAATTGGCAACCGTCTTGGAAACGGGGATAGTTAACTCGACCATGATGAACCCACCGTGAATACAGGGTGCACTGAAATACAATCCTTTTTATGGTCTTCTATTTCATATTGGGGCTGTAAACCGAAATTCCGGTTCGGTTTTATTTCAGTCCGTTACTACCTTGTTCAACCCTGCCCGATGGGTCTGCCGGTCAGGTAAAGAGAAAGTACAATGGGCTGGGGGCGGTGAGGGGAAGGGCAAGAAAGAGGCTTATTTTTCAGTCCCATTGATGGGCGGGATTTGAACGCGCTATTTACGCCGGCGTATAGCGGCCCGCTGTGGTTCCTTTTCTGGGTGAAAATTGGGTTACACACTATTAGGCGCAGGAGGAGAAATTACTGCTTTTTCATCATCTCTAAAATTGCACTAGTTTGTGCAAAAAAGTTGATTTTTATTAGCATTTCAACAACTATCATCATCAATTGACTAATGTAGTACAATAACATTGTAGGAAATTTAAATATTTCAAATATTGTTAGAGTTTCTTCCCTACGCTAAATTTGAGAAGTAAAATCGATTCCTCGTGGAAACGACACGAAGCGCGGTCAGAACAGAAAGGAATTTCTGGAAAAAAATATGGCACCAGAAGTAGCGACAATTGCAGGTATCGGATACTTAATTTTTTTGTGAAAGCCTTATCCTGTAGAAACTCCCTTCTTTTGTTCGGCGATCTTGTAAAAGGTAGCCAACCCCAACAAGACAGGTCAACCCGTTAGATTCGGACCTATCAACTTTTTTTCTCAGGAACTACAATATACTTATTTTATGAAAAAGTGGACGCGTCACGAATTAAAACAAGCGAATGGAAATATTTCCATTCTGGCAGTAATTGCGTGAAGTACTTGACGCTCAACAAACCTCCAAAAAGATGCATATAGAATATGCCAAGCTATTGAATCAATAAATCATTTGTCTCGGCGCGAAAGGAAACATCTCAGGATTCGTCACAATTGTCTCACAAACAAAAAAGTGGTAGTTGGCAGGTGGAGAAGGCGGATGTTACGTAATGTTGGGTCCCACTCAAAAGTTCAGAAATAAAATTTGGGCCTGATTTCGCCTACTTAAGTAGCCGAGAGCGTGGGCCGAAGCTGAAAGCGGGGAGGCCGACGGTTGATCACGACGGCTACTCTGTCCGAGGAGGACTCAATTCTGAAGTGGGGGCCTCAAAACTAGAGTGGCCGGATTCCACCTGTAATCTCTGGAATTCCTCCACAGCACCGTTCCCTTACTGCTTCCAGGCCGTCGTTAGCTTCCCACCCGAAAAAGGATATATACCCTTTTTTTAGAGGCCGGCTCTCCCCCCTACCTGAAATCCCCACGATAGAGTCAGAATTTACGACGGCCGGCCTTCTTAAGCGGCTTCGTAACTCTTATTTCCCGTCATAAAATCGAAGAGATAACGTTTTATAAAAAAAAGAAAGGGAAAAGAAAAATCCCGTTCAAAAATATAACTTTCAACTACCCGTCTACGACACTTTCCTGTCTGTCCCATTAGGGTGTGTCAACACACCGCCGTTATTTCAAAGATAGTCTGAAACGTTTTCTGCCCCCGTTTATTACTAATCAGAACTATTAATATTTATATATATATATATATATATATATATATATATATATATATATAATCTGCCAGTTTGCAGACGCTGTCACATTTAGTATATTCTGATGAGCAACACTGTTCAAACTTGACCTGATTAGATATCAGTTTGGTTGTTTGTTAACTTAGTTAACCGTTGTTTGATCTATAGCATAGAATGAGGCCTCAATAATAGTGTATATGATTTTGGACTCTTTTTTTCACGTGCAGATTATTTTTTTTTACGTATAAATCGTTTGCGGGGGAATGAGAGCGTTGAACAAAATATCAATAAATGTTCGACCATGAAATTGGCAACGCCATGTTGCAAAAAGGGTGCTCTAAACGGGACGAATGTTGAGGGCGCGACTGCAATTTGTCAATTGACAATAAACGTTAAATCATTTATTAAATGGGTGATTTGCATCTGGCCCCCGGTGACAGCGGAGACGCGTTCGCAAAACCTCATTAACATCGGCCAAGATTAATCACCATCCCCACAGTTCATCAGCCCATTGTCCGCGGGGTCACGCAGTTTTGAAATTTTGAAAAAAAATACGTCCATCTATTTTATTTAAAGAAACGATTAGTTGAGCTTAAACTGGCGCTAGTGTACTCCCTAATAGATTTAGGAGATGCATACTCATAGTTGATTTTGTCCACGTTGTTATTCAATTAAATGGCCAGTTAGCCAGAATTAACATATCTAATTCCAAATAAAACCAATCTGCAATTAATTTAAGGTGTCTGTTCTGCGATGATTTGCATTTAAGCGAGGGTAGTCTACAAGAGAAATAGTACGGAAATAGACTCTTTAGTGGTTCATATCTGAAGTTTCTTTTTGCACACAAATTAAGCGTGCTCTAATGTAATTACGGGACGTTTTTCCGGCGCTTCCGCTCGGTTTAAGGGGCCATTGAACCACTTCCCGGGAGTGTTCAGAGTACACTCTGAGAACTTGATGAACACGTCTGTAGTTGGGCTCGGGCCTTCGAGTTTCCACGTCTCCGTTTCTCTTTCTTCCTCGTTTGGGTTTATTTTCACGGGATATTTCATGCCGGAGCCGGCGGCGCGGTCGGAAAGGGCCCAACAGTCTCCGACAGCAAAAAATACAGGCCACTACAAAACTGGTTTTATACCGGCCCTACTAACTAACTAAGGCGCTCGCTCCGGGCTTCGCGGTCAATCTTGTTTACCCCTTGAAATAAATGACGCCGGGGAGGTTCCACCCTCGGAATTATCCACGCGTTAACGTCAAGTGATACTGCACTTCTGCCCAGTTTCTTGGTTTTACAAAGGCTGGCCACTCCTTGAAGGACAGCTTCCCATATAGCCAGCAACTAAAATTCCCTCAGTCAACTCCTTGGCCATATACTTTCAATGTCCTTTTCTGGATTGAGTTATTCCTAATTGATAACATACAACTCTGTAGAAGTTTCCTCAAAACTGTCCATATAATGTTATGTAAACCTTTTTTAATCTAATTCATATATAAAACAAAATGAGGAAGAATAAAGGACAGTTTTTTCCTGGCGAAGGTTTGACTTCCAACTTCTTTACCTGTTGAAATAAAATGACAACGGACCGGGCAGGTAGTGGGAATTACGTAACGTGTAACGTCCAATGATACTGCACTTCTTTTTTGGTGTTATAGTTTTGACAGGATAAATGCGGCCGATGGCTGCTTGAATGCTGACAGCTCTGATGCATTCTACAATTTATCTTTCGTGTGAGGTCACCTAATTCTATCGTGTACGCACAGTTCGGATGCATTGATATATTATGCAAATAAACGGCGTAAATAATTTAGACCAGTCACTCCGTTTTTGCATTGCAAGGGCGAGAGAGAGGTCCGATGAAGGCAACTTGAAACAGGTCGAAAACTATTAGCTTAAAAATAGTATTTCCTGTGCAGTTTAGCCTTGAATTCATTAAGGGCATATATATATATATATATATATATATATATATATATATATATATATATATATAAGGGAAATATAACTAATAATAACAAGTTATTAAAATACAACATAAATTAACATAGTTCTTACAAATCCAATAAGCAGCATAAAATAAGCCTATTATATTATAATAATTAACATTTTGTTTCATATGACCGGAGTAGTTAAAATATAATAAATAAATTAATAATTAATCTCTGTTTCTTCCGTGTGTGGTTCGTCATTTTTCACAATTTTATACTAATATTGTTGTATTTTTATTTTTCTTGTACACACTTTCTATCTGTTATGATAGCTATGTTTTATTAGAAAAAAAAATCCTCGGAATGTTTAATCCAACTCACTAGTCCCGTACAACCCTTGTGTCGTGCAGTTTATTAAATTTTGGCAATTTAGACGGACCGCTTGTTAAATAAGAGCCCAGTATTGTTCTGGCCACGCGTCAAATTCACTGAACGCCACTTTCGAACTTGGCCCCTGAAGGAGCCGGTCTCAACTTCTTTATACGTTCTTCCTTTCCGTCCATTCCTTTTTTACCTCCTCATTCTTACCCCCTCTCGGCTCTCTCTCTCTCCCTCTCGCTCCCTCCTATCTCCTAATTGTCGACCCCTGTGAGAGCACTGGGTCCCGCCTCCATACCTGAGCACTGAGTCAAACAGGAAACGGACGGCCTTACCTTGCCTGGCAGAATTCCACAGGTTCAAATAATGTCAGACGTGACCTCCGCCTCGTCGGTATTTATAGAAATGGCCGATTCGTACCGTTTATCTCTCTCTCTTCGAGTATTTTTCTAAATGTTTTAAACGTTTTCTCCAGATCTTGACTGCCCAACAAGTTTCTCCTCAACATATTCTCCTCGATATTGACTTTTGTGACATTAACAATACAGTTTTACAGTTAACGTTTCAAATAAGGACGATTTGACCTCTCACCTTATCTTGAGCCCTCTGTAGTAATTTGTGTTGATCAGTGAATATTGTTCTAATAATCGACCGTATTTTTCCTATTTGGTCGTTCTCTTTCGTTTCCCCTTACAGCCATGCAATGACAACATATTCAGGGTTTATCATTTTCGTACGAATGGTTTATAGAGCCCAGTTAATAGTTCGAGTGGGCAAGAAATTGTTATTAGGCAAAGGTCAATTACCTTCTGGAAAGTAGGAGGATGGAGAACTGTCTGTTCTGACAAGTAATACTTCCTCCATCCACCCCCTAAAAATGTTGTTCCCACGAACAACAGAATCCATGTAAATTATTTAGTCGGGAGCGCTTACTGCACCCAGGTATAAAACAGTGTTACCGAAGATTCGGAGAGTAGGAGTAGGACGAGATAGGAGGAGGTATAATTTTACCGTCTATTAAACCTTTAAAAGGTTAAACCAGTAAACCGGTTATGACAGGGCGTTTTTTTGTTCCGCCCTTTGTGTTGTTTCTCATCTTCATAAGTCATCCCTCCGCCGGTGACCGCTCTAGTCAGCCCGCTTCAATCCGGAGGCCATTTATAGAAAATCTAGTTTGTTCCGGACGGGCTCCCCCAAGATATCTAACATGTGATTATAAACTTTTTTAACTTTACTCGTAAGAGAAACCGAACTACTGATGGGTTTTGTTATAAGTAGCCAAGCTTCCGTATACTAACGAATTCAATCGATATATATTTTATTCACACACACACACACACACATATATATATATATATATATATATATATATATATATTTCATCTCTCGCGCGACTTCTTCTCTTCTTCACACTTCGCAGTGTACGATACGCGGTAACCGTTGCTCTAATCACTTGAGGATTAGAGTATACTGGCGTTAGCGCTATAACACTGTTAGTATAGTTCACAATCACTTAGACCGTCACATTCAAAGGTTTCTCACTGAACACTTTGTTCGGCGACCTCCTAGCCGGTGCTAATTACTCATTCAGCGCAGGTAATTACTGATAACAAGCCGGTCTGTTATCACAGTTAAAACTATTCCCCAGGTGAGGCTCGAACTCACAACCCCGGCATGGCTCATAGTGATACTGTCATATAAGTACCGTGCGCTAACCAATTGCGCCACTGGGGATTTGGGTGCTCTATTCCTAAACACTACGCACTGTAAATAGTGTTGTAAAATAATTTACAATGTTTAAACCAATAAAAAGGCGAAATTAACATTCGCGAAAATTAACTGACATCCGCGACTAAACTAACACTCTCACATTCGCACTCTTATCTACAAGTGGGTGCTATTGGGAAAAGTTGTTCCATTCTGACGTGTAATCTGACGTTGTTGAAACTAATTTTTAGCTACATTCTCAACGATTCGTCCTAGTAAAGTTACTTTAAATACTATTTTTTTAAATTTTAATAAGATGGGAACTTCATATATTTAGAAATAGTGTTATATATAATGCATTTCAGACCTATGTATTTTTTCGTTGAAAGAAGGAGCACCCTCAGTCATTCTCGTCCCTTTTCAATTAAAACCGTAGTCTTAAAACACACACTTCATTACTCTTGCGATCTGCCTGATTTTATCTAACGGTATTTTGCTTTCGGCGTTCCGCCATCTTCAGTATCGGTCCGTCACTAGGCAGTTGAGCTTATCCGTTTATTGTTTACCTAAATGTTACGCTGACGTGAGCTTCTAAGGCCAACATGTAATCTGACTCGATAAAAATGGAACAGGCTCCAGTAGGAGAAGAATAAATCTGACCGGTGAAATATACCGACTGCTATTTATTGGGATATACAATTTCCCTATTGGGGAATACGTTTGATTACCGGTTGTAAAATAGAAAACGGAGCTGATAAGATTTACCGTCTAAATAAACGTTTACCAAAATTGTTACCGGACAGATCCTATTACCGGTGGAATAGGTGCACTGGGGGCATTACCATCTAAATCGAATTTTTTGAACGTGTAACCCGGTAAATCGGCTCGGACTCTATATGCGATGTGGCGTGTTAACTTTAGGAAATATGTATTTAAATTCTAAGGGGCCTGGTCTTATATGGGTCCGTTCCATTTCCTGTGTAATATCGAGATTGTACATTAGGATCTGCCGCCCCTTTCAGAAGTAGTTTGAATGTTAATAACCAAACAGTAAGAAACCAATTGTCGGGAGTGGATCGTAAGCTACGAGTGGTACGAGAGTACGTGTACAGTGTAAAATTATAATCCCTGTGATATATTGTTTTTTATTTAGATTGCTTTATCTTGCTATGATTACTTTATCGTAAATTTTATGAATTTATTACGACTAGATATGTCACTAAATTGAATAGCGTTATCCCACTTTTTCAAATGAGTTCGCGGCCCTACAAAAAGTTGAGATTAGGTTAATGAGAGGAAGTGCACTTTCGCTGCTTAAAATCAAGAAGCTCTCACCTTTTCTTCTGTGCAACCTAAATAAGATTTAAATGAAAATTCAGTTCACTTAGCAAGAGTCCGTCCGCGTTTTATATATCCGCAGTCTAATTGGATGTTTCTCTTAAACCATCGCTCTTGGCCTAGTTATTAATAACAGAACTGCTTTTCGTTAACAACCCTATTATGTATACATATCGGCTAACGACCCTTCTCCTTCGAACAGTTCTGACTTGTTCTTCATATTCGAAAACTCTGGTTTTAATTCATTATTTATAAGTTGGATGTTTATATTGTCCTTCTTCTAATAATATTAACCTCACATCTAGATTATTTGTTAATATCTACACTGAATTATTAATGGAAACGGAGAAGGAAAAGAGAAAAGAGAAGTATCAACGATTGCTTATTTAATGGAAATATGATTTTATTTACAATTATTTCCAACTAC
Source organism: Lethocerus indicus (assembly GCA_019843655.1). Classification (NCBI taxonomy): domain Eukaryota; kingdom Metazoa; phylum Arthropoda; class Insecta; order Hemiptera; family Belostomatidae; genus Lethocerus; species Lethocerus indicus. The sequence continues at coordinate 9,316,625 of JACDQD010000103.1, read as the reverse complement.
TTATCTTGATGTGGAGCAGAAATGAATTTGTCCACGGGAGATAAATCCTCAACTTGCCTTTTGAAAACGTAATTTAGAATCCCCCAGCAATATGTAAAATACGTATTTCTTCTCTGCCGCAGTAACACTGCAGTGCTGACAGGATGCTCCATTGGCAGACTGATTGTAGTAAAAAGCCAACACGGGTATAACGCATGTTGAAGAGCTGTTCTGTTTGTTTTACAGCCTATCCGCTAATGCCTGCTCTTGAATATAGATTATTTAGCTAACACTTAATGCATACACGCTGTATAATTTAGAACCGGGGGAGGGGTAGGAAAAATAGAAGAGGCGCGTTTCTCTGTAATTAGTTCATTAGGAGCTTTCCATCGGGTTTCGCTTTAAGGGGCCGGTTTTTATTTTCACCGGCTCCAATATGGTGGGAGGGAGGCTGATTGCTGGCCGGCCTTATTTCGACTTTTTGCCGCGAGGCCAATTTCGCCTGTTCTTTTTCGCTGAACCCCGCGGCCGCCCTTCTTTTATAATTCGAGCTAAACTGATGAAAAACGCGGAATAAATTTCAGTTGAAAGCGCGCCCGCGCCGCCGATAAGGAATCTCAGATTGGAGATAGTGCCGATTGGAACGGTCCAAATAGCGACTCCGGTTTCAATTAGAGTACAGTCGATGTAAAACCAGATCCTGTGCCCCGTACCGGCCGTCCCAGTAATTATTCTCTCATGCTCAATTCAGATAAACGGCAATCACTGAAATTGGCCTTTAATGTACTCCGTTTAATGTTTATTTAACTTGCCTTCGGGGGCGAGCCACGTACCGGATATAAACTGTCCGGTAGTTCGTTCAAATGTAAACAGATATGAGTGTGTAAACAAAACGTTTTTTACACCAAATCGACACTGTACAATTAGAACCTCTGACGGTTGACTTCCGGTACGTTGAAATTGACTCGGACATTGTTGCCATAAGTGGCAGCACTTACTTTAATATTTATTAAGCGAACAGGCCGGGCTATAACTTATCCGAGCGCGTCGAGGAAACATTTCGCATCCGTTGAGCAAAATTGCGTGTTTAAGTGGCGTCGATGTCCCCCCGAAACTCGAATCGGCTACATTATAATTTACTGTCGAATCTTATTTCCTTATTGAAAGATTGAAAAATTTGATTGAAAAACCCACGTGTTCTTAAATATTAGCCAATTAACGAACCGTACATCCAGCTTTTTACTTTTTACCGATATCATTACCGCGAGACAGTGGTCAGAAACGTATTGCAAAGACAGCCACAGTAACGAAAAAACATATTTCAAGAAATGTATTTTCCTTTTTACTTTCTTTTTTTTAAATGTGTCCCGAACGATGTAATTTATGATTGAAAAACGTGACAACCCGATTAAGTTAATAATCAGTCGTTATTTAGGGAACGTTCGCAATTCCATAAATTATGCATTATTTACAGTTTTTCAAACAAGCTGGTAGAGAGATAAAATCGCGAGAGTTGTAATATTCCAAATATTTGCGGAATCCCAAATATGTTAAAACAAGGCGTTTGCCATTTGGTTCGCGACTTCCCCCAAAAGGACGATCCCTTCGAGGACCAACTCTGATGACGACCTAAAATATATTTTAATAAGGGGTAGGAAATGTTGCTGACGGTTGGACTAAGTGTAAGGAAAATCAGGATTATGTAGTTCTTCTTTTCTAAAACACAGTTAACAGCCGGGGTGCGGATCATTTTTGGCTCGCCCCCTCATATTTTGTCACAAATAAGTGGACAGCGCTGATTTATTCGCGAGGAAATCGGCGCGTTAGCGGGCGCGAGAACGGATCGGGATATCGAGGAATAGTTGTTTGAAATTTGGCAACGCCCCTGAGTCAAAGGGGCCGACGATGTGACGGGGTAATGAAAGCGTCCGGGTACCTTATTTACGAGTCCGCCCCGCCAACCTTCACTCGGTTGGGCGCCGCTAGCCCGTCGCCCGTTTTAGAGACTACGAGCAAATTTTATTTATGCCCTAACCGCGTCCAATTACCCCTTCGATTACAGGCCGGGCAAGGTACGCCCGTGGGCTTCCACGGAAAATCTTTTCGAACCCCGACGATTTTTCAACCCCGCAAAAATTACAGGCTATACACAAGCGGCCAAGATTTATTTCCGTGGACACAGAACCTTAAAATAACTAACCACTATTTGTATTGCCAGGCTCAATTGTTCGTCGCGACTGGCAATTTTAGTATTCGCGATATGCCGGTTTCGTCATCCTAAATATACGAGCTCTATAGTAAATAATAAAATTTGTCTACCTCGGTATTCCTCCATCATTATATGTATGCTCACCAAAACCAGATTAATCTGCCCCAATAAAAAAAATATGTAAGTCAGGATACTCAAGTTGGGATAAAAATGTTCGGCTGTAATGATATTCTTTCCGATTTCCCAGTCAATAATTATTCTGGGAAAAGACAGCTTCTGTCAGTACGTCCGTATTCCGTCCGATGTACGTGTCAGCCTCTCATTCTTGTAAAACCCCTCACTGCGCTGTCATATTATCTTTCGTTTCCTTTTTTGTTTCTGTCAATAATCGCTTCGAGGTTGGAAACAGTGATGTTCGAACGAGGAGTAAAGTCGTGTACCATCTTAATGAGTGGAAGAGGCCCCTGAATTCGTTGTCTCGCGTGGGAGTGACGGCCGTGTTGGCGTCGGCACTGGACACCAATCATCTTCACCGAAAAATTGCTCCCGACACAAAACTCCCAGAACTATAAAAGGTCCGGCTTTGTGTCCATCTACGGCATAATAATGCGGTAATTGCGTCACAATTTTTATTTTCGCTTGTTTAGTTTCGCTTGTATTGTTTTATGTTCGCTTGTTTGAGGATAGTTTCATCGTTCGTACGGATTAATATTATTACTAGGCGTTTATGTTTATTTGAATGTGGTTCTATCGAATCTCACCCTACTGTTCTTGGCGTAGAACGGTTTAGTTTATAGAAAAATAGGAGATAGACTAGACAGCGAGAGTGCGGTGTAACTTCTCTGAAGTAATTACCAGTATTATTATTTCTTTTTCCCATTTTTGGTTTGAATCTGTTGCCTTCGGTGTTCGTTGTAAGAAGTGTAATTGTGTGTGATAGAAAAAAGTGCTTTAAATGGCCATCTACTACCGACAGTTGGAAAAGCTAAACTCTAATCACGGCTACAATTTCACCAGGAATCAATTACTTTCCAAATGGGTATTCTTGACGGAATAAGGGGGAATTGTATTTCCACATTTACCCGCGCACCTGGCCCCGTGCAGCTAATATCGCTTGCAGCAAAAACGCGGGACGTTTGTTCGTTTTATTCACTCGGCGTAGTTTTAACTGCCGTCCCGGCGAAGATTACACCGACCGAAGTATCAGAAGTTTTCTTCCCAGCCGGCAAAAACGTTTATTATACGCATACCGTCTGAGAGATTCACAATTTTATGTTCGCCATCTGAAAAACACGATTGAAGTGCGCTGATAGCGGGGATTATCGTGAAAGTTATTGTTTCGAATATTCGCAAAATAAGACGTCGTGTAATATATGAAATCACGATAGTAACATTCAACAACATTGCAGTGTAGTGTTCCTAATGGAAGACTACTGAGGTTAGCGAGAAAGCGGCCAAATACCGGACAGGCAATTGCGCAAGTGATGATAAATAAAACTCGTACAACTTGTCAGTCGGTAGGAAAGCTGGCTGGACAAAGGAGAGGCGGCGTTATTGCTAGCGTAAAAACGCCGGTTGAAAAAAAGGGCAAAGAGCGGTCGTGTCGTTACATTCTTAATCGGAATTTCCGCAGGTGCATTTTCTTCACGTCCAGTAGAGTCGTCCCCTGTAGATTTGTAGGCCGAGTTATTCCGCAGAGGGCCGGAGGACGCCCGGTTATATAAACTCTAAATTGTGGCTCAACGGTTAAACGATGACAATGGTGATATTTCACAGGCGACCTTCTCCTTCTCTCCTCCCCCCCTCCTTCTTCTTCTTCTCCTGCCGGCCTCCAGGACCCCGGCGTCGGAAGGACTTTTTGCCGTCCCTCCAATCCGTCAAACCCGCGACGGCAAAAACCCGAAAGGGACGAAGGACGCGGCGGCGTAGAATATCGTTATTATTTCAGCCATACAGAATCGAATTTATTTTTCGTCTTGAATAAAACAAATGCGGTGGCTGAGGTTAAAATTCCGGTTAAGTTCGAAAAGGTAGTAGTTGGAGAAGTGTACCAAAACGTTCGGCCTCAATTAAACGCCAAGACAAAAAGAAGTGTCAAATGGTTGGTGCATTTCGAAATTCCATTGTAAGAGGAGTGAAAAATCTGGGTGATATACAATGAAAAGTCCTATTAAAAACCCATGACTCCCCCAGTGACAATTCGTATATATTATAGTTGTACATGATCATCTAATCTATAGTAATAGGAAAATATGGTCCTAATTTATTTATTTTTCAAAACTTATATTATATTTGTAAGAAAAGTATTTCCGTGTTCCTACTCATAATAGAAATATGAAATAAACGATAATATATATGTTTTATTATTATCTAAAAATATAAATGATTAACAAAGACAAGGGAAAGCAAAAGGAAGGTCGTCTACCGGGAATCTCGATTAGGCTTTCACCGGGAATAGGAAATTCCATTTCACCTGCGGACAGGATTATTGCCCAATAGCGCCGTTGGTAATATTTTTCACCGAACTAAGCTCGGTGGATTCGAGAATTTCATTTCGGGAACATGAAAAATTAATTTAATGTACGTCCACATTTACTCCTTTCTGAGAGGTATTTAGTTAGAATGTATTAGATAAGAATGTATCATTGTATGGAATGAATATCGATCTCGTGATTTCCTATATCCTTCCGCCTGCTTGATCGTTGTTTCGGCTTTCCTTTTGTAGTACAGTATCGCATCCTGTCAGCACTATCATTACACAACGGCACAGGATCAGTGTGGTGATTAACTAACGCCAGTGTAGGCCGTCCTTTACCTAAACTAGTGGAATAAGGTTGGGGCGGTGTTTGAAATTGCTATCGGATCGAAGTCCGTCTGTTCTCCGAGTGGACTGTCTTGAAGGTGGCCGGTGCGGAATCTCCTTCTGGTGGTGCGGGCAGAAAAGAGGTCCTCGACGGTGAGCAAGATATAACGAGGGGGACACGCGAAGAATGCAAGGGCACTCGGGGGGAATATAGTGGACCCAGCCTCCGTAATTGAACCGCATGTAGATACACAGCCACTCTCCCTCTGTCTCTGTCTCTCTCCCCCCGAGGAGAATCCACGTCCCGCAGATTGGGAACGGGTTTCTCGGTGGACCCCCATGGTCCCATTCTTCTCTATAAACCCAACGAGAATACGTAAAATATCGTCGAAACAATGCGAAAATGAAGTGCTCTTAAATATTGTCTTGGCGCAAAATGCGGATGTAAGGTGCACGACGACAGGAACGATCCTAACTGGTTCTGAAGCAAACACAGAATTGATCAAGGAAAGAGTGTTAAACGTCTTAGGGGGTTATTGCAAATTTTTCAACTCTAAGACTTGCTCGTACGTTAGGTTTACTGATGCGGAAGATTGCAGGAATGATATATTTGTGTTATATTTCTCCTTAGCACATAAATATAAACAAACTATTATAAACACTCATGCTTCTCTTAGATCTAATTTGATCACCATATGTATCACCATATCCTTTTACTTTAAAGATAGTTACCTTGTGGCCGTTGTTATATTTATTTATCTCTCAATAAAAACGGAATAATTATTCTGGTATTCTGGCCATCGAACCTCAAAAGACAGAGAATGGTGTTATTGTTTTCAAAGTGTAATGGTACCATTGCGGCTGTAAAGGGCAGTGTGAGGCTCATAGGGTTGGCATCCGTGGCTGGGAGCCGGTCGGGGTCGGCGGCGCATTTCCCAACTGGAATCCGTTCTGAGTGGGGCCGGCTTCAATCTCTCCGGTCGAGATAATCGCCAGCCTCCGGCAGAGATAAAAACGGGTTCAGAGAATCCCTCCCCCTCCGGCAGCCCTCCACCTCTACAGCATTAAACCCAACATAATCGGATCCAATGTACAGATTAGAGTCAGATTGAATTAGAAAGGTTTTTGTTTGGTTCAAACACAGAAAAAAGTTTAAAAATATGTAGTGCACAATTTTTGGTTGATCGATGTTACTTTTGAGACAGAAATGTTATATTGAAAATAAAACAAAAAACACGCTGTCCATAAAAATAAGTGTATACATATATCACAGAAGCTTATGGCTCCTTCCTTTTATTTGCGTTGGATTAGTTTAACATATTTATGAGGTTCACCTCCCCGCCATTAGTAACACTAGTGACTTGTGCTTCATTGATAAAGTACTTACTGCATTATTAATGAATTAGTAAACATGGGGCAAAGAAGAGGAGAGTAGAAAATCGCAGAAATGATAGTACTAAACAAATTCACTCTCGGAATTTTGTATGTTATGGCAAGATACAGTTCGGGCTTTTCGCCGTCGTCAGTAACATTGCACAATTTTGGTGAAAGGTTTAAGGCCTATATTTCCGTTTTCACGTCTGCGTACCTTATTCCTTGTGTGCTTGTAGTACGTAAACTCAGAGGTCAATAATCCCCCGTCGCTGTGACCTTGCCCCGGGATAAACGCTTAAGACACAGATCACGCCGAAGGCCTAACTACGGCCGCGATGGAAAAATTAACCCCGCGAGCCCGTCCGATTTTCCGTCATCCCGATTCGAAAGTGAATGTATAAATATGTTTACTTTTTACCGGAATCAAATTAGCATAAATACAATGGGTCCGGCCCTTAGAGTAGCCGCAATTACTCTGCCTTTTTTGTAAGCCGCACTGAATTCTTCATGTTCACTGTTGGCCCTCAACGGTTGTGATTGAATAGCGCTCGCGAGAGAGCGCTCCCCTAATCTAGGACCCTCATCAATAATTCATTTCACCCGGAGTAATTAGAACGGATTCACCCAGTCGACTTTATTTCAATGCACTTGACTTTAGCTCTGAGCTCGATAAACACAAAAATCTTGGGCATAATTATTGTGCCATTATGAGACCATTCTGGCTCCTCAATTTTTATTTTCCCACAGCGAAGGAGTACATTTTCCCTAATACGATTTTCTACTTCAAAACATTGTTACCCGACGCGAAAACCCTCTTCCTAACTGTGATATAATATTTCAAAAGGGTCCGACAGCGAATTCCATTCTATAATATAACAGGTACTAAAGTTATTTATAACTTGGCCGAAATGGAAATCAAATGTTAGCCAAATGACCGGCGCTCGGTTCCTAAATTATCGGTAAGGCGTTGTGGGACATTCTTCTGGGGGCCGGACTCGCCAGGGCCGTTCCCATATCCTTAATTCTCGCGTCCCCCTAATGGGCGCCGTATGTAAATCTTGGGGGCCTCTCCCGCCGCTGGAAATAGGATTCGTTGAGGCAATTTATGACCCGAGGCCCGCCCCAAATAAGAGTTTTCTTAGCCCGGCGATAAATAACAGTCGTTATTACAGCGCCGGTCTGACTCCGGGTTAGGCCAGCCCGCCCGCCATTCAAATTCGGCTTAATTTCTACAACTAGTTAAAATCGAGCGAATCCCCTCCTGATCCGAGGTTGGTCCATTAAGCTCGAAGCGAACTTTATTAGTTGAGCCCTAGACCTTAAATTAAACTCTTTTGTATCTGGGCTAATTTCCTCCCCGATCGATCCGCGCCCAACCGGCCAAATTATAGTGCCGAGTGATGCGGAGCATGTGCAATTTTCAACCGGCATGAAAGTATTCCGTATTGGACGTACATCTTGTTAGCCGCTTCACCTGGTCTTGTACCGTTTCGCCGTAAAGAAAGGATCAACGTCGCTATCGGGAATAAAAGCGAACCAGACAGGATAGGAAATTAAAAAAGTTAGGATCGGTAGGTTTAGATTTTTCACCTGAAATATTTAACCACCTGGTAATATTTCCGGAATATAGGCGTTATACCAATGAATATGGCGAAGAGAGGTGGCAGGGGCCATTGCGTCATCTGGTATTGTAACCACTCTCATAATACGTTAACATAACACGCAGCTAGTTGATTATATTCTCGATGATGGCACTAAAACGTCCGCAATAAAAATGATAATTTTTTTTGGCTTTTACTGCTTGGCAAACATTGAAAACGAGTACCTCAAGATAATACTCATCGCTGCAACGATACAATCCAGATATTTGACTATAGTAAAGTGAGGTATGCTTCTTGTATTCGATCGACTCGAGTGCTTCCTCCGGGCTGCGCCTTTGTTCGCCGGAACCGTGATTCAGCCGGCATTTCCTTGAACTTTCTAAATGGCGTAATGATTCCCTCGGCCGTGCCATCGACCCCCGCGTCCTCCCCGGCGAAAGTTCGGAGTATTGAAAAAATCCCCCAAAATGCAAACAGTGGGCCCGACCGAATGTCGTTTCTGAATTACGAAACCGATCGATGCGCCGTTTAATGGCCGTCGGCAGTGGTCGGGGCGCGTGGGTCGCCTAACGAATCTGCGTAATCGCACGAATTTTCCACGAGCCGTAATGCCGGTCGTGCCCGAATCCGTAATGGCGTCTTAGTTTACGTTACCGGCACCGATTGTTCGAAATAATAATGGGACGAAATTATAGGGCCGATATTTAGATAGCGAGCACGGCCGAAGGAACACTGTCGTGGGTGGGAGACGGCACCGGCGATAACCGCTGGGAATAATTTTTTGGAATCTAATCTCCGGGACTGAATATATCTAGTATCAAATCTTATTATAGATTAAACGTTCCCATCTACCGGCAGTTGCCCGGACAATTCTCGAGCGTTTGATTTTTCAATCACCAATTTTTCCAGCCATCATTTGAAAAAACACAGAAGACTGCGATACGTTTATAACTGAGAACTTTTAACATTCCAGATTTGAATCAGCAACCTTCACTGCTCTAAATGACCTTGCTAATCGTGCCATAAATTCATACCTGCGGGCCAATAATGATCAGCGGGGCATGAAAATGTCAAAACATCATTATAATGCAGAGCCATTAGACTTATACGACTGGAAACCACCCGTTAATAAATTAAGTTATTTTTAGGTCTTTCTGAAATAAGAAGAGGGATACATCATAAATGTTTTTCCTTTTTTATTAATTTTCTCATTATTACTTGAAAACCCGGAGCTGACAGTTTTAATGAAACTACTTCGTTCTTTCCATTTCCTCTTTTGTTTTCCAAACCTACGAATTTACGTTATGACGGATGCGAATAAAATAAAGGAAATAGGATACAAAGTGCCCCAGATTTCTTTCAAAATATCAATTTATTCAATAATTCATTGTACTTATATATGTGCATAGTGCGTACGTATAGAAAGTCAAATATTTCTTCTATCGCTTATTAACCCAGCCTTTTTATTCGATGCGATTTGTCTTATTCTGCCGCTTCCCCAGCGAGGCAAAACGGTAGGGCATCCATTCATCAAAGACAAGCCGGTGATTACCATAAGAGTCTCGCGGTTCAAGAATCAGAGAAAACGAGGAGAGAAAAAACCAATATTTGCATAACGCGCGTCATCTTTTAAACTGCCCCGCCAGTCTCGAAAAAAGAAACCTATTACATTACAAAGTGTTTTTACATATTTTGTCTTAAGATGTTTTGTGTATTCTCTCCGGGTGGTCCGCCTGCCAAACAGAAGTTTTATGCCTCCGGCCTTTTCTTGTAAGCTCTTACTCCGGTAAAAGAATAAATAATAGATCCATTTTCTTCGCATTGTCTTCTTCTTATCGTGGAAACTACAGCTCGAAACATCCCCTTCGGAGAGTTTTTAATGGAAATGTTAGAAGGCACTGTTAAATATTATAATGACCTTCCCTTCGTACAGAAAAATTGCGGCCGCAGTTGATGGACTAATCAGAGTAAAGATTGGAAACTTATCTGCAGATTTTATGATAAAAATTCACTTTTTTCGTAGTGCTTGCACCGTTTTGTATCACTGAATATTTACGAGACGATCATATTTCTGAACGTGTAGGTCAAACGCGGTGGGTGGAATCGGGACCGAGAGGAGACTTTAACGAGTGGATAGAGCGAGGTGCCCTTCATTGGCTATGTACGAGTCTCGGGTTTGTATTTATAGCCTCTGTGTACTTGGGACTAATTGGGTCACGACGGTGAGAAACTTGGCTTTGCCATCGCTTGCCATGTTACTCTTATGTAGTCATTATTGTCGTCCCCTTACGTAAAGTTTTCATCAAGGGGGGGGACTCTTAAAGGTCATTTGGTTAGTGCTCCATTGTCTCTTGAGGATCGTGACTGCAGTCACCGCGCTCATTTTTCATCGGACGGTGGCAGTTTCTGTTCCACTAATTGAAAGATGGCCGGATTTGATATGCCGCTTTGAAATCCAAAGGGGACCGATGACTCATGAGAATTATTATTGAAACACGATCGCTTTCATCCAAAATTGGTCCTTCGGTTCCCTCGCCATTCGGTGGATGAAATATTTTTGGTGGCTTGTGAAATGTTTAGCTATCTCGGTTACAAATATAATAAACTATCGGGTAGAAAACCAACCCATATTTTAATGGCGACTAAACCCACGCAGAAACTCAGTCCCACCCTTCAGTAACCTTCGGATATCCTATTTAGAGTTTCGTCTGCAAATTAAATCATCCCACAATTGATATAGTACTCCCAATACATACCTAAAGTACAAATCCTACGTTACACAAATTTTGCTTTCTTATCTTGTACTTCCCAACATTTTGTAACTTCTCACGGCACAACTTTGTACAAATTTGCCAATTGGTTGCCCACATATATTTTCACGACCTTTTCGTTCGATTGTTCGAAGGTTGGTCGTCTGGGTGCCGGGAATTTTTTTTAAACAACTTCATGTAGCAATAATACAAATTTCATAAATCTGACGAAACGCGGCGTTATTAACGCCCGTGATCATTTCCAACGCCCGCTTTTGTCGGTGCCTCCGCATTTCCTGAAACATTTTCCCTCATTCGTCGTGGAAAATTGTCGTAGGCACAGTCGCCACCCGGGAGGGAAAGTGGACGTGGGACTCGAATTTTAGGAGCTGTCCGTGTGTTTTGCAACGTGCCTCCGTCTCCCGTATTGGAGAACAAGGACTCTCGAATTAATTGCAGATTAGTATATCCCGGATACGATCCCGGCTCCGACTCCTTTTATAAATAGCTTCGTGACTCATGAAACAGCAATTATGCTTACGGAACATTTTTTTTTCTATGGTCCGAACCCCAGGTATAAGATTTGATGTTCCCTAGGAACTCATGCAGGAGCACGTCGCAACTATACTCTGAATAACGTACTATTACGCTGTTTGTATTTTCAATGATTCGTTCCAAAACTCCAAAACGTATTTATGCGCAACCTAGAACGTAATCCGTAAAAAATAAAGCATAGGAAACGTAAATATACAACTGAAGGCTAAATTCCACCGTATCGCATCGTTATTAAAATTTATGGATTTCTCCGAAACAAATGAAACCGTTTTTATTTTTCCTGAATAGTTACATTCCCAAATTACTAATCAGGAGTTATAATTGTAGATCCGCTCCGCATTTGCATAATCTGAGGTACGTAAATCCGTTACGACACCGTTCTACATTTCCCGATTCCTTGTTCGATAAACGGAACTCAAACTAACTGTCCTGTGGGAACACGAAGATTAAAAAACTCTTTTTAATTAAGACCGCTCGGTCGGTTACGAGATTAATTACCGAACTGCCATCCTGTCTATCCCGGTTCTTGTTTATTTATTGGTGCCGGTGTTAAAATTTGTCGGGAAGTGATGAAAATCAGAGTTGCATGGATGTGCATACGCGATGCATGCACAGGAAGCCGACGGTAAAGTTACTCCAGGGGTCAGACGATACCTGTGGGAGGTAAGACAGTCATCAGGGAGGCTTGGACCTCTTCCATGGAAACAGAAAAAAAACTTTGTTTTTTGCGCCCCAAATCCTGTGATAGCCGGGGAGTCCAATTGCAAAATTTTTGCGAAGGATCGGTTGAACGGAAGCTACTTTTAATGAGCTCAATTTACAAGAGGGATTGCAACTTTATTTTTCTTATATGCACAATTCGCTCATCTAACATTAAACAAATTTTCACGATCTAATTTTATTATTCTTGATTCAGGGAAATAATGAATACTTCATTCGGTTATTAAATATTACGGTTCACGAATTCTTATAATGATATACTTTGTTCCGTAAGGTTTAGTGTGGTCAGTAAATTGGTACAGGAGAAGGGCGTATCTCTTCTGTATAACTGATGTCCCTTGTTAACGCTAATACTCCAGTTTCTGACTAATGTGCTGGGCGTTATCGGCCGGTGAATTATACAACGCGGGGCAGTCTGACGAATGCAGGCACCGCCGAGTCCACCCTCTTAATTATTGGCCCCTGTCCCGGGATCTTTCGTTAATGGGCGCTTAGTTAAAAACACATTAGGCGATGGACCTCGTGAAGTCAGAGAAAAGTGACCGTAACAACTTCCCGCCGACCGGTTTTGCCTCTTCCTGTCCGGGGGTTGAAATAGCGATACAAGAAACTTGAAATTACTATATCGACGGAAAAAATAAATGCGTTCCAACAAACGTCTAAAATATGTGCTCGTTAATGATAATTTTAAAATTACGTTAGAAAAAATTCCATTAAAATTTTCTTGCGTTGTAAACTAAACGCAGTAAATGGAAGATCTAAATGAAAGAATTATTAACGATTTGTAATAATCATATTCCGTCGAAGGTGTGGAATACTGAATCAACGATTGAGGGTAGAAGATCGCAAAAGTTAGAGCTTATAAGATGTTTATAGAATGCAGTTTATACTGTTGGTCTGGTGCCAGACTAATTTCGGTAAATGGAACATTAAATAATGTGGGAATGTATACAATTCCATTGTAATTGTTCGGGTCTTAATCGGATTAATCGTTTGTCAGGTGTATTGGAGTGGGTCGTTGGGTCATGTTGCTTCCCGGTGGGGTTCTCCAGGGGATCCCTTGTAAGGGTCTTTGGTCTCACTTCGAGTCGTAATTACTCGAACTGTAATTGCCGGAACTTGGAGCTGGCCGCTAGCAGTCCACCAGAGCCGTTTGTATTCTCCGTTCGGCTCGTTCCGCGGCATCTTCCCCGCCGACGCCATTTCTATTCAGAACGGTGGGCGATAACAATTTGTAGAGCCATCGATCCGATTTATAGATCGTAGATCTCTTCGGCCGGGGACGCGTCGGGAATATTTAGTTGCCGGTTGGAAGGCCGTTGCGATAATGAGGCGACTCCGATAAAGGAGACCCGTTCCGTTATGGCGGGGCCTCACCGACTCATTCGACCGTGAATCATTACTCTATGATTGCCTCGCTTCCACTGCAGTTAATAGTGTCCGTCAAATATATTGCCATTTTATAGCCGATCAATCTATTCCCATATGTTTTACGGAGCCTATTGAAGAGAAGATGAAAACTTTCTTCGTTATTATTTTTTATTTTATCAATAACAGTAATATCATTAGACAGAAACAGATGACGGGGCTTATATTCGGGCGATCTTCAGTCTCCCGAGAATGACTGTATTCCAAGCGCCATTAACTGACAACTCGAAACAGAATTGTTAGTGGGAGGACTCGGATTGGAAATTGAGGCTGGGGACTTATCGCGACCGCCCACTCTGCCTCCAAGTCCCAATTCGGCCGCGACGAACTAATGTTCGCAATTAATAAACCGTAGTCGTATTTATCAGTTTTAATGTTTTTGTGGAGCCGACAGGAATATATGCCTTCAATTAGGTCCCCGATGGTTAGCGTTCCGACAACTCCCACGTTCCCCCATCGCCGAATACAGGCGCGTATTGTGCCGTACGGGGCAAATAAAGCCCAAACTATTAAGCAACGGCAGTGCAAGCGCTGTCGGTCCCGGGTCAACGTACCTATCTCGCCCGTGGGACATCGTATTTTTGTTTTCTTCATTTTTATCGCGCGGTCTAATCTCGTCATTACTTATTCAGCCGAGCACACCGCCGAGATTCTTCAAAACGGCGCGCGGTGAATCGCGGCAAACGAATGGCGACGGCGGGTTTCCGAGAAAATGTTTCTAAAACTTTTTTTTTTCATTCGTCCGAGTGGAAATATCGGGTCCATGAGGTGAATACCTTAAGGAGCCCCATGCTGAAGGCGGCCTTTTAATTACTTCCGAGAGGGCACCACCGTCGTAAATCACAGTGGAGAGAGTGTAAACCTGAGTAGTTTCTGAAGATGAAATTGAGAGTGGAAGGAGGCGTAAAGCGAATGCTGCGAGGGTGTCGGGAGGGGGATAGAAGGAGAACCTGTGGGAACTTGGTCGGCTCGGGCTTTGAAAAAAAATCACGAAAAGATCCGAAAGAGGAATTAACTTGGCGGCTTAGCACTGAAAGCCCCCTCCCCCCTCGTGCGGCCGTACTGTTTACATATAAATTACGTGCCTGTCGTTTGGGCCCGATAGAGTAACGAGGGTCGGGTTCAAAACCATCATTTTTAAACGGCCGACAAATTCTGAGATAACCAATTAAAAAAAAAATGATTGCAGTAAACGCGTCGGGGAGGCGCGTGCAAAAAGTCGTATACTTTGCACCGGCAGTCCCAGGAAATATGGTATATATTCGTAGCAGGGATCGGGAACTTCTAGACGGATTAGACGTCGACCTCGCTTACTTGGCCAGAGGAAATTAGAACCGTTAAAAGGTAGCCTTAGCTTCCGAATACCAAGAAGCAAATAGAGGGAAACGAAAATCACGCACACAGAAGTGACGATCCCTTTTTTGTGGACTACCGTTGGGCTGGACGAGTGGTAATACGCGGAAAAACTTCTCGACTCGCTATCGCTTATAAACGACAGTGCGATAGGACAGGTGCACCTGCACAAATAGCCCTTCTGCGATAGCAAAGGTCTCAGCGACTGGGGGGGTCTGTAAAGGAGTCGGAAGTAGGCGAAATGGAGTATGGGGCTCCGTGACGGGAAGTGGGCACACACGTTGCCGGGGGTTGTGGGCCCACACGCGTAGCCTCGACAAATACAACAACGCCCGCTTCAAATGGGCCTTAACGGAACCGGATGATCCTCTCCGCCTTTGTTTTAACGCCACTCTTCTTCTGTCACCGTTCGCCTATTCGGTCTTGAGCTTGACCGGTTTTGTCATAGCACCAACGTT
Source organism: Lethocerus indicus (assembly GCA_019843655.1). Lineage (NCBI taxonomy): Eukaryota > Metazoa > Arthropoda > Insecta > Hemiptera > Belostomatidae > Lethocerus > Lethocerus indicus. Next base: position 9,301,395 of record JACDQD010000103.1, on the reverse strand, counting down.
AGTAGTAATGAGGACGGTCATACGACAGGCACTGCTCGTTCTAGCAAAAAGACTAACACAGTAACAAAAAACCAGCAATTGCTTTTTCTCTCATTCGTCTCCATTTTTTGCATATTTCCATTATATATTTTGTCGTGTATTACCTGGAAGTGGGATTAATATTGCATTAATATTTATTAAAAACAATAATTTACCCCATCATTTTTTCCCATGGCCGACAGTGGTAAATTGGCCACATCCTCCTTTTCAATATCCATAAGAATATGTTCCAGTAAGTAGGGATTTCTCGCCGGGAAGTTTCCCATACAATTCCTAACGTCAAATTGAGAATATAACAGGTGATTTCAGTTCCCGACGTCTCTAACTGAGAATATAGATTGGAGCGGTAAGAACGATAGTAAGGCGTCCGTCCTGGGTATTCATTACGCCGGCCGGGGAGAGCGCGTAATAGTTTCACTTATTTCAACAATTATTTTCTTCCTTTTTCTCTTATACGCCGAGGAGGAGGAGTAGTAGGGGAGTCGCTCGGTCCCTTTATCTCGACCGATCTCTATCTTAACCGGTTTGGGTTCTGTATTATAAGATGCTGCGCGGCTACGACGTGACGTGACGGCCGGCCACTTCTCCAGCGCATAACTCTCGGTATCCCTCTCCTCTCTCCCCCTCCCTCTTTCCCTCCCGCTCCCTCTCTCTCCCTCTCACTCTGTTGCCGACCATTAATCTGTGAGGTAGAGCCGCCTCTTCTTTTTGCCCGTGGTCTATTTCAACTTTTTGATTTAGGCCGGCCGATCACCTTCGAATTCCACAGCGATCGCGAGATATAAATTCTGGGCCCGGACCCGGAGGAATGGGAACGGGGGGGGAGGGAGGTTAAACCCTCGCCGGATTTGGGCTTAATTTGAATTGATCGTCCTTTTAGCAAAACCGGATCGGACCCGTTTCCGAACTGTCGGCATTTCGGCACCGCGTTGTACATGTAACAATAATATCCCCCTACTGGACCTAACATTTTCGCTTTAAATTCTTTCTCAGTTGAACGACTCAGTCTCTGGTTTTAAACTTCTATTAACGAATAGGAAGTTCGCATACTCCATGAATTCATTTACGCTACCGCCAATTTGGCAGTAAGCTAGACAGTGAGTGTGGTACCCTACATTGCTAAGTGCCTTATTTACTGGAGGGAATGGAATATGCTATTGCCGATAGCGAGAACCCGAAACCGGCGATTCTCCCCTCTCGAATTAATAATACAGTTGTTTTTCTTTTTATTCATTTTCCAAACAATCTTTATGGTTATAATAGCTTTTACTAAATCGGGGGATTTAGTAAATTTTCAGATCTCTAGCCGACACGGCTGCACGTTCTACAGCGAGGCACGCTGAGAGATTCCCTGAGAGTTTTCCACGGTGCTTCGCGAATACCGATATAAGTGAAATATTATTGTCCGGGTAGATGGGGTCTCGGAATGCGGGCCGGAGTGTAGTGCCGGCGGAGGCAATTAAAATAGTAATAGGGCCAGTGGCCAGTCCCAGGGGAGCGTTGATTGGCCTCCACAAACACACCGCCAACGGACACCGCTTTTCATCTCTCCTCGCCAATAAACCAAATTAGGCGTCGATTAAACCTTTATACTATGGCCTCAAATTTCACTTTTAGTGTACATTCTTTGAGAATCCGGGGTATGTTCGTAATGAAAAATTCTATAGATATATTTGGAATCAGTTAACCGCATTCTTGCCGGAAGAGTTCGGATTTATGTTTCCTTTTGTATTCGCACTGAAGTATTTTTCTGAGTTGCCGAGGAGGACAAGAGACGATTTTCTAGTTTGTTCTATTAGGCCGGGACCGGGTTTCGGTAACAAATGAGGGGGTTGAGGCTGAAGAATGATTCGGTTGTTTAATAGCTGAGGCAGAACCTGAAGCTCGATCCGGCCTCCAATACATCACGCGTCCAGCTCACAACAGAACACTCGGCTTTGTTGTGCTCACCCATACAGACTCGGTCAAATACGTCCAAACATGGACCGAGTCTCAGTCAGACCTTTAGGGACGAGACTAATATGTGGTCGGGACCATATGGCAGTGGCAAATCGTTTAGTGCTGGATGCTTACGACAAATTGTGTGAATACAACTTGTAATGACTCCGTACCGTCTCCGTTTTGAATGGCTAACTAAAATAAGCAAGGGGCTGGAACTATGAGGTATCGTAATTCATCTATACCAGCTTCACTTCAATCATTTTAATTTTGACCGACACTGTTGACGAACATTTGACCGTGGTATTCTTTGAACGGATCTTAAGTATTAAAAAGGATAAATTAATAAATGATGTACCCCACAATGACTGCATAATATACCGTATCTTCTTATCAGAATTCTCCACGTTAGAGCCCCTATTCACCGTGATTATAGACCGTGGGTTTTGAATCGAGATTGGAAGAGTACGCGAAAGCAATATTTTTCAAAGCGTGCTAGATTTACAGGTGCCGTTTCTCGAAATGAAAACCTCCGCGGCGGATTACAGTCGCCTCCATGTAATGGCAGGAGTGGCCAGATACAAGGAAACGATAGAACCGTACACGTATAAGGTATATTTTCATTCGTCGGGTGGTACTTAAGATCCGACAGCAGTCTTCAAGGGGCCACTCCACCGGTAAGGCTAATTTCGCGGCGTTCTTCATCATCAAGGGGTCCTCTTCGTTCTATAATGGCCGACAAAATTCAATCCGAGCGGGGATCTCGAATTTGCCGAACGCGGCGGCGTAGTAATGCACCTCTTCGAAACTGAAATCCGAACCAGTCGTACCCCGGGAACCGGTTTGCGGCTGGTGGATCCGCCATATTTGGAATTGCGGCTCTTCATTTTCCAGATTCGATATATATATATATATAGAGAGAGAGAGAGAGAGAGTGACCGGGCGTGGGCATTTAAACGGGGGCCCCCGGGTATATATGGGTCGGCGAAAAAAATAAACCCCGTATACCTTTGAACCCTTCCGTAACCCCCGCGTTAAGTGCCGGGAGAAAGTACTAACTTAATTAGAGACGACGTACCCCAGTGTCGGAGGTCCCGCCGGTTTTCTCTCCCGCGTGCATGCTTCATTCCCCGTGTCCGAGTTAATACGTATCGCACGATATTACCCGTGAGAAAGGCGTGCCAAGTTCTCGGTTGTGCAATATATATACCTGCGACCGTTCTAGCACTTAGGGCCAGAACCCAGGTAAAAGTATACCGCGAGCTCAATTTAAGGACCATAAATCGGATTTTCGTCTCCGCTAACGAGGAAAATCCTCCGGGTTTTTCCGGTCTACTTTAGTCCTCGTCTCTTGCTGGTAATGGTTTATTGATGATAATTTTTCGTAATGTGGCCTAACCTAACCTGGATATTCCGATTCGACAACGGGTTCCGTAATTAAGACAGTGACGACTCTTACAATCCATCCAGCATGGGATTGCGCTTATAACAAAGAAGAAAATCTTTTGATATTTCCCGGGGAATCTCAGGCTCTCCGGTTTGCGATGATATACGCCTATTGCAGTATTGGTCCGGATGTAAGTAACCGATACAACTCAAATTTACCAACTGACTGCATCCTGTAGAAAAAATACTATATTTGCTGCTTAGTGAATAGCAACTTTCATATCTTTCAAACGCACGGAAAGTCCCCTGGGTCTAGCCGTGTTGGGAAGTGTAGCGCCCATTGTTAGGCGCCTTCCTAATGGGCACGCGTGCCCTACCAACAACCCCCCTCCATAGGGGCAAGTGGACCACCGGAAGACAGATCAAAAGAGATGGGCTCGGTCGAGCTTTGTTGGCGGGGGCTTAAACCCCGGGGGGTGGGAGTCCCGTGCAAGTAGGGTGTCACCCCGAAGGAAGAGAGTGAAAGAAGGGAGGGAGAAAGGGAACAGAAGAGGGCGGGGATTTTATATAAGACGCGTCGCACCGGCCGGCATTACACTCCTCCATCAGTTCTGCTAAAACTCCCCGCATCTCTAATATCCTCTCACTATAGCTCTGTGTATAGTTGTGTTCTTGCAGTGTCAGCAAGCAGGCCTCTCTTCAGCCGCGTAAGTAATTTGTCAACTCATTTTCAACCAAAGAGTTGGATTTTGTAGAATAGTGAGATCTGTGCCAATTGAATCGGAGATCCAAAAGGTTTACCTTTTCGGGGATTTTGAGTAAAAACACGTGCTTATTTCGTTCGATAGCATGATCGTGGTAACGTGCCCTGATACAGTTTTATTGCAATAATTAGGGGACCTGTTAATAAATTACATTAGCCGGAGGCGAAGAGCAATTAAAATAAACGTAACAGCATTAACGCGAAGAGCGCATCGCGTGGTTATAGATAATATTTTGTATTCGTATTTATGTGTGTATAAAAAAATGAACGTTTCTTTTTTTTTGTTTTAAATTTGTTTTAATCGAAATAACGACGTCATTGGATTAAATCAGGGAAGAGAAAATTAGAAAAACGCTTAACTCATCGTCCAATCGTATACTTATAATTTATTTATTGACTCCGTAGCTTGGCATATCCGGTAGGAATCCCCTTAGTACTACCTGACGTCATGCATGGGAAATGTTAGGTCTGGAAACGGTGGAAAATCCCTTTATCAATTCTTCTTCACCCGATGAACATTTTAAAGTAAGAATTCTATTCTTCTCCTTCCTTTTCCGTTGGGCGGAAAAATACTTAGGGGAAATAAACCCAATTTTATTTAGCCGTACGTTTAAATACAGGCATTAAATACTAACAGCAACATTCAGTATTAATTGAAGACTGAGCATGAATTAAAATTAGTCAGGTTAATATTCGGAAGAATGAAAATTGTATTCGTTAATAATAGTGCCGGTTATTATTCTCGGCCAATTTTCTTTTTGGGCCCGTGAGCCGGCAGAAATAATTACGTTAAATTCCGAAAGCAGAATATATAACTTACCGCGAAGGGGTAACTGGCGGTGGAACATTTTTAAAGCCGAAACCGGCTGTAAAAATTCGGCCGTTGATTTACAATCTGCCGACGGTCCTTTTTTTCCGCCGCGCTGAGGGCCGAGAGCGGCAGAAATAAAATCCCATTATATTGGGCCCGAAAATATTTATTGGTCATTTTTTTCGAATCCCGCCTCGCTCGGATCTCTCTCCACCTCCCGTTTTTATTTACCGAACTCGGACACGAAAATGTAAAGACACAAGTCGGCTATCCGGTCTCCGGTCACTTTCCCGACACAACAGTCTGGCTTTAATATTCTTACCGACTAGTTTGCAAGTTTTTTTTATTCATAATACGCGATCAATCCGTTCTAGGATGAAATATTTCCGGTTCCATTGAACGTTATCTTAAAATGTTTGGACAAATCTTCTTTTATAGGAGAAAAACAAATTATGAATCCTGAACCGTCCGGGAGTTAACATTTCGGAAAATTCGGGACATTTATCAGTCTTAGGAAAATACCCTGCTTTCTTTATATGATAAGTATTCTTGCGATTAAATATTCTACTGCAGTTTGTATTTAAACCGCGGCTTCGTTATGCGGCGATGTTCTTAGTCCTGCCCCCATTGAAATCCATTCCGTATCAGTAGGTGGGTAAGTAGTAAACAAAAAGCGAGGGGGTGCAAGTGCATCCCCCGTCGTCGGGATGGCCCCACCAACCACCCCTTTGTGTCGGCCGACAGCTTGACACCGACACCGTTGCGGTTAAATTTCAAAGGATTCCCAGGAAACGTCCCGTTAACGGTTGGTCTATTCCGGTAACCGATGGTCGAAAGTTGCGAGATGTCATAAAATCGATAGTCTAATACGCTGGTCGTAGGCACTGACTTTCAGAACCGATTTTGAAATGCTCCTTGTTTAATATAAATGGGATCACTCGATTATTCGGACCGGCTTCTACCGTGCCGGCGCTAATGTTGGAGTATTAACGGAAATACTATGAGTTTAGAATACCTGTTTTGTGGTCTGAGAGGGGTTGGAATACCGTACATTTCGTGTGCTTCTGTCTCCTCTCGCAGGTTCGTCGGTTTTCCTAGACCGGTTTCGGCTGCTCGCCGTCTTCAGTAGCGGTGTTAGTCACTTTTGGCACTTTGGATGTACAGTACAAGTGACAGCGACAGTGCAGTGAGGATGCCCAAAAACCATCCAAGTGCCAAAACTAACACCGCTACTGAAGATGGGGAGCAGCCGAAACCGGTCCAGCAAAAGACCAAACCAGCGAGAGGAGACAGAAACACACAAAATTTACGGAAATACTATGAGAAGATGATCTCAATAATTTTCTTCCCTCAACTGCATAACTTTGAAATTGTGCCTGGCGTAAACTTTCTACGCGCTAACTGCGGCCCGATATCTTGTTCCGTTCGTGTTCCACCCCGGCCGGACGGAGTTAACACACATGCGGAAATTTGCTGTCCTATCTGGTCGAACAACTTGTAGCTTGTGGGCGGATACGAGACTCGGCGGGGACGAGATAAAGCGAGAGGGGGTCGGCGGCGTCGTCAGGATTAGCCCATTGGCGTTATCTGTGTTGCGAGTAAGGTAAGCGGGGGGGGGAGGCTCAAGATAGCGACCCTCGTTCACGCGTTAGATGCGATTTAGAGGACAACCGGCCTCGACAACCCGCGTAGGGTTACTCTTACTCGAGTCGGAGCATTCCGGCCGCATCTTATATTACCCTGGGGGACGTTTACGCCCGTCGTTGAAACATAATGGGACGTTGGCAGAAGCAGGTGTCGAATAAACGGATAGATATGTGAAGAAGCCTGTCTGCACCACCCCTATTGTCCGTCTTATTTCGTAACAGAAATTTCATATGAAATTTTTTACCTCGTCCGATCGGGAAATTATTTTCGGTGCCGAACGAATTCCAGCTGGAATTATAATTAGGATGGTTCGTAGAATATCTCGATGAAACGTTCAATCATTCTTCTCACGGAGTTACAATTAATCTCAGAGTGAATTGATTAATTTGCGAACGGATCAACGGATGTATATGCATGTTGTTCATACACACTACTAGACTATACATAGACTGAGTTTAGAACATAGCTCCTTCCAGAAGATTCGGATTTACCTGGTGAAAGTACCGGGGTTATTCCACGTCGGGGAGGAGGCTGAGCTCATCCGACAAACCCGACCTACCGTATTGTCGTGGTGGGGAGGGGATTAGGACAGAGCAGCCCTCATTAGACATCATAATAACGGTATTACCTCAAAGCGGCTCCGAGTCTTACTCCAATTATAATGAGGGGGGCTGGCACTAGCAGGACCTCAGATCAACCTGTAAAGCTCAGCTATTGTCTAGTTCCACATTAGCCGAGAGCACTAACCCCTTAGGAGAGAGAGAGGCCCAACATCAGGACCGAGATTAAACCCTGCCACACGACATTTATACATCATATAAGTTCTAAATAGAAAAATAAAAATATGTTGATAGATAGAGCAGTTACGATTTATATGACACACACCATATATTTTTTAAAATAATAATACATGGAATGAATACAGTTGATAACAACAGATGCACACGAATCTGTGTCCTACCGTGCTAATATAGTTTAGAAATACATAGTACAGTAAAAATACATAAAATACTAGTATTTGTTTATTCGCCTGTGGCCCAAGGCCTAGACAAATATTGAGGCCTAGACCGGGTGAAAAGTAAATTGTCCGTGTTTGTGTATAGACGAGTTTGTTTGTATATTGTTGCTAAAATATATTCGGTACGGTGAAAATCTATTTAAAAGGTTGTCGGATGTTAGTTTATTTAAATAAGAAAGGGAAGCATCGCGAAGTACTTGTTAATTGCCCAGCGTCATGAATTAATTGACGGAATACGAATGTTCTCATTTTTTACCGAAGTCCTTGGTCGCGTGTATACATTATTGCTCGTGGCTCTCTCATGGTGGAGAATGGCATCATCTGAACCGCCCGGATTATTAACGGCCGAACCGTTTCTGGACATTAGCCGGCCAATTTGTCCCGAAATTTTTGTTATTTGCTCCCGGCCAAACGGGGTATTATTAAAAGACTGGAAACTGGTTCTCCTATCCAGCGGTTGAGACCTAGAGTCGTTGTTGCGGCCCGTTTTCAGACGCCGTGGGAAATAGGAAGTGGCCATTCTAAAGAATACGGGATTGCGAAATTTGTTTTCCCCTCGTTCGGTCTTTTTTTAACGGCGAAATTGCACCAGCGATAATTCATTTTTCCCTCTCTCTCTCCTTATTTTTATTTTTATCGCCATTGTTGTCACGCGATGGATTCCATTTTTAAGACCGTCCGTAAATTTTCCGTATTCCCGCCCAATTAGAAGATTCTCATGTCCCGTATTGATATTGAGACTAATTATAGAACTGTTCTCCGCAACCGGTTGTTCGCTGATAAATTAACATTTTTCCTCGTGTCAGGACAATAAGACCTTACTTCCGCGACAGACATTCTTATTTTATAGTTATTTTGGAGAATGAAATAAGGCGCTACTTTAGCTATTGGCTTTCGTAATTTGTAGAGACGAAAAACTTATTTCGAACCCATCGTCAGCTGTAGCAGAACTGCTAACCGGTATCTAATAACAGAAAAATATTGTCGACGATGAACGAAATTCCCATAGTACCGAAGCTATATTTAAATAACATGAATTCAGGGAAAGTCCGAAAATTTTGAGGCAATATATGTTCTAGATTCCTCGGGGAAATTATTTTGAAATTTATGTAAAAAATGTAACAGTAATAGTGCCGAACGCGCACAATGGTTTTGCCTGGATTGATATTGAAAGGTGGGAGGGGTAGGGAGGTGGTGTATTACCTACCTATTACCTAGGGGATAGGTAAATAACCTGGGTTTTGAGTTGGTGGGGGCGTTGTAGGTACCTGCTGGGAGGTCAGTCAGTGACCGCCCTAACCCAGTGGCGAGAACACGGCCCTGCGCGCTCCTCTATCGACACCCCCTTCCAGCCCAGTTTCTGTTCGGCCCTTTGTCCTTTCTGTCGTCTGCCCGTGTTTCTAGTTTTACCCTTCGCCGTCTGCCAAATTAAGGGCGCCAGTCTCACGCTTTCACTTCTCTCCCTTGCGTCTCCGCCATCATCAGTCTCTTCGCCTGCTTCGGAGTCGTCCGACCCCAGGTAACGTGACAATGTTAATAAACTCTCTAACGGGTTGGGGAGTAACCGAGAAATCGTTTACAGGGCGAGTGTAAGACGACCGACTTTTATATTTAACAGTAATATTTCAAATTTAGTTCGGGCTTCCTTTAAAAAAAAGACACTTTCCGAAACACCCGTCAGTATTTTTCGAATCGCAATCTGTACTTGGCTTATACGTTTATTTGTGGTCGAAAAAAGGAAAATTGCGCCGTATATAAATTGTATTTTCGAAGGAGGCTGAACATTTTGCGCATTCCAGTATCGAAATGCTAAGCTGGTTTTTTTGAAAATATCATTAAGAGAGCCTCGGGATATAACGTAAAACGTTATCGACCGAGTGATATTCGAGAATAATAATGAGATATACTTAAAGTGCGATGTCGAGATTATATCTTATTGCTAATAGCAAAATGTGATTGTGCCGGAATATAAACGGAAAATTTACAGCTTGTTACCCGGTACAGCCATAACTGAGTTTTCAGTGTTTAAGAAATAGATGAAAATTGACAGGACGTTGTTGCAAAACGAAAAGTCCGCTCGCTTCTTTCATTAAACGGTAAGGCCGAAGGTGTAAACTGCAGCGGGATTGGTGCAAGAAGAAAAAAGAAAACTTTCGATGGGAAAAAAGAGAGGAGGAAATGAATGGGTGGGAAAACGGGAGGAAAATGCCGTAATGAGATTTGCTGTGACAAACTGTGCTTGTTCTGAGCCCGGCAACAACAGAGGAAAAAAAGGAGGAAGCCTTTGTTGTTTCATTCATCGCTGGGAAAACCTTGGCCAGTAGGACAAGAAAAAAAAGGAAAATTTGAACAATAGACACTTTCCCGTTTCCCTGCCACGTTCAAATATCTCGAGAGCTTTTTATAACTTGATTGTGCAATCTGTGTTTTCACTGGAGAGCTGTGCCTCTAACATAATTGATGGATTTCAACGTTGTTCCAGTACAAATCGTAGAAATGAATTCACTTTGATTTAATTTCACTGGATAAACAATAATTTAGGCTCCCTGGATAAACGAACTAACATCAACTTGGAAGGAACAGTTTGTCACTATAATTGTTCTATCGAGTCTCGAGTTTTAGACTAAAAGCCAAAACAATAAAGCCAAAATGGATAAAATAGGCGGATTGACAAAGGACTCCTCTCCCATTCTCCGGCATCTCACGGCGGTGCCCGTGCCTGTGCCCAACCAGAGAACGGGAGAGCCGACGGGCACAAAACCGGTTTGAGCCATGGAAACATTGTTGATAAAACTGTGGAATGACGATGGCCCCTTTTATGCCCGCTTCCAGAATTCAGAGCATCTCGCCCCCAGTCTACCGCTCTCGGGGTATAAAAATCCTTCTGACTTCTGACTCGGAACTACGGCATTTTTCAAACCGCTCCCTCGCGGAAAACCCTTCGTATTTCTTTTAAAGCAGTATACCAGCCTCCAAATTTTAAATTTAAATAGTAGGACTATATAAGGAGGACAGTTTGTTTAAACGTTTCGTAGCTCACAACAAATACAGCTTCTTGCCATCCACACAATTCTCGAATACTTGCTCTCATCTACTCTAATTGTAGTTTAATTGTAGTTTGTACCTTGCCGAATAGTTGTACCGACTATTTGACAATAGGTAGTAGACACGAAACTATTTTCGCTTATGATATTGTGGGGGAGGGGGGAGTTAAGGCTCCTCGCCATCGTCAGTAGCACTTCATCACTAGGTACTGCTAACGTTCAACAATATGAAAACGTTTTGTCAAGACTCCGAGTGTAATAACAATAATTGATTCTTTGAAGCTAAAGAAAATTGTATTATACATGGCTTACAGCCAAGAATGTACATTGGAAGGTGCTTGAACAATGCCGATAGTAACAGGTACCGGTGACTATGACCAATGAATACGACAATAAATAGCAGCGGCTGTGACGATGGCTCAAAGACTCTGGTACACGCTCAATCCTATATAATGACCGCGATGATAAATTCAAAACCAAATTATGAGAGACCCGAGCAATCATCCGTAATTATCCACTGTAATTAAGCACCTTAATTACTGATTAATTCGAGTCTCAATGTTTCGCCCACAGTTCGAAATGCTTTTGAAAGTACTACAGGGTCCCTTCTGAATCTAAACTTTCCGAACGACACTTTGTACACTTATTTTTGTTTATCGGAATCTTCAATTTGGAGACTGCCGCTACAACTTGCATTTTTATAGAAGCGCTACCTGTAGTGGAAGTATTTCTCGATTCGATTATGGCTTGCGAGTTCTTTCCTTTACGGCCAAATAGACTGCTGAGTTTATAACCCCGTCTATAACTCTAGGATGTAATGAATTTCTTTTTCATTTTCGAAAATTACGGCATCGTTTTATGGTCCGTTTTACGGCCAATTCACCTCGATGTATAGCGGTCGGAAGTCGGTGTAAAATATTTCGAGTACGAGAGTATTCTTTCAAAAAATGCTTAGCGAATTGACATTGATTATTCTTCGAAAACACAAAATTATCATTTTGTGTCTGACTAAGTATTTTTTGTTCACAGGTATGCTCTGTAGGAGAGCGTGATGCAGAGATCTCACAGCAATGCCTTATCAGCCTTTTACCTTTTATTTTTGTCTACTCCAATTTTCGCCGGTAAGTACTACTGTTTATAATATACGAACTAGCTATAAATAATTTTGAATGTCTTTCGAATATGACTAAATTCTCGCCCTCTAATTTTGTAAAATTAACTCTTCAAATACGGTACAATTCTCGATTTCGTGTTGCTGAAACTTTTATTGAGCTACCTTATCTGGGAGCGATATTTATTTACATTACTGTGAAACCGTAGTATGGCAACCGAAATATGTTTCTTGTTTAACGGTTTCAGAAATCGGTATATGGTTCACGCGATCCCCGGAGCCAATAGTTGTCCCCTTGGGCGATGACGTCGTGTTCGAGTGCTCTTTGAACGTGCCCGCGGAGCGCGTGCGATGGCGTCACAACGGGGCCTACCTCAACCACGACCACTCGCCCACCGGCAAGCCCTCCCTCACCAGCAGGCATCTGGTCAAGTTCAACGATGAGAAACAAGAAGGCGACTACCAGGTATGTTATTATTAAATATGCTCGCATTTCGGGGATATATATGCAAACGCTTCTGACGCAAGCTGGCCATGGCCATCCGAGTGTTGGTAAAGTAGACAAATAATTGGCATTCTAGTAGTATAAATATATTCCGAATCTTTTGAGTCGAAATTTTAAAATTAATCGAAACAGTTCGCCGTCGTAGGAAGGGAGCCGGTTTAGCGATATTTGTGCGTTGAGATGTGGTTTAAATATTGGGAGTGGAGAAAGCAATTGGGGAAGGGAAGGGAGCAGGTAGGGCCGAGGGTGCTTGCCTACTCGTCTAGTCCTATGGGAGGTATACACAGTACGGTGGCTGCTAGAAAAAAAATTTCGGTCACACCGACCTGGCTTTCCGACGGGCGGGCTACAATTCAGGCCACCATTTTGGAAGTAATACATACCTGTAACCATTCTTATCCCTATTATCGATTGTTATTTTGTACCGCATTGGCAGAAGAACGGCCGACAGATGATTTTTAAATTGGAGAAGTCGGAAATACTTGAAATCGGAAATTACGAAATACAGAGGCATTATTTTATACAAATTTCAGTAGTATATCGTAATTTTCATTTACTTTTATTATGTAACAGAAAGAACGTTCGCAAGTAACAGAAGTCGTAAATGAAAATAGAATAAACAAAATACAAAAATGAATAGAATTTACTCAGCTCGAAGACGTCTTAATAATTAATAATCTTTTTTTACATTAAATACATTTAATGTACAACTGTATTAGTATACAGATTTTGTATTATTAATATCTGGAAATTTATGAGGGCATGAAAATAGCTGCAAGTTGTTTACAGTATAGTTATATTGTACGTATGTTATACATAAAATATCTGTGCTGATCTGAATTTAATTCGTTTCAGTGCGTGGCATGGTTCGGGGCCTCCGCTTTGGCCAGCATACCGGCGAGACTGACGATGGCGAAACTCCAACCATTCCTCTACCAACCGCATAAACACTTCAGGGTGACCACCGGCAATACTGTCGCCATCAATTGTCCGCCTCCCGTATCAACCCCGCCGGCTTTCATACAGTACAACCATAGTGATCGAGTCCTCCCAAGTAATTATTTTTAATCTTCTAACTATCCGCAGACATAATCACTCGTCTGCGAATTTAAAATAAATAAAATATAATTTTTGTATTTAAGATATATGAATAAATAAATAATAAAAAATAAATAAATAAATTGTTATTTATTATATATAAAAATATTATTTTAATAAAAAAAGGGGGGGAAACTAGTGGGTTTCTCCTCTAATTGTAGACTATTGTAGCTAGTGATTTCATCAATGTTGCTTATTGTATAATTTTACAGTTGTAACAATAAAAGAGACAAAAAAAAGATATATGAGGGAAGGTTACAATGTTTGCACTCGTATTCAGATGTATCCAGTGCCTTCTCAATCACTGTATTACTAACGGAATGCAGTGAGCGCAAATGCGAATGCATTAATATTCGTCATCATTGAAAGCAGTATTTAACTTGTTGAATATTTTGTTAACAGCATCGAATATTCTACCAACTACTGGGACTTTACTGTTGACAAATGTTACATCGCGCGATTCCGGTGTATACACTTGCTCGGCCAACAACTATATTACCGGTAGAATCATCAATTCTCCGCTGAATGTCACGCTGACTGTTATTCCGCCTTCTGAAAAGGAACCTCCAACGTTCTTGACACATCCACAGGCGAATTATGCCGTCCAAGCAGGTAAAGTTAAATAAGTAATAGTGTCCCTTGCTGTTTAACCATGTTTGGATGCTAATAGAGAGATTGTTGCTATGTCCCTTATACAACAGAGACTACTCAATGTATAAAGACAAAATTATAAGTAAATACTTCAAAATAGTACAAAGTGTATGTTTTGCTGATTCGGGGAAGTATTTAATTAAAGGATTGTTGAGTTATTCGAGTGTTTGTTGGTTAGGTCAGAACGTGAGCCTCGAGTGCAGTGGGGTAGGCACTCCCCCACCGAATGTAACTTGGAGGCGAGTTGGAGGAGCCCTACCCAAAGACAGAGTCAATTGGACGGTAGGAGCATTGAGGCTGATCAATGTCCAACCTTCTGATCAGGGCAAATACATTTGTGAACTCAGCAATGGTGTACCACCTCACCTTCCTCTTCTGGTCACTCTTATTGTACAAGGTTTGTAAAAGTAGTGTTAATAAACAATAAACATTTAATAACATACATAAATATATATATTACTATACACAAGTACTTATTCTGCATGATCATTTGTTAACACTCGAGGAATTTTCTTAAATCATTGAGCTCATTTAAAGCAAAGTAATGTAATGGAAGTAGTTCATATTATTGGTGTACCTGAATGTTTTCAGAATGTTATTTAGTTTTATCTTGAGCTAGCCGGCTGGAGTTAATCAATGAGCAAAGGTACATTAGTGTAAATGTTTACGCAATGTTTGTGTAATGGGTTAATTTTTGTGTTATTTACTCTAACTACTTAAATATATACAATTTTATTTGCGGTCAGAATTCTATTTTGAAAATTAATCCCAGTATAAACATGTTTATACATATATGAATGTTCTGGTGGTTGGTGACTTTTATCCGTTAGCCAAATACATAATTGTTACCTTGATATAAATGTTCTACCAGTTGATAGTTGAAATTCAATTATAGTATAGCATTATAATGTTTAGAACTGTTACAATTTTTTCTAATGTTGTCTTTCTTTCATAGTACCACCCATTATAACTAAAGGGCCGGAAAACTCAGTAGTTGAAGAGGAGAGCAATACAGAATTAAATTGCGATGTGGAAGGTTCACCTGCTCCCAATATCACTTGGCTTCTCAATGGTGACCATGTTGACAACGACTCGTACATCTCTACTAAAGGTAGTTAAAAAATATTTTACTTATATTTTGAAAGTATCATTTTACATTGTAGTTATAGTTTTTTACTAATCTCAACATCGGGTTTCAGGTAGTAAGCTCATTATTAGTCACATACAGAAGAAGCATGCGGGGATTTACCAGTGCTTTGCCTCCAATCCTGTGGGAATGGCATACAGTTCTGCAATGCTACAAGTATCTCCCATTCAGGTCACGGCTCATGGAGGTCTTGATGCACAACCAGAAAGTGAAGAACCAGAATTTGAAGGTAATCTAATTTTTTTTTCAAATCTCCTTTTTTACTTGAACCCATGATAAATTAATCTTATATAAATGTCTAATTTGCCGTGCAATTCATAAATATTATTAAATGATGTATGAATATATTTTGAGAAGAACTCATTTTTGAATATTAACCATATTTTTGTACATTGTCCAACAGATTCCTCAGAAATGGTGAATGTAATGCCAACCGCTGGAAGGGGCCATGGCAAGAAAGATCATACAAGGAAGGGAAAAGGGAGAAGGAAAGAAAAGAAACATAAAGGGAACAGTGAGTATTGCTTTCAAAAATCAATAAATTATTAAAATTACTGTTCATTTTCAAAATAAAACAATTAGTGATTAAGTAATCAGATTTAAAAAATTTATTGTTTTCCTATTATTTATAACTTGCATTCTTATACCAGGACATTATGGTAAAATGCATTCAAATTACTAAATTAAGTTCTATTTTCCTAACTATGTTTATGACTTGGCATCATATTGTACAAACATTAGTTCCTTCTAATATTTCCTGAATACTAATTCAAACATGTTGCAAATGTACTTTATTATTTTATTAGACATAATCTCAAGCAAAATTATAAATTGAGCAAATTAAGAAAAAATGTGTTCCTATGTGGAAATAATTTTTCAGCGGGATTGCCGGGTAAAATGTTTTGTTTTTTTTTAAATCATTGATGATCACTACAATTGTTGCAGCAGTGATGATACCGCCATCGAAGCCAAACGTAACCAGGTTGACTGACAACTCGGTGATGGTTAGGTGGAGTGTACCGGCAAATACCGGGCTCCCAATACAGTTTTTTAAAGTACAATATCAGGATCTGAATTCTAAAGGGAGCAAGTGGATGACCAGCAATGAAGACATCGCACCTCACATACGCAGCTACGAAGTTGACTCTCTTACTACCAACCACTATTACAAGTAGGAATCACTATGATAACAATATTATTTCCTAGTAATTATAACTAATGGTTGTTTAATAACGGTGCTTAATTCTGTTTCCAGATTTAGGATAGCGGCTGTCTATTCCAATGACGACAATAAACTCAGTAGAAATTCGGGTAGATTTTTCCTCCAACAAGGCAATGGGAAGAACAAGACTCCATTGTACCCTCCACAACTGACTCATTCTGAAGCTCTCAGCCCAACATCAATAAAAATTCACTGGGAGGTAATACTATTTAACAGACTATTTAATCCCCAAGTACACATTGTAACAATGAAGTTGCAATACATATTAACCGCTTAAATATGTAAAATCGGTAGTGTAATTTAAAAAATTGCTATTGCACTCTTTCCCTTATATGTTGAGCAAGTTTAAATTAAACTCCATTTGGTTAGTCCTTTATTGACAGTTTTTTTTTCACTTCTAAACTAAAACTAAAAATACCATTCTGCCCCATTAACCTATTTCGTTCTTTCCTTTTATTCAAAATTTGTTTCTTCAATTTCACCAATAATAATGGAATTTTATTGTTGCACCCTGTATAGTCAGTATGATTGTAATACTTTCCACCAAGCATTTCAGTATTGCATATATTACATCCATAATAAAAAAAATGTATTTATCAACACGACATAATCATATGACACATTGAGCACTAATAAATATGGGAATAAAATGGCCTGGACAGTCGCTTAATAATTTTTTTCCTTCAAAACAGTATTTGAACACTGTGATGGCTCCTGTGGACGGTTTCTACGTGTATTACCGGGCGACAACAACAGCCGGGGACTATATAAAGGCGACGGTCGAGGGTGAAGACGCCAGGTCTTTTGAAATAACGCACCTCGTGCCAGACACCGCCTACGACATCAAGCTGCAGAGCTTCACTGTAGGCCGCGCTTCCGATTTCAGCCGGATCCTCACCTACAAAACTCAGAGTAAGCCAAAACTTTCATTTTTCTAATTCAGATTAAACTGTAGAAAGCAACTTATACTACTTTTAAACTCCCTTTGCATATAGGCTTGTGGACATATGAGAATTCAGATGAATTAACTTAAGTTTTTCTCCACTGTCAGAGTGCATTCTGTTTCAAATTTCAGCGATATTTACAATTGTACTAAATTCTGCACTCCGAGCCAATATTATTAAACAAATCCCATTGATGGTGTCAAAAAGCCAGAATTGATCTAGTTTGCAACACAAGCAAAACCAGTAATGGAATTTAAAAAATGGCTATTGCTTTTCCCTTATATGTTGAGCAAGATTAACCTCCATTAAAATCTATTCCTAAATAAATCTATTTTTAAATCTATTTCTATATAAATTAAAGAAACAGAATGGTATATTTCTAATTATATTTTTATAAATCTGAAATGTGAATAACACTTAGTAAAAATTTGTATATCATTTTTTACATTTATATAATGTAATGAAAAGATGTAATAATTTTGTTGTCCTTGTCACCACAATTTCAAAGATAACAGGGTCTGATCCGATGTTGAGATTATTTGTAAATATATTTGTAATGGATAAATATATTACAAACAGCCATAATAATATAATATATTATATTATTTGAATTTGTAATATATTTTGTATGAATGGTTTTATTAGCAACATTATTCAAATTTACTGAAATGTTACTAGTCCACAAAGAACTTGGAAATATTTGTATCCTGTTTGTATGTCTTGTATGATCAAGCATGGAGGACCTTAGTCCCACAAAAAAGGAATTTTTTTCTTCTTGTAACCACATTACAAGTTTATTATTATTGTAACTAGTGGGAGACTTTGCCTGCATTTTTATGTCTCGATATTTTTCACAATCTATTTCTGTTATAGTGATCGTAATTCCACTATTTTTTTAAATTGTCGGCTTTAAAATTTGCGTGATAATTTCAATATTATGTTTTTCAGAGGAGCCGAATGCGACAACCGCTCCGGTTCCGGAAGTGATTGGGGTCAGTGGCCTGGAGAGGATTGAGTCCAGTAGCCACAGCCAACTGTATTTCGTTCTTGGGGCAGTCACCACCGGGCTGACACTTCTGTTTTCATTGGCCGTCGCTATATGCATATGCTACAGGAGGTCCATAGCCAGTGACGATCAAGGTACTCCAATATAAATGTTATCTGTAGTAAGTAAGAGCCCGGTTGGCTGGCTGGCTGGTAGGTAGCACACACAAGTTCATAGAAGAGTTTCAATACAAACAGTGACAAACGGGCAATGAGAATAAAAATGTGAATACCGACTGATGAATTTCTTAACTACTTGTGTCATTATGTTTTATGGAATTTTCACAAATTGGCTAACACTCTAAAAAATAGTAAATAACTCGCATGCGTGCAGTTGAACCCGTCATTAAAATATGTTGTCGGATATACAATTTTTAATTAATTTTACAGACTGTGGAGAGAGCTGTGACAAAAGCAGGGGAGTGGATCCAGGATTGACAATACAACAGCTTGAACCTGTCACAATGAATATGTATGTGCACAGCAACAAAGTGAATGGCAGGTCAGGCAATGGTTTTGTACCCCGAGCAATGAACATAACAAATAATCCACTCGCGGATTCCGAACAGGATAAAGTAAGCATTAGAAATAATACCAGCATTTTTAGAATACAAGATAGTATATTATTTGTGATATTTATTTTGAATTTCAAACTAATATAATTAGAAGCAATGACAATTACAACAATGAAAAACACTCATATTTTCCAACTATTGAGGGTGCAGAATGTGAAAATATTTTGCAATTGACCAGGGAGTTGAAATATGCTCACTTTTTAACACTGTAAAAGAATCATTAAAAAAGGAGGAATTCTGAAAAAAGGAGTTCTGAAGGAACACCAATGAATGTGCTGAAATTGGGCAGTTCTGCTTAAACTAGTTAAATATTAAATATTCGTGTGGCCTTGTATTATGTTGCAGAATGTTATGGAAATGTCCTACATGACCAGTCAGAACAACAACTGTTCGGCTGAGGGCAGGAGCAATATAGAAGAGGAACTGGACCTGGACGCTATGAAGTGTAGGGGCAGTTGGAGAGGAGGAGCCACCAGGGTTCCAAGGACTGGAGAAAATTATGTTTAGTCGGGCATAATTTGTTGTGAATTCAGCTACAGTACTGGTAATCAACGTGTGCCTATGTATGTGAAAATCAATTAACTAATGGACAAAGTGTCCAATCAATTTCTGTTATATTTTTTTAAATCTGTGATCATATTGATTTGATATCTGAAGGAATAATATCAAGGGTGTGATCCTCTCACTTGTGTCAGGAGAGAAAGAGAATGCCGATAATATTCCATACATTTTCATGAAATACTAAAGTATCATAAATTAAGAAGGAAATAGTTGTTTTCAAAATGTATATAAGTTTAAAATATTTCTACAAAGATATTTTTGTTAGTATTACACGTATTAATTGTGTACATTCATGCATGTTGTTTGCCAGAACTGCTATTTTGTTTGTAATTAATTGATTCCTATAACTATTTATTTCGCGGTTTTATTTATTGACGAGCGAATTTGTGATCCTTATTGTGACTTGTATAGTGATAAAGAGAAGAGTTTAGATTTTGTTTATGTTTGTTCCCCGAGGGAACATTGTTTTTATGCGTATGTAAAATAATTTTCTATTGCATGACTGTCCATCTAAGGCCTCAGTGTCAGTGTGTGTTGTGTGGAGGGCATAGCTACTACTACACTTTAAAGCTGCCATCTTAATTAATAAAATCTATTTCTATATAAATTAAAGAAACAGAATGGTATATTTCTAATTATATTTTTATAAATCTGAAATGTGAATAACACTTAGTAAAAATTTGTATATTATTTTTGTACATTTATATGATGTAAAGAAAAGCTGTACTAATTTTTTGTCTTTGTAACCACAATTTCAAAACTAACAGGGTCTGATCTGATGTTGAGATTATTTGTAAATATATTTGTAAATATGTATGAATGGTTTTATTTAATTTGATGTGGAGTGATTTACAAGTTGTTTGATAATAGGCTGATATGTAAAAGAATTTGTTATAATCTTTTTTAATACTGTAATGAAATGTTTAATCTTGCATTTTAGTCTTCTGCTGACATAGTTCCTAAATATCCTTTGGAAGGGTAAATAACTTAATGTGCAGTAATACACGTGGTACTTATTGTTCATAAGTTTTCAATTTGTCAACATCTATTTTTATTTTCCCAGACTGCACAAAACTCAAAATATATGAATGTTAACTACTTAATTACAATGTGAATATATTTATTAAGATTTTGTAATGAATGAGGGCATTGTTCAGAGTGCGATGTTAAATTGTACCATAAAAAAATGATTTGACATAGATTTTATGAACTGTATAATTATATTGTTGATCGAGAGTGATTTAATGTTGATAAATTAAGAACATTGTATAAACATCTGTAAATAATTAAAACTTGAAATTATTTTATTCGATTGGGAGCAATAACCTCCCTTAACGCTGAACTTGCCATATCAAAAGGCCTTGCCAATGTTAAATATATAATAAAGTTTAGTTTGTACTCCATTACACGATGCAATATTTGTATGAAAATACAATCAATTTTTTAAAAGATATATTGATTTTTTCCTATCATAACCAGCAATTTAGAATACTTATTTAGTAAAGGTAAGTACAGTTGATTTTTTGTATTAATAATTTTCCATTAATTTCCAACAATCCGTGAATTCATAATTCTACGTGTCAATTAGTAAAAGAAAATAATCAAAATTAAAAAGGCTATTATCTGTTTAATTCTAAAATATTAATGCATAGATATTCCTATAATATTAATGCAAAAATACAAGGACAATCATAGTACCGGAACGCCCCTGTAGATGGCAGCACCGAACGGATAATGTCAAACCCACATAACCCCTATTCCGAACGTAGTTCCGAAAATTCCCTGTAGAGGGCAGCACCGGACAGACGTCAAACCCTTGTTCGGAAGTAGTTCTGAAAATTCCCTGTAGAGGGCAGCACCGGACAGACGTCAAACCCTTGTTCGGAAGTAGTTCTGAAAATTCCCTGTAGAGGGCAGCACTGGACGGGCGTCAAACCCTTGTTCGGAAGTAGTTCCAAAAATTCCCTGTAGGTGGCAGCACCGGACGGACCCCTTAATTTTTGTGACACTAGCGCCCCCCTGAGGGTGGTGCGGCAATGCACTTAATTTTTGTGACACTAGCGCCCCCCTGAGGGTGGTGCGGCAATGCACTTAACTAAAGTTCGTTGGGTACAAGTGCACCGACAAACTAGCGCCCCTTGAGGGTGGTGCGGCAATGCACTTAACTAAAGTTCGTTGGGTACACGTGCACCGATAAACTAGCGCCCCTTGAGGGTGGTGCGGCAATGCACTTAACTAAAGTTCGTTGGGTACACGTGCACCGATAAACTAGCGCCCCTTGAGGGTGGTGCGGCAATGCACTTAACTAAAGTTCGTTGGGTACAAGTGCACCGATAAACAAGCGCCCCTTGAGGGTGGTGCGGCAATGTACTTAACTAAAGTTCGTTGGGTACACGTGCACCGATAAACTAGCGCCCCTTGAGGGTTGTGCGGCAATGTACTTAACTAAAGTTCGTTGGGTTCACTTTTTTCAATAAATTTTGGATCAACAGGAAAAATTTTGAAAGAAATATAATATAAATATTATATATATATATATATATATATATATATATATATATTTTTTTTTTTTGAAGCTATTTCGTCGACCTTCTGTTCTCTTTATACAAATTGCGATATTTTTCACTTAGTGCCTCAAATTAAAGAGAGGTAAAAAAATTCAGTTTTGACGCTAATTTTTCTCTAAAAATTAATGTTGGGAAATAAATTGGGAAAGGGGAATGTGAGCTGTGATGGAATACAAATAAACATGTTCTTTTAAATATATCGTATTTATTTTGTCGCATAAGGTAATACAAACTAAACTTGAATTACATTTAACATTAGATATCTACCTACGGTTACCTAATAAGTCCCTAAATAAAAAAAAATATATAGTAAAGTTAGTTTTTTACATAGTAAAATTTGATCTTTATTTAGAGCGCTGGGATTTAGTAATGATGATAAATTATTTTTTCATGTTTCAGGCGTTGCTAGGGGTTGTTATAGTTACGAAGAAAAATTTTCAATCTAGCCCACATATTTTTCGAAGAACAGTGAGAGAGACGCGCGGGTCTCCCTTACCCCGATTGGGGGAAGGGTCGGTAAAGAAGGTGGGCGATATCAGACCGTCCTGGGTGATGTAGTTAAGAAATTTGACGAGCACCGTAATAATTCTGCAAACGGGAGCCGGTAGAGGGGGATGGGAACGGCGTCAGAGGTCTAGATGTGCGAGGGCTTCGTCAGGGAGCTGGTCCTGATGGCCATCGAAGACATGGATGAACCCGGAGGGGCGACGACGCGCCAGATCGTAGGCTGGATTAGGCCGAAGCTCCCCCTCCATGAGGCGTACCTCAACAGAGACCTCGTCCCCTTGGTCCACGTCGCGCTCAAAACAGCCCTCCAGCACAATTTGGTACACCACCGTGCCGGTCACTACAGCCTCCCTGAACAAGCAAAAACAACCACTGGAGCCCAGTCAAAATGCTAAGACAACTCCTTGTAAATAAAAAAAAATTATAACATTACTATTGCTAATTTAATATACCTGTTTTGTGGTCTGCGAGGGGTTGGAATACTGTAGGTTCGTGATGTTTCTGTCTCCTCTCGCTGGTTTGGTCTTTTGCTAGACCGGTTTCGGCTGCTCGCCAATCAGGATCACACCCGCCCAACCACCGCACCATCCCCTTCCGACAATCTGACTCACACTTAGAAGACGGATTAACAAAATCCGAAGACAAACATAACCCCCAATAACAATAACAGAACACATATATATATGAACGACTGATATACTGACAAACACTACAGTAGATGTGAAAGTGACAGTGCAGTGAGGATGCCCAAAAAACATCCAAAGTGCCAACAGTGACTAACACCGCTACTGAAGATGGCGAGCAACCGAAACCGGTCTAGCATAAAACCAAACCAGCGAGACGAGACAGAAACATCACGAACCTACAGTATTACTATTGCTGTTTAACCTTCATTACTGTTAAAGTACATATAATTACACAAGCTTAATGTCCCTAGTTGAAATAACAGTTAACACACCTAGGGAGTCTTAGGTTATAACCCGGACTCTCCTTTGGTTAGGTTCTAACCCAAGTCCGATTGTAAACTGCGAAGTCTGACCCACTACGAAGTAGCTACGACTGAAAGTTAAATCGGCGGTTCATTTCGTGACAAATAGACGCGATGTCGGTATGCGGTGGTTGCGTTTTTCATTTTACGTGTCGCTTTTATAGGCCCGCCTTTGGAACAGGTTCCCGAATCCAGACAGATTTGTATGAAAATGCGGAGAACGCGACCTCTCCAAACTACGAAAACTCCCTCACAACTCAAGGCTGCCTTCCACTTCACAACACCGAACGGAAGCCAACAGTGTACATACAGAAACGTAAACGTAAAAAATAGTTGTTATTAGAACACAGTGCAATAAATATTAAAATACAACTGCAAATCGGTGTTTCAATTATTAAAAGTTAGGGTGCCCGAGAGTTGTTTGTGTGCTGACTGAAATCATCGATTCAGGTAAGCTGTATTAATAACCATTAATATTAACTATTTTATACTTAAACTGAATTAACAAAATTAATAGCTTATTCCTATCAAGCGGCCACTCTTAATGCCATCTTTACTTTATCTGCTAGTGAATTCTATAAGTACCTTACTAAGTACTAAGTAGTAGTAGTAGTAAGTACTATATTACTGAGGGAATACCACTGGCGATTGCTCTATTGTCATATAAAATAAAACAGTTAACTATCATAGAATACACGCCTCCGTGTCCCTCCACACACATTAGCTACACAAAGTAGTGTGTATTAAGTTCAAGATACCAGTGTTAAATCTTTTTTTTTGTTCATTGTTGCCGTTCGTCCGATAACTCAAAATTTATAACATTATCCACCTAAGTGTGTTGCAATCAACGCGCTGTGTTGACGAATGAAAAATCCATCACAATAAAAACTTTAACCTGATTTTTTCTTTCTTCTAGTCGAGACAGCGGCGTGATGTACGTGTTCAGGTGGTACAGGGAAGGATCACTGGTCATCCTCATATGTCTGGCCATCATCATCTACTTGCTGATGCAGAGGAGGAAATACCACCACTACCCGCCGCTCCTCCCGAGGCACACATACGTCATCCTATAAAAGTAGAATACAATTTCCCATACAATCCCATCATATACATACATACATACATACATAATGCTACCTTATCTTAGGCAAATAACAGCACCGGCACATTAACGCGACAGTAGTTGTGTTTGACAAACGAAAGTGATAAGGAGACAACAGTAAGTGATAACAATGTCGTATTTTGTTCCCAATTTGTACACAGAGTACGGCCAGGAAAAAATTGGTACTAGAACACAGATGGCTTGCAGATTTCACCGACAAAACTATATAACGAATTATAAATTATAAATATATAATTTCAATATAAATCTTAATACGCATTTCGTCCCAAGAGTACACGAATAATATAAAATTACATCGGCGTCCGGAACAACAATTTGTATTTATGGGAAAGTAATCGCGAAAAAGTCGGGTTATTCGAACGAACATCTTTTCATTAATAAAATAAAAGATGTTCGCCCGAACAACGTTGTTACAAATTAATGTTTTACAAGTTAACCTACCACCTACGGCGATAAAATAGGATGTAAAGTACTTACTGTAAGTCTGAAAATTTAAAACTTGTAATTAGATACCGTTAAATAAATCAATTTTTAAAAAGCAGTTTTTTTGTCTCAATTGGATAAAAGTTTCTCTTAATCTAGTCCCAACATCAACGCTAAGTTCTATGAAATGAACCAGAATTTCGCTCTAGGACATGTTCGAGAGCTACGTTCTTATATATCATTTCTTGGCGTTGGAAGTTTATTTCAATATCCGATAATAATTGTCGTCAAGTCTGGTAACAATTATATTAAAAAAAAATCAGGTGATTAATATCGTTGACGGGATTAAAACGACTCAAAGACATGTGACCCGCACTAATTGTTCGGAACTAGTATTTTTATACGGTATAAACAATAAAAGCCGAGTTCTGTTGATTGGCCGTATGTCGGTGAAGCTGGTGGTGAGAGCTGTGGAGTTGCTGAAGGAGCCGAAGGGGTCGACGGCGATGAAGATAGTGAGCTGGGTGAGGAGCAATCAGGACGAGAAGAGGAGGGACCTGGTGCTCGAAGTGAGGAGGGCCCTGAAGAAGGCCGTCCAACAGGGACTGGTCGTACACAGGGCCGGCAAATACACCCTCAACAACAACCAGAAACACACCAAATATAAATCCGACAGGGAGAAAACCGAACAGGAAAATCAAGAAAAATAAATTGGCAGTCTTCCCAATAACGCCTAGCCGATTCCCCCTAAATCGACTCCATTCATATATCGATACATCTTCACCCTTCGATATTTCCTATTTTTCCCGTTCGCACCTTTTTTTGTTCCCATTATTTCTGTTCGCCTTCACAAATTTGTCATTTGATATATCGATATATGGCGTCACCTCGTAATAATAATCATAATCGATTCGTTCTTAGGGGATCGAGGTTAGGTGAGGCCGATGAAGGAAACTCTGAACTGCGGCGTTGTATTTCCAAAATTTAATAAGAATAAACGTTGAAAACAACAAGAATTAATAGTGCTCGTTGTCTTTGTTCCGCGCTGCTGCGTATTTATCCATCTGGAAATTATTTTTCCTGAACTAAGCGGATAAGAAGAGTGTCGATTAATTAAGAGAAATATTTCAATTTCTAATTCATAACCGATCAATGATCTTACCTCGTACCGATTAAACTTTACTCGAATTAATAAATACGCGGTATAAAGGAGCCGAGATTAGTCTTAGAGTGGAAAAAATTTCCATTTACACGTTCAAATAAAATAAACAAAGGTAGAGTAGTTTGTCAAGGAGGATCGTCCGAGGATCGTACGAATAATTCCCGTTCACGTAACGCTTTGTTTAATCCTGGCAATATGAAAAGAAACAAATAAAGAGATTTTGACATATTTAAAACCGGTGTTAAACGAACGATTATAACGGCGTTATAAAAGTGGCCGTGAACCGGGTCGACCGCAGTGGAATCGTTATGGAATACGTTACCGCAAACGACTGCGAGACCGTCGTCGAAAAATGGTTCGCCGAATCGAAAGCGACGCTGTTGGACTACGAAATAATAGGGAACGATTCGTCGATGGGGTTTCTGGGAAGCACGCAGACCCTCCGCCTCAGCGTAGAGCACGAGGGACGACTGAGAGAGCTGCGGCTGTTCGTCAAAGTCGTTCCCGAAGGTAACGAATTCCTCAAGGAGTTCATAACGCGCAACCAGTGTTCCCGCAAAGAGCACACCTTCTACAGCCAAATAGCGGCACACCTGAGCTTCCGGGACAGCGTCAAAGTCTTCCCCAAATGCTTCGTGTCGAGGGAGAACGAAGTAATGATCATGGAAGACCTGATGGGGCAGGGCTACAGGACGAGAGAGCCCAGGGAGTGTTTGGACGGGGAGCACTGCGAAAAAGCGTTGGAGGCCGTGGCCGGACTGCACGCGGCCTCTCTCGTTTGGGAAGAGCTCAACGGTACCACCCTGGACGCCCTATATCCGGACCTGATGACCGAGTCCTACTACGCCAGGGCCGAAAACAATCCGGGATTCCACCACCTGACTACGTCGACGAGGGCGGTCAAGATGATATTCGAGCGATACGCCGGGGATCGGCCCCGGGAGCTGATCGAAGAGGCGTTGGCCCTCTACGAGGGCCTTCCCGAGCTGCTCAACCCCTCGGCCGAACACCGCAACGTCCTCTCGCACGGAGATCTCTGGTGCAACAACATTATGTTCAACTACGACGGCAGAGTGAAGTCCGCGTGTCTGGTCGATTTCCAACTGATGCGCTACAACCCGCCCGCCCTGGACGTGCTCTCTCTCCTCTACCTGAACACCGAGGCGGAGTGGAGGACTAGCAATATGGAGGCCCTCCTGGGCCACTACTACCGAGCGCTGAAGACCAAAATAGCCGAGGCCGGCCTCGACCCCGATCGCCTCATTTCCTGGAATCGGTTCTTGGAAAGCCGCGACCAGGTGGAGCCCCTCGCTCTGGTCATCGCCACTCTCTTCCTGCACCTGGTGCTCATCGACGAGGCCACGGTCAAGGCGGTTTACGAATGTCGGGCGCAGCTGGAGAAATTCATGAAGGAAGACAGAAACTGGATAGTCAGGGAATCGATTGAGAACGATCCGCTCTATAAACGCAGAGTAGTGGGGGCAGCTTTAGATCTGCTCGATTACTTAGCGAAGAAGAAAACTCGAGTTGAAACGAAATAAGGCGCCGCATCCGACTTCTAGGATTGTTCTCATACAATGTCACCCGCTGTACACTATGTTCACTAATTGAAATAAAGAGTAAATGGTTTTTATTTTTCATAGAAGTCTGATTGTTCTAATCCACACTCTGAGGAGCCTCTAATTACAGTAATTGTACTAATTGTTTAAACATTTTACTAAACTTTAGAGCGTTAGAACTGCAGGGGAAAAATGTGCCTGAGCTAACCTCTAACCCTACGGTACGGTGCAAATAATATGCTTTTCATATTCTGTACCGATTGTTTTCAGCCATCATACGTCAACTTCTCCAATTTGATTCCAATATTTCATTATACTATTCATTATAATGCTCGAAGAAATGTTATTGAGTTAAAATGTTTAAGACAATTACAATAAATATAAGTTTCGTTCGGATAAATTAAATAGAGAGTGGAGTCATGGGCGGAACCGGGTCCCCCATTTTGCATCAAATGTATCTTATCTAGATGGCCGCTGTTTGGTTAATTCTTCTCGCCGGATAACAATGTTTTAACCTACATCAACTATTAAACATTTTAAAATGTATGCTACAGTGAGAACGTTATTTAAAACTTCAATTAACGGAAACCTTTGTAGGTGTTTAAATAGAACAGTTGCTGTATCAACGTCATCGAATAGTTCCACGGTTTGTATCCCACGCCATCGAAGTAATATTCAACGAACACAAACCTGCTTTTCAGTCTTCACAAGTTATTTGATTGGTGTTAATTTTACAGCATGTCAGAAATTATTCCTCCTACCGTTCGTCGCAGCAGTACAACCCCGAAGAGAAGATAAAGTATGAGGTGTCTAAAAATCCTGAAGAATGGAAGTATGTTGCCCGGCTCATGCCTTATAAGTACATTCCAGAACCAGAAAAGAAAGATGAATACCCATCTGGATGGACCATGCCAAACAGTTAGTAAATATAATAAATTACACTCACATAAATTTATATAATTTATGGTATTTCAGGAGTCTAATAAAGGATTAATCAAAATGTAGAAGTTTCTTGTCAATACAATGTCAAAGTTTCAGTGATATACATGAATTTATAAAATTAGCAATCAGGTTTCTTAAATCTGGTTTACAATTGTTTAGAAGCTGCTCTTAATTATGTTTCAACCTTATAAAGTTTGGGTGATTAGTTCAAATGTTTATAGCGTAATAATTTCAAAGGAAACTGTGTTTAAAACCTATGCATATCATTGAAAGGTACAAATTGTTGTAATGACACTTAATTTATTATGTTCTGTATCCTTTATTTTATGATATTTGGACAAATGCAATTAATTACAATGTACCAACAGCAGGAATTAGTTATTAGTAGTGGCATCATTCTGGTGATATTTTATAAGAGAAATCAGTTCCTTTTAGAGGGATCTAATGGATGTAAACATTTCCAAGTGATTAGAATGATCCAGTTATTCAACTGAAAGACAGAACTATATATTAAATAATGTATTTAAAGAACAACAAAACAAAGAGAAATATAAATGGCTATTATCATTTAAGATGTTTTTAATTCAGTTGTTCATTGCAATTGACTTAATCATTTGTATTTGTTTTTTAGTTTCAGATCTTGAAAAGCTTCCGTACTATTTGAGGAGGTCAAAGAATCACATGATCCCTGTGTACCTTCGCATATCACAAAGAGGAATGAGGAAACTCACAGTCATCAGACACGTGAAAGGAGATATTTGGCTTTTTGAAAAAGATTTAAAAGCGTTTGTGGAAGACAAGACCAAAAAACTAATAGGAACTAAAATTGATGAAGTCGCTGAAAAAGTGATAATTAGAGGAGATTATGTGCACTATGTTTTAGAATGGGTTAAAGAGAAAGGTTTTTAATTTTAGGTTAAATTGTTTAGAACTGTATATATAATTTTTTCATATATAAATAATAAATTCGGTAGTTTAAAATTGTGTTTATAATAAATTGTATACCTATTTGAAACCTTCAATTTATTAGACTGTGTTAAATGCAAGGTGTTCTCTTGAAATGTATTAACTGTGTATTAAAAAAATTATTCAATGAGCGTATTATACATTTATGGAAACATAATAAAGTACATGACAAAATAAAATGTTGAGTTTAAATTGTATTAGTAATAGGGATAATTTTGGTAGCCACAATGTGGTTAGGCAATTATATTCTCCTCCAGAAATCATGAAAATAATTAAATAAAATGTTTAAACAGATTGAGCAGAGAAAACCTTGAATTAGTAGGAACTGGTGCCACCTGTTGTCAAGAATGGGAACAGAAAACTAGTCTGACAACTAACTCCCCACTACCTAAATGAGAAAGTAACAATTGTACAATGTGAGAATACATTATAAGGTCAGTAACAGTGGAGCTTACAGCTATGTGACTCAAATTGTTCAATGGTGTTACTTCTCCAAGAGTTGTGCACAATTTTAACTTATCTTTACAATGGTTTGGATTTTTGCTAACAACAATGAAATACAAACAGGGTTTCTTGGCAGTGTGTATTTCAACAAGTATCATACTGTGCTTTTTTATCCTGTGGAGTAACAGTCCCTATCAAGAATATGAAATCACTCCCATCATTGAGCCCATACCCTTAAAATTGGATAATTCTCTTCTAAATTTCACCGATTTCAAATTCTTAATAAACAACAACCCGTGTGATGAAGCTGATTCGCTGTTTCAGAATGTAAGTTTAGTGCAAATAGTAACCTCGTTTGCAGGCGATGTGGAAGCTAGGAGTGCTCTAAGGAATGCTTATCCCAGATCTGAACTCTTGAAACTAGGCATAGTCAGAGTATTTCTTCTTGCTGCCCTTAAGCCTAAACAGTCAGAAGTTACTCAGGCTGCCTTGCTTGATGAAAATAACAAGTTTTCAGACTTGATACAGGGAAATTTCTATGAATCTTACCGCAATCTCACCTATAAGCATATCATGGGTTTGAAGTGGGCTTCAATTTATTGTCCTAACATAAAATATATTATAAAAATGGATGATGACATAGTTGTGAACATGTATAAGCTTGTTGAAATAATAAAAAACAAGGAAAAAAATGGATTTCAAATGATGGGTTATATATTAAAGAACATGCGACCGATAAGACTGAAAAAAAATAAATGGTATGTGACAAAGGAAGAGTTTGATGGAAGTGTATACCCTAAATTTCTATCAGGGTGGCTTTACATAACAACCCCCCAGGTTGTTCATAAACTACTTTCTATTGCCCACTTGGTTCCATATTTCTGGATTGACGACCTATTTGTTACTGGCATTTTAGCGCAAAAAGTAAATATTCGTCATACAAGCATTAATGAACATTTTACTTATCACCCTGAAATGTTTGAATGCTGTATAAGAGATGGAGTTGAGTGTGAATTTTCAATTGGACCAAATGGGGGTGATAATTCATTGCAAACTTCTTTCCAGAAGCATGCCTATCTGTGTAATTTACAACAATGTAAAAAAATGCCAAATGGCAAAACTGTAGAACAAACTTGTGTTGCAAAAAGGAAACTACCACCGATCGGCCAAGGCATTCCTCACTTCAAAGTAATTAGGTTATAAAAAATAGAATTGTATATTGTCAGTATATTTTACAATTTCATTCAAACAATTCCTAAAAACCAACATGTACAACAGTGTATAACAGATCCAAAATGTGAGTATTAAATATATACAACAAAAAATTTATAACAAAAATTATATTCATTTATACTCCTAAATCAAAAATATTTCTTAATATACAATCAATTACTAACCAAATCCATCAATAAATCACACTCTATTCCTTATACGGTCCATGCTTATCCTTTATTAGCCACATTCGATCAATGACATCTCCTTTCTACAACAAAAATATTTAGATGGTTTTAATTTCTTCAGTGAAAAACAACAATAAATACAGTAGTATTAACATCCAAACTTACCAGATTTACTGAAACTTGTTCCATGTAGAGGTGAGATGAATTAAACACTTGTAGCCTTGCATAACCATAATCACTGCTACGAAATGCAGACCAAGGTTGTGGAGTTTTTATAAAAGGGTCAGTGTTTTCTTGACAGCCCTGAAAAAGTTTTTTGCACTCTACAAATAGGCCAATTTGAACAAAACTAATTATATTACTTTGAACATTTATTCTTTTGCTAAGACTGATCACAAATTATATCATTTTATGGCACTTATTATAGAACAATGTTTAATAAAAATAAGTGATTATGTACTTATAAATAAATTTATAAGTTCACTTTGTCTTTTCTTCTACCTCCCCGCACATGCAAACAGTTATTTTAAGTGCAATTCAATCAGTTTAGTTGTTCTTTCAAAATCTTAAATAGCATAGATAGAGGTAAAGTTAGTAACAATTTTAGTCTTTCAATGAAAAAACTGTCAGGAGTGAATACTTCAAATTAGTAATAAAGATATTTGTTTTCTAATAAAACAATAGTAAATTTAGTTTGAAGCTAATACATAATGAATAATAAAAGCAAAGTATAAATATTTTTTCTGAATAAAATACTACTTACTGCAGATCCGCTAATAATATGAACTGGAGCTTTTGGATTACGATATGGCTCTTTGTAGCTTCCATTCTTGACTTCATGATTATAAACTGGCCATAGTCGTTCGTATGAATGTTCATGGGCCCAAATTTCTAAGTCTACGCCATAATCATAAAACAACTTCTCCAAGCCGAACCTATAAACAAACCATTACAATACATATATTAATGAATATGATTTTAATGTACTTTCCTTTTTGATCTAACAAAGTTATAAACAGCCATATAATTCCATAATAACAGCAAGGAAAGTGCTGAACTATATAACCTGAATACATTTAAATTATGCAATATAGAATATTGTAATATTTTTTTTTCCTTTATTGAAATGACATACATTTAACAACGAAGTATGAGAATGCTCGTGGTTTGAATTAGTCATGATAGGGAAATGACCCATTAGTAACATTCATTACTTGATACAAACACTTGGTTTTGTGTATAGTTAACTAAATGTTCTTACCTAGACTATACTCTTTTTTAATTTACCCCAGGAGTTCTGGTTATCAAGTGGTTACTGATATAAGATAATACTAATATAGATTTTGAAGTTTTAGGCTTGGGCTAAGTGTTATATCTAATGTTTTGATGAGTCATCATTTTTTTCTATATTTAAGACACAATACTTTTTGCTTTAGTGAAGCCTGGCAATTCTATCAGTTTTGGATACTATATTTAACAGTTTTTACATGTTCAGGTGAAAATAATATTATTCTTGGAAATAATAACACTAATGTTGTTAAAGATAAATGGAGAGTATTCAATCTCAGAATTAAAAAAAAAGAACTTGCCAATTGAATACAGGTAGTCCAGCCCTGACCAATGAAGAATATCGAGTGCAATCATCACCATCATCATCAGAACAATACATGGGCCTATGACCATAAGTAATAATCCAAGGCCTCTTTGCTCTGTTTTCAGGTAAATTAGCTTCCTTCAAATAATATTAGAAAGTATAAATCAACTACCACATATATGAACATATAAGTTATATAACATATAAGTTATATTTAAAATTCTGGTAATATATTTTTAAGATTTTCATATTAGTATCATGCATATAAATATTAATAAATAAACAGCTTTATCAGTATTTAATAACACGTGTCAAATATGAAGGAGAAAACTTTTATTTAAATCAAAAATATTACTATTCATATTATTGCCAAAAGTGTTTAAAATAATTCAAACTATTTAACTTTTCAAACTGAATTAAAAATATTCTAAATAGACATTAATAAAATATCAGCTTTTCAGTTACCTCCCAATAGATATAAAATTTATTATTAGTACATTAATGGTCATATTATTTTGAAAATTTACCTGTAAATCTTGCTCTAGCCACATATACTGCTTTATAAGAAGTTTGACGCCGTACTCAAGAAAGTAATAAGCCTCAGTGTTCAAGCTTATAAAATGAACAGGTCCCAAATTGAAACTGTACATAAGATTTTCATGTGGTCCAGGCATACTGAATCGTTCTCTGTAGTGACTGAAATTACTGAAAAAAGTAATGGCATTAAAAACAGATTTTATAAAAAAAAAGGGGGGCCAGCAATGAGATGATTAACAGAACTGACAAAGTTGGTATGTACTAACAATGATTCTTCGTGATTTCCAGGACTAACCATGTACGGCAGGTAGCCTGCTATAGGACCAATTTGCCTCATGAATTGATCACCAACTCTGCCGTTCTCCTGTTCAACAAAAAAATATTAAATCATATCATATTAGTCATTAAATTAATTAAAACAACCAGGGGAGTAAATAATTATCGGGGAAGAATTGATCTGCTCCTGTTTGTTAATCAAATTTGCAATTGAGGGTAAATCATTTCATTGGTAGAGAACACAACTATGTCAATCTGAACATATATTCGAGTTTGATAGTTTTTAGTTAACTCTGCTCTCAAGATACACCTGTATGACATGTGAACAGGCCGGGTGAAAAAGAGCAGTTTGTTTTATCCTTCTATAATAATTCTATCGTTAGTTTATTTCTTACCATTTTTCTTTTAAATAATAAATTCTTTAAATATTGTTCTTAAGCTTGAAAAATATATCTGCAGAATTATCTGATTATTAGATAGACATTATTAAGAAAAAGAAATGGTTGTAATTTATTTTTAAGTGATAACAATTCTAAAAAAAAACAATACTGGCTATCCAGTTACTTCTCTGGAAAGTGTGTGCGGACAATTTGATTTTTAAAAGTCAAATGAAGCGCGAGCGAGTTAATGAATAATGAATTGAGACTAACATCACGCATGTCATAAGCGAAGTCTCCCACGTGCAATATAGCATCATATTTGTGCCTCTGAACTTCTTCTTGAAGGTAGGGCAACGAGCGCGCATTTATATTGCCCATGTCGCCGTAAACAGCAAGTATCGGCGACCAGTCAGTTGTGTTGGCCACAGTGTGGAACCAGTATTGCTCAGACCATCCGTACTCACTCCCACAGTGATAGACTAGAAACAGTTATAAAGAAAGTTATACACAGTTAATACTTTATCACAAACTTCCGGTGAGATCATGTGAATCACTCTAATGTCAAACCAGGAATCATCTTGTACGGATAGGGGCTCAACCCTCGCGGTAGTATACATTTTCACTGGAAGTTTGTGACAGTTCAAATTCTGGTAGCAGAAACATTCACTCATTTAATTAGTAATATGTAATAATAATTTGTAATACATATACAATATATTTTGGTAAAATTCTTTTAGGTTTTCTGGATCCTGTATGACAAAACAATAAATGAATCATTTTTATTTCGTACACTTAACGAATGAAAGTATGTTACTTCTATTATTAAGGTTACAAATGCATTACCATAAAAAATATACGATCATATACACATATATTATATATTTTTTTAAAATAAATAGGTTACAAACTTTATATGAGTTTGAGGTCAGATCACTCAGGCAAGAGAATTGTATCAACTCATACTCTGAAATAGCTTGTTTTATACGATTACAAAATAAATAATGAAATTTACAAGCGGGAAAAGTAAAGTAAAATAACGGTTCTATTTTATGTTGACACTTTATCACTGAACGGAAGAAAAAAATTCCAAGAACGCCATATCAGCGTACCATTTTATGATAGTTATCAAATGTGCATATATGGGACAATAACTCATATAGTTAGAATTACTATTTGGAGGCCCAAACCTGGACACAAATAAATTAAAGCATACATCTATGGATTAAAAAAGTGTAAAATGAACAACAGTAACTTTTGTGTTTCCTCACTGTTAAGCAAATCAAATTTTCATAATAACAATGACGATAAGTAAAAAAATAATTAAAAGACATTTTTTAACCCAAAATTTATACCAACTTTTGCTACTTTTTAATGATCAAATTTCAACATATTTACAACTGCACATCAAGAAAAAATTTTAAATCAACTACACCAGTTCTACTGGTGTTTCTGATCTTTTTCAGCATCACAGTTTAGATATGTTATCATAGAAACGTTATCTTCTTAAGTCCTTGTGCAAAAACAAAACGAATCATACATTTTTCAATTGGGGATATCTATTATTATTATACACACAATGTATAGTATTGTGAATGTTCATAGAACCCCCAGAAATAAATGTTTTATTTATAAACAAATTTACCATATTTCTGTAGCGGAAGGAGATTGGTGATGCGTACCCTGTGAATATACTGTTTGCGTTTCTCAGGGCCTCCATCCACAAAAGGTTTAGAATAACCGTAAATGGATTTCAAATAGTCATCTATACCGTATTCAACAACACTCGGTGTGTCATTCCAAGTCGACCAAGTCACAATCATTTCACTGACGTCCTCTGCAACAGTAAAGAAATATAAGAATAGTAGGCTTAAAAGTTTCTTTTGTAATTGAAACTTCTTGTTTTTCATCTACATTGTGCTCCCCTTTAATTGAAAATGAAAATTAATTCCAAATGGGATAATATCAAGATAAGATATAATTTTATAAATATTTTTAAAGATAAATAAAAGTTGTGTTTGATTGTATGTAATTTTCTTCATATTCTTTTAGCTGTGCATTATTTTAAGCTAGAAAACAAATTTAATTCATTAATTGTATTATAATTAACAGTTTTGATAAAGTGCAAAAATCAAGTGAAGTGCATAATTCAATTTATCTGGAAATTCACAATAAGTAAAAGGAAATGAAGTAATCAATGAGTTGGGAAGGTCAGAGGAAATGTCCTGAAAAATTGTGAGGTTACATAATTCCAAGAACAGTGGTAAAATTTCTGCTCATATTAATTTTAAAAAAGGCACAAAACCTCCAAATGATAGATGGATCTGCTCCGGTTGATAGTAGTGTATATCATGTTTGACAGGTTCTTCCAATTTATCAGCCTCCAAAATAAAGATGAAATTGTTGCTCTGCTTTGAGAAATGGAGCAGGATGAGATAAATTAAAACCACACCAAACAGATACTTCATACCTAGGCAGTAAATAGTTAAGATATTAACAGATTCAAATAATGAATACAATGGAATTTTTTAATAATATAAATGTACTGTCATTTATAAATAATATAGCAGTGATTAATCCAAGATATTAGTATGTCTCAGAAAAAGTCGCATAAAAGTCTGATTGTTATAACATAGATTATTTTCACAGCCTAGTATAAAACCATAAGATTGAAATATAATAAGGAATCAGATCAATTTCTAATGATATTTCAATGAAATAAAACTAAATAAAAGTTAAGGTAACAAGCTTTATCACTAAATTAATGAAGCAACTTGCACAAAATCATTGACTGATAAAATTGTAACGCAGAAACTAGAATACAATAATGATAAACATACTTGTTTCAATAATTCTTAGTTCCTCCATGATAACGTTGCCAATCCGGTGGCTAAAAAACACAAAAAATTCTGGTATACAGTCTGTTGTATCTGTACAAATTACAAATGCACACAAGCAGAAAGAAAAACAAAGTTTAAGTGCAAAACAGGTGTCCTATGACATCAAAAACAATGGCTGTGACCTTGCAGACATATTTTCTACACACCTTAATATGACATGTACTGCCACCGATATTAGTATTGATTAAAGCTAAATTTAATTTCATTATCTTAACAGTATTCCATAAGCTTGATGACAGATAACTTATCAGTGCACATTTAAATAGATTCTTTCTCTCACAATTAGAAACATTTAAATTGGGTTATAAAGTAATAAATGATAGTAAGAGTAACAAACAAATTAAATAGGGATGTCTGCAAAAATTACTAAGACCAAATCTCATTAGGGTATGAGTCATGCTTATATTGTTCCATATTTAAAATGCATAATGGATATTGGACAGCATAGCATCAGTTTTATGATTGAAATAACAGATTATTACAAAACATCGCACACTTCATACTTATTAAGAGTGTGTAATACAAAGAAGCTGAAGGAAAGACAACTTAATGCATACTCACTTGTAATCGTTCACGGAAATATGCGCACTCAGTAACAACGTAAATGTACACCGTTACGTCTGAGAATAAATCTGAGTGATTCAAGGGCTGTGACACCCTCTCGGGACGTGGTTACCTTAATTTTGAACGGTCGAAAAGTCAGTTACGAAACGGCGAACAGCACTAACAAAGAAAGACGTAGGTGGCGGTCGGCCGACCATCTGGGGTGACTGCGCCAACGGGTTATACAATAATGAAAAATCGAGCGAAAATCCCGAACGGGCCGACTGAAATAAATCGCGCCGCGACAAACTGCGACAAATAAATTGTAAAGGAGTCCGCCCCCAAATGGTAATTCGAAACTCGAAGATAACTTATCTCGGGTGACGGGGAGCGTTCAGAAAATTTCAAAATCTTTGCACTGCCTCCTCGATCGGCGATTTCGTTTCTCTTCCTCCACCAGCCTTGTTGTCCGTGTCCGGTGTTTCTTTCGTGCCCGACTCTCATCTAGTTAAAGGTTAGAGCTCGTTCGTTTTTCATTTTTACATTTTCACCCGGATTTCAACAGTTGCTCAGGTGTGTTTCGCCTCCAGTTTTACCCTCTTCATCCTTCCGTCGTTCCCGTTCAGTTCTTTTCGCATTTACCGTTGTCTCTGCATTTAATTCGGTTCTTGCGCGTGCACGTGTACACGGTATTGTTTTCCATTCATTCGAGGTATTCGAACGAATGTAAACGGCCGTTTAATCGCCTTTAAATTCCTTTCGGTTTACATTTTAAATTAGAAATAGTATTTTGGACGTTACTGAAGTAAGGAGTGTTAACTGCATACTAAAATCTAATTGTATTCCCTCAGCGCCTGGCACAGTTGCTATTATATTGATTCCTATTAAACATTAAAATATATAGTATTAATATTATTATATATATATATTTGCTTTACAATTCTCAATATAATTGAATTGAAATCTGTTTGTTTTCCAGATGCCGTCTGTTACATTGAAGGATGTTGACCAACATAAGTTTGTGAAGGCCTTCGCCACCTTCTTGAAAAAGTATGTTATGATTTTCTGTTATTTTTCTAGAATTGCAGTTACTTTAACAACTTAAAATTGAGGTGGTTTCTATTTTAACCTACTACAGGAACAATATTTTTGAATATTTTGATATTAAAAATTAATAATTTCAAGATCACACTGGATGTTTTTTTTGTGGCCCATTGTCATTTCACTTCCAACAATTAATTTGCACCACTTTGTGTATATACAAACTCTTCAAGTGTATTTTATAAACAACACATGTTGAGGGTGAAGATATTAACGTCTATAATTTAATTGTTGTGGATAGAATTTAGCTATTTCTTAGTTCCACTCTAAGAATATCATGGATAAAAATCCAAAATAATTCTCTATAGTTTAGACAAAATAATGTATACTAAAATATTCATTTTTTTTATAATTATTATTATTAATTAATTGTTTTTTATAATTTATTATTATTATTTATTAATTATTGTTTTTTATAATTAATTATAAAAATATTAATGTTATACCTTGACAATGAAATTTAATCTCAGTTATTCGTACATCTGTATCTTTTTCTTCATCCTGTCTAATTACAAGCCAATTTGTTTCAGGAGTGGCAAAATGAAGGTCCCAGAATGGGTTGACATAATAAAAACCGCCAAATACAAGGAGCTGGCCCCTTACGACCGGGACTGGTACTACACTAGGTGTGCTGCCCTCATTAGGCACATTTATTTCAGATCACCCGTCGGTGTTGGAGCTGTAACAAAGATCTTTGGAGGTGCGTTTCTAGTTCCAGATATTTTTTATGGCAATTACAATGTTCATCATGTAATGATTCAGGACAAGAAGACTGTATCAATAATTTCACAATAGTCTTCTAATTTTTATAAGTATTATAATAATTATCATGAGGTCATACAAATCTACCTGAGCCCATGGAAGTAAATTAGTAGTATTAGGCAGGATTGGATACCAATCCCTTAGGTTAGATCGCACTTAATTCACTTAGATTGCTGCAATTCATTAAAATCTAGGTGGAAAAAATAATTATCAGTTGACATATTAAAGTTACACTTTTTGCTTAGGCCATGTAAATCTCTAGGTTTAACTTTGAATATCTTTTTATCTTGTACAATTTCTGCTGGGATAGTCAGACTCATTGAGATTATTTGTTTAGGCCGTAAGAGGAACGGAGTGTGCCCATCACATTACTGCAAAGGATCAGGCAGTGTTGCTAGGAAAGCACTCCAGTCATTGGAACAGCTGAAACTGATTGACAAGGCACCCGAAGGTGGCAGGAGACTCACCATCCAAGGTCAGAGAGACATTGACCGAATTGCTGGCCAGATCAAGCAAAAGAAGAAGGAAAAGATGCTCGCCCTCATTTCCCAGATGGGAGGAGGAGGAGTGATTGTTCCTACAGCAGCACCAGCAGCACCACCGACAACTGAGCCCACAGCATAAATGTATATATTTAATAAATAAAAATGGGTTTTACATAATGGACTTTAAATTGTTTGAACCTTCGCGACATTGTTCACTTAAATTATCAAAAGTAAATTTTAAGGTCTTCTTTCTGAACACCTAAAGGGTGTCTCATGATTTAAATTGGCAACAGTTTAATGGATTGACTTAGTAAGTCAATTGCCACTGAAGGACTGAACAGAGAACTGGGTTGAAACTTGGAGGGTATGTTTAGGAATAAAGTAGTGACTGTTGCAACTTGTTACTTATAAGAGGGTATTTAGGCCCACAAATGGAAGGAACCATAACTGGGCCTAGTATAAATAACGAAAAAACATTTTTAATTTTAACATATATAACTTTTTTCACCTTATTGTGTTGTATCCACAAACTTGGAATTGTTGGAATCGGCATCTAGTATTAATGAAAGAGATCTGCCTTCTTGGGACTCTGAAGAAAGGGGCAAAAATATATTTAACATATTTATTAGGCCTATCTGGGAATTATGGATACAGGATAGGATGTCCAAATACTTTGGCAAAAATTAGTGTTAATCAATTAAAGGGTACATCAGAATTTGTATTTCCATTTAAATTTGAAACAAAATTGTAAAACTTCATACTTATAAGAAATATAACAATTTTTATTAAGTAGTAAAGAATGCTTCAAGGTGAAATCCCAGAAAATTTACATTTTTTTATACTCATTTCAATTTTTCAAGCTAGTGTTTTTTTATGCAATAATTATTACATATTTAAATTTCTTTAAGAATTGTATTAGTAAAAAATGTGTTCTAATTTACATGTTCAGCAGTAGGCCTGTCTAAATAGATGTATTATTTATTTTTAATGCTCTGTCACAAGATAGTGAGAAAGCTGGTAGAGACGTTAGCAATTTTTATTTTATTTTTCATAATATTAAACTCCATTTAATGGGTTGAAGCATACTTTTTTAAAAAAATTGTTTCACCCACTTAGAAAATGTAATAACAAGAATGAAATCTTTTGGCAGTAAATATTTAAACAAAAAAAATGAAATATAATTAAATCAGAACATGTGAAAATACATTTAAAATTATTAAACTAAAATAAAAATTTCTGTTTAATTGTCTGAACATAACAGTCAATAGATACAAAAAATATATATAAGTTACTTTGTGACTCGCAGTATCATCACAGCCCATAAAGAATGCATTCGATTGCAGTGAAAAATATCATAATCAATTTATCTTAATGGTCAAAGTATCTTTAAACTTCTACAGTTAAGTTTAAACAAATGACTAGTTAACATTTCAAATTAGGTAATGTATACCACATCAATAGGAAAGATAGAGCAACACTTATCTACTACACTATAATAGAAACTACATTTTAACAGACTTTTCAAAATAATTTCTTAAAATTTTAGTTTGTTCTAATATTTAGGGCGGATTACAGTCAGTGAAATAGCTCATTTTCAAAACTTATTGCTGTCATTATTACTTGTCACTCGGAAGAATTATTCCTTTAATAGGATGAAGTAGTAATATTAAAAGCTGGATGAATAAAACTTGAGAGTACAGTCATTATTAATTCTACAGTTGATTGGAAGGACTATGAATTGACTTAGAAATTATAACAAATAGGTGACTTATTGTATAGTTGTCTAATTCCAATTTAGGCACGAAATTCTAGGTATACAAGAAGAATATGTTAACATCCAGCTGGAAGAATATTCTATTGGCTCTGCACTTATTTAAAAAATAAAATTTGAGGGCTTGGTTCACTATTGAGTTCTTAATTTTACCTACTATATATATTATTTTTTTATTTTACTTTTTTTTAATCTCAAAGGCAATCATGCCTTTTAATAACAAAATAATATAAAAAGTGTAAATTTAAATTATAAAGTCTTCAAAACATATTTAATTTTTAAATATTTTCTGATCTATACTACCTAGTATAGACTATAATAAATCTATAGTTCTATGCTAAATTACAAAAATGTTTGTACTCGGATGTGAATGCTAAAATATAAACTATTTGTACAACTGATTAAACTTTTCATCCAAAAAATCAAGAGTAGTTTATTTAATAGCCCCTGCTATTCTTAAAAAATCAAAATAAATAAAACAAAGATAAAAAAAGGGACCTAAACTCTATAAAGAGATAAGAACTAAAAGAGAAGAAGAGAGAATTGGACTATTTCAGTATTGTCGGTAGACAAAATATTTTTAACTTACTCACCTAACTAGTAACTGATAATATCAATATAACTTCAATATGGACCTTCTGATTGATATTACAAAGTGAGCTGGGTCCATGTTGGGTTGAGCGGCTGTTTAGGCTTGTCTAACCATTGTCTAAGCTCTTCAAGTCTTGTTTCAATTGCCTCCCTGTCTTTAGTTGATTTCCTTATTGGTGCAGGACTCATAAGCCCTTCCTCGTTGTTTCGAACCAAACTCCGTTCTTTATATGCTGCTAATGGTGCAGAAACTAAGCAAACAAAAAAAGAAAACATTTACTAGCAAAATGGAATTCACAGGAAAACTTGCAGTACCTTGAAGTAGTAATAATAAAAAAATAGTTAAAATATCAGTAAGTAATCAGGATAACATTTTTTCATTATGCAACTCTACAAATTTAACATTACAGATTCATGAGACAGTTTTACCAAATGAGTTTGATTTTAAGTTCTCACTGTAAAAGTAGTAGACTAATTCCACATACATTAATACCAGCAGTAAGTAAGTAAAAGGCTTTTAATGAAATTTGCTTACAAATTGA
The DNA here is from genome assembly GCA_019843655.1 of Lethocerus indicus. Taxonomy (NCBI): domain Eukaryota; kingdom Metazoa; phylum Arthropoda; class Insecta; order Hemiptera; family Belostomatidae; genus Lethocerus; species Lethocerus indicus. The sequence continues at coordinate 9,258,331 of JACDQD010000103.1, read as the reverse complement.
ATTAAGTGTATAATTACCAGGCTCTTGCTTAGTATTCAATTGGGTCCAAATGTCACGAATCTCACAATTTATATTTTCCAAATTTTGCAATAAATTAAATGATCCTCCTTCAGCAGTCAAACTTCCCGCTTCATCACCTAAAAATGAGGGATATTATAAAACAGAGATTTAGTTAAGAATAAAACATAATAATGATATTGATTCAGCCATTTTAAGTTACATATACATTATAATTAAACTGTACCAATTATTAGAAATTTTAGCTATAAAAATGATTTACCAGGTAGGAGTACAGGGTTTGTCATGGCAGTGTTAGATGGTGATGGAGGTTCTTGAACCAGTCTGTCTAATGTCTGACCAAGAAGTTTGAGGCGAATCATCTTTTCTCCTAGAAGCGCTCTTGTCCTGTGTATTGACACTTCCATTTCTGTTAAATCCTTTTCTTGCTATTAGCAAAGGAAAACAAAAATAATTAAAAATATAAATAAAACAAAACTCAAGCTATGCCAAATTAATATAGCATGCTGGGCAAAAAACAAAAATCAATGAATGTTAATTCAAAATAACAATGATTGTTGAAGTTATAATTAATTTACAATTCTCTGTTTAGATTCAATGAAGACTATTTCATAAATGTATCTGCGAAAATAAGACCTGTTGTTGTTGATACAATGTGCTGAAATTTGTTCCAGATTTCAACAAATTTTGCCTCATTTCAAGTTCACGCTTTTGTTGAAGTAGACATTCCCTAGCAGCCCTTACGGCCTCTTGCTCCACTAAAACTCGATGTCTGTAAAAATCAACTTCAGCACTGGTTCCTACGCCTATAACATAAGAAAAACTGTAACAATTTTTACTTTATTTTATTTACAATTGTAATTTAATAATAAGTATATCAGAATATTTAAGAAGAAACCCACAAGTCAGTACACAAAACATGTTATTAGTATAAGATTTATGCATTTTAATATTGAAATTATGGATAGAAGTCAAAGCATGTCTGTGATGAGCATAAATTATCAACAGAAGCTCAAATGAATGCTAGGAGGACAGAATGAAAAGGAGAAAATGTTGTGTTTGATTCTCACCATTGGCCCACTTTACTTTCAATTGCAAATTTAAATCAATGCAATAAAATTAAACCTTAAATTGCTACTTTCATTTGTAAGTATATAAAACATAATTCATCACTAACCTGGGCCTAAAAAAGGATATCTGACATATGTATCTTTATGAGCCGTCGACGGTATCCGTTCTTCAATCTCTTCTAGTTCTTGAAGCTGGCTTTTCACATTGTCCAGAATATTCCCTGAGACATCTTTCTGAAATGAAATTCTTCCAACCTTTAAACGAGTTTGTTTTTTTACCCTTCCACTTCCTTCTTTACTAGTGCCCAAACCTTAAAAGAATTGGTATACAGAAACCACTGCATTATTTGGTATAGGCAAGTATATAACAATATAACCAAGTTTTCAAATGTTTCTCTGAAGATCTTACCAGATTTGTTTTCAGATTCTGTACCGTGTGCAGATGACAAGGAATTGTATTGATCATCAGTTGAAGAAGGATCATTGTCAGTCATATTCTCTGGCATTGGTTCCCTCAACATATGCACAGCCAAATTGCGAGGCATTGGACTCCTGTTGCTTTCAATAGTGTACATTTTTTCGGTTTGATTGTCATTATCTAAATTATTATTATTGTGCATTTTACCATTTCTTAAAATTGATTCCGGGGGAGATTTTATGTCATCGGTCTTGCTGTCATTTCTTTTAAAGGAACATATAAAACATAATTGAAATTAATAATTACTGTGTTGAGTCAAATTGAAAGGTTTAGTTAATTAGGATGCATATACCAATTAATAGAATGAAATGAAAAAACTAATTATTATATTAGGCTACATTCTTCTATAATTACTCATATCTTCACAAAATACTATTAATTAGTAAATGCCTTTTTTGTCCAACTTATTTTGCAAAATACTGTTCTAAATAAAGTTACAAGCATAAAATATTTGATTCTATTTTTTGACAAATGGGGCAAATATGGTTACAATACAAGAACAGAATTACTGTAACATTGTGATGATTTTTTTTGTAGTACAAAATACATTCTTATAATGTATAAGACTATATTTTTTTCATTTACATATAAAATTAAGCCCATTGATTATATAAATTTGCTAGCAATTCTAGTCATTTCCTATGAGAAATAATGACATAAATGACAAATAGGTCTACCATAAAATAATTCGATTAGAATTATTCTATTTAAAAGAAAACTTACCTTTCAGAATGATGGCCAGCCATTTCTTCTCTCCTTCTCCTTGCTCTGCTCTGTAATTTTCTCTCTACTGCCACACGCATATCACTTTTCAGCTGAACATATTTATCTTTAAGGCTTCGATATTTGTCCTCCAATAGACGTTTTTCACAGCGCATTTTTTCAAAGTCCCTGAATCAAAGCCCACAATGAATTAATTTTAAAAAACTATTATTTAATAATATAATGTTAGAATGTTTATAAAAATTCTATATTACTAACTAGTGGCCAAGAGAGGCACTGGAAAGGTTCTAAAATGGTTAATATACATGGTTTTTTACATACAAATCAAACATACCCCATTTACATGTTCGTTTTCTCTAGCTCATTTAATGCTTTTATAAATTAATCTGAACCTTTATTAAATGAATAAACTAAATTAATATAATTAATACAGAGAATACTGTATCCTTAGATTGGAAGTATAGTTAATAATATCCAAGATACTCGGTCAAAATATGAGTCTAATGCAATATAAAAGAAAAACTTATAAGTAATAAATAAAAAATTATTAATTGCACAATTGTGCATAATAAATATAGTATAAAAATAGTAATATAGTCCAGAAAGGTTACAAAAACAGGATAAGATAATTTTGATTCAGCTTTTTTGAAGTTACATTATATTAAGAACATGGAATTAGAATATGTCTTATTTTGATGAACTAAGATTACATTTATGTACAGCACATACATGTAAATATATAATTTACACACCATAAATATGTCTCCAGTATTAAAAAAAAGACGCCTATATATGCTACCTGTTCATTTGTGCAATGTCTATAGATTCTTTGTCCGTCACCCTTTTGACTCTAATGTTCCAAGCTTCAATTTGTTCAGCATGTTTTCTTTTCAATTCTTCTTCCTTAAATGAAATAAAATTAAAACTAAATATTAGTCAAATGAAGACAAATTATATGATACTTCTAGTAGGAATAAAATATCCCATTTATTTTCATTGTTGATTTGTAAACTAAAAAGGTAAAAATTACGAAGTGGCACAGTGATAAAGTGCTGTTATTCTTTTATTAATATAATTAATGACAATTATTGTAAATTTTAAACTGAGAAATCACAAAAACATTTGAGTAATAATTATATATTACGTCTTTCTGGAACTGTTGGCGAAGTGTGGCAATATTCCTTTCATGGTCTAAAATGGCAGATTCTAATGTAGCTTTATGTTGAAGACTGCTGGCTGTTATTTTGTCTTCCCATTCAGTTTCAACTCTGCGCAGTTCTGCTTCTTTGTCTATTTTTATTGCCTTAAGAGCTGCACTGTGGTTTTCTTCAATTCTTTTAATTTCCTAGAGAGAAGAAAGTTTTTACTATACAGTTATTTTTTCTATTTACGATTTTAATCTTTATTTAATTTCACATATTGCTTTTATGAGGAACAGGAATAATGAAGTGCTTTTCGTACATACTTGTTGTGTATAACATTACATATGAAACCTTTAAACATAAAGTAAGAAACAGAAGGTTCAATGTTGCATTTATGAAATGGTAACAACAAGTAACTCATAACAGGTATCTTAAACTAACTCATAATTGTTTAAAAATGACTATGGGATTATAAATTTACACATAGCCTCATATTTATAAGAGCTTGATAATTCAATTCATAAAATTAATTTTTTTTTCAATTGTATACTCTGCTGATTAATTGTATCATCTGCATAAATGATTACTAATATTAATTACTTACTTTCTTATACTTTTCTTCCAGATCATCAATATTACCTTCGTATTTCTTCTTCAAATCATCTAATATTTGGTCACTTTTTATTTTTAATTCATTAATTTCAGATTCCTCTTTCATCTTCATCTCATTAATTTGTTCACTTATTCTAAAAAAACAATCATATTTATGTGTTGAAGAATTAAATAGCCATACTTGGATGATAAAGTGCATGTGAACAAAGTGTATATTATAGTTATGTTATTACTATATAATAATAATTAGTAATAATATCAAGCAGTTTCAATTAATTACTAACTATTTACTACTATTTTCAATTAATAAACAGTTTCAATTAAATAATCAATAAAAATTCTAATAATATATTGATGTGTATTTCTTCTAAAAACGTTTTTATATTTTATTTCAACAATAAACAATTTCATTAAATATAAATCATAATAAACAAAATATTGCTAATTACATAGCTGCACTTTGCTGAATTCTTTGGTCTGCCTCTGACTGTAGTTTTAATTTCTCTTTCTCGTATCTCTTGTCTTCAGCATTAGCCTGTTCTTTGAGCTCAGTTTCATATTTGGCTCTAATTGCTAAAATCTGTTTTTCCTTATCTACCTCAAGTTTCTCTTTGACTTCTGAAATTGCTGTTACATTATTTTTCCTGAAAAATAAAATTTTAACAATAATATCACATAATTTTATACTGTAAAGTCAATAAACATGTATAAATGAAACAGGTTTAGTTTGATCCATATGCCCTTAAAATGTAGGAGCTAAAATAAAATATGCAATCTACAGCTATTTGATTGCTATCTGCATTAGGCAATCGAAGTGCTAATAACAAATGGTCAAAAATGTAAATTTACATTTGTTAACCTTTCTTGCTTACCTAAATGTTTCTTCTTGTGTATTAAATTCCTCTTCTAAAGAATTGGTGAATTCTTTCATCCTTTTTTCCATTTCTTGCCTCATTTTCAGCATAGCAGTTGTTTCCTCTTTTTTAATTGACTCTTTGGCCTCCATAATGCTTTGATTCTAGAAATAAAATCTCTGCTATAAAAAATTATGTAGTGAAATAAACAATTTATCTTTATTTTCCTTCTAAAATAGGTTTTATGCTTAGTATATTATTCATTACTTTTTTAAAGATAGCCAGCCACAACAATGGAAAGGAATAAACATTAAAATTAGAATAATAAATTTGCAGAATTGTATGACACAAAATCTTGCCAGAACAGAAAGATTTCTCATATCAAGTGCAAATACCTGTTGTTGTTTGAGTGCTGTGATTTTTTCTTGAATATCCTTAGTTAGTTTTTCTTGAAAAACTACCAATTTCTCGCTTGCTTTCTTCTTAGCCAATTCTTCCATTTCATTGAGTGGCAAGTCATACTCCAGTAAACTTATACTCCTCCTTATGTTATTGGATTTAGCTGGAGGATGGTCAGATTCTTCTCTCTTCTGAGGACTGCTGCTTTTAGTTTCAGTTGTAATGGTTTTATTTGGTGGGCTCACCTTTTTATCACTGGATAAAATGACTCTTTCCACAGATTTGTTTTCAATCATAGATGTTTCATCCAGCTTTTCATTACTAGGCTGTTTCAACCATGGAGACTTTTTCCCAATTTCCCCAATTATTCTGTTGCTATTCAGAGTTTTATTTTCTGACCTGAAAGCTGTTTCAATTTCTTTGGCTTGATCTAAATCTTTATTGCCACTGGATGCTTTATTATCTTTATTTCTGACTTTGGTAGATAAATTACTAATATTCTCAGACTGACTACTACTAGAGCTATCAATGTCACTTATACTTTTAGGAAAGAGAGGCTGAGTAACTAGAGAATTTCCACTGAATGGGCTCTTGAACAAAGTTTTTCCAGTATTTTCACTAGATTTATTTTCCTGGTCAATTGGTCCAGTTGAAGTTTTATCTTCCTTTGAGCTCTTGTGAATAGTAACATTTCGGATTGGTGTAGCTTTCACCTTAGTGACACTTTCTGAAGATATATTCTTATTTATGTTTGGTGGGACATTATCTAAAAGAGAATAACTTAATATTAGTATTATTTAATACAAAGGAAGTTGAGTTTAATAATTCTATTCAATTTTGGTACATTTCCTCCAGGTCTCATTTCTTCATCTGGTAAAATATTACTTTTTAAGACTCCTCCTTCTACTACTACAACCACTATTGTTAATAATTAATTGCAAATTAAATAATCTATTTTAGTACATTAACAAATAGGATAAAGAGGTCTATACAACCACTTGTAAGTACCTGGAGAAGCACCTTCACTTATGGGTTCTTCTATAGGAGAGCTAGATCCACTTCCTTCCTCGCCATCTTCTACACCCTGTCATATGAAATAAACCTATAAGTTTTTTTTGTGTTATTTTATGTTAATATGTATACAACTTTCCTGTTATTTTCCATACTTACGTAGATACTTTCTTCAGAATCAGAAATCTGGAATTTAATATCCATAGCTTTAAATTCAAAATCAGCAAATCTAACAGATCTTTTCTTCTCATCTTCAGTTTCACTAATACCACCACCAAATTCACCTGAAATGTGAAGAGCAGTATAAATATTAAACTTTAGTCTTTTTTAATTTTAATTTTTTCAACAAACACATTACAGTGTTATTAATGTTAGATACGTTATTATGAAAGTTAAATGAGGGTTATACATTAATGGAAAAATGAGATCTGCACTATTTCAAGAAGCAGTTCCTTAATGACTAAATCAAGAACCGTTAAAATATTTCAATTCAGTAATTTATTCCTTCCTTCAAACCAAGGAGGAACATAAATGGTGAAACAAGAAAATGGGAGTGGATTCAATAAAAGGAACATATTCAGTATAACTCAAATGCAAAAATCTCCCATATCAAGGGGTAGATCCTAGATCCAATTCCAATTAAAAATTTATAATTATACATTGATTGATAAAAATAACATATAACTGAAGTGTGATCTGAATACATTAATTAAAATATTAATAATAAAGAAATACCAGGCATGGGATCAAGCCTTGCAAGGCTCCTTGGGGGTAAGCTGTTAAATGATGTGTCCCTCAGTATACCCTTGATGGGAGCTGTATCTTCACGTTTTATTCCCATTTTGATTGTATCTGATATGGGATCTAATGTGTGAGCTCTTCTTAGTGGCTGCACTGCCTGTCTTACTGCATCCGGTGTATTGCTCACAGATCTACTTTTATAGTCTTTTATATTCATCCCACCAGGACCAGGCCACTCACTTGAATTACCCAATTCATTACAATTTGATTCTGAAAAAAATTTAATATTAGATTATTTTGTCAATAAAACAATTGCAAATTGATACTATTGGATATATATCAAATAATATATGGATATAAATCAAATTAGTAAAACAAAAGTCAAAAAACATATAGTTATTTGAATACTAAAAATTGTTTTATTAATATAGTTTTTATAACTTTAAATTCAAAGCTGCCATACCATAAGAATCTATATTAATGTTATAAAAATGCAACTAGTCACAGATCAAATATAAAATAATTTTCTCTTACTTTTATTAAGTAACAACTTTTAGCTATCTAGTGACAAAAAGATAAAATAAGTCTCCTCTTGAATATATCTACTGTAATTAAATAAACTATTTTTTTTAGAATTTATTCTAATAGTGACAAAAACAATTTAACAAACCTCTCATAGCAGCACTGACTGCTTTTGCAGTTTGCATTGGGGTTGGCCTCAATGATTCTGATCCACCTCTCTGCAGTTGTTTACGCCTAGCTAAAAGAGGCTGTGAGGTTGCATACAGAGATCCTTTTATTTTATCCACATCCTGAAATTACAAATAAAACTCTGCAATAGTTTGTAGAACAGGAAATAAATGCAAACAAAGGGAAAAAGAAAAAATCAAACCTGGGGTTTAGTTGATGGTGTTCGCAGATTGTCATTACTTTTGGATGACAACATATCTGAGACTTCTTCAAAACTTTTCAAATCCTCTTTAGCAGTTGTCTTGGAGTCATCATCGCCTTCAATAAAATCAATGTTCAGGTAACATAAAAAATAATAATCTCATATGACTGTAGAAGAAACAAGTTGAAACCAAAAATAATACTGTAGTATTTACCGGCAGAACTGTAGCCTTCTGAACGACCCCTCTTGACAATTTCCCTGTATACAGGATCAAGGGGGTGTTCCCACTGACTGTTTCCGCTGTTGGAGTTAAAGTAGTACCACCTTTGCAGCGATGAATCGAAACTGTAAAACGAGTTTACAAAACAATGAACAAATGTCTTCAAGTAAGCCTTCAATAAGTCTCAACACAATGATTAAAGTTATCAAATTAAATTCAATAATGTCAAAATTCTTGCCAAGGTTTCCATTCAGCTGGAAGGGCGTGCATAAGTCCATCTCGAGCTATTGGTAAGAGATGTGGCTCTGATTTTGGATCAATTCCAAGTTTAATTGCATATTCCAACACCTCTGTAATAGAGATAGAACAGAAATAACCAGTATGAATAGAATCAAATAATTACATTAAACTAAATAAAAGTTATTTAAATTATTTAAAAAAGATAAAGTAATTACCATAAAGAAAACAACTACTAATTTTGTATTTTATTTTATTTAAGTTTTATTAGTACTCTATACATTTTATTAGTAGATTTGAATGAGATTATTCTAAGTTATGCTTATCAAAGTTTGCAAGACATTAATTCATTTAGACTGTGGAGCTGTTTGAACAGGGGAACTGGACCATTCCCCATACATTATCTCTAATATCTGCATAATAACATTCATTGCCCCTCTGTCCAAACCAAAATGACTCACTCCAGGTGACTGTTCAAATATTCAAAAGGTGTTTTCACAGCATTGCATAAATCAGGATATACTCTACACAAGTGTTTCCTACACATTCAGAACATACAAAAGTGTACGAAAAAAACTTAGGCGGCACCTACCTTCTTCAGAAGGGTGACTATTTTCATCGAATACTTCTTGGCAAATAATGGTCTGGTTAGGTGAACTAGTCATAATGTAATCACCTTAACACACGGTAAATATGTCCCCTTTCCATTTCAGGCGCTTCCCTCATATCCGCACAGCTCGTTGGCCGCCGGTCGTCCCGTTTTTATTTCTATTTATTTTGAAGTATAAACAGAGTAACGATCACGGGGGACCGCTGCTACTTACATGTCAACTGCCAGGTGATCCTGTTGACAGATCCACTGGCGGTATCCCCAATATTACAGACCGGTCTAGAATCTAGTCGGAATTAAATTCGAAAAAGATTTAAAAAACAATAAAAACTAATATATCGCCTTGGCAGATAGAGCCGATTATGGCCTCAATTAAATGTTATAAGCGCGGCAGGGGTCTATTGTATGCCGCTAGGGCGGTCCGTATAGTCTCGAATGGTTGCCCGCAATTTTTAATAGAACAGCTGAGCCCGAGTATTAGTTTATGCGATGGATGAGTTAGACAGTGGTGATAGTATTTTTGATTCTGCGGTAATTATTTGATTTTTCGTACTTGTCTAATGACCGCCGATTGTTGAATGCCGTTCCCGAAACTAGAATTGCGTTTCCCAAGAAAAAAGTGATCGGTTGCGCTCTACCACGCTGTTGGCTCCGCCTGTTACCGTTTGAATTTTCGAACGAAATAACGCCGCCATCCATTAGGGCCGGATATTATTTAAACGCCGGCACTCGCCCCAAAATGCCGACCGAGTACCGATATTAAAATAAGACAAACCAAAAAACACCTCCGTTTCTAACAGGCTAATTGTCGCTTAGCTTTGTCCAGTATAACCTCACCGCCTGTAAAATAACCTTACGAGTAAACAATAACTCTTGAAATGAAAAAGGATTTGAATGAAAGTTTAACGGTAAGTGATTCAAATTTAAACTTATGAGGTATTAATAAATTGGTTTAATTATATATTGTTTGGTTTCAGTCATCAATTGTAGAAGGATGTCGGTTGCCAGTGAAAATGAGGAATACCGAAGACTGGCGTAAGTTAAACGGATGTAAAGAAAATTTGTTTTTTAAAACACCCTTCGAGAGAGATATTTAACACTTTATTTGTATTTTACAGCTTTGGCAGAAATAGTGAGTGTGAAAAATGTCAATGGAACGTGTTATTATTACGTCCATTATGTCGATTGTGAGTAGCCATAATCTTTACAAGCATGCTTTAAAATGTACAAAAAATCTATTTTAAGAGTGTTTGCTTACTTTTATGGATGTTGGTTAAGTTTTTCATGCCTAATTGTTTAATCCGGTGTAGACAACAAGAGGCTGGATGAATGGGTACTGGAAGATCGTTTAGATACCCGGAGAATCCAGTTTCCGAGAAGAGATGGCGGAACTGGTGTTAACACTCCCAGTAAAAAGATTGGTACAGGTGTAGCATCAACTTCAAGACCTTCTTCTCCAGTAAATGCGGAATTATTGAATGGCACTGCTGTCCTTGCTGCTGCCCTTCAAAAGAAAATGTCTCGTAAACGTAAACTTCCTGCAGATGGGGAGGTATTCCTTTCGATATTTGCATTACAAAAAAGTAAAAGTCCGCATCTTATAATCATATCCAATCTTAAATTTCAACTTGGCCCTCCAATCAGCTTGTGCATGACAGTACTGTTTACTGAAACTGCCCATAATTTCAGGGGATTGTTCCTGTTCATGTCTCATTAATTATATTTTGTATGTTATGAAAAACTATAGAGCAGGACGCCATGCGACTCAAGGCAGCGCACTGTAAATGCAGTTGCCAATTCAGAATCTCGTCAAAGTGTCAGCACACCCACAGCAAATGATTCTAGGCGGGATGTTGGAACTACACCTATCAGGATTTCAGAGGTTCCTCTCATATATATTCTTCTAAACTATCACCTTCTATTACTATTCTTCTAACTAAAACTATTACTTTTTAAAAAATGTTTAATGAGTACAGTGAGATATTTTTGTTTATTTCATAGATAAGTATATTTATATAATATCTCAAAACATTTTTCTTTTAACAATAGTAGGTAAATATGTGTGACACTTTTCTCTATATTTCATTTTTTTGTATATCGTAGATCATCCCATCCATTTGTTGTTTAAAATATGGTAATTCTTAAGATCACATATCTGTATTATAGACATGCATTATTGAATTGTAATTTGAAAAATATTTACTGATTTTTAGAAGATTGAAAATAACTCAATTATCCAGGATCCTCAGGAACCAGCAACACCAGCAATTCCAAGAACTGGTTCTTTGGTTGCCCACAATGATGATGTAGTCACCAGAATGAAGAATGTAGAAATGATTGAACTCGGTTTACATAGGATTCGGCCGTGGTACTTTTCACCTTATCCCCAAGTAAAATGCCAAGCTATATTTTGAAATAGTTTAATAATTACTAATTAAGAAATATACATCAGTGATGAAAAAAAAATAAAATTTGATCTTCCCTGGGTATGTGCAGGTAATGTGAATAATTTAAGGTATTTTTTTGGGTTTAGTGTTATGAAAGAAAACATACTCATTATGTATATCTTTTGGGTTCAAATATTACTGGTTTAAATTTTGTTTAAACTAAGTCATTCTTGTTTATTTTATTTGTTTCCTCTAATACGGGCTTTTATTTACTTACAGGAGTTAGTTCACCTACCGTGTATTTACATATGTGAGTTCTGCCTGAAATACCGGAAAAGTAGAAAATGTTTAGAACGCCATTTAACAAAGTGTACCCTACGACATCCCCCAGGAAATGAAATTTATCGTAAAGCTAGTATCTCCTTTTTTGAAATCGACGGAAGAAAGAACAAAGCCTATGCTCAAAACCTCTGCCTACTGGCTAAATTGTTTCTGGACCACAAGACACTCTATTATGATACCGATCCGTTCTTATTTTATGTAATGACTGACCTAGATGAAAGAGGATTTCATATTGTGGGATATTTCTCCAAAGAAAAGGAATCAACGGAAGATTATAACGTTGCCTGTATTCTTACTATGCCCCCCTATCAGAGGAAAGGATATGGAAAGCTTCTTATTGAGTTCAGTGAGTAAAAACCACCAAAAAGGTTAATTCTTGCAATTAAAAAAACTTTTATACCAAAGAACTGTCTGAATGAGACATAAATAATAATTTATTTTTATATGTATTATAAAATATCTACTCATATTAATTTTGCACTTATAGGTTTCATTGTTGAATAAGTTGACCGTCAAAACTCTTATAAATTATCAGGACCTTATGAATTAAGTTTGCCTTGAAAAATTCCTGTTGCTTTAGCTAGCTCATTATATTGTATTTTAATTGTATTTAAAATTGTTTTCTGCAGGTTACGAATTGTCAAAATTCGAAGGAAAAACTGGATCTCCTGAAAAACCTTTGTCTGACCTGGGATTATTGTCATACCGCAGTTATTGGGCCCAAACAATATTGGAAATTTTAATTCGCCTTAAGCCGACCGGAGACAGTGAAAGAGCACAGATCACGATAACGTAATTGTTCTTATACAAGTTTTTACTTCAACCAATCGGTTTGAATTAATTACTTTATAACATTAAATATCTTACTTTTCAATTTCAGAGAGATATGCGAACTGACTAGCATAAAGAAAGAAGATGTAATCTCTACACTTCAGAATCTCCAACTTATCAACTATTATAAGGGCCAATACATAATAACTATCAACAGAGAAACAATTGATAGTCATATGAAGGCAATGGAAAAACGGAAAATCCGGATAGATCCCAAGTGTTTACATTGGACTCCAAAAGACTGGTCAAAGAGAGCTAAATGGTGACTTGTTTACTTTTTACGGCTACTGTGGAATACCTTTTGGCTTCGGTACTTGTATCTAGCTTCCATCGTTGAGAATTCCTCAATATGGCAACCATCTTAATTTCTTTTTTATGGTTGTTTCGAATTTGACACGGAATGGCTACTTACTTAGACTGTCACGATAATTCCCTGAAATTGATTGTTAGAATGTTTAAAAAGAGCATTACATTTTCAGTCATCAAATGTTTGTATGTGATTTTAAATATAGGTTTATTTAAGATTTTTTAATCATGTAATTCTATACTGACCCTGTTAAACAGCTGCTTCCTATTACTTTCTGTTTCCGAAAGAACTCATCAAAAGAGGATAAATGTGTGTGGAAGAAATTTGTTAAAATGGCTTTTTGGACTGAGTCTTGGTGGCTGAGGCATAGAGCATGTTCTCTGGTAGTGGTCACTTACCCTAACCAGCTGAACCTGGGCTGATTAGGCCTGTTCATACGCCAACCTAATTGCACTATATAAGAAATGGCAAAAAGAAATGTATAATGTTTATAACATGTTTATTTGGTGCACATTACATTAAAGAAGAAGGGGGATTTACAATTATAGCAGGGTAAATATTTTCATGCATAAAGTTTTAAGGTTTTCAATACAAGCTGATTATATGAGACAAAAACAAAGCTGTAATATTCTAATTACATTAAATTATAAACATATACATTAGAGTAATACTAAGAAAAGTAATAGGACTAAAGTATTGAAATAACTTGTAATACATATTTTCAGCTCATTTGATGCATTCACACATACAAATACACAAAGTTTGATGCATAGATTAAAAACATTAGTTAATAGATACTTAAACTATGACTGAAATAATAACTAGCGGGATTCATTGCAATTATTAATAAAGAATAGAAACATTCCATATTTGTATTATATTAATTAATTTTATAAAGTATAATGACATTTTTATGTACATTATCAACTATATTGCCCTGCCAATGTTAATATACTATGTTTTAGTTAGTGTGTAAATTGAGAGAAATCTAATGAGATTTCTTCAATAATGAATTCTTGAAACGTATACAACATCCAATAACTATATTTAATGTTATTCAACAGTAAATAATAAAATAAAAAATATTTTGAGTTATTGATATATTAACAATGATTACTTATAGGTAACTTTACTACTTACAAACAGTTTGTTAACATTTGTGTGGTATATGTAATCTCACACTGACAATTAAGAAACTAATTACAGCTAAAATTTAAAATTACAGACTAGGAGGGGAGTAAATTAAGAAAAATGTTTACAGTATATTTATTTACAGTAATTATAGATCAAGCTAGATAGGATATCAGTGATTCTAAAGAACTTCTTACTTCCCTCAATGTAATAATTCTCATGACTTTTAATGAATTCCTAAAACATATTTTAATATTCAAATGTTGAAATAACGATAACAACTTAAAATTAACATCATTATCATTTTATTTCTTGTTTCTACCAAATAATAAATTACTATTGGCTTTTAACTTAGCCTAAGTTGCTGTCAATTCATACAAAGTATCAACCAAAGTATCCTACCAATCATGGTAAGATTAATAAATGGTGAAAAAACTGTGCTTGCTAAAACTCATCGGAGATGTCTGACTGATTAAAAATTGTTTGACTAGTTTCTGCAGGGCTTTAACAAACATACATTAAATTAACGAGCATGATTCTTGCAGAATGGGCGACCACCTTTAGCGTAGAAGCTCTGTCCTTCCAGATTCTTTTTACACATCTGAAAACATATAAATAAGAAGAATAAGATACTTTGAAATAAATACAGATTAAAATAAATTCACTATTTTGTGTATAATTTAACCGTTTTACAAGTGTTGTGACTTATATTTATAACACTGTCATAGTGAATAGTAAATCTAAATTATTTCTAGACAGTTATGTTCTATTTTATAATCAATAGATATATTTTGACTGAAATTTAGAATATAGAATAGACATCTTAATTTTTTAAATTTAATTTAGTGACATAATTGCTTTTCTTATGAAGTTTAAATTTACATTCAATTGTTATCAATGCTTATATCTCAGCACCAAAAATAAATCCAAAATTTAATTCAAAACAAAAAGAAGTGTACAATTACATATACTGTATACAATTCAACATTGCTATGAGGTAATACTTACAGTACAATTGAAACACTGGCTGTGATAATTGTTATTGAGAGCTTCAACCCAGCGATCGCCTGCCTCTATCGGAAATCCACACGAGAAGCATTTTGTTGTGAACAGTTCGTTCCAATCTAAAACACAAAAAGCAATAATAATAATAATGTTAATGTGCTACACCGTTTAATTTCCTTATGCTAGAACCAAGAAAATTGCATTGCCTGAGGCTATGTCTCAACATCTCTGCATATTGTTTGGTAAGTGGTATAAGGCTGCAAACATGAATAAGTAATTGCAAATTAGTGACATACCATTTTCACAGTAGGGTAATGAGTCCTCCAAGAAGAAGGGATTGTTTCCAAACATTTTGCCACAGTAGGCACAGCTAAAGCACTCTGGATGAAATTGTTTACCAATTGCATTCAGACAATCCTGTAAAAAAAGGTGGGATTATGTAAGTTCAATTTTAAATCAGCTGATGATATCTCACCTAGATATTACTTAGATCCTCTCTGTGGTCTTATACCAGCGGCAGTAGTTTAAAAAACATATTTATTACATGAATTATGAAACAAAAGAATGGCAAATGATCATTGCATCCAAGAAGTAATGGAGCTGGAGTATCCTTTATAAAGCAAATTAAAGTTTATTTTATTTTAATTTTCATTTTAGTTTTAAATACTTTCACATATATATCATAAATACTGATTCCATTAAATAGCATTGATAAATTAAAATATATTGTGTACTTACTCCCTTTATTTTGCTGTTGCACTTGCTGCAATTTGGAGCCAGATATTGCTCAAAGCAATATTCACAGTAGAGCCCTTCAGATTCCTCAACAAATCCGATATCTTGGAGAGGACGCCTGCACTGGGCATTTACACACAAGAAATGCTCTGGACACCATATCTTGCCAAGAGCAGTGATAAATGGTCCCCTATAAATATGATTTATGTTAAACATTTTATGTTTTCAACAACAATAATTTTTCAATTATTAAGTCTCTATCTGTAAGAGAAATACATTGAAATGTAATAATCACTTTTAATAATTTGAACTTGCTTAAATAAGTATATATAATTAGCGATTAAAATATCATATTTTATGTCATAATAATAACCACTTACAAAATGTAACAAAAAAAGGTTTACAATGACATTAAATAAATTTAAAACATTTTACATTTATGGCAGTGAATAAATTTATAGATGTAAAAATTCAATTATAAATATGTTCTGAGCCAATCAATAAAATATATATTTATGTAACATAAAATGTTATACTACCCACAATATACATTCAGACTGCATGCTACACTATAGGATAGTTAGAAACCATGTGTCAAATAAAATGATTTTCACTTATAAATAAATAGGTATTATTATACACAGTTTAAGGTAGTTAGATAACTAACATAAAACCATTAATTTACCTTTTAATTTGTTTGTTACACGAGTTACACACAGGATAGACATCCGGAGCAATGGATTCACCCAATTGGGATATTACTGCATCTGAAGCCGTTACATTTTCTTTTAAACACGTGCATATTAGTAAGAAACAAAAGATAATTTTGTTATTAAAACTGATAAAACTGAAAATTCTACGACCAAACATAGTAAGAAAACTAAAGTAAATTAAAATCCCTGCGCATAATGGCTGGGATGCACATAAGAAATAAAGGGAGAAAAATTAAAACCCATTATTTCTTGCCATTAAAAAAATTAATTTGACCTGTAATTTTGTACACATATTATATTTTTTTTTAGAATAAAATAACACATAAACTAAGATACATATAAATGAATAAGTACAAACTATAAATAAACTAGCGTTATTGCGTGCACTTAATTTTTTATTGCTAAATGCTGTTAAGAAGCTACAAGCCCAGTAAATAACATGCGAGGCAAATAATGAATGAACTGTAATATGAATGTTCTACCCATACATAAACATGCATCGAACACAAAAGTGTGATACTGGTTTACCTGATTTGGTTATTGCACTGGGCACAGATTGCAATCCTAGCACCGGGAGCAAGGCTAGTATTTAAGACACCTCGTCCTCTACGAGGGGCAGTAGAGCCAGCAATTGTTCCGGTTCCTCTAGCACCACCTCCACCTGCATTGGGACCTGATGAGCTACTGGGGCTCACACCACCGACTCCAGGCAAGGGAGAGGACTCGGGAGCAAGATGCGATTTTACAACTTGGGATTTGGAATAGGAAACAGCTTCACGAGACATTTTGGTCGACTGGGAGGATGAATATGTGAGAGCTCCATTAGACATTACAGCAGACGTTTCAGAAGAGGAGGAATAAGAGGGAACGGATGCGTAAGACTGAGAAATAATGTTGGACGTCTTGGTGTATTGGGCCTCAGAGAGAGGAACAACTTTATCAACTGATAGGGAGGAAGTGTTTGTCGGAAGCACACCAACTGTTTTAGCATGTTCGGAAGATGATTTCACATCGGAAGCTTTAGTAATCTGGGAAGAAGACAATTTTGCAGCCGAAGTAGTACTAGATGCGTTAGTTGGGCGGGATGTAGGATTTCTGGGAGCTGGGGCCGAGCTTTGTGCCTTGGCATATTGGGACGACGAGTGGGAAGCCGAGGTCACATTAGACTTTGTTGTCGAAGACTTGGAAGTCGAATGAGCGGAAGAAGACGAAGTAGAGGCGAGTCCACTCATTTTAGGAGAAGGCTTGATTATGACATTTGCCGAGGTTACATTGTTGGTAACGTTGATCGGTTTTGGAGTACGGCTCCTGGGGACTGGCGAAGGAAGGCGAACCTCGATCGGGGATAAGTTCTGAACAGTTCTGACTTTTGCTTTCCAAGAGCACGGGGATAGCGATCGCTCGAAGGTCTCTTTCACCATGGATTTGTGTAGTTCTTTCATAGAACTCTGCTGGACGGTGACCGCGGGCTTATAGACTTGCTTGCCTGTAGTAAAGGCGGCTTTCCTCGAAATGTGAGATTGTTGATATCCCATTTTTGAATCGGTTTTCGAAGCTCCATACTGAGCGGCTCGACTGGCGGTCCATAAGTTCGCCCTTTGCCTTTGAATGGGGGACGGGGTAGTTCTGGTAGGCCATGGTTCAGGCAGCATAGGGGCTCTTATCGGATGCGGAACCGGAGATATCGATCTATTACGGACGGGGATTTCTCCTATATTTTGCTGGTAATAAGGTAACAGATGTGTGCGGTACGATTCGTAGGCCGATTTCTGTTTGGCATCTGTAACCTTTTTTCCAGAAATTTTACTTTCGGACGCCTCGTCTTTAATAATTTTTTTTGCAGCCTGCTTAGATTCAACTTTAGACTTTTCTAGTTGGGAAGTCTGGTCAAAGACCGCCTTTCGCGACTCGAGTCTCGAAACCTTTTGTGCGGTGGCCACTCTCTGAGCGGCCGTTTTTACACTCCGTTTCACCGTGACCGGGGATGCGGGCGTCGGATGAATCGAAGGCGCTTTAATAGGATGCGGTGCCGGCGAAATCGACCTATTACGGACAGGTATTTCGCCTATATTTTGCTGATAATAAGGCAACAAATTTGGACAGTGGAGGCCGGAAGAAGAAGAAACTTTCGTGCTAGACTTTGAGCTTTCGCTGAGAGAAATTTTCATTTTAGTCAAGCTTTCGTGAGTCGCTTGAGAAAACTGCGATTCGTCCTTAGTCGTAGTGTCGGTCGGTACAGGTCTGTCGACTAACGTGATGTTGTCGTGTTTTAATTGCGGCACGTAAGTCACAGTCGGAAAATATTTCGGCGTCAACCTGGACTCGGTAAGTGTCCCTCCGTTGTCGGATGTCTTTGCAGGTTTAGGAATAAAGGAAGACTGGACGGGTTTGAAGGCGCCCTGGCCGGTGACGGGAATTGACGAATTGAGACCGTTGACGGATTCGCATTGGATTGTCGGTATCGGAGTTTTACCCGGTACGGTGAAAGGGACTTGAGGGGCAACAGTGAGTGCGGAAAGCATAGACATGGGCTTCTTTCCGTGCGGCAAAGAGGGTACTTTGGGATCGGTGATGGGCTGGAAGATGGCGCTGGTATTGATGGGGATAGTGGAAGTGGTGGGAGCGAGAGGACGCGTAGCAGGAGGCAAGGGGGAATAAGGACGGTCGGGGGCTATGGTAAGTGCTTCCGTCATGGGAGACCTACAGCCGGCCCTGATCGTTCTGCCGGTCTTCAGGGACTCTGCTTCCTTTTCGTGAGGAGGAGGGAAGTAGGGTTCCGTCTCGGGAGGTAATGACACAGGCCCTTTGGGCACTTCGTAGACCAGCTTCACGGGCGGTTTGGCCACCGCAGCTCGGACGGGAGTGAACGGACGCTCCGGAGCTATCGTCAGAGCCGACGCCATTGTGCCACCGGGCTGTGAAGGTCCAGGTAAATTTTCGATCGCGATTTCCTTCTTGTCGGATAATATCTTGTCTATTTCCTCCCTCACGATTTTTTGCACTTCCGTTTTAGTATATAATTTTTCTTCGGACTGTTTCTGTACTTTCTTGTCTACGCTTTCTTTTATTTCGTAAGCCATTTTTTGGCATTTCGCTTCGGATTCTAGAATTTCTTCACGACCGCGTACCGGTATCGGCTGTGGGGTAGCGGATGGCGAACGGGACAGTGGAAGGACTTCCTCCGGGGGAAGGTCGGGAGGGAAAACTACGACCTGTGTGGGGGTCAAAGGTCGGACGGCAGAGGCTGGCGGTAATAGCGATCGGATTTCGTGCGGTTTCGTGCTCACGTCCAGCAGCTCGGGCGACTCGCTTCTGTATACTTTAGATACCGACGATACCATTTGTTGAGTGCCCGCTTTAGTCGTTCTGTGAAATGACTCCGCGACGGTAGTTCTCCTGGTCTTTTCTATTGTCGCTCCTTGAGCGGTCTTTTCTACGAATTTTTCGACTTTACTAGAACCGGATTCTTCGGCGATACCTTTTAGTTCTTTCATATTTTTCATCTGAGTATGCACGGCCTTTGCGATCTGTTTTTCGGGTACGGGAGACGGAGGACGCTGGGGCTCCTGGGAACTTTCTCGGATAGACGAACAGACTTCGCTTTTCTCGATCTTTTTGTCAGAAAGGCAACAAACCTCTTGTGAACACAACGACATACGTTGTTTGTAATCGACACTGTTTATTGGGGGATCTTCCATATCTTCCGACTTTAGTGTAACTATGTTTTCATTGTATATATCGGAAGCGGCAAATTGGTGTACCTCGCCGGGAAATAGTTCGCTAGGTGGGTGAAATGAAAGTAAGGACTCACTCTGAGAGGGAGGAGGCCACACCACGGTATGACCATGATCTATTAGGATGTTTAGCCATTGTACACAGAAACGACAACAGTGTTGTAATGTTTTAGTTAGAGAAAGCCCATTAATTGAATGTTAGTGAAGATTTACATTAACATGCAGAGAAAAAGAAAAGCATTTGATTAATAGCTCATAAGTTCTAAGTCATCTTAAACTCCTAGTGTTAATATGGTGAAATAGATTTGTAGATAGAACACAGAAGCAAAGCTGGCATGTTCTTACATATAGCGAAAGATAAATAATAAAAAAACATGTAGTTTCCTAAAAACGAAAGAAATATAAGACTTAAGTAGTTATATCATAATATAAGCCCCTATTTGCACACACATTGTAAACATCATGTCATGGCAAAAAGCATGATGAGATTTGAGAGCTGCCCTGGTTATTGAAATGCTACTATGAAGGATTACAGTCTAGAGAAATAACTAGTACTGAGCAATGGTAAATGGTTTTGGCTTGGGGTTGAATGAAATATATGCTGAAAAAGAAACAAGTTTAGTCATTACTTTTCGGTTCATCACAATTAAGATAAACATGCTAATTTGATTTAGACCAATCAGGTAAAATTTTATAAATACATTGTTTGCATTTAAATTAAATAGCTAGAACAGCTCTCAAAAAGAATCATCCCATCTTTAAGGCAGTGCAAAATGCTAATTATTAATTAATTTAATATCTGTAAGTAATTAGAAATATTTAAATTGAACAAATGAATATATTTTGGACAGCAATTTTGCAGCACCTTTTGAAAATAAAGCATTTGCCCAACATGCGAATTCAAGGTTCAATTTTACCTTTCAAGTTGGTCATTGGTTTCACTGTAGAAGAGAAACCTAAATAAAGTTATTTCTGTTATTAATATTTCTTATAATGTAGTTACACAATAAAAAAGTGATATTATTATTATTATTATTGCTTTTATCAATTTTTAAAATGTAGTTTAATTTTATATAACAGTACATAATTCTTTTGGTTTAAATATGTGAATCATGCTTTAATGTTAAAAATTATCTTTGAATATATATTGGTTTAGACAAGTTTCTCTTATGTCCTCATTTATTCATCAAATCAGCCTAATTAATTATGATTTTTTTAAATATCAGGCCCATTAAATTATTTTTATTTAACATTGGTTGTTCATTGAAGGAGTTTAGACAATAAATAACAGTTTAATTTCTTCATAGTTGGTTATGTTTAGTAAAATCCTGTGGAAATTTAAGTTTTTAAATCATTTTAAATATATATGTTTTAAATACTGATTTTAAGGTAATTCCATTTAAAGAACACTTAAGCAGTATTTTAGCAACATCTTGTGTTAGCTATAATTGTTTTTTTTTAATTTAAATATTTGTTTTTAAGTGGAATATTGTTTGAAATGTTCATCTTATTCATTTATGGGGGCTGCTATGTGTCATTACAAAGCAATTTTTAAAACTACATTTTCTAATTGGGTGCAATTCATTCAACCTCCCATCACCTACTGGAATGCTGACAGGCAATATATTAATGATAGGCCAACTGACTTACCAGTGCTTTGCGGTTTGGAGCCTAAT
This sequence comes from Lethocerus indicus, assembly GCA_019843655.1. NCBI lineage: Eukaryota > Metazoa > Arthropoda > Insecta > Hemiptera > Belostomatidae > Lethocerus > Lethocerus indicus. The sequence goes on along the minus strand of JACDQD010000103.1, from coordinate 9,236,463 downwards.
GTTGAAGCTGGCGCGGCCTGTGGAACACTGAAAGGCATTGATGAAGGTGCATGAGGCGGAGCCACTGGCTGAGCACCAAATGGTTTAGGCCCAGTAGGTGTTGAAGTTGGGGTCTGTAAAGTTTGTTAAAAAAAATAAATATTTATTTTTAATATAAGTAGCAGTGATAGAAACATTTCCACATTTGCAACATTTAACAAAAAATTAAATCTTTAAGCAGAATGTACTTCCCACATACCTTTCAAAATTTTAAACTGTAATAAATTAAATTACTAATGAAGAGAAATCTGGATCTTTTATTTCAATATTACAGTTTTAATATACATTGATTAATTATATGAAATGTTCTTAAAGTGCAATTTACTAAAATAAAAAGATTTGAAATACCAAAACTGAAATGAAAATAAACATTTTTAATATATTATATACCATTTATATGAGCATGTGGGAATAAATTTTAAGTACAAAAGTACTTAAGCAAGTAATAAAAATAACTGGACGAACAGACAGATGAGAAGCACTGAATGGGTTATTAGATGTGGACAAATATAAACAGATGAAATTGGAAAGAAAAGATACTAATAGCAAATATGAGCGCAATAAAAAAAAAGAAAGCATTTGACTGCTATCTACATAGAGTAAGAATGAATAGTTTAAACAAAACAGAGCAAGAATACTAACATTTCACATTATTCTGCCAACATGCCAAAACCATTTTTAAATATGAAATATGAATTATGAAGTTTATGATATAATGTGTAAATGTAAACAAACTAAAAACTAATGTTTATTTCTGATAACAAAATAATGAAGGATAACCAAAAATATTACAAGAGTACAATGATTTAAACAAAAATATTAAATAAACAATATTTTTTACACATTGTGCAAAGCGACACACATTAAAGCTTGTGCTGCTGTAGTAAATGAACCAGTTCATCGAAAATATAATCCAATTGAATTTTATGGGTATTAAAAAAAAGAAGCTTCTTTTGCTGATATCTTTTAGGAGCATTTAGGACATGCTTGTACTAGACATTAAACAATGGAAACAATTCTGTCTTTTGTTTCTAAACCTATTTATATGTTCAAACATGATTAGACAATCATAAAGAACATATATTAATTCAAACTCTTGGAATGTTTTCAATAAAAAAGCTTTCTAAATTTCAGATATTTCACATGTGAAAACTTTAATGTACAATATAAATGTGTCCAATGAATGAGCTAAAAATTATAAGGAATTGACATTTGTCTTTTATCTTTCAAAATATTTAAACTGATTCAAGGGATGAATTAAGTAGAAAGCAGATAATGTGTACAGGATTCTAGTTTTGAGGATTGCAATGTAATTAACTAGTGATAAAACTGGTTATATTCATTACAGCACTTGAAGACACTGTCTAATTTTTTTTATATACCTGAGGACCTAATCTTGGAATAGAAACATGGCTTGTTCCCAGACGTGGAGCCTGAAAACCACCCAAGAAGGGATTTATTATTTTATTAAATATTATTACTGTACCCTTTTTGTGTTTATATTATGTATAGTTGTGTGGGACATCCTTGTTAAGAAACTATAAATAAATATAAGCAATTTAATTTTTTCAATGCATAGAATTTATGTGAAATATATTTTCAATTGTCACATTATATATATATATATATATATATATATATATATATATATATATATATATATATAAAATTACCAATACTTTAAGTATAATTGAGCAATATTATAATGGTATATATTCATAAAATGAGAATGTAATGTATTCCCTTTAATCAGCATTAAATTGAAACAAAATTCAAAACTCACATGGAATGGCAATGGACCTAATGTTCCAGGCTGTGGGGATGTAGGAGCAGGGCTAGAAACATTAGCCGCAGCTGATGATGTTAAAGCACCAGATGGTGCACGTCCACCACTATAAGAGAAACATTTATCTAAATTAATATTTAAAAACAATTTAATAATTATAACTTCAATTTTTCAAATATGTTAAATTAATTTTTTCTTATAGAGATAAAATAAATGTTACATGCATTTCAAACATTGTTTCAAAACAAAATTGAGCACTCAAGTGTTAAACAAAAATCAAAACATCAGCGCACAATTATGACCCTGTCTTTTTTCCTCTTTGTAATGTAAAGTATGCTTGTTGTTTGAATGACATTTTAAATAGCACATGTGCAATTTTTGTGATATAGTGAAACAATAGGTGCTAAAAATAATGATTCTGTACTGATTATTAAATGTGTGGCATGAATAAATGTAAAACTAACGGAGGAATAGTGATGGGATCCATGTTAGGAGCAGGTGGATTCTGCCTGGCTACCAGCTTAGCGTGGATGTCACAATACAGCTTATTGTTGATGTTGTAATAGCCAACATTCTTCAATGAAGTTCCACAAGTTGCACACTTGAAGCACTCAACATGCAAGTTCTTGTCCTTGATTCGCACAAAAACTCCACTGAAATTGTTGTATGGCCCATATTAGATACGGTTTGTCGGTTTATGTTTCAAATAAAATGATATAACATTTTGCTTGTACAATATGAAGTTTATCTCGATAACAACAAATACATATGAAGGATCAAAGTTTAATGATAAGATGAAATTGCGAATGTGTAATTGTATACCTGAATTACAAATCATCCATCTCTACAGAGAGCATGAAACAGATGTTTTAAATAATTATAAACTTTTTAAACAAACAGTTATTATAACACAAAATATTTATTTTTAAAAATACTGTGTTACTGGAGGCTAAATTGACAAATAACTACTTCTGAAAGTAGTAGAAATGGGTAAAATACTCAGAATTTATAGAGTAAAGAAGGAAAAAACCATACACATTGAAGAACAACCGTGCATTGGGGTTGAAATATAAATACAATAATTCATACAGGGAAAATTGTGCCGAGAAAGAGAAAGATAAAAAGTACATGCTATGTATAAAACTATATCCTAAAAGAGTTCGAAGCATCTTATCAATTCTATAAAACGGTAAAACATATAAAGCTAAAACATATTTCTTACATGCACCTATTACATCAACAGAATCGGGGTACAACCACAAAAAAGTGCAATGAAGGTTTTCCCTCCCTTTCACATCGTTAGCAACTAGAACTGGATGCACAACAGCCGTCCATTTATCTGGCGGTTTCGATACAATTCTTTTTTTCGTTTGGATTAGATCAATTGTGCAAGACAAGATAACTAGAGGGGTTGGGGATGGCTCGCATTCTGTGTGCGTGTGACTCACACGATGGACTTGCCGCAATCGGTACACTGAGGGCTGGCACCCGCTTGGGGAGTGGGCGAAGGCATGTAGGGTTTGTCTTGAGGGAGTTCAGGAGTGCCCAGCTGCCTTGCCAATGGGGTTAATGGTCGCGGAGAGGTCGCCCTACCGCCCACTGCGTGGCTAATCGTCGAGAAATACTTCGTGTGCGACATTGGAGCTGACACATGACAACAAAAAGTTTTTTTTATTTTAAAACTAATCCCCTATAATTCAACGCTTGCTCCTGTATCTCGTTCCGGCTCTCTCCAAGCTGAAAGGGAAACATTCCTGCTCCTGAATCACATTTGTACTGCCCTACTGCTACTAATTCCGATCCGACAAATTCTATCTCGACTAATCACAATTTCAATTTGTATGATCTTAACATTTGTATATTTATTCAAGTGTGCCAGTACTTTAAGTCACAAATAATTAAAATTATTTTAGTTCCTTACTGATTCCCTTGACGCTCTGTCCACCTAAACTAAAAAGAATATTTTCCATCAACGATCTGGAGGAATTGACAACAGTTGGCAGTCCACTTGGATATCAGAAGCATACTCGTTATTATATATTACTTACACGATGAGTCTTTCACAGTCGGCACAAATGTTCTGTCCTGGTGCAAGTGGAGTGTGTGGGCTACCTGGAGGCTTGGCCTCCGGCGGCGCTACATGCCTCAGCCCGCTGATTGCAGGAACTGCAGGAGTGGTCTGATTCGATATAATTTCTACAAAAACAAAACACTCTTCGTCATTCACATGCATCTCCGTCACACAGACAGGTGTTACCTCCGATCAATGAAGTTAATTCCAGATGTACTTACATTAACCACCGTGGCTAAACAAAATAATGGAAATGACATGAATACTATATAATATTTGTCAAATAGCGTTTGTCTGTGTGTTTGTCTCTGTTCGTTATGCATTTCCAAACGGCTGAACCGATTTCCACCGAACTTTCAGCGTGCATGCATCTCATGTCCGGTCAGGTCTTTCCAGGTCACAGGTCACGTCAAATATGATAATAAATAAAAATATTTGCCATTTCGGGTATTTAATTCGTAAACTCGCCGCCAGATGGCAGCACTGCACGGGAAGTGTTTTTTGCGGGCGCTGGTAGTTCCAGAAATTGCCACCAGGTGGCAGCACTGCACGGGAAATGTTTTTGAGGGCGCTGGTAGTTCCAGAAATTGCCACCAGGTGTCAGCACTGCACGGGAAATGTTTTGCTGGCGCTGGTAGTTCCAGAAATTCCCATCAGGTGGCAGCACTGCACAGCAAATTCAAACTGAGCGACCTCCTTGAATCTCATGTTCTCCTGATACAAATCCTGATTTCCCCCAAATATTAGGATTTGTATCAGGAGAACATGAGATGCAAGGAGGTCGCTCAGTTTGATTTTGCCATGTTCCCGTGCAGTGCTGCCACCTGGTGGGAATTTCTGGAACTACCAGCGACCCTCATCAACATTTCCCGTCCTACCCCCGGTGGAAATTTCCCCAAATGAAACTGTCAATCATTACCAGCTGCATTTTTTTAATTAAAATTCCGAATTGCCTTTAACGTTTGTAATCGATACCGATAGTAAAACTTCAGTTTGTGCATATATTTTTATTCATTAATAACACATTTTTATGAGCAACTAGAAATTATTTTTTAACTAAATAGAATTTCGGTCGTTAATATCTTGTTCTGAATAAAGGAACATGCACATTCAGTCAATATGGGCAAAGAAAAACCATTCACATTCTAAAGTCCACTTTTAATATGTTGATAATGTTACCTTCAACATTAAATTAACATAATCCAAAGTCACTATTGAAATTAATATGAAATATGCTTTTTATCAATTGCATTGTTATTTTGAATTAAGAGAGAGATCAAAAAATAAGATAAAATAATACTGACTAAATTTAACACATGCAAAAACTATAACTTCTATAATATTATATCAAATACTGATATCCCACAAATATATTGTAGAGAATAAATAAAGTGGATAGAAATTATATTATACGTGCTATATACGTGGAAATGCATTATGTTAATGAAGTTAAAGGTAAATTTTAAAAGGTGCTAATACATATTTTGAAATTTTGAGTGGAATTTAATTCATGGTTAGTTACAAAATACCCACTGGAATTATCAACACTAAGGAAAACAAAATTACCTTTCTGTTGTCATTGCATTATAGCTAAAAATCCTCTTAGCAGGTAAAGTTGAAATTTACATTCCCGATAAATTAGGGTGTAAAAATTAAATATAAAGTTCAGCTATAAAATATGTAAAAACGTTCAATAAAAATATTAATTTTGGTAAATTAAATAAAAGTATTTATTTTTTAATGAAGCAATCTACTTACTATAATAATCCTTTATAGATGCAATATAAATAAAAATGTCATAATCAATTTGCATTTGGAAATAAAACCTATATTCAAGACTTTAATTCTAATTTTATTCTATTATTAATTAATTAATGTATCCATATAAAAAAAAAATAAAAAGATTGTTTGCTATCATGATTACCTGGCTCAGGCTCTTTAGGTTCTTTTTCAACTTCGTGGACCATCTTATATACTTCGCTCTTTTGTGAATCGTACGTTTTTTCGTTTTTCATGAAGTTAACTCTACAAACAGATTATATACACACACATTAAAATATATCAAAAACATATAAAAACCAATTCATTAAATAAACCAAAAAGATGAATCTGAACTAACAATTGAAAAATGATTTAATCTTTGAACATTATTTGAGCAAGGAGTTCAAAAAATAAAATACATTTCCAGTTACTATAAATTCACTGTAAATAATTATTGACTTACTAAGTAATTAATACATTACTAGTGAATGTTAAAATGTATTCTACAAGTACATAAACCAAAAATATGAATCTCAATTAACAATTGAAAAATAATTTAATCTTTGAACATTATTTGAGCAAGGAGTTCAAAAAATAAAATACATTTCCAGTTACTATAAATTCACTGTAAATAATTATTGACTTACTAAGTAATTAATACATTACTAGTGAATGTTAAAATGTATTCTACAAGTACATAAACTAAAATGTCATCATAATTAAGAATTTAAAATATCAAATTACCCAAGAACACCACCAGCCAAAACCTCTGCTTGAGCAGACAGCGTTTCAGCAATTGTTTCTTCACTGTAAATACCAACAGGAGTGTTATATTGCTTGTTGACCAAGTTCTTTGTGGCGTCTCCTCCATTCACCTGGATTTAAAAAAAAAAAATTTCAAGAACTCGTATAGAACGAAAATTGTATAAAATAGATTTGCCGCACTAACTTTACATATATAAAGCTACATCATACTTATATAGAATGATGTATATAATGCTATACAAGGCCATAAAAACTGCCAATGATCATTGGATAAAGATTGTGTCGGACTAACTTCAGTTTATTTAATACTAATTATATTAAGTTCACCTGAACACCACCGAAAGGCCTGGGTGAAATGTTGTGGCCGGATCCGATTGGAGTCGTGGGCTGTCTTGGTTTGGCTAGGGATGTCCTCGTGACATTCTGCGGAGAAGCGGCCCCGGGAGTGGGTAAAGCACCGACTGCTGTCACTTGAGGTTTCCATGTTACCTGCGGTCCTCTGCAAGAAAAAATTGAATAATTTAAACACATCGATATTATAGTACAGCACTATAAAAAATTGAACATTTTAATTAACTATAATTTTAAAAAATCAAAGAGACTAGATGTAATATATCCTACCACATCAAAGCATCAATAGATTTGCACATATCTAATGCAATATCTATACTTGATAAGTATAATATTCATGTATACTAAATAAAGTATGTATTCTGTGTAACAACCCCATGGAATTGTTCAATACCATAAGAAACTAATTTTAGGAAATGAATAAAGGAGACAATATAACAAAATTATTTCACTTCAATAACAGATTAAAGAGAAAGGGGCAAAAAATATTTGAAAAAATGTTCTTAAAAGTTGGATATTATGAAATAAAAAGAATTTATTCAGCTCTGGAATTAACCAGTAAAACATTTACATTATTAAAATTAACACAATGCAATGTATAAAATGTATTCAAATAAATTTCTATCAGTTCCTCATAAGGCCATTAATGAATTAATAATTATCAGCAAAAATTATGTGTGTGAAGTTCAGTAAGTTGAATGCATCCCTATATTTATCATGCTTGAGGGGTCAATTTACTTCCTTAAATAAATCCCCTGATGATCTAACAGAGAGGTGTACAATCAATGTGATGAAGTAATGACTCGATAATTCTGTAGGGATAGTCATCTCTAGCCTTAGGTTATGTTTTGAGTTTTGGGAAAACACAAAGTGGATAAATTCAATCCTAACGACACAATATAAAATTGGTTCAAACAAAATTGTCCTCATTTTAATGGTTTCAACCGAACAATCTTAAATGGCCAAAATAATTATTAGTCAGAGATATATTTCTACATAGAAGAAAACATTTTTGAGGTTAATCTTACACTTTTATCTGTTCAACAAATGAAAATTATTGTTGTTTCAGTCATCAGATATGGGTATCACGAAACACTGTAATCATACCTAGAACTGCATCAGTAAAAATTATTCGAGTAACATTATCTAAAATACTATGTAAATGGAAAATCCGGAAGATAACGCGAAGGAATGATGCGCATCGGATTTCCCGTTTGTACCCCACTCCAGGGAGTGTACTACAAGGTGATTCTAGAAATCGATGAATGATTACTTCATATAATATTATTATTCACTTTGTTCATTTGAATATTAACGGAAATGGACATGTAAAAAGAGTGGGCGGGCGATCACTGGAACTGAATCATATTTGAAATTACAATCACATTCCGGCGTTCATGTAATGTATCAATACAAATTTTATACGTTGACGACGAATCTATTATTTTAATATTAAGGCTTAAAGTAACTCACAAGTGGTACACGACAACAACTGCAACACAAGATCATTATTCTCGGTTTGTTTATGGGCTTTTGTATAAATCTCGCTGTAAGGAGGAGCGGACGGAACTGATGCAAGCACAATAATGATAATCCCTCCTATTGAAGCAATGTACCTATTTGTTGGTTATGGTAATTTTCTGAAAGGCTCCTAACTGAAGAATAGGCCCGACGTTTCCTTCTATTTCTTTCGTTAATGAATTGCGGCAATTTGAACATGTATTGTTGACTCTAAAGGGCAAGTGTACATTTTACCAAAACCGTTCGAAACATACATGCTGCAACATTGATATTAGTTCCAATAAGTAATTCACTTTCTAGTGTAATATTTGCAATGATAATATAAGCTACATAGTAGCGGCATATATAGTGTAAAGAGTCTTGATTGTGAGAGTCACACAGAAATTATACTAATTATAATTAAACATAATATTCCCGGAGGAATTTAAGTTGAAGGTGAAGGCTGTTCAAGTTATTTGTGGGTTTTTCAGTTGGCAATGGCTCCACCTCGGCGTTAACGAGAGCAGTGGCGTGCTATTTAGGGGAACAGATGAAAGTGTTTTTGAACTTTGATTAATTTCGATATTTGCGGCGTCTGCATAATTTCAGACCTTTTCGATGTACTGGCATATATTTTACCAACGGGGGAAAATTTTCTAAAACCGCTCAGTAAATGAGTTAATATCCAAAAGATAACGCAATGAGATGTCGCATAAACAAATAAATGAAGCCACGTTTTAGTACGAAAACTATTGATTTTAACAACGTTATTGTAACATTCACACTCATAATTATAAGTATGTAATTTTGTAATTATGAGATTATACTATAATAAGTATGTCTGTCGTGTGTCATAAAAGCCGTAACATTTCCTACTAACATCTACTAAACAATAAAAAACTCGACTTAGCTCTTCTCCAATTATTCGTTTTCATTATTTACTTATATTTCTTCTACTTCGGGGCTTTACCATATTTTATATGATTTCGGCCCTTCGTGAGATTAGATCATTATAATAAGGATTAAGTAAAATAATTGTATAATTGGTAATCGACTGATTTTCTTCCTGTTGCATAGTTTTTGATTTTTTTTCTGGAAACCTTTAAATGTGATGCTGAGTCAATATTCGATGTTACAACCTGAGAGATATTTTTCTTTCGAGTCTCACTACGCTGTTCAATTGATATGCTCAATTGAAATGTCGATGAAAAAAACGTTCGAAGACATTTCAATATTTTATTAGCGGGTATAATTAAATGTCCGCATTTAGAGAAACCTATCCCAGTGCAGTGATGTGCCAACAGAGCCAGAGTTGGCCAGACAGCAATATCCGAAGGCGTATCAAATGAACTCGCCCTGTCCCTCTAATTACCGGACCTAGCGCTTGAGACGAATGCAGGTTTTCCCAGTTATATCCCTACATTTTTATTGTCAAAAATTCTAACCTAAGTACAGCTGGAATTGAGAAATATTTCAAATAAAAAACGAGACGTCACAATTGGAGACCGACACTGATGATGACCAAGATCGAGATCGACATCGACTCGCATTATTATTCTCCAGACATCGCGATCCAACACGTCGTACTTTGGTTGTAATTGCTATTGAATTTGCACTTAATAGTCTTCGCGGACAATGCAACATTAAACTAATAGCGACATGGAGCTCCGGTAAGAATGATCAATTAGGTCACACAAATCAACTATTAGAAGCATTTGAAATAGTTCAAACTGCATTTAAGAGATATACGCATAATTTGTTGATATAACAAATGTACACGATCACGTTCCGTGATCATCATGATAGAAATCGGAAATTAATATAATTATTTATATAAACTGATATAAATATTATATGAGTCATAATATTCGATACAGCGGTATCGAAGATAATATAATCATTCTCATGAGCGAATACAAACACTGTGTTTCTCAAAACTATAATTCTTTATTTTATAGCCCAGTAAAATGTTCAGAGGAGTAAAGGATAAACAAACCAAGTCAAAGAAGTATAAAAAGTTATTCTCTAAGCGGTATCGAAGAACAATTTTATTTTCGATACCTTAGGTTAGGTGCAGCGAAATATGCTTGCAAATGTATGCCTAAAAATGGGGAGAATATATTGGGCAAACTTCAACCCTGCTTTATTTAACTTGGCCGATTTTTTTTCTGTCCGAGGGGCCACTGACCCGTCGGGCTTGTGTGGGAAATGTAAATAGCTAAAGCTAAATACGTATCGGCTTGAGGTCATGTAATGGGTTATTTATAATTGAAAAAAAAATCCACAACTAGCACACGTCTTCTGAATTCATTTCAAAGCCAAAGAACGCTCTCGGGCCGGCACAGACATTAACCTCACGCCTCCGCCGCACACGAAATAACAAATCACCCCGTCGGTGCAGTAAACTGTGGAGAGAATTTCAAATGAAACTACTATATCTAAAATTAATGACCTAATTTGGAATCTAATTTTCCGTCTCATCAAAGTTACGAATTGAATTCATAATTTTTTTATACAATATATAGTGTGGAGCTGATGTTTTTCCATTTCTAAGCACCTTGAAGTAACAACGAAAACGTTATTTCCAGACAATCTGTATTAAATCAAATGATGAGAAATATTTACTAATGTTTAATTTTCTGTTTACAATCGATTACAGTCAAATTGCTTACAGAGCGCGCCAGTAGCGCTTTTAATTATCAATTTAAAATTAGGATCGGAATGAATCGTCAGGTTTCTTGTCATGTTGGGATCTTCCACAGAAGCTTCTCAATTGATTACCGCAATGTGAGATACAGGACGCAAAAATATACTTGGAAGTTAAAAGAACTTATATCGTAGACTATTCTTGGAGAAACATTCCCATATGTCATGTAACAAAAGGCGGAACGTTTACTCGTAGAGAGAAAAATCACGTCCGAGCTCCCGAAATAATCACAAACGGTTGTACTCGAAAGCCGTAATTCAGTCTAACGTCGGGCTCTCAGCTGATGTCGTAAATCTTACACTAAATTATGATTTTTCTGGGCACTTACTGCAGCTTTATTTAGTCTACAATTGTAAAAATGCAAGGCACTGTCGGGGAGGAGGCGGAGACTTGGTAAACTGCAGGTGTGCTCATATGTAAGAACGGTTAAACGGGTACATAACCCGGCATTTTCAATGCGTATTTCTGTTTCGGAGTTGCATCCTTGTAATTTTCTGTTTTATTTCAGGGAGCAGAGAATATAAGAAGAGAAAATCGCTTCCGAGTATCTTATCCTATTGAGTGGGCCTACAGCCGAAGAACGTTTTTCTACCGTGAAGGGTGTTCACGTGCAAGGTCTTCTGTTCGAGTGGCGGTGGTGGTGGCTCGGACACACAACTGATTTAGCACGTACTGCTGAATGAGCGCATTCTTACACCGCCAGTGCGGGACCTGTCACCCGACCGGGCTCCGCGTTCAAATTCTTTTAGGAAAAACTACTCCTTCCGGAAAGTCTCTTCTTGGTCTGTTCGCTAGAAATATTTACATTCTCGCAAATAAGCTTTTATACATACAACTGAACTAATTTATTTTATCCATTCTTCCAGCATCTTATACCTCTACTATTTCAGCACTAATCAATGTAATGCTTGGATTTTAAGTCTAGTACTTAATATATATCGTAATAGATATAGACAAGCTGAACTGTGTTTTGGGGGAATTTTTACTTGCAATAATTGATGCGGAAATACATGATTGTTATAAGTTTTATTTATTTTATTTTATTTTATTTATTTATTTTAATAAGGTTATACATTAATTATATATTTAATTGACACAATCTAATTATATAATTCGAGCATAATGCTCTTAGTCTGCCTTAGCTTGTTAAAACCTAAAAATTATATATTAATTAATGATCGATTAAGGCTGAATGAGTTCTAAACTGCTTTTAAATTATCGAAGAGTATAAAAGCTATGAAATATTATCACACGCGCGATGCATTCCAAACCCCCACAATCCACTCTGTAAATATCGTACCGCTAGAACTCCGTATTTAGGTTTAGGGTGTATGTATTCAATTGAACAACAAGAGTGGTCGGCTGTTTACCGATGATGGGGGCGGGGGGGATTTCAATTAGTGTACGAAAAAGGCGGGTTAAGTGCGGCTCCATTTATTTAGGGCTAAAGAGTAGGGTCCCGTACCCTGTTGTTTGTGATGCCTAGGTCCCTCCCCAACAACGCCGTGCCCAGTTTGTTTTCTTACCGTCTTCCTTAAAGAAACGGGGCAAACAAACAAACTGGACACGATCTCTCCTCACTATCTTCCCATCATCTCCTAGCCCTAGGAAAATTTGAGTTAAAATTATTTGAACGTATTCTCGATACTTTGTTTCAGGCAATGATACCGCTTCCTGTCGATTCTGTGCGGGACCAATTTAGCGCCCTAAATGGACATGCCATTAAAGTACTCCCGATTATTGATTGAATGATAGGCTAATTTCGCTTCTCAACATTAACCTCAATAGGATGCACTTTTAAGACCTCGCAGTTCGAGATCTAGCTGGGCAATTATCGAATAAAGAAAGGCGAATTCGTGTCAATATGTCATCCCTTCTGGAAAGTGTACCGGCCTTGAGACGAGGACTTGCGAAGGAAATTGCATAGGCGCCGAGTAGCCGACTGATTGGAGAGATGAAGACGGCTGGTTAAATCAGACGACAGTCTACAAGGTAGTTATAAGTAGCTCTGTGTAAAATCAAGCTGCATTCTCAACTTAATTAATGTTCCGAATTGACTTTGTAAATACCGAAAGTGGTTCTATTCCATCCGTCGGCAAAACTGGTCGGTCGATCCTGACATTACTCTACGTATTTACTAATTTCGTAATTCAGTTGGAATATTAATTTTTGAAGTAGTACTTACCTCTGGACCGTCACTTCAAAGCTGTTTCCCGCCTTGACGAGAGTATCCTGAGCCTCCTTATGCCTCATACCTGAAACGTCTATGTTGTTCACTTTGATCAAAGCATCACCCACTTGGAGTCCGGCCTTCTCTGCCAAACTCCCACCGTTCACCTGAAATAATTCAAAATTGATTCGTTATATTTGAATTAATTACAACGGGTTAGTTGTATTATGAGCTTAAAAACAACTCTGCGCTTTCATTTAAATTAAAATAAATTTCAGGTGTATAAGCTAAAATAGAGGAAATCGTATACCGCACAAACAGGCTGAAAGTGCAGATATAAGGTGATCTTATATAGTATTAATACTCATATCAAACAAAAATCTCTAGATTAACACATTAACATCAATTGTGAGTTGTATATTACGTAGCGATATGCCTGCCGTGTGTGTGTGTGTGAATGCTACACAGTATAAAAGTAGATTAACTCTAATTTATGCAAAGTCTATCAATACGGAATCCGAAGTACCCCTGAATGTATAAGGGTAAACTTTTAACTTTTACTACCGCTTGTAGGACATAAAACATCGACTCCTTATATATTTCCCGACGTGGTATCAGAACAAATGCTAACAATTATCCCGCATAAGGATCGAAAGAACGTTCGCCAACTGAACCCCCCCCCCCCGGATCGTATAAACCAGCATTAGAGGCGTGGAATTTATTGACAGCTCTCTAATTATTTACAATCTAATCTTATCCGTGTAATCTTGTCCGGGCTATAAACCGGCCCATCGGACATGTTTTTCTTTTTAAATCCGACCTGGGATCGGTAATTGATTACTGCAATAAACATTAGGCCGTTGGCCGACCGATGAATTAAAAGTTTTTATTAGATTCTCCAAGCACCTTACACTTGCCTAGAAGATATATATCGTTTACGAAATGGTCTTACTAGATATATATGCTCATTATACAGTATCACGTGAATCTTGGTAAATTTGAATTTTCCGTTCATGTACTTACTACTATCTAAATATATCGAGAACACCCTAACGTAGGCTCCCAATGTGCAGGATTGCAGGATGTGCAGTTTAATCGCCCGTATTTCACGAAATCATAATTGCCGAATATACTTCGCTGTTTCATGCAAGATTCAAAGAGAAACCGTGACTTTTGACAGGAGATAATAATTCGTGGGACGGCCGCCCCAGAAATACGAAGGAAGTCGGTTTATCCCTCCACATCCGGAGATAGCCGAGGGCACGGAAGCGACGGGTTGTGTAAGAATGCCTGAACGAACGCTGTGACTGAATCGAAGAGCGGATGCGAAAACTTCATTCTTCCGCTTATTCGATATCCGCCGTTATTCAGCGATGGACGCTGTCTTCAGGGCAATTCAACACACCGAATATACCGGAAGATTATTTCTGATTGGAATTCCTCGATAATTATGGCATTACCAATTGGTTCAGATTTTAGCCATGTTGTGAGTTTAATAAAAACTTTGCACCTTTCAATTTTTTTGGAATTGTCACTAGCGAAACTTTTCTTAAAGGTTTTTATAGCGCTTTTATTGTTTTTGCGGTACGGGTTTTTTCTTGCCGAGCGATAATAAATGAACGAGTCGACCTGTTGGCCGCTATGATTGATCAACTGGAAAATCGTTTTAGACGACATGTCCTGCTGTTCTATGTATGAATATTAAATAAAGGATTGACAAAAAGTTTTCAGTATATTATTTTAATTCGATTTAGACCTCCTACACAATGTCCTATTGCGTTTTATTTCGCTCTTGCGACTCCTGCCAAGTATTTATCGCCGGTTACTGATTTAGAAGACCACTCGACAAGGTGAACACTTGACTAACAGCAGGTTATAATGATGAAATGGACCCTCTGTCAATGCGCCGTCCCGTACTCTTAACATTGACCACTTTCGTTTCGCCGATAGTGCTCGGCGGAATCTGAGCGTTTAGCGGGTTCCCAAAGCTTTACTTCAATAAAAACCGCTTTCGTGATTGTTGAGTCGCTGAAAAAACTATAAAATTCTGGGATCCAAGAGTTATTTCGTCCCAATAAAGAATGACAATGCTTCGTTCCCGTCGAAGAATGACAATGCTGTGGGGTGGGGCATTAAACCGTCTTACGGTTAGGATAATATACGACTGCACTTTCATCGTACTTATTTTTTGCTTCCCTCCATTTAGTATTGTCACGACAAGAGATGAATCATTAAAAATGATAAGTCAACTTTCTTTTCCCTTTCACACTTGTATTATGGACTTTGTCTGTCACCGTACTCGGTAGACACGAGAGTTATTTATTAAAAGCCGAAAAATAAAGTAAAATATAACAATAGTCTGACCACTCCTGCTACACCACCAGAAAAAAGTACATGATACACGTGCAGTAATGATACTAAACTAACACTATATAGATACTTTTATAGAATTGAATGCCCTACCTGGATCGATGGCAAAATACTGGAACGGATTACTTCCTAGACTAAATGCTAAAAGGCGTGGTAAACCGATTTTAACACCCAACGGATTCATTCGGACAATATAAAGCCGATAACGGGGACTTGGTATTACTACCTTTCCAAACAATAACTAGAGAGTGGTGTTACAACTTAAGCATATAATAATATTTTCGGACTTAGAGTCAGAAGACTAAGAGTGTTCACTTATGATTATATATCATGCCTCTTTATTGGGACCGACTGATGAGAAAAATCGGATTACGTTAAGGGGATAAGAATGGGGTAGGTTTAAATTTTGAAAACCGTAGCCGGTCTAGCGGTCTATTCTTGGGGTGCCTGCCGCTGGCCCAAGTCCCAGCCTCCATACATGGACCACTCTGACGTCACCACCAATCTTCTTATCACGTTTAAACTCTTAGCTTACAACCCTCCCTTCCTCAAGGCCCATCTCAGCTTAACTTTAGTGTCCTGACCACCCAATAACAAAAATACTCAAATTCGGTTACTACGAGGTTCATGCAAACTATTTTTTACTGTTGATACCTCAGACTCGGTCTGCTGTACTCGTTACGAAAAGTAATAAAATAAATAATCATAAAAAGTGATTATACCTTTTCCAAGAAATACTTTCTTCGGTAGTTTATTCGTGAATGTTATTTTTTAAATAGTAAATATATAACACGTTTTAAGTGTTACCAGATTACTTTTCTAGGACGTTCTAGGCCCATATTCCATTTTTAGTTCGTTGCGAATTTAACAGACATGAGCCAAGTTTCTAATATAAAGTATCGAACACTGTACGAATCAATATCAAATATCCTGGCGCCACATATACCTACAGCTATAAAAATATGTTTTAACATAGATATTTTTTATAATAAGTATAGTTATGATATGAGGGTGTAACGCGTCATATTATTGTATTGATGTCCTAAAAGCCAAGTTCCAATTTTTTTTTTAAATCACATTTTTTCTAACAAGTTGAAAATAAATAATTTAAATACCCTTGCATTAAACTGCTGAACGCGGTATTAGGCTTCAGTGTACAAACTGGGATTCAGAAAGAGCGGTCCACCCAATAACAAATAATGTTCCTTTCGATTTCTATTTTCGGGCCCTACCGCGTTGGTGGGAGGTCTCGACTGTGTTCAAAGTCAAATAAATTTCAGGGATTCATATTTAAAAGCTGATTAATCGGGCGCAGACGGGCAGAGCCGGACAACTCTGAATGCTGGTCTAATATTAGGCTAATCCTCGGTTAACACCGGCAAAACGGTTGCAGTGGACGGTGTCAGTTGGACTGGAATCAATATGATGTGTGGCATATTGGGATACAACACGACAACTCTATAATCCAGTTTAATAATTTACTGAAATATTATAGGTATTTCTGCGGTATTAGACAAGATTAATTTATTACTGTTGGCGTGCAAACAATTTGCCGATCTCTGTCCTGCTATTTTTAATTAAGAAAATTATAAGCAATCGTGATCGACTACAAAAAAAAAAACATTTCATTCCTTATTTCTCGGACTTGTGATCGTTATAAGGCTAAAAATAATGTATAGGGCCAAGGACGCTTCTAGTTGGCAAACCTCGGCGCTGGAGACGTAAGAGGAGAGCAGTCGTTCACGAGAGCGTTAATCGGAGGGAAGAAAAGTATAATTAACATTATTCCCCCGGGGATGATTCATTCCGTAGGTCGTCTCTCGGCCCCGTCATCGTTGGAAGAGATACGCTGTTGTCGTAACGCCACCGTTTCTTTTTCTCCTCCAATTTGCCGAAGACCCCCTCGTTAAACCTGAAGGATGACACAATATTCGGTTTCTTTCATTTCAACAACCTCTAATCCCCCCCAGTTATACAGGCTCTGCGATCAGCAAAAAATATCTCCTTTTGTTAACATGGCATTGTGGAACTCGCATAATTATTTATTATTAAAATGCTTAGAATGAAACTGGAAATAATAAATTATACTTGGGAACAGGCTTCTAATTAAATTTTATCAGCTTTGACGCCAAAAATATATAGGGTCAATAACCGACCCCAATTTTAAGTTCTTTGGACCGGTGAAGTATCGTGACGCGAGAAATATGCCTGTAATTAGAGTAATGCCGTCCTTTCGTCCGCCTTGTTCCCTGAACTAACGCCACCGGTATGCCTTTCGGCAGGGTATCCGTTGGCTGTTGGACGATTTAAATTTGATCCGATCTAGAGAGGACTCTCGAGTTGGGTAAGGAAGTAGCGGCCGGGCAGCGGAGGCCGGCAAGGCCTGGGTCTAATTATAAATGGACCGCCGGTTTTACATCCCAGTCTCCCCACCTACAGCCCCATTCTACAATCTACACGCATCTTTTCCCGGCAGTATTTTTTTATTCGAACGCCGACGAAAACCGGGCAGTTTTCTTGGGAAAATTAAAAGATAAACGTAGGAGAAAAATCGGTAGAAAAACAAGAAACCGGGGTAGGAAAATTTGCGGACAGGTTGAAAATACAGTTCACAAACCAGAATTACAACATACAATAATTAAAGAGTCTAAATCAAGTAATATTAGCAAAAGGTTTTATTAATAGTTACGTTTTATAAAATTTGAATTTGTTAATTTATACTGAGATATATTTGCGAATCTTTACATAAAGGTGCAGCTATTGCTGCATCCGGTAGGTATGACATTATTGGCTCTCCTATAGCTGTAACGTTATAAACTCACTCAAAACGCTGAGGATTCCACCGGCTCAGATTTCGAAAGAGAACGGAACTCGTCCAGGTAATCGCAGGGAAATTATGTGGGAAAAATTCCTGGTTTAGGCTGAGAAGAATACTTTTTGTCTCTACTAAAGTGGTAGGCGGAGGGGGTAATAGCGAGCGGTGCGCATTAAATTGAACTCGGATGTGGCAAAAAATTGATAGGAATTCGTGCGAAAATTTCCTCATTTCTCTGTCGCTCAAAACCATTTTTGAACTAAGAATTGTAATAATCTCAACAACATGGCGAATTGGAAACTGCATACGACGAGAATTACTTTAAGATTCGTCAATGGAAACTGAAAATTTCCACATATATAATGTACTAACCATATAATACAGAGAGCAGTATTTGAAAATATTAATATGAACATTTTAAATCACTATTATTTATTAGAAATGAAATAGTAATTATTTATACTACTAATAAAGGCTATAATTGCATAACAAATACTTTTTAAAAAATCAATTTACGAGGTTATCTTAATTGGTTCGGCCAATTCGAAGAAAAATTCCGTAATGCTGGCAGATAATATCAAAACAGGAAATCCAATTGAAGTCCAACTGATTTCACGCTCCTTGGTCCGCGTAATGGAATAAAATTGCATTATCTCCTACAAATAGCGGCCGTAAAGTTTTCAATTGAGTTTTATTTCTCAACGAGAATACTCCTAGCAGTTTCAGACAATGAAAATAAGTTGAGTTTGAGTCACGTCATAGAGGGCCCTAAGGATCTCGGAAAGCTGAAAAACACAATTAAATTACAGTCTCTCGTGACGGTGGGCGGACAGCGTTCGCAGCTATCAACATTTACCAAAGTAGCATTGCGAAATAATTTAAATAATTTCAAATCACCTTGTACTCTCTTATACCGTACAAACTACAATTTTTACTTTCAGGCCATACTTTGACGTATACCTGTTAACTACTAAGGTCAGAGGATTATTGTTTCTGCAAACATAAATGAAATTATCCTGAAAAATATGTGTTAAATACATATCGCCCTGTTAGTTAATATTTGTAGTTAAATATCATGACAACACGAAAACTATCACTTATCTCTTATCGGGCAAATCGGGTTCTGTTTTCGATGAATTTTTCCACCTTATCAATAATGTTTTCCCAGAAATAGATAGGATTGAAGTTAGGGTTTAAAAGTATCTCTGTTTTTGCTCGGTGAATTACAATTGCTTTGCGTTATCATCGGCAGTTATAATAGGAACGCAGTACGACGTCACACTGGCTTCAGTGTCATCGGCAGGCAAATGGTATCGGTGTCCATAACACGCTGCTCCATAGACACCGACCTTAGTCCCACTTTTTATTGCTGCTTTCAAAACAAACTGCGGAAAATGTTTTCCAGTGAACAGACTGAAATATACGTTTCCTCGTCAAATTCAGATTCACGAGTAAATTAAAAGTGTTAATTTACTCCGTTAATTTAATCCGGGTTCACACCATACGCTCGGGGTAGGTTTTACCATTTTTCAGAAATTACAGTACTTTTTATAATGCACATTTTTCTAATTTTGTACACACAATTTTTATACCTTTATATATTCGCGGTTGTTTCATTCGGACACTAATCTCAGCCAGGATTAAACATATCGGTGCCTTTCTAATCTTATCGGCAGAATTCTTAGTGAACTTAGAAGAGTCACACAGCAAGTCTGAGGTTGACTGAAAACAAAATTTCAACAAAGTCCGTTTGAATCGGCGGTATTTTTTGATTATTTCGAGGACAGGTCGGGGAACGGACTCCCAATTCGGAAATTAGGTCAGAGACTGATTGGAGCAAGCGTCAGAGCAGTCGTGGCTCTCCAGGTGCCTTATCTTTTTATAGTATCTCCGCTGTTTTGAAACATCGATACTAATCGCGGGTTTTGATATTTTTTTTCTTTCTTCTTGCGGTCTCCGGAATATTCGATT
Organism: Lethocerus indicus; assembly: GCA_019843655.1. Taxonomy (NCBI): domain Eukaryota; kingdom Metazoa; phylum Arthropoda; class Insecta; order Hemiptera; family Belostomatidae; genus Lethocerus; species Lethocerus indicus. The sequence goes on along the minus strand of JACDQD010000103.1, from coordinate 9,216,157 downwards.
TTCAGAATACATTTAACCTTCGGCCGATAACGTCGAAGTATGAATGAAAGTAAGGATTGTATTTTGTAAGCGCAAGGTGATTTGAACTATTTCAGACTGTTTATACAACTTCTGTCGGTACGATTCTCGAGAGGGTTCGATCGTTCAAATTTATCAGCAACCATTGGTCCACGAATAAAATTCAAGGTTTATATAATTCAAAGGTTCGTCAAAAATTCATCGTTTTAAATATAGTATCGGTGTTAGCAAGGATATTAACAAGATGACGTGACGGCTATATCTGCTTTTCTTCCTCTAAAATAATAATAGTTTTTCGAAACATTCTACCTACTAGTTGTACAAATTAAAATCACGGACTCCCAAGCCCATAAATTACAGTAGTTACTGTTCCGGATAAAAACATTACTTGCTACAGTGGAGAGAAATCACAGAGATTATGACGCCATAAAACGTCTGATTTAGAGGTGCCCTGTACAGGAATTTTAAGTACTGTATAAAAGCGCTCCGTACTGGTCAAAAAAGAGAGAGGAGCTCGTTAAGTCGTTGCAGTTTTATGATCTCGCTGAGTCTTGAATTATGTCTGTATCGGTTTATTGATATCTCATCGCCAGTAGTATTCCGTTAGTGAAACAAAGTTGCTTAATCGGAAGTAATTATTAAACGCAGCCGAAGCGTAAAATCGCTGGGTTATGCATTCTGAATAACTGCAGTCGCCTCCGTAAATATGTCCGACTGTATTAATGCTATTAATATTCCTAATCAAATCCGAGTTATGCCCATAAGAGATGACGCGGCTCGCAAGAACTCCGACCGAAGGAAGCTGACCAAATACGGCCGATAAGTAATACACGGTGGGGAGAGAATGAAAATTGAAATTATAACCCCACCCTCGACATTTCATTGCATGCTCGACTAGACGGTTTAAGCTGGGCGCGTTTCTGCTCCTCGCCATCGTCAGTACCTGCAATATTGCAGGTAACAAAGGGATTACAAGATCGGGGTAGCCGATATGTATACTACTTTTTATTTACTTATAAATCTAAATTTAGTCGCATTTACTCATCTGACTTTTTCAGGGAGTTGTCCCTCGTGAAAGTAACCAACTGTCTGACTCCGAATTGGGGCATATATTGAATAAATATTTGACTATATAAACTAGTAATATGATCGTTCGGAGGGAGCCGAAGTATAAGGGTTTAGTAGTATGCGCTCGGTTCCCAAGGCCGGTGAGACACTTAGCCTCTCTGTCTTTGTCTCTCTCTCTCTCTCTCTCTCTCTCTCTCTCTCTCTCTCTCTCTCTCTCTGCATGCACGTAGACTCCGGCTCTAAAAATATGGGACGCTCATATTTTTAACGAAGCGAATTCTGCCGGCGAGAGAGGCCCGGATTATCCACGCCGAATAAATCTGTCCCCTTGTCTTTGTTTCTTGCCCAATCGCCCGCTGTCCTCCGCCTCCTCCTCGGCCGCTACCCGGCTATTATTAATTGGAAAGGAGTTCGGTATCTGCGAGACTGTGAGCCCGGCGGCCTACTCTTGCGTAACGGCGGCCCGGGCATAATGCACAGCGCTTATCGCGCCCGGCCTAGTTCCCTGCCGAAGGGGAGGGATAAAGTGTTAGACACGGCCGTTAAAAAAAAGGTCAAGTATATGAGTGGCTTTGACTTTTTTGCGCCTCGCGGTAAATTGCGCTCCGAGTTAGCGCGCCTTTACCGGAATCGATTAATTTTTAACTGATGGGAGACATCGACATAAACGATTAAAAGCGATTCCGGAGCTATACTACAAGTAACGCGTTACTCCTCGCGGCATTATTAGCAACTTAATAATAAGATATTACAGACCATATAGTGCATAAAGTAAAACTGATTGGAAGTCTGTCGTGGGGCATATTTTGTTTGTCCTGGATATTATAGAATAAATAAGTTAACAGACTATATCATATTCATTGAACGGGTATCTTTACAAGCAGAAAGTCCTGTTAGAGTGAATACGTGGCAATGTAATGGGGCTAGTTCTACAATACCCCACGCATTCAGCTTCACTCGTGTATACGATATTATAAAAAATAATTTAATCAAGCGTTCGGCGTATCAAAGTATTGCGAACTCAAATTGCGGATCCGGGAATATCCTCGGCCGATGAGCATGCCGGAGTAAATACTTTCTACTCGAACTAACCGAATCGAGTCAGTGCCCCCGGTGTACCGTTCCCCGGAATCGAAAGCTAAGATTTATACTTATTGTGCAATCGGTTCGACGGCGCTGAGCGCTGTGCTTAGTGCGCGAAATACGAAGGCGGAGTGCATTTAGTGCAACGTTTTGTTCGGGACTCACTTGTATCGCGATATCAAGGACTATCGGTATGAGCGTGGGCTGTCGTTGGGTCTCCATGATGGGCGGCGGTTTTCGACTGTGCCGTCCCAGGCGACCACCCACTCCGATAGCCAGTCCCCACTTTGACCGCGTCCCAACTATGTCCGTTCCCGTGTCCTTCAATTTACATCGGGCCTTAACCAACGGCTCTTAGAGAGAGAAAGAGAGACGCGCGGTGATTTTGCACCGCCTTTATGGAGGAGAAGAATCCCAAGTATTCGATGGGCCACGACCATCCCAATACGCCCCAACTCCACCTACAGACCGGTTTCGGTTTTTCGCCGTCCTCAGTTTTATAGTTAATGACTCGGGCTGTCGTTAGCCCCTTGACATAAAATAAGTACACTTGATATATCAAAACTCTAGTGGAGTTTGTCAGTGAAGAAATCAAGTATATTGAAGACAGACTTCTATCGAAACTACCTCTTTCGAGCAAATTAATAATTTACTTTGGAAACCGAACTCTGGATATACCGAGCCATCTACATGCATTTATGAAGCTAAGCGAATAGAAATTTCACGTTGTAGGTTTTAGCATTAATGATGATACAATAATATAACTTGACTCTAACGGAATATTACCACAAACAGGTGGCTACAGAAAACCAAACGGGATATTTCTACAGGACGTTTTAAAGCACAATTTACTGACAAATAACATCAGTCACGCGTTTTTTCAATTAGGCAAATATGAGGAGGAAAAATGTATGGAACAACTTTGACCGACTTCCTGGTGCACAGGCTCTATTTCCTTGACAGGTGACGGATTATGTTAATTAACATGTAGGTGAGGGTTGTTGCGGCCTCAGGCCTGTACTTGCGCTCTGCCCACGTGTGTATGTAGCTCAGCTCGCTTCCCCGCATTTGTTCTGCACTCTGGGCCGAACCCGACCTTCGAAAACGGTACGGGCGACCACCACATCCTCGCCAACGGGCGGCCGGTGAAAGTTCAAAACGTTTATCTCTACTCACCCGTAGCTGATATTCTATCAATAGGGCCGGCAACGTAATATAATATTCCGCCTCGATAAAGAAAAAAGAGAAAAGCAGTCGCACGCACAAACCTAAACCGGGGGTGAAGGTTTTTGCGACGTGTTTACAAAGATCACAGTGTCGGCAACTAGATAATTAATGAACTACAAATAAGAAAATTATCAATTAGGTTTAAACATAAACGAGTAAGAAGAGATAATCAAATATAACGCGTTACGTTGTTCACGGTTCAACATTTCTGAAATAATACTGATATCCGTTTAATAGTAACGTACGTTTCCAACGCCGAAGCGGAAGACCTTGTGTGGAAAATTTATGGGCACTTTATATGAAGTAATTAATAGGGGAAGAAAAAAAAACAGTTTCGAGTGGACTGACAATAGCTGAATTAGAGATTCAAGCTAGGTCGATGATCATTGCCTTAATACAAAAAAAAACCAATTAGTAATCGAATGCCGACAGAAAACCGCATTCGAGTGGGTCAGGTTTGTGCCGATAATGCACTGAAAGTTCCTTAGCAACAAAAAAACTTTCAAGAATGTCCTTCTCTCAACCTTATAATTAATTGCGATCGTGGTTAATTGGGAAGGCGGGTTTAATGTTTTTTTTTGCAAACGTAGTGTAAGGAGAAAACAAATATATTATTTCCTTTATATGGTAATGGCACGAGGCGGTTTTTTTACAAGTACAACAATCCATATATGGAAGTGCTTGGCTGAAGTGACATCAATCCGTTTCTGCAATGTTGCGTGAAATTCGTGTTAAGGTCGGTCATTCATTCGGCGGTCGATAATGCAAACATTTTTTTTATGTACCCAATGTTGATGCCAAATTAAAAATACATTATGGATTAGAGGATTGCGGAACAAGTGATTAGTTTTCACTATAAATGTCGTGAATGATTAAATAAGTATGATGGTCATCATCCGTACGATTCCTATATAAGGGAACCTCCATCGTCTGCTGAGTGTTTACCTCACCGTTTCATAGAAACAGAGAGAAACAATATAATTTAAGCTGGGAGGTTTGAGAGTGTACGGAATAACGTGACAATGTTCATTATTGATACCTGGAGTAGGTAATGTTCGTAAAATATTGCTATTTTAGAAATTTACTCTCAGGAATAGCAGGTTAAAATATAGGGTACTGAATAAAATATCAGAATATTCTCAATAATTTAAGGTTTTCAGAAAATAATCAAATTGTCCAGCAAGAAGTTATTTATCTCATATGGAAGTTGGGTATGAGGAGGGGGAGTTTCAACACCGAATTTACATTGAATGTGGCCGATTCATTTTTCACGTTGTCCTTAAGCTCTCGGGCCGGGCAGACAAAACAATAACCCATTGGGCAGCCCCAAGCTCAGATCTAGGACCCGGCCTTGGGCTGGAGCCTAAGTTTCCCAACCCCGCGGCCTCTACAGTTTGTATTGTAGCGTTTTCCTCTTTTCGTTTTACTCCAAAGTCGGTTTCAAAAGAGGGTTCCCACCGGGTGCCAATGTCACGCATTGTTGCCACAATTTAATTGTTCGAAACAATTTCCCTCCTCCGTGCGCATAGCCAATGAATTGTGTAGTCCGAAAAAACATTAATGCCTGACGCAATAGCAGAAACCCCGTCTTCAGGAATGATAGTGAACATTACTAGATATGAAAATTCCATATAAAACAAACCATTTACAATTTGAAGCTAGTAAGGTATGTCATATCATTTGGGGTGGTGACAGAAATGGTATAATGGTATGGTATTGAGAAATAATAGAGTTCTAACACTAATATCCATCTAGCCTCAGTCGGAACGCGTTTTTCCATTTCGTAACCGAGAAACTAAATGAACTTTTCGTGTATATTTTCGCTCAGATAACGATCCACCCGGCTAGCTCAAGGCTGTTTTTGATATAGTTCGGCTACTAGAAATTGGTATAATAATAATAGTGTAGCGATAACGAGCGTTTTTACTTTTCCGGACGCGCAGTTCGGCTTATCGTCCGGCCCCACTTTCAGTGCAATTCCGAAGATGGCTTAAGGTACGAATCGTCCAGGCACAGTAATTTTTCATGCACGACAGTCCAATAATTTACGGAACGTGTCTTACCGCAGTTGGTCAACGAGTCTTCTTCGCCAATGAAATGATTCTCTTACCTGAAACGGAAAACAATTTATCAGTATGCTGAGGCACGATAAGCATTCAATATATGCCTTTAAAACTGAAAAGTAAAAAAGGCTGGCACAAGTTTCACGTTGTGAATAAATTCAGACTATTAATTCACGGAATAAAATAAATTTTCTGCAATCAATTTGCACATCTGACTATATCAATAAAAACATATTATACGCGCTGTAATGCACTACAAGATATACATCTCCAAAATCTTACATTCATGCGAAATTCTTCAGTATTCCTGCCACTGATTCTGCCCTGATTTAGTCATTCGACAAACCTTATACGCTTTTTGGTGAAATAATTTTCATTCCTATCTCGAGCACGGAACACCGTACCTTGTATCTGAAGCCAAAACGAAGTATAACCGGTGTTGAGGGAGAAAAAGAACAACAAAAAATAATAAAAAGAGAGGTTGGCGAAAGGTGGGCCCGGGACACCATTATTGGGCTTGGTCCTCTTGTAATTAGACGGGCCGCGATCTCAATGTCTCTTCCCCCCCAAACTCCTTCATTAAGACACTGCCCTCCATTGTTCTCGTGCCGTCTAAGGACGAGTCTATTATTAAATTAAATTCCCTTTCATCGGCTTCACGACTGAACGGCGGAGGTGAGCCGGCCGTTCAGAAAGCCGCGCACAAACCGAGGTTAAGGAAAATGTATCGGCCAAATAGCGCATAACAGTGAGCGACATGAGTAAAGAACGACTACAGTAACTAGTAAATAATGGAATTGATTCAATCGCCTAGTACCTGTTACCCTTCATTTTGAGCCATTATTATTTGATATATGTTCTCAAGTTTATACATTCTTCGATTTAAAGTAACAAGACTTCGTTCTTAATTTAAAACGACGCAACACTCAATAGAATAAATCTATTCTCGAGATAACTGCAATTCCTCCTCTCTAAGGTGAAAGTGAAACTGTTAGCGCATCCAAAACTGAACCTTTCCTTTTCCGCACGAAGGCCGCGACCGAACTTACCCCAGATCCAATTTACTCGAACATACAATTTCCGTTTGAACATCGTTCAGACGATATTCCCAAGCAGAGTTTCTGTATCAGAGTTCCTTTCTGCTCGGCTAACGGACGTGATTTACGACCGGCTCATAAATTGCAACCGTTGTTGTTAATCACCCGCCGGCCGATAAATAAATTTATCCGACGACGTAAATGGTTTTCGGTGCTTTCTAGCAGTAACGGCCCTCCTTCCATTTAGCCTAGCCTCATGAGAACACTCTCGTCGTCCAGTTATTACTTATGAATATGGGCGTTCAAGACCCGATAGAAACCGTAATAATGCGCTCATTAATAGGAAATACATTTACTTGAAGAGAGATTATAATCATTACGATAGCAATTAGTACTAAAAGTGTGGAGTAAAACATGGTTTCAAATATTCATCATAAAACATTAATGAACGTGCAGATAGTGGTTTCAATATGGGATAAGCCATCACATTAAATTGTTTAACGATCCTCGAAAGTAGGAAATATTAATTTCCTCATATATTGCAATACGATTTTGTTCGATTTCGATTGTACATAAACAATCGTACCGTTTTCTTATTTTGGTTTCTTCTTCATATTTTTCTCTCATTATTTCTATTCTCGATATAATAATGTGTTTTTAGTATTAATGAAGTATTTTATACCAAGTATATTCATTATTTGTTTTTATTAATTTCAATGTTAGAAGAGGGATATTCAGTATGTAAAAATGAGAGTCTGCAGTGTGTGACACAGTTCTTTTGAAACACTCAGGATACCTGTTTTGAAATTTAAATTGACACCACCCAATTTCGTCGCAGTACAAGACAACAGAATGGAACGAGTGTACAGTGAACATTATGCAAAGTTTTGAGCGGAATAATAGAAGCTGTGAGAAGCACGTGATGCGAAATTCCAAAGGGAGGTTATTTTTAGAAACGACTTGTCTGATCGTTCCACGCACTCACCAGCTTATTGGAGCCAGATTCAATGCAAATATCATCAAGTAATAACATTTTTCGCTTCAACTATTCCAGTGTTTAAAATGTATATATAAGAGAATTGTGAATGGTGGAAGCGGGCAGGTGATTTGAAAGTTTACCGTGTAAGAGCGTGAGTAGCTGCATCATGTTTATTAATAGTAGTATTATAGCCAGTTCCATTTCAGTTCACGGTAGGAAGCAATAGGAAAAACCTCGCGAAAATTATATAATCTCCCTGAACAAATTACTTTGGCTCTCTAAAAGAGTTTCTTGGATGACCACTAGAGAGGGCCACACACTTATTGTGTTCTAAAGGTTGTACTATGGATTTAATAAATTTAAAAAAACGACTGCTATTTACATTCTACAACATAATTCAATATAATAGATATTCAATGTAGGAAGACTTTGAGTGATTGTGGTTGACTTTAATATGGACAGAGAGATTCCATATGGAAATCTGAAGTACGATTTAAATGCACATAGTCTTCATGAATTCACGGGATAACAATAAATACCTAATGTATATACAAGACGAGATTCAACTCCAAATGGAAAATATACAAATTTTAATTTATATAATTACTATAATATCAAGTCGAATCCCGGTGTTGAAATATATCGTCATCACTGAAAATACTTATTAGTTTCGCGTGCAATTTCCAGAAGAAATTATCATCATCAAGCGTTTCAGCGTTATTAAGAGCCGGGGAAATGAAAAAAATTCCAGACAGGTCAACAGCTTAGGTTGTTACTGAAAGGCGCAATCCTTACTGCGAGTTAATTCCTATTCACGTTAAATTCACGCAGAGCGGTAAAGAGTTATTATTTTATTCACAAGGACGTGTTAAAGTAATTAAATCCGGAGCTTAATTACTTTTATGGTGGAGAATCCGTAAAAAAAAATTGGTCGGACCAAGTGCGAGACATATATAGGGCGCTGGGGTGACATCCCGCGGATAAGATCTTCGGTCGAATTAAGGCCAAGGATGGAGGTGCAGAAGAGAAGAAACAGTCCGCTCAAACTTGCTCTCTTTTGAATATGGCGACAGCGAGCCGTCTTGCAGATATGCCGATCGACAAATTTATCGGCGATAGCGGAACTAGCTCAAGGTACCTTCAGAATAAAAAACATTGAAGGGAACTAAGCGAACTGAAGTCAACCATTTTTTCCCCATTTAATTTTTAATCAGAAATAAAAACCTTATTTCGTAACTTAATTAGAGGAAGACATCGATAACTAACTGTGTGGAAAGAAATTATTGGGATAGTCAATTATAAATGTTCTTCCCGCATTGGTTAATAAATTAAATTATTTATTTAGTTATAAATGGCAGCGATGACTGGCGCTTCAGCATTGAATTTCCTTTAGCATCTATTAACAACAATTGATGTCACGCTTAAATTCGCTGAGTCCATCGTAGTCTATCACTGTATAACTTCAGGCCTTACTGAGAGGATTCCTATCGCCAAACTGTTTCCAAATGGGAAGTCCAATGAAAGAAGGTCGAGCCAATTAATTTGTATCAATACCGTGTTCCAGTAAAATGTGAAATATAAATCGTGCAGCATATGCGAGATGATCTGTTATGTTCTAATATATGGGCGAATTTATTAGATTCTTCTTCAGAATCACCGGCCGGTATTGTGGTGGAGTCTGCCGTGTATGCAGCCAGCGGCAGGCGGGGTGGCTGAACCGATGTGCAAATGAGCCTCTCCCAGCAGAGAGAACGCCACATTGTATTAAACACAATGAAGTTCTTCTTTATATATATATATATATATATATATATATATATATATATGTGTGTGTGTGTGTGTGTCTGTGAAAGATCTGGTGGCCGCGTAACGCTCCCAGTAGGCGAGAACATTAATTCTCGAGGCTCCGGTTGGAAATAAAAAGATCCATAAATCGTGTGAGGGATGGTTAAACAAACGGCGGGTAATGAACAGGGCAGATAAATTAGAGAGATAAAGCGCGTGGGCTCTGGCCGGTGGGAGCAACTCCCCCATTTTTACCCCTCTCGGTGGGGTTTTTCTTCTCTCGCTTTTTGCGTTTTTCGGTCTTGTTTTTCCTTTTTCCGGATCGGGCCGATATTTCTCAGGGTTTCCCCCGACGGTGGCGTGCGAGTCCGCTCGACGCCCGATCTCGCCCCGTGGAGAAAACCGTGTCCAACCGATTCGAGTTCGACGAGTATTGTGTATAATTTTCTCTTTCTTTTTTTACGTCCGTACGCGTTTCTGCTCATTGTGAACTGAAGGCCTTCACGGTAGTGCCTACCAATTTTGCATATTTCCGATATCTGGTAAGTCTCGGAATAGGATTTCGATACACAATCGAGGATACACAATCGTCGCTTTATTGTTTTATACTAATGACAGTTATACATTTTATAAGGTCCTGATCAGGTTCGAAATCTCAACGTTGAGAGCATGTTTATATTGTACACATTTAAATGTACACGGTTCGATAAATGAAGTGTGGGGGTACAACTAGCGATGTATGCGTTACTGCGGGGCCGAAACCGGTACGCGGAGACAGGAAATGACGGAGTCGGCCGACTATATATGCTGGGCCGTGCTCGTTAGCGTTTTTTTGCCCCGTTAGCGTTAAAACGTCTGGAGCCTGGAAAAGCGCCCGCTTGTCCCCTGTGTAAAATACGCGGTAGGCGAGCCGGTTGTTCGGCCCGATCCGAGTTGCATTCGTCAGCAGTCCCGGCTCCGCTGGGTACGGCTCGTGCCATTTAACAACTGTTAACCTACTATAAACCTTGCTGTTAACGTCAACGAGTTGAATAGATAGTTTTATGAGAATAACGAAGAAAATTACGAATTCTAACCATAAATTCTTGAAATAACTCAGCCGCTTGGTTTGACAGTAACAATCGGACCACAGAAAGGTTTAAAATTTCACGATGCTTGAAAATAATTCTGACTTAGATCCGTTTCGGTTTTTCGCCATCGAATGACTACTGACGCTATTGACGATGACGCGAAAGTCAAGTGTGTAGGACGGAGTCAGAGGTTAGAGATAAAACACACGAGTGATGATTTCTTTTACAAAAACGTCCCCAGTAAGTGAACGTAACCGTTTAGTATCAAAATTAGCAATAGCGCTAACTTGAAATTTGAAAACACTAATAAATCACAAAATACAATTCTTATCCGAAATAGTCAAACACATTTAGTCTATTCATGTGGCTCCCACGTTCATGTTACGATTGGCAAACTACACTTAAGCCGTTTCTTGAAATTTCAAGCCAAGAAACATGAATTTCCTAATATGCCGTATTTATCTATGAGGCGAGTAATAATTTTTTTCTTTGCTTCGTGAGTATAGTATAACTCAAGGCTCCGGCATTAAATAATAAAGCCCCAGTCTATTCAAAACCGGAGGCCGATCGTGTATCTCTCTGTATTTTTTTTCGTGAGATCATCGGTTCGAAGGATGATGGCCTGAAAGCACTTGAGGGCCGACGGCATTGAGCCCACCCGATCAGGGCCCGCTTACCGGAAGCTCACGGACCCCCCCAAGATCGTCCACTTTTAGACATACCATTTCCCCTTCCCATCAGTTCTTTACTTTCCCAATGAAACTTCCTTACTCAGAACCAATTTTCGAGAAAAAGGAATAAATAGACGGAATATATTTCTTGACCACTACGGAATAACTATTCCTATTCGGATATAGAAAGTAAATAGTATATATCCAGAATATAAGCTCAGTAGTTCGCTTTCGTTCGGTAAAATAACTGCTGATAGCCTAAAATAAGAAGCGAACAACGGTCGCTTGGAAGAAACGCACAGTCTGCGCTTTAATACTGGTTCAGAGTTATGAGCAGAAAAACTGAACACTTCAGCGTATCGGCATTGTTCAGACAACTCGATTGCAGAATACGAAAATCGCAGTTCAACTATTCTCGCGTTTATATTCCAGACGGTGACGCGATACGTCGTCGATTACAAATTGCGTGCGCGATTTAAATTGGCGCTTTTAAAAAGTAGAATATTTTTTGGATCGGCGTGTGCCCGCAGAAATATTGGAAAGTGACCCGGGGGGGAGAGTGTGTTCGCGATTACCGGCCGGGTTGATAATGGTTATCTAATAATGGTAGTTGAACGCACTAGAGCCAAGTCATGCTCCAATAGGGGGTGGGGGACCTCCACCTCGCATGTGTACCAGTCACGACGGTCACGAACCTCTCCACAAACCCGTCCATAAAGTTAAACTTGTGTACACAGAATATTTCGAGAGGCGTTCCATCTTCCTATTGACCGTCGGTGCCCTCGTTTCACCGAGAAAAGAACGTCAGACGCGAACTTCATCGGAATGTCGATGCAATTAACACATATCTAGCACTCTGTGATGCAATTAGAATAATACGGCATTGAAACATTATTTCTTTGCTAAGACTTCTAATACTGAAGTAAATTTATTTCAAATTCAATCTATTCAATACGCGTTGTATTCAATCCAACGATATTATCCAACCATTAAATTTTTCTTTATCAAAATTTAAATAATTTCGTTACGGAAATGTAACTAACGATGGCGAGGGAACTAGACCGATCTAGTCCAAGACCAATAAGCGTGAAGGGATAGATCATACGAGAGATAATATCCAATTTGTCCTCGACATAAGTGCTTGCAGTAAGGTTCTAGTTTCTGCTCTAATTTTAAAACATATATAAACTCCATATTGGGGTAGCGCACTTCTGAGCGGTCGTTGACTAGAAAATGGTTTAATTTTGAATTCTCAGGGAACAATGTGCCCTCGAAATAATCCACTGAGTATTTGCACGTAAACCCTTATCCAAAAATCGAAATTCGATTTTATATTAAAGGCCGCAGTGTAGTGTGTTAAGTATGTTCCGTTCTGATTATTATGGGATGTATACTGCAGTGTTACTACTAGAGTACTGGTCTGATGATTTTTTGGGAAAAGTGTGATCGCGAGAGGAAGTTCGACCCGGGAGGTCGGTTTTAAATGTCTTAAAGAACGGGTCATAAATAACATCAATTAGACTTGGAGGAGACCGTTTATTTAGACATTAGGTCGCGGATCCGTTCAAAGAGCAGACGACTCGCCCCCCCTTTGAGCGTTTGATGGGAAAAAGGCATCGCGATGCCTCCAAGGCTTCCAGGGAGAGAGGGGCCCCCCCACATGCACGCACGGACGCACACGCGCACTTTTTTACTTCTTATTTCTGCCGGCTAGGCTCTTATTTATGACCGCTTTCCGGGGATTCTTGCGTCACCGAAAATTGTATGGGGGAGAAGGGCTTTGTTGATGCTGACCAGATCTCCGCCAGTCCGTCTGCACTAGACGCTAACCTCAGAATTTATAACTAGGAAAAAAAATCGAGTTATTTTGATTTACGACGGCTTTCGAAACACAAACCAGTGTGTTCGTGCAGGTTTAGTGCAACGGACTTAATGATTTATACGGATGTGCTGATCCCAAATTACGCGGTATATTTGTTTTCATAGTTTACTGTCATCGCGTTTTATACAATTTTAGAAGAAACTATTATATTTTCAGTAATGAAACTTGAATTAAACCCCGTCCATTGTGTTGAAGAAAAAGTGTTAGTTTTTAAGGGATGGTGTTAATTTATAAAAAAATGTAAATCTAATGATGTGAACACATTAGTCTTAGAATAAGAAACTCACTCTCGAGATGGTCTGGATGCTTGTCACGTTACTACTCGAATGCAACCCGGCCGCTGACTGAACCCCCAGTGTGAAAAGACGTACCTCTGAACCCTAATATTAGACCCAGTGAAAATCTGCCGTTTCACAGTTGATTCACTGATGAAACGCATTGGCACTCGATGATGAACCAAGGTGGGGAGGTTGGATAAAAAAGAATACGCTTCATAAACTAACCGTCCTTGGGCACGGCAATAAATAGACAAATTCCTATTAATAGAAACAGATGTCCATTTAGAAACGGTTCGGCTAAGTCGGTATATTTCTATACCTATTTCGGAACTGACGGGAAAATGACAGGCACGAAAGTAAGACGTCGTAAAAATGAACGTTAAAGCGACAGTGAAAGGTATTTATAACTCGCCGGCATTTTGGATATATTAAATTTTCAATATAATCAAAAAGGTAATATAAATATATAATGGATGAAAATGTGGTCTCGCATTATACTGCGTTATTCCTTGCACATGATTCCTCTCCATTAACCTGAGGACAATAGATTACTTTTTCTTCTGAGATGAATATGGTGTGTTAAATTTGAAAAAAAATGTTAAACCACAAGATATGTATGAAATGACATTTGCATGCAGTCGCGAATCGTAACGTGACTGCACAAGGTCTGTAACTCGAGGAACCCGCGTGTAGGCAGCAAATAAATACAAAGAATGGAAAATAGTATTTTCTGAAACCCGTGTGTGCCTACTGCATTTAGTTGCGATACACTGTCTTGAAATTTTTTTGGAAAAAACGTACGTACCCTAGTACGCTTTTCATATTTCATTTTAGACGGGACAAACACAGGCCGAAAGGCAGTTTGTACAATTACCTTCCAACAATTAGACCAAAAACGGCGGGTAATCAATTCCTGCCTTGGGTAAGTAGCGCGACCAAATACGGATTGGTTAGCATTGATGCAACACAGTGGCATGGCCGTGCCCTTTAGCTGCGGTTCAAATTCGGCAGTCGTTTATTAAAGAGCAGCAGTTTGGTCGAACCGAGGCCTCGTTCAATAGGACCAGGCAAGAAACCCAATCTTCCGGTATAGGTGAGACAATCTGGCATTTTATATTCCATCAAATACGTCTGATCGTATTAATCCAATCGTAAAAATCAATGAACATTTGCAATATAATATTTCCAAGTATTATATATTGAAAATAAAAATATTGGTTTTTGTGAACAAATTTGTAATAATTGGAAAAATTTGTCAGGGTTGATTGAGAACCCACGTCTTGCCCCACTTTTCCACCAATTGCGAATATGAATATGTATCTAGATCTCAAATTAACTCGCGACCACTAACGGATTTCAAGCAATAATTTAGTCTAATATTTTATCATTCTTGTGCACGTCTCATATATTTAAAAAGTAGTTTCGAAGTTAACTAACTTGAAGACAGAACCACTCTATGAATTCAGTTTGTCCATATTTCACGTGAGATTGCCCCGGCTACACAGAGCGTGAAACCGGCTTCGACGTTGAATGCTCGTAAAACGGTTTGACGATAGTAATCCCACGGAGAGGCCGCGGTAGCCGTAGGAATGGGTTTAAGTGCCAACGTGGAAACATCCACGATAAATCCAGAATATCATTCCAGAAGAATTCGAAAAGTGCCCGCCTGTCTGTCACGTTCTCTTTATGGAGTCGTAATCGGACTGACGCATGGTATATGATCGGTTGTTGAAAAAAAAATCTTTCCCTTTTTGGTTTATTTTCTTAAGGTATTCATTTTGTTCGTTTTATACTGCATATCATTTATAGTTTTTATTCTGTTTTAAACGGACTTGAGCATTTTTAATGGATAATTATTTGTAGTTATAGTTTGTGAAATAAAATGTTAAAGAAATAAATACTGCTGTGCCCTTTGTTAATGAATATTGCAGCATGAAAAAAAGACTGTTAATTGGATATTAATTATAACATCTTGACTGGAAGGTCTAATGCTCCAAGGTTTCTATACAGGATATTGCAGATAAGCTCTTCACGGTCGAGTATAATAATTTTAATAGAAAATCTCCTAACTCATGTGCAGTAAAATCGGTATTACGCACGGCCCTGAGTGCGGGGAATCAAAAGGTTCTACCGCAAAATAATTTTACTCCAGAGACACGGACCTTGTTTCACCTTTTACGATCGGTTTCCCATATACACGACGGTTGCGTTCGGCTAATTTAATTCGAACGGAATCGAACCAAAAGTCGGCCGCGATGCAGTCCGCTCGGGTAGGTCTAATTGGAAACCGAAATCGGCCAAGGTGAAGATATTGAAATGCAGCGCCTACGTGCAGCTTTCGAATAGCGCTCGGCTGGCCGCGATGAAAGAAGCGGGAAGAAGAAAAGCCCGTCTCGTCGAGCTTTTCATGAAAAGACCACGCGAAAGTGAAAAGCTGCGACGGCCTTTGTAGCCCGGGAACCGCGATTCATCAGTGTCCAATCACAAAGGTGGTTTTCTAGGCGAGTATTTATGCCGCTTAGTAGACGCGGTTCCGGCTTATAAGGATAAATCGGAGCGGACAATCGAAACTGCTGTCGCAAGAATCTGAATATAAGTAAGCAATAATGCCTATAGAAACTTGATGGAGTGTAAATATTTTCTATTCACGTTTTGCTACCGGGGGCGGGAATAGGAAGTACAAGAATCTGCATATTTTCTAATCATAGGCAGGAACCATTCACAGTTTATGTCCAAATAACAAAATAAACTGATATAGATCAGTGCGTGTTGGCATCTCTGCTACCTCCAAGCCATCAATGAAAAAATATATACGTCTATCTGTACGTAACCATCAATGCCTTTGTTCAGTGTTTTGTACATAACGAAATGCCTCCGTTCATTACAGACCGAAAATTTTTAAAATTTAAATACCGAATTCTCCATCCGTTCTGCTCCCTCCGACAAATTTCGTGTATCACCACATAACTGTAGAGTCGCAAAAGAAACGTTTCGTACAAACCCCAACCTGACACGAGCAAGAATATTGATAAAGCGTTCCCTGAATGTTATTTATAGAACGGGCTGGCAAGCCGGGCGTACAGCCTGACGGGCCTAGCGCCGCTATCCCCCCCGTATATCGTTACACTGTAACACTACCCCTACACGCGGCCAATTAGTTGATTTTTAAATTTGATTTAAAGGGTCATTCACGTAGATTCCTCAAAAGATCTTATTTCTTGGCATTCACGTATGCGTGCTTGTTTTGACGCATACACGGAGTTACCTTTTTTTATATTGGCAGCGTTCCTGTCAGCCGGGGAAATGAAGGAAGAAAAGTGTTCGAAAGTTTTTTATTTAGTTCCTTCGTAATCTTGTCTCGCGAATAAGCATCTCCACACTTTGCCGCTGAAAGTTATTTATCTTCGTGATTTTCAACTCAGATTAACTCCCTAGCATCTTCTCCCGTGATATTTATCCTTCGAGCTAAAGAAGTTGATAATATATATTCCGATGTAAGGAGTAAGATTTATCACATCTGAATTTTTAAAAAGGGGAGGAAAATCCTTTCATCTTTCGCTACCCTTATCTCATATCTGAAAATTATCCTGAAATGTTCATAAAAATAACGGTTAAAATGACGTATAATTTCTTGAAAAAAGTGGTAAGTTATAAGGTTATTCCCAAAATATATTTATATCCTCGTTATTATTGTTAATTGCACATAATTATTTTATTATAAACATTATTAAATATACGATTCATTGCTACAGTTTTTCAATTTATTACAATAGTTCCAATTTAACGACGCGATTACCTGGCGATCCAATGACGGCCATAAGCGAAGATGGTTCTCAAATGGCCCGAAAGAATTTGACCTCGGCAAAAGTTGAAATCAACGTCGGTTCCTAAGGTCAAATGACTCAGAGGGGAATACGGGGATGGTACAGGAAAACACGGGGGGGAAAACTGGGGCCCGTGTTTCTACCTGACTATGCACTCCAAAAGTAGACGCCCTCTACATTTGAGACGGGACTCATCATCCGTACAGAGTGCCAGATCGAGGCATCGACTTCTAAATCTGTACGGCGAGTGTTCCCTTCCTAACCCTCTCGCCGCTGCCGCCCCCCAGCCAGATCTAATGTCAATCAGAGTGCTAATGAGTCACGACCCCCTGTCGGTGTCATGAGTGGCCAGGGCACATCCCCAATGGGGCGCCTAAATGCACCGAAAAACGGGCCCAACGCCCGCTCGGCTTCTGTCTCCTATTTCCCCCGGTCACAAAAACTCGAGAATGAGCGCCGGCTCCACAGATACACGGCGCCAGCTACGTTGCACTTCAGACATTTTATAACGTAAACAAATTCTGTAAGCGAGTCGAAGAGGAGTGACCGATATTCATTGTTGCGAGTCTGAATAAAGAAACCTTGGATTCGGGACTTGAGAACATGATAAATCAACATTTTCAAAAATTTAATTTGATTCTTTTTTTTCATTGATTAGTTCGCTACTGCAGCCCGATTGCACTTATAAGAGAGCGAGAATATTAGCATTTTTTCTTGTATTTATTATAGTGTGTCATCGCAGGTGTCCCATTTAGTTCAGGTGTGCATGCGGGTTGCTGCACATTACTACGTTGTACTGCGTTGCACTTAACTCTTTTACCTAGTTTTTACTAGTTCTTCATATTTCATGTTTTATACAGTTTCTAAGCGGAAACTTTTTTCAGCTAGAATAACCTATATTTGAAACATTAAGATAGAACGGTACTCTATCAATTTGAAAAATGGTTGGTATTCTTCTCGAATTGCACAAATCCTTAGGCAGGCTAAACGACAGGGCAAAAAACAGGAACCATCCTAATCAACTTCTACGCTTCTAAAAATAGACAGTTTTATCTCCTTCTCTCTCTCATTTTGTCCATCTCGCCTAACGATTCTCTCGCTTTTTGCTTCGAACCCACTTTATCTAATCTACAAATGTGTAGACACGCGCCGAATACGTAACGCCAAGCGCGTAGAAATAAATGAGCCTCAATCTTTTCACAACTAGACAGGATAAAAATTTTCCAGCAAATCGAACAGCACAGAAGTCGAGTTATTTTTAAGCCCTGGCGCCACGATTTCAGTCTGTTTATCTGCCGGAATTCTTATTTAGAAAAAGCCGGGGCATTGACTCTGGAACGAAGTGAGTTTCATTGAGTTTTACAATATATCGATTAATCCACGAGGAGAATCCATTCGGGCGACTACATTCAACTGAAATTCAGTTTTCTTTAATTATTGACCTTTAGTATTCATATCGTCTTAACAAACTTAATATTAGCTTAGTGTATTTAGTAATGTATTTAACTAAGAATTATTTACTACTGAGAACTTTTCAATGTTTTTGGGCTATTAAATTTGGGCTTTTAATAGGTAAATCCTTCTTTACGAAAAATTCCTAAGATGTGTAAGAGTATTTACTACGCGAATTATTTAACGAATAATAGTATTACTATAAGGAAAAAGCTCCAGACTGACCGAACAATATGTCATGGGTGTTACGCTACTGAAAGTCGTTAAAAACAGGAAAGAAGATGCCGGAGCGATGACGCATATTGAACAGTAGTTCTCCTGGCCTAGATGTTGGAACAAAACCTATTAATAGCTTTCTAATATCGTTCTAATACCTTCCGCGTTGGGGCCCTATCTGAGGCTCCGTTTCTGGGCTGATGACTCGGTCTGTATCGACGCCGTTACGTTGACAGATAACCAAAAGAGCAGATAATTGTTAAGTTCGAACGTTTCCACGTCCTATCTGAGACACGTGGGAACCCGGTACCGTTTTGGGAGAGTGGAGAGAGAGATGGAGTGAGAGGACAGTAAATCTACCAGAAATTAAGACGTGAATTATTTGACACTCTCATTATAAAAGGGCCCCCCCTCAGGCATTAATCATCCCCCGCGGAGAGAGCCACTTCGCTGACCCTGTCTAATTAACTCGAACCAATTTTTTCTCTCTTCAAGTCACGTCACATCCATTTATATACATTCATTTCACGTATGGAGGGTCAACATGTTTATATCTTTCATCGCTGAGAGCTAAGATTTGGCAAACCTATGTACTCATTATATGGTCAAGCTATTGTCTGACAGGCTTTATGAAATAATGGCTTTGTAAAGATATAAACAGAATTTATCCGGTGCTTTCTACAATATAGTATTTCTTCATCTCAGAAGAATGTAATTGATAATTTCCCTTGTGATACATGTGATGACTATACAGCCCGAAGGAAAAGGACATTTGATTGTAAGAGGGAAAGCCGTCTAATTAGAGGAGTAAAGTTGTTATAAAAGTGCAACGGACGAGGGAAGGTCGCGATCTAGTTGGCTCTCGGGGAACACCGCAGGGGACACCGGTCGTCATAAATACATCGGTCCGATATCCTTTCCAAGAGGACGGGGCTTAATTTAGTGCGTGAGGGTCTGGGTGGATGCTGACCAGATAAGCCGTGCCCGTGGAAGAAGGCACCTACAACGGGCTACACGAGAAGAGCCGCACTTTCCATCTCGGACCAATAAATATACCCGGTTGGCTTTTACAATGAACAATTCAAACGGGGTCGACCATCTGGCTCCGAGCCGACACACCGCTCTCCTACTTTCCAGATTTTAAATCAGCATTTTATACACCGACTGTCGGCGGACTGCCGCACTCACTTTGGACGAATTTACTTTAAATATTTGTTCCTTTTGCCCACCATTAGAATTTTTTTTCAAAACAAACAAAAAATTATCGATAATACGAGCATTCCCGCTATAACGAATACACTGATAAGTAGAACGTCATAGGCATGTCAATTGTACATTGGAGTATTCTCAGAAATTATTACTATACAGTTGATGATATTTTGAAATTTCATGGTATAGAATAGAAAGTCGAATAGAAATATGTGTTCTGTTATGAGCTTAAATATTAAAAAAATAATTATAATATTCTGAATATGAAAAAGAGGAAACATTGAAGGGAATTTGTCGATCACTGTACGAGTGTGTAGTGTATCGTTTACATTGATATACCTCCTAACTGATAGAAAGAAAATGAACTGTTGAGCTGGAATTTAAGTACTGTATTCTATAATAGTTAACGTTGGTGTTCCGACCGTTGGCAAACTTGAGCCGAGTGAAAAGAAGCATATACGCCTTTATGTTTGTGGGTGATACCCGCATTGCACAACGCCACTTCGAGACCGCCCACCTTTTCACTCTGCCGTTGCATTTCTAAACTCGAGATCTTTTGCCCGTCCCAGGAGATAGATGTACGCGTCATTTCAATACTGTTACGACTCCATCCACTCGCAGTCCTATCGTGTGACTCAGGGAACTTCCACAAGTGCAATTCCCGCCCCCTCCTCTTATCCCCGAGCCCGACGACTAAATGGTCCACTCCGATCGGTCCCATTTGACATTCTTAATCATACCGAACGCTATCCGCCGAGTCAATTAAACGGCTATTAAATACAAATTAAGGCCATCCGATATCGTACTTTTCGATAATTCAGGTTCTCGCGTCGGTTAGGAATGCGTTTTAACGTCCAATTTAAATTGATGTTCAATTAGATTTCCGAAGGGACGTTGCGTCTTAACAAGGCTGCAGAGGTTACCTGTAGGCCGTGACTTTCTCGTGTTATGGAATGCCGACGATACCTAGCAATTAAGGGCTCGCTGCAGCAACAAGGAGGATGTTAACTCCTTAATACTTGTGTTTTCTTTAAACTGTTTGGTCCAACTAACTGTTTCCTTGTAACCGGGTACTCTTCTACGACAATTTCTGTACGTTTCATTCCAACGAAATATCCAAGGAATCCTAATAATTTCAGGGATCGCTGAGTCGGTGCCGTGCAACACCAGAGACGATTTACCTTTACAAGTATCGGTGAACTTGTGGGGCTTTCGTCTGTTCGGAATGCGGGGACTCGAAATGATTGCGAGGCTTAGAGGCTGATTGGCGGGTGACAATGCACTCGGGCCCTGATGAATTAAAGTCGATAATGGTGGCCTGGGTTGGGCGAGGCCTTCCAGATGACGGAGGTCGGTCTCCATATTGAATGGGGGCGGCCGACATCCGGTTGGCCGGCTTCACCGCCCCCAGCCTTATTTATGCGTACACAACAATAAACCCGACTAATAAACAGCGGGAGTCCAACCGCTTAATGGCCTTCACGGAAATCAACCTACCTACAGATGAGACTAACGGTCTACCTCGCCCGAGTTGGAGAGTCATTCTATCTCTCCTCTAGATGAAAACGTTAAATCTAATTAACAATCCTCAGAATGAATACGAATTGCTAAATCATTGTTTCATTAAAGTAAATTAGATTTATTGTGTTCGAATCGTTAAAAGTGCATCAGGACATAGATTTGGAGTAGGGAGTTAAATGAAAATTTTAATAAATAATTGGAATTATTTTGTAATAATAAACAAAATATTAGACATTCGGGAGATATTCTATCTAATACTAAAATTAAATATATTTGGTGAAATAAATAAACAACAAATATATTCATCCTACTCGCCCGCCTGAAACTAGTACAAGCCCAAGCAATGGAAATTATGCTTATAATCACAATGCGAAATACTCACATACGCAGGACTATAACTAGATTCACAGTGTTGTTTTAGAATCAAATGCAATTGCAGTATGTAGTGATACATTCAGTCCAATACCATTACACAATCCACGAGAGAACGATCGATCAAATAATAAAAAAATCGATTATGTGTACTACACATGTCATTAAGTGTCTAGATGTTTCTCCATTAATTATGTTTTTAGTCCCCCCTTTAAAACCGGCTTAATTATATCCACCATCAAACCGACCAACGAATACAAAAGTTATATATCATGTCTACTGTCTTACGCCCTCTGAAATAAACAACCGGATTGGATGTTTTGAATATCTTCTGTTGTTTTGGTAGGCCTAAAGAACAGGTGTTCGGTCCAAAGAGCGGTGAGAGGCGGTAACAGTTCGCCTACTGATTTGAATTTAAAACTACCGCCTAGCTATTCCATTGCCAACGCTAATTGGAGGACACTCCGATGCATGAATAGAATAGCTGTCGTTGTAAATTCAAAGGCAATAAAATAACCGAGGAATGCAATTGAGTAATTAGACCTTAAAATTTGGTTGTTCTAAAAGTTTACAAGATAAGCATAAACATCCTACTCTGAACCTCTCATCAGACTATAAAACCTTTTCTATATATATTTATGTATGTACATTCATATATATTTACGAAATACCAAAAAAAAAATCGAATGCTCATGTGAGTATAAAGGAATGGTTTTATGTTTGTTTTATCATTCTTCACCCCGATTCAATGACATATGTGAACCGTCTCACTGGTCTAACACACATCACCGTTAACCGTTTCGTATAAAGAATGTGGTTCTAGTAGGCCACCTACCGGCCCTAACGCTTCACGATCATTACTATCGTGTCTACTTTCTTCCCCCTGTTGAAGAACACAAGAGATATAAAAAAAGTAACAATCCGACAATAATTCTAAACAATGCCCAGACGTTCCAGGAACAGTTTATCAAGGGGCTGGATGCGGTCCTATAAATATTCATAGCCGAATTGGACGCCTGAAATATGGGCCCGCTCAGAGCGGGCGGGATATTTTGGCAAGGCGCTACCGAAAATCGTTCGTGAAACTGGAAATTCCACGTAGGTTGGTAGACCTTGGCAGTCACTGAATGTTAATATTATGCACTCTCGGAGGGCGTGATCGATGAGTCGCCAGAACCATTCATCCATTACAATGCGTCTAGAAGGAAACAATAATTAATTTCGAAGGCGGCACGGTACCATGTTTACCTCAACTGCTTTTGGAATTCAAATCGTCAGTTTCCTGACACGCGATAGATAAATAGGAATTAATAAATTTTTAATGTTCAAGACCGCTGAAGACAGGAGCTCGAGTGAGTATCTTACAGGCGAAAAACCAACTAACAGACTGAAATTCTCGGTATCACAAGAAAGTGGGTATGACAGCATCTTTATAACTTAGACTAACAACTTCCGCCCGTGGTGAGGACTCGGAACCGGATGTAACTATTGCATATCGAGTTCTGATTATCTGAAGAGTCGACGAAATAATTATTTCGTTACTTAACTGACCAACAGACTGGACCCTTACGGAACTCATTCATCACAACCAATAATCGGTTTATCAGCGCAATATCTGTCGCTAACGACACCGCGTCGATGACTGACCTTAACGAGAGATGACGCTCGGCAATAGGGATGACTCAAACCCGGGTTCGGTTCAGGGGAAACCGAACGAAACGAAGCTTCGAGAAAATAAAAACTGCCGCGGCCTCGACATTTCGTCGGTTTTACGAGTCCGCCCGGTTCAAGGAATTTCGAAAAAGCGGCACAGTAGACCCGGCACCGCTTTGGCCCCAAAACCGGAACGATATTATTTCATGGAGCTATTGTACTTCGGTTCTCATTGTAGTAAACGTAAATTCTCACACTAAGACAATGCCCGAAACACATAAATACGACACATTATTACTTGCAATTTTAAAATATCTTCATTTGTACGTTAAATCGACATTCTAATATACATATTTGTTGTACATATTTGTTGGATTATTCCATGAAGTTTACAGAAGCATCCTGTCTGCACACTTTCTACTTTTTTTGCCCCACAGACGGAATTCAGCCAGAAGCTTACAACACTCGCGTTAATATCTTTATTGAATCGGCCCGACTGTACCAGTGTATGGTATTTTTAATGTTAATTAACCCCTATGAGTTACACACTCGAGTATTTTCGCCGCCAATTCCTATTCCTTAGGAAAGCGAACGGACAAAAATGAAAGGGACAACAGTCTGCAATTGCGAAAGGGGTTTCGAATTAGCCGCAACCAGCCGTCGCCAATGTAACCCCCCCTCCATCAATCATAAATTGCAGAAGAAGATCTGAAAGGTTTTTCTCA
Source organism: Lethocerus indicus (assembly GCA_019843655.1). Taxonomy (NCBI): domain Eukaryota; kingdom Metazoa; phylum Arthropoda; class Insecta; order Hemiptera; family Belostomatidae; genus Lethocerus; species Lethocerus indicus. Next base: position 9,192,024 of record JACDQD010000103.1, on the reverse strand, counting down.
CTTTCTCCAACGACACATTGCTTCGTCAACTAATCCAAGACTATCCAAGAGAAAAAGATATATATATATATATATATATATATATATATATATATACATAATAAAATATATTTCGTACTATGTGATTATTGTGAATTTAGCAATAGTCGCAAGGAGAAAAGTCAAAATTGTTGAGTTGATATTATTTTCTCCTTGCGCCCAAAATTTAATTCAACGCGAAGGAAACGTTGTGAATATTCATACAAGAAAGGCGACTGGCGAGTCTCTCAGGTAGGTTCCTTTACTTAAGAACGATTTCGAGAGAAACTTTTGTTTTAGATTCCACCGACGTTCCCTGCACCCGATCTCTATTCGGCTTTCACGAATTCGACGTATTTTAGAGAATTTCACACTGCGGTATCTCAGAGGCACAACAATAGAATACAAGGAAAATGCGGCCCAGCAAATCAAATCAAACGAACGATAGCGCGATATATCGGTATGTTTACGAGAGTGCTTTGTCGTCGGAACAGTAATGTGTACATAATACACTCTTAAATATATGTATAAAACGGAGTTGAAAAATAAAAGCGTTATTATTCAGTCTCCGGAGGATAATGCGCGGAAAAAACCAATATTGAGGTAGGCCAGGGAGTATATAGAATGTGGGAAAGGAGCGACTGTTGCTGAAACGGGACACGCATATGTTACTTTGCTCACGGTCAAGGAATCCGTTCGATTTCCCACAGGACTTAACGAACCCGGCTGACCCGTGACGCATGACGCACGACTCCTTAACACGCCATTATTACTCATAAGGCACGCGATCCGATCATCGAAACTCAACCAATTCCCCAATGCCATTTGAAGGCAATCGCGCTCCAGATTTGTTAGCGTGTGACACATATCTGATGGAATGCCAAATATGCTCTAGTTGTTAAAATAACATTATTGTCCGAACGCGATTTTCATTTCCGTTATTAAATACCAAACTTTTAGGTAATTTTAGTTCGCAAATAACATAAGCTTAAATTCAGATCAAATACACTTTATATGAGAATTGTCTGTGTCAATTCGAGATCATTAGTTGGCTAATTTGCTTCAAGATGCGAAATAACTGCATTTATGTATAAACACAAAATAGATGTATTAATTCACGGGGTATAATTCCAATAATCTTTTGTTATTTATTTGAATAAACCAAATACTTCTGAAACAAAATTCAAACACACGTATAGACACACTGTGTATTTTTCTGTGTGCGCAAGATATGAAAATTAAATCTGTGAGATATGTGACATATATCTAAATATTTCAAGATATATCATCTATACAGCTAGTATAAATTTAGAAAATAATTTAACACCGCAGTTATTATATATATATATATATATATATATATATATATATATATATATATAAACGAAAGCGCAACCTCATATTTCTAATATGCAAGAGGAACGACACGATTTGCGAAACAGTCGAGTCCTTCGCTTATTATTAAACGGCGGCTTAGCACGCCCAGCACACGATTTGCCATAAATGTTACAGATTCAAATTGAAGTGTGATAAACAACGCCGGCTCATAAAGGAAAATAATTTACATTGGGCAATAGCGGGGGCCGGAACGGAAAGTGAGCAGAGTTGAAATTGCCCCCTTCATCAGGCCTGAAGTTGAACACAAAGTTGAAGGCCGAACCGGTATGCGTCAAATAATAAAGAATTGTTCCACTTGAGAAATTTATTCTCGATTTAAAACAAATTGCAAATTTTTAATTGGCCGGGCGCGTTCGAACTCCATCTTGGAACGAGAGTTTAATTATTACGCTTTAAATCAATAATTGGGTCGTGCGTATTATATTATAAATTACCTTGATGTTACTATTAAATTCTGAATAACTAATTCGACGGGTCACAATTATCTACTATTGAAACAAGAATTAAATTTTGCACGCTCAATCTGGTTTATTTATCGAGAACCTTGAGTCCTCCATTTAATACGGCTAATCACCCGTCTAATAGTTAAAAATTATATTATTTGCTCTAAAATTGTGCTCTAATATGTTACTCTTTTAAATTTAAAATATTCCAAAATTGAACTTGGTTAAGCAGTAGCAAAAGATAAACAAATTACAACACAGTGAAGCATTATTTAAGAAGATTAAATTCCTGCAACGTTGGAAAAGCTAGTCTTTTATATTTTTCTGTTCATTAAAAATGTGTTAGTTATTTTTTATTATTTCATTAAATCTTTAAATTTTTTTTCTACTCAAGTATACGCTAAGCAATCTATGCCAATGTCCCGTTTCCTTTGAACTAGTACTTCCCTTACCTACTTCTCAAACTGCTATGAATGTGTTCTACGAACGTAATCTACTTAAGGGGGCAGGTAGTATTTAAGCCTGGAGCTTGTAGTCAGAGGCGGCGGTCGCTCGTGGTCATTGAGGTCACCGGTTGGCATTGAGGCACACCGCATACCGGTTTCGTGCTTTTAAATACACTGGAATATTAACTAGTCCAACGGCGTCGTTTATTTACAGTGTTTAGTACTATTCTCAGAGCGTACAATTCTCCGAGCGAATACATTCGCCGAACGGAGGCACGTAGCTCGAACGTACGGAGGAACTCTATTCCAACGTAAGATAAACAAGTCAAACCACTCAGCGTAAATGTAATAATCACCCCATCTCATTATGCAGCACTTACTCAAAATAAATACAAAAAATAGGATTCCAAATAATCTAAACTTTTTCTTCAGAAAAACTTTCATTTTTGCTTAAAAATAAGTTGATGGATCTTTAAAAGGACTAATATTATCGCATTTTGAACTTGACTACATTTAAAGCCCGGGGATTACCGATTTCACGTTGTTGGCTCGATGTTCGAAACGCCTTCATTGATATTGAAGGAGCACAGAATGAAAGTTTCGGCTCTTCCTATCGAAACTTATTGAATTGTAAATGACCAAACGTCGGGCCCCAAGTTGTGCAAATCATCGCTCGCATCTTCCAAACAAAACGGGCGCTTTCTCTTAGCAATCGTGCTGTATATACACACATAAACACACATTTAAACCAATATGCGTACACGAAATAACCCCTGAGATAGGTGCGATAAGTTCCAATTGTCTGCGATAGACAGTAAATTTGCATTTACTTCGTTTCATCCTGTACTGTTTCAACCGGTTTGGTCTTTTCGCCATTATTTTATTTTTTTTTAAAGCGGAAAAAAACTACCTCGCTTTCTCCCGATTCGAGTGCAAGGGAAATACCGACATGACCACTCTCTCGCACAACCTTCACAACGCACCTAATAATAAATCTCCTAGTGACTTTAGACAAGAAATTGCTACAACGCTCGATCATACCTGCAGCTCAGGTCCAAAACACCTAGATCTAACAGGAATTTTCAAATCGGAGTCGTTGAAAATCTTAAAATATACACTTTTTTGAGTTTTTCGCAATAGTGCCGGCTGGGCCTTGGCCGAGAGACAGGCCGGCGGCCCCCTACCTCGGTTCCAATACTACCCTGCAATACAACCGCTCCACGGAAAAATGCTGCAAAGCCGGTACCCGAGTTCGCATACTTTCATACCAGTATTTAATTCACCGCTTGACAACAACCGCTAGAAAGTATTTCACAGTTGATTATTGAATTCTGAATCAGTACTAACACATACGGAGTTTTGTGCGTACTATTTAGATCTAGACACAGTATCCGACATTAATACAAGTAGTAAAACGATTTGCCTTTTGCATTTTTAATGCTCAGACTAAATATTGGTCCACGGGACATTTATTTTGCAGCTTTAAACTAACCGAATATAATGTGTGTATTTTCTCAACTAGCGCAATGGCTTTTATAATCGATGAAAGGAATGTAGTAGTGCTATTTTTGCATAAATATGTCTATCTGTACTTTCAATTCGTTAAAACGAAAACTGTTTGAAAAAAAAGTAATTTATATTTAACATTTCTACATGACAATCTTTCTAATGACAATCCCTAATTTTCACAATCTTTCGTTCTCCACCGTTCATTCGCTTTCGAAATTTTATTTAGATTCAATCAGAAATCGGCGAAGTGAAACTCGAATGCATATCGATAATGATAAAACTGACAATGGAGTTACTTTAGAGTTTGCAATATTAAAAACGTTTTATTATAAAAATTATTGCCGCTTACCGTTATATTTTTGATCCGGTTATTTTCCTAGACATTATTAGAAGTAAAGTCTGCGACTTACCTGGAACAAAAAAAATTACATATATTATATTACCGCTATACAAAAAATGTACAATTAGGATAGAGGAAAACATATAATAGTCATGTAAGTTAATGACTTCTCCGGCAAGAGAGAATAATGTTTAGATTCGTATATAAATTTCTAATGTAAGTATATCTGTGTTCTTATACCCACTGTAGGGAAAAACAAATTAAGAAAAGTATTATATTCATAACATATTAACGTTCACGCGTCGTTCAGAAGAACTCGAAGAACACATTTGGCATAACTCAAGTCGAGAGGTGTAGTTTCCCAACATTTCGGACAGATTAGGTAATCGGATGACAATTAATAATAAAAGTGTTGAAACAGTTCCACGGTGTTGTCCCCACCACGGGCGGGAATAGTTGGCAGCCGGTGGGGCCCTGCGCAGCCAAATCATCCCGCAGCCGCAGGGGTATATTTAATACCCTCAGGATACACACGACGGGAGTCACGATTAAAATTCTGACGCCGGATAAAAAAAAATCTGGGCGTAAATTGAAGGAGATCTTCCTCAAATCCAGACAAATATCTGGACAAATTTTATAGCTTATATGTATTTATGAGCTGCACAGAGCTGTACGAGGTAACATTCATTTTTAATTTAATTCCAATTTCCATCCCAATGAAAATTAACGTCCAATATATTATTAACATATCCTAAAGAAATAATTCACTCTTTTACTTTTTAATATGTAATTGTACGAGTAAATCAATCCCATTCCCAGAGCTAGTTAGGGATGCCTTATATAATGTACTAATAGAGTTGAATATTTAAAATATGTTTAACAACTCCCTTCTTCCGGTGAGAGGGATTCTAAATTGAAATTCTGACGCCAGCTGAAAATTTTGCTCTGTGAATTAAGCTCTTCCTGTCCCGGGCAGGAAATGAACTACTGGGAATTTCGGGAACTCCATTTCTTGATGTTTATACGATTTCATTCCATCCAATGCGGTTATTAAGAATTCCAGAAATTTTTATTATCCGAACGAAGAAGAATAATTTTAACGGTTTGATATTAACAATCGTGTTTTATCATTCGAACGTCATGTTGAGAAAAAATTAACCCAATTAAGTTATAACCCATTCCGAATAATATTTGTTATAAATTAAAAAAAAATCTAAACTTAACTACAACCAGGTGTTGGGCATTATATAAATAATTAGTGGTGCACAAACCCTCGTCAATGATGAATTTCCAATGATAAACCCAGATTAAATTCCGTTTACCACCAATAACTATTCATTAAATTAACGGCGGACTTAATAATTACAAGACCACGATGCGAACTTGATCTGTAGTACATTTTCCATCGGATTGTATGAAAAGCCGTAATTTTGTTAATAACAGAGCCAACTGCAGTGTTGGTAAGCCAGCGGCATAATTACACAGAAGCATAAATTATAGAGCGTTCTTGCAAAACGTTACCGGCAATTAGGAGCGTTCTGCATAATTTGTGACTGAACATAGAACGGGCAATAGTATTAAAATAGTACCGGTACGAAAGTGACTACAAGAAAGAAATATTTGAACTTGGTCAGTTAACAATTAGAGGGGACAGAAAACGACAAGGGACAATAAAAAACCGTTGTTATCGATGAAACTTTTTTGGCCCAATAGTCCTCTAGCACAAAGTTAACGCTGGGCCGGTTGAAAAATATTTTGGCAAGGGAAAGACATAACACGGGGGCCTGTGGTGGCTTCGGTCGATTTGAAACGATGCGACCCAACAAAGACAAACAGCGGGAGGAGTGGCAGGAGCGGAGGGGGGGGGGTCCTCTGACAAAAAGAAAGATGGTTGTACCGGAGCCAAAACCCGTACGGAAATAAGCGTCCCGCTGCCCATCATTATACCAATATCATGCGAGCGAAAAACAAACCGTCGTTATCCTAAATCGCAACTCAAAAACATTCTAACAAATGCAGAAATGATGCACTTAAAAGAGATTTTTCGCGCCATTATAATACAGTTGACAGAAAAGTTACAATCAAATTTTGTCGATCCTGGTTACCAGCAAAGCTGGTAATTATGACAATAATTCATTTATTGTAGTACATAGAAATTTAGAAGCGTTATTTACGATGTCAGCGCACATATTTACAGGTACTATAGGTGGGAGCAGAAAGGGCTCATAAAAGTCGGCTTGAAATTCAAACTAATTGAAAAGACAAATATTGATTTTGAAAAGTCGCACTCGATCGACGTCCCGATGGACGTGTGTGTGGTTGGACGTTTCCGAGAACCCGACCCACGCGACCGGTCCGGACAAATAGAAAACCCGAGAGACTATTTGCGTACAATACAGAATTCCGCACTTATCGCAAAAGAGAGAAGGAGGAGGCGAAACTCAGAAGGGAGATGAATTCTCCTGTTAGCACCTACAGCCGACTAATGTCTATTTGGACAGACGAGGCGTGAAAATGGCGCAACGAAAACACTAAAGGAAATTTGGATCCAACATCCCCGCGTAACAACCTAAAAAAGTAGTGTCTGAGCCTAAGTTATTGGTAACTTACACACAATATAAGGGGTATAAGTGAGAGTATGGTCAAAAACCTAAAATTCGATATTTAACTGTTTTATTTCACTTCGCCGAAAATTATCCCCAAAATATACGGAAGTTAACAAAAATAAGGAAAGTTACATGTTGAAAATTACTGGCGACTGAGTAATTTTTGCACGCTTTCTATTCATACGGGCATGAATTATGAAATTTCAAGAATTTGTTACAAAGTAAATGAGACAGGCCTATTCGAGAGTTGATCAATGTGGCGGTCTCCGTCACGGGTACTTATGCATCCATCCAAATAAATACCTTATGTCTCGTGAATATACATTACGTAAGTCAAACCGGCCTTACGAAACTCCAATCCAAGCGTTCAAAAAAAACCTCGTCTCTACGACGCGATTCCTTTAATGGTATTTTATTCGTATCATTAGAGGCAAATCATTTCCAATAATAGCCCATTGGACCGGGTAGAAAATTATAGATTAGGAGGTAATTAGGGGAGGCAGATTATATTTACTTTAATCGCTCGATACTATACAATGCCCGCAGTAGAAACCCAATCCTAATGCCGGTGGATATCTTTATTTGTGAACATCTGATAACAAACAAAGGACGTTCTTTTAAGTTAGAAGATGTGGGAAAATTATGTAAAATAAACATACTAATTCAAAAGTTTCTCGGACGACGCGGAAATATTTCCAGCGCTCGGTTATTGCAGTTCGAGCCGAAATATAAATTGAATAAACGGAAAAAGCGTGAAATGGCGTGAAGCATAACTAACACGGCGTGGCCCCGGCCACGTTCCCATAGGGCACAACAATGCCTGCCTGACCATCCTTCGGGTCGCTCAGCGCTGAAAGTCGTAAATATGTTTCGCTATTGTGCTCGCCAACAGAAAAGTTTAAATCACCGCCTTTAAATGTCATTAAACTAGGACTCCATGGGACGGCCTCACGTTATAGGAAATTTCCGCCTTTCCGAGAATTACCGAAATCCCTTACTCCGCCTCGTAAATATTACTACTACATAGGTTCAAATGTATCAATATATATTGTGCAATTTACTTAGTCCTAATTTTATAACTGTTCTACACGGGTCAGCAGAAATTTATCGTAGCATTAAATCACCAATTATTTTCTACCTCCTTTTTTGTTTCGTGTTCTCACCGGTGCCAGTAGCGGATATGGCTATGATGCAATCCGTGCATTACAATTATATACTGGCATCATACCAGCTGTATAGGCCGCCATTACTAGTGCAGTAGCTACTGGTAAGCAGACGGACTAGGAAGAGTACCTATGTGAGTATGAGTGTGTTATAATAACAGCAACGTGACGGATAAAAATAAATAATAGGATCTCGTGAAGCCGAAACCTGGCCCCGACCGACCTATTGAAGCAATGCAACATGTTCAGAAAGCAGCCGAATACCTTAATCATAGTATTTCAGTTTTTCAAAATATTTATCCGTCTAACTAGTTTTAAGTTTTTTCTCTCGACCACAATAACGCGGAAACCCGTAGCGAACACTAGTTAAATCCTGAAATTGTGTCCATGTTATTTAATGTGGAAATCCTATTAAAATGCAGCGCGAAATGTAATCCGCTAGAAGTATTTTCTACGCCTTATTTTCATTATTACGACTTCCGATAAGATAACTTCGAAGAGTCCAATAAAAACCTTTTTACAGTGGGACTGGTTATGCAAAGCGTCGGCGATCTGTTCAGAAGACACGTGTTCACTAAGGTCGGCGTCGAGGCGTGTTATTCGGTACCGATTCGGGTTAATCCAATAACAAATTTCCAGGCCACAAATGTTCAATCTCTAAGCGATTAGCCGGCCGGCCTATAAATGGCAAAGATCGCCGGTGGGGTGCCATATGCGAGAGAAAGGGGGAAGAGCGCGGCCGTCTGGGCTCCGGTGCCCTTCTTCAACCTCATAAACGTCCGTCCGTCCTATTTGCATTGCCCGTTCCAATTTACATACAGATACAATGGAGTATCGCGGCTTAACCGGAGCTGTTTTCTCGGGCCTTAGACAGCCGTAAAATAATACAGGGTGGGGGAGGGCGGAGTTTCGCACAATAAACCCCCCCCTCGCTTCAAGTTCGCCTATATCTAGAACAAACGTGAGAAAAACCCCTTTGTCTTGCAGCCCCGTAAAATTCAACAAACTCCTCTCATTAATGAGAACATTCCGTGCGAGTAATCCAACACGTTTTTTTGGGTTCCGCCAGGGTTTGGAATGCCATCGACGTTCAGCCGTTATTTGGCTCAACAGATGCGGATTATTGAATAACATTTTTAGGTTTAATATTTGTTGAATGACAGCAGTAATGTTTGCTACTACCATGCATGAAACATGAGCACATACTGGTCGGTACAAATAAAGGGCTAGCACTCTATTTAAAAACCAGTGAGCAAAACAAGTTGACCTTAAGGATAGGTACCTATCATTTTTTATAGCCACTCTGGCTGGAATTTCGCTGCTAATTTTGCAAAACGAAGTTATCATGACCAGAAAAAGTGGACAATTTCGTTACTACAGGTTCGAAATACTGTTAATGTACAAAACAAACAAACAAAGCACCGAAAAATTAAGATAACTGTTTATGGGTCAGGAGAAGGTTCGAAATAACATCACTCTAACGAGCATCTGCCTCCACTCGCTGAATTGGTCTTACACTAGACCGGTTTCGATTTCACGCCACAGCCGTTTGAATTTCTGTTGGTTTTTAAGCAATATAGGGTTTCAATTATCGCAAATTTCAACGCTTAGTTCGGACTGGAAGAATAACAACGGACTAACTGTCCGTTTCCAGTCTAACCTAATGTCGTCGGGAAGCCGACTACCGGGGACTTTGAGGGGCGAGCGAGAAGCGCGTTCGGGAGGAGACCCAGTTTGTGTCGATTCAACTTGGCTTGCATTCGAGATTTGAATACCGTTATACCCGTGGAATTGGGAGCGTTTGGGGGCCCGGGGGACTGCCCCCTGAATACGACAGTGCCCCAGCATGTCTCCAAAAGTCATTTTTACGACGTTGGAACGTCGCCAACAATCGAATGAGCGAGAGGTTCTACCCGCCACCAACCAATAGTTTCTGCCATTGTGTATTTTGTACACACATTTTATAATTATCACTACGAAGAGCGAGGTTTGGAAGAGTCTGTGCACTGACTAACTATACGATGGGGCGCCAACTGGCCCCAGGGGCAACGGTATATTTATACCGTGAATTTACGGCCCGCCGACTACGGAAGGCTATTTTAAGGTACCGGGGGGGAGGTTCATGGAATATCAACATACACTTGTCATCTTCTTTCTCCTATTTGGTCTATTTATCTCAAATAACACAAAAGTGACAGCGCCTAGAGGATGCTGCACCTGCAGCATCTTTACGTTTCTTGCTATAACACTCACAAAATTCTTCTGAAATTAGTCCTGGGTCGATTATTCATGATATCCTTTGCCTATTCATGAATCTATTGAGTGCTCTTGATTTCAAAATTAAATACATTTTTATTTATTTTACGGTTTAATTTATTTAGCTGAAATTCTCCTTAAAATAAAGGGAAAGTAAGAAAACCAAGCACAGTTATTTGTAGAACGATGTCGGCGTTTTAGTAATTATTCAGCGCTTACTAATTTTGTGGGAAAATTGTGAACTTTCAAGTTCAGGAATTTAGATGATAATCTTGGAGTTTAATGTTTTTTGAATGCAGTTTTAGGATCTCCATCGGTGTATATAAAATATTAATTTCACAAATAACTTTGCTACTACGTCTGTGACGTCTATTATAGTCTCGTCGACTTCCGTCCCAATTATTAATCAATAGCTATATAATTAATAAATTCTTTACGAAACGTTTTAAGACGGATATATAGTAAATTATCTCAATTCACGTTCAATTCGAAGCCCTATACACAGGCAGTTAGTTTTTCACGCCCGCTGCAATTCATGATAGTACGCGCTTGAAACATTGTACGGGGTCTAGTAGTTCGGACTGTGACTAATAATTGGAACTTTGCCAAATCTCGCAGGGGCAGTTTGACAAAGACAATCCCACCTTTCATCCTATCCGTACACAATTAAGAGACAGGCGCTGTCGAGAAACGCTAAATTAATTTTGAAAAGAGGCGGCCGTGCAAAATAAAAAAAAATCAGGTAGGACATTAATCAAATCGTTTCGCCTTCGGCGACAGTCAACAGGAATCCGAAACCAGAAATCAGTACCCACACCTTGTATATTTGTCAACGTTACGAGCTATGCCCTGTTATTATTTTTAACATTACATGAATATTAATTAAACACTACAATGTACATCTAAACCATTCTTCAACTAATCAAAAATTTGGATTCAAGAACGTCCCGAAAGTAATTTTGAATGTACCCCAGATCTGCGTCTGTATATACTGAGCGAAAATTTCTTCTCATTATGCTCCGGCATTAGTTCGACAGACTCGTTTGTGTTGGACGTTTTAATAAATCAGAATGGATCAGGTACCTTTAAACGTGACACCGGGGGAATAAAAGAGTTTATAAAATGAAAAGTTCTCACAGTAACTTTCAGTACACGCGCTCACGTGGCAACTAGTTTTTTCGCTCTACCTCTTTTCAAAAGAACAAAGCAACATGCCCTTTCTATATAAACGATTCCATCTGGGAATAGAAGAGTTAGAAATGTTTCTAATTATCACCTAAGAAATATTTCTAAGAGGTCCCTCTTTATTTTTGCAACTAAACTAAGTCTAAAATATCAACTCTATAATAAATAATTAATTTCCAAAAAGATTCTGTTTCTTATTTCTCGAATTATCCAAACTCTGTTTTTACTTTACATCTGCTTGTAAATTTTTCTTCGTGAATGCACCATCCGTGCATTCCGTGGTGAAACAAACAATTTCGGGATTTCAAATGTTTTTTGTAACAATACCATGAAGCACAAACATAAATGCTAATGTAATTAGCAGTGAGAGCAATGAAACCTCCTTTTGAACACGGAGGGAGTAGACCGATCAAACTTTGTCTCGAGATTATATAAGAGGGCGCGGAAAGTGAATAAGTCTTCTGTAACCTAATGAGCCTCCGGAGATCCGGTTCCGTGTCGGTGGGCACAGTGTTAGCGGACTGGAAATTTGGAATCCACATTAAAATGTAACAAGGTCAGGGTCAATGCCGTCCAGACCCTGCCTTTTACTTTTATAAGTGACGCCCAGTCGCTTCGGTCGTTCCCTCCTCCGAGATATCGTTGTCAACCATTATTCAGTTATTAGCATTTATTACCCTTAAGTACTGTTCAATTTAATTATTTAACTAACAGTAACAACGAGTACTAATAAGTTATTTCTGGATTCGCCACGGTTAGGAATATCTCGTTCATACTATTGTAGAACCAAATCTCTACTCATTGTATTGTAGATCTATCTCATACTATTGTAGTACTACAAAATATTCTATATTTTACAGCTCATTCGCATATTAAAGGAAATATGTTGATAAAATTAATCGGAGTTATGTGGTTCATAAAACTCAGGGATTTATCGTGGAGTTATTAATAATTCGGCAGCTCATCTGATTCTCCATCGGCAGCCGTTATGCGTAATTACCTCGGTATATTACTGGCTGTAAACTAGTGATTGACAGCCTGGGAAGATCGAAAGAAGAGAACGAAATTGTACTTCTCATAAAATCACGTTTTCCTTTGAAAAATAGTACTCAAATTACACGAACCGTCTACTCAACTTACACACAGTATTTGTTTTTTGTCGGGCTATTCTTCAGCGATGTTCGGCTCACCCATTCATTCATAGCTAATTGCCGACATTCAGAATTGTGTACAGTTGTAAACAATAAATAAAACCGAGACTGCTTTCTCCGGGCCAAGAAAAAAAATGTTGAAACCGAATGCTTAAGGCTCGGTTATAAATGAGTTCGAAAAAAGCAGCGGTTAAATTGGAAGGGAGAGATGCCAAGTGAGCTGCGCAATACTCTCTACTCCGCCCCGGGTTGAATCATACCCGGGACCGGTATTTTTAGAAAATCTGGAATCGCCATTGTTTATCCGAACCTGCAGCATGTTCCCCTCAAAACCAACAAACAAATTCTTTTACAATTCCCTTTTTTTTTAAACCGATCGCGAGAATGACTTCATATATCACGCATTCTCAGACACAATAAGCCGTAAAAAACACATCAAATTGTATTTCTGTACTCTTAAAAGCACAAAGGTCCCCCATTTCTAAACTGACAACACATTCGTATACACTATACAATTCCGGCCTCCTTTAAAGTGCTCCATATTATTATCTCAATATAACTCGCGGTTACTTCTTAATTTAAAAATTAATACTATAATTTAATACTACATCCATACACATACACTATAATTCTTGCTGTCTATAGTTCAGTGTGTAGAGGACATAATTTCCGATTGTGCATTATAATCTCTACGAAAAATATTAAGTCATACATTGGCAATGATGAATTAATGTAATTTTAAAGTACCAAACCTATTCTCATGCTGATCAATACTTCAGTTCCTGCAGCATTAGGTATATTATAGACACACGATTCTTTTGTAGAAGTTCAGTTAATCCTGGTCGGTGGTTAATTATTAATGGGAGTCCGGAAACGTTTCGAACCAACGGTTTCGGTAGATCGGCGGGATCGCAGCGGCGGCGGCGGCCAAAACGTAACAGTAACCGGATAGCGGTAACCGGACAACCTGCCTCAACTCGGACAGAACTGTCCCACGTCGTTTTGGAGAACACCCACGTGGGGGGACGTCCCACTTTATCTGCCGCGGGTCAAACGCCGCCCCGACAGGCCCCGGGAGACTTTAACGCCCCCACGAAAGGAGAGTCGCGTAATTTGCTTTTCCTTAAATAAAAGCCATCCCATTATAAAACGCTAAAGAAATTAATCGTAGTAGTAGAGTACTGAAGACTTTGCCCGATACTACTTTACTTCATGTACCGATTTGTTTCATGATTAATTAAAGGTTTTAAGTGAATATGAATATATCAAAGTAATGAACTTCTTAGAACAAAATTATATTAAAGATTATTCCATAACAATGATATAATATTTTATCTGGGGGTTATGTGAAAAATGTCGATCTTTTCGAGTGTGTAATTGAATAAAAATCTGGAGATGGATCAAGGGTTAGGGTCTTAGCCCTGAAAAGCTGCTGAAGAGCAATCCTAACTCTCCGATAAAATATGCAAGTTCTAATAAATCCAACTGGGCGACCGAGAAGACAAAAACTGAAAGATAATTAGCAAAGAGAGGAATAGTGGGCAATGATCTGTACCGAATAGGTTTCAGTGGCTGGAATAGCAGTTGTGCTGGTTAGCCGCGGTGAGTCATTTCATTTGTTTCGCCGCAATATCGCCGATACGCTCTATGATTCAATACTGGTATCGGAGTAGACAATGGGCTCCGGGTCCCAATTTATCCGGCGCGGACGGAAAGGAGGCCGCTCGTGGCGGACCAATTGATAACGTTGGTATAACTAACGCCGGCCGTCCAATTCGGTGCCGCTCGGGTTCCGTCCAATTGCAGCGAATTAACGGGACATCCATTAGATTGGGCGGCCGGGATTGGAACCGACGACGGCGAGGACAAGTGTTGGCAGCTCGGTCCATTATCCCCGGAATCGGACCCCAATTCGCCGGTCGTAAAAAATAATCGGCGTAATTGAGATTTTCAGCGGCCCTACATCTTTATCAGCGCGCCCTCTCACCCTACCACTTACAGCAGAACGTACAACGCTGGATGAATCATTAAATATAACGTAGCCTTTGCTCCGCAGAAGAATCTGGACGAGTCTATTATTACAAACAGCAGCTCCTTAATTTAGCAGATAGATTATACTAAAGCGACGGTGGGTGACTCAAACAAATTAATCAGTAATTCTATGAATTTGTTCCGGATACGGGATATCACTGTCGAAAAACGAGTATAGGGGCCAGAAACGATGCGGGCTTCAAACTGAAAATAGCTGCGGGGACACCTACACGCACGTATTAATCCCAGTTTTATCTCTCCAAGTGCAAGGGCCGTGATTTAAAACCCCGCGGAAAGGTCGGTCGGCCGAAAATCCTCATTTATTCTCCCGCGACACCAATAATTTTATCTGGTGTCGACACCGACTGATGACTCAATGCTACTTCTAGCACCGCGTTCAGTATCGCAATAATCGCCGATTTTAACTCGTCTAACACGCTTGGGATCGTTAAACCGTACACGAGCGCAATCGAAGTACTCAATTTTCAGATAAATTAACAAAATATGATAACCGTAAGAGGGGACAATATTCTCGTTGATATCGACATAGATTACGGGGTTATTGAAAATAATATACAATGTTAAATAATTGATCTCATTCGTTGATATTAATGTTTTCAGAGAAAAAATAGAAGCTTAAATATGAGCTTACTGCAGTTCGATTCCCTGTGGTATTTTTGCTAGCTTTCCTATATTTTCGTCTGACTGAATTAAATGCGTTTTAAATGATGCCACGTTTACAGACAAGATTCAGGGGTTATTAAATTCATTCAATTAAAATTATGCGTACCAACTACCATTCCACAGCTACAGAATCGTGGGCATAATTCTACGAAAAGGGCGAATATAAGCCGAAAAACGAAATATACAATGCCGAGAATCGGTGACTGGACGGAGTCGGGAATGGGGCGGAGTCTGAGGGGGCCCCATTAAACAATGGGGGCCGGGTGAACAAAGGGCGCTCGCTACACAACCGCAAATAAATAAGAGGGCTTCGGAAACATTGCCTTTTATATTTTCCGGTCAACCTTCCTGGGCGGCGTCCCTTCGGAGAGAACAAAGGTAAGGACAGATGGGGCGAAAACTGTTTCAAATTTCACCTAAACATAAAGTGGACATTCATGTAAATAAAGTCGTCAATTCATAAAACAGACCTGTCATTTAAAGAGTAGGTCAGAATTTATTCACGCAATCTCCTGGCAGTGAACAACCATGGCAAAAGATAACCTCAAATAAAGACTCCATGCTTTCGGATTGGTTCCGTGGCAGACTGTACCAGAGTACCAGGCCCAAAGCACGACACACGATTCAGACAATGTGCTGCGGAACGTCCAAGAAAAAAAATTGTATTGTCTCAACCAATGGTAAATTCATCTTTTTATGCCAACCGCAGAGAATTATACGTCAGATCTCAATAAGTCAGCGGTAAATCATAAGGTTCGCAAGAGCAACGGTTAATGAACAAAGACAGCGTAGAATCTAAATTGCCGACTGTCAACACGGACGAGATAAACGACTTCACGAGGAGGTCAAATACGTATGATTTTCTAAAAAAGAACAATTGCACTCATGTCATTTACCCTGAAATGTTAATAGTTGCAAAGAAAAATGATATAGTTTTATATCTCTGTTAAAACAACTTTTCTCTATGTAATCATGGAAAATCTGTTACTCACGACCCTTGGTTAATCTGTCGCTCGATATCTCTTGGTATACATAATATCTTCAAAATGACTGGCTATGACGAGAATCCGAAAACAAGAATAATGGTATTCGAAGCCTTCACGGAGCCCCAAACAGGCCTCTTAAACTAAAGACTTAAAGACTTTTATGTATTTTTTTAGGTTATACACCAGAAGACGAGCAATATAATTATTATTATTAATTACGTATATCGTTTAGAGCTAAGTTGAGTAAACACTAAATATTTATGTGGGTTATTAAATTAACGATATCGTATAGACCATCCGTATCGTGGAGATGAAAGTAATAGAAGTAGTGGGGCGACCACGAATAGGTGAAGCGGGTTGGAGCCAGTGGGCCATATGGGCCGGGTTCGGGCAGAATGCTAGCCCTGCCACAGATCTGGAATGGATTCCGATGTCTTGTAAAGTGAGAAATGCGCCGCGTGCGAGATGCTGTGGTTGTGTGGGCGTAACCTCCGCCCAGTATAACACGTCCCCCCTTCGAATTAGCTACTTTGTACACCCAATATTAGAACCGAACGAACAAACGCCCGAATTAAAACCCCCCTCCGGTAAATAAAAATTTGGCAACTGTTAATTTCCATGCCGAAACAGGGCCGAAACTTTACAAGACGAAACAATGATCAACAAACGTTATTTCGGAAAGAACATTTTCTTATTATTCATACTAAAAAACCTTGCACGTGTTTCGTGTTGGAAAAAAGTGTAAAATTACAATATAGTGATTTTATTCTTAAAAACGAATATCGATTAAAGGAATTCTATGAATAGTATAGTATAGCGTTACTCTTGGACGAAATTCAATGAGGCCGCCAGTCCCATCATGAATAAATCATATAACGAAACCAATGGATTTAAATCAAACTGATTTATTAATATTAATTCAGAACACATTCCAGATCGCGTTTAAATTTAGCATGTGACTTCTTAACTTGTCTTTATAATGGCACACAGAAAGTTTATGATTGGACAATTCGATGTGGCCAAAAATTAGACGCATAGATCAGTTCCTTACCTTGCTGCGCGGAGTATACACAATTCGTGATGTAAGTAACTGTCATTACCTGTAAAGAAAAGAAAAGAAATCAATAAATATTGTAAAATGTTCGGACACAAATTACTCTAGTAGGAACAATACAAATGTAAATCAACGCTAAATGTTAAACCTATTTTGGCTATCGTGAGAGTAATGGCATTTTTTCCCCGGGAGAATTTGGGCACACACACGTGTCTCCTTTGACCCACTTTTCGGTCGGAAATAAATTTTATTTTCGGGCATCGCTTATTTTTAGTTTTAAAAAATTTAAATTCCACCGGGGCGAGGAAAGAGAAAATTGTTGTAGGCAAATGTAAGTGTATACAATTTTAAAAAATACTAAAAATACGTATCGACTAAAGACTCCATTCGAACATTTCCATCCGTATTGCTATTATTATTGTATGCGTGACGAGATAAGAATTATTCGGCAGTATTTTAATTGGTAAAATACTAAAAAACAAACGGATTTCCAGATCGTAACGCGGTGATTTTCAATGCTTGTCCAACCGAACCGAGCGGAACACGAAGCAAAGGGGAAAAAGAGTGACGGGATGGCGGAATCAGAAATCCGCTGACTATTTTATAAGAAAAAATAAAACAGGAAGAACGGCAACAAACGAAAAAGAGAACATCGAAGGACAAATTCAATCGTGTGTCACGGGGGTTTCCTACTCAAGGATGCGGTTTTATCCGCCCGAAAGAAACCAGAGACACTCCCACTACATTTAATTTGACTGTGTCCCGTGACGCTAAGAATATACCCTGAAAAATGGCTACTTCTTCATCGGCTATTTCAGATTGCTACTATAGAGAGAAAAAAAACTGCACGAATAATTTCAAAATTCGAGTAAAATTGATACGATCAGAAAAGTTATTTCCCGGGCATTAGAATGGTGTGAAAAGTTGACAAGGTGACAATATTTGGGGAATTATTTTACACATGTAATTATTTTATGAGTGGATCGCAAATTTTTGTGTGGTGCGTTTTGGCCACACGGGTTTTATAATTTCACCACATCGAATCTATATGATGTACAAATATTTTACGGTAACCACTGTATCAGTTACAAGTACGTTTGAAGTAAAGTATGGGCAAAGGAATCTTATTTTGAGTATTAGAATTCAACTAGTGAAATACTAAAACCACGATTCAAACAATTGCACTTGTAATTTAACGCAGACTCAGGAATCTTTTAGTTTTAAGGCCACCTTAAACCAGGTACAGATCCTGGTGCGACACTGTTTTCACACAGTTCAAAATACTTCAAACGAGCCAGTGTTTATGATTTCATCACAGACTGTTCAGATAAATTTAACAATTTCAACGGATAAAAATTACTTATCTATAATAATTTAAACAGATTATTCTGTGCAGATAAATGGCAAATTGATAACGAACAATAAATTGACAGCGAAAACTCTTGTTGTAATTAAATTTTCCACGTATATGTTTTTATGAACATTGTTACTCATTAGTAGATATGGACTACTACTAGTTAGAATCAAAAAGTTTATTCATTTCCTAGCGACATATTTTTAAGACATAATGAAAATAATGCATCAATAAGAGGATATTGGAGCGAGAAGCGCCGGAAAAATCGCACGATTTCGGGATAATCGATAAGATAGACGTTAATTGATATGGACGGCAGATAGTTAAACGACCCCTGGCAAAGGCTAATGCATAGGAGGTTGAGGCGAAGGGTCACCGGAGGCCAGCCATTGACTAAAGCGTCGAAGGAATTCCTCCGCCTCCTACTCCACCCTCCTTCTCGTCCGACTCTACCGAGAATCCAGAAAAAAAACGACCAAGTCGCCTTCCTCGTTCTTTTCGTTTTCCAGCATATCATGGGGATGACTCACTCCAGCGCCTTTCTGGCCGCTTCATCCCTTCTCGACACCAACTTTCCATACATTTATTTTCCAGCCGATTCAGGAGTCGGGTTAGAATTCTTGTTCATCATGTCGGCGAAACGTGGGATCCTGAAGGACCCAGTCCTTAAAAAATAGTGGCAAACGCTAACGGATATTCGTTGTTAGGAACAAAACACTTTTCTATCACGAAAAATGGCCCTGGGTCCCCCCTTTTCAATAAGTAATTATTTAAATTATACAATCTAAAATATTTGGTAAACATTTCTTAGGCCCTAATTGGTTCAAATGTTTCAAACAATTGTATGTGCATTTTCTGTGGGTAGCAAAATATGAGTAAAGCTATTTAGTTTCAACTTAGTGAATAATCCCCGAGAAAACCTTAACGAATTTCCTATCTACGATCATTTTTTATGTCATATATATGTTCATATCGGAATGATTATAGTGGGAATGTATTAACACTGCTCGTTCTTCTGTGGCAAGCAGTGTCCTTTTGCATTTACGTTGGTCCAATGAACGCCAGAGCAGAAGAGAATTCCCGAGGCGCTTAGTCGTTTTATAAGATTAAACCCGAAAGGACGGGTATTTTGCTTTAGACCTAGACTAAGAGGTGGTAATACGTACTCCTCCATCCACCCCAGGAGTATAAAATAAACATCCTTTTCCTATCTCCTGGGGAAGAGCCACCTCGACACGGAACCCTCATTTGCTCCAGCACGGAGCGACCGACCGACTTCCATTTCTCCCGGCTAAAGATCAGAGTTCAAACCGGCGACGATGAAACGTTGTTAAACGGCGCCCGCTTTCTCATTATAAATAATGTTTTTCGTTTTTTTTAGTTTCCCGCAACCGATTATTAAGACGGGTAAATTTCTTTTTCGAAAAAAATTTCCATCGACCTCGACAGCATCATGAGTCAGACCTATCTCAAAGTGAATTCCACAAACCGATTGCCGGAAATTACTTACTTTCTTATTTTTAATTCCAGTTAAAAAAACTTTCATCCTGTGGGATCTTTTTAGGGACGGAATGGAATTTCATCGGAATTTAGCTTATAGCGAAAATTACGTCAAATAAACGTGTTATATTAAATTATGTCAAAATATATGCCTTTCAGGAATCCATACATCCCTGATATTACTAAAAAATGTAAATGATTAACGAAAGAGGCATTTTTAGGAATTTAGCGTTAGCAGTTTCTTCACGAACCGCGAAAAGAACCGATATTGAGACTGGAAAACATTAGTTCCGTACAGCAGCCTTCCATCTGTGCGATTGTTTAGAATTTCGCAGCGGTGTATCCCAACTATTTTAAGCGCTGTTTAACGCTTCGTCTCAGACTAGGGAAACAAGGCAGAGTGCGAGGCGATTTAAGAAAAAATCAACAATACCCAAATATTTTCTGAGAAATTCAACAGCCGTTTCTGAAGCTAAACTTCAGATGCGGCATATATTGAAAACAAAAGGAGTCTTCTTCTTGTTCTTTATAATAAAAAATTTTCCTGCATTTTAAATTCAGTGGCTATCTCCGTTCATCACCACCAACTCACTGGCGAATACGCGAACAAACAAATATTTCTTGAAACCCTCAAAGGATCAAGTTCAGTATAACAAAGTGAATAAAGACCCTAAAATAGGACCGTATATTAGAAAGACATTTTTATTTGGCCAAGCAAGGACATATTTCTTTTAAGAATGAAAGCGCCCTAAACCGGTCCGGGGTTAAAAAGGAGAATTGGCCTGTGGAAGGAAGAGAACTCGGCCTGGCTCGGTGTAAGGAACAGAAATCGAACCATCGGATACGGTCAACAAGTTTATTGGATTAAACCTATACCTCGAGTCTACGCCCCCGCCACATGGCCCAAGCCCTAATGTACCGTTGTCCCGTCGGAGCCGGAGATTCCATTCCAAAACGGATTGTGACTGTCGAGGACTCTAGTAGTACAAGGCGCGGGTTACAGAGCGGGAGATATATACTATATAATGCATTATTAACGAGGGGAGGGTTTCACTTTTCAAGCGGTCCAAGAATGCGGTCCGACGGGGTGGAGTCCCGGGGGGGGACTCTCGGCGGCCGGCTCATCCTCTTCTCCCGTTTGACTCCTCCTCCTCCTCCTCCTCATCCTCAAACCACGCGTCCACTCACACGCGCACCGCTCGTTATCTCAGGCCGCATTAACACCAAACCCAAAGACCCACTGCCAGCGTCACTCTCTCTCCCTCTCACTCTCCCTCCTGGTTACCAAACGGCCGGTTTTACCTGGGGAGATATTCCGGAATCGGAACAACAATAAGGGCATCCTAGTGGCGTTCGATCGGACTACAGAATAGAAAATACAATTGCGGCCGTCATTATTATTCATAATTTTAAAGGGTTACATGCGCATGTACAAGGGTTAGTGGAATTATCAAAGATATGATTGTCAATCGCCTTTTGTATTTTTTGTGCATTTGCAGATCGGCATGACGCCATCACAGTAGATAGTACAACCTCGAAGATAACAGTAATACGTTCTGTATTATTTCTCGACTCGAAGCTATCGAATGAACAATTTATGCCAAAATTAGAGTTAAAAACGCAACAACATAACATTTGATTGTGAAATATTACAATTGAACAGATAATCGTTTGAAAATGGTTTCAAGGCAACATTCCGATGTAATACCATAGCCATGTATAGTATAGGACGTACGGGGGAGTCGTTAGCACGTGAGGCCGTGTATTATTGAAACAAATGGAACAATTACCTTAGACAAAGCTACTGGACTCGTTCAACCTAAATAAAGCACCGGTGTCGGAGGAGGTATTAAACGGTAAAATTACCTATTGTTGTAAGGCGCGGGCATAAATTGAACGTCTATTTATATGGAAGGAAACGGCTCTCCTAACGCCGCTCGGGACAATAAGTCCTTATGGCCGTTTTTTTAACCCGGTTCAGACCAAGCATTTAACTTTAGAAAGGATGTTTACCATTCATTCACTCTGAACCCACGTGTGTATTTGTTACATGCGAATTGGGGGCTATTGCCATCACAAAAATACAAGACCGCACTGAAAAAATCTGAGGCAATTAAGATTAAAATTTTAGAACATCCGGCGAGAATATTGAACAGAAAATTTGAGCGGGTAATTTCGTAATTATATCGCGGGCCATAAAAATGATCGAGTTTTTTAAAATAAATTTCACCCTAATATATTTACTAATATAGCCGCCATATTATACTGCGTGGAATTTATAGGGGGATTAAATTAAGGCGAGAGTACATTGGGACTACTTCCTTAGGCTTACAACCGAGGCTTATCTAAACCAAAGGAGAAGAGTGGTGTCGTCTATGTCAACTATTAAGTGTGTACACGAAGGCAATTCAAATGACAGTTTTAAGAGGATAATCCGAATGCTGGAGGAGCCCTCAATTTTCCGACTGGCTCCCGTCCTGAATCTATTTACGATGTGAAAATAAGTATGAAGTCTATTTAACTTTCTACTGGATAAATAATTGGTATTTTAATATTACAGGAGCTCGACTACGAGAGGACAATGAAGAAATTAGAGAGAGAGAGAGAGAGCCAAGAGAAAAAACGAGAACAAAAACACTTGATTTACAATAGTAGTGTTGACCGCAAGCTTTATGACCGCAAATTCAGGAGTAATAAAATGGATACTGCCATTTATGAATTACATCGGAGGTGTGAATTTAAAATAAGGCATGTCGGTTTACCACTACAGAAGAAGAGTTTACCCGACGTTGAAGGCGGTGACAAACTCAAACCGGTCTATAAAATATGTTGGCTGTTCGTTGATGTAGTAATGTGTAGGGCCTCCCCATTCCTGGAACGGGACCCCCCAAGTTACTGGTGTATGGGTCTAGTAATTATCTGAGAAGACAATGTCTTGAGCTATGTAGGCTTAGGATGCTAGACCAAATGAAACATAAAATATTCGCTTAATATACAGTTTTTTTAATCGAATATGTACAGAATACGTTTTTACGAAACACACGAATGATAAATTTCCCGTTAAATTACTGGGACGCGGATAATATTGAGCTACCAGGACACGTCCGAACCTAATGACGCACCAGCAACTGTTCCTATTCCCGAACCTACTCATTCGTTCAGATATTTCGCCACTCGTATTGCACAAGCATTGGGGGCGGAAAGGGACTACAAAAAACTGTAGACGGTCCTGGATTCAAATACAAACGAACAGTGTTATTGGCCTATTCCACTATTACAGGCAAACCGGAATTAGCGAAACTCAATACAATTCAGCTCAGTACGAGCCCAATTTAAGGACGGCGGAAATAAAAATCCGGAAGGTGAAAGACGAACGTATCCGGGAGGATGTGACAAAAGAAATTTTTGGGCGCGTTACGCAAACGCGGTGACGCACGGAATTAACCCCGGCATCTCTCCTACGAGTTATCGGGAGAAAGTCTTACTGAGAACGCCATATGACTATTAACTGGAAAGAGGTGAGATCGGGAGGGGACCGCCGGCCGTCGACGGCCAAGCTTCTGTGGCTAAAGTTACATTATACTTAACTACGTGTTATAACCTACTTTGTGCATGTATTAAAGTTTTCGAGACAGTGCGGCCAGCAATGTTCCCACTAAAAAAAAATCATGCCCCAACGACCGAAAAGTTCGAACACATTAAACAGTCTGTCAATTCGGTAATATTACCGTATATAATAAATTAATACCCGAGTCATATTTCAGCAGTGCCCCCAAGAAGCCGTTCTGCCAAATAAAGAAGTAATTTTTAAGTTGGGCAACAATTTACGAAACGCGAAGTTCAGGCCGGCCACTTTCTTGTGCACAACGCCCCGGACCAGTTTTTTTTTCTAGATATTGCATAAATCATTTTCGGTAATACTTACTGAAGTCAGAATTTTCATAGTACTGAGGTGTAGTAATACTACTGACTGTGGCAAAGCGCTTAAACCTGGTCTAGTAATTGGCCGAAGTACATTCCGAGCCCGGCCTATAAATATCTTCGACTAATTTGAACCTTCCATTAATACACCATTAGGACTTTCAGCAATACAATTTTCGGATGCGTCCGGACTAAAAGAGTGAAGTCAAAATAAAACCTCCGACAAATATCTGCTTAATATCTATTTCTGAAGCGGAAGCCAGCGAGGCTCTATCTAGTCTTGACTAATATTAGGTTTTGGAGGTGTGAGCGAAGGTTGAGTGAGGCCTCCTACTTAGAGCCACAAGTACAGTTACCCCAGGCAATTAGTCCCTTCCTCCCGGTTTTAGGGCCTACCAATAATAAGGGTACTACCCCCTAAGGTCTTCGCAGTGTACCTGTTGCGGAAATTTTTCCACCAGTCATGGTCATCGATCAGTTTCGTGATTTCACAGTAAAACTTTTGAATAACTTAGAGAATAGACCATACTCCCAAAATATTTTCAGAAGACTGAATCGACGAAATTTAAATTCCATTGGTTAATATACATTTGCGTTGTCCAATACCTCCAATTTAATATAATATCGCAGGAAGACAATATACAAATTATGTCCAGAAACTAATTTTGATTTGAAAGGAGGAATCAGATAATATTCTGTTTCAATTTAATTGAGTACAAGATTTGGTGTAATATATTTTGGCTGGTGCCTGATTTACATAGAGCACAATGTACACCGCTCATTATTCATTTTTCCCTTATTTCTTTTCGATGACCAAATTATATTATTTTTTCCAAATATTCCACAACATGCCGTATGATAAAAACTGTATTGCATGTTATTTACAATGAAGAGTACTACTCTGCTCTCTAATGTATAAACTGCAAGGAAAAGCAAGATTCGTAAAGAGGCGGAGTCCTAATGCAGCGTTTTCAAAATAAAATTTTACGGATTAAATTTCAGAAATTTTTATAACGGTTTTCTCGCGGCCGAATATATTTGAAACGGCCGCGGAGACGGGTCCAACTTATATAATAAGATCAGTGCGTAGGCGTGGACAGCGGGATGCTGCCAAGTATTCGGCCTCTCCAATGTGATCTCATTCCTTAATTTATCCAGCGAGTAATGAAATTTAATATCGCGACAAGTATCGGTCCGTAAACTGTTGGAAGGACGAAATCGAACAACCCCTCGGAGTTTCCGCCCGAGCGAGCAGGATATCGCTCTTAAGGGGGAAGAAAGCGAAAACGATTCAAGATCACCCGCCTCTATTATACGGTTCACGGCAATGTTTTTTTATCGCTTCATTTTTTTTTATCTTTTGACTGTATTTTCTGGGCCCGGAAAACGGCGGATATTACTGTCGATTTTTCACGGAGTTTGAACACGACTGGAAACAACCGGAGATAGGGTCAACAACACTCCCTGAAGAATGCACGCGGCGGTCGGCATTTTCTGAATGTTTCGCGCCATCTCAGTATCAGTCATCTCTCACGGCCAGTTGACAAGATCCCCAACTCTCTGTCGGCATAGTGATGAACCGACGGGTCGAATAAATTAAGCGTAAATTTTTACTGTCGCAGTGCCACGTAAAATCTGCGAGTAGATCAGTTCTGGCTTTCCGCCACCGCCACCGTGGATGTGCCGATTGCCAAGCGGGACAGGCCTAGCATTAGACCGAATCAGAAGATCTCAAGAAACAGATTAATTCCTGGACAAACCGATTTTCTTAATATTTTACTAACCTATCATTCCCTGACGCCAAAGCGGTACCTTATATTCAGTTCCCCAATCGACCTTCTATCCTAAATGCCATTAGTATTATTAATAACGATGGCATAAACTTATAAATACTAAATGGGGGAAATTGCAGCGAACTGTCGAAAACAACAGGTGTATTCCAACAATGAATAATAATTTCATGATATCTCTTGGTATTTGTTCGCATGAATTCAGGTTGGTGTTTGAACAAACCGAAAGGCATTGATCGGTCTCGATTCGTATCGAACGATGCGATCCCATTCAATCGTTGGTACCGGGTGCAGATTTATCTGTGCCGCGGGGACGTTGCTATCGAATTAGCCGGACACAATGAGGCTAGGGGCAATCTGGGCGGCGGATCTGGGCACCGGGGCCGGGGGTATTTCCCTCGCATTCGGCAAGCCCCCGAGGCAACTGCCAATAAATCTTATGGCGGGCCGTCTCCGATCGCGCTCCCATTTTCCATTGCGGAGATGACCTCACCGGGGGGCGGTGGAGAGGGGCAAGTTGCCGATAGTGCCACCGCGATTCCGGCTCCCAGAGTCGGGTGAATACATTAAATTAAATTCTGCTTACGTCTCCTTGCGGCCCAGGCAAAAGCGGTCAACGACACCGGAACACTGTCGGACCTAACCGTAATTATGCATTCGGCGATGGCAAAACCTCTAACTCTTTTAATCGCCCAATCCCGACTTCTATTCCTCAGTTTATGCCGATTCCTTTAGGCTGTAAGCATTTATGTTGACAGCGCGAACTATCTTATTGACTCGAGTCAATAAAACGTAGGTTTATATTTGTCTTGTAGAAATAATCCAGATGACCCTTACACACAAATAAGTATTTACCAACGTCACTAAAGTTTGTTTCCCGTTAATCCGATCATGTAACCATGATACCATGGTATATCGCCGTACCGTCCGTTTTTTCCTCTTATGTCAGGAAAAGATATGACTAAAAAATGCGGTTTAGACTGCATTGTACCCCTCAATAATTTGACAATTTTATATTAAAATTCTGGCATTTGAAAGTTGCATTTTGTCAAAACCCTATTCGTGAAGAGGACAAAGTAGCTAATAGGAGGATTCACTTTAAGCCATGATCGCATTCTTATATGCCTTCAGATATTGCTAAATATCTTATGAACAAAACGGAATATGAATATTACGAAACTTCTAACAGCGCCCTGAAGTCCCTCCTGACTTTAAGCACAATAGGTTTGAGAGCCAAATTAATGAATAATTTTCCCCATTGGTGTAAAGTGGGCGAGCCAATCTTAGTCACGGTTCCTATCTTCGTCAGATAAACGGACAAGGGACAGAGAATATTCGGACTGGTGAATCCTCCGATAAAACTCATTCCCTTCCATATATGAAAACGACCATTGTTCTCAGGAGACGGGGGCCGCTCCCAGATACACACGAGTTCTGGAACATCATTTGTCAAAAACCAGGAGTTATATCAAGGAGGATTAAGTTAAGGCGATTTAAATTAATCGCCCGACCCTTAAATTTAAATAACTCATTCGACCGGGTGAAATATTAGACAGTCTTCTGAAACCGTTTCCTTCGGGTTGACAATGTATTATCAGTTGAGGGACTTATCCATCTCTTAGCCGTTATTGGACATTGTGTACAGAACACAATTCTTCATGTTCGTCCTTTATAACGTTTCCTATTCCTATTGTACTTATACTCGGCCGTCAGAATGGAGCAATGAATTCGGATGAGTTGACGAAACACTTCATTGTTTAAAAATAATAATTCATACTCTTCCGTCTGTTCTTATTTCTATGCTGAACATTTTTACAGTGAAATAAATTTTGTTATGAACTGATTTATTTACTACGACATTAACTACAATAGATAAATAATTAATGGCATTAATTAAATGGTTTTGTAGTTATTCAACCCTGGCAATGACTATCAACCAGGACAACAGTTAATAGTCGAACTTCGGAATCTGAGCGTAGAAATTATTTAAAAGTTACGGATAGATAGATCTGATGAGATTTTAAATTTATCACTAGTCCGATAGAAACTCCTATCTAAGTTTCTAGGATAAATTTGATACATACTATCGTCAAAAGAAACGCTGATATTTTCATAAATCCGACCATAGTGAATTGCATCGTAAAAGCACTGGTGGTGCTTTTGTAGACGATTACCACACAGGCGGACAGACTAAACTAATCCCCACCTCTGTTAAGTGGTTCGGAATGCATATTCAAACCGGAACCTCGTGGGTCGACAAATGAACACGGACTAATGAACCCTTCAAGAAATATAACACGCACTTTCTTTCCGCCCAATAGACACAGTTACTCTCGGGAACGCCATTCCAACCGTTCATTTCGATGGCAAATTGAAAATACTTGGAAAATACTGAAATTGAACAGTTTCTTAAACACGCCGATTGTTTCATTACATTTCCGAAATCGTTGATGATTATTTTGTTCGGGAATGTAGGATTGAATACATCTCAGCGTAATTTCGCCTGCTGACAGATGACCGAGGTTATTTTTTATATCAAATAATAGAGGCTAATTTATTTTAAAACTCGTTGAATGTTACTGGATCGTGACCTTTCCTAGACTTGTAAAGAGGCGTCGAGTTATTGCAGATAATCTGAACCGACACTTTACGTTATCAACTTGCAGCAGGAAGCAGTTAGAGTAAACTAAACATCACGACTATGGCAAATTGATTAAACAGATTACGTTACTTAAGTGCTCAAAGTGGATTTTGTTGATAAGAAAGAAACCAGTTATCTAATAAATGTTAGTTTTGATAAATCGTTTATCAACACCTATTCAGTTTTTTAAAGCCGTTTACATTTGCATTCGTGGACTGCATGATTTCTTGTTTGCCACCTTATTATAAAACAATATATGATCAGAAAGCAATATGGAAGCCAGGAAAACATTTGCGATTGGCTAATTTTCATTCTGAAAGAAAAGTATTCTATTTCACACGTAAAATTGTATATACTATATATAATGAATATGCGTTAAAACGTAGTGAAATTGTTTTCTGATTTATACAAATATTAGAATAGAGTGTAATACTGGAAACGCTTTTTTCTCATTAGATATTATTTTTATGATTAAACAGGTCGGTATAAGCCGATTTGTTCAAATGAACCTGCACGCATATCATATCAAACAGCCTGCCTCCTCGCAGTTACATACTTGTTATTTCATTGACTATGAAATGAAAATGATATGGTATTTTCGCAATACATAAAGTGACTTTCCTCGTTAAGAGGGCCACGCCTACTCGGAGAGAAGTATTGGCGATTGTGCCCCGAGTCTCTAACATTTAGGTCTCAGTATTTTCCCCTGGGGGCGCTTTTAAATAAAGCCTTGAAAGTTGTCAAGCCGAATAACTAACGGGGAGAAACAAGACATGGTGGAGAGCGGAAGAGAAAGACAGACTCTACAGCACAGTCATTATTTAAAAGGTAGGATAAGCTCCCACCGTTATTAAGCAACTTTGGAATCGTGGGGTTTAACGAGGTCAATTATGTATTTGTCGAAAGAATAATAGCTGAACTGGAAAGGAAGAATCACATGACTTGGACGGGGACGCATCACATGACTTTCTAAAATTATTTGAAGGTACCCGTGGTGAGTTCCCATCCCGTCGAGTTGGGGAACATGTGTAAGTAGACCAAAATAATACCGACGAAAACTACTGGCGATGACTATAAACGAGAGTGATGATATTAGGAATTATATTTCCAATTAACATAAATGGTCAGACTTAGATTGGAATAAGCGCAATGTGGGGATTTGAACTGAAATGTACTGGGTCAACTAAGAGCAAAAATTAGCAATAAAATCGAACAAATACAGTAACTAGTCTAGTCTCAGACAGGCCGGCGGTTTTCTTCGCAACTAAGAAGAATAAACGAAAATTGTAGTTGTATTTGGATGCTGATTGATGGAGAAAGTGTCCTTCGACTAGAAGGAGCCGTACCGGAAGGAAGGAGAGCGACATTTTAAGACGAGAGACACTGACGAGGAAGAATATGGCAGGACTGATGATTTTGTCATCTCCGTGAGCATGATCGCATCGAAGGTTTTTCCACTTCCGGGACCGTTTAGTGGGGTCAAATGGTGGTTCCGAGAATATCGAGGTGTGTATGACGTCAGGCAGTATGGAGAGATAATACTGTGGGGAGGACCTGCGGAGAGGTGTGTTTTGTCAGAGATTCTTCCGGAATTTGGAGAGAACTTGAGCGAGTTACAGCGGAAAGGTTTATTCCCATTCACTCTGAAACGAGGGGATTACCATCATACGTGACAAATTATAAAGCCAATAAATGAATAATAATAATGATAGTCTCGGGGAGATGGAACTAGTAGACTGGTAGGGGATAGCTAGCGCCCTCGAAGGGTGGTACCAGTAGTGGAATGCTGGGGGCAGGTAGAGTTGCGTTGGTCGTCACTGGTCGTAAGTGGGTCGTACCCTGGAACGGAGGCGCCACAGGGCACTCCCTCTTCCTGTCTTTATGCTTTTTCTCCCGGTTCAATCCACCTCTTTTCCCTAATCGCTTCGCTTTTTCAAAACTCCACACGCCCACTTTCCCGACCCTAACGAAGGAGGCTGCCCCTCCCTGCGGGTGCCCTATGGGAAAAAATGTTTTCCGAGAGAGGCGGAATCTTCGGAATGTCTCGAATTCTTCGGGTCTCTCCCACTTGTTACTTTTTTTCTACCCTGCGGCTGGCTTAAGTAAACTCACTACCGAAAATAAATATTATTCTCGGTTATGAAGCAAGAGGGGGATTCCTATAAAGTGGCTACCTGGAACAGATACGTGTTTATCTGTTTGCTCGGCACTTGTCATGAAAACAATTTCTAAGGAAAGTTATTCGAGTAATACAACCAATTATAACAAAATTATACAAGCGTTTATCTACGTTGTCTGAAACAAACGAAAATTTAATTATAACTAGGTCTCGCGTCAAAGAAGCGAGATGAAAACAGGGAGTCGGTTGTGTTCTCAACCGGTTATTAATTAATAACCGGTCATATGTGAAGACGTTATAGTGAGGCTGCCTTTTATGGGTATAACTCCCGGACGAAAAACCGCAGGAGTTCGTCATCCTTTCCCGGTAACTATGAAGCGGTGCGTTCGTAATTAGCGAGCGCGCAATGGGACATTCCCGGTAAGGAAGTTCCACCTGCCGCGGCGTCCGGTTTCCAACTGGACCGGAACTATGACGTCAGCGACGTTCGGACGCCGACGGCGTTTGTTTATCTCTTTTTTCTTCTACTCTCAACGGTGGAAGACCGGTCAAGGCGGGAGACGGGCTCTTACCGGTGCCTAATAATACCTTTTAAGGCTGCCGCGGTTACTTATAATCCCCTAATGATACGCTCCCGCCCGGGAGCCATCCCTGCCCCGGTGAAAGTACCCTAATACGTTATGTAACAGGCACAAATAATAAACGGCGCTCTACTTGAATAAAACCGGCAGTATTCGCCTCTCTGACGCATGCACTATGGCGAATCGACCTTCGCCATAAAAGTATCGTCTTTTATGACAGCGCAATTATCAATTGCTTTATACAGCGTCTATACATTAAATGGGTTTCATACAACAATCGAAAGTAAAAAAACAACTAACTAGCTCCTCCCCCATTTACTTGCAAAAAAATCCATTCTTTCCGTTAAGGGCGCAACATACTCGAATGAAGTTACGGCCAGATAGACCAGTGTTTTATTAATTAAATTATACTTTAACTCGAGTGGAGATTGATTATCACAGTGAAGGCAAATATTATTTCAAAATTTGCATTAAACCGGTCTAGTTCCAGGCCGAACAATCGAGAGGTGGTAAACAGTCGACCGGTCTCTACCCTATCTGGCTAAAACCCGAAAATAATACAGCCAACAACAGAACTGTGAAAATCCCATTCGTTTAATACCTTCGATGTACGAATAAAATATTATTTTTGAATTCGCCACATGTCTCGTCTCGGAGATTTAGGCGATTCCTTCGCCACCATCATGGAAACTTGATTTCGATTCCCAACTCAAATTATTTGTCGCTCCATTTGTTAGTGCGAATAAGGTTGTTTCTTTAGAGAATTTTCAGTATTGAGTTCGAGTATGTTAAGGGTAAGCGGGGGTCCTGTGGAGAGGCACGCAACAACCGTCAGCCGGTTAATCGCCGCCTAACCATCTTCCTCAAGTGGCTCGAGGAGCAACAGAAACAGAGCCGACATTTCCATTAGTCTCATTGCCCACCTGGCCTATATATTAGACTCAGACCACCGTATGGTGTTCGCACGACCTTTTCGCCACTAAATGAAAACCAGTTTACCAGATTTCTTGTTAACATTTGTGGATTTGGGCACTGAGTTGTGGCTTCCCCTAATTTAACGTTGAAATTCGAAATTCAAAACTGATTAACCGGGCGATGGCTTCAAAAATCGGTTATTCAAACATGAGCAAGAGTAATGGTGCAGTTAATTTTTATTATTAGCCATTAACATTCGAAAATGACAATTGCAGTTCATACAGGCCGATTCCCAAGGAGCCATATTCGTTAGAAACCTAGTCAGTAAAATGAATGTGCTACGCAACGTAAAGTCGAGTGGAAGCGACATTTTTAATCTGTACAAGAAAATTTCAGTCAAGAAAGATATTTCAAAAATGTTTAATTTCCCAAAATTGGTCAATCCCGTTCTCTCTTTCAAGGGACTGCGTGGACAGCGCGAAATGGGGGCGCCGACGCACAATGCCTCTCTCGGTTGCAAAATGTCACTGCGCCAATTATGTCCGGTTCAATTCTGCTTTCTTTGAAAAAAAATATGGACGCAAAATGGGACACTTGTCTGTCGGCCGAACGGCCCGAAAATTTCCAACTATTAGGAATATAATTATATGCAATTTAAAACTTGTTCTCAAAGTTACGGAATGCAAACTTGCAATTTCGTTGTGCTCAATTAAAAAACACTCAAGGTTTAGCCAATTTAAAAAATTGAACATTAATTAAGTTATGCTAAAAATAGAGGGATAACGTAAACAGTGTACTTTGAATTTTCTACTCTTGACAGGGTTCCATGTATTAATACGAGAGACAAATTCCATAGGATGCAATTTGACTAGTTGGTAGATAGGCCACAAAGTAGAATGCTATTTAAATACTGATTTTTCGAAAGAATACAAACATGTTTACAATCGACATGCTATAATACCAATGAAAAACCATTTCCTACGCCCCTAACAACCGACTTATTGAGACAATAAAAAACATGGGACCGGTCCCATAAATTAGGATTTCGGGATATGTTTCGGGACGGAGTGTGCGGTCGGGGCATAAATTTTAAATTGGAGCCCGTGATTGTGGAGCCGACATTTGTCAAACGAATGGATTAGTTAAGTTGAAGAGTTAAACGGTCCGAATGTAGATTTATTTCTGTAGAACTGCCATTATATGGGGGGGAGAATGAAAATTCTACCGCTGTCCGGGAGCCCATGTCGCAACGAGGGGGGGACCGCCGGGAGGTTAATAGGAACGGTCCCAAGCTTAATTGGTGTTGCACAACGGCCGGTCCCGGAGAATTCGAGCCGAGAAAACTAAATATAGACTATCAATCATCCCATTATAATTCCAATTTAACCTACGGCTCGCATTCCGCGCGCAAGTGCATCCACAAAACGGTCCTATCTAAAAATTAGACTTGTCCCACAACTGGAACGGTTACTTCAAGTTCAAATAAACTAAAATGTTACATGTATCACTACAGGTATAATTGAGAAATCGAAAAAATAATAAATTCCTCACTACTTAAATTAGGCAAGAAAGCTCTTATTGTGAAAACGAGAAAGAAAAATAAGACAATTTTGTTTTTAATGGATTATTAATTCTATTCTAAATTAGTAACCTAGTAATAGAAGGCACCACCCTCCAAAACATAATTTGTCCTTTTCATAACAATGTTTTCATACTATTTTGTGACAATAATTACAAACAAGCGTTAGAAGAATACAGAATTACATATGAAATTATGCAGATCGAAATGTGTAACCGTCCCCAGTTAGATTTAACGGGATCTGTCTCGTTACATTAATTGGAGACAGTTCCTCTAAGGACTGAAAAGAAGTCATAGTAACAAACATTCGGACGGTCGAAAAAAATAATAACAACCGATATATCATTTATAATAAGAAAATTGACTTTAGTGACCGACGTCAATGCCGATTTGTTGGCTCCACTTTCGCTTCACGGTTGGAACTCGTAGAGGAAATTATTAATTAAGGAATTAATTAAGACGGCCGGCGTTTGTTCTTGTTTCTTCTGGGCCGGCCGGTCACCCCGAATAAACAAGAGGTTGAGGACTGACTGGTGGAACAGAACAGGGTCACACAGTACAACGGTGTCCCCTTATTAGCTCCCAGATCTCAACCCGATTTCTCAATTAAAACCCGAAACCCGGATAGAGACTAATTAGTCTTCTTGCGTCCCCCGCCCAACCCCGCCCCCTCTAAACAACTCGGATATAAAAACTAGACCGGCGTATCCCAAAACCTTTTAAGGCATGAAGAATCAAAACAACTTTTGGTTTGTTGAAAAACTCTCCCTTACCAAGCTTAATATATCAATTAAGACTCTTTTTTTTTAAATTGAATAATAATTCGAAATAATTGATCCATTTCTACAAGCCCAAAATTCATACGCAAATCCAGAGAAATTTTCCGGACTTACGCTGATCGAGTTATGAATTGACTATTCTAGATTTTCTTCGGGTGTATACTTTATCTAATTTTCCCTTTAGTCGGGAAATAGGGCCCAATCGCATCTGACGGTATAACAAAATTTATAGTATTTGAATATAATTTTCCGCCATAATTCCTAACAGGGCAGATCCCGAAGCTGAAGGTGTAAAAGCAGTTTTGAAAATTACACTCGCCGTAATATTCTGAAATCGCGTGGGCTGCCGATAGAACTATTTTAGAGCGGTTTGAGCGACCCTAAAGTGAGATTGTATGCAGTCTGGAACAACTTCACTAACCGGCTTCACTGTGCTATCTTAAAATCGTTTCCAAGACGAGAAGGCCATAACTTCAATTTTCATGCTCGCGTTTACGACCCCCATCTTCCTCCTGACTTAACCGTGCAGGAATTTATGGGCCCGGTCCAGAAGAGATCCCACGGGGATGGGAATAAACTGAAATTAATAATTGCCTGTTCGGGTCAACCTCGGCTTCTTCTTATTCTCAACCTCGAGCTCTCTGTCAAATGTTAATTAACGGAGAGTGGAATTAGCGCCGCTAACAAGTACACCAAAAACAATCGGTGTTCCCTCGACTTTCCCCGAGGTGCTTTCCATTTTACGATTCCTACTCTTTTCTCTTCCTTAGACCTGATTTGGTTCTCGAATTTAAGCTTCTTCCCGCCCCTCAGCGTGTTGTAGTGATCAATTACCAGCAGAGACTGATTCCTTGACTGTTATTCCTTAATTATATTGTTTGCTACGTCTCTGGGCTTGATATTTACGCCGAATGTATCTCGGCCTGATTTCCAATCAGGCGACTGCTGACATCTAATTATGGTATATGATCGTTACAAAACATGTCAGTGGCGTCTTCAGATAGGTATTTTCATCACAATAATACTATTCATGCTTTAAGTTTTAATCAATTTAAATATGTCAGCTTGAAAATAATTGTATAGTGTCATTATTATCATTTCCCACAGATACCGTAAAATGAAACGTTTACTTTGATTTATTTTTGAACCCGTAATCAATTTCATTCGTATAAATAATATATTTCGACGCTACGAATATGAACATTTCGAGTCGAATTCTTCTTCGCTATTCAAAACACACAGGCCAAAAAAAAACACAAATAACAGTTTTCTCGGACATACGATCGAAATCCACTTAAAATTCTTGGTGGAGCAGTAAAATACGGCAACTATGCACCGAAGAAGCATAATAAAAAGAAGACGGCCTAAGATTTAAACCGGAATCCGTTGTAGTTGTTGGGCCAAGACCAAGAGTGGCCCGGGGAGGCGATCACTCCCAGCTGCTACTTGCCCTCAGTAAAATAACAGATTTAGTTCTTCACACACACACACACACTCGGAGAGGATATTCCTCGGACCATTTGAAGCCTCCGTCATAAACACCGATTCACATTTACATTCATCTTAATATTTATTTGACACGAGACAGGAAAACGAAACACTGGCCGGAATTAAAAGTATCAGATTTATGACCGAAAATAACAAGAAAAAAATAAGAAAAAAAGGCGTAAAGCCAAGGGGGGACCCACCGCAGTCATATTTTACTAAATAAAATAGGTACGATAACAAAATCCGTCTGCATGCAATTCCCGTGTACAGTGGAATGGACTAAAACGACAGTATTATTGAAAATTCAAATAGATAAAGGCATATGCATCATTACTCTATGAAACAACAGGTAACAACAATCAACAATTAACAAGTTCATATTAATGTTCCAAGAATTGCTAAATGGGTAACTTTAGTTAAGTAATCAGAAGTGCAGCCTCAAAAAAAGTTAAATTATAATTCAAAATATTATTCAGAATTTGTTATTTGTTGTGTTAAAAAGAAATTGCAAATTTGAATTTATTATAACGTTTCTCGGTGGACGGGGGAGTATATTACCGAAGTGTTTCTGTGTGATGGGATTCCACGGCCGTCGCTATAAACCGACATTCCTCCGGACAAGGCGATCGGGCGCCGTTTATAATCGATACCGGGAATGGCGCCGAAATTTTTACGACTCATTTTATAAATAGAAGCGTCCGCCGGCTGATCCCTCGCCGGTGATAGGCATCCTCCCCGTCGGCCAGAAGACAATGGGCAAAGACAAGACATCGATCGCATCCTGTCTCGCCCAGTCATATCGCCCGTACTTTCCGTTTTGAGCCCGTTAATTAACAACGTGTATTATTGTGTTCAGTGCGCAATTGAATAAGCAATGGCGGATCTCCTCGGAGACATTCTGGGCGCGCATTTGAGAGATAACGCTTGTATCCGTCGCGTGGAAATGAGGACAAATGATAATAAAGATTTACGGTATATACCAATAAAATCAAGTTAACAGTTACAATAGCTAGAGGCCGAAACTGTTCAGCGGTAATTCCAACTAAATACTTATCCTAAACTCATAAAATTACAAACTTTTGTATATGTCTCATGGATAAATTCAAAATAGATGGGTGTCAAACCGAAATATTTTCCCTGTAACAGCAGAAAGATTGCGAAGCACGCAAATTTCAGTCTAGGATAAGAATAAATCAGCAACACCGTTTGATCACCGTCAATATTGAATAACTTCAAGACAACAGTTTCGATAATATTGATATTTTGAGATGATATAATTCAACGGTCACGCGATTATTTCCGTAGTATAACACAAGAAGAACTATTTTCGGGAAGCACCGTTGCAACTTTCAGAGTTCACAGGGGAAAACCGCTGCGTTAAAGGCTGCGGCATAAAGCGATACATTTTTCTTTCTCCGTCATACGAATTGAATACCTCAATGAATGCATTACGAAAATTGAACTGCATAGGATAATTTGCACCGAGCTTTGTTTCAAGACTCCGAATCGAAAAAATAGTCGGGGGGAAGGGGGAAATGTCGCGACGGGATCAAGGGCGCGGCAGGATCAAGGCGGAAAACGTGAAAGCGCGCCCGATACGCCCTCATCAATAAAACTTGGACTTATTAGACCTCCCCTCAGCTAGACACAAAACAACACCTATAGACATTTTCAGATTTCCCCGTTTATAACTACAAAAAAATTGTAGTATCGAAGTATCTATCTTAACCTATAATCGGAGTGGTAGCCAATAATTCGAAACCGACTCCTCGCGCCACCGAGCGTGATATGGGGACCCCGCGCGGATATGATACATGAGCTGGCAATTAATCCGAGCATTACAAGACTGCGAAGATCGATTTACAGATTTCCAACTGCAGCATATACGATTCCGCTATTGCCACGTCCCGAATTCATCGTCAATGTTAATTCCGGACGTGAGCTCTCTGCCATTATAAAGCAACGGTCAATTGAGCCGTCCTTATCTTTGGAAAAAACAGAAATCGATTGCATCAATTCTTGGAACGGGAAAAAACATTGCAACCGAGATCGGGAACCTGTAATGGTTATTAATCACAATATATGACACGATGAATACCGTCGGGATCACTCCGGCGTTGTATATCTTTACTCTGGGCAAAATCTAATCTAAACGATGATAACGGCCTTTCGGCACATAAGAGGGGCCATTGATAGGTGTTGTTGTCCAACTGATAACAAATAATAAATCGGCCACTTCGGTTATCTGCAAACCGATCGATTGTTTATCTGAACATTTTATAAATCCGACTGGGGGACGAAAACGTCGCAGAATATCCGCCAATTCCACCTCGTAATTTCCACCAAACGTTTGTTGACAATGATGTCTCACACGTGTATAAAAATAATTTGGAATTGGCAAACGTAATATGACGAAGAAACTATGTACTGCAAGTGACAGTATTTCGGTGGAATGCTACTGAAGTAAGCGTGAATTAGACCGAAAATAAACTCACGAGGCATCATTCAGTTCGACTACTAGACCGGAATAGGCTTCTCGCCATCTTCAGTAGCGTTACGTCGGTAGATTAATGATCGCGTTGGTTGCCAGTGGGGATCTCGCCACCTGACTGTTACTGAACTGCTTCATTAGTGTATCGCAACTGATCCAAACCGGTCTAGCGTAAAATGAAATCAGCGAACGGAAAAATCGCCAGAATGACGGTTTTCCAAACCCTCGAGCAGCACACGCTGTGTATTTCTTGTTGCGTACTTTTTTACCTATTGGCAAGTCTTTCTTAGTCCCGTCCCCCCTCGTCGTAAGACAATTTCGTTGTTTGACTAAAAATCAAGGGAACCTGCCGACAAGCGGGCGGTGTTTTATCTGTTTAGTGGTCCGAAACTGAGGGCAGCAAGAGGAAAGGCGGGCGCTTGGAACAATGTCCACCGCCGGGCTGTTAGGATAATTCGAATACCGAGACCAATCCATCTCCGATCATGACTTTAGTCAACGGTCCGTGTTCTGTGGAGGGTGTCGACGGAGAAACTAGATCCGAACTTTCGGTCCCGGCAGTTAATTATTCGCTCGACGTTGGCATTCTGAGAACGCCGCGTCCCCGTCCCATTGGATGGTAATTCGGTGTTCTACCGAATAGTCTCCACTGTCGTTGGCCGCATCGCAAATTTTATTTTTGGACCGACCCGTCTGCTCCTCGATCGGAAGTCGAACGCGTCTTCGAGTTTCATGATTTATCGCGACCACCACATTTTTAGTATTCCCCGCGGTCGAACGGACCAGTTTCCTAGACCGGCGACCTACTCCGACAGCGGTGTAAGATTTTCTAGAAGCCAGGAGATAAAAAAAGCACCGCGAGTGTCTGTACTTTTATTTCATTATACTATATTCCGAGGGCGAAATGAAAATTCGTGCCAAAATCGCGGCCATTAACTCAAAATAGGTGAACGGGCATTTTCACTCTGAAAAACAAAACGTCGTTTGAACCATCCTTATTTTGACTACTTCTAGACCCATTTGGGTTTCTCGCCGTCGTCAGTAGAATACGAACAAGAGTATAATGATAGAAGGGACGTATCCCTCATGTACAACAAGCTCAAGAGCATTAGGATTCTCAATTTGGGTCGGGACAAGCCGGAACGGCACATTTTTACTTTTTATTAATGAACCCCGTTTGTTATCATTGCATACTTCGAAGTGGACAAAAGGCGGAGCTTGAAACCTGACACTACGTTTTGCAGTCCAACAGACAATAACAAAGGTACCAAAATTACAATAAGGCTGTCAATACAGGTCTCGGAGCGGCCACAAAACGCCAGAGGCGGCACAAGGATGCAATCCGGAAGAGGGCTCCGTCCAATCTCCAGGTCCTATTCATTCGCCCAACCAAATACTAATTAGAATGGGCGAGGTCGCGATACTCTTAACTTTTCGCATTCTTTGCTGTAGCGTTTAGTCTTTACAGCAGTCACGTTTCATTGTAGAGATTAAAACGAATCCACGAATTAAAACTACGTATCTATCTGTTCTGCGAAGGTTTGCAACATCTTCACCCCTACCGTTTTCCCTCTCCTAATCTAGAACGGTTTTGGCTTCTCGGCATCGCCAGTAGCCCATCTTCAGCTGATGGAATATTCTGGAGGCTGGAATTTGAAAGATCGAGGAAGATTGTGACAGGGGGTTGCTCCTGTTGGGTTGCTGTCAAACTACTGTCCAACACTTCAAACACTGCCTCTGGATTAGCTAGCTACAGAAACTAATACCGCTCCAATTATGAAATTTACGCTAGAGAACAACCCCTCTGTAACTATTTTAAGGAGTTGTCGCGAATTTCTTTTCTACAGGACACGAATAATGCTCATCGTCATTCATGCACACAACATTATTATAAATTTTCTACGTTAAAAACTAGCGTAATATAAAAACCGTCGCGCTCCTGTATTATATATTTGAATTTGAGACGAACTAAATAAAAAGATCGTTTATTTTTATGTGGGAAAACTGGGGATAAAAGGAGGGATAACGAGGACTCGAAAGGAAGGCACTCGGTACGGATACTCGATGCGATAGGTACCCGGTATCGGTAGAT
Organism: Lethocerus indicus; assembly: GCA_019843655.1. Lineage (NCBI taxonomy): Eukaryota > Metazoa > Arthropoda > Insecta > Hemiptera > Belostomatidae > Lethocerus > Lethocerus indicus. The sequence continues at coordinate 9,151,504 of JACDQD010000103.1, read as the reverse complement.
AGTTGACAGCTACAATAAAATCACAACCGAGGGTGGCGAGTCCAGTTTGCGGCGCAAAATGTTCACACTCCTCCTCCGGTCACCGCTCTATTTTTAAACGCTTATTCTATATTTAAATGCGTAATACAAGACGGGGCCGCCGGGGGATGCAGAGGGGCGGCCGGACTTTAATCGGACCGCGGCCGTTATATTTTTATCCCCCGCGTCGGAAAGTCCGGACTCACCTTCTGTATGAGGAGAGGCTGGCCGAAGTCCTTGCCCCCCTGGAGCCTGAAGCCCCAGGGCGAAGAGTCGGCCCTGGCGAGCCTAACGACCTGCTGAGACATGGTCGGTGGTGTCGGTGGCGTTGGCGGCGGGTGCGGGTGCGGGTGCGGGTGTGCGGCCGGACGAGAGGTCGGGACCAGAGTGGCTCCCAGAGGCGGTCTTCCCCTTTTAGACGGCCGACCTCCTCCACTGCTATTTTTGAAATTCGGGCTGCCGCCGCCGTGGTGGTGGTGGTGGTGGTGGGGCTGCGCCGTCACACCGCGCATATCTTTTTACCTCCCCACGTGACCCCCGGCCGGCCCACCTTCTTATCAAAGCCTGAAACCTTCCCGCCCGCTCTGCCACCGCCCTCTCTAACGCCTAAACCTCTCCTCCGATTCTCGGGATGGCGACCAACCTGCCCGGAGACGACTGTTCCGAGGAAGGAGTGACCGATTCTCCCAAGAAAGGTAGTTGAGTCGCCCGCCGCATTCTCGCCTACTGCGCCCACCTTACGATAACCTAACATGACAGTTGTCAGGTTTCGAAATATTTACTTTGTAACTTTTCGCTACGACTTATGTTTTAACGGTGCCGCGGTACTTTTAATAAACGCGCAACGGTGGAAATGTCGAGTGCCCTGGTTTTTGCGTGAGGAAAAAGAAGAGATCGAAGAAGGGGCTTTATGACATTAGTCTTGTTAAAGTGTAGTTCTAAATAATTCGTTTCTACCCTTTTTCGACTTGCTATGTATTCTACCGCACTGTCAACTGGTTTTGTGCTATTAATCCTCTCAACAAAAGAAAAGAGATAGAAACTAAGTAAAACTGTAAGAGGCCTGCGACTGATGAATCAATCTGATGTAACTTGTAATTTTTAAGCGAAATAACCTCAATATGTTTATTGCAGTACCAGACCGACTTATAACGACTTATAAGAGGTGTTTCAGACCAATTGAAGTACTTTTTGCAGACAAAAAGATAAACTTTCAACACGCTTCGAAACATTTTTAAATAACAATATTCGTGAAACTGTGATACTATCTCTACCTCCAGACTTCAAACTGTTGTTGGTCCCTTAATGCTGACTATCCGATTTGTTTATTGGGTTTCATTTTTTAAATTAGTGTTTAAAAAATGATAGGGGAGTAATAATTCATTCAATCTGATGGAACTAATGACATTGTGAGTTAGGTTTTTGCTACAGACTTGAGAAGCCTGTATCCTACTTCTGTGTGTGCCGCCCTTAGGTTCAGTTAGATCATGCATATTGGACTATTTCTGATAGCAAATATAAACACCAAAGAAGAAGAATATATATTTTGTCTAGTAAGAAGAGTAACCTATTTTCAAAGTATAATTATCTAGTAGTAGTATTTTCTTTATATTATTGGTTGTTTTTGAAGCTTTAACACACGAGTAAACCCATTTATATAATCAAAAGCTCATTTTTACTTCCCATGAGTGTATAAATATGACATTCAGCAATGTATATGTTTCATTATACCAAGGTATTTATCAAAGTTATATTTTGTTTTCAGGCCCAACACTTTCAACAAGTACAAGCAGCTTTGAAGCTCTAGATCCACATGACCCAAATTTGAGTAGGCTTGCAACGACCATGTTTCAGAAGACATCTGACTACCTTTTGGGAGAACTAACTGTCACACAGGTAATCAGCTGATACTAATTTTTTTTAATTACTCATTCATTTCAGAATACAAAATTATGTTATAAAAATGCTATGTATATTCATGAAATAATGTGTTTTATATAAATGAAATAAAAATATCATATTTAACTGAAATATTCTGACTTTTTAGAGTGTGTGGAATGACATTACGGCATTGTTTATTCTTAGCAAATCCTATCAAAACATGTTTCCACTACTATAAAGAATCCAAATCTAAATTAGCATGCAGTCAAGTAAAAAATGAGAAATATTTCTTACCCCTGTCTTGCCCTCATTCTTCTCTTTACTCATTTAAGAGTAAAAATAGTCTCGGGAAGTATGCTAGTTGAATTCTGAATGTGCAACTATTTTATCCATTCAGAATTACTTGTCGGAACAGAATTAGTTGACCCTGCACCTGCAAATAGAAGAAGTACTGTTAGCAATTAGTTTTTAAAGGTACCATTAACTGATGTAAGATTTGAATATATTTCAGGTGTTAGTGATTAAATTAAGTATTGAAATAAACACTCAGGTAGCATTAAAAATAAGGAAAATTTATGTAATATATATTTTTGTTGCATGCAATGAAGTGTTAACTTTTATGCGCTGTTCCAGTTTATAGTTGAAAAAGAAAATGTTTTCATTAAAAATTAACACTCACTCAAAAAAGTATTCTCACTCAAAAATGTGCTCAATATTAACTTGAACTCATCTTCAAGTCACATGCTATAATATTGGACAGCCTATTCATAGAAATCATGTAACAAATAGGGATTATTGACCTCATAATTATACACACCATTAAGCAAATGGTTTGTTATTCATTGTGATTTACTTGCTATGATTTAGTTTTCACACCAATGTGTCTTTAATGGCTTTTAAAGCAATGAACTATTATAAATTTTGAAAAAATGTTTCACTGTGTGCCAAGTAGTGTACATTTATTTATATGTAGATATGTATATATATTACAAATAATAAATATATATTATATATATTTTGAAATATTGTATAATGGAAACATGATTTTAGGAGGACTACAAGCTCCTTGAAGCAATGAACAGAGCTATCCTTGGTAAATACTCTGACATGAAGCAAATAGCTAATAATATTCAGAAATCAATGGGTGAATTAAATGAAAATTGTAAGTGCAAATGATTTAGAGCTTTATTGTTGATTATTGTTTAGACTTCTGTTGTTTGCTATGGTTCCTGTTTTCATAATTTCACATTATACAGCACATTATGGAATATTAAGACATATTATTTAACATAAATTATGTAGCATGCACAGTGTCCTATTGTGCATTGCACTTTAAAATTAAAGGAAAAACATTGTGTAACTTCTATTTATCATACATATTAATTAATTCTGTATATATTAATTGTCACCTTTATTTTGCACTTTGTATTTACACAGTGTGGCAGTAATGTTACTCTAAAGAAATCAGCTCATTTATGATTGTTTCCTTATGGAAATATTAATTTTTTAATTGTTTCTCCTTTATTGTATATATGCATAACTGAAAGAATTATTCTGTTTTATTTTTTCAGATGAGAATTTGCGCCCTTATTTGGATCAGATTGATCAAATAGAAGACAGTGTATCAAAGTTGGAACAAGCTGCTTATAAACTTGATGCATATTCTAAACGCCTTGAAGCTAAATTTAAAGCATTGGAGAAAAGATAAAATGATTTCACGAATCAAATACCTTAAATTATCTTAATCAAAAATAGAATATTTAGAGAATATTTTGTGCATATATGTATATATATATATATATATATATATATATATATCACTAAAATATTTTATATATGTTGAGCACTAGCATGAATTTGATCAAAATTCAGAATTCTATAATTGCATTTTTTACAGTTCTAAACAACTTTCATTATTGTTAATTAACAATTTTTGTACTTTATTTAAAAATTTTTTTTAACAAATTATTATTTTTTTTAAGAAACTATTTGTTTCCCTTAAATACTAACAATAAATTTGCATACCAACATTCCACCACCCATAAATATTATTTGTTTTTCAAGAATCTGTGTGCATGATGCATGATATGCCTTTGTGATCTGTATTAAGAAATTAAAACATGTATTGGGCTAAGCTATATCAATAAACTGTACTTTCATAAATATTTCCTGTCATGAATAATAACATTCCTACTATTTTGTATTATGGGTTCATAAGTTCCATTTGTCTGTTATAAACTTCTCATATCTAATATGTATATATTCTAAAGTTTAGAGTTCAATTTTAGTATTCAATTTAATATGAGTAAAATTGTATGTAAAACATTTAGATCAAAAGGAGTAAATCCTCCACCAAACATAAAGGTAATGTAAATGAATAATCTTGACCCTTTTAACCAATATGTCCTTTTAAAATAATAATTGTATCTCATCACAAAAGTTATTATTAAGATATTAATAAATTACTTATTAACACTGAGAACAGAATAAATAATTTTCCCCAATTTTATATTCTGTTTAAGATATTCAGTGAACCGAATTCATCCAGAAAATCAACTTTTTTATGTTACAATCATATAGGCAGTTGTGGTTAAAAACATATAATAATGTAAGGCCAATATTTTAAATATTTTTGGAATGGTGTGAAAAACACAAGTCTCTAAATCTCAAATATTAAAATCATGTCTGCAATTAATTAATCATAAAGTTAGCTAGTATGGAGCAAGAGTAAAGCAACCTCATTTGATAATACCAAATTTTCATAAAATATTAGAGATTAATGTAATTAGATAGTTTAATGTTATTATCTATTCTAAAAAATAAATAATAGGAGCTTACCATTCCAGTAAAATTGTTTTATAATAATCAATATAGTTATGACAACTACCATCAATAAAATAATAATTTTGGACACCATACACATTACAAAATAATTGTTTGAATCTCTTCAAATGGAAAATGTTTTGCCTTCTGTTATTATGTTGATTAGATTGAAGCAATAAATGAAATAAGTTCAATCACAATATGACAAACATGAGTTAGTCAATTAATTAAATATACTTCAGCTGATGTTTATTTAAAACTGTAATGTAAAGCCTACGTTAGTATTTAAACATGTGAGATTTTATTGATTTTATTTTTTGTAACTTCCTCAAGAAAAGGGAAAGTGCTTTATTCTCAATAACCAGTCATAATAGTTGGGTTCAATTTGATTCAATTCTTGTGGAATACATTCAAATAAAGCAGGACTCATTCAAATAAAATACTTTTTCTTTGCTTTCTGTGTAACTTAGATAAGTAAATTACATTTATTTTAATTTATTTAATTTTCAATTCCATTTTGATTAGTGTATAAATATTTTTTGGCAAACAGGCTACAAGACTTACAGAATTATTACCTAAATCTATTAAAGCATAAAACAATTTTGCCTGAATAGTGAGGTTATCTGTACAATAACCTTTTAGTATTATATCAAATTTAATAAATACAAGGAAACACTAATGCTCAAGAATTAATACGCTTATTATTAACTAACTTAACTTAAATGTAATTAAGAATGGGAAATTAAGTGGAAGGAACATTCTTCCACACTGAAAACTACAAATCGGGGTAGTTGTAATTTGCGCTGTTGTAATACAAAAACTGAAATCAAGTAAACTTAGTAATACTTACGGTAGCGTGCCTTATCGGGTGTAGCATTTAAAATGAAAATTCACTACTTCAGAAGACCGTAAAAATTGCATACTATCGAGAGTAACGTTAGAAGGAACAGCACCGACCACGGAAGCCGCGTATACTGAAAGGCCCGATGGCAAAGATAGAAATAAATAAAATATTTTTTTGTAAGTCAAAGTTTTCTAAAATTATTTTACGAACCAATTATTTCTGAAACGCTATTAAATGTTTACATTTTAAATAAAGATACTTGTTTTTTAATTTATATTTTCAAGTAAGAGATACCACTACACAACTAAAAGTGTAAACTTTGTAAAATTATAAATGCATTTGTTTTTGTGTTTAATCCTTAATCGCTATCCTCCCAATTTTTCTTTCACTTCTTTATAATTTCTTGTCCAATAGCAAAGAACATTATAGACATTGAAATGACCTTACTTGAGCAATCCGATTATTTGTTCGCTCGACATTTATTCTTGTTTGCCATGGAAAAAATGTCTGGAAAAGGCTTCAAATTCGGCATTTAAGAGGGTTTAAATAAACCTTCAAAAGGGCTTCTGGCTCATACGCGAAAGAGTTAACTGTTACCAAATATTGTTATCCCATTATTCAAAAAATATCCACTGGTAATTAGGTGCAGATAATCTAGTAGTTAATTGTTAACGAGGTCTCCTTAATTGTAAGCACTTAAGTGGGCATTTAGGTCTAAATCGCGACGATAACAACGCCGTGTTGATTTTCACCTTGTATTCGACGCTTGCTAAGAACTAAGAAGGAAGAGGCAGAATAAAGGATAACGATGGTGGGAGAATAAGGCCAACCGGTCGTTTTGGCCGGCATTATATATATATGTCTAGAGCCCGCAACCTGTTCTTCAGTTGCAAAATGGACAAGCTTTTGAGGAACGTGCTCCTGAATATTACCTTATTTGTTTCGTTTCTGGCCATCGCAGTCGAATCCTACGGCCCACGACAATCGCAAGCCGCAATAAGAAAACAGTGGTAAGTCCGAACTATCATAAATTCATGAAAATATATAGTGCACAATAGAAATGCAACTAGTTATTGACAATTAATTAAACCGCGTGATAGTTCTATTTTATTACTAGATCTACTTTAACATATCTTTATTAAATTTTATTAGACAGTTTATGATTCTGGCTGTACAATGTGTGTCAATAACTTCTGGGACAGGCGTTATACAAAAAATTTGATGAATTTTCATCGTTAAAATCCTCTGAAATGATCTCCCCGAGCTTGCAGCGCTTAACAGGGATCGTACAATGGCTGGGAAATCCCGTGTTAAAGCTTCCTTAATTTCCTGTAATTTCCACCGTCATTTCGCGTCAGGGAAAAACGTCAACAGGCATTCTAGTCAATTGGTAGCTCTGGTTCTGCAGAAACATTGTACATTAACACAATTAATGTTTCCCAAATCCTTCGGTCGTACTCTGTATGCTCCAATATAACGACGTATTTGTCTACTACCTATCTAAAGTATACCAGACCTTAATACTAATCACTTACCTAATGGCCTCACACTTTCGAGGAATCTAGACTAAGATTATTGTAGGCACGTGTTGACAATCCGCAGTTTGAAAATATTAATAGATTCATTAATATTTGATCGTTGTTTGCCAGATTATTGAAATATTGTTTTGTTTCCTCAATCACCCGAATTACTCTCGTAACTGACGTAATCAAGTCTCGACGGTGGGGGGAGGCGGCAATTTAAAGAACTAGGGAGTCCACAGTTGAGCTTTTACAATTTTATTTGACCGAAAAACATTTCAATAGCTAATGGGGAAATTTCAGGAATAAAGTATGACGCCGTTTATATTGCCCAGTTAGGTTTATTCAGTGACGAATCGATATTGGAACCGTGACGAAGATACTGTTATGTGGAGCACGGGCGGCGACCAATGTTTACACGGCTCTCCCCCTCTCCGCCGAAAAACCGGCCTTGGTGGAAAAACCGGGGCCTTAATCAACTGTTTTTGTGCAACTCTCGAACGTTTCAATCAACATTCACCGCCCGACTGTTTCAGCGGAGGTTCGGCAATGTGTGACGCTGCCGATCTGACCGACACGTATCGGTTCCCGCCGGGATTCCTCATCGGGGTCGGCTCCTCCTCCTACCAGGTCGAAGGGGCGTGGAACGAAGATGGTAAGTGTCTTAAAATCTACTTAAAACACACTTGAAGAACTGTTCAATACACTTGAGACAGCAAAAACTCTCATACTATAGATTGATCCAGATGAAGAGAGAATCATTAAAGTTCGTCGATAAATAAATTGATTGTTATTACAAAATCTTTGAGTAAAACAAAAAGAAATTCTACTATCCGATTGAAGTTAGATATACTTTACATTAAGGATCATCTAATATCTGAAACGAATAACATTTATATGCACCATTTTTTAACGGGAGAAACAAAATGTTAATGTTTAAACTATGATAATGTCTTGGAATCCTTTATTATCGGATTCCTTTGATACCGTGACTTCCCGCAAGGTTAGTAGGTCAAGAACGAGAAGAACGGAGCCGTCAGCGCTGCCGAATTTCTTTTTCCAGTTGGAATGGAACAAATGCCATCTTAAAAGGAGATTTTTTTATTTTAAATTGAAGATATTTGTTTGAGAGCACGACGGAGGTATCGTAAAATTAACGCTCCTGCAATTTTCTGCCTTACTTACTTGATCCACACTGATGAACTAAAGCAATTCATATTGTGTCTTTTCTGTCCATTTATGAATAAACAATGTAGAGATATAGCTTACGATTTAATTCAGTTTTTGTTAAATTCCTAACACGTGCCTATCATTAATTATGTATCTGAAACTACACTGTTTATAACCTTGTGAATCTCTATAATCTGTTTTATTTACACTTATAGCCAACATTTTTAGTGTTCTAATATAGTTCTAATTTCATTGTATTGTAGGAAAAGGCGAAAGTGAAATTGATTACTTCATAAAAATGAATCCTAACTGGACAGCTGATGGATCTGATGGGAAAATAGCATGCGATTCCTACCATCAATATTTGACTGATGTTGAACTACTTAAAAATATGGGGGTGAAAATTTATTGTTCTTATTATAAATCAATCAATTATTTAAAAGAGTTAAAAATCAAACAAACTTATCATTAATAAGTTATCATAACAAAGTAATAAATGTAGCATAAAATATTTGCAGGTTGATTTCTACAGGTTTTCTATTTCATGGGCAAGAATACTTCCAACCGGGGACCCAACAAATGTGAACAAAGCTGGCTTGGACTACTATAATAAATTAATCAATGCACTACTTCAAAACGGCATTAAGCCAGTTGTAAGTATTATTAAAACAGAATTCAACAACAGATAAACCATCTGAATAAGGTTATTTCAACAAGAAAAACTAGTTCCCAAGTTTAAATACACCTTGTCTTATATAATGGATTATAAATATATATGTACTAAACTAAATCTGCTAAGCTAATTCTTATGTTTAGGTCACAATGTATCACTGGGACATGCCTCAGAAACTTATGGAGTTGGGTGGATGGACTAATAGAATCATTGTAGATTATTTTTTAGCGTATGCAAAAATTTTGTTTTCTACATATGGTGACAGGGTAAGAATGAAATTTACTTTTACAATTGTATTGGACCAGTATTTTATAATCACTGGATGTGTTGTTAATTTTCTTTCTGAGATTAAATGTTTTATGTCTTAAGACATAGGCATTGAAACAGAATAGATGCTACAGATAAGACAAGGAAAACACATTAAATTAGTACTAATATTAATATTAGTATTATTTTATAACTGAATTGTTTTTAAAAAAAAATAATTTTATATTCACTGACTCGTTATTTACTTACAAAATTTAATTAATGTGCTTCTTTAAACTAATGCATTCATTAAAATGTGTGTACAATGGTATTAAAATATTCTGATTTGAAACTTGAAATTTTCCATTACAAAAAGCAGTGATTTGATTTTAAATGCCTATATTCCTTTAGAACAGATTGAAAAACATGTCCTTTGAAGATTTGAATCTTCCTGCCTCCAAAAATGTCTGAATTAAATTATGAACAAGATTTAAAATTTAAAAAATCCATGTATAACTGACTTACAATCTTTACAAATGTAACTAGATGTAATGTAGGAGGTGAAGAATCCAGAATAGTAACCAATCTATTACTCTATTTGTTTTTATTTATTTTAACCACAATTAATTTAAAAATAGTGTTTATTCTGACTCTAGTTAAATTCTATAATAGGTTGAATGGTGGGTGACATTAAATGAGCCCCAATTGCTGTCAGTATTTGGATATGGGCAGGGGTCACCTCAGTTTCCTGTCCACCCTCCAGGCGTGCGTCAGCCAGGCGTCGCCGACTATTTGGTAATTCACAATCTGCTTTTGGCCCACGCCAGTGTCTACCACATGTATCAGGCTCACTTCAAGAGGCAGCAGAATGGTATCCACCTCCTACTTTACTTTCCAACCAGTATTTTTCAATGCTCTTGGTTAAAACAAATGTAAACTTATATTAGACAATCATAAAAACTAAGCCAGCCGAAGAAATAATTGTAATATTGTAAATTAACAAAACATACCCACCCAAATATTCTTCCCAGTTGAGAGAAACTATAATATTTTCTGTTAGTGAATAATACCAAACTAGATCTTCAAATAAAAATAAAATGGGTCCTAGACAGTTAAGGAAATTATTATTCATCAATTATGAGGCAATAAAAATGGAGTTCATCATATATTAAAATTTTGAATGAACTCTTCTGCTCAAGTAGAGCAGTACTAACTAATTTCATATTTTACTTTATTCAAAATTTTATTATTAGCTTAAAAATATTCAATTTTGGTTGAATTAATTATTACAATTGGTACAATTAATGGGTGAAGCCAAAGCTGCAATATAATATACATATTATATAATATACATATTAGTTACAAATACTGTGTAATTTATGCTTCATTAATTAATAAAAAACAAAGAATTATTTGCAGCTCTTAAAATTGTAAACATTTCATGCTTTTATGTTGTTGCAATTATTTTATGTACACATACACCTATTTGACAAGTATCTTCTGTTCACGCAGGTAAATTGGGAATAGCGGCAGACATATTTGCCCATAAACCTGCGACTAATACAAAAGAAGACATTGATGCTGCTGAAAGAGCGGATATTATTGAGGTGAATACTTGAAAAAATAAAATATTCCAATAAATAACATACTGCTCAAGAGAATAATATTCAAATGTAATATTTGCGTTGCAGCTAGGAAGAATAATACATCCATTCCTAAGTCCAAATGGAAACTACCCACCGGTGTTGAGAGAGAGAGTGGACAGGAACAGTAAGTTGGAAGGTCGGTCCCATTCCAGGCTTCCACATTTCACAAGGGACGAGATTGAATCTCTTAAAGGTATTTCAACATAATTTAAAATGCGGATATTATTTCATTTAAATCAAAATCAGATAAATACAACTTATCACAACACCAGACAGAGATGATATCCTTAAATATATAAACTTAAATGTATTAATTAAATATATTAACTCCATAAATATATAAAATAACAACTGATTTTGAATTTGTGTTTAAGGAGCATTAGACTTCGTCGGAATAAATTACTATACACAGTACCTGGTGAGAAATATGGAGGTTGGAAATAATCCTTCCTCTGCAAGGGATTCTGGAGCTGCTTTATCTCTGGATCCAAAATCAAAAGTTCCAGGAGTTCCATGGCTGGCGGTAAGTCATAATTTCAATACAAGCCATTCTGAAAATACTTTGGTGTAAAATAAAGTTTCTTTTAAATACAACTGGAATTTATCCACCATTAAGAAAATAACACCAACACTTGGATATAAATAAATAGATAAAGTGTATTCTTCTAATACCATTCTATGAAGGACAAAGTTGAAGTTTGTAAATCTATCCATCAGAAATATTGATAAAAAGGGAAGAATTAAAAAGAGCATGAAATTAAAAGAATGTACATCAACATGATTTTAATAAAGCAGCATATAAGTCATGAAATTGTTTCATCATCAACAAAATTCATCAAGCTATGACTGGAGTCAATGTAAATGAAAAAATCTTGGTACTGCACACAGATTATTGAATGTACAAGTTCTTGGTAGAAAACATATTCTAGATTTAGCTCATACTGTTGATTAACTAGATAATGTTGGTTACTAGACCATGATCTATAATAATTCATTTTTTGAAACTGTTCTGATATTAGTACCAATTTTTTAAACGACTTTTTTAGATTTTTATAACTTTTTTCAATTTAAAATGCTTTTGCTTTAAATATATCTATTAACAACAGTATAGTAATTGAGTGATTAAAAATAACAATGTGAATAAATGAAAATTTATCGTATTTCAGAAATGAATTCAGAAATTAATGTTATTTCTTAATTTCAGCATGAACCAGAAGGCCTAAGAAGGGTACTTAACTGGGTAAAAAAGAGGTACAATAATCCACCAGTATTTATAACAGAAAATGGCTGTGATGATCCTAATGGACTTAATGACACTAACAGGACTTCTTACATTAGGGTATGAATAGGTTCTAACAAGAAAATTGTTAATAACCCATTATTGCAAAGTGTAATAAATTCAATAATATTTTATTTAGACTAAAGTTAAATTTTCAAGTAGAATAAGAAAAGAGTATAGAAAATTAACAGCCAATTCTAAATAATAATAATGTATCTAAAGGAGATGGTTCTGCTCAATAGTTTTCTCCACTAATGAGTTCTGAGATATTTAATAACATAGAATATAAAATATATTCAATCTAACATGCTTATTGTCCTGCCTAGGACCACTTGAAAGAAATGTTGAATGCAATTAAACAAGATGGATGTAATGTAATTGGCTACACACACTGGAGTTTTCTTGACAGTTTCGAATGGTCATCTGGGTACACGTAAGTTTCAAATTCAACTGTAGTTAAATTTTACTGTTATTTAATTAAAATGATTAAGTACTGTTTAAAAAATATATATTTTGTTGATAAATTTAATATTTAATATGTTGTTTAAAGTAATTACAACCATAACATGATTTATTTCCAGGGCAAAGTTTGGACTGCATGAAGTTAACTTTTCTGACCCTAAGAGGACACGAATTCCCAAAATGTCTGCTCAATATTTTAGGGAACTCCTTCAAAAAAGGGTTGTTCAATGATGAATAAGAAAATAGTGTCTCACAACAAATTTCATGTTCTACATTCCTACATCAAAGAATCCAGTGTATGGACATACACATTATATTTATTATAGTATTAAGTTACTACTGCTTTTTGGGTGAATTTAAGTCAAATAATAGTTTTAGAATAATTATTTTCCATTAAAAACGCATTTGGTTACAATTTTTTTTAGTTACAATCAAGTATATGTACATTATATTCTGAATAAACATATCTGGACCATGGTTATAGTAAATTATATACAAATCAATGGGAATCATACTAATAATACTTTATTTTAAAAACCATCCAATAAAAATATAGCACGTTACATTAAGTTGCTACAAATGAAAAGGAAATTAATATTAGTATATGTGTAAAAATAGTGTGATTCAATGAAATTAAATTGAAATAGAGGCATACAAAAATATTAAATCGCACGTTATCCAATAGTTCGATGAGTCATTGATAAGATAATGTCTTTAAATAAACCAGTGCAATTGGAAAGAAAATATGGCCAGAAACATAAATTCAGTTGAATTTACACTTGGAGAAGTCTATTTCTGGATGTTGATCCATGAACCTGCAACACAGAAAGTAAAATTTGTATTAGCCTTTGTACAACTCAAATTAAAATAATTCATTAATAGGAATATTCCAAATTTCCTTTGATTGCAATAATTATTGATATCATTATAATAAAGCAATTGTAAAATATCGTATTGTCATAATATCCACATTTTTGAACAAATAAAATTGGGTACAATTTATGCTTAATAAGGCCCATTTGAAAATTAATCAATGAAAATTGACAAAATATTATTAATAGAATGCACACATCATCTGAAACACTGACTCATGATAAATTGGAAATTCATGATGGACACAAGTGTGTAACTGTGGAGACGTAATAAAATAAATATAATGTACTTTTTAAGCATTTCCTGCTTTTTCTCTTCCTCGGAGGTTGGTTTTCCCATCTGGCGCTGTCTCTGGTCATACATCATCTTCTCGACAAGGCCGCGTGTCTCGCCGTCCAAGTCGGACAATTTAGATGGCTCAGGGTTGATCTTCTTTGTTGAAATTTCAGGATCCGTATTCACAAGCCGTGACCACCACTCCATCTTGTTGATCTGGATTAAAGGGAACAAACCGTTTACCTTCTACTGGCAATGAATTAAAATTGCATGGATATCTAATTTTGAAACATCTTTCCAGTCATCACTGAATATACTGCTTTATTTCCATGTAAAATAAAAAATAAATTATTTAGCTCATTTTCATATTTCTAAAAGTATCGAATTACTTTTTCCATATTTATGAGTAGCGCCTTTCCATCTTCCAGAACCCAGGTCGATTCCTCCATTTTGATCTCGTGCTGCAGTTCACCATTGATGATCTCCGGCATGCCTTTCAGTCCAACTTTCAGATGCTTCTTCTGTATATCCAGCACGACGTCCCTTGCCTTCACCGTGAATTTCACATTCAGGGGTATCCTCAACTGGAACATTTTACAGTACATAAAATTTACAGCACATAAAATTTTACGTAAATATAACTAAAACAATAAGTTGAAATGAAGACTCCGTTTGGTGGTCCGCGATGGTTTGTTAGCATTGGTGCGATCATTAGTCTCCGGCTGCTGATTTTATCGTGCGCTTAGATCGGTTTCGGTTTCTCGCCATCTTTAGTAGAATACCGAGGTACTTACAGATTTGGCCCGGGATAGGACGAAAGGCGGTTTATAATTGGGAGTCCTCGTCTCCTGAAAATGGCATTCTTCGGGGCCAACGAGGTCCTTGGCATGTATCATTAAATTAAAGTCGGACCGACCGGTAACATGCCTGCGGAAAGCGCAATGATTACTTCCGCTGGCGTTAATAGTTCTACCATTGAAATAAGAATTTCTATTGTCACATTTGTAGGCCCATCATTTTTGCCGATTTTCGTTGAATATGCAGTTAACGAGGCTAAGGTCTTCAGAAGGGTAAGAGGCTCTCCGAAGGTAAAACTGGAGAAGTCGAGGAGACTGATTTAAGATACGAGTCAGTCGATTTTTGTCTGGAAACTTTATAATTATAATTTATTTTTGCCTGACACCATATGCTTATATCTCCCTCTCGGAAATTTACGGACACAGTTTAAGGAGCGGAAAAGTCGTCGATTTGTAGTACTACCATGGATATTTCGTTATCTAAAACTGAATGCCTATTCAGTCTAACAATCAAATTCTAAAAAAATTGCTATTGAGAAGATGGACGTCGTTTATTAATAGCTTTCAGTATTTAATGTCCCATTTAGATCGCTCATCGCTGCTTCCTAGGATTCTTGCCCAATACCATCCCAGAGATTAAAATGAATCATCCCATCCCGGAAGTTTGTTCTTGGCCTACTTACATTTAGAACACTATTAGAGAGTATTCCGGAGAGTGGGACACTGGGACGACCGTGGGAGATTTGGGAAAGAGGCGTCTTGCGCGAATCCGAGATGTTATAAAGCCGCGAGATAACACGCCAACGACAGGACGGAGATTAGGACGGGACAAGGCCCCTTCCCGGCTTTCATTAGCCGGGATCCCCTTTCTTCCCAACGTATTTCTTTCCCCCCGCATTGCGCAATCCGCGGACGGCAGAGAAGACGATTCGTCTTGAGCAATTTTACAACGATCGCTGCAGCTCTCCGGTTAACGGTTTGGAGGCCGGTCCACACACAACGCGGCCCAGTCCCAGGCAGTGTCTGTTCAGAAAGGAAAATAAAACCAGCACATTAAGACTTGAGGATAATCACTTCCGACCAAGGATGTTGGCTCCGGCTAATAGATATCAGGACCAAGCTCGACCCGTCCGAGTAATAATCGATTCTAATCGGAAGGTCGACGAATCGATCCAAAGCGACGGGCATGCCGAGATACATCAACCGTATCGAGGGTATTCACGATTGGGGCCTCTTGAACATTCTACAGAAGTACATGTTGGGAATATCCTGCGCGGGTTTTCACCACTAAGTTCCAGAAGTGTGGAAAAGACTCTCGCGATCTTCCGGCTCCAACCGATGAGCCGGTCTTTTGTTAGACCGGTTTCGGCTATCTAACAGGTCATCAACGCCGCGGGGGATACCAGAGGGGCTTGGAATACAATATTACTGCGAATAACAATATAATTACGTACTAAACTATAGAAAATTAATTTTGGACAATTTATTTCGAAGTTATTTATTGCATTCAAAAAATTATAATTTTGTGCATTCGTATAAAAAAATAATTAAGACAATCCGCGTTATAATATTTCCCATAAATTATCGCTTAATCGTTATTTCGTTATAATTTTCGTTAAATTTTCAATTTACTGGAGCGGCACGAATACTGCCAACAATGGCAAGGACGGCAGGTACTGTTGAAAGCAACGCCAAAAACCAGTAGAAATCGAAAAAACCTCTTTATGTTTTTAATCGGAAAATAAAGTAAAAAGAAATAAAACGGCGAGGCGAAAGGCCTCCCGCCACCAACGATGGTGCCCCGAGGGGGCAACATTAGCGTTTTCCTTCGGCCAATTCGGAGCCAAGCTAATTACAGATTCGGGGCCTGTACGAAAGGTTCAGTTTCTAGCCAAAAGTTTTGCGAAAAAAATAAAGGAAATGCCTTATAAATTTTAATACGCTGTAAGATCCCACGCGTTTCAGAGTTAACGTCGGAACCAAAGTACAAGAATTATTCGTACTAAAATCATACGAAAACAAAAAATATCGGATCTGTAGCAATCAATTCTTGCGCAATTTCGACGACAAATTTCGGAAAGTTGTTCGGCAACAACTTAAATTAAATAAGAACATTTCACATGTGTAAATAGTTCACATTTTGGAGATTTGTGCCGTTCTCCAGTGACGGGTGTTGTCCGAGTGTTGTACGTTGATGTGCAACCGTTTTGTAGCAGGATGCGGCGGTTAATGGGAGCTGGGGCCTTGGGGTCGCCGGGCCCCTACATGGCGTTCCCGAGGGGACTAGCGCGCGGAGATTGAATCGCTAGGTCGGTTGAATATTATGGAGATCAATTTATTACAAATTTATAAAAAAAAAAGAAAATGAGAGAATATCTTGAGCAACGGAGGTGTTGCAAAATGCAAATAGAGCGACTGCCGCTAATAGAATGACTGTAAAACTATGAGGTCGGCCGCCGTTAATGGTAACCGTTCGGCCGGGTTAAGGGTGTCCCAATTAAAATTCTCATTAAGATTCAATTAACCGCGAAACGGTAACGAAAGATTCGATTGATGAACGGACGATGGGACTAGAAGAGACGCCGGTGGCGAATCGTATTTCGAAATGGGCGAAGAAACGGACCGAGGCCGTGTCACCAATAAAACTCGGCGTAATGATATTGTTAAAGCAACAATTCCGTGTCCCATATTTTATTGATCGCTTGTTATACGAGCCTGCGCAGATTAATCATATGGAATCTGTAACTCCGTATCGTGCTTATACGTTTTGGACGGAGGAAAACCGTAACGACTCAAATATTCGTCGCGGCTAAAGGTTAGCGCCTTCCCAGCCGGACTGGTCCAAAAGGAATGATCCTCTCATTCTGGGCTCTCACAAAACGCTGACACTCGCATTATCTTCACGATGGGCATGAAAAGGAACAGCCACAGAATGGGGACCCATGCAAAGAGCAAACACTCGTACCACTATCACTTCATTGTGATTGAAAAGACAAATAACAAATCGACGAGATCCTGAATAAAGAGCAATTTTTTGCGGTGCGCAAGCACGTCATATGAATCGCATATTAATTTCCTCCACTTTAAACATTCTTCCGCATTACTCGACTCCTAATTCGGATCAAGTCGGCCGCCTGTCCTTTTTCTTTTTCCCATAAATTCGTTTCGACATTAAAATACACTCGAGAGCAAACGCGCCCGCTCTTCTCTATTGAGGAAGAGATGAAAGGTGAGCGAAATAAGATAAAAAACAAGAAAGAGAGAAAGAAGAGGGAAGAGTGTACGGCGGCGGCCTTGGCCATTACTGGTTTCGCAGAAGTTATTTGCCAGCGGCCAGATGATACTAATTATTTCATTTATGAAGTGCCCCCAGTGTCCTTGGCAGGCGTTAGTATAGTTACACGGGAGTCGTATTCAATATTGAAGGCATACCGTCACGTAGGCGGAGAACAAGTGGTAAAATAATATATCTCCGGCATAAATTTCCTAACCGACTTCAGTAACAGTTATACTGCGATACAGATCGTTTATAAGAATATTAATTTTACAATTTAATGAAAACATACAAGTCCGTGGACGAGAATAGAACTAAGGTGCAGCGGCGGGCTACTCATACCCTCGGATGCACGAAATCTTGATATTTTAAGATTAAATTATCGTAGGGTTTCCATATTTACCGTTGTAACTTCGTTTATTGCAATTTATCTTATTACACTGGGATTCAAATTTTTTAAATTAAATTTGGAGCACCACCAAGGTTCGAACTCGGATCATTAATCCTCAGACGGCTCTTACCTATCCCGGACCCGAGGAACAAAGTTCAACCCTTCAATTCTTGCATATAATCCATTCATCAACTAACTGCGTTCAAACAGAGCTGAACTAATTTGCAGATAGAACAGTTTTCTCAGAATTGTGCTGGGTTCAGAAATACGCCGAATGCGTATTCATCATTCAATCTAACGCCTTATCCCGGACCTGCGTTCATCACAAAATGGGCATCTGGCCATGTGTCATCACAAATTAATGGGCAAGCATTTCTCAATAAGGAGATATGTAACTGAATTCTCCAGATTTAGGGACTTGTAAAATAGTAGAACACTACTGTAATTGGTGGCCATATGCTTTTGCGTAAACAAATTTGAAGTAAGTTAAAAATGAAATAAGTTAACAGCAAAGAACAGCATCTTTGTTTAAACCTTCGCCCCTTTCACTAAGTAGACAACAGCAGTTATTCTCTAAACTATACTTAACCTCCCTTTCGAGCAGAAGTTCATAAGTTCCGGGTATATCACGGGTTTAATGCTTTTCCTAGAATGAAAATGATAGGGTTGAATTCAGTTAACGGGATCATAATACCTGGACTACGTTAACTATTATTTCCAATTGTTGTAGGGTAAATATAATTCCTTCAAGGACTCGCGGTACGACTCAGATGACCGAATATCCGGATTTGTCAATTAGTTGCAAACGAAAGACACGAATCTTCTGGAGAACTGATAAAATCTTGAAAATGGCAGAAATCAAAAGGTTTACGATAGACGCTTGAAGGTCTGCAGGAACCTCGGCATGTTGCACGCCGACATGCAATAAGTACACCATTATATTTAGCTCCAAGTAGGGGGCGTCACGGTGCAGTAACAGTGCACATAGCGTTATACATCGGTAGCCAATTTATTTACTGACAGAATACTACTGACGATAGCGAGAAGCTGAAATCGGTAACTACCAGTCGTACAAACCGCAGTTGAACATGGCAAGAGTTTGTTCGAACTTAGCGGCGCGGAGGAAATCAAGAATGCAAGTCCATAAACTTCATCGATCAATTTCAGTTTTGTATGCAGTCTGGACGGTAAGGGGGCGACGGGAGGAATTCGGATTAAAAATAGTGATACGGGAAATTCCCAATAAACGGCGACGGAACCCTAAGCTGTATCTCTGAATAACAATGAATGGTTAATGGGCAAACAAATAAGATAATTCGAGGAGTGAGCAGCTAACGACCGATGCGGACTAGACAATTGTACTGCGGGGGAAATCCATCCGAGCTGAGAGATGCAGGCATTACGAAAGATCTTGACCTAAGCTGGAGAAAGATGACGGCTTACATAACTCAAACACGTGCATCACTCCACGTCCACCTAGTTCACCCCCGACAACCCCGTTTCGGCCTAGAGATAAGGAGAAATTAAATTAAAAATAACCTAAAGCAGCTTCTACGCTCATTGGTGTCATGTAGTGGTTCCGAAAGTTCGGGTAAAGTTTAAGGAATTTAAACATATAATTATATTAAAATTATCCGAAGTAAATATAATATTTAAAGTTTTAATTTCTAATTATGTTTGAATTAAAAAAAAAATATTAAACAATTTTTCGCCGTTCTTTAAGATTTGAAACTGGATTATTGAAGAACTGGAATATATACTTACAACTAAAATAATGTTGTCGATAGCCCAAAAGTTTGGATAATCTTTTATTGTACGTTAAGGCCAGCCCAAGTCCTAAATACGAGGTTATTATTCTAGTTACAGTTAAGGGGACGGTATTCCTTTTAGATGAAAAACAAGGGTCCGCATTAGAACATAATAGCTGCCTTCCGGCAACATGTAGGCATTTTTTTAGAAAATATTTATACCCACATGCATAAATAAAATCATGCGTTTTATTCAGATCTCTAATAGGACAAAATATGACTTAAGACTGAGAGTCGGATTTGAAAACAGTTTGCACCGAAACAACCGAGCGGCTGAACATTACCGGCTTGAGGTTCAGTTTTACCGCATTGGATAAACTATATTTATGAACAGCGGCACACGAATAGAAACATATTCCAGAACGTTGCTTCTACTAATGGCCCCGTCTGGTCAGGTTGTGCACGAGTAGGAAGAGCGGCGGTGATGAGTGGCCCGGCTGCTCCCCTCGTGCGCCTTGAACTTAAGCTGCCACGCCCCATTTATTTCTATTTAAAAATACACGCGGATCCGCGTCTCGCGCCTTCCGTCATTTGCGGAGACGTGGAAACAACGAAGCTGGCGGACCACGCCCCGAGCCCGGCGAATGAATCAGACGCGGATACGAAATTATTTGGTCGGGCTCGGAGTTAAGAGATACCGCGGTCATCTGCGTCATCGCGGGAGGTCATCCACCACACTGATCGAACGGAGATTATCTAACGGATGGATTAACCTCCGAGAGATATAAGGAAATATAAATCACTCCACAAAAGTCGGAATGAATGAATCAATTTTATTTTTAGGTAAAGGAAGTAAATTGTCTTCTACCAGTGCGCATCAGTATTTTTTACACTTCATTTTTATAATCTTGGAGTCATTCCTTAATATATGTTCTTGTTTATTTCCTGTGAATGATTTAATTTGTTATTCCTATTATTTACACTCTGTAATACTGCGGTTTACTGTTAGGGGATAATTACAGGTTTTGGTTAATTTAGAATGAGGTATCGGGTATGACCCGTATGTTCAATATTATTTCCTGTTTTCTAGAGGTTCCAGAAAGTTTTGGTCATTATATCTGAGCTATCAAGAGACCAAACTTCAATTTTACTGGAGATTTCCAGTGATATACTTGAAGTGATAGATGCAGCATTTCAAATACACGTCATAGTTTGTCATATTTGTTGGTCAAAATTAGTGGGGAACAATTTTAAAACGAGAGGTCAGAATTTAATGGAAAACAAAATAATTTGAAACATTTATTTTTGTAAAACAAACGACAGACATATTGAAGAAAGGTAGAAACCGAAAGAGGCCAAGATTTTGTGTCGTTTGCTTTATTATTTGAAAGTGAACTATTCATTCTATACAGAATTAAGAACACAACTCATTATATATTCTAAAACACTATATGGGACGAGGTTCCAACAGATTTCTCTAGGCGTAACGTGACAATATATATAAAGCGTGTATGTTTCTAAATGGTACTCAGGGTGTTGTTCACACGCAGTCAACCCTATTCAACTGATATATGATGACGAGTCTAGTAATTCATTTTTCACATTATATCCCCGTTTTTGTCTGTTACAAATGTACGGATGAACGGATAACTAATTACACGGAGCATAGCAATATAATCGTACCAATGTATCACTCTATTTACCCGACGAGTAACTTTAACGAGAGATCGATATTTGCAATTGGGGTAACGCGTTAATGAGCCAGGTTCTCAACAAACATTTTCCTTGCGCAATATATGTTGCAAATAAAACTTCACAGCGCTTCGAGTAAAATTCACATCCTTGAAATGAAAAGGTAAGAACAATTCTCATTGCACAGTCGGCAAGAGTTATTAAGATTCCAAACAAGTTATAGCCAATTAAAGGTCGGCAGATAAAGGGGTCGATGTTAGAAAGAAAGAATGTTAACTGATACAGATTAAAAATATACCATCTTTTATAGCTATTTTATTGAACTGTACCGCTAATGAACAGTTCATGAAATGAGCAGTTTTCGACATATTTTTATTTAATTGTCGACTAAACACTTATTTGCAAATAAAACTCAGAATGCCAACATGTTGCTTTTACCAACATAGATGTGACGTAGATTTACCGTCGGGAATTCCACGCGAGGTGCTCCGTAAACAATACATTATTGTGTTACATCTGCACACTGCGCGGTAATGAATGAAAAACAAGAAGGCGAAAGAACATTTCAGAATAGGCCGTAAAAATCCTATTAAAAAAACTAAATTTTCTACAAACGACGATTCTATTCTAAAAATCTAAACCCGGAAAAATAAATAACGGTTTTTTCGGGGTTAAATCAAAACTCGACAGGTCCGGTTATGATTTGTTGCCCTTGATCGAACAAATACAAATGTCAAGTACACCGGGCCCACCCTAAGATTCAAAAATGTGATCAAAAGATTGTAACGTAACAGGATGAATTCCCATCGACAATGAAATATTTAAAGATATGCTTTATCTATTACACCTTTGTTAAAATTTAATATATTACTAACGGAATTTATAATATCTGTATCATATATAATGCGACAATATATACTCTTTACTATTTATAATTTCCATTAAATAATGAATTTTTTATTCGATCTCGGACTATCCCGTGTAGTGGGGATTCTTTTTATATTGCTTCGAAACCCGGTGGCGGCCCTAATTTAACTAACTAATTTGAATGTTTAAAGTTGAATTTAGATGAACAGAGGGTTGACCAGTGTTCAATTCCCGGCCGCGGACGCGTAGTTTTTCCAATCAATTGAAAATTCGAAACACGTTAGGACAGTGCGGATCGCATTATAACAACGCGTCCGTTACTGGCGTCTGTACGGCCACCGAAGTCATGTAGGAAATGTGTACCGGATGATTTATTATTGTTTCCACTCGGTCTTGGCTTACGCGACGGTATTTCTTCAGTATTAAATACGACTCCAGTGTACGTGGAAGAGCATTTACTAAATGAGAGGTTCGGCCGGTCATGGGGTTGTCGGTTCTCCGGGATATTAAAAGGGAAAATAAAAAATGAAGGGATCCTAATCTACGGTCGGAATTATAGATGTGGCGCGGGCGGACGAATCGCCCTTCGCATAGCGAACATCGGCCGCTTTCCATTGGCGAGTCGCATTCCTGAATATTTAGCGTGCCGGGAAAGAAAAAAAATAGAGGAACTCTAAAATCCCGCGAGCGGAATCGGCCACTCGACCCTGAGCTCGGGGCCCTCCTCAAACTATTTACCCAGCCTGGAGGTCACAATATAGCTGCTCCTCTTCGATTTATAACCCGACTCCAATATCAGCTGAGCACACCGGCCCGAAATGAAACCTAAAAGTGGCCTAAGTACAATCAGTTCTGTGATTCGGATGTCGCCTGCGTGGAATTCGACCAACAGCCCTCTAACCCCCGACGCTTTACGTCTTCCTTACGACAGAACTACCAGAGTGTGCCTAAAGGGAAGCCAAAATTGTCAAGGAAGAGGAAGATCAGACGGGAGAACCCGATACCGTATAAAGAGAAGGCGCAGATATCGGAATAAGACAAAATGATTATGATAATTAGGAGATACGTGTAATTAGTGAATGCCATCTTCAGAGGAGCATTTCAAGGTCTACAGAAAGGTGAAGGACCACAGTATTTCGGTTATACTGTTCCTGGTTAATAAAATACATTATCTTTTAAGTGACATTACTTCCCGATTTTAATTGATGCCGAATCGACAATCTAATACTTTGGAGCCACGAATTTCGCGGGAATAGACCGATAAAATAAACCGAGATTACGGGTAGATGGAAAGTCATAAAAATTATCGTTTAATAGGCTACGACTGCAAAAGTCGTGTATATGATTGCATTAATATCGCTCATGACTACGATGTACCAACCTCTTGAAAGTTCATCCGCACACCCCAAAGAACAGGAGGACGGCATATTTCACTGATGCGAAGAACTCGTGATTTTATACTTTTACCCTGCCGCAACATTAAATGACAACCACGCGAGGGCCGCATAAGCATAATATCTCGGGTGGGACAGAAAAACTGTTATTTAGAGACAATAGTTTTGAAATGAGGGGGGAAATTGGGTTTCCCGAGGGGAGCCACCGCGCGGACAGAGACCAACTAAATCGGGTACGCGAGAGCCGCCCGCGACCCTAAACGAATCGGTAATAAATCTTAATGGCCCTGTTTTCGTCCTTATCGTTTCACAATCGGCAATATCGTTTTCAATATTGCACAACCGCATTATAAGATTGAATCTCACAGTGCCCGTAGAAGTAATTCGGTCGTTATCGGAACGCAGGAATCGCCCGGAGTAAATTACTCTATGAAAAGGCCCGCGTTGAGAGAGCGTTGATAAAATTCTAATTTAAAAACCTGAAAATTGCGACCATCATGGAAATATTCGTGTGTATTCACACCAAACGCCATACGGAAATTGTACAGATTTATAACTATTAATAAATTAATTGCCAATCAGATATAAAGGAATGCTATGTTTGGAATACCATAGTTATCTCGATCATCTACCAGCTTTCGGTGACTTAATACCTTGCTACGCGGCTACTGAAGACGGCGAGCAGTGAACCAAACCGGCGAGAATAGAAAGGACATCGAGAAAACAACGAATATTATGTTCTTGACTGAACAAAAAATGTAAAATCATTTATGAACGGACGAATAACCAGGAAAACCAAACATAGTCAGTAGGCTCATAATTAATTACATGTATATTTGGACCACATTAAAACGCGACCACGATGTCAAAAGACTGGGACTTGAGAAAAATAGATATCGCGTTACAACTAGTATATAGTGTAATGTCAGTACCGTCACGGTTGTCACTTCAATTACAGACCGATACCGATACTTTATATTAGTAACTTAATTTATTACACCGGGCGCGTAAGATAAAGATAACTCATTATGATTCAGCCGGAGTTAAACGAATTAAAAGTGGAGTACTGCTTATACCTGAAAACCAATTAGAAATGGGCAATCTTAATCTCTCCACAAAGGCCACAATTATAAGCTCGGCGGCTAAATTAAACTCCGATCAGGACTTATTAGAGCGTTATAAATTTAACAGGACTAAATAATAACAAAGTGCTGAAATGAATAAGGGTATACATTATGAATAGACTTATAAATCTATATCGACAGGTGGTTTAATTTTCCGATGCGGTCGACACAAATATGAAATTCTTATCTTTACGTGTCCCGACAAAAGTCTTGGCCACAATTTAGATACATTTACGGTATAAAACAATGACTGGAATATCCGAATTTCGTGTGTTATTTAGAAGTTGATTCTTGTTAGCGGATAAACGAAAACAAACACTCTAGATCTAGTCAATTTAGAAACATCAAGTCGATTTTTAGTACTTCTAAGGCGGTTTATTAGAAGAAATTAATTTAGCTGTAATTTGTTCTGTCAGTTAAAATTCCAGATGCAAATACACTGGACGAGTAGCAACTAAGGAAAAACGTTATTAAGTATACATATTACATCGCCCATAAGCGTTTTAAAATAATTATAAGGCGAAAAATAACAAGGATCAATTTTTAAAATTAATTCCTAATGTAAGCGACGCAGATTTTCTGTTAAATAAATTCCACACAATCTTAACGGGGTATGAATACGACAATTGGTCTCCTTAACACGAATCTATGTCGATTTAATACATTTTGTAACCCGTGAACGTTGTTGTAAAGGTTATTAAAAATTATAATTAAATAGCGCCGGGGATATACAGATGTACACGATACGGAAGTAGATAAAGTTAACTTTTATGAATTAACGCAATATAGTGGGTAATTGACTTTCCACCTAGGGGCAGACTGATGACTATCATAGTCGCGTTAATGGCGCAGAGTGGCGTAACCTTCCCCCCGGTTCGAATTGCACATTCCACTTAAACGGCCGTTCTACCCGTTCGAAAATGAATCTCGGTCTAATGAGCGGAACTATCTTCAATAGGTTCGGAATCAAATTTATGCAACAAAGTGTATAAACATGCCAAGGGTAGTTCCAATATTAATTCGCCCCATTATAATTTCACCTCGTCCAATTCGACACGCCAATGCCAAGTTTCAGTCTGTTATCTCGATATCGCAAATCGTGAGAAAGCTTCGTTCCTAACCGCAAATGATGACCGATTCAAGAAAATATTTAAATGCTTAGATTTGTGGCCCTTTGTTATTTCAGAACACATTTCTATTCCAGTTACAATTTCCATTTCCGCATTTAGCGATGTCACATAAAGACCATTAGGTTTAATGAACTCTTAATAACTTGGAGGATCGCATTTAACAGACTGTTGAATTGAAATGGATATCGTAATTTATAATTTATAATACTTTCGGTAAACGTTCGTCACAAGTTGTGATGAAGCAAGAGGTTTCGAAAATGCTGCGATATTTTGCATAGTTTAACGTGACATACCGAGTGGGCAACCTTGTCGGTCAGATGACCATTGTGCAATACCCCCTGCCCTCGCAGTAACCCCAGGCGTTTACTGACAACATAATACATCATATAATTTCTTAATTCCGTTATTGATAACATAATTACACCGGCGCGTTGCTCAATCGGTAAATGTTACATGAAAGTGGATGTCCTAGAGTGGTTTTGAATCCTATTCACTATTTTCGAAAAGTCGGATCAAATAATTTTTTCCCCTTAGGGTCTTACGAGCTAAGGTATACTATGTACATAGAGTCTGAACCTAAGCTTCAACACCGACTTATACAAACTATACTTACACTTTACATCTACGGCGAGAAAAAACATTCTGGGATTGCGCCATAATTTAATTTTTTAATTCCTTAGGCCGTGGTGGCTCAGACGCTAGAGGCATTGGTTTAGAACAATAAACGGAAATTCGAATGAATATTCTTAAGCTAAACCGGCTTTGATTTTAACAGTAGCATACAATCAGTAAAATAGTATCGCCCGCACTGTTCTATCTGACAGTGCTTGTAGACAGTAAATGGCGAACTACCATCAATTGAAAGTCGACTGTTCGCATTCAATTTACACGGTTATACAAACCGTCTAAGACAGGTGTTAACAGCTAGGCCGACAATAAATATAAAAAGGGAGAAGAAAGAAATTAAGAAGCGACTAGTTTCTAAAAAGCCAATAAAGCAAACTGGAGGGGTAGGGTGGTCGGTGGAGTTAGTGCCGGGGTGAGAGCTCCGGCACAATTACACGGTCGAAAGATGATGTTTTGCAACCTTAATCACCGGTTGAACTGCACCGGGGGCTGGCTCTCTTGTTGTTGGGCGCAAAATTAGAACGGGGCATTTCGAGTTCGAGAACCGAGTGGCCGGCCGGCTAATTACACAACCGCCCTCCGGGGGGCCACCCGCCCGTACCACTCCACCCACCTCCTTTTTACAACAGTCAACAACAACCCCCACCCCCGCACCGTTTATATCCCCCATTTACATCTCCACCTCAATTATGACACTGGTAATGCAAGATCGGGAGAACACAAAGGACACACAGTCCCGATATATTCATCCTTCAACACTATTGGTCCAACTGATTGAAGGGCTGGACCCTAGCAGGTTATTGGGTCCTGGCTTAGTTGATGAAAACGTAGTATTATGATACTTGAAAAAGTGCAGTGTGTCCCCCAACAATAGACATTGTTGAATGTCAATTAGCAACATTTAGAATCGTAATGTTAACATTCCTAACGGAATAATTAATTTTGTTCCTCAAAAATGGAAAAGTCGGACCTGAATAAAATGTACATACGTTTATTATGCCGTAAATAATGGTGCAGAAATAAATTTTATTACAACTAAGGGTTTTCTCGAGTTCGTGATTAGGCAAACTTTAAATTAACCATTAATTCAGCAGTTAACGATTCACAAAACAAATATCACTTTGTCTTAGGACGGTACAGGACTCTGTTCCCAATAAATTCAACCTCGGAACAAAACTTCCCCCTATTCGGAACGTAAATAAATAAATAAATCAAAACGCTCGGTGCAATAATAATATATACAAGTATCGAAAAATACCGACACCTCTGAGGTCGTTGAAAATAATTAGAGTGAGCGTAATAACGGGTCTGGGACACAAGGCAAAGGGGAACGGTTCTTAATTAATAAATAATTTAACCGTAGTCGGGAGCCCCAACGCCCATTTTACGTTGAGGCCTGCGGCCATATTCTGCGTGTACCGGTTGCGAAATGCGATGGGGGTTCGGAAAAATACGAAACGTGTAACAGGTGGTGCCCAGTCGACACGTTCGGCCACCCTAGATCCGAAATCACTAAATCCGAAAACGGTTTCGACCGGCGGCAATAATATTTCGAACATTTACTTTCAAAACCGAACCCTTCTTTGATGATTCAACTTTCTACATAACCAATGATATAAAAAGTAAATTGTAACTTACGGCATGAGGGAGTAATAGGTCCAGCAATTTAGTTCGAACTCACCTGAAAAAATAAAAACCCTCATTAATGAACAAATCAAATAAATGTTTATTTTTAAATAATTATATAAATTAATTCCTCATTTCTATGCCAACAAACGGAAAAACATAATCAAATTGGAAAAAACAGGACCTCAACAATTTTACTTAGCCGATTACTCCTACTGTGACTACACAGTTCATAAGTGTGAACGACACAAAGTACTCGGCAATAAAAGAGTCTACAATTTGATGAATGGACAAGTAAAAACCGATATACCTCAGTAACAGTGTTCTGAACCTGTACTACTGACACCGACGATACCGTGGAATTTATGGAACTCAGAATTCCTAAGAGCAGAGATTTTTCAATAAAAAAAAAAAAGGATTGGTCAATATGGCACGGTGGTTGGCAAATAAATAACAGCGACTACAATGAAAGAAAGAATCGATTAATGCCAATTATTATTGCGGGGTAACAACGTTGCGCCGCACCGGCAAGGATTGGGCAATCTTCTTCGAGTGCGCCACAAGACGATTGGCGACGCGTTAATTGCAGCTCAATTACCAGTAATAAAAACCCAGGCCGAATGCGAAAAACAGAGGCGTAAGGCTCTCGATACCGGGTGATGCGGATGCGCTCAACCTCTACCGGAGAACGGTCTCTCTTTCTTACCTCAGCCGTCACTAAATCCTCAGCTCGAGACAGCCTCAGTAAACAATAACGAGCGCTACGCGTCCCGGATTTGAAAGGACTCAATTGGAATCGAATGCCACTGGATTCACGCGAGCAATTGAATTAAAAAGAAATAAAATCAGCGCGGAATTGAATTGGATTGTGACCGCAATACTAAAGGAGCCTTTTTATCGAGATGAAATAAAGACAAACTACAATTGCAAATATCCACTTCAATTGCAACACATTTCTCGTAGTCTTTTGTTTACTTTCGGACTAACAATTCTTAAATGGAAATGTTATAATTCTAACGCATTATAGACTTATTTCCGTATAATAGCGGGGGCATATGAAATTGTCACATGAATTGTCTGTTAAAGAGGAAATACACTCGGATATTTAGAACCTATAGGCCACGCGCTCCTCTTGTGGATTAAAGAAATGTCGAAATGTAAAATAAAATAATTTGATTATACATATTACGAACACGGAATATTGTTTAGGTTAAAAACGATTTGGAGTTCTGACGAAAATTACTCGAACTGAGGATTTATCGAAAATGTTTGACTTTAACTAACCCTAAAATATGTTCGCAGTTGAGCAAACCTCGGGACAAGTTCTATGAGACCAACTTGGGAACAAATATGGCAAGAGGTGAACTGTACTATGTCAGAGAGCGTCACGTTCAACGTGATTATGATGTTCCCGGATATTTCGCTGACGACGGGTTGAATTCCTCCGGTTTCGTGCCCGGCACGCGGGCCACAGTGCATATTAAACGTCACGAAAGATCTGTTTTATTGACCCGCGCTCGGTCCGACGCTGAAACCCATTTTTAATTAACAATTTACCGGTCGAGACCGTACCACGGACGATAAACCGATCCGGGAAGGGCCGCCAGTATTCCACGATGTGCCTAGTTAAAACAATAACCTTTTCAATCTGCTGTCGGCGATCAATTCGAAGATAAAAAAAGAAATAATCGCGCGGACCGCAGAGAGGCCGGCGCATAGTCTTTCCGCAGGAAACAGTTACAACAGACGATAAACGAAATTACCCAATATGAATAAGTTAATTACGAAGGCGTTAGCCGTTGAAATATTGAAATATCAGTGAAAGGCTCAGCAACATAGTTATTACTGTACTAGGGTGGTGAACTTTTATTAATCAATTACTAATTTAAATCGCGATATATATTTTAATACGCAGGTTCGTTTCGCAGTATTTATAAACAAGGGGATGAATATCGGTGCAACGGGAAATATCAACTATGCTTCCATTCATTATTGAAACAGGTTAACTAGTTTTTAATCAATCAAAACTTGTATAACGAATATTGTGTATATATAAAATACTCATTTTTTCTTGCAGCAGAACCCCCCGCGAGTGGGAGGTAAAATTTTTTTATTTTTTAACCTTTTCTTATTTTGTACAATCAACATTGAATGTTATAAGTACAAATTCTGTATGTATTTGTTTTCACATGTATGTCGTGATAAAAGAAACCACAAAAGATGGCACTTTGGCTCAAGAACAATTATGGTCTAAGGGCTAAGAAGATCTCTAGGCCAGCGGCGTTTAAGAAGACGCGGGGGGGGGATAATGGATGGGTAAGAGAGGAAAGGGACTGAACGAGTGGATTAGGATGAGGAGAAGAGCGTGAGTGGAACTTCAGGAACCGGGATTTTGCGACTTGGGGGGGTAAAATTAGGCGGCCGATTTTATTCGGGCTCAGTGGCGTACGCGGGCGGCTTTGGATGCAGGGGCTATTGGGTGCCGGCGAAAGGTCGGTCCGCGGTAAAGGTCGCCGAGAATAGTGGTGACCGAGGACGGGGATGAGACGTGGATGAGGGAGCCCGAGAAGGAGTGCGCGGCCCATTGTGTTGATGAGCGGCCATCGTGACCGGGCCCTGCAACCGGGGAAAACCCCGCCTCATCCTTTCCCGAATTCACGACCGGCTCCTCGCCGCTATTAGGCCGGATCTTAAACTCCCGCGCCCGTCCAATCGCAGATTTAAACCTTGATTGCCCCGCGATCACGAACTCGATAGCATACTAATGGGACAATCGGAATCGACTGGGCGATAACCGGCTGCGCTACCGGACGCAATTAAAATTTCTATAGCCAGTTTTTCGTGATCGAACGTAAACCTAACAACCCATTTCGTATTTGATTTACTTACTATTATCGTATCTCTTCTTCATAATTCCCATTGGTTTATTTGGTGCTAAACAATTTGAAAATGTTCCCCATTCCTAGAGGTTTTTCACGTGGTTCCCGCATTTATACATATGTCCTGTGTGACAGAACGATAACATAATTTTGCACGATGAAAATTTTAGTAATAAAATTGCCTGTGATACTGAAATAACATTGAAATTCGAGACTTTTTTTTTACTTTTTTTGAATCTACCTCCTGGAATATGTTTCTTCTTGTAGGGCTTCCCAGTTTACTACATTACGTACGGCGCCATATAATATTTATTTATTGGCTCAATGGCTCGCAGTACTGGAACCCCCCTCGATACTGAGTGACGTCACAAAGTTAAATATCTTCTCGGAAAACCCGTATATTTTGTATTCGGTGAACAACGGTTGATTACCATAGATTACCATCCATTTTTCAGATCTTCCCATTATGTGAATCGATTGCGAGGAATGGCAAGCACTGAGCATCCACGCGAATTTTCGTTGGGGATACTTTTTCTCGATTCCCAGCAAAGCGCCTTAAAAAATTCTTCCTCTGCTCGAAGGAGAAACACGATTTATTAGGAACACAAATAAGGAGAAAATGCAAGATTATTGTCTCTAAAATTAATCATTTTTCACACGACGTTCCTGACCAAGTCTTGCTGAAATAAGTTGACTTCGTTTCATGATGATCTTCTTTACTTTGAATTTTATTTTGAATGATGATTTCACTTTGAAAACCCTTATTTGCACGGGGTAAGAAAAACTCGGCCAGCTGACACGATATCAGGGTATAAAACCAGCTGTCATCTATTCATAATCAATGATCCTTCGCCTATTCATTTTGCGTTGACCGACAATTACTGTCGTCTAATCGGTGGGCGATGTTTTCGACACAACGACTCCGTCGGTAATAATTACACCCCCTTTTGAAATATGGCGGCCGCCAGATTATTTCTCGATCGTTTCGAAGAACAGCTTTTACAAAAAGCGTTGCGAAAACTCACTCTAGGCCAGGGACTTAAGCAGTTTTAAAACAACAAAAAGTGAAGGAGCCGGCCCGCGGCGGGCAGGTTTTCTCACTTTCGTGTTTCTCCTAATAAAATAAATGCAAACGACTTCTCGGCCATAACCGCTGACCTATATACGTCACTTAAACGGACGTTCGTCCGACAATGAAGTTTGAAAACTTCAATGGCAAGGTAGAACTGTTTTTAACACCTCCCCTCACCCCATAAACACACACAAGGTTTAAAGCTATCGCTAGTCACATTCATTTTCTTTATAACCTCACACTACGCTAAAAATGCAAAAAGAAATAAACCAAGAGATAAATGTACATCAAACTCAGCACACTCCCATCTGGGGTTTATGCACTACAATAAAATAGGTGGAATAGACGCCCGTCGTAATAACTCACACAAGGTTTAAAGCTAATATATTTATAACGTAGAGTATAATAATAATTAAAAACAGAAAAATAAACCGGAGATATGACTACATAACATAAAGGTATTTATTTTTGTGTATCAACGCAAGCAGCTTAAAATGCCCATTTATAACCTCTCAATTAATCGGTAAACAAGCTACATTATGATGTGCAATTAAACCGAGCCCGTATTCCACTTAACGGTGTACGGAACGGGGCTATAAATTAGTCGTAAATCCCATTAGTTAGAACCCAATTTATTACGAACCGACTCCTTCAATTCGTTTCGACGCTTGCAAATAACCCTCCCGTTCAATTTGTCACAACCGCAGGCTCCGCGGATTGCGGCTAAAACGATAATAAATACGGGGGAAATCTCATTTGGAGCTAACCGACATGAAATATCAAGCGATCCTAATCTGTGGAATAGAATGCAAAACTAATGCCACCGGAGCAATAATTCGTCCGGAGGACGGGTTCCTTTCAACCGGCCTGACGCCCGGAATGCTCTCGGACTTATCTTTACGGTCATAATTCGATCCCAATGCCGAATAACCCGGTTCGGGCGCTATGAAACGCTCTGCTCCGCCTTTCTCCAACCGACAATACACTACGGTCCTATCACTTTTGATTTCTTCTGTACCCCCACCATAGCTGCTGAACGCCTACTCCATAATACACCCGACGGCGCCAAAGAAGTACGCTTCTTTCATTCTCGCGACCCTCCGTTCCACTCAATTCGGCCTCCCGCCACAGTCAGTAGCGTCAATAAAATAATGAGACACAGTGCGGTGACCCAACATATTGAAAAGTGCTTTGAACTAAATCTGTTTGAAGGAGACTGTCAACTTGAAATTTTCGAAATATAGAAATGGAATCATACTTTGTAGTAGAACAAGGGCAATCTTACTAAGCATCATACTAGTTTTCGAAAACTCCGAGTGTTCTCTTTTTTTCGCGCAATTGAACTAGTTGCCCATATGGGCGAGGATTTGTACGTGATGATCGACTAAATTCAAAAGCATTTTTAAAGAATATAAAATAAACGACACAGTCACTAGAACACGAGAAACGGGATAACGGTTACTAAAAGAGAGGGCGGCTCGTTCGAATACAATTATACACTTGCACTTGTGTAACCACGACTGTACATCGGAATAAATCATAATTATAAAACAAATTTACGATCAAAATGCTCTGCAGGTTGTGCGGAACGGATTGTTCGGGTAAAAAGACGCATAAAGCAATATTATGCGTTGGCCAATGGCCTTGACACAGTATGAGAGAAAGAGAGAAAAAGGAGAAGAGAAAGGGTGGGAGAGAGAGAGAAAGACAGAAAGAGATGAACGTAAATGGACCAGATCCCAAAATCCCGACTAACGGGCAAACATTCGACAGAAACCTATAGACACGTACGTGGCCGTTGAAACATCTCCCGGCTCGTTCTAATGGCAATACATTACCGATGATGTGAGGGCAACTGCAGGGAAATCGTTTTACCATTAAAATTTAAAATTGTTCCATTACGTGTTTAATTTATACCCACACGGAATATGATTTCTAGATATATACTATGCGTATGTTCAAAAACAAGTATAGAAACAAAATTGGAAAGCTTTACTGCTTCAATAGGGCAAATATTAAGAAAAATGAAGCACATCAGTGATGGAAATGTAAGCTTCGTATATTTCTGACACAATTAAGAAAAGTGGTAGACCAGCCAATATTGACTCCAGCGACAATTATCTAGGAAGCAGGAGGATTAGAAATCCTCGTGGAAAAGCCTCGTGACTTCTATTCAATGGGATATAAATTCCCGAGATCGTCTTTTCGCAATAAATAATTTACAAACAAAACTACGAGCACAAAAATGCCCCGCAATCGACAAGCAGAAAAACAAACCGGTACAGCAAATTATCCGATCGATCATGCCGTAATCCAAGCGTAAAACTAAGATTCAATTATATTGGAAACATCTCCGTTACACAGTTATAAATAACTGAGCGCAATTTATGCGCGAGTTCAAATGTTAGGAACGTGTGAGAAAAGGGTGTAGAAAAACATTGAAAACCGTGCCATATCAACTTCAATTAATCCGAATTGAAGCAGACTGAAGTTACTAATAAACAGCTTAATAACAAAATTACGCTCTAGTTCAGAAAAAGTGTTCAAAAGCGTTAGCTTTCCATCAGAAAACAAACTTTGTTTCAGCATTATTCACAATATCCTTCAGTAATCACCAACCTCCGCGGCTCTGGTGCTATTTTACAGGGGGTGTCTGTACAACGTTTCTGCGGTAGATCAGGCAAAACCATTCGTTATCTAGATGGCGGGAGGACTCGAACCTTCGGGCTAGACCGTCGAAGGGAATGGAAAGAAGTGACTCATCCGGTCAGCACGTTAGTTTATATTCCCCTCGAACAAAGGCACACGCCTTGACACAACTACCGAATTCTAGCGGCGGCTATTGAGCCCACGGCCGGCCCTCTTTCCCGGACGAGCGGGTGATATAACGACGATACGCTTGGAAAAACAATGGAAGTTATATCCGTTTCCAATCGGAGCTAGAATTGCAGACCGGCCGAAGAAGAAATATTTCGTAATAGACAATGCGATGAACAATGTTAACTCTTTTAAGATTGACGTTTGCTCATGATTTAACTTAAAGTGAGTCAATACAAATGTAATCCATTACTTAAGCAATTAAATACCCCCCTATTATGGATAAGCCTGCAGGGTGTGCTGAGGAGTTATCCTCAATCAGGCATGGCCTGCGAGGAATATAATTCATGTAATTTTCAATCACTTTTGGATACAGCCAATGCCAATATAATACTAATCTGTTGGTCCTATCAATAATAAATTATTCGCGAGCGTATTGCTTTTATGGGCGACTGTTTCTTTTTGAAGGTTGATTACTTGAGAAAAGAAAATCAATTCTGCCTCCGTAAACTCGGGGCAACGTAGGCAGGGGATTTCACGTCACGAAAGGCGTATCAATCTTTAATAGTGAACCCTAAGAATGGAATTGTTACGAATCTGTCGAAATTCCGGTAACCTTTTCTTTTTCACTTTCCAAAACAATAACTTCGGATTTGAAAGTAACCAATTGTTCATGAATACAACAAAAATCCGATAAAAGCCGACCTTGGCGCCGGAGTACTACTTTTTTCTTCTTTTTTTTTATTAAGAAATCCAGAAATACGGGAGTCAAGTTTGAACGGGGAGCGAAATTAGCAGCTGTGACCTCATAAATGTGCCCTAAAGAAAGGAGCAATTCAAAAACGTTATTGCGACCTGTCCCTAACCTTACGTTCTAATGTAACCGGCCAGAGCGTATCACTTACACTTTTAAAATTCCTCAAATGCATTTTACAAAATTCAGAAGGGCGTGCTGCAACACTTATCTTTATTCCAGGAGGAATGATGAAATTATTATAGCGGACTAACATTTCTTTCATAATACATAATATTCTATGTGACAACTCTTGGACGGAGGAGCTTCAGTCCACGTTTCCGCCTCAATTTCTTATAGCTGCCCGATTCTGAGAGGTAAAATTAGCGAGCCAATTCCATTTTTAAAAAAGTGGAGCACGTTCGGTTTGAACATGTTTCTTAACCCGTGTCGGATCATTTCGTCATACTGAGACCTGGGGAGAGCACGTCTTCCGATTCCGGACTGTTCGGGCACCGAATGTTATTTGGTAGGGGGGAAATCGGTGTTCAGAGGTCCGTGACCTGTGACCGGGTAAAACACGGCCTTATTTCAAAAATGTCCTGATCTCACTGTCCATAGTGTGTACATGACACCAATGGCCGGACAGTGTGTAATTTTGGTGGGAAAAATTCAATTTTTCAACTAGGCCAGAAGTTATAAATTGTTTTATATTTCGATGCTGGGAAGTTTACAGCGCTCGAGAACTGAGTTGGTTTCTCTAAACACCACTCTAGGTGGTAGGGGTAATGCATCGCGGGTCTATGCATCGACATGCTGTAATTTAGATTAAACGAGCGGAGCTCACTCACTCTCTGAAATACAAAGTGGCAAGGTGCCCGTGCATAATGAGACTAGATCCTGGAGAAGGGAGTAATTGTATGAGCGGTACGATACTCAACAGTACAGCGCACACTACATTCGATGTATCGGCGCCAGAAAAAATTATTATATCATTCTAAGACTCATCAGATGAGAGTAATCTGTAGTGATTTTTTGAAATTTTTTCATTGATTTTTAAGGACAAGAATTATAGCAGTATGAGAACATTTGAAAATGTTCATATCTGATACTTTTTAGGGCTGTAAGTTTTAATTTTATTTATATCATTATAATTTTATATTTACAATCAGACAGTGACATTTATAGCGACTTGCTGTTAAAGAGTTGAAACCAAGCTTTCGCAAGTGGTATCCCGGTGCTCCGAATTTTCTTTCCATAACGATCAAATGATTAAACGAGAAATGTAATTCCAGCATATTCTCTATACCACATCTGTATTTGGTCAAAGAGAATTCAAAATACATTGTTCATTTACAAGTTTATGTTGCCGTTTAAAAGGCATTTCTAGAATCCCCCCCTCCCCACATGCTACACATTCTCAACTGCCTTAAAGAGATAAGCTGGGATGGAATACGAGATATCGTAAAACTTTAAAATTATAGAAATAAATTGTTGGTAAAGTATTTGAACGGTGTCCGATGTCGGGACAGTTTCTCAACTGAAAGGAAACATACCTGAGTAAACGATTCCGCGAAAGGGGGCCCCGGGGATAATTGACGGCTACAAAGGCGTTCGCGAACACGAGGACAAGACAGGACTCCGTTAAAACAGCTCGGGTCAAGTAATTCGAGAACGGGCCCGCAGCATAGACCAGAGCACAACATACACCGGAGGGGCAACTGAATAAAAATTTCAAGTGAAAGCCATACTTTCCGCACGTACTAGTGTTACACATTAATGTTACACAAGCCCTCTCTTAACCTATTAAGTTGTAATGCCGGCTATATTGAAAAGCATGCTCTATATTTATATGTGTATATATATATGCACGTATTCACTATTGAGCGATATATAGGCGCTGCAACCCGTTCGCAGACTTCGCTCTGGATCTGAATGTGGCTCCGATCCAAAAGTCGGCCGGAAATGCCGTTTCCTGTCGTATAAAAACTGGAGCATATATCACGAATTATTTCGCAATTAATTGAATATGTAAATAAATGCGGGCAGCGAGAAAGACAATTTTTTTCCCACGTTATTCGGCAAGCGAGGATTAATTAATTTTTTTTGCGGGCAAACGAAAATAAGAGAAGGTAAAATGTACGCAGAAATCTTATAAGTTAATATTGTAGTTGGCGACCGAATTATGCAATTTGACCTTTGGGAACGTTCTTTATTTCTTATTTTAATATTTCGACCTTAATAAACAGACTGTGGCGAAATAATGGGCGTTGAGAGAAATTCTCAAACCGAAACCCGGGCGATTAATCCGCAATTGTAAACTTTATGGGTGATAGTTGTATTCCTTTCTAAACTAACGTCTTCATTAATCAGCGGTACAGTACATACCTCAGTTTCGGTATTACCGCGAAGGGTTAAGCATTAACCTATAAATAAGGACACGAATAGCTTGATTACGAATTTCAGTTCGTGACCACCTATAATTAATTGCCTTCGCACAAACAATTTAACATGCTTCACGAGGGCCGGAGGCGCAACTCTGAGCGTAGGGCCACCATTGTTCGACAAAGAACTGGATAAGTTATGCGTAAATTTGGACCTAACGATTTTCTGTTATTTTACTTACGGAGTTTTAACGCAGTGTCTATTTTTGGCAGCTATTTCGGTTCGAAAACATCTGAAGGAAATCCACCGAATATAAAGGTGACCAAGGTCGCTTGTTGAGTAAACACGAAAGCACATATTGGAAAAACTAATTAACAGGATTGTAATATAAAGATAAAAACATTATCCTTCAATTTATTTATGGATTCACTAAATGTATCCTTTACGTCCGGGCCCAAGAGACAGTTACTGTCGCATACATCTATATCAAAAATATAATTTCAATTTCATATTTTTAAGACGCCAATAAAAATAATTTAACTACAATCACTTTAAAGGTGTGATTACACATGTGATTTAATAAGTACTACACAATACAAGCATCAAATACCCTTCGACTGAGGTCATCAGTGGAGTTATTTGTTTGTCTTAAATTCTTTAAATTTTTATTAAACTAAGTTACGCAGGTATTTTTTAGTATTCCTGTGCATGAATTTCTACAAAGGTTACGATACTGATAAGTTATTGATTCAAATCAGTCAAAGATACAATATAAAAATATCTGTGAAATAAATTTAATATATAATAATATGTTCAATATATATTGCGCAACGATTATTTTCAGCAACAGAGCAAGCGAAAATTATCAGAAATCAGCCTGTAGCAATAGTGCTGAAGAAGACTAGCGCAAACCAGCGGCGTAATTTACGTAATCTGTGTCACGAATCCACAAAAGAAAAATTAAAGCAAAAATTGGAGAGAAACGAGCCGTCGCCAACGTGTTTCAAGGCCCTTCGCGGGACACATAATACCCGGGGTTAGCGGCCAATTCGCTCAGTTCAACGAGCCTATATAAAGCCAGCCCCGTACCGCGTACATAATTCGTAAATTGCCCGCCCTAACTGGAGGAGGGATTATTTCGGGTCGGAGCATTATTTTTACACGGATCTTACATTACAGGGGGCAGATCCCCCCGCTTACAATGCTCGAGGTGTGGGAGAGCGCCTCTAGCTAAAAGAATTACCGGACGGGATAGGAGAGCGAGGAGGGATGCAGGGGGGAGGGTTGACGCGGGGAAAGGGACTGA
Source organism: Lethocerus indicus (assembly GCA_019843655.1). Classification (NCBI taxonomy): domain Eukaryota; kingdom Metazoa; phylum Arthropoda; class Insecta; order Hemiptera; family Belostomatidae; genus Lethocerus; species Lethocerus indicus. The sequence continues at coordinate 9,111,931 of JACDQD010000103.1, read as the reverse complement.
ACGGATCGAACTGGCAAATTACAGACCCGTTTAATATTCAAAACGTATACTCACCACTTCCCGCCGCCGCTAGCTCTACACGGCCGATAAAAAATGTTGCCTTCTCCAATAATGCTACCGTACTCCTAATTACGATGCCGCCATACTATTAATGTTACGATGTAAAAAAAGGAAAAATCCGAATGCAAATATAAAGGCACCGACGGCGAATACTCAATTTCGTTATTGAACCCGTACCGCAATTCTTAATTTCATGGTAAGGAGGTGTACGTTTTAAATATGAACTATCTGCTTATGCAAAACAGTACCGACATATGCTTCATTAATTTACTGTCATTAATAAGTACTTATTGAATTCGAATATTGATATATGGACACTATATACACAGGAATTGGAGGCCGGAGGTGTATAAAGGACCGCAAGTCGATCCACTTTTCAGTCGGACCCTGATGATGGAACCAGTAAGAGTTCCGAAACATCACGGTATTACGCGAACCGACCGGAAGTTAGTGAAGACGTCGAGAAGTTGAAGTTGAGTCCGGTTTAGTATAGGAGGAAATCAAAGAATTATTAAATAATTTAGTCATATATGGCGGTAGTCTACCCTCCGGCCGGAACACCAGTACTACTCTATCACTTACGTACGTCACTCAACCTGACGTCCCGTTAGGTGATTTAACATTAAGGTTAGATCCTTGACGAGTCATTAATATGTCGGTAACTAGACGCCAAATTCCCTTACAAAACGATCAGAGAAGCAGTTGCTAATAACAAATTGTAGAGGGGCCTTGGGCTTGTCTCAGACAGCGGTCGGGTTTCCGGAAGTTTAGAAATAAATAAAACAAAAATGATTGCGATCAACGATCTAGCTATTCTAACAATACAACGTATGCAGTTTCAGTAGTAGTGGTAAAAATTAAATAGAGGAGGCATACCTATTCCTATCTAGGGTTATCGAATAACTTAACCAAACAATAAATGTTTTGCTGAAAAAAGAAATGTAATGTTCTTCCCCCTGAAACATTTAACTCTGGGTTGGATAATAATTTTCATTACATGGACAACACTCGATAAATTGAACTGGCAAATAAAAATATATTATAAATGATACTTTTTTCTCTGTATTTTTATAGGACGATGAGGTAGTAGTGCCTCGGTTATGTGCGTAAATTAGATAATTAGAGCATACTGAAAAAGTCGTTAACTTTACTTTTGTGAATAATCCGAGACAAAGTGCGGCACAAGTCTATAAACTTTCGTGTAAACACGTTCCCCGACATCCATGACTACAGTCCAGACTACAGTCATTAAGAAGGAGAGTCGTGATTTTAGTGTAGCAACATTAATGTTTCGTACACAACGCATCAGTCTAATGTTCCGTTACTAACGCGTCGTACAACAAATCGTGATGATTACCATTTTAAAAAAAGGAAATTCTTCGCCAGTGACGCGTGAAAAAATTGAATTAGTAAGCGAATAACACCAGAAACACCAGACAAACGACCTAGAACGCAGTGTTTAACCTTCAATCATTCCGCCGTAATCATTTATGAATTGCATTATAATGCAGGAATCAGTTTCTTCTCGGAGACAGGAAGCTAAACCAGTAGGCAAACTAATGATAGGGCAATGACGTCGGGCCTCGTTACGTCAGGTGTCAACAATGACGTAGTAGGCCGGCCACCAATAAGGAATGGCAAATTATATACGAAAGGATTATCGTTAAATGTTCGCCCATCACCTTCAACCCTGACAATTCGTTAAAATTCACTTTCAGTTCCCACACTCACATACCGGTACTGTGCTTCAGATAACTATATAACTGTAAATGTACGAGACGGTCAACACTTTATATTAATTTTAAAGGACAAATAAAACGGAGAAATATAAACATTATCGCGTCCTTAACGCAATGTGAATGTGTCAATAAAATGGTGTACTCGATAAGCATAATTATCGCAACAATTTGTGATAGTTTTATAATTGGAGCGAAAAAATGAGCGCTTGTAAGAGAAAGGTGCACAGGAACCTATTTCCATTTCCAAGAGTAACTGAACGTGACTCTAGTGAGTATTTGCGAGACACATTAAGAGAACCTTAGAATATGGTATTATGGCTTCCGTATGGTTCGTTTACTAAATATTAAAATATTATATAAAAATATACAATGTATTCAAATCTTAATTCACGACTTTGAATTAACACGAAAGAATAGATTTTGTATCTAAAAATGTACTAATTTTTAAAAAATATTTAACATGGGAATAACAAATATTTAATAACGCCTTCAGAACAGTTTGTAAAATTAAAACAAGTTAAGAAATAGTGTGCCAAATACTTTCCACAAGTTAAATAAACAATGCGGATTTTCTGGTGTCCACGTTTTACTAACCAAACCAATTTTCAATTTGATTTGATTTTCCACTCAATTTTTCCGTAAAATGTTTTCAACTATAACTTACAAATCTTTTTCGTGCCTAAAACAAGTTTTGTGACAGAAGGTGACACACGCTTGATTTACTGGACGTATATAAAGTTTTCAGTAAAGAATACCAAAGTTCAACCGGGTTGGGCTTGGCCTGTTGCCAGGTTGTGCAGCGGGGCCGGCCGTACCCTCGGGATTTTGAATTTTACCCTCGTAGAATATATAACCCGCGCGCGTATACGTTACCGGCAAAGATTCAGATCGAGATATTGTGCGAAACACCGAGGATTGCTTTTTTCCAGTTGTTTCATACGATATTTTTTAAAGCGCAATCACGTACTAGTGCGTTATGCGCGTTTATTTCGAGTTTCTTAATATTATTTTTTCGTTTTTTGGCACGGTTAGTGCAATCGATAGTATCGATGATACTTTTTAAACTGTATTTGTTTTCCTCGCAATCGAGCCTAATACCGATATGCCCAAGTTCACCTGGTTTGTTAGTTCTTATTCCCCTCTATGCTTGGGTTTTTTGCTTCATTAATTTCAAAATTATTTCATATTTCATATAATCCGTTATGTTTTTTCGTTGTTCCATTTCCTCCCGTTTTTCGACTTAATTGTACAGACAATATTCCATTTTAACTTCCCATCAGAATCGGACTACCTGTCATGACACTCGAGCGTTACTCCGGGGTGAAGTAGTAGACTGGTGAAATAGACAAGACAGTCTAAACATTTAAATTAGACTATCTATTTCGCAATGCAGTGCCAACTGTCGGGAGGACAGACACTACCGGCCGAGGGCGGTGGGGAAATGCCAGAGCAAATAGAGCATGAGCGACAGATCACGAATCGAGTTCTCGTTCGGCGGCCGATGTCCTTAATTGTAGCTTATCCTTTATGGCCGGGGGTGGGGGAGGAGGAGGAGGAGGGGCCACCCCCGCCAATTAAAATTAATCCCGTTCCGAAGGCCATCACGCCCGACGGTGAATTATGGCCCTACTAGCGGTCGTGAAGGAAAAAATACAGAAGTGCGGTATTTCAGATATAGTTTAGGTTTAAAACACTTTCGAAATGCGAACTCCGACTCTGGGAAAAGAGAGAGTCGAGGGGAGCTGAAGAAAATTCAATTGGAGGAGGTGAATTGTACGCGTTGGAAAATATAAGCCGGCCCCGTTGCCCAATCCGACAACGGTCTCCTTTGGCACACCGGTTTGTCACGAATACGGTTAAAATGTGCGGCAAAAAGTACGATGAATGATAAACGTTGAGAAAAACAATACGGTGTGACAACATGAAAACGATTTTCTAAAATCGCAATAATAAGCACCTTTTATGATCGTGGTGATAAAACTGCAACTGCTACATCCGATGAATCTATTATGAAAGTAATAAAACCGGAGAAGCTAATGGCTATATTAAAACTATCTGAATATCAATTCAGATTTACTACTGAATGTCAGGTGAATCGCAGGTGGTAAAACCTGTCTCAACATCGGTTTTAGAAAAAACCTGACAGCGGAGCGACTATTCATTTAATTTGAAATCTGAATTAAGCACTTACAATCAATCTTCCAATGTAGAAACTTAAACTAAAACTAGAAACGTCAGTATTATACCCGTCCGCAGATCAAACAGGAGGTAATAAACAAGGAGTTAAAGGCATATTAAATAAAAGACTTGTAAAACCATAAGACGAAATATTTCATTGTGGATAAAGGCCTATTCGTCTAACGAGCGAGAGGAGCACATCTCCGCGAATGCCAACCGGCTCTAAATTCAAAAGGTTGCCATTTCAAAAAAATTACCTGACTAAAGGCTAGTCCATAAAAAGAATGTTTAACATTTATAGAATACTGAAATATCAGCAGGAGATGTTCATAATGAGGCGGTATTGAGGAATATCAGTTCACTGGAAGAAAAATGTACTGTTGCCAACAACTAATAAGCGTAAAAAAGCCTCAAGGAAAATGTCTGGGATTATAAGAAGAGGAAACAAAGTAAAACATTTAAAATTAATGTTTCACGCACATTAAACATGATACAACATTCCGAAGTCGAGTTTAGAAGCGGTCGAAAAAACAAAAGAATAATTAGGATAATAATGTAGCAACTGAACAAAATAACTGAAAGAGTTTTCTTTATATAAAAACACGAATGGGTATCTTTACACGAATAATTAATACCCATCCAAGAAAACATTAATTACATTATTGAAATATAAATAAGAAAATAATCGGCTTTAACTGGCGCAAAAACTAATTGCAACAGCTGAATTTAAAATTACTGAATTGTGAAAATGGAACGCACGTTTCATCACTCATACCGATATGTAAAGTAACCACCCTGAATCGACTAAACTACTGGCTTAATGGCGTCCTAGGCAAGAGAGTGAATGGTCAACAGGTGAAACGTTAAGATACCCAATCTGAAGAATGAAAATGATACAGGAATTTACGGAAATTTCAGTAATATAAATTAATATAATAATGTAATATCTCTTCAAGTTCCCCCATTTTCATTCATAACACTATATTTCTATCGGGGTTTCGCCTTCACAAGGTAAGTCAGTTTCGTATCAGGAATACATCGAGGTGACGGCAGTTGAAATGCGTAAAAATATTATCTCATTATATGGAATACTTCTAGAAATCAAGATAAGCCGAAACCGATCTGGCTTAGGATCGAAAAAGAGAGAAAATTCCCTTGAAATACCAGGATATTTCAAGGAGGCCATTTTTAAATATTCATTCGCATTAATCAGCGGTGATATAAAATCGTGGTTGTTAAAGCGTTCTTTCTAACAGATAACCGGTGAGAGATTGACAAGCCGGAGTGGAGTCCAGAGAAAGAGATGTCTGGATTTTCAGAAGTGATATTTTATTCATTAGGCGGCCGGTTGGGAATGGGGAGCGCGATTAGAGGGGGCTCCCGCCGAGGCTCTCTAACCTTTCCGAATGAACCTGCACTCGACTAAACGATCGCCGGGCCCCCTTCAAAAGCAACACCCGTCGGCTGGCATTTCGCATGTTTCCGCTTCGATATAATTTGTAATTCAAAGACGACGTGACCGCCGAGTGAATCCGTCATAACTTCAAACGGGACGCCGAGTACGTACAATTTGTGTCTCCCACGTATCGATAAACGCGAACGAAAAAATAATCGACTGTTCACACTGCACAAAAATTGGCCTTAACTTAATGACTGATCATATCAGTTTCATTGAGCCATAAATAATTATTCCAAATAGACAACGTATATTTCAATAAAGTAAACTAGATCGGTTTAGTCAAGAAATTACTGCACGAGCCGGTTCATATAACCTGCGGACATTGCATTGTTTAAGGAGTATGTGCGATAAAGTGATGTAACACAATACTGCCTTGTCCTTCCAATAAGATTTCTTCATATGAAATGATCAATTATATTATTAAACTAAATTTTATTCCGTGAGACACTGCACACAATCAATTTAATAAAGTATGGGGAAACCAAATCAGAATAAATTTTTCTCACATTTCCCTTATATACTCTATAGTACAATTGAAAAAACAGTTCTTATGTAAATAACGCTTTTCAATTATATCCTTCAACTCCTTCTTTAAAGACTGACTAGAATATAGATTAATTCTAATACTCCATTCTTAACAAGAAGGGTAGAGCTATTACAGACACCTTATCTCTTTCACACGGTGGCCTCAGCGCAAACATCGGTAGTAATTCTTAACAGCGCAATTCCACATCGAAATGTCGGTTCCGCATAATTTAAAGCTAAGAGCCTGCGACCGAAAGGAATTTCATGCGAGTGCTTAAGCCGTAAGTGTTGGTAAGAAATGAGGGAGCGTGTAAATGGGCGCGCGTCCGACTTTATTCACATCTGAGACCGGCCCATTAACCTTGTCAGTTCAAATTCAATTCAGCCGTTTTAATTCTCGGCCGGCGATGGGATAGGCACGCGGTTATTACATAAACACCGGGGTCGGGAAAGCGAGCTCATCGCAAATACACGAGGCCTCCGCGGGACCTGTGTCAATAGATCATGCTCGGTGCGCCGAACGCCGCAGAGAAAAAAAAAGAAAGAAGGAAGACAGCGCAAACACGGTTAAGGGGGAAGCGTTTCACCGGTTAGAATAAATACTAGTCGACGCACAGTGACACTGAATACGAACGCGAGCTAAAAACGCTCACCATTTCGAGAAACTGTTAGATTTCTAGCGGGAAAATGCCCCGAACATTATGTAAGGACACGAGGAAAATGCGGTGTTAGACAACGCAATTAAGTCCCCAACGCATTCATCAATTATCGGGAAGATATGATTCATCGTGTAGAGAATCAATCCCAGGTTTTATAATACAATCATTCGGTTTCATATTAGATCTAATTTCATCAAAAAAGGTGGCATATTCCACTGAGTTTTAAGCACCAACGTCACTATCACTATTTTGTCTGATTAATTCAGATTTGTGTCTATTTATAGATTTCTGTCGAAGTATTTTAAACTGATAAAGCCGGCTTGGGGTTTGCAATCTTGTTCGAAGCTCGTGGTTTTGACGTTACCCTCGTAATTGGTATAATATGACTCAAAATTTAACCCCACTCTCAAAACCCCATCTCAAGTTTTTTTCTACTTTCACTACCATTGAAATACCGATTGCAGTCTGAAAAATATAACTGCATATTCAAGTGAACTAAATTTTGATACGGGTTGTCTATTTGAAGAAAAAATTATACGTTGTGTAACGTTATCGGTCGCCATCAGGTTTTACCAAATAACCCTGAACTTTCACAAATGCACGTAGACTGAGTAATTTCTATATAAGTAAACTTATTAAAGAGAATTACATAAGGGACGCACGCTTTAAAATAATTAATATTCTAGGTAATAACCGTCCCTTCGCAGTGCTTCTACTCCTCACGGTTAATTAGGGACACCGTGAGGGGGGCCTTCTGAGATGATGTCGACGTCATCGTGATTAGCCAGTTAATCGCCCCCATTAAATGCGAAATAAACGTGCAATAATTAATATTCTACGGGGAACTACTACTCTATTTATCAGAGAGATCAAAACGATTATTACCAATTGACCAAAACGTGTATAGAACTTGAAACCTTATCAGGATATCAAAAATATCGTATTTTATTCGCTATGAATATAACATTTCGAACACTGCATTCCAAACACAATCATTGAAATACAACGCCGTTAAAAATCTTAAACTTTCACGTTTGGAACATGAAGTGACTTTTATCTGAATAGTAATAAAAGTCCGGCAACGGTTACCACAGCATTTCTTTAAACCTTTATAAATTGTATAAATGTTAGAACGTACCGTACATAATGCACGTGAAAGGATCCCTATCTAAAACATAGCATTTCATCCCTCCGAATGTAGAAACAGATCTAATCCATCGTTCGCATAGTTTTGCTTGATCTGACATCCATAAAACAAAATGGTCGACATAAGTCTTAAGCGACGTCATAAAACTGAAAATGAAAGTCTTCAGAGGATTACCAATAATAGTACAATATTATTAAGAAGCTGGGAACTTTTAAAATAGGTTGCAGTACATAAAAAACCTCTGGAAATTAATAGCGAAAATGCTTAATACCGGAATATAATCTCGAATTATGGAAATAAACCTTAATCCATCGTCAGGCGGGCAGCTACTGACTGACAGCGGTCAGACGTTAACTGCCCTCTTCTGTAGTAAAAGTCGAGTAAAAAAAAGTAAAAAAGGTGACCTAGTTGAGAAGGAAGAAGTGATGGAGGTAATAGTGGCCGGCGGTGATTGTGGTTAGAGCCGGGCCCGGCAAGGTCGCTCTGTCCAGGCGACCGACCTCCTCCCACTTATTTGCATTCAATCCAACAGGGCATTGTGTATTCAACGAAACTTCACGAAACACACACACAGAACAGGGTCAAGAACAATGCGGATTCCGATCGTTTGTCCGTGTCTCCTTCTCTCTCTCTCTCTCCCTCCCTCTCACACTCTATCTCTCTCTCACCCTCTCGCCGTTTGTTCGGGGCCTATCGCTTTCCCTCCTCCTCTTTCCACAGCCTCCCCTAACGAGCCGGCTTTAGGAAATGCTGAGTTTTTTCTTTTAATTGTAGAGACGATTGGTGCAACTTCGGTGTTACACCATTCTGCCGGGTAGTAGGCACAACTGCGACAGAAGGAATACCTACATGTTTCTGAGAACTGTGTTCTTGAATTATCGTTATAAAATAGAAAATAAATCATACTGCGGGGGTAAGATGCTTCAAGAGCCTCAGAAATGCATACGTACGTCTGTATAATAATGTATAACCATAATTAGAGAAAACATTAAAGAAACGGTACAAATATGCAAATTCTGACAACGATGGAGTGTAACCACTTTTATATATAAGGTACTTGGAACTTGGAAATTAGTGGCTTTGGACGCGGATATGTTAACTGAAAACCATTGTTTGTGAAGATAAGACTAGAGACCACAGTCAGGATGACCTAGTGCCGGTTCATCAGAAGGTGGCCCTATCTGATGCGCATATCACATTTTAGGCGGTTCTTGAAGCAGGAAACCTTGTTCTTCCATTAAAATTATAACAAGTTCGCCCACACGAGACCTAACTTTTATCAATACGGGTAGGTTGGAGTGAGCCGGAAGAAATACCGATAATTTAAAACGTGACGAAATAATGATACAAATTGGAATAAAACACAATAACGCACATATACCATAAAGTTGTATATTATTAATATGGCAATTCCAGACGAACAATTTTCATCCCAGTTCCCTAAGCACGGGGGCTTAATAGCGATAGAATGCTAACAGACAAGCGGTACAAATACGAGAAACGGAGCTGCGGAAGAAAACGATAACAAGTAAAAGTCGGGCTCGTAACTACCGACAACCATTGCGGGACACATAATGGGGCGTTAACGAGGTCCTAGATTATGTCAACTATGCGCTCACGTCGCCACGGTTAGCGCTACGAGAATCGGACCCATTATTATGTAAATCGAAAACCGTTAATTAACCTTATTGCAAATGCCCAATTTCAACAGACTCTGTCCCAAGTAGTTTCAAGAAGCAGAAAGTGAGAATCAAAACAGAACTCATTTTTGGTACGACGGTCGAAAAATAAAATTTACAGTTAAAACAAATATCAATGACTCGACACCAATTCCAATTATATTCGACCACCCATACAATGGATTATTTATTAATTTAAAAATGTCTGAATTCTAAGATAAGCGATTCGCGTAATAAATCAGTTTAAACTGAATAAAACTATCTCATGATTCACTTAAGGCAGTAAGTTCAGAAAGGACCGAAATACGATTGACCCAAATCCTCATATTCAAATTCTTCCAAATGTCAACATCCAATCAACCTTCGTATTTCTTAAAAAATCCTTCTCGAAACCTTAAGAGGCACACGTTTTGACCGTCAACGCAAGATCATAATTCAATAACAGCAACAGCAAGCTCGTTATAGTGCAGAACATGATTGAAAAATGCGCATAAATCTTTTATAAAGATTTAAAACACATAGAATATAAAATGCATGCTCTCACGGCTCAGACAAAAGTAATTCTAGTCACATTAATTTTACTGTTATAATTAAAATTTTAAATTGTACTAAGTCTGGTATTTATCCATTGTCAATACAAAATTGCATAATATATTATTAGGATAACGAAAGAAAAATGCAGAATCGGTGTTACGAAGACCGGTGCAATTGTGCAATCCCTAATATAAGTTGCCACTGATACAATACAATGCTTATCAGTAAAAATCAATCATTCTTATAATCACGTTTTATAACGAATTCGTGTTTCACTAAATTCTAAGTCAACTTAGGGACTGTCCCTTATATATTCTTCGCTACCTATAGAATTTTCACGTATCAAATGAAATCGAAAAAGTTAGGTCGAATTTCAAATAAAATATTTCAAGATTATAATGAAACGGTCAAAAGGCGTCCAATCAATCAGGCTCAAGGTACTTCCTCGATCAGCGGGTTTCACTCGTTTTAAGAAAATCCGTTTGAGCCACCAACCCGTTTCGGCATCAATAAACACACGTCCTTACTTCAAACAAGTTCCCAGATGAGAACATCGCTAACTGACGTCAAAACAATGTTTCTCCTTCCTTCTTACAGGGAATAAATTATACGGTTTTAAAAAGATTTACAGAAAGAAAAAAAAATAGTGAAATGCGGATAATATAGAACGCCAAAGGGAAGGCCGAGTAGAAGCCGTACACAAAGAGCATCGTTAACCTTCAATTACCATATTATTATAAACTTATTATCAAAAACATATCAATTTTCCAAATTCTCACAATCTGGGAAACGAAAAATTTCCTATTGCAAATATTTAATAATTGACCGTCAATGAATTTACATCGGTCATGTATAATTCAAACCTAGAAAACTATAGAGTATTAAATTTAACAAAAAAACATGGTATTGCGAGTGAATTAAATACAGGCAATCCTTAAAATTACAAATTGATAGTTAAGAGTATCTTATTAATAAAACGCGTTTAAAATCAGGCGTGCGGTAAATGGAAATGTTAAGAATTTCGATTCATCACAAGGTTGAGATGAATGAATTTTACAATTAACCATTAGAAATGTTCGGCTAATTAATCCAGCAGTCTGACCCGTTTATCTGTGATGGGACAATAAGTGGCGATAAATTAACAACTCTCAAATGTTTATAAACCTCATAAAAGTTATACAAATTCTGGGAACCTCTTAGGGCACCATTTTCAGGCGTTAAATTCAGTCGCAGCCTTGGCTCTTTGCTGTAGGTGTTTATATATCCTGATTACCTCGGCTAAGGTACTCGCTAATTCACTTCGGATCACCTGAGTCGCTCCAACGTATTACCCGCAGACTAGTTAAATGAGTCATACTTGAAATTTCCTCACTTTTCTTTTTTCCTACGTGAATTTTCTTGTTTCTTCAATGATTCATAAGTCGTGTTGAAGTGAGATGACATTCAGTTTTTACGCCGCCGGACCCAAGTAAAATATCATTCGTGTTCTCTCTTCCAAAAATTCATCATTATGGCTTATTTACAATGAACTACAAAACAGTTATTCATACAGTAGCGATATACTAATTTTTTTTAAAATATAAAATCAAATAATTTTTGCCACGCCTACGTAGAAATTAAGTAATATCCATCCACTTACTGATCTGGCCTTAATCTACACTGGTTACGGCTTCTAGCCATCTTTAGTAGCGTACCGTCAGCAATATAGGGAGGTGCTTATAACGTCTAACCATAAATCATCCATCGACACTTTCACTTCACTGGTACTATGTTCCAGTAAAAACATTGATTGTGGGCGTAAGTAAATCGATAAATTAACCGACGACAAGAAGGAGAAACCGGTCTAGCTCGCAGCGAAAAAACCCAAATAACGGCGAATCGAACGAGCGACGACAAATATAAGTTTATATTACAAACTGCACTAAACCTTCTGCGTCAATTATGCCAACAGGTACTGAAGCAACACTGGGAAGAGATAATAGGTGTGAAACACACCTTTGCAGACCCGCAAAATAGGAATAAAATGATTTACATAAAATTTATCTAAACAAAATATTTCATTGCCCCGTACGAATATCGTAAAGCGTAGACATTTTCATGAAGCAGGAGCGGACAACCAAAGGTGGGACGTAATACAGAAATCCCGCGTTGTCTTGCAGTTAGCACCGTCAATTAGGACACGAAGATATCTCTGCAGAATACGACAAGATTGTTCTGAAAACATTGAAACGAGTAGGGGGTATAAGAAGGGTACTGTAGGTGATGTGTCTGTCTCCTCTCGCTGGTTAGGTCTTTTGCTAAGAGGAGACAGACCACATCACGAACCTACAGTATTCCAACCCCTCGCAGACCACAAAACAGGTATATCAGATAAGTATAAGGAGGGTATTTTTTGAGCAGATGGCCGGCGGGATGACCAAACTGAGCGGTGGGACAGAGCGCGGTGGTTTACTCCGCCGGCCAGTTCAAGGCAGCCCACTCACCCGGCGACACCCAATCTATGTTACCGGCTCACAGATGAAATCCCACCGCTTACCCACTCGTTAAAATCACCTCAGTTCTTATATTGTATCCCGACCGCATTATTACTCCTCTCATTTCTCTCTTCTCTCTCTCTCTCCTATCGCTTCACACAAAGCTGGATCGGGTTCAGTTGCTCCCCCCATCGCCCGCAGTAATACTAATAATAACGATGAGTCCCCTCTTATACAATCGCATGTTGTAACAATTACACCGTACGAGAATCCCGAGGGTAGTGTCCCACTTCCAAACGAGAGGTGCCGAAATATTCCTCTTCGTACCTAGCAACGCCCCAGCTTACAACTTTTGTTGTAACTGCGACATGAAACCCGCACACAAGAAACAAACAAAGCAATCAGAATCGAATATTATAATATCGACCTAGACACAGGCGATTTAACATTGTGGTTCCATTATGAAGTTTATAGTTGAATCGCAGCCTAATAATTGAATTCTTAAATTCAAAAACACGTTCCTTAGACCTCACCGTCTTCAAAAGTGATGTGGCCCAAGAACTAATTATTAGAAATGTTCTACGAGTTATTGCTTGAAGTCTTCATATTTTACTTCCATAAAAATTACAATAGTCACAGGTTGTATTCAAAACGATAAATAAATATATGCAAGTAGTTAGTAGATATCGAAATGCTTTTACTGAATCCAGGCTGACGCATTCCCGGGTCCGAGACGACGAACAATGATTTCCAGAAAAATCCCCAATGAATCACACAAATGTGGGTAAGGACAGATCCTAGAGGCACAGAGCAATTTGACTTCAGGGTTAACTTAAGAAACGATATTAATCATAAATGCAGTGAACCGTCAAACAACGAAGATATGAATTAACGTCAAAGTCTGATTTATTCCGCTAACCCACTAAAGCTTGACGTACCGAGGGTGCTGGGGTTCCCGTTAGTATTTTCTTTGAAAAATAATTTGAATGGACATTCTCAGAATACGAAAGTAAGAATATATATATATATATATATATATATATATATATATATATATATATGTATGTGTGTATGTATATAAACTAGGAGGCTAATATTTATCCTAGAGTCACATCTACAGTTAAATAAAAGCTGTTTATGACCCATTTTTGAATTGAATACTTCCATCGAAAAAATGATTCCCGAACTCTACAATTTATCATAATTATGGTACGCTAGAATAATAAACATGTACGTAGTATATAAATTATATACAAAGAAAATATAAATCTTACTAACATATAACCAACAATTTTGTAAGCGATACAAGAGAAAACCAATAACCGACGATAGCTTTAATTTCTATAGCAATATAAAAGACCTACACTACATCTTAAGAACATACTCCGAACACGCCCAACCACAAGTAGTAAATGTTAAAAAAAAATTACAAACGCAGGTTACAGTACACAGCATATCGGCTATGTACGCGCGCCAACAACGAAATCCGATTACAAAAAGTTCGTTCGATAAAAAAAAATTTACCGTACGCTCCATTTGCTCCAATTATCTATTTCTTCGTGACCCACCTTGGCAATTTATCATTAAATATCTCTCCGGTTCAGGTAGGGCGCCGCTCGGTTGCGACACTATTGTTGGCCCCGACTCCCTTAGCTCTCTTAAGGAAAGCCACTGTCGGTTGCCGGATAAAACCAGATAATTGCGCCCAGTAAAACGCGAGTCTCCGCTGCGATTGTGCCCAACCACCGCGGAAGTACCCGGCCTTCCTACAGAAACGCTCCAGTTTCACAACTAGCCGCGTACACAAATACAAAAGCGTAATTATTGGTGCACAGAGATATCGGTAGCGAAGATAAACGGTGGATGAATTTAATCAGACCGCTCAATCGCTTTTGCGAACCGCGATTGGGTACAGGAAGCAATAGCTCAGTTTGAATTTCCTAGTCGTCGTGGAACAATCATAAAAAAAAAATCTAATTCTAACTATGTATAATCCTATGGACGCCTGAAAAGGAACTGTATTCGTTGTACACAGGAAATAGTTGAACCATTTGAGTTAAACTCAGAAATATCCTAACCTGAGTCCACTATCTACAGGTGTATAATAAGGTACCCGTCAACTTCGTTTTATCTGTGAACACGCAACCGCCCGAGATCAAAGTAGTGGGCAGACCGAAGTATATCGAACTATAGTAATTCAAGAATAAAAATTTAGTTCAATATGAGACTAATATTAATTAAACAGTATTTAATTAGTCAAAGTATGATTGATTTAAAAATTAACTGCAACCGTATTTTTTGAAGATCTTGTACGCTTCTTCTGCCAGTATAACATTTTTTCAGATTTAGCTTCCAGTGAAAAAAAAGATTAGACAGTATAAAACGAGACTGAATTATTACACCTTCATTAAGAGAATCACTACCACACCTTTATACACTGTATTCAAATGAATATACCTTCTATGAAAAACAAAGAACATTAAATGTAAATCCTGAGGAAAAAGAATTCATAAAACTGTACACTATGAATTTTCATTATAACGATCGAGCCAACAAACGTCCTCGGAATTAAAACCTGTGGAAAAGAAACAAAGTTCGGGAACGTCATTTTTCTTAATAACACGGTTCATCATTTGCCTGCTGCGACCTTGGCAGTAACAGTATTTTAGTTTTCATAAAACGTCTCTCCTTGTGAGATCTTTCAGGCTGTAGGCTAGCCGGTTTCTTCAATATGCTGATCCTATCCATCATCATTATAAATTACTGCAATACGCCCCCACCAATTAATTTTCCTATATCTGAAGAATGATCTCGTAACATGAGTACAAAAAAAGTTCCCAAAATTTAAGAACCTATGAGTCTTACAACTCACGTCAAGGACGCAACTTAAGTGTGCATAAGTTATAAATGTTTTACATATTGAAACTATTATGGAGTAGATAAATGCTAATTTGGTAAATGCCCTTTGCAAGAAAAGAGATTTGTAGGTAGGTAGCTCACTACATTGCTAACTTCGAGAAGATCGGTTGCGAAAAGTAGAAACCGGTCTAGCATAGGACCAAAGTAAGCGACCGCGAACATAAGATGAGAAAAGTAATACTATTAGTTGAGAGAGAAGACAATAAACACGATAAAGTACGAGAGAACTCAACAGCCTCTAGGGTGGTGCATTTCAAATTCAAATGTAACAACACGTCGCGGAAATAACGTTCGTGTTAGAGTTACACGCGGCAATAAAGTGCACAGAAGGGGTGCCGCGAGACAATTTCTGTCCGCAATGTATAAGTGAGGACAGTAGAAAAAAACAACCTTCGACAAAACAGATCCGCGCAACAGGCTCGGACAGCCGGCTTGAAAAGTTGTCGAGCCTAGAGGCGGCATCGCGCTCAATCGCGGGTATCTTCCTACCGGCGCGGAATGCGCGGTACACGTCGCCGACATTCAAGGGAACTGAACCGAACGGGGATTATACAAAAGACGCGTGTTGTGCGCAATGGAGACGCTTATAAAAAGCAATAGGCGATAGGAAATAAAAGTGTTTACACAACTTTATGACACAGGTAGTCGCCAACGCGACGGTAAATAATTTGCATAATCTCAGACAGACAAGCCAGGAATCCGTGCCGATATACGGATAGATGATTTAAAAACAATTTTAAGAGGTATCAAAATGCCGTCGAGTAATAGCGACGACTTTGAAACCGGGAGTCTCGACCGGCAGGGAGATGACCCGGGCTGGTTAAAATTCCCATCCGTTCGGGGACGTGCGAGGACGGCACGTCCGTTGGCACCGAAAAGGCCGACTGGCAACTGAAAATGGCACTATTTCAAATAAATATGTGTTAAGGTCCCCTCTCCCCCGGATCATTTTCCCATACTTAAATCAATATGCAAATATAAAAAAAAGGAACCGCGCACTGTCCGCGTAATGGGGAACGGTGTCGCAACTCGGGTCCGACTTGCCAGAGAGCCAAATGTTAAGTAAGTGCCGAAATCGAGTTTTAATTATTTGCGCCCTGTCCGATAGGACGAAATTATTCGCTTACGATGTTATCATACTTGAGAGTGAGAACTGTCTGTTGTAAGATTCTGAGAATCAAAAATTGTATCTATCATTCGATTTACAGTTACACTGGAGGAAAGTAACCACATTTCAATATATATGCGGTTAATTTGTAATTTTTGCTGTGAAACTATCGAAAACTAAAATATACTAATGGTTGCATCACTTACAATAAAGAAATGTAACCATAAAGGTATATATTGCAATTTGTAGAATAAGTTTGGAGAGATTGATACATCAAAGTTCAGTGCATATTATTCATTACAGTATTTATGAGCAGGCTATCACTATTTTAGCAAATTAGTGATACAATCCACATTTTGGATCCACTAAAGGATCCGACACATTTATAAATTCTCACTGAGGTGCATCAACCAATAAAATTAATCGAATAAACATTAAATCTGATGGGAGGTGCCCATAATTTCAGCCTGTTATGAAACATTATGATTAAAATACGGTGGCAACAGGATCGGGCGTTGCTGACTTGGAATACAGGCTGTAAATCAGAAGGGAAAGAGCGGGCATTAAAGGCGACTGTATAGCCGAGCCCAAGATGCTTAATCCGTTAAGCTCCAACTGGCGTCACATGACGGTGTTGTGAGAGCCCTTATTAAGCATCTCCCGTTTGTCTCCACTCAGCCTTCACGCGTGATACAAACAAAAAAACCTACAACAAACTCCTAGATAAAAGCCTACAACAGCCCTCGATAAAAGCCAAATCTGACATCACACTTTTACCCCAAAACCTCTATTGGTCACAGAATAGAGGTGCCGGAAGGAGACGGATTATACTAGTTAGGCGGAAATAAAGTAATGTGTGTAAAGTGTGTGAGTGAGAACCTGTGAGCTAAGTGGGAGTATATGTTGAGTACAAGTCGCATGTACACAGCCCAATAGGGCCTCAAGAGCACACTGCACCAATATCAAGTGTCGTGAAGTGATCACAAGTGGCGTGGGTTCCCGAGGTTTTGAATATATGTCCCGATAGCATATTTTAAGCTCCAAGTAGTATTTATGTTAATAAAAGTCGAAAGGACAGTCTATATATAACTTATATTATACAAGTACATGTTAAAATATACAAAAACATTACTACGGACAGGTCCAGAAACAAGCGAGGAAATAATTTTAATAAATGTATGACTGGGAATGTTGTGTGTTCGATTCGAGTGCAACCAATTTTTTAAAAATATTATTAAAAACCGAATTCGAATCACGGTGTAATAGCACGACGTTTCCTTAATTATCTCAGTTAGTCGAAACCAGTTTAAGTTCCGCCAAGGAGGCGTCAACGCCTCGAAAGGGACATCTGAATTCCTTAAATAGCCACACGAACCGATTAGGAATCGAGCGAAATGTCGATTCCGAACACTGCGCACGATGGAGGCCAGAAGGACGCGGAGACTCTCCGGTGCGTTTCTAAGATTTGTGCGTCACCAAAAAATTCGAGTGTCACCCGATGTCGTTTTCCTCGGCCCCGAGGGTCCTTCCCAAGCGGGAGTCCGACCCCAAGAAACAAACGAGGCCAATCGGCCGACGCGCTGGCCAATTGGAATTTCAAAGAATCCACGCGTCCGTTAAACGCCGCATCCAGCGACGGGGGCCCGCGTTTTTCCTATAAGATATTTATTTCAATAACCGACCGAACGGGGCGCGATTGCAAATATTTAAGTCAGGGACATCTGATTTGAGAAGGGGAGGGGGCGCAATCAAACGGACATTTGCCGAGTTTTCTTCGGCCTTCGGATATTCCCGCCCAATAGAACGCGAATCGAATCCCACGTAATTGCAACTTTATAGCCCGACACCGGAGTCGTTGCGCCCCGCCGAGGGAAATGCAATCGTCCGGCCCAACTTACATTACAAAAGTAGTTTTTGTGCCCGGCTCAAGCCGCTCTTTCACAATTCGGTTACCCGATACGACGACTGTGCACCGGATCTCTTGTTGCCGATCCGAAATTATTGCTCAACGCAATATGTGAAACGCCCGGGCGAAACCGTACGTTCTTCAGAAACATTTATATTGTCCGAGGAAATTAGGTGGGGCTTCGAAATGAAACTGGTCTAATTATTCGACATTTTCGGAAACTGGGTGGGGGGAAAGCATGATTAGGTGTATAACTTATAATCTAACGCGGTACAAAATATAATAATTAGTATAGTAATCATGATCTCCGGGAACTACGAGGCTACTTGCTCTCTATACTCCATTTTCTTCAAAGTTTCGGCTTTACGCCATCGTCAATATCATTCCATATCATCCGTCCATACTTTCACTGTACTGGTACCATGATTGCGGGTGTACGTATATCACTAAATTACTTGGACGCAAAGAAGCAGAAATCGGTCTACCTTGCAACGAGAAAACCCAAAAATAACAACATGCACACATCATCACATATTGCGTACCTTCTGTGTTAATTAATTTAATATTTCGTAAACGGGGACTATATCAAATGTGCGTTCGGCAATGTCACCCGACAAATCCTACGTGCAAATAGGTACATGTTGGAATAACGAAATGAAAACATTAAACAGAAACAAAATAATTAGTGAGACGAAATCAATAACAATTTGAATACAATCACTGTGAATATTTATGAACCGGTTATAACAAGTTACAGACTCGTATGTTGGGTCCCTACAAACAGGTACAAGTGAGAAAACACACTAACGTTGCCAAATTGTACGACAGCATACATAAGTTCTGAAGGTGAAATTACGCTCGCGGGGAATTATTAATATTAATAAAACTTTAATTCCATTAATTCCAGTCAAATGAGAATTATAAATTCGAGACCTAATTACGACTTAAAGCAATGTTCGGTTATAAAATTAATAAGAGCACGGAGGTCAGGAATGAATCCTGGCCTGAAATGAAAGGGAAAAATTTGCATTTTTCTGAAAGGTAACTGTCGATTCAATTACAGTATGCAAATAAGTGTTCCGAATCGTTTCTAGTTCGAATAAACAGATCGAACAAACGCAATTCCTTCGAAAAGGGTAGGCCAACATCGGGAAAAATTGGTGAATAAATAGAATTCAACGAATATATAGAATTCACGTTTAAATTACCTAGAAATCAGAAAATAAAATTGTAATAATTGAAGATTAAATTAAATTCAATAGGAATGTACCTCTTTAAGTATACTGTTTAACTTAACCACTAGAGTACGAGTGCCGCTGGAACAAAACGTGTATTGTGTATAATTTATTTATTATTAATTTTTCAACATGTATACACGCACGCCCTTAAGAGTAGGAAGTTTTAAAATATGGACTATGATTCAATCTTCTGTCGATCCCTCATATTAATTTATAATGCTTTAATGGGACGCATTAAACCTACTGTGATACAGCGTGCTTAGATTTCGCACGAGTGTAAAACGATGATCCCACTTCAGAAACCGCAATTGTCATCCCCGTTGACCTACTCCTATTACGCAATTAGCGTGTACAATGAAATAAAACAAGCGGACGAGCTAATTACAACAGGGACAGTGTATAAAAAGATGAACTAAGTAAGATATCAGTGCATATTTATGGCCACAATTAAAATATTACTGATCCTGAGTTTTTTTTTATACAAGAATACAAGGATCGATATTTTTGCACTGGATGGTGACTGTTTCTTACATTATGCATATTTTTCTTTTAATGATATATATTAATTACATAAGTTAAAATTGTTAATTCCGAAAATTACGTAACGTCGGTAGCAGGTAAACAAATCTACCTGTAATATATAGTAACTATCTGTCTCGTATCCAATGGGCAAAGTGAACACAGATCGTGCATGTCCTTGTTATGCATAATTTCCAATTCTTATTCCCGATATTGGAACACGTGTGTTTCTTACTACACTGACCCCCTTCACGCTTCACCGCACTTCGAGTCCTGGGTCACCGGGGGTATAATGATTTTTTGTTACTATCCTTGAAGAAGAAATTTCGATTTCCACTCGAGGATTTATAATTATTTTATAGCCTCGGAGGCAACACATAAATCCGTACTCCATTTTCTAACGGTAATAAAGTAAGAGATTACGACTACGCATGGATGAACAAGAAGGACGAAAGTGGGAATGAAGTAGTGTTAATCGAATTGACCAATCGGTAATAAAGATTTATCGTTATCAGCTTTCTTGAAGGATGTTGCGGCCACACGTTCACACCCTAATATCTAAATACGGGTCCCACTGATTTTTTTAATTACCTAATATTTATTGTCCCCCTAATATTACAAGGAATGAAATTGTTCCCAGGGGACGACAGATAGGAGAAATTATGAACTATATATTACTTATATTATATTAATGACTTACCACTAAAGATGAATTAAACCAAAGGAATGGAGAATTGACACTCACCTGAAATCAAAACAACTATTATTAGTATAATACAATAATTGAAATTCTGACTAAATGAAATTACAACAAACAATAATATAATCATGCACAGGGTAACTGCAAAACAAGCCATCACTGCAAATAAAAGTAAATATAAAATAATAGTTTTCCATAAATAACTTTAAAAATTGAATAAAAAGAAATTATCCAGACATTTTACTTAGAGTCAAACGTTATTATTTTGATAGGGAATGTATGCCATGATTTGAAGAATTTTTGTAGAAAAGAATACTGTTTAAAATATTGGCTCTGATAAAATTTGGCTCGACAAACGCAAAATGACACGGCAGGTCAACAACACTGCCTACGGTTGGCATCGACCGTACGCATGAAATTCGGTAAGACAATTCAATCAAATGTATTATTATTGTAAAATTAGATCGGAATTTAAGGATAGAGAACGAATCGCCACGCAGTATTGAGAGCTACATTTTACTGAAGTTGAAGCACCTACAACGCTAAAACTGGGCAGACAGGATGCTTCATCATCAGTCGAAGTGCTTTAGTAATCGATTCATGCAAACCGCCACGGAACCTCTCGAATTAGAGAATCCGATTCTCGCGAAAGAAATATAAAAGGAGATTCATGCAGAGCGGGGCAAGACGAGTTGCAATTATCGGCCGGGATATAATTCGCGGAATCAGGAGGGTCCGGGTGGGCGGTATGGCGGAACAAAAGGGGGAAGAATGGCCTAGAGGTCCCCTATCGGCTGGCCGTAAAGGCAGAACGAGCAGAAAGTCAGAGCAAAGGTGAAGGCCCCACCGAGCAAGGGATTTCCCGTGAAGCGGCCAGAAACACTAAAGGGCGAGTCGGCCGGCAAAACGCCAGAGTTATGCTACACGCTACTTGAAGTCAAAAATTATTTATTTATTTCAGCGACCGTTCTTTTTGGCCCAACTCGGAATAATACATCGTGCCAACACATTCCGACCGTTTTCCGAATTTTCTCCGCCTTCCGATGCTTACCGGAAATTAAATAATATTGTTTTAAGCTTAAGACGTTAATACGTGGGGCCAAGAAGTTTGTAGTCATAATTGTATTCTTACGGGATTACTATGACGAACGTTATTTTCGACATATTGAGCTCAACGCGGAAAATCAAAGACCATATTTCGAAACATATTTCAGTTAGTTTTGTAGTATTAGTTGACACACGACTAAACAGGTTAAAAATATATAGCAATTCATAATAATGGTTAATAGTAATTTATATGGGTATACCGTGGAGGATGCTTAACCTTTCGAACTCGATCAAGAGGTCAACACGAAGAATATTATCTATCTGAATAAGCTACATAAGCTTCAATTATCATAATCACGCAATCAACGTGGCCATGGATTATCTGATTCTGCTAAGAGATGTAATCCAAACTTCTTTTTAATACATACATGACAAAACGGTAGTTTACCCATTACTATTTCTTCATACTGATAATAAAATATTATGATATGACATGGGGGGGTAATAACTTATACATCCTTAAGTAATACTTTTTGTATAAGCTTAGTTTATAATGACCTGTAGAATAAGCACAAAATAATAAAAAAAGGACCTCATCATGAGCCAAAATACTGTTTTTATAATACATTAAAATACATATTATAATAACGTAAAATGATTGTACGAAAAATGAAAAATGCAAGTCATTCTGAATTCGATGACGGTATTATAGCCCGTGGCTTCTCCACCTCAGAAACAATTCAATACTGTAATCAAAATAAACAAAAACTGCCAGAACTCTTGAAAAAATAAATGATCCTGAAGCATTCATCCTATCGCGGCTACAATAAGTTAAAGCGAACAAAAAGCAAGGCGAAACCAGGGTGAAGGTCGGAGGAACTTCGGGTCAAAAAACGTTTTTTTCTTATTTTTTCATATTCTTTTTAAATAATCCCATCCCATTAGCGCCCACGTGATCGGCCAAATCGAATCGTGAACTCTGCGCCTGGATTTCCTAGAAAATGAAACCTTCGAAGAGACAAACCACACATTTACAGCCACTTATCCAGAACCGGATTCGAACAGAAGTATTCCTCGGATTACAATTTTAGATTTAAACATACTGAGGTGTTATTGTGCATTTCCGTGAACATCATTTGGGCGTTAATTAATTGCCTTGGCATCTAATTATGTTAATCTTAATAATAGTATTCTTCGCATACAACGGTAGACGGAATGATGGCTGGTAGCACCTTGAGCACCCCAACCTCATATTTCAGATTCTTGACTTTTTAAACTGATTTTTGCTCCGTGTTTTCCGTTTCATTTCGATTCGGTAATCCTAAGGTCACTAGCGGTTTCTCACTATCATCACACTTTCCATCAAGTATCCTGTCAGCACTATCATTACAATGTTACAATACTGTCATATTAATGCGAACATGCGTCGAAAAGTTTTAACCGTCCTGCAATGGTTCGTGTACGGTACATAATTTCCTAAATTGGTAGCAGGACAAGCGAACGAATACAGTTCCACAATTCATAGGCAATATTCCATTATTACGAGGCTCAATCAAACAAAAGTCATATCGAAGTTCTTATTGGCAGTTTTCTGTGGTTACAGGTAGGCGGCGTTGCGAAATAGTCTCCGCCGTAATACTCACGGCAATTTCGACAAAATAAGTGGAAGTTGAAAGTGCGTTTACCTATTAGACTTCCATTGAGTAACGAGGGACACAAGGTGCAGGCTATTCCTATCGTAAGTATCAAGTCGATAGGTTTCTCATTATTGAAAATAACACCAACATTCTCCAAACAGAGACGTGCACCTCGTTATGTGAGTTGTCAATTTGTACGCTATAGTTAAATGAGATACCTGTATACATTTTTTCATTCCCTGCCAATTCTTATTTATTATAAATTCTCATTTCCTTTTTTCACGTATATTATAATTAAGGTTCATAACAATAAATAATTCGAAATAATAATTTTATCCTACTCGCGCTATGGCCCTAAAAGTCCTAAAAGCGCCCTGGCTATTAACAAAATAGAAAAACTTTAGTATTTTAGGAGGATATTTTAATCGGTAACGCATGAAAAAAAATGTATCCAAACTATTTAGCAAGTTTGTTACTGCGTAAAACTGAGAGCCCGTTTCGATAGAGCGCTATTTGGATTTGGTACGGGTTCGGGGAGCGGCACTGAATACAAAACGCCGATAATGGGGGGGTTGCTGTGAAATAGTTGTGCGACACAACCACCGCGGATGGCGCAACGCGTGGCCATTGTCGGACTGCCAATTAAATTAGCGCCCCCCCGCAACTGGAGTAGCGCCGGCCCGAGGTAAATAGTATGCGCGCTCCGAAATGCGACTGGTGAAATAACCTGGCGTCGTTGTTAAACCCGAAGAGATGAGTGCCGCGATAGCGCAGACGATTGTCTTCTCTTGCCATCGCCGTCAACCCCGGGTCGTCGGCGTTACAAAATTTAGCCCAAGAGATCGGCCGATAAATATTCTAAACTCAATTGAAAAACGTAACTGAGCGCTGTTGCGGGAGATCGATGAATGGCGATACGGGTTATACGCAGCCGCCCGACCCCGGTGCGGAAAACTGGTGTGGAAATTTCCAACACGACATTAATCTGAGTTATATCCCTAAAATAGATTCTGGCGTCGTACATTTGTATTTCGATATGCCCTCTGTCGCTTTTGTAATGTTTCTACATCACGAAAAGCGCTGCTGATGATGGCGAGAAGGGATCTCGAAAGAGATGTTATTCTAAACCCTCGCTGAACCCTTTTAGCTGACAAACCTTTGAACTCAATAAAATTTTCCTATGCGGGTAATTTTTAATGGGAGGGAAAAATAAATTTAATCAATTTTGCTGCGAACTGTCGTCGTTTATTCTGTGGCTAGGCCGGCGTTCATGTTTTCACCTGCGATATTTTATTGTTAAACACGCGATTAAAATGTTGTTCACATATCGGTGGGAGCGGACTTACAACACATGACGAAGTGGTTTCTCGAGGCGAAACAGCATTAGGATGGATACAGGTCATATTTACAATGTATACACGTAAGGATAATGACCTCAATGTGTACCGTTCAAATTAAAATGTTGATTCGAAAAGGAGCAACGCTTATTTAAATAAGAAAAAAAGAGGTATTATTCAAAAAGGAAAAGTATTCTTAAAGCACAACGCGTGTGTACTAACAGATACATTTCTTTTGATAAACCATCCATAAGGTATCATTTTATAATGAAATATTCTGTCATGGGATAACATTATTTCGGTGGCTGAGGGTTTAATTATTTAAATGTAATATTACAATATATCTCTCGAATTGCTCTAGAAAAAAGTCGTGAACTCAACCCCACATATACGAAAACAAAACCTAAGAAAGGAGGATTTCGTATTAAAATTATATTTCCCTTCATTCGTTACTCTTACTAGCAATAGTGTCTTGCCAAAATAATTTTTCCTTTTATCAATAATAAAAATATAAACAGTTTTAAAATATTGCAATTGGAGCAGACACTTAATAAGCAACAACACCGTACGTCATCATCAAAGCAGGTTTGGTTATAAGGCCAAGGAGAGGGGAAAGAACTGAACTACTGGTGTTCACTGCCACTACGTTACGCCGTCGAACATTATATGAGGCGAGGGGGGCAGGGGGGAAAGGCGAGTCGTAAAACGCGAGAGAGGGGGCGGGTTGGGTAGATAAGAACGGTTGACAAATCTATATACGCTGTCCGTATTTAGCGTAGTGGGCCGAGTAAAAGCAGCCGACCTTGCCTCCCGTGTCTCTCCGATGGTGAATGTTCTTGCCACAATATCGTGCAACATCCACAGGGTGGAAACACCCGCGGACGAACCGAACCCCGTTGAATTGGCGAATTATTCCAGCGTGCCCCTTAGAAGGGGTCTGTAGACCCGAAGGTTCAACCGACCAAGTGTCCACTGATTCCCATTCCCCTATTGTTATTATTGTAAGATAATTATGTACCATCCTGTAGTTTTTTCAGCCTTTTACTTCATATATTCATGCACAAATATATAAAGAAGATCTATATAAAGAGATATATGAAGAAGAAGAAATTATGAAAATACGGTTTTAAAGACTAAATCTATCGAAAGAAAATACGATCTTATGTATTTCCACAAAGCTGTATTTCCTGCTGATATTCAACTAAGCTTAATCCGACTTCTATCACCGGCCACTTTGGAAATTGTTGTGCGTTTTTCCTACAAGAGCATAAAGTATAAAACGTTTCAAAGGAATTTTGATTTTACGGTGTCCAGGTGTTCCTGTGCGGGAACATTACCATTCTGCGTCCTCTCTGAGCATTCGTTTTCGGAAGCATTAAACGGCTATATAAAATTCAAGGAGTCCTGAGAACCGGTCAGGAGTTAGTAGTAACCCGCATTCAAAACACTATCTGTGATGAAACCGGACTGCAAGTCACTCGGCCTGTTGCTACTGAAGATTGTGTGCGACCGAAACCAGTCTAGTAAAATACCAAACCAGCGAGAGGAGACGGAAGATCGAGAAAACAGAAAATATACACTTTTCCACCACATCTTGCACAAATCGAACGGGGAATAGGACACCGGGGGCAAGGGATGTGGTTAGAGTCGGTTGACCATGCGGCTCTCTGTTCGAGGGTCGTGGCGAGAAACCGAAGTCGGCCATCGGCCTTGGGCCGGCGCCGCTTTAAGCTCGGCAGCCAATAAATTTGGGGCCCCGGCATATTGCACAGCAGGAAGCGGTCACTGGGAGAGTCCTTCCAATGGGCGATAATCCGAAGGCTTCATTTTTAAACTGTCGTCGTGTTAAACCGGCAACCTTGTGAATGAACGCCGGCACCGGGCGCACCGACTCTCCGACACAAAACGGGGTATTACACGGGTCAAATGAAGAATTTACACAATATCGACGACCATAATCCAGAATGCGGCCTTCAAACGTTAAACGTACGGTGCAACCGTCACGTTCGCACAGCACCGGTGCCGACCTCACCACTAAGTCAAGTACGAAATATAACCAAACGAGAAAACTACTTAACAGAAACTTAATACGGAAAATACAAAATTAAATTTTCCATACTTAATAACGTTATCATCACATGTTCATAAAAAATTTTATTGTCAGCAAGAAATGATGTATTCCAGAAATGTTAAATATGAACCAAACATTCTATGAGTCTCACACCAATAAGTACAACTATACTATACTAGGTAATAATATACTATACTAGAAAATATCCTAAATACATTATTATGATTAAGTAATAAGGATCGTTCATCCTCGACGGTTTTAATAAATGAAACCGATTCATGCTTGTATCTATGAAAGGCCATACTTTTATACATTATTATTTGGTTATTTAGTATAATATTCCGAGATAGGTAATTTTCGAAAGCTCCAGCATTGTAAATTACAATTCATATTTTAGCGAGTCATAACAAAGTGACATGTGCACGAAAGTAAAACCAGGTCTGAAGTATGTGACATTTGATTCGAAGTATAGCGGCAGCATGATTGGATTGCAATTATGCATACGAATATAAATGGCGGCCGACCGACGCAATAACTGGTAGAACTGCACGCTGAATAATTAGTTGCAATAAACTGAATAAATCGTCGACCGGTGGGACAACTGGAAATGAAAAACCTTTAATCGAATCATTTTAAGTTGCCTAATAAAAAGAACTGCCGGCGAAATAACTGATCTGACCTATCTCGAAAGGAGCAATTCGAAACCGCTGAATGATACTGCCCTCTATCGACCGACAGAAGAAAAGCATAAAGCATCAACGTTAAGTTTGCGATAGACTCAACGATGAAATATTCTTGTAAATATAACAACACATACAACCATAATTACAATACCATTAACTTTGCTATTTACAGGATTCAATAAATAGAAATGTTCACGAGGAATTGGACAGGAAATTGCAAGAGTGATAATTAAAATGAAAAATGATAAAAGATTTTTTATTTCTACATATCTTTGCTTTACTCGATCTTGTGTAATTTAGAATAAAAATACCAACACAACATTACTTGAGCCAGCTAAGTCAATAAGACTCTCCATATTAAAGGGGTTATCAACTGTTCCTATCGAACAGAATCTAGTTCAAGGGACAATTAACTTGATACTTTGTACAAAAACAGAATACACAGAAATGACAATCACAGTAGGAACCTTGCTTCTAATGGGGGCGGATGCATTCTTATCGTAGGATCCAGTGATACTGTTGCTGGAAACGGGTATCTCAATCGTGAACTGTTTCTCGTTTAAAACAGTCACTACAGAAAAGGGAGCCGTTATCAGAATGGAGACAAGCAGTTCCTCCCGAACGTTGATTACGAGGCTTATTATCCAGCAATGCAGCTCATAAACTGTGACCAACTATTTTACATTGTACTTATTCTAAAAATATGTTCCCTCCTTCATCCCCTAGCCGATAGTGCGAAGCGCTACTGACGTAGTTCACCCACGAACCAACATTATTTTTACTACAATCAGGTTGATAATTCCAGTTATAACTATGATCCTCCATGCGTAAACGTATTAAACTAGAAAATAAATTGGAAGTAATGTTTCCCAATAAAATATAAAACAGGAGTACTCCGCTTAGTGAATGAATCACTGCAGACACGCTTTTTTATTTTTTTGTTCAGCTATGTCCTTAAGTTGTAACGCCCATAAGCGGTATTCAAGTTCACAGTGAGCGTAAGCAAATAGCCCGTAAGCAGCGAAGGAAGTCGAAGATTTGCGGAAACGTCTGGAGTCTGCCTGAGTCGATCTATAAAGCATTCCGTGTACGGTCAAAAGCAATTGGGCTCAAAGTGAAGCACAGATGGGAACGGTGAGGGCCACCGCTCAGTAAGCGCTGACAAGACGCTTTCGGGGCGGACCGAAGCGTGACAACGACTTCTGGAAATACGAGACCGTTAAAGGAGTTTAAACTTTAACTTGACCAATCGTCCAACCGATTCCGGAACAGGAATAGACCGAGGGGAGACAAAAAAAAGAACAAGATCAATTAAAGAGGAGTTCACCTCAAGAACACCGCGCGGGAATATAAATCAGGCCTCCCTTACCGGGCATGTACACAGGCGCATGGTGTGGGCAAAATGTGCTGAACGTTCCGTCTCAAATAACAAATATGTATTAAATACGAAACGCCATTAGAGCTCTAAATCACATTTTCCAAATTAATATCAATGTCAACACATAAATTACAGGAATGATGACAGTTCTTGATGCTGTAATTTGAGGAGGTCAAATAGACGAGTGGAAACGAAGAATGTTATAATTTTTGAAACACTTTTTATGTTTGTATGTGTTCATATTTTAATAAAATATCAAAACTTTGGAATTCAATATATCACATTCGGAAATATGTTTATATGAATCCGGAATATATATAGAATTCAAAGTAAGTTATTTTATAACTAACAATTTTATTCTTAACTGTTATAAGAATTAAAGCACAATATGTTTTAAAATTTTCCATCGTACATTTGACACATACATTGATGTGTGACTGTCACTACTATTGAATATTTTTGTTCTACAATTTTAAAATCCTATAAAAGATTGTAATACGTAAATCAAGTAACGTGGATACCAACAATCCGCGCCAATCATTAATAAAATCGAAATACATAAATAACAAAGTTTCAAGGTGACAGGACATAATCCTATTTTGGGAACGGTTGTGAAACATCCCAAATAGCGCCTTTGGGGCCGGCAGATGTGCCGATAAGTATACATAAGAATATAGTGGGATAAGGTTTTTCGCAATATATAAAGGACAAACGAGACACGAAATGAATCACGGCCATTCCTTCCACCATATTTGACCATTGAACATTTGTCGTGCGACTTGAAAATAATAGACAATGAGACACTGCAAGCCAATTGATCGTTGTGTACATAGAACACTCTTTCACGTTGTAGTAACAGTTTTCGCATCAGTGTAGTATTCTTGCGAAACACCGCCAATATAAAAATTATAATGTTCTAAAACAAAATTGAATAAGCATATTTTGCAAAAATAAAAAACAGAGAACTGAAAGTTTTTACAATCGCATGACTGGAAAAAATTATTTTCTATTAAAAAAAAAATTCCAAATTTCTAATTTATTTGCGGTGCACCATTCACAGGATCTAATGAAAGTCCATAGGCGATAGTCAAGCAGAAATGAATGAACAAAAAGAATATCTACTCGAGTATTTGGTCATAAAGATAGACCGGTTTCACCTTCACACTTACAGTTTCCGACTCCACTAAGGTGCCAATGAAGTAAGACGCGTAGCGTAAGAACTTTCAAATGACAAATAATGTATGTAATCGTCCTTTGGAGATTCGAGTTTGCGGTGGGGGAATTACAGAATCAAATGGGTTAAACCGCGTACCCGTTTCGGACCTATTTGTCACACGAGCAAACATCGGTTGGCCTTACACGAGGGGGTAGTCTCTCCGAATCGAAAATTTTACAAACCGGGATTTAGCCAGAAATGTCGGGGTCGCCTCACCCGGTTGACCCCGGGACGGATTAGTCTGATTCAGCGGCTTCTTCCAGAAATAAAAAAAAATGAGGATTAACGAAAAGGGCGGTATTTTGTTTATGGAACGATGACTAACGCATCGAGGAGGATCCGATTTCTAGTAGGCGGCCGCGAGTTGAAATTTTTTTACTGGTTCAATCCAGCCGCGAGGTACGGCCTGGCACGGTCGTCACTATTTCCTTCGTTAAGTTCAAGGTGATCATAAATTCAAGTTCCTCGGCGACGTGTATCATGCAACAATTATGCAACACGCTCGGTTGAGCGGTACCGACTGTACGGCATGGAGGAGTCGCTAAAAAAATATAACTTCCTACCACCGCCAAAGGCGCCACGAAATTCCTTAGCAATATACGCCTCGCCTAAAATAGTGATGTAACTGACAAAATTCGACTTTTTTAAAATCACACTCTATCGCCGAGGAAATTCAGTTCATTAATAAAATTTTCAATGACCAATAACGTAACTATAACAAGAAAATATTGTGTTAATCTATTATTCATTAACAATTATCAAATACTTAAACCACAATTCATTTTTTGTATTTAGGCTACTAAAACCTAGATGAAACATAAACAATATCGCGAGAACATAAAACTTGTTAATAATTGTAATTTAATGGAACTAAATTAATGACTACAGAAATAATTAAGTTTACACTACATAATTTCGGCGAATTAAACTTTCCCTCGTTTAGAAGAATCCATTATCGAATTTGACTCATTCTACAACAATGCAAGATCAAAAACAACCTTCCTTTCCAGAGTAAAACAGAAATAACATTCGGAACTTAATAATGTATTTTAATAATCTGTTATTCGATAATAGGTTCAATTTTAATGCGTAAACGGGGCAATGTCAATTATATGGTAGCGCCTAATAGCGGTTAACCTTAGGGATAAAAATTTATTTGCATTCCATCAAAGGCGTAAGCCAGAATAAAAGTGAAACTTAACCATAAGCTACGCCGGCCGTTTGAAAATTCCACAAGAGTTTCGTAATCGATGTCTCCTCTCCTGTCGATTGAAAAAAATTCCGACCCTGAAGTCTACTAAACACGAGGGAAATACACCTTAATGCGACGACGGGAAAAATAATAATTAAAAATTTCCAAGTTCCTAACGCACACAAGGAAAACAGGACTAATAAACAACGGAGACTGGAGAAATATGTAGGTCATTATTAATACGAAGAAAAGGTGAATGGGCTCACTAATTCAATGACATCTGACCACGGATTTCTCCGACAATGACCGATAATATATGGCGCATACTAACTGCCCGCCCGAAGGTTTCCATCTGATAAATTCCAGCCGGGCTCGAAAACAACTGTCTTCGAAAAGGGGACGGATTCAATTATAAAACCCCGGGCTATTTTATATTAATGTCGGTGTTAAGACGAAAAAAGGCAAGCGCTTTTTCTTTATTTGACCACGATTTCTGTCCGATATGTCTGAAGGGTATTGCTCGAGTCCGAGCAATCAACGAAAAATAATTTGGTCCCCAATCGGAAGGTATGTTAGAAGTCATGATAATAACACACGTAAACTCAAAATAAATTTCTTCGATTTTATATTGCGAATAAAAACACTAAGGTCAAATGCAAATAGTTGAAAATTGAATATTTGTATTGAAAACAAGTTATTATTTTTATGCTGCAAGTTGTATTTAATGAACATTCATTAGTGTCGACAAAATTTGTATTATTATAACTAATTTTCATAATTAACCGAGGGTATGCCACCGAAGCTAACATCATTTACCGGTAATAGTACGTTACCAAGATTCCGGAACTAATGAGACGGGCCTTCGAGGAGCGCTAAAAATAGTGCCAACGCTCTACGGATGTAAAAGTGATCCGCTTGAAGCCTACCCGGCAATAGTAAGTGCAGCTAATATCGCGTCACCGGCCGCCTAGTTTCACTTTTTCCTCATCCAGGAACAGCGTTCATGCAAACCAGGATTTAAGTTTTAATCCCCGCTTCTGAAATACCAGACCACGCTGGGATATGTACAGAGACATATAGTCACCGGACTCCGGAGACTATAAACAACTGCTTACCGATAAAAACCGCTTCAGAAAGCTCATAAACACAAATTATTAATCCTATTAGAAACCATCAAAACAGGGCAGCGAATCCAACAGAATCCGTCGGGCGGGATTTCTACACCCACAGTTTTTCTGCACAGTGGGGCACGCGTGATCTTACACCCACGGTCATTTTTTAACACCTTCCATAAATTATTAAAGGCTTAGAAAGCTGCAATTTCAGTTTCCTTCAGAATGGCCCGTTGTTGGCAGGCGACCAGAACGGGCTTGACGTAAAGAATAATTATTTTCCTATAAATCGAAATATGGGAAAAACGAACAGTAACTCCAAGTTGTTGGTACATTTCAACTGCTCGGGGACCACTATAAATTACGAATGCGTTGCCGCTCCTGAAATCCTAATGATGAAATATTACCGCGGGGGAATCTCCTCCCAGCGGTAAACATTTCAAGCAACAAGTAACTCAAACAAAATTATAGATTCAGTATAGCTGAAAATTAAACTACTTCTTATGTAAAAATGAATAATTGATTGCTGACCTTCTATGCCATATGATAACATGACAAAAATAATACAAACTTAAGAAATACCAACCCTCAAGTTTAAGATATTCCTTGTGCCAGTGTAACATGAAATATATTAATTTCATGTAATATATTAATTGATTAATTATTTCATGTTTCATTTCATCTCTCGTAGTGTTGAAGACCGTCTTACATCCTTTACCTATTTTAAATATATTAGTCGCATTTTAATTGGTTGTAGTTGCAGTTTAAATGGTTGTAGTTAATTTTAGGAACGTTGTGTTGAAAACGACCTCCAATAATAATGATAACATGCCCCGTCCAAGAACGTCCGTAAATGTGTGTAACAAAGTACATTCAGACAAATGACTAACCCATCACGATTCGGACATTCCCACTGGGGTACAACAACGCGTCCGGTACCTTCTTCTGCGGTCCACTTTCTAACAAAGTTACACAATTAAAGGTGATTTCACCGGCGGGCTATCAATAGCCAATGTTCCGGCTGAGCTAATTCGTCCATTTGTTATACAAACCGCGGTTAAAACCCTTCTTGCTCATCATGTGCAAATACACGTCGTCCGTCCAGAGGAAAAAGCCACGCAAATTACATTAGTCAACGGGTCGATAATGACAACACAAGTATGAGTGTGCAATTTGTAACAGTACTCACACTCAAACGAAATGTATTTTTGACAATATAAAGAAACAAATTAACAACACGAAAAATGTTTTATAATTAATAATATTAACGTATAGGTTCGTGTGAAGAACCGTAGACAGAGAGGACCCAGACGAAAAGTCCAACTAACCGAAATTATAGGACTATTATAAGTAGTCGAAGAAACTGCCGACATCACACCCAAATTATATGGACATTAATTCGCCTTTCTCCCCAAAAACCCACCGGCGAAAATAAACATAGTGGAGGGGGTCTATTCTCCCAGAGACCAGTGAACGTGATAGTGAAAGTGTGCCATTATCAGTGTTATAGTGCTAGTGACAGTGCGTATATTCAGAGTACACACAGTATTAAAATACAGATAGCGGCATGCTAAATGCTGCATTAACTATAAGTGCGGGAATAAATGTAAAATTAAGCTGTCGAATTTTATAGTGCTATAATAATTTCGAAAATTGAATATAATACACCGCATATTCGAGGAGTACGATTCCGATATATCCTCCGCAGATATGTAAATAATATATTTTATAGACTGACCGGCTACCACGTCCGTCTCACGTAAGTATGTTACTTATCCGCTACCCTAATATAATTTGAGGATACATATCCAATGCTGTAGAGATTGATTCCCGTTTTGGATACCCAATAAATGGATGAATTGTGTGTCATTTCCCGGATGTAAAAATATGAAACAGGCGGTGTGGTGGGTCATCAGCTTTCTGTCGTGAGCCCAAAAGTATCATCGATGAAATGACACACCAAGGATAAGTCTCAAATCTGAATAATTTCCGCGAAATTTGAAAACGGAAAATCATGTAAAGGTCCGTTATCTGTTACGTAATTCGGCGCACCGACGCGAAAATTTGAATGCGCGAAACCGCAAACCGCAAAGATAAAACGTGACGGGAGCGTACGTCAGTTCCTCAGAATATACGATAATGAAACGTTCGAAGACGCCAATAACGAAATCTATTTATTAACAATGGTTGATAAATTCTCGGATAATAACTCACAGGGGCACCGTAATTTTTCCCCGTTCCGTATTTGTACCACGGTTTTGCACAATAGGTCGCGGCAAAGGTACGGGAGGAAAACCCCATTAATCTGGAGAGTCGGGACGTTCGAAAACAGCGATTAGAGACCGGACATGACTTGAGAGTATTCATGCGGAAGAAGGCCAACCCAAGAACGATACCGCCTTCACACTCGGTTTTATCTCCCACACGCCAACCTATTTACATGTGTCCGACTCTGAATGAAATTTAGTGTCCTAGCCTTGATCCGGTTGTATTTCCAATATATTTTCTATTTCGTTAAAAACGGATAGGAAAAAATGTTAACCCCGTTATCTGGGTGTAAAACAGGCCCACGGGGATTGCAAAACAATGAAAATGTAGCGGCTTTTTCCTCGTTCGGAGGGAGACCCATTAAATTTCAACGATAATATTGTTGAATATGGGAAAAATGGGAAATGTTTTAAATAAATTCACAAATGGCATTACGGGCCCTTTGAAGGACACTTGTGTATTGGTCCAATAACGAAAAATTACCCAACGACATAAAACAGGGAACCACACTCTTGACAAATTCTAATGCATTAATAGTACACCCCTCAGGACCACAGTCCCGGGCTCCTACTATAACGATGACTTACTTCGAAAGCCAGTCACCTTTGAAATGTTCATATTCGAAAGGCTGGATGAGGTAAAGGGGCATTAGAAGAGTGACGAATGTCCTTCCAAAAAGTAATCGAACACAATAAAACTCATCAGCGATATAAAGAAATCAAAACGTTTCTCCCTACACAGGCGTAGAGATAATTATATCAACAAGCGACATTCAATTTTCTATTGTACATACGTCACCGTGAAATTGCGGAACAGTCATCGTTGCGCAAATACGCGACAAAAGTTTCAGGGAGTGTTAATATTAACTGTCTAAACATCTTTTTTTTCTAGTACTTATACCGCAAGTGCACACTACTACATTAGGCGCGAGCTAAACCCAGCCTCAATCGATCTCTCAATAATTCAAGTCACTGAGCCATCAACCCCATTTATAACGATAAAATGCCTCAAATCAATTATAGATCAAAATATTATAACAGTTATGTGGTATTTTACTAGGAACGGTAGAATGTGACTTTAGAGTACTGATATAAAGAGCTATCGCAAAAGCATCTATAAATTAAAAAAAATGCATCTGCTGCAATCATCGCGTTCAACTCGCCTTTAATCCGGTGATATATTTCGAATGATAAATGTCTCATCAATAATTCAACATTTTTATCGGGCACCCAACCGGGCGGCGGGAGTTAAAATCTTGCTCCTCGGTACAGGACAGGGCTACAAGGTGTAACAACACAAGAGTATAAAGCTATTGGAATAGGCGAGCTACAGGATAATTAGCATCGGATTAGTGTTAAGACAGCGCAACACCGGTTAATGGCCGAGAAGCCGGTTGGGAAACTCGAGCAGGGGGGGTGGCCCACCTAACTCACACCGGACGGTGACAATAAATTAGTCCCGCTCAAAACTCTCTTTCATTTCAATCTACAGAATTATTATTTTCCACCAAGATACCCAAGCTAATATAGTTCAACTTTGTACGGAGAGTACGCGATGGTTCGGAATTACGCGACTTGCTTCCCTTATACGTTTAATCTCTAATTTTTTGTTCTAAGTCAGACCGGTTTCACATTATCTGTACACCATTAAATAGAATAAAATAAATTATTAGGATAAATTAGTTCAGACGTTAATGTTAATGAATTTGGTCGTAAATTTTTATGATGGCAAGTTATTAGTTTTTAAAACTAATCTGAAATATATTTGTTTAATTATCTCTAGACCCGGAATGTAAATAGAATATTTTAGGAATATAAAAAAAACAAGTAAAATATGCAGATAACATGTTGAAATGCTAGGGTTCGTCATAAACTCTGAAAAATACCGATAGAGATTCCTAGAGATAGTAGTAGGCTGGTGCCAGACAACTTTATCGCTACTGCAGGATATAATCCTAAATATTCGTCGCCAATTAAATAAACCTCACAAAATAAGTGGCCGAATTAAAACTAATTGACTGGAATCCTCGAGGCGATTTTTCTTTAGCAAAAGGTACAACTATAAAACCTCCTAAATAAATCTCAATATTTCACAATAAATCAATCGAATGAAAATTATGGTTTGGTAGATTTAAAACGATCACGCCTGATCTGGTAATGCTCGCGGCATTGAAAAATTGCCGCAAGGAATGTTCTGTCGGTTGATGTAATCGGACGTACAAAAGATTGATGGGGCATGAGTGGCGAGTCCTTCCTTCAACCCATTTGACAAAAGAAAAATTCGTTATTTCCTCGCACGAGCATGTCAAAAGAAGCTGGAATAAACTCCTCGCCTAGAATTCCAGAGTTATAAACACTAACCATACGAAGAATGAGGCTTCACAACTTAAAGGATATTTTCAATTCATAAAATACTTTTGAATTGTGTTTGGATGATTGAATATCCTCCTCTAGTGAAAGACAAATACTCAATGGTTATTTATTTGATTCTAGGGATATATATATATATATATATATATACCTCATGGGTACCTGTCATGAAACACGTCAATTTATGAACTGCTTATTTATATGTTAAACAGTGATGTAGGTGACATTGTATGAACCATGAATTCTAAACCGCAGCCTAAAACCAATTCGGTATAGAATACTTATCGCATTAACACTGTATATTATTAATTAATATATTTTTATAATTAAGAAGCGCAAAATATTGGCACAGTTGCGGTTGTACGATTGGGAAATGTGCGGTTGTGGGTGGGCGCGGAGCGTTTGGGGGCCACAGGCCACTTTCTAAAGCCTCGTCCTACCCGTACCACCGCTACCCCTACTTCTCTGCCTCCCGGTACTGACCGGAATACAATACACTGACAAACGCCAAGGTTAGAGCGCCGGACGGGCCCATTTCGGAAACACGATTAGAAAATCGGATCAACGAAAAATATCCCCAATTATTCGATCCACCTGTTTCCCAATTTCGGATTCCTATTCCATCAGAATTGGTTACCAACAAGTGCGGATTCCAATTCAAATCGCGCTCTTACCTAGTGGTTCGGGGGTTGCGAGCAAATACGAATCAATACAAAAAAAATTCAATAGATTTTGAAAAGACGCAAATCCTATCTAGGAAAATAACTACTATAACAGGATTATCAAGGAGAATCAAGATCAGATCATCATGGCAAAAACCGTTCCAATGGAGTCCACTCAGGTGGTTTCCAAATACAGGAAAAATACCGGAACAGCTGAGGAAGCCAGTCAGTAACAAATAATCAAGTTTTATATATATAAATTTCAGTCTTTTATAAATTTACAGTCTTCTTGTTAATCGTCCAGATATAAAATAATATGCACACTAATTAATTAATATGTTGGGCAACTATCGTTCGGTTTTGTCTATTCCATAGTCATAATACAAACGCCTAACCGATAATTAACAATTGGCATTTTCCAAGGGTGGGACCTGGAGCTGGACCCGGGGGGACTAACCCTTTCCCAGTTCCGTCGGGCACGACGAACACGAAAGAAAGACAAATTATTAATTCGCCGGCTACGGCCTTGTCATGGCACCGTGAAAGGGCCGTGCCGAATCGGCCCACCCCCACCATTATAAAGCTTACAATACTTACGACGATACCGTCGGATAAATCCGAGCCCGGTCAAGTGAACGGTTGTCATACCGGTATCTGGGCTATCCTTGGGGCAAACTCGGTCCCACCTTCGATGTCAACAACGCGAACGGACTCCTCTTTTAGCTTGTCCTACCCACCTCGTAAGAATAAAAAAGAGCAAAACGATACCTTAAGATCGCTACCAATAAACAATACTTAAATTTCTCCCATATTAGATGAATAAATTATGAATAGAATTAACATCTCATCAGCCGACACGTTTAGGTACTGTTTGGAATGCTAGTGACGACGGCGTAAAACCTGCTGAATGCAATTATTCCCCCGGTGAAGGGGATTCAAAAATACAACAGATACAGAACAGTATTACTACCATCATCGCATCGTTCTCGAGAGGACATTGCCGTTAAAGGACGACTTTAACACGGTTCTAATCTGGCACCAATCAAACAATCTTGAAGCGATACTGCACACATCATTATAGCTAACAACGTTGTACTATCGCTACTGTAGTTGAGAGCTAATTCAAGACATGTTATTGAAGTCAACTTAGTATTTAGGATTGCATTATACGCCTAAATGACAGAAGGCCTACAAATGAAAGCACAAATGTTTAACACGTAGCAGACACTGAACATTGCTCTTTAACGATACAGAATTACTTGGTCAATTAACTTTAGCTAATCGGTTCATACAAATGACAAACGCGTCGGAAACATTGACATTCCTAACAATAAATAAATAATCCCAGTTTGAATTACGGCGTTGTTGTAGAATTAAACAACGGAACTATTACGTGATGAGTTACTTAAACATCATTATAAAAGTCAACAGGATGCGCACTTAAAAGATGGGCCTTGTAACCGATGTGTATCATCCGTTTACTGATACCTGCAACTTCCTACATGAGATCTCAGATAGGGCCATTATTTTTTCATTCACAATGCATATTAATCAACGGACATCGGCATAAATAAAACCGGAGAGTGTACTATATTTTTGGGGCATAAATCGAGAACAAATTAGCAAATTATTTTTCAGACAATTAATTTCTCCTCGCCCGACAGGGCGGAAAACATCGACAAAAAGGACAAGAAGGATAAGTGCGTCCTCAATAATCACGATGAACCGCTGCTGAAAATTTATTGTAGACAATTTTCACAATTTATACGGTCGGATACAGCAGCTCTAATTGTCCTGAACAGGCGACATTTAATGTACGCACAAAATAATATTTCGACATCTTGACAAGATTGATCCGATGCAGTTTGGATTAATTGCTCATTCAATAAATAAACAATAAATTGGAATAAAATAAAATACAGGGTTTTATAACAGCTGAACTGCATCGGCACGGAAAACTCGGCTAATGGAAATACCAATTTCCCAAGATCGAAGGTCAGAATTAAATGTATCCTGTGAACAACAAAACCAGTCATCTTTGTTATGCGACCTATAATGTAGCGGCGTCTTAGCAATGAGTGCAGACTTCCTGCGGAACATTTAATTACCGTTTATCTTTTCCATCGGCATTTTCATACACAGTTCTGCCACAACTGCCAAATAACCTTATAAAGCTAATTTTCACTATAAACGATTTCAATAGTTTTCTTTACTGCGTTCTTGTCTCAGTACTTAAACATTACAAAATTAGTGTCCTTTCATAGACGACCTGCAAAAAAATCATCGTCACAACAGGAAATCCTCTGACTTCTCTTTGTCATCGTCTTCTTAGAATTAATAGCACAACTGAGTCACAATTATGTAGCCTCTATAAATGAACACAAACCTTCAACACGTTAATATTCCGTCTGATTAATGTGCTCAAATTTATTCATTAATAAATAAGATAGTTAATTAATAAAATCCAATAAGACAGACATGGTAGTTGATTATGAATACCTAAATGATAACATTGTGGAAATATTGTCATTTGAATATTAAATTCTATCGTAATATATGAAATACAGGAACACCTACTTTTTCTATCTAAAATTATGCTGAGACATATGTTCTATATTACCATTAGTTGAAACTGCTTATGGAGCTGAAAAGATACCAAACACTAGTAGTAAGAACTACTAGTAATAAGTGTCATGTTCTAATATTTTTAATGTTGCAAAAAGAATATATGGTTGAAAGTTTTCACTTGTTTTGTCGGTTGGCGAACACGGTTTCCAAGTGTTAAGTTGTCTATTATGGTCGGCAACCATAAATCGGCTGTAAGTATAACATGTTTCGTGTCCTTTTCTGTTTCCTTGCAGCACACCGTTTGCACGCGTTGAAATATTACTGGCAGAAACAAGGCTGGGAAGGTGTGGAAGAACCTCGTAATGGAGGATGGGGCCATTAGTGGAGGACCGAATGCGGTGCCTGCGGATGGCTACCTAAATAGCGTCGGGCTTTCGGACAATTTATCCCCGTTGTAATTTACCCGTCCACAAACAGTGCCGTCGTCGCTTCGCCCCTTTTACCCATTTTCAAGGCTCCTCTTAAACATCAAACATTAAATAAATATCCCGGGCGAAACCTAGGCGAACTATACTTGGTCACCTTAGCCACTTGTACTGTAAGCACGTATAATTACATCAGCAGATGATCGTGAAGCAGTTCTGAATTCCCAGAACTGAATTCTATGCGGTGTTCAGGAATTGAGATCCACTCGTACTCACTTGTAATTTATGGACAATTAATGCCCTATAATAAATTCGGTGGTAAATGGTTATAAGGTAGAAATATAAGGTTACTGTTACTGTTAGTAACAGCGGTGAGAAGTCAAAACCTGTCTAACTATACTGGCCGCAGTTAGTATTGAGAGCAAAAATTTAACGCATTAAAAAAATTAAACAAAAAAATCAATGGTGTCTTCGTTCTCAATCTTACTAAGACTTCCTTTTCAAACCTTTTTTAACCTTCCATTTTAAAAATAAATCGCGATCAAGCCCCAAGCACCGGAAACGGTTAAGGTGGTCTTCAAGCAAACAACCTAAACCAATCTACAGGTGTGCCGAATTTCTACATACGTATCTCAAAAGTAGTAAAACACTTATTAGAAGGGACCGAGCTGTTTGCAGAACGGTACGGGTTATAAGGAAAATTCGGAATGGAAGAGACAAGAGTGAGAGGGATAGGCTGAGGGGATTGTAATTGTGAGAGGTTGGGTTTTATGGGGGAGGTGGGGGAGCTTTAGTTAGTCGGCCGGTTCAATCTCGTAAGGAAGGACGTCCGTAAACTAGCGATTTCACAGTGTTATTTACGCAATACTAAAGCTCTCGTGTGTAATGGCCCGACCGTGCTCGCCGACAGACCCAAGTCGTGTCTAGCCAACAAAGGGGAAAGCCTATATATATATATATATATATATATATATATATATATATATATATATATGTGTGTGTGTGTGTGTATATATATATATACATATATAGCTCTAGAAAATTTAGGATCGACACCGAAATTTTGGAAGTGTTCAGTAGGCAAACTGTACACTACGAGGTATTCTACTTAACAACATATCGGAACTAGCTTCATCGAAGAAACCGATACCCCGTAATAATTTTAAAGCTTTACATAGGTGTGTTTTATTTGGAGTTGCTTACGAATAATTTCAACCATATTATTTTTCATCACATACTACTTTAAGGCATTTAATAACACAATTTTGCTATCGGTAATTAAACTAAATAATAAAACCTTATAATGTCAAATAAGGCAGATAATAAACTATGTTCCGTTATTCGTATTGAGTAGATAAGATCGTAGGAAAAATTACATGAAACGTATTCTTCAAATTACTGCTAAAGTGCGACTATATTGCAATACACTGGTAATTGATTTTTTTTCATCTCAGCGTCTGTTGTACGACGTACACTCAACGCAAATAAAAAATGCCAAATGCTAGATAGTTTTGAAAGAAATGAGGTAAAAAAATGTACAAAATTGCCTATAAAAACGCTGAAATGGCTCGGAACTGGCTTCTCAAGACCCATTAGAAACAGCGAACAATTTCCCTCTCTCGATTTTCATCGCTCACCATAAAAGCCTGTATAACAACGGTAATAACCGCTGTTACGAATATGACGAAAGGGCAAGACAGAAGAACATCACTATCACATTTAGCCGTATTCTTGCTACACAATGCTCTATAATGGCGAGTGAACGTCTAACCGACTACAGTTAGGATTACAAATAAACCGCAGGTCATTTGAGCTATTAAAAACCCGTGGGATAGATAGACAATGTGGCAAGTGCCTAAAAGTATAACCAGGACGAGATTCAGAGTACGTATCTAGGAGTGACTCGACTACACTGGCTCTTAAGTATAGTAATAAAGTATTTTTTAAGCAACGAACATATAATTTTTGTAACCTAGAAAATGATAAATTAGGCACGAAGAAACAGTTTCATTTTAATTCTGCGTATAATAAATAAAATATATCATTATTTTGTGACTATTAACTCTAGATCGTACACTCAATGAACTGGCCAAAATCTTTCATAATTCTGAACGACCGAATATAAAATCTGAATGATGACCACTCGTCGTGTTGCCCAGTGATTAATGTATGCCGATGAATATATTGTCGAGACAATAAATCCGCCACAACCCGTAAAGAAAGAGATATATGAGGGGTCGGTCCCACTACGGACCCGTCACGAATTTAAATGCGCGAAGGACATTTGACAAATGCAAAGGAGTTACCTGCAGGGTGGGTAAAGGGGGGGGAGGGTACAAAATTCAAAATTATTACCAAACTAGTCCCCGTTCAACTGCAATATGCATACATCTTCGCCATTTCGGAGTTTCGCGTCATTTATTAAACATGGGGCGTTGTAAATTTATCGGCGTTCAGCGTCTTTAAAAACCAAGCCATATAAGATGGGGCCGAATTAATGGACGGCATACAAAGCAGTGAAATGACCTACCTATATCATATGCACGACCGGTTATTTAAGGGAGAAGTACGTTTTATTGGCACTGAAGGCTTTTTGAACTGTAAAGGGCGTCCCCTTTAAATTATCTGAATCCATTAAACCTTTCTACGTAATAAAACTTAATATTCTTGTTATTACTTGCTTACCCAATAATAAAAGTATATCCACCGTAGAGAATTAATTTGAAAGTATAGTCCTTTTTACAAAGAGTACACTGCAAGACCGACGCAATCTCTAGAGTGGGACTCAAGATTACTTTTTCTTTTTTGATCTGTATTCTACAACTTCCTTAGAGTATCACGTGGATTTTTATACAATACTATCCTCTTTTAACGTTGTCTGTTTTTTTAAATTCAACAAGTTTGTTTATTATAACAGTTTCATTTCAAAATCTATCAAGAATGTACATGTAGGTCTAGTAAAAATCACTTCTGAATTATATATGTACCTGCATTGTAATTTTATAGTCTGGTCGTATCCCAAAAGTTTAAATGGTATATTTGAAACAGCTCACGTCACCTCTCACTAATACCTAAGAGGATTTATTAAAAGTAGCTTATTCACGACTGTGAATAAGGCCAAATTCTGCTTTATTATGCTTAAGGGCTGTAAATATGCATATGTCAATATTTTTTTTGAATAGATGTGTGCCTTTCAAGTAGGCACGCGCTACTGCCTAAAGTGTAATTTATCCAATTCATGGACAATATTTATTGCAACCCCGACATAAAAACAGGCGGTCGGTAAGAGGACTTCGTCCGACAGAGATCCATCGGGGTTAGCTATATTACCGGTTTAGTGTTTACAATGGTCCCGGCCATTATCTAAATTGTCGAAGAAGGCAACAAGGCTTTATGGGCTTTATGTCCACCGCCGAGATTCCGAACCACCCTTTGACTGGGTGGCCGGACCGTCGGTGATGGGCGAATTGCGATTGATTGGATCACGTCCCGGCCATATTTCGGGTGGATCGGAAGGCCGACTCTGGCAAACAAGCGCCGCCGGTTCTGATAACGACCCGGCCGTCATTATGGACTGTCCGTCGTGTGCAACCACCGACTGCCGGCCATGACACAGATAACGAGATGTCATCGCTTCCACAGTACCGCCCCATGGACGAGTCCACTCAAACGGCGGAAGGAAAAACGGATACGCCAACGTATGTTATCCTCAAAGTGTAACGGTCGCCGAATGAAAACAAACT
Source organism: Lethocerus indicus (assembly GCA_019843655.1). Taxonomy (NCBI): domain Eukaryota; kingdom Metazoa; phylum Arthropoda; class Insecta; order Hemiptera; family Belostomatidae; genus Lethocerus; species Lethocerus indicus. The sequence continues at coordinate 9,067,379 of JACDQD010000103.1, read as the reverse complement.
AGTTTAAGCGAAATTATATTTTCGAAAAAGAGATATCGGGCAATCTAAGGAATGTAGACTGTAAAGTACTGGGAATAAGACATTCCCGAATAAATGTGACCGAAGGCCGACGACAGAGGTTTATTATTAGAAAGCAGATTTGTATCTCTTCAGTTGTATAAAAATCTCATTCCACGCCCGACACATTAATTATGAATTTGATTTGCGAGGAAAGTCACGGATAGTGCTCCCCGGCCTTGCACCACGCTCGACCGTAAAAAGTTCGCGTAAACCTTTATTCGACGCATACCTGCACGCCCAATATATATCGACCGCCTGTCCACCGACTTTTCGGAAAAATTCGTAATCTCCAAATGAAACACGGATCGAGAACACTCCCGTTACTTAACATCCAGCTATTCAAGGGCGAACCGAACACAATTAAGAATCTAAAGTGGCGGTGATTCTGGAATTTCACGATGAAAACGCATTTCATTACCCGAATTGCATAATGGAGTGGGCGCAGAAAGCCACGAAGCAAGGACAGATGCAGATTAGAGCAACCGCAGGCTCATGTCTGGATCCTAGCCACTGGTAAGCCACTTAATTGCATCCGCTACTGTATTTTAAGTGGAGGATAAAACGCTCGCCATTTTTACCTATGTTCGAGTTTCACCTGCTTGGATTTTCCTCTCATAAATATTAAAACTGTTTCCTGATTTTTCGCTCGCCGCGGGTACGCCTTTTGGCCTCTCTTCCACCTTCGCCTCCTCCTCATTCGCCGCTTTGGCATAGGGTTAACGGAGCCGACGACGACGCTATTTAACGCCAACACAAATGTGTTCGCTGAATAATGCATGCTTACTTTCAATACAGAAGAAAATAACGCCGTAATGATAAGAGGCGTACATATTGTGAACAACATCACGGTTAGGACGATCGGAAATACATCGGTGTCTGCATTACAAGTATTTGCATTCGTCTGGAGCAGCAACTACAGAAATACCTCAAGCTCGTGTAGCATTCATGCTAGTATTACACGTTAAATCTAATACAATAATAAAGGACAGCTACTCTGTCTAACTTTCATTTCTTACTTCAAACATATAAGAAATTAAATAAAAAATATTCTACGCTACAGAAATGCAAAGAATATCTTCTTTGTATTCATAATATAATGTTTCTTAGGTGCCTCGTAAAGACCGAGTAGCGAGTTAAAATCCAGCTTTTTATAATTTCGCGACCCACCTCAACCACGGGGCGGGTAACAACCTTAGAAGCGGAGTTAACTTTCAAAAAAAAATTAAGCAAATTAAAATAAATAATGGCGCCGGGCTTAAAAACGGGTCTGTCCGTCACCCTCCCCCCGCCCACGACAATCGGGATCCCGGCCTTGACAACCTGTTTATAGCGAGGGGGAGGGGGCGGACGAAAAAATAAAAATAAGCGGGAGCCGCGTGTAAGACCGGCAGCCACCGCCCAGTATCTGGGTCACGCCGAGCAGAGGACACGCCCCGTCCAACAACCTACCGCAACAAACCAACAACGCCCGTAAAACGTCAACAAACCCCCACCCCGACAGCCCATCGAGTTCGATCCGGTATCCGAAAAATAAAACTGGACCGTGACACCGATGGGTCATGCTCCGCCTTCGGATTAAGGTCCGCTTACTTTTCCCGGCCCGAAGATAACTTCGATTCGAAAAACAAAATTGCAACGCTTAGACGATCAAAAAGTTTAATTTGTCCCGCTCAACAAATTTAACAGAAAACCATAAGTAGCCTCAGAAGTATTTTATTACTTTATTGCTCACGGTACACCGCAAACGAAATAAGTGGCAGTTCGAAACCAATAATTAGGGGGAATAAGAATGGTGGGTCTGAAATTGTTGTCATCTAAAATACAATTCTACACTTTCGATTTATAAAAAAACTCAGTAACTACAAATTCGTACTTAAACTGGCGAAAAGTATTAATACATATATGCTGTAGGAAGTATACATGTTAAGTTCTTTTTTGTAATATAAATAAACTCCAGAATAATGGAATGGTAATAGCAGTATTTACTGGATGTGTGCTACTGTGGTGGCGGTGATATAATGAAATAAACCTAGTTTAGTGCGCCGAATGAAACGAGATAACATAATTTAAAATATTTATTAAAACAGTGTTAAACAGGATAGAATGATCTTATCAGTAACTATATAAAATTAATAATATCTAAAAAGATTTAACATTTTTCTTTTCTACCAGATTACGTTTTATTAATAGTATCCTTTAGGTTATTAAAATTGCGATGACTGATAATATTAGCAGGATAATAGCCCCTTACAGCGGTCAAAATACTAAACCCGCAAGGCTTATATCAGCCGAACGTTATGGGGTACTATTTGTACTATGTATAATAACAACGTTACTTTCTCTTGAAGATTAATGGCAGATGCTAAGGAGGGACTACCGATTTGACGATGACTTGTTTCATTTCAGCCGGTGACATCACACGGTAGATATGCGCAACATCAAGCTGCATAACGTTTTAATGCCCTCGAGCAAGGCCTTTCCAATGGTAAAGAAGTAACATTAAATTAATTAGCCGCCGATTTATCTTAAAAGCAACTAATTATACGATTAATTACGTCTGCCAAAATGACTTGATAATGAAAAATGAAAAACCAGAACATTAGAAATCATTACCTGTCATGGTATCGGTAACAAGAAAATTCTGGAGCGTAGACTATAATCAATGTAGTTAATAGTTATAAATTTGTTAACACAGATAGCAATATATTGTTCCCTCTAGTTGTACTACAAGCACGAAACCCCAGATAAAGGCCTGAAACAACAATAAGCCGAAGGAGCCGTTGGTATCAAGATTTAGAAATGTTGGATCCCAGAAAGCATTCCACCATTAATAATATACGTAGATGTGCAGATAGGTCCGGGGCTATAACCAGACACAAGATGTAAGACCCGACGTGACACATAAAAACGAAACAGAAACAACACTAAGCGCGCTAGCGACGCCAGAATAGATTAATGCCCGGGCGTGATACACGTACTACTAATAAAATGAAACATTACAAAAACCAAGATCTGGGATTGTAAAGGATCGTGGTCGTATTTTAATGTTCTTTTAACGTCTTTCTGGACTGCATAGCGTATAAGAAATGGCAGTACACAAAACCGACAATTACATTTATTCACTGAAAGTAATATAAGTGTACAAGGTGTAATTACAAAATACTGTAACAAAAGTCTGGGCAATAACTTCTAAAGACAACCCGATAATAAAAAATGCTTCATGCTTTCAGCTTTATTTCTCCATCTACACGGATTTCTAATGACTATTTCTGCCGCATAAAAAATACACACTTTCGATAACTTTGTTTATGGCAGCCTATCTTCATACAAAATATTTTTAATGTCACCTTATTAATATAAAATTTGCGCAATTACCGACTCAATAACAATCAAATCACGTATTCTATTATGTTGGAATCACGTCGGCAGGTTATTTTTACGCAGTTAATTACAAATTAAATTTAGCACAATAAAATAGTAGTAACTAAGTGAGGACCATTTATGTGGCAATTGGGACAGCCAAGCGTTAACGACCGAGAGAACATTTAGATCCGGGGTTTGGGAAATGTTTTATTAGAGGCGGCGGGAATCTGCGACAGCTCCAGATATCTATTTAATGGGGGGCACCGGCCTAATGACACAGACCTCCGTGTGATATTTTGCAACACTTATCCGGAATACATCTGGGTGTTGTGAAACACAGCCCAAAAGGCCGTTCAAATGTTCTGTGAAATCAAAGAATACCACGTAGCAAAGGCGCCCGGTCGGGCCTTCAAGGTATTCCTATTGAAATACGAGACTCCGCGAGTCAAAAGGCTAATAGGCGTCGGATCCTGTTACCTTCGTACTATTGCAATCGTGGGACAATATCAAGGAGATTCAGCTTGGACGGGAGCCCTGGGACTTGGATAAACCGCAGTGATCAATTCTGAGCTTGAAAAATTGTGCATTTCTTAGTGGGGGACTTGAAAATGTGGGTGGCTCGGAGCTTAGAAAGTAAGCTAAGAATCCATTGCGAATTGAGCGGGAAACACAGATAGCCAACCCTGATTATGGCCGAGATATCTTAATTGATGGCGGTTGAATATCGTAAACAGAACGATTATCGTGGCCGCGTTATCGAAACTGATATATAATAAATTGACGGCTGTCAGTGCGTCGTTCCCGAGAAACCTCGGTTCGATCGCCACTCGTAAATTTATCAACTACTGAAGTGCAACGAACGAGTATTACATTTTATGTTTCTGAAAGTAAAGCAATAGGCCTTACACTAGTGGATTTATAACACTGTCCCATTTTACTACAATAAAGACTCTGATGTTGCCCGCATGCCAAATTGGCAATTGAAATACTTAAAATTATTTAGAGGAAAGAAAAGCATATATAAAAACAAAATAGTTTCTGGAATATATTTTAAATTCAAAAAAGCGTCCAGGGCAGCTGTACACGAATTGCGAAACAAACGGTTTCATAAATTTCATGGTTTTTAAATCGGGGGTTTGCTCACGACGCAGGAAACGAGGTCGTAAGGTGTCCATCCAAACAATGTCCTTCCTCCTTACCCGTAGTCGGAGCATGTTGTACTTACTTGTGCCAACGGCCTTCGCCCTTTTAAAGCCGTTTTCTAATACCTCTGAAATTTATCGTGACCATTGGCTCTATGACGCATTTTATGCACCATAATCCCTGTATTGCCTTAAAAACGAACAGGATAGAAAATGCCGTAAAATGCGAAAGCGTGGGCAGCGAAAAGTCCAACACTCTTACAGCTCCATTAGAAGTGCACTAAAAGGATTTAATTTGTCTAATGCGAGCCGTTATAGTGAATAGGAATTAACTAAAGACAACAATGAGACATAAATATGAATTTTAGAAATGACTCAGAAATTAAAATATTTTCGAGGATTTGTCGCCAATTTTTTTTCAATCTTCCGTCGCCTCTCTTGCAAGTCACTCGGGTATATTGAGTATCCCGTCTGCACTGGCACTGTATTTTTACTGTGGAGGTCGTCTGGGATCCAAATCCACAATCGTACTGACGAAAGAGGTCCTGAAGCTGACGAGCAGCCGAAACCGGTCGAGCGAAAGAGCGAGAGGAGACAGAAGATGGCAAATGCACGAGGCAGTTTTATCTTCATCCAGTACGAATTGCTAACATGATTTTTCGTACATCGCATGACCGTAAAATACTTTTTAATTGGATGTGGCACAAATCTAAGAATAATCAGGAATAATGTTCATTATCTCTCCGGTTCGAATTGGGAAGGCCAAATCAGAATTGGGTGTTGAATGGTAGCTGAGTTCCAGAAGGATACGGGCACGGAGGCGCATTCAATGCAAATATCCCACAGTTGTTGCAACCTCCCCGAAAGAAATTTTCGGTCAAGGGTGCCGGCGCGCGGTGAGCCGACGAGGAGGAGGTGCCATTAAATGGTTTTTCGCTAAATTAAGCTTAAATTAGCGTGTAACGCGCCCCGGCTGCAAACCCGACACCTACGCAACCGTATAATCGGGGTTTTTATTTTTTAAACACTCAGGCCAAATCTGAAGCGGGTATGTTTCGCAATCCGACAGTGACCACCTTTATTACTCCACCGACTGGATAACCGCCGTTTGTTGTACAAAGAATATGACTGGGATGATTTGTCCCAAATGAACTTAAGCCGCCTCAGCTGCCTCAATTGGCTTACAAAATGTAATTACTTAGAGACTTACAGATAATTAATTACAGACTTCTTTAAGAATATATTGGAGAATTTGGACACTTTTTTTGGATTGGTACTCTTGGTGACCCTGCAGCCTCCAGTAAGAAACGCGTGAATTTACGATTATATGATGAGTTTAATAAGACGCCGACGGCTGTTACGTGACAACAGAATTGGAAAAATCGCCTGCCCATCCATTCGGCGTTCGATCCGCATACCTAACACAACGCAGATAAATTCCTCACCTTTACCTAGATAGGGCTTTGTATACGGGATGTGCCTGTGACATTAACGGTTGCGACACGTCGGTGCGCCTTGAACAAATACGTGTGCGTACGTACAACCTCCGAGGGGCCCGCGACATTCTCAATTACCTGGCACGTCAAAACCATCACGTATAACCCTCCTCCTCCTCCTACCCCTCCTCCCATCCCGACACGAAACTCTTCTTTTAATTACGGCCCGACTTATAAGGGATTCGGTCTCGGCGGAGAAGCCCGGGCTAATTTATCGGCCCGTAAATCGTCCGTTACCGCCTACAATTTATAACTTCGTCGAAAGCGATATTTGCTTATAATTTCCACACATGACGAATTAATAAAGGGCGTATAGTGAAATCATACGACGTGTTTAAAGACAAATTTGTGAAAGGACAAATTTCAAGCGCGTGCAGTGTCCGTCCCCTTTTTGAAGTGTGTTACATAAACTGTGCAAGTATGACATATTTATTTCTATATTATGGTGCAACAACCCCAATTAGGTTGTTACTATCATGTTTTGTACATGTTGCTTTATTGTGGGTGATTTTTTTTCTCTTCATTTTTATAGCACAATTTTTCTATACCGATATGCGGTCGTGATCGGGGCGAACACGTTTCTCCTAACACTTATTTCTATTTATGACTAACTTACGATTTAATATCAATGGCATTTGGTCCAAATTCGAACCGCAGATCTATAGTATTATTAGAAGTAGTAAAACAAAAGCAAACCCGGCAGACTTGAAATACCACGATATATGAGAATCACCGGTTACATTTTCATCAATCAAACTTGGAACACAAATGTTTTGTATTAGCAAAAGACTGATCTAAAATCATAATTATGGTGATACGAATAATTTACACGTTTCTATTCCACGCGTCAATCAACACCCGTCTTAAATTAGGAATTCACTGCAGAAAAAACCGGATGAATCGGCCTAGCAGCTTCAGGGCCACAGTTTCATGGTAAATGGATAGTATAATTGTTTTTCTTAACAGAGTTTCGACAATGGTTAGTCATTAGTCTTATCTAACTCTTCGAACAACCCTAATCGTATTGGGCACCACTACGATCCGTAAATGGAATCCGGGAATTTATAGATAAATATCTTTTAATACCTGTAACCTGAAGATAGGTCAGGGCATCGAACCGGAAGTTAGCCTAAATGACTTCTGAAAGTATTTTTCAACCATTATAAAGGTAGAGATTATAGATATTTCGTTACTGATTAATATTTGAATTTGTATTATAAAATTATGTAAATTGAGCAGGAATGCAGGATCACATGCAGGATGAATTAGAGAAACAAGAAGATCAATAACCACCATTACCAATAGCATACGCTGAATACTAAATTCAATATCAATTCAATTAATAATTTATTAATATTTACTATATTTTAAAACCATAGATGATAACTATACATTAATAATTTCTATTGCGATGATTAATTGAAATCTTGTAGTTCCCGAGAAAAAAACACGACGCAAAGGCACACCCAAACAACATGTAGATTTTATAATTTGATAAATAACGTAAAGGAGAATGTATAAATGTTACACACTATGCAAAGAATCGACTTGATAAAGTCATGGAAAAGTCTTCGCATTCAAGATAGAGAAACTAACGCTAACATATCTAAACTCATGTACCGTCCGATACTACAAGACTACATCGTGCCAACCGAGTAAATATGTGGTACAATCAGAACAGAGAACTGGCATTTGCGCTGCAATCGAAGCTAAATGTTAATTTCTAAGTAATATTAAATAAGCGTGAATGTTGTAACCTACTTCGCAAGCAAGTTGTCGACCAACACACAGAAACGTACGAACGCAAACATTGGCACTTTCGTACCCATTCCATTACACACGGTTTGAGCAATACCCACCGAGGGTTCAACGAGGCCAAACATATTTCGGCCTTTGTTTCGCCAAAATTATATTTCATGTTTCACTCGAAAAACGATAACTCCGTTTGGAACACGGGCTCGCCTTGGATGCGATTAAACACCTTTCAAAAGTTAAAAGACCAGAAAAGCTAACCAGCTCCTAACTGTAGGTTTAAAGGTACACGACTGGAACACGTAGAAAGTCAATTTTTATTTTAAAATACAATTTCTGAATGGAATGAAGTTCTGAATACTAATAATTTTAAATAAAATCCCGGTGAATTTCCTTTCATTTCCATATTTGGTTTAATATATTTTTAATTTGTAAATAATAACGGATACGTGTACAAATATTTAGTTTTACTTAGGACTAAAAATCCTCGTACGTGCGAATGTATCAGGTTTTTGCGTGGCGCCCAACCATCGACCCAGGGGCAACGTGTACACTTCATTATTGAATTATCGATTCCATGAAATTGATTCGATAAGCGTAAAAATTAAACGGTCATACCGCCCGGGGATACAAGAAAGGTGTGAAATGGTCGTAAGGAGACAAGGACGGGTCACGGGGTCATAGCCGCTCTCCTCCCCCTCAACTGCCACCACTTCGAGAAACAACTCTGACGCCTTCCAAAATTAGAAAAAACAAATTCTCTAATGTGCCAGTTTCAAACGGAATTAATAATATGAAAATATCGTCAAACCAACATCGCTTAGGCTACGACCCCTCGTTCACAATGTGTTCTTACAGTTGATTGGGACGTCGGAACTTTATCTTGGTCTATAATAACTTTAGAGAAAGGTTAGTGATCATGAACGTCAAGGATCTGTCAGTTTTTCGAGATGTTATTTAGTTGTTCTAAATTTACATTAGTAACTTGCCCGGTAAATGTTACGATCAGGGTGAAAAAACAAAACAACCTTCAAGCAAAACGATCGAACGACAATCCTTTACAAATCTAACGAAATGATTATATAACTCCATCATCCTACTGCAAAATATCAACTTAAGCATACTAAGTTAAGGAATGGACACTTCAAATTAAATTTAAGCGACAAGTGTCCGTCTCAATTTATGTATGCTTGGAATCGCTTGCAAATGAGAACAATTCCACTATTGTTTGTTCTATAAACATACCCTAATCCAGGAAAAACATACAAGTGATTATTGCAAAGCCATTAATGTAACTGACTCATTCTAAACCTCTTTGCACTTCGCCGAGATCCACGTAAATATCTTTAATTAAATTATGCACTTCATCCAGGAAAGCATGTCGATAGAATTTTTTTTCAATTTAGAATTTTTACCTGTTATGAACATTTCAGAAAATAATGTAATATGAGTCGCAATAATTGTATATAGAATTTTGTTACATAAGAATTGCATTTTACCGTCCCCACTTAAACCATTTTTGATTGACGAAGAAAACGTTTACGGAACTCAAGACAAATGTCTAGACATTTTTGGTTGGTGGGATAACAGGGTCCGGGACTATTATAGTCTTTCACCACCTAACCCAATTCAGTTTTCGAGAAATAGCACAACTAACCCACTTAAATATCTATCGCAATCTAATGCTTCCAATCAGCCAAATACAGAGGCCGAGAAAGGAGTTAAGCCATTTAAGGTCTCGCAAGATACAAAGGACATGTTTAAATCTATGGCGGCCTAAATGGGGCCCGCTGTATATTTAATCAATCGATAATAAATAACTAAATTCCTCAAATGGACATGGAAATAAGTGTTTTTCATTAAAAAAAGATGGCTATAATATTTTAAGCCCTGTATAAAAATAAAGTAGGTTTTTCTCTCCATACCTGGAGAGGACGGTGATAACCTAATCGCATTAGAATCACTAATTGCATTATTTATTACTAATGTCAAGAATGTAGGTTTCGAACCTCATCTCACAATGAATTGTTTAATTGAAAAAAAGTCCTTTGAATTACCTGCACAGAAAATATTGAATAATATATACAATGAAAACGTTAGTGAAAATTGTAACAAACAAACGTTACCAAAACTCAGCATTACTTCTTCAAAAACTGGCGAAGCAGGTCTCATAGACAGTAAAAGTACTCGAACTAATTTTCCTTAATTCGGTACATATGAGAATGTGATTGCCAAAGACAAGAAATAAAACAGAGGGATGAATGCATATCTGCTCACTGAACTGAAAGATGTTGGGAATATTCTATTACTCTTCCAATCGTGAAAACATAGTATAGATGCTCTTCTGTAATAAGGATCTGGGAGAGTAAAACTCTCATAGCGGTAAAGGAGAAAATAACTCATTTAAATAATACAGATTATAGGAAGACGGAAAGAACGCTTGACGGACAGCGCTTTCCATATAATTGAATTAAACTAAAAGCATCCGGCCAGTAACAAAAACTATCAGATGAAATATACAGTCTATGTCGCAACGACACAATTCTTAATGAAGATCAAAGGCCGTAAATGGTAGATATTTACGTGTCCGGCTGACGTGTGGCGGCCAATCGTGACTCGAGATTATGTTCAAAGCCGTAATTGGAATGGAATAAACTTTGAGCATGATCACGCCTCCGAACAACTGTTCAGCGTCCAGAACCGACTGTCTTGGAAGCCTGACAATCGGTCAGATTTTCTCTTTCCAAAGATACAAAACAAAGGCAGATATCACGCCACCAACTGTGGAACCCTATTACCGAAAGCCGAATACCCCGAAGTAAAATAAAATAAACAATCGGAAGATAAATGTATACAAACCGAAACAAATTCGTTCCCAACTATTCATTCCCGAGAGCCCAACTATGATTAACTCTAACCGCCCTTATATGCTATGAAGCAATACTCAATCCAATCGATGTAATCGCATAATGCGCAAGTTCCATAAATATAGTGGATTATTAACAACAAATTTCCGAACGCGGGACCTTTAAAATATCATAAAAAGATAAAAAAAATTACGAAGTGTAGGCAATTTCATGTTAAGACCTGGTGGGATAACTATCGAAAAACAAAATGTGGTATAAGAAACTTTCGTAAATGGAAACTATATTGAAAATATTTTAAAACATGAAATGGGTTTTAAAAAAAATAGTTTCATTACTTCAAGAGACAATACAGAATTATATTTTACCAACATTAGCTAACCCCGCAACACACACCCCGGTGTTAAAAATGCAGCCTCCTTCTTCCACATCGATTACGTGGTTTACCCTTCCCCACGGAGTCATAATGAATATGTAAATTCGAGTATAACTTCCGGCGCATGCGAGGAAGACGGAAGGTGTTTGGACTGTGCTTCATTAAATAACCGAGGTCAGTTTACGCGCGCTGACTGAAAAAACTAATTGGTTATTACTGGTGGGAAAGAAGATGCTCAGATCCAGTTACGCAATATTCCCGTTAGACCTTAATTTGCATACGCCGGGCAGTGGGACAGCATATATTCAATGCAGCTCGGTTACTAACGAGCCGGCGCGAAACAATGCAGAATAACCGATGGACGAATAAGTCCAGCTGAAGTAATATTTGCTGTAATCTCGTTCGGTTCGCCTGGACAAGTGCAACCCGCAAAATGTACAATGGAATAGGTCAGTAAACTTCCAAGACCCCGAGGGACCATTAATAGAAAGTATTATGCAGAGAAAAGACCACGAAAGAGACATAAAAATCGACCGGACTAGAAATCCTGTGGCCGAACACGTACTCGGTGGCGTTTAGGTCGCAGAACACTTTCGATAATAATCGGGCAGCTACTGCCACAGAAGGGCATTCGGGTAAGGATTAAGCGGAAACATAACTATATTGATTTTATTAGAACTGTAAGACCAAAAAAATAGGTTGTAAGTTACCATTTCCCTCTCCTTAAATACCAAATACCAATGTATATAAATAGCAGTTAGTTGGTAGCAATTTTTGTAGTTGGTGACATAGGACTAACAATTCGCTACACAATGTTAAGGAATTCACTAACAATTTATAATTTAAATATATTAAAATTAATATTTCCCACTGATATGAATAAAATCGGCCAAATGCCACGTCCGTGTTGGCTAGAAATATTTCGGTAGTGTACAGTACTGACTTTGGCATTTCGAATTCTAATCTAATAAAGCTATTCTCTAGGGACAGAGCGCGTGACCGCTCCAGAAACCTTTAGGGACACGCACCATTATTGAAATGCCAAATTCCGAAAGGATAACAATAAGTAACGCATGAGACCAATTTTGAACCCTGAAATCCGACAGTACAATTATGCGTTACGCTACACGAATAATATGACCAACACTTTCCATATATTAATAAACCGTTTTTTTCGATCCGCGTATACATTTCGATAAATGTATGCATTAATAATATTAATTATATGTAAAACAGGGAAATCTATCTTCCTCAACTTATTTTATACGTAAACGTAGTAAAATTAGATCGAAGTTTAACCATCCAGTCCAGCCGCAGGGAAGCGATCAGTGAAAAAACTATGCAATATCCGATTGTAAAAAATACACTAAAAGCGCCTTAACCCCTTGAATATTATTACGACAACGAAGGTATATCGGTCAGACATTTCATAATAACAAAATTATTTATTATAACTAATATTACAACTATATATTATTTATGTTATTTATGTTTGAGTAATGTTTCTTCAAAATGAATAGATGCAATCGTATAAAGAATACCAAGTTTCAAAACTATTGCCCCAGGAACCAGCTTGGCTGACCCCTCATTAAATCGATAAGTGTTTAACTAGAGCAATTTTTATGCCACGAAAGGTTTCTCTTTCCTCCGGACCAAGGAGAGCGGAGACGATTCGTACTGAGATACAGTCCCTTCGCTAAAAACTTTCTACAGACGTTAAATATCGGTTACCTTCACGCCGAGATCTGCGTGAAAAGTTCTCTTAAGTTTTAACGGTACAGAAAAAGGAATTAGCCGGCTCTCTCGAAGTTTGCACGCTACAGAAGACATCCTGTAGCGGAAAGGTGAAGGTAAGGGAGCCCGTGAGAGGCGTGTTATACATTCCAAGGTAAATCTGGTTTGCGGCAATAGCATCTGTGCGACAAGACAACGGCTGCGACAAAACGCGTTCTATTTATACGCGCATAAATACGTTGCGGTGGCCGGGTCCAGCGTTGCGTGAACTAATAGAGACAATAAGCAGCATTAGAACGGTTCGTGAGTAATTAACTGAACTCTGGAGAACCGAGGCGGCCCCCGCTATATCCCCACACATAAGAACAACTAACTATGAGAACTATGTCCACCGACACCTTTAATATCCGCCAATTACCCTATCCACGACTTACGAAAGGTCGGCAAAAGATCAATCCAACGCATAACTGTAGGTCCAAATTGTAATTAAAATAATTCCCCAAGCTCGATTTAATAACCGGAAACTTTGATTATTTCACACTGAATTTTTGCACTATCGGCGCAGTGCAAAATGTCAGTAGGTATTAATATCATACACGCATATAAGATAGTGATCTTATGCTGAGAAATATCAGTTGAAATAAAAATTAAACAAAAGGGTTTGCCTTACTGAACATAAAATGACGCACGATTCTTGGGATAAGTAGAATAGATACAGGAACTAACCGACTGCCAAGCCGACGAAATAAACTTGAACGAATCACGAAAATGGATTTATTTTAAAAACAATAATAAGGAAGGCGATCAAACGCGGAATTATCCTTGGCTTTTCGCTGTAACTCGAAGGCGATCAGAAGTTAAAACAATCTGAAATGTGAGAGAGTTGCATATCCGCGTCACGAATTAAACACTCGCGAGTGATAACGAAAATGATCTCAGTTCGCTGAAACGAAGTGTTCCGTAGAATGAAATCTGTTCGACATATGAGTCAGTGGGCCAAAGTTATCCAAGGGAAACTAGGTACATCCTCAACTAGATAAACAATTTAGAAGATGAAATAATTTAGCGAGAAAAGCGATATTGGAATTATAAACTACGCTTTAAGCCACTCACGAATACAAAGAAAAAGCACTGCTGAACAAATCAACGTCTACCCAAAGACCAGAGACCCATATAATCTTCCCAAAAAAGGTAGGAGCCTTAAAAGTTCAGAAAATTTAGATAAATTAGTTTAATAACATTTGACAACCCGTTGCCGAAGGTCAGAATTCGAGAAAACAGGAAAAAAACCTGCAACAATATAACCTGTTAGGAAATAATACTACCCAACCCTTTTCTTCGATTTACCGTTAGCGGACTATTGCATCGTGGACTTAAAAATAAAATGTTAAATAAAAGCCGATCGAGTGTTAGCTGTAAGTGGAGTTTGTTTTGCTTGTGTCTTCCGGTGTTTGCTTTCGTCAGTAGAACTTCGGAGGGTTCCACTCTGAAACTTTCTCCAGGTGCAACAACTGTCTTCTATAAGTTATCAACAACTACTAACTCCTACTTTAAAGTAGAGAAATTAATCCTATGAGACAGGATACGGCTCAGTTGAAACATTACTTAATTACCCGATGCCAGATAAACTATTACATATAAATATGTAAGCACGCTAACCTGGTAATGTTTTTCTCGATTTATCTTAAAGAAGAAATTCGATCTACAGAAAACATATTCAATTCCAAAAAACCAACAAAATCCTTAAAAAAATAATGACTTCACAACTCCAAACAAGTTTTGAAGGGAATAAAGGTTTAGGTTATACGCATACTCTAAATCGTAGACGGACACCTTTCGGGATGTTATCTAGTAGTATCTCCACCGAATTAATACGCATACATGAATACGCACGTCGAGCCCGGTGACGTAGCCGAAATGAAGGGACAAAAAATAAGAAGAGATCAAAACAAAGCTTTAGAAAACGGGTCCGGTCGGCGTTTGAAACGGAACTGCGAGGGGAAGAAAGTGAAGTGGGCGGTTGGGTCCGAGAAAAAAAAGAGATAGCGGGGGCGATATTTTAAGGAGTGATGCCGCTCATGAAATATGTGCTCTGGAGAGAACCCTCTCCTTCTCTTCTCCTGACGTCACTGCTCCACCAAGCCACAACTCCCATTTCACTTTTGCTAACGAGCAACGGGTTACTCGTCCCTTCAACGTACTTGTCGTTAATTTATTATTTATTGGTTCGTGAAAACATTATGATCTTCAGCAATCGGCTATTCCCGAAGGAGAGCCAGGAACGCTGGCTGTTAGGTCGGCACCTAGTTCGATCGAGGAATATACTTAGGCAGACGCGTCGTAGTGAACCTGCTACCGTTCACCATAATTAATGAAAATATATAAAAGCGTATAAATCATATTAACAAAATTCTATTAACGCAAACAGAGAGAAAAGATTTCATACTAAACACATTTTTCTTACTAAAAAAATTTGTACATCCCACTGAAGTCCAATAAATCGACAATTTTACCTCTCTAGTTTTCCTTATTCTAGAGTAGGGAATACTGCAAAAATTATCCTTGAAAAATGTTTTTCCCAGAATCCTGAACCACAAGGGAACCCCACGGCTGCAATATGCCCCGTCTATTAAAAGTAAAAGGCGAATAAGGTAAAAAGAGTCCTCTCATTATATCCAAACTGTCGCCTAGCCCTCTGAACCTGCTGGAATTTTCCTTAACATAAAATAGTTTTTCACTGTCTTTTTATAATAGAAGTTATACCGGGGACTAATTGTGAACACGAGCCTACAGGGCAATTCCGAAATTAGAAGCAGAGTGGTTTAGGCGGAGCGGGTCAAGGTCCTCCGGAGGCTATTTTTGGGCCGGAATGCCGAAGACTGCACGCGTGGCTCACCGATTAACCCCACGGGGTGGACCCGTTGATAAGGATCATGATAAACTGCAGCCTACACCGGCACTGAATTCACGGTCGCGGTAAATCACACAGGCCTAGCGATCGTGGCCCACTCCGTTAGCTCGTCTGGAATTAGCCCCAATCGAGAAAAGATGCAATATTCGTGTAGCCCACGACCTTGTTCCCATCGATAATCAAATGTACTCAATAAATAACTCAACGACGAGGCGTATTCGTTTTAGAGGCAATAAACGCGTACCTACGCATTATAATTTAAAACCACAATTACATAAATCACCTTTCATTTTCATCGACAATTTTTTCCGAAATAAAACGGCGCCTCACCAAAAGGTACAATACAGAAATTAAATATAATACCAGTTATGGATATAAATGATAGCAAAATGTAGAGATTCGGTATTTATAGGCCCGAGGTTCTTCTAACATTCCAGCACCTCATTTTATATCCAAAAATAACCAAAGGTCAACGACCAATCTACCGATGGGTTCGGCCCGACGAACGGCCTCACTGTTTAACATTTGCATAACAAGTCCCCCCCTCCCCCCACCCAAAGTGAAAATAGACGGGTTAAATTTCAATAGAGACGAAGGAGAGAATGTGATCACGACTCTGCGCTAGCATGAAAAAATACTGTACGGTTATTGATATTTCGATAACGCTCATATAGAAATATTAATCGCCAGGCTAATACTGAAAGGTAGGCGAGGGAACTCGGAGAATGTACGGAAAACAGAGCCCGGAATTATCGCAATATAATCTGTTTCCATTATATTTAAATTAATAGCGACGACTGCGGGGCCGATACGGGAAGAGATAAAAGTGCGAAGGCGGATATGATGGCTCTATCACTTGCACAACTTGGGCCGAGAGATCGGGGGGAGGGGGCGTACAAACAAGACGATTAATATCAGGCTCTGGGGAAGGTGGTCATTCTCCACTAATGACAAGAGTAGGTGATTAAGACAAACAACAGCCCAACAAACACCTTCCCCCTGCCGGCCGAACAAAGGCATTAGCTTTTCCCTCCGGCTTCGAAATCCTCCAGTCCACAAAGGAAAAGTTTCGCGACTCCCACTCAAACAATAACGACGGTAATAAATAAGACGGTGATCAAAAGTTTCAGAGATCCTCAGGTGTTTAGAGATGAAATTAAACTTAATATTACAGATGATTTAATAGTCAGGAAGAACACCGGGACCAGAAGAGAATTTCAATTGTGAAGAAAACTCTCTAGCACCAATAATCCTTCAGGCCAAAGAAAGTCAGAAAGCCCGCAAAAAATGGAAAATATATGCGAAATTCGGAGATAGCGATAGTATAACGAGTAAATCCAGGGAAATACTAAGGATCAACACCGCCGATTGTTACAGCGGTTTTTTATGGAGGCTCCAATAATTGAGCAACAATTTCGCAACGAGGATTCGTTCCGGGCCGAAAGGAATCGTGGCCGGCCACCGGCTAAGTAGAAGTGGGACCGGGCTAATTTCGAGCCGGCTCGCTGAGGGCAGCCAAGGTCGTTCAGAGCGGCCCAACTCGGGTCCTTCTCTGAACAGAAAAATCTATCGAAAAAAACGGAAAATTTCAGACTCAATATCGTCAGTGGGTGACCTAAAACCCGATACTTTATGCGGAATGGCGAAAAAAGGAGTTAAACATTAGTGTCTTCAAGTGGACAGCGCCCAAAAACTCACCTCAACAAAGTGCAGGTAACACAATAACAAATATCACAATACCAAAATGTTTAAGACTCATGGAGACTTGGACAAGCAGCAAAGACTTACACTATCTGATACGTAATAGGACGAAAAACTAGCAAACACAGAGAGAAACTAAAAGTGTCCACCAAGATGGTGATTACAGCTAAACACCAATTTAAAAAAGGCGAGAAATACTAGAAGAAAGATACTTGCAAAGAGAAAGTATTTTTTTAAATGTCAGTACTGTGTTAATTATGAATTCGGAGAATGAGGAAAATGAAGCCGTTGTAGATACCGGGAGTTGACTTAGTTCTACTCACTCAGAATCTCACCGTCAGTGGACTTTTGTGTTAATTGTTAATTATTAACAGGATATGAGTGGGTCGGTGTCGGAGCCAGCGTGTGAGAGGAGAGGCCGTGTTATGGGCTCACGTGAGACGGTACCGTCTTCTTCTCGGCTGAGGCATGATTAAATCACATGACCGAGAGGATGCGCGAAGCGACTCATTAACATCCCTACCTAACGAGATCCGTTCACGCTATGATAATCTGCTGCCCACGATATTAGACACGTTCTGCCCACTGTCGCTCGGATCCCAGCCACGATTCCCGTCCGATGACAGTGTTAAGATCGCTCCTTAAGGTACAGGAACTATAAATTAACGACCAATTCTCCCGTCGTAACTTTTGTTTAAACTGAACTTTAAAGAAATCTAATGGAGTACGTATTGATGACAAATTCCGAAGTATATACTCTATATATGATTCAAAGATTTTCTTTTTTTTCGACACTGTAATTCTAAAATTGTTAAGTTCTTAGTTCTGCGCCATTTAACTGAAGAGTTTATACTAATGTCTTTTAACTAGCCTTTTATTAGAGCATCTCGCGAGAATCTACTACAAAGTAGCCACCGTGATACAGTTCAATATACAGAATAATTTGCCCGCTATAACTACACAAGGACGGTTTTTTCACCAGTAAACGTCGTTTACCGAAAATAAATGCCTATACAGGAATATCTAGTACCAAGGAGTGTGACCTCGTGTGCACGAATTTGTATTTCAGTACCTTCTTTTATATTGTATTACATCGTTTTCAACTGTGATTACTTTCCGGTAAGCAAAAAACCAACAAGAGACACCAATTTACCGCGTGCACGAACAGTCAACTTGCGTAACGACTCGATTTTTTTTTAGGTACCAGCGAAAACGCATCATTCTTAGTCAGTGGTATGACCGAGCTCGGGGAAATTTGTTTAATGCTCTCTGAAAGTCTGCAAGGAATAATAAATCAAGGTGTAGGAGGCGCGGGGGCCAGTGATTGTCACGAACGGACACGGCGGGACGCGCTGTCGCCCGTCGAAGGATTCTCTACAAGGAGCGTTCCACATTGTCGCCAACCCGCCCACCAATATACTACCGTCTGCCTAATGAATATTAACAAGCGGGAGGATTCCTGAATATTTCACAGCGAACGGCGTTAACAGGATGCCTCGGGTAACCTCTCCGGTCAGCAATCATTGACTTATTAACTTTTGACATTTCAATTCCGCCGCAACAGCCGAATGTACTGTGCAGTGAAAAGCCGAAGGAGCATCGAAACTGAACATGATCTTCGGATTAAGAACAGGGGAAAAATACAAATTAGAGTAAAAAAACTCTCACGAAACGTACTACACGAAATTGAACTGACGTTACGAGCATTATGAAAGAGACAATTATTAAATACAAGCTAACAATTTTGGAAAGAATTTTCGAAATATCCATAAATCCGATATATAAATGATATACTTAGCAACGATCTGTTCTTCATGTAAGGGGATAACTCGGTCGAGTATCGTAGTTAAGTCTATACGACTGGGCTGTGAAGAAACCAATCGATTACAAATTAGAGGCGTTTAAGCAACCTGGGTGTAAAAGAGATGATGTCATTTGACACGGTTATCACCTTATTAATACTACCCACAGATATTTAATCTCGGTTCACGCGATTAGCGATAATTAATTTTCAATTAATATTGTGAAGTAAACACCTTAAGAAATACCGGTGAAGCAACTGGGATACTTCGATCGGTGTCGGGCTTAATGCGTGCGAAAATTTTCAGATCAAAAATCGGCACGCAGAAACAGTGAGAGACAAGCGGCAATACTTCTCTGGGCCAGTTGTATTTATTTTTAACCCTTCTTTCATCACCGACCAACGTCGTAAATATCTTACAAACAAGATCGGCCTACACATATGATACGATTTGAATATTTGACTTACTGCGGAGTCACGAGAAATTACAACACCGGGGGCTCGGTTCAAAAAAAAAAATAATCTACGTTCCGTTAGAAAATGACCAGGCAATTACGAATTTGTAATTGGAGCCCGGGCCGGTCCAGTTACTAGGCGTAATAGCCCGCGACCGCCGCGTACGTTTCTGATCGCCCGGCATCGATTTCGTGCCCGCCCCCGGCTACATCCGACCGCAAAATGGACGGAAGGTGGAAAACATTAAAAAAAACCCAGACTGTCCCAACAAAATGTACTCACTTGCAACCGTTAACCGAAAATCATACTCGATATCAAACCGGAGTGGATTATACGTCGAACAGTCAACAAACGATCAATCTCAAATTATCAAATGGAAATTATCCCCCCTAATATCTGTACTAGTGTGTGGTCTATAGTCGTCGAAAGAAGTTTTTAGCGGATTTTAACTAATGTTCTGGAATTAAACGTGCTTCAATCGTATCGGATTCAAATATGCAGTCTGGATCCGGGACGTCACTTAAAGGTTACCCGACCTGATCCCGGTTGCGAATCGAATCCATTTTCCTGCTGGAACTGACCTTATCGTAAAACAATACGCGTGGCGACACACAATGGGAGAAGGTCCGGGATGAAACAGCAATTGAAGGAAGAATGGAACGATCTTCAATAGTGGTCGAAGCCCGAAAGGTTAGAGGCAGCCCGAAGTGTTAAGCGGGTTCTAGCTGTTTTTCTCGAAATTACAAAACAGATGTAATTGGATCTTCACGACGCCAGCAAGACGTTGCGCGGACGGCAACGATCGGTTGGGGGAGATAAAAACCAAAGATAAGGGTGCATTTCTACAATTCACTTTTGTACCCCGTTCCATTAAGCGGAACACTCGATACGGCGGCAGCGGAGGAGGCCTGCCGGCGTTACAACACATTTCTCAATAATAATGACCAT
This sequence comes from Lethocerus indicus, assembly GCA_019843655.1. Lineage (NCBI taxonomy): Eukaryota > Metazoa > Arthropoda > Insecta > Hemiptera > Belostomatidae > Lethocerus > Lethocerus indicus. The sequence goes on along the minus strand of JACDQD010000103.1, from coordinate 9,046,775 downwards.
GTTTCAGTAAATTATATATCCCTAGTTATGATTGAATTCCGCCACTAAATCGATTTCACAAATGGTTTTCCCAGGAGCGTTGAAAGATTTAATAAAGTATTTTACGCGGTAATTACTTATTTCAATCGCGCGGATTTTCTAAACAGTTGAATAATAACTCTCTACCTCTCTAGATAACAATGTATCCAGAAAAAACATTTAATTCGCTACGTAATTTTATTCACTTCTGATTTCTAACAACGAATAGGCAGTGTAAAAAGCAAAAATAATATTGACATTCAAAATATCAATTCGATATGAATTAATTAGTCATAACTAATATTTTTAAGTCGAAACTAAAAATGCTGTTAAATAAAAATATAATGATAAAAATCAATGCAAATACGGGGAATAGTAAATCTGGTACACGGATAGTAACAGTAAAGAGATCATATGTATTCGATTTATAAACGATTTCTATTACCTTGAATCAGAACCAAACTGCAAACATTTTTGGCACGTACCTGTAACAAAGAAACATCACATGTTAAGTCAATACTAAACAAGCCAGGGATAACAATAATACATCATCGTGTTCATTAAAGTTAGAATTAACTAATAATTACTGGAGTAACACTATAATGATACTGTCAGTGTACAACCAGTACACGATCAGAAAACATGCCTCGATAAATTTGGGACTCAATTATTGATAGAATTATACGCTCAAGTCAAAAATTAAGAAACTCCGATAGACCGAGTTTTTAAAATGATTACATGCCCCAGTGTCACGCTCTGTAATTGAATTTAAGCATACAGAAACTGCCCATAAAAAGAAAATTGGTCTATAATTTATATAATGGCATACCTAAAGCATTGCTAAATTAGCTGACCATTAAGTTAACATTTACTGCCGAATCATAATAGCGATGTATTATTTATTATAACTGTATAATTGAGTTGGAGTGGCTACGATTTAGCTCGAAATGAAATAGTTATTCCATCGGCAATCCATGTCAGGGTTACGATATTAGAACCACCGCAGAGTATGAGACAATAGAATCCAGAAATACGACTTTATACTTAGAGGCCCATAAAAGTCAAATTCACCAAATTGGCGTAAATAATAAAAAGTTATCGCTATGCATGTATAAACAAATCGAAGTATATAAATCAGAATGGCACAAGCCAGTAATTGGATTTTACTGGGCAGAAACAATGCAGTTCATTAATAAACTAAAAAGAATGTTTTGTAGCTTAAAGAATAACTTTTACAGGGAATATATAAAAAAATGCAATTAAAGTGCCTAAACAGTGTATACTGAGAAATGACCAGGAAAAGGAGAAAGAATGGGGAAGAACGACAATATGAAATGAAATCGTGTTCATTCGGTCGTGAGACTCGTGTGCTCCATCCTCACATCGTTAATCCTATTCTGGTGGGGAGTACACTTTATCTGTAAAATAATTATAAGCAGAAGAGCCGAGTGATCAATTCAGAAATATGTACTTTTACCAACACGCTGCATGGGAATATATCATGTATTAATTAGAAGGAAGTCGGTCGTAAGTCATAAGAAAATATGAAGAGTAAATACGGAAAACACTAAATGCACTACAGTGACAGGGACCATTTTGTATTTGAAATGATTATTTCTGTGGGCATTCTGAATCTTTTAACAGGAAATGCATTTTAATCGAACCCAGGTTTTTCATGTTAGCGCCATGATTAGTGTACAGCATAGATTAGTCGTTTACAAAGCATCTGGCCGTTAACATGAATGAGAAAGGTTGTGATCTAACAAGCCGCGCAAAAAATGGATATACATGATATAACAGTCGAGGGCAGAATGCCTTTCTGGATAGAAATCCTTTCTGTTGGCACGAGTCCCCTGTGGGTCAGTAAAAATGAGGCAACTCGTGCCAAGACTCGTTCGGACGCGGTGGAATAAGTGGAACACAATATGAATGAGAATGGGAGGAGAACCGAAACGGACCGATTATGGTTAATAGAATAAAGGAGGGCGCCGCGAGCAGCCGCCCCCCTACGGTACGCACGCGGGGAACATTCGCAAGGAACAAGAAAAGAAGGCTGGAGCGAGAGGAAGAGAAAGAGAGAGAGGGGGGGGGAGGAGAGAGAGAGCTTTATATAAAGCGCAAGTACAAGCACGGTGTGTGCCAACTTGAAATAAAACTGGACGGTCCCGCTTCGAAGGCCAGAATGCGATGTTCCTTTATGCAATGGCACAATGGCCATCTCCCCGGCAGAGTCATAATGCCAGTTTACAGCCTTGACCCAAACCCTCGTTGTTTATTTTATTAGGGGAAAAAAAATTGCGTTATTAACAGTAAAAACGCGCTTTAACTGTTGGCCAGCCGACCCTGGAAGAGATTGCCCGAGAGAGACCCCCGGTGAGATTGTCGTGAGGTGAAACGCCCCTATCGCCGGCCGTATGGTATGGCGACCCCGCCGGCTTGCGGGAGGACAATTTTATTAGGGACACCGCTTACTATATACAATGGACGGCCGGTGTCAAATGATATACGGCTCGATATACGACCCGCAATACTAACCGATGATTGTACTCCCCCTGTAAAATTGCGAGCGAGCGGTGCCGATACTTAAATCTACACCTGGCTTCTACTCGGACAGTAATCTGATAACCGTTCGTTATTTACAAAAATCTACTCCTATTGTATCGTTTTACACAACTTTATTCCTTGAAAGGTAGGAATAAGAAATCGTTATTCGACTATGATTGTTGTAAGTTTACAGACTAAAGATGTATAAAAAATAGCGATTCGTAGTTAGAAAAATGTTTTTTTCTCGTTGGATTTTTATCTTCCAACATGAGTAAGATTTGCATCCACAAATTGCATCTCATTTATTATTAAAAATAATAATATTATTTTATTAAAATCATATTTCTGCAAGATGGAAGTATATCTGGATCTAAGAAGGTTAGATACCACCTCGAACGACCTATATTTTGGGTTTGGAAGCCGGCGCACCGAGGTCCCAGTAGATGGACAGAGGTGCCGTGGGGGAGAAAGGTTCAAGGGCCGACCAACAACGCATGACCGCTTGTGCAATACACCAGCATATAAAAGTGTTGTACCCGATCACCACAAACGCCATTTTACTTTCAGACGGCTTCGGAGGCGCCACTCCGGTTGGCAAACTGTTTCTTGGGTCAACACCTATATATAACTGCGCTCCTTATCCCAAACTCTTCAATGCTTCCTTCCTGTAGTAACGAGAATTTCGTCACACTAGCAATTTTCCCATATTTGGTTTTACGCTAGGCCGGTTACATATACATATCGACTGCCGAATAAGTATTCTGCCAGGAATGTGGTTTCGCAGTACGTAAATCCTATACACTTGGTAGACATACAAGACAGTGCATGACAAGACACTACTGATACTCGATTGAACTCTCCCTGGCTGGGAAGCCGAAACCGGCCATATCTTGAGCCAAAATAGGCGATTGGATAAAGAAACTGTAAATCTATGCGAGTCCTTAATACAAAAACACCCTAAAAGGTGTTACACAATCACAAGGCATAAAAATATATAAGAGCATAATTAGAATAACCCAATGCGAATTACTCCTAAATTTTAAAGTTGAAGAACCACTCACAGTCTTATGATTTTATATATATTTCTTTATATTTTATATTTAATGTTTAATTTTGTATGTTTATATATATACACATAAAATATATAAAAGAGTTGTCACAAGCCATATGTATTGTTGTTATTATAGCACACATTTTCTGAAGAATACATGCTTTTAAGACGATATTTTAGAACATGCTGACTATTTGGTACTAGTAGTAGTAGTACAGAGGTCCACACAGGATTGTGAATGACGGGGACGAATAGCAGCTAATCTATCCCTCGCACTATACTTATTAGTCTTCAAATTAGGTAATATTGAAGTAATTACTACATACAACAATAACTACTACTTCAAATAGTCCGTTCTCCTGTTACGTGTCCAGTTAAATGCAACTTGCGGCTAATTAAAGTTGTTTTATTATCCTTTTTTTCCAAACATAACGCCCACAATTGTTTCGGCCTATTTATTTCACTAGATAACGAACGAGATAACATTATAGATTGCGTTGTCCGCCACAAACCTCTCACTCTTGACCAAAGGCCAGCAACCTTTTCGCATATTTTCCAGGACCACAAAACGAATTATGAGCATTATTCACCGTAAAGTATTTATTATTTTCAATAACTGGTTTAAAGTAACGTATAATTTGTAACAATACAATGTAATAATTTACAACGCCCCCCCCCCAGTTTTAAAATCACGTTTTATTCTCCCTTATCAATTCACTACTATCAACAAAATTTACAACGTAATATTTTTGTATACAAACATTAATTATCAGAGACATGCTTATGGCACACTAAGGTGAAAAATGTAAAATTTGCTAACGTTTACAAGTTAACATTTAATTTGAATAGGATTCCAGAATGTTATTGAATTTGTCAAATCTCGACTAAAAAGATACCTGTACTACGGATTGATAAAGTGTTTACACGGTATAATTTCGTTTTCCCGGTACATTTTACCATGAGTGAATTACTACGGATTTCCCAACCGGAATAACTTACAATTCACGGCTAGTAAATTGTATACCGGGAGAGCGGTGCAAATTTGAGCGCGCGCTCTTTTATCTCATTTCCTCCATTTGTTCCAGTTCATAAAATCAGAACGCACCGGGGACCGTAAAACTGTCAAGCTTCCACATTTCCTAGTGCAAGTTGCATAATGAGTAAGTAATGCGAGGGGGGAATAGGTTGCGGCAAATATTTCTTAAACGATTAAATCACCTTTCGTTCAGATTATTCGCAATTAAAAATTACAAAAAAGAGAGTCCGAAGTTTTTTATTATGAGAATATGTAATTCTCGTACGAACTCTTGGGCACGTTAATTTGTGCCCATAAATAATTATGGATTTTAATAACAAATACTTAGGTTATGCTGTGTTGATTGCTGCATTAATTGTTTAAAACTGGACTATTTTAGAATGACGAGGAACGACCATTCGAGAATTACGAAATTTGACAAAACAAGGGTGGCAGGAATTGGCTTGATAAAGGAGTGTTGAACTCACGCCGCCAACAGACAAACAGAGCGTGACCACAGGATGGGGGACCGGACCCGAGAGACTTATGTACACAGATAATGCACATTTACTTTTATGCAGATGGAATGCAACGAAAGGGCGAACGCCTTTAATGCTGCCGTCCCAGAAAACCGTAACGAATGTAAGGACCGGTCGCAGCAGAAAGTTTAACAATGTTGCATAGAACCACTGTAAATTAGCTCCACTGGAATTCAATTGCATCCGTTACTATCATAAACCATTGCCGCAAATTAACGGCCTTTAAATATAGAATAATTTACCGTACTTATAAAGTTAAGTTTTATTTTAAGTTGTCTGATTTAATGCACGGTTTTAATAAGCAGTAAACCTATTACAAACAAATAGCTGTGCATTTTCTTATTCGAATGTGAGGAGTAGGGTGTGGACCGCTTGATTAATGATTCTTTTTCCATTCAATTCCAATGTCTGTGTGCCATAGACTTTCACCTAATGGTGGCTCATCAGATCCTGTCTTCTTAGTGTCATATCACTACATATTTATAATACAGAATGCATTAGTGGGGCTACCGCTTTCTCGGCGAGACACTTCTTGGGTTCGGTACCCTTAGTGGTGTACTTTTTCTGAATATAGGATACAGTGAATATGAATTAACCACCCGGTTTCCCAGATGAGAACTCCTATGTAGAATATCATTAGTATTGAAGATATATATATCTAAAATTAGAAATAAAAAATGAGTGTCTATATAAAAGTTTCTAGATATTACCAAAATACTATTTATTATTATATCATTTCTATGCAATCAGATTGTTTGCGGTCGAGGCATTATACAAGTTATAAATAAGGGGTGGCTAAAAAAAATAGAAAACACAAGAAACTTTGGAAGGACGTCTTTAAAATACACTCGCGTTCTCCAATATTGGAGGAGAGAAAGGGAGCTCAATTACGAGGTTCATATAGGCAAAGAAATATTATATTATCGATCACCAAATCGTAAGAAAGTTATCACATCAGATAACGTGCAGTTGCGGCCGAAGCAGGCCCCGGGCAAATGTCACGACGTGGCCCACTCTTAAGAAAAATCGCATGCGCCCTTTCTTAGACTTCAAATTTACCCGTAATACGCCGTAGAGAGATCAATGACCCCTTCCAAACTGAAAAGGCTAATCAACATACAGACACGATTGTGGACAGGTATCCGTTTTCGGCTTTCCTTTTAAATGAAATCTGAATATCTACGAATTTTAGCTCGTAAAAACGAAAAGATAGAGCAGGAAACTTCCGACTGCAGCGACATCCAAGGGAAGAATGAGAATGGCTGAAGATGCGTGGCGGGAATGTATCATGTCGAATGACGGGCGCAGTGTTGAGCCACCGAACAAATCAGATATTCAGAAATGCATACGACAGACGAAACCAGGATACTCATTACAGACGTCATAGTTGACAGTTTTCTTGAAGACTATGATTTCATATAGCTGAAGCGGTAAGATAAAACAACTGAGAGGAAACGCAGGCGGAAATAAATTTACCGAGTGATAATTTTGTGCAGTTTCCATTCGATGCGCACATTTTCCTGAACTTTCCCATGGAGCTTTTAAAAGGAAGGAAATTTGATACAGAATTACGTACGCTTTGTTCAATATCTGAGTGTTTTAAGACCGCGTTTCTCGGAATGACAAGTTTTAATTTCTATTCTTGGTTCCAGCGGAGGTACGGACTGGCAGTTCCCGAATGAAATTTACTTACGATACCTGTTATGGTGACCCGCGATGGTTTGTAATTCTTACAATTTCTGTCACAGTAGATTATTTAGGCGTCCTGTATGCGCTGTTACCTCACTTGAAATTCGCAATACTATAGTGCACCTTAATCGTCGGAGATGTTAGAATAATGGTTAGTCCACCCTAAGACCAAATCGATGAGTGGAGACAGACAATCCAATATAATGGGTAAATTCTGCTGAAGTTATGAAAAGTTATGTTTTTCGTTCCACTTAATTCCAAGAGGAATCAACCCGGTGCCCTAAACGAAGCCTAAAGGGCGGGAAAGTCAGACAATTGAGTCCACACGGTTTTACCTGCCGGCAGCTAAGCACAACCAACAACCCCTTGTGCAACACCCAGCTTCAACACTGTTATCTCCCTCCACTCCACGACACATTCACTCCTTCTTACACCACTGCAACGCGCGGCCAATCGCGTTAAAAAAAATCTTTCATTTAATTTCGAACGGCGTTCATCGCAATACGACCCAAAAAACGTATCCTACCAATTATTTTTGATGGATATGCCCCCCCTCCCTAAAAACAAGCAGACTCCGAGATGCCGAATGAGCACCTCTCCCTTTCTAGTTGCACGTGCCAAATGACAAAACGTTTAATGCTAAAATCTAATTCTGACGGATTCAGCAACTCGCCTACGCAAACTGCCGGTGAACATGCGACCGGATTTGTTAATCGGAAAATACATCGCGTTATCATCCGACGGACAACAAATCAAACTTCGCGAAGATACGTCAATTATATTTAAAATTCCAAAACTCCGGGTGAATTCAGACGGGGCGTAATGCAAAATTGGAAGCCAAATTTCACGAACTGAAATATTTGGCATTAATCAAACGTCAGGGTCTCCCCTTTCACTGATAATTAATTTAACATGCATTGTATGCCGGCAATTTACAAGGCTCATACAAATTACCGCAAGTCTTGGAAAAGAAATTAGTACTGTTATTTGAAAGAGTCCAATCGTATTTAGTAGTACACAGCCGACACGTAAAATGTCAACACATATCCTCTTAAATGTAAAATATACAACCAGTTATTCCAAACGATGAAGGAAATGAAGTATTGTTGCATTATACAACAAATTACGAACGGGCGCACCAATATACATAGAACATGAAATCCTGCAGATCCGTAAGGCTGGCTACATTTCCAGGTCAGACGCGGCCCACACGCCCCTCCTCCCACCCCTCATCCCGTGCTCACAAACTCGCCACTTTGGAATCGGTTGACAATGGCGGAGTGATAATTTATACTTACCGGAGAAATATTACCCCAGGCGCAGAACTACAAAGGGGAGACAGCCAACTGAAAAACGCTCCGACTATTGTTTATTTCAACAGTAAATTTAAATCGATCTACAATTACAATGGGCTTGTATTGTCACAGTAACTTCCAGTTGTATATTCTAATCGAGAATGACTTCGACTAGAAACTTCTTATTCCTGGCGACCTAGTTCCAATGTTCGTACGGTAAACTGATCGTAATGAACGAATTAACCGCAATGCCGTCTTTAAAAAAATAATGTTAACTGTAAAGATTAGCAACGCGTAAAAAGTTCATATAAATACAAATTGTCACGATTTTGTGCGTCATTCATACCGAAAGGTAATCAAGTACTGGGAAGTCAAGTCATTCACCGGTCGGATGAAAGACATAAGGCCACCCCCAACGAAATTAAGTTCCTGTTTTATAAAAGAATATGAATACATAAATAAATTATCTCATTCAACATTGACGCAACGACTGCTCTCGATTCGTCGAACCGACTACGCATTAAGTGGAACACGTGACTGAGGGTACAGAAAAGAAGAGAAGGCGGCGGGGAAGGTGTCAAGTTCAGGCAATACTTCCTACTTCTTGTGACGCTTTACTTAAACGGCTGTCGTGCTCTTTTAGCGGGGAAAATTTACAGCAATCCAATAAGGTCATCTGTAATTGAGTCCGCGATTGAAATGGTTTTGAAAATAAGATAATCCCCCCTTCATTGAGAGGGGAGCAAGGACGATGAATCAACTACTAGAATGTAGAAGTAGATCTAGCAAATTTGCCCCGCCGAGACAATCGGACTCCGATTTCTGCAACGGTTTGAAAATCAGGAAAAGGGGTTCAGGGGCAAAACGCCTTGCACAATTATCGGTAGCTCAGAGCGCCGTGAATAGAAAGAAATAATATTACACAACAAACGATTACGCACGACTTCTGGCTGAGAATTAACAAACCGTGAAACTAGCTTAAGATTATAAAAAGGGTGAATTAACGGGCACCAAACCGAAGCTAATGCTAACCCCAAGATCATCGCACTTTCATAAGATCTTACACGCTTATCTGTTTGTGTGCGTGTGAGTGTGTAGCATTCATGTAGGTGTAGGGGATGTAGGTGTCAGTACAAACGTATAGTACAGTAAGACATTGGTCTTAACTTCCTAAGAAGAACTACATGGCCATCGGAGCGATAAATAAGTTTTACAAAGATGGAATTCATGCTTTACGAATGTGTGTACTATTATTTTAGAAGAAAAATGAGATGAATACCTACATATCCAGGCAACTTTATTAACCTTTCAGGTTCACTGCTTCCAGAAATAAACCAACTCCAGTTGGCCTGGATGGTATTACGAAAAAATATCCTGCGCGTGCTGCTTTCCATGTAATAAAACATGAACTTAGGAGGAATCCAATTCAAGAAAAAATAATTGGTGGCGAAATTTTTAACGATTAATTATGAAGAACTTTAAAAACTCCAGAAAAACTCGAAATAATATATTTTAAATCGAAAGGGAAACTGGCATGGAAGGCGTACTCTGAGCCAGGGTACTCACCCGGGAGTTTCCTTGGCCGCAGGCACTGAAGCAGATTAATTGCAATATTTAACGTTCTGTTGGCCGGATACGCCCGATCATCGCCCCTTAGCATTTAAGAGACAGTTAACAACGGCGGATCCAGATTTGGAAAAGCTTACAATATCGGCGCCTTGTAATACACAACTCCCGCCCAATAATGGCCGAACCAATCTCGCCACTTCAGTTCGAAAGGAATACATCATTTTACATAATTTGATTTTGACATAATCTAAATTTCTAGGTTAGAAGGCACTCCTTTTTCGTGAAAACCCGTTGAGTAATACCCGGGCTATAATACAGATATTTTATAAGCTCCAATCTAGCGGCAAAAATTAACTTACACACCGCGCGTTATGAGGACATTATTTTAGTACTTTAGCAGATAACAGCCGAGGGGGGCCCAGAAGGAAAGGGTAAAAACCTTCCAATTGAGCCCACCCAGGTGGTTTCCAAACAATGGAAAAATCCCGGCATAGCTGGGCTTCAATCCCTGCCAACCGATATCCTTCCAAGAACTTCACGCGAACTTACGGAAGCCAGTAACAGCCACTAACTCTCCAATCCTACAGTACTTTTATGTATATCTTAAAATTATTGACAGTCGAAATAAAACGAAATTTGTTGCAGGATATATAAAATATAGTGAAATTTCCGCAGCGAAATCCCTTTATCGATATATTAGTGCCTCTGTTTTGTGTTTGCAATTCGTGATTTTGTGAGCGTGGGTAAAAGTGTATTACAACGTGAGGTTATGCACTATTTTGTTATTCCGGCGTGTGCACGAAGTATCCCACAGTGTTGAGCTGTGTGGAGTGCAATAAGCCGGATGTTTCCCAGGGCGGTGCCATTCCGCAACTTGGCTCGGGGCGCATGCCTCGGGCACGCAGGGGCTCTCCAAAGAAGACATTGTTATCCACGCACACACACATCTCATTGGCCTTCACCCCCTGACATTAATAGCCTATTCGGATTTCATTTTATAGTTTGTTTTCTGTCCCCGCATGCGGCGAGCGGGGGTCGCGTGTGCATTTGGCCGAGGTGACGGATCTGGTTGCGACACGGCCCTTGTAAGTCCGTGTCGTCTTCGATTAAACGGGGTGAACAGAAGGCATAGACTTGTACGCTTGTTCATTTGACCCATATATATTAAATCAGCATCGTTCTTATAAAAGTACTAAATTTAATATGTAATTCAGATTTTGGAATATGGAATCATTTGTGAATATGTTATATACATGAACATGAAAGGACGCGGGCGGAACAATTGTTTAAATATGTATGTGTGTGTGTGTGTGTGTTTATATTGTTATATTTTTTATATTTACAAACAAAGATAAAATTATATTTAATGTCTACCGTGGATCTAACGAGACCTTCCCTTTGAATCAATTTAAAGTTACAGTCAATATTTCCGAGCCGTGGCGAAAAGCCTAAACGGCGATATATCAGGCGAATGGAGAATATTGCGAAAGCGATGACTGTAATTATATCTCGAGGATCGAGTAAATAAGGTTTCATCGGCCACTAAGTTCAGTACATAAACGTGGGCGGAGCTATGTTCTTTTGAATGGCAATTCCTGTCAAGCTTTCGACCAAACCGCGAATTAGGACATAGCTCCCGACAACTTATTATCCACTCAACGAATCTCGTCTTGAGCCCTAACAAGAAGTCTAATAACACCTTGAAATGTTATTCAGTTCGTATACGGCACAAAACGTCATGTCTTACAGTGGCCAAATAAATACTTGGGTAATATGTAATCCCTACTAAAAATAATGAGAACTACTCATTAAATATTAATTATGGCAGCAAACAAGCTTAAGTGCATCACTAGTTAGCTGACGCAACGCTACTAAACACACTTGTGAGAAGCCGAAACCTATCTAGCATTAGACAGAATCAGATTATTCCAAGAACAATGGTAATTCGCGAATCATCCTTTAGATATGTTTGAAAAAATATAACACTTTCCACTCTGAATTGATAATAAAAAATGCTACTAAAGATGGCGAGAAACCGAAACCGATCTAGAACAGTAACCGAGCAGTAAGTGGAGAGATTATCACAAGGACAGTGGTATTCCAAACCCTCGCGGTTCACCAGACGTGAGTGAGTTCATGTAAGTTAAAAAATGTATTGCAGGAATAATAAAAGTAAGTTTCTTCGATGCTTATGGCCGCGCTTGAGCAATGAACATGTAGGGCGCAACTAAGAACTGTTCTTATAGGTAACCCTAGTTCATGTCTCTGCACAGAAGAGTATTCTCAAAGGTTAGTAATCGTACGTAGAATGAATACAAGATTGACTACCGTCTCGCCAAAGGATCCCGACACGGACTTTACCAAGGAGTGAGTAGTGAGCACGGTCGGACAGGTTGAGGAGGAATGACGTAAGACTTAAGGGGGCCGGTCAAGATCATCAGCATCATCAGCGGGGACTGGGAGGACCAGAACCACCACTACCACCACCACCACAACCTCCACCACCACCTCCGCCGCCGCTGCCACCACTCCCACCCGGGCTTTAGATAAGGTAACAGTCCCCCTACCAGCAGTAGTAGTAGGAGAGCACTGGTGAACACAGCCCCGACCAGTCAGTCTCTAGTCAGCCGCCGCTCAGTGCGGCACGCGCGCGAGAGAGAGAGAGAGAGAATCAGAGAGATACAATCAGAGAGAGCGAGACAGAGAGAGAGAGAGAACGACAGGTAGAGGGAGACAACAGCCGCGTTATACCGCGTACGAAATTTTAATTCACTAGTGGTGTCCAGTTGTGACTTGTGTTGCAAGGGATATGCCGGCCAATCAGGAGTCCAGTATCACTGTAAGTACAATTGCCTTCTTTGTAGTAGATGCATATTTTATATACATATATATTTACTCGTTGTAAGCCGCTCGTTCGGAAACATAGCGCCGAGAGAGTAGGGACGGAGAGAAGCGAAAGTGGCGGCGAAGGATCTCTCGGAAGAGGCGTGGGAATATCGGGACTGACATAATCAGCTGACTCAAAGGTTACAGCCTCGCGGCGGGCAACGAACCGCGCTTTCCGCATATTCGATACCGACGTAGCGCACTAGCCATTGGGCTGGCTGCGGACTCTAGGACTCGAGAAGAGTCGGCGCAAAGTGGACCGCACTAATTCGCGCCTTTCATGCAACCGCCGGCTGGAATTATGCAAGACGCGCCGCCCCCCGTGCGACCGGTTCTCACACACAGTTTGGCTACTGGATTTGGAAGCCTACTAACGAGCCTCGCTGCTCGCAGTAGGATTTCGAAGCACCATACCCAGATCGGGAACTATTTTATATTAATTGACCTATTATTAGGCCAAAAATGTCCTACAATTTTCTCTTTCGAACGCCCACGTTGCCCACAAACGTTACGAACAATATTATCGTGTTCCCTGGCCATAAATATAAATAGGCGGTGTGCTGATTGGAGAGGTAGGCTGATTTCGAGCAGTTTAAACGTTTAAACGTGCAATTTCATTTCATATTTAAACAATACGGGCGAGAATATATCCCAAAATGTACACAAATCGAACATTTCTGCGAAACTTCCATGTTTCAATTAAGTTCAAATTGTAATCTTATTTCCACACTAATACCAGTAAAGATATGTACTTTCTTTCAGTCATAACAGTCATAACTCTATCCACATGAAGCTTCAGACTAAAAACACCAATACATTCGTATCCTAAGAATAACAAATACTTTTACGGTAGTAATTAATGGGAGAGAGAAAACAAGATATATCGTAATAAACAGAGGGAACAAATGGCGTTTTCATGAGTACCACGGAGAGAGGAAGACGTGACAGAGAACATGCAACACCCACAAGAGGCTGGTGAGTGGTTCGCCTCTCCAGGTTCTCAATCAGAATTTCTAAGCTAAATCTGTAAGCCAAATCATCCCGCGCATGTACAGCTACTGTATTATAGGGCAAATACGGCAGTATAAAATCGTAAATAACTTTTGGTTAGTGAAGCGACTACGCACAACTCCGTGCTCTGGAGTTGGTACGCTTGTGTGTCTGTGTTATTAATGGGTTAAAAACGTGCTCCAGAGATTGCAGAAATGGGTTTTGTAACTCCGTGTGTGCTACAACTTTACTGAGGCTTTCTCCGATTTCCTATCTCGAAACATTTTAAACGTCCGAACACTCACCCATGAACTCGGGTCACCTGAAAGGACGGAAAAACTAACCGATACTAATGTGTGAAAAGAAAAACAATCGATCTGCGTTTTGAAACGTCACACAGCTGATTTCACTTCCCAACGGTTTAGGTCATCGCCGAGAGAAATGAAACATGACGAGGCTGCATCATCTGTCTTGCTCAGACCCATCATCGCGCAATTGCTTCTAACTAAAATGTCCCTAATCATACTCAAAATGCGACCGAGGTTAAAAGAACCTCACCCGAATAAATGTACCACCCAGTAAATATATTTTGTAAATTGTTATGATAGTAATATCACAATACTATAAAAACAATTAAACATGGTTCTAGTTTAAAAGAAGCACCTTTTAGAAACTAAAACATTTGCACGAGACTAATTAATGATTGCAACTTTTTGCGAGCCCACTTCTCATTTCACAACATTCCCACAATTAACCCAAATGTGTGCTCCCTCTCTCCAATCTTGCGGATCGCTAACAGAGTATTATGGAATTAATAATAGAATACCGAATAAAAGAAAATACAAATCTCAAAATCACTAACAAGAAATGTTCAAAATATGTCCACAAACACCTTTGGTCAGTTCACTTGCAAATAACGTTCTGGATTTTCTCTTATCCTCGATGTTGGTCAATGTAAAATTTGAATTCTTTGCCGCGAGGGCCCAAGAAAATATTTTCACAAATAACCTTACGTAGTGAGTAAAGGACAACCGAATGAAACGAAGACTAAATTTAAAAATAGTTACATTCAGTAAGGATTTTAGTTTAGTAATAATTTATCCATTTCTCCTCCACGAAGTGAAAATCCTCAGGATTATTTTTTCGTTGCTAAAATAAACGTTATTTTTCTCGTATGCGATGGCTACGGTCAATGGATGGGGAGGGGACCTAAACGTCGACAAAATAACCGACCGTTTGTAAAATAACAGACCGACTCTACGTGACACAAATCACCACCTTCTAAAAAAATATATTCCCCCGAAACGCTCGAGTTACAATTTTCGTTCCCCCTTACCAACTGGGTCAAAGATGAAGGTCAGGGACCGCACATTTTCCTAATAAGTTTCTTACACGAGTCTGAACTTTGATCTATTAGGAAAGCATTGTTTCCAAGTATGGCCGTATTATTTATATTAATATCACTTGAGCAGAACAAATTCGCTAAGGACACACAGCGCCCATTTAGAGAGAACTCTACCCCATTTTCATTGTTCAACGATTCGGCAGTGTTGACACTAATATTAAATTATTAAAAGTATTCGAAGGATCAAAATATGCTTCTTAAGAGAACTGAGTGTTTGTAGAATACCGAACTGAGTTACAAAGAACAAGGCATGTTCCAAATCGATGAGCATTGCTTATGAAAATTAATAATTCCAAAATTATTTCATCCATAAATGTACACTCCACTGTTTAAGATGTCTAGACCCTTATAATACTCAACATTTTCCCGTAAATCCTGTTGAACAGCACCTGAGGAAATAAGGTGTTTATAGTGTTAAGTCCAGCGGGCACCTTGTGGGACGGAAAAAATCGAAAATACCTCTTATTTTCCCAACATCCGGAACTAGAAAGGGCAGGTGTTGACTAGAGCCCGAGCGACAAGGCGTTAAAATGAGACAGCCTAATGAGTCACGCGCGTTGCTTCTTAGAAAAAATAGTTAAGGAAGAGCGGTGGCCCAGCGGACGCGGCGGCCGGCTAAAAATAAACGGTGGCGGTGGGAAGGACGTACGGTTCGGGCATTGTTGGAGGCCGTAGGGAGCGAAAATCCTACACCAGTCCCATTGATCTCGGCACTTGCACGAAGGTTATCGAAGTTACTCATTCATAGGCTCATTTCAGTCTGAAGATCCAGTATTTACACTTAACGGGACCAAAAGAATCGCCTCGAATCGTTGAATTTCATTCAGGTTAGATTAAAGGCTACGAGTATAATTTTACATTCAATTTTTTCCGTAGGAATAAACATGTTATTTAATGGCGGTCGCCTTCAACGGCCTTTGAAATTATTGTTGGTTAGAAACGCCCAGCTGATTGCTCGTTCATATCCGGTTGGCAACCAGGGTTGAGAATTTAAAACGAACAAGAGGGCAGTTCAAGGGAAGAAATGATTACGAGACTAAGTTGATGTAAAAGTAAAAAGTGCAACGCGTTGAAGTCACCAGGTGAAATTCACAACTCTAAGGCCAAACTATATCCGATGTATGTACATAAAATATAGGTAATAACGCGTTAAAATCGCCGATGGGAGTGGCGCATCTGTATTATTTTAGACCGGCCAGCGAGTTAAGAAGTTTGGTGGGGAAAGAGACAGTTAGACGGAGATTCGTCCTTGCCAAACGGCCTTGCTGTTGCACCACACCGGGACAGCCCTCCTAATCCACATTGGGTCACACCGTCCGGGCCTCCGAGCTTTTCTACTTTCCCGCCTTCCATTACCCGGCCTTTATCATTGCTAATAATTGCTCATTATACAAAATTGCCGTTCTTATAGACTTACTAGCTAGAGCCGGCACGCCCGAGAGCGGCGTCTACTGGCCCCCACCACCACTACAGAAGCGCGCCGGCCACTCTAAAAATAGCGCCTGCCTTCCCTCTCGGCGATAGAATAATAAGCCAAACGAGGTCCCTTTCGAAACTCGGCCCCAGTGAAAACAGACCTATTACGCTTCTCCGGTAGAAATTAGAAGACGTTACTGAAAATAACTACTGGCCGATGCGCAATACGCGGTTGAAATGGCCGGGATGATATTAACAAAAATGAACGCTGACATAGTTTACTAAGCTCAATAAATATAGATAAATGAACTGAAATGTGTTATCCTAAAACAGTTGATAACGTGCGAAATATGAACTTCAAATTTTAACAATCTGAGTCTGATTTTTCAGTTCGGACATGGGACAGTTTACCCTTATAAAACAGACCTTGGAAGGTAAAGAGAACGTCCTGTTAAGTAAAACAAAGTTGTAATATGTCTAGGATCTTATTTTGTACCACTGATACCGGAGCGGAATACACGTAAAATAGAGACTACTAATTAAAATGACTGGTATCATTTTGAAAAAATATTGGTTCGAAGAAGCGAAGAGTAGACTTGCATGCAGGCCAAACACAAAATAAACCAGACCTAAACTTTCCCGGGAAGGCACAAGGTGAACTTTCCCACAATGAAATGTCGAATACGATATTCGCTTCGACAATGGGGGGGGGCGTATAAATTCGAACGAGACACGTACCTAACCGACATTTATACACAACGCAAGCTCTTGGCGTTAGGAAAGCCAAGCACAGAAATCAAATAACTTTTTTTTGTTGTATGCTTTGGTTGTGCAATAGGCCCTTTTCGGTTCGTACATTTTAAAAGAGGGAGTTGCATCAATAACGTCGGCATACGCATAGGGAATTAATTGAACGTCGTTCCAGACGGCAGTCGCTCAATGAACCCCACCTTCCACCCAGCCATCACATCTCGGCATGAATCGACCATTCGCTAGCCGAGCCTACTTCCGCATTCTTATAAGGGTCCTATTCCTAATCGCAAATCAAAACAGGAAAAAATAAATAACAGCAGGAGCCACAACCGAATCTAAATTATGGTATTCGACAGTATTTATTATTTAGTTATGAGAGACGGTCATGTCTCAGAAATAAAGCTGAATGAAAATCCGTGCGATAACGAAAGGAATACTGGCGACACGTATATATTTCCCCAATATATGCTATTTCGTAATCTTGAACTGGCGTCCTTCAATTTGCGAAATTATTGGTAGCAATTGTAATGGAGACATATTGCTAGTAATGTCCAAACGATAGCAATTCCGGCTAATTTTAATTTTCTTACTTATTAACTTGAAAAATCGTGTGCCTAGCCCGATAAGAGTGGATACAAAAAACCAATCTTTGATAAGACCGCGCCGAACACGCGGGTTGACTGGCGTGTGCGCAGCACAGTCGATTATAAAATCGACTGTCGGCATTGGGCAATTCGGGCACCGGCACTAACTGCTAATTACTCATTGCAATATAGACAGGGCCGTTGAAGTACACGTGTTTCACAATATTATTCAGTGCGGTAAATCAAAACGAAACATTGTAATAAGGCCATGTTGTGGACCATCAACTCTAGGGGCCCGCAATTACAGAGAAATACCAATCTATTACATTGGGGCCGAGAGCACGGTGTAATTGCTTATGCCTTTTGCCTACAGGCACGTTTATTTATATTAATAATGATATAATAGTAACATGTGAATTAGTTCTTTCAAATATCTCCTTAATAATGACCTAACCTTTAATAATGTCCGTTATTCAAAAACGATTTAAACGTAACGACATACATCTGCCTATAAACGACACGACAATTCATTTCTTATTCTGATCCCAAAGTTATTCGATAAGATTTCAATTCAACCGCTTATGCCAAAACGATGCTATCTCATGAAGATCATGATATTCGAGCCGCGCATAAAAAATGCATTAACATTCCTATACACGAGAGAGAAGGTTAAGGACGTGGAGAGAATAAATATCAACTCAAGTTTAGACATTACGTCATTTTAAAACGTTAAACTATGATAAACAGAGCAACGTAAAAGGTTAAGTAAGTACAAGTGTATCAAAAACAAAATACCTATTTTACTTCTATTCAAAACTCTTAGCGAAGTAAGTTGCGAGTTATAATTGGTATTTGAAGGAAAAATCGGTTCACTACAAGAAGGGAAATTTGATCCGCCACCGGGATTCAAACCAATCTACGGCATACCGCTCTAACCACCTATTAAACTGTGCCTTCCTTCAGATTACCCCTTCAGTTACTCCTTTTCTCCGAACATTCCCTCATAATGTACCAGCACACATTCATAATGACGTGGAGCATTCGCCATTTGTATTGAGAGTGACGGTCTTATATCTGCACCGGGAAAAATTTATTAAGAAAATAAAATAAACCCTAATGAATGTGCTTGAGTTTACGAGATCGTCAATGCAAATTTGAAATTCAAGGAAACTTCCCGGATACGAATCCCGGTGGCGGACCGAATTTTACTTCAATAATTATCTAGGGCTTTTTTTTCAACAATTCTACCTTCGATAGATTGCGATCTGCATAGGTTGTGAATTCAAACAGTGTTGCCCCATTAAGCGGTCCGCCACGAACGGGAATTACGCGAGCGAAATATTCCCATGCGATTAGGAAGACAAGCAAAATAAGGACCTTGACGGGTGAGCCTTTCATATTTCTAATATCAACACAACACGAGCGTAAATCCGATGTGTGAAAATCACTTTCTCGTAGAGCTCCCATAATTGTGTCAACTAGATCGTAATCTGAATTCAAAGATGATATCTAAAATACCGGTACCCTAATTAACATTGTTTTATGTCAATTAATATAAGACGTTTCCTTACTCATCAACATTAAGAACAACAAATGAATACGGAATTGATGAGTATATAGGCCCGAAAATTGCCAGAGTAATGCATATTACAAACTCCCGCCGCTCAAATTCAAATTAGGCTTTATTATTCTCGGCGAGGTCAACGTTTTATTGTCGCCTGCCTCAAGTATAATAAAGTGTACCGGATCCCGCGGTCCTATGAGCCATGAATTCGATGGAGGGCCCCAGATTATCCCCGGCCGAATGGCATATGGCATTGTGCGGGCCTTAGTTGAGTCCCGGCTCACGGCGGCGGCAACGCGTCCTGTACGCTCCGACAGAATACTTCCACGAAAAACCGCTCAACCCCGTTTGTATTCATCACGCCCGCATTTGGCTACATGTCCCTCCTGTCCAAAGGTCGACGAACTATATATCACATGTCGTCTGCTATAAAACGAGGAGTCGTACGAGAAGGGGGAAATCCACTCTGGTGGCTCTGAGGCAAGGACTACAATTGTCCGCCGACTCTCAATACTACACTATGATTTCAAACGAATATTACATTATTTTTCCAAAATACCATTGATCATATTTGACCAAAAAATAACATTAAGATCAAAACAGGTCATTTTTACAATTTTATTATCGGAGACATGCTAGTAACTACATTCCAAATAACACGATAACAAAAGAGAATATCGAAATAATGAATTTTTGAAATATTCGTTCTACAATCAAGCGATCACACGGTCCATAAAGTAAGACGTTCATTAGAAACCGCCTTTAAATTCCCTATCGTGGACAATGATGGGAATGGTAATCTAACATTAAAAAAGCCAACTACCAAGGAAGAGTTTGCAGCTCTCGTTTAACAATGCCCAGGAATGTTACAACAATTTCGATAAACGTTTTCCTTTACCAGTTACTTTCGTTATTTCCATCCTGAACACGGCATACCTTCGTGCAAACGAGACGACTAGTCTGTCTCTTCGGTTTCATAATAAAACCAACTTCATTTGTTTTAAGAGGTTGGAACTGAAATATTATAGCCTGAAATCAGGCCAGATCCGGAAACATGGCATAGAACTAGGAAACGGCTTTCTATTACGTAATATTGGCATGTTACACATAAAATAACATAAAATGTAGCTCATTCGATTACATCACCTGAGGCCGAATAGGCTTGACACATTACAAAACTGACAAAATTTTCTATGCGGAAATGAAACCATCTAGCGAGAGCACGCTTAACTCAGGAATCTGTCAAGCCACGTTGTATATCAAACGTTTTCTAATCTTACAACTAATTGAATTTTTATCTCTAAAATTACATTCAATAATTAATATAATTTGACTTCAAAAAACATCTTTATGCTGAATATATTTTGAACACACCAAGTTGTCACTCGAGCTTGTTGAGTATAGATTACCCAAACTGTCACCTCATTACTTGCAGCCACTGCTAACTAATCAAATGCAACTGACGATAACAGGAATCAATAACCAGTCTAGCTGCGATTGCAGTACTACCACCCAAAAGCCACTCTTATGTCACAACCTAGCAACGTTAATCCAGTAAACACTTCTAGAAACAACTTCTTCTTTTCGTTCATTTTATGTCATAAATAGGAATCGTGTAACAATCGTGTCTCTATAATTATCCCCCATTAGCGCCCAAATTTGTCACAGTTTAAAGCATTAATGAGAATATTACACGGCGAGGGGTTAGCAACGGGGCAATTTCCAGACTGACGTTAAGTAACCAACAGTGATTCAACTCCATATTTGCGACAGGCGGGCGATCCTCGGGCCGAAGCAAATGGCCAACAACAAGAAGGGGGAAAAGGACAGTTTTCTCAAAGCCAAATCGGAGCGCTAATGCCCCGTATCGAAACGTAATGAAAGGAATTTTCCATGTGTAATATAAACGTCGAGTTTCGCGAGACACGGGCGGTCGGCAGTGTAAAATGCCCATATGGGATAGTTCGGGGACTACTAAGAGTGCCACCGTCAATTGGTTTCGTTACAGATACTCTTCCTAGTAAAAAAAATGTTACCCAACCGTTAATCGGGGGCCACTTGACTTCGTACTACTGACAAAATTGAAAAAAATATATACACGACCATGTCTAATAATAATAGCAGATTTCCTTTCAATTACTTCTTTTCAAAGTGTATTACATAAAAAACATATTTTACGGAATGCCCTCCCAATAATAGTCTGCTGCGGAATTATGATGAAATCGAGAATTAATGCGCGTAAAATGGGTTACCGGCCCGACTGAAAACGAAGTGGGCGCTCGGCCCGTTAATCGGGAACAATGTTCAGACTTAGTGCAACCCAACTCAGAAACGTGGGACGAAGCCAGTTACTTCACGCCTCTATTACTTTAATCTACTATACTGCTAATAAATATTAATAAGAACATAATATTAAGGCAGTGAATTTTAATCGTTAATTTATACGAAAAGGAAAAGAGTGATTGTATTTAAATTACAATTTCCCTTGTTTTCTTGTTCAAATTATTAACATAATTAAATAGAAAAAAAAACAAGAGCATCGTTGCACATGCATATAATATTTGAGAATGTTATCGATTCCTACCAGAGACCGATTTAGGACCATGTCCAGCGTGAGTAGCATAGCATTCCTTGCAATACAATGTCCACCTCCACTTTGTATCTTTTTTTTGGAGGATACCATTAAATTAACATCACAGGGTTTATATTACTGGCAGGAAGATTGATCGCCCTTATTACTGAGGAATGCGACGAATGTGGGCGAGAAGCTGAAACCGCTCTAGTATGGGGTCAATTAACAGTGACGACACTGAAAATTGCATAGATAAATAATAATCAGTGCTTCCAAATTATTAGATAACTCGGAAATATGTTTGTTGTGACGTTCATCTATTCTTTAAGTGTATATACCTAGCATAACTCGGAAGTTCCTTAGAAAACGGTTTGCCCAATGTCCTGTCGATTTTATAGGTCGAGATTATAACCATGTTGGTTCATTATATAAATCACAATAACAATGACGACGACAATGCAATTGTCGAGAGACATTTTTAACCGTGGGCGCTATCTTACTTAACACAATACCAATGCGTGTTGAACCTCTTTTGTGATATATTTAATTCACCGTTTTTGAAACAGGCGTTGAAGTCTCGTTTCCTTTACCGGTCTTTTTCCATAGGAAGGAGTCCCGTTGTTATACGCTCAGTCGGTCAGACGGAATGCAAACGCGGTTTTACATAATGGTTTCAGTCCGATGAGGAGTAACCCAAAGAGAAAAGCCGATGCCTGCTCAAGCAAACTCCTTTCGGTGTAATCGTTATTCCGTTGGAAACGATCGTTTCGCTTGGATCCGTGCGTCTCTAAAACTGAGATGTCCTTTGAGATTTCTGGACAATCAGTGGAAAAGCATTGTATGTCTCCACTCTCCGACTCTATTCCCCATTTGGCAATATTTAATTCGCAACAATTTTCTCAGCATTATCCAGTCTCCGTTCCTTTCCCCCGCGTCTTTTAATTAACTGCATAATCGCTGAAACTACAGTGTTCCATATTTGTCCTTAACCACGTGGACTAATTCAGAGGGCCGTCTGGAATTCGCCCTTCATGCTTTACACTACTGCCGCTTAACGACTCATCATTAACGATCTTGCCGGTTGTACGACAACGGACCGGAGAAGAAAAGCGGCGAAAGAGGATGATGCAAACAAGATATATGCAAGGACAAGTCAAAAGAAAGGGAAGACATATAAAGAGTGCTGCGTTTCCGGGATGAGAAAATCAGCAGCGTGTAGTAATACGACGGCCGATCAGTAAGTAGGAGAAGCGTGTTCGCAAACGGCAACCGGCTCGCAAATAACCGAGATTTACCATAATTGTTTGACCCATTAAACTCGCATACAAATGCAATACACATGATAGGCTAAAAAAGGAAGGGCGAACTCTGGGTAATGAAAGAATTAACAGGGTCCAACGGGAAATGAAATTTATGATATTTGTGTGGGTTGAAGGGGTTTTGAAATATCGCTTTTCCCGCGCATAGCGGCATCAGGCACATTTGCGCGGCAAATAAATACAGAAAAAATAAAGAAATATCGCTTTTAGGAGTTTGTCTGCTTCCAGACTTCTAGTAGCCTGTGGGGTAAAACAGTAGTCAGTATTCTTTTACGTACTTACATATTTATTTGAACTTACATATTTATTGCTCCTTTATATTCAATTTAAAAACAACTGTAAGAGAAAGTTAACACCAATTTGTTTTGTGGGGGTTGTTCGGAATAAAAGGGGGTATGCTCAATAGGCGACAATTAATTGGCGCCAATGACAATCACCTTGCGCTGTCAATCCCCCCGCTTCTCGCTCACTTCCTATTCCACGTTCGAGTGACTAAGCTCAAGCGCAACCTTATTATCACCATTTTCGCATCATTACATCGGTCATCATCCCATCGCTTATTCTCCTTTTTTCCTATCCTCGCGTACGCCGCTGCCATTTGTATTCAAACCGGCTCCCTGTACAGGAGGAAAGGCAGAACACCTGCGCAACACGGCAGTAACGCATGCTCCGATTGAAAAATTGAAAAAGAAATACGCTCGGTCAGTGGGTGGGTACTGATCTTAATAACCCTAGAATCCCTTACAGCAAACTCCACACGTACTAACAAATCTTAATGATGATATAAATAGCAGAGAAAACGCGCTGAACGTTTTTTTGAAGCAGCTTTACACTTCTTAACTTCTCTATAAATAAGTCAAAAATAAAAAATGTGAACCAGGCTACGTCACAATACTTTATTTTGCCTTATTCACTTACGAACGAATTTGTTCAGGCATGAAAGGCGTACTTTAAAAAAATAGCCTATTTATTTTCACAGGAAATCACTTTCTCTCGTCCTTCAGATTCCACAATAACCACAAATACTAAACTTTACTTCACCACGACTACAAAAAATATAATCAAAATGTAAATTTTGTAATGCAGTTTAAAAACAAATATAATACGTCCCCTGAATTATTAGATGTTCCCATTATATTATAACAGTACTTTTAATAATACTGTCTCCCACGAACCTAATATTTAATGTTGTTAATTTACTGCGTTAATTTAACAACTGCAACTGAGTAAATTTAAAACTGAGGCAAGGAGTGGTCCACGCTCTTTTGGATTTGAGGTAGTGCAAGTACTTAGTAGAGGTCAAATATTTTCGACTGGATTACGAACGCTCCCATTATTCTAGATGACGAGGAATCCGTATTATAATAAATAGTATGTATCAACTCCACCACCGAAATAGAACATATGAATACGAATCAGTAATGAAGGAACTGTATGTTTTTGATCGTATTACCGTACTGGCTGGCCGGATGTGAACTCTCTTCGCGTTTCCTATGCTAATTATGAGTACCGCACGCTCACAGGATATTTGTGAAATATCGTTGTTCGAAAGTGATCGTAAAGGATTAGGAAGGAGTTACGGTCAACAGATTCATCTCCAGCGGAAACGCATGCAACGGAAACTAATGCGAAATGTTAAACCACTATAGACGGGAAATGTGTTTCAAAATAAGGAATTAAATCGTGACTGGAAAACGGTGGATCCACAAACCGATATTGCAACTTCTGCAGTAATGTACAGGATATCGTGTACTACAGTATATTGCTCCCCAAACAATCAATATATTAGTATCATGTACTCGTCCTAGCCTTGTTCAAGAGAAAGTGCGCTGGAACTCGACCAGTCTTGAATAATATCGAGGAGCATAAACAAAATTCCATATAATCATATTTCCGACTGTAATACATTTGTCTAACCTTCTTCCTGTACCCTCACTTTTGGTCCCACGCTAAACCATCTTCGTATTTTCACCACCGTCAGTGGAACTCCGTTATCAGTGGAGTGAGCTGCACCCTCCTCCAAACAGTCCCATAAACATGAACTATCTATAAATGTTGTTACAAAAAGTCTTTGAAAACTTGCGACCTTTAAGCAAATCTTGGAAACGACTGGTTTTATTTAAAGACGCCTCATTTATAAGGACATCAACATCGATTAAATCAAACGGGCACAGGAAGAGTATAATGGAAATGCAGTGTACTTTCAATAGCTGTATCGGTAAAAAAAAAGCAGAAAGAGGACTACCTATTTTACATACGCGACAAAAAAAGAAAGAAACAGCTGTAACCATGATGCGGGTACGTGAGTTGGGGAGGGAAAAGTGCTAAACAAAGCAATCGCGATTCATGTGTTTAAGACAATGCGAATGCTGGCCACCCCTTATGCCGGTCACGTAGCTCTCGCGGGGTCTTGCGGGTTGACGTACTTCTTCCTCGCCTGTTAGGCTTGGCAAGGAATACACCCAGCAAGCATCCAGGCCAAGATCCAATCGGCATATAACTAGCTTGGAATATTATCAATCGATAAGGGACGGTGATACAACAAATTGTGAAAAAGTAGAACAACGTCTAGAACTCAAAACTGGGTGAACAAAGATAATTTAGTCACAGCAATAACGGTAGCTGGACCACATTTATTTCAATAAACGTTATATAAATATTGAACGGTTAATTTATTCTGAATACATCAATTCCGACTGAATCATGCTCATCCCTGGGCCAACCTGAACACGGAGAATGTTTATAAGGAAATAACTCCTGAGATGTCGATATAGTAATAAATATTAAAAGAATAAAGGCAAACTAATCTTGGCTTTTAGGACCTAATTTGGGAAAGCATACCCAAAACTGAATTTTGAGAAGATTTTTCAACCATTTTTTTACCGCGTTCCATTTTATTCTAACTTATAATTAATTTCGGAATTATGTTTCACGGCGTTACCGATGTGACAAGAAATGGGTCCCACGTCACCTAACGGTAGGCGACTTATGTTACGATGAAACCGGACACCCGGTTAACGTCGGGCATTTATTGAAAAAAATTTCACCCAAGGAATTCAGGTATTGACTGTAACCTGAAGAAGGTAACCAATATTTTGGTTCGGCGTGGCTAGACGAAAATGTTAGTACAGATCCTCAGGGTATTTCCCAACCGAATATTCGGATATCAAATAATGCCACAGTGACTGACAGTTCAGACGGAAGGTTAGGAAAAAAAGATTAGAAACCGGTATACAGTATTCCATGAACGGAGAAGGTGACACGAGGACGATGAGTTGGCGAAAACACAAACTTGCTAAATAACTTCAGTGGTTAAACATAATTTATCAGACAGAACATCGATGCTTCCTATAGGGGCGAACTTATATTTCAGGACGAATTACTTAACAACAGACTTTATAAGGTAATAAATTATTCGTGAAAACAAACTATGTAAATTGTTTAACAAAAAAGTCGATTTTGACAAAAGCCGCTGGTTGTCAATCGTTGCCACAGAACTACTTGATATGGGAAGGGTCTCCAGTGGGGCCTGTCGAAATACTGCCAATAGAATCAAATTGCAACCGCTCTTTTAGAATTCAGGAGTGATCACAACCGGGTAAATCATGTCGTGATTTTATTTGAAGAAAGGTAGAAGTCATTAGAACAACATGTGTGCGGCCGTTCGGTTACGGTGGGTTCAACTTGGATGGGCGCCATAAATAACGCGGCATTATCCAAGAAAACAATAAATAAATTTGTACGAGAATGCGAATTTTTATTTTTTGTTTTCTGTTACTAGCTGAAATTAAAATAATTCGATAAGTGTTTAAGAAGCGCACAAAGGTTTACTAGCCCAGACTAGTTTGGAGTTTAGGTCTGACCGCAAATAAATTTCTTTTTATTATTCTATATTTGCTGCCTCCATGGATATATATATATATATATATGGTTACCCGCCCCAGATCGGAATTTGTTAAAGACTGTCCTATAGTTTACTGAGGGATACACGCGAAAACAACTCTCTACTAGGACACTAATTAGGGTCTATAAATAAGAAAAATCCTTACAAATACTGACCAATATATACTCATGCCCAAACAAGAACAAATACACGCTCGGTTCATACATATTTCATACTCGATATTTATTAATGGAGCGATTATGTTTTTTCCGTTATGCGCCATGGTTTATGAATTTCTCTGCGCGTTTATATGTAATAATTGAGGGGTCATTCAGTGAGATATGACCATAAAACACCGGGCCTATACAAAAGTTTGTTAACACAGAACTTACAATGGGCCCCGTAAAAAAAAAATAAATATTGTCCGCGGAAATCCAGAATAAGAACGGCAGTTCGCCCATTGTTCAGTTGGGTCCAGTTTCGGCATTCCGTAGCGGGTGAACTTTAATTCGGGTCGCCTGTATATGTGAGGCATAGGCGAGCAACAACAATTACAAAATATCCGAAGCGTGAGGGGAACGAGGAGAGAGAGAGAGACGGGGTGCGTTTAGAAAGGTATCGGAGCAGGAGTAGATGCTCAGATTAGATAACGCGCTCAAAGCGGTTGCAAAAGAACACCGGCAATTGTAGAACCCTGAACTGCATTTGAGACCGAAGTGTCGCAAGTGCATCGCTACCCGTACACACGACACATTCAGAAAACTGACCTTGATTAATAATCGGCGTATTTAAAGATGGAATGTTTCCCTGTCGCCTTTCAAATTTTATTTTCATTACACATTTCCTATTGAAATTTCCTCGGCGTTTGGTCGGAGAGTAAACGTAATTCCAGAGTAATGAAATACACAGGCACACTCCTAGCAGATATTTTTATGTTATCCAAAGCACCTATTAAAGAAATTTAATGCATCCCATTTAGCGAAGGCTGAAAACGATTACGAGAATTGCTACAGCTTAAGAAATGCTTGGAATTTGAAGAAGTCAAATGGGTTATGAAATAATGTCTTACGCGAAAAGAAAATAGGAAACCCACGGCCCTAGTTAGTATGTGTCTCGAGGTACAGGTTATCCGCCGGTTACACATCGAAATCGTGAATCACCGCTTTAATATTTATTATTCAAAGAAGAATATTGTATACTAAATTTATTAATATGAGTAACGAGCACAGGAGACAGCTCCCAATACAACTTTCGGGTCGTAGGTCTGTTGCTGTCTTCATTAATTTCTTACACCCATCTGGTTTATCGTAATATAGTTGGTAGTATTGTTAAAAAATCTGAAATATTACTGCCGTCCATTTATCCCAATCTTTACGAACATTCAGAATTAAACCACTGAAAGTAGAACAACATTTAATATGACCACTCCCGGGTAATTTTATCAAATGAACAAATAATAAAAACCGTTTAATCCGTGGGGTTGTGTGCGATAAGACATTTGCGGATGTTTTAACTCTGTGACATCAAAACGTTGGGTAATTCATAGATAGCGATTCTCGTTTCCTGTCGAAAGCCGGGTCAATAACCCATTTATTTAATATAACCGGGGCGAAGGATACGCACTTGTACCGGGGCCGATAAACACGCGGTCAAACAAGGCCGGTCGGTTAGAGCCGATAGAAAACACAGGGACGCCCGTTCGTGTCCAATCGTACGCACCAATAAGTGAAGAGAGTCGTCACGAAAACCAGCCACGGTTTGCTGGGCCCGCCGAGAGACAATGGTGGGGGAGGCCAGTGTCAAGAGCAACGTCAACAAACTCGCGCCGTTTCACAACCGCCGCCGCCAATTGCGCAACGCCCATTTACCATAAGTAAAGCACACAATTTCGAAGCCAGAAAGCGAAATTTCACAGAGAAATGTGACGACAGAAAGCCCCACAATTAAGGAATAGAGAGACTCGGGAACGGGATACGGTAAATTTTATCATTCCGGCGACACATTCCTGCACGTTGTTTTTGTTCGAAACGGTCAAACGGCTTTTATGTCGTAGGTTGGCACCCTTGAACTGGATTTTGAGCCGGGGCGGTTTCAACAGAATATATTTTAACGCATCGATAAAGACGACTTTTATAAATAGCCGTAATTATTACATTAAGAAGAGAGGAAAATACCCGAATAAATTATAATACACAGTGTGCAGTGAAATAATGTTTACCTGGTTTCCACTTTTCGAGTACAACCCGCCTGTGTATTGGAGTATGAAAAATATGATCAGAGAGACGGTACAATATTTTTTAGTTTTTTAGTTATCGGATCATTCCTAGTGATCAGCAGTTTTCCCGCTTCATTGCTGGAATAGTTAGTTGCAAACTTGAATAACCGTTTAATTGTATTTCCATAAGCTACATCGTTAGGATGTTTCCATTTGATTTCACTACATTTTCCATATTAATAAATAATCTGCGTGGAGTAGGATCCTACAAATAGGGAAAGCTCCCTGGAACCAACCGTTTCATCCCAATATACCTCCAACAAACACAAACTGCAAACAGCCGACCGAAACGGGACAATGAGAGTCCGGTCTGCCGGGGCCTGGCGTTTCGCCATCTCGAGTGAAGCAAGTTTCCAGGCGACCTCTCTTCCACCGCGCCATCACCCGTACAAAGGGAAACACACTCCCGGGCGTTGTTATTTTGTTCTTCCTTTCACTCGTCGTCCGAGTCCCATTCGATTAATAAACCTCCTCCTGGTCGGCAAGAGGCGAGGGCTTGAAATCAGTTTGCGGCGCGGTCGGTGAAGACAGCGCTCTGGGGATGGTACGCGTTAGTCATGCCCGCAGAGATTCCGCCTCCGCCAGACTCTTAAACGAATCCCGGGTTCATTTCACAATTTCGGTATACCACCGCGGCAATTGACATTTCACGCGTTTTACAACGGCCGCCTCGAGTAGTCGCCCACTCCTATTTCCAGGTGGATCGCGAACTAATGAGCAAACATTTAATAGTTGAGTAACAGTAGACCTAACTACGAGGTTTCCAGCTTACTGTAAAAAATTCCGGAAACAATTTCAAGAGAAGTAGCGAAATTATGTAATGCAATTACAACGTTCTATCTGAATAATAGTGAATTTTAAACAAGCGAAGGGCAATGGATTTGAACTTAGATCCATAACTGAGTCACAAACAATTACAATTACTAGCTATTGTAAGGTTGAATACATGCGTTTTGACTTTCTCCCTAAAGTGTAGTCATTGAAGAAAGCGAAAGTAAGAATGAATATTAACATATTTTGCTTCCCTACAATTTCACTAGTGCTATGAGGAGTAGACGTACTATAATTTAGTAAGGATAAACAATAATATTGCTTTATTAAGACTTTTAACATTATTAAATGTTAAACAGGAATATAATTATTCAAATGGATTGTCTCACCTCATTATCACTCAGAAACAACGTAGACTGGAATTATATTCTAAATAACGTTCTTTTAATAGTTACTAAAGTTTAAATACATTAATTCGGATGGTTAATTGAACTTATAATATAAGGTTGTTATTGAATGATGAACAACCTATTACGCATATTACAGAAATACAACGCTGGAATAAAACAACATTCCGTGTGAAATCCCCTAACATAAACAATTTTACAATTCTACAGGCCATTTAGAAATAGCCGCTGTGATCACGCATTGTCCAAACATATATTTCTTTTCCGAATGCTCCATCCATATTTTCAGTAGCATAAATATTTTGACATGACATGATGATACTAGGGTTGTTATGTCGAAAGGGAGAAAAACAGTACCAAAAGTAGGCCTAGGTTATTATGCAACAAGTAGTCGTGTTCTTGCTCCTACAGAACAAGATCTCCCAGACCCCCTCATCGACTCCTCATCAACCTGTTTACAATGTGTATCCGCGCAAGAGTCTAAATTTATGTATGTGACATAACAGAAAAAAACGAGGTCGCGGGCACCACCATTTGTGTCGTTCAATAGTATATGGAGGAGGCATGCTCGAATTGCGACAACCTACGCCGCCGTCCGACGGTATAATTACAGCTGGGGAGTTCCCAATAACAGTTTCAAATGAAACTGCATGTTATTAATATCGGTGGCAATAAAAGAAATGAAATATCCATTACACATTGCGCAAGATCTATGGATCCCCAGCCGATAAATTTCGGCTATTCGAGGTTTCGACACATCAGGGGTGGAGTTTATAACCTTTCAATAGCGAGAAATCTCTTGTACCGGCTGAATTGACCCGACGTTTCAAAAGCACTCGACCGAGGTATGTACAACGCCTCAAAAGCCCATCCCGAACCGAGCATGCAAACAGGTAGCCGCCTCAGGCATAACATTTCTCAGAGAAGTGTGGCCTCTGGTCATTCCATTTTCTACGTCCAAAATCTTTCACAGATTTTTTCCAGCACGATACTGTTCGTAAGAACAGATATAAGTAATACACAATTTAAGTGTATAGTAGGAACATAAATGAACTAAGACTTACTGGTGTTTATTTTTAATTCTGTTCAGGTTTTTTTCTCAAGAATCGCAAGGAAAGGTATCCATTTTTCAACATTCGTGACATTTTCTGCCGACTTAATCATGTTGCAAGCTGACAGAGCATCTGTCCCGCACTATGTATCATAAGAATTACAGAAACAATAAATAACAGTGGCAGCGGTTGCCATCCTGGATTAAATACCTGTATTTTCATTTTCGAGTTTTCATTCGCTCAAATAATTGTCTTACTATTCAAATCCACCCGTAAATAATTACATAAAAAAATTTTTGTAACTGAGAATGGATTAAGTATTATTTTTTGTGCACTTTAAGCTTCAAGGAAAAATTATAACAATCATAACATAGGAAGGGATAAGAACCGAGACCGCGATATACAAAACCGAGTCCCAAAATATATGTAATAAATTCTCGAAACTATAACACAGGCAACTAGTAATTATACATCTGTCAGTGTGATGGAGGGTCCGATGCGAACAAATATTATAGTGAACACCTCTGACAGCGTACACATGCGCGGTTTCGCACAAATTTATGCCCCGTTTCGAAAGTTCTCCTCGCAAAGTCAAATAAAGAACGGACGAACTGGTCAAAAAACAACCCGGAGGAGGTCAGATACGGGGTCATTGTCGCGACAACTAACGCTTTATTATTAATTTCATATAAAGGCAATAACAACACGCCATAGGGCCCACGTTATACATTAAGCACCTGACAGAATATTGATCAGGCGACAAAATATCGGTCAAGGATTCGTAGGCGCCAAGCTTCCGACGTAAACATTTATTTAAATATGTAAAGCCATTTGGCCCAAATAATAGCGTGACACTGACCATCGACTGTAGATTAGAAAACGTGTTTTGAACAAGTTCGGTTGTCTTTAATTAATCCTTCTCTAAAAAAAATGAAAGTCCACGACAGTAACAGTGCCTACTATAATGCCATATTAAGCACCGAAAATTGTATTGTGGGGAACTTTAAATCGAAGAAAACAGTGAAATTACAGCGGGGAATATATTTAACCGCCATTATTACAAAAGAAACGGTCCCTACGATTAGGCGTAGTGATACAATCGTCGAGTGAGAATAAGCCAATCTCATAATGATAATTTTTACTGTGAGAAACTATTGTTTCATGGGGGACGTTCCGAAGGATAATTAAAACTACCCGATGAGGAAGAACGTACGCAAGGCTTTCACAACCGGCCTCAAACGAAAATTTAAAAAACTGATCGAAAGAAAAACTTAAAATGAGAGCGTGGACAAAGTGACAATTGACACTGGGTTATTCAGAAACGCTAATCGCCTGCATTCAAAGTGAATAAACAAGCGAGGATGCCAGGTGACAATATCGGTGCCCTTATCGTACATCGGAATGTAAAAGGAAAGCACGCACTTCAACTTTTAATTCGACTTCCTCACACGATCCAAGGTATCGATCATTATCGCCCACCATGTGCATCCAGACGCGCGGAGCTCATCAATTACTCACGCGCCGAGATATTTAGAAGTCGGTTGGGGGCAGTTATGCAACCAGATGCCAATTAGGGAGCCAAAATTTAAGAAGGAAGTTATTATCAAACGATATGAGAAAGGCCAATCAAAAACTTACACGTGTGCTTTGAGACCCCAAGGATGAAAAGACATTTGAATACTTCTAATCAGATATGTATACATATTTATATATGTATATCAGTGGATAAGAATCATAAGACTATTTAAAAATCATGTCCACAGTCTCTGGAAAATCGGGCAGGGGGATTGCCTCTGTGCACTAGCAAGTCCTCTGTTGGTCCCATTATGATTGATCCCTCCAACGATCTGCCTTAGCACAGGACAACTATGATCACAGATAGTTTGTTTCGGGAGTAACTAGACGAGTAGGCGATTTCATTTTAGGTATGACTATCTTGAAGACGACGCTATTTCGACGTTGCTCATGTATAATAAAACCGCATAACATCAGTAATAGGATGAAGTGAATTGCTCTTAGCTCTCGCATCGCTTTCTTTTCATAAAATTCTCAACATTTCATTCCTCTCACGTTTCATTTTGTTCCACCATTAATTCACGTGTTCGTAAGTAGAGGAACAGGATCTCAGGTTGCTTAAAGTCTCGGGATCAAAATGATATATTATTACCCTCCCTAACAACTTCTGAATCCACCCATGATATATATGTATATCTTTCATGCACATGCACGCCGAAACGGCAACATTCAACGGAAAAATATAACATACCTTGTAACGGGCACTTATAGGAACTTGGTACTCACCTGAAACAAAAAAGAAATTCATGGTTTAGACCAAAACATATTAGCATTCTTAGAATGTTTTAAATTTATAAAGGACAAACACAAAATTGGAACTGATTCAGGACAACCAATGTGAGCGGACAAGGGCGTCACTCTCTGAAGTTCTGAATGTAAACAAGTTGGAAACTGATTGCTATACACTGCGTTAACATAAACTTTCAGTTTAAGTGCTCCGTGATTTAGGACTATACCTGCGGCCATTAATCTGCCTATTAGTTATGGCATTGGCCCCCTATTCTAATCGGGAATTTTATAAGCCACAAGAGCCTTCTTAATGGAGCTAACTTTTGGATAGGTCCGAAAATATATAAGTGATGAAAAGAAGATTTATTTCTTGCCGTAATCAGTATAATTCTTGACATGGTATTTAATTAATGACAGATAGCTGCAGTTGACATTGACAGTAAACATTAATAATATACTTAATCTAATTTAATATATTCTACATGATGATTCGATATTTTATAAATATCAAAGATGTTTTTCACATCTGCGTTAATGCTCCTTCTACTGCGCAATCCCGTCTGAGCCGTCCTGATTTTCGCTGGCGCCCAAGATGATTACGGGTTCTCTCGACTCATTAAATAAATATTAATAATCGTTTTAGAAGGTAAAAGGAATTGCGAAATTAACAATTAATTATGTATTAGCAAATTCGAATACGTAAATAAATGTTGCCATTCAATACTAAATAAATGTCACTGCATACAGAAAATTAACCGCAAGCTCTATTCCTCACTGATCCATAAGTTACATAAATTAACGAAAAAAACAACAATACATTCCGTGCAGGTGATACCGTACAGGAATGTTAATGCCGTAAGTGTTCGACCAATTCAGACCACAGGATGGTGTGATTTTTCCTCAATGTCCCCATTCCAGACAGCCATTATACAAGTGGGTCATAATTTCGCAGAAGGTTAATTGAATCCTTCAGTTGCGCGCCCTCCTCGATTATTACGGCAAAGAAATATGCATTGTAAACGAATTAATTTCAATATCTATATTCCTAACAAATTATGTGAAATATTATTTGTATCTCCCGACGTACAGTATTCACAATAAGTTAAATAAGGTAATGTACGGGTAGATGCGAATTAAATAAATATTATACAATTTCCATTTCCAGGGGTTTTCTTTCGCTTTCTTTATTAATAAAGATTTATTAATGTGTAAATAAATAAATCCATATAATTATATATATATATATATATATATATATATATATATATATCATATGCAACGGTTGTGAATATGTTCGGGGTATATAACTCAATTCGTAAATTGGTTTGTGCGGACGTTCATGACATCACTCCTTGTTAGGTTATGACTTGTGCCACATTCTGCATCGTCTTGGCCACATATCCTAAATATTCCTGAACATTAGAGCCGAAAATAAGGGGGGGGGGACAAACAATCGCTCGGTCCGCTTTAAATATCTTAAAACGTCTGTATGTACGTAGTTTCTATGTCCAAATGTAGAGTTTCGGAGATCTGTTGACCAGTCAAATGTGGAGAGGGAGCCGAGAGGAGTGCAGACTGGAAGAGATATCAGACGGGGGAGAGACCAAGCCAGCGGTCTGGCTTTCTCTGACCTTGGTCGCTTGCAAGTCTCTCTATACAAATATCGTCATCGCATTGATTTCCCTTTTTTTCGATTACCCGGGATACAGTTGCCGGCGGACCGGGCGGTCTCTGAGGACACTCACGTTTTCCCGACCTTTACAGCCAGAGTTCCGTTCCCTCCCACCTCCGGAGCGGGGAAAGCCCGACCCGAGAGACGGGCGGATATTCAAATTTTCTGTGGGGGAGGGAGGGGGCTGCGCCGCCGCATAGGCGGAGTAATTACACGATCGCCGCTCTAATTATATAAACGATACTCACCCCTCGGCCTTGAGCCAAATGGAAGATGTTTTGATACACGATGAAAGTTTTACGCACGATCCTTGATCCACAATTAAGAAGGGTGGGGGAGAAGTGGGGAAAAAAACAAACGACCCGCCCGCCGTGTGTCGTACACGCGCGTAACTTTCGGCGGCAACAACTGTGAGAATTTTCCGAGTGACTCTTGACGTTAACAAAAGAAAACCTTCCGACGGGATTATATAGTAAAGACAGTAACTACAATTTTCTTTTCCGGAGTTTGTTATCTGATAATACAATATTAAATCAACACGCGAGAACCTGAAGCTACCCTTAGACCGTTAATTGAATAACAAACTCGGCATTCAGAATACGTGAAATTAACGGGATACTAATAAATCCAGAATACGGTAAAAGTCTCTTTAAGAAATAGACAACCGTTAAAGTGGTGGAAATAGAAGAAAAAATAAAGGTCAAAGAAAACGGCGAGCGTTGCGACATGATAAGCCCCGTGGAAGAAGATATGGGTAACACGGGACTCGTGAACGGTGGCGGATGCGAGCCCAAAGGCGACAGCCTTGGCAAGTTGACGGCGTGACTAAGTACGTATCCTGGGTGCGTGGGCCGCCGTCTCCACCGCCACCCCGGATACCATCCAGGACATCCCATATTTAGTCCAGGATTTAGACGCCCACTCCGACGCATATCTCCGTCATGACTGTTTTCCCCTCCGTTCAGGATATCCCCACCCCGCCCATTGAGGCCTGCCTTATGAATAAAAGACAGTTTCGCGTTCGAAACTGCATTCACATGCAAAATTAAATATGTATATGAATTAAAAATCCTGCTCTAATAAATAACTATGCTATTTATGCTACAACCAATTCAAATGATCTTTCCACTGAAAAAAACTTGAATAAACATGTATCTTGTGCTTACAATGTACGATAGAAATGTAAATAGAAAATAATCTTTTCGCCTCCGGAGAAGAGCAAATACGAGTTACCAATTAACGTGACAGAAAATGGTTCCGAGTCGCTATTGAAATTGGTCTTGAATGTGATTTCTCAACCGACCAAGTTCACGAAACGTAAAATATGACATCGATAAATAGAGGTGAAAGATCGTTGCTAGTTTATTCAGCACCGGGCACAATTTATTCCTAACGGAGCCGACAACTAACGGCGAGATTACAACAAAAAGAAATTAGAATAGCGGCTTTACTTTGGGCCGCTAGAGACAGGAACAGCCGGGAGACAACACGGGTTATATAACATTAGATACACGAACGAGAGAAACGCTAATGAATGCCGCTGCTTTCATAGAGTTCTGATGTAATAAGAAATCTACATTTTGGTGACGTGGTCGCACACGAAGTGTTCTTAATAACTGTTTGGACAAGAGGGCCCGGGGGAGAAACGGTGAATTTTTGAGGGGGCCGTAAAATAAAAGTATGCGCGCGCCAAGGATTCTTCACGGGGCCGAAAACCGGTAGCCCGGAATGACAGGATTCCAGTAAGGTAAAAATAAAACCGAACAGTCCGCCGGTAGGCTGCTTCGAATGCCCCCCACGAGCTCACCCCCTCCCCACAGTGCAGATGCGCTCGGCAGCATCATCACTTCCTACATACAAAAAAAATTGGACACCCTCCAAATGGGAAGTTTAGATAGACGGCATTAAGGTTGAAGGGAAGCGACACTGTCGCTGGGGCCAATACGATTACACTGGCTTCCTTGGAAGAAGCGTTGAAAAACATATTATTGCCCCTCATTAATGGGCGCGAATTCCACCATTTTACAACAAAAATTGGACCTCACACCGGCTATTATATAAATTCCACTTTAGTGTAATACTGTTAGCCGCACTCCTTCTATAATATGCAATAATTCAAAAGAGAAATACAAAAATACGATTAGTAAAATTAGGATTTCAATGAATGCCAAACCTCTACAACAGAACCTATTAATTCAGTTTACATCAACACTTGTTCATTTCTCCCCACGTGCTTAGTTCAGTTCGTTTGACCTGATCGCTAGTAGTGCAGTGAGGTCGTCACTTCCATACGCAATAACAGGTCTAGTGAAAATGCTGACAGCATGATTCATAGTCTGTCTGTCCGAAGGCTGTAAGATTTTCTGATTCAGGAATGTTGAAAGCCAATAAGAAAAACCCTGTCTGCATTCAAAATCCATAAATATTCAATTTTATAACCGATATTTATTTTTTTGTGGAATTCCAAACCCGAGGCTCACGACAAGGAAACAGTCTATGAGGTTGGAAAAGTGGTGGAGGATTCGCTAAAAAAGAGAGTGAGCGCGGTATTGCACAACGGGTCGGGGTCGCGGGTTCGACAATGCTAGACGTTACAACCCGCGGTTGAGCGGGGCCCGCAGTGACCCCAGCCGAGTGCTACACAACTCTCCCTCGGCGCTATGATCAAATGTGTCACGAGACCCCGTCACCGGTGACGGAGGATTCACGGGCCATCGCGTTGGCGGTGAACGACGTGTGGGTGCGTTCGTGTCTCTCGGCAGCTTCGGCACCGGTTATATAACCGGTGAGAAACAAAACGGCAATCGATAATAGAACCGGGGTTATGTAAATGGCCGCGATTGATGTGAAAGTGACACAGAGGGACAGAGACGACGTGATCACCCAAATGTTTGCTCTCCCCTACTTCGACTCGCTCTCTAAATCGGTCTCACTCCCGGCATTAAAAAAAAGAGAACATATTAATGTAATCCCCTGTTTATTCGAAGGCACAGCAAAATTTTAACTTTCTTTTAATAGACAAGTTGGATATAATGATTAGTAAAGGATATAGGAATTTTTTTAGACCTGTGAATTAGCTTGTCAGAGGATAATTAACAGATTAGGAACGGTGTAATTAATTGACAACATCAACATTGGAAGAATTTTGAAAAAAGATAACTAATCACTGGGAGTCCCAGACTTGCAACGAAACAAATTCAAAATCTATAACTGCCAGCTAACAAAATATCTCAGGAGTAATGACAATTCCCCCTGGCCGGCCGGCCATTGTGTAAAAGAGTTCAAGGCGCCCAACAAAACTAGTTCTAATAAGAAAAAAAAGGAAAAGAAAAAAAGAGAACTACACTCGGCCGCGGCGGCCACACCATGAAAAGTTGTTGCCCCGTGCTGGCTAACAGCAAAACTTGAGAGGGCCCTAAAACAAACAACACTTGGGTAATGTTTGTGTTAAAAGTATGTTATCATCACCCTTGCGATTTTTATCACCTACCTGTCTATAGGAAGGGGCAAAAATTTGGAAAACAGCAATAAAGATATAAAAAACGAACATTTCATATAAACATAACAACCAAAAAGACACCCATTACCTCATTATATTATTGACAGAATGCTACTACTGGTGAAAAGTCGAAACCAGTCTGACTCAGGACCTGAAGGCATTGAATAGTCAGAAGTGTAAGTTTCCTTCAACAGTCGGAAAACTATGAATTAGATAGAGCTAATTCCTAAGATGAAAGGGGCTAATTATATAATTTTTCAGTGAAAATATTTCAATAAAAAAATTGTATGTTTATAAGTGTTGTGTCATATCACTAAATCACTGTAGAAAAAAAATGTTAGATTAATGCAGCAAGCAATTCTCTCTTTGAAATTCGCATTAAATTCAACTGCACATTACCCAGCCAAGAAATAGTCTGGTGTAAGAGTAACATAGAGAGTAATTTCATAAACCTCTATTCTGTGCAGACAATGATATAATTTAATATTTGAAGGCAACGAAAATTATTGTTTTATAACTGTTATTGACCCGTAAACAAACCGAGGTGCCTAACTTACACCGCTATTAATAACAAATCTGTTTTTATAATTGCGCAACTCCGAGAGGCGGCAACGGCGGCGTATACGGTTGCATTCATCGGGCTCACTATCGGGGCTGCCGGTTAAAATATTGCAAGCGAAAGTACCTCGACGCGTTTAATGTTTTTCACCGAAATGGGACAAGGGGTGGGGGAGAGAGAGAATGGATCCGTCCTACTGGAAGTGGACAATGGGGGTTAAGGACACTAAACCCGCCACCGCCCCATCCACCCCGCACACCTACACACAGCACTGTCTTAAATATCTCGAATAAACGCTGTTTATAAATTAACACAATGCTTATTAATATGGCGTACATGACATGCACACCCTGCTGAGTTACTACGTGAAATGCTAATAACGGTGACAAGCCAAACCGGTCTGTCATATGACTGCATGAGAGAGACAAGGGACAAGAAAGCTTTCACCGAATTTGTTTTTTAAACCACAGTATTTTAATTTTTAGCAATTTTACACGGAGGCACTAATTATTAAAATTCTATACAGTTTTCTCGATTTATCTATGTTCTAAAATAGGAATAATTCAATTTTTTATCACCGAACTATGTAATTTAGAATTCGGAGGTGCCGAACTGGGTCCTACATATTAAGTACGGCTCATCGGTGAACCATTATCCTGTAATTTGAGATAAATCTCCACTTCATGTGCATCGTGAATTATTTTTCAAATACGAATACGAACAGGGCACGTAGCGCGGACCGATCACAGGCCGAACTTTCACTATCACTAACATTCAGGTTTGTTTTTTTTTTCCACGGTGCACAATTTGACTGGATTACATCACTCTCGATATCGTATACAGTTCGACTTGGCCCAAATCTTGGGCTCGCTTTAAAAACAACGCCAGGTGGTTGGCAATGAAAACCGCGCCGTTGTTTTGCCGCCGAAAATAATGCTATTCGAGCGTCAGCCCAAGTTTTCGGTCTTGAGGGCGACTGCATACTCTTACTGCTTGTGCTATGAATACCGAAATGAAATACAGTGTTCTACAGTACATGACAGATGGACGAGGGATTACGCTGTATTCAAACGTGAAATTTCACGTACCCAAATAGTACCATATACCTGGTCTTTCCCCGGTTTCAGAAACCGATGACATTTGACCGAATGACTCATCGGCGCGGCAAGTCGAGAGAAAGAGGCCGCCGGAACGGCGATGAAGAAATTAGACCATTCCTTTTAAGACTGCGACAGTCCCATTCCTTCTGCCGTCATCGAAAAACTGAACGTATCGGCCGGCTAAGAATAATAAACCGACCGACATCAAGCATACCTATCAGAAGCGGCCACTTAACCATTATCAATTAAACGCCCATGGAGACTATAAGCGAATATATGAAGACTAAACGATTTAATTTATTGATCAAACATTGTAGCGTCAAAACACTTCAAAAGAAGCCAAAGTGTATGGTCATGATAATTGTCTGAGGTTTCTACATTAATTAAAGAAAACTACTGAATTTTTATTAGACATTTTCCAATATACAGCATTAACATTAACAGTTGTATTTCTTGCTCGATGGCATATATAATTATACTACTATCCAGAAATTAACGAAGGTATTATTAATTTTGAGCCGTTATTCAGACTGGCGTTGTCCCTGCACATTCAGTGTTAACATACAACCTACGAGTAGAGCCACTGAATTAAGAGACAAATACAGCCCACATTATTGAGAAATAGTCTAGAACGAGAGGAAACGCGTTGGCGCGTTCAAAAAAAAGGATTGTATAAAGAACTGTAACCGAGTTAAGCCGACGTTCGGGTACAGCATCGTGTAACCAACCCATGAAGAATCCGCGTGCAAATACAATTGTTGGGGGCGCGGGAGCTTCCTGCTTCACTGGCGGAAGAATGAGCGCCACTTTCTCAAGAACTAACTATACCCCCACTCGGCCACTCCCATCTACTCGTTAATAATGCTATGTTTCCTACCGAACACAGAAAAACTAACTTCAAGCACGTACCAAAATATCCTGAAGACGATCTGAATTTAAATAAAATTTATTATTTAATATATCGGTTCAAATTTATTGTCAGTTAGAGAAGTAAATTTGTTGTAGCGAGTAACTTGAGCTAATCATGCAAATAGCAACAGACTGGACTTAAAATGGGCAAACAGGTACGCCCCGAGAGCTAACAAATATTGTGTGGGATGTTCTTATGGAAATTATGTATTTTTTTACAAGTTCCTTCTACCGCTGGCACTGCTCGGACGTACAAAATTGTAATTTGAAAACGGTAATACTGGGCAACATGAAAAATCGAACGTCTGACGCAAGGCCAATAATGAAATAGGAATGTTCACGTTGTGCACGATCTGCGGGAGTCGGGAGTTGACCGCTAGCGGGAGCAGCGGCTGTTGGATTATCACGGCCTGCCATCTCTTCCTGGCGCTCATTTCAGAGTCCAAGCCATTTAAATATAAAAAGCGTGTCCCCCTACCCCCACCCCAGCCACAACCCCCCGGTCATCAAAATGCGACCTTAAAGCCGTCCAACTGATTCCAAATACAGAGACGAGCGTCCGATTTAAATCGAATTGTTCCGACCGGGCGAGAACCCCATTTGCGAGTCCCAACACACACAATCCCGTGAGGCCGCTATTAAATTGAATCCAAGGACTGGGCTTTTAGAACAGAATAATTAAGCTCAATGCCGCGGGCTTTCTGTAACTGTTTCCAGCCAGATTAGTGCTTCCAGGAGTTGGATGGTGCGGGAAACTACAAACGTATCGAAACAAAGTTGATAGATACCCGAATAATTAAAGAAAAAATTAATGAAAAGGTAAAAAAAAATTAAATAAATAAAAAAATAACACAAAACAATTACATGCGAAGGAATTCTATGTATCAATAAATGTAAAAGATACCTGATAACAGGCGTAAAATGCTCGCATCCTAC
Source organism: Lethocerus indicus (assembly GCA_019843655.1). Lineage (NCBI taxonomy): Eukaryota > Metazoa > Arthropoda > Insecta > Hemiptera > Belostomatidae > Lethocerus > Lethocerus indicus. The sequence goes on along the minus strand of JACDQD010000103.1, from coordinate 9,004,199 downwards.
CAGCCTAATGGGGACACAATCTAAATCATCGTAATTTCTCAGGAGCGATCAAAACGTCGAGGAAAGTCTATTGCATATTATTGCGAAAAAGTTGCAGAGTGGGTTTAATACTGATGACTCCAATTCTAGAGAACCCAAACTCACTTCCTCATGATGTTCTAATAGGCGTTTTTTCTTATGTGACTGGATGACATTCAGTTAAGAGTAATCGGTTGGCCGGAGTCAGTCTGCTGTTTCGTCGAGGCATTGTTCTTTAAATATTTCTCCTTCACTCGTCTCTTATTCCGGAGTCTGGTCGAAAGAAACCGAAAGTTTGTAACAGTTCCAGTCTGAGCGGAATAAGAGAATCGTCTAGCATTATTCAAAACGGTTTTCCCACAAAAACCACGAGTAACGCAGCATTCCCAATTAGCCTTATGCAAATTTTCAGAAGACATTCGACAACTGTAAGAGGTTTCACACCAAATCACAACTCAATGTTCTATTATTCCGGAAATACAGATTTACAATCGGCGATAATGTCGAAGAAAATATGAATTCTAATACTTCCAAGTAGCTTTCTCACACAAATAAATTTACGCAAACAACAAAAAATTATTACAGACTGACATCAAGAAACAACCACTTTTTCAGGTGTAATACGCTTCTGACTGACACAGTTCCGTCTAAGACTTCTTACCTAATAACTCTGACCAAAAAAGGAGAAAAACATTTCAACGTCTCCTTACAGGATAGAGTTTTTGTACACACAAAGTGCACCCTCTCATTCCAAAGAGGTCAGACCACCCGGTACTTTTCTTCCACATGTGCCAATGTGGAAGTCCACAGTACACAATGTTTTTTTTTTAAGTCAACACAATTTCTAATAACCGCTACACGTTTGTAATATATATATATATATATATATATATATATATATATATATATATTTATTTATTTATTTATTTTATAGAAGTATAGACAAAAAAATACTTGTCATTTTCAAAAAGTCAAGTCGAAAAATTCTGTTTCCACGCGGTACTGAAGATTGCTAGAAGCCGAAACCGACCGGCATTAGACCAATCAACGAATGAAGACAGGAGATATAGAAAATAATATTTCTACTTGTTGTTACAATGCAACGAAAGTAGTGTAGGGAAGAAACCAATTTAAGTACTATTGGTGTTTTGTGCAATAGAGTGAAAACTGTAGAGCCGGCACGAAAGTGACGATTGCGTTTCGCGACGGCTTCTAGGTAGTGTTTTGCCCCCCACCAAACTTTCAATCGTGTACAAAAATACAAAGTGGGAACCACGCTGCCATGACTGAGCACGACGAGTGGCTCTTCAAACGGTAGAACGAAAGTTACTGTTACAATAAATATTGTGGCAAATCCTCCCAGCAGAAGACCATATCATGCGGATTTTCAGTTTGTCTAGTCACTCCGACCTCCCCCCTCAAACGAACGCTATACTCATTTGTTACCGTTTATCTGTTAATTGTTTGTATTAAATGAAATTAAAAACAATTTCATTATTACAATCGTATCAAACCTAGAGATGACGTATTCTCAATTCCGGCGAAGAAAATATATAGGCTGTTGTATCTGAACTTTAAAACACGATCTCGGGCCGATATCGTTATAATGATATACATGAAATTATTTCATTAATTTTTTATATCTATTTATTGATGACTTTGATGAATTAATAAGCATAAAAATGAAAAAGTCAATTCAGAACTAGTACTTAATATTAGTGATTAATGGACAGAAATATCTTTGGGTATTCGAAAACTTTTAAATTGAAACTGAACGCTGACCAATAGAAACTTCAAAGAACTGTAAGCTGCTCGGAGGTGAATAGGACTTCCACACCCCATTCACTGCTCCCACTGATGAAAAAGTCGAACCCTTCACAACGCCCAGTGGGGGCGGCAATGGGACAGGGGCGGAGTCGAAAACGAAAACAAGGCGATCGGCGTTAAAAATAGCGGTTGGCGAGAAGGCGGGCGAGGGAGAGAGAGAGGAGGGAGGGATGTAGGGAGGGAGGGAGGGAGGGGTAGAAAACGAGAGGCGGCGGATTCGGGTCAGGCCGGTTGTCGGGCGGTGACGTCTGGCCCCCACAGCTGATCGGAATTGGCAACAGTCCAGCTTGCCCGCTCCGGGTAGGGCACAGAACCGTTACCGATAACCGACCACGACGCACCGACTACACCCACGGCACTAATAAGCTGGCGGACTCGGCGTGAAATCTCTCATAAACTAGCCCGTCTAGCTGAAGGCTAGGTGAATAACTAGGTGAAGACATTTTATTTTAACGAATTAACAATTTTACCGATGATTTCGTGTAATTCAGTGAGACACTTAAGCAACGGATAACGGATTTTCCCAGTTAATTTTTGGTTTTGTATCGGTGCAGAAATTAAGAGGCCGAACCCCGATCGACGAAGCGATCTTTGACACGGCGAAGAGCTCAAAGCGGCAAAGCTTAGACTTCACAAGTGAAAAAGTTAGAAAACCAGTCTGACGTAACTGCCATTACATATTTCACCACACTAATACCTCGTTAATGATGAAAACATAAATTGTAAGAGACTCGTAATTAAAAACATTTTGAACTATGCCCGACCTTTCTGAGCAAGGTTTCGCCGGTGTGGTTAGGCGCGAGCGTAAATTTGATATTTGTTATTATTTATAGCCGAAGCGACGCTTTAAAGGGAATTACCTCGTTATTTCGGAACTTCGAAAAACAACGCAGGCCTTAATTTGTATTCCAAACGGTCAACTGCAAGTATAAACCATTAACCTCGCAAGTCCTGTACTAATTGTGTAAGACCGCTTATAGGTCATGACATCATTACATACGGTTGGACGGAGATAATCCGTAGACCCTCAGTATAATGCCTCAGACCGAGAGCATTCCTCCCATTAATTAGAGTTCTTCTGTTTGTCTACAACTCGGCATTTAAAATGCCGCCGTCTACACTCTCCAACGAGTTACTAGCGCAAGGAAGCTTGTTGAATGCAGTTTTCGAATTCAGACGAATTCCTCCCGGCTTAGGCAAAAGCCCAGTATCATGTTTTTTAAATGGTACAAACTCCGAGCACTAACATATTGTTGGACGGCCGGCGGTAATCAGCAGCTTTCTATGCTATTGACATAAATGCGAGGTACTTTATTACACACGGCGGCATTGAGTAACTTTTCTATTCACCAAATCAGCATATATTTCACAATCCAGAAGTCCAGAAGATTTACAATACAGAACGCGGGATTTTAACGAAGATAAAATACAATCTATTAACTCGAAATAGTATAAACGAAAGTCAGATTTAAAGACAATTAAGATACTCATAAAGAGATCAATTATATACCTATATTGGACATTATCGGTTGCATGTATAAATATCATCATAACGAATGTCAATCGCGAACCGATTGCGAAACAAGAGCAGGTACATAATAAAACCGAGGCGCTCGGTCCGCAAGTTATTAAGCCTAATCGACGCGTATTACACGTATAAGCTTTCCACTCTACACACCAGGTCTAGTGAGATCAGTTTCAACCAAGTTAGGTACAGTTAGGGAGTCGAGAAAGAAAAAAACGAGAAATAAGGCTCTGGACAGAGTATAGGGTTACAAAACTTGCTGTTTGTAACCTTGAAGAAATGTCACAGGGCGAAGAACCTCGTCGAACTGACCTCCATTCCACTTTTTCTCGCCTTTTTTTCTCTTAAAACAGTTTTAACAATTTTTCAATTGACGCTTGTGAAACTTAACTGTCGGTCAGAAGACTGGGGAATAACATCGGTTAAAACCCAATCGGATACTGAAACTTCAGTAGAATTATCAGTTGGTACGACTTTAAAGACTTTGATACATTCTTTAAGTGGTTTTTTCCAATTTCAAACATATTTAATGCGATTCACTATTGCAAACTGGAAAATCGTTCAAAATTTACGATAAAAAGTAAACCCACAAGGGTGGCTTCCCACCGTTATTTTCCAATGTATGAATTAATAATGAGTACGTGGCCAATAATAACTTTTATTTACAGAACAAAGTTTGCAAAAGAGCGACAAAAAAAATAATACGACTTTCTGATTTCACTTGTGTTTGTCCCCGCCTACACCGTGTTCACTTTCTCGCCATTGTTTTAAATCGGAAGCATCCTTCAGACTTTTACAATATGCATCTCTATAGCGTTCTGGTTATTTGATACCCACTAACGATCAATTCAAAACTGAATGAAAATTTGATTCCCCACCCCGGTCAGCCTAGAACCACCTGCAAAGACCGACTATTCATTCAATGGGTCACATTACAAATGCATTATAAGGAATTGTTCTGGAAGATCTCGCCCACGTCCAGGTACAGTCTCGCGTACGCCAAAGTATAAGGGTTCCATCCCCAATGGCTGACAAAAATTTTCAGTCAATTTCAAATGTGCGCGATAAAAACAGGGAGCTTTTTACGAATTGCCCGTAAATAAACGGCAGGAGAATCGGCGTATAAAGCGCAACAATTGACTGTTTATCGCTTACATGCATTAGGTCCAGCCGCACCATTATTGCGGTTATTCGGGTCCGCGGCAAATACATCCGGGTGTAAAATAATTCATACACAGATGATTGGATCAAATTACCGAGGTTATCGCGAAACACGGAGGGCGACGGCCGTGCGGTCCACGCCAAGTCGGGGAGGGAGATAGATCGCTCCTTTAAGGTCGGGAATTCAGAGTGCCCGGCTCGTATCGCGGTCGCACGCATTTTCAACTTTCATCTCGTTTATTTATAAGTGACGCAACCGTTTACTGAAATCCGGGTAGAAAGCTTTCAAGACTGTATGTGTGTATTAACTTGTTTTTTTTTTGCTTTCCTAAGTCCAAAGCGACGGAAGGGGAATAGTAAAAATCGCCGTTACAATTTACCCCGGAATCGCGTTACTTTTCGACCGACAGTTGGCCAACCTTCAAGTTGGGCAACGTAGGAGAGCAACGCCGCTCTCGGCTAAATTGTACAAGACTCATGAGAACGACGAAATGGACACCGACTTTTCAATGCACCCCGCCCACCATCCCCCCCGAGAGATTGGATATTGGCCAACCGTTATTTTCAGATCCGTAGATTGCCGCCCCGCTAGGATTCATATTCGTGTTTCTTTCTTTTTTTTAACGGTTTCCAGCCATCGAAAATTCCTCCAGTTCTACACGTACGTACGCCGGACAAAAATTAATGTTCCGGAACGACGTCTTTTGCGAAACTGTGCGCCCTGTATTAGACGGACAGGGAGAATGGAATAGAAACCGGCGAACCCTGACTAAAGGCGATAAGGGAAATGATCATAGTGTCGAAAGACGACAGTATCGCCCAGATTATTGGCATCGATTAAAAAGTAAAGCTTTCATTTGAGGACGAAACCTCGTTAAAGCCGTTGGAACATTACTATTCGGACGAAATTTACTTTTCAGATATTATTCGCGTATGAGTATTAACTACAAAAAAAATCAAGTACCCGCTTTTAACTAGCCGAGGGGTCGACTGGCAACCTCAGCCCGAAATTGGAAAAGGTACGCTTTCTAATTGGAGACAGAGACCCCGGCTGGACATAAAAGCGTAACATCTTACATAAGTGATTCGACTTGAAAAAAATACGTTGCAAAGTGTACAGGGAGAGGTCAATGTCACATGGAAACAACTCGCTGATTAATCTGGCGATGTTCATGAATCAACGTTTAGACAATAACAGATATGAACATAAATCATTAAACCTCACACAATAACCCGTAAAAGCATTTTTCACCTAGGTTCACACAACTGTTCACACAAATCTTGCATGAAATTAGTTAACAAATAAATACTATAACAAAGAATGAAATCGAAACTAATGTATCACTCTACAACTCCAGTAATGTCGAGTATTCAAAGTGACCGAAGATATGAGTTAACTCATAATTTCGTTAAAGACAATCCTATTTAAATATACGTTTGTATGCTACGGACGTTTGACAAGATTACTAAATTGGATAAAGGTTGCGCCAACGCTGTGTTCACAAGAGCGGCCTTCCTACGTACAAATACTGGGCACTGGTCAACACAGGTTTTCTGATCTGATAACATCTTTAGAACCCGATAATCAGTACACTACAACCGGTAGTTGAATGGGCAATAGGACCAACGATAGAGTGCTTAGTAATTTCATATCGAAATCAGACTACAATAGATAAGCATTATTCTGCGATTGGTATTGGACATAGCACAAATCTTCTTGCGATATCTGATGGGTAGAGGTGTCAGTTTAAATTGTGCAAGAGATAACATCGCATACCAATACTAAAATTTTATATTATTATACATTTTTCTATACGTTATTTAATGTTTGAATACATATGCTACACCGCTATAAATATTTCCATCTTCAAGCTTAACAGTAGAAGGAACAACGATTTTGCCGCTCATTCGCCTACCGGAAAACATTTTCCGTTACCCGCCTAAACAAAAATTATACCTCTTGAAAAACATACGAAGTGATTGGGCGATAATTTGTGTATTAGGGAAGGACTGGAATGTTTTCCTGAAAGGCTGGGTTCGATTTTATGACGCAACAACCAATTTTCCATGAACTACGAACGAATGCCTTCCGTAGTCACGAACGTCTCGCTGACTATCCCGTTCGGCCGTTTATTTCATATCTGGTACGATCCGAGAGAATATATGCTATGTCGAAAATGTTACAATGACAATTTAAAATTTCATATAAATGGCTCCAAATAATTTTAAAGGCTAACGGCTCCCAACAGCGTTAGCCCCGGGGAGTCACATCCCCAGAATGTGCCAAGGAAAACTACGGACAATTCTTCGAAGCGGTCCGACCATTGGGCCAAAAGCAAGGCTGTTTGGCACACAGTCAAAATATCGCTTAACACCTCTCCAATACACGCACTAAAGGGCAAACACTGATTGGATACCAAATGACCGGAATATTTATCAGGCCACAGTACTTTGATAGGAATGGAAAAATACGTCTATGACAACAGTACTGGCTAGAAACAACTTAACAAACATAACGATTTGTACATTTATCGTGTACATCGCAATTGGACAGAAAATCCGGGTGTATTAGATAGTTACCCTGGAATAATTAAAACTAGTAATAATAACAATAGCGTGAACTTTCTGTAAATCGCTCAAGAGAAGGACGCTAATATCTATACTTTGTTTTGTTTTTGTTTGAATTTCATTCATGTCAATAGCGCGCGCATGAATGCCTACTCCAGACGTATTCTGACCCACCTCAACGCGTCGAAAGCTGACCCGGAGGCTCGTTACTACTTTCGTGACCAATCCCTCATCCCCTCCTAATTCTCGGACGGCAGAGGTATGATCCGCCGACACGTTATATAAACTGCAAAACAGTTTACATAATAGGAGCGGACCGGCGGTCCTTTCGAATTGCCCTTATCTAATTACCGCCGCGACTGGGGGACATCAATCAACAGATTTATTTAGCGGCGGGAAATCGTCCCTTTCCTCGCGGTGTCAGAACCGCCGGTTGCCGAGACCGAAGACAGCACACAATGCGATCGCCCGATTGCGAAACTCTTCACGAGAGCGTGTAAATATGCATGAATTGGTCAACCACTCTCAGGGGGAGGGGGAGGCGGGAGGTTCTCGCATTTTAGGCCAATTGCTAAACCCAATGCCCATTACTGTCGAGTAGACAGTTGTTCCAAGTCAAGCGCAGGATGTTATTCCAAGGTAATTGATAGAAGTTACTCGTCATTCGACGGCGGTTACAAGCGCAAAAGGAAATTGTTTCTCTTCGGTAAATGATGTCGGCGGGGAACACGCCGAGAAGTGCGTTCGAACATCACGAGAAATGTTCATATTCCTTCTCCGGTGGAAGAAAAACATTAACCGTCGACGTTTAGTTCCACCCAAACCTCCTCGTACATTTCCACGTCCGACCGTGATTTGTATGCGCGCGCTTAGTCCGCAGGTCACGGCCCTCGTTTCAAATTTAATCTCGAACGATAGATAATAAAACGGGCCGACCGAGTATTTCAATTCATGACCGCGAGTAACAGATGTAATTTTAGAAATTATTTTTCTAACCACAATCAACAGTTATTTAAGTCAAAATTGAATTATTGCCAGTAACAAAACCAATTTTTATCTGGAACTAAAATTTATCGTATCACGATTATATATAAGCAGAAAAATGTCTAGAAGGGGATAATAAATTAGTTTTACTACAATGACCATTTATATTAAACTTTTATATTTTGGTTGTAAAATATGTAATATTTTAATGTACGAATAATTATGCGCTTCCTATTCATTTAATCGCATAAAATCAATAAACTCATTTAGCCGTTCTGACAGCGGTGATGGAAAGTAAAGCAATTAATAATGCAACCGAAGGCTTAATTATAACATAGGTGGTCCCAGTGTAACGGTTTAGCGGAGGAAATAGCGCTGAGGTATGCGCTAGAAAACTAAGACCAATAAAAGTACGTAATAACCGTAATAGTTACTTAACGGCTCTTGAAACGGAAAAAAAACTACTAGGAGCCCTTGGCATTTCCATTGGCTCTCGGCCGCTAGCTCAAGTTCGATATCGCAATAAAACAAAGATGCAGCAGTGGAATTCCCTTCGTGAATCGTTTGAACCCAGATCTGACGATTTATCGCTGAATCTTTTATATCGAGGCATTAACAGTGTTAATACTACCTTTTCGGGTCACTGAAAAATTATCGATGAACAACGAAAGGACGAAAACGAAAGACTCATTAGTTTATTATAGACGTAAGGAGGTACCAAATTATAGCCGAACTATCATTACGAAGAGCCAAATTATACGATAGATGACAGGATATATTTGTTATTAGTTTTTATTTTATGTAATTGAAGGTTTTGATGGTGAAAGAACAGACCGGGAAGGCCGCTTTGTCAGTAGCCAATGTTTTTTATTAATAAGGAAATGCCACTGAGGATGGCGACAAGCCGAATTCCGTCTACCGTAGCCGAACAAGCGAAAGGAGACACGAAGGAATAAATATTATCCACTCGATGATAGGACAGATTTGCGTTAAGGCACCTTTCAAACACGACCGAGCCGGCATTTTTTTTTTATTCATCGCTACTAGACTTTCACAACGGCGATCCGCAGTAGATAATCCCGCCAGAATAGAGCGCAAAGGAACCCGAAGGTAGTACAAGAATCTATGGATAAAGCTTCGGGGCACTTTGAACATTCCTTGAACTTTCTCGGTGACCGGCGCGAGAACCGCCCGAAATCCTATTGCCCTATAAATTTGGCCCCGATGCACACTCTTGTGGCGAATCCGCGGAGCGTGAAGAAATTCCACAGTTACAACATGTTTACCTTACCAACCGCGAATAAACGACGGCACCCGGGCAACAAATAACGCTTGACCTTTCGAAATAATGCCGTATGATCAAGAGATGAAAAGCAGGGAGGAACGGAAGCGAAATTTATGAGGTCGATGGCTCTGCTTTAAGGCGTGAAAATGTCAAGAACGTACGCTAACATTATTTGAATGCAAATTGAATAAATGGTTTAGCAAACTAGGAGAATGTTATTCAAACAGGACCCTATTGCATTTATTATCTTCATTCGGATAAATAAATATCAAAAATGGGTAATAATATAACATTTTAATATCTATTTATTATCTAGTTTATATTTAGGATGTTCCGACGGATAATAAGAATCCTTGTAATTAATAATATATACTACAGGAGTGTTACATTTTCTATAACCTTTAACAAAAAAGAGTTATAAATATTAAGAACCGTTTTATAAAATGTTAAGAATAAAGAGATATTACTTAGAAATTTCGGTCAGACTTCGGAAAAATGGGTTTTCGTACATAACTCTAAATCAACTTTAATTTCCCAATATTTTAAATGTTCATTAAATCGCTGCACCCTTTTGGATCCCCAAATGTATAAGAACAATTATGATCCGGAACAAGAATATTAAGTGATTCAAATTAGAAAATTACTATGGAGACATTAACAATGTACATTATTCTATATATAAATTTACACGTTCCAAGCAGTGAAATCTAAAAATAATTCTCATAAATTATTCAAGAAACTCCATGATACACTAATGAATGCACTGAGACGGCAGATAGGGCGCCGGGGAATATCGACCAAAGGTCGACGGGTCAAGCGTTCCTACTGGAACAATGGTCGAATACCCCGGCCGGCCGGCGGAGGAAATGTCGACGACGACGGCATTTGAATTGATCTTTGGACAATGGAAATGTTTGATCGGGTCGGGGAGGAGGCGGAAGCCCCCGATGGGGTGACGCAAGGAGGATCGCCGTGACCTTGTAATGGGAGAGCGAAGAAAGCGTGCATCAATGGTTAGATAACCGCAACCAACCCGGCTACACCTGCACCCCCACCACCTTTCATTAGACCGACGGCTCCTTTTCTAATAAGACACACCTCTCTATTGTCTCTTTTTATACGTCGCAGGAAATTAGTCATACCTCAACAGATATATGATCCTATGCGCAGATTGTGCGGACCGGTAGTTTCGACGGTCTTTCAAAACCCCGACATCTTCTGATGGATTTTCAAACCCGCCCTCAACATTAGATGTAATTCTAAATGCTCTTCATACATGTCTGAATAATGGGACCATAGTTATAAGGGAAATATACCGGTAAAACAGATAGCTGTTTGTAGAAAGTAGCTTAGGAAACTTTTCTCCGGTAGGGAAAAGGAAACTGCCGGAAGGCGTCAACATGTCAAATTTACAAAGCCTGGTGGATAACGTATATTTAAATATGATATATTTTATCCACCTAAATGGAGCAAACCACTAGGTTAAAGGAGCAACGGCGAATTAGTAACGTGTTACTATGACAACCGAAAAGATCCAACATGTGCGAGGTCGAAAAGCGACTCAAATTATGAGGACTGAGAACCCGCTCCGAGTATGCTGCAAATATTAATATTCGGTTACTCAGCAATCCGCAATGTCAACGGGTTATATATATATATATATATATATATATATATATATATATATATATATATATATATAAATAATAACCAGTGCCTCGCGCGTTGAATATACAAAACGGGGTCTGGGGCATGAAGAATTTCTTACGCCACGGGGGTTACGGGTGGCCGTAAAAACGCGATGGGGGGAGCCGGTTTATTGAGGGAAAGTTTCCGAATTCCCCGTTTGGTATTCCAGCTACCGGCCCGACACTCGGATGCGGCTTGACACTGATTACATTACTGCCTGAAAGCGTTTGTCTAAGCGTGTAAGAAACGTTTGTCTAATAGTGTAAGCCTAGTAGAATTGATTTTCGTATTGAGGACTAAAAACGCCACATCATTTTGTGACTAAACTCTTCGGAAAAAAGTTCAGGGATAATTCGATGAAAATGATACAGTAGCGAATAGATTTTTGTATTAAGATCGTAGTTGTGTCTTATTTTAAACCAATACTTAGATTACAGAGAATTCTCTCTGCAGTGAGAATCGAACTTAAATAAGCAAATATATTTCAAAACCACCCTTGCAGCGATTTAATATATTTAAAACCTCCAAAAGGTTTTTTACCATTATATGTACGCTATTCCATACATGGATAAAAAAATTAGAGTAATAAATTAAATGCTCAAACTGAGGGGGTTGACCGTTCTGACCGGGGAGAAAATATAAAGATGAGTTAGGAATTATTTTTATTATTAAACCCTCGCTTGTATAGGCGTAGACCTAGCTTGAGACAAGTAAAAATGTAGTCGGCTGTAGGAAAGGTGTATAATTGAATGTGTGTAAAGTGAGGGGGTCTGGGATTGCGGAAGTGGGCCCCCTCCTTAAACGGTTACGCAATTCGGAATATCCGGCGTCGGGCCGTGAAGTAAACGCCCCCCGGTCAGACTACTTCCACCGCTGACGCACCGCTGATTTCTCTGTCGCCCTAATCAAAGGTGAAACCTAAAAGAGAACACAGATCGCCTGCTTTCTGATCTCCGTTCCCTGGGAACAATCTCAGACCCCGTTCGGCCGTTTGGGTTTATGACGACCGTTGAGTACGGTGATTTTTTGTATGCATTCCCCGTTATGTTTGGGCTCATTAAGCGCGACTCCTCAGGGTCTCAAGATCACACGATTAAACAAAACTTCCTTCTGGGGACCGAACGGTAGAGAAATTCTAAATAGAAGGGTCGTAATAAAATAGTAACAAAAGTCAATTTAGGTATAGAGACAAGAGCGACAGATCTTAATTTTGCCTAGCCAATCTGGAATAAGAAACGTAATGAAAAAATAATGACGCGGTACTATTAGTAACCGAAAACTGCTGGGCGATCCAAACACACACTTAAAACAAGACATAAGGAAGGGAAGTATCATGCTCTCAATATCTTAGGTTGAAAAATGACTTCTTATGAACAAAAATATTAACAGTTCATTATATTAAAAAATAATAGAAACTGATTGGGGCTACTGCTACTTGAATGCAGAAGATCAGAAAATATCATTACACAGAATCATTATATCATATGATTATATCATATAGCCTTCAGCAACCCCGAATGCGTTTTTAACTGCCGGCGGTTTAATATTTCGACAATATCCGCCGCTGAAAAATGAAACCACAAATTATCGCAAGTAGAGCCGTTCTATAATTGCAACAATTACACAGTATTATGTCATGACTCTAATAAAACTGATATCTCCCCTGATGAATGTGAGCACCGCTATTACAGAGAGAAAGTCCCATATTATACTATAAAGGAAAAAATGCTCATCGACTAGAAAAATGCGGCTTAAAACACTATTTCCTGTTTCCAATTGCTTGATGAACCTGTACCGCGAACATTTTTTTTATATATGATGACGTCAAAGGTTTCGATGGTGCGAAACGTAATTTAAGAATGCTATTACGAATTAATTTATAGCGTGACACGGTTACTTTATAGATAACAATGCGCAGTGTACACTTTAATCACGGTGTTTCCAAATGTAGGCTGCCAATACGTCTACGTCAAGTCACATTTGACCGCTATAAATCTCTGAGAAAAGAGGGTCAGGTAAATAGAATAGTCACTGCTTATGTAATTAGCAGTATTTAGGGCATTTAATTGAACCAACCTAAAAGAATGCGATGTTTATTAACTATATGATCATGAAAAGACTGGTAAAAATCAATTGCGGAGACAGAAAATAGTCCAGAACTATACTAGAACAAACTGCGATGCAAATTCATTTCATAGAAATCGCCTTAGTTAAATCGAAAGAATTCACCGACGGATCTACCGGCCAGAATTTTGTTGTGAGAACCGAGCGCGAATTCTCACAATGATTTGCCTGAGAAAATATAAAGCGCACGATGGTATTGCGACAAGACCACTTGAAGAACGTACCCTGAGAATGAGGACAATTTTGCGGACAGTTATTTGATAGTTTTAACTGTGTCCACTATTATTCTCATTTCAATATATTTTAGTTTTCTGCCGGAAAAATACATATTTAATTAAAATCGAGCTTATCTCGTAACGTTGGGGGAGTTAACTGTCGTAACACCTATTTTGTCTCCTGTCTTCCACGGGTACAACCACCCTCTAGTTGTCCAACAGACAAGACAGAGGCTATCTAGAGAGAATTATTTTCTGAAAACAGCACAAAACAACTGTTATCTTCAACTATAACAACCAAATGAATACTGAACAACTACCACAGATAATATATACGGTTTTCGTTATTTTGCGGTTTCAGGTGGAAGAAGACGAAGAAGAGGATTTCGTAGAGGGGGACTTGGGGGTTGTGGGAAGAATGGGAGGTGGCGGTGTGGTCGGCGAAGGGTGGTATATTCCGAGGCCGGCGCTCTGCCGGAACGACACCACCTGCACCTGCACAACCGCAACAGAGAGGTCCGTACAGGCGGTCACCGAATGGCTATCGCCCACACCTTCCAGTAACACCAGCACACAGGTAACAGACACCCCTATTTGAACCTCACACTCACTCTATGTTACAATCTTCGTTCCCATTTGAACTCAAGATAAAGCGATTTCGGCAACGCGCCGTCTTCAGTAATACAGTAAGTTACTTAAGCGCTTCACCTGCGAATTTAGCGTTTAAAAATTCATACTGAAGAAAAATTGATGACTAACGACGGACCGATTCACGTTAGATATCTAATTGCAAAACGACGTTACTCCTTGTGAACGCATGCGGCGTTCGCGTATAATGTGGCAACAGCTTATTCTTTGTTTTTTCTTTCTCGTTACAAGTCGTGCAGTGTTGGGTACAATACACGTTTGTTACACATACACCGTCATCGGTCCCGTCCAACCGACGTTGTATTTCAAGAACGTGATCCGTTGATAAAACGACCGTCGGAAAAATAGGAATTGTAACCGGGCGAGAAAAAGCCGGCCCGATGGGGGGGGGATCACGCTCGCTCGGTTTTCAGAAAAACCGTGCGAGTTCAAAAGAAAAGCTTCCGAGTAAAGAATCGCAAACGTGCTACTCCGATTTATGATGCGGCAGTACAACGTAATTGGCTCGAAGACAATTTCCTGGTCAAAAACAAATACCTAAGAAAATAAATCCATTCGCCGGATAATTCCACCGATTGGGAGCGATTCGAAAATATTAAAATGAAAACACGCGGCCTCAATGAAACAACAACATAATTCAAGTTCAGTCAGGAAACGGAAGGCAAGAACCTGCTGCATTTATGTAAGCTCGCCCAACATCTGCGGGGAGGGGGGCCGTTTTATAGGAAACTCTCACTCAAATATCAATAAAAATACTGAAATTAAATCTCTACTTAAACCTGTAGCGAAAAAAGAAAAGGAAAAAACAATTTTCAATAATTAAGGGGTTTTTTAAATTGACATTGACTCAGAATTATTTGTGGAATGACATAAAATTATTAAATTTAGTAATTATAATGACTAACTAATTTGCCACAATACCTAATATTGCCTGCACAACCAACATAACTAGTAATTACAATTCATTTATAGCAAGCAAATAGAGGTGAACAAGTCCTAAATTTATACATCCATCTTAATTTAAATGCTGCAATTATCAACAGTGAAAAAATATGTTTAAGTCAGATGAAAACAGGCAAATTCATCAATAATTAATGTTTTCACACTGAGCAACACAAACTAGACAAGAGTAAGTACAATTAGACAAATGAAATATGAATGGAAACCATTCAGCCTGCTCCCTGGAGATAAGCCAAACACATTTTTTTTAATTTTATCAAAAACCTATACTATCAGAATGTAATTCCCAGTAATATTATTTATAGATGGAACACAGATGGATTTCTGATCAGACCAATTTGATATGAATCCATTGGTTACTTACAAAATTTACTGGATAGTAGGACATGAAACCATATACTAGCCATTAAAATATGGAAAAAATTAATTATTTTCAGAGTGGTTCATCTGGGTCCCTATTGCTGACAGCGGCTAATCTGGCTGCACTGAGACTTGAACCAGGCAAGGAGGCAGGAGGGCAAAAGGAGGACTGTGCAGGATCTGTAGCGTCCTCAACCCACTTCACGATGGTCAATTATGGAATGCACAGGAAAAAGGAGCCCAAACAGTCGTGTTGTGCAAAGCACCATGTAACTACACTCGTTGTTACTACATGCAGTCTGTTCCTACTCGGACTCATTGCCGCAGTCTACTATATAGATAGTAAGTAGAGAAAATAATGACAAAAATTGAAATCAATCGGTAGTCAGAAATCATACCTTGCATATTAAGAAAGTGGGAATAACAGTTGCTTATTAAAAAGTATACTGACCAAGATGTCCATAATAATTAATATTATTGTAATTGTACATGAAATAAACAACAAATTTTTATTAGATGGTGAATGCAACTTTTAGGGATTTTCAACTAGAACCAGGGCATTCTGGGACCTTCTCATGGAAAGTATAACTTTTTTCTGCACATGACCAGATATTTTAAAATAAAATAGTTTATTTATTTTCAGGACTTATTCACTACTGACCAGTCATACTTTAATAATAGAAAGAGGAACTACTAATATTGATTTTACATATACTGTAAGCATCTAGACCAGAATCCAGGATGACTGATATTAACTATTTAACATCAGTTATTCTTCTTTCCTGGCAGTGTGCACTATTATTGCATAACATTTACAAAAAGACACAATTTATTTTATAAATATTTGAATGCCTTTTTTGCCAAGTAATAAATATCGTGAGGGAATAATAAATAATTAAATGTTTGTTTTTTTTTCAGTGAGATCAAGATCTGTAAGATATTCATGATAGTTGGGGGAGTCACAATCATTGAGAATTACTCCAACATACAGTATTATTTAGCAAATACAGCTTATGTAATTTATTTTACATATGAAAATTAAGTAAAGGAATTAACTATAGGATGCAATTTACTTGTGAATATGCATATATATACATATACTTATCTTTGTATATACATATATAAACAATAATTATTTAAATGTAAATAATATAATCCATTTATTAATTTGAGTGTGAGTGTGTAACAACAATTAAAAGCAGCAAATATGTTATCTACTGGCTCACTGTTAACTCCAGTTTTTGTGACAGTTGTATAAGTGACTTTAATATGTCAGGACTGCCTTATGAACTGGAATAAGAGGTGCTATTGTTTCAAATAGTTCCAGTGGACAACAAAACATTTAAGAAATTTATACAAACTTTAATGTTAGAACCTGAACTATTTAAATTTTAGGTACTTATTTTTTTAATATAGGTTTTAAAACCAATAGCTACTTTATAATATGCGTTGGTGGAATGTATGTAGTCCCAAAATCAATTTTGTTCACTGACTGTGATTAAAAAAAATTAGTGTATGTCAAAGTAAGTACTATTATAATGTAATTATTTAATTTCACTATACATCTAAGATAAGTTATAGAATCTGTTTCATATATATATATATATATATATATATATATATATATATATATATATGTAAGTGTGTATATATATGTATATATATACATACATATACTTATATATGTATATAAAATTCTCTAGGCATATAATATAACATGAATATTGTGATATATGGTCATATGTAGTTTTATATATTATAGAATTAAAAATAAAATTATAGATTGCTATTCTTCCAAATGTAAGAAAGAAATTAAATAAATGTTAAACATTAACATACTGTACCACTATTGTCATTAAAATAAAATTGACATATTTTCTTCATGCTATATGTTACTAAATGAGGTAAGTAAGGGATCCACCATGACAAAATAAGTTTAATAATTAAATATAGTAGTTCAATTGTCATGTGATTGTGCAATCAATGACAAATTAGATTAATCAATAGTAACTGCAGTGTATCATTTACATACGTGAAAAGGACAGGGATCTGGAGCTCAGTCTACATAAATTACACAAGTACCTAACATCTAACACAAATTTCTATTTCCTGAGAGAGACAGAAAAATGCTTATAATTTTGAACTTCAATTATTGTCCATAATTATTATTAATTATTATTCAGTTCATTAAAAATATATAGAAAATATATTAAAGACAAATATTTGATACACACACAAACACATTCAAAAAATCAAATATAAATATGTTGAGGTAAACATTCATAAACACACATACATACATATAACTTAAAAATAAAGCATTGTAATAACACTGAAATCACGTACTCACCTCAATTTCCTGAAGGGTCTGGGTCCAACGGTAAGTGGGTAGATCACAGCCATTGCCAGAGTTTGGCACCAGCTTTCCCTTTTCCTTTTCATCTTCTTCATCCTCACTATCATTTTTATTATCCCCATCTCCTCCAGATTCAGCTTTTCCACCAGCCTTTTTCTGTGAGCAAGAAGAGAGATTTGAAAAAAAGTCCATTTATAATTTCAAGATATGACACCCAGAGGCAAAATCAAATCAATAATCTGATGACACAAACACACACACAAGTTAAAATATAAAAATTAAATTAAACTCCCTATCATTTCTCAAATTAAAGCATAATTTTGAGACATCCAAAATGATACATAGGATTTTTAATTATATATTTATTGACCAAGTCGCAAATAATAGCCAAGCCATTTTTAGTATACAGCTATGAGGTTAAAAAAATAATATACATAATATTTTAAAATTATAATAACAAAAGGTTCAAGAATATAAATTCAGAATGAAAATTAAATCATTTATATACCAAAATTTGTAGTGGGGGACTTATAAAAAGCAATGTAATACGAAAGATAAAAAAAGGAACTATATTAAATCAAGGGAGGTAATTTGTAGCAATACTTCTCTAAACAGAAAATAAATAAAAATCCAAATTAATAAACTAACATATATGAGCCAAAAAATAATTTGGTATATTCAGGTTTGCCTGATTCCAGAAGTTAAAAGGTTTATAAGCCATGCACTGTGCCTTCAATGACTGAAAGAAAGTATGTCATGAATAGGTTTATTAATTATGATGGTTTAGACAATCAAGTCAAAAGACATGACTAACCACAGATAGAACAAGATTAATCACAGGCTAGGTGTTAATGCAATGTACTCAGAATAATACACTTCTTGTCTTAAAAATAATTTACATGGAGTTATTTCAGAAGAGTGCAGAAATAATGGGTGCTGCATATGTTATATGTGATAATATTTAATTATTAATTCATTTTTCTACTTATAAGGTTATTTATGTATTGTTTATATCTCAATGAATGAATTCTGAGTACAAATAATGCAAAAATAATTATGCTTCTGAATGCTCTCTCTCTTATACACCACAAACAACACTAGGACTCCAATAGATATTTCCTTAAAATGTGGAAAAGAGTGAGAAAAAAATCATATTGAACATGAATATTTATGAATTTTCTATCCTTTCATCATCTTCAATAGTTATTTGTATTATTGTTTGGTTCAGTACATGGAAGTTGCTAGATAATACTTTCACATAGAACTCAATAAAGGGAGATAGTGAATATGTCATTAAACAACTCTAACTTCAACTATATGGTGAAGTTTGAGCAGCAGTACACAAATTCTGAACGCAATCAATGTCTCCAAAAATATATTTCAATTAGGAATTGAAAATATGTCATATTATAACAATATTGAAAATAACTACCTTATCTATTTCTGCTTGCAGTTTCTCTGCTTCTTCATCTGTTATTTCTGTGATTTTGGCTTCAGCTGGCGGTTCATTTTCAGCTTTAGCTTTAGCAGCTTCCCTTTCTTTACGTTTCCTTACAGCTGCTTCAGACTCGGCCTTTTTCTTAGCAACAGATTCCTTTGCTAAAGCCTCATGCTTGTAAAATGTTTCAAGGAGCATCTGAAAAATATCAAAAATTAAATTTGCAAGTTCAATGATGAGCAACCTATTAGAAATATGAAGTTCCTGTCAGAAATATAAAGCAGCTTGATTTACCAGAGAATTTCTAATAAACAACCATGAAATTATTGTCATCATCAAAAGTAAAATTTACAAAGTTCCATTTTGTACAGATAATAACAAAAAAGCTCATAATATGTGTCAGTAGTTGGGTGGATAATTTTGTGCATGTGCACCGAAAAATTGTTTTGATTCAACCAAACTGAACAATGATGATATATTTGCTGTGAATTTCCCTCTCATTAAAAAAAATATATTATCACGTAACAGCAGTAAAACAATACAAATAGATCAAAAAATTGTTTTAAAAAGAGTAATTGACGATGGGCACAAATAATTACACAACTTTTGCTACTTGCAAAAAACTCAACACTACTTGCAATATATTATTTTTCTAAAAATACCTCATAGTCTATCCTAATACATTGTATTCAATAGAAACTTTTTATTTTCATTATTAAAACGGATAAAATGTTCAAAATTAAAACGAGAAAATCGCGGGACAAAGGCCCAATTCTATGGAATATGAGCGATCTGATTGGCTACCACAAGTGAAGGTTACAATAGCTAATATGGTTCCTCGTTTTTACGTATTTCGTTTGTAAATTCTATTTATTATTGTCAGTCGAAATAATATGTTAATTATAATTACATATTAGAAGAACTTTTACATTTCTATAAAAAAAAATTATTAACAAATATTACGTCATCAACTAAGCTAGACATGGTGTATTAATGGAACAAACACCTTACATAAAACAACTTAATTCTTCTCCCATATTTTGTTATAACACGAATGCAATATATGGACTATGATATTCTCAAACTTGTTATTATATATACAACCATTTATCACAAACAATTAGTAACATAAAAAAGAGAAAAAACTTACAGATTTTGCAGCACCCTCTGCTGCTCCAGTATAAAAATCTGTTTTGCGGGCCAGGAAGCTGAATATTGTGTTGAGCAACTTAAAACAAACAAAAAGATGACTACATGTAAATTGTGTTTAATTTGAACAAAGATAGTAAAATCAATAAAAATAAAGGAGCGGGTAACAATTATGCCACCCAAACATATCCAGCAACTTAAGGCAAAAAAAAAGAATATCACATTATATTTTTTAAATCTATTTGCACATTGTAATTAGCCAAGGAATATTGGATTCAATATGCACGCATACAAATGGAACAATCACAAGATCCTGCTTGCCGGGAAACACTTAACACCGGGGTTTGATCAATATCAGACGTGTCGTTATTCTGAATGTTTCGATCTGGGACACCACGCGTACTTGATAAATGTGCGAACGACATATGCTGTACAATTATCGGCTGTAATGAAAGACCAAACTGGGTTTAAATGAAGAGATACGCGGATGACTCACATCTTTCACGCCGCCTTCGTGTTGCTGAGCCATGGCCAGAAGAATGCCGTCGAATTGATCATTGGCCGACATTGTTCACAGACTGTAACCGATACTCTTAACGCGTAAACGTTGCGACAAACCGGAACTGAGAGGTAGTCCAGACGAATAGAACTCGGAAAGGCTATTGATAACCCAATAAGGTGAAATAAAACCTCCGCCAAGTCAGTATCACGCTAGCCGACTGTACGAAGTACACTGCCCGGCCGCCTTACCCGACCACCTGATAATCTCCGCCACAGTTGCCACTACACTATCCGAGTAATTATTTTTAAATAATTACTAAAGCTTAAATATCAATTGCCCATTTTAAAACCAAAATAATATAATATTGTATTCCCTATCTGATAAATTAAAACTTACCGCCAAAAGCCGCCACAATAATTTAAAAACTAATACAAATGAAAGTGTCTATGCCATTTTGATCGGCGTTCAGAGTCAAAGTTCGGAAACAAATGGCGGCCGTTGGTGGAACATTATATGAATCGCAAACAAGGTATTGAATATTATTGCATGGAATTCAGTAGTACAGTTAATTTTGTAAAATAAGATATATTTCTGTAATTGGATATTCTTCATGTATGCATAAATAATTATTACATTGATAGTAACCGTGTAGTCAATTTAATAATTATTTATGCTTACATGAAGAATATCCAGTCAAGGAAATATGTCTGATAAATTTTCCTTATTTCTTACTGTGGTATTATTAAATTATTAGGTTACACACATACTCAAAATATAAATTACATTTACTTATTACTTTTATATTTGACAACATTAAATAATTGAACTGAAATCTTTTCATAGAATGTGTGTAACACAGTGACTCAAAAATATGAATAAATATTTATGATACGGATTGCATAAATAATTCTAATACTCATATCAACATTTCAATATTTTTGCATGTGTATATTATATATATATATATATATATATATATATATATATATATATATATATATATATGCTTGTGTGTGTGTGTATGTTTATAAATTCTTTCTATACAATATATTAATATAGAATAATTACAAATAATAAGAATTATATATAATTCAACCAAAAGAATGTTTCCCATCATTGCATATAATCATCATTTTAAATAGTTTGTCTTGATATTTATTTTCCAAAACCTAATTATTTTATTCCAGGAATTTATGCAATTCATATCATATTAATATATATAATAATTGATTTGAACCAATAATGTGGTAAGTCTGAATGAATAATGTTTAAAACTTATGTTTGTTTAATTGTTTTCTGTATACCAAAAATATGAAATATAAACTGAACTTCAATGCCACAGCAATGGGCATTTTTGATAGTATATTTTTACTGTTTTAGCTATTTTTATTTCATGTTTCTTATATATGAATATATACCTCAAATACTTTAGTGTTGGGAAAATATGGAGTGAAAGTATTCATACAAATGCATCCTTGCAAGTGCATTAATTTGTAATTTCAGTTTAAACTACAGAAGTCTATATTATTCAATTATTTTTCTAAGAAATATTGACCAATTTTAATGTCATTTATGTTGACTCATACAAATTTGTCACAGCAAATTGTGATATAAGCTCCACTTACTGTTATAAAAAGGTGATTACAATTAAGAAATGTAATTTCATATCATATGGAAATCGTTTTAAAATATCTCAGCTTTTTTCTACCTTATTTCAAATATTAGATCATGCACATAAAATATAATATATATTCTTCTCATTTACAACAGCCTATAAATGGTATGCATCCACATAAAGATATGGAATTACATGTTCTGGAATATTTGTTTTATCCAAGTAGTGCCTCATGCATATGTAATTTATTCCTGCTCATGTACTCTGATATTCGTTGTTGCAAATTGAACCATAAATTATGTGCTAAATTAAGCTTGTTACTAGTATAGGATTGTTTCTTGCCAGCGTTATTCCGCAGCCGGCTCTAATAGTTCTGTCAAATACAGCTACAAATCTGACCACGCAAACATGATTATCGGGAATTCCGGATTTCGATTCCGAATTGGGGAAAACTCGATGGAATGACTGGGCAATCCCGCTTCTATCTAAAACAAAAAAAAAGTTGACATTCGACAGCCTCATATTCAAACATCAGGCCTACAAATTAGCATAACACGCCCATGTTGAGCCAGGCTTAAATTTCTTGTGGGACACTTCCACCTTTTAAAAGCGTAGAACGAGATTGATGCAGCATTAATTGTACGTAGTTTTCCTATCTCGTGGAGTTTCTTTATTGAAACTATTGAATACTGGCGATTTTTCTCCATCTGTAAATTTGTGAACAGGGAAAAACCCGCCCATCTCTAATCATGAAGCAAAATTAACAGAAGTGATACAGTACTACTCTGGTACTAATTTTTTGGCCTTTACCAGCCAGAATTGGCATTATGTATTTCAATGAGTATATATATATATATATATATATATATATATATATATTTTCCCTTATTAATACTTTCCTGTTCAGCATTTTCTACAAAACAAGCTATTTTATGCAATACAAATAATATTAAAGCTTTATCCGATATAAAATTATTTCAGTTTTCCCACCGAACGAATTAATTTCCAGAACTCTTGTTTATTGTAAATTTATGCAATTAAGCATAAGTTGCGTTATTTACACAAATTACTAACAACAATTAGAACCGAGTTACACCATAATTATTCCACTTATTTAGTTGTGTTGCTCATCGCAGCAATGAAAATTTGTTCTGAACTTCGCTCCTTTGTAAAAATTGTTTGCAGCCTTATTAAACCAACGTAATTAGTACAATTTTAAAGAAAATCATCCACAATTCGACTTCCTCGATGATGTTTTCGTCCTTGGGTAGAAACATTTCCGTGGACGCCGGCAACGTTCCCTGGTCGTATTCGTTGGCCTTGTTTAATAAACTGGTTCGTCTTATTCTGAATTTCGTTTTTATTTTGTTTCGTTTTTTAGTTTTAGAATTTAGATGCACATACGCTGATACGTGGGAAAGGGAAGACGGGAGAATCCTTCGAGTTTTCTACAGCACTTTTTTTAATCGTTAAATAAAAAAATCCGAAACTTGTTTGAGGGGGGCCTCGACTGGTTGGCATCGATGATGGAATCTTCGAGTTTTCTGTTCGTTTGTCCAAGCTGCGAGAGTCACAGTTATTTCTGTTTTTGTCTTGCGGTAGGAATCAATGGAAGGGAGTGTTAAATAAACATTATTGTGCTATTTGCTCTTGTCTGTATAACTGACATAATTCCACATAAATTTCGCATAGAACTTCATTGCAGAGACTGGACGTGACTGAAGCGACCTCAGCAATGTAGGACCCGCGTAAAAACACCTCTCGGCTTCTGTAATATTTTGATCTAGAGGTTGTCATGACCTCTCACTTTTGACCTTCTCTGACGGCCATTCGGTTTGTGACGAAACAATTTACATTAAACAACCAATTTCTAATAGTACGTTCAGTCTTCGTTCATCAGTTCGAAATTATTAGGTGGCTAAACTAGATGATTAAATTTATGTCTGATTACATTTATCAGATCGCCTTCACAATCGCCTGTTTCGATTTTTATTTATTCCATTCATTCTTCTTTAGAGTCTGGTGTCTAATGACGGACATCAATAATTGTTTCTATTATATAAAGTTATTACCACCCTTCTCACGATCACATATACACCGTTATTTCTATATAGCACTCCTTGTTATCATATGTATGCATCGGCAATCCTGATATTGCATAAGTTCACTCGTCACCATCACTGGGTGAAATTTTGTTAGTAGATTTGATAGTGGAATGATTGCTTCTGAGCCAATATATGGGTCCGGTTGGAGCCAATCGAAAATCTTTCGCTGAATCAAAACGAGCGCCTTGACTACAAATCGCTATGCTTCGCACGGTGCAAGAACGTGAACCTTGGTCGAAGTTGCCTACTTGGCCGGTCAGACTGTGCCCATTTCATTTCATTTATCTCTAACATTGGAACTGGTTTGAGCTCATACTTAACAGTGGGCCGTCGAATGTCACAACTGATTATCGCTTCATAGTGTCACCAACGAAGGTTTGACAAAAAAAAACCCACAGAAAATGACGAGTTCGCTGTCAGTTCTGAGTAAGTCTTACTTTAATAGTCCATGTGGTTTTCCACTTCCACTACCTTCTTTTGTCTGAGGATAGTCCCGGCTGACGACTTAAACAGATTGGTGAACAAATAAATGGGTATAGTTTCTTGAGTAATGGTGGCCTTGAAATAATGTGCCATTCGGCAAATTCTTTCTCCTTCTTATTCATGATGGCCAATAGCCGAAACCGGTTTGGTTTCAAAACAAATATCCCAATGGAGAGATTTCATCGCTCAGACAGGAATGCCAATAAATACAATAAGTTGATCACTGAGTCCTACATTATTAAGCTAAGTTCCGTATTTGCTCTTCTTTATTTATTTTTGATTCAAAACAGCAGAACACATTTATTTTAATCCACACGTAAAGTTGTTTGTTCCCTATTTGCTCCGGCTTTTCAGTGTCGTTTATACGTTTATACGTGATTATTACGTTATTATCTTGTTATTGTTCATACTGGGCAGTCCTCACTAATTTACTAACGGAATGCTACTGACAATGGCGAAAGCCGAAAGCCTTACAGTTATCTCAAATCAACAACTGTCATTTGGAACGTCCTGAGCCTTGCGGGGCCTGAAGCATCTTCGCCTTGCCCTGCAACGCTACCCGAAATGCCAACGTTCGGATATGCGCAATTTCGACTTTCCCCGGTCTTTTAATAGAAGCCTTTTCGCTTTCCCCTCTCAATCGAAACTTAACCGAACAACTGCGTCCGGTTTTACAATGCTGGCCTCACGCGGGCAGCGTTCAAGCATCACGCGAAAGAACGATCGACCGGAATGATTAGCAATTGACGCTAATTAAACTGCGTTCACCACATTCAAACTAGGCAAGGATCGGTATGTGTGTGTGTGTGTGTGTGTCGTAATTATTCGGTCGTCTCAGTTTCATGTAAATCGAGGCGAATGTCAAATCGACTTGGAAAATACGCCATTAATTAAATGTATTTATAAATTGTGGCCTACAGCTTGCGCCATCGGACGAACATTTGTTGTAACAAACTTCTTGGAACGTCCTTTACGTGACTTTTCCTGTATGGGACTCGTTTGAGTAATTGTCGGAACCGTCCGAAGTAGTAATCTCCGGAGGACACCCTAGATGTCTCTATTCTGGGAAACTGGTCCCCAAGTAATGTATTCTGGACGGACTTTGTAATTCGAAATTTAAGGCCGCATGCGCCTTAAACATTCCAACGAGTTGGCATCGGTAATGTTCCTCACCGTCTTACTTCTGATTCCAGTAACTGTCTTAACTTCGTGTTCGCACGGTCTGGATCTCTTGAAAATCTGGATCCATAGAGTAAATTAATTTAGGTCTATTAATTTTACAAATTCAAACTATGCAGTGCATCGGTGCGAGTGATTCTAATGAATATATTACTTTTGTAATTTAGTTTTGAGATTCTCCGTTTTCTTTATCCTCGAATCAGTCTTCTGCTCGTCGCGATCACACCGAAATTAAATTACGAAAGTATAAAGCGAAAAATTGTCAAGAAAACAAACAAGGTGCCGAGTTTTTTTTATGCGGAGGAACAAAGAAATTAGCCAATTTGGGCCCTAATGCTTTCTTGAAAATACAATAGTGCGAAAATCCTCTGCTGATGTCCGCCGGCACTTCTGTCGGCTGGTAAGTGCATGAGAAATCATGATAGGCGGAAGATTTAGGTTACGAGATACACATACACACGAACAGGGACCTACCGGTTGCAAAAAACAACTGCAGCGTAAAGAAGACGCTAAAGAAGTTGACTTCGTATTCGAGGAAACGAATGGAAATTTCTGTTCATTTACTCATAAAACAAGTCCTTATTCAAGGCCGTATTTAAATTCGATTTTTATCCGCCTATATTAAGTACACTCAGATACAGTTACGATCCCTCGTAAAATTGTATGACTCTTATTTACTCTTTTCATTTTTCTCTTATTTTTAATGGTTATACCCTCATGCAGTGGAATAACTTAAATTATTTTAAAATTTACCTTGTACAAGAACGTGCTTATTATGCAAGAGTAGTTCCGTTTGAACATATTTTCTTGTTGCTTTCATAGTTTTATTTTATCATAGTAAAAACAATTGTTTTGCACATGTGGGATCCTATAAACTGAAACACTGATATCCCCAAAAATATATATTTAATTTTATGTAATCACTCCATCGTAGAACCAACTCCCGTAATACCGTAATGTTACAACAATGTAATGATTGTGATCATTGTGATGTAATCGATACGAGTGTGCAGTATTTAACTCTGAATCTATGTATTAGTCAATATTAATTAATTATTTTTATTATCGTTTAGAAAGTGCAACCTTCCGTTTCGTGCCAGTAAATCTGTAGTGATCATTGAGTAAAATTGTTACCGTTAGACGGATGCTTGTTTCCTGATGGCCAATCTCATTCATGGCTATGATCTCCACAATAAAGCCTTTTATTTGTGTGTATGTGTTTCATATATTGTTAATAAAAGCGACAGGGTATTTTTGGGCATTTTTGAAATTGGTAGTTAAGTTCATATCAACTAAAACTCTTAAAAAGTGTGAAGGAAAGCAAGTTCTCTAGTAGTAATGGACTTTACAACAATAAGTTTTATTTTCGTTACTAATTACTGTAGCTAATTGTGGTTGATCTCCAAGTATAACTGCAAAAGAAACTTAATTCAATAAAAGGTAAACTTTATCCCGGTGTTATTTTTTTCACGCTTCCAACCACAGTGATTCAGTAGCGAAATATTTCTACAAGGGAAAGAGGGTGTGGATTTATAAATGGCCCCCCATTTAGTATAATGAAGGGTTGCTCAAATGTCAAAGTCCATTCATGCGAGCTGCAAAGTACGCCACCTGCCGAAGTATGCTTTACCTGCGTTGCTTCAAGGTTAAATCGGTCGATTTAATTTATTTTTGATAATTCGATCGTTGAAGAGAAATTGGGCTCGTGACCGTTTAACGTAACAGAGAACAACTTCCTTAAACGCTTTTATGGTCTCACCACCCCTGAGATCTGTTTTTCAACTTTTGAAGAAAAACGGTTTACTTTTTCTGCATTATTTATAACCGAATGTCATGAAATCTGAATTACTATTTCTCAGAAGAGTGATTTCGATTGTCTAGGTCGGCAGAAGAGTACGGTTCAAAGAGCATTCTTATCCTCAATTTAAATTTAATTGCCGTTTTTAATTCACGGTTCATTTTTTTAGGGAAGTATCCAATCGGAAATCCCGAACAGGAAAAATAAAGGGGAAAAAGTGATTCCAGAAATTTAAATATCGTCATCAAGTTTGTATAGTTTCCGTTTAAGTTTAAAAGTTTAAAATTTCCGTAAGTTTCGTTTGTCCCGTTTATGTTGTTTGGTACCTTTTTCTGAGCGCCCAGCATTACCACGCAATGGGTTTTTTTGCGAAGAAAACATTGGGAACGCCAGTGGCGTTGCCGGCTGGCCTATCCGAACACGGCGGTGGGCGTCGTTTTAAGCGAGAAGCGTCGAAAGTTATTTTCTCGGAAACGGCGTTTAATCAAGGAAGTAGGGCCGGGCCAACCTTGCGGCGGCGTCGGCGCCCCACGCGGTGTTCGGTACGCGCCTTCCTTCGAAAATGAATCAACAAAAGGCCCCGAGCGGGCTACTCAGAACTGCCGGCTGCGGTTGGAATGGAAACCCAACCATTTGGCTCCCGCCCGTTTGTTTTATTTGCCAATTGTCCCACCTTAGTCTTCCTGCCCGCTTCAGTCTTAACCACTTTTTTCGTGTCCGGACCGGTTTTCGACTGCTCTCATTCTGGCTCACATTTATTTTTACTCTGCCGGTTCCTTCCAATTTATCTTGAGCTTACATCGTGAAATTTTTTTGCGTTCTACATAATTATATCCTAAACTATTCGGAGATAATTACTAACCTTCAATGCCGGAATTGAATTTAAGAATATTTTGTTTTTCCGTTTTCATTTTTATAGCGCAACTTTACTGTTCGGATTTACGCTCATTTCTGCAATCATTTTCTCTAGTAATGAACTATAACTAGACTAATTACTAGACAAGAACTCTTAGGTCTTGAGATCTCCTAGTCCTGACGTTACATTGGTTTAGACTTCTCGATGGGAAGACCGGTCCCTTAGAGGAAGGTCGCAAGAGGGGAAAGAACCAAGTTGGAGGAAGTCTGAAGGATGCCGCCCAGACGATTCGGGGCCGTCGATTATCCTCGTCACGAGGCCTCTGTAATACGGGGGATTAGTGACGGATTAAGGAGAAACAGGGTTGTCGTAAACGATTTGGGTTTTAACAGGCGTTTAGGGGGATAGGATGCCAGGAAGGGGGAGTGAACGGCGGCGGTGGTGGGGGCTCCAGCCCGTGGCTATCTCCTGGGCTGCCCCCCGACTACCGACATCTGTCCATGTACAGCCGGCCTAACAACTAGTCCTCCGCCGTACCCTTAGCGCTCAGGTAACTAACCCTTCCTCTAGATCTTTACTTTCAATCTCTAGTAACCTTTTAATAATATTAGTATATTAAAGTTTTAAAAATGTACTTTGAATATTGCCGTTTTGAATGTTTGAAATTTGACAACCGAATAGTAGGACGCAAGTGTGGTAAAACCTAGCAATAATGACGACTAAATATCGTGGACAAGTTAAACATCTCGACTGAAAAATTGAAAAGATACTGAACCCCGATAGAAGGATAGGAAACTTAACACTTCTTACTCGTAAACTTCGGTTTTGGTTTGTCGTTTAGCAGAGTTACATGATAGTACTGTAATTAT
The DNA here is from genome assembly GCA_019843655.1 of Lethocerus indicus. Taxonomy (NCBI): domain Eukaryota; kingdom Metazoa; phylum Arthropoda; class Insecta; order Hemiptera; family Belostomatidae; genus Lethocerus; species Lethocerus indicus. The sequence continues at coordinate 8,974,485 of JACDQD010000103.1, read as the reverse complement.
GACGGAAACCTACTGACAGTGGATGCTAACCCTCGTGGACCATCAAACTGAAAGGTATCCTCGTCACATTTTATTGGAACGCTGATGATTAGTGAAATACCCCCGTCTGTTACTGACCAATCACCCCTTCAGAAGTATCCGCTGTTGGTCTTGCACGGAAGGTGAAACAGAAAGGAATATTCGATTTAATAGACGTCGTTAGTGAAAGGCTCTAAGGAAAGGTACAGGAGAACTTGCCCCGGACCGAAGGGTGTTCCAGAACATAGCCTCTTTGACGAGGGTATAGCTAGAGCGAATTTATTCAAGTCAGACTGCTAAATTCTGAACCTCCCAGCCAAAAAAACTAGAATGCTATATTCTGACGTGCCTAAGGAAAAACCAGTCATACGATCTTGTGATCTACCTCCGCTGGGTCTTTTGCAGTAGGTTGGTGAGTCACTTCGGCATGTCTGGCGCCCGTCCGGCTTCCTGGTTACACTGTCACTGCACTTGGAATGTGAAAAAAGTAATACTTAGGCAAGGTCGTTTCAACTAAGTCTTAGTCCTAAGCCCCGGCCTAAAGAATTAGTCAGATTTGAGCCTAAAGCAACTTTTGTTCTAATGCTGAGCATTTTAAGCGTATTAAAACAGTTTTCATTTTATTTTATATAATAAATATATGGCCCTTATCTTGAATGAAATTTGTATACATTTATATATACGAAAACTTACAGGTGGGTTATATATAATGTATATATATATATATATATATATATATATATATATATAATACTAATCCTTATGTGTATGTATTGTAACTAGTAGAATTAGTTGTACAAGAGGCAATACTATGCGTCTTCTAGGAAAAGAAGACGGAAATGTAACTGTTTTTTTTTAATCTGGGAAAAACCTAAATATAAACTGAATTAGTACTTTCACTTTCGGTTTTATGATTTCTCGCAGTTTCACTGCTCTGAAGGATTGAAAGTGGGCATGAAATGTCATATTTATTTTTATTATCGCACTGGTTGATCTGACCCCAGCAGCCAGGCCTTGCTCCACCGACGCTAATATCGCGTCAGTGGTGTTAGCTGAACGTTCCACATCGGCCACGAGCACACGTAAATTACCTCCCTGTACATTGCAAGTAGCTCACCGATTGTAGGTTGAATCATAATCTGCTTAAATTGTCCGAAGGGAAACGATTTTCCGGTAGTTAAACACAGTACTCGCAGATCGGTGTTATGAGTTTGCCATTATTGTTACCATTATTTCATTCATTATTCTGCTTCGCAATATATACTTATGCGTTACGAGGTCTCCTAAGCATGCCGATGACCTGTCGGCACTGTTGCCGTGTAGGCACGAACACCGCAATGGCAGTGCTAACAGAATGCGGTTTTAATCTCTTAATTAATGGTCTTAATATTTTATTTAACAATGTTACATTGAAATGAGCGAGTAGAACTTTTAAATTCTGCTTAATGAAATATAAGCAAAAACCATGCTTGAGGAAAAGCTTTCTATGGTGGCTTAAATTTGTACCGCACGGTTGTGTTTTGGCTCGAATTTTTATTTTATTTTGAGTTTTCCGGTCTTGCAGCTCGTTGTCGGATGAACATCGGTAAGATAATCTGTGGCGAGTCATTTAAATGTTTGAAATGCGGAAAACATTTTGCAGGGCGAAAGTTTTTGTTTCCTTTTTTATATTCTGTCTCTGAGCACTGGTTTTGGGCGGCAGTGTCCTTATTTCGCGGCCGATTCTGGCCCGATGAAATGCGATTGTCAGATGTGTGTTTGGCAGGCGGGACAGCCTTGGCGGTCGCTCTCTTTCCCAAACCGCCGATCTTTCAATGTCGAATAACTTTCATTTCGCCGAGAGCGATTGTACGGCCTATGGGCCCGCCAGTCGGCGGCCATGGGCGACGCTCGGCTGTCCGCTCGCAAATTATCCAACCCTATTCAGTTCCTGTTGCTTTTACGTCCGGGGTCCCACAAACCCTGTCATTATGCCGCTCCGAATGCTCAATTTAATATTAACGTATCACCAGTGGGAGCAATTGGGAGATTATTTGACACCATGAACAACAATTAAGAAATAATTTATAGGTAGATTCCTCTCGCTGGTTTGGTCTTTTGCTAGACCGGTTTCGGCTGCTCGCCATCTCCAGTAGCGGTGTTACTCACTTTGGATGTTTTTTGCGCATCCTCACTGCATTGTCACTGTCACTTGTACTGTGACAGCACATCCAAAGTGCCAGAGTGACCAACAACGCTACGGAAGATGGCGAGCAGCTGAAACCGATCTAGCAAAAGACCAAATCAGCGAGAGGAGACAGAAACACGCGAAATCTAAAATAATTTATAAATCCGCCTTTAATGCTTCCTTTATACTTCTCTGCTAATTAAAAATATAACGATTATTCAATAGTTGTAAACGTCTGGAGGAAAACAATCGCATTAATAAAGAAAACCTGTTAAGCCGGGTGTTTATTATTCGTATTAAAGAATTTTACTGCTCTTTTGAAATAAACATTTATAAATCATCTCGGCCGACCGGCCAAAATTCGACTTTCCAAAATATACATTTCATGTTCTTGATTTGGTTTCTGGCCGAAGAAACCAGTTCACTTTTGGTCAGATTGTGAATTCAATTCTCTCATGTTGGAATTGGCAAATTGAACGTTTCCTGGACTTTCTTTATTTGAAAACTGGATGTTGTTTCATTGCGACGGTCTTATAATCTTATCCCATCGTAGATTGATGATTTTCCTTAAATTACAACCGTCGATTAACCTTCGAAAAAGACGTTTAAAGATGTTATGCAGTGGGGAATCATCATTTAGGATCTCCTTTTTGTCCTTGATGCTGGGGGAACGTAATGTAGACTTTCCCATTTGTTACCCCCTCAGAAGCTGTTTATTGCCCAACATAAACGTCATTGACTATTCCCTTTCCCTACCGATTCCATATAAATCCGGATACTCAGTTCATTCCCTCGTCCGGTCGGGGGAACATTTTGCTCTCGTACTGGTTGGTTGGTGCATCAACGTCTGGACTAATTTATTTCCCCTTCAACGTAGGCTTATTCTGACCGTTCGTTCCTCCACCCGAATCTTCGTTTCCTGCCCCTCATTAATCTGGACCTAATATAAACTCAATAGTCAATAAACGTATGTTTGAATACCTTTTTCCTCCCAGTCACAAAACCAATATAATTAGCAGAGGTTTATAACATCGACGACATCTTAATAACAGCTATCACTTATATTTCCCTCACTAGTGCAACTCCGCACCTAGGAAAGATAAGGTGATTAGTGAACACTGAAAAACAATAGGAAAATAAATAATAAGCGATTATGAATAAATAACAGTCTGAAAGATAATAACGTTGCCATTTGTGGTTTAGTCGGCGATGAAAATTATACCGGCGGTTACGGGACTCCAATTGTCAGACGCGGGGACACAAATATTGGGAAATAATTGGTAACGAGAAGTTGGTAAATTGCTATCAGATCGAAAGTTAAGGTATCATTGTCTAAGCGTTTTCTTTTTTATCAGTAACGTTACGTTAGCAAAAAGAACTATCAATTAGCCTACAACGAAACGCCACCAAGGCGGGAATGACGAGAAACCGAATCATGACCAAGTAAGGGAAAGGATTTGTTTCTATTCATTCCATTTTTTGGCTTGTCCTAAGTCTGTTAAAGCCTTAGTATCTATGTGGGATATTCGTTGTTTGGTCATAGGCTGGCGTGTAATTGTTTTTATGTAGGGTGCAGTTAATGCAGGAATAAATTAGAGTGGCGGTACAAAAAGTTTCCTAGTAGTATTGTCGTTTGTGACGATATTCTAAACCTCCCCCGACCCACAAACAAACTTTTATTAGTGACGATTACTTGATCCAAATTGTAAATGGGAATCGTCTGTGGAATGTATTAAACGTATATAAATTTTAAGAATGGTCAGGTCACATATTCAAATGACCAACCCAGTTTTTAGGAAGCGGTATTGTCAGGAGGACAGCAATGGATGCTCACTGGTCCGTAAATAAGGTCGCGTCACCACGACAACGGTTAGTAAAACAGGTCGCCCTGTGCCACGGTTTTATTTTCCGGCCCAGATATAAATAAGGTCGCCACACTGGAACAACCATTTTTCGCATGATCATGCCTGCAAAACGTCTCGAATAGTTTTACTCGACGATTGGTACAAATGAGCGGTGAGGCTGGAGCCTTTCACTTGTGTAAAATTCCTTTGTCCCAGAAGCGCGTGTCAGCGTGTTGAGCACGGACGCCGGTACGCATTGTAAATGTATCGGCGAACATTGAATTATGCTTCGTTCGCTTTCAAAATATTCGAAAGAACGCGAACGCAGAATTTTCGTTCTTACATATTATGGTTTGGGTCGAGATTTTAGGGATTCCTATTACATATATGTAATAACGCAGTGCATTTTGCAAGCGAAAGCGATTTTCCTTTTGTGACTGGTAAATATAAGGAATGAGGCTAATGCCTTTCACTTGTGGAAACATTCAATTTGCAGGATAGTAGCCACTGTATCGAACGCGAAGAATTAATGCGCATAATAAATCTATCTATGAATATATAATTGCACAAAAGATTGTTGCACGATTATACTCGACTCGTGAGGTATAGCGGAATACAAACTGCCGAGATAACTTCCCCCTTATTCAAATCTGTCGGAGGTTCTTGATCCAACAGAATTCAACTCGTTTGAACTTTTAATTAGCAATTAAAGTGCTTCAGCTTGGCAGTCGCGGGTTTGATTTCACCGCTAGTTCACGTAATTTCTTCCGATCCGAAATAAATATTTATCCACCAGAGAATGCTGCTCTTCCAAGACAATGGTTTCATCACTTTATTCCCTGGTTAAGTTTGGATTTGGGATCGGGTTAGTGAATGATACTTAAATTACAGATTTTTGTCTTCAACTAAACAAAACCTAATTGTTTCCTGTGAGAACCGCTTTGTTATACAAATTTATTCGAACCGGATGTTTAACCGGATTTACGAGTTTCTGACTTTGAATGGACTCATTTGGTTTTTTAATCGAAGAAGATAAATGTGCCAAATATAAATAAAAAGGCGCGCAGTAAAATTGAGTCGATGCAAATAAAATCGTTCTAAACCATTTCTAGTAACCGGCGGTTAGAAATCTAGACGCTAGTTAATGTCGATAATAATTTCAGACAATACGTGACAGTTTTATGATCCGACCCAATTCCGATCTGGCCTTCGAGTTTTTCGATTTCCCCGAAATAATGAAGGTCCTTGAATGGCCTCCAACCATTTACTTTTCTAAAAAATGTCTGACGAAAAATGTTTCCATTGTTATCGGTTATTGATTTGTTCTGCGTGAGGCCTGCGAATAATGATCAAATAAATATATCCCTGAAAATGTTAACAGTTTGATTTCTGATTCAGGATGTCGTACTTGGTGCTGTGCTCGTTGGCGTTGATCTTGGGTCAGTGGGCCGCCGAAGGGACGAATACCAAGTTGAGAGAGGTTTTCAAGTGGAAGCAGGTGGACTACTTGTTCCCCAACCAGCAGGCCAGGCAGGCCGCCATCAGGAAAGGACAGTTCATACAGGAGAACAATCTTCCTCTCGGCATCGAAATATGGAACGATAAAGTATTCATCACCGTGCCCAGGTGGAAGAAGGGAGTACCCTCCTCCCTCAACTGGATCCCAATCAATGGTACAGAATCGAGCTATATTATTCAAACAAGTAATAATGTAACAACCGTTTAATTTCTTAATTCAAATCTTAAAACTAACGTGGATAGTAATTATGCGTGTTGTCGAATGGAAACCGAAAGGATAAGACTATATATAATTGATATTAGAAACCTATTCGAGGGCCCGCGACTGATCGTCACTTGCGCGATCTTTTCTCCACTTGCAAGAGATCGCAGATGAACCGTCGAGGATCTCGATTTTAATAACTTTTAATTCTTCTTCCGTCGTAGGCGAAGAATCTCCAAAGCTGAGGCCCTACCCAAGCTGGGAGTTCAACGACATCACTAGGAAAAACGAGTCTAAAGTGGTGAACACGTTCAGAATCAGGGCGGACGCTTGCGACAGACTCTGGGTCATCGACTGCGGCCTGAACGACATCTTGGGAGCGGCCGAACCGGTCTCCTCGACTAAGCTCCTCGTCTTCGACCTCAAGACCGACTCTCTAATCAGGACATACCATCTGAAGTCGGACGACACCAAGGAGAGCTCGTTCTTCGCCAACATCGTCGTGGACGTGACCGCCAACGATTGCGACAACGCCTACGCCTACATGCCCGACCTGGGAAGCTACGGACTCGTCGTCTACAGCTGGAAGGACAACGAATCCTGGCGAGTCAAACACCACTATTTCCATTTCGACCCCATCTACGGCAACTACAACATCGGCAACGTCAATTTCCAGTGGACTGACGGCATCTTCGGCCTGGCCCTGTCCCCCGTGCAGAACGACGGCTACAGGACCCTCTACTTCCACCCGTTGTCCAGTACCAAAGAGTTCGCCGTCTCGACCAAGATTATCCAGAACAAGACCATAGCGTCGGACAGTTACCACGAGTACAAACTCCTCGGTTCCAGGGGGCCCGACTCGCAGGCCACCGCGTCCTTCTTGGACGAGAACTCCGGCGTCCTTTTCTACACCCAGGTGAACAAAGACGCCGTCGGCTGCTGGAACTCGTACAAGAACGCCAACGACTACAGTCCCGAAACCAACGCCATCGTTGCCGCAGACAACGAGACAATGATATTCCCCAACGACCTGAAAGTGGACAGAAACAGCAACCTGTGGGTGCTGACCGACAGGCTCCCGTCCTTCCTCTACAGGACGTTGGACGCTTCCGAGATCAACTTCAGGATAATGATGGCGCCCGTCCGCGAAGCCGTCAGGGGGACGGCCTGCGAGGGGCCCAGGTTCAACTAGGCCGGCGGACTAATTTACATCCCCCTACACATTCGAGTGACGCGTTCGTTTCGCTTGAATACAAAGATAATCTCCGCAATTAGATGTTTGTGGGTAATTGTTCGAATCAGATCTCGGTGTTCCGAACTGTATTCAGTTTCAAGGTTGTCTTGTACACGATTGTCATTGGAATATCCTTGAAACGAGAATGTACATTGTTTTTTTTTAAATAATTAAATAAACAGTTTTTGAAATAGTTTATTTTGTGCTACATTCTATAATAATTTCACGAATAAGTAACTTCTATTCATTACCTCATTAAACAATTAATAAAGTAACATTTTTCCTAGTATTCATTTCCTACATGTATATATTGTTCGCCACCTCATGAATACTATCCACGAATGATGAATTTTTATTAAAATCCTGTTCCACGCTCTAACTCGTGCAGTTCGACATTAGGATTACACGACTGTCAATTTGGTCGCAATTTAGTGTGGATGATAAATTGTATAAATGATATCATACGTTACTATGCCTAATTTTTGCCCTCAGGTAGCGTAACTGATTTGTTATAATTTGAGATTATATCAAAATTACTTATTACGCAAAATTTGATTTTAAAACAGCACCATTATAAACGAACTTTCGGTTCCTAAATTACAACGTTTTGTACGAACTATATTACAACGTCATCTGTTGGTAACAGCGTAGTGAGTCGCAGGGGGACAAATATTAATTACTGAACACCACAATCTCATTTGTGCAAATCGTCCATTTGATTTCGAATTTAATTGATCTGTCAGCTATTAAATTTTTTTTAGATAATAATTACTGTTTGGAAATAAAGAAGGCGCACTACTGTTACACAATATACGATTACAAGTATTATAAAGTATAATGAAAGGCCGATTTACAAGAAACGTGAAATGCTTCACGACCCAGCTCGGATCGTGCATTTGAATTTAAATACATTATTCCAGTGTTGAGTTGATTTACTTCAACTATTTTTATTCCGGTCGTTCTTCTCGCGTGCTAAATATATCCTATATTTTAGGAAGTTTTTTTCCAGCCCCGACAAATACACAAAGAATCACTAAACAATATGAAATAATTTTTTTATTGGTAAAACTTTTATTTGTAACTACATTAACAGGATGAATAATTTAATCAAGCCAAAGCCATAAATTTGAGTTTTTTTTACAATGGCGTACATTTTTATTTCTTTTTAAATCTATATACTACACACTAGTTTCTGTGTTAACAGCATCATATTTCTGAAGTGTTGTTAATCATCTATTCTGCAGTTGTCTGTTTATAACAACGCAAGCGTTCAGCAACGAATTGGAACCGACAAAGGCGTCTCTTCTAAATGCCAACAAGAGTTCTTTGCCAACTCTGTGGTTGCGCCATATATAAGTATCTATGTCATCGTCCGTGTCCCAGCAACAAATCCTAGAGAATCCGGCCTAATGGTTCCTCTATCGGGGATCTGATGGATATTTGATTAACGCCACTAGCTAGTAGCTAGTAGCTACAGCTAGTAGCTATTACAGTATGTCTCCTATTGTTGAAGTACTGACTTCACACTGGTACTGCGCCAGTATAGGTTAGTAAAAATCCAACTAGCCTCTGTCCTAATAATCAAGTACATAAATGTAGCAAGGCCCGTAGGCCGGAATGCGTGTAAAAAATCATCATTTGCATATCATTTTTCTATTTACTATGTATATTTATAGAAAAATAAGGCCTTTAATTAATTTCGAGTGTAGGTCAGGACCGAACAAGCAAGAGAAAACAGAAAACTATACAATCGGTGGAGAGCATACTACTTTTCGATACGCTTACAATCGTCAGTAGCTTGCGGTTATTATTTAAATTAATTAAATTGAAAACAAACTTACGCACTTTGACTGTTACCATAGTGGCGACTGGTGAAGTGATTCATGTATATAACTTTTACGAAGATCAATATTGTTATGGCTGTTTGGGAATTGGTGTGTCCACTGAAATATTCTACTCCGGCAAATGTAATATGTATTGACATCAAAATTAACTTAAATTGCCCTCTCGTCACTTAAAAGAAAGCTACAGAATTATAATGGAATGAGTAAATCCCATTTACTCCTAACCAGGTTTAAGTTCTGGTGGCTGCGACAAATAATGGAGACAATGATTCACATTATGTTCGACTTTAGTTTTCTGTTTTTCTGAATAAAACATTAACGAATTAAAATTTCTTTAATAAATGCCGACATTTAAAAAATGTTTCTTCTATCTGACGATCTGAATATTGATAACTCCCACTACTTCAGTATATACATTTTATAGTTTCAGTTTCCAAAACGTTTGTTGGAATTCCGGATTTGTTTTTTCAGATTATTAAAAGTGTACTTTTAGCATATCAGAGAATATACGAATATTGCTGTTGTTTTAAATATGACCCCACGCCCTCATCTTGCCTAATCTTATCGAACGTCCATTTGATAGTCGGCTTTGGTTAAAAGTAAGAAAAACCCGTTAATTATATAACGAATTAATAAAGATTTTCATTTTGTTATTTTTCCATGTTAAGCCTTTTTCGTATTTTAGAAGAAAAATAATTAAGTGTAACTACCGTAAATATAAATAGCTCGTAATTGCGTGTTACCATTGTGATATTGTTTATATTAATAAAAATGTTAAACCGATAAAAATAGGAGTAAACTATCTTTAGTAAGCATTTCTGAAATCAAATCAATGAAAACGAGACAGATAGAAAGTAATCAATGGTTCAATTTCCAAAAGGAAGGTTATACTGGTTAACTTAATCGCCTGTGCATTTTGTATTTGTTTTGATAGCGTGTTGTTTAGTTTCTCATGGACCTACTTAGTTTAAAATGGTGACTGCTTTTTTTTTGCGACAATGAACTAACAAATTAATATGTGAAATGTATCACGATGGCTCCAGTCAAAATCGAAAGACTTATAAGTGTGTCCAGTGAAGATCCGGTAATTTAACTGACAGAATTATTTATTTTGTTGCCAATTTCGTCGTGATCGTTATTTATTGTTCGGTGGTTTAATTTTTATAGTCGTATCCGGCACAAAACCTACTGGCCAAAGATGTTTCCAACCGTAAATGGAAATGTAAGACACCCGGTGAGAAACAAGCTGTTGTTGTGTTTCAACTTCAGAATCCTTCGAAAATAGTTACCATCGACGTTGGAAATGAATTTTCTGCTTTCATCGAAATTTTAGTTAGTAAGTCTAGCGCTTCGGATGATTACAAGGTTTGTCCACAAAAAATAATTCTTCAGTTATTGAAATTTTATATTAGAAGAAACTTCCTGGATGTAATTAAAAAGTGTAGAATTAAGAATACTGAATTGAGGGATTTTAGATTCTAGTGATATTATTCCTGATTAATGTAGTATGTCATTTCTATAATATTGTTGTGAAATTTCATATGGTCCTCAAACAAAGATTCTATATGAACTTAAACAAATGTATGCTACAATTTAACTTCAAAATACTATTCGTTAATGTTTTCATATTGTTCAGGTATTATTGGTGACATCGTCATTGATGAATTTGCAAGATGCCAAATATGGAAATAATGGGAACGAAGTTAGATTCTTTAAAACAGAGAATCTTTGTAAGCCTGTCATGGATGAAAAATGGGATCGTGTAAAAATTGTTTGTTCCCAACCGTACAATAAACAGGTCAAATATGGATTGTCCTTCATTGTTTTTCACACAATCGTTGAAAATGAATCCAGTCAAGGGGATTCAATTTCATTGGGAAAATTCAAACTGAAAACTGAAGCGACAGATGATCCAATCAGCATTGGTAGTTTATTCGCTCGGAGGAAAGAATTAAAACCAGAGCTTAAAGTTAAGTTTCAAAATTTACTTTTTGATTTAAATGGAAAAAATTAAACAATTGTTATTCTGTTATTAGTTCCACAGTTATAATAAGTACTAATTTCTTATGCTTATCTAGAGCATTTGTTCAATGAATATACTGTAATTAATTAATTCCACACCCACTTATTTTAATGAATAAGTGGGGTAATAAATTTCACTGGATTCAAATCAAGCCTGATTATCTTTAAATTTCTCCATCTATAATAATAACAGTATGCGTTACTCATTCATTTTCACAAATTTGCTTTAAATTTCAGGTGCTGCAGCTATTCGTGCTGCTTGTTTACCATCAGCCATTGATAAGATTGCATCTTCAAATCAACATAATGGTTAATGAGTAATTATTAATAATTTATCATGGTGTCACTGTTTCATGGAAACAAAAAAAAATTTGTTTTTAATTTAACTTATTAGTAAGAAATTATGTCTATTAAATATACAATTGTCAATTAATTATAACATTCTTGTTAATTCTTGTAAACATTCCTGGATGAAATGAAAATAATATTTTAATTAGATGTAAATTATAAAAAAATTCCCTCCAAAATGTTATTAATTTTGCAGGTGTTGATGAAGGCAGGTCTTCTAGTTCAGTTGATAAACTTGCCCCTTCACCCAAACATGTTGGTAAGTTTAAAAACCCTTTTTTAATTGAACTTTTCAAAAATATATATCGAATATTATTTTATAAAACATTTGATTTTTACATTACTATGATTTGACCCCAGCAGTTATGTGGTTAGGTTCTTTGGTGCAGGTTAAGGTGCTTTTGTTTTGTTACAATTTATACTAAGAAAGAAAATGTTTTCCCCATGATGGAATCTGATCACAGTGATATTAGTGCCTTATTGGAGTATTCAGGGAGTGAATATGAACCAGGAAGTAGTTATTCTAGTGATAGTGAAATTGAAAATAATGCAAGTGATGACTCTTTTTACAGTGTACACAATAAGAGTTATGTGATATTTAATGATAGATGATTTTAAAATATAGTATTAAAGTAATATATTGTTCAAAATATTTGTAACAATTATTATTTGATTGCATTTGAATGTGTCTTATTTACTTTATGCAGAAATATAACTATAGAATCAAAGAGTTCATTTGAGCTTTCAATATTTTAAAATGTTTTAAATCTGTTTCAGATAGGAAAGTAAAAAATGGAATCTCAAAGAAAGAACAAAAAGCAAAGAAACCTTTGGATAAAAATGCCCTCAAGAATTCTCCCATTAATGGAAATGCAAAGAAAACAAAAGAATCAGATGCAGGGCCTTCGACTAGAACACCTAAAAGATGTTCTTCTGAGAAAAAAGATAAGCCAAAAAAAGTAAAACCTTGGAATAAATTCATGGCCGATGTTATTTTTGTTATGAGTGGATTTCAAAACCCACTAAGAAGTGAAATTAGAAACAAAGCCTTTGCTATGGGTGCGAAATTCAAAGCTGATTGGGACAGTTCATGTACACATCTTATGTTAGTATTATGCTGTATTTGTATTTACAGTAAATCATTGTTTATAAAAAACATTGTTTGATACAAGACAAGTTCACATAGAATATGTATTCATAAGCTACCATGTTAACAATTCTTATTTATTATGAGGTTAGTAATATATTAATGATATTTTTTGTTACAGTTGTGCTTTTGTAAATACACCTAAGTTTAACCAAGTCAAAGGAAGAGGAAAGATTGTGCGAAAAGAATGGATTGAAGAATGTTACTCCAAACGTATCAGATTTCCATGGAGAAGGTTATTATTGAATAGATATGTTAACAAGAATAAAGTACCCTTAACTTAATTCGTATAATTTTTTTGTGTTGATTTGCATTGTCACTTCTCAAAAATAGCTGAGATTTTTCAGAATCCTGTAGAAGTGTTGATATAAGGAATGGAATTATGAGTTTTACATATTTAAAATCCACATAATTGCTGGACTTTCTTGTCACAGATATGCCTTAGATAAGAATGACTTATCTGAACCAGTCAGTGAAGAAGAAACGTTTGAAGAAGTTGAAAATGTACCACCAATTGATAACAGGAGGAGATTGAATGAATCTGAATCAGAGGATACTGAAGATGAAATAGAAAGGTGAATAATCATGTGGATGGTTGGAAAATATTCATAAATTTGTTTTTTCGTTCATATATAACAGGGGAGTTTCATGGGATTTTGAAAATAATACATCGTACTAACCATCAAATGTGCATTTTTTCTAGGGTTAGACAACACCAGAAGACCCCTGCCAAAAAGATGAAACTTGAACAAAAGGCAACCGATGATAATTTCTGTTCTGTCAACGATCAAATGGAGAAAAATATTGTAAAATTGGAAGTTAAAACAGAAGATGAACCCATGGAGTGCAGTACTTCCAGTATACACAAAAATGATTCACCCAATTTAAAGAAAACTGAATCAGAAGACCTAAGTATTTATGAAATGGAAACTGACTCTGAAGGAGAAACCAATGCTTCAAACATTTGTTTACCTCCTCTTTCTGATTTGTTTATTGATTTGATATTTCACTTGCCCAATTGTCTTAAGCCAGAAGAAACATTGCTCATGAAGAGATACATCATTGCACACAAAGGGTATGGTCTTTTAATTATTACTCTCATTTTCTAATTATCTGTAATTTTCACATGGGTTCACACAGTTTTATAGTTTCAGAGATTCATATATCCTATTATTTCCAGTCCAGTATTTGTGCACATATATATATATATATATATATATATATATATATATATATATATATATATACCTGAAATCATGTAATCTACCAACTTTGCCACAAACCTTTAAAAAAAGGGTTGTAGATGTTTATCCATATACACAAAAGATTGATTTTTATTTTTAATATTGTAATGTTAATAATAATATTATAATAATAATGTAATGTGTGTTGTAATGTATATTTTGTTTTAATGAGTGAATATAATTTTTTTCCAGTGAAATAAGAAATTATGTCGATGACACAGTTAACATAGTTGTTTGTCAAGATTCAGACAGCGTAGAAACAGTAAGTAATACAACTTAGTATTAATGCTGATTGGAATCTTATAAATACTGCACTTTTTAATATAAAATACATTTGTTACAATGTCATTTATCTGTTACAGTTAAAAGAAGAATATGTTGAAGTTACATTTGTGAGACCTGAATGGATATTGAGATGTCATGATGAAAATATTCTTCTTCCGACTTCACATTTTGAAGTTTAATTTCCTTGTGTATATAATTTTTGTATACCAAATAATGTTGAATAAATAACTAATTTTTAAGAATAATATAGTAAAGTTTATATTTTCAATAGAATAATTACATATTACTATATATTATTATTACATATTATTATAATTACATTTGAGATCATAATTGACAATTAAGATAAGTATATAATATGGCAAAGAATTAGGTATCCATCCCACAATCCCAAAACAAAAATTATAACCACATAATTGTTATTGGCATCATGACAACAATATCTCCAAAAAGCATTAAATCAGATCATCAAATTAGGTATATTTATTTCATTCTTCCACCAAATAAAAAGGTATTTAATTGAAATTACTCTAAGGGGACTAAACAGGTGAATGATGATAAGCCTGATAAGTGCCATGGATTGCTTGTAAGCTGGCCCACAAACAGGGACAGTGATTGTAAGTTGCCCCTATGATCATGAATAAGGCATAACAGTTAAGCCCTAAATGGGCCCTATCAAAAAATATAAATATGGAAAAAGAGTTAATATAACAAAAAATACTTGATTTATCAACATGTTATTTACTTACAGATAATTCATAATTTTCAAATAAGAAAACTTGATACATAAAAAAGATATTTATTTACATGCAATAAAATAAGTAAGTCTTTTATTTCTGACTTCCTTTATTCTTTTAACATGTCTTAAAATAATAATAATGTTATTCTCCTTTGATCCCAGCTTTTTATTTCCTATGGTCCATATGTCAGCTGCAGTACAGAAGAATTTACCTATATGCAACAAAATTAAACAAAAAATAACTACTGAAAAATACCAACGTTAACCTAAGACAGTGGGTTCAAAACCTGAAAATGAGTTCAGAAGTGATAGAAAGGTAATAATGGAATTTTATATACACCTTTTTACAAGAATTACAAAATTATTCGTTATTGTAGAAGGAAAAAATATATTTGCTTGCTTGGTAAACATCTGCTGTAAGTATTCAAGGACTTCTTGTCCTTGTACCTTTATGACATTTTAACTGGATTACACAAAATGTAATATTCAATTCTTATGCATAATTATTGTTACTGCACATCTGAATGTATGATGAACAACTATATGATACTAATATATAATATTAAAAAAAAACCATGCAGATATAAATAATTTTTTGGTTTTTTCATTGATGGAATTAAAAAGTGAATGGGATTTTATTACTGTTCAATATTAGAACAACAAAATTAGTTTTTACCCTTTGTGTCAGGAATTTCTTGTGCACGCCATTCTACATACTGCTCCAAATCACGTTTAACTTTAATAGATGATTTAGGTTTTTTCAAAAGAGTATATTTTTTTTTCAGGACAGAATTGTACAAATCGACAAAGCTGTTCACTTCTTCCAGAGTAATCCGACCCCTCATGTAGCTGAAAATAATTAACGATATTTAATAAATTTCTTGACTTGGGAACATAAGAATAAAAGTAGGCTTTTTAAAATGGAATGCTACTAACAATGAAGAATAGTTGAAATTACTCTAGTAAAATTCCAGGAGTGAAAAATATTTGTAATTTTAAATTTAATAAGAAAATGTAACTGCAAAAAACATTTGCATTCTGTATATAATTTTTTTCTATATTACATCAACATTGACATAATAAACAGACTTACTTTGAAATAGAGTTTAGTAGCTCTTCAGTTATATAATCAATTGAAAATTCATTTTCTTTATTTGAGGCCCCGAAATTGTGAGCCACTTTTCCAGTATCAAACTTTGGTGATAACCATTCTTCCGGAATAGGTGATGCATTGAGCTTTGAAATAATAAAATATATACATATTCAAATAAGTTTATAGTGGCAAAAATATAACAGCAATAATAATAGTAATCTTTACTGAGTCAAAACACATTTTGTATACTCACTCTAGTTTGACAAAAATGTTGTTTGGGAAGAGAGAAAAACTTACCATAATGCGTGGAGGTTCTTGCCTAAATTCATTGTGAGTAGTTTTTAATTTTTGCACAGTTTCTTCTTTAATTTCATTTTTATTTCTTTGATCATTTTCATCGTGGTTTCTAGCAGTTACAGAGTTAACATCATTTTCAACTTTAATTTCACTCTTTAGGACAGTCGGACGATTTTTCTCAATGTAATCTAAATATTTTTCGGTCATTTCAAGTTTTTTAAGAACTTCCTGAAAAGTTAACATTAGTACAATGGCCTTTGACAATAAAAACAAATGATAAGGAAATTAATGTCCTTTATAAATCCCCAAAGTATATTAAAATATTTTATACTCCCAACAGGTTTTGACTTAGGAACTTTTAAAAGAAGCCTATGTCTATGATGTAGGAACTAATCTCATAAATGAGACATCAAAATGAACTATAGATGACAATCTTTACTTAAACAATAAACACTTAGTTTAGGGTTCATCTTGTGTATTATAAAGAAATTGCCATCAAGTTATAACTGTTTCCTACTTTTCCTATTGGGCCTACAAGACAAATTATTGGCTTATAGATTTATTGCAGTCATTAGTGCAGCCATACTTACAAATAAACAAAAGTTGACTTGTAGAACTTCATAATGTGATGAAGGTCATATGCATTCCTGAATGTTACAAGCTACCAATATAATTTATAACAAACAGGAGACAGCAACAGATCATTATACATTATTTAACCTAATCTTAATATAAGGGCAACACAAATACCTAGGGTACAGTTTTGTTATGTCTGTAGTCAGCAACATCAACTCTCATGGAGTACATTCCTTAATCTTCTTGACAAGAGAAGCACTAAGTCCTTTCTCACATAGTAGTACACTTATTACATGATAACATTTACCAATTGCTTTTCATATCCCTCCTTGGCCTTCTGAAGAATCTCCCTACGCTTAGCCAGCATCGGGTATACAGCTTCTATTTCCTTCTTCAAAGCGAGACATTCTTGCTCGACATCAGGTGTCATACCGTCCAGTATATCAACAATTCTCACAAGCCGATTTTTCTTGTTTAACAACTCCTCCATTGTTTGATCCCCTGGGAATATTTGGGACAATTAAATACGTGATCGCCCGTATTTTCTGAAATACTCAAGCTCTCAACAAATAACTCGGCGTTTTAACTGTACATCCGACAGAAATAGTTTTTAAAAACTTATAAAAACTTAATAGGAACCAACCGATCAAAAGTTCGTTATCACCTATGAGCCGACTGAGCGTTTTTGCCGCCCAAAAACTTCAACCGACGCGGCCATTAATATAATATCGCTAGGACAATTAATATTTATACAACTGTTTCATCCAGTATTTCCTTAATTAAATAAAAAGTAAAATTGGGTAATTCGCTTGTTAATTATTGCAGGATTTCTATTTTTCTACAATTTAATAGTGCCCGTGTCCGTTCCCTAGTTGACTGCTACCTACCTGGCTGTTACACCTCATTTTATAAACTGTTTCAGCTCGACCTTTTTAGAAGCTGTTTCTAAGCTTAATTTCGAAAGTAGTAGCCGTCGCCTGTGATAATTTAGCATGTCCCGGCAAATAGGAACCGACCTGATCGGTGTTATGAAAGGCCTGCAGAAAGTGATTTCAGAATCTGTGAAATTGCAAGAAAATTATGCCAAGCATATATGGGCCAATTCCAGCGTGAAAACATTAATTACAGAAGCAAACGTTGTTATCAGGAGTAAAGTGAATGAGAGTTCTGGGAAAAACAATTTTAAAGTATGTAATTCATGCTTTCTTTATTTATTGCCCTAAACATTCTTTAATTACTGTAGGTTTATAAGTTTTATGTTTAATATTTTTTCTGGTGCAACACCGATTCTGAAAAATGAAAATTTTTAAACATTGTTTATTGGGCTTAACTTACAGCCCTCATATTTTGTTTCAATGTACCTAACTTCTCATTGTGCAATTACATCATAGGTTGACAATGTTATTAACGAAACTATTGAAAGGACTTCGATGATTCCGGAAGGATTTAAGGCACTAATTCATCATGCAAGGAGTTAGTACAAATGCCAGTGTATCAACAGTCCTATACTAGTTTTATAAACATTTATTTGCTTATTTCAATTTATATTTGTGTGGTGTATGGTAAAAAAAAATAAGTTTCAAAGTACTGCCTTAACTTTATGAATGCATTTATGAGTAGAACTGCTATTGTCATATGTGTATTTTTTTAATCATTTTTTGTCTTTGCTGTTTTGTTTGTTTATTGTTTTTATGACATTGTTGAATTGTATTTAAATAAATTATTCTGACTTGTATCATTATGTAAATATGTAACTTTGTTAAATCCTCTGTCATTGTTAATTTTTTATTATAGATTATTATAGTGTATTATAGAAAATATGTTTGGATCTAAAAAAATTATTTTGCTGTGTTATAAATACATTTGGTTTCCATAAAATGAAGAAAACACAGGCCTCTATGTAATATTTTAAAAATTATGATTAATCAGTTGGACTAATGTCAATTGCCATTCTTTATAATTTGACTGTCTATTTGTTTTAATTTTAGTTCTAAGTAAATAATAATACTTAGCAAATGAAAACTGACTCTTTTCTTTAAATATAAATCACACAATCTTTTTAGATCCTGAGGAAGAAATAAAGTTGCCTAATACACAGACTGAAGTTATAGATAGTGTGCCTGAAAAAGTAATTTTAAAGCACATCGGTACTGAGAGCTTTAAAGCTGCTAAACCTGAAGAAAGCCTCCAGGGAAAGGTTATTAATATTAAAACTGATGAATTGGAAGCAAAACTGGCTCCTACCAATGCTTGGACAATTGAAAATTCAGAAACAGTGGCAGAAGAGAATCTTGAAAAAACTCCTCTTGAGCATAAGCAAGAAAAAGGTTTGTTAACAAAAAGCATAGAATCAGAAATGAAACCCCATGCTGATAACACTTTTGAAAATGAACGAGTGAAAGAAATAGCTTATTCTAAACCTGAGGAATTTTCTGGAGTTTCTTCAAACTCTGTTAATATTATGCCTGTGAATGAAACTGAACTGTTGAAGTCTATTTCACCCGACCCTGTAATAACTGTAGAAACAGCTGTTCCGCATTCAGAGAAAAAAATTAAAATTAAGCAAAAGGTAAGGAGTTTTTTTTGATAAATACCTTTATACACCATTTCTTTCTAAATTGTACGTGATTTTAACGTTTTCTCCCAGTTAAGTGAAACAGCTAAGCAGCGAAAAGTACCGTCATCGCGGGTTGGGAGAATATTTTCATTTGGAACATTGGCGGCTGGTCTTGGTGTTGGGACTGTTGCCGAGTTCACTCGTCGTTCCCTCGGGATGGTTGATACTTCAAAGGGGCTTGATTCTCTTTTTCTAACGCCAGCCAATGCTGAAAGGATAGTTAGCACATTGTGTAAAGTCAGAGGTCAGTCTAAAATTTTTTCTTCATATCTTAATGTACAACGGATAGAATTTTAGTATTCCCAAATTTCCTATATAAATTTTGTCTATAATTTGTGAATACTTCATATTAATACTACTCTGTACTAATTATTATTACAAATCAATTAAAATCTTGTTGTTAGGGAAGTACTTAGAAAAATGTGAAATAAAATATTTATTTGTCCTCATCCTCACAACACCTGTGATTACAGACCCTGCTGCATTTTTCAAGATTGTTGTAGAGTACGATATTCTCAAATCTTCCTGAGTGATTTTATATATAAATCTAGACAAAGTCATGGAAATTATTTTAATAAATAAACTTTTTTAAATATGAGTACAAATTATAAAAGAGACCTGGCATATGAGACCTATTAGGTATACTGTTTTATTATTAATATTTGGTTTTCTTTGCAGTTATTTTCTCATAACTGTGGGAAATAATTATTCAGTCTAAAGGTCAGGTAAAATTTTTAATATTGATTTAAATAACAGCGATTTGGATACAGTCTAATAAGTAAGTCATTATTATTAATGGTTAATGTAATATAATGGTGTGTAATGTTAATGTTGAACTTTAGGTGCTGCACTTAAAATTGGGCAGATATTAAGTATTCAAGATAGTAATGTAATAAGTCCAGTTCTTCAGGAAGCATTTGAACGTGTCAGACAGTCAGCTGATTTCATGCCTGAATCACAAGTAGAGGTAAATGTAACTAATGTTGCCAGTAATTTTTTAATGAATATTGGTCTTCCATAGTGTTCTTGTGGTAATTTCTTTAGGATTTATTATTAAAATTATTTTAACATACCTGTTTTGTTGTTTTCAAACACCTTATTGGTGGGTTTTTTAAGTCACTGGATATTAAAAGAAAACATTGTGTTAATTGATTTTTTGTTTTTAAACTTTATAATGTGCAGTATAATATAATATATAATTCATTAAAACTGTTTGGATACTGCCATGTAGTGGGATAGTTTCAATTTTTCTTAAAAGTATTGATGTAGATTTTTACATTACAGTTAAGGTTACATTAAATGTTGTTTTCTTTAATGAGACGGATTTTTACAGTTGATGAAAGTTTTAATATTATATGCTTTTTCTAGAAAGTTCTAAGACTTGAATTAGGGAACAACTGGCAGGCTCATTTTACGGAATTTCATATGAAACCGTTTGCAGCTGCTTCAATTGGTCAAGTACATTATGGAAAGCTGTTGGATGAATCAGAAGTGGCTATTAAAATACAATATCCGGGAGTCGCAGAGGGTATAAATAGTGACATTGATAATTTGATGTCTGTTTTAAAATTATGGAACATATTTCCTGAAGGTATAGTGAGTTTCATAAATTTTATAAAAATTAGCAAATGTCCTAAACCTGAAAGTGAATGAACGTCATGAAATTGTATCATTGAAGTTTTGCAATGTCATATTTTATATATTATACGCAATAATACATTGCAGTAAATTAGTTGTCCAGATTTGAAATAAAACAGATTGTATTAAAATTTGATCTTATCTTGTTTTATCTGAGGATTAAGAATGATGTGACAAAGTGAATACTGTAGTACATTTCAAAAAGTATTAAAGAATTCTGTTTTAGGTATGTTTATTGATAATCTAATTGATGTTGCAAAAAGAGAATTGTCATGGGAAGTTGATTACATCCGGGAGGCTGAATGTACAAGAAAATTTAGACAGCTGTTGAAACCATATCCTGAATATTACGTTCCAAAAGTAATAGGTTAGTGATCATTCCTTAATCGGGCCACATGACACTATTTCATATGATTTGTTTGATGAATTGCATATCAATTTAATTTTTCAGATGAATTATGCACAAAAAAAGTATTTACAAGTGAGTTGATTGAAGGAGTTGCGGTAGATAAGTGTGAAGACATACATTTTGAAGAAAGAAATCACATTTGTAAATTAATAATGCACTTATGTCTGAAAGAACTATTCGAATTTACATGTATGCAGACTGACCCCAATTGGTCAAATTTCTTCTATAATAAGGAGACTAGAAAAGTAAAATTTTGATTGTATTATTTGATTGTTAATGTTGTTTAATAGTTTGGAGCTGTATCAGTTTTAGATAAGTGATACCATATAAAACTAACTGAAGTACTTTTCTCCAACAGCTAATTTTACTTGACTTTGGTGCCACACGATCATATGATAAGAAATTTATGGATAATTACATGAGACTAATTAAGAGTACAGCTGATAGTAGTAGAGAAAATGTTTTGAAATTATCAAGGGAAATGGGTTTTCTAACCGGTTTTGAATCAAAAGTAAGTATTAAAATTAAGTATAATTAAAGTAAGAGAATGTAGGGCCATATTATTTTATAGCAATTACCAATTTTTTTTACAAAGTTAACTTTAAGTTGCAGTCACTCTGTCATACCTATAGCCTTTTGACCTTTACATCATGTTATAAAACATTTGTTCAGGCGATGGAAGAAGCCCATGTCGATACACTGATGATACTTGGAGAAGTGTTCACTGAAGAAGTGGGAGAATTTGATTTTGGAACTCAAGATACAACATTAAGAGTAACACGTTTGGTTCCCACAATTCTCAATGAAAGGCTGTGCCCTCCACCTGAAGAAATTTATTCTCTCCATCGTAAACTTTCCGGTGTCTTTTTGCTGTGTTCAAAACTTAAAGCAAAGATGCGTTGTAGAGATATGTTTATGGATGTGTACAACAATTATGTTTTTGATCCTTAATAAGGTTGTTCATTTTGGTTAATTGAAATGTGATCAAATTGTAAGCATAGAGAAAAGTTAATTGGTGCTGAAATTAGTTGCATAATGTTTCATTGATATAAAAATGTTAGGATGATTTTGATATGTATGGTATGTGAGATAAATATATTTTTACATAGTAGTAATTGTTTTGAAAATAAGTGGCAACTTGGACCTATATAATGAATTCTATATAACCTATAAAATAGTAATGCAATCTCCAAAAATGGTCTAATAAGTTGTTTAGAGTGGTAATTTAAGACATTTTTTAGACAGTGAAAATTATCTAAATTTATTTTATTAATTTGTTCACAATGTTATTTCTGTAAATAATATATTATTTGTACATATAGAGAATCATAATAAATAGAAATAGTAATATAATTATGTACACAATAAAGTATGTTTAAGTGAACAAAAATTTATTTACACCCAATCACCATTCTATATAATATTTCTTTGAACTAATTAAAAAGAACTCTACATATATATGAAATAACAATTCTTCTGACACTAGTGCATTGCAGGAATGTCTACCTGTTGGTCACTTTGTATTTCTGGAAAAAGCAATTGAGAATCAGGCAACTGGTGAATATATTTCAATAAATAGGTTAGTAGGGCCTAGTTTGTTTATACTGACAACAAATTACACTCACACATACATTTATATATATTCAACATGTAGGTATTAAAAATTAATTTTATTTAATCTTCCATATTAAATTCCTTCAATGTTATTGCATATTGTACATTACTGATATAACTGCTTAGTTGTAGCATTCCTCAGATATTACCTGGACCGGTTTAGTAATGACAGGAGTGCCAGAGTGTTTGAAGGTGGGGTCAAGCCTGGTATAAGTCTTTTCTTTTCTTCTATGCCTCTATTACCATCGTGCCTACACAATGTTATTTAAACTTAATTTGTTGCAGGTGAGTTCAAAGAACAATATATATATATATATATATATATATATATATATATATATAATTCAGGTAATATTTTTAAATTATACACAGATTATAATAAATCAATAAGCAAGGAGATTTGGCTGAAATAAAAATGTTATTATATTAAGAATATCTCCTTAATTTCTAGTCATGTGTTACTTTCCTCTGATATTTATAATTTATGTAAATTGTCTTATGGAATCAGTAATATTATTAGAATAATCTGTTATCATAAATTATAGGAATAGACATATTGAATGTAGTAAATGTGTGCATAGAATGAGAAATAAATTATTACATTTTTTAAGATTTTATTTTAAATTTTACTATAAAAGAAATTATTCTTTTGTATTGTGACATATAGCATTTCATGAAATGTTTAAAACTTACGGAGTAGAAAGCCCATTAGAAGCAATAGACGATCCATTACTTGCTACTGATTTAGGAGTAAAAGAAGGTATATTTGCCCTTCTGAAATTAAAGTAAACATTAAAAAGAATATCAAATACTTTTCCAAATAAACTATTTGTAACATATCTGGGATTACAGTGGAAAATATAGACTTGCAAACAAAATAGCAGATTTACTCATTTCACCTGTAATTTATGAAGCTGTTTCGGGGTGTAGATTTTTGAGGAAAATTCTGTTGATTCATTGAGGGTTTCTGACCAGATTTTACCTATTAAAAAAAGCATTCATTTTATTTGACACCTGATACTATAAAATATAAAATTACAAAGTAAATATTGAATTAATTAATACTTGGAAATTTAAATGTGAAGTATTTCCTTTAGATGAAACTGGCTGTTGATTACTAATGGGCATAAGCTGTATATCTGCTTTTTTCTGGTACATTTGCAGCTTCCTATAAACAGTTTTAGGATTAATAGTACTAAATATAAGTTTGAGGAGTACCACTGTTCAGATATAAGTAAATATCATTACCTTTCAAGTGCTATAATTACTTCTTCCCTATTCTTTGCTGTTTGCTTAAGTAATTGGTATCTTTGTTCCAATATACTTAAATTTTGTTGTAAATTATTTACAATTACCTTACAATTGTTATACTTTTGTACCTGGAATAATTCAAAATGACACATAAGGAATTAAGTATAATGAAGACATAGAATTAGTTTCAGTAAGAAATATAATTTGCTGACCACAGATTTGTAGTGCATCATTAACCTCTTCCGATGAATTTCTTGGAACTCAAATGCTTTAATTAAGTTAGTAGGGTTGTCAGTTGGTTCACAGAAAACGTCTTTAACTTCGTCAGGCATCTAAAATTCGCATACATTTATTTAAGAGGTATTCCGTGTGGTTACATTTTAAATTTAAAAAAATATGCAAATGGGAAAATGAACCTCAGAGTTGCATGGTACTATCATACAGCTGGTTTGGCATCTTCTGCAAAGTGTGTCACCTAAGATAATTAATAAATAGTAACAATAATCATTGTTCAAATAAAAGTTAAGTAGTTGCTTAGTTGTATTTAGGGGTCACCCTGCCATTACCAGGAAGTATACAGTGGTCGCAAAATATATGACTACAACTAGTCATATAAAAATTTCTTTTGTTCCCTTGGTTTGGTTTTATGAAACATGAATTACAAAATACCCAGAACATATTTGTGTTATAAAATCAGTTTTCAAACTGTAGTTTTCTTCTTACAGCGTGAAGCTTCTTATTCTTATTGGCGGCTGCGAATACGAACAATAACCGTGTATAGGTACAGTCAGGGTAGGAGAATACTTCATAATTACCAAAGAAATGTTTTAGAAATATTTTAAGAATATGAAAAATTTTTTAAATTGTGATGGTTATTCTTGTTAATTTTTTTCTAATTGATCTATCTATATATGTATATATATAAAACGTGTATATATAGCCAGGCAGGGAGTCGAAACAGAAAGTAAATGGAGATTCAGAAGGCGATGGTAGAGTGTGTTCCGGTCATTTGGCTTGTTGGTTCCTCCATTTTATCTGCCCTCACATTACGAACGCTTTCTTCTTTTGGAATGTACTCGGGGTTCTTTGTAATTCACGTTAACATTAAACAATTTTAGTAGTAGCATTTTACGTGCCATGAGTTTTTGTACTATATTCAGTATATCAATTTTTGTTGCGAACCATTGTTTTTACTTAGGTGTTTAATTCGAGAAATTGCACTCCGACCTTTTGAGTTTTCTTTAATGAAAGTGACCGCCTAAGTTTTATATATAGTAATTCACGCTTGTATAGCTTATGTTCGTTATTTGATATTAACGGCAACATGATGTACACGGTAAGTAATTATTTACTGATGATTCGGTTTTGTTTTTGTAGGTTTTTTCGAAATTATTCCAGAATTACCGTATGTATTGACGCTGAAGTGTGGTTTTGTTGAATACACGTGCTTTCGCTTCCTAAAAAGTAATGACCTGAGATTTTTTCTCTCGCTGTTGTTTACCCTGGGGAACCATGTTTTTCCCGGTTGCCGCCTGCATATCAAGCTGTAATGTGCTCTGGAAATTCTTTGTCCACTATGCTGTAGTATTTTTATTTTTATTAAATTAATCATACCATGCCCAATTCTGGATAACTAATAATCTTACAGTACCAAACTATTGATAAGAATTGATTTGGTTGGGATGTGTAAATATATTGTAGTTCATTTTAATGTTTATATACTTTTGCTGAATTTATTTACTGGTTGACTTCAGTAATATTCCGCATGTTATACAATCATGTGTTTTTTAGCTTTATAGTAGCATTTGTAGAAATTTGATCCATTTTGTTTTTTCAAGTTAGCATTAATGCTAATAGCGGAGGTATGATATTCAAAACTATTATGCTATGATTCCTTTGTAATCGTGCAGATATATAATGTTTTTTCTATATAAGAGTAATTAGTTTTCCATCATTGAAATGCTGGAATTTATAAAAGCAAGGTATTGAAGTTTGAGCTTTTAAAATTTAATAAATGCTGCCATCAAGTTGTTACTACCATTCACTATTAATATTTATTACATAAATGTTTTGAATTTGTGTAAAACGAAAAATATGTTCTCATATTTTTTGGGAACAGAAACAAAATTCTGTGAAGTTTCTAGTTAGTAGAATGTTATACTGTTTAGTGGTTTTATTACTTCTACTTGTTTTACAGGGTACAAGTGCAGAACAAGACAATCGTTTTAGTGATAAGGAGAAAAAACTAATGAAAGTCATGAAATTTGGAGACTCCCTCTCAAAAAGAGTGCGTAACTGAATGCTATGATGAATCTTTTTTATTTATTTTTGATTAAGTATTGAACTTTACAGGCTCGCTCTAAACTATGAGGCCATTTCCACTTAAATATTTGAGGCTATTATTATTAAAATTTAGCAGTTTATTAATAATTTTTTTTAGATTTTTCCTTCCACAGGTTCTTGATGAGTACTACTATGAAGTTTTTGTGTACTACATTTAATACTAATATGTGTTTCTGTAAAGAAAACCTTTTTTCGTATGTTACTTTATAGGTAGATATGTCCAAAGTTAAATTGGACACGATCAAACCTTGGATAGCTAAGAAAATTACTGAAGTTCTTAGTATGGAGGATGATGTAGTTGTTGAATTTGTATTTAATCAACTAGAGGCTGAGAAGGTAGAGTTATGATATTGTTTATTACTGCTTTTATTTTAGCAAAAGTAAATAGTTCACTTTTATTTCAAAGTAATTGTTATTTTAGTTTCCTGATCCAAAGAAGATGCAGATAAATTTGACAGGGTTTCTGAATGGGAAAAATGCTCGTGTATTTATGACTGATCTTTGGGAACTGTTATTATCTGCACAAGAGTCTCCTACTGGTATACCTGATGCTCTAATGGAAATGAAGAAGGAAGAAATAAAGAAACGAATGGTAATTTTTGCCATTTCAAGAAAAAAACATTAAACTGAATTTTATTTTTAAATTATGCTTTATTTATACAATTTCTTTCTTTTTGATTGTTAGGAGGAACAAGAGAGAATGCAAGAAATTTCAAAAAAATTAGAAAAAGGAAGAGAACGTGAAGAAAAAGAAAGGCGTAGGGATAGGAGTAGAGATAGGTAAGTTTTATAAACTTAAAATATTTTAGTTCAGAATATATTCATTCATTTATTATTGTACTATCATTAAATCCTAGAAAAAATACAATGAGAATACCGTTGTTTGTGAATGAATTACTTAAATAAAAGGATCATTAGGAGGAAGTTATTTAGAGTTAATTTTGTTTTGTTTTTTATTGGGTCAATAGTTATGAAATCTTTTCTAATTGAGGAAAGCATTACTGTCACAACCACCACCTGTTCTAATATAATTAATATGTTCATAAATTTGCTCAATTTAGTTAACATAAATTCAGGGTCATTAACGAAGGGTTTTTGTTTATATAGCTTATATTTTAAATTTTAATTATACAAAAGGTCGATGATACATGGTACTACATGCTACTAAATTACAAAATAACGCAGTTTTTTTTTCAATTTAATATATGGTTAATATAATTTAGTATAACTAAAAAAGTATAAGATATGGTTAAGTGGTAAATTTTTGATTGCTTGTCTTTTTGAGACATTTATGAGTATGTTGGTATACATTTTCTCTGTCTGAAAGGAATGAAGATGTATCTACATAAGACTATGTATCTACATTGTTCTTATGAAATTATTCATAATTTCATCTATATTAAAAGATGATGAAGATGTATATCTTCATAAAGGAAGCTTTTTTTTTGTAGAAAGAGGAGTCGTTCAAGGGATCGAAGGGATAAAGACAGGGAGAGGGACAGGGATCGCGAGAGGGATAGAGACAGAAGGGATCGTGAAAAAGATAGATCCAGGAGCAAAAAATCATCCACAAGATCTCCTTCCAGGTAATGTTAATTATTCTTGAAGTGATTGTCACTTTTTATTCCCCGGTATGAAATTCTGTTGTTTGTTTCATTCTTTCTTCCATTTTCCTTTCTTTAATTTTCACCGTTAGATTATTTAGCCTTTTGTAAAACCTAGCCATAGTTGTATAGAAATTTAACCTACCTTTTTTGAAAGTTACAACCCTTCAAATTCATATTTTGTTTTAGGTCTCCAGTTATAACCATTTAAATGGTGGACATCCCGGTGTGAAGTGTACTTTTAAGGATTCCAAAAAAAAATTATAATTTGATGGGTTGTTTTTCTTTTTTCTTTTAATGTCATGTGATTTGGTGTCATTGATGAATTTTAATTTCCTAACATTGATTGTTTTTAATTTCATTTTTGTATTGGATGTTGGTACACATATTTCTCGTGTATAGAATAGATTGTTTAGTTTTGTGATTTTGTGTGTGAGTAGTTTAAACTTAAAAAAATGGTTTGGAAAACAGTTATTCAGCCTCAATATATTTATTGGAAAAGGAAATGGCCCTTTGTTTGATTTATTCTCATTTGAGCCTGTAATCATTTTAAAATTTATGATTATGTAATTCAATTTATAGTATTATTTTTGAGTATGGGATCTCCAGAAATCATGTTTGATAATCATAGTTTTTCTCTTTTATTTTTAACAATTTTTGTGCTTTTTTAGTTGTTTTTATTTCTTTAACGTTACTCTTTTTTGTGTAAGAAGTTGAAGAGAAATTCATTATTATTAAAGAAAATAGATAATTTTCGCAATGAAAATATAAAAATGTCTAACAGTGTTATTTTTTGTTTCAATGAATTTGATCGATTTTACATATTTTGTTCAAAATGATTATAAGTTGCATTATATTTATATCATTTTGATTTATAGTGTTATGACTAATACTTCCACTTTCTTTCTCTTTTTATTTTCAATATTATGATTTTGGCTATGTTTGAACTGGACTATTCATATTTTTAGTTCCAATACATAAACGTCAAAATGTTATCACTTCATCAGATCACTCTATCATATCATTTCAGATATGTTTATCCTTGTATCAGTATATTACAGCCATTTAGATTGTGATATATAAATAAAGTTAAACAAAATGTGCATTTATATAAATTACATATACATTTAAACACTTTCCTGTTAATTCAGTGAGCCTGTAAATTCAATGATGGTCACACATATAAGAAATACCATTGAAATTTTATTTGTAAGATTGATTTCAATTTTACTATTTATTCTTATGTGTTGTTTTAATTGAATGATTTACTTTCAGGTCTGAAAAAAAAGAAAACTCAGGGAAAAAGGATCCGGAAAGCAGTTTAGACAACGGGAGGGAGAAATCAGAATCTCCTGATAACTCTAATAATAAAACGTGAGTTTTATGATTCATTCATCTTTTTGAAGTTTGTATTCAAATGGTTTGTATGTATTTTTCTTCAATTCCACATTGAAGAGCTGTCTTAGTTTACAAAAATGTCCAATAATAATGATATTTGTAACTAAAATAAACTTCCTGGTAAAATACAAGTCTGTAAGCACTTTCATTTTCATATTTGTCCTCTATTTTAAAAATGTTTTCATTTAAGTATTACAGAATATTAATAATAAATAGATGTATAGTGAATATTCTTTGTTCATAATTCAGTTGTCAATGCTTTACATTGACTTGTTCAGCAAATCTGTTTAATTCATTCTTGATAGGAAAATGGTTCTAGGATGTATTATGGTACTGATGTGTTACATTGCAATGGCTATTTGTTTTAATGCTGTGAGCCATTGATAATTAATAGTCTTGTTTAAATGAAATATTTGTTGTACTTAATAAATTGTTTTTAATTATTTAATGATGTTTTAAATAATCCAAGTAATTCTTTCCTCAATGCATATATGTATATCTGTTTTTAGTGCTTCTTCATTGTCTGGTGTCCAAGCAAAATTGATGAGTATGGCAGGGGTAGCTGATGAAAAGAAGCGTTCTAGGTCATCTTCGGGTTCATCTAGATCCTCTAGGTTAGTAAATATTTTGAACTTTGTCTTAAAATTTAGTTAATTAATAATAGCATTGCAAATGAAAATTATTGATTTGTCTAAATTTCCTGAACATGAATAATATGGTATTTAATCTGTTTTTTGTATTTTGTAATAGATATTTATAAAACAACTCTTGTCAGCACTGAAAGTTGAATCTGAGTGTAAGCTATCCTCAGATACGGTAATCTTTTCATAGACATTTTTATTTCTGTGATACTTTTCTGTCAATCATTTATTTATAATTCAAAGCCATTATGCACTGCGGACAGCAGAAATGTGTTGCATAAGTTTAAATGTCTTGCTTAAACATTTATATGATTTTCTTGTTTTAATTTAACACTGTAGATATTTGAATTATCAGAAATGTAATTTGATAACAGTTTTTTCATTATACAGGATTTTTATGTAATGCTTTTGAATTATACTAAAAACAACTGTGATTTTATTATATTTTTTAAAGGTCTCTGTGTAAGTATTAATAAATATTTATATGTTATATGTTATTATGTAATTTCATCAAAAGTGTCTTGAACATGTCATTGCGATTAAGTTTGTGGAATATGTAAGATCTAGCTGGAAAACAGGAAACTTGTGAGGTATTTCTCTCCCTCCTCATTTCTTTGTCCATTTGCTTAAGGATTATAATAATAACAATTAACAATTTTAGTTCCCCTTAGTTTTTTTCTTTTTTATAAAAGTTCCCTTATATTTCTGTTCATAGAATTTCAGTTATGAGTGATGCAGCTTCATTTGAGTCCACAGATTTGCATGTTAACAATTATGCTTGATCATATCTATTTTTACCCTTCCATTGACAATGTCACCTATTAGATGTAGTTTTTGCATCTAATATAGTAGTTTTTACATCTCTTAGATGTAAATATTGGTGAAAAGAAGTTATTTCTACTGAGTTTGGACTGATAGTTTATATGGTAAGTTTTAAGGTGTTATTAATATTATTTGTAATAGAATTATTCTTTGTAAGCCCAAGTATGTAGGTGTCCAGCATAAAGTAAAATTATCTTATATTTTGAGTAGGAATCGTTGCTTTATTTTCCTGTCTGTGTATGTCTTGTATTGCATCAGCAGTTCCATAAGAAAGGAATATTTGTTTGCATTAATATTTATTGATGATGAGTTGTACAGATGAGTCTGTAGAGTAGGTTCCTTAGTTGGATACTTTATGAAGTTAATAGTTTTTATGGTATTGTGGATGGTCTAGTTCCGACACTGTCAGTTTGTTTAATCAGCTCTTCTTTTTTTCTATCCAAAGCTGTTTTTTCTCTTAGCAAATAAGCTTTAATAATTAAAATTAGGTTTACTTTGGTGTTAGATTAATTTTGGTATATTTGTTTAATAAAGCAGACATGTCAGTGTGGCTGTTTTGATATTTTTTCTTGTATACATATAACATTGTAATTATTCATTTAATTTACACTGTAATCCACCATGTTGTATTATTCTTGTGTAGAAGGGTCGAGCCATCCAATAGAAAAGGATTCCCAGAACAATATTTCTGGTTGTATTAATCCATTCAAATGCTTTTGTGGACTAGTGGAATTTCAAAATATGCGTCTAAAAATACTAATAAATGGCATGTTTATAATTTTCGTTATTTTCTTGGCTCATTAATTTATGTAGGTATAAAAGTAGTCAGAAATTAACATTTCCTTTCACATTTTTTCTTTAGTGACTTCACACTTTATGTTCTGGATGCTTAAGTTATGCCTGTTTTTAAGGTAACAGTTTATGCGGATCCTACTTCACAGTTCAATAGAAATGGCTCTTTCCATATCAGTAAATCAGTCAGGTGATACCATTTCCAGGTACTTAATTAATAGCTTAGATATGATGACTTGATTCCTTTTAATATTTTTCTCTTTTACTTGTGTGATTATATAATTTTTATGTGTTCTCAAGTTGTAAATTCTTAATTAATGACAAAACAGTGAATTAGAATTGTATTTTTAATTATTGTACATTTTGTTTTAATTCCACATTTCCCTAGTGTGCTTAAAAGCAGGTTTTTGAAAAATTGATATTATACTGTCTCAATTATATCATGAAAGCTAAAGGATCTTCTTTATCTGTATAACTAGACTGAAGAGTAATCCACATTTAAAAAGAAATTATATAATTCCATTAAACTCAAAGGTTGGGATAATACAATTTTTTAAAATTTTTACATTGTAATGTTTAACACATTTAATAGACTAAGGGAAAGAAAAAGCAAATAAGAATCATAGATGTATTTTTGTAGGCAGTAGTCCTAAGTTGGTCGAAATGAATTTGATTTTTGTATGAAATGCAGTAGAGTGTTGATTATCCGAAATATTTTTTCTAATAACCTATCAATTTTGTTTAGACAAAATCTAAGAGGTCATAGATCATTGTATACATTCCATGGATAATATTAGATTAAAAAATTCCAAATTACATTAATTTATTTATTAAAGCAATTTAAAGGGCCATAACAGCTATTCCCTAATTGTGTCCTATCAAAAAAATATAAGTTTCTTTTATAAAAATATAAGAAAAAGGCTATTTAATTTAAGTATGGTTAATTGACTTTCATTAAATGTTAGATTTTTTCTTTTTTACAACTAACAGTTTCTCAAGGTAATGTAGTGTTTGAAAGGCTGAAAGACACTATATAGGTATGTAAGTTCAGCTACAGTAAATTTTTCCCTAAGTTGTACACAGTATATAATTTGAATTTAATTCGATTGCATCAGGATCTGGTTAATACATCCGATGTTGTCTTCTAAAGTGCATTCCATTTAAAGATTTGTTTTCCAGTTTCAAAATAAAGAAAGCATACTGGCAATGACTTTGTCTAACTATTCAATGGAACAGTTTGGTCAAGTTTTAACTGCTGCAGGACGTTACCTGGCGCTCTCTTGGGCGGCTTCAGTGATTGCAGTCGGGGCAGTCCGCGTATACACGTCATTTGACAAACGGTGCAGCGAGTCTCTTCCGCTCTGCACGCAGACTCACTCCCTTCTCCAGGTGACTACTTCCTCGATTCTGCAGTCACGCGGTTGCAGTCCACCGACCGGCTATCCAGCAGTCCAGTCCCTGAGAGAGGAGAGAGAGAGAGAGAGACTGCAGAGAGAGCACCGGTGGCGAACCCGTTTCATCTCACCTTTCTCCAATGCAGTATCCAATCTACAGTTGGCCAAAGACAGTGGCCAGCTGTTGTCGGCTAGCGACGCTCAGCCCACGCCCCGCGCCCGTTAGCTGTACCCGTTTTGCTGTTGACTCGCTGCCCCGGCGACTGTCGAGAGTGGAGTCGATGCCCCGGTGAGACAGAACTGTGACAGACTGCTGTCGTCCCTGCAGGGTCTTCACTGGACTGCGACAGCCCTGGTGGCTCCTCTCCGTCCTTCAGCCGTGTCAATCTTCTTCTCCTATCCGAACTGACGAGGTCATATTATGAACTAAGGGCTATAATTTGCAGAACCACATCTTCTAGTTCATCATACCGCTAAATGTGGCTATCATTTTATATCCTATTTAATCGTGCGTTCTGCTACTATTTTAGGAGCGATCAGTTTTTTATTAGCTCTAATTGCTTTGAATCAAAATTGTATTAATGTTTGTATTCAGTTTGCAAGCGACTGCCGATTGCAATGTTTGTTTGTATTTGCTAAATTACATACGACCACAAACTTTGCAATGACATTTCATTGTTTTCCCATTTGAAGTGACTGCTGCTGTTCGCTACGAGTTACTGATCAGCATTGAAATAAATAGTTTTGTTGACTTTTCAATCATTTACCTTGTTTTCTGCGATGGTGGAGTAAAAATTAAAGTATTAAATAATTTCCTAGATCTCCAGTAAAGAATGAGGAAACTGTAAAAAGAGAAAGATCAAGGTCATCTTCGGCATCATCCGGATCGTCGCGGGGAGCCAGGGCCAAGACTGGGGATGCTAATCATAAAGGTTCTCACTCCAGGTCACGTTCTAGGTCTAATACTGCAAATGATAAGAATGCACGAAGCAGTAGTTCTGAATCCCACGCATCTGGTTAGTAATTATGATCATTTATATGTACTTGTTTTTTAATTAATAATTCTTTATAATTAACTCTTTGAAAAATAGTGTAATAACGATGTATTCTTATTGTAACTTTACATTTGTATTTAATTAAATTGAAAATATTGTTTTTGTAGCGTGAATAGTATTTGATTTGAATATTTGATTTGAGTAATAATTAGTGCATTGATTGTTCATAGAAAAGAGCAAGAAAGATGATTTTGAAATTCGCAAGAAAGAAGACAGCGTTCAGAAGAAACGCCAATATAGAAGTAACAAAGATGATTCTTCTGGTAGTGAATCAGATGATGACAAAAAGGAAAGAAAGGTACAGGGTCTCCCTAAATTTTAGCATTATTGTTTTTTAAGTAGGCAGCATTTATAAGTCACTCAAAAATAATTTTATATATTTCATAGCTACTCGGACAAAAAGCTTTTATTTTGGCATTGAAAGAAGGATAGTATCATTTGTATCATCAAATATTCTGAAATTTTGATTTAACCCTTTCTTCATCAAACCTTATAGTTTTAAAATGTATGTTTTAAATTGAACAGATTACACAAAATAAAAATTGATTCCAATTCTATAGAGAACTGTTTTCTCTGAGAAGAGTAAGCAATAATTTATAGTGTGCTTTTGATTGAATATGCTTCATGGTGTGTTACATAACTGACATTCAATATTTTTTAAAATATAATTTTATCTGATTGGGTTCTGTAAATGTTTTACCCATAGCATTTGTCACCTGTCTGTAGGAGAGGATATAATTCTTATTGTTTTATAAGAAAGTTGGTTTTATAATAAGTACCAGACGTGTGTGCTTAAACATTTGTAGTTTAAAGCATGACAGTTAGCCTTTATTTAAGTTATGCGGTATGGAAATTGTTATAATATATTTGTGAAGGAGAGACATCGTTCAACATCGCGGGGGAAGTCTGCAGAACGGAGGAGACGGTCGAGCTCGAGGAGAAGGTCAACTTCAAGACGCAGGTCAAGTTCGAGGAGAAGGTCTGGTTCGAGACGCCGATCAAGATCTCGAAGGAGATCGAGGTCAAGGGGGCGGAGGTCGAGATCCAGGGGGCGGAGGTCACCTGTGAGGAGGAGGTCCAGGAGCAGGGACAGGCTCGCCAGGTACAGGCCCAGCAGGAGGTCATTGGAGAGAGAGCGTGAGCGCGAGAGGGAGAGAGAGCGCGAGAGGATGCGTGAAAGGGAAAGGGCCAGAAGGAGATCTAGAAGAAGTCCACCACGCAGAAGGTTAGTATGGCTTAGTATGGTCAGTATTCTAACTGCAGTTTTAATTTGAACATCATCATTCATGAGATTTTGTGGTCAAAAACCATCATGTGAGGTTTTTTTTATACATAACTTATTGGTAAACTTCTGCTCTACATCATTGATATAAGTACCTAAGTTTTAATCCTTTTATTGATACAACATGAAATATGAAATAACGAAGTATACAACCACAGTAACAGTAAAAGTGGTTACAGGGTGCTGCAATGGCAAATGATGCCGGTACTTTAATATATTACTAAATGCTGCAACAGATAATTGAAAGGTGATCTAGGAGACCATTTCCTTGATCACATCCTGTGAGACTTTTTAACAAAATAAAAAAATAATATAAAAAAGTAGCGCTAAGAACATAATTATTTGCATTGTTAATTTATAGAAGATAAATGTTTTAATATAATTTCTTTTAATTAAACAGGCATTATTGTAATTGAAAATTAATAAGTATGATATTAATATAATCATATTTACATATATAATTTTAATTTTTCAGAGATTCTAGGAGGCGATCTGTCAGTAGACGAAGGACTAGGACACGCTCCCGATCCAAATCTCACGTGAGTAATCAAAAATTATGTTTGATAATAGTTCTAGTGTTTCTCTTGGTTAGTGTACTCTTAAAAACTGAATAGTGTTAAAACTATTATCCACTGGTCGATAAAATCTTTGGTACTTCCTTTTAGGATAGAAAGAGGGAAGAATCGAGAAGAGAAAGGGAAAGATCTAGGAGGGATAAAGATAGGTCTAGAAGTAGGGAGAAGGCCAAGGAAAAAGAGAGGAGAAGAGATTCTGGAAGCTCCAGCAGCCCATCACCAGCAAGGACTCAGTCAAACAACACTCAAGAAGTAACTGAGAAACCTAAGGTATTGTAGAGATTTTTAGTCGCATGTTTATTTTCATTTTTGTCACCTTCAAATCATGCAGGCACAAATTAAAAATCCCCTACAAAAATATTTTATGGTTAAGTTCACTTTCTGTTTTCAATTGATTTTTATTACCAGTTGATTTTTTTCTTAAAGGCCCAAAGAAGTTTGTCGAGGACACCTTCGCCGTTTAAAAAATCTGATGAGAAACCTGATAAAACAAATTGGAAAGAAACAAAACCGGCTAAGAGAGAAGCGTAAGTTAATTATAGTTTTATTCTTACCTGTATAAATTCAATTAAATATTATTGACAAGATTGTGTGTTAATACAACTATGATTTTAAAAACAACTTGTATGCTTTGATGTGAAATATTTATTTAAATAGTGTACTAAGAGACTGAGAAGTAATTATTTGGTTTTATCAAATTCGTACACAATTATTATATAACACTGTTTACTTTTTTGTTATTTCAAGTAAGGTAATATTTGCTTAGTATTGTTGCATAATAGATATAGATATTAGATACATAGATATAAATATTAGATATATATAGATATAGGTATTAGATTTAGAAGAATTTTGATCCTTTTTACGTGTTTCTATGAAGTATAAATAAATTATTTTGTTAGATTTATAAATTAGTATAAATGTAAGATAAATAGATACAAGATAATATAATGAAGTATAAATTGATTTATAAATTATCAGAATTAATTTCAACTGACGATTATTCATCAGTTTATGAATTTGTGTTATTTATAGGAGATCATCTTCAAGAGATCGGAGTTCAAGCAGAGATGTATCAAAAGAACGCGCCCAAAAAACCAAGACATCTCCACCTGCACAACAGTCAAAAACTAAAGAGAAAAAGCATAGAGAATCAAGCAGTGAACGGTATATCTATAATTATAGTAATATTTACTATTATCATTTATCTCATTAAATTATAATGGTTTATTATCAAAAGGATTTATTTGTCCAGTATGGTGGTATTATGACCAATTCTTATTTCTTAATGAATTATTGATACAATATAAATTTTAATTTTTGAGAATTTCTTATACACAATATTCCTTTTAATATTTTGGTGTGGGAATACAATATCATCTATTAAACATCTGTATAAATATATTTTAAATTATTTAAGTATTATGAACATTTATTGTGCTTTGTTTTAATGTAAAATTTTATTTTATTAATAGGGTCAAGGATAGGAAAGAATCTTCTGTGAAAAAGACCGAATCACCTCATAGGAAATCAGAGGTAGGTAATTTAACTTCTGATATAAACTCCAGGACTGTAATATTATTTTAATATACTTCAATGTGTATATTTTATTTTTGCAGTCTACTAATAAAAAAAATGCTGAGAAGTCTGAAGATTCTGATGCTTCAGAGAAACCTGAACGCAAATCAAGGAAAGAAAAGAGTAAACGAGACGAATCAAGTGACTCTGAAGATGAAGGGAAGACCAAGAAAAAGAAGAAGACAAGACATGAAGAAAGTTCATCAGACGATGATGATGAGGAAGAAGAAGTTGAAGTGAAAACAAAGAAGAAGAAAAGGAAAGAGGAGTCATCTTCTGGTGAAGAAGTTGAAGTTAAAAGAAAGAAGAAAAAGAAGAAGCAGAAAGCATCCAGTTCTGATTCAGAAGTACGTCAATATTTTAATATTGCTTTCATACTCATGTATGAATAAGTTTATTTTTTTAGTAATAGAATTTAGCAGTAGAATAAGTTCATTGTTGTCATTATGACACTTATGTTATAACGAATTTTAGTAAATGATGATTTATTTAATTAATTTCAGGACAGCGATGTAGTTGAAAGGAAGAAGAAAAAGGAGAAGAAACACAAGAAACACAAGAAGCACAAGAAACATCGCAAACACAAGAAGCGTAAGGTTGAGGAAAGTGATGTAAGTTTAATAGCAGTTGTATTCTTTTTTTTAAATTTATGATAAATGAATACAATCATTTTTCTTAACCTTATGGGAATTAGCATAATGTGTGCATACAATGTATTTCATGTTTCATGCTTTGTAGGATTCAGATGGTGGATCAGAAACTGATGAAATGGAGAAGAAACTAAGGGAAAGAGCATTGAAATCAATGAAGAAAACCAAAGAGCAAAGCTCTGACCGCAGCGACAGTTAAATTTAACTAAATTTAAAGGGAATCTGCCTTCTTTTCAACTCCTTAATTTAGGAATTATGACTAGTATTAATGATTTTTTAAGTGAGTATTGTTGTAACAGTTGGCAGTTTATTACTGAACGATCATCTAAATGTTCTTTTATCTGAAACTTTTTTTATTACAAAAAGAAGTAATAAATCATCCGTCATATAGTTGTATAAAGACTTTATAGTGTGAAATTGCACTGGCACTAGTATTGACTTGTTCATTGCATGAATTTACATGTTTAGAAAGATATACTACACATTTTATTTACAGTATGGTAGCAGTGATGCAGTAATACTGATGATCATGTACAGTAAATATTAATTCAAGTAATAGCAGTTTATTTAAATTCTATTCAGTCATATAACAAATTTAATTTTGTTCATTTAGGAACCAGTCTTTTATTTTGTATTCTGGAGAAATTTGTATTGCCTTCTGTGTTCCAAGGCAGTGGATATTAACATTATTTTTTTAAATGTATAGCACATGGATAGATATTTGACTCTCATTGTTCCTTGGAGATATTAGTACTTGGAGTAGCTGCTACATAATTCCCTCAATCATTTCAGGATTTTTTTTATTGTGTAAGGGACCCTGTTAATATAATAAATTTCTTGTCCTAATTACTGTGTATGTTTTATTTCCTAGTTGTGTTATAGTTTAAATACACACACACACACACACACACACACACATACACACACACACACACACACACACACTTGTACTTTTACTATATGAAGTTTGAGAGAAACATTTTAAACATGTTCCATTAATATTTAGAAAGGGATAACATGAAACATTGTTCTAACCATTTTTTTATATTTAATGGTTCACATTTATTTATTTTTATTTATTACTTTGTTGATTGAAAATGCAAATATCATTATGTACATAGATTAAATGTTATTGCATCCAGAAACCTTGTTCTCTGCTGAAGAAATCAATGTGCATGAATTTTGTTTTGAATACATTTAAGTCAGATATATATTACACATTACAGAAAGCATATGATCATTGAAACAGTTATGAATATTTTGAAAGATCAATAAAAATCATGATTCAATTTCTATTAAAAATTGAAAGTGAAAATGGATATGTACTATTTTATGTTTGATTTGTTGAGTTCTTTGCTTTCTTAAACTGGAAAAATGAATTTAAAAACCACAATAGAATCTCATTGTTATTGAAATCTCTTTTATCAATATTATGATTGGCATATAGATCACCCAGATTATATTGTATTAAATAAGAAGGATATGATTGGCTTGCAGATCACCCAGATTTAATGTATTAAATAAGAAGGAAGAATGTACTTAACATAAAGTCTTAAAAATTAAAAGTCTTAAAAAATAAAGTTCTTAAAATTGCACCTTTGAATTGATTGCCAGTGGAGCTGAAATACCTCTTAAAGCCACAATTAGAAATTGAATTGTACTACAATTTATTTATTTTATTGTTTTCAGGAAGATGTATTTTCCATAGATTAGTTTTGTTGGTTGTTAGGTCAGGTTGTGTGGATGGGTTAGGTTATTGATACTTTTTGTTTACTTTATTGAATTTTAAGATGGCCTTATTTTGTTTTAATTCATTCACGTCAATTTATTATCAATAGAAATACTGGATCTATCAACCACAATGTACAATCTTACTACTTATTAAAAGCAATTAAAAATTGTCTTCCACCCTAATCATTAATTATAAACAGGATTTACAGATCCTTGAAATTAGAACTTTATGTCTACCCTCAGTTAATTAATTTTGACTAGGGAACTTATAATTAATGGGATTTTAAAACATCCCTGCCCCAAAGCTTATTACTGGCAGGTAAATACTGCAATAATTAAAGGGCTATTTCTGGAGACAATGTACATGCCAGGGTTTGGTTATCAATTGAATAGTTATGTCAAATGCGTCTACTGTTTGAAAAGGAGTCTTTTATTTTTTCAATTTCAGTTGAGAGAAGGTTGTTTGTTCATATTTGAAGTTACTTCATACAGGTACATATCTCACTGATTAGTTTGTCGAATGAAATATTTTCTTCGTTATATTTGAAACTAAATATCCTGTATAACGTTACATAATTACTATTCATTTAATGAATTAATAAGTTCGTATTTGTGATTAAGTATGTACATATTCAGGCTTCAAGCCAGAGTAGTTGCATATGCGATTGCGATAGAGGTGGCAGTGTACCGCGAACGCTAAACGGGAGTGCTTGTGCGAAAATCTTGTGCGGCTTATTAAGTAATATTTGTTGTTTCGTGTGATTCGATTAGAAAATCGGAAACTAATATTAATCTATCGTTAATATATGGTGTTGTTTTCGGGTGCTTATCTTGTGGTAATATAAAATGGATTGGAATTTGATTCATAGCGGCTCGCGCCGGAATGGAAGGTTAGTTTCTAATGATTGCATATTTATTATTGTAATTAACACTACGTAGATTATATGATGTAATTATTATATTAATCAACATCAATTAATGTGAGAATTAGTCTGTTTGAGGCCAAAATATTGAAAATGAGTTATCTTGAACTTTTAGAGCATTGAAGGAAGACCGGATAAAAGATATCCGCCATTTTGTATTGCGCGATTTCATTTCAATTTTTTCTTCAAAGCTATTTCCTTATTTTGTCGAATCGGGGACAAGTACAGTCAAGTCGTAAACTCGAATTCGAATCAAGGTGAATAGAATGATGCATCCGAAAAGAAATGTAAAATATAAAGTAGATAAATTCCAATTTTACATATTGTTCCTATGCACACTCAGTGCTTACAGTACATTCAGGACACATTCAGTGTCCTAGTCCTCCAGTTACATAATCCAATTCTTTGTCTAAAGGTTGTTGAAACAACACATACCTACAGATTTAATACTTAACTCTTAACTCCTCAGTAAATTTCCCTCTCATTAGCTCGCTTACTGATCTGTGGATTAGGAGATTCAACATGATATCGCATAGGTGTTGAAAGGAGTCCAACACCTTTGAATAACGGTATATTCCGTTTAATATAATAGTAGTTTTAAATAAATATAATGTTAGACGCTATTCTCCGGGTAGTGTGGCCGGTCTGATGAAGTTTCTTGAGGAGGGAGTGGCGGGTACTTTAAGACGCGTTGTGTTGGCCTGCCTGGGGCAACCTGTTGGTTATGGGCCGAGTGCCGGGCGGGCGGCAGTTCTCCGGCAACGGCCTCCCAGTTCTCTCGATAAACCGCTTTTCGCCTCTTTATTTCTAAGAAAATACAATCGTACAGTTCGCCCATCACGCCGTTCTGTGCGGCCGTCGGGTGTGCCCCGGAGTGTTGGGTGGTCAGTGTTATTGCTTCGCCCATTTATGACCCCGGCCTGGTCTCCCTACGCGAGTCATCATGAACGGAGTGCTCTCAGCCCAGAGGCAGCAGATATTCAACGAGACAGTAAGCTCACAATTAACTTTAACAGTCTACAACTTTCCTTCGTACCGGCAACTTCAATTCTCTAGGCTACGGCCCGATTACTGATCACTGATCTTTTAGTATTCCATTTTCCGGACAAAGGAGGGACGGTACATTATAGAATTAAACGCAAAATATAGACTAGTGGAATATGTGTCCTGCAGGGATGCCAGATTGAAGAACGTAAGAACTAAAGATGTTACATGTTTTTGTCTAATAAAGTTTGTATTCGGTCTGTAAGGTTATTGAACATTTAAAAATAT
The DNA here is from genome assembly GCA_019843655.1 of Lethocerus indicus. NCBI lineage: Eukaryota > Metazoa > Arthropoda > Insecta > Hemiptera > Belostomatidae > Lethocerus > Lethocerus indicus. The sequence continues at coordinate 8,932,318 of JACDQD010000103.1, read as the reverse complement.
TGCCTACGAATTGAACGAACTCCAGCCCTCTACGAAAATTAAAGGGCACGCTCTGGCGAGTGAAATCCGAAACTTTCCTCGTGGGTCTCCAGGGTCTTCTCCCAGCCAAAAGTAGGAGGGCGTCGAAGAAATCGGAAATGTCGCGACCGCTTTAGAGGGTTCCAGGAATCGGTGAATGTATACCTATTTTAAAAATGCCCAGAATACTACAAACAGTCATGGGGTGTAGTACTATAGCATTTCTGATTAGGTATTACTGGCAGGCGAATTTTCAACTGAGTCGATGACCTTCTTTGATGAAACTATTTATGAACTATTTGATGAAAATTATTTATACTTTGATTCAATATCTAGCAGCGTTACCTACTGTCGTATAATATCATGGAACCACAATTATTTACATATTTATGGAAACGAAAAATGTCATTCGTGTGATTCTCCTATGCTTGTCCGGTTCCGCCTTTCGACACTGTCACGTGCATTTCGATAGCACAGTGATGCAGTCATAGATTGTTGACAAACTATAATCGACGAAGGAATTATAAATATATATGAAATGCATCTAATGATAACGACACTCAGGCTATCTTTATCCTCAACTCATTTATATGGTCGTCTTGTGCATTGGTTTCGGCGTCTTCAGTGCGCATTCGCTGGCATTTTCTGCTACCATTAATAGTGCAGGAAACGTAATGAGTTTATATTAGTTATGAGTTCAGTATTACTATATCTAAGAGTTCGAAAATAGTCTAACCCATCGAGTTATTGTCTGTGTATTATTTTTACTTCGAATGATTGGTACAAACTATTTATTTTATTTTTCTTATATAGGACAGAATTTCTATTTTCATTGACATTTTAAATGACTGGACTCGTTTTAGTTTGTCGCCTTGTACTCGTTTCCATGACAAGCAGGGCTTTAGAATATTTTAACGAATACTAGATGACCCCTAACATGGTTGCACCTAAGAAGAAATAACTTGTTTTCCTGTCACGTGTCCAGTCCTGAAAAATATATTATTGCATGTAATGTTCGAATTAGTAAGCCCAATAAGTTTTGTTTCATTTTATCCTGTTGTGCAATAGGTGTTGAAATGAATGGATCGAATGTATTTGAGTATGAATCAATTTGAAATTTAATCAAAATTTGGGATCGAATCTATATTGCACGCTTGTTTGGGAGAGTCTAAGTTTAGTAATATGAAACAATGTTAGCCGTAATTATGATTTATATTTTGGTGTGGGACTCGGGCATAGATTTAATGCATTGATGGGTATCAATTGTTCGGTATACAAAAAAATATTTTCGACAATATAAAAATAATAGATAAATGTAATAAAATGCGTCAAGTACCGTACTTTAGTTCCAACGGAGCGCTACTGAAGATGGCGAGAATCCAAACCGGTCTAAGGGCAAGCGATCACAGGAGACGATAATTCAAATCCACCCCTTCAATCAAAGCGTTGGAAGCGTGTGAAACTGGAGATAAGCTATTTTTTAGAAAAAAATACTAGGATTTAAAGTATAATTCTCGCCTTATCGACTGTCACGGAAACGATTTTGTGGGAGAAACCGGGAATGAAAATGATAGGAAAAAACGATCGATGTCAAACTGGTTGGTGTTTCGCAATCTGAAGCCAACGGAACGCTAAACAATGATGATACGATGGGAGGGGCCGGCCCGTTGTTAATCGCGGACGCTAAACTCTCATTTTGTGTCCGACTGGGTTCGGTACCGTTTGTTTTGCTGAGGCCAAATCGCGCTCGGGTAAATTTCAGCCCGCTACAAAATTGGGTTGAAAGTTGGGCTTGGGAAAACGCGGGAGTTTCTCCCTCCACAGCGCAACTTTCAATTCTGAAAACGTCAATTGTTGTATTCCCCGAAAAATTATCGGAATAGTGTCGCCGAATATTGGCTAACATTAAAATTGCTGTCGCAATTGAACTAAGGTGAACATTTGGGATATTGTATTCCCAACGGTTATACTCTTTTGAGGATTCAAAAAATGCGCTCCTGCATCAGTTAGAAACTAATTTTTCGTGCAAATCGCCCTCTTGGATTTAGTCGTCAGGGTATCTAAAGGAAGGCACAGAATTAAATTGATTTTTATATGAATTTATTTCCGCGTTTCCTTTACAGGAAAACGAAAAACAACATAGTTTCGTGAAAAATATACGAAAGAAGAAATGCTTACGTATGGACAGTAATATCAATAAATTGAAATCGCAAAAGTCCATAATTGGGCCCTCGGAGACCTCAATGCAGAGTTATGCAAGCACAATGAATGGAACCGAGTTAGTCAAATGAGTGTGTGTGTGCGTTATGGGCATATAACCTACATGTTTTAATTCGGATTGGCTTAAAAATATATATTTTAGTAAATTAATTTTATTAAGAAATTGAGGCGTCTCAGTTGATGGAAGATCGTAATCAATCGTAATTCGATGCCCAATGTTTTGATCACGTTCATACGATGTTTGCGATTTAACCACATTTTTGTATCACGTTCCGAATATTTATGATTAATTTTGCGTAATCTTTCGACGACTGTACCGATATGTCGCCTATAAAAAAAAAACTATTAGGCTTACTATTCGTGGACACGACCCCAATTGCAGGGTTAAAGTGTTGGGTGGGATAGGTGGGGGGTATATGCGAGGTGTGCACTGGGCTGTGTATTGTGAGGCGTGCAAACACGGGCCCATCGCCTGTCGCTTTTGCCAGAGTAAACCGAAAAAACAAGTACAAGAAGCCCAAGTCCGAAATGGGGTCGTTCAACCGGGCCTTATTCCGGGCATCTCGCTAAGCACTGGCCCTTATATGGCTGGGGGGGCTTAACAGAACATCCACTGTCAGCAATATCGATGAATACGAAATGGTTGAAACTGCGCTTTTTAGATTTAACAGATTTGACGATTAGCGCTAAATGAGAGTTAAATTTGCGTTATATTAATAGACACTATTTTGTTTCTATGCATAAATTAAGTTCTGGCTAAAACACATGAATTCTGGGTACCTGAATCTGTTGTAAATTGTTAGGGTTAATTGAATTTGGATTGGTGCTTTACTGTCTGCGATATATTAGCAATTCTTTTTGAAATTGCAGTTTTAGAATTTATCCAAATAAAACATCGTTATTTACTTATAAATAAATATATATTTATATACAAACCCGGTAAGGGAGTGAAAACAATTGGCAATGAGTTTACTGCCAATGAAGCGGAAGAAGTGCAGTGACGCACCTCCCTACTGACGATAAAGCAAGGTACTGAAGTGAGCGCAGAGGGAAGATCTCGAAAGAACTATGATATCCCAAACCCCTAGCGTGCATTGCTTGAGGCAACGAGGCGTACTTATGTGATTGAATGTAATGTGTAAATTTGGCGCGTTGTTATCTGAGGTCCCCGGCTTAATGATGTTTGCCTAGAGGTCGGCCCAACCCTCTTATTTGGCGATGGCAAACTGATATTTACCGACACCTCCGTGGTTCATGTATTATTTAATGCCCTGTTTTATTTACCACTTCTGCCGGTATTTAGATGTTTCGTGTTTGAAAAATTAGGTACGTAGTTGGAAGAAAATAAAGTGATATAGTAAACCGAGGAATTGGTACCGATTTTATTTAATAATGGGGAAAATTACATTAGTAGCTAGCCCCCAGACATATAGTAGTAATATCAGGAATGTTCGTTTAAATATATGTAAGTGTAATGAAATATTTTCTTTGTCGAACATAATCAGAATACATGTGTCCCAAAGTAAGTAACCCCCATTCTCTACATCGTAAACTGCAGAATGTATCTGTATTTTAGTTATAACCGTCATATTTTGCGAACGCTACGACAAAAAGAAACCCAGTTGAATGGTGTACATGGGCCGGGTCTGTTTTACTACTGAATGAAGTCCCCATGCTAGAACGGGAGGTCGGAGATATAACTGACGTAAGCCGTGGTCAAGGACATCCATCCTCTTTATTTGTCAAATGTTTTTTGGATTTCCCCGTAGGCATGGAAAGGATATGCCATTCCGGATGTGATTTATTCAGAATTCAAATTATCGGGTCGATTTTATGAGTGCGCGGAACCTAAGTGGTCGGAATAGAAAGGTTTTATTTGCAACTAATTATTTATCCTTATTGGAAAATTGTTAGTAAGAAGAACAAAAAGAACAAATTTGCATAAATTAGGAATTGTTCATACAAGAGGGATTTATTTCGGATTTATTTTATGAAATGGATTTATTCATTTGAGCATTCGGTTTTTAAATGTCGGTGGAGGAGTTATGCTCATAGAAAAGCCACTGTCCCCAGGATCGTGTGAATGAACGAAAAAAAGAAACAGCATTAAGAAAGGTCAGGGGGCGTCAAAGGCTAATTGTGGGTGATTAACCTTCGTCTTTAGTGTCTCCTTTACGCCCATTTTGCATTTAACAGCTGTCCTATACATTCTGAGGGTTTAAAATTGCAACAGTGCTGCAATTCCTAATTCGCTACTACTTTTTTCATTATAAAAATGACCCGTTTGAAAATGGTAAATCGTTTAATAACGATTAATTGTATTAATGTCTTTAATAACAACTGAAGATATTGAAACTTACACGCATATAGAAAAAAATAAAATAATATGAACAAATTCATGAGCAATGATTCGTCTGTTATTTATATATTTAAATTGTATTTTATACGTTTTACTCCAAGCGATTTCCCTACGTCTATTATTATGACGGAATTCCCAATGAAGTTCGTTGAAAGTCTTGTAAGTGACTATAAAAGTGTTAATATTAAAAGTATTATATATTATCGGGCGACTGGTTTTTTAACCTTCAATTCTGACCCAAAACCTTACTCCCTTCTGAAGGAAAGTTGAAAAATCGAAAATTTTGTTACGTCCCCGATTTGTCCTATACTCCGTCACAAGTGGTCCGCATGTGAGTTAAAATCGCCCCACGAAGGAAACTTAAAAAGTAGAAAATTTTGTTTTTCCCAATACTGTCCTGAGATTAGTCTCATGGAAGTAATTGATATACAGTCGTTTGCAGAGGAACGATGTATTGCCACATTAGCAATGTTTTTGCTCTTTTACTTTTGCGATTTGGAAGGAGATTGAGTATTGAGGTTCGAATGAATCCGGCCTTTAGCCCGGCTATTCATCTCGACGCTTCACGCTTATTGCCAGCCAATGTTTTTTCTCTTTTCAGCTAGTTTGTACTGTGTTTGCTTTTTATTTCATTCGGTATTCCGATTTGCGCTTTAAAATTGAGAGTTATCTTAGATGCTGGATGAGATAATTAAAAAAGATTTGCTATTATTAACATAAAAATTTAATTAATCTCGTAATCATTTTATATTCATTCGTAGAAAGTAAAGTTGAAAAGAATATGAGTGGCAAAAGTTTCATTCACTGCCGTTTTTACTTTTAATTAATCTTGGTGTATACTCTCTTAATATACGTTTTGTGTGATTTTGGATTTCTTGACGGAATGCTACCGCTGTATTTATATTAACTTATTACATTTCTACTAGCATAATTATGCTTCCATACTGCCGGGGAACGTAGCGCTGGGAATATAATCCGGGGTTGATAAATTGCAACTCAGAGTTGAGACAAATAACGGCTTCGGTGGTCTCAAGGCTCGGCCCTGACTCTCTTAAGACTTCATGCATTATCCTGACACTCCTTTGTTACGCTTCTTCTCGTCGTAGCCCGGCGTATATTATCGTTGTAGGGAACCGAGCGGCGGTCGGTAAAAACTCACCTGACATGACCGAACAGTGTATGTCGCTGGGCAAGGCCGCATTCTTCAATGGCGCCTTGACTCTAAGCCAAATCGAAATTCTGGAATTCGTTATAGAGACAAACAAGTCATTAAATGAAAATATTATGAGGATATTTGTACGTCTGAGTATCGCATGTTGTATTTTTCTCGGGTTACTATGGCAGTGTTTTCTTTCCCTTTGATCTATTTAGGTCTATTCTTCAAAAATTGGGGCCTAAATTATTGTTATGACTACTAGCCTTTGCTAATTGAGAAGTCCTTTGAAGTAATACTATGCACCGTGTGTCTATGCGGAGATGTATATTAAAGAAGTGTTCATTAAAGAAAATTGATTAACATTAATGAAATGTCAAATGCACATCTAAAGGTTTGTATCACGGATTCGTTTTACCATGGTCATATGAGATTATTTTCCTCATTTCAACGAGGCATAATAAATATTGTAAAGGTCATGTCGGGCCGATTGTTTATTAAGTTGCTGTCATTAACTACCGCTATTTAGAGCGTAAGAATAAGTGCACAGCGTAAGTGTTAGAATGCAACGTTTGAATGTTTTACATTGCAGTGTCAATTTGTATTTGTTTCATTCCCTCGGCCGTAATAGAAACTGTTTCACTTTTGCCTTCGGTTCCCTTTACTGAGTTTCATTACTGATTCCCTTTTACTGTGGAATGGAAGACGTTGGAAATTATTCGCTTCTTGATCAGACAAAAAGGCACATCGAACTGTAGAACGTATATTTACAATAAGGCGCCGTTACAAAAACATTGACGCCGAATAAGCATTATAAAAATTGAAAAAGTAGTAAACAACAAATCGATCAATATGTACGTAATGCAATTTCTGAAACAAACGTAAAGAATAAGATATATCTGTGTAATTCACTAATATACCTTAGCTCTTTAAATATCAGGAAAAACTACATAATAAATAGAGTACGTAATAATAATGCTTAAAAACTTTCATTTACTGTAATAAAATTGTTTAAACATTCTTAAAAAGCATGCTGAATTATTAAATTCTCATGTTCATAGGCGTCTGTAGTTTTTATGGTGGATTCACCTCATTTGTGTATATGGGAGCATTCGATATAGTTTGGTCAATCGAATCTAGTTATTGCTGTTTTAGAAGTGGAATTACATGAATAAATAAAAATGTTATTCTACGAAATTAAATGAATCACTGCCTTCAATCGGTTGCAGTTGTTTGCACTAATTATTTTCCTAATACAGACAGTAGTTCATTTTAAGGTGCGAGTTAAGCCGTTTATTTTTATATCAGACCATTTTATATCTTACCGGTGATGGATCATCGGCTAAGGGAGATTCTATTACGCTCGGAATATTTTAATCATCATCAGGGACATTAATTACGCCTTGATTTAGTGGCGTAGTATTACCCCGTCCAAGAACCAGTCTTTCTCAGACTAACTTAGCAATTAATATCAACCTCTTTTTATGATTACACCCGGGTATATTTTAATTTTCTTACATGGGTAATCATCATAAATTAGCGATATGATCCGAAATAATAGCGGACATTTTGGGTAAAAAGGAGTGTATTTAGGGGTCAATTATAGGCAATAAATTGTTTGGAAAGATATTTCAGGAAATTGCCTATGTATCAATTTAAGTCACAAGATTCCCGAATTTAATATAAATTTACATGTATCAGCAAATATATATATATATATATATATATATATATATATATATATATATGGTCATTTTAATCGATTATGGGTCAATTACGTCATAGACTCAGTTTCAGGAAGACAATGTACCAAGCTACATATCTGTTTGAATGGCTAAATGCACCCATCACATAAATAGAAAGTCATAAATCACGTCGATAAAACTGCAATCGATAAATCAAAGAAGGTTAATAATCATACCTTGCAACCACGTTCTGGAATTCTGACCTTTTTTCTGCCTTGGTAGTGGAATATTTTTCATCTTTTCATAATATCACTTGTTTTCGAATTACTGGAGGGGGGCAGGACTAATGCTCGCAATGTTAATCATTTAACAGCGATTCGATGTTCTGTTCCGATAATAAAATTTTATGAATGTTGTCATTGAGGTAGTGCCCGGTGGGCATTACTGATTTAACACGTAACGTCGTGGATATTGCCAATGCACAGGAGGGCGTTCAGTATAATCAATGCATGCCTTTTTCCCATGCGTGTGGACAATAGAATAGGATAGAAAAATATTTACTCGGTAGTTGAAAATGGAAAACTTAATGCGTTGTCCGTAATGGGAAATTTCACTATTTCCATAACACTTTACAATCTATTGTGTCAGACTCGAGTTTTAGGAGAACTTCGGTGGTCAGTGGATTCGATTCGTGCACGATAATATTCAAAAGTTGGGCCAGGAAAGAAAATTATTCATTTTTTAAAATTAGTATCAGGAATTAACAAGATAAAATCTCAGATAAAATCCGAAGCGGATCGCATCATGAGCCCGGGAGATAAAATATAGATATTCATGATTTTTATACTGTAATTACTTTTTGTACTCTCTGCATAAATCTGTAACTTAAGTACCAATTTCTAATTGTTAGACTAAAGTCATTAAACGATCGGTTATAATGAGATTAAGGTGAAATGCAGATGTTGAATACACTGGCCCGTTTGACTAAATACTGCGGAAATTGCGAATTTATGAATACGCAATTCTCGCGGAAACAAATACGCTGTGCACATGGCCATCGTTTGTTATCAGAAGACTCGGCTAAGGCTGAAGAAATTAGATTAGAGTGAGTAATTTGGACTAGTGTGTCCCTTGGTAGAAGCAAACTGCATGATCAGTAGTAATTAACCTGAAGACGCGTTCAGGTTCAAAAGATTGAAATTTTGCTATTTACAATTTTGAAATGGTGAATTTTTATATTTATTTATATTGTTCTTAATAATAAATAGTGCAAAGTGAAATAGATAAATTACTTAGATTATTTTACTTGTTTTCTTGGTGGAAGAACTAATTAATTTATTTGGCTATGCCGTTGGAGATTATTCAGACCGTGAAGTTAATTCAAAATGTTAATAAGTACAAATTATTTCAGAAATTATTTTCATATTATAAATTTTGATTGTTCAGCTTTACCGTTGGTTGCTTCTTGACACGTTGAAATCGCTCGCGGTGGTAGTTCGAAGTCAATGAGGACATAAGAAAATCTATAATCTGAAGGTTCAGGCTAAATAAATGAGATTAAGGTTAGATCGAGCTGATTGGACTGAGTATTTGAGTACTGAGTATGCTTTAAGTGTAGTAAAAAGTGAACTTTCATTGCTATTCGTTTTCACATTGTTGACAGTTGTTTGAGCCTAAACCCATAGTAACAGCATCTTATTAATTTATTAAGTATTAATTTTTGTCTTAATTGTTCGTTTATGCTACAAAAATTCAATTAGGAAATTGGGGTATTGTCATCCTAGCGGAACGCCCCGCTCTTCTTTGTTCTTTTTTTAGCAGCGTGGGATTCCAAAGCCGGGCAGTGATTCAGTTTGTGAGCCGACTCATAAGTTGGGTAGTCAGTTGGAAAGTTGGTTGACCTCAAAGTGAACTTTTAGTTATTGCACATCGGAACCCGCCCAGGGGCCGAAGCCCAGTCACCAACCGCGGTCTCACACTATTACATGGATTTCACCGGCCAACCTGGCTCTTCTGCTCTCTAGCTATTTTACAATTATCAAATTGTCGTTTGTTACCCGTGTTAACGAAGATTCTAGTAAATACTGAGTATCTCCTGGAAAAAAGTAGTATGGCGATATGAATATAATCCAGTTATGTGGACCTCTTTGCTAATGCTATTACTGCCGTGTGAAGAATGGCATTGGGTGGCCCTATCCTTCGTACCTATGCATTTTTTACAAATCTACACAAGACAATAAGGTCACTATTGTCAGTAATAGTCTGTAGTCTTCGAGTAACAATTTGAAAATTGTTTAATTAAATTTTCGAGTATTATTTTAAACAACAGGTTTTTACCATGCAGTTGGCATGAGGTATTGCGTTTTCATTGACGCACCTTCGTGTATGTAGAAATAAGCATCCGTCATCGTTAACGTGAACCTTTTATTTCTCTTCAATGATAGACGCCCGACGTTATTACCGCAGATTTCATCGGATTATCCCGGGGTGGCAGTTCGTTTACCCCCGTCGTCGTGTGCCGCAGTTGAAAGTCAGAAGGCCAGAAGGCACGTAACTATGAAATTTCTCAAGGTTGGACCCGATGAAGCCGCTGCTGGGGGGGTGGCTCGATTATCGCCCGATTTCCAGACCAGTCCAATCACAGAAGGTCATTCGGGAAATACCTTCTTCCGACCTTCCCAAATGGACCGCCCAGTGCACAAGGCGTTGCTGCAGTATTTACTGCCAATGCAGTCCGGCTCCTTGAGCTCTGATGTATGACAAAACGATTTAAAACCCAATTTCCGGTCCGTCCCTATATAAAATCTGCATTGTCCTATTGAGTTTTTAACAACCGCTATTCAACAACCAGGCTAAGTTAAATACAGGGAAAAGTTACGTACGCGGAAATTTATGTTCGCCTTGAAATTTTTTTTATTAATTAATTTATTTGGAGTTACTGCGGGGGGTCTGTTACAAGCGACTTTAACGGGAACCAGTTATTGTCTCTGGTATTATTCTAGGCGGGTCGAATGCCGGGCCCATATACTACTGGCGATCGTTTTAAAAATGCCGAATCGTATTGCGAAATCGCGCGGTCTGGCTCTGACTGACATTTATGGCCGCCTCGTAGAATTGAATGCCGATAAGGGAAAATATCCAATTCGCCGAACGGTTTCGAATATAAACCGGCGTAAAGTACGGGGGCCGGTTATATTCGAACTTTCAGCACCGTAGACCAGTTTTATTTTGCATTTCCAAAATAGAGACTGCACGATTGACTGAGGCTGATGATGTTCTGTAGCGGCTATTACCCTTAAGCCCCTATTTCCCCTTATTGGGCGAAGGCTGATGTGTTTTCAGAACCTTTCTATACGCATTCAGTACTTTATAAGAGCAGTTTCATACATTAGTTTCACACTTCTTGGGTATTATAAAACATCATAGTGATAAAGTAGCACTATTCTGGAAGCAAAACATTTTGTGGTACTAACGAACCTAGTAATTGGTAGTGAATTGACTTACAGTTTTATGATGCTAGAAAAAAGAGGGAATTTCTCAAAATATAGAATATCAATGCCGAGTAAATATAGTTTTCAATCCTGTCCTTGTAGTTCTACTACGTATATTACTCTGGTAAAACGTTCTCGATTCGAATTTCTTATAAACTATTCCCGTATAAAAATGGTTATAATATTTATATTATACAAACAATTTTTTTTATCAAAATATTTATTCGCCCTACTTGGGCTGGGTTGCATGGAGTGATAACCTACATTTTTTCAGGATTTTTTACGTTTCGGCAGGCTAGCGTGCCCATTACCTTCAATCAAAGCGTTATCTCAAGCGATATCTTAAGGTTCAATCACTTAGGCCGGGTTGAACTGAATTCGGACGCGAAGTAATTACGGGAGTCAGATCCAGTTTATTGTTACTTTGACTGTTAACTGATTCTGTAAACTTTCTGTATTTTGAAGTGGGGAAACATTTTCCTCTGGGCTGTAGTGCGGGAATTTTTAATTAATGAAGCAGTAAAGTGGAGTGGTTGTTTTGTTTCGTGATCTATTACGACATAAATTCGCCCATTCAGTAATAAAAAATACATTCTATTATTGCCTAGAAAATTTCCTTCCGTAATCATTTGTGGATTGAACCTTTTACAATTTACTGTATATATACAGTCCTGTCTTTTAGTAATCGAGCACGAACCCCTTAACAGTGTTTTAAGGCAGTTTCGAAAATTATCGGATAATAAGATTAATTCAAAATGTTTCTTAGTAAACTGTAATTTTTTAAATGTTAACATTGAGACATGAAACCTGCGATATTATTCATTGAGGCAATTGGCGCATTTGCAAGTGCTTATTAATATTGATTAAGATTCTCGGTGCATTTGGCGCCTTCGCAATCAGTTATTTTATGGAAATCTATTTAAATGTCCCCTGTTATTTATATCTGGAAATAAAAATGACATAATCTTGATTTGTGCGTCATTAGGTATGGAATTTTGAATTCTTAACCTGCTGATAAAGTTACTACATGAAGTATTAATTTGAAAATAAATCTACGAATACACAAAAGCTTATAACAAATTGTAAAAGTGACTTATTTTTTAGTATATTTGGTTATTGGTGAAAAACAAGGTATCAATAGAATCGATAGGGTATTTTATGATTTGTACTTTTTTAAATATTCATTTAAATTTAACAACAATTTAAATATATGAAACAGTTGATGACACAGTAATTGATGTTAGATTACATATTTTACGGTAGTTGATTGTGATAGGTATGCGCTGTGAAACTCTACAACTGGGCTTCCCTTCATTTTAACTTTAACCGGGGATTTTAACTCTCATCAAAACTAAAAATCACATCTGGCGCATAGGACAGATGTTGAAACGTCGGTTCTTTCCCGCTTTACTGAAAGCTTAAAGACATAAAATGTTTAGCCCCGTAATTTAAATGCAAACGGCAGTTGCTACGGTGCTACGATTTTGTAGCACTGAGAAGGTTGATGATAAAATATCGGTATTTATAAAACACTGGCATGGCCGAGGGTAGGATGTAACGAGCGATGGATTGAAAATTCAGACAAAGCGAACCCAACGTTTTAGACGCCGAAGAAAGTAGAATAACCTACTATAATAATTTTAACTTCAGAACATAATTAAGAACAGTTGTACACGTATAAACAGAGAATGTGTGCTCTGTCATGGAGACTGACAGTTATTTCGTAAACACGGTTGTTACTGACGGACCAGTTAAATGACGTCTGTGTCTGTCATCAGAGACTCACAAACTACGCTGCCATAATCCCCTGAATATTACAGTATATTCGATTTTGCCATTTGCGCCAGAGTGTTTTCATCCTTTTGTTTTTCAGACAGCGACATGAAACTTCACGAGTTTGAAGTTGACTTTCGACAACGTTTCAAGCATTGTCATGTTTAGGGGAGGGGGGGTACGCGAGAGTTGTTTTCGAAAATTTCGATTCCCCAAAGTGCCCGAGACAGAAAAGAGGTCGAGATATTTCCTTGACCTTTGTCGCCGGTTTGATACATTCCTATTTTTTTTTCAACTTTTTTTTGTGACAAATGAATTTTGCAGGGAACCTGTCCTTATGTGCTGCCCCCTACCGCATATTAAACGTATTTAATCTTCTTCTAATTACCCTTCTCTACTACTATTCAATGATTATCGGTTCATAGAGATAGAGCTGATCGTAAAAACATCATAAATATAGGTTATATATAGAACAAGTAATTATCTGTTTATTACTAAGGTGTTTGCGCTACAGCTGTATTTTGCACGACGCCATTGTCATAATGCGGAGATTGCCTACGTGTTTCGTGGTAAAGTTCTCTCTGTATGTTACAATAAAAGAGTATTATGGTTTTGCATGGTTGATGAAGTCATTTAGTCCTTAAAACTAAGAGAGGTATTGGCCGCGGTAATTGACCTTGGGTAATGGGAATATATTATGTAGTGCTATAAGAAATGATGTAATAAAAATCAAATACATTTTGTAATTGATAGATCTCGAAAGAGAAAGGTCCTCCTTAGGTCACTTTACTTTTGATATTTTCTTAAATTTTATCCAGTCGCGGATTCCGGATTCAAGCTCTGCTGAAACCGGTTTATGCACGGGCGATAGACACACTTTTAAAATCTTTCAGAATCTGTCAAATCACGGCGAACACATTTTTTATGAGAACTAATAACTGATCTCTCCGTGTATGCGTGATCGTGCGTTGAAACTTTAAAACAAAAATGTTCTCGGTTCCTGCCCTAAAGTCTTCAGTGGGAATCTATAAATGCCATTCCGGATTGACAACTTCAGTCAATGAAAGTAACTTTTATTCGCCGCGCGGATAAGCTGTTTAATTTCCACATTTTCTGTAATTGGAATTCAATTCAGGTAAGGACACCGGAGGAAGAAAATGTATAACGGTATACGTGAGAGATAGTTACGTGAACGGTGAAGGGTACATAAATGAAGGTGATATTCCGAACTCGTGAACGTGTCATTAGCGGCCTAGAAACGTGAAGATCAATAAAAAGTTCTCCTTTTTTATCGTCTAGAATTCCTGTTTCTTTTACCTATCCCGTTTGCAATTGAATCGGAGTTATTATTCTCTGGACTCTCTGTGTTGTTTTATTCATAAGGATTCACTACTTGGCGTCGTATTTACCCGAATATAGTAACATCCATGTAGTAATTAGTCTGGAGGAAACTTTGTATCCTCCATTGTATGTTCCATTGTATCTGATAAAAATTATTATCTGTACATCGCTAGCTTTTTTGAATGTTTTATCATTTATTTGTCTATTGAATCAAATATGTATGCCATTTAAGCGGTTGTTGCTGCGGTCCTGTGGCCGTTATGTAATGACGCCTTTATTCCGCGTTTTTGAGTTGAAACGAAAATAAGGATAGTGGATATAGGGTGGTTACGACGCATTTTAGTTGTGGTTTAAAAGAAAAAAAACCGAAAGACGAAGTAAGTTATGAAAATGTTTGTCGGATGCGTCACGAGGTCTGGTGCGAGAGTCATCTGTTGGCCGTTGTTGTTTTTTCGCCGGGGTTTCGCAACGTCTTATCTATCTACTCGCGTTCGCGTTTACTGGTTCGCCTTTTACGACGTGCCACTCCATTAAAAGGATATCTGTCCTGGGGAGTGTGCAAAATTAACATATTGCGGCCGGGAGAAGCGCCGGCGGGCAAATGCGTTCCGCGGTCTGTGTCAATTGCACCGACATCGCATTGACTCATCACTTACGCTGACCAGTGTCCGATTTTTTAGAGAGACTGTCGAAAGAACAAAATAGTCCTACCAGCAATAATTAGGGCCTGTGTCACTATAACCATTTCTCATCGTGACTCATGTCAGTTTTAGGAAAAAGAATTACGAAGAATTTAAATGCACTGAGATAAATTTGATGTTAAATATTGGTAATGGGTACCTTGCGAGTTTAGGTTTAGATCAAGCTCATAGCAAGTAGTATGCTTAAAACTATCATACTAGACTTTAAGTTTGAAAATAACCGATGTATTATAAAATTTATTTCGTTTCTTATATGGTGTAATAACAGAGCATAACGCTAAAACGTGGTTTGTTATTAATGGCGGTCTCGCGAGTTTCGTACCTTATATTTTGTTTTATTTGACAAGCGGCCTCTCCTATTTGTAACCTCTGCTCCTTCCAAGTATATTATTATCCTTTTTAAAGGGATAGTTTTACTGCCATATACGGTTTGACTGGCGGTGGTAATAAATGATAACTATATCCGATGGAATTAATTGAAAATCAGGCGTGTAAATGAGACCGGAGGCCGAGGTTTCGTAACGTCCAGCGGAGGGGTTAGGAGTCGGGAGCTAATGCGGGCGAGTGGGCGGTTTATGAATCCTGAGTTATACTTATTGCAACATTCGCTACATGTCAGTAAAGTATAAAAGAACATTATTGAACGTCCTGCTTTTTTTATTGCCGCGTTGTAATTTGGCTTGTTGCGCTCTTTGAAACCGCCAAATTGAATTCCGATTCGGATAGAAGCGGAAATCTGTTTGAGACACTCCCCATATTCAGCTATTATCCGGCATGTAGTTTTTATTTGCGTACGTGCATTTTGCAGTGTATGTGTTTCGTCTGTGACCAACGCAATAGAACTAGATATCAAAATGGAATTCGGTTTTGAAATTTCCGAACGTGAATTTAAAACAGTTATCGAATACTGACCCGTCACTACCAACGGTTATCGTGGACTACATTAAATTTCCAGGGCCAGCTAGAACATGCAGTTACGTAGAGCACGCTAATTGCGCAATTTCCTCAACACGACATACTAGTTTAGATCCTGTCCTTCAGCACCTAAGTTTCTCAGTGATGAAAATGATGGCTTTCAACAGTTGTAGCAATGATATTAAATTCGTAGAAGACGCGAAGTATCATATGTGATCCTCTCTGCTGTCCAGGATCGCATTAAGTATCAAGGCGTTAACATGTTCCTTTCTAAAATAATGTTCTTGTTTCAATCGTCACACTCTTTCCCTGAAAGTTAACTCGGAAGGATGTCCTGAAATTCTCGAGAGTATAAAATATTTGTGAAATTAGATGACGGATATGTCATAGTTGGGGCGCGTTTGCGAATAGCGAAATGTTATCTTTCCGTCAAAACGGATGGCGGGGGTCTAATGACCCCCGAACGAGTCTAAAATTGTGCCACGTCGGTTAAAACAAGGGAAGTGGATTTCTCAGCAAAAACTGATACGCACGGGCTTCCTTCCCCCCGGGCCACTCAGTCCCGTCCGCCAAATTACCGTCTCAGCTTACCGCATTGGAACGCGTTAATGAAAAGAAATATTTTGTTTTCGGACGCAATTCCACCCAAGTGATACAAATATGTTCATTATTGGTATTCGATTTTAAAATGACTTATTGCCGTTACAGTACACTGCGTGGGTGGAATAATTATTATGCTTGGAATGGTTTTTCAATATTGTCTATTATAAATATAAATACGTAAGGAAAAATTTAAGCTTCTTATATCGCAGACTTTTCCTCATTTTAAAATAATCCGTAGGTTGCCAGGTCTCCATGAAATGTGACATACATATGAAGTTATCGCGGTATTTTCGTTGTCTTAACATTGCGTTACATGTTATGTATGTGATCTGATGATTAAAAGTGTCGACACCGGCAGTGGTTCCGCGGCCTGACAACTTTTCTAAACGCCGGACACTAGTTCTCACTGTCGGGAACGTTGTGAAATCATAATTTGCTTACTCCCCGGGCTCATTTCGAGAAAGTGTGCATGTTATTATATCCCTGCTCGAGTTCTTTTTTCATATAGATGGGAGAGAGAGAGATAGCATAAAAAGCGGGTAGAGAAGTTAAATATAACAGTAGCCTGAATCAGGATGCATAAATAACGGTAATGAAGTATGCAAGTAGTCAGATGATCTACTGCCGGAACATGCGGACGTATTTATTTCCGAACGGAAGTGGAACGTGGACTGAAAGTTGCGCAGAAGTGGTTGTTTATTCAACAGGTGGCCACTTCGGGCGACGCGAGCTTTAAAAATAGCTTTCAAACCGGGTTTAATTAAACCTCAAGGGACACCAGTTAAGCGCCCCCTCCTTCCACGCAATGTTAACATTGCTTAATTGCGTTAAAACCATTAAGCCGAGATATTTTCTTCCGCATCGATCGGCCCCAAAAGGGGTCGGTGTATTACGGGGTGGAAAAAGTACTTCGGTGAAACATATATGACGGTTAGATTTGGGCGTAAGTGATTCTGGAAACGGAAGGTTCCGAGATTTTGAAAGAAAATCGCGCGTACGTAATTGTGTGCTTGAGTTAACATTGGGTGTATAGTACATTTGTTGGTATTGATTACAAGTACGCCGGTATTCAATCGTTATCATTATTACATTTTGATTAAGATAATTAAGAGGTTCTAATAATGACGTGATATTATCATTTGATGATTATACAAATGAATATACAACAATATGCGATATATGATATTATTATAATGATATATGAATGTATATATAGATATCACAATTATAATACAACAATTCTATTTGGAGCGAGAGAATAAAACAATTGTTGCTACTCCCAAAGAAAAAATATTTCTATTTTATTTCTGAATGTAACAATATAACACACGTGTTGATAACGTGAATACATTTGCTAGATCTCGATCTGGCATCAATAATCCAGTACAAGTGATAAAGTGTAACGCTGGGGTTTATATTTGGCGTCCAGTTTCATACAGAGTTAAATCTCGTGAGAATTACGGAAGTAAACGATTAAAAAATTGATGGATGTATGCAAGCCGAGTTCTAATTTCTAGCCATTGTTCCGGATGTTTGTTAATGAATATGGCCCATTTTCGATTCAGGGCCGTGCTCCCTTGACACTAGAGCTTCGGAATTTCCGGTTTAATGTTGAATATACCTGAGGCTTAGTCGTACCCCTACATACATTTCCATGTATTAGTAATCTTATCGAAATGAGCATTTATTCTGAAATATGAAAATGGGTATGTTTCCTATATTACCTGTATGAAAGTAGGTAATATTCTTAGTTTAATGCGCAATTATAATTGTATAATTACATAAGGATAGGGATACACAGTTTGGATTATGTAAATTTTCATTAACTGACTAAAATTCATTAACTTTTCGATCATTACTTTACTTAGTTATATAAATAGTAGTTTAATTCTTGTTCATTTCTGCTACTGTATTGCATTTTTACCGGGGCCTTGTTATATAATACGACCTTATATTGTTAGTATTATTAATATCGATGAAAGGTTTGTTTAAGCAGTATTTGTTAAACGCTCACCCGTTGTTTTGTGAAAGTCCTTAGCGTTTATGCTTGGTAAATGATTGCTATTGCAAGGATCTATCGAAGGCGGTTATTGTAGGCATTGCGTATTCAACCGTCGTATCGGATTTCACCCGGGGACCATTTGTCTTCGTTGATATTTCCCTGATGAAATCAAACTACTAAACCTGAAAATATTTTCTAAGCTCCACCTTTACTGTCCAGCTTTTGATTATTTTTTTGTGATGCCCGTATTCGGTTGTAGTAATCACTTTTGTGATCTGTCTCCATTATTGGCGTCGTGAGTATGTTGCTCTTTTTATTCTTCCCAATTGTATCTTTTGTGTCTGCATACTTGGATGCAGATAATAATGCAGATATCTTCTATATGTACAGAATTGAAGACGGTTAAATTGTTATTAGACTAGAGCCATGAGTATTTCTAAACACAATGTCCATACTGTAGGGGGACAGAGCTGGGCGGAGCGTGAGCGTGAGCGTGACCCCGGCCCGTTCCCGGCGAGGTTACTTTCACCGGCGACGGCGTCCATGTGAGATTCCAACTTGCCGCCAATTTCTGTAAATCCGAGTCAAACGCGAATGTTGTCGAAACCCTAGTCTGTGGATTGAAAAACAACCGGGTACAGTCTCAGGTTTTTGGCCACTACAATTGGAGGGAACAACAGAAATACAACTGGCGAAAACGGCTCCCTTGCTGTGAATTTCAGAAAAAATCCAGCGTTAAATCCATATAACTCTTAAAGTAGGGCGTTTGGGTATAACAATAAAAATCTTATGGCCCAATGTCAACCAACAGGTCCATATTTGCTAGAAACCTCAATTTGTGACTTTGAACCAATTTCTCTTTATCCTTTATTTGGAATACTTGTCTAGTGGCCTGTGAGTGTTTGGAATGTCCCAGTTCTCTGGTTTCGTCTTTTAGTAGACCGGTTTCGGCCGCTCGCCATCTTCAGTAGCTCCTCGCCAGTAGATTGGTCACTGAGTTGGCGTGCTGGTTGGTAGCGCACTGACACTGAACATTACTGTAGTATAGAGAGTGTACTGTTCTGTTATTTTGTTGTTACATGGATTAATTTTATGGAAATGAAGTGTTAATAGTGAAAGTAAATAATGTAAATATAATAAAATAGAAGCTTTGAGGTCACCTTCTTATCTGGAGTCTTATAACGAAACAGATTTTAAAACTCGGTGCATTTATCATTGAATAATTCAATTGTTTTACTTGTTTCATATTTCTACTCGTTTATTTCTATTTCAATAGACTGTTTATACTATCCTTAGTATAAAATAACGTGTTTCTTAATGATAGTTTAGAACATATTTTTGCAACTAATACAGATCGAAATGTAATAGGCAGGCATTTGGCTGGAGTGTGTATCTGGTGGATTGATTGTAGTGATGAGTGATACAGATTAGTGACTGTTAGCCGATGTCCGGTAGGACCGTGATCCATGACAATCACGGTGCCCGCTCCCGTTCTCTCCCATTAATATTCCGTTCGGCTGTGATTCCGTTCAGGCGCAATGCAATAACGCCGGTCGCCGGGTTATCCCTCACATCCTCGTCCCGTTTCCGATTCGGAGTGAGGCAAATCCCGTATTCTATGCTGAGAACATATTGTAGGATTAATTTTTCTACACGATATGTAAAACGGCCTCGGTTTTTTTTTTATCTTAGTCTTAAACGACTCCGTGACCTTTTGGTGGAATGTTAGGGTAGGAGCAGTGTAAAGAAAACGAAGATTAGAACGCTCTTGCCGCGGTGTTCTTTTCACTTTATTTTTGCCGGTATTCTATTAAGCCCCTACAAAATTGGATTTATTTAAACTGACACAGAAGGATGAATGAAAATAACCGTGTCACGAGTGCATAGAACATTCGTGCTTTTATTTCGTTTTACTGTATCGGGAAAGATTGTGCCAGAAAGAATTTCTACCAACATCTGTGATGATCTTAAAATTTTTTTTGGAATTGAGATACGAGTATTATTATAGATATTGAATTCGCTCCGAGAATGATTAGGACTGAGGGAAAATTACAATATTTTCAGCCTCCTGACACATCAGAAAGTTGCTGATTGACCCGAATAATTTTAAATTACAAAATGCTGTAAATTAGCGGCTGTAAATACGTTCTGAATGACGTCAAGGTACCGGTTTCCGACGGCCGTAAGTATTTAACAGCTTATTAAGATTCACACTCCTACGCGATTTTTTTCTTTTCCTTCTTTTTTCAGCGTTTAATTACCATAATAACGGGCGATTTAAGGGAGGGCTCGTGTATTACATTTTAATTCATGAGGCGGACATTTTGTGATTCTCCCGTAATGAATACAGGGTGGGGAAGTTAGTTATTAAGGCAGAGCGGTAGCCAGGGGCTATGCAGCGGGGGAGGGGGCGGAGATTTTCTTTGTTTCTGTTCGCCAGTTTCTGCTGCTCGACACTTTCATTATGTTTCGCGGTCGGTTTCAAAAGACCAACAAAAAAACAACAATAGATTTTTCGTGTGTTCCCGACAACGGGAACAATATTCTGGGTCCGGATGCAGTCGGCCACAAAGTCAAAGTAGGCCTCCGAGGGAAGCGACCGTTTCCTTTGAGCCGTTTCAAGAAACACAGTAAGATTTTTGTCTCTTTTCTATTTTTTCTGTATCGCACTTATTATTAAGTCCCAGCCTAGAAATATAATCTCAAAGTGAATGATAAAAATTTGTTCAGCATGCCTCAGATTAGATAGCATAGTTGTTTAAAAGTAGTATTATGAAATTTTTATTTTCATAAAATGGTCTGCCATTACTTTAATTTTCTAAAATCAGATTTTTGTCTTCGGGATGCTGTCTTAGGCATGGACATTAGAAAATCAATGTCTGATGAATAGTACGAGTGAAAGTATGGCCCAGATCGGCACCATTCATAATCTGTATGAGAGGCATGCATGTTTGTTCTGGAGATTTCTCTTTGTATTGTTTACGATACATGATCATAGCCTCCATTTCAGTTACGAAGATATCCGACAAAACACGTACAATTCGTCGTACGTTTTGAAAGCGAAGGCTGACATTTTTGTCACCTTCAGTCGTACACTATTCCCTACCACAGTATTTTCTATTTTGGGTGTCTGCATATTTATGCTTCTTGTTAAAAAGGAATATATCCCCTAATCGCATAACTGTTTAAAAAGGCACACGAGTCTATCAAAAGTATTCTATTTTCCACGTTTCTTGCCAACCTTTTTAAAATTCATTATTAACTTAAATATTGCCTTATCCATTCAAGGACAGAAATTTAAAAACAAAATAATTTCTAAGAGACCTGTGTATTAAAAAAGAATTAAATTGACAAATCCTTAGGTGTATGTATTTCTTCCCGGAGGTTGCACAAAAACGAGTCCTGTGTCCTGGGCCCCGACGACCTAGATCGCCCTCGGTGTTCATTCTTAGGCTAATTAAAATGTCAGCATTTGCAAAGCACAACTTTCTCCGTATCAACCTGTCCTAATTAGATTATACACTATTCGACCCGATTGACTATTGCGTCCTCTTTCGCCAACCCAGTACCCACTGTTCGGTTATTTGTGTTTTCAATAGCCTGCTGATTGCATCGTCCACTCAATCCTACAAGGTTGGCACGAACGAAAGTTTTACTCTGAATACTGCCCGGCGCCTAAAGCGGATGGGGTATTAGTAAAACATATTTAGTATTCTAATAATTCGTTAGAAACTCGGGAAACCAACTTAAGGTAGCTGTTTGAGGGCTCGGTAGGGTTTGGAAAATCACATTCGCCTCGGATTGTAATATTCAGTACAATATATTGGTTATGTTACCTTCGTTGTATTGATTTTTAATTCCATAGATATTTAAGCTTTGAGTTATCGATTCATTGTATTTTGAAATCCCATCATTCAGGCGATTATTAACGCGACTCGGTTTTATTCGAATTATTCTGATTCGGCTTCTGGTCGAGCCGAAACCGGTCTAGAATAAGACTATATTCCTGGGGTGAGGACTAGCTTTAATGAATTCTTCTCGCAATCATTTAAAATTTGCGATTGAAAGAATATTCATTCTACATAGGACACATTTTAAAATTTCTGAAATCTTTTTTCCTGCGGTCTTTTTTATAATTTTATGAATAAAGTAGCTCACATATTTATTTAGCCTAATGTTGCATTGTAGCACTTACCGGACACGTAACAATACATTGGGGAGTTATTGTTCTTATGCGCAGGGAGTATTCATCATTCAGTCGATGTAGGCCTGAACTTTCTCCCCATCAACGTAACTTCATTAGATCATGTATTATGCAGCGATGTACGCTTACCGTATTGCGAACTATGATCAACATTATAAAATGGGAACCATTCGTGCGTTTAAATTAGAAAACTTCACTTCTGGTAGTTCTGGAATTGCTCCTTTCTAACTTCTCCCGGTAAAAAGTTTAATTTGGTAACTCACGCGCGTATTTGTCATTCAGTTAATTAGATTGAGGAACACGAGAGAAATATTTTTTTAATTAGACGCCATTACAAATGTTATCTTACATAACATATTAATTGTAAACAAAACAGTAGGGGTTGGTAATCCGTTTAGGTTTTGTTCGGCAGGGTTTGTTTTCTGTTGGTTGTCATGACGTTGTTCCATATCGATTTAGTAGCATAGTTCATAAGTTTCAGTTCATTAGTGGTTGCTACGGAAATTTGACTATATTGTAGATACGCTAAGGAATCGTTGCTATGACGGTACTTTACGCTAGATATCTGAAGGAGAGGTATCGAAAGTAATCTACATGTATCTATGTAGATACACATAATCGTGTTAATATATCATTTGTACACAATCTTTTAATTTGCGAAACATGTCGCAACAATTTCGCTCAGTTATATACTTACATGTTACTTTTGTTTGAACGTTGCGTGTGAATTGCGTCAGATAGACGTACGCGAGCACCTGGATCCTCTTTAATGGATTAACGATTTATGTTCGTACACCATGAAGGATGAAAATATACAGTGGCGAAGGCGTCAGATATTTTTTTGCCCCCGATCGGTGCTGGGACGGCTATGTTTTTTGTCGGACCCGAAGAAGCGACATCCTCTGGGCATTATACAGGTCCGACACGTTCTCCTTCCTCCCTGCGGTTCGGCCTTGAAAGGAACTTGGCCAAAAGTAGTTTGGCCCTCGGGCCCGTCCACGCATTCCTAATCAGTTCCAGCTAAACGGGAGCTTTTCCTTTTGTCCCGGACTTATTAGTCAAAACCAACAGACATAGCTTGAAAGAACTTCCGTTCGATCGGTTTAGGGAAGTCGCTCTGATGTTATAAGTAATTATATTCAGGTAAAGACAATCCCTATTGGTCTTGGACTATAAATTCCTCCGTTTTCGAGTTCTTCATCAGTAACGCTCCGTGCATTGCAGTGTATTTCTCTGTAGACCCCGTTAGTGACATGCTTACCATCTAAATCTGTACATTTTAGTACATTTTTAATAAATAACGTATTACGCTTTTAATACATTTTACAGTTTTACATGAGAGCAAGTAAGGTTTATGATAATATCTCCCAAAACCCCCCAAAAAAATTCCTTCATGGTATTTGGCATAATATTTTGATGGTCATTGTTTTATTTAATTCTCTGGGTATCTTACGTATTGAGTGCGTTAAGAGATAAATTTAAATTATTCGTAGCGCGGATGTTTGAACGACTTTACTGTTACTCCAGGAGTTGCTTATTGAACGGACAAAGCAAGCTGTATGTACACGCTCCGGGTCTGTTTGATTAGTGTGTAGCAGAGAGGTACGATAGGCGATCGGAGAACACCGCTGTGAAGTAGGTACCTTGGGGACTCATCGCTCGGCCGGTACACGTTAGAGACGTCGGTTACATTCTGAACACGGCCCGTACCGCACTGAACATGCTAATACACGTCGTAGAGACTTACGTTTAGGAACACGGTACATCGCTATTTGGTAACCATTCTCGCAGTACGGCATAATTCAACCGGTTCATATCATCCCTGTATCTCGCGTCGAATATGTGAATGAATCAGCTCTTATCGTTTGATGCTGTGGTTTTTGTTTTATGCGTTTGTAATTTTCACACTGAGCCGAGTGTAAGATATATCGTTGTCGTAATTTAATTCTCCTCAGGTATTATTGTCCAAGGTGATTTCCAGACATTTGAGCGTCCAAAAGAAGTGTGAAATGTCGGAATGTCTTGGGGATACAATGACATTTTTGCTTAGAATGATTGTGCAGGATCAATTGTAATTTTTTGGGTATTCTGGGTTGTCGACAACAGTGTTCGTTTGATATTGTTCATTGTTATACGATAACCAAAGGATAGTTCAATAACATAGGAGAAAACTACTACCTACAGCTTTGCTTGTAATCGATATATATATATATATATATATATATATATATATATATATATATACATATACTCCGTTATAAATTAGGGAGTCAGTTTAGGGTATTAAAACATTATTTATGAACAATTAACGTTTCAAGTTGCATGTAATGAGTGTCCAAACACTTCATTTATTGCTCGAAGGTGAATTTCCGTAGCACTGATTAAATTGTATAAATTGTAATCAAGATTTTATTCAAGTGTTCTCAGCAGAATCATTATTGTAAGTGAAAAAAAAGGAAAAAGACTATCGACTGGCGACGTGGCCTTAGATAATGAATGAGTCATTGTGGTTAAATCGAAGCTGAAATGAGATAAGGCCCTTTATCGGCTATTTTTCTAATATCTTGCCTAATTAGATTCTTTTTATAAAAATAGTCCTAGTCAGCTTTGGATACTGTAGACTAATGGAACAGTGGAACCTCATTGTGTCAAAGTCAAAGAAAATAACAGTAAATATTTCGTCTTATTTCGAACTACCCACAACACAAACTTATGGCCACTTCTTCTTAACAATTTTACATAATATTTCATAAATCAATAGTGAATATTATTGTTTATAAGACGGACACTCACTGCAAAAATTGGTTTTCTATGTCCTGGTTCAGAATTTTTAAAGTACAAATATTTATCGTCTTTGTTCCCTGGTTTCGGTTCCTGCTGCACTTCCGGGTATTCCTTCTGGCGAGAATACAGTCAGCACTATTACTGTCGCTCAGAATTTCACTGACGAAGAGGAACTGTTTTAAACCCGATCTTCGGTTTATTATTTCAATGCTTCCCTTAGCCTTATTGTAATGCGGACTTCAAGCGAAATTCTATTTCAGATGATTTAGAATGATGACTAATTTTTACAGCCTAACATATCTTAAATCTCAGTGTCTGAGAGCTTGCGTGACCATTATTTTTATTGGAGATACTGGATTGGATGCCCGCGGCTGGGGGATATTCAAATTAAATTGGTATTTATGCGCACTCACCAAAACGTACCGAGTTTTTTTTCTTAAATCTATATCATATATCATGGAAATAATTATATGGAATTTATCCGATACACCTGTCCGGTATTGCCTGTGTGCAATTAGCCCCTTGAATGCTTATGGTTTATTGGAACCGGCAGAGCTCTGGCGGGATGTAACTCTCGAACACCATTATTCAAAATAATGAAATAGGATCTTGATACTTTCAGTTTTTTTTTCGAACAGTATTACGCCCACTCTGACAATTACACCTACATAAATTGTTTCTCTCCTCTGCCTTCCTTTTGTTCTTATAACGTATTCTGCCGTTATTCGTTGATGAAAAATGACACGAGTCTGTAGTTAAAGGGTCTAATTGCTTCGTTAAAACGAGGATGAAAGATTAGCTAAAATAAAAATTGGAATGTGCCTGACTTTTAAGAAAAAATATTACCGCATTAATGATCCGATACATAGCGAATTATATTAAATATTATTTATAAAACAAAATATCGTCTACCGTTCTAGACATTAATGGGTTTGAAATTATTATAAAACTCCTTCCAAAGAAACTGTGAAAATTAACTGCAAGTCCTTTCCTTGTACTATTCAACAATGACGCATTGTATTTCAGGGACGGTCGAAAAATATCGAATAAGCACTGTATCAAGTTTCTTCTAATATATGGATAAATGTACCCGGAATGTGTTAACAATTGAAATATTGTGTCCAGGAGCACACGTGTTCAGAATACAATACAGTGCGAGTTTATGTCTGTTGTACGTTCGTGCGAGGGCCCTGTCGAAAAATCCTTGAGGCCCTTGGGGCCAGTTTCTTACCTGCACTCTTTTCACTTCGTCCCATATTTTTTATGTTGGCTCGCCTTCGGGGCACTGAGTTTTATTCGATTCATTAGAATTTATATCTTTGTCATAGAACACTTAATGCATTAATTAAAATAAAGTTCTTATAACATTCACAACTATTCCAACAAGAGGATTTTAGCACTAGATTTCTATATTAGTTCTGCTATCCAGTTTTATGATCGTATTATTTACTGTTATAAGAATGAATGTAATCTGTTAATTTATCGCCAACAAAATAAATAAATTAATGAATTCGGGGATATATCCTCTGGTTTATAGGCGGGTCGATCCTCGGTGAGTGGAACATTCGGAATTAGTAGCGGGCGACCTTAGCAGTCCGGGTTGTGATCCTCTTAAGAAACACTTTCTTCCTTTCACCGTCGTCGTTCACTGGGCTATCTTTACGGCGGTCCCGACCACAAGCCTCTGCACCGTCTCATAATTCATCCACTTTAACCGAACAGTGCACTTGTTCGGGACTCATCCTTAATACATATTTTCACAGGTATAATTTGCGGCCAATATTGAACCCCAAGAAGCTTTAATTTTCCTTCCTCTGATACCGTTCTTACTTAAGCTCGTATTCAGCGTAAACTGTTCCAACGCAGTTTGTAGATATTTGTGGGTTATCTTAAGCGGCAGCAGGGTTCCCACCGACTCAGGATCATTGGACGTTGGCAAAAGAAAGGTTTGTCCGCGCGTCCGGGATGCCGCACGGGGTATACGTGTTGTCGGCGGGGGGGCGGTGGCCGAGGCGCCCGCTTTATCTGAGCCGGCCGGCCGGCGTTCATTAGAGCCGCGGCCGACCGTTATCTCGGCAAGGTTCGCCCACAACAGGTTTCCCCTATGGTGATCTCACGCGGGATATTTTAAGATTTCCGCCTTAAGAGCCTCCCCCTTTCTCGCTCACCGAAATAGCATTTTTAGCAGTCCCGGGACCCTATACCTGACCCCAGTGGCATAGGCCTTCAGGTTCCTCAAGCATTTTGTTACGAATATATTCCAATTTCGTAGAATTTCATTACATGTCACGGATGATGTCAAATAGAGCATCATTCCGGTTTAATATATATTATTAATAAGCAGCCAATAAATTCAAATATAATTTGGTTACACATATAAGAAAACATAATTAAGAGAAAGATACAAAATAATTCTTTCAATTCCAGCAGCTACTTAGTCAATTTAGGAAGATTTGAAACGGATTTAAATTTTATGGTTTTGTTCGTTCTCTTCTGACCGTTGACGCACCCAAGTCCTTGGACGTGGATGGAAAGAGGGCCTGCTGGGTGCATCTGTCCCACTTGTAGGCTAATTTACGAGGCAAGCACTCATTGCCTTTTGTGGACAGACCTGCACCACAAAAGTGAATCACAACCCAGGAACTTAAGGTCCAATGCGAAATAGCCACTGGAAATAAAAACGCACTAATATATTGATGTAACTCGAAAATATTGGGCATTGAAGTCGCACCTTTGCGAATGATATGGTACGTTCATTGTATTCGACTTAATTTATAATAAATAATTTAACGGACAGCAATTATTATATAACAGTGTAAAAAATAAATAATAAACTTCTAATAGTATAGTACACGCAGGAAGCTTTATCTTTTTACTCTATTAATCGAAAGTACTGGCGATATTTCACAAGGCCGATAACGTTCCCCAGCCGAGAAGAAACTATCACTTGGGCGATAAGGGTACATCGGCCTTAGGATATTTGTGGTGGGGTCGGGAGTTTGAAACACTATCAACCGTTTGATTTTCTATCTACACTTGCAAATTTGGTGTTAGGACTGCTTGGCACAGTTCAGGTTGTACAGGTTGCGGCTTCCCGTCGACGTCAGTACCATCCCGTTAGGCTTCGTGTCAACACTGTCACTATTCTGTTACTGCGGTGGTGTTTTTGTTGAAATGGTTATACGATTTCCTCATACTACTTTTATTTTTCTTTGGGTTTTCGAATGTGTATTTCCTTTTAAGTTTGTTTTTCTTCTTGGCGATGGGGCTTGCGACTCTTACTTTGGTACTTTGGCCATTATAAAGTTGGAAGGAATCTTATTTTCACCAATTATATGTGAAAATTCAAATTATTTAACTGTTTTCCAAATGTATACTGTTTATCTCATGAGATTATTGCGTTTGTAATATTTGTTCTACATTTTAATTCGGTTTACCATAAACTTTATCGTCCTGCGAATGCAAAAAATGTTCAAATAAAGACTATATTAAGTTCTAACCCGAGATTTACCAACATGAAGTTTTAAATTTATAATATATTGCGATGAAATTCGGCGTCCCCCGAACCGAGGCCCAGGTGTGCCTGATAATAGCTCTGGACTGCTGTCAAATTTTGATAGAAAACCTCAATTCTTGATTAGATAAGATTTCAATAATAAATGCTCTAACTCATGTGCTATGGTCCAAAAAAGGGTCGGTTGGTAGATAACATTGAATTTATCACCCATGTAGGATGGAGAATGTCGAGGAAATAGCTTATTTACGATTCTCGCAGGAGTTGCGAGTCAAAAGAAGCTTATAAGATCGCGGTGAGCGAGGCGCCACTTTGTTGGGATAACAGGAAAGGCAAATCTATTTAGTGGAAGCGACGAGCTTTTTCCTTAAATATGCAAAATCTGCGTGCCGCTAATTGACACGGTATATACAGGCTCCTGTCCAGAATAAATGATGAAGTAGGCCTGTTTTAACGATTGCCTCTCGGGAAACGCGTATTTACAGCTCTATTGTAAATGCGCAATAACATTTCGCGCGATAACAGAAGGAAGTATGAAGTAACATGGGCTGCAAGGAACCCTATCAACTTCAAGATTAATTGCATAATTTAAAAAATAGAAGTATGAATAAAATAATTGACTTTCTCTAACAATTTATTTTATATTGCATTCTTATACCCATATATTTTTTGCGCAATCGTATAGTAACAGTTGTTATAAGTCAAACATCGCCGGTAGGTTCACTACCGGTGGGGTCGGAGAAACATTTATTTTATACATAATTTTGCAATAAAATGTATATTGCATACCGCTAAATTTCGACAGGATTTCTCTACTCCTAGCAAAAGAAATAAAACACCTGACAAACGCTTAGAAATCGATATAGATTGACAAGCATACCGTAATACATTTATTATATGCTTGTCAGCCTGTTGTACATTTTTATCGGATATTTCTCCTATAGATGTTACCATAGTCTTGCTTTATCGGTGACTAAATTCGCGAATGAAATCCAGGTGTCCCACGGGTTTTGTACCAGAAACCGGATGGCTGTGCATATTACCTAGCGTCAACTATAGAGTTACCATAGTTCCGCATTATTGAACGGTGTCTGTAATGGTTCGAACACCCTCGGGTCCGGTAAAAGAGCTAGGGGATACCCGCGCAAGGTGATTATAAGGACCGAACGCTGAGTTGAGGGGACCCCGGTAGGGACGCAACGACGTTTCATAATGGGCCGTGCGCTATCGGCGTTCGGTGCACTGCCCCGGTATCTGGTTTGAGCGGAATGGTATTGGTGGCTGGCGGGGCGGGGGAAGGAGGCTGAGACTGAGGTCACGAGGTAAAGGAGGCTCAGCTCCTAATAAGGCAAAACCTGGTCAACTGACGTCACTCTGTCTCCTTACCTTCCATTTGCCTCTCTATCAATGTCTCCAATTGTCTCTCTCCTCTCTCTCTCTCTCCTCTTTTTGCCCTCTGCACAGAACTCACAGATTTCTTATATACTATAACTGTACAGATTTCAATACTTTCTTAGTTCGACGGTAACGAAAGGGCTTCGTAGGAATCTTTGATAAACATTATATTGATTTAGACTGGTAGACCGAATGAAATTAACGACGATGGATATAGAGGAAATTCTTGACTATAAATCAATGACCGAAATACAAACATGGAGTGTAATCATTATTCCTTCTGTCTGCCATTCGGTGCCAGGTTGATTTGTTACAGTTTGAATTTCTTTACAGATCCCGCGTTCTTCTACAACTCATGAAACGGTTTATGAATGATTAACACAATAGCGTATATCGATGTTCATAGTCGCTTATGTTGAAAGAGGGTTTTAATTTCTGAAGAATTTGTATTCTTCAGAATATATGGTTGCCAGAGGCTAGAACGATGTGGTACGTTGGATGTTGAGTAACGGCTGAGTAATATAAACGGACGGAGGAAGCAGTTTAATCCTTCAGTGTGTGATAAGACAATACAATGAGGAATGCACGTTGCCATTCCTTGAAGGTCATAACCCTTTGGCTGCCAGGTTAAGATCGGTTGTTATATACTCCATGCGATCACTTGTCCTTTTCACTTAGTGGGCATGACAATAACGTTTCGTCATCACTAGGACCCCAAGACAAATTAAAGCAAATCTAATATACCAAGTTCATTTAAACGCACGAGTTTATTAATTAGCGACGGAGTTAAGATGCAGCTGCATATCGGCTGTGCGGCAATTTTTAAGAAAAAACAGTTGGGACGAGAATTAAATTTAATTCACAATTGTTTGAAAGTAGACACACGCTCGTCAGGGGAAAAAGTGTTTGTGGCTATCAATGGAAAGACATTAGGTCCTCGGTATGAGGTCATGAGCGGAATGTTTCCAACACACAACGATTAAGCTTCCTCACAGGCATGACTCCTCTGGGACTGTTCTCCGAACACACTGTCAGACTCTTTTAATAGGCGCTGCCCAATTCCACATCGCTTAATTTGTTCCTTTAAACTGTAATTAACTGCAATTTCGCGTATTACCGCCTGTTATTTTGTTGAAAATTCGTAGAATTCGAAGCGAAAGAAAGAAAATGTTTTAATAGTGTGTCTCTAATTGTTGAGTTTAAAAGTAAATTGAATTGGCACAGAGGCATAATTAGTGTTGAAATGGTTGGAGTTAGGCACTAAATATGTAGAATTTATTAAAAGCATAATTGTATTCACAAATTTATCTGCAAACATACAACTAGTGTATTATGTGTGTAGTGTGGAATATGTTATGAGCACCCATACAAACAATTCATCGATTTATGCAATTTGTCCTCAGATGTCAATGATTCTCGCAGATCTGGCCATTGATTGTTGCAGAACAAATCTTGAACGTATTTAAGACTAGATCAAAATATTGGGTTATCCGTAATTTGTTGTTAGTAAGGCGGCAAATATTCTGTGAATGATTAGATTGTCCAAATCTGAATCGCGTGACAATCAAATGTGTACATTTTTAGAGGAGTTTAAACATGTAATAAGAACAGTCGATAGAAAACCCACGTGTTTCTGTTTACAGCGATAAACAGATAGTAGTCTGATATGTGTGTGAGCGATAGCGTGTAATTGTGAGAGTATTTAAGCTAATATTTGTACTCTATAAGAGTACGAAATAATAATTTTGAGTTCGGTAAATTTTAGTTGAGACGATAAGCGCGCGTTCACGGCTGGGGGTAGGCGCCTGCCTGTCGTTGCCGCTGGCACACTTTTCCTTTAATTGCAAATTTGAATATGAAATGAGTGAATTTCAAGTAAACTCGACGAATTCCAAGAGCACCGCGTTTTTATTTCAAGGCGGTACCGCCTGTTTTGATAACCTCGAATAGTCGTTTTACGAACACCTGCATCGTAAAATATTCGATTCACGGCTTAACTCTTCGCAGGCTAATTTGAGGCTTTCATTTTCAGTAGGTCACAATTTATCGCTCTGCCGGGGACATGTGTCACTGTCTCCTGTTTGGTCGTAGGTTGTATTGAAATTGATTGTTATCTCAATGTGTTGATTGCCCTACAGGTTTAATTATTCTATTGCGTAGTGCAACTTGAATTGTTGTACTGCTTAGGCGTGCCTCGCCTTGATGATTTAGACGAAATGAGATTGTCGATACCCACTAAATTTTGCCTGACTAGATGGAGTGATTCTAAACTATATGCGGGTATAATTTTTGTTTTAAATGACTCTATTGTGAAGCTAAGCATTCTGATTATACAAGGCTTAATTTTGAATATAAAACCCAGAATCTTTAAGTTACCCGTACATAATTGTATTATAGAAACGACAAATGGCATTTCAGATACTTCATGTACGCAACGGGCTCAACATGCTATTGTCAGAATGTAACATTCATGACAGCTCTCGACTTTTGAACATTGTGATATTTTTAAATTGCGCCAGAGGTGTCCGCGAAGGTTATCGTGTGATCTTTTGTTCGCTCACGCTTCTTTTGTCTGGGTGTAGACGGGTTTCAACTTTTCACCGCCACCGACACTAGTTTTTTCCAGAAGTGCTTCGTTGCAAAATAAATACACTCGCTTGTAAACATTGCGACATCGGCCTGGCACTATCACAGTGTATACTTTTATTTATTTATACATTCATATTAATTAACTCGGCGAGAGAACAATTGAATCCAATATGAGTTACTACTTATTATTTATAGTGATGCGATGCAGGATCATATTAGTGGTTACTTTTTTGTAATTCTTCAAAATTCTCTGTAATGTGTTCAAAAGTATTTTAGAATACGACTGATTTGAAAATTGTTTCATAAACCGTTGGATATAGCAATGATGAATGCAAATTTGGTTACCCATAAATGGCCTCGTATCCCATTATGGGCTTCGAGTTCAACTGTTTCTCAAATAATTGAATCGAGGTGCCATTTTTCGGGCTCCTAAAGGCTCGAATCGTTTTGTTACCTTCCCCGTATGAATATAAAACCGAAGCCCAGCTTTGGCATATTATGCTTTTATATTGCTTTCATATGGTCGCTTTCGACTTGCCATAAGGCGCGAACGTTCCGTTACACAGTAGTAAATGGCGGTTCTGCAATATGGTAAACAGCCGGGAAATAAAGAAATCAGCTCTGCCCACGGTTTCACCACAAATGGACAAATCTGCTCCCGGCTCTGTAATTGTCTCTAATGGCTGGCGCTGGCATTAAAAACCCGAGAGCGGCTTGGCACTTGACCAACCTGTAAGTATATGCAAGTTGATATTTCCTGTTTTCGAAAGGTTCAATCCTTCTCGCTGGGTTCCGAACGGTCGTTTATTAATTGTATTGCTTCACGAAGAAACTTAATTAGAATGGGGCGGTACCAAAGTTGATAAATCTTTAAATGCGACTGGCATATCATTATGGGGGTCATTGTTGTGTCCGTGACGCATATCCGATCGCTTGCAATTCTGTTCAGCCGTCCGTTTGAGCTCTGTTGGTTTCGAGAAATAATTCTTAATTTTTGGAGTGCTAAATACCCGATCATTTTAAATGTAAGAGTTTAATGCGCGAAGAAGAAGTGTTTTTTGTTACATGTTTTGGAAAAGTTCGAAATCCGCGCGTTTTTTATATTGAAAGAAATCTGAAAGGTTTTCGCATTTAAGTTTCGTTCTGGAAATTGGAATGGTCTCGTGTTAAAAGCTCTTTTCGTACTCGACGACTTAAGTGAACCGAAGTGACCGTACTCGGTTCAAATTGATATTGGGGCCTGCCCGGGTCTGATCATTTAGCCAAAATGCCCTGGAACATTAAAATGCATTGTTGAAATCCTTCACCCATGTAATTGGACTCCAGGATAATTTTCTGTTCTTATACATAGTGTAGGGTATTGTTATATTCATGACTAAGTTCTATCTATTGTCCTGAGAAATCCACTTTACTTTAATTTGGATTCTCTATTGATACCTGCGTACATAGTTTTGATGAGTGATGATTTTCGATTTCAATATTTCATCCACACATCTAATAAAAAAATAAATCGAGTGGATTGTAGAGCGAGAAATAGGATCGTGGATATGTTCAACGACTAGTTAGTTTAGTTTCAGTCCAAGTACAACAATATATCTTTTTGTATGTTGTAACTTTTCCAACCCCTTGGCGGCGATTACGCAATTTATTTTGCCAGCTTCCCGAAACTCGTAAATAACCACGTGGATCGTAATGTTGGGCCTGTAGGACACTGGCAGGATGTTCACTTATTGACTAGCGATCTTCTAAAGGGGGCTAAAAGGGGTGGGCCTCGTTCCGAAACTCCCCGAAGCCCGCGCCCCCCCGGGATATATTAATAAATACGGGAAGAAAGGTGGGGAGGAACACGCGAGGGAGTCAATCCACTATGATTGTTTCATTCCTATTATGGACTCCACCCCCTCTTCCACTTTGTTCTGTAATACCTGCCTTGTGTCCCTCACAACAGAGCCCCCTGTAAATCAAACGAAGTAATTAACATATTTACTTAATGGCGAAAATCGGAATCAAACATCAGCAATGTTATAATTCAGGAAAACATAAGAAATTGTTAAGTTGATAATGCGCAAATTGTATATTACAATTACTATTGACTCATCTATCATCTGCATTCTCTTATTTAGTATTATGTTTGTCACAGCTCAATCATTACTTGTCGCACAACTATTTTATCTTTTAATTAGGTACCATTTAATTCTAGTTTTATATATGGTCTCAATTACACTTCGGTATAATGCGGTTGAAGTATACTCGTGTATTAATATGTACACTTAATTGTACGAGAGTTATTACAAGAAGGAAAACGGATGAACGCTATTGCGTGCAGGCCTCCTTGCCCGGCGATTATGCTACTGTCATTACCGAGTACAGCCTGGAGGGTTCAAAGCCTTTATTTACGATAGGGGCGTGAACTCGAGGTTCGTGATTCGTACAAGGCCTCCCGCCAACTCTATTCGTGCCTGATTTCGTATCGAATTCACGCCCCACCAGTAAATGAATACAGTCTTTAATACAGAATAATGTTACTTCTCACATATTAAGGATTCGAGTACCGTTATTAACTATCTACTTTGTACTGCCACATAGTGGTGCAGTTTAATGTTTCCCCGTGGAATATTTCTGGGGACATTTATTGTACATTCACATGACCCATCTGTGACATTATTTTCTAAGTGGGTATTTTTATGATCGATGAATATAATAGATGATAACATATGACATAACTGTTAAACAGTGTATACAATATATAATGGCGAACGTATCAAAAATAGTTATAACATTTAAAAAATGTGTTATCTGGAGGCGTTGAAACAATGTTATTAATTAATTAATTAATATTAATAATTCTTGTAACACCTTTCTATATGACGTGAAATAAATGATGGAAAATGCCGATATATATCATCAATATTTAATTTCTCTGAAACTGTAGCCCATGGGATATTTAATACCTGAGAGCATTTTATATTTCATATATTGCTTATATCTAAAGTGGTATGATCTGCAAGTGGTGAACCCATATTTTGAACCCATCTCTGAGATTGGTTTGAAGTGCCGCGAGTCCAATTTTGATTTTGTACCGTGGAAAATTAATTCAACAACGGTTTTTGTAACAGTTCGGCGAATTAAGTCCAAAACAACGGGCAAACGGTCTGTGCAATTTGGCTAATTTATATTCGAACGAAATAGCGGTCCTCCGCTTACCGAATGCAGACTGTGTGCCCCGCGGAGGGTCACTGGGTCCTCCCACTCTCCAAGGACACTCCTTCTTGCGGGAATTTAATTGTTGGACATTGTCCAAACTCGGACGGGCCTGAAAGGTAAATCATTACTGAGAAATGAAACGAAGAACATCGTGTCCACGTTCTTCTTGACATCGGTAACTTTCTAACATTTATTTATCTTCTACCTAAACAGTTCTAAATCGGAAGGAAATTGTTGACGTTCCTATATGCATACGCTTTTAGGATGTACATTTACTATAGTTTTTATTTAAAATTGAAATTCCAAGTCATAGTATTTGGACATTATTATCAGATTTTGTAGATTGAACAGATGCTGTGAAGCCATATAAACGTTCCAGTTATGCGTAATAGAATGCTCTCTTGTTATTCCTGACTTTCGTTATTACAAACATTTATTATTCCTAACAAATCTATATTTACTTTTGTTATTGCTCACATTTCATAAAAAAAAGGCTATTTGGTATTCCAAATATTTTTTCCCAGGTTTTAAATATTTTCGGAAATCAATGGGTTGTGAATGGGGGTCGGTCGGTCCTTATATGGGCCCTATATTACGGAGTCTGGAAACATTAAGAGCGAACATTAAAAGTGTTAATGGCTCGGTGTTGTTATAAATGAAGCAAGAGCCGTTTTGGCCGAGGGCAACCTCTCTTGTGCAATTGTACTTTTGAGTTCAACGTTTAAAATTCCTTTTTACCCCTGCAGGTGTTGAAAACAATACTGCCTCTGTCTCGCCTACGAGGCCCTAAAAACGTTAAATTATTTATTCATGAACCGAAAGGTGTAATTAGAATCATTCTGGGTGTGAAAGGTTTTAAGAGGTTGACTAATGGTGTTTCTTCTTATGTGAGCCGGGAGCGTGTGCGTTCGTCGCCCAGAGAGCAACCTCTGCCAAACGAAAATTAACCACTTTCATTTTCTTCGCCACAACACCTTTTAAAAACTTGAAAAAAACTCAAAGTAGAAGTATGAGCAACGAGTTTTAACCTTTAACTATAGAAAATGAATATGAATCAAATTAATTACTGTGGAAGAAGAAACTAGACAAAATAACAGAAAATGAGTTCGGAATCACATAATTGCTTTTGATAGAAGTAACATGAGCAATTTCACGACTGATTGATAGCATAAATGAGACAAGTAACATCAGACCTTCAGCACGAAGAATCACTCTCAATTCAGGAATTGACAGTTTAAGTCTAACGCCAACAATCAATCAAATGTCTTGCGAACCTATGCGTTCGAAGGCATTGTACCTTTTTAATCTCAAGACATTAGACTTTTCAATTTGACTAATTTGTTGGAAATTTGTTCGTAATCCCTCACATGTCGCTAATTTGGACAAAACATACGCATGAAGAGAAACAAGGGTTTCCATTAAATTCTACAATTTAAACCATCTCGAATGGTTTGTGTTTTTATTATTATTGTAAGTTATCATTAAATAGAACTCATGGGAAATTACCATATATGCCAATGGGTGTTTTATTCCTGCCTGTAATAAAAAATAATACAAAATGGAAATGTATTAGTATATATCTTGCGTTTGAATACATAGCGTATGCCTGTTGGGCCACTGGCTCAGCCTAGTTCAGCCTCCGCGTTAACCCGTTTTGTGACTCACTTGATCAGCACTCGATGCGTACCCCTGGCCCCATGATGTTCGATACACCAATGGATTAAGCACAACAACTGTAGGTAACTCAATTACCGTGAAATAATAATCGTTGGGGTACTCAATATTCACTGGGGAATCAGTTCATGTGTATAAATGAATCATCCGTGCCCAGAATTGGATTTTTATTTCGCTAATTGCTTCATTAATAATTTATCTGATTTATGTTTTCATTTACTCGGTAGAATTAAACAGTGGCAACCGTATGGAGCAGGTATTTACAAAATAAATTGTCTGTTACTAAACCGTAATAAAACTGTAGTACAGGATGAAATTAGGAAGTAAGCTGCAATCTCTAATAACAGAAACATTTCCAAATTCGTTATTTGTAGTTTATGGGTATTTACTTATACTTTCCTATTTTATTCAAATACAAATGTAGCAATAAAGTCAGAAAAAATCAGGATTGCGAGGATAATCTTTTACTATAATTCATAGCTGGAATGTATTCGAGGGTATATTTGGCATCGCAAAATTGCCACTGCTTAGTTTTTTATTCATGCCGACGTTTTCATTTTCAAACCCGCGGCGCACTTATCTGAAAAGGCCACTACTACGGTATTCAATTTCTCGGGGCTAAACGAATAACTGATCCTCACCGGCGCTGAGGGACCGAGCTCTTGAACAAACTCGAGAAAAAAAGGAACTGAGGAAAAAAAATAGACACAGAATTTAGATTATAAAATACGAATTGGGTGATTGAATTTCAACTGTACGCTTTTGAAAGAATTTAATCGCATTCGAAATAAAAAGGTCGGCCTTGAAGGCGTCCCCGGTGTTGAAAAAGAGGTCGAAGATAATGGTCCCGTGCGTTTATTTCTGTGTGGTTTTTTCTGCCTCCGATGACGTTGTGCCACCAACGCCGGGCGGGTCGGCACTAAATATTGCCACTTCTTTATTCCATTGTAACACTCGGTGCTCGTACCAGGGCCTAAACCGCGTGCCCAGATCCACTGTTTGGCAACAGTTTGGCTTTCAGGGCAAACTATTCAAGCCCGAGTCCTTCCAGCTTATTAATAACGGTCCTTCGTCAGCGTTCACTCTGAGCTTCTGGATCCACGGGGTATCCATCAGGTCACGGGCACTGGAATCACAAAACATTAATGAGATTTACTTAGAGATTTTACTAGCATGTAGATGAATTCTGTAGTACCATTTACTACTAGTTTTGGCACGAGTTTGGCAATGCAGAATTATATATTGACCTCGCATTTCCATTTATTATATAAATGTGTCGGATAAATTAAAGTAATTTCAGTATAGCTATAGTGATATTTTAGATTTGTATAAGGTTTACTATCTGAGGGTTTAATCGTTACTCTCGGGGCCGCTAACATAAAGGTGCCTGAATTTCATCAGCACCTGCGTGACTTGAAGCAATAAAGCCGAATTAATAATGATTTCCATTTAGTCCGTTAATACATCTTGTGCTCTGTCTCTATGTATGTCCCTTCTGTTATGAAAATACGACGATTTTTTGTTAAATTTTTACATACAAGTCGCTTAAGAACCTCAGTTAATTTGTTGTACAAAGTTTTGTTGTACAGAAAGGAAAGGAATTCAAGAAAATATTTCAACCATAAACATTTTTATCTATACCTTTAGAAAACATTTACATGCCTGCGTACATGTTCACGTCATCTACACTCATTGTCTTGGAAACAATGCAGAATTTAAATTTTAAAACACAATCTCGAAGGAGTGCTATTCGAGCTCCTCTGCAGTAAAGTTTCATAGGGAAGTAATATAAATGGAAAATAGAAATCAACTATTCCCCCCTGGGCTTAGTGAGAGTGTGTGGAATGAGCCGGATCGACGCCCACGCGGCGGCCTGCGCCGACCTTGCACATATTTCAGCCACTGATTCACCCCAACCAAAGATCCTCAATAACCCTTAATCTGGGGATCCTCTCCTCTATCGAGATTGGTCTATTCCAGTACCGGTAATATACAGCGTTTCCGTTGTCGCCGAAGCGACAAGTTAACCAATAATACTAACTTGTTTTGCTGGTTACGATTCTTGACCTACATACATTCTCACAATATTTAACTCCCCACACATTCAGTATGTGGCATAATAATTTCTGTTCTACTTTGGTTTTAACTTTTTGATGGAGAAATGAACCTATTTCTTGAGTGGGACGAAAGTAATTCGCCTATCGAAATACCTAGCCCGAATGGTAAGTCCTTTGAAAGCGTTCCTTCGGTTAGTGTTTGCAAGTTTGTAATTGCAAATAAATATTTCCAGTAATATTCTAGGAAGAAATGCGCGGCATTTTTTTAATCGCTGACACCGACTCCTTTTCAGACTTTCTCGGCTGCCAGGAAAGGCCATTAGCATCTTTAATAGTACTTATGAAGTGACCCCTTGCGTAGCATTGGAATGAATCTTCTGCTTAGTTAAGTGGTGCTTACTGTGGGAAGTGGGTGGCCAAGATTCAAACTCCCTCATTCCATAAATTCAGATTCCCAGAGATATTCCTACGTACGTGGGATATAAAACAACGCTGGAAATTGGTTATTAATAATATTGTTCGTGAGAATCGAAAAAGAATAGTATGAAACAAATGATTTATTGCCAATTTGTCTTAATAGCTATTTAATAACCATTTAATTTCAAAATTATATAATTTCCAAAATCAGGTAGTATTCAGTTAGTATTGAATATTAAAAATGAACATGTGTATACTGTTGATATAATTATTTTTCACTTAATTTGAAAAATACCTTCGTGTGATCATTTTGCGGAATTCAACCTTGTATTATCGATGTAGTTTTTTCTATCGGTACCTTTACATATATTACTTTCAGTCCTCATAATTGAAGCCGTTGTCCTTCAAAAGCATTGGCACTTCAGGTGAGGAAAACCGAGCTCTTACGTAAATAATATCTTCATTAATACCTGTTTAAGATCTTTTAGGTCTAAGAAATGCGGTGGACTGAATTACGGAGGATATTTTTGCATTTTTCTTATTGGAATTTTTTCTTGAAAATAATGACTCCATAGAAATTGACCATTACATAGTGCTAATCACTTCACCTATATATGTGTACACTCGTAATGAGCTTACTGATTGCAATTAAACGCTTAGGGTTCTCGCCAACTTCAGTAGCTTGTGCGATTTACGACCGGTCTCATTGGGATGGTTTCTTGACTTTTTGGAATGCAACGGTTAATTTTTACGGTTAAAGATCGTTCATTGTGTATCGATCTTGAGCTTTTTATTCGCTATTTTGATAAATCGTTCCACCCTTATTGTAACGCGATAACAAAGGATCAGCATTGTTCTCGTGTCCGTGCCAATAAACGGCGTTATAGAATCTTGCCCTCCCGCTGAGAGTTATAAATGTTTGTCGGGTGACCGGTCCCAGATGTCTGGCCTTATGTAAATTTTAAACGGGTTAACGAGAGGATTTTGCCGCGTGGGAGTGGCAGACCGGGCGGGGAGCGCCCACTGCCATCACTATCAGCGGAAATACTTTGCGCAATTTATTCCAACAATTAAATGAAATAGTCATTCGTTCTTGCGGAAAAACTAACTTTCCTCCGGAAAATTTAAGTTGACATTCCAAATTCAGAAAAACTCATTTCCGTGTGTTAGTCGGACATTATGACCGACCAGATAAATAATTAACTATAAGATAAATGAAAACTACATAGGTGAATGTAAAGTTAGGCGTGTGGTAATTTTTCTGAAGTCAAAGAAGAGTGCGAAATCGTAACAGCTCACTGGACGAATTGTATTACCGACTTAAACGGAACCCGTACTTTCGCTAAATAAGGCTAGATAGGGCTTTCGTGCGTTCCGTGAAGGGTACTTGACGCTAGGAACGAGTCGTAGAATGTCGGTGGGAACGGGATTGGTCCGAGCGGCCGGAATAATGACCGGGCTCAAATTATAGTTCTACACCGGGTTTGGAGGCCTCGGCCGGCCACCAATTGAGCCGTCGTCGACACCGCTTTTCCTCGTCTTCCCCTCTTCAGCTCTCCTTTTACCTTCCCGCATAGGCGGGCGAGCCTCTTAAACGGTGCTGCCAACAGCGCAGAGGTCATGAGGGTCTTCGCCCAAACGCCAGTCCCTTTGCGAAGTGCGACGGCCCGTGAAGTATTTATTGGTTATAGAGTCGGTAATCAGCGACTGGAGTCCCGTGAAGGAGTCCCGACTGACAAAGGCATTTTCCTATGGCAGGGTTCGCCCACAGTACCATTGAGTCTGAAACACCTAAGAGATTTCTTGTGTTTTATTTATATGTCCTGATGTTCAGATTTTTTATTTAGTCGTTCTGCGTTTATTTCTTTGTTACCATGAAAGAATGCGCGAATTTCGTATTATTCACGTACGGTGCAATCCATCCGGAGTGTTGTCAATCAGGATGGTTCATCGGTATACGAAATATATATCGGCCGAAACGTTTCAGTGTTACTATTATTTTTGTAATTATACTAAATGTTGTCGTATTTATTTATTTTTGCTTGTGTTTCCTAACCTGTACTCGAGAAGCCTAACAATGCGTGATTACTATATTCCGTCCAGGTCCCATGATAGTACCAGGTGTCCCACCGTCCATGGCGTAACACGGCGTAGCGGGTAGCCGGCCTTGGGCGAAGTGCATAAACGTACCCGACGCTAATCTGAATAAATCTGTCGTAAACCGACGAGCATAATTACAGTCTTCTCATTATTTTGGAATATTCTATACGGAGATATCAATTACAGCGTTCAGCGAATACAAATTGGGTATATAATCGAAAAATACCGTTTCAAAACGTGGACAGTAATAATTCATAATATCGTATGCGCGCGTGTTCGTGTATGAGTGTAATATTGACAACTGGACTATATTCTTTATTACATACTATGTGTTCGTAATTTGCATTTGTATGCCAGTGAGTTTTATCTCCGGAATTACAGACGTTCATAGTTTGCATTTCCTGAAATTCTGATATCGCATCCTGCTTCCCCCAGCTAATTCGAAACACATATTGCATCATTATTTTTTTAGCGCAAAGTGATTCTCTTCGTACGTAAAATCCGCTTCAGGCATTCGTCCGTATAAACATAATTAAGTTTATATATTCATTATTGTTACTTATAAATTGAGATTATAGTAAGAATATTATTGCGACGGGAGGTAATGGGGATTCTGGATGAAGCCAGAATAGTTCCGCAGGACAATTAGGTGCATTTTGATGATTCAATAAAACTGTCTGAAATTAACAACCACTGAAGGGCTTCTCAAACAGCAGCGCTCCGGGCATTAGAAGTCTTCTTCAGATTTTGAGCAAGGGTCGCTAGAAAATAAGACGGGCGCATCTCAATATTTCGACGCGCGCTACTGTTAATCGATCAACAGAGGGAGAATAGCGTTACACGAAATATTGCATCAATAATAAAACGTGTGAATTAAGGTATTCCGTACCGTGG
Source organism: Lethocerus indicus (assembly GCA_019843655.1). Taxonomy (NCBI): domain Eukaryota; kingdom Metazoa; phylum Arthropoda; class Insecta; order Hemiptera; family Belostomatidae; genus Lethocerus; species Lethocerus indicus. The sequence continues at coordinate 8,889,225 of JACDQD010000103.1, read as the reverse complement.
AAACGATTAAAGAAATATGAATATTTGCCTCGGAACTTTCGGAACAACTTTCAAATAATAGGATAAATTTGTTCTATGGCGTAATTCAAGATAGTTATGAAGTCGGGTGGTTACTTTCGCCCTAAAATGGCCTATTTAGGCCTCTCTCTGTTGTCGTTAACATTCCCTTATTAATATCAAGAGTGAGAGGGGTACTTAAGCATTTTGACTGCTGAACAAACAACCTGTCGGCACTGTATTATTAAGTGCATACGATGACCGAACTTCCGAAAGCACGAGCGCCATACGTCCGAATTAATATAATGACGAAAACCGAATATCGCAAGAGTGATGATTATTATGTCTCTATTTTAATTATTTCGGTAACAATGGTATACGAACATTTTAATTTAGAGCGTCGCATGTATAAACTAATTGACAATCGTCATTTGAAAAAAGCCGGTCGTTTTGAGGAAAGCCATTATAGTTGATTGCAAAATTGTCCGTCGGAACTCAAGAATCCATAAGCGGGTCTGAAATTTTGTTTCGGGCCGGTCACGTCGTTCCGAAGCTTCATTGAAAAGGTGACCGACTCTAATACGGATCAATTGCCGGCCTAATAGAAGTGAGTCCGGGACCATTTTAGAGCGTGCGTCAGAGGTTTCAGGAGCGAGGCGGCGGTGACAGCGGTGGAAGACCCGCGGGCGTTATCGGCAGGTCTCTCCCCCCGACGACGAGTGTCAAATACCGCGGTCCCGGGCACAAAGGCGCGTTATCAAGCCAAGGCGGCTTCGGCATTGCTTCTGGGAGCAACGCGCTTCCGCCCTGTCTCCTCTCTACAACTGACCGTTTCGATAATGCTTCAATACGGGACCGATTCGTAATGTACTTTACCCCATTACTAATGGATTCGTATTTGCGATGGCGCAAAGATATCAAACTGTACTTATAATGAGTGCATTAGATCTACTGAGTTGTTTTTAGTTCAATCTTTTCTGAGTGGCTACAGAATAAATTTGATATTCTTCTTCATTAGCTGTCGGTTTCCCCCCGCCAATCTTCTTTAGGGACACCCTTCCTCTTATCCGAGCAATGCGCCCGATATCTACCCCGTCCCTTTAGAGTAAGGGGGCTCAAATTTTTTAAATTCCAATTTACGATTTTAACGCCTCGACACTTCGTAATCCCTAGTTCTAGTTTTATTTAATACGATTTAAAAAATTTAAATCCCATTTAGAAGGATTCATATAGTTTCATGATTATTAGTTGACTGACGATATAAATAATTAAAACGTATTTGTATTGTATGGTGGTAACCAATTGTTCAGGAACAGATTACCTAACTGAAATTTAGCGAGTTTAGGGAGTTAATGAGCCCCATTCGTTTAATCGGTTTAAATTTGCATTTGAAGGGATTCCGTTGCCGGCGATAGAGGTCCATAATAGACCAACATTCCCGATTATACATGTAAAATGTATAATTAAGCCCCGGTATCTAGGTGTATAAATGTAGAAAGGCTCGCTGTGTATTAACCGACATTTGCGCATTGTGTGCAATAACCTGTGTACGTTTAAAGAAAACAAATGTATTTGTAAATTGGTCGCAATTTTGAATTAATTTCTAATTAATTACTAAAAGTTGAGACAGAAAAACGGGCAAATCGAAAAGTACAAATAATAAAATTTCTCTCGTAATAAATTTGTCATCACCATCGCCCTTAACATTTCGTCAGTAAATTAGTTAGTCACCTGCGCATGTCGGTTGTCATTTGCTTAGTAATTTTCTACCCGAATATAATTGTCCTGTAATGAGAACTAAATATAATTTAAGATATAAGGCTCGAAATTACTTTCTTGTTTGGCCTCGGTTCGTTGGGATTAATTGGACTTTACATAGCAAAGTTTATAAAAGCGACTTTCAGTGAATCGCGGCCCATCTAAAACAAGAAAAAACGTTCGTGTCTTATCGTTTCTATGAAATATAAGAAAGGGTAGGACAATGGGTACAGATGGAAAGAGGGAGTAAAGGCGTTTCAGAGATTGTGCTTATATTAGCAGCCGTTGCTTTGAGTTGGGTCGCATAGAGGGTTCGTGTCAGATGGGAAAGAAAGCCTTCATTAATCTTTTACGATTTGAACGATTGCACAGGCGGTCGGTAGGGGCGTCGTGACGTCTCTCGTGACGTCATTACCGTCGCTGCGTCTTCACCAAGAACTTATCTTAAGCTGAAATTCTACAGTTTTTGAGGAAGATTGTTGTCTTCCGAGTGGAATTAATGGACATCTGTATTATAATACAAGCAGTTTAATAGTTTTGTCTTACTAACCTACTGACGCCGTGGCGAAATAAAAATATAACACAAGCAACTCAACTATTAGAGAAAGGAAATGGCAGGACTGTCGCTATAGTTTTTGACGTACAGAGTTTTAGACTTTAGACGGGTTTATCTCTTGTCGATTGTGATGCCCCCGTGGGCAACTGGGATCGAGGGATCCGAGGGTAATTATCGCCGATATGAAAAATTTATATTCTCAGACGGTTTTTACAATTGCATTTTAAATTAGTACACCTGTAAACGTATTCGCGCCGCTTATAGAGTAAATATGCCGGTGTTTACCGGCATCTGTTGAGTAGAGGCAGTCGCCCACTCGGACTGTTGCCAAAGAGCCTTAATCTGGCTTAGGGCTCCGGTGATGGACTTGAGGCTACCCACGTGCTCTCTCTCTCTCTCTCTCTCTCTCTCTCTCTCTCTCTCTCTCTTCAAACACTGTAAATTACCCAGCATAATGCATTCGTCGGAATGGAATAATTTAATGCGGTGCCAAACGGGCAGGGACGAACGGCCGTCCTGAAGATCGTAAAGTACCCTCCCGTTGGTAAGAGTTCGATTTCGGCTCATTAGTATATTAGGAGTCTCCTATCCTTGCATTTATACGGCTCTCGGTATTTTACTGGGCCTAATGTGTCCAAGGTTAGATGGATGTCGTCTACCGGTATATATGAATCATGTATGCTATAATATAGTAGCAGAATATGTTGAGTTTTCACTGCGTTTACCATTATGTCTTATACGTCGTCATTTGTAGCTTATTATGTGTTGAAGTACTGCATACGGAATGTTTGCAAATCTGATTTTGTTCTCTGATGTTTCATTTATTTTTTTCTACTAGCCTAACAACAAAATTGGGGTAATAAATATGTATGGTACATATAATATAAATGTATAGAAGATATAGAATATTTAATATATTTTGATGCATTTGATTGATCCCGTATAGAGCGGGATACCATGCTTAGCATTCGTTGTACGTTCTCTTGTTTCGTGCGTGGAATATCGCACGCTGCTCTCGAATCTGTATTTCCATGAATTTACCGACGTTTATTTCTTCGAAAACGTACACGGAATGTATGATAGCAACTATTCTTGAATGCTGCATTCTGCGTGAATTACCACGCAGGAAGTTCGCATTCACCATTCCGCCTCTTTTCCCAAATACACATAATAATACCTTCCATTATGCTATTTATTTATAATACCAATTGAATTAAATTGAAATAATATTATTTCACACTGCCATAGAGAGTCCTTTGCTAACCGTGTTTATAAAAGCAGATTTCCCCATTAGATTCAGCCGGCTACTCCTTGATGCCCTTGTGCCATTTTATCTGTATATGTGTATTTTGTATAATCTACGTCGGCAACTTTCTTCTTTTTGCCATGGTATTGGGGGTAAATCTTAAATTTATTCAGTAATTGAAAAACTGATTTGGGCGAGGCAAAATTCGGGCAAATCCATATTGGGAAAATACTGGCCTGTAAAATTTAACTCCGTTTTTATGACGATGTGACGAAATAAAATCGAAATTCATAAGCTTCCAGTTACCTAATCGGTTCTACTTTATTTTTTGTAATAATTGCTCCTCTACTCAATGTATTTGATTTAATAAATTTAAAAGGTTTCAAAATTTTCCTTTGCTAATTGCTTTGCAGCACTTTCCCTATATTTCTTACTAAATCTATTTTCCTTCTAATCCCAGCCTTATAAACAACGAGTATTAATAATTGACTGCTATAATTAAAGAATACTCCGTTGGTAGTTATGGATCGCATTTCACGTTTTATCTTCGTTGAGACGTGTGCCCGGGGGGGGGGAGTACTGTGATATAAGGACTGTGATTGGACTAACCTAATATTCTAAGTGAAGGAATCTAAGAAACTAATTTGGTTAAAAAGTCTAAATGATGTTCGAATTAATATTATTAAGATGTATTGGAGATTAACTATCTCCGAAGTGAAGGGGGTCAAAAGAGGTCCACATAAGGGTGGTTATCAAATCATCCAGTTGAAAGGTTATTTCACTTCTAGTGTTTTTGTTTTCAATGTTCCCAGTTTTGTCGCCCGGTTTTTCTTCTGGGACTACCGCCAGAAGTTTTTTCTAGCAATGACGACTGGAGCTTGGCCCAGGGCGACGGGCACTTAGCTCTAATTCATGCATCCGTCCCGAGCATCCTGACCTGACATCATCCTCCGACTCTCGCTGTCTTTCACGCCGCCTATTTAACACTTAACGTCGTCTCATCGATCCCGGCCGTCGTTTGTGCACTTGTGAATTCTAACTAAACGCCGCGGGTTCAGACGATGAGTCCTTAAAGTAAATTTTGACTGGATCGAAGGTATTTGTTTGGCGGTCTACAAGGGTAGGAGAAATCACCTCAGAACTCACCATCACCAGTAGTGTATTTAGTTAGGTGTACGTCCGGATAATGGAAGTATGGTTTTGTTTCGGTTCGCGATACTGTTACTGCCCACATATAAAACAAAGGAGGGGAGTCAGCCAGTATAGTATAATGCATGGGTCGTTATTGTAATTTATTCAATGTCGTCATAATTGTACCTGTCTGTAGTATAAACGAATCATAGATTTGACTGAAAATGAGCGGCTGGCTTGTTACAGACACCGTTAACAGAATAACGACGATGTCGAGTTAAGCTCTCTGGTAGAGATACTTAGATCATTCAAATTGAGCGAACCCTTTCATCCGTATCGATGCGAAACGTAGGCAAGTTCGATGATTAAACCTGGCATTCCTTTCCGGCCATTCAGTGCGTCACCGTCGGGCGACGCGGGTATCAACTACAGTGCTGATATTATACTCAATTCACTCACGACAATATCTCGAAATAAATTGTACGATGATTTTATTCGTGAAATTTTTATTCATTTTGGTTGTTTTTGATGAAATAGAGGGAGTATGTATTTTAATTTCATCTCTTTCCCAAATCTGGTCATATGGTTTGTTTGGTGGTTCGCCAGAATTTTGAATACCAATATCCTCTCCATCTTTTATCTCCACTTCCCGGTTTTGTCTAATGGACTTTTCGCTATCTTCATGCGTACCGTTAGTATGAAACGATGACCTTGCATCTTTGCTGTGCGCGATATGACATATGACCCGGTTTCGGCTTTAGACTCTCATCAACATTGTCTCTTGTACAATGATAGACATACTTAGACAAACGGCGTAAAGCCTGGGTTCTAAACGGTTGTGATTTCAATATAAAATATTTTATATTTCTAACCCTGGTTTAAAAACAACCGGTTTTTCGTTTGAATTTAAATTTCCCGGAAAATGAAACGGGATGAATGTGTGCCTACCCCTAGCGGCAGTTGAATTACCGCAGGGTCATTTCATGTTTGAACTTCCTGCTTTGTCTGCAACCGCTTACGAAACCGTTATTAGACTTTCTAGAATATTAATGCGCCTCGCCATGCTTACACCGTATGCACGGTTCCTTACAAGTGCACCTACCTGTGGAATTCGTGCATCATGCTTGAAAGTAGTCATCAATTCATACATGCGATGATTGCAGATTATTAAATTTATGACTGCATTAAATTGATGTGGTTATTGGTAATTGCGGGTGGCAGTCAATTAGAATTGGTAACTATAACAAAAAATGCGTTAGAATAGAATGTACTGGAGCTCTTTTAATCGGTTGAAATTTCCAATTGAAGGAAAATCGGTCGGCCACCGTTAAATCGAAATGGGGGCCTTTACGCCGAGTAATTGCAAATTTCATCTGATTAAAAGAGTGGATGTCGAGTGTACTCATGAAATTTCAGTTCAATTGGTTAGTCGGGTCCTCAACAACTGCTTCCCGTCCAAAGTTCAATTGTAAGACTGCTAAATAATTATTTATATCTTAATTTACATTAATACATGAGGAACTCTTCATTCTAAATTTATACTGCGAAATATTATAATCATCCCTGTTTCCTATCATACTGCCGGCTCCTGTATTAGTCGCTTATGCAGTTCTGTTCTCGTAAATGATGATTATTTACTGAAAATGGAGAAGGCTGTAATAAATATTTGTGTAGAGATTCCCAATTGAAAACTATAGAAGGACCGACGCGCTATCTGTGTGTTAATCTTGTTCGGCATGCCTTTTAACCAGATCTCAGTGGAAACATTATATCTGACATTTGTACGACGGGAGCTGTAGCTCTTTCGATAAGATTAGCCCTGACAATATTTGTTAAAATGCCAGGTGAAGCCCACGGGCATTCAACCCGATCCGATAAAGTCTCCATTAACCCAATGTGAATATTTTTCAAGTTAATCTTCTTCAGCCGGCTTAGGAGTAAATGCTACAGGAAAAAACTTGTAGGGGCCGTTCATATTTTTTGGACAACATATAATTATTCTCTAAACTGGCATAATAATCATTACCGCGCAATATAAAATGTTCACATTACTTTTATGATATTCTGTCTTTACCTTTTGATTTATCCCCACGTGTGTCGATAGCTGATGGAGCACTATCATTGGTCTCTTACTGTAACAGTAAATGCTTAGTAATATATTAATTGTAACCCTCTCCATCCAGCGTCTTTTTCTATTTGCGGCATGAATCCATCTGAAAATGGGAACGGTTATTACGACAACATAATAAGGTAGTTTCAACTTAATTGACATTCGATCTCTGACGTGACCTTTATGCATTGTTTCTATCATTTCTCATGGGCCCCGATATCCCCGAGAACATGATCGCAGTTCGACTGCGGGCTTCCGAGGATGAAAGGGATATTTTAGCTCAAAGCAGTGGGCGTGAGCATTTCCGGTGAACAAAAGGTGCACTTGGGTTACATCGCGGAAAGGGTTACACAGTTGCAAGCATGGTCGCGCGGTACCCGCTCTTATTGTTCCAAATGTATTCATATTAATTCTAAAAACTCTTAGGTAAGTCAGTTCCAACGGAACCAAGTGCTCATCTACCGGAATATCCGGAAAGGAATTCTGGGGGCTCCGCTGAACAAACAACGTAAGATACGTTTCCTTCCGATCATAGAATTGGCAAACAATGACTCACTATCCGTATACAACACTCTCTCAAAATATGCCACTCTTCATTAACACCTAGGAGAATAGAAACATGTTTTAACTGTACATCATTAAAGCGGAGAGTAACGGTTTGACTGGAAACAACTCAGTATGTCGCAGAAAACGATTTAGGTTGTACTTCATAAAGGTTTTAATACATTACACATACCCGAATTATTCCCGGACAGGACGCGTATCTTCAGTTCGTGAAGATTTGAACGACGTTCATTGTAATATTTCGCGATATTATTTTTCATTTTTTAGCTTAGTCACAAGTGTGTGAATATACTCGGTGCTGTCTTTATAAATGTATCTTGACAAATGATGTGGCACCTAATTAGGCCATGTAAAAAACGGCGAAGGAAAATGATAAGGCAATATTGAAAACAATTTCAGGTTATTGTCAATCATGTCTAGATTATTACGTTGGGGAACTTTTTTTTCAATGCTATGTCACATTGAAGCTATTTTGTACTAGGTTGAGAAGTTAAAATTTCCCTATATTGGTGGAGAACGAGCCCACACTTAAAGAACATATATAATATTAATTATATTACAAGTTAACTATTATGAATAAAATAATTTAGGCAACCTCCCTATTTTATGTTCGTTCAGCTTTTTCCTTTATTTGGATACGACCTTTTGTGGACGCCGTTTTTGGCATGAACTTTATCAGGTACCTTAATACGGCAGAAAGTTTTTCAACCGAGCTGTCATTGGGTAAATTTCAGAAGAGATCGGTCGGTTTAACTCTACGAGGACCCGAGTTAATCTGATCTTGTAAGGGCACCTGGTGAAGTATAAAGGACTTGGAAAGGGAAAAATCGTTTGTATCCTTTGTTGACCTGGATAGGTTTAACAAAATAAAAATGTTACTTTAATATGTAGAGTGTATGAACAAAATTTAAAGGTCATTTTACATGTATAGGTTCTGGGGTAGGCCATTAGATTTCAAATAATTTAAGAAAAATAGCTGAATATGTGTGAACATACTTTTTTCATTAGTGGGTGCTAATGAAACTGTTGCTAGCGTTTTATTGGCCATCAGAGTGGAAAATACACAGGCTAAAACCCTGCACTCCCTGGATTTGGGGCTATGAAGTGCCCCTTCCCAAAAAAGGGGCCATATTTTTAAATATTAAAGTTCCGAGATTGGTTTTAATTTTGGAAGTTCATATCTTATTTATGAGGTTTCATTCTGTTCTCCATTGAAACCAAGTATTCTTTACCTGTGGCCATTCATATACACCTTCAATTTCTAGCTGAAAGTTTACTGAGAAAAATCCTGGTATTCTGATTTTCAGGCTATTTATTCTTACATTTCATTAGTAGTATGTAATAATTTAAACAGATATAAATGTAGTTTTGGGGAAACTATAAAAAACACATCACTCAATTATAAGTTAAATTGATATTTAATATGTACTCATTTTAATAAAATAAAAAATCTGACACATGACATAGGCAATAGGCACATTACAGTCCATCTTGGTAAATCCAAGAATGTCACTCTGTGGATAGTTTCATTCAGTAGCAATTAAAATTACAGCCAAGTATTAACTGAGTGCAACGGAAAATGATAACAATTGAGAGAAACAATTATTGTAAATGTTATCAGAAGACAAATAAGATAATAATAATAACCTTTATGTGTAATACTTTGATGCCAGATTTTGTAAAAATGCACCAATAAAATATGTTTAATTCATTGGTTTATGATTATTAAAAGCTATTAGTCAGATCATACTATATAATATTAGTTGGAGGTTTTAAACATTTTATGTTGATTAATCTAAAATTCTTTTTAGATGATATTAATATCTCACAGTGATATATTATAGGTTGGCAATTTTAGTGGCTTTATAGTAGATCTAATACAGTTACCTTTCATTGGCTGTGTTTGATAATTAATAGAAACATTGTGTGTTACAAATATTACACGTATAAACGTTTTCGAGGAAAATATAAAACTATAACATATTCAAGCCTAGTCTTGCTATTTATTTTTGATGAATTCAAACAATGATGTTAAGTACATTCATAGGATAATATTAATTTATATTTAACTTCATGGTCATTTTGAAAGTTTTATCTGTAATATAAATTATTTATATCAGCTTGATTGACCATAATTAAATTCAATAAGTTGCCCTACTGATTATCTTTATGAGTACAACCCTGCAACCTTCTTATCTGAGTTGTGTTAAGGTTGAAGATGAAATTGATAATGACTAAAATCTGTTTCTTGGTTATTGATTCTATAATGCATGTATATGTTTCAATGACAAACATCACGTGTGATGTGTTATACTTTAGTGTAAAAATATCCTTTTCCCATGAAATTGATATTTTATTCTTATAAAAAAAAGAATATATTAAGGAGAAATTAATATTAATAACAGTGCTCTATTGCGTAACTCCTACTTATTCCTAATACATTTGGCTGCATGGTATTTATTGTTTAATTTAAATAAACCTAATGCTTGTTATTATAAATACAAAAATTGCCTATAGTTGAATTGTTGAGAATAAGTTAATTGACTATTATTTTATTATAATCTGGCTGTTTCATCCTTTTCTAAAAATTTTGAGATACTTTGAAACTAATAGTAGAAGCCTGTAATATAAGATTATATCTCTCTTTATATTTTTGAACCATATATTTGACCAATGCTGTATTTATTGTTATTGACTAATATATCTTTTAATAATTATTTTGGAATAATACTAAGTTCCTGACTATGTTCACGCTTGTGCCACTAGGTGGCACTATGAACGATATAAGTATGTGGCGCTGTGTGCGGACGTTGGTAAACTATTTCTCGACCTTTATTTGTACTGTTTTACCACTTTAGCAATATGCCAAATATTGCGCTAATGAAATAAAGGGAAAAGGCATTTTGAACAAAAAATAGTCGGATATGATTGTGTAATTGACACATAGTTTCACGGTTTAGATCGATTGGAATCGCATAATTCAGCTGACCAACTTAAATGTGTGGGCCGGTATAGATTATACGGGCTTCCCCATATATGTACGGGCATTACACAGCTGGAAATCTTGTGTGTGGGATATATAATTATACCGACTTCGGATAGAACCACTTAAAACGTAATGCCACGGCGGGCCTTTTCATTATTCCATTACTTCGGGAAGTAATAACGATGATTAAGTAAATACTATCAAATCTCATTAAATTGATCTATAACTCCTCTGGGTTTTGATTTATTACGTGTTCTGAACCTGGCCATGAATACTGGTCGTTGGTTTTGTCTCCTTATACACCGTGAATATGTTTTTTAATTAATGTACCATTTAGACATTAATTTCTAATGTGAACGTTCATTATAATGATATCAGTGAACACGTCATATTTGGCGGTAATTAGTAACTCAAGATATAATTGAAATTTAACTAATAAAGTGCGTCCGGGCTTTTCAGTCTGCAATCGTGATTGCAGAAATAAGTATCAAGCAATAAACGTAAAGAGTAGGATCGCCCGTTATGTCGACGCATTATTTGGTTTATAGGGTAATAAAATCGTGGATTAGAAATTGTAAGAAACCTGTCGGACCTTGTGTGAAATACTTACACACAGTTTGAGAGGTAGAGCGCTGATAGGCTTTGAATATATCTTCTGTCCGATTTAAATCCTGGAACAAGGTTTCGACAGGAAGTTAGCGACAACCCTATCGATCTCCAGCATGTATTTAATATGTATTTAATAGATTTAGCATGTATTTAATAGAGTTATTGCCTTTAATTCGTATCACTCGTTTGCATTAGTCATCCTACTCTGTTTGTAAGTCGTTCGGGCAACTGTTTTGTTTCTGCCATCTTATTTGGCGGAATATGTCATCCATTTTGATTAAAAATGGTTCTGTATCCTTTTACCATTTGTTATTAATATCGATTGAGCGCTTGGAAGTTCTCTTTGCAAGTGAAAGTGCATAGGTATGGACCACCTCTAATTGTTGTTCAAAATCCGAGAACAGAAGATAAACAAGGGGAGAGTTTCATGTGTGTCATTAGTCCCCCCCCCATGCGTGTGTCTATGTCTGCGTGTGCGAAGCTGAGTTTCCTCGCGTTTTGGTGAGTTGGGTATGAATTAGTGGGGTTGGCCACATGACAACTATTCGGTGGGAGAATTTAACCGTTTATTTCGGAAAGGCTGTGGCGGCGCCTGATTTACCGCGGCCTCAACTGAGGCTTTTCAAAGGTTATCTATCGGCGATGCCTTCATTGCATTTCTGCTTCGGTACCTGCTGGGTGAGTCCTTTGTCACTCTGTCCGCCCTCTAGTTGCTTTAAGTGGTTTAAAAACCTACCGTTGGCATATTACATGGACCAGTTATTTATTATGTTATATATAAATAACCCTAGCCCTCCCTCTCTCCATGAGCCCTTTTACGTTCTTCAGTTATTGACCCTCCCCGAAGGAAGGTTTTGCATTCCGCATAATAGCGCTGTTTTAGCTTTAAATGATAAGTTGGCTGTCTGCAGCTTCAGCTTTCATTAACTCTGATTCTATTCTGGGGGATTTTGGCACTTACACTCTGAGTCATCTTTCTACCTTTAGAAGCATTAACTTTAGCTCTGTTTGTATCTAAATCGATTTTTATCAATTAATAATATGAATGCAGGATAAAATTATTGTATCTTCTATATTTGTTAAAATTAAGATATTTATTTGAAAATCGCACAATTAGAAAATTCTATTCTGTACCTGTAGAATATATAATTTTGTATGTTTAAATTGACAAGACCATGGTGATTGCTCCATAGTGCATTGTTCTGATAGCTATGAACAGCACAGGTCTAATTTACGTAATATCATAATGACTATCTTAGTAGTGCTACCTGTAGTAGACCTATTTGTAATATGGGTAAAACAATTTAATATTACAACTTTACATAGGACTTTGTTCCTGCAAACTAAATAAATATAATAAATCTATCTAGAAATGTATCTACGATAAACATGATTAGTGCAATACTATGATTTATTTTGCAGGGAATTCTCGTGACTGAGTTGGAGGAGGGGAGGCCTTGTCTGGCCTGCGACAAGTGCGTTGGATTTGAACTGCACGCTTGGAGGTAAACGCAATTCCTTTTTAAAATAATTTTTATTTATATTTACGATATAAATTATATTATATATACGATAGAAAATTTTGTCGAAAAACAAAACTAGTAGGGTGTGATTAAATTAGTAATAAAATTACTACTATTGTAAATAGTTACGAATATAGATCGTGACCTTATACTTTTCCCTATAACATTAACACGAAATGATTGGTGGAATTGAACGGGGGAATCGCTGCTGTTGCGAAATTGCAACATGCAGAAATCTAATTGACCGGTTTCTTGCCTTGTTTGTTTTTCAGGCGTGTTCGTTAATTGCGTATAATTAGAAGCGATATTCAATATAAATCCTAGTCCGATGGTGTTGATTTGCTCTTCCAAGTGCCAATAATTTGGTCTTTACCGTTCGTAATGATGTCGCGGTTAACGCCCATTATACGCTCTTGTGGCCCGAATAGCAGTCCTACCTAAGTGGGTAGTATTTCGCGTTTAACGTTCAAATAACATTAAACTCAGTGCTGTATGTGCTCTTAAAAATAGTTGCAATATACAACTTACATGACATTGCATGCGGTGTTATAACTTTCTATCCAGTATTGAAATAAAGGCTTAACGTTATTTAACCATGCGGTTCGAAGAAGTGGCGCCCTTTCGCACTCTTCATCGTTGTTGGATCGCAGTTCATCTGTAGAAAATACCCTTCGAAATTACCCTCGCCCTTAAGGGTATTAATCACGCAATGTGAGAATTGATCTCTGAACACTCTTGTGCAAACCCGAAAATCGTCCAGTGAAAAATAAAAAAATACCAAACGCTGTAGAGTTACTTTGCAAGAGATGAACATAGAAACCGTAGCCGAATAGTTATAATTAATGATTTCCAATTAACATTATTATTGTACTGTGCTTTTAAGGGTTGAAAACACCATAAACAAGTAGATTTCATCGAGGTCAAATCCTACTTTTACAATCTGATTTCGTCCTTGATATTTTCTCGAATTTCGTCGATTTCTAGAATGGTCTTAAAACTTCTCTCTGAGGTATGCAGCTAGTGTAAATATCTTCGGATGGACTTGGGGACATATTGGGTTTTCGCAATGGACTTAAAAACCTTAAAAGTTGTTTGCAAACTGCGATTAGTCAGCTAGAGGGTTGAATCGTGGTATGGTATCGGTCTCAGCGTGTGGTCCTCTCTGCCTCCTTTGCTTTTGGGCCGTCGTAAATTCAGTGCTGTTGGGTGAAAGGTTGCCGGGCGGTTTTGCGGTGCCGCTATATTAATCAGGTCCGGTGTGGATTTATTGCATAATGAAATAAATCCGGTGGACTCTGTTCGGGGGGAAACTCTATTTTAGTTTGGGGGATGACATCGGCCCCCGTCCGCTCTATTAATAGACCAGCGGACACAACTCACCTTCGTCACCGTCCACACTCGCCCCCTCTTATAGGGTTTGATAGAAATATTACATTCTTGCGGTTATTATGAATTATGGTTAGTTCATTTTAAAAGCGTTACGCGGTCTTCCTGCCCGATGTGAAAGGCCAGTAATCTTGGTGAACTGAAATAAAAAGAGCATTCAGGAGTTAAACGAATAATAATTTGAGCTGATGGGCCTCTATTAAATAATGTAAATAACAATAACAGCATCTATCTTCTCTGAAGGATTGAAGGTACAGAAGCCCAGTCGATAGATTCCAGTATTAATATTTATTGGAAAATAATGCATCAAGGAATTTTTCTTTCATTGAATACACAGAGGATATCTTTGGAAGCTACCTGATTGGGTTCCTTAAATAAATTATAATTATTTTCTTATTTAACACCGTAGGAAATGCCGTAGATGTGTGTTTCTGTCTCCTCTCGTTGGTTTGGTCTTTCGCTGGACCGGTTTCGGCTGCTCGCCACCTTCAGTTCCGGTGTTAGTCACTTTTGGCATTTGGATGTTTTTCGGGCATCCTCACTGCACTGTCACTGTCACTTGCACTGTCGACAGTACAGTACTGAAGTTGGCGAGCAACCGAAGCCGGTCTAGCAAAAGACCAAACCAGCGAGAGGAGACAGAAACACACATCTACGGTATAACAACCCCTCGCGGACCACAAAACGGGTATGTTAAACCGTAGGAAATGTAAAAGTAACCTTGAGTACGTGCAAATAATAACTCCGGAGTTTTTTTGGGTTTTTTCTTTCTAACGGGCTTATTGACGTATGTTTTGGCGGATGTTGTGGCTTCGCGAAACACAATCGAAAGACTGACGGAAATGTTTGGTATGCTAGTATGAGTCAACAAACAGAAGAGGGGGGAGTACGCCTCTTCAGCGCTGATTACGTCTGCGGACGAATAGCATAATGTGAAGCATATTGCTTACTTACGAAAAGGTATACCGTCCGACTAGCAAGTGAAAAATTTGTGATTACTGTTTAGAAAGTATAATATCTTCCGGTCATCTTCAATCATTTCAAATGTTCAAATAATAATTATGAAAGGGGATATTAAAACAAATCTGTCATTATAATTACATTATAATCTGTCATTTACAGTATGTTCCGTATTCTGTGTACTTATGTTGTTTAATCAATAACAAATATCGAGGGTAAACTTATAATCAACTTACACCCAGCCAATATAATCCTTACGATTGGCATAGCCGATCGCAAAAAAAAGGCCGATAGCATTTTCAATCTCCTGTCGGACCGGTTTAGGTTTTCCGTCATCACCGGTCGGAACGATTGTACCGTAATTGGTGACAAGAATGAGACTAATTTATGTACTCAAGTTGAAAATTGTAGTAATTATGTGAAATGATTTCTCCTCAAGTACATCAAATCCCCAACACTTCTGGAAATATTAAAAGCGTATCTCAGTCACTCCGGAAGGCCCTCATTAATGGCGATGGAATTGCAAGGAGCCGGCCCATTACACGGGATGTCCATTTAATTTATAATTTTTTATTTGATTCTCTCTTCTGGTTGGCATGTCTGAGAGTTCTGCTCTCAAGACTGCCCGGTGACTGGTTCGTTAACCTTTCGTTCTGAATTGAATCGTTATTTCTCATCGTTGGCCCCCAGCGCTGTAAAAACAAACTCGTGATGAATTATATGTATATTGTATCGATGAAATTTAATTACTCAGAAAGAATAGTTATATTGGCAGTTATAATTTTATAAATTAGGAACTTTAAGAAATTAACTGATGACAATCAGGCTGTCATTTACTTGAGGCATAATTTGTTGGACGGTTTTTTTCACGTCCATTAATAATTGCGTTCCACCTGTGTCCCAGCCAAAAAACCGTTGACTGGAACCATTTCATATCAAAGGTGCTGGCATCGGCCAACATTCAAGCTGCATAATTCCTTGTTTATTCTCCTAAAAATAATAATCTCATTTGAATTAATTTAAAATCCGCTTCGTGTTGCCACTCCTTGGATAGGTAGAAGTTTCTCTCTGGGAGCGGGGTATATATTTTCGAACCAATAACGCCATCTGCTAGCGACGAGTGAGTGGTTTTCTCTTAATCAAATTTCCTCTGGTGGTTTAAACGAATTGTATTTCCACATTTCTTATATACATTACACGTTAAAAAAATTGTTCTATAAAACATTCCAATTTTAATATTTTCTAGGATAGTCCCCCTCCGCCAAAGTATTATGGCCGCGTAAATATCACCACGGGTAATTTCTAAACAAGATGGTTGCTCTATCAGCAGGTTACACACCCGGTTACTTCCCTATAAATTATGAACATGTTGTAATGCAATACCATATGCTAATTTGTTTGTCAGATATTTTTCGGAAACCTTATAACCGGAACCTTACATACGTGTATTGTAGAACATAATATCTGTTCTTCAGACCATAGAATGTAATTAGGAGATTTTTGTTGTTGAGTTCTTGAGGATACGACAGATTTGAGTAACTGTGTCCGTATAAAACAAGTGATGAAATGCAATTATAAGCCTAGCATAATGACCTCTAATTGGGCTGGGGCCCCCATTTAAGTTGTGCCGAGGGGTCGAAAATGGCCTGCGTTTAGGGATCGCATTATGCGATAAAGCCGGCTTGCGTAAACCAAGCTTGGTCCGAAGCCAGAGAAACACAATGGGGGTTGGAGATTGGAGATAACCCGACAGGTTGGAACCCGACCTGCAGGTTTGATCGCTACGTTTTCTGTTTTATTTTTATTTGACTTCCAATCCTTTAGGCCGGACCTGCACAACCTGAGTTGCCCGTTTTCGGGTCGAATGTTCGCCAAATTTAAAACATGTGGCCTGGGGTAGAATTGTGTCATTCAGGTCTTTGGTTAGTGAGGTTTACAACAGGGCTGTCTGCACGTAGATTAAATCTTTAAAATAATATTTTTCTGATACATCCAAATATAAGATTTGATACTATAATAAGCACAGTTCAACATAAAACAGAAGAAATACCAACAACCTGCTTCGTACTTACGTACACCTTCCAACGTGTTTCATGTCGTCCCACTGGTATAAACTTTCTTCGGTTGTGCATACAAAAATCTAGCTATGTTAATTAAACCTATATTAATGATTCTCCTATAATAAGATAAGAGATTTTGAATTGTTTATGTAGAGTAAATTTGGTCTCCCGGTTCGATTTCAGCTTGCGGTTAACGCCCTCGTTTAGATTATAGAATATAGAGCTGTAATGTATACCGTTGTAGTGGCTTTGGCCCACGTCCCGATACCTGTTCTCACTCGTCCCATCATAACACCTAGACGTTTGTTATTACTACTACAGAACTTTACTCAGTCATAGATCGTTAGTTATTATTATTCTGTATTCGTTGAACGTACTTCCATTTCCCTCCTCGCTCTTTTTTTAATATCCGTACACTCGCTTATAGTAAATTCGCTTATAATAAAACCAGAAGAATATTCGTATGATCATCTTCCATTATTATCACGTATGTGACCTTCTGTCTCCAATAGCCGATTTGGTCCAACCAGCTGACCGGTTTTGGTTTCTAGCCATCGTCAGTGCAACACAACAATACAGATCACAAGACTGGTGATATATTTCAAACCCTTGCCGAACCCATAACAAAGATTAACTAAAGATTAACTTTAATCCTATCGCCGTCGGTTTAAGTGTTCTTCAGGTTGACAAACCGAGAAAATAATCTCGTGTGCTCGGTGTGTGTGCATTTGTGCCTGTGTGTGTACTGTTTGGTGATTGTGTGTTTGGCGTTCAGTAGATCTGGTGTCTAGTATGTGTGTGTGTGTGTGTGTGTTTGTGTTTGTGTTTGTGTTGTTGTGTGGAGTGTTTAGTGTGGCTGTCGAGGCGGGCAGGGGCCGGGGGGAGGTGGAAGGTGAGGCGGGCCTGAGCTAGAGACCGGCTAAACCGCCAGTCCACAAGCGGCCTCTGCGTCATTGCCTTTTAAACCCCACCGGCGAATTAAAGTGCACAGTTTTTAAGAGGTTTTTCTTTTCAAGTGCTCGAAGAAGGCCACTTGTTGTACCGGCCGGAGCGCCAGTTCTGTTTTGGACTCTGTTCTGGATCAAGACGCAGAAGAGTATTAGACCGTGAAGTGATTGCATTTTGTGTTATAGGGGGATCGTAATGTGGAAAGGTGTTTTTTTGGATTTAAATTAGCATAGTTCGTTTAATGAGATGTCGACGGATGGCGGTAATGTACTGACGCAAATTAAAACTTATTTTATATTAACCAGATATCAGAATACGAATGAGATTATGCTCATTTAGGAAATCAAAAAAGAGATATATACCATAAAATCATTATACAAAGAGCAGATATTTCATTATATTTTCCGTAAAATAACAAATTTATCAGTAACTTTTTTTTGTAATAGAGTTCGAATTAATTTTCTTTTATTTATTCGAATGTTCTTTTAGTATGACGGATCGTTCTATACAAAATATTTTCTTCGTGCAGGTAAGTCATTCTGGTTTCTTCACAAGTTGTCAACTCTTAATTTCTTTTATAAGTTTATTAAGATTACATGAAAGTATGAAACGATTGCGAAAAAAATGTTGGATATATATGTGTCGGGATTGAGATTTATTCAGTTTTGATAAAATTGTGTTGTGTATATAGATGTAGAGATTTATTTTTTTATTTCATTTATTTATGGTTAGAGATGTGTATATAGATTTAGATATCATTCAATAATTATGACATTTTTTTGTATTTTTTATACCTCGCTCAAGTCTGCATCTAGAGTAAGATACCTGACCATATGTGTAAACACTACGTACGAAATATGATGATGTTTCGAGTGATGTCTAATATTCAGAGTAAAAACGCTGAAAATGTAAAGACGGCAGAATTTCGAAAGGCTCTTAGGTTGTTAAGAATAGAGGTCTATTTCATTCATGTGCGAGAGGCGTGGACGTGAATATACGTCCACAGGAAAAAAAAATTTGCTTCATTCTCCACAGTTTTTTTGTGCCGAGGTAGCGCCACCTAATGGAATTCCTCAAGTCAGACTCTCGCCGTAAGCGCTTTGTAGTCCGTTTATAAATGTGTACGCGACCACAGGCCTTCTCTTTTATAAAATGCCAAGTTCTACTTTTTCACCACCGGTCGTTTACTCGGTATAGTGCTTGTAAACCGTCGTATAGTCGGAAAATATAAAATAGTGGAAGCAACTTTTCCATTTCCCTTTCCCCCTCTCTTCGTGGACTTTGATGCACCCTCATACGACTCTTATTGTAGGAATTCAAATTACACTGGTATCGTGCTACATGAAGCATGTAATAGTATGAATGTATGAAGCGTTAAAATAGTTCAATGTAACGGAAATCATTCGTGTAATACTCTTATCCTTATAAATTGGTTCTGATTAAATGTAAATCGCGGGAACTGGGCCAGGTATGAAGTCGATGTGTTATTTGATATTAAAGAACAGTTTGCATCTAAGTGTGACAATTTATCGTCAAGTTAATCCCCTTTGGACTAACATAGGACGGCGCTTTCGGTTCGCAATTAAAAAAAATTGAAAATGGTGGTTTAAAATCTGGAGATTCATATATTTATATATCTATCGTTTTATGATGGGGATAAGGTATTATGTTGCAGTAGTTGCCATATGTATTTTTATGGTGTTAATTGATAAGAGCTGAATATCAAAACTCTCTCCGTTCGCATGGGACAGGTTGAGGAGGAGAAACAGAATTAGGTCACATTAGAACTATAATCTTGGTGTCGTTAACAAAGTGAATCTAGGTAACTCTGTTCTGGCGGGCTCTTTCGAGTTTAACACGTTTTTTATTGGATCGTAAACTTAAACAATTTTAGATAAGTGGAGTGGGGCTTATGAATGGATGTCACAACGTATGATGAAACTAATCCGAACTTGGAGTTGAGATAAGCTACTTTATTATGCCGGTGGACATTTCTCGTTCTTAGCGGAGTTCGAAACTGAAAGCAGCGTATTTAGTGTTATTTCTTGCCGGAGTTTGCCATAATGAGACAGAGTCGCGCATATTTGTTCGCATATATTCGGTGGCATTGACATCATTTTTTTTAAATTGGCACCACAATCTGATCTAAATTAAAAACTTTTGCGTAACGTGTAATTTGTGAAACGGAATTGCACACAGGTTATCGTCGCGTCCAAAATATGTTTTATTTGTCAAGAATTACTATACTGTGCGTATGCACTATGAACTCTTTAATATAATGTCTAGCGAGTGTAATTCGATTATTACTGTTTAATGTAATTATAGAGCATTCAGGTTGCGCTTTCAATACAGTGCAATGGTACACTTAAATTCATTTCAATATTAAGCGCATACTATCGGGCATGATATTCGACTTGGTCCCTCAATAACTGCTCTAAACATGACCAGCACATTCCATGATTAGAAATTTAGAATTAGATGTTTTTGGCAATCGGTTCTTTTACATCGGGCATATAAATTACCCATACATTGGAGAACTACCGTGTTAATGTTGTGTCTGTGTATATATAAATAAACACACACTCACACGCACACAGTCGTGCGTAAACAGTGTTGTGGGTGCTCCTTATAAATAACTGGAAGAGGAACACGTTCGTTTTTGAATATTTTTGAATTCAAATTGATCCCAGCCCTGTTATAGTCGATTATTGTGCCAGGGCCTGTCGACGGGCGCATGTCTCGCGTACGGAATTATGCTATAGCGTCCCGGCGGAGGGGACCGGAGGAATGTTAAGTTATGCTGACTTAACTCCGGTCGAGGACGAAGTGTACGGTGTCGGTGTCAGTCGGGGTCCGTGTCCTCCGTCGCTAATCAGTTTCTCGGACTCTCTCCCACGGTGTTCTCTGTCCCGGTTAAGAAGATCACCCTGAGGGTTCGCTCCCTGAGGGTATTTCTCGTTCGCTCGACCTCTGGATATATTTTTTGGACGGCGCCGCCCAGTAATGTACAGGTAAATGGAAACCGGCCATTGTGCTCTGACCGCCTACTCGTTACCGGCCTATTCAAACGGGCTTGACCTCAAAAAGATGCTTCTCTCTGTCACTCGGTCCCTCCGGTTCTGCGCCTTGATACTTGGTGCTAAATTCATACGTTGTTTTTTGTTGTACTTTATATTTTTACTATTTACAGAAATCTGCGATAATACGTCTTATTTATTTGGTACAGAGAGAACTCGCACATTGTAAAATAGTAATTGCATTGTTATTACATTTTATGGATATAATTATATTGGGCGTACGTCTAAACTTTTCAAAGTTAAATTTATTCACGATCTGTACACCTGTTTTTTTTGTGGAAAATGGTTTATCGCACAAGAACCGCTTCTCTCCTAAAGTGTGGAACCGTTCATAATACTAGTGGCGATCATATACAGAACAAGTTCGTAAATGAAATTCCGAAGTCGCCGGATAGTATCGGTTAGTGTGATACGACTTAAGGGTTTATTATTCGTTAAAAGATATTTCAAGATTGAAAGTCCTACATAATTATATCTTAATCCTATTTTCAGAACTTTTCAACACTTTTAAGCGGGACACAGTCCCTGCTTTAGTTATGAGGTCAAAGTGTGAAATTACTCTTTATTAACGCTTATGCTGTCCCGAAAAGGAAATCGATCTCGATACGCGATAGATAAGCAAATTGGTTTTCTGGCGAAACTGGTTTTTTGGGCTCTGAATCGGTCAGGCCGAATTCTGCGTACGTTGTGCACATGGGGGGAAATCGTATCCGCGTACAATTTGGCTTCTACCGGCGGCTCGAAAACGATAAGCCGAAGATCACGTACCATGGAAATTGATGAATTCCCATTGGACCGGAGCTATCGGCCTCTAAACCGGGTTAATGGCTGGGTCCGATTCTGCCTTGTATTTCGCCTCTCTACCACACACACACACACACACACACACACACACACACACGCTCTACCGGTTTATATCGCCGTACAAATTTGTCCTAAGGCGAACTGGGAATCTGGAATTTTATCATTCCTTTCAAAAGAATAACGCTATCTAACATTGTTCTGTAACAAGGTGTGGAACATGACTATTACTTTCCGAGGGTTCTTCCTGAACATAATGTTCAGTACGCGGTTCAGGATTTTATATAGTGCAGATAGTCACACATGATTGCCTCTCATAATTTACTTACGGTCGAAATCGGCCTAGTATAAGGACATGTCAGCGAGGACCCATTAATAGGTACCATCATTAACATTTGGGCGGATTTAAACTTAATGTTTAATTATATTAAACTGGCCAATAATTTGCGACTTAAATATTAACAGAGATTCAGAATTCATTGTTTGTCCGTAACTTTGTATGCGTCAGAAATAGCACTCACTGTGGCTGCGAAGGTGCAGTTCTAGTGCGAGTAAGTCCGACGCGTCGTCGGCTAGAATTGGAGCTGAGAAATATCAGGAGGGAGTGGCCTGTGGGGCTTTGAACTGAAGGATGAGTGGGGTGATGAAGTAAAGGGTTTGCCCAGCGGAGGCAGCGTTTGTCGCCGACGCAGTTTATCGCTTTGCCCCTCGTAAACTCGGCTACCTGATTCGACTATGAAATTAAGAAATAATTGCTCGCCCTGGCTTCAGTTTCGAGAACGCGGAGGAGGGACCCCCTGCCGTTTTTAAACCTTTCAGCCAACTGCCAGCGACTCGTCAACGTGTCTCAGACACAGCCGAGAGTGTTCTGTACAGTTCGTTTCACCTTTTTCCACTCTAATAGAATAATTCTGTTGGTCCAATTTGTAATAATACAGCGTCTAGTTAGAAATTCCCAAAAATTAAAATGGAACACCACTCTTCTGCTCTGTCTGGTAAGGGCAGGAGGTGGAGTCTCCGTCAAAGGTACGCTCCATCAAGTAGTAAATCTCTTCAGTCGATTTCGGCGTCTTGCCATGGTCAGTCAATAATATATTGCAATGGCAATGCTGAAACGAAGCCTGTCTTTACCCTTTTATAATATGTTAATTTGTGGTGGGCCACAAGTTGGCGCGCCATCGAGAGATTAATCAGGCAGCGTGAATTATTACAGCATGAAGTCATCGTAAAACGAAAATAAACGTAACTGTATAATGTCCACGAGTATTGTATTAAAATGACAGTTCGTTGCGTAAATAATTTTATAGGGGGGTTTGTTCTCGCGAGATTAAATCGCTTCTTTATTAAAATTAGACCGGTGTCGTGAAACTGTTTCATAATGTATGAAGATTGATATTGTGCAAATCCGTTGCATGGATAAAAGTTTTTAGGTGTGTCAATTTTAGGTCGTGGTAACTTTCCTTTAGAGGAGTTGAATGTCGACCTATCCAGAACGTTTTAGGTATATACTGAAATTTATCACTGCGATATTTGTGTCCAATTACACGTAAATGAATATACTTAAAGGAAATATAACTAATAACATTAAGTACATAAATTATTACCATGTAAAATTGATAATCATAATAGTTTACTGTTACTTACATTTAAAATATCGTTGTTATTGTCTCTATATGATAAAAAAAATATTTTAACGACTGAAAGTTAGATACTTAATCAGTTGGTAGTATTGGATAGTGTTACTACAAACTAGTCGTTCTATCGCGAATTCGCCGTCATTTCTAGTTGGCTACTAACCCGCACGACACTTGAGCATTGCGAGTTGTGTCGGACAATTATAAGCAGGAGTGTGAAACCACACACTTTATTTTTTAAAATTTAATTTAATTGTTTTATTAATTATTTCACATTTATTTATGTGGCAAGATGATGTGTTCTGGAAATAGCGTTTGTCGTCGACTTGATGCCCAACATATCGATTCAATCAGAGGATTATTTCAGTTTAAAGTTGGGTAGAGGTAGAGAAAAAACTGGCTATAGTTAAATTTTGTACACAAACACACACACACACACACAATTAGAAACTAATGCGTAAAGTTCAACTGCTCAAGTGATACTGCAAACGGACGTAACTTTTTCAAGTGACGATGTCTATTATTAACCGGCAGACTGAAATGTACCGGATAACACTTTCACAATTTTAAATGGATGAACCCCTCTTGAGATGATTCTGCTGCTTCAGAGCGCAGAGAAAGTTATGACTCCGCGGCTGCTCTGGTCACGATAATTGCTTTGAAGCACTTAGTGCTTGCGGCGTTATTGGCACTCTTCTTAAAGAAATATCCACGTTTATGATATCATGTAGACGCTAAGCCTATGATGTTTCTTGTAAATAGTTCATACTGTAGGTATGAACCAGTGAATCAGATGCCGACAGATGGCTGTTTCATACCCGCGTATCTTAAAATAATCGGTCGTATTCATTCAAATAAGTAAATTGGAAGTAGTTTGATACATCGATTTGGCAACACGACATAAGTTGTTTTTTCTTGCGTTTCGGGTGAAAATAGTGGTTTCGGCGGCGGCTCCCGCTTGGCAGGTGGCACGGTAATGTGACGCGGACGAAACTTGCTCTCCGATAGCGGGTCGGAGAAAGTTAGCTCGGTTGGGAAGGGACGGATGGATACGGGAAGGAGCGAGAGAGAGAGAAGTGGGAGATAGACAATGAGGTAAACAATTAGGGAAGGAAAAAAGAGCAGAACTTTCCAAGCATCGTTAAATTCAATCTGCAAGTCATTGTGAAACCCTGTACATGGCCAAAAACCTCATACAGCAACAGATCTAACCAACTACATTTATTTTACATTGGCGCTATTTCGTTCATTATCTTTTCTGTTCTTGTTTTATAATTATTATATGTTTGTCGATTATTTTCACCTCATCAAATACCGATTCAGAATATCCGAGCCGAGAATGTTCTTCAGGTTATTGGTCCTAATTTGTGCCTGTTTTTCCCAATTCAGAATGTACATGAATTCTGACGTCGTATAGGCATTAGGTTTAAAAACCAAATAGTCGCTTTAAAACTTTTTATTACAAAAGGCGGTACAAAAAGTTAAAAAAATAAATAATTTATGCATCCCGTTGGCGGACGGGAATGGATTTGCTCAGGATTACGGTCCTCTTCTGTGTCTTGCACCCGAATTTGGTTATATTAGAAATTAAAAAAAAACATTAAAGAAAGAGATCCCTCGGAATGGTTGTTATTCAGTAGTGGCCGTACCCGTGGGAATAGGTAGGATGGATGGCATGTCCAGACTTGGTGACTACGGCGTTGAATCCGAGTGTTTGTCGGCGTTGTAGTGTACCTCCCTGGTGGTACCGTCGGCCTCCTTCAGCGTGTAGTAGCCCCTAACAACGTCCCCCTCCCTCGACTCCTTCTGGCTCTTGATGTCCCCGGTGTGCGGGTCGTGGACGCTGTATTCGAACTGGTAATGGGCCGGAGCCTGGGGGAAATTTGAACGTAAAACACTGTGGCATTACCATATTATGGGGATTTATAGAGTTGGGATTATTTTTCTATCATCAGCACGGCATAATATCTGCTAGTGTTTTTGATTGATAGACGTGGCACTGCAGATATAGGAAAAGCTGAATTCGTTCTAGGGATGAAATTATTTTCTCTATTAGTTCAACTGGGTGTGTTCACGGCACATTCCTAACGGTGTTGGGTTTAAACTGGAAGTGTTTAAAGTGGTTTGTTGGGGGCCCACGTGACCCCGTGGTTTATCATCAATCTTACGATATTCTTTCGGAGGTCTCCTTCGCTCGATTGGTTTCGAAAATTTTTGAACGAATTATTTAAAGTTCAAGCGCCTTTTAGATATGAAAACCAGGAACACAGAGACAGCGAATATTCATAAGACCGATGTTCAATTAAGGGGCCAACTAGACGGGGATGTAAGTTTCACCTCGTTTCGCACTGTTCCGACTTTGTTGTCTGCCGGGCTCCTCCTGCTCTGTTTTAAAAAACTCAAAATAAACAGCCCTCGGCTATTTAGTTCTGACTCGAGTGGCGGCGTCGGCGGCCCGCTATCCCCCCGATTTTGGCCACCGGTCAATTCTACGGATAGGCCCAATGTTTTTCGACCTGTGTTCTTTGAACGGCCCTAGTTTGTGTTCCCGCTTAATTTACGGCCCTCGTAATAGGAACTGGGGAATAATAAAAGTGTTTCAGGCCTCGATAACAACACGACACCGATTTGCCTATTTCGCTCCACAAATTTTATGTACTGGGTTTGATTTATATATGAATGAGTAAATTACCGACTGTTATGTCAGTAATATATAAATAGATTAAATTTATATAGCATGTTTAATTTTTACTTCCTAATTGATCTTTACATACAATAAAGCACTTTAATTAACTATTCCTCCATTTGAATACAGGAAAACATTCAAAATCCGGTTACACAACACAAACAATCGAATACAGTTATAAAAATTAATACTGTGATGTTGTTTTCTATGCTTGAGACATTTGGATTGATTAATATTGCCAATGTGGCTAGAGTAAGTGTTTTTTTCTTTTAAACTAATATCTTAGATAGCCCTTGTGTGACTTACGTGATAGTCGATGTCGTGGTGTCCGTCGTGACCGTCGTCGTAACCGCCTCCGTAGTGTTCGTACTGAGCCGCCACCAACGCTACGGCCAGCGCCGCAAAAGCCAATGTCAGTCCCTGAAACAGAGTATTTGAATAGAATAATGCTTAATTTCTGGATTGAAAATAAATACAAGCATTCAGACGATCAGTTAAATGCAGAAGAAAAATTGCAGACATTTTTCCTTTGGATTTGTTCCACGTAAACAAAGCAAAAAGGAGACAACTGAGCTTTTTTATTAGATTGAATTCCTGTTGTTAAATGTAATATCAGCTTATTCGGTCATAAAATCAAATCGTTATATATTATTCGTCTATAAACAAGGAACTTATCGGGAAGCGTATTCGATTGAAAAACGCCCACTGTCCAACTTCTGAAGTGACGGAAATAAGACACAACGGGACCACTTCGAACAGCCCGTTCTCCACGAAAAGTCATTTATGTTATTGATCACTAGAAATGATTATAGTTTTAATAAAATGAACTTCGGCTCGAAACGTGAAGCGGTTTTTTACTCATCCCGGCCGGGAGAAATCCTGTACGAGCTCACTGGGGGGGAACTGAAACTGACTCACAGAAAAAAAAAGAATCGCGCAACCGGTAGTGTGAGGAGGAATGCGGAAGTACCTTTTGGTGGTGCATGTCGTCTGGAGGAAGCTCGGAAGGCGAGTGATGCTGAGAGCGGGGCCGCCGGAGCTTTATATAGGCGGCAGCCGAATGAACACGTAACACACCTGTTCTCTAGGGGGGGCCCTCGTTGGCCGACCTAGGCGGGGGGGAACTATACAACTCACAGATATTAAATGCCTAGAGTAGTAAACATTTTATGTACACTTGACGGACAGATCAATTACGAATTTCCTTATTTTAACATTAATAATATCTATTGGAATATTACGGAAGGGTATTCCTTTACAGTATTGAAACTAGCGTTTCTCATAACGTTCAATCTTATTATTTCTAAAAATCGGTTTTTTAAAGCATTATGTTTGTTTTAAACACAATTTTTTAGTTAAACAATTATGCTGGTTTTATTATTTGTATTCAGTTCATTTTTATAGATTCTATTCTGTAAGAATGTATATTGTACTCTTAGAATGAGTAGCAATGCCAGTAATATTATTTGTTAAATCGATCACTGGGCATATGTACGATATCCAATATTTTTTATAGATTCAATTAGATTTTTTTACAACATTGCCATGAATACCCTATATTTTCAATAAAACACTTTCTGGTGGTGAAATATTTTGCTGATAACAAGTTGTTGACTATTTACAGAGAATAAACCAACACTTTCAATTACATTAAAATCATGTTTCATAAAATTTCATAAAAATATGAGATGAATTGATTAATTTAGTGACTTACATTTAATCTACTCATTAGTAAATAAATAAATTTCATAGTATCATGAAATATTCTGTTTCGAAAGAATTGCATATTTCTGAATTGAAAAATATATAGAATATTTCAAGCTGTCGAAACATGGATAAGTAATGAAGGTCATTGCGGATAACACGGTTGGACGCCTTTCGTGAGAAAATATAATGTTAAACGATTTCCTGCGTTACTGCCACCAGATAGAAAGTTGTGGCAACCACCAGATGGTTTCAACGGGGGTGGGGGAGGGATTGGAGTAAATTAATAATTATTAGTAAGTTCATTAAAAACAAGTTGAGACGCCAAAACAGTTTGACTGGAGTTCTGGGAAATCCATTCTACCAGAAAAGAATTTTCAAATTATACTCTAGAATAATGTTTTACCTATGTCTAGAATTTAGAATGGCGGAGTCATATTTATTACTCAACTTTCCTTCATTTGGTCATAAGATAGACCTGTTTCATTCGGTAATAAGTGTTGCCTGGCGGTGATATTACAAACCTCGCCTTAAGCAATGAACTTACGTTAATATTTAGTTGTCAAAAAAACTGCTACCCAAAAAAGAAAACTATTTAACATCGCCACTGTAACGGGACGTGTCTCTCTTTCTTTTACGATAGCGTTGGTAGGATTACTCTTTTTTTCTTGCGGTTAATTAAAATGAAGGTTAATTGTGCATGGTCTAAAGGGATGACCGTAAAGCCGAAAGTAGCGGAAGGCGACTCCACTTTTAAGAGGGGAAGTTTAACGATTGCGTTGCTATGTTGGCCGCTGGTAAAGGCCGGCAGAGTGACAGGCAGGCAAATAAGGAAAGCAGCAGGGCCGTTTCGCAAGAATCACTAATTTCACGTTGCCTAATTGAACTAGTTGGCTTACGCGGTTCGCCTATGTCTTCGGGTGTTCCTCGTTATTCTTCAATTTTCTGACTTCCGGTCACATTATTGTACCGGAAGCATTTCCGGAGGCATTTTTAAAGGAAAATCCGGTTTTTAAGAATTTTCTCTTCGTCGTTTAGCTGTTTTTGTGCCGGGGGTCTTTATCGGGAACGCTAATTTTCAAATCCACGTCGAATGCCAAACGGCGTCATAGCGCTTCTCATAATATATGTCTAAAATGCCAAATAGCCTGATACCGTTTTCTTTCTTTTATAACAGAATGCGAATTGATTCGTTTTCGGAATGGATTAAGGAATTGGTGACATTTTTCGAAATAAATTCTGAGGAGCTCGTTTGCACGGTTAATGACAATGGTCAGATATCGGTTATTACAAAAGAAATTTAATATTGTCCTATTGAAGCGAGTGAATAACTAAAATGAGTAATATTGATGAATTTGCCGGCCATCAATATTGTTGAAGTGGTTTAATTCAATTTGGCATTAAATATTGATTTAAATATGTATATAACATGTACTGTGGGGGGGGGGGTTTCTTTCTGGGAACCTATTTTTCGTCATATAACGATTGCTCCTGTGGTTATGTTCGACTTGTAATTGCAGGGTGCGCATTATAACCGAGGTTAGTAATTCGGGAGGCGGGTTACGATCATCGTTCGTTCGAAGCCAACAGTTCCTGAGTTTGGGTCGGGGGCGAGGAAAAGTAACAGGGCGTCCGTTTCGCAACAGGCCTCCTTAATTGAACAATCGGCATCGCTAATGAAGAAATTGGTCAGTTTCCGGGGCGAAGGTTTTTCAGACGATTGTAAGGGATAGGGGGGCGGGGGAAACGAGAGCGAAAATTAAGAACGGTGAAACCAATCACACGTTCTCCCCCATTAAGGGACCGCGCGCGGTTGGGACATTTTTCAGCCAATACGGTGATCCAGGAATTCCTTTCCATATTTCGTAATTCGTCCATCGTGGAAAAGGTGGCCTATTTTATTGACCGGTCGGTGGTGAATATCACAATCGCAATTACTTTATAATTAGAAAACTGTAGTGCTGTAAAACGACAATTCGGAAAATAGTTTCCATTGGCCGAGTACGTTCTCTGGCCTATATTTCCTGGGTTTTACCTCCGTTAATATTCGGAATATTCACTATGTTTTTTCGCACTACTGAGGACGTTACAAGAAAATAATGCGTTGGTTAGCCGGTATTAAACAGTAAAATGCTATATTTGGGATAACCGCTTGGTGTTCTTTTCTTCGCTCTCTGGTTCGGTATTTTGCTTGTGACGATACAGAAGAACAATGAATCATAGTAAAGTGGTAATTCTGGCATTTTGCTTTCGTCACGTGAGTAGGCCACCAGCGGCTGGATTAACAGAACTACTCTGATGACAAGGAGACCCTGTCTCCATCTTTGTTCAGCTCGTTAATGGGACCAGTAACGAGAGTAGGTCTCACGTGATGAGCGGCCAATTGGAAAGTTCTTCCTCGGCGATCTGGTCCATCACAGCTCAGATGGTAAGAGCGACCCGCACTCAAGGACTGGTCTCGGGTTCGAACTCTGTTTCTCCTTCAACCGAAACCGGTCTACAGACCGGTGGTGACAGAAAATGGAAAGAACGACGGTGGTATAAATTAATAAATTATATATTTTAAGAATCACTGCATTCGAGCCTATTGAGTCGCACGGATATGGAAGGATCTCTGGGCCTCCCATCTTGGGTCAGTTACGTTAAACTTGTTAAAGAGGTATCGTGGGTTACAATTGAACAGTAGATCTATCTGTTAGCGGTCGTTTAATTAGCCGCGTCCACATTTTCGGCCGTTCATTAAGGCCGCCCATTGTTTTTCGTAATCCGAAAATCGGTTGTTGTCTCGCGGCTTGCTTAAGACGGGGAGTCGCGGCTCTAATTGGGCCGGTGGGAGGACGTTCCACTTCCTGGAATGTCGAATAACACTGTGAATCGAGTTAACTAGCTGAAGCTAACGCACTCAGACCGTGCGCCCATTAACCCGGTGTTCGATTACGATGGATTTTTGCCTCGAGTATATACAAATTAAGTTGTCAGAAATAACTCTGTTCTTAATAGGTCGTTATAAAAAAAATGTGAACCCCGTTAATTGAATCCTCTTAATTTATTGATTCAGGAGAGAGAAGAACTTAGTAACACGAAAGTTGTCATTCTCATGTACCTATCTTAATTCTAACCGTCTTGTCAATGTCAAAACAAAATTTGGGCCCGTTTATGATAGATATCTTACTATGTTTGTTCTTTGTCTTTAAAATTATATTTATATATTATTATTTTTTTCGAATTAGATATGTGCCATTAGATAGCGTACTATTGTTTATGGTTTTGGTCGATTCTGTGTTCCGGTTTTAGATTTTTATGTCATATTATTATGTTCAGAACGGTCGATTAAACAACCGACGGTGAAAGTATTTCTGAACAGAAATTATTTTATTATTATTCTTTAAATTATATGTCTATATGTATTTCGTCATTACCACATTTCCGCTTCTGTTAAAAAATGTTGTTCTTATTATTATTTTCTGTACTGATTGACAGAAAACTATAGTGGGAACGTGAGAAAGCAGTACAAGGGTGGTCCACTCAGGCCTAGGTCAGCGTTTTCCCATATATGTATCATAAATGGACATAATCCGAGTCTCATTGTGTTTCCATTCTATTGGTGGTCGTTTTTACACGGTCGAGGTTTAAAACGTTCACGCTGTTGCCGTTTACGGGAGCGTAAAAGATCGTCCACGAATCCATGGCGTCCATTATATTCGAGAATAATATCATATGCGTAGACCTATTCTTTTTCATGAACTAATTTTTTTGCCCGGGTTCTTTTCATACTCTCTTTGTACTCGTACCTGTTCTTGTTCATTGTTCGGTGTAGATGATTGGATAGTCATGTACATTATAGCTAAGACTGCCTCTACTGACTAGATTATCAGTTTGATTTTTATTAAAAAATTTAAAAGTTTTGTAGTTTCAGTGAATTTTTGATCTAACTGTACTGTTGTAGTAATGCTCTCTGGAAAATGTTGCACTAATGTGCAAGCTGCAAAATTAATGCATGTGTTGTTTAATATCATGTTCAATCGTGATATTATTAGTACTAGTATTTTCTTTTACGGTATTGAATAAAACAGGGATCATTGAAGCTGCCTTCTGGCCATGAAAGAAAAACATATTATAGTTTGCTGTTTCGTTTTATAATTTATATAGCCTTTAATCTAGCTCCGGGATCAAGCCGGGAATCCCGGTTTGGGCCTGGAATTTTGGTCCTGTGTGCTGCATAACTCGCCGATCGGGCTAGCGTGCCAAATATCGACTTTAACTCGGCTAGCATCTGTTATACAATACTGGGCTCCCTCCACATGGGAGTCCTACCTCTTATCCAACTGTCCGTGATATCTGTCTTTCTCTCTCTCTCTCTCTTTCTCGGGCGACATATTAAAGCCGGATCTGCTGAACGCTCAGTTGTTGCCGCATACCTGCACGCCCACAACTAATATTTTCTTGATATATTCCGGGCAAGAAAAAGAAACTAACTATTCATTTCTAAACATTTTCATTAAAACACTAATGAAATTATATTTCAAAGCATGCCTTTGTATAATTACGTGCTAAATAAGTAATGCATTTTTTCAATCTGATGTTTGTATCAACTTAGATGATTTTTCGTTATACGTTGTGCCCGAATTTGTGTAACGCTCTATTGAAGCACTATAAATCACCGATATCTAAAATAAACGGGTAATTGAAAATGATTGAATTTACAGTAAAGGGCGGTTTATTGTTTCATCCAATATAATTTAAGGTGGGAGTCAATAGTGGCCATCGTTTAAGGGTATGTTGGCTGTCCGGACTTGGTGACTGTGGCTTTGAAGCCCGTGTAGTCGTCGGCTGTGTAGTGGACGTGCCTGGTGGTACCGTCGGCCTCCTTCACGGAATAGTAGCCGGTCACTCGGTCGCCTTCCCTGGTCTCCTGCTGCCTCTTCTCGTCACCGGTGAACGGGTCGTTCACTCCATATTCGAAAGAGTATTGGGCCGGCGCCTACGAAATTTATAAGTAATTTTCACACGGTTACGAGTTAAGAAATAAAATATTTGGGGTAGCAGTGATTCCATCGTTGTCGAGAGACTGGCCGGTGCTACTGTTCTAGGAATAATCTTGTGGTATCAGTGACTCTGAAATGGATCTCCGCTTGTCTTAGTGAAATGTGAACTTTGGACTGTAGCCACAACTGTGCTCAAGATGCAATGATCAAGACTTCAAAGTCGCTCCAAGACAGTACTATTCTAAATTTAGGCCGAAGTCTAATATTAAGTAAAATTTCAGTTATTAATTGTAGAGAGCATCCATTTTTTCAATTAAAGGTATCATTAAGTTTATTTTTAAATTAACTTGAAATTCCGGCAGATATTTATGTTACTGGAGCAGTAAATTGGAACTAAAGTGGCCACGTTTGAGTGTTTTGTTTCTATTTCTGTCGGGGATTCTTTGATTCAGCCACTGGAACCAATTTAGTTCGCCATTTCATTGAAATATGTATTTTTAGTGCGACTATTAATAGCAACCAGGAGCGCTCCAAGTTAGAGTATCGCATTTTAGCTTCTAATATAAATGTGCTTGGTAGGAATTTGCCCAGAGCATTTCAGAGGACAATTGACATATTTTACAACGTATAATGATAATTCGTTACAACCGAACATATTTCCTCTAAGGTCATAAATTATCAACGTATATGTCGAACTTTGTGAATTATATGGGTTCCACGTTCGTAATAATTAAAATTTGACGTAATTTTGTAAGAAAAGAAGTATTAAATTGTGAGAATATTAATTACGTGGTTATCGTCGCCGTATATATCATACGAATCTTGGCCATCCAAACTGCCGTAGGACTGTTCCTCCAAACCTCCGTATGATTGAAATCCAGCATTTACAACCGTGGCAAATAGAGCCAAAACGACGAAAACCTGTAACAAATTCATATTTATTAAAAATTTAATAATTCAAACTTATTTCATAATCGTATTGTTGCTTACTTTGAATCCGCTCATCTTTATTATCCGTTGTCGGTTGTTCTCAGTCTACTAATGGTATTGACATAGAGTCCCAGATATTTATAGCAGCTGGAGATACAGCCCAGTAATTAGTGTGGAAATAGGCGAGTCTTCCCACCACTCATCCTCGGGATTTCATGATAGCGGTAAAATTTCATTCCTAGTTTATTGCAATTAAAGATTGCATCAGTTTAATGCAATGCATTAATTGCACTAAGTATCTGCATGGTCGCATTAATTTGATGCGATAGTATTAAGCCTTGTCTAAAACCTTCACAAAAGATGTTTGTTGTCTATACAGTGGTAGCACACCACTAAATCTATTCAAATATAATTATTGAGAACAAGCCAACGGTAAACTTCACAAGACAATTTAAAATCATTAATGTTATGTTATAGGCACAATCCAAATCGAATTAATGTGTGCTAACCGAATCCTATTTTGTAAATGTACCGTATTTTACTAACGACAGCGGGAAACCGCACACGGTCTACGCTAGGACCAAGTAAGCGAGAGAAGATGGCAAAACTGGTTCTTTTAATGGGTTTTACTATAATTTAAAAAAGTTAAAAAGTCGAAATAGTAAAGGGTTTTCAAAAATTCAAAATTCTTGACACGCCTGTAAATTATTATATTAATATTCTGCACATGTTTTCTGTTTAGTTCTAAAGCAGTTTCTAAGCAACTTGCTAGGTAGCAGTTTTTATGGTAATTATGTTTGAAATTGACTTCATAATAAGTGGAAATGTATTTAACAATGATTTCCTTATTTCTTAGTCCTTTATTTTGTGTATTTTTATTGCCAGTATTTAGAATTTATAGTATTCAATGCTGTTTTACATATTATTTTTTATTTCTTTTATACTAGTAGTAGTAATTCTTATCTACATGGTATAATATTCGCTGTATACTGTACTATGTTATCTAAATATTGTTATTTAGAATCGTTATTCAACGTAACATTTTTGCTATTACTGGCCACCCTTAAACTTCTCAATATTTAAAATATATACCTCCATCTCAAGGATATTTTCTAGTGTAACAGTTTATCATCTGTCATGAAAAGGTGGTTTGAATTTTGTATTCCGTCCTTCTCCAATTTTTTTTATTATGCTAAACCGTATAAATAGTGTCCTCTACCACGAAATCAGAATGTGAAATGGAAGGCCAGTCTTTCTGTAGGTCTTTCCAACTTTCCGGCACGTGAAAGCGGACCGTCGATTTCTTCACTCCGTTTTGTTTCACCGTGTATCATAGTACATAGTAGTTGGAGATGGGCAAAATAACAAGCGATTTATTCTCAATAGTTTATTTAAAGTGAACAATGACTAGCATGTAGTAGAAGTGTATGTAACGGATCAGGATGAGTACGGCCATTGGGGTCCAATCGCAGGGTGTATGTCCCAGCGACGTATTTGACGTGAGCTGGTAGGTAGCGTTGACCCCCCTGAAGCTCCCCCATAAGCTCGGTCTCTTCTCCTGGTGATGTTCCACACCGCCGCCGCACCTGCTCCCGGTCGCCAGGTACCTTATCCGGAGCCCCGACAGGCCCAGTTTCGAATAGATTTTACTCGCGTTGATCGGCGAACTGAAAACGGCGTCGAAACACTTTTTAAGACCCGGAATAAAACCAGGTTTCGTGATCGGTAAAAGCTTTAGATAACGTTAGAAACTGTTACTCACGTGTCCGCCGGCCGTCGGGGCTGAAGACAGAGCGAAGATAGCCATCAGGAGCCAGCAGGCGACGCCGGTCCCCGTTTTCATCTGATAATCTGATTGGTCAATCGGAGCTTGAAGCATTGTCCCTCGCCCCCGGGACTTATTGACCGTCGGAGAGAATGGAGCCGAGTGTGGCCACTGGGGATTTTTGCACAACGGCCCGACTCCGAAATGCTCTTTTCTTTTATGTAACTTTTTCCGCTTCGCAACTCTCCCCCGATGCGATACGCTCCACTTTTCCCTCCGAGCCCCACTCTCCCGCAGGAGATACCCAGAAGCCGCCGCTGCATCTGCTACTGGCTTCTCTAATGGGTTATAGACCGTATTGTTTATCTTTAGTTCATGGTCGGGAGTCGGGTGCTATTAAATAACTGGTTGTGTGTTCGAACCGCACCTTTTCAAGCATAAAACAGCGATATTTATGCCAGTATTCAGCTGATTTCGCTATATCACAGCTAATTATGGAATATATGAGCTAAACGAGACCACCTATCTTAAACAATGTAACAAGTATGATTTTTTCGGCATAATATTGGGTGATTGGCTTATTCTAAGAGAGATATTTTCGTATATTTTAGGGATATTTTTTTAAACTTTTTAATTACCTTATGCTTTTCATTTTCATAAATTTATTTTCCATATTAATATTTGTATACTAGGAAAGGATATATTTTCACTATTTGGATGCTTATTGGGGTGGTGTAAATATAATACTTTTAATCCTAATCACATAGTAAACGTTTTTATTTCAAAATGGTTTATAATAATTATATATTTGGATGTGGATTAAGGCGGATTAAGGTGGAGTAAGTTGGATTTAGTCTGGATTAATGTGGGTTAAGGCGGATTAAGTTTGGATTAAATATTTTAGTAACATTAGGATAAACTATACAAGTTATTTACATATTAATTAATTATATATACTAGGAATATACATTTATATATTCAAAGATAGAAGCCCAATAATGGCTGAATGATTGATGGACGTCGAGAACGAGATGCGGAGCTTTGGGCGGATGCCGAGGTCGGATATGGTGACTACGCCCTCGTCAGTTTTCTCAATTTTGGTATAGAATATTGTCTAGTATAGAATTTGAAATTAGTTTTCCAGTATTTTTATTTTAAACGATCTTTTATCGTGAGTATCGGAATCCTAGAATGAAAGTTTTCATTACTCCTTTCCCATTTCCCGAAAGTAAATAAGGGACCAGCCAATTATCTTGGGTTTCGCTTTACGGGTAGTTGACTTTGTAGGTCAGATGAAATTCTGAAACTGGTAAATTTGCCTTTAATAGTATTTCGGTGAGGCCTAATATAACCGAAAATTAGGTACCCCTCGTCGTGTTGCTGTGCACGAAGTGTCAACATTGTTATACTCATTATGCTTGCAACTGATCATTCTCTTGTCGTTACCACAATTATTATCAGCAAAAATACTTTTTTGGAGAAAAGTCTCGTGAGGATCGAATTTAATACAATAGTCTAACATGGAATTGACCAATAGCATACCCAAAATTGTTGAATTTGCACACTGTTGATTTCACGGCATCCGGCAGACTGCATTAGCTAAGGCTCTTCCCTGGGTGAAATTATGATAGGCCTTCGAAGGGGGAACGGAATAGTGCACGTGCCGGAAATAAACATACCGATTTGAAAAATTGCACTAGAACTGGAGTAGGAGAGTAAACGGGACCGGCACTCCAGACGCACTGGATTGAATGGGAGCCGTTGGACTTACATAATAGTCGAGATGATCATAGTGCGAGATGCGGCTTTCTATTCCGCTGTACGGGACGCTGCCGGCGACCGCCAAAGCCTCAGGTGCGCTGGCTACCTGCAAATTAATTTCATACATACGCTGCATTATTTCACGGCAGCGACGAGCTCATTTCACGCCGATACCGCCTTTCATTTCCCTCTGATCCCGCTAGCTAGGTCTCTTCCATAGAACTGATACGCTTTACGATTCTGATCCGATATTTATACTATCCTCTCGGAGATATAGCCCAGTTGTTCCACTTATGTAATCGATACTCAAACCATAAATCGACTTTTTAACATTCATCGATTTATTTATTGTTGCTAGTCATACAGCTTCCCTCTTGTTTTTATTGCCTTATGCTTTTAATTTTGGCTGTATACTAATTACCAGGGTCGAACTTTTTGTTTTATTACATTTATATACAATTACAGGAATCGAGATTAATGTAATGATTATAATTTTAGATTAAATTATTTTACAATTGGGTCATTTTACGAAATTTATGTTTCTTTATTATTCTAAATTGATTTTATAAGTGTGTATGAATGACTGTATTCTGGCACCCCGTAAGGCGTTTAAAATTTAGACCAAATAATAAGTTAACACTTACTTGAACAATTTTCCGTTCAATACTGTGTTACTGAAACTAAAGGAGTCTTAAGGTGACATAGGTTTGGTGAAAATAGATTCGTATAGTGTTTATATTAACTTAAATTTATTGTCTTTTAAATTGTTATAGTTTAAACAATGTTCAGCAATGATATTTACAATTATAGACCCGTGGTGTAGTACTTAATAGGTGTGGTGGTGATGGCGGGGGATGGTCGGGGGGTGGATGGCGTGGCCTGTCTTTGTGACGATGGCGTTGAATCCCGAATGCTTATCGGCCGTGTAGTGGACCTGCCTAACTGTACCGTCGGGGTCCTGCACCGTGTAGAACCCCTTGACTTCGTCCCCATCCCTCGCCTCGGTGTGGCTCTTCACGTCGCCGGTGTGCGGGTCCTTAACGCCGTAATCGAAAGTGTACTGAGGCGGCGCCTGCGAAACAATCGGTATTCTAGAGTAATACATTCAAAATAAATTTGTAAATCATGTCCCACTGAAAGTGCAGTTGTAAGGGTTGAAATAATTTTACTGAACACATACGTAGTAGTCGTGTTGTACGAGCTCGTCATGGGAAGAGGAGTCTTCCTGGCTACCCCCGTACAGGTCTCCCGGACGAGCGACAGCCGCGGCAATGGCGGCAGCGCAGAAAACGGCGAACGTCTGAAACAATGAAATATAAAAATTAAAATGCCTCAATTGCACGCGTTTACTAGAGATTCGAGGCTCATATCCCTTACACAATGGTTGTTCATCTCGATGCTTGATTGAAGTGCTGGAAGTCGACTGATGCCTTGCTGTAGGCCGAAGTCCCCTTTTATAGTCCGGGCACGCCTCGGCAGATTCACTGTACTAAATGCACGTCGGTTTTTTTCGGCAATTTCTACATAATGATCGCCTCTTCAGCTGTATCCGCCCACGTCACAAGCGCCCTGCGGTGGCTTCTTTTGTTCCGCATCTTATGCAATTCAGGTCAGTTGTAAATTGAAGGCAAAGGCCTCAAACAGTCAACCAGCCTGAAGATCCCGGGTTCGATATCCAATTCAACGAGAGAAACTCAAAACCCGATAATCCACTGGATCGAAAACACCGATTTGATCTGACGCAAAATGTCCTGGGTAGTTATTTTTAACGATCTGTGTATCAAATTAAAAATCTCGCAGAAAATACCGTATTATACTGACATTGAGTACCGTGAATTAGGACAATGGCACGGATTAATCCAGTGTTGCATGACACACTGTAAGATTGTGACATTTTGGATGAATATTATAATAGAAAGTTCGACTTTCATCAACATATTTTGCTTGAATTGTGACTGATAAGGTCTTTGTTATTACTAATTGGAACGTGGAATTGAAATTACATTAAACGGCAATGCACTGCGACTATTTACATTGATATTATTTGACGAGAATCTGATATCTTTGTCATTTATCATATTCCTAGTTCTTCTATTTATGTTGATAGAAGAATAGGAATCACGTCCAATGAAATTTTTAAATAACGACGTATATTAATTATATACCTTCCACAGTGGGTATGTATAATTAAGTGTCGCAATTTATTGTGTATATATTGTATATTAAGTGTGAACATAAAATTTGATATATAAATGAATATAAAATTCATTCTATGTATCCGTTCTAATCGCTTTCCATTTGGTACATCTCATTCAACAGCGTATGAACGGTTACAGTAATTAAGAAATTGTCAGGTAAATATTCAATTTTATTAAATTATAAAAATATTAAATAAATATTGTAATAAGATAAACACAATACTAATCGACTCTTTTGTTTCACAGGTATGTACTTTATTGGAAGATAACATATCGTATAATTGCAGTTCACCCAAAATGCTAACGAAAGGTATAGTGTTAGAATTAGTCTATTTACAATTTTAATTCGGTTTTAACGAAATGTTTATGAATTTCCACATAATCCACTATTTAATTAATATTCAGTAACTGTTTCGTTTACGACAAGTCTTATATTCGTTGGAAAAATCAGAGCGAGGTGCAACCAGTTGCTGAGAATGAAAATTAGAAATCCATTTATAATTGCAGCTTAATTGAATTAATTATGTTCGTGCATACGTTTGCGCAATTTCTAATAATGGATAAAAGTCGCTCAGAAAAAATGTACGAAAAAATATTTTTAATTCCGTTTGGTAACAGTGAAAGCAATTGCTTGATTTAAGCTATGTTTCTATCAGTTCTGATCAATTCTATGCTAAAATCGATAAGATATAAAAGAACTCGTGTTGGCTTAAGTAGTATAGGTAGCCTATACCTGATATGCAAATTACAAAACACATGCGCTTTGTGAATTGGGCAAAACATAATGCTAATATCAGTCAAAACTGAAAAATTTTATGTTTAAAATTCTACTTAGATTTTCATCGTTGAAAATCATCCTCTCTTATACAGAAGTTGTACATTTTTTTCACTTTCTCACCTACCAATCAGAAGAAGGATAAAAAGGAATATGGGATAACTGTCTTATATGTATATAGATTGTTATTTTGGATGTTTTTTAAATCTCTTTATTGGAGCCTAGGCATACAATTTTCTCGTATAATTTAAATATCACAGCGGTTTGAATGTTTCGGGAATCTCGTCATGTGTTTAGTAGTGGCCGAATGACTGGTGGTGAATGTTGTGAACCGGGTGAATGGGGTGAACGGCGTGACCGGACTTGGTGACCACGGCGTTGAACCCGGAATGGTCGTCGGCTGTGTAGTGGACGTGCCTGGTGGTACCGTCGGCCTCCCTCATCGAGTAGTAGCCTGTCACCCTGTCGCCTTCCCTGGTCTCCTGCTGGCTCTTGATATCGCCGGTGTGCGGGTCGTGGACGCTGTACTCGAACGAGTAGTGGGCCGGTGCCTTAGAGCAAAAGAAATATTACGTTTAGCGATTTAGCCGGCAAGAAACTATTCAAAGAAATAATTCATTGAATTCTTTTAGGTGTTACTA
Source organism: Lethocerus indicus (assembly GCA_019843655.1). Lineage (NCBI taxonomy): Eukaryota > Metazoa > Arthropoda > Insecta > Hemiptera > Belostomatidae > Lethocerus > Lethocerus indicus. The sequence goes on along the minus strand of JACDQD010000103.1, from coordinate 8,848,434 downwards.
CTGTATCTGAAAAATATGACATAGCAGTATTAAATTCGGATTGAACCATAATGCAATAGGTTAATATGATTGAGAATTAGTGAACATTCGTAGTTTTCTCCTGGTCTTGGAGTAGTGCATATATGATATTCATAGATAAAAATTTAAGAATAGGAAAACTGTAAGAAAACTTCTTACGTGGTAGTCCTGGTGATCGTACTGCCCGGCGTATGAATGGTATCCTTCCAAGCCGTAAGATCCCTGTTCCAATCCTCCGTACGACTGGTGATCGTCGTATCCGTGGATGGCTGCTACTGAAGCAATCAGTGCCAAGGCGGCGGCGACCTACGAACAGTTACCACTATTATTGTACGGAATTGAAAATAAAGTTATACAAATTCATTAGTTTGGGGAATTATTAACGATATTATCGTCATATCGTTTACTAGAATGGTTAGCGACAAGATAAAGGGCGGTTTCAATTTTCTAAAACGATCCTACTCACTTTGAATGAGAACATGTTGATTGTAAGTTAACTCCGTGAGCAAGTTGTATCAACTGGTACAATTGACCGGCCGAATCTGGCTTATATAGCTGCCAGTCACGCCCCAACGTTTCCGAATGTAGTAACCTATTGCCTTCGAATCTTCAGTTACCTAACGAATCTCCCAAATTGCTTCAATCCGATCCATCACCAAGGTCTCCAATAGTGTAATAGGCTGCATAATGTACCTATATAGCGTACTTTTGGTTAGCCGGTTGAATACATCATTCGACTTTTTATATAATATTTTATCTCTGATACGCGTTCTTTAATTACGACAGATATATTTTTATTACCCTTCATGAAATTATTTTATAATATCATGAAAATCAGTTTTTAAATTGATAAAACAGGTGTACACTCTAAAGAACATGTGTAATGTAATCTTGGTATTCGATGCTTTAATTAATTTAATGTCTTTGAATACATTCAAAGATAAATTTTGTTTCATCTAATAGTCGAATCCTGATAAAAATATGGTAACATGAATACGTTACATGAGGAGTTAACATGACCCGATGTTTTCCACTCGTTAAGAGGTATCAAACAAATTGACTTAATTTTGTATTGGTGTACACCTTATACATACTGCCTCGTACACATATCATCAAGTAAACGAACCATGTTTTCCTCGAAGTAGAATACTTAAATTGTTTTTTAGTTATATAGTTATTTAAAACGTTTACACGGATGAAACGTTTTATTTCTCCGTGATTAGTATTTCCAGTTAATATTCCCAATGTTGCCAGAAAATTCATAAATATATTTGAAGCGGAGGTTTATGGTTAATCTGAAATAATATTGCGGGTTCAACTACCTAAATTGTTTTGTCACTCCTTTCTTGGAATTTATTTATTCTAATATAAAACATTTAAACATAATATAGATATAATTTTATGACTGTATAGCTTAATTTTTAAACTATTTTAGATAATAATACCCTTAGTTTAACACCCCTTGCCGTTTGGTTTTTATTGTGGCGCCTTACACTACGTTTTAAATGACCGTAAATATCCACAGTCAATGATGCAAACTGTTTATGCAATCGTTTTAGTTACCCTTATCGGATTAGTTTCCCAGTATATTGGCAGAATAATCTCTTATAAAAAAAAGCAACGTGTTTTCAACTCTAGATGCTTTCAGGTTCTTCACATTATGTGTTATCCTTTCGTGCCAACTACGTATGTAGATATGCAACAGAGGAACAATATACTGTCCCAGATTTTAATGTTTCCTCACCACAACAACTGATTAAATTACAGTGGAAAATTACAGAAAAAACTATCAGAACATATTTTTCGTATTATATGATGTATCGTTCAGAAAACAAACTGGAATAATTTAAATGTCACAGCTACTTCACAGTAGTGGGAATGTATTATGACTAATACAGAATAAACTGCCAGTCCAATGGGTTACTATTGTAAACAGTGGCTTTCTTACTGCGGTTAATTTATGCTTCTTGCATAATTCGGACCCTATGCACGATGATGCTACCCCACTAATGGAGTAACGATAATAAAAAACATCAACGGGTCTTTTTGGGGTAGCACATTTTAAACCATACAGAATGTTTTTGTAAAAAATCCAGGGAATTATGAGAATATACCAGTTGTTTGAATATTTTGGTAACCTCTCAAGTAGTAGTGGTCGAATGATAATATAGCAAGGATTTTTTATTCAATTAATTAACGAATTAATGTGTATTGTGGTGATAACTTTACTAGCTATAGTAAGACACTTCAAGGGTCTTTTTAGTATAGATGGTAAACATTATTGAGAAACTTTGAGGTTGTACGAAATTTATTTATCGTAAATTTAAATATCACAGCGGTATGAAGGTCATTTCACGGGGTTATTAGTAGTGGCCGAATGACTGGTGGTGAATGTTGTGAACCGGGTGAATGGGGTGAACGGCGTGACCGGACTTGGTGACCACGGCGTTGAACCCGGAATGGTCGTCGGCTGTGTAGTGGACGTGCCTGGTGGTACCGTCGGCCTCCCTCATCGAGTAGTAGCCTGTCACCCTGTCGCCTTCCCTGGTCTCCTGCTGGCTCTTGATATCGCCGGTGTGCGGGTCGTGGACGCTGTACTCGAACGAGTAGTGGGCCGGTGCCTGCAAACGATTGTTAATTATCTGGCCTTAACCAATTTCTTTAGCTACTGGATTAATGTTCGGAATAAGTAATATTTAATTGACAATCGCCAAACTTACGTGGTAATCCTGGTGATCGTACAATCCTGCATAGGAATGAAGCCCCTCCAATCCGTATGGACCGTGTCCCAGTTCTCCGTATGAATGTAGCGACTGGTCGACGTATTCGATGGCGGCCACCAAAGTGGTTAGTCCCAGAAGGACGGCAACCTGATTGCATTCATATTAATCAGTACTTATAAATTGTTGTCGAGACTAATAATTATAGAAATAAATCAGGTATCCAGTGTAATTACACCGCCTCTTACTTACTTTGTATCCGAACATTTTGTTGTTAACTGTTTGACCGAGTTGGACTGACTGATAGAGTAAACCGTACGAATCTGGCTTATATAGCTCACTGTCACACGCCAACTGTGTTACACCGTAGTGACGTATAGCTTCCTGAGTTAGCCAACTGTTGAGCCAAACCGTTCTATATTTAATTCTTATCAGGCCTACTGTAGGCCTATATTGTAGGCTTATGTTGGAGTATGTCTTGTTATGTTACTATATTATTGCAAAGGATTCAATTGTTCCGTTTTTAATTGATGTAAGATATTTGTGTAGGGTTGCAAAGATTCTCTAGTCGCTTATTTGGTCTTAAGACAGGTGGTTTCTGCCATCGTCGTTAGCATTCCGTTAGTAATATTTTATTAGTTTTATAACAGGGACTTTAATATTTTGAATAATTCAGCAATTTCTATTAAAAATTCCCAACAATTCAATAACACTGAAATTAGTTTCGTACACCACCATACCAAATTTTTCTCTGGGCCAATCGACCAATTTTGCAGGATTTACTCTATGATTTCAGATATTTCAATTGTTTGAAACACTTATAATTCAGTAAAACAAGTTCGATTCAATTACGGATATACAGGATCACGATGGTATATTTTGAACATTAAATCAGTATAGTGTTTTAATAACCAGGGTTATTATTTAAGGAATTTAAGGAATAGAAACTAAAATTTCGAGAGTCGTAGCAATAGCGTTCCTTTCAATTAGGCTGGATATACATTCGCAAGTTAGTTGGGTAGCTGTATGCCATAAGCTAGTGAGAGGAGAGTATATGCTACAGGAATTCGAAACAATTTAAAATATTTTTAAATTATAAATATACTTACAAAACGATAATACCGTATACTTGTTGCTAAGAAGGTAATTTTTGGACACAGAAAGCGCTTGATATACGCCGTTTCGTTTTTGCTTTCATGGAAAATTTTGTCAAGTTTTTGTTAATCTTATGTAAACACTTTTAGGAATATAAATATATCTATATTTATTAGATTCAGTTCAATACTCAGTACATTTGACACAGGCGTCGTATATTTTAATATAAACGACTCTCAACATAAGAATACGCATTTATTGTTATTGTATACACATATCCCAACACCATTGCATATTGGAAAATTTAATTCATAACAGTAAGAAATATAAGGTTCTGCGTACCCATAAAACAAATATTCCAGGGAATACTTTTGCCATTTCCTTCTCCTCCTTGACCTATAAATATATGATACCTTTATGTGTTTAACAACATCATCCATTTGATAGTCTTACTGATATGTTTAAATTTAATTTGATTTCATTATTTGATGGAATTTTTCGTATGGTGATCATGACACCTTAACACATTTCTGAACAAATGCAGCTATTTAGATATATCATTTGAATAAGAAATGTAGGAATATGATGGTCAGTCTGTTGATATAGTATAAATGACTATACTTTTCTATGTCTCGAAGTAATTATGACAAATTTCTAAAATAATTCTTCGGTGGAGTTTATTCGGAGTGTAGTAAAATTAATGTTGTTCAATCGGCGAATTTATCTCGGCAAAATGAAATATTACTGGTATAAATCGAAGGGAAGCTTTCCCTTGGAGTGATTAATTTCAATATGATAATTTCGATTCAGAAATTTTTATTACTACAGACGACAAGTAGAATATTTTTATATTCCGTAGGACGTTTTGTCAACTGAGTGTATTTTGTATTGGGTAGAGGGTGAATAATGGTAATCACTCGGTTTATATCATTCGATATTTGTTTATTGATAATACTTCACACGGTAGCCTGGTATAATTAAATATCACAGTTGTTTGAACGTCGGTTTCACGTTGTATCAGTAGTGTCCGAATGAATGGATGTTGTGAACGGGATGAACGGCGTGACCGGACTTGGTGACTACGGCGTTGAACCCGGAATGGTCGTCGGCCGTGTAGTGGACGTGCCTGGTGGTACCGTCGGCCTCCCTCATCGAGTAGTAGCCTGTCACTTTGTCGCCTTCCCTGGTCTCCTGCTGGCTCTTGATATCACCGGTGTGCGGGTCATGGACACTGTATTCGAATGAGTAATGAGCTGGTGCCTGCAAACGATCGTCAGTTTGAAAATTACGTGGCCACAATAAATTTATACCTTTACACTGAAACGATTATTCCATTCTATGTTAATAAAATAATAGGTTCCCGAGGTTTATTAAGGTATTGAAAGAATTATATTACAGCCTCAAATCTACTAGAACAGCAAAATGTTTTACCTGATTAACCTGGTATCAATTGTGGGCAACCTAATTTACTATCTGTTTCACTGTATTTATTGATAACTTACGTGGTAGTCCTGGTGATCGTACAATCCAGCGTATGAATGTCCCCCTAATCCATAAAAACCATGTTGCAAACCACCATAGGATTGGTGGTGGTAATCATCGTAGATAGCTGCCGCCAAAGCAGTTATTCCCAAAAGGATGGCAACCTGTTCAAATTTATACGGCTACTTATAAATCCACAACGATAGAATTAGGATGTTATACGGTATAGCCTTAACTTTTTGTTTCTTACCTTGCTACAGAACATTTTTGTGTTAGCTCCTCGGCCGAGTCTTTCTGACTGATACAATTGATCGAAATCACCTGGCTTATATAGCCCCCCTGTCACACGCCAACCGCTGCAATGTAGTAACGCATTTCCTCAGTCCACTAACTTATGTGCCAAACGGTTATCTGTACATAGTATTCTGATTACTGAGCTCTGCCAATTTATAACTTATATAAACCGTTAATCGGTTTGAAGGAAGCTAGTATTATTTATTCCAATTCATGCGAATTAAATTATATATTTTTATTGATTTATGTATAAAACCAAATCAGCTAGTGGAAACACTTATGGTACTCTTATTTTTGGTACAAACACCAGCCTTATTTAGCTTTGGGAATTATAAATAGATTATAGGCTGCGTCTCGATATGTAATGTATTTTTATGCTATAATCCTTCATTTTGTTTTTATCAGATTAGTTTTGTACGAAAATAATAAATTATGATTATTAATCATTAATAATAATGCAAGACGATTGCATTATTATGGACCATTGTAAGAGTCGTATCCAAGTAATTATGCAACAACCAAGAAATATTTCGACAGTAAGAAATCGAAATTTTAATTGAATAAGCTCTAACATTGTTGACATAATTTCATGCTTAATTATTAAAAGGGAATGTTGTAATGGGGCAACCTTGTAAATAACGATCAAACTCGACGTAATATGGCTGCATTCAGTGTCCCAATGCTTTTTAGTGTTCGATCAACCCTTGTTGATTTATCAAAAGATCTTAATATAGCAACGATTCTTAGTAGAATTGCAAAATAAATTGCAGTTGCATAACGTAAAAATTCTATTAAAACAATTGAAATTTGTAGTCTAGTTGAATTCGTTTATGTGGGTTTTATGAACATAATCGCATACTAGTTCCTGTTATTGGTGTAAGTTGATTATGACTCTGCCATTGACCCGTTGATCTTGGCACTGATAAATTTACATTCATGTATGAATCGTTATTATAATATCTTACTTGATTACGATTGGTTGGAAATTACCAACCGTGTTTATGATGAGAAATATAATAATTTCCAAAAATGCCTGGTTCATTAAGACACGAATACCGATACGAAATAATGCATATGTATATCGTTGTTTTAAAAAATCCCTTTATTCGTAATTAATTTTAGAAGGTTCTATAATGTCAGTTTCATAGCGAACGTTGACATCGTAGTGAGTAAGTGGGGCTAATTATCATGAGCGTCCTGCTCATTCATGAATCACGTGAATGGCGTTGTATTTATGGCATTGGTGGTAATTAGAACTATAACTATATTTAGTTTGAATGATTAAGCTGTCCTATGAGCAATATTTTGTAGTTCTAGATGGCTATTTGCTGCCGGAGTTTCTCTTATTTCAGACTTATTACGGACGAAACAATCCGGTCAAATCCCGCTTGCAGGTCTGTCTGTTTTGAATTCACAGGTTTACACTTAGTATTATTAGAAGCCTTCACATAATTTTCTCTACTAATATAAACATCACTGACGCCGGGCGTTGGCGTACCATTTATTGGGAGAGTTTATGGTTCATGAACATACCATACGTTTAATTTTAAACAACGACTATCATGTGACCGGCAGGAAACTGTAGTTTTCGGCAGTTGTTAATATAGGTGGCACAAGTTATAACATCATATTTTACGTTCTGTTAAATTTGTTGTTCATACTTGGTGACTATGACGTTAAATCGTGAATTATTGACTGATAAAAATAACGGCATCGTTATCGTGGGTTCAGAAGTATGTAGTATTTAATCTTCCGTCAGTTCAATAAGTGCACACTCAATTTTACTAAAACTAAAGTGGCCTAAACTAAGAGGAATGTGCCTAACAGTATCTAATAGCCTAATGGTATACTCATAGGTGATAAAATATACTGGGTATTTTTATGTTGTGAAAATATTTATTGACGATGAATCATTGGTATAATTTTAATATCACAGCGGTTTGAACGTCTCGGTATCCCTTTATATATCAGTAGTGGCCGAATGACTGGTGAAGGTTGTGAACCGGGTGAATGGGGTGAACGGCGTGACCGGACTTGGTGACCACGGCGTTGAACCCGGAATGGTCGTCGGCTGTGTAGTGGACGTGCCTGGTGGTACCGTCGGCCTCCCTCATCGAGTAGTAGCCTGTCACCCTGTCTCCTTCCCTGGTCTCCTGCTGGCTCTTGATATCGCCGGTGTGCGGGTCGTGTACGCTGTACTCGAATGAATAATGGGCCGGTGCCTACAAATATATCTGCGTTATATATTTATAATTATTTTCTGTCTTCCTTCTCACTTGTACTGCTACTGCCCACAGTGCCGATGCGGATAGGAATGCTCAAATAGTATTATATTTAGGGGATTTCGTCATAGAATCAACATTGAGTCTATAAACTTATGGCGATTATTAGTCATTGCATTTTTTCATTGTTCACTGGACGATAATGTTTTACACTGTATATAACTCTAATCTAGAGTGTCCGTGAAGGATACAGAGCTTTATGGGAATAACACACTTTACAGTATTAACACTAGTTAAATCAATGTTCAGTCTGATCTAATCTTAATATATAAATAAGCATAAAGCGTTAAGGAAATAAACCGATATAATGATTGATATTAATTTTTTCTTTGCTTTATTCACAGCTACATTGTTCTATTTATAATTTCTTGATTATTGAAAAATAAACAAAATTTATGAAATTTGATTATGTTATTCATTAATTTCCGAATTGCTTCCTGACTTCGGAAGCAAAAATTAATTATTCCTGCGTTGAATAATCATGAATGGTGGTAATGGAACATTAAGATGAATTTTATCATGTTGGGCAGAATGCTTACGTGGTAGTCCTGGTGATCGTACAGTTGGGCGTAGGAATGTGTGTCCTCTAATCCTTGATAGGAGCCGTGTTCGAGTCCACCGTAGGATTGAGCGTATTCATCGTAAGTATTGACGGCCGCTACCAAAGCACTTAATCCCAGAAGGGCGGCGACCTGCACTCATTATATTCGTTATTGAAATTTCGATTGAATAAACACACTTTTTAGTCATGAATTTTTTTTTGTATCAAACACAGTTTAAAATTAAATTAATGTTCGGCGAAATACTCACTTTGAATGCGAACATATTTTTTTTGCGTGTTAGCTGTTTGGCCGAGTTGACTCAACTGATAGAGTTCGCAGGCCGAACCTGGCTTATATAGCGGGTTTCACACGTCACCGATTCGAGTGTAGTAACGCATTTCGTCTGACTTCTGTTAGCTAACGAATCTGGCAATGATTAGGGATTAGCCTGTACCTTGAGCAGAATGTAACATTACAACAGGAAATATCATAATAATAACTGGTCGATATTTATTTTGAACATGTTAGGAAATTTAATCTTTGTGGGGTAATTTTCAACGAATTATTACATTTTCCTTATTTCTAATAGAATTATGGCTTTTTTGGCAATGATCTGGGATTGAAATATTCCTTGCGAAGTATGAAACATATTTGTTTGAATGTTTGAGAGTTTCATTGTTCAGGAAATATAAATTTCTGTTTAAGAAAAATGTCCTATATATTAGGATTACTGTAATTCATTACATAACTTTTTAAGTTAAATCATGCAGGTGACCTGTTCTCTTCGATGCTCGTTGTTTATGGCTGGAAAATAATTAATGAAAATGATAAACTGTATTAAAAAATCGGGATATAATAATTGGATTCATCATAATGGAATTTTACAACTATCTTTATAATAGCTTTTTTGACATTTGATAGCAAATATTTGTAGTGGACAATCGCCCATGTTGACTAATTTTCAACAGTGTATTCTGATTGTATTTATTTATTTATTTATATATTTCTCTATTGTGTAAATGTAGTTCGCTTGAACGAGATTTTTGTATTCTCTATAAACAAAAGTTATAATATGAATGTCGCATATACGTTAGGCCTCCGCCGTAATAAAATATAAAGGACAATAAAATTGAATAAAAATAATTACTACACCGCCTTTTAGTTAGCCTTGTTTAAATTTGTCTTTTTTCCTTTAATTAAACTTGTTTTTTAGCGTAATATAACAGCTATCTTTTACACTTGACAGAATTCTTTTAAAGGTGTATCTATTTGGCATTATCTGTCGAATACAGTCTTAATTTTACAGAAAACACCTTTTACATTGACGCCAACAGACAGTTATAGGATATATAAAAAATATACTGGATAATACAAAGGAAAATAAATCATACATATATCATAAATTAATCTAGACTCACATGCAATAGCTTCTCTCGTCCGTATACTAATTTGTTGTTTGGTAACTTTCGTGATGTAATTTTAAAATAAATACTGATTGTATTTTATTATTTCTGTTAATAAATATATAATAACGTAAACACGTTTCCTTACAAAAATTGTCTACCTCTGCTAGACTATTTTTTGTATTAATTATACTTTAGTAAAATCACATCCAAAACCTATAGTTGAAAGGAAAAATTATAAGTTGGCTAATATCCGATTAATCCAACCAATATAGTTTATCTGCAGCCATGACACGGCAAATAAAATTATTACGCTTCTTTATCCATCGTCTGGTTTATAATTATCATTCAACAATGATCGAGAAGTACGCGCACAGTCTCTTGTAGTGAGCAGAATGTTAACCACATATGGGTCGTACACGCAACTTAAGAACTTAAACATTTGAGAAGGGGATTAACCGAAGAAGAACTGGTGATTTGGGTAATAATCCTTTATTGTGCGCATTAAATTATATTAAGGGGTAATCAGTAATGTTGAATTGATTGGTGGCCATCCTGGACAGGATACGTGGGCTGGCCGGACTTGGTGACTGTGGCTTTGAAGCCGGTGTAAGCGTCGGCTGTGTAGTGGACGTGCCTGGTGGTACCGTCGGCCTCCTTCACGGAATAGTAGCCGGTCACTTGGTCGCCTTCCCTGGTCTCCTGCTGCCTCTTCTCGTCACCGGTGAACGGGTCGTTCACTCCGTATTCGAAAGAGTATTGGGCCGGTGCCTGAAAGTTAATAGGAGTTAATACTTTATAGGAAGAACTGTAAATAATCTTCGTGTCACTCCTGTAAACATTTTCTTATAACCAGTACTGAACAGTATACGAATATATAATTTCATCATTGTTGGACATTATTCTAAAGGAACACATTTCGGAATTGTACTTTGGTTCTCTCGTTTGGTTTCAATGTGTTCAAATCTTTGTTAGAGATACATTTCCTCGTTTCCGAACAGAGCATCCCTACACCTATCCCGAGAACGCCTACTGCTGCCACAATATCCTTTCCGGTTCCGTCGTAGGGCGGGAAGCCCCGCAACATGTTATTCCACCTTTTGTCTTCCCCTCCACTGCTGGACTCCAAGTGGTTCCGTAGGCAATTGAGATGTACATAATGATGGAATCATGCTTATTATTTCTCCACATCTCTTCCTATTTGGTTTGCTGTCTTCGTTGATCTCACTTCCGATTGTCTTATGCTTTCGCGGACGAAAGCGAAGGATTCAAATCTCGCCTTCCCAATGATCACCAACTTGCTTAGGTTGTAGATATATTCAGATTAAATTAAATCGCTCTGCTTAGTGACAGATTATACTGAAAGATGATGTGATTGTACTCACGCTGTGGTCGTTGTGACCGTAATCGTCGTTGTATGTGCTAAGCTGCTCGTATCCTTCGTCTTCGTGACCCAAATAGGAGTCGTCCAGCGACTGGAGTCCTGCGCTGGCCACAGCTGTGAGGGCGGCTATTCCCAAAATTACGGCGATCTGTGTGCACACGAAGATCACAATTATTTATTTTACATTCACAATAATCACAAGCAACTCAAATCCGTTATTGAACTTACTTTTTCTGCGTTCATATTGTTCTTGGTTGTGTGCAGTTCTCAGGTAACGCTAGCTCTGTTGCTTTTTGCCGTTGAATGCCCGAGTTTTATACCTCCAGGATGGATGTACACTCGACTGATTACTGTGTAGAAACGTCTCCCCTCCCTGTATATGAAATACCGTTGTCTTTTCCGAACAGAAATTCATCTACATTTAATATTTTAATGGAAATCATTGCCTTTTAATGTTGTTGTGTGTGTATCCCGAAGTATCTTTTCTTTTCAAACACATTAATAACTTACAATTTCTTGGGTACACTTTAATAAGATTTATTTTATAAATTCCACTCATTGAGTTTGTAATATTTTAATAATTTCAATTAAAATATATTTACGAAATGAATGTGAGTTTATTAAATATAATTTTCATTTAATGCGCTCGGAGATGTTCCCAAGATTTTTAGGTACCTACTTCGATATAAAACGATAACTCTATTACTCTAATGCTCAAGACTGTGTTTAAAAAAATAAATATACATTCAGTGTCTATAAACAAAAATTAAGTTTCTGACTAGTTCCAAATATACTGTCTTCGGTTGAATTTATTTAGGATCTTTAGAGGTATTCAGAGGGCAATAAAGTCGAAAAATTACATGAGCCACCAGTAAATAAATAATGGCGAGATTAAATCTTCAAAGCAGAAAATTGTGCGAATTCGCACGCGGTTACAACCGTTTATTTTAAGTTGTTTTTACAACTGCGTTTAATGTACTCGTTTTCCAGTTTGATGATCATCCTTCCTCAGTATATATATCTACGTGTGTTTTAATTCTATCTCCCCAAACAGGATTAAAATTACTATTGTATATTTATTCTTTGTTAACTGCATGAAATATGAACCCTTTTCTTTATAACGCGTGCATAATAGCTGCAAGATTACGCTTTTGGGGCTTCAGTAGGTCCATTTGCGAGGTTCGGTACCCACCCTCATACAGTATAATTTTAAGAATCTCTCCTATAGTTTCTGCTATTATAAATGTGCCGTCTCAAGACTGGTTTCCATGATCTAAACAGAATAGGAAAATTGGGCGATGGTTGGAATCTCTCCAGGAAAAAGGATGAGGAAATATCATAGGCATAAATTTCTCCAAAATCTTTCTTGTGCATCGTTAGTGAAAACGTGCGATATGTCTGTAACAGTTTCAACTTAAATGTTTCTGTTTCTCTGCATAATAAGTATCTCAGTTGTTTTTGCTAGTTCAGTAGTTGGCTGAACATAAGTTTGGTTTTATCTAGATGAGCCAGAAGTATGTTTGCTGTGTCGAAGTTGGTGTGACATTTGTACGCACTCTTTCATCTCCCTGTAACGTTTATTTCCGAACATTTATCCAGGATTATCACCGCGAGATCCGGTGGGATCGCGTAATACAGTGGGAGGAACCTCGGTTAGCAGGGGTCGACCACTTGCAAGTCAGGTATTTTTCCTGTATTTGGAAATCCCAGTGGAAGGGTTTTGCTCAATTCGCCCCCGGTGTTGTCTGCTTCCGACCTTTATTCAGTTCATCGGGTACAACGGATTATGACCGGTATAGCTCAACCGAGAGAGCCACATTCATTCCTTTATTATTACTCCCACATTTAAACTTCACTACCATTTGAGATAACTCTGCAGAAACACATTGAACTGCTTGTTCTCGCTCATTGAAAAACATATATTTCGGATGTACTACAATTAATTGACAAAGGAGTTATATGCAAGTACAATTTAATTTTCGTTTCTATGGTGTACAGTGTATTGTTTGTAAGATTTTAGTAGTTGCTGAGAGTCTCTTTCTGATATCCATATTGTCCGGGCTGGTAGGCGGGCTGTCCGGACTTGGTGACTGTGGCTTTGAAGCCCGTGTAGTCGTCGGCTGTGTAGTGGACGTGCCTGGTGGTACCGTCGGCCTCCTTCACCGAGTAATGGCCGGTCACCTGGTCGCCTTCCCTGGTCTCCTGCTGCCTCTTCTCGTCTCCGGTGAAAGGATCGTTCACTCCGTATTCGAAAGAGTATTGCGCCGGTCCCTGAGAAGTTTTAATTTGTTTAAATAAAAAAAAGTGGAAATAAAAAAATTAAAACATTGAAATTTGCAGTTGAATGAAACATTCATAAAACGACATACAATGATCAATTCCAATAGGATAAGGTGTTTGCCTAAGATTGCTTTCCGAAGTTGAAATTGGATAATGGGTTGCCTATTTACGAGGCGAGAAACATTTTACTGCGGTAAGACCGAGGATGAAAGGGATTTCCTATGTAGTAATACGGGAATACTATTTTCTCCGACGGACTAACCTGGTATTTTTTCCTGTAATTATCGACCGCAAGGCTTGTTAGAAACACTCGGCCGCCATTAAATGTATAATGAAATTCGTCAATAAATCCTGCGTGTGGCCACGTTAAATAACGAAATTAAATTCCACAACTCCTGCCAACTTGGCGGTTTAAAACGATGTGCAGTACCCTAACTTGCTGACTAGGAACTTACATGATAGTTATCATATTCGCCGCCATATATGGCGTTATCAGCGCCGTCGTATTGTTGTGGAATATCGTACTGCTGTCCGCCCAGACCGCCGTAGTCGCCAGCCAAGCCGGCCCTCGAAAAACTGGCAAGAGCCACCAGGCCCAAGACGACAGCCACCTATTCGATCAATCATATTATTTCCAAATTGCGTTCATGTTCGCTTCACGTTATCGTCACCATTATTCGAACGCACTATTTACTTTCGATGTTAGTGTTTTACCAATATAAATGCATTTTCCCGTAACAAAATAGTTTTTATCGAGCTATCACCGCATTGTAAGAAACAGATCAAGTTCTAAATGGACTACTTACGGTGTTGGAATGCATTTTCCGTGAGACGGGACGCGTGCCTGAGACGTTACCTGTTGTGAAGAAGCGACTGATGCAAAAAGTTTTGCCAGTGTTGCTTTTATAGTCGGGTTTATCAATACTGGAGATGCAGTCTGATTCTTACCAGTTGCAACTGTAATGCCACCCGTTACCTCAGCCGCAGAGATGATGTCTTGTAGTTGTGAAGGTCAGATCTGATATAATAAGATAGTGAAACTAGGGTTTTGTTCTAATTAGTTTAAAGTTTTATCTCCCAATGAATGATGACCTATTCTAAACGTCTTAATACACTGGAATTTATTTTATTATAAACACGGACTTATATTACTGTAATTGAACCCGGTCATAAAGTAAGAATAAACTAAAAGTTTAATATAAATTTATTAGGCTCTTTTACAGATTAAGGAAGGAATTTTGGACAAATGTCAAAAGTCTAAATTAAAAAAGAATTTATTATTTTCTTATTAAAGTGGTTTACATCTCAACGTCTAAAATAATTACATTTATAGTATCATGAGTGATCTAGAATTGTTATTCTAGGAATAAAGATAAAAATACATTAATGATGCGATTCTGTCACTTGTTCGAATAGTACAGGGAGTTGATGGTCTCCTGATTTTTTGTCGATGTGGCCGTGGTGTTCCGGATGTTCGGTGACCTGGTAGTCGGTGGTCTTGGGATAATCGGGAATCTTCGGGTGTTCCGGAATCTTGGGATGGTCGGGAATTTGGGGATAGTCGGGAATCTTGGGATGGTCGGGAATGTGGGGATAGTCGGGAATCTTGGGATGGTCGGGAATGTGGGGATAGTCGGGAATCTTGGGATGTTCGGGAATGTGAGGATAGTCTGGAATTTTGGGATGTTCAGGTATCTTGGGATGGTCGGGAACCTTGGGATAGTCAGGAAAGTGGGGATAGTCAGGAATCTTGGGATAGTCAGGAATCTTGGGATAGTCAGGAATCTTGGGGTGGTCAGGAACCTTGGGATGGTCAGGAATCTTGGGATGATCGGGAACCTTGGGATATTCGGGATACTGCGGACAGCCAGGAGGATAGTTTGGCTTGTCTAAAGGATAACCGGGATGACCCTTCTTGACGACGTGCGCTCTGAACCCGTGCTGGCTGTCAGCCGTATAGTAGACATGTCTGAACGTGCCGTCCGCCTCCTTCAACCAGTAGTGTCCCTTCACTAGATCCCCTTCCCTCCATTCTTGTTGGCCCTTGATATCGCCAGTGTAGTAATCGTTAACGCTATATTCGAACCAATAACGGGCCGGCCCCTGCCAGAAAAGAAATGTTAGTCGGATCATTGAAATTGACCAAGGATTAAAATATTCCGTTCTTCAGCGCTATAATGCTTACATAATAATTGTTATGAGGACCCTTGTGACTGTTTCCGTCGGGAAGTTCGGGTTTTTCAGTTAGTTGACCCTCGTCCGTAGCATAGGACTGGTGATCGGCAACAACATCTGCTGAGTGGTCACCTGCATTGGTAATAGCGCTCTGGACGGCTTCAACGTCTATTACCTTTGTATCGATAGTGGTTAGGCCCGCTAGAGCGACTATGGCCCAAAACAAACCAACCTGCAATGAAATTGCGTGAAATTGTATTCACTTAGACATAGTTGCGTACTCCGGATTATTTTGTCATGATTGACCTTATACCTAGCTGACATACTATTTGAAACTTTTAATTTTAACAGTTAATTTTACAAACTGCACACAAGACAAACTTAAGAAAATTGTTATTTTGATAGTTGAGTGAAAAAACTTAAGCTTAATTCTTCTAAACATTGATAAACTGATTTGAACCTTGTACTTACGTTTTTACCGCACATGACCCGTTCTATCCAGTGCACCAACAGGTGGAGTTGAGGTGGC
Source organism: Lethocerus indicus (assembly GCA_019843655.1). Classification (NCBI taxonomy): domain Eukaryota; kingdom Metazoa; phylum Arthropoda; class Insecta; order Hemiptera; family Belostomatidae; genus Lethocerus; species Lethocerus indicus. The sequence continues at coordinate 8,832,230 of JACDQD010000103.1, read as the reverse complement.
AGTGTTTCTGGTCATTGTCGCGTCGGAGGCTTTTATATCGTCCTGTAGTTGGGCGATGAACTCACGTCATTTCATTTAGTCGTCAATGCAATTGATCCAGTTTGTTAGAAAAATGTCAGCAGTTGTCCAGCCAAGGCCGGCCCATGCACCTGCGGCTGTGCACTTTGTTGCACTTTCCTCTCAGGTGTGGATAATAGGTTGCATTCCGCGTCCTATAAAGTTCCTATAAAGGTTTAATATATCTTTCTTTCAAAGTCATAAAGCATCAAATGGCCAAGCATCGGTTCCGCAAAACTATATCGCCTCATAGATTTCACGTCTGACTCATCATTACAGTAGCCTTACAAGTGGACACTTGTAGACACCAGAGGATAGTGGTCTTTTGATGCCACAACCAATATTTTATTTCCCTCTGGAAATATCGTATTCCACATTTTTTATTCTTAAGTTGTTTAATAATTGATTATATGGTCTATTCAAATTGAATTTTAGTTTCGCTATCGCCTTACTATGTCTACTTTTTTGTGAAATTATGTTTTCCATTTAACTGTGTCACAGATTCGTTTGTTTAATTGTATTTATCTTTAGAAAAAATGAATTATTTTTTATTATGTTGGTTTCAGGAATATTCTGACAGATGAATTATAAAATAGAATTGACAGTTCATGAATTTGGCGATAATACTAAGTCATTTATTATAATAAAACCTTCGGTTGCCGATCATGCAATAAATATCAGCAGTAGTGACTTGGAGACAGTTGCATGTCTTAATCAGGACATTCCCCTTTCATTAAACTTCAACACCTGACTCATCGCGACCTTGTAACAAACAAGTCCTTCCATGAATACTTCATGGCGGCAACTCGTTTTTATATATTCTTTCACTGGGGAAAACCATTTTAATCAGCTGCATTCAAAGCTATATTTGATCATTCAGTTCGTCGTAGATGGGTTTTCGTTCAGTCTGTTTACCTTGTATTGGAGGAAGGACGTGATCATCTTTTCCTAATGAATCTTAAACCGTTTGGACATGTATTTCAAACCAGGAAAGAAATGTTAAAATCTTGTTTATATAACTCTATATAATGTATTCAGGCAGCCCGAATGCTTGGCCAACCGTTCAAGCACCCTAAATTGTTCAACAACAAATTTAAAACCTTTATCGCAAGGTCTACCGTGCGGTCTCGCCCCTTAGGTAGCAATGAATATGCCGAAGTGAATATCAAAAATAATTTTTATTTATATAAAAAAATAACAATTGTACAGACTATATACAGATCGTATTGGCGGCCGGACATGTGGAGTATAGGCGTTTCAGTGGTGGTAATATTGGCCGTGACTGCGTACCGGGTGAACCGGGTGAACTGGGTGAACGGGGTGGGCGTGGTGGGCGGGGTGGGCGGCGTGGCCCGACTTTGTTACGACCGCGTTGAACCCGACGTGCTTGTCGGACGTGTAGTGGACGATCCTGACCGTGCCGTCGGACTCCCGGAGGGGTAGAAACCCCTTCCACGGCGTCACCTTCCCTGGTCTCCTTCTGGGCCTTCACGTCACCGGTGTGGGGGCTGCACTCTGCACCTCGAAAGAGTAGTGGGGCGGCCCTGAACATTATTATATAAAAAAATTAAAAATTAATCATTTTATTTCCTCCTGACCGTGGTCTCCTAAGGCTGACGGGGGATATAGGTCGGCGCCCGCCACCATAAAATATGCCAGAGGTCGGCGCCCGCTTAGCTTTAAGTCATATACGTTAGTAACTAGGGCACTCATACACTGTGAAAGAGTAGTGGGAGGCAGTGATGATATAAATGTGGCTTAAAGGGACAATTCTTTCCAGTCTTTCCGCAGTTATGTGTTCGCTATGTTCCCTTAGGCCGGACTTTATTTAATGTATTTCTATTACATCCGTGACTTGGGGACAGGGGGAGTATTTTGTTGTGCTACGTTCCGTTAGGTTGGTATTCCGAAATGTAAATTGAGTATATTCATTCTGAAATGAGTAATCGGGTTTGTAAGGACGTGTCTAAATACATGGGAAGCTCACATAGTGTTCCTGGTGATGATCGGTGTGGGGGTAGTGGCCGTGGGGGTGGTGCTGAGCGGAGGCGGCGGCGGCGAGGGCGAAAAGACAGACGAGGGCCAGTACCTGAAAGACAATTTCGATTGTTACTGTTGACGAAATGATTCGAGCAATTGTATGCTGCAAAGTTGAAGAACTTTTAGCGGTCGAGAAAGTTAGCACGCGAGCGCGGTGCCACTTCACTCGTCTTCCGCATGTCGCTGGCCAAAAATTTTCGCCGGCCGCGCTGTAAGTTAAACAGCCCGCGGGGAGAGAAGCAAATAAATAATACATCTTATTAAAGTATTCTCGCGGCGAACAACACGGGGAAGGACATTTCTCCAGTCGACATTGAATGCGTTATTAAAACCCAACAAGTGCCCTTTTTTATTGTATCAGAATAAAAAGTAGGATAAGCATCAACCGTTCCGTACTTTTGTTTAAGTCTGATTAACACTGATCTGTGATTGCTGCACTTAGAGCTGCACTTGAAACGTAACATAATTACTTCTCCCCATTTTTAATTATTTAGGTATATTTGGATTAAGACATTATAATACTCTAATGAAGAACTCCATTATTCTATTGGAATGTAAAATGAGTGAAATCTTAGTGGAGTATTGCTGAGGACGAAGTGGTGGCTATGTGAGGTGCCGCGGAACGGTCAAGGGCGAAGTAGGCAATCGAGGTTATGGTTAAAATGTAGAGTTCTGAATTGTTGGTATTAAAAGAAGAATTCGCAACTGTGGGTAATTTCCCATTAAGGAAAATATACGTTAGACCATGTTTAGGAAATTGAAGACACATGCCGCCCGATGAATGTAGATCCACTAAATTCGTTAACATTAAAGAACTGGATTTTTACTGTACCTTGTTCATGGTGAATTGTTGTTTGTCTTGGGTTGACTTAAGTGGTTGTTGGTCAGTTGTCAGCTGAAGCCGATTGTTTGTGATACTGAAACTACGGGTTGAACTTTCGCTTTTATAGTGCCCTGGGTTGATGGGTGCCCTCCTCCCACGACACACCGTGGCTACGTGTCATTAATTATGCAAAACCTGACCCCTCCTCTTTCTCATCCTTGTCCCTTGTCTTTTGTGGTTACCCAAATTCCCAAATTCCTTGTTCCTGTAAATGGAGTACTCGCCTCTTGTAAAAGAAGTCGGTGAGCCCGCGACATCTTAATAACATGTTAATGTCTAGAACCTTCAAACATCGCAAATATGAGTTTTGTCTAACGTTGAACATAGAAATATTATACATATGAGCGACAGTAGAACATTTTATTGCCTGATGTACTTCATTATTCTTGCTTTTTCCTCCCCTTAAAGTACATAAATATGGGTATTCGTGCTGGTGCAATGGTAGCTCAGTTTTTCTCAGCCAATATACAGACATCAAATATATACAAACAATATAGAATAAATGCTTCCAACCTACAACTAAGAACAAATGTGAGTAGCCAATAAAATATCAATGATACTAGTGCCACTAGAGTGGGTACTAGTAGTGTTGGCAACATATAATGCGCGCCGGAATTATATCCGCTACAGGGGACCTTCCCCGTTTCCTGATTGGGGTTGCTTATAAAAGGATGAAGAAGACTTAAAGGAGATATAGGAAGACAGGTGGATGGAATCGAGGCAGGAGCGGGGAACCTAGAGTTCGTGACTAGAGCGCCCATACATCCACCCGAGTGGGGCGTGAACTTGTTCATTCTAACAGGACACGGATTGCTCACTGCTCATCTGCACAGTAGAGACCTGTCGGACCACTCGGGATGCGAAGAATAGGAAGAACTGGAGCACGTTCTGCGGGACTGTCCGCTTTACGACGAAGCAATAATTTAGTCTAGGACGCTTCGAGCGTCTCTAGTACGATCGCATTTTGAAACGCTCAAATAAATAGGAGAAATGTTTTTTTCCTAATCATCCACCACCTCCAGAGAAGTTTATTAAGGTCCTTCTTATCGTCAGTAGGTAACAGAGATGGGGTGTTTTGGAAACGACGAAAAATATCCCTAACGAAGATTCGCGTTTTGAACATTAAAAATATAAAAATATATCGATGTTGATTGATTTTGTCAGAACATACTTTTTGCCGTCCAGATCATTCTTGGCAAAACCCGATCAAAATATCAGACCACCTGATTACAATTCCAGATGTCGACTCAACCGCGGAAAATCGAACCCATTAACGCCACTGATTTAAAGGCGCCGATAAACGTTATGTAAAGTAAGTGGATTGCCAACAGTCGGCCAAGAGGAAACCTCTCTCCCATCTGCTATTCAGAATGTTGCTAGCGAACTTTAGTTTTACTAATGTTTCAGTTAAGAATCTTCACATCGGTTTAACCCGATTGAGAGGTTCTTTTCGAATTAGTTTTAAAAAGTCACTTTGGTTAATAATAATTGCAGTTATAACACAAAACTTTTGCAATGGTCCGCCGTTACGGGAAAAATTAGTACAGCGAAGTAGGTTGGAGAACAAGAGATAAGTGTGTTAGAAACTCGATCCAGTTTTCTCCGTTTGATAAAGACAATACGGAAACGCGTTGGAGAGTTCCTTGGGTTACGCAACGGAAACGGGACGTGCGCGGTGGACGCCATAGTGCCCGTCTAACGTTAATTTCACTCCTCTCCCCGGTCTGGATTATCTGCATTTCAACCTCAACCGCTTTGCACTCTTCCTACCCCGGCTGCAAACAACACAACTGTTCCTGTACCATTCAGGATTTGAATACTTTTAACAATAATCCGTTTGCGCGTTTCTATTAGCCTTTGGAATTTTTTATTTTTCACTCTTGAGGTTTTCTATTACTATTTTTTTTCTACGAAGGAAGGCGAGAAGCCGAAACCAGTCCAGCCTAGTTATGGGACATTTCAAACACAGCAGCAGGTGTCTTAGAGCTCAATTTCTTCCAAATTTCTTACATATTGGAAATTAGTGTACATTAAAAATTGATATCTGATGTCGTTAATTGTTCGTAGGCTTCGGTTGGAAAATAATTGAATGGGTTATTGGGACGGTGTCATTAAGTAGTGGCGTAGCGTCTGCATCTTCTCCACATCATTACGGGCAGTTTAACTACAAAATTGGCCGATTTCTTGGACGCAAAAAAGCCTGGCTGGCGACTTGGAAAAATTTCTCCCTTAACAGCGCTCGTGATCGGACTGCAATTACAGAGGCCGGCAAATTCGTCCAACTCTTTTTCTGGCCGGGCTCACTCGAAATTCGCCGTCAGATAATTGGTCGATTCGTTAAGTGACTTTTACGAGAATTTAGCCTTTTTGGAGTGAACTTGCATCCAGTCAAGTACACCATAGGCAATGCGTCCCGTCACTTCAATATTACAGTACTTGCACAATTCGTTCATATTCACCTAACCAACGTTTTGTTCGATCAAACTGATGTAAAGCTATTATATAAATATATTGATTCTAAAATATTCATTTGGGTTATATTTTGCCGATGGAGCGTCTTTTGAATTTCAACTAATCTGAAAAGTTCCGGTCCTAACCGAATTTTCATCCAGTCGCTTATCTGTACGTGAGCTGAACGCTCACTTCGAATGTACGAAGAATATCGCTGACGGACTACCTTGTCGAGGAAGGCATACAAATGTGAACTAAGTAACTGTTGTGTCCACACTATTCTCATATCATCATTATTCTCACGCCGTATGTCATACCTCCCTAATAAAGTACTTTGTCACCTCGATCTAGAGGCGGCCTCGATCAATGCCTTGATGCAATGAATATTACTGTATTATTTTGTTTTTTTCCAGCTATAAATACTTCAAGCTATTAGTAGGGTTCAAGCTTCATTGAATCTTACTAATCTACTGGCAGAATGCTAATGTAGAAGAGTAGCCGACACCTAGCATAAAACCAAATTAGTGATTGAAGACAGACGATGGTATTAGCATCTCTTTATTGAATCCTTAGGTCAGCCTATGCAATAGTGAAATCTCCTAAGTACTGACGCCTAACACATTAGTTCAATACTCAAAATCTTGCCGATCCCCTCGTAAATCGGAAATGGCGATAAAACTGCTCTCATTATTCTGTCAGGATCTTAGCGGGCGATTTGAATTCGCCCATCTCTTGCATAACCACCAGGGCTGTCAGCCGAGCGTCACGTTTATCTCTTCTCGAAAATTACTCGAGTAGGAGGTAGAAATTTGTTTTTTTTATTTTCCCGTTTCCCTGCTCTTCTAAGTGGTGATCCCGGCCAGCGGGACATGGGCGACAACGGCGACCATAATGGCGCTATCGGGTTGTGCAACTGCGCGATGCCTTCTGCGCAATAAATTACGGAGTTTCATACGGAGATAGGATTAAGCGGAGATTAACCTGGCCATCTGACGCCGTGAAAGGATCGCCGGCGACCGCTTTCGTTCTCCGGTACAAAAACACCGGCTATCGGCCACTTCTCGGCCGTCCGGAACTAATTGAATTTACGGCTTCGTTTCCGGTGTAATCAGTAATCAGACCACATGACTCCTTACAGTTTCTTAATGTGCCATCGTCCTTGGGAATTAAAAAAAATGCGTATTTCCCCGTTCGAATTCCTTTCAGTTGGAACCAGTCACTGTTACAAGATAGTTTGTTTTCCCCACTGTTGTAGTATCTTGTATCCATAATACTATCCTGAATCCCTGAAGCTTCGATCAAGGAGAACCTCATGCCGTCTCGAAAAGCGAACGTAATTCTGTTCGATTTTGAAACCCAGATTCCGAACGGACGAAATCATTTAATAGACACTGCCGCATTGTAGTTTAAATCGACAAATAGTAGTAAACATTTATGAGCAAACAGTTATTGAGGTTAACTAATTCTACCTTGGACTTTATTCAATAAAAAATCACACAATTTTTACCATCCCCAAAAATTGTTAACTCTAATTCTGTGCCCTAGTCCCTACTAGCAGGTTTTAAGCCACTCTTATATTTGAACAATGTATCTAAGATTAGTATGGACACAATCGTAGGAGCAAAAATAGTTGATATTTAATTCATTGTAAAACACATCGTTATAGACCGCATTCTTTTGAAAGTATAAAGTTACGGATAGATAGATAATTATCGATGTTTTAGGTTTTAAGAAATGTAAATCTGCACTCCAAAGTTTATTATCAACCATTCAATTATATATTTATTACCTAAGTATTATAATAATTATATAAGATTACCTAAGTATCTGTGCATGTACGTGACAGTCCAAATCGTTTACTATTTTTTGGCATTTTAAGGCATCGATGAAGTGCCGTTTGTATATTTTATTATCCTCGTGTTGGAGAGTGTCCGGCGCGTTGTGAAAGTCCGAGCAATTATGCGGTTAAATGAAACCCTTCTAACTGCCGTTTATTACCTGGAACTAAGCGACTTTTTTGTATTCAGGCCTACGGGCACTCGCTCTTATACTATCTCCAAATTTAATCTCATGCATTATTCTAGAACGTAGTAAAGATGGTATTTCTGAGATAAAAATTCTTACTGATCTGCGCCTATCTGTGTACAAATTCATAATTTTCTTGGCGGGGGTAGTATTAGGTTGTATTTTTAATTAAGGAGTTAGTATTCATAATTGGACGATGAACACGATGGTTTAATTTATAAATCTATCTTTATCTACAAATGGTTCTCATTTTATCATCAGGTATTTCATTAAACAGAATCATATTCATCTATTCATAATATTTTGGTCGGAACCACCTGTACGTTGTAAGTTGTAAGTTTTATTGAGGTGTTATTTAATTTTCTAAAGTGCAAGTAGTTGCGCAATACTTTCTGATTATTTGAAAACCGCAGTGGAAACAGTTACGCGGTTTCGCAATGCGATTCATGGGGAGTACTCGGTGATTGTGGGACGTCAGTTCTCTTTCCAGGATCGGCGTCTATCCGGCCGGCTTTGGCCTCTTCCTAGTCCGAGTGAAAGTCAGAGGACGGTTTCTTTCTTCTGCGAACGGGTCCCACCCCGGACATTTTGAAAATATGCCAGCGGGTCAGCGGAGACCGAGAGCCCCATTGGACGGGAGGCTGGCAAGCTACAGTTTTCTAGCCGGCCTGCACTTAATTGACGGATACGTTTTGGAAGTGTGCCTGTCGCCCAGACGGCGGCGGAATCGAGCCACCTCTTAAATCGGGTTCTGCAATCATTTCACTTCTTTCCATACGCCCCCGCTTCATTCCCTTCTCAGGAAGTACAGATTCCGATCGATGTCGGAAGCTTATATGTAATACCTTGTCATTATGTATTTGTTATTCCGTGTTTGTCTGATATGGTATTGTGAAGACATCGTTTATATATACAAGGAGCTAATTTCATATTTATAACAGTTACAAAGGGAACTGCGATAAAAAAAATCAAACTTTCTAATACGATATAGAAATCGAAATAGAAATCGATATAGAAAAAATTACTATTTCCTGTTATATGTTACAATCTGGTACTAGTAATCTAGTAATTTAATACTAGTAAGAATTTTTCGATAACCTTTTATTTTACTACAAGCTTGAATTTCCAAAACGATTCGGCAGCATAATATAGGCGGCAATGTTCATACTAAATATTAATTAAAACTAAAAAATTGTATAAGCATGATTTTTTACGCTTTTTTTATTATTCGATTCTTCGGCTTGCGTGAACATGGTCAAGGAATTGCGAAACCTATCATAAATCATCTACCATAGGCGTAAATAAGTGCCCACCGCTTCTGTTATTATCGTCTGTCATCACTCGGATGTAAACACTTTTTCTGTTTCTTTCATTCTCTGAATTGCGTTATTACGTTTCTTCTGTACTCTATTCTCCCTCTAGGAAGCGACACCATTTGTAAAACTGCTGCCAAAAAGCACGGAGAAAAGGAAATTTATAATACCAAATCATTGTACCCGCAGCTGTCGGATGAAGGCCGGGTTTCACTTAATTCGGTTAGGCGGTCGTACAACCCAAAATTAGTTTGTATCTGTTTTATCTTATTGCTATAGTAGCCAACTATAAGGGAGTATGATAATTACTTTATTTTAAATTGTAATTTACTGCGAGCGTTGATATAAGTGGCCGGCACGGGCCAAATCATTGTTCGCCGGCTTTCTCCGTTTAGGAAGGGACCGGGAGGAGGATCTAAGTCCCCGCCGTCGGGGTTGGCCTCCCTCGGGTTGCACAATTGTTCGTTGGTCGGTCGGTTAGGAGGCCGTGCCGAGCCCCAGGGATCAAAGCGTGTATTATTGATAGGCCGGGTTTCCTCCTGTTCTGTTGGCCGCCCGCTGTTGGAGAGGGAAGCTCTTATTTCAGCGCCAAGTGTCCGGCCAACTATTCAACGTTGGGTAACAGATTTTTCCTGTTCGTGTGTTCCATCACTACCGGATACAAGAGTTGGCTCCCCTGGCACTTGAACACATGTGCTAATGAGTCGACGTTTCCTCTTCTTTTTGTATTTCTTCTCTCTATTCTTAAAAACTTGCTAATAGTAACCTTTTTTATGCATCTTATTTATTTATAATGTGCTTTCTTTGATCCCAACATTACTGCTATAACTGCAAAGACAAACTGATATTTGTACGTGCAAAACTAGATTGGCTATTAACAACTCAGGGAGTACATTCAGATGGTATTACATCAAACGAATTTACGTTAGTAGGTAATTGTTTTTTCGCATTTTTCGGACTTGTTCTCGCACTTTTCATGCCACAATGATGACACAGTGATTAACATCGTTATGCAGTTCATTCGACGCAAGCTTTATAAACAAGATTTCCTCAGCTAACCTGCTTAGGAAATTGGGCCTCAGAGCATTGCATAAGAAATAAGGATGTAGAATAGACCGGGCAGTCGTTAGATACCTTAAATACTTTTTTTATCGCATTACCGTTGGCAAGAGTCCATTTTGTTCGAATGGTATAAAATGAGATTATTGGCGACTAATTTATTCCCCCCTGGGGTAATAATATAATCCCTCGTATGATTTATAGCCGGCCGGTGTTTATTTTAAGGACCAAAGCGAAGGACCGGTTGTCGGTCGGCTTCCCCATTATTTATTGCACCGGTTTTCTGGTTACCGAAATAAAAATTTGACTTTTCCCCCGCCGCAGTCCGGTTCTCCCAGAGTCGTAAATTCTTTCGTAAGCTCGGTTTCGCCTTACCTCGTAACAAGTAGTGGAATGTGAACTCAGAAACGGACGTTCGTCCCAAGTGGAGAGTTATTCGAAAAAGTTACGTACTGTGCAGGAGAACAATTACTTGTAGGAAAGCCGCGAAAATTCGTTTTTTTTGTGTTTCGTCCCCTGGTTCTCTCTTCACTCTAGAAATATTTTTTTCTAAAAATAATTTCATCGGATAGTGACGCTCGGGTGGTTTTACTACTCGGAAATAGTACGCAACTAAGGCGTTGCCCCAACGGGCGGCTGTGGAAGCGGCGCATCTCACAATAGCTGATTACATATCTACGATTCGCCAACCAGAATATGAGCTAACTAATCTAATTATAGTATACGGAATGATAAAAAAAATAATTACTTCTGCTGTTGTAAGGTCACCGTCGACGTTAGAGGTCGGACACCGCTCAGTCTATAGTAATACGATATCATCGAACTGGTGGGGTGTTCAATTATCCTGTGGGAGACAGAATTTTCTTTTATTAAATTATCAAATAAGCGATTTAATGATTATAGTGTTCTGCATATGAAACTGGAAGTCTAACAAAAATGTTTTTATGTAGACATTTAGTCTCAAGCAAATTTAAATCATTTAAGTTTAAGCCAATTTTTGCTCAAGTTGAATAATATCCGTACAATATCGATTGTATAATTCTGTTTATAAGTAATATTATAATATTAGAGTTTTTTAAATCTAATCCGGCAATTGTTTGCCTTTAATTTTTATTTCGAAGCATTTGACCGGTGTATCCAATATTATCAGATTACTCAATCGTGTCTGAAAGTTAACTGTGCGACCCAATTGGTCTATTAAATAGTGGAACTCAAATCAGAAGCTTATAATTATCGAACGTAGGCCTGAGTAGGAATGCTGTGTTTGTTGGAAATTACAGCCGCTTCCAGTTTTACGCGCTGTTTAATGGGTCAAAGAGCGTGTAAATAGATAAAATTAATTCCAGATAGAGGAAAGATTAGCGAATAAACTTTTCTCGCAACACGCGGATACGTAATGGCGCGGGTGAATCATTCTTTATTTTTTTCGTTCCTTCTTCGGGCCTGCTCTTTTATAATTGTTACTTCTTGAAGTACGCGGCGGGGAACGGTGTGTAGGAAGCAATTCAACATTTTCGTTCCTTTTTTGTTTGACGTTCGTCGGAGTGGGCTGCAACAAGGGGCTTTTACGAAATCACGGTTCTGGAACAACTAATCCGTTTTTCTTCCATTTAATGACTGGACCGGCATTGTTATTAATGTCTCTTGAGCTCGGTTGTGCAACTACGTCTGGAAACGTGCGCCTTGAGAATTCGAGATATGTTCGAATTTCTGCTTTCTAAGTCTCGATAGCAGTTTCCGGGTTCCTAGTCCCTAAAGTTCAACTTTTTGTTCATCATTTTTATTCTTGAACATAGAATATATTTTATTCAGTTTGAAAAGTATGAGAGAAATTTCTGATAATTCTACTATTGCTATTTCACGTAACATTTTTGTTTGAATTGCGTTATCATTTTTCGTATTAGTCTACTTTAACACTATCTGTATATTCTTGAACTAACATAATTGTGATACATCGTTATTTAGACAGTCGGGCTAGAATACATACGAACATATGAAAGATAAGACAGAAAATAATTCTAGTGATTTTATTGAAAACCCTCCGTTTCATTCCTTTCCCAATATAGTGGTAATTAGTACTAAGTTATTACTAATGAATTATAATTTCATTAATCGTATTAGCTTTAATATTATTGTAATCTGTTGGGACTCTATTTGAACTACTATGTATAATATACAAAAATTCTGTTTGTGCACTATACATATTAATAAGATATTATCATTCAGTTTTCCTCTTTCTCTGTATTAATTTTTTAGTTAATATTTAAATTTGTAGTCTTATTTTCAATTTAGCAATTGTCCATAAAACCTAATTCTCGTACGTGAAGAATGTGCCATCCTCTGTTACTGAAAGTAAACTGGGCCACCGACCTCTTTCCCTTGCTCTATCCTACTCCCACTACTTTCAGTTCCCCCCTCTGACGGTCTCACTCGGTCACGCAATACCAGAGGTATTCGCCATTACGAAACGGCTCGGTGCGACTTATTAGTTAAATTAATAGTCTGATTAAATGCCAATCCGAAATTTAGTTGGCTCTGTCTAATAACGTTTTGTTTCTGTTGTTTTTCAGGTAAATAAGACGATCCTTTCAGACCTTAAGTGCTTGGATGATGAATATCATTGTGTCCTTAGGACTTGAAGTGAGTGTTAGAAATATAAGTATATTATTTTTACCATTTCTTGAGTACCGCTGATTCTTGTTACGCACTTAAATATAATTTTAATTGTAACATCATACGTTTTGTTTAGATACTTCTGGAACAATAGACATACAGATAGATCATATTTGATATCGGTCTTTGATAATTTTATATTTAATACATCAGCCTCCTTATATATTATTAACGCAACATAATATTTATATTAGAATATTTGAATAATGGTGGCTATGTTGTTCTGGTAAATTCAATAAAAGTACTGTCTTATAGATTCATATGTTGTACATCTACCAATATAGGTAGGCGTATAGATTATTTAATTGAATGAAAATACGGTAATTTAAAATTATTTTAGCAATTAATTGAGGGGATGTACACAAAATCCTGATATAAACTCTATAATAAAGATTACATAATTATTTCATTTAATATTTATTTTCGGATATAATGTACACACATTTTTATTGGGAATATGTTGAAACATTTTTGTTGCGCCGTATTTTCAAGAAACTCGTTGACCCGCATAACTTTTGTTATGCGGGTTAGTATAACCTAAGCGCCGTAATGATTCAACCCGTGTTTATTTTCACTTGACGTACTGCTGTATTCAGTATAATGTTATTGAAATATTATCATTATTGCGATATCGTATTTGTCTTCAACTTGCACTAGCGTTCCGTCGGTAGGATTATATTCAGAGGTTCATAAAAATTATGATATTCCAAAACCTTGTTTACGTACTGTGATTGTGCGTAATAATTTTCGGTATTGCGTGCTGTACTTTATGAAATCTACTAATTACCACGATTTTTTTGGAGGGTGTACTGATAAGAAAATTCAAATTGACAAGTGCTTTCCAAACATTTTATAAAAAATAAATATAAATTACAAAACATTCATAAATAACCTTCGCGAGCTTCAACAGATTGAGGTATTTCTCCGATCGGAGATGTTTCTGTTCGTACTAGTTTGTTTTTTCAATAGTGATGACCATCATCGTGAGTGGCGTAGTGTGCGGGATGAGTGGCGTGTCCCGACTTCTTCACGACGGCGTTGAAGCCGTTGTGCTTGTCGGCCGTGTAGTGGACCTCCCTCAGGGTGCCGTCGGCCTCCTTCAGCGTGTAGTAGCCCTTCACAACGTCCCCTTCCCTGGTCTCGTGCTGGCTCTTGAAGTCGCCGGTGTGACCGTCGTCGACTTTGTACTCGTAGGCGTAGTGGGGCTCTGCCTGTTCGCAGAAGATAATAATTAACTCATAATTCTAATTATTTTAACATTCAATTCAAACCTTTACGAGAGAGTAAACTGGGGGTATTTGAGATCCACATTTAATGAATTTCTCCTTGTATGGACGTGGTATACGTCTCATGAAAACATTCCATTCTAAAAATCATGTCCTCAAATAGTCTTGAGTGTTCCACGGCGCTGAGGGATACTAAACTGCACGACTAAGTCGTGCGGGTTTAGTATTACAGGCGCTTTCTCCTGTCCATGTGTGATATCACTTCGGACACTATAGTTTTATTATAATACTTACGTAGTAATCAACGTGATCTTCGTGACCGTGTCCGTGACCGTGTCCATCGTAGTGCTGGGCCATAGCGACGGCAACGACGGCAGTGCATAAAGCGAGAACCTTGAGAAATAAATGTCAAAATTATTTTTACAAGTACAAAACTCAATATTTTTTAGTGATAAATTCATCAAAACTGCATGTAAGGGATTTAAATGATTTAAATTTATGATCCACAGGCATTACAGTTGCTATGTTTCCAGTATGTGTCTGAATCATGGCCGGTTACCCTACCAGAAAAGTGTTAGTATTTATTAGGGAAATGTTATTTAGCATGTTGGATTGCAAAATCTCCTTTACTTCGCTATGTTTTGCTATCAACGAAACCGTTTGACACTATTGCAAATAATATTTTCACAGAAACCCCTTAAAATTCCCAAATTGATTTGGGGTAATCTTTACTGTAAGGAAACACTTTCTTATTTCAAATTCGAGAAACTATATTGCACAGTAATTTCACAGCACTCTTGGATTCATATTTATGCTCATGTTTTCAGACACTGATCTAATATTTTGTGTTAGCATGTTATAAGAGGGGGGAGCACCGCGATCGTGTCTTTCTAATGCGGAAAACCTCAAACTTACCTTGAAGGAATGCATTGTGGCGGCGACTGTTCTGTTGTATCTATCGGCAAGCGACAAAACTGATACCTTTTCGAGTGGCGACAATCGCTTTTATAGTCGGCGGACGGGGGCCCGGCACCGCGTTTCACTCTATTTCACACGGACAGGTCATTACAATTAACACTCGCATGTCCACAAATGCCCCCGTGCGGATATTTTTTTCCAGATATGCTAGGATCTATGTCCATTCAACATTTAGCTTACTAAAGCGTCCATTCGTAGTGTATGATTTTACTATCCCGATTTAGTGAAACTGAAAATATTGATTTATGTTAGTCCCCCATGGACATTTTTCTGACAACGTAGTGTTATTATTAATCATATCTTTGTGCTAAAAAATATACCGAAAAATATGTTTCAAAACTATTATTCCTCTGTTAATATTTTAGGCGGGCGTTCTCGATAATATTTTTAAATAACACGGATTTACCCTGTGTCGGCTGTACTATACGCCACATTAAACAAAAAAAAGGATTTTGTACTTCGACTACACCGAATACAAAAGTACGACCGGTTTTTAACTACTAAATTTTGTTTTATTTTTCAAACTTTTATGTATAAAATAAGGCATAACAGAGTCAGTTAGACCAAATCGAACTTTAAATACAAAATTTAATAATTAGAAGATAATAATTAATCTCAAAAATGTTTTCACTATTTTTTGTCTACTAAAAAGAGGAAATATTGAATGCACGATTATTTATTATTGACCTTAATAAAGAACTGTGGTTTCACGTTAAATAAATTACGGAATGGAATAATTATTTAAGATATTTGCAAGAATACATTCCAATCATAATAAGTACTAAAGTTAATATGTTCCAAGAGTATACATTAATTCTGATGGATTTTTGCGTAATAAATATTGCTATAGTGTATTATTATTTTATTATAAATATCGCTTTATTTATACATAATTCACAAGTTTACAGTAAAATTTGATTCAGTTGTATATAATTTGTACTGGCACAGTTACCCTACAAAAATTGATTCTATATTTCTAAAATTATTATGACTGAACTGACTAGACAGTATTTCTTTTGACCCCATTCAGTAATGGATGATTTCTTATATAGGTTGGTCAAGTGTTAAAAATAGTATTGGTACATTGGCATTTTTGAATTATATCATAGGGCCTTGCAGAGAGAGAAGGCCGGTCACGCTTCTCAACCCGGCTCTCCACGCATGTCACAGCCGTATGTGACCGCTGTTCGGTTTTTTTTGTCAGCCTCCACTTTGACCACATGAAAGGACGACGACTTTAATAGCGCCCCAGTGCGGTTTACGAAATAAGCAGGACTTGGCGGTGAGCTAACAACAGGTGGACACGGCTTCGGCGACGTCCTCTCTAAAGTAATGTCAGTGACGTGTTAAAAAAGAGGAAGGGTTTATTTAATAATTAATTACGGGCAGCCAATCCTTTCAGTTACTCCATTTCCCAGAAGCTTATTTGCATTATATATTGCCACTTTTATGTGACAGCCTTAGGCACACTCAATTGCACTTTAGACGAGAAGTAGTTGATACGGAACAAACTATCGACCCAATTCTAATTAATAGGCCATAGTTTACGAACTCTTCTCTTGATTAATTCAGAGCACGGTGGCGGACTAGAATAGTAGCGAAATTGCTCACTTGTTCACAATGTTGATTTATTCAGTGTATATGGTTGATATACATTGAAATTTAGCGTTATCTGTATTTAATGGTACTAAATTTTGAAACGAAAGTGCGTGACGAATACTCTAAGGTGTTGTCCTATTACTGCAATAAATATATTAAGGAAATAAAAACTGATAGCAGTAAAAATGGTCCCAAACCAAGCTATAACCATGAAGAGATAGTAGTGTAGAAACTGACAGTCAGTTCAATACGTGTTGTATTTATCAATAAAAACATCTTAAAACATCTTGAATAGGTGCGTTGAGCATTCATAAGAAGTCAAGCTAAAATTACTCGCTTTGGATAGACAATAATACTAACTCAATTAGATAAATATAATCAAACAAGTTATGAATATGAAACACTACTCCAATCCTACTTGTTTCTGGTAATGAAGATAATGAAGCGAAATTTTTCGAATTAATCGATATGTTAAATCGTTTCTTACTTAAAAACGTTATTTGTTATAATAACTTATGTATAAAATATATTGAATTATCTAACTAATTAATATATATGTTTAATTAATTGTGTGCAAGTTCTTGCACCGTTCATGCTGATTAAGTGTCTTGCATATGCGCCTTTTGAATATTCCATGACACCATAATAGTAGTGCACTAGTATTCACAGGTTTGGTCGGAAGATAAAGGGGGAGGCAAATTCAATGCATTTGAGCTATACACGCATGATTTTTTATTTAAAAAAATAAATATAAATTATCGGTCGGTTGACTGGGGCAAAATACAATTCAGAGTTGGGGGATATATTGTCTGTTCAGTAGTGGTGGTGATGACCGTCATCGTGAGTGGCGTAGTGGGCAGGGTGGACGGCGTGTCCCGACTTCTTCACGACGGCGTTGAAGCCGTTGTGCTTGTCGGCCGTGTAGTGGACCTCCCTCAGGGTGCCGTCGGCCTCCTTCAGCGTGTAGTAGCCCTTCACTACGTCACCTTCCCTGGTCTCGTGCTGGCTCTTGACGTCGCCGGTGTGACCGTCGTGGACGTTGTACTCGTAGGAGTAGTGTGGCTCCGCCTGTTCGTACGACAGAGATACAATTATTTCTAATAGCCGAAAGTGGAAATCTAAGCAACTCTACACCCTCGTTTATGGATGCTGGATATTTTATCATAACGCTGTAGTAATAGTAATAGGGAAAACAATATCTACTATATGATTGTGGAACTGGATTAAGTAGCAGTCGCATTTAAACTCACGTAATAGTCGACGTGATCGTCGTGTCCTCCGTAACCTTGTTCGAGTCCGTGACTGTAGTGCTGAGCCAAGGCAACACCAACCAGGACAGTAAATACACCGAGTACCTATAGTAGAATCCATAAAATAATTAGTCGTAACTATATTGGACGAAATTTAAAGCCAAGAGCTATCTAGTCCGAGTGTTGATATTAACAAACCCGCACTAGGTATACAGGTATATTGATCACCGATGTTTTGTGTATGATCACATAAAAAATTTTTTTTTAAATATTTCAGAGCGAGAATGACAAGAGTCACTACTAAAATCATTCACGGTATATATGGTACAAGATGATTATGTTGTTTACACATCACACCAATGTATTAAACACATTAAATCCTCTAGATTGGAAAGTAGAGTGCAAAGACGGTGATGGTTCCATGGCTTCCACTGACGAATGAAAATCTACTATGAGTCAAAACAAAGACTAAATTCATCACTCAGCACTATCATTCTGTTTATTAAGTTGCGTAGAGACCTACCTTGTAGAAATACATTGTGTGGTTTGTCGTTTTTTCGCCGGAGGTTAGCTGTAAACTGAAGTTTTCATATGCCACAGTAGCTTATATACTGGGACTGTTTTCGTGGTGGGGGAAACAGGCGAGACCGCGTTTCACATCATTAGATTAGGGTCGCCCATTCTAATTAATTTCATATTGAGACATTCTACAACATAACATTGAACTCTTTGGGTATTGAAACTGGCATTATTGCCCTTCACTTGGCCAGGTAGGCTGGACTCATTGTTTATGTAGCACACTTATTTATATCATACAGAATTTAAAATGTTATAGGATCGTTGTAATTCACAAATATAAGTATTATGTTTGAGACAATCATGTTGGGGAGTGATGTGATGAGCTTTTGGTGCACTTTCCAGTATAAAGCTGCTGTTAAGTTGTTTCTGATTATCTACAGTGCCCGCATGTAACAAGTCTTGACATAAATAATATAATTTACGAAAAATAAAACAGAGCCGAGCGTATATATAATCATAACATAAACATAAGGCAATATTTAAGGCCATTATTTAATATTTTGTCCATTTTATGCAGGATTAGAATGCAGGATTTTCTAAAATTCGTGTAATTTATTGGCGTTGAAATAATAGGTTTCACTGTTATAATGTAACGATGTCAGAAATAAAGCAGTTTGGTACTTCTAATTTAGAGTTGTATACAATCCGATTTCGCCCTTGTGTTTTACGAGCTACTTGGTCCATTTTAGACTTTCAGAACACCAGAAATGTTCACCTGTTCGATTTTCATTTGTTTAAGACATCATTTTGTCGACACATTTTTCGATATAGGTTGGTCAAATGTGGAAATAGTGTTGGCACATTGGCATTTTTGGGTTATATCATTGAGCTCAGTTGAAAGAGAAGGCTATAGGAAAGGGTAGGGCGTTACCAATGAACCACTATCCATAAGAAAACCATGGTTTATAACGTATTTATTTTTATAGACGCTCTATTTAAATAGGACGCCTCTCTTGCGCCTTCTTGGGCGAAATCATATTATATGAGACGTTATCTTTCATAATTATGACACAATTATCTGGCCTGTTCATTTCTGCGTGCAAATACTTTCGTTTGACGCCTCGCATTTAGGAATTAAAAGAATATCAATATAGTAGGTTTACGCATTTCTATCTAGTAATGCATGCCTATCGCATGTGTAGAATCAGAGTCAGGATTGATGGTTTTCCAGAATCTCTCTGCTTGTATGTGTCTTTACTTTATTGACCTTAACGAAATGGCTTGTAGAACCCAACTATATTCCCTGCGTTCATGAATTTGTACTATAACATGTCGGGAAACACACTGACTTAGGTGCATCATAAATTATTTTTTTTATCAACAGTTTTTGATTACATCATCTTAATTTGTTCAAACACAGTCGTTGTGTTTGTAGATTTTCATGAATATTACGCCTTCAGTGCAGCAGCGATGATTGACTGGTAAATCTATTTGCAGTAGAGAAATTCGCCAGCTCTTGCATTATACATCGAGAATGTGTATTTTTCACTCCCCTTAGTGATACCACCAACGCGACTGACAGGGTAATTCCCAATTATTTAAACACCTACGTGATTGTTTTCCGCTATATAAACCAGGTTTTGATGTATGTATTTGTTCCTTTAAATAGGTTTTAAATGTCAGGATGAATTTAGATGTTAACAATTGATAATATCCTGTCCTGCATATCTTTATGACCGAACACATCCCAGCAGGCATACATAGGCGCAGACTGGAGTAGGGTCTAGGATAGCGTGAATAAAAATCAAACCAAAAAAATTATCCGTGATAAATTTTTATATAAAAATATTTACAAAAATCTTTATAAATAACGGATTTCCAAATGTTTGAGGTAACTATGTTGACAATATGCCACTTATGGGGTCTGCCTATTGTCGAGCTCAGTAGTGGTGGTGATGACCGTCATCGTGAGTGGCGTAGTGTGCGGGATGAGTGGCGTGTCCCGACTTCTTCACTACGGCGTTGAAACCGTTGTGCTTGTCGGCCGTGTAGTGGACCTCCCTCAGGGTGCCGTCGGCCTCCTTCAGCGTGTAGTAGCCCTTCACTACGTCACCTTCCCTGGTCTCGTGCTGGCTCTTGACGTCGCCGGTGTGACCGTCGTGGACGTTGTACTCGTAGGAGTAGTGTGGCTCGGCCTTCGTCCAGAATAAAAACAATATCAGGATTACATTTTTGCAAATTGGAAAGTACTAAATAATTGTTTAGATTAGCATACGAGGTATCATACAAAGTGTTTACTACTTGTTCAATGGGGATGTCGGAAGAGACTCTAATTTTACTCACGTAGTAGTCCTTGTGTTCTTCGTGACCTCCGTGACCGTGGTCCAGTCCGAATCCATGACTGTCATAGTGCTGGGCCAAAGCTGTGGCAACCACGACGGCGAATAAGCTAAGTACCTAAAAAATTGAAAACGCATATTAATATATTTAAATTGTAAACGAATTTACTTTCAAAGCGGGTAAACGGCAATTACCTTGTAGAAATGCATGGTGTTTAGTTGTTGTTTCTTCACTAGTGGCTAGCTCTGAACTGACGTTTTCGGCCGCCAAGATCGTTTATATACCCGGGCCGTTACTGTGTTAGTGGTGAGGGTGGGGGAATCCGTCCGTGGGGGACCGCGTCGTACTCCACTAGTTCGGGATCGAACATTCCAATTAGTTTGAGAATTGAGACATAGTACTGTCAGTACCTTGAATTCGGATATGTGGTATTGGTTTGGATGGTACATTGCATGCTCTTGACACCGATACCGCTCTTGGGTCTATATACATAAACCTTTCAGTTATAGACCTGGCTGTAACCCTCGGCTCCAGTTTTCAAATTTACGCAGAATGTGTTTTGATGAATAATTTTGAAATAACCCAGCATATCTGCTCAGTTAATAACCGTGGCACACAGATCTTGTGTGCCTTTTTAGAAAATTATTTCACTCGCTATTATTTTGTCAAGTGAATATTCACTTGATAACAGAAGATTAAAAACAATAAATATATTTCATAAGAAATTTTTATATTGATAGGAAGCATTTTTTCATTATTATTTAATGGTGCATTTTTTCATTATTATTTAATGGTGCATTTTTTGCACATTGCAGCAAAGCGAATTTTCATATAGGTCAACAACAAACTATTTCTAGCAAGTATAGTTACATTATAATTTTTGAGATTTCGTGTTTTTCATACCTTGAAAAATGCTATATATTAAGACAAAAGTTGTTTTTATTTTAATAATACTAGTTTTATTGCTATTGTAAGTACAACGAATTTTCATATAGGTCACCAAGGAAATATTTTCAATATAGGTTGGTCAAGTGTTAAAATAGTGTTGGCACATTGGCATTTTTGAGTTATATCATTCTCCAGCCCGCCCGGTAGAGAAGGCCGTCCTGGCCCCGTCATGCCGATTAATCGAACTCTCCACGCGTCACTCTGTCGTATGTAACCACTGTTAAATTTCGGTATTTCTGCACATTGGCCACAGTAGGCAGCGACAACATTAATACAGTTCATTCATCATTCGTCTGGATAGCGAGAAATAAAAGGACTTCCACCGAGTCACTAAACTTGTTGATTTATATGATGTAAATTCATAATGCCTTTCTTGAGTTATATAAATTAGTTAAATTAAAAATAAGTAATGTCTGATAATGGTGACCAGAGAAATAAGGAACTATCTTAGTCATTAATCTATTCATTTATAACCTTGCCAAGAGTTCATTACCACTAACAAGTAGACTACAAATTTGCGTGTGTAGTTTGTATCCGTATTATTTTAAAATGCCAATTCAATATCCAATATTCTAGTCATGTGGTTTCGTGTACAACTAAAAAGAATGTAGCCCCGCACAAAGTTTCTTAGAAACCGGCCCATGAAATTTTCCAATTGGAATCATTTCCATCAGAGGCCGTACCTGTATCAAGTACATATGTTCCCTTTGTTTAATATATTATAATTATTAGGTAGGTGAAAGAAAAACAGAAATTGATCTAAAGCGTTTATTTAGAATTTTAACCCAATACTGTATATAAAAATGCAGAATACATATTTTGAGTAATCTAGAAATAATTCCAACCTGAAATATAGTGCCATTATGCTCGCAAACTATTTGAGACAACATTCCTTGATAATAGACGAGGAAGATATTTTTACGAAAGTATTTCACAATGCTCATTTTTAGTTAATTTAATTCATCGTTGATTTGTATTTCTTAAATGCCGTTCAAAACCCCTTATTTTTTCCTTTCATGACATAGAAGAAGTATCGTACAGTCTTTTCAATATATATTGTACATGCTGTTCATTTCCAATTATTTTAATTGGGCGGTTCCTTTTTTTAGTAGGAGCATTAAACATAGCGAACAAATCGATCCATTTTTGAGAATTTCAATGAAACATTTATCCTTTTTTGATATGGCCTGTTCATTCTCTTGTTCGAGTAAACAACTCGATCGCAACTGTAGATTGCAGTTTCAAGATTGTGTAATAAGGTATATAAGGGGTATATAAGTTTTGGTTTACGTAGATAGATGATTTTGACTGATAATTTTATATAAATAATATTTATTAAAATTCTTATAAATAAAGAACTGTTTTCAAAAATTTCGGGTGATTGAGGTTAAACAAATTTTCTTCTAGTCCGGTGGTTTTTCTGTGATTGTTGGTCTATTCAGTAGTGGTGGTGATGACCGCCATCGTGAGTGGCGTAGTGTGCGGGATGAGTGGCGTGTCCCGACTTCTTCACGACGGCGTTGAAACCGTTGTGCTTGTCGGCCGTGTAGTGGACCTCCCTCAGGGTGCCGTCGGCCTCCTTCAGCGTGTAGTAGCCCTTCACAACGTCCCCTTCCCTGGTCTCGTGCTGGCTCTTGACGTCGCCGGTGTGACCGTCGTGGACTTTGTACTCGTAGGCGTAGTGGGGTTCGGCCTGTTGGTACAACATTATCGAAATATTAATTGGTTCTAACGCTGTTAACTTCATGTTTGTGCTGTATTTTAAACTGCAAGACACGTCCACTAAAGGTCAGCTATATATAATGGGCAACACTTTAAGCAGTTCTTCCGTATGTACTCACGTAATAGTCGACGTGATCGTCGTGTCCTCCGTGACCGTGACCGTGGCCACCGTAGTGTTGGGCCAAAGCGGCACCAACCAGGACAGCGAATACACTGAGTACCTTAAGAAACAAACAACAATTGTTAGTGATAATATAATTATATTGATGATCAGATTGTATTTGCTTTATACCAGAAATATCTGAATAAGTTTAAATAAAGCATGTCAGAGATGTACTCCATTGCTCTGCAAATACTAGACAGTCCCAGTTTTTTGTAACAACCAGTGATTTTCGCATGAGCGAATTTAAGTGTTTTACAAGCTATTCAAAATGCAGTATCTCAATTTACTCTCTCAAAGTAAATTTCTTTAAAACTCCCAGAAGAAAATTTATTGTGGTGAATGGTTTACACAGAAAAATTCACTTTTGGAAATTAATGTTAGTGTCCTTTCCCTTGTGCATGATTTGAGTACCAGAAACTACTTTGAGCAACTGTTTTTTCTATCCCGGGGGTTCTACTCGTTTAGATTCCGATCGGCCGTTCTAATTAATTCCACATTGTGAAATTCTTACGGGATGGGATTTCTTTATCAACGAGCACCGCGGATATAGAACCGCTGGTCCTTTCGCCCCCCGGAATCACTGCGTGTGCGTTTTCCGCCGAGATGCCCGATAGAGGCCGTATATTAAGGCGTTACCCTTATATAATTTTCTTCCCAGCTCTATAGATCACAGCAGTGAGATCTTAAGAAATATAATTAGGTGCCTTAAACGGATACATAATCCCCTTCTTTGCCTCAATTGACCTAAAAGTAATTTATTCCTCTTCCCTGTCCAATCGCTGATTTCGTACTATGTCAAATTCCAATTGAACTGTAATAAGTACTGTAAAGAGAAGCCGAATTTCGGTCCGGCTTAAGACCTAAACGTATTCTCGTCCTATATTTATCGAGGTATTTATTTTTTTATGCATTTCTAAAGACAGTGAATCGTGAGAAAACAGCGACTATAATTTCGGAACTTTCCGCAATTTACATTGAATACTGACCGGTTCAGTATCTGTACTGGACGGTTAAATTTCCGATACTGAGAAGTGAATAGAGATCTTAAACTTACCTTGATGGAATGCATATTGCCCGTTGTTGTTGTCGTTTGGGTATCTTGATATGTGACTTGATGTTGACTGATAGCTTTTCGGGCGGCGACAATCGCTTTTATACCGGCGGTGTGTTGCCACCGCCGCCACCCACGGGACCGCGTTTCACTCTATTTCACTGGGGGGCAGGCCGTTTCAATTAATATTGTATTGGGACATTGGTATTTTAGGGTGGTTATATCATAGGGACTGCCAGAGAGAGAGAGATAGGGGGGGCCCTTTCGCGGCCAATGCGACGCGGTACTTTACCGATGAAAAGAGTTCGGTTTCTTTGCACCCGTTTCCGGCATGACTAAGCTCTCTCACGCTTTTTGTCATTTCCTCAACTGTAATCCCTTATGCACTTGTTGACCAGGCACAATAGGGAATTTCACATTATTTCCAGTCGTCGGACATATTATTATGTAGGTCATTTTTAACTTATTTATTTATTGTACATTCAATCTCAGTTACGGATAGATTGGTGGTAATTTTAGATCTGTCTTTGATTGCCGTGATAAAAGAAACCTCCCATTAGAGGTGGTGATGACACTTTTTGACTTGTATTTATTTTTATCTAGCCTACAGCCCGATTACATCTCTGGGCCAGTGCGTTTAGGATAAGGAATAAGACGAGGAATAGAATATAATGAACCGATATTTTATAAATTCGTCAACCTTTGGTATGTTTAGGTCTTGATGAATGGTGTGATTTGAAATATAACAGGGAGAATTAAGGATTGATTGCAATATGTATTAAGAAATACAGTGCATTCAACCTAACAACGCGCTTAATACACTAAATAATCCCGCTGGTGGACCGAAGTTTCCTTCGGTTAGAATTTATAACTGATTAATCAACCGAACAGACACCATGAACACCAGATGTGAAGCTACTTGTTTCATCACGTATATTACACGAAATAATTGGATTCCTGGGACGTAATATCGTTTTCAAAAATCTTATTGCTCAACTGTACTGTTAATAAGGTTGTCCGAAAATTCAGTAATTGGCTATCAATGACTTCTCATTAAGTCGCTTTATAACTGGAAATTTCGGTAATGTGAGTTCCAAAATATTTGAATAACGTAAATAAAGTGTAAGTATTACAGCATTATAGCGAACATTAATATAATCTATTAATGATTGTTTAATCAGTGAGAACATAATGGGCGGTTTAGCGTTATGAAGTTGACCCTTCATTCTGTACAATTTATGTTAGGAGTGAAATGGAATATTTTGACGAAAATCAATATAAATAAAGCATAAATATTAAGTACTTTCTGGAAATCATCAAAATTTCTAGAATATGGAGGAAGTCGATTGCGTAATTACGTACTCTCCCCTATGTCGCGATCCTTAGATCTAACGGTTTTGATGAAATTTAGTTTAGTGCAGTTGTTCAGATCAGCGTGAGTTACCATTTATACCGTTTGTATTGGACAATGCTTTCATAACAGGGCCTTAGGTATTGCAATAACTACAGTGATTAGGAAGTGCTGTATGTATGATGAGTTATGCTAGTTATCATCCAGTAGTCGCTTCCAAACGGCACATTCACATAGTTTTGCTAATCCTGTAACTATCTATTTCTTATTTCCTGACTAAAATTATTTATTTAGGGAATATGCAAACATTCTATATCTATGCGAGCACCTGTGCACCCTCTTAACTTACTGACAATATGAGGTTCCACATACATACAGAACGGTTAATTTAGTTTGCGTGGGTTTAGAACAATTTTGTTTTTTCGACTTTACAACAGGAGGTATCATTGGTTTGTTCTTTTCTTTGTACTAAACCGATTTCGGCTGCCCACAGTCTTCAGTAGCCCTTTGTCACTAGGGCGTTATTCACTCGGTCTTATGCACTTTTACTGTCCTGTTTGTCATGTTGATGTACGCATTCTGTCTTTGTTTCCTTGTTGCTGTCCGGATGTGGGAACGTCGGTTTTCCTATCGACTATTGTCATCGAATAGTTATTTTACTTCTTATTTTTAAGATTTAAGTTTCTTTCAAATATCACGATGGTCATAAAGGAGTTGTGACTTTGGGAGGTTTGTCACAGGTCTGTGACAGGTCTGAGGATCTCATTTATAAAATCCAACCAAAAATGTTTCATACACATTTATATAAAAATAATATTAACTAACAACATTTATAAATACACATGACGTTTCGACTTTCGTGAGCGCAAATAAAACTATACGTAATGAAGGTTCCTGCGTCCTTTTATCGCGGCGTGGAACCGTTTTATCCTAGTTTTTTAATTCAGTAGGGGTGGTGGGGACCATCATCGTGAGTGGCGTAGTGGGCAGGGTGGACGGCGTGTCCCGACTTCTTCACGACGGCGTTGAAGCCGTTGTGCTTGTCGGCCGTGTAGTGGACCTCCCTCAGGGTGCCGTCGGCCTCCTTCACAGTGTAGTAGCCCTTCACAACGTCACCTTCCCTGGTCTCGTGCTGGCTCTTGACGTCGCCGGTGTGACCGTCGTGGACTTTGTACTCGTATGAGTAGTGTGGCTCCGCCTGGGTTTAACAAAATTTGATCAGAATTTTTATTTCGCAGTTTCTGAATATCCATGGATGACTCTTAGGAGAGGTCGCGTCAAATGCTCGTTTGAGAAATATGTATAGGACAATTATCCCAAGGGATAATATTTATCCCTCTGCTTCCAGACTGTATAATTAAAGCTTCAGTTTTAATTTTTTTATGACTTAAGCGAATGATGAGTGATATTTGACTAACGGGGTCGAATTGATACATTTGTATAATACTTTCGTGATGAAACCGAACTAATTACTTCATACATCATGAACTTCATCCACTTCAAAGTTTTTGAGTATTCCATGAAATCAATTAAAACTGTAATTTATTCTAGCTTCAAAGATTTTACCAACTATACTTTTAATGAATAAAATTATATGAATGGAAGGATTCAGCATAAAGAACATACTTCAACGATTAATACGGTTGCCGTTATGCTAACCACTTGGTGTTATAGCATTTAAAGTAAGTGGAAGACTTCTTTCGGAGCTCTAAAAGATATTAGAGGCTCTCACTTCGTCTTCGGAAAATAGGGTCGGCAGGTTTTTCCTCTGTTCTTTTATTTTTTACTCACGTAGTAATCGACGTGGTCATCGTGACCCCCGTAACCTCCATGATCGAGTGCGTGACCGTGACCGCCGTGGTGCTGGGCCAGAGCCACCGCAGACAGGACGGCCAATAAACCGAGGACCTTCGGACAGATAAGAAAGTGTGATCGTCCCAATAAAAAGTGGAAAGTTCGGGCCGGGTTTTCTAGAAATCGGATTACGCTGACAGATCGGCAAAAACCGTCCTGAAATAACCCGATTTTGTGTATTGTTTAGCTGGGGGTAACGAAGAACGACATATCGCCTTTACATTTTAGTAAAATTAAAAAAATATATAGTACAAAAATATAAAGAATGGTTTTTACTTAGTTCCACTAAGTAATTATATTCCGTAATCAGAATTATAGTAAGACCCATGGGATAAGGGCGGACTGGAACCTCCGATCTCCGGGTGCCAAAGCGCACACCCAACGCACTGCGCTCTGAGGCTCCTATTGCGTAATTAAATTATATAAATGTTTCCCCTATGAACGCGATAGATAATACAAATAATAAATAAGCATTCACTGACGTAGATTGGTCGAAACATTTACTGGGTCGAATATAACGTTATGGGTGATTTAGGAATTTTATAAGAAATCTTTATGTTGGGTTTAATATCACAAAATCACCTTTTTAAATTTGCGGTAAACCGCGTAGGTCGTTCGATAGTCCGAAATCCGAATTTAAATTTTTCTCGACTTACCTTGTAGGAATGCATAGCGAAGTTGATTGCGGTTGTGCGGTACGTCCGGCCGAGTAACAAGGAGAGAACTGATAGGTTCTGAAATGGCGACAATCGCTTTTATACCGGGTCGGAGTCCTGGGGGGGCGTCGATGGCGGCCGGGGGACCGCGTTTCACTCTATTTCACTTGGATCGGCCATTCCAATTAATATCCAGTTGGGACATTGGCATTTTAGCGTTATATCATTGGCTGCGTTGGACACAGAGAAGCCCATCGGATACGGTACTTTATCGATGAAAAGGACTCAGCCCCCACACACAGTAACCAGGAACACCAAATGATTTTCGATAGTTTTGGCCCGTTTAGCCGATAATATTCCCTACACTCCAATAAAATCGAAGCCATTTACGATACCCGTTTGCGTGACCTGTTTGGGTTACACTAGACAGGCTTCTGTTATCGCTATTGACAGTATGATACGGGTAATAGAAATCCACGCCGGTTGTTACAATTATGCTATTAAATGCTATCCTTATCATATCTATTGGTATAACTGTTAATTACAGTGTACGTTAGGTCATGCAAGATGCATTGTAGATAAGAAATAATTTAATGATTTAATGCTACTAATCGTCGGTTTAGATAATTCATTTGTCGAGCCTGGCTACCGTTTTTATCCTTTTGATAATTAAATGCTCTAAATTATACACTTAATATAATGGTCTTTATCAGGTGTGAACTTGAGGTTAATTAGTAGGACTTAATTTATATTCACATACATTAATATTGAGTTCATATTATCTAATATCTAAATTAGAAATTATATCTTTCCAATTCTCTTTGGATTTGGAAACTTTTCTGTATTGCCAAAATGATTTTTCAGCGCGGGGAATTTATTTCCTTTTACGTTTACCCCGGTACTCGATTGTTAGCGCGACTGGAGTCAGTTAGAAAGTACGTAAACGTACAAAAACCAAACGGAAAAAAAACATCCGTGGACAGAGCACACACTACCACTAATCGCTACTGGTTATACAATAGGAATTCACCGACAATTACCCCCCTCGCCCCGCTTCTCACTTCCCCCTATCGTGGTGGCGCCTAATATTATTTGTGGAAATTATCAAAATTGGCACCGTCCAGCCGGGTTTTGGCCAATCTCTTTCGAAATGTACACGCGAGCTATGTTTATTAGTACGTTGGACAAGCAATATAAAGTAAGGTATCAGAGTTTGTAAGGTATTAAATCATCTATCTACAGCTATATTGTCTGCGTGACGCTAAGTAATTGATGTTAAGTAATAAATTTTAATCGCTAGCGCCTAGTGTTTAAGAACGCCTAACTGAATTTCAAATTTTCAGATAGATAAAGAATCTGGTTTGTCAAATGTCTTACTTGTATACCTTTTTCCTTCATTTCCATGAATTTAGGCAAGCTGTAAACAAAACTTTCCTTTGACAACCTTTGACAAGTGTAATTGGATTTATCGGGTTTCGTTTTTTTCAACCGTTGCTCATTGAATACCACATTTACCCATCTGTCAACCGTCGACACGCACCCAATTTATAGCCGTCCTGGTACCGCCGTCCGATGTAACCCGAAGGATCCGCCGGAGCGATGGGAAACATAACGCTTTGAATTTCCTGGTAGGCCGCCGGCGCCCCAGTTAGCCGGGCCGGGGCCCTGTTACTCTATGACTATCTCATAACTGTGACGAGCTTCTGCATTGCGACCGGAGTATGAAACATTGCAGAGCAAGTCGGGAGAAAGTGGAACTGCGCCCGTTGCTTTCACGTACCACCTTGTAGTCGATTCATGAGCGTTTGAAGGAAGTAATTTATAATTCTCTTTGGTTTAATCTAGTGATAAATAGAATTTTATTTTGGTTTAAATGTTAATTGTACTCGTGATGAAATTCAACTTCGGTAACGTAATTCAGCATTACGTTGAATATAAAGCGAATGTAAGCTAAGTAAAAATTTTAATCCGTTTTTACGCTTGACGTTTTATTAATTGAGAAATTTGCCGCACCATATGGGTTTATTACATTTATCCAAAACCAAACATTATTTCTCTAACTTGTACCTGAGCAGAATCCTTGGGTTCACCGTCAAAACGGATATTGTCTAATACGATAATAGAATTGAATGGGAAGGAAACATTCATTTGTAATAACTAAATACTGAGCCATCGGTTGATTTGTCGGTTTTTACTTGAGTTAAGTCCACGTTTCGATCGGAATTTCAGCGCGAGGGACCGGTGCGACCACAAGCTGACCATTGGCCTGTCGGTTGGCCACATGACACGCAACATGCCCGTTGCGGAACCCCTCTCACAGAACTGAGTCCTTTCACAATAAGGTTGGCGCCGCTTTTTCCTGAGGCCCACGTGGATTCCGCCTACCCGCGATTTTTCCCCCCGAACCTGCGACAATCCCGTGGGAACGTGCCATATTATAATTCGCGTCCCCCTTTCTCTTTCCGCCCGAATATGTTTTTGCCTAAAATCGAAACCGTTAAAAAATACTGCGTTTTTGCGATTGCCTCTTTGCAGTTTTCGCTATGGGTATTACCGCCGCGGCAATGGACCACGCCCGCCGCTGCGCGATTGCGAATATTTTTATGACAACACTAACTCGTTTCGTTGTAAAAGCTCAATTGAGCTTTTAAAATCTCGGTTGAGTTTAATACGAGTAGCGCGGGTGAGGAACGTGCGGAGCGGATTGAAGCGAACAAAAGATCAAATCGTGAAGTCCCAAAATATACACATAAAAAAGTGTCTTGACTAAACAATCCTCCAGATATATCCATATTCCTATGAGCAAGAGTATTTCTGAATGTATTTAACTTTTAGGAAAAATAAGTTATCTGAAACATCTAAGATTGCAGAATAACCTTCGCGCGTAAACCCTGTCTTTATGAATAACAGCAGGATAGTTATATATATGATTTAGTATCTTGTAGAAACATTACGCTAAAAGTATAAGAGTACCATTAACACTTCTCCACCAATGCTGTATTAAAAGTGATGAAGGAAGTAGCCATTGGTCCAATTTAGAGCTCATGTAAAATATGATGAAAAAGGGACTCTTTCTATTATAATATTATACTTGATTGTAAGATTGATAAATACAATCAACACCGCGATAAATTCTTACGTAACGATTTCCGTGGTCTTACGTTCGATCATGTTCACTAGAAAGTTATAAGCGAGGAGGATTTCATGACATTAGTTCGACAGAAGGCAACAACTGTTGGATATGGAACGTTCATTTTATTTACACAATCTGACTTATATAATTAATGGAGAGGATGGTCGGCGTGGCCGGACTTGGTGACCACGGCGTTGAAACCGTTGTGCTTGTCGGCCGTGTAGTGGACATGCCTGGTGGTACCGTCGGCCTCCCTCACTGAGTAGTAGCCGGTCACGTGGTCACCTTCCCTGGTCTCCTGCTGGCTTTTGACATCTCCGGTGTGCGGGTCGTTGACGCCATACTCAAACGAGTACTGTGCCGGGGCCTGAAATTAAGTTATTTTTTAAAGTATCTTCACCTCTATTATCATCTTATAAATTTATTTAAAATTAAATAATCGCATCAGTTATGTGACTTTTTTGGCGCTGTTTGATAAAGTATAGTGCTTCAGGTATTCTCTCTTTGTTGTTTTTAATTGTTTTATTTATCGTCTGTTATTTTGAAGCGTACCATGGCTAGTGTTGTTTCAAAAAATTGCTCTCTATACAAGTGTCTTTCTGAACTCCCAATTCCACAAGGTAGGCCTTGAGGAGTTATACAATGTAGAACTCTATGTTAATTAGCTATGTACGTGATTGTTACGAGCCATTCGGTATTCTGTTTTTCTTTCGTGTTGCATGTTTATGTAACGTTTCTCGCGTGGGTTGTTGCCGTCTTACATGATGGTCCTGGTGGTCATCTAATCCGTCGTACGAGTGGGCGTCGAGTCCTTCCAATCCACCGTAGGAGTGGTCGTCGAAGGATTCATGTCCTCCTTCCAATCCGCCGTAGGACTGAGCGTCGAGAGACTGGTGGGCGCTCACTCCACCGTAAGAGTGGTCTTCTAAGGATTGGTGTTCCAAAACACCTTCTGGGATTAAACCCGCGTTGGCGAGAACGGCTAGGCCGAGTAGAGAAACGATCTGAAATTCGGACATCATTAAAATTATGTTTGTTAGATTGTCAGACCTAATAAGGTTTAGAAAACTTATTATTATTATTATTTGTTATTTTACATTGTTATTTTTATAAAAATAACATTACAAGACATTAACAAGAAACTACGTGTACGTTAATTTGAGTAACTACCACGCGGTCGCCTAGTTAGTAACTATCGCGGACCCTCTTTAAATTAAAACCATGTTTATATCACATAATTTTTTCAATCTCAGAATTAATTGTAATGACTTATAATCCATATATAATTGAATAATGTCAAGTTTCTCGTTTTGAAATTAGCAAATAAAACAGACCGGTTGAGCCGGGAGCGTTATACCACGGGAACCCAGCTTTCTTACCTTGGTTGTATACATGTTGTCGGGTGAAGAGCTAACAGTGGAACTGGTGATAAAACGAGACTGGAGAGATGCTTTTATATTGCCGACCGTGATTTACGCCTCTCTGGAGATTCAGTCCAATTAACGTTATTTGTTGCGCCCATTACGCGACATGCTATGCTGAATTATCAATTGAATTCCCCGACTGTTATATTTGGTTGTGATTTTATTTTTCATTAAACGTGAATTTTAATACTGTACGAAGAGTATGTTCAAGCATGAATTAATGTCAATGGACCTCATTTATTATTTTCATTGGATTCATTATGTGCGGTTATATGTTATAGAAGGTTGATTATATCCATTAAATTGTAATTGTAAATTCTAGATGATAAGATGAACTTTACTGTTGGTATAATTATATTTATTTTAATGCAATTAAATTTCAAATAGTGCCGTTATGCCATCATTATGTGATCGATCTTTATCAAAGAGCATCTCTATTCATCACAATCATTTGTTTATAAGATAATTACATTTGGTAAAGTAATTAATTTTAATATTTTAAAATTATTATATTTTCATCGTACATTATCGACGACTGTTTTAAAGCCAAACATGAATCGTATCGTCGAATACTGTCAATTAAAGGAGTTACTGATGCTTGAAATAATGTTCAACTTTCTCGTTGTTTGTCGAGTGATATATTTCTTGTCGTTGCCACTTCGGCACACGAAGTAGTGCCGGATTCACGAGAAGCTCTGAGAATTCCAATTATTGTTTCCGAGAATTTAATTCACATTCAATTTATATACTTTTAATATCCAAAAAAGTGTTGGATCAGTAATAAGAAACAGATGAAACTAGCAATTAAAGTAGAATATGATCATTGAATGATGAATGAACAGTTACGAAACCTGATTAAGGTAATGTAACCTGTGTTCGTACAGATGTTGTCGTACCTTGTCAGGCCGGCCTGAGCATGGCATGAATATCTGAACGCAGAAGATTAATAAACAAGTTCTCCGCATTACGTATGGATGCAATTATGACCGTAACATCGATAGTCACGTATTCATTACATCGACAATGTGTTCCTTAAGATTACTGAAATATTGTTATTTCATTTTTGACAGTATTAAACGAGATCGCGACTGTTTAGACTAACACGAACTTGTACTTTAATAAAGTGTGATACCTTAATAAGTTCTTCCTTTCGGGTGTTATAGTGTTAATAAAGAAGCTTTAGATCGTAGTATTTATAGAGTTGTATTTTTGCGCAAAAGGAATGTTGACTATATTTTATAACGATTTATCGATAAATTAATTCTTTTTCGTTGGCCAATTTTTGGCGAAACAATGCTATTACGATAGGCCTCATTAGCGGAAAGACATAGAGGAGATAGGTTAGGTTGTCGGTGATGAAACGGTAACTACCTTGACCCGTATCTGTTATTCTGGAAAGAGAGGGCGGCGGTCGACTAGAAAGTGACTCCAGTGCAACTAGTAATGACTAAATACATATAATAATAATTCGCTTGGGCTGTAGCGCAATAAATGGTTCGTGAATTGCCGTCAGGTTGCAGCACTTTGGCTGTAGCAATAAATAGTAACGGTCAGCTGATGTGGGGGGCTTGCGCCACCCTCCTGGCTCTCTGTTCTCCTGGACACCACAGCCTCTTTCTTCAACAGCCCATTTAGAGTAACTCAGTAACGCAGTAAACAATTAGTCTTTGAATTTGTCGGGCCTATTAAAGATCAACTTAAACTGTAGTGTATTTTCTCATCAATTGGCTTGATTAGGAACGTAGAATGTGGGTCCTAATTGATGTGTTCGATTACACTTTTTGATGCTTGTAACTATCTTATACATAGAATATTAAGTGAAAAATAACTGCTGTTAATCATGATTTTTATTCCTGTTAATTATACTATCTGGTCGAAATATGTTTTGGATTTTTGACTTCATCAGTACCCCATTCCCTTGTCCATGTAGTAGTGAGGGCTGTGATGATTGGTAATAGTTTCACTAAAATCGGAATAAATGATTAACATCAATACCGTTCGTGAGTCCCACAGTTATATCCACTAGCTATTTATAACTATGTCTTAATAATAAGATAGGTGAGGAATGTTTTGGAATTCAGCACAGAATATTATGACTTTCGGTGTATTTGATATTTACAATAATTCAGGTATCACAGGCCTAGGAGAGTACCAGTCGGACGGTATTAGTAGTGTCCGTAAGATTGGTGGATAGGGTGAATCGGATGAATAGCGTGGCCGGACTTGGTGACTACGGCGTTGAATCCGTTGTGCTTGTCGGCCGTGTAGTGGACATGCCTGGTGGTACCGTCGGACTCCTTCAGCGAGTAGTAGCCGGTCACGTGATCACCGTCCCGGGTCTCGTGCTGGCTCTTGACGTCACCGGTGTGCGGGTCGTGCACGTTGTACTCGAAATTGTAGTGAGCCGGAGCCTGGAATCAGAATAAAAACAATGTTAAGGAGTGGTCGTTAGTTGGTAGGTTACACTTGAAGGCATCATGTTTATATCTTGAATAAGGATAAGGTTTGTGTTCAAATTATATCTGTGTTCTGATTGGTACTCCATTGGAAGTCCCAGTAAATAATGGAGAATTGTTTTTCTTACGTGATAGTCATGATGCTGATCGATTTCATTGTAAGATCCGTCGAGTCCATCGTAAGATTCGTGGCCGCTATATCCATGGAAGTCTGCGCTCACGAATGCAGCCAAAGCCAAAACGGCGACTACCTGCACATATTGAACGAACCGTCAAATTAGGTTGCACATATAACTGCTAATTGACCAGTAATTATACATATTCATATCACCTCATCCTTTGGTATTATCAGTCACATAAACTATGTAAATTTTGTACAAACTGCGCTTTTAGTGAAACCTCTACGATTCTCTTGTTAAGGTAATCTCATAATGTATAATTAATGATTATGAATTGGTATAACTGAAATTTTAATAAATGTAAGCCCCATAATCATTGAATCATAATCATATTACCCTTCAGTCCCTACCTTTGTTTTGATCATGTTTTCTTAATGCTTGTACACTGGAACTGGTAGCGAACAGGAGGCCTACGGGCCTTATATAGTCGACAGGTTGGAGATTCACTCCAATAAACCTAACGTCTCGCTAATTAATGGCTGTATTTCGATACCTCCGTGTCTGTAACAGTTACAAGTGTCTTGTTACTTATCCTGTGTTATTAACACTTAAATGTGTCGTCTAACATTATAAATCTCGATGAATTTAATGAATCTAATGTATTTATGTGAATATTGTCAAATTTTGGCCCGGGTAGGGATGTCCGGTATTACTTGAAACTACTATTGGTTACACTACGATCAACAAAAAGTGTTAGAGGTTAATATTATTATTCAAATTACAAATGTTTTAAATAGTTACAAATTTCAAATAGAACAATAAATAGCTTTTTTATTCCATTCCCATGTTTTCTTTCCTTTATCCTCACTTAAAAGGGATTTGAGACGTCCAGTCTGAATATAATTTTGATAAGTTTTCATATTCCGAATTATGTGAATAATTTTCGGCCCTGACCCAAGTCATTTCAATAATAATTTCTAATGAATCTCTTTTCGAGATTGTACGTCTGACCATCGAGGATGTGGCGAAATTCAGCCAGTTAATAGTATAAGGACAAAGAGATTGATCAAGAAGTTCCGGTCATTACGTCCCTCTCGGAGGTTTCAACACTGACTTCTCGTCCTGCTTAATAAAGTTTCTTCAATTCCAATCCTCCTCCGTATCAGTACTCATAATCTGATGAATATTCATAGCTCTCTGTTTAGTGTCAACGGACACTAAACTTAAGTCTTTAAATTTATGTATGAGTTATGATCTCCGTAGCGGATAACAGAAAGAAAAACAATTTTTAAATTCTGTAATTATATGAAAATCGTGATATATATTCATAATTTATCAAATAATTATTTGTACAATGATGGCGATGTACAAACAGAGTTGGATCAAGAAAACGATTCAGTGGGTTGGTGCCAAATCACTTTAGGCTTCGGAAATGTCAATATCGTTTGGCGGTGTTAAATCTTTTGTTCAGGATGATCGAAATACAGTGCATTGGGTTTATACAGGTTATTTATTTTGTTTTTGTTGTAGATAAAAAAATAAATACAATTTTTGCCTAATGCACAATCAAATTGGTGCGGTTCATCAGTCGGTCGGTCTGTTGACTTAATCATCCTAGGAATTCTCAAAATGTGGTTCTAATTTACGCGGCGTTATAATAAGTAATTCTGTGTCTAAAGATAGTCTTGTTAAAATTACATTCGGTTTATTTATTGTCCCATTTCATTTAAATAGGCAAACTCTCTGGGACCGAATTAGTTTGCGACTGCTTCTGATATGGAATAGTAGTAAATTTAACGCGCGTAAGTAATAGTTGGAGGAACTTGTTTTTGGTGATTAGTATCGCTTTGTGCATCAGTTTACATCCGTCAAGAGGTCTGTTGCAATCCATTTTGTTGATTGGGGTCTAGAATTGGGTTTGTCGATTGCCGTGGACCTCGACCTTCTGGCCGTCTTGACCCGTCTTGGTGACGACGGCGTTGAACCCCGAGACGCTGTCGGCGGTGTAGTGGACTTCCCTCGTCGAACCGTCGGCCTCCTTTATCGTGTAGAATCCCTTAACCGAATCACCCTCCCTGGTCTCCTGGTGGGTCTTCATGTCCCCGTTCGCCGGGTCCTGGACGCTGTACTCGAACGAATAGTGTGGAGCTTCCTAAAGGCAAATCGATATTTCCTTTTATAATTTAAAGAAAATAGTTTTAATTAATTTGTACATGTACATAATACTCTCAGGAATAAATCGCGACAAAGCAGTGTCCCGTTGATACTATTCTAATACTACACAGATTTTCATAGTCTTGTACATTAATATGTACTGGTACCTCACACACCGAGCACATATTTTGGCAATCTGCACTCTTTCAGGTAGAAATTAGTTAAAACTGTAGCAATTAAAAATGCAGTCAAAAATAAATAAAACGGGTAAAATGTCCTAAATTATTATCCTTAGATTTAAAAACAATTATTTTTAAGTTACTTAAGGAGAATTGTAATATGTTAAATTATCTGCCCTTGATACTATGAAAATACGTTTTCAAATACGTTTCGTTGTATTTATATCGAATTAACGACTCCTTTCTATGTTTTTGTGTCTCGTTATTTGTTCATTGCTGGTAGAAAGGTAACCGCCGTCACTTAACCCATTCTGCGGTCAATGGGCAAAACCGAGGGTGATCGTTATGAATCACAGAATCCAGTCTCCCAGCAACTCCACGCCACTCTAGAAAATTATCGTAATTCTTTTAAGCAGTACAGAGACATACAGTAGCGTCGTGGTAACCTGCATAATGAAATAACCACCTAAGTAAAATTGCAGCCAGTCTGAAGACATATTTAACTGTTTCGTGTACAATTATAGTACCAATTTTGTTATTACTTTAATATCAACAAATATATAAACCGTATCGCAGAATCAGATCTTGAGTTTGCCATCCATTTGCGGCTGCGGTAAAGGGTAAGGAACTAGTGTAGGTGATTCACCTGAGAACGTTCGCCCCATTATGTAATCCAATCTACCTAGCAGTTAACACTGCACTGAGATCTTGAGAAATAAATCTGGGGAAGGATTCTCTTAAAGAAATTTAGGCTGCACTCATTTCCAATTCAAATTATCCTTTATTTGAGCCAGGGACCAGCAATTTTCTGATATTCCTCTTGGTTCAATTAGCTGAGATTTTCTCCCTTGTATCCGATTTATTATCCTTGACATATTTAATTAAGGACAAATTTGCAATTTATTTTATTTGGAATGAAAAACATGTTGTGAAACAATAAAACGGCAATAAGTCTCATAAGACGGCAAACGATACTTATGTCTAAAATAATTTTGTAATATATTCGCATAACATCTGTACAAGGTAGAAAAGGCGTTTTCCAGTGGAAAGTCTCGTTGTCGGGTGTGAAATCGCAAATTGCCGGCGTCAAAAAGTAACGGTAAATGCTGACCCGCCCTCACTTGTCACGGTTGGCTACAGCCGAAAATCCTGTTATTGTTGCTGGTTAGAATTATTACAGTATCGATTATTTATAATTAACTGAATCTACTTAAGTAGAATGAAATTTAGAAAGTGTTTCTAAAAAATGAAATGAACGCCAAGTCAATAGGAAGCTACGAGTTCCGGCCGTTATTTATCTAAATCTTTGGTCGATAATCTTCGAAACCCTCGTTTCCCCCTTTCTAAACAGTTATATAAAAATATATGATAAGAATATTGTCTTCCTAGATTATAATAGAAATTCTTGAGTGCCGGTGATATGAGTTATATTGCACGTTGGATAAATTGTAAGTTTATACCTTATTTGTCGAGAATTTAGTTTTTTTACAGTAGAAATATCGTAAAATTAGTTCTAAATTTGATTGCTAAATTTAGCTGGTTAGACTCCTAGTACAGGTTTTTACAATAAATTTTGCCATATGCCGCAACATATAAAACGTTCTACCGGGAATTCTTACCTTATATTGAAGTACTCCTTGGAGCATGGCCCACTGTATGAAATAGTACACAAACGAATAGGCGAAAAGGGCTGGACGCGAGGAAAATAATTTTTACGGACTTACAGTGATGTAGTCAATTTGATCTTCGATTAATTCCTCTTCCTGGGCCAGAGTGGTTGCTGTTAGGGCGGCGAGAGCCACGACTGCCAATACCTGCAACAGCCGAAACACGGATTATTTTAATCGAGATTACTATATCGGCAGCTTTGCCTATGGAGGCAGTTAAGAGATTTGCTTACCAAGGAGAAGTGCATGTTGTTGCCGAGTATTGTTCAGATTGGAGACTGATAGCGTTGACCGGCGTGGATTCCACTTTTATAGCCGTGGACCGCGACCCTGGCTCGAGGAGATGCTTCCGACCGTTTCCTGCCACATTCCCCACCTCCGGGTAGATCGGTATCGCGAATTCGAAGAAAAAAGAAGAAGGCCCCGAAGTAGGGCTAATTGGCCGAATCCGGCAATCGAGATTGATGAATGCCCGCTCGGTGAAAGCGGTCCCTAATAGATAGACCCCAATCTCAATTAACAAATATGTCTCGTTGTCAACTTAGCGGGCGAGTGACGTTTCGCTCTCTAAAAGCTCTAAGCTAACCGTGATGATTTCTGAACCGGGGCGCTTTCCGTTTGGGACATCTCCAATCGTATTAAGTCCGCCGAAATGTTGGTCTTTTATGTACCAATTAGACTTACATATATAAGAGGACAATTCATCCGACAAAATTCGAAATTATTTGTTGAAGTAAATAATTTGTACTGTTATCCGCACATTTTAACTGAAGTGGACCATTAATATAATGTATAATTACAGTTTTCAAATGGTAACGAATTGGATTAATTGTATTCAAACGATACATCGTGAACTTTAATCATTCTTTTCTATTTTTCGCTAAAGGGCACTTACATTTCATAAAGGATATAGAGACAAAGAGAAGCTAAACAAAAATGAAGGGGAAACTCAATTTAATTTTGTTAATAAGCTCTTTTAAAATTCTAGAAATTATAAAGTTAATTCACACTGTCGCATTGAACAATCTAAATATAACTTCATGTTAATCTTACATACCGTTTGTATATCTTTAACTTGCTATAATAAGTGCAGTACGTTATTCAAAAATAAAATTATTTCATATCATTGACATCGCCTTGTAAATGAAAAGTAAAGAACGGACCTAATTTACTCATTATTCTTCGGTTCAAAAGTGGGACCCTATATTATCTTTATGATACAACATCGGCAATCCTACGTTTATTTCATTGTAGCGGTACATTAATTTTTATCTATAAAATAATAAAATGTGCTCATTTTATATATAATGAAATTTTTCACCTTTCTCCCACTCAGGGAGTTTAGGCTGTAATAATAGAAACCACCCGAATTACGATCTTCCTTCCAACCTTCTGTATCCACGCGCTGATTTTGCCCCAAGCTATGGCTATGAATACTATAATTGCATTTTTAAAATTATTGCATTATTTCTCCTTTTCTCCATTTATCCCTCTCATCGGAGCGCTACTGCTGAAGGTGTAGATGTACGCGGCGGCTGATAGGATCTCTGGCTAACACTTTATCTGTTCTATCGTTGAATTGCGCCAACTCTGGACCGTGCTCTCATCCCATCACCGGCGGCGGCTTATTTGGCTTTACCTCCGGCCGCATTCACTCCGCCACTGTATGCTTCCTCTCATCATCGTTCCCAGTGATGCAATGATGAGATACCCACTTATATAACACGATCCCAATTACACAATTCCAATTCCAAATCGATTGAATTTAAATTCGTGAATTGTTTTTTTCTTCACCCGTCCTTGTACTGAAATATTTTCGGGGGCAAAGGAAGTTCTTTGAGGCTGGCTATTATTTCAAGGTACGGCAATTCAACCTCGTTTGGTCGAGAGTTAATTGTTTTTAATAATTAATTTATGAATTCTATGACGACATATGTCTCATCTATTTCAATTATTATATTATTAGTGAAACTTCACGAGTTTTCACTGGATAGTGGATATAATTACAAGAAATAAGTTGTATATACGTTATTTATAATAATATAATCAGATAATGAGTTCGTATTATTTCTATTCTAGGAAAAATGGCTTTATAAGCATTTGAATTATTATCCTCCTTGCGCGTAATTTAAAATTTAAAGGACAAG
Source organism: Lethocerus indicus (assembly GCA_019843655.1). Lineage (NCBI taxonomy): Eukaryota > Metazoa > Arthropoda > Insecta > Hemiptera > Belostomatidae > Lethocerus > Lethocerus indicus. The sequence goes on along the minus strand of JACDQD010000103.1, from coordinate 8,790,793 downwards.
TTTAGAAATGAATTTTTATTCAGTTTTTCTAATACGTCTAGATTGACCTTAACACAAAAAATAAATAAATCCTTGAAGAAGGAATACCCGACAGCCTTCAGAAGTCTGAAATAATGTAGAAAATCCATTAATTAACGTGGGTAAACGAATTAGATTCCATGTAAATTATTATCTTATTATGGATAGTTACTTATTATTCTATCAATGAATAGCGGATCCTAATTAATACTAATGCACAATAGTTTTAGTGTTTGTTATTTATTATCCAAGTGTTCTTCTAATACTTGCGTTAAGCTCGATCTAAACCTCGGTTTAATTATCTATCCTGGGGCCTACGCCTCTAATCAGTTCTGTAACAAATTTACAATTATCATTATTAAAATAAATGTATACAGTTTTTTGTGTGTATAATAAATAATACATGGATATTATTCTTGTTAAATCACGCTCACACCTTCACATGTATGTTGTGTATTACCGACATTTAATTTCAACGATTACTGCATTTTACACATTTCCCCTTTCCTCTTTGTCGTACCTAACACACACTTAGCACTGCCAAATTTTAATTGACCGCAGTTTCCTCTGCTTCGCCCCGGCGTTCGTCAGTTCGGGAATTTCAGCGCCGACGTGTAAGCTGTCGATCTCATAGATTGTACAAGGCAGGTCTTGGACACTTGTTTTTTGTTATCGGCAGTTTGTTGAACGTTGTGTTTTTCCAACGTTCAATCGGACAGTTTACGCGCAGGGAAGAAAATTCCAATTGTTTTATGCATGGATTTATAGGAGTTTGGACTGGACAGTATACCTCGCGTCTGTTTACTGACTGCGAGCGGGCAAACAGTAGGTATGTTAGCGTTTCTGAGCCACCACCGCGGCCCCACCGATGGTTTTAAATAAGAAGACAGGTATTTTATTAATGTTTCGTTTTATTACAAAATATCGAATAAATATTACAGACATTTGTATCACAATTGTTCGAATTTTTCTGGTATACGGTTTGAATTTGTTTGGGACATTGTTTACTGAAATGTTTTGATGGCTGTCGGTTTGATATGTGGGCCGAGTTGTAAGGTGTAACGGGAACGATCCTGGGCCAATCTCAGATGTGGTGTTGGTTGCCGTGCACCTCGACCTTCTGGCCGTCCTGCCCGGTCTTGGTGACTATAGCGTTGAATCCGGAGACGCTGTCGGCTGTGTAGTGGACCTCGCGGGTCGATCCGTCGGCCTCCTTCATCGTGTAGTAGCCCTTCACCGAGTCCCCTTCCCTGGTCTCCTGGGCGCTCTTGATGTCGCCGGTCAGCGGGTCGTGGACGCTGTACTCGTAGGAGTAATTGGGTGGCTGAAAGGGATAGCGTTTAAAATTTCAGTTTTTGTTATACGCTTGCCAGACAGTTAACAGTAATGAAAGCTGGGAATTAAAGCGGGCGATAAAAGACAGAAATTACGACAGTACGGATCAGTCATCAAGTTCTCATATTGATCTGAGGTTTATTAACGAAGTTATCGAAATAGTTGGTGAAACCAAAAAGTATAATCGAAAGGACACATTTTCAGCAGTCCCAAAATACAGAATTATAATTTTACTACAAAAAATGGGATTTGTAATTTTTTCTCTTACTTTTATAATAAGAAATATAGGAAAAATTTAACCTTCATATTATTTAGAAATGCAAAATATACTATTTATTATAAAAAGGGTGGTGTATGATTAGAATTATACGAAGAATTTTAGGGTATCACAAGAATTATGCACGGATGATTTATTGTCTCATCGGGTATCGTTAGTGTTAGTAGATTTGAATGCGATCTCCATTTTAATTTCCCTAATCGAGTAAAATTATATACAACTACCTTCAAAACGGCACAAAAGCACAGGTTTTGCATTCGGAAATTTCAATTTGGATTAACCTTTAGGTGACTTACATGGTAGCTATCCTGGTTGTCCAAGCCACCGTAGGCGTAGGAATCATCTCCACCGTAGCTGCCGTCGTAGCCACCCTCGAAACCGGCGCTGGCCCACGAAACCAGAGCAACCAAACCCAAGAAAATGGCGACCTGCGTTTAAAAAACAACAGAAAATTGAGTTCGAAAACGAATATTGAAGCAGAGACGAGATGAAACTGTCGGTGGTTGTATAACAGTCGTTAGGCCCGCACCTTGTAGCTGTGCATTGTTGTTGTTGTTGTTGCCGATTGAAGAGGAGTCGACGACTGATGCCTCTTCCTCGGATGAGCCCGGCTTTTATACCGCCGCCCGGTGGAGATACAGCCTAGTTACCGCCAATGCATTGTTGGTACATGTTTACAAATGGCACCGCGGCGGCATCTAGGCCAGGCCATCCTCCTAGGACTTCCTTGACTGTCAGATGAGTTTTACCTAGTCACTGATTGAGGCAGATAACTTCTTAATTTAATTTATCATATAAATTATGTTTATATTAAAACGTTGAATATATCTTATTAGGCACCACGCGATTGAATTAAGTGCGGTCGTTAACTTGAATCTATTCACATGTTGATAAGCGTTGTTCGGTTCCGCTTATACCCCTTACTTAAAGACCTTTGATAGGCAATTTTTAATTCATTGTTCGGGGAAAATGTAAACGCATATCTTTCCCACTGTTCCAGCCATTTTTATAATCCGTTATATGTATTAATATATAGTTCATGTGTAATAATTACATAATATAAATGAAATTATTTTTAAAAGCATAATGTTTGATCTAGTTTGATTGGTTTTCTTCCACTACATATTTTAAACCTGATAATTTGGTATGAAAAATTATGAATATTCAGTTGTAAATCCTCTGGTGGTCCACAATGTGCTGAAAAAACTGATAAAACAATTCGGTTCTTAATAAGAGATAATTAGATTTATAAGAGAGAGCATTTGATGCAATTGTTCATTTGCAGTTTCTCTTTTTCGCCCTGTTGCGCAACACAACAACACCCCAATTATTTCACGGACTATAGTAATCCTTAACACCTTTCGTGCATTGCAGATGTTGCCACCTAAATAGCCAGAAAGTTATTCCTGATAAAATTCTGCGCCCTCGAATTGTTTTATTTTATGTCGCGTTCATGCCCATAACGTCTGGATCATATAAGCATAAATTATGGATCATTACATACGAGGAGAATTGAACTGCGGCGCGAAGAGGTAATCTGGTGCAAAGTTATTTTATTGGAGAATACAACTCTAGTATCACAGTCGCGGATCAGATTAGGAAGTCGGTCGTTGAATCAGTAGTGGTGGAAATGGAGAGGCTCCTCGTGGTGGATCGGATGAATTGGATGAATTGGGTGAATGGCGTGACCGGTCTTGGTGACGATGGCGTTGAATCCGTTGTGCTTGTCGGCCGTGTAGTGTACATGCCTGGTGGTACCGTCGGCCTCCTTCAAGCTGTAAGATCCTTTAACGCTGTCGCCCAATCTGGTCTCCTGCTGGCTCTTCACGTCGCCTGTGTGCGGGTCGTGGACGCTGTAGTCGAAGTTGTAATGTGCCGGAGCCTGTTATAACATCAAGAAATTTCTGAGCCATATTTTCTATTCGGGTTCTATTTACTTAGTTGTAGTGGGCTGGAGCATGATTTGGGAAAAATGAATCCTATTACAATGCAGAGAGACCGTGACAGCTGTTATCGATGGATCATAATTGAAACCAACCATCGCTAATTGATCTCAAAACAATCCTTAATATCTTAATTGAGATTTGACCGATGTTTAATTTGTGAGAAAAAGAAATTATTTTAATTACCTTCATTATTTGTTAAGTGTTTTCATTTATGCAACAGACGGGGATTTACAGTTATTTAACATATTATTTTTGGCCATAAACCCACACATAGAATAATTATTGTAGGTTTGGGATAAGGAGTCATTAAAAAGAAGTAATGACGTTGCCGGTGGTAGAATTCCGGCCTAGAATCCCGAGATTCAACAACGATGAACGAAATTATTCCTGTAATATAAATTTACATTTTACTTTAATTTTGTTATATTTTATTGGAACTATATATTTTGTTTATGTGCTTATGAATATTAGTTTTCCTATTCAGTTCAATGGAACTTATTTCGAGGTATCTTTTTAAAGAAAACATTCTTAAAAAACATTTTTTATGTATTTCTTCACACAGTAAGTTGGAAATGTGGAAATCACCAGTGGACCCCCTAAAATTAAATGAATATTCCGTAAAAATAGCATTCTATGCCAGAGTAAACTTGTTTTAAAGGAATGTGGGAAATTGACTAACCACTCACTGTGCAATAAAACGTCACTGACTAACCTGACTAACTAATTAGCTATAATGAGGAATATAAACTATTGCTATTATGTTAAAAAAAGTAATATTCATTGTGAAAAAATAGTCTTGTGAATTGAACGCCTAATTGTAAACGAGTGTTTATATTTTTTGACCGGAAACACGGGAAGTCGACTGGCTGTAATTTTGTTCACGAAGCGAACGTGACTTTTTCTTCTGGCGTTCATTTCCGTATGTTGAAACTTTGTGCTTTTCCCCGCTGTTACGCATAATTAAGCCGCGGAGTTTCGAAACTCGACAGCCGGCCAAGAGATTGCTCGGCCCAGTCCTAGATGGTAGCACCTCGCGATTGAAACTAAGAACAGGTGCGCGGTATTTCCCGTAGGAGGCGCTACAGCATTTTTCTGGCGTTGAAATTTTACTAGTCAACATTTTTATAAAGTACATTTTGGTATAACTCGTTATACTGAAGGTTCAGAGTTTATAATGGCCCGCATTCCATACAATAGAATATTCCAACTTGGTGGAGTTGGTGCTCCGTTTCAGTATTATTTCTTAAAAAAAATAATTATCCATATATACTCACGTAGTAATCGTGATGTCCATGTAGATCCCAGGAATGGTCGTCATGAGCATCATAATGTATCGGAATGGCTGCCACGGCAGCAACAACGGCCATCAAAACAAATCCCTGAAATAATAACAAAAATATTTTATTTTAATAATCATTTTTCTATTTTTTTTTATTCTGAAAATTCTTAAGGACACGGTACTTAAAAGTACCACTTATGAAAGGTTTTAATGATCGATTGATCTATTGTAAAATGCTGGTAGCCTATTTTTATATAGGAAGGATATATCTTTGAATCTGCCATGAATTACTGGCTAATTTAATTTATGTGTATATATACTATTACTTACTGTAAATCCGTTCATGATTATTGGTTTCAATTGTATACCGAAACTGTACACCTCGGCTGTTGGTCAGGGACTGATATTTTCCCCCGCATAATTACTGTATTTATACGTTGAAGCGACACGTGCTCCGCCCAGGAAACATGGTCTAATAACTTCAATTTGGAAATTGTTATTACATGTTAGAATGTGTGTCAGTAAAATGAGGCTTATAAATATTAATTAACCAATATTATGCTATTCGCACAGCTTGTACTGTTTTGATAGTCACAGTGCGATATATCAAAGTTATTTACCTCAATTATCATAATTTATTTTTAAAATATAATTTCTTATAGGAAAAACGTACTATCAAAGAAGGAACATTAATATTTTTCATTTTAATGAATATAATTCTCGAATTTATTGATAGATTTCATAGAATGTACAGGTATCATTGAACTATGCAGTTGTAAATATCTATTTAACATGCCATTAAGATTTTTATGATAAGAAAAATTTTTATGTAGTTTTTTCACATATTTATCAATAAAAAAATATTTAGAAATTGACATTACCAAACGAAATTTATCAATTTTTATTGAGCAAAAGTTGAACTTAACTGGAACTGTGATGTAACTCCCAATATTTGTCATGATTTATTCGGATATTGATCTAGTTATCACCATTTAATTTGATAACTAAAATTTAACAGAAAGTTGCAGAAAATATTTTTAATACATTCGTCGGTCATTTAATTTTTTTACCATACGTCTGGTATGGTACACTGTATTTTATTCTCATCGTTTAACAGATTATTTCAGATTTATTTAGACTTTTGCGTCAATTATTGGCTTAAGTGATTCTCCCTGACTTTTCCTTACAAAAATAATAATCCATCAAATTATTTTTATTCAGGTGTATTCGGAATAAAAGTGAATACATTATTTTATCGCTATCATCACCTTAAACCTTCCTACTACAAACTGCGGACAATATTTTATTACCTCGAAAAGGGTTACAACTTTTACTCTCATTTTATCATTCGAACCTTACATTAATCGGAGATATAGCGGTATACATTTTACTGCAGGTATTATACCGTTATATTACCTGAATTATATGTTTAGATAATGACTCTCAATTCTTCAATACAGACCTGCGAAATAACTGTAATGGTACTCAGTCTTACAATTTACCTGTACATTTGGTTTTCGACAGGGGTACTTTTTTTTAGAACCAATTATCTATCCATTCTTGAACGATGTTTATCTACAATTTGTTTCAATTTAGGATGAGAGCTTATTATTTTTTTTGGTAGCGTATTTTTGTTTGGCATCTCTTTTTCCTAATGTTACATATTTTAAGGAAGACAGTAATTATAAGTGGTAAAATTAGTGAATGAAATTAGTAAATGAAACAACACTCTTATAGTAGGTGCTTAAGTTAGTATGTATTATGTACGATTATATAACTATACGTAGTATAAAAAGTGTCCAATCTCTCAGTGGAATGTTCACTCAAAGGAAATTAATTAGAATAACGAGAAGTATGAAAATTTTGGTAGCGTTTTGAAGTAAATAAGCGTTGAATGCTTTGATCAGTAAATATTGAGGACGCTCACTAGTATTATAGAAAATATAGAAGTAGTGTTGTTGGGAAATCGTTTGCTTGAAATTCTCGAATTGTAAATATTTTATTTTTATTTGTGTACCATAATTGTTACATGTAAAAATCAGAAATGGTGTGGGAAAGTGTGATGGGATTCATGGTGGATTGGGAGGATCGGATGGATAGGATGAATGGGATGAATTGGGTGAATGGCGTGACCGGTCTTGGTGACGATGGCGTTGAATCCGTTGTGCTTGTCGGCCGTGTAGTGTACATGCCTGGTGGTACCGTCGGCCTCCTTCACGCTGTAAGATCCCTTAACGCTGTCGCCCAATCTGGTCTCCTGCTGGCTCTTGACGTCGCCTGTGTGCGGGTCGTGGACGCTGTAGTCGAAGTTGTAGTGGGCCGGTGCCTGTAATCATGTCACGAAAATAACTGAACCGTATTTCATTTTCCACTCGGGTTCCATTGTGTCAGTTTTTTGTTTTTAGTACAGACATACATAGTAATCGTGGTGATCCTCAGATTCCCAGGATGAGTGGTGATCAATCAATTCGTGATGATCGAGAATTGGTATGGCTGCCGTCGCTGCTACCATAGCTATCAGGGCAAAAGTCTGTAAGGAATCATTAATTGTTGGGTTATATCAAATCCTGGTGGCCCTCTAACAATTCTTAAGTGCATCACATCCATTATAATATATAGGGTATTAAATTTGAAATATAAATATGTTTATTAATAATTTTATTAATATACTTACTGAACTGACTACAAGAGGATGCATATTGGACAGTTGTTCCACAAGTGACTGGCCATTGTTCATTCCAGGTCCCATTTATACCGGCCATTCTAGAGACTCCGCCCACCGGATTTAAACTCCACTTCTTCTGATTTTGATAATCCACTTGTTTAATGCGGTAACATTTTCCCGAGCTAAAATATTTCGGCAATCGTTGTGGTTCTTGATTTGTGTACTGGTATTGAAATTGAAAAATACGGTACACCACATTTCAACAATTTTATCCTTCGCTATTAATAAGTCAATAACAAAATAATTTAAATACTTTTAATCGTAATCTGACCTGATGTAATTATGTTTGAACTTGAAAAACCAGTACTGAAATATTCCGCTGAAATCTACATTTATGGTTTTTCGCGTTGTACAGGAATTTTCAGTTTTTCTTCAGGATAAAATCAAACCATTAGGAGTATGTTTTGCTAAGAGTTTATTGGTTGAATACGGTGGCAATTGTTGGAATTATATCAAACTTTGTCAGGAAGACTGTGATGGTCTTCCAAGTGAACGGGGTGAGTCGGGTGAACGGCGTGACCGGTCTTGGTGACGATGGCGTTGAATCCGTTGTGTTTGTCGGCTGTGTAGTGTACATGCCTGGTGGTACCGTCGGCTTCCTTCATCGCGTAGTATCCCTTCACGTTGTCACCTATTCTGGTCTCGTGCTGATTTTTGATATCGCCTGTGTGCGGGTCGTAGATGTTGTATTCAAAAGAATAGTGAGCTGGAGCCTGGAATATTTGAAACATGGAAAATTTACCATGGATGCAGAATAATGTTGCATTTTTAGTTTAGATTCTACTTCAATGACTTGTTGAAATTCGGATATTTCGATACTTACAAAATAATCGTAAAGGCCGTGGTCCTTCCAGGAACGGTGGATGCCGATAGTGGACCAGGCGTCGTCGGAGGCGATTTGGACCGGTATTGCCATGGCGACAGAGGCGAGCACCAAGATAACCTGCAGTTGTTATAAACAAATTTTATTTCCGCTATGGTTAACTGTTTTATTTTGTTAATATTCGTCCTAGTTGATTGTCTTATGGAAATTACTCTTAATGAGTGAATGTACTTTTAATTCCTCCTTAGAGCAATTGCTCGTGATAAAGGATGACCTGTTGAAAAGACGCCCAATTATAGTCAAAATTAATTTTAACTCTATTAAAACATAGATTTTGAAATAACTTTTCCTCTATACGGCCAACTGTATTAATGCGAATGGGCATGCTGCTTTACATGTGTACTTACGAGTAAGCGGTTCATCGTTGTCGAGTGGCTAGTAGAATACGGGTCGATTGGGTCATGTGGGCAGACGTTTATATATGTGTGAGGCCGGTGGGACCGGAGTTCGGGCACGGTGACTACAGTTTGGCAATTCCGGTTCGGTGCCTCCGGTGGCATTGAAGTCAGAAACTTACGTTATTCTGAATATAAAGTGTTCATAAATCAATATGATACTACAATAAATCTGTGCGCTATATTATCAGCCTGCAATGTTTTCGTAATGTTATTTTCTCGATTTCTTTTTACGGGAAACATATTTCTTATTTACATATCCTTCTTTCGGTTTGGATAGGCGTCATGCAAAGACATTATTCAATTAATTAGGTGTTCGTATATTGTTTTTAAAATTATTATTATATTTTTGCGTTTTTATGGAATTCAAATACGTCCGTCCCAAGTTGACTACATGAAAGGGGTCGTTACCCTCACGAGGCGTGCACTCGTGAAACATTAGTCAATGTGAAGGCAATTTGTTATGTTCATCGACTTTAAGGGCCTGCCCTTAAAGCGTTATGGCCCTTCGCGTGACGTCGACAGCTTCTGGATCGAAAAATGTTTTGAGTTATTCACCGTCAAAGACCGCCCTACCATTTTTTTTCTACTAGACCTGACGATGAGCCGTTGACCTCTCCGGGCAGTATGTCCATTTCAGTAATTTATATCAGATTTGTACCATGATCATGTCCTAATGTTAGGTCCATTTTATATCGCGTTCGTTCCATTTAAATCTCGACGTCTCATGAGAAATGGATTTATTAAAGTGAAACAATTATTACGTTTTAATTAAGGTAGTTTCGTAAATACCTGGGGGTGTTGTAATTTACAACACGCATTCCGAATCGGGAACGTCACGTGTCCTAATTAGATGTTATACAACGGCGTCGAACAATTATGTGTTCAAATCATGTTTGTTAGATTTGATTTTTTTTATTTTGCACAGTGACACTGATTATGACTGTTCTACAGAGATCTCTAATTCTATAAAAAAGGGGGATATGTACCAGTTACCTAATACATGGCGTAAGAATATTTTTATTTTGTTGACTCCGTTATGCAATCAATGTCTTCACTCTATTATTTATACGAAATTAGAAAATAATTTTAATTACTACACTGTCATTCCTAATTTCGTTTAAATTAAATGGAGATATATCAGGTGGGAGTCCTTATAACAGTAAAATCAGTGATTTCTACTGTGAAATTTGTGTTTAATTTTTAAACTTGGGCACTAAAATAAACACATTACAGATTGAAGGTTATAGCCGTGGTTTACACCAACTTGTGTCAATGTAGTTGTAATGAACGACATACTGATGTAGTAAACTACAAAAGCGCATTAAGCCAACATTTTTGTTTGCAAAACTCAAGTTTGCTCATATCTATAGCGCTATTACTTATCCATTACTAAACGGTTATTCCCGTTTTATTAATTGATTGATATTTATATTCCTGTTATGCAGGTTGTTAGGTAGGTGATTAAATAGGACGGATTGGCACCGAATGGTATTAAATAAAAGACGAATTGCGATAGTAGTTGATTTATTATCTCAGTGGGTCAGAAATCAGTAGTGATGGAGGAGGTGGCTGTGAGAGTCGTGGTGGATGGGGTGAATTGGGTGAATGGGATGAATGGGGTGAATGGGGTGAATGGGTGAATGGCGTGACCGGTCTTGGTGACGATGGCGTTGAATCCGTTGTGCTTGTCGGCCGTGTAGTGTACATGCCTGGTGGTACCGTCGGCCTCCTTTACGCTGTAAGATCCCTTAACGTTGTCGCCCAATCTGGTCTCCTGCTGGCTCTTCACGTCACCTGTGTGCGGGTCGTGGACGCTGTAGTCGAAGTTATAGTGGGCCGGCGCCTATATTCAATCAAAATATTATTGTAATTTCACGATTTTTAATTTCTGGATATTTAAGTCGAGAATTAAATTCGTTTTACTCACGTAATAGTCATGATGATCATCGTGATGGTCCCACGAGCCGTGGTCATCGTGAGAAATCCAGGACTCGTGGTGTCCCAGATGACCGCTATAGTGGACCGGCAATGGGACAGCCATAGCAGCTGCGGCGAAAACGGCAAGTACCTGATAACGTTAAATGCGATTAAAGTCGCTTTTTCTTACATAACTTACCATAAAGTGGAATAAAACATTTCTGTACTCACAAACAGAGGATTCATTTTGTTGTGTTCACCTGTCTGTAGGCTAATGATACCTACTCGTTTATTCGACCGCATTTTATACCCAACCACTTTGATAGCCCCGCCCCGGATTTAGGGTCTGTTTCCCAGTGTTCGGTAACAATTACACATTACAGGTATGTCGCAAACAATTTTCATTTTAGTATTTTTTGTTTGTCCCATCGAATTTATATTAATAACGAAGAGTACGGAAATTCTTTGTTTTAACTACTCGCGTTTTCGGGATCCTAGCTAAATATTAGGCTAATTGGGTATTATTTTAATGTGGCGTAACATTGTTTTGGAATGTTCCACATACATACATTCCATTTTGGATGTCTGGTTTGGTAGCTGATGTATGGATACGATATTATTTTTATTATCTATTAATTGCCTCAATAGCTTAGCTTATGTGAAGGACTCAACTCAGTACTTCGTGACCTTATACGCTTAAACATTTCCTTCATCTAAAAAATTTGAGATCATCGGTTCTAGGAGTGCATACAATAAGAATGGAATTATTTTTTCACTATAAATTGTTTGTTCTTTGGAACCTCTGAGAGGAATTTCAAACGTGATTAATTATGGGATTTCAATAGCAGATGCTTCAAAGTGACTTCATTCGTTTTTACGCTGTTTTTGTGTTATTGTGGAAATATGATTAACATTGAAACATTTGTACTATTAAAATACAATGTTAATAAAATCAAAGCATTTGTCATTTCGGATTATTCGGAAATACACGCCCCCCATTTGGAATTAAGTTTTACATTAGGTTCTTTATTAGCTTGATAGAACTGAAAATAGTCTATATGGAATTAGCTACGAGTTACATTAATTTCAATCATTAAGATATATTCTATCCAAATCAAAATGTTGTATTTAATATATAATGTCTCTTCAGTTAATTGCTTAAGCTGAAACAGAGCAACTTCGAAAATTACGGCGTCTTGCAGTAATATAAGCTAGTCATTTTGAAACTGTAGTCAATTTAATTTTTCTTCCCAACACAATCCCACCTGAGTATACTGATTATATGTTCTGACATAGCATTTTATAATAAATACGAAATTAGTAAATATGTTTCCAGCATATTTTTCCTTCAACGTTGCTTATATAGCGCAATCGACAACTTATAACCAGTTAATGACACAATATTAATAAATTAAAGAATTCGTTTTTATTTTAATTTAATTCTTTTAAATTATTTTATATGTACTAAGGTATACATAATACCAAACTGAGGTAATTCATATAATTCTTAATTATTGTTGTTAAATAGACTACCAATAGGTTTTTTGATATTGAAAAAATATAATGTGCTTATTCTATATGTGTATCGATTACATGTAGATTAAGCACATTCTTCTGTGCAGTTTTACGTTTTCACATTTGAAAATTATTCTTTCATGGGGACGAAATTACATCCTTGGTCAATATAAAGTACTTGTAAACCGCATTTTGAGTTCATAGAATGATTTGTAATATTTGTTTGAAGATCAGTTTGAAGTCCGGATTCATAGTGCATGATTTCTTGATATGGAGCGAATAATGAGATATAAATGACTAATAGATATGAATCATACTGAAATTAATTGAATATGGTTGAGAAAATTGGGCAAATAATAGGACGTTAATGAATGAATAACATTATACGGCCGTAATAATCTTTCCTACTATGTAAAATATTGAGTGTAGGTGACAAATGAGAGACGTTTTGCGATTGTAATAACTATATTTTCTGTAATTGAATTCCGCAGGAAAAATCAGTGGTGGTGATGAAGGTAGCTATGAGAGTCGAGGTGGATTGGGTGAATAGGGTGGATTGGGTGAATGGGATGAATGGGGTGAATGGGGTGAATGGCGTGACCGGTCTTGGTGACGATGGCGTTGAATCCGTTGTGCTTGTCGGCCGTGTAGTGTACATGCCTGGTGGTACCGTCGGCCTCCTTCACGCTGTAAGATCCCTTAACGTTGTCGCCCAATCTGGTCTCCTGCTGGCTCTTGACATCACCTGTGTGCGGGTCGTGGACGCTGTAGTCGAAGTTGTAGTGGGCCGGTGCCTGCATTTAATTCAAAATATTATTGTCAGTTCCAAACGTATCATTTATGCGCTTGAATCAAGAAAAACGTTCGTGTTACTCACGTAATAGTCATGATGATCGTCATGATGGTCCCATAATCCGTGTTCATCGTGGGAATTCCATGAATCGTGATGGTCCAGATGCACAGGATGGTGGATCGGCAATGGAATAGCTGTAGCAGCTGCGGCGAATACGGCAAGAACCTGACAAGGTTAAACGTGATTAATGTATGTTACTCTAATTACTAATTCCATAAAGGCAAATAAAACCGTCTTATACTCACAAATAGAGGATTCATTTTGTTGTTGAATTATTGCTTAGCTCTTTGCGAATGCCTACAAGCGTGTTTCGCCTGTATTTATACCCGGGCTTGAAGTGAGCCCCACCCCGGAATCAGGGTCCGCTACCTTATGTTCGGTAATAGTTCGTTATGTCTGTAATATACGCCAGTTTTTCAGTAGTATTGCATTGCTTCGGTTATCTTTTACCGATTAAGCACATTCTAACCTAAATTAAACAGAATCCTACAATACCCAGAGAGTGGGAACCTGATGCCTACACAGATCACAATCTATCGTCTTGCCAATGTTATAGTTTTGTATGACTTTTCCAAAATAGTGATTACTATACTTGAAGATACCTGTAAATCGACAATGAATGGTTTTTAATATTATTCATTGTGTTTCAAGTTGAAGACGTTTGCAATCGTCCTTTTTCAAAGAAGTGGTTTGATTTGTAATCGTCAGATTGCAATGCTTTAAATACCTTTAAAAACGTCTCGTTTGTTACTAACTCTCGGTATTTTTTTATAGTTTTTAATAATCTGAATAATTTTCACATTCAGTTACCACTTGAATGATAACTCTAATTAAATCTGCTACAATTTAAAGATTATTATTTTGCAACAACTTATATTACTATTATTTTTTATTGAACATGACAATACATCAAACCTATTAATTACAGTAGTTTTTGATTGCTTTTTCTGCAGGTATAATTACTTCCATACCGGTTTTATCAAGTTTATAAAAGCAAAATAATTAAGATTTTGTGTGTATTTTATATACGTAATTTGAGATTATCAAAATGGAGAATGATAAAAATATTGTTATTTTTAGGCTATTTTTCTTTTTAGTGGGAATTCAATTGGAATACTCATCCTAGTTGTATAGAATAACGTAATATTTAGTATATATAAACTACATGTCTCGCTTGGTGTTAAATTTGTCTATTTTTTGGGTGAAATTGTTTATTACGGATCCTATATACAATAAAACATCCTCCTAACTACCTCATAAAGTTAATTATTAGTGGGAAAAAGATAGGTTCCATTTTTATTTAATTTCTACCGTGAACCTGTTTCGGGGATTCGCTGGATGAAATTCAACCGTGCATTTCATCGATTATTAGGCACTAGATGGAGACATGACATTCGTCGCTTTAACGAATGTTTGCTTGAATTCGATTATCGGACAACTTAATTGAACCATTTATTAGTCGTTTTCTCGAGGATTTAGTTTAAGTTTTACATTTTTAGAAACGTCCATGGTTCCTTTGTTGAATGAATCGCGGTCAGATGCATTCAGTAATGAACCTGTAAGCGTTAGTTCTTACAGGAGTATCACAGTAGTACCACAAATTATTTTCTCGGTTAAATATATATTTATTGGAGCTATTTTTCTCCTGAGACTCAAAATAATAAAATAACCACAAGTTTTAATGAGATAATTTCTCATTCTTATTCATTCAAGATAAACTACTGAATTTGTTTAAAATAATATATTAGATCCTTTGGAAAGAAGCAAAATATTCTAGATCTTGTTCATCTACGTATAGGTCTGCGAATGCCTGACGGGTTACCATTACTAAATAATAAACACAGTTCAAAAACTGGGGGAAATAAAATTTGGGTGTTGAGCCAATTCAGGACACATTACGACTTTCATTTATGAAATGTTCTTATTTATTGCAATTATACATGGGGCGAGATATCAGTGGTGATGGAAGAGGTAGCTGTGAGAGTCGTGATGGATTGAATGAACAGGATGGATCGGGTGAATGGGATGAATCGGGTGAATGGCGTGACCGGTCTTGGTGACGATGGCGTTGAATCCGTTGTGCTTGTCGGCTGTGTAGTGTACATGCCTGGTGGTACCGTCGGCCTCCTTTACGCTGTAAGATCCCTTAACGTTGTCGCCCAATCTGGTCTCCTGCTGGCTCTTAACGTCGCCTGTGTGCGGGTCGTGGACGCTGTAGTCGAAGTTGTAGTGGGCCGGAGCCTGTATTTAATAAAAATATTCTTGTTAGTTCCCAATGTATAGTTTCTATGTTTCAATCGACAAAAACGTTTTCGTTTTACTCACGTAATAGTCATGATGATCGTCATGATGGTCATGATCCCATATTCCGTGGTCATCGTGTGAAATCCATGATTTGTGATGGTCCAGGTGGGCAGGATAGTGGATTGGCAGGGGGATTGCCATAGCAACGGCGGCAAGAGCAAGAACCTGACATGGTTAACGTTATTAGTGTTGCGAACAATAAGTAATGTATATAGAATAGAAATGACTATTTACTCACAAACAGAGGGATCATGTTGTTGTTGAATTGTTGGTGCTGTGATTGATAATGCCTACAGATGAGCTCCGCTTGTATTTATACCCAGCTCTCAAACGAACCACGCCCGGATTTCGGGTCTGTTACTCAGCGGTTTGTAATCATTTTTTATGTCACAGCATCAGTTTTCATTTTTCACCGCGGACAGTTGTAACAGTTCTTAATTGGTAAACCATTATCGAACTAATAATTAATTTAGGTATTAATGTTACGTCATATACACAAATTATTACTGAAATTATATTTTTTAATGCATTTACTTATATCTTGGGTATTTTTAATGGCTTATAGGAATTTTAAAGAGGAATATTAATAGAAGGTGAAAATATAATTGTGCCTTAAATAAATATCCAGAAAAAATAATGGAGGTGACTTTCATAGGTGTTGTATTTATTTCCAGTTGAAATCATTCAATATACATGACAAAATTTTTAATCCCTAATTCATGCCACTATTCGTATGGATTTAGTAAACACATTGTACATGTGAGCTCGTGTGTGGAAATTATTTTAATTTTCTTTAATCTATCACAATAATAACTCCAGGTATATCTGCCATATATCATAGCTATACTGCACAAAGTCTAATTCATATATATATATATATATATATATATATATATATATATGAAATTTTTTAATGTAATGAAAATATGTAAATTTTATGTTCATATGCGCAACTTATCATTGCCAAATCCCTTATTCTTGTGACAGTTCAATAAAATTGTTGCCATACACAGATACACATTCCGAAACAAACTACTTCATACTCCTTGAACAACATAGGCAAATATATAGAACTATAGGAATATATAGGATTAACCAATTAGAAGATACACTCCTATTCCAAAAAAATACAAAGATCATATAAAGATTAAGTTTAATAGAGCACAAGTTCGCTGTAGCATAAGTGTACTAAATTAAAAAGAATAGGCATTTAATGTATTTTTCATTGTTGTAGAAGAACAAAGCGATAGGGGTATATACCCTCTTTTAGTTTGATCTCGGTTATTATTTCGGTTTAATCAGATAGATGTAATAAGTACTAATGCATTACTAATAATATTTTCCTTTAACTTAACACATTTAATGTTCGGGAATATTACTTTATGATATAAGCAAAATAACAATCGAACAGTCAAATATATCGACACATTAGAGTAAAAGTACATCACAATAATTAACGTTATAAAAGTACATAATAATAATTAACGTCATTTACCTATTTATTTAACTAGAACTTATATATGTTATTTAAATAGTTTTAATATCAGTATATAACAAGATATTCTCATAACACAAATTTTGCATTTCTTTATGTGGTTTGTAATGATAGCATCTTGTTCTATCATTTAGCTGGAATGCTTCTTGTAAAAACAAGTCGTTAGTTAATTATAAATTCAAAGTCAAATTTTTATCAATCAAAGTTAATTGCAGCAATATGTTGAGGATTATTAGTAGTCCTTTAATGACCGTCCTTGGCCTTACAGTCATGTTGGTTAAGTAAAGATATATATGGATAATTGAATGAAGCGTAGCCAGACGAAAATATGTAAGTTTTAGTTACCGAAATACTCCCACTTATGCGAGGTAAAAACAATAGGTTTATTGCGATCATCATTTATTTATTTTCCGTAATTGTACATGAGGAGTTCAATCAGTGGTGATGGAGGAGGTAGCTGTGAGAGTCGTGATGAATCGAGTGAACAGGATGGATCGGGTGAATGTGATGAATGGGGTGAATGGGATGAATGGCGTGACCGGTCTTGGTGACGATGGCGTTGAATCCGTTGTGCTTGTCGGCCGTGTAGTGTACATGCCTGGTGGTACCGTCGGCTTCCTTAACGCTGTAAGATCCCTTAACGTTGTCGCCCAATCTGGTCTCCTGCTGGCTCTTCACGTCACCTGTGTGCGGGTCGTGGACGCTGTAGTCGAAGTTGTAGTGGGCGGGAGCCTGTATTTAATAAACAAATTATACTGTTAGTCCTGAATAAAGAATTCCGATGTTTCAAGTACGGTACTCGTGATAACTCACGTAGTAGTCGTGATGGTCGTCATGGTGGTCCCATAATCCGTGGTCATCGTGGGAAATCCATGAATCGTGGTGTCCCAGATGAACGGGATAGTGTACCGGCAACGGTACGGCCGCAGTGATGGCAGCAATGAAGGCTAGACCCTGAACATATCGCGGAAACTAATATTACTTAAGCCGTTAAATAACAGATTTTTTTTGTCACCTTTACAATCATTTACAATAGACTGTTAGTCATGAAGAAGTAAAATGAATTGCAGTGTACTTACAAAAATTGGGTTCATGTTGTTGTTGTTGTTGTTGTTAGGTTCCTTGGTAAACTGATTTGATATGTTGTCTGTTCATATTTATACTCTGGAGTTTATTCAATCCCCACCCAGGATTTAGGGTCTGTCGAACACAGTTTGGTAAGAGTTCAGAAATTGTTTTCAATATTTGGATGATATTTGCTTTAATTATATGACGCTAGTCACACTCCCTTACGTTATTCAGCATATTACGTTTTCCTAGAGCATTGAAATATACGTAGTACACTAATAAGGCAGAACTTTACATTCTTCGGAGAACGTTCGTACGAAAGTTCTTATGTAAGGTAAGGCTCAGCTGATGCCCTTATCATGGAATAAAGTTAGAATTGAAGGAAATGTTTGCGAGATCGTGTCTTTATTTGTAGTTGTAGTGGACAGATTGTTTCCTTTACAGAAGTTTGTTTTTATACAGAATTATGTGCGTATGAAATTGTTTCAAATAGATTTTTTATGTATTAGTGAAATTATTATAGACTTGTAAATATTGTTTGTATTGAGCATCGTCACACTATATATTTGCCGAGTTTGCCAACATGCTGCGGTTTCTCCCTAATAATATTTTCTTATTTACTTTATAAATTAAAAAAGTACATATTTAACTATGAGGTTTGTTTCATTTGCATTCTTCATTTCGTTTAATGCAATTCTTATTTGCATTGTGTGCGATAACGCTCAGTGTATTTAGGAGCTCATCACAAAGCTGCGTTACATACGCCTTGGTTATTATTTCATATATTCATTCATATAATGGTATGGAAGTTATTGCGATGCAGTGTTTTCTCGTTATATTGTTGATCTAAATCAGTAGTGGCTAACCTATTTACGCGCGCGATTCGAAAATTCCCAAATATTATTATTATTATCGACTGTCTACGGTACAGAAAATATTGAATATATAATGAGGAATCTGGATCTTTCTAATCTGTAAGAGAAAAGTATTAAATCTGTAAATCGTTAACGTTTCAGCTAAATTGTTGTACGTGTCATCTTTTGCCCGCGTGCCATAGGTTCTAAATAATTATCACCGCTGATCGAAATAATTGTTTCATTATAATTACCTCGCTGTCATGTTATGGTACTTATTTGAATTACAAGCGGCGTAATCATTGCATGTTTGCATTGCACATTTAAAATATTTCATTTGTTAACGACTGCCTTCGTTTCATAGCCTTCATCGACAGAAATCATTTCTTACAGTTTTCATCTGTGAAACAAGTACTGATAAACGACTACTATTACCAATGTACTGATTGTGGATTAACTATTATTAGATTTATATTGCCTATTGAAGATAAATATTTATTAACATTCAGACTTAGGTGTATACTTCATATTATTGTCCACCCACCATTCATAAATCTGTGTAATATGTTCGGTGGTAACTACGTATATATAAGCATATATTTAAAAATCGTAGGTATGTTATACATCATGTCATAAATGTCCTGTAAGTCAATGTTACCGCTTCTTATATTTAAACTCAAAGGTGATATAGAAACGGTATACCGAAATTATAGGTTATATTGCGTTAAACAAATTTTAGTTATAGTCCTGAGATCTGAGCTTGAGATCTGTTTTTACAGAAAGTTATTCCAGTTTTTGGTGATGTTACGAGAATAATGGCGGAGAGAAATAAGAGGTTTTTTGCGATCATTATTTATTTATTATCCGTATTTGCACATGTGGTGAACAATCAGTAGTGATGGAGGAGGTGGCTGTGGGCGTCGTGGTGGATGGGGTGAATTGGGTGAATTGGGTGAATGGGATGAATGGCATGACCGGTTTTGGTGACGATGGCGTTGAATCCGTTGTGCTTGTCGGCCGTGTAGTGTACATGCCTGGTGGTACCGTCGGCTTCCTTCACGCTGTAAGATCCCTTAACGTTGTCGCCCAATCTGGTCTCCTGCTGGCTCTTAACGTCACCTGTGTGCGGGTCGTGGACGCTGTAGTCGAAGTTATAGTGGGCCGGCGCCTGCATTTAATTAAAAATATTATTGTTAGTTCCAAATGTATAATTTATGTGTTTCAATCAAGAAGACGTTCGTTTTACTCACGTAATAGTCATGATCATCGTCATGATGGTCCCATAATCCGTGGTCATCGTGGGAAATCCATGAATCGTGATGGTCCAGATGAGCGGGATAGTGGATAGGCAGGGGAATTGCCACGGCAGCGGCGGCAAGGGCAAGGACCTGGTTACATTTTACGTAATTAATTATTATTGCATACAATAAGTAACATATATAGAATAGAAATGACTATTTACTCACAAACAGAGAGATCATGTTGTTGTTGAATTGTTGGTGCTGTGATTGATAATGCCTAAAAATGAGCTCCGCTTGTATTTATACCCAGCTCTCAATCGGACCACGCCCGGATTTCGGGTCTGCTACTCAGCGGTTTGTAATCGTATTGCATGTCCCATCTATAGTTTTAATTTCTTTTTATTAACAAGAAACGAACATTCTAGTTCGAACAATTTTCATACTAATAATTCATCAGCTTTAAGGTTATGTTTTAAGGACTTAGTGTTAGTAGCTTTTATTGTCAGATAGTGGTTTTAAACGGTTAGCAATATTAGCGGATCATTCGTTGATATTTCAATTTCGTTCGTGTTGATGTCAACATATATACGTACAGAATATAAATTATACAAAACTTGTTAACCATTCATTCATATCAAACCGATTATTGGTACAGTCGAGTGTACGTAAGAGTGGAAATTATTTAAATTTACATTCTTCAAAGATTCAAATGATTCAATGCATATCAGTAATTTATACTTAGAAAATATTAAAGATCACGGCGAAACTCACGAAAGTCTCCACAAAAGAACAAATAATACTTATCAGAGTAACAAAGGGACATTCACAATTAACGCATCCATATCTGTTAACTAAAGAACCCCGTTTTGCAACTATAGCAAACACCTTTTAAAAACTTACATCTATTACATACAATGTAGTAATACACGTGGTTGCGAGTGTATATCCCAATGTCGGTCCATGTTGTCGGGATGCTCAATATTATGAGCATTTAATGTTTCAGCAAATTGATTTGGATATTTGATTGTATCTTTAAGATAACCATATATTTGATGATCGGGGAAATTACTGAGTGATATTATTAGTAAGACATGTGGAACAATAAGACGCTTACCTAGTTTCTCATTTTGTAAATACGATTGTCTCAGAATATATCGATACATTATATTAAGTTGGTTAGTATCACTGATACAGGACGGTAATGTCATCACCATTGAAGTAAATTCTTTAAAATTAAATTATAGCTCATAATAATATATTCTAGTGAATGCCAAAAAATTACCAATAAATTATCAACTTTTATTGATAGAATATGTATTCCTGCAACCTTTCTCCCTCCTTCCCCCAGCCCTCATTCTTTTTATATTTATAGCACAAGTATTTAATTCATGTGCTTTCCTTTAAAAACGTTATTAATCTAGTATGTTACAATTACTTAATATAAATACAATTAATTTGTTGACTCTATCTTTTGCTGTTTAGAATTGCTTTTATTTAGATTTAATTTTAATATGTAACCATGTGTTGTAGACAGCAATTGATCACTACAATCTACAATGTCTTATCCCATCTCTAATTTTATTTTCCTAACACCTCATTTTTATGTAATAACCACTAAGAAAGGGCGTAGGTATACCTTGAAATTTATATGCGATTGATTGTTAGTAATCCTTGAATAACCATCCCAAACCATCCAATGAAGTGGGTGACTTAATTATTTATAGGCTTATATACTTAAATAATAAATTAAAATAAAAAAATAGCAAACTCTGAGGAAATTAATTTAATATGAATATAATTATAAATGGGTCTGATGTAACGTTCTCGTTTTACTGAGTTATCTAAAACAATACAGTCTTCAGCACGGCAAATTATCCACGAATTGGGTCCAGGATTTTTTCATTTCATAAATTGTCTACGCTCTTTTCTACTTGGCAATAATGTATTCATTAAGTTAGGTCATAAATGAGAAACATATTGAAGTTGTATTTCATTTATTTTCCGCAATTATACTTCAGTGATCATATCAGTGGTGATGGAGGAGGTTGCTGTGCGAGTCGTAGTGGATGGAGTGAATTGGGTGAACAGTATGGATCGGGTGAATTGGGTGAATCGGGTGAATGGCGTGACCGGTCTTGGTGACGATGGCGTTGAATCCGTTGTGCTTGTCGGCCGTGTAGTGTACATGCCTGGTGGTACCGTCGGCCTCCTTTACGCTGTAAGATCCCTTAACGTTGTCGCCCAATCTGGTCTCCTGCTGGCTCTTCACGTCGCCTGTGTGAGTGTCATGGACGCTGTAGTCGAAGTTGTAGTGGGCGGGAGCCTGTTAATTCATTCAAAAATTGTTATTTGCTTCGAATCATGCATGTCATTGTGTCACCCGAGGAAGCCATCGGTGTACTCACGTAATAGTCGTGATGATCGTCATGATGATCGTCATGGTGATCCCATAATCCGTGGTCATCGTGGGAAATCCATGAATCGTGATGGCTCAGATGGGCGGTATAGTGTACAGGCAGTGGGACAGCCGCGGCGATGGCAGCAATGAAGGCTAGACCCTGAACAATATGTTATTAATTAAATATTCGATAGGACTACGGCAATTAGATAACTGAATATTTTGTTTCGTAACTATTCGTAACTCACAAAAATTGGGTTCATATTGTTGTTATACTGTTCCCTTGTAGGCTGATAGTACCTGTGATTCTGATCCGCTCGTATTTATACTGCTCCGTGTATACATCCCCACCCCGGATTTGTGGTCGACCAGTCAAAGTTTGGTAATAGGTTTGTGTTTTAGGTCAGATTTTTATTTATCTATCCTTGTACTATGATATTACATACTACCATTTAATTTTATTTCGTTTAAATAGAAGCAACATCACACTCTGTTCTGGAAAAATGAATGTGTGTTAATGTTTTGATTTATATTAGTTCATGAGAATTTTAAAACTTGTATATTATACACTAATTATCTTATTATAGTTTTAACTATTAAACTGAGATATAAATTCTAATTTTTTTCATATTAGTTATGATGTCCATATAATAATCAATACTGTAGATTGGTAAAGAGTAATAAAACTAAAAATATTTCAAACAGCAAATTGTGTAATATTTAATAGTATTCATTTGGTATATTTTTTATTTTCAGGTGAGCTGATTATTCATTAATGGAGGTAACTGGGGAATAGGAAATACAATAGAATGCGACCCACTATATGAACCTTCAAGACCTACCTAAGTACACTTACATTTTTAATCACTTTGTATGAATGAAATTGCTAAATCGTACATGACATAATATTCTTATAAAGCACGAAGTAAAATATGTGAAAATCTACCGTTTGAGTTTCACGTGGCTTATTATTGTTAGTCACCTTCACTTCGCTGGCAAATTCATTATGGCGGGTAGGAGGAATGTAGCTGCGTACCTTCACTAATTAATATGTCCTCAAATACATATTTATGTCAAAGTGAATATTTATATGAACCGCACCGATAGCTCATATATCGTACCTCGGGTTGTGTATAGTAGGCTGTAACAAATTTTTGTAATAATAATTAATCAGTGATAGTTGTTGTGATCTACTGATTCACGTCTGATTTATTGGGCAGATAGTACGCAGTACGTAGTAACCCAACTGTCTCGAATTATGAAAATTCATTAAATTATAGCTCATTACAAGTATAAGGACATTAACTAAAGAAGAATGGGATAACTCCTGAATATTAGGTAATACCAAACTGTCGGTTTCTCTTCACAATTAATGTTTCTGTACATTTTTAATATGGCATATCAATGTTGAAATATTTGTTAGCGGCGGTTCTCCTAATTAACGGACTCCGGTTCAGTGTCATATAATTGGCAGTTTACGTTTCCAATTTCGTGACATATTTATTAGACCGAAAATCCGGAGTGGGGTTACAGAGTCAAAAGTATATATTTATTGTACACTCGGGCTTTGGCCACCAGTTCTCGAGATATATCAAAAGAGACCACCATGAACACAATTCCCGTGAGTATAACATGTACAGAACACTAATTAATACGGATTCTGTGGTCAAAACCTAATTAATTTCATAAAATAATAATTCGATTCAGGCTTTCGTATTTATGGCAGCCCTTGCCACAGCTCTGGCTATTCCGAGGCATTACCCTCATTCGGATCTGGACAACCATGACGAAACGTGGGACGAGCATGTGAACTATTATGTAAGCTGCGATAATACTCCTTTGAACGATTTTTCAGTTGACTTTAGTAAAAGATATAGCTTCAAATTGTTGTAAATAAAATGTCACTGACAATAATATAATTTTAAACGAAATATTAGGCTCCGGCCCATTATTCCTTCGGATACGGTGTTCGCGATCCCCACAGCGGAGACGTCAAAGACCAACATGAAACGAGGTTTGGCGACAACGTTAAGGGATACTACAGCGTTAAGGAAGCCGACGGTACCACCAGGCATGTACACTACACGGCCGACAAGCACAACGGATTCAACGCCATCGTCACCAAGACCGGTCACGCCATTCACCCAATTCACCCCATCCATCACGAATCTCAGAGCTATCATCTCCACCACCACTAATTATATTGACCAATAAATTAAATTCAATCTAAGAAAGCCTGTGTTCGAATAAATTTTCCACCAAAGTTTGAAAAAGCTGAATTCTATATAAAACGTTAATATTAATTATTTATCATTATAAATAAAGAGCGAAAATCAAGCTGTACATAACTAACATCAAAATTGAATTAAGATAGTGCGTTAGAAACACTGTCGCCAGCTTATTTAATACAGCTAATAATGAGTAGTGAATATGGTAGTTCTGTTTCAAATCTGTTCGATTTGTAAATTAGCGATTTTTTAATTTTATGCGCCTAGCTGTTTAATACTTTGGCATTAATACACAAGAATTCTATTTGCCTGACTGGAATTGCAGTCTAAATTTTTCTACGCAACCACGGCAGGCATTATCCCTGAAATGGTGATATTGACGAAAGGTAGAATATTTCTACAGAATGGTTTAGTGGTGTAATACAAGAACATTTCCATCAGCTGTAAATAATATTTACAACTATATGCCAATATATTTGAACAGCTTCTAACATTGTTGCCCTGATAAATTATCCGTTTGATGGACGGATTCTAAACTCAACTAAAGGCCCTGATATAAATTATGGCTTAAGTTTTCTATTTTAATAATTTAATTAAACTTATTAATTTTCATTAACAAGTAATTCTAAATTATTTTTAATTAATGGCTGTAGTTTGGTGGAACTTGATTCAGGAATGCATAAATTAACTCCAGAAGTAACAGGGAAAGTAACTAATACATTAAATTCTAATTTTTAGCCAAATGGATTAAATAAGCTGTAATTTCGTAAAGAATATTTAGAACCAATTTCATAGTTAAAATCATTTTTGTAATGGTTTTGAAACAGAATGCGTCGACACCTTTTGCTTTGAAAATACTTTATTTTATCCGTGATCTGTACATTGGGCGTCTATTATCAGTGGTGATGGTAGAGAAGCGAGTGGTGGTGGATGGGGTGAATTGGGTGAATTGGGTGAATCGGGTGAATGGCGTGACCGGTCTTGGTGACGATGGCGTTGAATCCGTTGTGCTTGTCGGCCGTGTAGTGTACATGCCTGGTGGTACCGTCGGCCTCCTTCACGCTGTAAGATCCTTTAACATTGTCGCCCAATCTGGTCTCCTGCTGGCTCTTGACGTCGCCTGTGTGCGGGTCGTGGACGCTGTAGTCGAAGTTGTAGTGGGCCGGAGCCTGTATTAAAATTTAAATATTATTATGTCATTTCAGTAAACTGTATGCATTATATGCTTTGACTATACTCACATAATAATCGTGATCATCCCATAATCCGTGGTCGCCGTGTGATGTCCAAGCATCGTGGTGGCCCAGATGTGTCGGGTAGTGAACCGACAACGGAACAGAAGCGGCGATGCCGACGAGAAGGGCTAGACCCTGTAAATATCAGTGTATTGAATATAATTATCGGTAAATTATAATCACAACTCATCAACAGAATCCAACTTACGAATAGAGAGATCATTTCTTTGGGTGTTCGACTGCTTTGCTGTCTGATAATGAGCATAAAGTCCAGGTGCCGATATTTATATAAATGGGAACCTACTGAGCCCCACCCCGGAATTAGGGTCGGATAGCCACTGGTTTAGTAACTAGTGTTTCGTGTGTGAGGTATCATTTACATTTGTGACTAAATCAGAGTTTCTGTAATCTTGCTTTTTCGTAACTTAGCTGTTACATTGGCTCTAATTTTTACACGTAGATTTGCATTTATTAATAATAAATGGTTGGTCCATTGATAATAAATTATTTCATTTCGGTCCGATGGAATTTTTCCTTGTTGTAAACTATGTAAATTTACAGCTTTCTCAACCTGAGAAGGGTACATGTCATATTATTTCATAGTATCACCTTGTATTTAAAATTGATTTTATTATTGTTTTATTTGAAAATTACATTAATATTGTCGCACATATGATCAAAACAATGTAGAGATTGT
Source organism: Lethocerus indicus (assembly GCA_019843655.1). Taxonomy (NCBI): domain Eukaryota; kingdom Metazoa; phylum Arthropoda; class Insecta; order Hemiptera; family Belostomatidae; genus Lethocerus; species Lethocerus indicus. The sequence continues at coordinate 8,764,127 of JACDQD010000103.1, read as the reverse complement.
GTCAACATTTCAACATCGCTAATGTGATATATATGTGATGTTGTGTTAAAGATATGATAATAATTATGAACGGAATTAGAAAAATGGGGCCGGTTCATGTTGTAGTGTGAAAAAGTATATCAGTATTTATTGAATATGTCAGTTGTTTCTTGGGACCAATTTTAGTTAATTGAGTTCAAATAAGAATAGGATTGTTATCGCTTTTAACCTTCGTATTTTTCAATAATATTATAACACACTACATAAACGTGAATTTATCATTTAAATCAAGGATACAGAAAATGTTTCAACAGATTATTATACAATATTTTGGAACTTGAGGAGGTGAGTGGACCTTAGTTCCGGAGTGTGGTAAATAGAGGCTCGTTATAAAAGCGAAGCCTTTTTCGTCGAATATCAGTCACAAAATCAACGTGCGACAATGAACAGTTTTCTTGCAAGCGTAATGTGCGCTTTATCAATTTAAAGTGCAGGAATTTACATTCCTGTCCGGGTCCAGAAGGAGGGAAAAATGTAATATTTGACCTAGACCCTTTTATTGTCAAACTTTACAAGATGCAATGTGGCTAATAATTATACAGTATATAGGAAAAACGTCAGCGTTTCGGTTAAATTAAAATTTTTATTCGCCGTAATGATTTCAATAAAAAAATATATTCTTGCAAATTTATGATAATTATATATTTAGCAATAACAATGTTCGATACAGTATGATTTTAATCGAGGTTGTGTATAGTAAACATTTGGCTAACATCCCAATCTTCATGCTGTCCATGTTTTTAGGACTTTTTAGGACTGCCTAATTGTTATTAGGCTTACACTTGCTCATGAATCATTAAAGTATAAACTGAAATTTTTGAAATAGAGGGTTTCACCGACACGAAAGACTGATTAAAACAAAAAAATATTTCTTTTATTAATAAATTGTACTATTATTGTATTATAATATTAATGTTGAGTGGAAGGAGGGTGGTGAAGGGGTGTTCCAGTCTTGGTTACGACGGCGTTGTATCCGGTGTGCTTGCCCACGATGTAGTGGACATGCCTTATGGTCCCGTCAGGCTCGTTAACCATGTAGTAGCCCTTCACCTGGTCCCCGAGCCTCGCTTCTGAGTGGCCTTTAACGTCGCCCGTCCCAGCGTCCTCCACTTTGTACCCGTACTTGTACCGTGGAGGGGACTGCAAATATGTACAGGTGTTTGAACTTTCGGCATTTGCAAGCTTCTTTGCACGTCTCTCATAAGTACATCGCGTGTAAATTTTAAATGATTCGGGATCGCAAAATTACATCCAAAAATAGCTTCTATCAATACTTCTTCTGGTCAATGCGAAATGTTAGTATTTTCCCAGTTATTATACTTCTGCATAACACTAATACTGTGAATTAAAGGAAAAAATCGTTATTTTAATATATCTATTCCTGGCTTACGTAGTGATCGACGTGTTCCTGTTCTTCGTCATCGTGCTTGATCGCACCCGCGGAAAGGGCGATGACAGCGAGAGCGCAGAAAACCGCGTAAATCTGTCGGAAATAAATTAGGCATAAGCATATCTGACAATACTATTATCACTAGGTTATCCTTCCAATAAGAGTCTGTAGACAGTACTTACCTGCAGTACTCCGTCCTTACTTTTATTTGTAATTCCTATCGTCTGAGAGGATTTTGGATGAGGTACGTTTTTATATTTAGAATATACCTTTGTATTGAACCTGAATTTCAGTGGGTGTTTGAAGAATCCCTAGGATAAATTGTAGGGAAGGAAATAATGGTTCTTCGAAGATCGCCTCTTAGCGTTTATACCCGAATCCGCTATAAGTTTACCTGCTATCCTGGTGGGGCTGTTCAAAGTATGCTTACCTTGAAAGAGATCATGTCCGGTGAGTGCTGTGCTCGACAACCGACTGCCGTTCCAACGGAGTATGCCGATCGTTATAAGCGATTCGCTGCACCTATAATCGGGGCGTTACGCGGGGCCGGCGCTTATTATTGTTAATTGGAGGCCTCTGGAACGATGAGAAGAGCGATAAAGTTTTCGCTTTTAATTTTATTCCTAATTGGGAAGAGGGCCCGGGTTACACGATCCGCCATCGGCTGTTTGACATGCCGTGAGACGTGCCATCAACGTGTGGTTGCATTAGCCCAGTGAAAACTCCTTCCAATTAAATGTTACTGCGAGTTCGGCACGACCAATAAATTTTCCTTAATGTTATTTCAATTTAAGTTCAGCGAAAATCGGCGCGTCCTGATGATGTTAGTTTCAAAAATCCTAAACCCTACAACATTATTGCAACCAGAAGATACAGTCAGATATCGTCGTAATTGAATTTAACCCTTCACTCTTTTCACTGTAACTTAGGAGCTTTTTGTTTACAAAGTTCCCTCATCTGTTGAAATTTAACGGTGAAATCTATCGTGAGCACAATATTGTGCGCAAAATAAAGATTTTCGCTAACAATTCTCGCCGAGGCTGTAAGTTAGATTCTATGACAACTGTTCCCATATGTGGCTTCGTACGACGAATAAGGGCGTCCTATTAAGCTCGTTCGAATATTCACCTTGCACTGCCTCTATTAATAGAAGCAGAATAATGTTGTTTTACATCACTACTCTTGCCAAATAATTACTGTAGTCCTTATTGGGGCTTACAATGAAATTTTAATCCTCTATTATTGTCGCATAACTCGTGGCCTTGTTGCTTATTCATGAAATTCAAGATTTTTCCGTTGGACAAGATGCACATTTTATGCAGGCTATAAATTATGCAATTTCTTGCCCGTTATTTCTAGAGCGTTGTGTTGACCTACTGGTATATAACCAGTAAAGGAGGAATGTCATTCATGTTTAGTGTCAGAAATGGCAGAGTGACATTAACATTGTGCGCCAAGGCCCACGTCTTCTCATTCTTCTGCTCCATTTCTCATATATTCGACGCCCACGTATCGAGGTCGCGTTTGCAACCTGACTCGTTATTTCTTAGCGGATGCGGGACTTCTGGAATGTTGTACCACCTAAACTGGTATCATGAATTTGAGTAATCCAAATGAATAAACTTACAAATGAATGCGTATACATTTCAGATTGGAACAGAGAAATTCAGAAATTATATTTATTGCTAAGCAAAAAAATTCCAGAAGAAGACATTTCAGCTCCTCAAGGAAAATATTCTTTATATCACACTAATGAGACTTATCAGGCCTCTTTGAGGAACTTCTAGAACAAGTGCATTCTTCTGACAGTTTGTGGCGCAATTAGTGGTTACGGACACAGAGAAAATATCGAAGCTTGCTGGACATTTGTCTTTTTGTTACGACACGATTTCTAATTGCGATCCGTTCGGACCGTTTTATATCCCGTATTTTGCTTTCACCCCTTCTTTTATTCATTTTTTTAACTTTTACTTCCGTAATAATAATAATAATAATAATATTTGTCCGAACCGGAAAAGTCGGATCGCGTCTCGAACGTTGGGCCTGTGAAACGGCCCAAATCATTCTCGAGGTGTATCAAATAGTAGTTTTATTGCGGGCGCTCTAAGGAATAGAAAGTGACCAATCGGCCGGTGTTTTAAACTTTGAAAATAAATTTTTCTGTAACCTAAGATATATGTATTTTTAAACAATGTAGTACAAATTTTATAAAAACAGGTATAAAAATTTCCTTTTCACTTTATAACAACACTAACAAATATTCGGTCAACGAAATCTAAACAAAACAAAACAAGTTAAATCCGAAAGCTCGCTGTCGAAAATGGACTAGACAGAGGATGTACACAGTTGGATATTTCGGAGTCGTATTTTTGGGGCCTTATCAGTGGTCCCCGTGTGATAGTGGGCCGGGTGGGAGGCGTGTCCGGACTTCTTGACGATGGCGTTGAAACCGTTGTGCTTGTCGGCCGTGTAGTGTACCTCCCTGGTGGTACCGTCGGCCTCCTTCACCGTGTAGTAGCCCTTGACCGCGTCGCCGTCCCTGGTCTCGTGCTGGGTCTTGAAGTCGCCGGTGTGCGGGTCGTGGACCTCGTACTCGAAGGCGTAATGGGCCGGCACCTGAAAGCGGTCGAGTATTTTAGTTTTTGACTTCCGCGATTTTGGGCGTGGGAAGAGACCAGACCGGTTTCGGTTATTTTTTGACACGCTTTCATGCCCATCCGCCGTGAAGATTATCGTTGCCTGTCGGCTAAGGTGCCGGGTCGGATGATCTCTCGAAAGGTTTTAGATAAAAAACCTTAGTATAAGAAAATCTCTGTTCGTTACTTTTTCTGAATCGCCAAGAAGGCATTCAACCAACAACATTACTGGATTGAATAATACATAAAAGTAAATATTATGTGTGATAATAAGACTGTATATTTTTCTAATAGTTAGTGATGAGTACTGTAACTCTCACGTGTCTTTGTCGTCCTTAACAATAGTTTATGTTTCTGGTCCCGTATGAGCGATAAGTTCCCTGAAGTTAGAAACAAATTCTGCTAGCGTTAACAAATGCAGTGAAACAGGCTTGAAAGCCCATTCGGTTGTGAACTGTTAAACGCGCCCTACTACCTCTCATAATTGTTCTGCAACTAGTCGACAGTTCTTAACTAGACGTACTGTTCCGCTTCTATTTTACGCTGTCGGATTTGAGTATCTGTACAATTATGTGGATTTATAAAATACTTTATGTGTAAGTATTTGATTAATAGGAGAATTCCTGCAAAATATTTTGAAATTCCACTTCAATTATTTTCATTTCTCGCTAAATTACTCGAGACAGAGACAGGAGACTGAAATATTTATCAATTTCTCTAATACGTTTCCTTTTAAATAAAAGTTTATATGCAGGACTGAATATTTTATTCTGTTCGGAATATTTATGAGGTACTTACGTGATAGTCATGGTGGTCGTCACTGTCGTGCGCGAAGTCCTTGGCGGGCGAGGGTCCCGTAAAACCTCCAGCCGAACCTCCGGAGCTGAAGCCCCTGTGGCCGCCGCTGTACCCTCCGTGCCCGAACCCGCCGTGGCTGTACCCGCTGCCGAAACCCGAACCCAGACCGCCCGGGTGGTACTGCCCGTGGGCAAGGGCCGCCATCAGTACTATTCCGGCTACTAGGTATACCTGCCGGTACCGTTTGCAGTATGAATTATTTTTTGTATTAATTTCTACATCAATTAAGGAAGGAGATTATTTTAGGAAAGAGGAGTTACTGTTCAATATTTTTAAAGAGATCTACCATATATATATATATATATATATATATATATGTTTCGGGTCTGACATTCTCTTCTGTAGTAAAACGCGTTGTTCTTGTTAAAAGTCGGTGAAAAATCGAAAATGGACCTTTTTATTAGATCTAACGGTCGGTATTACTGCTCAAGATTTTTAAAAAATCAGTCGCCACCATAAAACCCTCAGTTGGGGATGGCTTATTCACGACAAACACGTTATTTTGCCTGAAGTATGACCCGTCAAGAATTGTAATTTCGAACTCACCTGAGACGTCAGCATGTTGTTGTAGTGTCTCTGAGATGTCGTCAAAGTTGTCGTCGGTAGTTTCGTCAGTTGTTGAATGACACTTGTGGCGGGTGACCGGGCGTCTTATATACGGGCCGCGGGCCCCCCCGTGTGGCGACAATGACACCCCCCCCTGCCCCTTCCCCTGCACAACATTTCATGCTACAATGCATCGGTTGCGTTATGTCGCCTCGGCCCCCGCTGTTGTCCGCGCCCGACGTTTGGCCAATGTGGCCCCCCGCCGTCTTTACAGTCCACTCACCAATCACACTCACTAGCTTCTCTCCTCAGATTTAGTTTTCCGCAATTCCTCGATATACAGCTTATCCTAGTCAACAACTAGGGGCAATCTACAAGTAGTAACACTACTTCTGGTCATAAATATCAAACCTTAAATGCGACATTCACGCAGTTATAGGATACCCAAGAATTGGATTACAGTAGTTCAATCTTTCATTAATGACACGATGTATTTATCTTTCTCAAAAATAAGATATGATTTATTCTTATACAAACTTAAATATTTGATTGAAAACGATTTGTTAATCTTGAAATAATTTTGGGAAATAATGTGACGAAAATATAAGTGAAATTATTTATTATTTTCAAATGAGTTCATATTTATTTTAATCCTTAGATTTTATTTTAAAAATAATTTGAACAAGATAATTAACAAGAAAAGATTAATATTATTTATATTGGTATATGATTCAGTGAAACCTCATGTCATATAACAACGGTGTTATACCTGTTACATATATACGCTCATACGTGTAATGATTTTATAATATGGGTATTAATTATTTTCTCCTACTTCCTTATCTAGTCTCAAATTTTAGTTTCTAGTTAAGTGTATCGATTTAAATGACACTATATTAAATATGTGCTTTCATACAACATTGTTTCCAATTGTCTACGTAAATTTCCCCTAGGTATGCGTTTTAATAGTTACGTACCATGACCAGATCACTTCCATCTTCTAACTGCATGACAGACACTGTATATCAAAGGCCGGTCTCTGGGCAGTCTTTTCTAAGACTGTGTGTTTTATAAGACCTCCCGAGGTAGTATTATATCAAAATTTTGTATATAATATATTACAAAAAAAATGCGACGTATTTCAGTTCGAAAATGGAAGTCTGAAAACTAGCCGTCATTCCTGTAATTATAGACTAGGAAAGATCGCGATATATTTTTCTGTTAACCGCAAGTTCCTGGCGTCTTAAAGAAAGAAGATTTTTTGAATCAGATGTACATAATTCATATTGCGGTTGTCGGTCTAGGCGTTCTTTTTAATGTTCCGTTTTGAAAAGCCGCTCCGTAAATCCGTTTATGATTGAAACTTTAACATGCTCGGCATAAGGTGGGCAGATTTCACGAGCGAAGATTTCTTGAGTAGTTAATATGATCGATGCAACGACTGCAGAACCTTGATTTACGCTTGAGGTCGAACGCTCCGAGATGTAACGACGATGATTCTTCCTCTTTTATTTTTTTTGTTGCTGTTGTCTTGCACAGACTGCCTGGCTTTCACCGATAATGCCAGAAACGGCGGGGAAATGGCCGAACGTAATTGCGGTCCGGAAACATTTCCGGAATTAATAGAGCAGAGTTGTACAAACCGTAGAGTGAAGAAGAAGAAATCGACCTCGTAATTCGGCCAGGAAATTAAGGATGACACATGAGTCTTCTTTACACGTCCAGCGATCTCATATTATATCCAAAAAGTTGACGATATTTCCATAGTTTGAAGCGCCGAATTTCTTTAAACAATAATAATTGGTGAGGCTTAGTTAATTATTAAAAAATACATTTTTATAATTCTATTTCATATCATCAAGAACTAAAAAAACAAAAGTAAATTTCTTCTGCAGGCGGTTTAGGTTGCTTTTATAATTTTCCGGTGCCTGTTGATTTTGTAGCATATGAAGACATTAGTTTTAATGTGTTAGCGTGAAGAAATGCACCTCTTTAGTTACACACGGTGTTTGAGGTTTTATTTCTGACATCTGCCTTTTTGAAGTGGATTTGCCGTCAAGGAAGCGTCAGTTTTTATCATACATAATTATTATGAGAGTGAATTATCCAATAGTTTGCGGCTTACCATAGTGTAACTATCGGGGAACGACCACCTGCGTTACATCTTTATTAAATCTTCCGGCTTTATCCGTCTGTACATTTCAATGGATAATACCTTCTGTGTAAGATTTTCTTCAGTTTAAAATTTACTTTCTCCTTCATGTATTAACCTTTTGTTGACAGTGACCTGCATAAAGGGTCCATTGTCGCTTTGTCGGCTTTGAAATTTGATTTCCCTTTATTTAATGTTTTTAAAACATCATTACAAAATTAACTCAGCACAAATATAATTAAAAAATATATTTTTAATTTTCTATTCCCATGATAACGCCAGTTGTCCGGGAACAACAGAATGGTTTTTTTTATTGTACTAAAATAGTTTAGTGTGACTGGAGATAAGGTGAGCATAAAACTAGTAACGGTAACAAAAAAATTAATATTACAGTTATGTAAACTATAAAATAATTGCATTTAAGGTTATTCTTTCGAGACAGCATGGCCATATTATAATGCGAAGCGATGTACCATTGTCTCTGTAATTACGATTCTTCAACAAACTTTTTTCACTCCTTCGGGCGTATTGTTTGTATGGGTAATTTTTTTTCATATTCTGACATTTTTGTGTATGTAGAGCTGACATTAAAGAATGAATGAATATATTCGAACCTTGTTTCAGTTAAAAACTTGTAACTTTAATTTATGATACTATTGAGGAATACGGCCAAATCTAAACTTCCAACTAAAGTTTTGTGGGGATATGTGTATGGAATATAACTGAATTTTTTATTAAAACAAGAATTTATTTATAAATACATATAAGTATAAAAAATACCCGCATAGGCGATCGTTTTATCACAAAAGCGCTCGAAAGGAACAAATTTCTGTATTAAAAAAATGAAACACAGGATATGTAGTCTGTCGGATCAGTAGTCGGAACTGCTCTCCTGGTGGCCGTAGGACGAGGGGTGGACGGCGTGGCCGGATTTCTTGACGATGGCGTTGAAACCGTTGTGCTTGTCGGCCGTGTAGTGTACCTCCCTGGTGGTGCCGTCGGCCTCCTGGACGATGTAGTAGCCCTTGACCGCGTCGCCTTCCCTCGACTCGTGCTGGGTCTTGACGTCGCCGGTGTGCGGGTCGTGGACGTTGTATTCGAATTCGTAGTGAGGCGGAGACTGTCAAAAAGAGGTTTCGATAAGTTTGTTACAGTGTTGAGGAAACCCCTACAGTACTTCCTAACCTCCTATAGTCGATTATTTTCCTCAATATCGAGAGTGGATCCTGCACGGGTATATTGATAAAAACTTGTCGGTATTTTTTCTGATAAGAACAGCCCTAAAGTTCATTTTTAATTGAACACAAGGTTAGATTTCGACTCATGCCATTTATGCCAATGCGAAATAGTGTCCAAATACCACAAAAAATCCCTAGGTTATTACACCCTAACGCCGGAATTTAGTTAGTGGTAATTTAAGTTCCGATCGCCGAAAGGGATGTCACAGCATGCTGTGAGTTAGGGATGCTGTACCTTATACTGCACAAATGCGCAATAAATTCCGATTTATTGAAAGAATTTTTCTCCCCAACCGATGCTACTATCAACCAGAACATATTTAGTTATCGTGAACCTCATCTTAATTACACAGAATCAAAATTGTGTGCGAGAGGAAACTCGGTGAAGGCGTACTGTTCTTTTTTCTAAGGCGTTGTTTTAGAGTGCGTAGTATAACCAAAATGATATATTCTCCTTTATTAATTGGATGGTGCTTGTTATTCATTAACGAGGGACGGGGAGAGGCCCCCAAACCGAGGCGGCATCCCAATTAGGCGACAGGAGGGTCAAATGGAGCCGCCGGGTCAAGGATAATACAATCAGGTTTCTTTGAGTGGACAAGATTAGCATGCAATTTACAGCGGGATCAACCTCTTCGCCCAGGTCTGGATACTCGGGTCAATATATTCCGTGGAGGAATTCGGAGATGAATTAATAAAAACATTATACAAATTAATATTTTATAATAAAATTCATAATAAATTCATAATAAAAATTATACTTACATAAAAGTCTACGTGATGGGCAGGCTCGTGGACCGCTGTTCCGCTTGTGTCGTGGTCCTCGTATTCGGCAGCCGCCATACCCAGGCAGACAATCGCGATAATAAGGGTTACCTGTAGTAGTAATTGTTATTATTATAATATTCAAAAATATAGAATAATAATTAAGAACTTGAATTGTAGGGATGAGTATTTTTAAAGAAACAACCAAGTCCTTAATAATTCTAAATTATTATTCTTAATAATTTAAAAATATAGAAAGATATTACAGTAAAAAAGAGTATTATGATTATATTTCTTAAAAATAAAATTTTTATTATTATTAACAAAATTATTACCGACGTTTGCAATGTCTGAGCGTACCATAATTGGATTCTACCTCTCAAACTATTCTATAGGCGAAATACGAGGTATTTGAAATGTTCAGGAAATCATTTACTACTTTATATTTCATATCCTAAAAATACACTCTGCCCAGTCAGGTACCTATTGAATTGGAAAACTGTCATTTTGCTACCAAACTGATTTCCGTAAGGCGGTGATTTGGTGACAATACCCTTTCGATTCATCCAGCATGACTCTTGAAGATTGTTATCGAGACGGGGGTAATTTTTTTGTTGCACCTCCAATGCCGACACCTCCATTTAAATTTCTAATTTTATAATAGCCTTTCCACTTTCTATTCTCCGGATAACAGGTGCATTATTCTTGCGCGTCCTAGTTTTCCGACGTCTATTTTCGGCTATTAATTGCACCATTATTGCAAAATTATAAATACAGAATTAATAAATATGAATTAGTTATAAACCAGAGAATTTACACCTCGGAGAAATTAATGTTTCATTCGTTTAACACAACTTTCTTTTAACACGATTTTATAGTTATCCTTAATGTCTTATTCAATTAAATAACCGTGGAGCACGTCAGAAATGTGTTGCGATAAAATGTGGTAATCATTTAATTAATTTGATTCTAATCCACCCTACAATAGACATGTACATATACAAGTAGACATATTCCCTGTAGGGCAGGTATCTTTTCACCTTCTAAAATTTTTAAAATTTTACAGAAACACAGTACAGAACAGAAATACAGATTGCTAAAATAACTGTTTTCGACCGTCAATTATTCTTGATTAGACGACACACTTATAGAAATGTGTTTGCAGTCACAGAACACGATTGCAGTCATCTATCAGTTATGATCTATATTTGGAAAGCTATCTTGAACGGAGGGGCCGGGAATTTCAAAATCATTTGTCATATTAGACTTCGCGTGATTTCATGGCAAGAGAGCCACTCGTCTCTAATAGGTGAAAGCGATATGGCCGCCGTTTCTATCGATCATATTTTACAGACACCGGCGACGATTGATATACCGTGCACTTCCGAATTGTATAACACTTTACGCAAGACTATGATTTTCTGTGTGTTATCCAAACCAGTGTAATTTATTGGTTTGTTCCCTAATATTTTGTCCCGTTTCCGTGGTATTTTTGAATGTAAGAAATACGATATTTTTCACGAATTCATTTATTATAGTCAGTGAAACTTAGAAGTATTTGGGTGGGTATATTTTGAAGGTTCTATAAAATGTTACTTGTTAGGATTATGGAGCATTCGGGTTCGGACTGTGTTCGATCGCGGGATCGGCTCTATCGGCCGCGCTATTTGCATAAGGTCAAAAAAAAACCAAGTCCGGGCAGTGAATCCGGTTAAACCGAAACCGTCACGAGACTGTGGGGCCCTTAACTTTCACGTGGAGCCGCCGACAGCCTCAACAATGGACCGTTATTCGGTCGTCGCAGATTTCAGCAGTCCCCGTCCCTACCCCAATCTCGTCCATCGCTAATCCATCCCTAAGAAAAACTGAAAGTGGAATTTCAATGAAAACTGTCACAAAAAATCCGACTAATTTCATGGCTGAAGCCTACCGACAGGACACGCCCTACCGGCCTAAGCTTTGCCGGAGTGAGATTGTTTAATTTTTATCAATATCCCTAAAATATCAGTTCTGACTTTAAAAATATCTGATATAAATTAAAAGTGCTAACTTTCAACATTCAGTGGAGATGTGCAGTAACAATAAGTTTAATATATCTAAATTCTACAGCTTGATCATTTTAGCTAAGTTGTGTAGTCCAGTACAATACTGTATATATAAGTTACCAGCTTTGGTTGCAACAGTTTCAGGCATTGTAAGTTACTACTTCGAACCCACCCAAGATCAGTTATATTTCCGTAATACACATAGTACCTTATAACTTATATAGGTACTCCTTTCTTTCGATTGTGGAAAACTAGAAAGTTTAGCCTTTCAGTATAATAACCCATGTAAAATCCATAACTGATAGTTGCCGGTAACTGCCGCCGGTCCCTACCCTTGCGCCATATCTAACGCCCGTAAAGAATCAAGTTTTAAGTGTGTAATAATATTTTTCGCCTTTGGGATAATGGTTTTACGGACTGAATATAAATTTCTTTCTACGCGTTATCTAACATTTAGGGTTCAGATTTTAAGGGTTCATTGGGCCGTGTAACTACAGAGCGATTAGTTCGAGTGGTGAGTTTCTTTTGGACGAGTACAAATTAAATCAATGTGAAATGACCGAAATGAGTCGTTTCATAGTTGATTTCATCGCAGACCAACGCTGACCGGTACACCAAAACGGAAATAACGTTCTACAACCCGCCAGTTGTAATATTGTACTTGTACAGGACGGCTAATGTAGTTTAATAGCAATTACTTGAAACCAATAGGTTATAGAAAATTATTCAAGTTATTTGCCCACCACGCATCGTCAACCCCTTCGGAATGAATGTGGAATATGTAACACCGTATAAACTCAATTTATTAACAACCATATTCCATCCACAATGGTGAGAAAAGACAGACCCAAGGGGGGGGGGTATTCCGTACCCTTCTGGAAATCTTTATGCACACATATACGGCCGATATTTATCGAAAAAGTTTCAAACACTTTTATATGTTTTGGATCCATTGCCGTCTTTCATAAAACATTGGGATATAATCAAATGAAGTAGGAAACGAAGTTGATCTCATCAACCCGTAAAGGCGCGGAATTCCTGAATATTTCTTAAGACCGTGTTTGAACATTCGTTGTTGCGCTTTAACCGGGGCCGATTTAAACCCGTTATAAATTTTCCTGATCGTCGTACACGATCCAGGGAATATGGATTTGGGCGCGAGGGCATTTAGAGGCTGAAATTTAGCTTGGTTAGCGATTTTTGTACTCACCTTGGCTGAAGACATGATGTTTGTTAGTCGGTGTCCGCTGTCGGTGTGTGATTCTTCCGTCGGTTGCCGGCGGCTTTTATATATAAACGTATGAAGTGGGAGCGCGGTGCATAACTAGGCGGAGCAAACCGACGCCTCTAACAAGCGAAACGTTACGGGGGAAAGCGGCCACGCACTTCTAAGTCCCCGTACACCCCTGTTTTCCTTCCTTCGGGGTTTTTTTTTCATCCCATTTTATTGTTTAGTTTATAACATTACCCGCCTGTTCGATTGCAGGTTTGTAATGCCGAAGTGATATTACATTGACACAAAATTCCTGCATGTAGACGGACATTTATTAATAAAAAATTGATTTAAGATACTTGCTATCTCCTGATTTGGTTATATACCTACAGTTGACGACTGTGATATAGTGCGATATGTACAAATTTCTGCATGGTATACAGCTAATAGTACTTCAATAGATATCACTATCTGGAATGAATCTGGGTTTTCTATCTTGTTGACTCCATTTATTTCTGACTTTCTTTGTTCACTTCGATTTTCCGCGTAAATTGTTTTCTTATCGGTGATTCAACAATTTCATTCGTGTAATATATTTCAGAATGTGTTATAGCGAAGTCACTCTTATAAGGACTCATTGTTCGCAAAATGTTTAATTATTCGGTTAATATCGTTTCGTCGCCGTTAAATGTTGCAACGAATCTTCTCCTCATTACGGCGTTGTACCCTTTACGGCCGGTATTGTTTTGCTTGTAAGGGACGCAACTGCGGTCTCCACTTTTCATTCCGTTACAGTCGGCGGTGTTTAAAGACAGAGATAACGTCGTGTGCCGTTCCGACAGTTTGATAGCGCTCTTCATTCACGCTCCGCCGACTTAAAACTTTGAAGCCCTTTGTCCTTACTACTTCAAGTATGAGGAGCCTTCACCGATATGAAATCTATTCTTATGTTGCTTCTGATTTGGCTTCTTTTACTTTCCAACTAACGTATACCAATGATTGTTCACTCAGCTTCTGTTGCACTATTAATGACACTATTATACTAAAAATCATAGGGATAAATTCTTTTGAAAACATTGTGACAATTAAATAATCGTAACAGTAAAGTACCGGCGGTGCCCAGAGGTCAAAATCGGAATTATCATGGGACAAGGCTAGTTGACGTCATGGCCCATTTAAGTTTTCGCAAATGTAATCATTGTGTCGGTGAAGTGCGTGCGCACAAACTAGGATATAAGGTTGGGACGATGGAGAGCTTGAAAAAAATCCCGGCTTTAATTGATGCCGATTACGCATTTGAATCTAGCGACTGCGGGCCCCCCAACAAATGGTCGGCTGTGTTGGTTTTTTGAGGCGGCGTTTGTTTCACGATTGGCGTGCTATTTGTATGCGTTGGACCCGGCCACTGTTATAAAACAACTGCTAATGTGTTTAGCCGCTCGTCACGACTGGCCTACAAAGTCCGACGTCAACACTATTTTAAAGGGAAGGCTTCCTGTAGACCCGCATTGGGAACTTTCAAGCGCTCCAATTTCCTGTTTTCGGCCAAACTGTGCCGATAAACATCTCCTGTATTGTACAAATGCCAAACCTAGGCAATGTCGTCCCAACGTGTGTCTGTGTGGCATTATTTGGAAACATATTTATATATACTTCAGAACATTCCAATTATTTAATAGGGAAACTTCAATATTTGCAGATAGAATACAAAAATTGAACCGTCGTTTTCGCTTTCAGCAATCAATTATACTTTATTCTCTCTGTGACTGAGATCAGTCAAAATGATATTCACTTATAGGACGTTCATGATTTGTATAATTTAAAACATACTTTTACTATTATATTGAAACACGACGATTAAATTAGAGCTGTGTTTGAACGGCTTTACAACTTTCAAACTTAATTCAACTATAATTTCGCGCCGATTGTCCACTTGACCTGAGACGGGGCGCTATTCGGTGGAACATCCCGAATCATATTTTGACAGGAGCTTATTTTCTGGAAAGCCCCACCCCACTCCTCTCTTCCAATTTTAAGACACGGTTTAACCCCCAAGCAGCAGGTGCGTCGCTTTTTCACCTGTTCCAATTGGCTTGCCGCTCGGAACTCCGGTACAGATAAGAAGAATAAACTGCCCTTTTCCTTACCATTATTTTTTTTCTCAAACAGCGATTTTCTAATAGCGGAAAGGCACGACGAGATTCGACGAGAAGTAAGGAATTCTGAAGCAACGTTCATTATTATTCAGAAAAGTAAAAAAAATGTATCTCTATTAAAATAGAAAGTGAACGCAGTGGTTTTCCTTTAGACGTTTGCCTAGTTGTTAGCATTAAATTATATTTAGCAATAGAATTTACATAACTGTAGTTAAAAAGGAATTACTTGCCCCCGTACATGTTTTATGTAATCAGCTTTTCCGAACATTAGTGTTTTACCCATGTATACTAAAACAAATATAATGTAGAATTTTAATGAGCGCCTCGGGTGCTATCTCCTTTCAGTTAGAGTTTCATTATATTTAATAATATCCCGCTCCATTAATAATATTATTTGTTGATGAGCTGATTTGTTGATAATAAATCGGTAGTTTAATAATTTTATAGACGCAAAATAAACCCATGTGACAAAATCCACGTGTTATTGACAAGAGTTAAAAGCGTAGAGATTTCCCTTTTCCTTACCCGTTTTAGTCAGGAGGAAAAGTCGAGTACCGATTAACTGAGCGTGATTTTTAGAGATGACGGAATAGCGATACCCAATTGTGTCCGGTTTTCGGCCGTAATTGACGCAACCGCCGTGCCGTAATTTACTTTATGTTCCTTGACGCTGATTTTATCCATGAAAATTACAGTTTACGAGAAGGGGTGTCGTAACGGGGAAGCTTCGCTTTTCTGGAATCGGAAGCGGTTTCAGTTTTCAAACGTAAACCTACACTGTTGACCACATCGTTTTTCAACTACTACTAGATTTTAATTAGTATCTCCCTTCTGCCTATTCTGTGTTTAATTCCCTTGCCTTTAAGGTTCCGCTATCGGACCTAGAGCAAACTTCAACGTCAATTAATAAATACTTCTTTATATTAAAGTATTAAATATCCTATGAAAAGTGTGCGCTTTGAAATATTACGCAACCTACTTTTGATTTAATGTCGACGCGGCAGGTTTTATATTGTAAGAAATAAACTTTTTTTCTTGGCACAATTTTCAAGCTTGAGTAGTTTGTGGGGGGAATTCGTGTTGCAATTTCGCTACTTCCATCTTTAAGGTAAAAATTCCACAGCGCTGTATTTATTGTATGGAATAACTTGTTTGTTGGCAAAAAATTATGGTAAACAGTGATATATTGGTCATTTTTAAAGGAGGTATTCGAGCTTTTAAATGGAGTTATAATAGGTTAACGGGTTCATGCTTTAATTGCATATAAAATATTGTATAATACACCAGTCATGACTTCTTATCCCTGTCCCGGTTGTATTAAACGCGTTACATCGGGGCCAAATGCCTTTACGACATTTTCCTTTTAAATGTCAGACTAAAACAGTCCTCCCATTGTTGCTTGACGGGGCAATTTAGGCGGGCTCAGGGGACAAAGTTTCTAACGCGGTCTGTGCACAAATGTATATTTCTCGCTGTCAAAACTTGAAATTTGATCGAGTTATTGATGTTTATAATACTTGGAAGTGCTTCCTTGAAGGATACTTTCAGCTTCTCTAGAAGATGACTCTAAATCCAATAGGGCCGATGAATTATGGCCGAAGGGCGCGACAGGATCTTGGCAAAGGGTTTTATTTCAGTCCGCCATATCAGTCTGAACACGCATGTCCGCAGTGTCTGAACTCTGTTTTCTCCATGTGAAAAATTGTTTCCTTATATCCGTATTACCTAATCAAATAATTAATTATCAGTACATTAAGTTCATAGCTTAGAGCCAGTCAAGTTCTAATTATATTCAACCTGCTAGCTGTTAATATATCAAATGCTGAGAATTTCAGGAGTAGCGAGTTAATTGGGAACGATGTCCAGAACATGTCCAGATTTAATTTCCGGTTAATGTAATATTAACTTTCTTATTATCGGATTAAAACTGATACTCGTTATACGGTCTTATGAAATTTAATCAGTGCAATATTTCCGGGACATCTATCTGTATGACGTAATTCTCTACGGTGCATTTTGTACGCACTCCAGATGGTCCGCTGTGGGCTCTGAGTGAAAGTATGTGTGCCTAACACGCGTGTTTTTTTATACTGCTGAGGTGTTGAGTATGCACACGTTCACAGACCGAATAAATGATATAAGCGGAGGAATGTCCGTGGCGCATAAATGAAATACCTGATTCTTATATTTTTAAAAATTCTAAATATACTTCTTGAACATGGGACGGTCCTTCTATTCTTCTTCCCGGCAATTTTGAGATCTTTAGCAGCCTTAAATCGATGATTCGAACGACGATAATGAGGCAGTTCTTTGGCTGCCTACCTATGTGTAGAAACGTAATTTCAGGAAGGGATGTAGAGGCTGGGGGCGGGGTAGAATTGTTCTTCAACCCCCCAATTAATAGCGTCTGTGTGCGTGTGTATGTGTGAGGGTAGATGGGGGGCTGGCGCCCTGTTTACTCCGGGGCTCAGTCCATCGTTGAACGCCGTCAGGCGTCCTCATCGTTTACCAAATCTTTTCGTGTTCATAACACCGAAGTTCGTGTAACTCAGTTCCAGGTTGTTGAAATCTTTTAGGGCGTCAAAGGTGCTCTCGGTTGGCAACATTTCTTGACAACTCATTGACGGAGTAGGTCGTGGTATTTGGTATCCATTGGCCAGTGTTCGATAGATAAAGTGTATTAAATCCTGTGTCCGAGCGACATTTTGTTAAACAAAGCGGTGTTTCGAACATATGTGTGCAGTCAGCGAACAGGCTTTACTGGTTAACGTTGGAATTCCGCTACAGCCCAATTATAGACCGTCTGCCCATATACCGGCTGGTTAATTTATGCTTTGGGCTCAGTGTATCTATCTCGGAATTTTCGTTGCTTACAATGATGCCACCTTACTTTGTGTTTACGAGTTGATCGATAGGGTAGGTTTCAATGTGACTATGAAGTTAGGGCTTGACTCCTTCGTGGACTTATACAAGTGCAGTTCCCCACGCAAGTCGTCTGTTTATGGTCTCTGCGGCTGAATTTTTTTTGATCGATAACTCGCTATTGTTGGATCGCTCCATGAGACGCCTCTAAGTTGGAGGCCAATTAGCGTCTGAAATTAGATTGTCGACAATTCGCTAGTCGCCGCCTACTGCTCGGTATTCTCGTATTGGCGGTAACCCTGGGGGGTTCTGAGGGCGTAGTAAATTTTCGCGGGGGAAAGTGCCGAGTAGGGGGCGGGTGGGGCGGCCGATCGATTGTCTGGAGGGCCCTCGGCCGGACGCGATCGGCAATCGTAAAGGCGTCCCGCCCGGCAGGCTCTCAATTATTAGACCGTCGTCCCCAGCCTCATTTGAATTGGCACTAATCAGCCAATTCATGCCGCTGGTGGGACCGCATACGCGATCAGCAGCGGCGTCCTCTTCCCAACTGCCCGACGCCCACACCGCCCCGGCGATGGCTTTGGCCAACAAAGAGAACGGTTCGGAGCGTCGCAGGAACAGATCCTCCAGGTGAGCCACCAGATATGTTCATTACTCCTTGGACAGTATTTTGAGTGTTCTATGAGAGCTGAGAAACCCCCATTTTGCGGCCATGACTGTTTAGCCTCTGGAAAAATAAGTGTTGACGCTCTAAATTTAGAATCGGTGATAAGAGCTCTTCATAAGTCTAATAGGAGAATCCAGGAGATATGCGGTTTGCGAACATCATTATTTATTGTGCAATCGAATAACAACACATTTTCATATCAATAAAGAAGCAACCCAATGACGGCACATTTGGCGTGTGTCATAAATGATACGCGATCATATTTCATTGAACCTGTTACAATTCGGACGATTTTTTCTTTTATAAATTTTAAAAGGTTTATCTCATTTTAATAATGATTGATTTCGTTATCATGGTTAAATTGAACTATAACCTCGGTTAAACAAAAATGTCCCTTTTGTAACTCTATTGCAGTTCAATCTTCGGGGATGCCAGCCTTTTCGAAATTAAAATCGGCCCTCCCATGTCGCTTGAATAAACCTCCAGGCCAGTTAAGGACCAATTTCTACACATCTGTCGTCGTTCAGGTATCTTCTTTGTTCGCAGACGCTCATTTACCGATGCATTTGTATGCATGGCGCGCTGGGCCAGAGGCAGTTGTAAGTGTCCGAAGGTCCCCAGTCAATAATGACTAATGGTAAAACATATTATGAATATGAATTCGTTATCCTGTCTTGACCGTTCCTAGTTGTCATAATTCTGGGGGGCATATACTTTATAAATCCATTTCCTGTTTTTGCTGTATATAAAGAATGATTTATGAATGTATGGTCAGCACGAAATTGGATAAGTAGAGTGTAATAACGATAACGGTAGATAAGTAGGCTGTTCGTAGAACATTGTTTAAAACATTTCAATTGCATTCGGTGTTTTCTAACTACTGATTTTATTATTGCTGTTGTGTGCCGCATTTGATTGCACAAACTAGCGAGTCAGAATGTAAAACAATACACACACACACACACACACACACACACACACACACATATATATATATATATATATATATATATATATATATATATATATCATCTGTCCACGTCAGGACAGACACGATGGTCATGTGTACATAAATCATCCCCAGTTGGGCGGAGCATTATTCCTCTCAATAATGCCAGTACAACTGTATGTATTTCAATTACACATGTCAGTTACACCATTTCCCATCGCTTTCTTGTGATCTAGCGATAGAAATATTATTACCGCATGTAGTGGAATAGTCGGATATAGAAAGTTTCGTAGATGCGATGCGTTTTATTTTTAAACGGGTAATTGTCCAACATAATTACAGCGGCTTCCGTTTTCAGTACATACGTGGCAGTATATATAAAATTAGATGCAGTCACACATCGTATGTAGTATCGTAGTGTGGTATATAGTACCGTGAAACAAAAATGAGGTCTGTACACTGAAAATGCGAACAACGTTGCTCGTAGTGATTCGTTATGAAACGAAACTGAATGTAATCTGCGGTATTTATAAAACGCAAGACCGGTTGCATCATTGTTTTATTAGACCTAAATTTTCATGATCATTTGTAGATAACGCAGCACTCGCTCATTCTAAATACTCCAAACGTCTCGCCCAATACGCGCAAATCCATTTATAGCTTTATATTAAGATATGATTTCCTTTTGCGTTGTTTTCCCCGAAGGCATTACAGTGGCGATTAAGATGATGTAGTTGCGGCGTTGTGTTTGTTTTGTTGTCCAAGCCTCGGAGTTAGAAGGCCGTACAGGTGAGTTTAGCCTCTCAGTCAGCCTTGTAGCTCTGTGCCGGCACCACGTGTGTGTGTCTGTGTTCTCCTCTCGCCGCTTCCATATTTGCCCGTCATTTTAGGATTCCCGTCGGTCCGCTCCGGTCGAAAATCGCAGAACAGGCGTAAATTTGAGGTAGGTTTTGAAATACAACAAACGGACAATTCTCATAATTCCCTATCAATCGTGCCCTATTTGCGCTATCCTATATTTGCGAGTCGGTAAACAAAGAATTGAATCTGTACAGGGATTATTCGGGTTGTAATTCGGCTTGAAACATTTTATGTTGGGCAAATGCAACGGGAAATATCTGACTACATATCATCTGACGAAAACTCAACATTATCAATAAATTATGTGGAAATAAACATATTATTTCCGGGACTGTTGATAGACCTGTATCCCCCTTTTACACGACGCTATCTCGAAGTGGGTATTACTGGTATTATCGGCACGCTGGATTTGCCCGCCGAACCGATATCAAAGGCGGACATTGCGCAAAGTACTTGCTCTACTTCATCGCTCTCGGCGCTGTTCTCTAACCTTTCCGAGGGAGAAAAAAATTATTTATAACCGTAATATTCTGGGCGGGTGACAAAATACGGAGATATTTTTTTCGGCGGGTTTGAACTTTTAATTAAACAATAGTGACGTGACTTTTTTTTGTCAGTTATCCATCGCGTGTGAAACATGCTTAACATGCCATCCTTATTGATGTATCATGATTATCATACATAATATGACACACAGTATTTGAATAGTGTAATTTCGTAATTTAATATTATCCAGGATGAAATGGCGTCAAATGAACAAGGGGACGGTTGTAGGTGTTCATGACTAATACATAGGATGAGATAGCTTGCACAAGTTCTCAACGAAGCCGAGTGTTCCTTGTATCGCATTTAGCGTTTGAGTCATTTCTTCTGTGTGTGTGTGTGTGTCTGTCTGAAGTGCTCGTTTCATTACGACATTTGAGCGTACCGTTAGGCCGAAAGAAAGCCAATCTGGAACGCCTTGAAAGCAGGCGGTTCTTTCTTTGCCCCTTTCCCCACCACTATTTGTTTATCCCTCTGGTCTCAACCGGGATATTCGTCGATACGAAGAATACAATTCAGTAATTTCAGTCAACAAGAAATGTCGCGAATGAATTTCTCCCGTCATAACTTTACAACATATTACCAGCTTACATACATACGTTATGCGAATCTAAAATATAATCTGGACAATTTTTGCCAAGTACGTTGCCCAGTCTGCGGATTCTTAGTACTTCCGACTAGAATGATAACATAATCATCAATTGTATTCGGATTTTAATAAAAAAAAACTTTAAGATATTTTTATGTCACATTTCGTCATGTTCCGTCTACATCTATGAAAAGGTTTCAGTCGGTGAAAGCCGGAACATCTGGGCCACAGTTGTTCCTTTCTTTGCAACTATCTTTGATCTTTGTGGACCAATCTTTTTCCTCGGGAGGGAAATTTGAATTTTTTTGGGCTGGTAAAAATTAGTGACATATAAACCGGGATAAGTGGTGAAGTATCGTCGGTTCGTGTTTGAATTACACTTTTGAGTGAAATGTTTCGAAACGCGGAAACGCGCTTCAATGGAGGGCGCTATTACCTGGTAAATATTAACATATTTTTTATTTTCGATTGTATCTCAAATTGGAGAATGTTTCTGGGATCGAAGCGTTGAGAATGCAGTTAATGGTCGGGTGCAGTTGAATTCATTTTCAAGGACCTCATTGCGTTTCCCATCTGGAACGGTCCGTCATTTCGATTTTAGTCACTCTCTTTTGTATTATTACTGCCGGTGTGGATTTTTACCTGCCGTCATATCTGGATTGTAATGGCAGTGATTCAATTGTTCGGAGCCAAGGCCGGGCGGTATATGGGGCCAGTGTACCTGCCGGGTAGGGCTATCGTTTGTGCAAAATGATTAGCTCATTCTCTCACGTTCCAAGGATTAATCATTGGCTTTTAGAAGGCGGACCTGAAACGTTTACTTTTCGCCGAACATTCTCAGCTCTGAACGGGCAAACTGAACTGTGTTTCCATCTTTGGTTAACATGTTCTCATTACAGCTCATTCTCAGTTCATTAAATAAATATCAGAAGAAGCTAGTAAACACGTATACATTTCTAGTTTGCGTACTTGGAAAAATTGTAGTTTTAGAGCTGTTGCTATAGTCTGTCTTCACTCAATATTGCTATTTAGTCTTAAGTTAGGTCCCGGCTGTTGGCCAACATCGCTGGAAGCAATACCAGTTTCATACGATTAATTCATTCGCCTATAACAGGTCTTGAACAGAATATAAAAAACAATACAAATCTAAATAAGTAGTATGATACTAAAACTGCAGTCGTAACTGGCATTCTTGTAGTTGGTGAGAGAGTTGGGCCGGTAGCAAGTTGGACAGTGTCCAACGTCCCGTGGCAGTGAAAGCCCACTGAGATGGTTTTGGTTTGATAAATATTTTCTGAATGGATCGTTTCATGTCAAACTTCTAATGAAACTAAAATCGGGCGTTGCCAAGATTTGAATATTTGAGAAAGCCGTATATTCTCTGTTTCCGTTGATACTCTATACTGACTAGAGTAGTGCCGCTTTCGCGTTATCTTCCTTTTATCCGAATGTGGCAGCTGTGCTCACATTTTTCTTTTACTATTCCATACGATGTTGCACTAAATTCATCGAAATGGCGATACATATAATGATTTTCGTGTTGATTAATATAGCTGTAATTTCGGTGTTATACTTACAATTTCAATGTTTCGAAACATATTTATTTCATTATTCATTCAAATTTTTTAAAATTAATATCTAAATACTGTTATGAATAGTTCAATTCTTCTTCTGCCAAACGGAATTATGATTTGCTCGGATTGCTTGGTGTGAATGGAGGTTTAAGGCATGGGATTTAGCACCTTTTTCAGTCAGTAGGATTAGTCCTAATAAACCATGGGACATTGAATTGTAAGAACTTTTGATTATTGTTTTTTTGTATGGAAATAATTATTATCAATAGTAGAGACGGTAGAGTGCTTTCTATTGAGCCAATTTCTTCATCGAATCCACGTGTGGCTGAATCGGAGTCTTGCACGCGATTCGCAGGCAATTTTTCTAATTATTAGTATTATTGGTAGGGTGCCACTCTAATGGTCGAATGTTACTAACAATGTTGGAACTCGCGGAACCCGAAGAATTCTGGGATGAAATACGCGACACGCACGTTGCAACAGCGATAGGAACGAGAAGGAAAATTCGGAAAAATCGCCGCGGACGGTTTTATATAACTTGTAGTGTTGGTGAGCTGTTGTAAAAGTGACTCGGTTGGGAAAACTGCGTTGCGTAATGGCGGCGGCCGGACAATACTGCGTCTGGCCACTCTGACGTAACGCGTCTCTGTCAACACTCGGGGCGTCAGTAGTCCGCCTCACAATAATACCGAACCGGATAGGGGTGAAATCGGGGTAGGAGGGTGGGAGGACAAGGTGTTTTAACCTTCCCTCGGTTTGGTCCCCGACAAAGCCTCTATATAACGAATTGTTTCCGCCGCCAAGCTCTGTATTGCGGACCCGCGCTTTAAAAGGGAACATTTGATGAGATGCCTCACGAGGAGGAGTCCGGAGAAGAGTAAGGATAAATCCAGTTTGTTTTCTTCACAGCATTGTAGGCTTGATTCAGAGGTTATGAGCTTATTGCCAAAGATCTGTCTCCGCTAATGATCCTCTGTTTGTGACTTATAGCTTACATAATCAATAAGTTGTGTTGCTAAATGCGAATAAGAGTCTTGCGTTAATATTAGTAACAATATCGTACTTCATTAAAGAATGAATTTTTAAAAAATCAAAACACCGATATTATAATGTCGGGTATCTGTTCAGAATTTAATTCTTAAAAAAAAACAATACTTAACGGAATATTGGTAAATGTAACTGGGTTACTGATTGTTATCCTGCTGCGATCTCATTTCAAAACAACACAATCATGTTCTTATATGGAGGGAAACGTCGCACTTTTATGTTAATACCTTATATGGTCATGTCGCACATACGTTACCAAATATAACGGGCATTCCCCCCGTTAAAATAAGTAGTGACCTTGTTGAATACAACTTTCACAGGTTATTGCTCGGTTTTCCTTGACTATTATTGCTTCTCCTTTTTTTTTTTTTGATTCGGAAAAATCAATCGTTTTTCGAAATAATCCGCACTTACGCTCATTATGAAGACCATTCTGAATGGCTGCAGAACGGTAATTTGGCTTAATGTGTAATCAGGCAGCCGGTTCGAGAATAGAAAACGGGGCCGTCGGAGGAGTTCAATAGCTGCATAATTTTCGATTAGAATCTTGGTCATGTACCTTGTAACTAAGAGGTATAGATGTTTGCTGGACTTTTTTTTACAATTTTTTATTATAGTAAAATATCTGATAGCGCTGGCTGGCTTATAACTTCTTATAACTGCTAATTATTTTAATGAGCATTCGGCTCGACAGTCAGAAACGTTTTCATCGGCCGATTCTGCTTAACCTGTTGTCGTAATTACAGCCTGGAACTGCATTACCCTGCAATATACGATGATCTTGTCCGTGGTGCCTGTTAACGCCGCCTATTTATAAATGGCTCATTCCTGTTTAAGCTTTGGAGCTTTGATAATCGTATAATTGCTAATAATTTATACAAATGTAAAACGATAGCCGCGTTCACAAAGAATATCCGTCAACATATTTCAAGGACGGATATTTTTATCTCCGGAATTCAATATTCAAATAAACCTGTTTTGGAGTGTTGCCGGAGGAAAGAAATCGCTTCCATTACAGTAAGAAAGCGTTTAGGTTTTAACGCATAAGTACAAATAAGTGTAAGTGTAAATGCGTTTAGTTTAGGTATACGCAGTTGTATGTCATGCTATAAGGTCCGATGCAATTTTTTTAATAATACTTTTTCCTATGATATACACAAGATTACACAAGGTCGAATTGAAACGTTCATTTTAATGGCTTATAGATCTTGTGATTTCTTTACGAGATTAATTTTTTTGAAAAGCATATTATAAAAAGGAAAGGAAAACAATTTAGATTTGATTGTATTAACGAATTCTATTTCTATGGTACCTTCTACTTTTTTCTTCTAGTTTTTTAATCCTGAAACGCTTCGTCCCTTTAACTTAAATGCACATTTAACAACATATCAGGCTCTTCTTATATATGTTTCAGTTTACACGTCTGGTTTGATGTTTGCGCTGATAAATAAAATTTACACAAAATAGTGTAACAAGTTAACTGGTAGGTATAATTATGACCTTAATTATCCGGTCTACCAGTATAATATATCCATTTTTTCGTTTCAGCGCTTTTACAAATTCATTAAGCTTAATTAATTTGGTAGTTTCTTTTTTGCGAGTTGTCGCTTAATTATTAATTCATTAAGGGATGGCCAGAAAGTTAATTAACATCGTATAAGACTCTGCCAGCATCTCTGTACCTTTTTCAAATGGACGGTGTTCCATTCCTTGGAATATCCAGTACTTCACTTCGCACTTTCACTTAATTTCATTTTTAAACAGTTTCATATCATTTTAATACTGTAATAATAATAATAATAATAATTTAGTGGACGATGTTTTTGCTTGTCGTGTTTTCGCACACCTGCGAACTTAATTAGCCGTGGGTGTGGGTGTACTGCCAGTCCCTTACCGGGCAATGATCATCAATCTCCTGTGACGGGACCAAGCCCAACCATTAATGCTTGATTATCCTTCACGGCTTAATTATGTCACCGCGTCAATGGCACGAAATTGCCCGAGTCTATTATTAGCATCCCCTAAAACACCTCTAGTGTGCACTTCGTTCAATTATACTTTCGTGTTGCTGTCTCATAAACAAATAACAATAAAATTTTCAATTTTACTGTTAGAAAGTCCCGTTTCGCTGAAGGTATTATTCACCTTAATTTAGAAGAACTGTTTTGTGGTCTGCGAGGGGTTGGAATACCGTAGATTGCCTGTGTTTCTGTCACCTCTCGTTGGTTTG
Source organism: Lethocerus indicus (assembly GCA_019843655.1). Lineage (NCBI taxonomy): Eukaryota > Metazoa > Arthropoda > Insecta > Hemiptera > Belostomatidae > Lethocerus > Lethocerus indicus. The sequence goes on along the minus strand of JACDQD010000103.1, from coordinate 8,737,767 downwards.
GTCTTTTGATAGCAAAAGAGAAGAGACAGAAACACTCGAAATCTACGGTATTCACCTTAAGTTCACATTCAGTATTATTCTCCCGACTGAGATTTACTTATAATTGGATTTTTTGTTGCTTCAAGTAGCCTTGAACATCTAATCTTCCGGTATTGGAGTCGTTTTGAGAGAAATTAATTTCCTTCTTTATTAATAATCGTTATACGATTTAACAATTATCGTCACCCGACGAATCGTAACCATTTTGAAGTCGCTTTTTCATAATGTAGAACAACAATCTACATTTTCACATTTCACGGGGTTCTGTTTCACATTGTTTTTTATTATTTTTATCATTAAGCCCAAATAGGTTCTGTTGAGACCTCTTGATAGGCTAAGTGACAGCTACCAGAGATTTCAGATATTAAATGAGTACAGGGTTTTATATTTTTTTTATCTTTGAAAGAGGTAATGAACTTATAATGGATTAAATGGAGTGGATAAAACCACTGCGGTCCTTTATTGTTTACTAATCGTTTTTCAATTAAAACATTATAGTAAATTCTATAATTCCTGTTTTATGAATGTTTAAATTTTCATTTTACCGAAGTATAGCCCTAGTTGGGGATCTCTCCTGAGTGTAATAAGGGTTTAGTCTGATTATACGTGTTACAAGTTACCGTCGCATTCCTCCTCCGATCAAAGTGTTACGCAGGAAACTGGCTTCTTCCGGAGTACAGCTTTCATTGTCGCTAACCGTGTGCGTCTGTCCTTCTGGAAAGTGGGCCGCGGGTGAATGCAATGAACGGCGGGATTGGAAAGCCCGCTTAGCCTGTACTTCCCGCCTGAGAGCTTTACCGTTCACTACTTCCGCCGTGTAAAGCCCAACACTGTACAGATTCAATTTGTTTACCGAATCGCAAATGAAGACAACTAGTGTTTGACGATACGCCGGATGCGATTTACGGTAGATTATTCTCTTCTTTTCTCTCCGAAAAGGTCCCCCTTTAGCGGAACCGCTTCCGGCCGATTGTCATTGGCTAAACCAGTCTGAGCGTGATACATTTTTTGATGGGTGTCGATGGTGGAGAGAGACGTAAGAAGGCTGCTAGTTTCCCCAACCGGGAGCGTCACTACGCGGTCAGGAGGCGACAGGCCAGATCGCACAGTCCTCATCTCGAAGCGCCCGAAGAAGAGTAAGAAATTAATTAATAACTTTATTTTTTTCTATTCATTTACATTAACTACTCAGAATGCTAAGTCACCTCGGTACTGGTGGAGTAACTTCTAATAATATCTAATAATGTGATTAACCTGTACGATTGAAATGATTTCACGCCTTAAAACATAGCACGTTGAAATCCCATATTTTTCGTATTTTAAATAGGAGACCGTACAATTTGCGGATATGCGAAATAATCCGTCATGAAAACTGCGGTTTATTCCTTTAGTTTGTTCATCCCGGTCCTAGTCATTTACCGGACGTATGATGAAAACACAGAGGGTCCATTTATGCGGGACTCCCCCCTTCCCCATGAACGTCTTCCCTTCACCGTTTCTCGGTAACTGGGGACCGAGCGATCGCGGGCAGCGTGATATGGAGTCGCGGGCAGATTTTCAAATCGCCTCCCAGCGTTCTGGACTCTGGATATTTGAGCGGCATTAGCTATGCACGCGGCAGCCTTAGGCCCCGCCTACGGTCGCTGAATAGCGATGAAGAGTCTCTCTGCTCCTCTCCTGCTTCCAGATAACTCGGTGCTTGCGCGTACGGACCGCGGTGAGGAGGGGGAAAATACCAGACACCCGTCGAAGCATCGAAAGTCTTTAAGCTTTCTGCCGGATAGATTCAAAAAATACAACTCTATCAGTCGTGCGTTAAGATTTCGTAATTCCATACCCGGTGATTTCAGTTCGGAAATACCGGCGTCTTTGATTGTTAAGTCAAAAGGCGTGTAATAAAAGACGCAAAACAAATGTTTCCTTTAAGTTATACTATCGTATACACGGTAGGTATTAATATCTAACTTGTATCAATTATAAGATCCTATGTCGTTATTGTAGCCTATTGATTGCGTTACGTAATGAAAAAATAAATATTGACGTCTCTACATAGTCATAAATATTACTGAATGTAAGATTTATAATATTTTGATAGTCAGGAATATCATCCTTATCGTTTCTGCGGTATTTGGTTAGTTTTCCTTTCCCGTCATAGCGGTGCTCAACATGCGCTACACGGAAAACGTTATTTAAACTTGTTCCCCTCGTTGACAGTCCTCAAGCTGCCAACTGTGCCTATTGCGCCATTTGCATCCAGAATAGGGAAACCGTCGCTTATTTCGGGACACCAAAGTTATTATTATTATTATTATTGTTATTTCTGGAAACTTTTCCAGTAGGATGAAAGAGTTTGGAAAAGATCGGATAAATGGCTTTCGAACTGTTTCGAAGTTTGGAACTGTTTTTCTCAGTTTACTTGATTATTCTACCCGTATCTCTGTATCCTTCGTGAAATTCTGACTCATCCTCTCGAGACCATCGGAGTCCCAAAAAAACAAAAATCAAGACATCTTCTGTTCCCTACTTTGTTTTGAAGTATTTCGAGCCGTTCAAGAACGGTCAGTTCCGATCCAATCGCCAATTGAAAGGGGTGGTCAATCCGGGTAAAATGTAGGTGACACAGATCTGAAGAAGAAGGTATTATCTATCTGTCTATCGATGTCGCGACTTTACGAGTGGGACCGGCAATCGTCGACCTAAATTCTGAAGGCGGGGGGACTTTCGGCCGAAGTCGCATTAGAAAGGTTGGCGTGTATAGGTCTCATCCCGTCCCGCCGCCTCGCTCCGCCCTTCCGCCCTTTATTTTTAATCCCGCAATATTCATCACCCTTCCATAGGGCGGGATTGTTTTCTGCCGCTAATTTTAGAACTTGGGAATCGAAGATAAATGTTCCTTCTCCACACCGCCGGATCCCATTTGCGGCGGGTTCAATTTTTCCCCACTCCTCCCTCCATTCTTTCACCGTTCCACCCTTATCGCCGTTTCCATCAAATTGATTGTACCCCTTTCCCTCGCTTTCTGCCATATTGTGTTTTCTATTCCACCTCGAGCATCGACTATGACTGTAATAAAACCTCGGCCTATTTATTACGAGACCATCGGGTAATTTGAGCTAGATGTTCAGTAAACCAAGTAAACGTCTCTAGTTGCGTACGCAATGAAGCCAATAACAATATGGCTTTATTAAATTAAAATTACACTCTCTTTCTGTACACATTTATCTTTTTATAAGAAAATAAAAGTTCGACTTCGTTTTAAAAATAAGTAAGAACACTTTAAAAAGAAATAGCACTAAATGTTTGGCGATATCTCCATTTTCCTGTGTTGTCGAGGCGCTCACTATTCTCGTGCATTGTCTGTTCTATATGTTATTGGAAGACGAAAATCGAAAGGCGAATTTTAAGATTTATAAAACTTTTAATTCTGCAATAAAAAAATCCAAGATGATGCCGCGCAAATCTTTCATCCGTTTTTAACATTCAAGAGCGCCATTGAAGATTGTTTTCTCTCGCTTATAATTCCAGCTATATCTGTTCCGTGGAGAAACTGGTATTGAGGTTTGAAATTTCGAAAAAGTATAACAGCGCAAATTCAGAAAAAAATAACCGTGGCCAAATTTCCATAATTCACTCGACCATAACCATACTCCAGTTGCGGTTACTGCCGCTTGGTCCAACGTTCTGTGTAACCCTTCGTTCCTTATATTTGGAGGAATTAAGGAGTCAGCGGAGGAAACCAAATTAACAGTGTGTCTAAAATAATTAATATGGCTATTATAAATATTTTACATAATATATATGTATATCGAACAAGAAATATTTCAAGAATCCTTTGTAAAATATAATTGTATATCTTGAACAAAGTTCATTTCACTAATTTACTGGCGGAATGCTGCTAAAATGAGTCGAGCGTAGGATCAAATTAGCGAGTCAATTATGATAATGAAATAATTCCTTACTATTATTATTGCCCCTTATCGGTACATTCTTAGCATTCACTTTTTCGGCCGACATAAAAGCTAGACAGTGTGAATTAGCGGACTTGTAAATTATATTTTTTGCATTGGTTCTTTTTTCTGTTATGCTATTTATGTTCGAACTTCAGAAAGTTTTACGTTTCCTAATCAGCCAGTTCCTATTGTATAATAAAATTTAACCTAGCGCAATATGTATGAGACGGCGCCTCCGCTTTTATTCTAATTATCAGAATTCGATTTGAAACTATGCTCTCGTGATTTTTAATTTGTCTGAGGTGACAGAAAGAGTAAGAGTTTCATTTTTATTTTTACTGGCCCAGATCAAGTGAAACTAAGTGGAAGCAGAAACTAAATTGGGCAACTCGACCGTCGGCATCTGTTTGACAAGCATCGATACTCGTTCCAAAATCAACAAAGTTTCCATTCAGGGTAGAGTTATTGCCCAATTGGCAATATAAGTTCCACGAGTTCTTCCACTGGAAGATAAACCGGTCGCGATTTGGCAACCTCGAATAGCGCCTCGTCATAGTGACATATTTTATATCGAAGCAGCTTTGGACAGATTATGAACTTTAATATATCTTCAAAATAATTAAACCTATATCAAATCGGGAAATTTAATCTGCTGAATCGAAAACAATATACTGGGAGTGTACCGTTATTAGTGAATCTCTTCAGCATAACTGTGGAAAACAGGAAAACATTATATAACCCACCTTCCTTCCTCAAATCCATGTCAGGTTTGAGGTTGATCAATGATAATTGTGGTGAAAGAACTATGACGCGAATTTGAAACGGGAACCAGCTGTATGCCTTTTAATAATGCATATAGGAAAGTTCTTATTTCCTATATCGTCAATGAAAGGAATTTTCACTTTGGAACAAGGGAGGATGAAGGAATTACTTACTAATTATATTTTCCATCTTTGTTTTTTGTTCCTAATGGTAACCTGTTTGTATAAATAAACTCAATCATCTAGCAATTCAAATTTCACAATGCGTTCAACGAGGCCGATTTGTAATTTCATGCTGATAGTAATGCAATAGCGATGAAAGAACGGAAATGATTCACTGACAGTATTCCAAGTGTGACTCATTCATTTGTTGGAATTGAGAGTAGATAGAATTTTCCGAATTTTCGAACATTTCAACGTTTTTTCTGTGTATGTGCGGATACGGATGGATCAAACAGTGCTCGAAACGCTCGTTATCTTGTTCAAACCTTGTATTTCCTCCATGCCTACGGTTTAGCCAGATGCGGCTGTTATAATCACCTCTATAAAAATGTTATTCAACACCGTTCGTTCACGGCCAATTTTTTATGATCGGGATTTTATATAATAAACAAACGGGAATGTACTATTTTTACGGTGTTACAACATTATTTCCACGGTAACAATAATTTTTCGACCCGGTGTCGACAACCTTAGTAACAAAGTAAATGTTACTGCCCTCTTTCATCTCCTACTTTGTCCTTTAAGGAATTTTCGAATTTATAAGGAAGAAATCTGATAATTGGCCAACTGAAGTTTAATTTCTTTGAACTGGGTATTACACTTCAACCCACTCCAGTTTTTTTTTTAAGAATCGATAAGCTTTTTTTAATGAGTTCGAAATATTGATAGTCTAATATTTTATCATATCGAACAATTCAATTCATTTCACTTCAGTACTTAGTCATGGTGGAAAATTATGTTGTTTTATGTTGTTGATGAGGAACTGGAACGACGGATATAAATATTATAAAACTAAATATTGCGTATTTACACAAAAAACTATTTTTTTCAATTCACACAGTTTTCATTAGTATATAAACATTTTTATGTATTCAAATGGTTTTTAACAAGCTTAATTTGAATTTCGGAATGTACATTGAATTTCGGCAAGTATAGAAAACAAACGAGATTGGGAGATTCGTTCCTCACCTGACTTTGTGTTTTGTCACAGCGTTGTTCCACTTTTTTTTTCTAAGCGCACGTCTGTTCTCAGACGTTTAGGTGGGATTTGAAACAGAGTTTTTCTTTCAATATTGTCAACGTATAAATGATAAAAACCGACTGGGATAGAAAAATTAGGTCAACTTTAATATTAATTTCCTCAACAGCTGTCGCAAATATCATTTGCCAGTGTAAAGCAAGCCTGTGAGATATTGCTTATAGATTCGCTGGATCATATCAGGTCAGTGATGCGTGAAATCTCAACGAGTGTGAAGGAAACATGCTCACTGAAGCGACAACGGTACATATTGGGGGATTAGAAAATTTCCCAGTACAGCTCAAATTAGCATATTTTATTTTTTCATTGACGCTCTGCAGGAAACTTAATGAAAACTCTCTACTGTTTAATTGTGGGGATAAAACATGAATTTGGAATATTTTATAGGAGGAAGTTTATTTGCTAAAGAAGAATCCGGCAATTAAGATTTTTGCAGCTATATATAAAACATATTTTGATTAGTGTTCTGCGCTTCGATAGTGCTGTGGAGAAAGATTATGTTATAATTACAAACATATCGCGAAACATTTAATGAAGAACGTTATCGTAGAATTTCAATTTTACATGCGGGTTGCTGCATGCGACCCCCGGGATTTAGTAGTTACCTTCGAACTCAATCTCCGAAATCTGTCTGTTAAAATGATATTATCGAGTTTCTCGGTCCAATCTTTGTTACTTTTGTTAAGTATTAATAACATTAAGAGCGTGTCTGTGATAAGCAAATCGCTTACGTTTAACGGAATAAGCTTCCCTCTTTTATACTGTTTCTTAATATGTTAATTAATAAAGCCACTAAAATTTGCATTTTTTTACTTTTATAAACTTACATTTCTTGATCAAATTTGAAGGGGTGAATGAATTCAAAAGTCATCAGAATTAATAGACTTTGAACATTACCAAAATATAGCGTTCTTAATAACTATTAATAGTTCTTTGGCGGAAATAACATGTATTTTCAAATACCTAGCTGTCTATTAAACAACATGAATGAAAATGGATAGTCTCAAAATATTTTGAGTTCAAGTATTTTTGACACTGGGGCTCTTATTGGATTAGGATGAAATAATTCGTTTCGCCAGACAATTAGGAGGTTTTAATGACGGTAGTACTTGGAGTAGGTGTGGTTGGGCTGGTGGCCGCGAGATGGCGAATGTCTGGGCCCTGGCGGAGGGCCGAGGAACCGTTTCGGTTGTTGGGCGGGCAGCGAGATGGCGCCCCGCCGCCGCCACCGCCACCGCCGCCTCACCACCTTGAACTTGCCCAGTTTGATTTGTCATATTAATGTGCGTCCCTCGCCGCCCCGCGGTACTCGTCCTCCCCCCGGCGCTCGCCCCATTTACTCAGTGATATTTATTTATTTCCTCCTTTCTTTACTCTGTGTTTGTGTGTGTGAGGTGGCCTATCAATCGTTCGTCTCCTTGAGGAACAGAAAACAAAAAAACAGAGAACACAGATTTGTTTGCGATCCGAATTGTCACTTAGTATGTAAATGCGTTGTTGTGTGGTTTAGAGTGGGGACTGTAAGGATTTTCGCGGTTACGCTATTAGAATAAACGCCGAGGGGTATGATATTTTATTACTAAGTAGTTTTTGTCTCCTAATAAAAAAAATTTAATACACCGCCCACCTTCTTGGTTGTTGTCACTTCAACTAACGTACGGACTATGTTTTTATTCTGGAAATCGAGAAGTTAGTTATCGGAGAACGACTTACCGGCCGATTTACGCGAACCAAGAACCGAGATGTTTGTCTCTGCTGTTCACCCAAAACAGTTTGATTATGTAACCACCAGGAAGGTGGATCTCATGCCATAAAAAACTTGTCTCTCACAGTCTCCTTCGATATCAATGAATGCATTAACTGGCTATCTTTAATCTTTCATGACTATTTGGTCTGTAGTGTGATAGTAAATTCTATTTCTATCACTTGTGCGATAAATAGTAAAATTTAAGGAATTGGCATTGCGGTATCTAAGCATCCTTTTATGATTCACCATTCGTATGATTTTGACTCTCATCTTGATTGTGTTGTCCTAGACCGGTTTCGTGAGGATTCGGGAAACTGCACGAATAATGATGATTTTGAGCACTGAATATCAATAATTCTCGTGTTGTATTTTATTGTTATTAAATAATAGGTTTGGTCCATCGGTCAAGTCGTAAACATTATTAGAGCCAGCGCGTAAATTCTTCTGCCTGTTACTGAATACTGTGTCTAGAAATCTAGACCATCGTAGAATTTTATGCGATTTTCTGTCTACACTCCATTATTTGGCCGTACACCGAATCGGTTTCGGCGTCCCGCCATCATCAGTACCAATTACGTCAGTGGATTAGCGGGACGTCGTACAAATGGAAATTTAAGATTATCAGTACGTACAAGAGGCAGGAATTCTATTCTCAATCTTCTTTTTTATTTATATATTTTGTATATTTATATTCGGGCTATAAATATAGACTTTTAGTGTATACAGCATTCCTACGTGTGCACTGGATGCCTCGAATAAAAGTTTATCGAGTATCACCACTCTCTGATTTTCATTCGTCTTCTCGGTTTTAAGACCCACTGATTCACTGACGGAATGCTACTGACGTTGGCGAAAAGCCGATGGGATAGAAATCAACAAGTAGGGAGAGAGGTCGCAAGTGTGATGGTATTCCAAACAGTTAAACAATGATCATTATCTTAAACGATGTTGGAATAAGATTTCCCAGGTAATTCCGGATAAAATTTTTTTTTTTGTTCTTTTTCCTCCCCAGTTACAATCGTTTGTTCCCGCGCGGGAAACGGAGCCAGTGCCGTTACAAATCATATACATATGATTTGCCCAGTCATTCATGCCTAGTCGCGCTTTTACGATAACTTTTCTCTGCCGAGCCGGTTGAGCCGATGCAAAGTTTATGTTGTTCTATGTTCTATCCTTGTTTCTAGTCGGGGAATTCGATTATGGTTGTGCCCGCGGCGCCTCTCCTAAACTAAAACTGTGCCATCTCGGCATTAATTCTGTACACGTGTCGCGTCGAGGTCCCGTCTCGAGTTTGCAGATAGGAGGCAGCGCACAGACCGGCTTAGTCACATCACTTCTGGGAACTGCTTCGGGACTATATTTGACAACCCGACTGCCGCCTGTTTTGTTCCCGGTAAGCCCTGGAAATAACGCAGGAATGCAGATCTCGGAGTTGCCATTTTTGCTCTCGCACTGTAGAGTGTCGTCATATTCGAGTGTACAGTTCGGTAAAAACCGTAACACCGAAAAAATCCGCGCTCCGACATTAAGTCTGTATACTGAAATTGTTTTACCTCCAGGATTGCCTAAATCTAACTCAAATACTGTAAGCTGGACCACGACATTAGAACAATTTGACCTAATAATAATGAAAGGAATGCATGCAGTTGATATTTTTTCGTCAAATTTGTATCTTCCAGAGATATGAATATTAAATACATAGATACAATGCCAGTGATGCGAGTTATTTATTAGCAAAATTATTGAAAATGGGCCATTCATCGTCCACCATTTGAAAACGATTTGAAGACCGTTTGATTTAGGAAAACGTTTCTTGAAATATGATTTTAACAATACTATTGATGGTATATGAATGGTCTGGCGGTTGAAAATGTGTAGATTGGGTGTACCCTGTTGGTTGGAAACTGATGCTGTATTCTCGGCCGTGTTGTGACAATTCATCTGGATCCAGCCGTTCTGCTATTCGGAGCATTTTACGTCTCCTCCTATATTGTTGCCGTAAATTTGAAAATTTGACAGTCCCCCGACCGCCTTTCCTGGCCGTGATCCATTGCCACATTTTTGGGAAGGCGACAGTTTTGCTCACAAAACTTATTTTTAACGCTTTCGGCGGTCTAATTAGAAAATTAGACTATAGCTTACTAGATTACAATTTCATATAAAATAATTCGTCTTATTTTGAGTATCTAATGCTTCAGACCATAAGAACCCATTGTAAAGGAAAGATTACATTTAATAACGAAAAATTAATCAGAGGAAAATTTTATGGGTGTTCATATGTATATAACAGAAACATACTTTCCCGTCACGCAAAATATGTACACAGAATCTGTATCCTAACCAAATATGCGGATATAATAAAAACATAAGGGGCAACCATATTTCTTGTTAACAAATTGCGGTTTAAGGGAGGTAAAGAACTGTAATGGTCGTGTTTTTACACGTGTAATATTAAGTTGAATAATCGGTATGATAAAGTCCTCTCTCTCACCAAATACTCCTCACATCATTGTTCCCAGCTGAGGATTGTAGAGTTAAATTTAAAATATCTGGTTGTGAATAAAATTCGCATGTTTTTTGGTTGCAATTTTATTTATTTTACTTATTAACAATTCCCTTGGTTACGGTGACAATTGGTTCGGTGGAGCATATTTTTTAATTGCACCTATGTGATCTCTATTCATATCCGGGGTGAAAATAGCGTATTGGCACCTTACAAAATAGTGTGAATATTCCAATTTAAGGAAAACAGAGACCGGTTTAGCTTAATATTGAGGTTTAATTATTAATTAAATGAACACGAGTCTAAAAATTGTAACTCCAACATTGCAAACTTTCTAAAGCAGTCCAAAATGTTGGAGACCCAGTCTACTGTAGACCGATTTTCCCTCCTGTTTCGTGGATAGAAGCGGCAGAGCTCGTTCTCTCGTCCTGTCGTTCTCCTGCGGTGTATTTTAAATTCCGACACCCCTATGGTCTCAACGTACCCGGCCGGTATATCCGGGCGGTGTTAATGTACCCCGACACTACAGTGCCCCCGACCCGGACGGTGTACGGCCTATTTTTAATGTGCGGGTCGAGCACATACCTAATTTTAAATGTGTCCCTCCTCCTTATTAATAAGGTTGGAGAAATTTCGGGCGTGGCGGCTTTGAGCCAGCCGCTCTGCCACTCAAGGCCGGCTATTATTCCTCGACATCGGCATTAGCTGCTTGTTCTTAATCTTAATGCCTGTACCGAACTGGTTTTTTTTATCTTATCAGAGTTTATCACTGCAATATGCATTACAAAATTCATTCTTGCGATGAACGGACTCTAATACAAGTAGTGTGTTCTAGTAAGTTTATGAGCTGCTCATGTTGAAAATTAGGTTCAACGGAATTTTAAGTACCAAAAGTACAGTGAAAATTAGCCTGAGACCTGCGAATATGTTTGGGTCATGAGCCCTTTCATACTTCCCATCTCATTTCCTCGAGCTTTTCCTGATTTGATTTTTCCATTTCCTCACTGAATCTGAGCCACAGAATCGCGTTACTGCATTCCCGTTATGAATCCTAACATCTAAACTCCTCTGGAGGCTTTATAAAATTGATACATAACTCAATAACATTTTCGCTTTTTCGTGTAAAGGAAACGATATTTTGTTGAATTACAGTCTGTCACCACTCGCGTTTTCGGCCCGTTAACTTGGGTATTCCGCTCCGCTCAGGAACGGAGTTTCAGAAATGACCGCAGTAATAATAACTAGTAGTAGATTTAGTATATAAGCCCCTTATTTTCTTCTTAGTGAAAGGAAAGCGCCTTGTTTCCCCATCAATGCAGCGTCCACGGTAAGCATAAACTTTTATTTTGCTCACTAACCCCTGCATTTAGGTTCTGACGACGGCGGTTATATCCAAACTGTCTACCGGTAAACTGAAATGTGAATGGTGACAGACAATCGTACCTTTCATAACCCCAACTCGGGCCTGGAAACTATTTAAAAAATAAATATTTTATTTTTGAACATTCTTAATAATTATTAAAGCTTTACATTTAATATAACGAGTAAAATATCTAAAAAAAAATTAAATTTCTGTTTGATTACTAACCCTGACCCGATTGGGAAGACGATTGGGAGCGACTTATTTTTAAGCCCGCCGCTGTGAAAGCGACGATGATTCGTCAGAAATATTGTTGCCTGCCCATTAACTCAATGAATTATACCAGCGTTCTTTCATGTTACACTTTAACTCCGGTTTTCTGTCTAATAACTTATAAACTGCGCCCGAGATTTCTGGTAACTAGAGATAATGGGAACAAATTTTCGACGTCGATTAGGGGGAGCAAATTTGTATTTCATGAAAATTAATTATTTCAAATATTATACTGTTTATGTTGCAGCGAGTTTTTAGACTTCTATAACGTCTTTATATTAATACGCAATGTATTAACTGTATTGTATTGAATTCATAATTGTACAATAAGTCCTCCGTTATTCTAAAATAGGGTACGACATTATATAAAAACTGAACTATAGATAAGTGCAATAGAGATTCTAGTAAAGAGTAATATTCCTGTATAACTGAGGCAAGTGTAAGGCAGGAAATGTTCCCTAAGTAGTATTGACATCCCATTTGCCATTCGTAGATCGTTTTCCGATTTGGATCCGGTATTGTTTATAATTTATACGATAGAATTTCCATTACGTTGCCGCATGTGTCTATTACTGTTTCCGAATTAAATTAAAATTACGGCACCAGTGTGTGCATGTCTTTGGACAATTAATTGCCATTGAAGTGTATAGCTGTTTGAACTGTTAATGTCCGCCTTAATGCCGGCTATTTCTTAAAATACTTGGTGAAGTGATGTCCGCGCCGATATAAATCGCTAGGCGGGTGCTGAAGCCTTCGTTATCTTTTGACCGTATCCCCGGGCCCGAATCTCTCGCCCAAATATTTTCCGGTGTCTGTATATATACAGTCTAAAACGAGATATTGCATCGTTCTATACTTACTACTACTACTACTACTACTACTAAATTATGTAATAATGTCTGTTAGTATAATAATACTGACGTATTATTAGTTAGAATTGTTCGGCGGATGAAATAACTTCTTCTGGTTTAAAAATGTTCTTCAACTTTTACTATAATAATTTTGTTCAACAGTGATTTCGACGTTCAATAACAAGCCAGACAATTGATAAGTGGTCACAGAGGGCCGCCCATTGTCTCTTTAACTAGTGAAATTGGCCGTATTCAATCTGCGCTATTGAACCCCCTTTCTTAGAATAGTTTCTCCCTATTGGTGTCATTTCTATGATGATATATTTCCCATAGAGTCCGTTCATTTGTAACAAGTGTCAATGAGGCTACCGGCTGTACTCCGACGAAACGTTTGTCCAACGGTTGCAATCGTAGTTGCCGCGCACGTAAATGCGATCTAAATGTAGTTACCTGACTAAATGCGTGGAATGAAGGTGAAGTCGCAGGTGTCGCGGTGATATAGTTCCGAATTTACTGCCAGAAGTGAGTCTCTTGGGCTAAAAATGACTGTCTGTGCTTTCACAGTATGAGCAAAGAATATAAACTGTGAATTCATTGTCGTAAATAGTTTTCTCGGTCCAACGTTGAACCCTATTTTCTTATGCAATGTTGATAGCAGAACAGTATTTCACCGCAACCTTATATATACATATATTCATTTATTTCCACTTCCTTGGATTAACATTCACTCTGTGAATAACATTTTCTACACCAAATTCTCTGTGCATTTGGTTAATGGCATATAATCCATATAAAAAGTTAATTTGTCCACAATGACTCATTGTTATCTTGATTTTTGAAGGCTAAACAATTTTAGCTGCATTATTAAAGATAAAAATTTGCCAGGAGTTAATATTATTTTTTCTTATTCAATTGGTTTCAGTTTCTAGCCAATTTTAAATGGAAAAGAATTTGAAACACAAACCAATATTGTCTGCTCCCTAAAAAATTTACCATAAATCTGGCTACCGGGGAAGCTCCCCCGATAGGATAGGAAAGGCACCTATTTTATAATTAGAGAGCTGTACCTGCTGTAAAATATAAGTCTATTATTGGCCTCGGGCTGTTTTTCATTTTCTCAGCAACGCTCCAGAAATGTATTCCGGCCCCTGAGAAATCATGAAATGGTCTTAGGATAGACGAAACGGCCCTATGAATATCGCTCCGGTATCTCGGATTTTCCCCTGGTATCTCCGCCCGCTTTTCATTTATAGATAGACGATGTAATGGAAATTCGGCCCATCCATTTCCATGGCCTGAATACCAATTCGTTAACCTGATACCGCTTTTATGTTTAATTATAATCGATGTCGGGAAGAGAAACAGGTCCCTGGACCCGGCCCCTGTAATGGGGCCGTCGGCATTTCTTCAATCCGGCCGTATACTTTTTATATTCCACTCAAGGATCAAACCCTGTTTATTCCATCGAATCGGCACGACATCTTTTATTATTTGAAATCGTCGTTTTATTATTTGAAATTAAAGTAATGGGACGGTCGCGAGTACGATTCTCTGATAGGGTCACGCTTTCCCGTCAGCTTCTTCATATGAAATGAATAACAACACCGGTGAAACTGCAATTAGTAAGATCTGTGAAGTATTAAAATCGGGTAAAAGGAAATAATTGTGAGGCGGATTAAAAATATAAATTAAAGGTTGAGGGATTGGAAATTTCATTTGTTATATGACGACATGGAATGCGGTAATTCAGTAATACGAGGCTGGTATGATAAATATGTTGAAAAATAACCGTTTTTTGAACAAAATTGTTTTTATTTTTTCAAAATAATCTCCATTTAGGAAGATGCACTTGGTCCAGCGAGTTTCCAATGCTTTCATATCGTCCGGGAAGTATTGCTTTTTCATAGCTTGTAAAATAACTATTTACCTAATAAATTTATCTTGCTTTTCAAATCACCCTCGTTTTATTATATGTCAGGAGGACGAAGTTGGAGAACTTCAATAAAAAGTGGACCAACCTGTCTCAAAAGCGGCAGGCTTTTGAAATATCGACAGTTCTTGGGCAATTAACGTTTGAACCGGACCTCGTACTCCGAGTATAGTTCTCCGTATTGGAATAAGCAATTTGATCGATGCTGTTTTGATGTCCCCTCTCAAAACAGAAGCCGTTCAACATTAGCCGAACACATATCGGAATGTAGTGTTTGAAATTTTGTTATCCCGGTCTCATTTCTTTTATAAACTCCCGGATTCCTGCCCCTCCCGGAGATTAATTAGATCGTGTCGGTCATCCTCGATAATTGATCGCTCCCTTTACAAAACCAGTTTTCAGCTTTGTATAAGTTAATCAGTTTTATTGTAAGAAAACATTTTACCAACTGTCTCGGTTAGTGTAAAATCACACTTGAAAACCGCTAGTGAAGGAACATTACGCTCGTAATGCATTGAAGTAAGAATGTCGGCCAGCGCTATGTATTCTTTACATCAATTTATATAGAATTTTCTGTGTATTCTAACTTGCAGGTCTTACGGTGGACATTTAACCACTAGTATCCGAGTAGTTTTTCATCTATGAAGTGATCTAATAAATTCAACTTCGCTGTACGCGTTATAACAGTCACGTTTCTACCTAGAAAACTGATTACGATATTGTCTTCCCTCCTCTTTAAGGTACAGACAAGATATTTAGAGTTGTTTATAAATTAATTTTATCTTTCCTTATCAGACATTCTTCGGTGAAAATGAAGAGAACGACTTATGATAGATGATAGCTTCATCCATCTTTGTCATCATAATCCGTCATTGTTTCATTTTATCGGCGCAGCCAGAATATATTTCTTTCTTATTGCTCTTCATTCAGAAATGGCTGGCCTTCGTTACTCAACCGCTAAATTAGTGTCGGCCGATACAATCTTGTTGTGAGCTTATAAGAAATAGAAATTATTAGTCGAATGAAATATCAATTATTTGAACACTCGAGCAACAAAAAACATTTTTTTCTACTCTTCTATTGAATGCACGAACGGTCTGTAATTTACAAATTGCTATCTATCTTATCTATCATTTAAAATCCTGAAAAGATTCAAGGCTACCCATGTTTTACTTTCTTCTCTGTTCAACAGAATTATTTGCAGTCATAATAAAAATATACGGGTCGATTTAAGAACGCAATCTTTAATATTATCTTCGTATAACTCGTTGAAACAGGCGATATTTTATTTTTCTAGACAAAATGAAAACATTTCCAGGATTTCTTTCAGGAAGTACTGCTTATGATTGTGATATGTCTTGAAATGGAGCTAATTATTCTAAGCCGTTTTTTGAACCTGTGGAGGTAGATTTGATTTGCACAGACGCAATTTAACTGATCAAGCTTTAGTTGTTAAGGCATTCCTTGTAAATTATTTGATTTATTTTTATCCTGAGGGGATTGAAATAATTAATCTTAATGGAGATAAATATTCGTCCTCAATATTAATTAGTTACCGCCGTGTGTCTAAATCGTATGCCGGTGGCGATATGGTTATGATATATTTGGCAAAGTCCGAGTTGCCTAATTTGTTTCAGTTCCCGACGCCAGCTTTCTTTCTTTTTTTTTTTAATTATTTATTTTTACCGTCCCATCGGTGGGTGATACAAATGGCCGCGTCTGGCGGTCCGTCTGGCCCGGCCGCCGCTTGACGTATTTCCGGCCATTTGGCAACGGCCGAAACTCTCACCGAGTTGATTGTCCTTTATGCTGAAAAATTGTAATCGTTGCTGTTTTTAAATTCTTGTGAAAAATCTGGGAGATATTTTTACAACTTTTACGAATATGTCAGTTTTATTTATAAGGCACTTATTAATCACATAGAGATTTTTTTACTGACTAAATAGTTTTAACATTCTTGGCCCGGATGGAGAATTCTATTTGGGCTACTCTTCCGGATCTTGAATGATGGCAGATAATGCCGTTTTAAGGTTCGTATTTGGATTTTTTCTATTAATACATATTTTATTCGTTTTCCCTGCGAATTATTTTTATTTTATCGCACGAACTGTCCCTCAAATCGCGTTCAATGACGCTTTCCACGGCTTTGAACTTGTCCGGGGGTAGCGGAACACATTTTCCCAGAAACCGGGTTGTTTTTCGGGTTCTCGAATGGTCATATTTGGGCCCCGTACACGATATTTCCATCGTTCGGGACACGACCTCCTCGACACCCCGTCGTGATGTCGGATGTTGTCTTAGAACTGTGGCCTACAGTTTATAAAACTGCAGAGGCTTATTATACTTTCAGGCGAGCGGTAGGCTGATAATTACATCTAACGAGAAATCTTCCCGCGGTCTGATATTTTAATACTGTCAATATTGTTTACAATGTTTTTGTTGTAAGACTTAAATATTTTTACACACAACAATATTTTTATTTTTCACCCCAAAATCCAGTCGGGTCCAGAAGTTATGTACATAAGATTGTATTTTATTAGCGAGACAACAGGAAAACTAAAATTGATGTTTTACTCCGGTTAAGATATTTTATTTTTACCGAAACGACACTGTAATCGAATCGACCTATTTACAAAGCGGTTTACAATACCGGACAGTCAGGACGGTGAGTAACTACTCAAAATAGGGGAAACTTCCCAGGAAAACATTAAGCGACTGGCGCTGCATCTGTCAAGTTTAGTCATTTTTCCCCCGCGAAATGTGCACCACTGATCCACCTATAAATACGGCGGGTCAAAACGCTCCGCGGGTATTTTTGCCATCTGACTCGGCCTCCGTTCGTACTCACTTAACGAGCAATTACTTCAAACGGCAACTTCCTTGTGGCTCTCCCCGAGGTGGATCATTATTTGCCGCTGGATGATGAATGGATGGCTTCGGACGTCTCCCATATTCCTTACATCAATCGGTCCTCTGTTTTTGCCTGTTGGGCAATAGTTGTAGAAAGACGCGGTATTATATCTAGAATTATAAGACGACGCTATGATCCCGTGCGGTAATTATATTTTACGACCGTCAATATTTGTGACTTCATGACTTAATTTGAGGCATCGGCTGTCTAAAACACTTTGTTGTTGTAATTTTTGGGGACATAAACTCCTAAATTGTGTACGCACTAAACTAGCAGAGGGCGTATTTACTCGCTTTGTCGGAACGTAAAACATAATTCAATTAACCGTCGATCGTATTATTACAACGACCGTATCAAGTTATAACTATCAGTTCAAACTGTATTTAAACATGTGCAGCAGTTAATTAGTACAAAGTTTTGTTACTGAATTAGTATTTAATATTTGGAAGTAATGTTATTAGCGTAATAGATAGAGGCGTTCCAGGTAATCGGTTCCGCCTTCATTCCTAATTTTCTTGGACACATTATCATTTCTGGAAAATCACATTCAATATTTATATTTGTTATAACTGAATATTTTAAAGTAGTTCGAATCCATTCAACACAATGCCTTTTGTATTCCTTATTACCTCTCAGTGAAAAAACATGATGTACAGGAGGATAAATTAAGTAAGAACTTGAAAGCATTAATGGATAGATTCAATTCAATTAATTACAGTTCTATTTATATCTGCTTCGCGTTCCTATTTAATTACCGCGGTATTTATTTTTGGCTCGTCAGATTAGTTTGTAGGCTGCCTTTTATTGCCTTCAGCTGGTATGTTTTATTTCTAGACCGGTTGGGCGTCATCAGTAGAATCAGCTATTGATCATGGCGGAAAGCCAATTGGGTGTCTTTGAGTACGCATGATTTTAATTTTATCGGTCAGTCTCTTTATTAATATTCTTCTGTTTCTCGGCTTGAGTTCGTGACATTAGTCAGGTCGTTGGTGTACACTGACAGCAATGGGATGCAGTCATTTTCATGTTGCGGTTGTTCGCACAGTTCTAGTCAGAGCCCAATTAAAAATAAAAATAATAAGTCCGTCGGATCGAAGCCAAAAATGTCACTGACGAGTTTATTACACAAGCAAAGAAGAGGAACACGTGTTACTGGCATGTTTCCGTCTCATATATCACTCATAATTCGCTGATGGCATCCAAACTAAAATGATATTTTAAGAGACTCTACTGACTGTTTCGGGGATTTTTCTATGGAAGGAAATAAAAATCGAAATCTGATTTCACTAACTTTAAAACCAAAAAAATCAAGCCAAATCTAGGGATTTGAAAATTTTCTGTCAACTTCTGAATAATAAGGGCATAATTTTATTGGAACAAGAGTCGGTAAAATTCATTTACCGAGGAAGTTGTGTGGCAAAAAAATACAATCATATCTTATCCGACGTACTTGTACAAGCGCAATAGGTAGGTTTCAGAGTAGTTTCACCGGCCTAACACTGTGCTCTGTTTGGAGTTCGTTTCTCCCAGTCCGTGCTGACCTTAGTCGGAGAATGTTAATACGATACGGAGGAAAACACTATTGAACTATAAATCTAGTACTAAAGGCGACATTCCTGGCGGTGCTTAGGGATAATTTCTATTTAAGTGGAAATGGAGCCAGAAGGGATATCCCGGGATTCCACCTTAAAAGCAAAAGGATCTTGAACCCTCGGAACTGTTTGGGTGGAATTATCCGCGTCGTTGGGATGCTACAGTTTCAGTTTCTGCAATTATTTCCCACAAATCAAAAAGGTTAAATAACGAACAATTAAAGACTTTTATTTTAAACCTGCATCATATTGAAAATTTGAAATACTAGCGCAGTCCTTCCTGCTTCAATTGATTAAGTTAATTAATTTTCAGATAAGAGGATTCTTAAACGCGAGATACAGAATTTCTTAAAAATATTACTAGAAATATTGTCAAGGCTTAAAAAAATCGCCCAAAATCTTAAACCAAATTCCTGTTAACTTTCTCTCATACATGGTATAGTAAATAGGTGTACTAAACACATTTTCATACGAATCGTCATAGAAAACTGAAGTATGTTTTTTAAGGACTGGTTGTTAATTGTACTGTATTCTCAGCTAGGCTGGACGGAAGTAATAAGGTATGAAAAAATAAAAAAACACGTCATAACAGTACCACACACCGCCCTCGGCTCTTGAGATAAGTTGGCAAAGAAGGGATATTCGTAAAAACGCGTTTCTTTTGAAACGCAAATTCCTATGTGACTCAACCCATTTTCTTCTGGTGGGCGAGTGAGTCATCGAACGTCGAACGTCGGACCGTTCGAAAGCCTAGGTGGGCGTCGTCGGTAAACAATGGTCGGGGGATTATTGGTAAGGTGAAGCTACAAACTACAACAGAGAAACCCACGCTCTGTACGCATTTGGAACGAGGTTCACTCAATTCCGTCCGCACCAAAGATAACCTCTCTGTCTGTTAACCGTTGGATGTCTAAACGAGCGAAGGGTTCGTCCCCGGCCCGTTCGAACACTATTTTTGGAGGAGATCAAAGCCGGAGCAAACGGGCCGGATATCTGGCTAGGGAAAGGGCTCAGTCCATAGGATAGATCGTGTAGATCATGCCACTCTTCCTCTTACTTCTGAAAGGCTCGTCGGGCTAATCATTCTTCTTTCAGTAGCTGATTTGGTCCTTTGCTTGACCAATATTTACTCCACCTAAAGACAGAAGTACTTTTCTGGAATACCGGAGCACAAAGCTTAAGCCAAAAATGTTTTGAACACTAAGCAGGATTCGGAAAACTCCCAGGCCCAAAGAGCTCACGATCAATCCCTGCGCTAAGAAATGACCCCAATCTTCTTTCAATCTCATTACTAGCGTGTCAATTTGTATATGATTTATACAGTAGTTAATATTATATTTAATCTAGCACCCGTTTTAAATTAATCTGCTCCCAGATAATGAGATGTCATTCGGAGTTATTGCGCCAATCAAGAATGAACATTTATATTATTAAAGGGGAGTCAAAGCCTCAAAAAACAGCTAATTGCAAGTTCGTATGTTGTCTTTGAAAACTGGTTTTACACAGTGCTGTTTGGGACAAAAGATCTGAGGAGGTGTATAAATAAACGTCAAACGCGTCGACCCGCTACACTCGCCCCACGCCCCCTTGGGGCCGGCTCCACATTAGTTTGCATTAACTTGTCCGAGTGGAAACGCGTTCGGAGTAATACGGTTTGAAATTCTAAAAATATGTTTACAGAGGAACCCGCCGTCCCTGCGTCTGGAAGACGAGAAGGAGTCAGAAATATTTCTGATGTACTTTCGTATGGAGGCGGCGTTTTTAGAGCGACCCAAGGCCTATTATGGACCTGCGATCTGGTATTAGTATTTCCCGATCCATTTAAAAATCCGGTAGGAAACTGAACAGTCTAGGGAAATATGATTTTAACGCAGCAATAGGTCGCATGAAATATAACCACCATTGTTCTATCACAGCCCGCTATTTTGGTCTAATGCTGGACCGAATTCAGCCTCTCTCCATCTTCAGTAGGTCCAACGGTAAATTCACATGTTATTTGCCGGTGGGATGTCCTTCTGTAGTTTCACTGCAGCTTTGGGCCCTTAAAACATATTAGGCTTAAAAAGATATTGATACTTTTTAGTTTACGGATTTTAAGAAAATTAGTAAAGGAACAGTTTGCGATACGTTTAAAGCGTTAAATTCATGTACATAAAAGTGATGGGACTTTATATACTGCACGGAGGAATGGAACAGAAATGTTATGTTTTATTATTGAGAAGTATTAGAAATATACTTTACTATAATATATTCGCATTATTCAGTATCATTTCGAACTATTGTCAATTATACGCAATTCTGCGAAATTTGTTTTTACTTCGTCGTATTCTTAAAATAATAATCACATCTTGCCTTTCCTGCTTACTTGTAAATGTTTTTAATTTTAGCGAGTGTTGAGAACAACCCGATAAAATTATCAACACAGCTGAGAAACAAACATGCTATTTCTAAAGGCGACAATGAAAGGTGCGATAAGCGAACAATGAAATTATTCTCTGTTGTTCGAATCGAAGTACACTCGTGAATTACACTCGTTAAATCAATTCTGGAATTGAGAATTCGTTTCTGATAAGAACATTTGAAATGCCGCCTCAGCCGAGCATAATATCGGCCGTTTGACCTATGGAATGCGTAGACCGTTCTGGCTGACATTTTCAGGAAAGGTTGAACCAGCTGTTCTCTTTTATGGCCTATGCCAGACGAAAGTTTAATTTGCCTTGTGGCTGTGCGTACATTTTTAAAACTTGCCAAGGGGCATTTTCAGGTGATATTATATTTCTTCCATATCTTTGGAACCGCTTCAACACGAAATTGAATCACAAATGTTCGAGACAATTTCACATTTTTTAATAAGAAGGCCAAATAATTTGTATGTCATTATGGAATTAAAACCCTTCGCGATATTATAAATGTATGCACTTTACTATTTAACATATTAATTTAGTATCGATTTATTGGGACAGAAATTTCGGTGACCGCTTTTTAGAGTCAGGATGCGTTCTAGCCTTGGTTTAACAACTTGATTTATTTAAAAAGGGTAACTTTGCTATTTCAGGGGGAAAGTAGCACTTCGGGGGTTTTCCGTATTTGTTCAGATCTGATTATTAGTATTTTATTTTATCTTATCTCCTTCTGAAGGTTTCCTCTGGGGTACGAGGAAGATGTAGACGTTATATATATATATATATATATATATATATATATATATATATATATATATAGTACTAAAAAGGAGGTATAAAAAAGAGCTATTCAGAAATCTTGAACAGGAGCGCTCATGTCCCATTGCGTAACTTTCACCCGATGCAAAAACTGTGACGTATTGGCCTCGAATGTAAATTTGAGTGTTTCACGTAGTGAAACCGTGCCCAAACAATTGGTTTCGACTTGGAAACGTCCGGACTGAAACGTTTTCGCGTCGGAGAATTTTTCCGAATTTCCCGTCTCCGTTATGCGTCGGCCCAGAGGACCGGACGGGAAACGCGGCAAAACGAACCGAACTAAATTAATCCACTTTCTAATAGACTTTGAGTTTCGAAATTAGATGACGGCGCGATTTTGTTGTGACTGTTCGCTTTGACGCCCCTGGCCGCGGATGCTATTTCTTAAGCGACGTTTATAATTTACTGTAGCATTTTGAAATTTACACTCGTATTTCTGTCGTATTTTTGTCTGTAAATTCTGCGCTGACCAGGAAAAAGAATGACGGAATACTCTTAATTTAAACAGTTGGAAATGGCTTGTTTCTATAGCTATAAATATGTTAATATTCATAATGACGTAATGCATTTCTTACGGGGGTACCGAGTTTTGTGTATTTGTATTTTTATTCTTATTACTTATCTATCTTGCGGTAACATCGAGTATTACTGAGGGGAAAACCTCGGGCAGCAGGCGCTGAAATGTCTGAAAGTCTTCCTGTTTTTGGAGAAAACTCGAATGTGTTCCGGTTTATTTCCTTTCCCATGGGGCTGGGTGAGGTCAGTTTCCGACGTTTCGGAAATTCAGTCATCGCTCTCCAACTTTCAACGCAATTTATTCGGCGAATAAAAATAATAAACCTGCCGGTGTTCTGTCCGTCCGACAATTACTCGTTAGTGGGAAAGTACCGGCGGAGATTGAAAATGAAGCCTGCCGTTTGGAAAGGTCGGTTTATTGGGGGTATATTGTGTCTATCGGGGCCGATGGGTGGACAGCGGGGCGATAAGGTTTTACTTAGGGGTGGACCGCCTAGTATATGGTTCGGTCCTCTCAGTTCTAATCAGAGTCCAGGGAGGGCGTGGTGGCCTCCCCCCTTTGCCCCTTCCCCGGCCTTATTTCTCTTTTATGTCCCCTGTCACTTTTCAGCTAAACTTATCCCCGTCAGTCAGCCCCCGACATTCCTATACAGTCACCGCCCTCGTCAACCGATAAATATCCCACTTAAGGTATAGGGGTTTGCGATATCTAACCTTTTTCCCGTAAAATATTTATTTATTAATGCTCCCATATATATATATATATATATATATATATATATATATATATATTTTCATTATAGTCAAAAGTTCGCCATTCAAAGTCAAAAAGATCAAGGTCTTGTTTTAACATTTTGTTTAATACGGGTAAACGTAAGCGTTTCTTGATATTTTGCACATTTTGACCCGAACAGCTGTTAGTGGGTTATCTTCTATCATGTTTTCTTATATCGATAAGTACTCAAGTACCCCTTACATAATTCAACACAATATTTAACCCTTGCACATTTTTAGATTATTTATCCGTGCCGCGTGTCAGAGTTAGAAATGTCGAACCAAGTTTACTGTCCTTTTGTTATGCAAAAACTATTCTAAATAAATTCCGACGTAATTTAATTTCCATAATATAAATAAGTACATGTTTATTTACCGCTTTATGCGTTTATATGTGCAAATGTTCATTTCCCCATTGCGTTATTTAATAATAATTTTTTCAATTAATATTTACGGGTACTGTCGGCCGGTCGCTTAATTTTCATCTCGACTTTGATTCTTTTGGGATTTTTATATTGTACAGAACATAAAGTAAAATGCGTTAGGATAAACCTACGGTCACCGTATTGACTTAGTTGTTAAGCCGATAGCGGACGGGTGAGTAGTGTGCGATAGTTTTACCCCCTGGCTTTTAATTGACAGGTCGCTTTATCTTATCGCCGTTTGCCCGCAATCGGTTATAATCTGCGTACACGATTATGAAGTAGGTTTTCAGTCGATCCGAATATCGAGTCCGCGCGTTCGTGGAATTTAATTTCGCCCGAACCGTCCTCTTTAATTTTGGAATGCCGTGACGAAGGTGGTGTGAATGTATGGTCAGAGTTATCTTGTTCGGTAGTCCCCCCCCCACCCCGTCGACATCTGTCCCGTCCCTGCAGGGATTTGTAATTACTTTTTTTGTTTCCATAGTGAAATTCGGACTCCACCGTGAGTGAGCGCCTTTCCGCCGGCGGACCGTGTCGTCGAAAACCCGTGTCGCGAACAATAATGGTTTTAAAATGTTGGAGTGCAAGAAGATGAAATTGATGAAGTGTCCTGCGCTGGGGCCGCTGGACACTAGCCTAGTTCCGTGGCCCGGTATGCGCTACTCCTGCGTCCGAGTCCTAGAGCTCTACGGCAAGGTGTTCGACCAGACCGAGCTCTGCCAACTCATTGTTAGGTACTCCACATCCGCACCGGCCCACCTTTTCCTACCTGTTCTGCCGTGTCGCTCGTTTTATATTTTTTTTTGCACTTTTGTTTGTCTTTTTGTCGCAACGCCGCTACGAGAGGGCTTTAGTCGTGGCTGTTATCTGGCCCCGGGTGGAGATAACGTGCCGGACGGTGAGTGTTAACGCGCGATAGGATTCGTTAACGCTTTTTTCGGACCCGAGTGTTTTTTAACCAAAGTCATAAAATTGGTGCCACCATTGGTGCGCGCCTTCGATCGGCACCGAAAATGATTATGCTCGGCGGTGGTGTGTTTAAAGTGAACGACAACGAATACGGAATTAAAACGGAAACTGTGTAAGTGCCATTTGTGTAGAGCGGGTTATCGTATCAGCGGGCAGGACAGGTTGGAATCGGCCGGAGGTTTAATCTAATTTATTTATTTAAAGCGCGTTATCGCGCTCCCTTTATAATATGGCTCGTTAGTCTTAAATAGTTTTAAAAATGTAAATATTCCGACGGTTTTAGTCGAAGCGGAATATTGTCGGGCCTCAATTTCACAGGATGTTCCCAGCCTCCGCTAACTGCACTGAGCTGTGTCTTCTGCGAGACCAAATCCCCTATTAGATAATATTATTCCGCGAGCAGGTGAGTAGGTGCGAAACACGCGAACGATAATAACCCTTGTGTTATCTCGAGTAATCATAATAAACGTCAGATTATTTGTCTCTGATGAGTGTAGGTCACGATAAAGAATAAAATGTGTCTCGGCCATATAATGAACGTTAGAGGACAAATATAACTTATATAGTTCAGTTTGTGATCGAACACCTTTTAAAGAGTAATTTGCTGCTTGCTAGTTGTATAATAAATATTCGCGCGGTTGCACTATTTCTTAATCTGCCAGTTTGCTTCCAGATTTAATTAATGTAAAGTACTACTTATAGTCGGATAAGTAGATTTAATTAAGATTTAAATAAGTCTATATTAGTATCGCCAATCGATTGATTTTTCTCCATCCTAACGCAGTTGTAATCCAATGTGATGCCGGTTTCGGTTTCTACCCATCGTCAGTAGAATTCCGTCAGTCATACGTTATAGTTATAGCGCTGGCACGTTTCTCGAGGGACCAGCACAGGACCAGGCAACCGAAAGGAGTCGGATAATACGTAGCACTTAGAATATTTTGAAATATATGGGGCCCTGAATATTGTCCCGATAATTTCGCTTTTTTCCTAACGATTAGGGCGCCTTTCAGGCGGGATGCGTTGGGTCGTAAAAAATATATATAAATAAGTAAAGGGGGAATACTTATAAGGCGATATTTTAGAGTGTGACGGATAGGGGGGCGGGTCGTTAGCCGGAGATTGGCTTGTTAGGGTCGGAGTTCTTGTTAGGGGCGGCATCCCCACCCGGCTCTTCACCCCCTACTACCACTTTATTAAAGCGCCAATATTTTCGGACGGGTCCGACCGGAATTGGCTTCGGCGTAGCCTGTACACCCCATACAATGGCCCCTATATATAAGCTGGGGTTACAAATATAAACGAGAATTCATTTAAAGCTAAATTGTCTGTTCGAAATAAAGCTACTCGGTGTTTTACAATGCCACACCGACCGAGTCACACTTATGGAATGCTCTTTAAAAGAATGTTTTCATGGTCATGTTTAAAAAAATGTTTGGTGAGGGTCTAGCTCATTCTGGAACTGTACGACTTATAATTATTTTGGAGTCTATTTTCTGTAGTTTGACCTACCTTGAGAGTTTCACGAATATAAAAAAATTGAAATATTTTTCCAAAGAAAAATAAACTCATTTTTGTGCCAGGGAAATATTCGTTCTTGTACTGTACTTTTGGCTGTGTTCGACAAAATTTCAATAACGATTACGTGTGGGGTACTGATCTGTAGTTTTTGTCCATCCATACTAGTACTTCAACCGACTGATATGGTGGGCAAGGCTCAATTGTAAGTTTTTCCAACCTTGTGCCGCGTGTACAGCAGACTGATAAGAAAAAGAAAGGCGATTAAATTCTCGTTTATATTTAATCCTCCCTCGTATAAGAATCAGTGGTTTTACTGTAATTACAGACCCGTGTTAACAGGAATTACAACCAAAAGGCCCAATGGCCGGTCACCGTTCAATTCGCTCATGGATTAAAGTTTGAAACAAGACTTTGGTACTATCCCGATTGTTTGATAACGTATAAATACGATGACGACTGATTTGAAAGTGTTGTAGATGTTACGCTACATATTGGAATATTGAAATTATTGTTTCCTGATGTTTGTCTTCACCCTTTCGTTATCCTCGCCATTATGTTACGAAAGAAGAATGGGAAGAAGAAGTATTTAAAAATCTTCATTTTGTTATATTATCCATCAGGCTAATATAAGTTTAACCTTGAGTTACTGTTTGCCGAATGAATTGCTATTTAACTGAATCAATTACTTGGGGCCCTATTTGTATCAGGGGTATACTACTAATTGTTTATACCCCCCAACATTTTATACGAAGCTAAACAATTATTTCTCAGGTTATAATCCGAACAAAACCTGTACATGGTAAAACTGGTTGTAATTTTACCTTGACTGTTTGTTGTGGGAATTGAACACCATTACATTTAAGGTTGTACAACCATATAAACCGTTTATTACGATTGAAATTGGTCTACTTTAAACAAATGCTACAAGAGTATCAACTTTATTATATGACATTATCTTTTTATATCTTATATTCTTTTGTACGGCCGTTGTTTTAATCCTATTTTGACTAATAATGAGGATATCAATGTGTTAATAAGTTTCCAACAAAAAAATTCCAAAAACGTCGCTATCTACATCTCTACAACGCTTTCAAATTGTATGTCGTTTATGGATGATATATGACTTCGAATTTTCTCTTCTGACTATTAAAAGGAAATATTTTCAGATACCTTTTATTCATTTTGGAAAGACGTGTAATTGTAATTGAGTTCTTACAGTCGGAACGGTGACGGTCTATTGTAAACACTGTTGAGAATGTCCAGTTTATAGAAAAGAAAATTCGCAAGGGGCCCCGTCCTCCGGGGGTGGACTCATAAAGCGGCTGTGTTGACGTTGGATTCTGCTTGTATTTTACAGAAAGACGTGCAACAGCTGCAAGTGCCCTCGGGAGGCTCACGATGTCTACCACGAGGAGTGGATCAACGTCAGGGAAAGGCTAGGCTACAAGGCCCAGCCCGATGTTGACAACAAGTCCAACAGGGAGCGCTGCATTAACGAGGGCTTCGCCTGGATACCACCTAACTTGCCATCCTATAAGGTGAACAGTACACAATTAAAGAAACAATTATCACCGACTTACTACATATTGATACAGGCTCCCATCTAATCAGTATTAGTTCTAAAACTTTAAATGTTCTTAAAGTGTTATTGGGATTATATATGATTGTCTACCACCTCTGCCAGGTTAGGTTAGACTCAGTCTAACAATCTATATTTTTATGTTAAAGAATGATTGAAATATTCTGCGTGATGTATATATTACACAGGTTGATATTGGTTAATATGAAAAATGAATTTTCTTGTTTTCATTTCTTATTGGGTTTTATATAAAGAAGAATAATTCACAGAGTTCCTAAGCTACATATTTAAGTTTGTAGGCTTAATTATTGAAATAAAATTTGTAGAACTAGATTTGATGTATGAATCAAAATATATTATATTTATAGTTCATGTAGGCATGTACAGTCAGGCTTGAAAAATATTATACAAGGGATTAAATGTAAGTGTAATAATCCTTAATCCATATAAATATATTTGGAAATTTGGTTCTGACTGTAACATTTAAACATGCATATTTAAACTGATGAATTTTCTTATCATTGTTATCTTGTTTAATATAAATGGATATAGATTTTTATTTTAATTTTACTGTATTTTTTATTACTAAACATTTATAAAATATTTTGAAATCAATATTAATTAAAATTAAATTGCGTTGTTACAGGTTGAGCAATATTTCAAGTGCCTTCCTGCCGACAAAGTGCCTAGACTAAGAACAGCTGGAGAAAAATACAGGGCAAAACAGTTTCAGATTCAGTTGCCAAAGCAAGATTTGGCTTTGGCCTATTGTAATCATGTTGACAAAGCATATCATACAAATTATGAAGACTTCATCACTGCTAGGAATGAGCTAGCCCTTGACATTGCATATGCCAAAATATGTTCAAGTAGATCGGTATGTATAGCATTTTAACTGATTCTGTTTTTCTGCCTTAAGAACAAAGTTGTATTATGTTTTTAATTTACTAAATGCATTATTAATTGAAACTAATTTAAGAAAACATGTTTTTATCACTATAAAACATTGTGCTTATAATAAGCTTGAGTTGGTAAAAAATTCTATTAACTTAATATATAAAATTAGGTATTTTAAGTTATAAATATTATTTTTCAATTTTAGTTTTGCTTATAGTAAACTTGATTTATAAGTTATATTATATATATCTCAAGATTGTCAGTACATAAAGTAATTTTTAGATAGGAAGTTGTGTTATCAGTGCTGTCTCTGGTTATTAGTTCTGACACATTACACAGCTTTTAGCTCCAGGAAGGTGTGCCATTAGCCATGAGTAAACATTCATAATAAGGCATCTATACTACTAATGTGTATGCTCAATATGATGCCTTCTTTAGCCAATGTTTAACAAAATAATACAATAGATTAATTTTATGTTATTAATCTAATAAAAATATACTTTAATATTAATATATATAAATAAATTATGATATCATATTTAAATGACTACTGTCATAGTATTATATACTTCATATTAATATATTATATACTTCATATCTTCATTAAATATCAATATTATTTTGCAATTAATGTCAGGAAATTCACATTAATTCACTATTAGTTCTTAATAATTTAAATTATTGTATTTATCTATATGTATATATCCTATGAAATAATTAAATCAATGGATTTATAAAGTGAACATTTTATACACATTTTATTTATAATTTACAGTTTATATATATATATATATATATATATATATATATATATATATATAATGAATATGTATTCATTTTATGAATGAGTATTTATAACTTATGAATAATTAGGATTTATAAATTCATAAATATTTAGATGATAGTACTACTACCATTAACCAAATTTAATTTTAAAATTATTTACTTTTCAGACATGCCCAGAATGTAATGAGGCTCTGAATCCAGATGATATTGGTATATTAGCACCTAAATTTGGAGACAAATACCTGTGGCATCCAGGATGCTTTGTGTGTGCAACTTGCAAACACCTGCTCGTAGATCTTGCCTACTGTGTCCATGATGATGCTATTTACTGCGAGAGGCATTATGCAGAACAGTTGAAGCCACGATGTTCAGCGTGTGACGAGGTATGTGCATTTCTTCATAATTATTTGTTTTCTGTTCTATGTTATATGCAAATTATAAGGTCTATAAATATTCTGCAAGAAATAATATTCCCAATAGATGAAAATTTATGTTCTTGAAATTCTGTGGCTCTTGCTAAGTAAGGAAGGTTTACAATTTTTGATCATCCCCTGGCATTCTTATGATATTGTAGCATTAGCAATAGCAAATTATCAGATAAACATTTTCATTTTCTCTACCTGATGCTGAGTATACATGGCAAAAAATAGGTATATATACATTTAAAAAATATGAGATATATATTTCACAAACCAGAAAAAATAATAATTTCTATAGATGAATGCTATTTTATCAGAGGTATAATCAAAATGTACAGATATTATACACTAAATTTTCCAATTATCCTTTTTATACCCATTAAACATACTTATTTAATAATTAAATTTACAGTCATGTCATTCATTCTATTTCAACTGTTTGTGTGATAGTCTCCTCCCAAAAATTAATACCTGTTTCACTGGGAATTACTGTTTTTCTTTTCTTTAAACCCAGAAATTATTTGAATAGGGATTTCTAATTTGTTGACACTTGTGTGATATAGCAGTCTTTACATTTTTTGAAATAGCATCGAGATTGAAACTCTGAAAATCTTTTCATATTTTTTTTAAAAAAAGATTGATTATTAAGGACATTTTATATGGGAAATACAATCATTACTATAACTCCAGTTCCACTTTTCTTAGCAAATTCTTAGGGCTGCAACATCAATATTCTTTATATATATATATATATATATTATTTACGGATATGTAATAAAGTTTTCAAATAAATGTTAGCATTAAGTAATATACCCCTGTTCGATTCAGTAAGGTTTGAGAATAAGGTTAGGACTATAACCATTAGGGAAATAAAAAACTAAAACTGTGCTTGTGTTGAATCAAATTGATGCATTACTTAAGTAACTATTGTTGCTACCAAGAAATAATTAATATCCATGAATTAATTAACTAATACACAAGAATTGTACAATTACCAAAATGTTGATATATAAAATGGAAAGGTTACAACTAAAAGTTATATACACTATCCATTTCAAATTAGCAGAAAAATTATTTTTACATTCTACTTGAATTTGAAAGTTATGTCATTGAACAGAAATTTCTTAGCATTATATTAGGAATTATTATTATTAGGTTTTAATTTTAAAGGAAGGTCTTATAAGAGTGCACTGAGTTTGTTTTAAAACTTCCTTCCCAATTAGTGTTGATATAAGAAAAATTTATTGCTGCCTTGATGTAGTTTCAAGAATAGTTTGGGAATTATGGTGGCTCCAACGTGAAAAAAAATATGCGTTCAGCGAAAGACGCAAAATACTCTGGAGGCCGTCGCTGGACGCTTCCAACTTGTTATTTTAATATACAAGTCTTTGGATTACATCCGGAAGATATTCTTGCGCTTTTCTTTCGGGGCATTTAAAAAACAGTCGTGGCCTCGCCCCCGTCTATTTCAGTTATAGCTTTTTTTCCGAGTTGATAGGCATTGACTACTGATCGCCTATTACCAACCTTTTCAAGTTAACTTGTTGGATTTTGGTTTACTCAAATCGATGCTACAAAAACCTGTCGTAGATATGAAACAGCAGGCTGAACTTTAACAGGAAACATAAACCACGACTCACAGTCCGTTAATGAAACATTATTTCATTAGAGTGTTTACCATTGATAATTTTCTTATAGTTTCTTAGCTCCTTTTTTGTAGTTTCTTTAAATTGCGTTACAGTTGATCAAAATAGACACGGTTATAACTCGTTACATGGTTATTTGCACAGTATTATAAAAATAGAATAATTTTTTAGTCTACATTGTATAATTTTTAAATAATAGAAGACAAATAACATTATAAGTTAAATATCTTCCTCGTCCCATTACTGGGAGTTCGCCTTAATTCCGTCACGTGTGCCGGTGGTGGGGATTGGTATCATTCAGTTTAAAATTCGTTTTCAAACCGCCGCAATTTTTAAATAAACTGAAAGCTTACTAAATTCTAGTTGAAGACGGAGTATTTTTAAAATAGAACGGGCGGATAAATTATTGTATTTCACAACGGCAACATCCCGCGGCTGGGCCTCGTTAACCGTGACACGATTCGACCGATATCGGCTCTGAGTCACTCCCAGATACTTTTGGAACTCCGGATCTCGGAATGTCGAGCGTTCAGAATATGGCCTATTTATTCTTGGAAAAAATCAAAGAAAAAAACATTCAAATTTAGTAAGATTGTTCGCTTATTGTGCTTGCTCTTTATACGTCGTGTGAAAATATACAGTGAGAGAAACATATGCCTATGACATATATTATTTGGTACATTTTAAGTGTTATTGATTCATGTGTTAGAATCGTACTGCAAGTAGTTTATATAGTAATCATAAGAATAAAATTCTTAAACTTGAATAATACAGAAAAACATCGCCATTATACAGATCTCTGCTATGTATAGCACTATAGACAGGTTAATAATATTACAGACAATATCATTAGGGACAATTACAGATATTTATATTCATACATTTTTCCAATAACTTTGCCTCTCATTTTTTCAAATTCTTTCTGGAACATGGGTTCGCTGTTTGAGTACCGTGGCTAACCTAGTCAGGAAGGGCAAATGCACGAACTATATCTATCTGTAAGTTCACCTGAAAATAAGAATAGAAATTATCATTTGAGATAAATAGTTGTTGAAGGCTCCGGTCGCTTACCTGATCGTCCTGAGAACGCTCTGCTTGCGGGTGGGACACGCGCCATTTCTCGTCGCCTCAGTTTAATGCACTCTAATTGTTGAACAACCATTAATTTTCCACGGTCCCACTAATGCCGAAACCGTGTTTCACTTTTACTCTTCATCGGGTCATTTGTCATCCCAATATTCTTGGCCGAGGTCAACACCAAGAGAGCCCCCCACTGTAAATGATTATTTTCGCCCTCGAGGGTGGAAAATATCGTGCCTCCCTTCAGTTTTCTGGTCACTGCTTTACTCTATAACTATTCTATACTATAACTATAATATTAAGGCATTATTGCACGGAGTCGGTTTCCGAACATTCTCTTTTCCGACCACCAATTCACAATAATCTTAACGACGAAAGTAAGTCAAATCGTGAAATAAATTATGCAATGCTCGGGATTGAAAGTACTTAGTAACTTAACGTCTCTCTCTTTTATATAATATTAAAATGAAGGAAAATACATTTTAAAGTTTTTTCTGGATTTATTAAAGATCCGAGTAATTCGGTCATTTTAAATTCCCGGTAATAATAAATGCCGTAGTCCACAGGGCAGAAATAATTTTAAGAATATAATATTAAGAAGATAGAAAATTAAAATTTCCTGGAAATCTGTCGTGTGACAGATGTCCTCGCAATGCCTAGCGGCATTCTGATGTTCCATCCGCGTTCCGACGTCTGCGAACTCATACTCGTTCCATCATCGGGGTCCGACAGTGTTCGGTTGATGACAATTCAAATTCTGGTCGCGGAAACCTTCGCTCAAGTTACTTTACTGTATAGTTGGAGGTTGCCGATATTATCTAATTTTCTTTCGAAAATATTAACGACACGAATAAATTCGGTATTGTAGCCGGTCATATATCTCGGTTTTCCCTTTGATCGGAAGCTGTTCCAGGCAGGTGGTTCGCCTTCGGGGAGGTGAGCCTCCCGTTATAGGAGGGAGAAAGGCCGTTTGCCAAAGGCCAAGAACAGTGGCCGGTAATTGGCCCGCTTTTATTTTGTTTCTCGGTAATGGGAGCTCCACCTCGAGGGGTACCGGTGCCGGCGGCTCGCTAAAGAACAGTCGCGGCGGTCCTCCGACAGCCTCCCCGTCCAGAAATAGAGTTCCGTTCATCCAGAAATAGTGAAAGAAACGGCGGGTTGTTTATAAAAGATTCAAATCCGGGCCCGGGTTTATTCATAGGACCCCCATAGGAGGGAGAGAGAGAGAGAGAGAGAGAGTGAGCGAGAGAGAGAGAGAGAGAGAGAGAGAGACACGACGCGCCTAGGACCGTTAAACGACTGTGTTAACCCCCGTATGAAATAGGCCCCAGTCCACTACCCGAACTCACTTGAGCTTGCTCGCACAGGCAAACCACCGCTACACCGGCAGCTACAGCCAGTTTACATGTGAGTTTCCACACTTTCACTTGATTACTTCCCCTCCTCACCCACTATCAACCCTTCGCTCTTGTTAGCCCATCCAGTTCTTACATATTCTCATCCTTACAGTTTGAACTCCTTAGCGTTCGTGAGCGCTACCTTCTTTCGTGACAGTATTCCATGGATGTGCATCCTACGCTTGTTGCACTGATCTTTAAAGTAGATTTCAATAAAAATCCCCTTATTAATTTCTTCTTTAATAAATAATTTTTTTATCGTATGCCATATTTATAACATACACGCAATATTATATTATTTTTTATTTAGTATCACTAAGAGTGACATTACTTTTTTACCATTTATATTTATTAAATAATTAGACCTCAGTTAATAATTTCATGGGGAATAGACGATCAGTCCCGATATTGCTAGTTGTGGTCAAATTCAACGACAGCTTTAAAATAGTTTCATACAAAGCACATAATTTGGTTTAAATGATTAACTTTCAATTGGTTTCAACAATACGCGATCGTGGAGTACTTGTTTACTATGCGTCCACTTATTTAATAATTTAATAACCCCCAACTGTCTCAATAAATTTTGAACCACCGACCTTAATGAAATGTTAGATGGTGTATGACAATTAAAGGTAAATGCGTGTTCCCTTACGGGTGATTTTAGGGGTCGGGGTGTTAAGCGCCCGGCGCTAATTTACCTGCAATTAGGTCCGTTTAAAAGCGTGTCCCGACCGCCGCAACAGAAGTAGGCGCCAACTTGGAATTCATATACCGCCGAACCCCACGTTTTCCGCCCACCTCTTCACCTCGGCCTTATTGCACGGCGAAAACCGGTGGCTCACAGTCCCAATTGTTGTATAGTACCACAAGTACCGTACTGTACCGACAGCCGCCTGTAGTCCGAGGGGAAACTGGACATACCTCGCGTTAAAATAACCACAGAAAGCACCGGTTAATACGAAGGGAGCACTGACAACTCACATCCATAACGTTAAGAGATGTTATAAAACGCGCATTACTTTTTCTGTATCGAGCCAACGTCTTTCGACTCCCGTCTGACGCCGCTTATAAAGATAAACGCTATAAAAATAGTTCGGAACGCGATACGTTTCGCTCGGTTTGTCCTCGTATCACGAGTTTCTATCGTCTTATCTTAATTTAGAATTGATATTTTCGTTAATATTTTTCTTATATATTGGTGGGATTAGTTTCTACGGGGATAAAAATAAAAATATCGAACTCAATTTAGTTGAGAAACAAGAAATCTTATGTTGATCATCGTTCAATCAAATTATTTTACGAATTAAATATGGATTGTAAAATTAATGCTAGAAACTATCTCGAATTTGCCGACCGTATGTTTGTACACATAGGTAATAAGCGCATATGGTAATATTATTGAACGCCTACGACTCTCGTTTATTTGTGATAGGTTTAGAACCCAGAAGGATCCCAAACAACCGAGTCCTGATTTACATTTCCTTTTGCTCAAAATAAACGGACTTGTGGTGTGGGAGTGTTGTTTTCACGTGGGGTCAACCCGGTCTGGACGAGGTGTCAGGATTTTTTCGTACTTGCAAAAAAAGGAGAAAAACTCGGCGTCAAATCCAAAATAAAAGAGTTGGCCAATTTCGGTTTATTCGCGGTGGGAATTGTATTTTCATTGGCTTATTTTTAACCGTTAACCCAATAATATTTCGGCGGCGGCATTTTAAATTTATTTTCCCGGCTGACTATAATGGCCGGTTTTTTTTTCAATTTGGCTCGGGCAGAAAACTTTTCGATTCGGCCGTCTCCTCCGGCTTATTTATAAACCGACTAAACGTCTCTCGCGTCCCATACGCATCGTAAAAACGCCTTCCAGCTGTCCCCTCTGGCTCCCCGGGGGAAGACATCGGCTTTAAATAATTTCAATATTAACCGGCCTCCGAGTGAGAGTTTTCGCGCATTTTCGTGCGAGTGAAAATTATTTTTCCTGCCAGAAGAACGCTCCAACAAGTGATATCAGTTGTGATTGAACCACGACTTAACGTTCAACATTTGTGTTCTGCAAAATGCATCTGAGTCTGATGCTGTACAAATTATAACCATCATTCCTTATTCGTCGAATGATGAAATTGATTATTTTTGAAATAGTAATTTAATTTATAAGTTGTACATGTGCACATAGTGTGTACAGGACGCTTAGTTGGCAACCGACATGTGGAAATGTTCGCATGTGTTTAATTTACTGATGAATTAGTACTGATTAGTGTTGACATTCCGAACCCTCGCTGACCCCCAAACAGGTGCCTTAAATTACCCCCAGCTATATTCCGTGGTAATATTCAGAATCAGGGTGGATATCTACCTTGAAATCGAATTTTTAATGCAGTGCAACCGTATTATGTGTAACTGAACTATGGGTAATTATATTTCGTATTTTTCCTATTTATGGTATATAAATTAACGTTGGGCGCCGATTTAATAATTTAAATTTTAATTTAACACGTTATAACATGAATAATATCATAAATCAATTGCAAACTTTATAATTAATTTAATCATTAATTAATTCCAAATTTGAATTGAGTTTGTATTATAATAGGATCTCAGTTACGTTTTATCTAAACATTGAACGACACAAACTTTCTTAATTGGTGAACTAAAAAAACCGGGCATTTATAAAACGTTTAAGCTCGTTTGTTGTTTCGAGGTTGGATTAGCGGTCCCACGGTAAATAATACAGAAATTGGAGAGGGCCCAGAAGTCTGCTCGGCCCCTGTTAAATGGCAGGAATTACAAATAATAGCCGCTCGGGTGGGTCCCAATTAACGGTTTCTCAAGTGTACGGAAATAAACGCTCACCTGTTTGTACATTTGCAATACCGCGTCAAATAAAATACAAACGCGACTGGCGCGAAATTTCGAATTCGCCCGCAGTTGAGTCTGTCGAATGAGGCCCATTCGTTCTGTGGAATGACGGCACAAGTCGGGGTTATGCGTTTAAAATGTGTTCATTTGACAACACTGAAAGCGCGGAGCTTTATACGAAATATATAGGAAATATATATACTTCTAGCAAAGTCACTTCTGCGGAGAGCTGCTAGCAAGTATTAATTTTGCGTGCCTGTGTTATTTAAGTTAAATACTCTTTTTGATTTTAATCAATATCATAACAATTGGTTATTCTGAAGCAATAAAATTTTCGTCAGGGCAATGTTCGACTTTCCGTCAGTATTAAGACAAGCGCTACCAAGGCGATCTAGTTTTTTTTCTAGTATTTAATGCTATAACAACTTTTAAATCGAACATTATATTATTACATGTTGTATATTTATCCTGTATCTTTGGACCGTGTTATTCGATGATTTAATTTTCTTTTCATCCTCCGCTTTGAGAGCAGTCTTGTTTCCTATTGCTTCCCGGCCCCTTGGAGCGGAATAACCAATTTATGTGTTTACACTTTTCGGTCCCTCGGTGCACTTATATTTATACTGAAAGGAATCTGTTGTTAGGAAGGTCCAGATTTATTTAGTAACGAGTGTACTGGAGTTGTTTTAAATGGGGTGGGGGTGGGGCGTTGTTCGGTGACGTTTCTATAGTGGCCGGGGCAGGGGAGCTTCGGTCCTCTGTTCCCCATCCTCAGCTTTTGGTCCATTTCCAAGCGGACCAAAGTAAAAATTAGTCGCTCGGCATTGTTTGTCGCCGGCTCACTCTCCTAACGGCAAAAACGCAATAAGGCAAATGGATTTTTTTCTCTCCCTACCGGTTTCAATTCTCGAGCGTCCACGGCCGCTTGAGTACAGAAGAAATGGGACCTTGCGACGGGTCGATAATTAAATGAGTCCTTCGCTTCCAACTGGCTTAAACACATTTATTTGTACACTAAGTAAAATTGGCATTCGGGAATTAAACTGAACATTAAGAGCTCATTAGACCCCTTCTGCCCTTATGTTCAGTCTGTATTTCGTACAAATCTGTAAACACAGTTTGATGTTGTTCCAAACCAAAATAATACGTAGTAGTTAAAGATACTTATAGGGGGTTTGAAATAGATAGGAATAGTATAATTGTAAATATTGAATGACTAGGGAATGACTAGGCTGAAAATGGATTTGAAGAAAAAACTTGAAATAAACCCGCGGGGGTTTCTAATCATCCCCCCAAAAAAGGGGGCATTTTTCTTGATGAGTGATGGCCTGAGTGGTGGTGGCTCATTTTCCCGCCGAGTTTGACAGATTTCACCTCCGGGCGAACTTGGAACGTCTATTTTTATCGATTCACCGAGTCGTGAGTTCATCTCTTGAAATAAGAAGACAGGAAACGTGGAGGGACCGCGATCTGGCATGCCTATCTGGCTCAACCCCCACTTATATGTCCGTGGTTTTGTTCAAAAGAAATTTCAGACCTTAATTGGTCAAGATCACAATTGTCCGAAGCTATCGATTGGTACATTTAGACAGAATTCGAACTCATTTATATCAGAGGAATCGCCGAGGATTCTGAATATTGACGATCCATATTCCGTTTACGGATTCTTGCCGTCGTCAGTAGCAGTCGTGACTGGTTTCTATATCATCCGGGCTGTAATAGAGGGCGATGACCCAGAACCACTCTAAAAAACTGGAGGTAGCAACATAACTTTGTTTGCACTTACAATAAAATGTTTGATATTTGAAAATTAATTAAGTAGAATATTGCACACCGTGTCCATTTAAAACAAAATGCCTGAGCGCGACATCTATCGATCTGCCCCCCGATTGAGATTAGATTGGTGTTTCTGAGTGAAACTAATTACAGAAATGACTGACAGAACCAATTCTACCTGAAATCGTCGTACTTTCATAATATCCTTCGCAAGTAGATTATTCATTTAGTTGTTAGTTTAAAGGAAAAGAAATTACTTTGGCTTCTTTTACCTACCAATATTGACATTGCTATAATATTATTTCAGATATGTATATGTGTTATATAATACGGTCGGT
The DNA here is from genome assembly GCA_019843655.1 of Lethocerus indicus. Classification (NCBI taxonomy): domain Eukaryota; kingdom Metazoa; phylum Arthropoda; class Insecta; order Hemiptera; family Belostomatidae; genus Lethocerus; species Lethocerus indicus. The sequence continues at coordinate 8,698,392 of JACDQD010000103.1, read as the reverse complement.
GTGTTGTTTTATGTAATATCTCCAAAACTGCATCGTACTAAATACTATGTAATTAAGTAATAAAAGTTTGGAAGGGGCCTTTCCCTGGCCGAGATGCCCTTCTGTGTTCTTTCTTTTCCGTCTTTCCTTTCCGAATCATTTTTAATCCCCGAATTCATTTTTAGCCCTCCTTTTTAAGCCGTCAGATCTAATAAAGAGACAATGAAATACGCCGGCTGCACTCCCCCCTCCATAACCCTTCTCCTGTTTTACATCACAGGGAACAGGATAGTGTAGCCTTCGTTCCATTCGCTCCCTCCCTCTCCTGTCTCTGTCTCTTTCTCTCTCTCTCCTTCTAATAATAAGTCACCCGTCCCGTCCGTTCAACAGCTCCCTACCGAAATGTTTTCTTACCCGGAGAATTCTCCGGGCCCGATATATATTGTGAACTGCTGATGTCCAGCGAACGATATATCCTATATATTCCTCCCGGCCCCTTGTTTCATAGTACTCTGTACAAATTTCTTTATTGCGCCCGATGAATCGCAAAGGCGACTTATTATTATCGGGTCGTGCTTAGTTAAACAACCATTATCGATCGATCTTTCAATCTACGATCGGCTTATTGGTTTGAATTAATATATTGCATCACTTTAAATCGAAATTAGTGTGCATATTATAGACAAATAACCTTTTAACAGATGCCCCTTGAACAAGAATGCTTGGTTGAAATATTTGAGGCGCGTTGTTCCACCGGCATTAACGCCATTCGCTCTGACACCGTCGTCGTACCTACCGCCTCCCTGGAAGTTATCCAATTGTCATATCATCATCGTACAGCTCGTAACTTCGGTGTCGTGGACCGCTTAAATCGTGGACGTTTCTCGGTTTGATGTGCGTCCGCTCTAAAGTGGGCTATTAAGCCGGTTTTCTGGCCGTTTGCCTGACCGCCGCCCACCTGTCATATTTTCCCCTACTTTAATTGCCCTCCGCCATACCAAATATTATTAATCGTTTAACAACGGTGGCGAATCTTTTTGAAGTGTAACGGCGAGGACCGCCGCCGTATAAATATTGGACGGGAGTTCAGCACGATTCCGCGGAGTATTACAAAAGAAAATAAATATCTCTTTTCTATTTTTTTACACTCTTGGCCGCGAGATATATCTGCGCTCCCCGCAGATTAGAATCCGTTCTGAAAACCTTTACCCGCCACCACCGCGTTATTAATCATATGACAAGCACCGTTTTGAAGTTCAACACATTCTGAGGACATCGTTCTTTGTTTAAAATCTAGGAATGTTCGCAGTATATGTATATATATATATATATATATATATATATATATATATAGCGACAGTATCCTACTCAGGTAGAACATGGGATACGTTTTCGGAAGTTCACCTTTTATGTCGATATTGGCGACCATCAAAGAGGTTATTAGCGGTACCCACCTAACACCTGCGTTCAGCCATCTGCCTCTCCCCGTTGTATTACAATGTATAAAATGATAACGAAATAAGGGAGGTGACAGTCGAGTCTGGTTAGTTGAGGGTCAAGCTTCTCAAATTTGTCTTAACTTATATTTAAAAATTAAAACTTAATTTAATCGGATTTGATTTGATATATCCTCGGGTTTGTTTGGCCGAAGAATGGACTTTTTTTCCTACACACAAGTACCGTTCCGTAACCATCTCGACGCATAATACCCGTCTATCTGAGCATCGCCCCTCCAAGTCGGAGACAGTTTATAACCGGGTCTGGCCGCCACTTGTAAAACAGTGGTGTAGAGTGCACGCCGCGAGGGGAATAATCGGAGGTATTTCGCCGCTCGCATCTTAGGCGGGCCCTTGCCAAAAGTGTTAAAACGGAACCAAGTGCCGGTTATAGGGCGGGAGGGTACTCTAGCTCTCTTAGCGGGTAGTCATAAATGTCTGCCCAGAGTAGTTCTAGGCGCGCTGTTTTATGGCTGCTTTCGGTGGCCAAAGGCCATTTGATTAGGTTTTAGCCCACTAAATGACAGGAAATGCGCATATAAAATTCTAGGTTTTCCTCGGTATTTACGATAATAAAAGAGGTCACGCTCTGCGGCTCCCCTTTCTTCCGGTTCTCATTTTCTTCTGTATTTTTCATATGACACGCGTTTTGGCGGTATTTTTCGTCAATAATATTTCGAAAGTATACATTTAGAAATTTTATTCCCACATTTAAGGGTATACATTTGTCGCTATAGTAACGTGAATGAAATGAATCTGCAGTTTTCAATTTATATTATAGATGAATAATCCTTTAATCCTTCCATAATACAATTTCAAAAGGACAAAGTAATGTACAACGATATTTAAATTTGTTGGAATGAATAAAACTATGTATTTCGTCCTCGCGTCTATATGAGATTTTTACTCATTTAACTTACATTTGAAAAAATACTGGTATGATAAAATACAATTTGAAATTTCAAACGAAATATTGGCAAACGATTGAATGTGATAAATAACATTCTGAACAATAAAACTAAATATCACGTGTACCCTTAATAAGTCTTCCGTGCCTGTTTCTATTTGTTCAGCAAGTAAGTTCTACATTTTGGCTCTTGCGGCATGACCCATTCTCGTTTACATTCCTAGTTCGTAAATTAATTCGTCAGCATTTTTCCCCGTCAAATAGATTATTTTCCGTGCCCATTCGATTCGCGAGTTTTGGTTTCGTCGTCTCGAGTCCAGCGAAATTATAAATTTACGGCGCCGCCCGTTTGAAAATGGGAGGTTACGAATTATTTATAGACCCGGGAGGAACTTCAGATTGAATCTGGGCTGCAGCGCATTCTGGCGTCGGTCGGGAGGGACCTAAGCACCAAGCCGAAGTTGACAAAGGTTTTTCTCTAGTCCCAACAATGGAAGGGACTTGGTTTGGTTCGCTGAATAGTGTGGGAGGGGGGGGGCGAGGAGCAATGAATATTTCAACCTCTTAAAACGCCAATCAAGTTCCGGGATTGGTTGGAGCTAAAAATATAATAATTTACTGTCACCGTGAGTTTTTTATCGTCAGTATATATGTAATTGGCCTGTAGGGAGCAGTTAACGCGAAGTGGCGTACACTGGTTTCTACATTCTTATACATAAATATTGGGACTTACTGAGATAAAATATACGCATATATTCAATGACTAAACCGGTTTTTGGCGCACAAGAATTATCACGCATTTTTTCCAACCTATGATGCAAAAGTAATTTTCATAATTGGAAATTATGAAGCGCGTACTAGAAGTATGATTTACAAGAAGTTAAAGGAGAAATTGTTTGTGTACACTCTGTTTTCTTAATGTAAATCCCGCTCTAAAGTCTTCATATTTGCGCTGCTAGCAACAATTAGCGCAATGGAGTCTCTGTCCTTCAACAATCTTTTGTGAAGTGCCTCCGAGATTGGGGTCGTCTCTTAATGTCTGACTCTCCCACTCCTTGTTTCTTATCTCCAGCGGGGGCAGTGGGGGCTGGAAGGTCGCACCCCTTTTTAATATCATTATAGTGGAATTGTGCTTTTCAAGCATCTTCCCCCCCCCCCCAGAGCCCGGGGGCGGCTTAAAGCCGATGCAAACATCGGGGGGTTTAAAAACATGTCTGGCTTTAAATACGCGCTTTGCTCCTTTAACATGTTTTACCGCTTCAAAACCCTTATTAGGATGAACTTCGACATTTTACTCAAAGGGTAGAACTAGTCTGATACACTTCTCTAAATCATACTTAGAATAAGGATTAATTTTTTCTTTCCCGTGAGTTCGGTGAAAAGTAGCTATTTATTGCGTATATTGCTTTCGTTATTAGTTTGGAAATGAAAGGAGGAGCAAAATTTAACAAGGTCATGAACAATACCTTATGGTAAAAGATTAATATTTGTAATGAATGTAAGTAGTATTTACTGAGTAAAGTATATGTTGGATTCAGTAAGTGGTTTGAGATCAAGGGTGAATACATTTGTCTGTAATTTATAGATTGATAATTATGAATGCTTGCCTTTCTACCCCGTTTTTTTAATTAATTCTGAAACTGATAACTGCCATAGTAAAAATAGTAATATCCATGTAGAAATAAAAAACCGTTATTATTATAAAATTGCTATTTTAAAAGGTTATACATTTACATTTAGAAGGTAGCTTGAATGTAAATAACTGCTATATTTTCACATATTTAAGTTATGTGTTAAAAATTCTGAAATATTGCCAAATGAACATAACATGTTTCATATTTGTTCTATACCTACACACACAGAGATTTGTTAAACATATCTTAACAAAGAACGTTATTGATAGAAATTTCATGTAATATACTTTTCTAGCTAGCATTATCCTTATAAATAGTATTTATCTTAAAAGAAAGTTGTAACTTATATGTATTTAAATTATGTGCTAAATTATTTACGGTTTATAACTGAGAGAAATAAGTGAAAAAAAGAACGGGTTTTGACTCAATATTTCAATTGGGGCATTCAGTAAACTGAGAACGCCGGGCGTATAGACTAGACCCGTCAAACACAGCTGCCTAGCTGAATAGCCGCCCGCCTTACTGTAAGGCGCTATTTTCGTTTTTTTGTTGGTGTAATTATTGATATCTTAATTATGTATAACACATCTGTTATGTGACAATTATGTCTTACACTTTAGTAACACTTAAACATTTAGCTTCTTTGCCTATAATACCAGATATTCTAATTATTTTTTCAATTTTATCTCTTTTACAATTCCCTTTTGTAATATTGGATTTCATAGGAGTGACCTATGAGTTTGACTTTTTACATTCTTATTTTCGGCTGTAACATTACTTTATTTATATAACATTCTCATAATGTAGTAAAACTTTTGAGATGAGTTTACTTATTTTTTTACTTAGTTTCATTATATTTTGCTGGATGTTGTTGCTGGATAGTTTGTCAGTTCCAATATATTCTAACTATTAATAGACAGTGTTCGATATTATTAGGGAATTGCCATGGCGATCAAGTCTTGGTTAAAGAATTGAAAATTGTAATGCAATTCAATATGATTTACTGATCACTCGACATTTCCAGCTTCTGTGTTAACATCCATGCGAATGACAGATTACTTGTCAAATGCATATTATTCTTTTAATATTTGTAGCTCTAGAAATATTTAATTTTAGATAAATATCAACGTACATTGTTTAAATCTCGTGTTTTGCACTGGTCCAAATGTGTTAGCGAGGCGGCACACCAAGGACGCATGCAGAACATTGTATTTATGCGTCCCCCGTCTGCGACCTTTCACCTTTAGAGATTGATGGTTCAGAAATGTCTCTCACCAGTTGAAAAATAAACGGAGAGATTTTACGACAGGGACGGCCGGAAATTGTACTGAAACTGGACATTTCCAACCGGATTTTATAATTTCCAGTGAATATTTATCAGCGCTCTGCCGAGATTACGAAGCATTAACTCCTTAAACGGCGCTCCTGACATTTCACCGGAATATTTATGGTCGGTCGCGCATAATGAACAAAGAATCCGATGGCTAAGAAGATATACTAGACATTTATATTTGAGTATCCTAACCACACTTGCCGTTGATATATCCCGATTAATTTAATTACTTTATGGCTATTAGTATCGAACATAGGGGAGGGGTCTTATTGTGAAGTTGTGAGTATGAAAGAGTACCTGTTGGATTTATTACGAGATCAACGCTGTTATGTGCCATTGAACGATATGTTGGACGCCGTCCCCGATTGGAATTAGAGCTATGCTATTCAGTACACTTGCCAAACATTCAACGTATTGGCACTATTTGATCTTTCACAACGCCGTTCAAAAGCTTCTTTTCATTCGCATTAGGCACATTAAATGCTAATTTCCTCCGTTTTTACTTATTATGAAACGAATTAATTAAAAATAACCCATGTATTACATTTTACAACTATTTTAGATCGAAATAATTTAATCTTGTGCATCTCGTAATGTTGCAATCCACTCTTTAACAATTTTATATCAATCTTGCTTTGTTGATAATATAATTATCGCCTTTATTAAGATATTACTGTCCTCAAACAGATTCCCTCTTATGCTATAGCCATTTCTGGATATCAGGTTGCGCAAATGGGTGATTGTTTTCGTAATTTAAATTTAAATATTTCTCTTCGCTGAAAATGCTGGCGAGTGTTTCACCAAATCCCATTTTAGTATTGAGAAAAGAAAAAGTGGAACCCTGTATTGGGTGTAACGGTCAGTAAAATGAGGATATTTATACATTTGTGATATTTTATTGTTTAACAATTTGTTTTAAGAGTTTCTCTTAACTTGTTTTCATATAACAAGTGTGTAACTGACCAAGTATTTGGCTTAGTTTCTGCGCTATTCGCGGTCCAAAATAATTTTCGGTTTATGTAACGTTCGCGTACGGCCGCACTGAATCATTTCCAAATCCGAGCGGGGCCAAAATGAGATACCGAATTTATTTGGTAGTTTTCCAATGGAGGTTTCGCTCTCTCGTATCAACTACGTACGAATTACAATGTTTGCATCGCAAATGCATTGCACTCCTGAAAGGAGTGTCATTCGTAAAAAAAAAATTGGACATTTGAAACCTAGGTACCTAGGTCAAAGATCGATTGGTAGCCAATCGGAGATATAAGAAAGATATTGTCCTCTTTAAACAAATAGAAGACAACTTTTTTCCGATACCAGGTCTGAATGTCATTCGTAGTATCACTCGATTTCGATAAACGGTCTGTTATTTTGTCGTCTTGAATACGAGAAGATTGGTCAGTTCATTTTTCACGTTGTTTTCGTTTTCTGCGCCGTTTATGGCAAAACCCGTTTCGAATAGGCACCACCAAAACCTGGCTTGGCGAAAATAGATGGTAAAAAAATAAAAATTCGTTTCGCCCCCATCGTACAGTAAACCGAACGACTTGGCTCGCTAACGAAGAGTAATGAGCTTCGAACATTTGGTTCGCATTTATCATTAAACAGTTTGTTCCAAGTTTCTGTACCATCTTTAGTCTTGTTATTGCCAAATATAAATAGAAATGGGCATTGCCAATCATCTTTAATTAAAATGTTCATTCTTGTTATTCGGTCTCATTTTAATTAGGATAAAGGAATATTCTGGTTTCATTACTCGTTTTATTCTGCCTGCGGCCGCATTGGTTCTAAACTATACCGCTCATTGTTTATCATCTGTGTTAGTGTTCTCTATTTATTAGTTCTCTTGATGAGTTTCCGTAATAATGATCTAAACAATCGCGTATGCTCCAGAGATCCTCCGGCGGCGCTTCACGCCGGAAGGGGCGATCGGAAGATATCCTTAAGCCCTTTATTATTGCTGATTAATTACTGATTTGTAATTATTAGCTGGAATAACTTCAGTACACAGTACGGAAACCGGTTCAGTAGTCTGTCCATTATGGAGACCGCTTTGGTAGAGATATGCCCACGTCTGATCCTTCAGGATAAGAAGGAAATTTCTTATTTCAAACACTCTTATTGTTGTCTACTTCCTCCTAATTGACAGAGGCGGCCGCTCTTCTATTTATTTTGCTAATAGCGTGTGGCGGGATTTCGTGTTGGGGACTAAGCCTGCCCTGCGCTCTGGCCAATGCTATTTATATATTTTCGCCGGGGACGTTCGCTATATAATGCGGCGGCGGTGATGATGGTGGGGGCCCCTTCCATATGCCGAGGCCTATATACCGAAGCTATAACACATCTCCGATTCGCAGACAACTCATATAAACGAAATGCCTTTCGACCGAATGCACTTAAAAATAGACTTGCCTCACCGGAATGCCGGCTTTAAGGAGGATCCTTCACTTTTATTTGCACTTACGTGAAACTTTTATTTTACTTCAATTGGCAGTTGGAATGGTGAAATGGATAATAATTCGCCGTTTATTTACACATACAATGTTGCGGTAGAAATACAATTTGGATGTATTTTATACACATTTTGTATTACCTGATGAATATATTTCCAGCTTGATCGTAATCAGATATGCTTTAACTAAATTCCATCACTATCATAGCACCCAAACGCCAATATTGGGCATCCTACTCTTAGTATGCAAATTTAGCAATTACTGTTTTCTCTAAAATTATCCAATATTATTTTAATTTTTCATATATTCAACTTTTTTTAGTGCACCATGAACAATTCGTAGTCTTTATCAATGACTTAATCTTCAGCCGGAAAGTTTTGAAATAAATAAAGAATAGTTTCAAATATAATAATTTCGTTGATTGTTATAGTTAAAGAAAAGATACACTTCTTTTGCGCGAAATAGATATAATTCTATATTCCATCGTAAGAGTTCGCCGCTGTCTTCGTTTCACCAGTTTCAGTTGGGTGGCCATCGTTAAAAATAATTCAGTTATTATTTAAGCTCTATTCACATTGGAAAATATATACTACATCGTATGTGTAGTATGTGATAATACTAGTGTATATTAAACATTTATAGAAAATAATGGAAATGTGTACTTGTTCGATAAAATACATATTCAACTCTCCTGATACGTTATGTACTGGGGTCATAAATCATCAGGGAATCAAATTAGTGTTTAATTAAAATTTAGCCAACGTTCTTCCCGGTCGGCACCTACATTTTAATAATCCAGATTAAACCATCACTCGTGTCAACTTTCGTCTCCAATCTCGCATTGTATGATAAACCAGTGCTGACAGGATGCTTTATTTGTCAATTCGTCTAGTGTGACACAGGATTCTGACGTTTATATTCAATTTATTGTCCTTTAAACGTTCAGGATCCCACGTTTCTGTCCCGTCTGTAATGGCTCGCTACAACTCTTTTTTTTCGAAATACCAACTGTCCCTTCCAAAGTAAATCGGGGCCTTCAGAAAGGGGCAATACATAGATTCTAGAGCGAGAGGAATGTGGCACCGGCTCAGAATAAGACTGATGCCATCGTGCAGAATCAGCATATTATTATAGAACATTCTGTATTATAATAAAACTGTATAGTTATATACCCGGATTCCAATGAAGACTAATTTTTAAATTCAGTTTGAAAATTCTTCGATTGCACTGAGAGTATTGTTTCGCAACAACCTGATGAATTGTAATTTACAAACGTCCTCTTCATATTGTAACATTGTTTTGGCAGAACATCGTATAGATTGCGCAGTTATTTTTAACCTCGTAATTTGTACTTTCATAAAATATTTTACTTCATTACAGTGCCTATACCCTCCGATTCAAATATTTAAATATTAAATGAGTTTAACTGAAAAGAACACTATAGCTTCTGTTCTTTCCAAACAGTCATGAGCCCCTAAGCAAGTGTAATATCTGCTCCCTCCAATAGTGATACTTCATCGGCGACACTAGTAGTTGTAACGGAATGTTGTCGTCTGAGGCAATATTCTGAACCTCCCTAAAAATATCCCTATAGCCCAAATACAGTTATAGTTTCTCAGTATGAGTCGGTTCATTCGTACATTCGGGCATTAGTAGGACATAGTTATTTGTTGTTTAGAATTCCTCCGGTGTAAACCTTCGGTTGGGACTCGGAGAATTTCCCCCACTCACGGGGTATAACGTGAGACGGACAGAGAAAGAAATTGAGATTGGTGGGGAGTTGGAGAGAGAGAGAGAGGTGGTGAGGGTATTGGAGAGCCGCCTCCTCGAGTTATATTTATACGGTTTGTACATTATTACGTCACGTGGTCTGCCCGGGTCCATTTTTGGCCGTGCCATACGATCCCGGTTGGCAGCGGCCGATTCTCCTCTCAGTCGCCCCCCAATTATCGGCCGACACTCGAGACTCGCAGAAAAATAATTCAGTCCCAATATTCGCAGAGGGATATTCTAAATTAATTAAAATTCTATTTTCCCGTCCCATTCTGCATTCAATTTTTTCCTAAACCTAAATTTTCTGGTATATCAACTATTCTGTCGTTCTACTCCTTAATTTTAGACTCTTGTTTGTCGTTAGAGTGTTAACCGGAAACTCGGTTGAGTTCCAACAATCATCCCACAGTTGATCGCCGGCCGAATAAAAGGGGACTGCTCGTATTCAGATATTTATCCCCCAGAAAAACGGCTCCGGGCACTTTGCCAGGGCTAATTCGATACATTTGTAAATTCATCCCTTTCTCCATGAAATGGTAGACCGGCGCCCTTATATGGCGACATCCCGAGGGCTCCTCCGCCTTCTCCGCGCAGAACATTTGAAGGCTGAGGGAATAAAATATTTCCTTTCGGCCGGAATTTTTTCAGGTTGTAATTCGATCCGGGCACTGTCGCGCACACTTGCCGGCGAAATCACTTCACGGCTCTTCTGAAAACAACAACAAAAACAACACTGATAAAATCACTTACTGGAAGATAAGAAATAGGAGCTATTTGCGACACAATAGTTGTAGAAGCAACTGGTGGACTGGTTCGCGGCTAGCGCCGGGCCCCTGACGTCGTTTCGCCTTGTCCGAGCCAATTTTAACTCTGGGCATGCGTACTGGCGGCGTTTTTATATTTTCGTTCGAAAAACAATTACGTCGTTCAATTTTTAGAACTGTCGAGGTATTATGAATCGCTTGTAATTTTGCATTAGGACTTCATAACAGATTACATAACTTTGGTCGCCTATCGAACAGTATTTGGCCGTATAATGATTTCTATTGTCGGCCTTCTTCAGTAGCATTCAAAAACACAGCGTAGTGTAGAATGGGGTTGATTGAAATTGGCCTAAAATTTCTAAGGACGATATAACTGGGATAGGATCGGGAGAACCATCAGGTTGCGTATGAGCGTCCTTGTACCAAACGTATTTGGTGATTGTAGGATAATACCAACATAAAAGTCGTATCTCCGTCCTACTTTAGAACTATTGAAATCTTAACTTTATTGGCACTAATAATGTATTTTTATATTTAATAAAAACAGATTGAAGAATGTATCGGAAAAAAGGTTACGGGAACAGATTTAATCTTAACATTCTATGCTTATTACAAATATTTAAACATGGTTATTTATTCATATTCGTGTTTGGACCTGAAATGGCTGTTCCAATTACTTTTTTCTGTAGCAATCCTTCTATCCCCGGCACAGAACGTAGGCTCAAGGCTTCTTACGCCTTAATATTGACAAAATAAAGTTTCTACTATTTCGCGGCAATATACATTTTTTTCAGATCGTTAATGAAGTTTGTACAATGGAGGCTAAAGCAATCGTCGTGGGCGCTTTTACAATCTCGGGCCAGGAGAAAAAAAAGTGTAAAAAGTAGGTCGTCTTCGGGAAATGCGAGTTAATTAAAGTCAATTTGGCGTTTGATTCACCTTTATAAGCCGGCGACGATATTTTTCAAATAAATACAAACTCCAGTTCTCCTTATTCCGCTCATCGGCGGAACCGTGACCCACTTTTTAGTCGTTTCTCGGGCATAAAAAGGTTGAAAGAGATGAAGGGGGAGAGGAAGTAACTTGTGCTCCCTCCAGGGAGTTTCATTATGCCGCTCAGTTGGGGGGCCGTTTTTTTAATACCAGTATTTTCATTGTCGGCATTTTAATTTTACAATATTCGGTTATAAATCTCTTGGAATACAGTTTTTGTCCAGAAATAATCTTGTATGATTCCTAACCTTTACTTCGTTTCTGAATGAACTTTTGAAACGCCCCCGGAGCTTTACTATCTGAGGCGATTTAAATCTCTTAAAAATATAATTTTATACCGCACTAGCAATATTTTCCAGCTTTTCATGTAAAAAAGAAAATTTCTTTAATGATTTCTAACATAAATGATTAACTACCTGGTTTGATTTTTATTATCGTAGAATTTAATTAATTATATTTTTCATGATATTTATTTTTAAACGAGCGTTTATTACCTTATTTTTGCGCCATTCAGGAGGTGACAAGTGATAATTTATAGAAACCGAAGCGTTTGATTGAATTTTTTGATTTATTCTGCATTGTAAAATATTTACGTTGATTAGACCTCTAGAACGAATCTGAAACTCTCTGTTGAGCCTTTGTGTACGAACCGAAACAGTCAGTGATGGACACCGAGAAAATTGTACTTTCTGAGAAATACAGTGGACCTCGTTTAATCGTCTAATATTTTGCTCCTAACGTCAAGTTTCTTTTTTCAACTGAATTTGGAAAGTAGAAATGCGTTTCTCTAACCTTACTCTACCTGAACCTTTGATCTTGGAACGTTGTTTTTAAACGAAGTTTTTAATTACAAATTGCTTTAATTGCTCTTCTTTAAAGAATTCCTCTCCTGGCCCATATCGAATTTAATCTTTCGGCATGGTTCAGGCGTACGCATATTCTCCTAAACGAATATGTGCTACTTCCATTACATGTAAATTAATACTTAATGCAGAGAAAGAGTACGTTTGTGGGGCGCACTAAATATATAAAATACTTTTATGATAGTATTTTATATGAAAACTTTATATATAAAACATGTTATGATTTTATAACAATTGTTTTCCCAAACTATTTCTTATACTCTTCGTGGAACAGCCATTCGGTCGGTTGGGTTTAGTATCACAAAGCGCCTTCATTGCTGTATTTCTTAAACCCTGGGTACACCCTGCGTATGATTGGTTAGTGTATTTATGAAAAGTGAATTAAAACAAATACACCGGTCGTATAATTTACAACCGTCGCGAAAGCAAATGTTTGAATTCGTGTAGGAGAAAACGAGGGGGGAATTAAGCGTTGTCGACTCCAATATGTTCCCAAAAACCGCTGTAGATATATTGTTTTTTTTAATATTGTTTTAAGTACGGAATGCATTTTCTGTTAGCGTTAGTTTAACAGCTTGAATTATCTATTAAAATTGTGATCTATTTTCTCATCAGATATTGTGTCAACTGTAAGAATCGATCCCGTGATCTTTCCTTTATAGTTGAGTTGCTTGCAGTTCTGGGAGCAAAGTGGTTTGCGTTTTTATTAGGAGCATCGTAGTAAGGGGAAAGCCCCGAGTTCGGTCCACGTAATTCCTATTTATATATCGATCTTCTGAGTAAGTGTATTTCTTTTTTATGGGCCAATTAGATCTGCTAAGGTCTGGAATAACATCATTCTTACTATCTTCTGTCTCCAATTTCGGCTTCCCGCCACCTTCAGTAGTACGTCATTCGACAAATAACGTATTTGAGGATTACAACAATTATTTTACAGTAACTAAGATCTTTATTAGACTAAAATCTCCAATTCTTTTTTTTTTTGGACGCGTCCCACTCAACTAGCTATTCATTGATAAATACCCTTTCAGAAAGTGCCCTCTGTGCTTGGGTCTGTCAACCACCTGTGAGGGTTAAATAAAAAACAACTTTACATGGGAGGAATGTTTAAAGGGGCCCGGAATGAATGGATGAGCCGCTGTTCGGGGTATGGCGGGAATTCACCGCCAAATACCTGCTCCCCACGCCCGCGTTCCTCGAATTCATCGTCCTCCTCCTACTGCAATGATTCCACACCCCAGTTAGCTTCTCAAATCGTCCCGTTTTAATACAAACAAAAATTGAACTCTCGTATTGGTTCTATTCAGGAAATTCGTAGATGTAATTCTCTCAATTTATTTCTGTCCATGTTGTCCATACTGGCCCTTAAACCCAACACCCATTATAAGCTTAATCTGAAAACTTTACCTCGTTTTATTTCCGTACTAATATTTACATTATTATAGTATTTGTTGTTGGGGGGGCGGGGGGCGAACGGACTTACTCGAAAAAAATAAATTAATGCAAATTGCTATTATTCTGCTAGAATAAAATATGACGCTATTATCATCTGATTACCGGTTCCATCATCCTTCCTAGGAACCCCCGTTAACCGAGATTCTTCCCACAGTACAACTCGATCCTACCGGAAGTCAGTTGGTGATGGTTCATGTTCCGGTCGCGGAAACAGTCGCTCATTAATTGGTCCAACGGTGCATATCATTTAAGAGGAAACGAATATTCCCTACGCGCTACCACAATAGCCCGTTTCAGCGTGCTTGGGCCAAAGAGAATTTACAGGCCAGATATTAGTGTATACCTAAATATAAAGTTGTTTCGCCGTCTCCGAGCCCCATTTGGGAACATTTGCCGGGTCATATTTAAAACTGCACTGTTTGAGCCGCGGCCGAAACGCCCACACGTTAGACAACGCGCTGTTATAAATAGTGGTTACGATGTTGGCAGCCCGCGCTCTCGCGGGAAAACGTTTTCACACTTTCCGCCGCCTGAAAATGTTCCTATTCGGAATCGAATTTATGCGCCCCATTAAGAGTTTACCTCCGGCCCGACTCCAGCACACTGAGTGCTCAGCGCCAAAATACGCCAGCGCAATTATATCTCTGTATATTCGGTGGCAGAAACACGTGTAATGCGCTCACCAACAAGCCTGTATTATGTTTCAGGCCGTTGTTTGCGAAGGTTCTTTTAAATGTCCGCGGTTTAAGGTTTTATCCACATATTATCTTACATAAATGTACACAGCTCTTTCCTTTCTTTATTCTGAATTCTCCAGCTTTCACCTCGGGGATATTTTCGGTTGAAAACGATATTCTGAAAATAGCTTTTCAGCGACCTCATTTACAGAGTGGAGTGAGGACATTTCGTTGAGGACGAAGTCTTTTCTGTGATACGAGAGCTGGCTGATAATCTCTCTTATTTCATGTTGAATATTTGATTTGAATTTAATACGCTCCCCGGGAGCATTTTATTTTAGCATAAATAAACTTTGTACGTATATGTTCGCATTTTGTTTGAGCCTACAGCGACTGATTCTCCGATTATGCCACGGATTTGGGCAGCAGATAATTAATTATGTTTTTTAATAGGGCGCAAGCAAACATCGGGGTTAATCTGGTATTAATAATCAGCACGTGCCATCGCCGTTTAAATGAAGGCGATGAAAAGAGAGAAGCCCTAGGTTTTCGCGCCAATTCAGAGCTACATTAAAGCCCCTATTCCTCACATGTCGGGCTCGAGCTCCAATGTAGTTTTCGGTTTAATTAACCCCCTCGTATTTGTGTGAAAGTAAAATTCCCTCGCGGGATTATGCCAGCCCATTTATCATAATTAAAAATCTCTGTACAGGCGATATAATGAGATATATATTTCTAGGCAGCTAATCCCTTTTCTCGATGATGACTCCACGAGTGTGATATTCGAACCCCGGTTTAAATTCGTCATCGAACTTTTTAGGTAGCCTTCTGAAGGCTTTTTTCAGAGAGAATTTGTAAATTTAATACAACTTTTTGTTATTAGAAAATTGAGGGTCTACAGTATTGTTCAATCAGAATTTGTATTCGATTCCTTCCGGATTTATAGTAGTGGCCATGCCGAAAGTGTTTGAGTGATTTGATCAAGTTACAATATAGACTGAAGCTTCACCAAGGTTCATTTTTTGTGGGGGGGGGAATATGTATTTTCCCAAAATTTGGACTAGTTATGGGATACGACTGGAAGTGATAATTAGTTTAATATCAGTTTATGGAAGCTGGGAGATGTGGAAACCGGGAGGTCGTAATATCGAGAAAAAAATTCGAGTTGCAAGAGTTTTCCCTGAATTGGTGGGGGCGTGAAGCGTGTGCGTGCGTGTGTGTGGTGGTCGGCCGGCTATTTGTGCCAATATATATCTGGGCCGGTCCGCCATCACCGGTGACCCACATCCCGTTCGGGCGCTAACTTATCGGGGACTGGCACCACCCCCGCGCGCACCTCCGGCGCACCACTCACAGCTCTAATTTTCGCCGGCTCTCCGGCTAGGGGCCTACAGAAATAACGCGGGGGGGATGATGGCACCGCCACCGCCCCCACTAGAACAAAAATCTGACGCTCACGTTACATACAAACGACACGAGATTGTGATTTTATAATAACTCTGCCCGGATGATATATGGGCCGGCCACCTGGGCTTGAACTTGGCCTACGAATTTACACCGTTCTGATTCGCGTTAACTCTGTTTGAAATTCTAGTAGACCTGTAGAAGTTATTTTTTTTATCGATTTTATTAAATTTTTGTTGGTCCTCACTTGGACTGGTTTCGATTTAACCCCATCGCGGATGCATTCTCTTAGAAACGGTCTCTATCAGATATACACTCCAGAAGACCTTTGACATTTATTTGGTTTTTAATATTAAATCGTATATTGTTTTATTGTGAAATTTCGTACAGCCCCTGTTCTTGTCTACCCTCCTTCCCGAATGTAGGATCAGCAACGGACTAGTTCTCGCTTTTGGCCAAGACGAATGGTGAAACATCGCATCTTTTGCTATAGTGCTGTTCTTGGCCGCTAGAGGGTATGCCGTTACAATATCGGGCGGTGGGGACAACGTAGCTCTGGCCGTGTATTAATTATAGCCTTCGGGTAGTAATTAATCCCTTAAAATCATTTTTACGGTTGGAAGATTGAAAAACATAAACCTATTGAAATTTTAATTAATTTAACGGAAATTATTAATTTCATTGTGTATTATTGAGAAAGAATTATAGAAACAACTGAAGAAATTTAAAAAAAAATAGTATCCCCCAGTGGTTTCGATAAATGAATAAACATAATGCACGCTGGAATTGGACCAAAGGGTTTCCGGTGCCATCTTTAATGAGTGGATTGTTTGAGATGAACTGCATACATATTATTCTGCAGTGGCACCTAGGGGCGTCGCCAGGGCTCGAAAATAGAACCTGAAAACTTGCATCGCATCAATTCACACCTGTTTCTCGTAGAGCGTTACTAGCAAACATCTGCAATAGTCCTGACGGGAAGAACGGCGTTTGTGAATTATAACAGACGTTTCTTCCCGTATAATGATATCCGTTGCAAAGTTCTCTGGCAAATTACATTAATAATATCGTTCAGAAATAATTATGACGACTTTGTCCTTTTAACATTTTTATTAGTTTAATTGATTTTACCCGTTCTCTACAACCCTATTGATTTGGTTATTAACCGATTCGGTGTCAGAAAACTTTAACTTCTTAACATAGCAGAAAGTTAAATATTACCTGTTTAACTTTGAATACTCGAATTTGATTTTGTGCTAATTGAAATTTTGAAACTAAGGTGGAATTTAAACGCGAAGGGAATTAACTGTCTGTGCCATTCTAAAATCGTACCGCCTGTCCTAATGTTTTGGCAAGGGAGAAGCCTTCCACGGCCTGTTTAGAATGAGGCCAACAAAGGGGACTTGTTCTCTCTGCATACACTCTCTCTCTCTCTCTCTCTCTCTCTCTCTCTCTCTCTCTCTCTCTCTGTATGTATATATACATATACATATTCAGTTTCACTGAAAACGAAAAGACCTTGAAAATTCCAGAAGTTTAATTTATGAGTTGGCTTATTTCATTGAATTCAAATTTCCAATTTCTCAAATAAGTTCTATGTAAATAAGGATCATACAATTGTATGATATGTAATATATCACTTATTTCTAGTATTCCAAATATTTTTTGGGGAATAATGCGGCGGGGTTTCATTAATTTTTAGTACTGTTTGTCTTGAAGTCTTTGAAGCCGGGTCTACGCATTTACCCCGCCCCACCGGAACATCTGAGCTAATTCAGTGTACTAATTAAAACTTATGATTCAACCTATTGACCTATTTGACGTCATCATGTACAGAGGTGCTGTCCAACTATTCGCGGCATCACAACTCTCGCCGGAACTAGAACTATTCTATTCATCCGGTCCATTTGCCAATCGTTTCGTCCACCTCCAATGTTGACCCTGTCAAAGCATAAAGCGCAATCTATGTGTTTAAGGGAACTGGGAATAGTCGTATTGGTTTATCCCCGTTGTGTTTGTTCTCCCCGTTATATGTGACAAACAAATTGTTGTTTATTTACCGGCTCATAAGCTTAGAATATGTCATAAGAGTTCCGTCGCGCCATACAATTATTGCACAACGTCTTGGAATTAAACATTATTCCATCAATCTTGACAGTGCGTTTGTTTCGTCTTGTTCCGGTAAAGAGGATTTCACTACAGACAATTCTAGAAATAATGTTATTTAAGACACTTCCCTCTTTGAAGTACATTTATAATGTTTGAAGGAATTAGCGAGGTCGGTCAGTCCTTTCAATTCCCCTTCAGTGGTTTTCCAGACATTTAAATTTATCTTAGGGCTCTTGAACGGCAAAAAAAAACGCGTTTACTTTCTAGTGAAATATATATTCTCATCGTTGGCCCCCATATATATCTTTTGTCGTTTACAAATGAATGATTTAAGATTTCATTTTATTTTTTTTTTGTTTCTGCGATACGCTCACCGATGCCTGTGATTTGGCTCTCTCGAATGTTTGGCAATCCGAACGGTGCTGAGAATAGGTATTGGCTTCGAGTCTACGCTTCAGAACAGATTTATGACGTCTCGACCCTAACGGATAATTTACGGCCAGCGTACGACGGCTGGGTACTTTGGAATTTCACTCGAACGTGAAAAATATCTCAGCTAACATTCGGAATTGTGCAGAAAAACAGACAACGTTAAATACTATTTGTTTTTACAAAATCTAACTTTTGGAAATTACCAGTTCGTGAATTTCTTTCGAGCTCTTTCTCCGGTACACCGGAGAGGGTTGTACAGTAGGCCTCTTTTGAGTATTACGCAAAGAGTTGTCTAACAGATCGTCAAAATCGGATATGGCAAAACCGCCTGGCAGTCGCCTGATGCCGTTGACGACGGCTGTAAATGAGTTTATTGTGATGCTACTGACGTTGGCGAGAAGCCGTACCCTGTACAGAAATCACACGATTGATAATCTTTTTATTGCATTGGTCATGTTTATTTTGAAGCCGGGTCAGAATTTTTTTGGTGTATTTCTTTGGACAGTGTATCGATTTGGGCACTTGGCCTAGAACTCAATGGATGCTTGGGTAACACTATTATTTTCAATGTTTCAAAAGTTTTTAGTACAATGGAAGATTTGGAAAGAGTTCCTCGGTTCCGAAAGTTCTAGAAATTATTTTTCGATTCGTCATGAATAAAAATGTTTGTAAATAATCGAACGCTATTAATAGCATTCCTGAGAATTGCTTTTATACCCCGTGTTATTAACCTTTCCTTTGTCCTGCAGTTGGCGCGTTCGTACACCTATTGTTGTTCGGAGGGGGGAAAATAAATTGGATGTGAACTATTAAGAATCAGACGCAACAAACTGGGTTGATTAAATATGTCGGTTTCTATTTAAACATCGGTACAGGACGATAGCCCGCCTCCCCCGGGGGGGATTTATTTACCGGTCGTTTTTTACGTGTACACCTCGTCCGATCTGGCACGGACACTGGTGATAATAAATTGTCGGGGAATACACTACCCGCCGACAGAGAGAAACAGGTAGGGAGAAAGGGGTTGAGGGGCCCTTAATGCGTTTATTGGCGTACTGTTATATTGGCAAAGAGGCCGCTGGGGCGGTCGTCGCCTTTGCATTCAAATAAACACGACTAACGAAGTGAGTAACGAGCACTGACACGTCCGGGTCAGTATGCTGGTTCGATTCCAGATTTTATTATTCGTTTATTGACTCTAGGCCCGATAGTGTTTGGCGAATGCGATAGGAATTCCCTTATTGCCGCTTGACGTCATACGCCCGAGCGCCCTCAACTGTTTCGGTGTTTTGATTCCTGATATCAGAAAAACGCTCTTAACGTTCTTAAAGCATTAAACGAGATACAAGTTAGGTGGGCACCCAAGGTTCTGACCCTATACGAAATCGGTTTTGCTTCTGTCCACAGCCAGTAACATTCTGTTCGTAGCACAGGATGCTCCGGAGCTTCACAAACACGGTGACAGAATGCTACTGACAATGGTGAGATTTTGAAAGAGCACCGGAGACGAATGTTGTTACCGGTTCGATTCCAGGTTGTGGTAAAAGCAGTGCGACTGGTTAGTCCAAACGGCGCGTATACGATTTTGTGTCAATCAAAATTGACAACTATTTACAAAATTACCTAATAAAATTAAAATAATAGTATACAGGCAAGTTATGTTCGGAAAAAATTAAACATACAATGTTGTATTTCAGTTATTAAGTTTGTTTGTGTTCGTGGCCTTCGTACCACGCATATTTTTATTGCTTGATAAAGTTTTGTCAGCTACAATTTTTTACCTTAAAAAAATATTTATAATATTACCGATCGTAGCATTGAGTCGCCTTGGGCTATCCTTTTACATTCAGAATACGGCGCGGTTTAAACTTAGCCAAAAACCCCCGTGTTTTCTTTCGCGTGGGATCCGGCTCTGCCCAGTGTTATCCTCTGTTAATATTTGAACTTCCTAAAAGCCTAGTTTATTTTGGCCCTCGCTTCGGGCCAAATGGAGAACGGACATTGTCACTTTCAACCGCCGCTTAACGTTTGTGTGCATCGTTAGGTATTCTTGGTTTCCCGTCTGAAGAAAAGTTTTTTTTTATTATCAATAGATGCTATAAAAATGTTTATCATCAATAGATCAATCAATAGATACTTAGTTAGTAATTAAGTAATTAATTCGTTGCAATTTTCACTATCTGCTGTTAGAAATACATTGAAGTTCTGTTATAGTGTTTATTTATTTAAACAATAGCTCGGAAAATCAATATATTCTAAAGGAATTCGGTCAATTCTGCTTGGCATGAACTCTCTAAACGGTTTCAGGATTGGAAAAACCCTCGATCCAAATCATAAACCGGGATTGATCTGGACCGATAAAATACTGGTTAGCTGTTTACTGTTCTATTATGTTATTTCAGCCAATCGACTTCCGTAAATAAATTTCTGTATAACCCAATTCCTGTTATATCGGCTGAACTCCAGATTGTAAAAGCGAGGGTAGATATGAAACAATATGATATATAGTTCATTGCATTTGATATGGATTTCATTTTGTACGTAAAAAATAAATAAGCTCGAGCGCATTAGTGAAAATCGTTATTAAATCGCGGGCATATTAAGTACTACCCCCGTGACAACGTGATGATACACTTTGGGCAGACTCACAGTGTTATAGTCGTAAATTTAAATAATAACTAACGACTCGAATACTGTTTATATCCCTCTCCTATTTTAATTTACCCTCTACTTTGTTCGTCATTACTCTTTTAGCACTGACACAATGCCAAATGGCCAAACCCGTTTGTGCATAGAATGCTCTCGGCTCTTATGCTGATATATTTTTAATGGCTATATTTATAAAACTGGAACATATATGAAACGAAAGAGCTGTACTCGTCTGTCCCCCGTGCTTTCCGTGTGGAGCCACAGGGCCACAGGAAATATCGACTCATCTTGTGCCCGAGGCAATATGGCGGAGAGTATTAAGACCGGGCGAAGATCCTGGTCGAGAATATATTTCCCCTGATCCCTTTTATGGGCAGCCGCGCTTCGTCTGTTATTCGATATTAAAAAATTCCTACCGTAAATTACAGTCGGGTTAAGTATTTTCAAATCTACAGTATAGCCAGGAATATCAGTGATGATGCGAGGCTCATCAACGGGCTGTTGCTAGATTAGTTTTATCATTTTAAAAGAACGTCATAAAATATGTAATTAAAGTGACTTATCTTCTAATAAATCTTTAAAAATTAATCTTTTATTATCGTATTAATTTCATTATCTACACGGAAATTTAAACACGTATCAGTGATTTTTCAACTTGTTTGTTTCGTCGAAATTTTCCCATAGAATCTAAATATAATGGGAACTCCGACGCCTGTGTTTACCTCGGGTCCCCCGCGTGCACCGCCATATCACACTACGTAAAAGCCCGTGCGTTATTTATTGTTTAATGGGTTTTCGCTCCGTCTCGAATATATCGTCGGGATTTTTACATATGTGTAGAGAAGATTATGGACCAATAATATCGATGGCAGTAGTTTCATAAAAGTGGTTAATTTTAGTTTTACTTTCACTCGATAAAGGAATTTCTATGAATTCTGTTTAATGGTAGAAATAGGCCTAAATCTAGAGTAATGGGGGTTGAAAAATTAGAATGCGAGAAATACTTTTAAAAAAGTGACAAAATGTTTGCAGACGTTCCCGATAAATATGCCGTAACGTAATTGAGCAATTTAGAACTAGAAGGATTATAAGGAATTCCGGGCGCTTTAACGGATTGGGAATACGTCGGAACGAAGGAATTGGCGGAGGATGGTGTGAAAAAGTCTCCAGGAAGAAGTGGGGCAGGGGCGGTGTCCTGAGCCAAGAAAGAGGGCCGGGCCGGGTTTTGGCTAGCGGAGCTCGGGCGGGCCCCGTTTGCAGTCTAATCATTGTGACGGGTCGGGAACGTTTGCTCGGCCGCGCTCTCCCCCACCAACCCCCCACCCAAACACCACACTCTGCCCATCTCCCTAACCATACCGATCATACCCGATCCCCCGGAAGGGTTTTGCTCCCGGTCCGGAAGCAGTGTCGCTTTTCCGGCTGCGATTCGCGGCCGGCCGGGGCGGCCCGCCCGACGATTCTAGGCGCCCGAATAGACTCGAGGCGCGGAGGCCGCGGTCTCGGTATTTGGCCCGGGCCTCGGTCTGGCCACCGTCCAACCTCTATTTTCGTCCTCCCGAACTTTTAAATCGCCGGTACGGAAACCGATACCGGTTCGGGAAAAACCGGCCCCGCGTAGCCGCGAGATCCTCCCGAGACCCGTCCGCCCGCCCGTAACGCGATTCCGATACCGCTTCCGACCGAAACGAACGAGTGTCCGAAATGGGTTTGATGCTGTCGGTGCTAGTGTTCAGTGTGGGTGTCATCGAGGCGTTGTCCTGCGTGGAGCACTTTCGCCGCGGGTACATCCCCCTCCGGACCGTCAAGAGAGCGCCGCCCCACCACTCGCCCACCGCCACCCCTCCACCCCTACTCGTCCCTGACGTCGGTGGAGCCGGCCCCTCCGGTTCTCGAAATAGCCAGCCCGCCCGTCTAGAGAGCGACGAGGAAATCTGCACCGAACTAGAGGATATAGATAGTAATCGGCTTCCCGAACCCGATTCCGACGACCGTTTCCGTCCGATCCCTCGACCCGACGATGAAGGTCGGAGCGGCGGAGAATGCGGCCCCGCGGAATGGACGGTGGAGGAACACGTAACCGCCGAGGAGAACTTAGATACCGTAATAAATGAAACCTCGGAGGAGATATCTTTTCCGGAAGCGGTTCCGGAAGAAACTGTCTATCACGAACATCGAACGGATATCGGGGAATCGTCCGATTCCTATATTATTAAACCGACCGAAGATGTAGAGGAAAGATTAATTTCGGATACGGTCGAAGAGACTAAGGGCGATTCCGCAGAGAAAATATGCGACGATACTTTACAGCCTTCAGCGCCCACAAAAATTGAGGAATCGAAAACCGAAGTCGAGGATATAATAAAAGGAGGGGAGCCCGCCAAGCCGATAGAGAGCGAAGCCGATGTCAAATTTTTCAAATGTTTCCAGAAACAGATATCGAGTTCTGATTTCGAGTTGGTCGACACTCCGACGATGTCCCCGGTCGAGCGGGAACCCGCGGTCCCAGTGGGAAGTCAGATAGAACAGGGGGAACCGGAAGAGGCCGATGTAAAATTTTTCAAATGCTTTCAAAAACAAGTTTCCGAACAGGGGTCGGATTTCGAGCCGAGTGAACAGATGATCGCCGAAGAGCTTGGCGAAGAGGAAAGAGAGGGTGGAGAGAGTCCTTTAAAAGAAATCTTGCCTAGGACCTCTACCGACGAAGAAACGAGCGAATCTTTAACGGAGGTTCACTCCGCGTCAATTAGCGATCGAGAACTACCCGGTGTTCAAGAGTCCAGTATCGAACAGGAGTCCAGTATCGACATAATCGATAGCCAAACGCATGATTCCGAGCTTTTAAAAGATAATGTTACCGTTGAAACTGACGGTTTGCATTTAGAACATATTCGCGCAGAAGCGACTATAGCCGCGGAAGAACTTATCAGTAAAGGTGTCGCTGATTTGATACGGACGGAACTTGACGTCGTATTGAACAAAGAACAAGAAATAATTGCCGAGAGTTCGGATACAAGCGCGAAGCGTCAGGATATTGGAGATTCGGTCTTGGAAGGAGATTATAAAATCGAAAGCGTTAGTGCGATCGAACCGGTTAGGGAAACAATCGCTTCGATTGAGGAAGACTTAGTGGAGAAAGCCGAAATAGAAAGCAAGGCCGACATTATCTCCGCTCGAGAGACTGCCATTGAAGATAATTTGACAGAGAGGACTATTTCCGAACCGCTAGACAATAGAGCCGTTGACATTTCGCCCTTCCTTGAGACCCTCCACCGTGAGGAAGTCATTACAGAACTCGTCGCAGAGACATCGGCAGAAACTGATGGAAACCGAGAGAAGAAAACTGAACTCGGTGTACAAGAAATGAGTGCGGCGGAAGAAGAATTACTAATCCAAGAAACATCCTCGGAGGAGCCTGCGGATATCGACCTGAATAAAAGACAAGTCCGTATTGAGAACGTAGAAGACAACGAACATAAAGCCGACGACGATACGAAAAACACGACCGCTCTACCTGTGAAAGAAGTCATACCAATCTCGGGTGAAGTACTTGAAGAGGAAGAACCAGAATTAGTCGAAGAAACACCAGTCCAATGTGACAACAACCTATCTACAGTGGCTGAACACGAAACCGTAAAAGATATTGTCAAAATTGAACCGGTCATTATAGCAACCAAAGAAGAAATATTTGGTGATATAAATGGAAAACAAAATGAGGAAGAAGGAGGAATACCGGTCGTCTCCGATATTACCGGGAAAACAGACAAGGAGGACGTAAAAACATCTATAACAGTTACAAAGACGACAGTATTACCGGGAATAGAAGATGTCGGCGGCGAGGAAGAGTTTGAGGAAGAAGAAGTGGAGGAGGAGGAGGAGGAAGAGAACGAAATAATTAAGGAACAGGCGGCTGTCGTCGAAACGTCTATTCCTAAAGAAATCATCAAGGCAAAACTAGTTCCAGGGAAAGTGGAAGAAGTCGAGGAAGGAACAGAAGAAGAAGAAAAAGTAGAAGTTGAAGGAGTTGTGCCAGAAAAATTGGAGGATAGTAAGAAACAAACAGGCGCTGAGAACAAAGTTACAGGAGTCACAACCACAATAACCGTAATCAAATCAGTCTTACCCGGAATTGAGGCGATATACCGTGAAAAAGAGGAAGTAGACGAGGAGGAGGAGGAGGAGGAAGAGGAAGAGGAGGAGGAGGAAGAAGAAGAGGTTGAACCAGTAAAAACTGAGACCACAAAGATACAGGAAGCCACAGCCGCAAAGACGCCTGTAACAAAAACGATAGTTCCGCCCAGAAAAGAGGAAACTTACAGCGAAGAAGAGGAAGAAGAGGAGGAGGAGGAGGAAGAAGAGGAGGTGGAGGAAGAGGAGAACGAAAAAGGAACCGTCCCAGTAAAAACAGCGACAACGGGGGCCAAACTCGTACAACCGACAGTTGTGAAATTAGCCGACGACCGCGGTAAACCGGATCCGAACGTTGTATACTTGAGCTCCTCATTAGAGGAGGAGGAGGGTTACGAGAGCGAGGAAACACAGGCCGCCCAGAGGACGGACCCTTCTCCAGACAAGGCTTTCTGGGTAAGGGCCCACCGACATGACGACTGACAACACACAGCATATAATACTGAAAACCCTTTTCAGACACTCAGACCCCCACACCTTACATTGAACGCGACCGGTTGATGGGTTTTTGCCAGTGAGAGAAAACAAGATATGAAATGATTTGCTGTTTAGTGTGCACTATGTCAAATAGTAGTGGCTCTTGTTTGGTGTTTGGTTTTATTTTTTTCTTAATTTCATTATTACACCTTTAATTCATCCCAATTTCTCCCCCCGATCTTCTGCAGAGTTATTCTACTCTCATCGTACTAATGTCATAGTACGCTTTGTTTTCTGTTTCGTTGTTTTTTCTTGGAAATGAATAGCTGTTAGTAAAATAATTATAATAACAGTGAATTGTGAGCTACATTGTTCGAGCTAACAAAATAAAAAGGTTATTCAACTATTGTGTCT
Organism: Lethocerus indicus; assembly: GCA_019843655.1. NCBI lineage: Eukaryota > Metazoa > Arthropoda > Insecta > Hemiptera > Belostomatidae > Lethocerus > Lethocerus indicus. The sequence goes on along the minus strand of JACDQD010000103.1, from coordinate 8,672,452 downwards.
GCATATTTTCTGTTTATGGGAACTCCGAAAAAAAAATACTTCGATTAAACGATATTTTTTGGGAGATGAAAACAAGTAGAACACTTCCTAATAATATCTATACCCAATAGACGCCCGTAACTTTAGTATTCTAGTGAATTATTAAAATGAGTTTGATTCATGAACTTATTTATGCATGTTCAAATGGAGTGAAACTATTGTCATTATTACTGTATGAATTATTTTATATATTATAATTTGATTAGACCATTTAGGGTAATAATTGTGATAATGTATTTCTTCTTAAATATTCACTATATTCTATGCAATGTGTATATATTATTGGTCATTTTAGATTCTGTACTGAATATTTTTTTATGTGCCATAAATCGTATAAGAACATTTTAAAAAATTCTTCGTTTACTATCGATAAGAGAAGGTTGAGTTTTCGTTCTTTCGATTGAAATGAAATGAGAATTGAAAAATAATAAGTTATGAGAATTTATTGTCCCCTGGTCGAAATCGCGAGCCGAGTTATCCAATTGATCAGTATTTGTTAAATGGAAATTTTCCAGTTATTTCGTTTGGGAGGAGGACGGAAATTAATTTACGGTCGGTGGTGAATAGTGACGCGTGAGGGGAGGGTAAATTTATTAAAGACCTTCAATAGAAGATACCGAGGGTCAATGTTCTCGGCTGATGTCTCAAGGCCTGTGCCGGCATCGCTTTAACTTTCGGTTTTACTACATTGATTGGCGACTTATCGAGGTCATTTTTGATGCAGAAATTTCAATACACGACCTATTCTTCGAGTTTAACTTGTACAAAATAACTGTGTTAAAGTTTATAATTGCGGAGATTACCGCAGTAGGTCATACACTTTAGAAATGAATTTATTTATTTGGATATTGACAACAACCTCTCCAATTGAGATTGAGTTCTCATTAACTGAACTGATCAGATACCGGAAGTGTTTTATTTCCACCTAAAAGAAAGTATCCGACTTTATATGACAGTTATATATAACCACGTCACCTCAACATTATCGTAGAATCATTTGTCAATTTGTTGCCGCTGTAATAAATTTACAGGTGTAAATGGTTTTCAACTGAAATTTTCTCCAGTACGTACTACAAACAAATCTTAATATTAATAATATAGAGGAAGATAGTTAATTTCGTACTTATCTTTTAATGCTAAACCGGCGCTTATATCATTGTCTATTGCCGTTGGTTATAGGAAGTGTTAAATAAAAATGACATTATGTAGACTGAAAAACTGTATCTTTATAGAGTTTTCCGCTTAATGTCCCTACGTTATGGGGTTCTAAGTTTTATTATTATACCTTGACTGATAATACCGATAGATATTTCATGGTTATCTTTATCGTTTTTCTCTCTTATCTCGCCGGCGGAGTATTTCCCCATTGAAGATAAGAAAATTTAGTCCGGGCCGCCATAAATCTGAAACGGCGCTGTATCTGAAGTCGTTGAACCTTCTTCGAATCTCCGAGACTGTCTCAAATAGCGTCAAGTCGGTGTTTTGCTAAGCTCGCGTTCTAACCAGTTCGGAGAAGATATTGGAATTGGAGTGTGGAGAAAAGAAAAATTCGAAAAGAGAGAAAAATCTATATATTGATTTATGTCTAATGAAGATCCAAGCGAGCTCATTTAGTTTAATCAGTCGAAATTTATAACTGACGAAAGTTGGACCTCAACTAAATAATTTCCTATATTTTAGTCTCTCCTTAAGAAAAGCAGTTATTGGAAAAACGAAAATACGTTATTGGAAATCAGAATAAACTCAATAATGTTTCACATTATACCAACTGTTCGGTACAACAGAACATCGATTTCATAGTGATAATCAATCAATAACCAGGCGTTTGGCAGGTGTCGATACATCGGCATTAGCTAGATTTTAGATATACCGAAACCGGGTACTGGAATTGGCTGCGAACTCGAATCGAACAGGCAGCATGTAAAGCCCGATAGAGTCTAATGTCAATACGGGAAAATTAGTCGCCCGCTCCTGTAAAAGCTTTTCAATCGCGAATTTACAATTGCAAGGGCGGAATTTTGCAGGTCGGACTGGGATAACATGAAAGCGTCAATTTCCTCATTGCGTCACCTGCGAAATCCAACCCCCTCCGCCCCGTCAACCGTATTGCTTTCTATTCATCATTCACCGACGAATATTCTGTTATACCTTCGGCTTCTTTCATATCTAGGAGCCGTTCTGGCTTCACTTCACGCGGCGGTCGAGCGCCGGGAGGAGATTTCTAGGTCAAACTGTCTCGAATTCAATTCCGTATCATGATAACGAACTTTTTAGGCCTGAAAGAGGCGAAGACATTGAGAACTGTGAGCGGTCGTCCTAATTAGCGGTGATATCTTAGAGAAGCTTAAAAGGTTTCTACAATTTCTGTCGGCCCTTGTTTTAAAGTTGCGTAAGCGGATCTCTGCTTCTCTTTAAAATCGGCCCAACTTTACGAATTAATTTAATTTATTCTAAACTCGATATCCCTTCATCCCCTTAACTTTTCTTGCTCATCTATTTAGAAATTTATATATATGCCTTCCTCGGCATTAGGCTTAAGTATAGGCATGTTGAATACAGTCAACGTCTTAACATCAGTATGGGTTCTCAGTTTTGATGCGAAGAAATCAACTTATTTATCGACTTAATAGATTGGAATAGGTGACAGGAATACCATCAGTATCACTCTGCATGGTATCATACACCTGAATGTCTTTTGGAAATTTGAAAAGCTCTCGATCCAAATCGTAGATCGGAATTCATCCTTGAAAAACATTCATTTTACGAAAGCCTCTTCATTAGATGGAATTATTTATTGGCTCAATATCTGTTTATTTATACAACGGTTATCGGCATACAGGCACTCTCGGAACTGATGGAAACGGTTAAACCTAAGGGTTTTGATTCAACCGATGACTGATGTATTTGAGAATTACACTCATTCTGTATTTATTTATTGAATCAATAGCTTGGCATGTGCGGTGGGTATTTCCTCAGTACCGTCTGACATCAAACACTTGAGTGACCTCTCGAGAATTGTGAGCGCTCTAGATGGTTTCAGGAGTAGTAGAACCATCGATCCTAACATTTAATCGGGATGAGCTGAACCAGTCGGGCATATTTTTGAGCACAATTCTACTGAAATTTCCATCATACTCTTCCTTAATTTCGGTTCCTTTTAGGTATTCCTTCAGATTCATTCAAGATAAGAAAAGTACCATGTATGTAGTACATGCGGAGTAGTATACACAGTTGTGCGAAATACAACGAAAGTGGTGTTAAGTAACTAAAGATAATACCATTATAATTACTGGTTAGTGACGTGAATTTTATTATGAGTGAATTGATGAACTCCAAAGTATCAGTATTCCGTCTCACGTTTCTCCCCATCAAGTGAACCAAAAAATCAACCATGAAAGTACTGGGAATTTCCTCCATTAATTGATTTCTTTCCCAAAGTTCTTTGTAGCTGTTGGGTAAGGTGTTACCTTTTCAAATGCGCATTTAACCTCGGCGATTGAGTCGTTAATTAAAACTCCGCCAATTACTCACTCGAATCGGTCCATTCGTACGCGGAACAACATAACTTATTCTGGAACCGCTGTGTTATTAATTACCGAGTGACGTGACCTAGAAACGGCGGCTGCCAACGGATCTGCATTCATTTGGTGAAGAAGAAGAAGAAGAAGAAGAAGGTCTGCGGGACAGGCGGAGTTATCTAGTCAGCTGGCCGCGGTGACTGTGTCCAGGACGTTTTAATCACCCCGTTGGTTTCGGCCCTATCTAAATATACTTTCGGATCGCCATTCATCAGACCGGTCATTCAGAATGGCTCTGGAATCTTATAACGTCTTCGGTGGACTAGTGATTTTATTAAAGAATTTAATTCAATAAAATCTTCCATGACAGCGTATACTGGAAATGTACTTCTATCGGATCGGCGAAATCATTTAGAGACGGAAAAATGCTATAAGTGGTTTGGATTTATGGCATAATATAGTTATTTATCTACGGGATATAACATCCCGTCAACAATGTTTTTACACTACTACATCTGCCTCCTTCTTGGTTATAACCTCGGTTTGAGTGTGGATCCGAGTTTATATTTCTAGTTTTTTTTCGTTCTTCTAATGCTTCTTGAATGTTAGTACGTGTCCATAAAAAACTCGGTATCCTAAGTAATATTTTTTGAAGAGTTATTGGATGTTGCATTGACAATATTCTTATATTTCCGGCTACCTCTATTGTTCCTATTTGGCTCGTATATCTAGATCACTTCCAATTACGATTTTATCTGCTAATGCGCCTGGAGAAAAATTTCGTACAAAAAATCCGTTTCCAGAGATGCGAGTTAAATTTTAAACAAATCCGTACCCTCGATGTTCAGGCTAAACCTAGTTTCTGTGTAAACCTATTTTGGTGCACTTTGGGGAGAAATAATATTGTACGCTAGATATTCATATCCCTTCATATGCTGAGTTTACGTGTGCGTTGTGCACGTGTTGGTTGATAATTCGGTATATTTGAGACCGTGTGTGGGAAAGACCGGGATCGGGGCGATGCCATCCGATAAACTTTAAACTTTATATTTTTAGCGGAGCGCCTACCGAAATAACCGGGCGGCGGCCGGGCCCGGTTTTTCTGACAGATCAAATGGTTCATTCCTCTCGGCTTGTTTAACGCCCGTTTTTCACTTTCCTCGATTCCAGAGATAGAGAGAGAGAGAGAGAGCGAGAGGAGGGCTCTTTTTCGGGAATGTTCCCTGTCTTCTTGAGCGGACTAATTAGTCAGTCGTCCCACACGGGAAAATTTATACCAACGGGTATAAATTAGTTCCGGCTCTTCGAAGGGATGAGCCTCCTTCCCGACGAGTCCCCTGTCCGCTGAGCCGTTAAGCGTTTACCGCCTTTCAATTTATCGCCTAATTTACCAGCGCTTTAGGGCCAAACCTCGCTCTGAACACTTTGAAACCGATCGGACATAAGTTCTTCATGAAGTAACAAAACTTCTCACCTTCGTATAGAAGACTTTTTCCCCCAGACATCCTCCTGTGCCGAGAGACGTAAAATTGGGGCTCAAGCCCGTCAATGAGTTGGTAATAATTGCTATATAATGCAAACAAAATATGTATACAATTATTGCAAACCATATCGGACAATTTAGATTTTAAAAAGTTCATAGTATATCACAGGCTTGAAGAAAGAAACAGTAAAATAATGTTCAGATGTAACCGGCTGATTTTATGGTGAGTTATTAAAAATCGCAAGCTGTTAAATTGCGTATTGGTAAAATATCACTGACGACCAGTATACACGTAGAGTTGAAACGGTTTCAAAAATTTAAACTTGCTCCAAGTTTAATGCCTCCTCTACGCTCACACAGTGAGACTCTCAAAAACATTCTCAGTCTTTTCGACGACCTATTTTTATTCTATGAAACGCGACCCATATTTCAGTCCCATTTGTGGGGCGTTTTTTTTAGGGGGGGGGGATAGGTAGGTCTCGAATTAGCTGGTGTAAAATAAAAAGTCGTGGCCGAAGGGACGGGTGAATGTGGGAAAAAATTGGGCAACTAATTACAAACTCAAACAGCGCATTTAATATTGAATGATTTGCGAGGGCAATTTCTATCTTAATTTCTTATATATTTAACCGTATATTTTTTATTACTCCTCTCAATAGCCCAGGGGATTCGTGCAGTTATATATCGACTCAATGATGAGAATACCTGATTAGAATACGCCGGACGTCATAAACTAAATAAAATGTCTTTTAGGAGTGGACTGAGAAACCCTTGTACGTCGGACTGAAAAAACATCATATTCATGAGCGCTATTCCTCCCAATTTTCTTCATCCGCTTATCTCATCCTGTGAAGAGTTTTTCGCGATGTCGTGTACTGTTCTTTCTTGTATGCAGGGGAAACTTTTTAAACCACTGTGACTCGTTTGCAGAATTAAAAAAACGTGTTCCGCATGAAACGGACGAGCCTAAAAATGGGCCGAAACACGGTTTGACAGGATGAAATTCTAGAAACGAAAACAACAAGGGCGTAAAGTGTCGCTTCGACCGTAAAGCTGTCGTTCGCCTGCAGCGCGAAATATTTCGCCCGCCGGGCGCTTAGGGCGGGAATGTATCCAACTGTGACCGCCCCCCTTCACCCAATCCGACAGCGTACTATTTATACTTAAAGGACTTCACTTGTTCAATCCCGAATCGATATCCGCCCCCGAAATAATGGAATATTCCTGTTCGGCTAATTGCTGCAATTGATAACGCCGTGTTTTCAGAGGGTACAAGCGCCGGGACCGCATTAGTCTGTCGCGTTTAACGATAACTCGAGTAGAGAATAATCCACCGGCCTACCAATCGGTAGTATGATACTAATTTGCATTTGGATTATTTAAGTGGCCTGGAGATTGTATATGCTGTTTCACTATCAGTTGCATTTTATTTAATAATTGTAATTTCTAATGCTAAGGAATCATTGACGAAAGCCTTCATGAGTCTACTAAACAAAAATCTAGTTTTGACTAATTAAGTTACAAGTTTGGACAAAATTGTCACATTTGTATATTTGGACTCGATAGATGAGAATTCGCCTTTTAAACAGGTACTTGAACGTGTTAAAAATGCACTCAATCACGTCCCAATAATGAGTAACCACTGATCCTATAAATCACACCCCCAGGTAATATTTTATATTCACCATATTTTGCATTATTAATTCTATATATTTCCCCCTTCCCTACATGTTTTAAATGCATTTAACGGTTATTAGGGTATTAATTTATACGGATTCTAGGTAACCTGAATTTGCGGAAATTGAATAATTTAGTACTATTAAAATGTAATCACGAAACCTTTTATCATAAATTATGCATCAGTTTCCCAGTTCTGTATATAACATTCAAATAGCTGAGTTGGATGCTGGTTAAACTTTTCAAATACAGAACAAGAGATATTCATGTAACATTGTATGTGAATTGATTTATTGTGACGCGTTTGTATTATAAAATAGAAACACCGTTTTGAAACGTTCGTCACTTTTGGTCGATCAAACTGTTCGTCCCTTCAATTAGCTTGATTCCTGACCCAGATACACAAGTCGGAGACAATAAATTTTGCGATAATTCATCAGTCGAGAAAGCATAATTTACGATCGAAATCCGAAATTAGGCGAATTAATGGTAGAAGTTTTCTGCCTCTTCTGACCGTGCCATCAAAATTCGTAGGACACTCTCTTTTAAAGTGATTCTTTAGATACTTGTTTTTCGTTTTGGAATAATTGAAATTCATTTCTACTAATTACTCATTTTATACAATATTGTCCTTACTATATTCTCAGCAGGATACTTTAATCAAACTTTAATGTGATACACTAAAATCTAGATTTTAAAAATTTTAATTTAGAATGTCAAGCGCTTCGATGGGAAGTATCGCAACTGAATCGTGTGTTGAAAGTAGAAATGAAACGACTATTTCGAACAAACCCCGGGGCGGGAAAACCTCGACCGGTGAAAATGCCTGGGAAATCTCCGTTTCGTTTTCCCTTTTCAGTGTTGTCACTCGGGTTTGACTCGGGGTTTTGGGTGGAGTGCGGGCTGAGGGGGCCCGCAGAGTCCCCTTGACAGGTACAATACTACATTCAGATAACTCCGGATAAGTCGTTCAGTTCAAAACTTGGTCCGTCGCTAAACAAGGTATTGTTTACGGCCGGCCCCTACCTTCTGGTAAACTTCTTATCAGCACGGTATAAAGTATAAAGTTGACGAAAGCTCGCCTGCATTCTGACCACAAGATTACCTTTACAGAATTGGGTCATATATTGAGCGCCGTTGCTGTATTACCCTCTATTTTGAAATCCTATTGTATTTACCTTTTCAGACATTCGATATTACATACATTAAATACAGGAATATTTCTGTTCATTTTGAACAGAATTATTAACAAAACTCATCTATCTTTTGGTGCCATTAAATGTAAATATGTAAATTCCTCTGGTTTAAACCAGTCATGAACAACTTTTCTTTATTTAGTTAGGAGCTTACGAATTGGACCACCTCGTATATCATCTAATTATTTAATAATTACCCATTAATTATTTGTTCCCGTGAGACATAAGTGAATTCGATTGGGAGCTGTAATGTGTGGTGTTCGTATCGATCTGCCGAAGATGCCGGGCTCCTGCTGATGACGCCTTTCGTTGATACCAATCCGACCTATAAATAGTGTCCAGGAATAGAAATGGAAGGAACACGCTTGGTCTACGTCATTCCTAGTTTTTTCAAATATGTGCCGGTTCAGATTCTACAATTTGAACTAGGCTGTTGGGCTCTTTCAAATCGAGGAGATATTAGTTATTCATTTTGTGAATTCATTCGGTCGTGGGTTATTACATATCCCTTGAGCTTGCGCTCAATTTGAGAATGTAGCTAAATTAAGGATTTGTTTTATTTTACGATTTCGTCCGGAAAATGTAATTTTCAACCCTATTTTTCAACTGTTAAAAGATTGATCATCTGAAAGCGTTTCAGAGCGTTCTCGGTCTTAAAATACACTCAGTAACATTCTTCTGTATTCAAATCGCCTCCCTATTTCCGATTACGCGATTAGATGGGTTTAATGGTATAACGCATTAGAGCTGTAAAAACTCTCACACTTTCTCCGGGGATGATTTTTCCACAGCAATTAGAGCGATAACATGTACAATGACAATCGTCGTCAGTTCATTTGAATATTTAAATTAACTGTGCATTTTACTTTCACTCATCAATAAGACAAAGGCTGCACATCATTTTGTCTTATTCGCTGAAAGTACTAACTGTCATTAGTTTTTAATGACTCTAATGCCAGTTTTCGGCCAGAATTTCGGAAATTCTAATTATAAATACGTACTGAATGAAACTATATAGTAGTGTGATAGATTCTGATATCTGACCACAACCCCGCGGGAATTTCAACGTCGAATTTATAACACATTTATTAAGAACAAATAATGTGGAGAATTTGCCGATAATTTAATGCTAGAAGATGCTTGAGAGCTATGCCACACGATACCTTCAAGATATCTTCGTATTAGGCGCCTGCGCTGCGGGTGCGCACGCGTCAGAGTATCTTAAAGAATTATTGTGTCATTATCGTTAATTCTTAATCTTAATTCGGCCGAATAAAAGAATATATTACCAACTGACAATTTCAGTCGAATTTCGAACGAAGTTCAGGAAATTATATTACACTCCTACAATAATGAGATCCATGAATATTATAGTGTGCGATCTCAGTCTCAGTGAATCGATTAAAAGGAATCCCTATTTCGCGCTGAAGCACAAGTCTAATTCTATTTTTTGATTTCTATTTCCAATGCTTAATTCTCCTGAATCCGAGAAAGTGTGGAGGAGTGGGCCTGGGCTGGGCGCGGTTGTTAACAACTCGCGGTGTTCATTTCGTTTTCGACTGAAGCGTTTCGTCGGTCATAAAACTTTCTTCCGAGTAGGTTGAATACGAATTTATTATTATTATTGGGTACAGCGAGCCAAATTAAATATAATGCGACCCAAAAGACCTTCTGACACGATTATGAATTAGCGAATTAAACGTTGGGCGGGGTCGAACTGTAAAAATAGAATTTTTGTGAATGGAGGTGACCCTCCGAACACTTGTTCAGTTCGCAATTTATAAATAAGTTATGGTAAAAAGCCGAAGCCTTCGACCCTATTGTTCCCGCGGCCTTAAGCGATGCGTCTTTCTTCTATTTATATTTGTTTCATATATTTGTCTATTTATATATCACTTTCTAATACTGGGTTGAGTACGCAACCCGGTACAGCGGGCGCTACCCTTCTCCTTTTCGGAGACCACGCCAAAAACTTGCCAGCGAATATCTGACGTAATTTACCGACAAAATTTATAGAGCGTAAAATTATTTGAAATATAAGCAAATAAGCGAATTTGTAATCTATTAATTTTTCTGAGTCTCCCAAGTGATATAATATACGCACCTGTATATGTTCGTTCCTTTGAAAAATTTGGACAATGTAGAGGGAAGGGGGGATTTAAACCTCGATTATTAAAGGAAACAAATTAAAAAATGTAACCGACCTGATAGTCGTATCCGCCAGAATTGGTGTTTTTTCCGGTCTCACTTCACTTCATAGTTCAGAACTACATCGAGTAACTGACTTCGTACCACTGACCGCGACTGTGGAGGCGGTGCCGCTACTGAGGAGGGCGGAGCGCCAAGACCGGTACGGGAATATACCCAACCGGCGAGATAGGCCAGGAATAGCTTCGTCGCGCTCCACATTCAATAAATATATGGGACTGCGAATTTTCGCTTGATTAATTTCGCCTTCGATCGGTTTCGAAACGTTTCAAATATTCCTAGGATTTATGGCCAAATCGCTTAGATTTCCTCCAATTTGTTGGCGACATTATTTTTTTATGGGGACGCAAGTCTGAACTCCGCACTTTCGTCAGAGGGAGGGCGGCGAAGGCTCCCAATAATAAGCAATTTATAAGGGCCGGAATTCGAGACGGGGCAAGTCGAGTTTAATTGTCTGAGTTGTCTGTCAGGTGTGGATAAGCCTCCCCCCGGAGGCACCTCGACAAGTTAATCAGGGGACCGAAGACCCACTCCCCCGCCTACAGCCCACCTTATAAAATGACGCGGTCTCCATAGTTTAAATTGTTTTTGCATAATAAACACTGCCTATTGTCGAATTGTTTCATTCTGGAACGTTCTGGCTGGAGGTGTTTACCGAGGATTCAGTATATTCAATATTATGATAATGATAATGATGCGGTTTTAATTATTTGATCATTAGCATGTTCCAGTCTATTTACAGTTCGATCAACTCCGTTCTGATTGCACTGTCAGTGATATTTCCATTTTTAATTTTCAACCGAAACAACCCACCGTCCGACGTAATTATGCTAATGCAATGAAAATAATAACCTGTCACGTTCCACCCGGCTGTATTCATAAGCGACATGAAAGCGCTAGATATGTATTCATCTCTTTCAAAGCGGGATGGCTAAAAAATCCGGAACTGGTTGGTTGGCTAGTCATAAGGGGGAGATTTCCGCCACTCGTACTTTGCTGCGTGGTCCAAATCTTTTGCTCATGTCCTTGCTTCAATTCCTCGCCAAAAATCTTCAGACATTCCTCGCATCTTAAATACGTTAGTTTAAGGTATAGCGTCCGAGTCTAGGATTAAAACAAAACCAAAAATTCCGTACCGATTCTCTAATTTACTATTAATTATTTTAATTATTACATCTACTGTTCCAATTACAAACTTTTTAGGATACACATATTTTTAAAATAACTCCAACGCTTATGATATTAAATTATTTACTAAGGTAATTAAAAGCAATAATGTGTCCTTTACAGCGTGTGGGTATTGTCACGACGCTTTTATAAGATTGAAGTCATACACTATCCTTGTATATAGGCTTGTTTTCCGCTTTAGTTTTGCTAAAGCAAGGCGGAAAAGAGAAGCGACAGCCGGAAAAAACACGAAGAACGACGTGTCGTGAAAATGCACTCGATGGTATTAAATTTGAACACAAGAGTACAGTACTATAAAAAAGTAAAAGAACTGCGGGTCCAATTTTACGAACCGAGAAGGTTTGAGCTCAAACGGAGGCGTGGACTCTCCTGCCTTCGGCACTTTTATCTGTCACTTGCATTGGCCTTTCGACTCCGCATATAAAACTGAGCCAGACGTTATTAGTCCCGGTGTTATTGGGGTCACTGGAAAACCGAGTGGGAGTTTTAATAGGATTTGCGCGGAATTGTCCGCATTTGTACTGAATCTTGACGCCGAGGATACTGCCTCCGCGGTTCTTATTAATTGAACCGTTTGCGACATTTATGTAACGAATAACGTGAAAATTAAAAATACTATCTTTTGCCGGATCTTGCCACGTATAAATTCCTAAAATTAGTACAATATTTATTTCACAACGAAATCGAATGGCAAGAAATTTAAAACTGACTGTTGATTCTTCTTGTGCCTTTGTATTGCAAGGATTCGTATGAAACCTCCCCGCCTCGCTCTTCATATGGCCTTGGTCCCGACTTTATGATTGGGGTACGAAGAAAATTTAATACTCGGTAAATAGGGCGTATTGGATGTATGCCGCATTGAGGAAAGTTCTGCTTGAATCTGAGAGAGAGGCGCTGATTGAATGACAGTTTTCCGCTGTACTTCCGAGCCATAAAGTTTCTCAATGGTATTACAGTAACCCTTTCTGAATTAATTTGAAAGATAATTTTGAAATAGGATGGTTTTAAGCGATACACGTCAGAGAACGGTTATTTAATAGTCGTTTTTCTCCGAACGTATTCATTTAGTTTGGGCGTTTAGTGTAAACTACGCTCAGGGTTAATAAAAGCCTGCATCGAGATAAATGCACAAAAGTATACATCTGGTATATATGCCGTCAATAGTACACTAATGCTAAAGATCGCGAACGACCCGGTACAATTCATTTCATACTTCTGAACGAATTTATGTTAAGGTATGTCTGAGAAGGCCTGCGATTTTTCGGAATATTATCTCTCACGATTTCGACTATGGCAAATAGGCAAATTATAACTTATAATGTTGATTCCAAAATCGACGTTTATTATTCCTATACCCTGTTTATTATTATTATTCATGAATTACACAGGTATATCCGAGTGAAATAATATCGCGTACGCGCTATTATAAGATAAAGAGTCATTCTTATATTACGAAGCGGGGAAAATAGTTTCGTTTTCAAGCGGTGTTATAATTAGGAGTGCAGTTTGGGCGTTGAACTCCGAACCGAACGTCCCAATATACAGATACCAATTTGGCCGCGGCCACGCTCCAGTTAAAAGCGGATAACCGTTTAGACGAAATAATCTGAATCTCTTAACGGGGATGAAAAAGAGTGGTGGTTGATGTTGGGGCGGGCGGCGGCGATGCGGTGGTGGGGGCGGCCGGTGGTAGGGGGCGAGGGGCTTGTCGAGAGCCGGAGCCCGCGGCCACCACTCAGTCGCACGGAGTCACTCACCGCGAACGAACGACGCCATGGCCGAAGTCGAGGTTCAGATGTTCACAACCGAGAGGAAGGTGAGGAAGGTGAAGAAGACGACCAAGCGCCGCGAGAGCTCCGACCAGGGGGAGGTCACAATCACCGAGATCGAGAAGGAGAACCAGCTGCCCTACAATGAGGAGAAGGGGTACGTGACACCGGCCCAGGGGAGTTAGCGCCCTAGAAACATTGTCCTAACCCTATCGCCCTCAGTTACCGGACTATGCGTTACCGCTTATCGGAAACAAATTTCATATTTCTCAAATTCTCTTCTATATGCCGTATATGGTAACTGAGAGTGATACTTCTTGGAACTGACGTCTCTCCTCGGGGAGGGGTCGGGCACGGTGTAACCGAAGCGAGGAGGAGTTATTTTGGTTTCGGCCCGAACCCCCATCCCGTACTCCCGCTCCTCTCGCAGAATCCAGAAAAACCGAATCTCCATGCCGGGGCCGGCACGTACCCCCACCACTTGTCTCAAATTAAGGTAATACCCTTCGGAGAATCGGCTATAATGTGCTGACCAATTGTCCTCTATCTCGAAGCGCCCCCGCGCCCCTGCATCCCCCGCCAATAGCTCCTATTTCGACTCGGACGACTGTCGGGTTCCTGGTTCGTTTTAAAGCAAAACCGCATCCGCGTAATTTTAAAACGTCTATTACTACCCGAATAGGTCGGAGGGTTGAATTAAAGCGAATCCTGAAGGCCCCAATCGCGACGAAAAATATGAGATACTGCATTCTACACGCCTACTGAAATATTACATCTATACAGAGCTTAAAAATATTGAAGTACACCACGGAATACTCGCGACTGGAATATGTAGAATTTCGCGTGATCTTCAATTATGCGGCCGCCCGCATACCTGGACGTAACTCGCCAAGCGAGGCTATGCGAGATATGTTCTCTGGCCGAAAGTCATCTGCGGATGTGTGTGACGCTTTATCGCGTATACAACCCGTATGCGTCGCTATCAGACCCTATATGCAATACGCCAATGCACGATGGACGATATGTCGAAAAGTAATACAGCGATAGTCATATATGTTTGGAGAGAATATAGTGTGGCCGCTTATGCGACTTTTCTAGAAGGGCACCGCTCATCAGGGTTTCTTTCAAGGGGAAGGCGGGCGTATCGAATTTGGTCGGGACGTGTTTGAGTTTTTTTTGACTGGGACTTGACCTGTTGCTCGGGGGGGAGAGCCGCATCGCCTCAGGCACTTGGCAAAGTTCTGTTTGCCAGCGGACACGCACACATACACGCACGCACACACGCACGCACACTTGTGGGGAAGATGACGCAAATCCCTCTCCGCCGGGCGTCGTCCCTCTTGAAATATATACCGTGGCTTTTCCCAAAAGCCAAAATTATACCCGGAGCGATATTTTAAGCTCTCGGATGCAAGCGCCGTTTTATTAGCGCTGGGTTCCGTCTTGTTTTAGCCCCACCCCCAACGAATTGAGACGGACCTGGCGTAGGTTTTTTTTCTACTGCCACGAATTCTCCCCCGATATTAAATGGAACCGGGGGGCGTAATAATTCTTCTGAATTATTTGAGACGTTGCCAACCGTGCGTGGCAATCGGTCACGATTGATACAGGACTATTCGGATGCCGTTAAACATAAATAGCCTCGAGTACATTTTTTATTAAAGAAATTCGTTAAATTATAGTTACTATTTCTTAAGATTTAGTCCATCAAATGTGGACCTGTATCGCCTCCTACATAGAAAAAGAAACGGACGTTTAACACCGTCCTCGTTACAATATATATTTGAACGCCCTATTGGATTTATATGACTATAACTGGCAATATATGTTGGCGATAATTCTCTCTTTAATAAAATTAAATAACATTAGAACGATACAAGATGTGAATATCTCCTTTGGCTCTCCGCATATCCACCGCCGGTGTAACTGTTCTGTCTCATTATTCCATTTAATACGGGGGCATCGCCCGTCGTTTGCCTTCGGCAGCTAAAATTGAAATTAGCATATTAATGAAACAATTCTAATTTAAATATATTGGAATCCTAAATAACGGATGGCGGCGGAGGGAGGCGGTCGGCTCCAGAAATAGCTATCTCACTGTTGAAACTTCGCCGCAATCTGGTAGGGATCTACGCGGTTGCGTCAGTAGGGGAAAATTATTTAGAGAACACTTTTATTTGCGGTTTGATGCTAGGGACAATTAAATTTTCAAAGGAATATTATTTCAAAAATTTCCCCCTCTGAGCTGTACATTAGAGAAAAATTCAAGTTTCATCCTAAATAATTTCTCGACGAAGTTAATAGTGTATAAAATAACTCACTGTTATAAAGTGTACCGCGTCATATATCAGATTCTGAAATGGAGCTTACAATAACATATATATAAGCATTTATAAAATTTTACATTTTAAATCACTTATTTAACCTTCAAATTATTACATTACTATATATTATACTTTTAAGTACATTTTAAAAATTGTAGAATATTAGTTTATTTCGTCAGAAATTTCAGTTTCATCGGTGAGGTTTTCCTGTTCATTTTTTAGATTCGCGGTAATCCTTCAGTGTTAAGTAGTCCATAGTCACTGTTGAATTATAGCTCCCTAAAAATGAAAAATGTTAATGAAAATGAATGAACCGGCTCTGGGATCACTGACATTTAAAATGGCAGTGCTTTTACTGGCGGGTAAAGGGCGGCCAGTAGGGAAGGTCGCGTTTCATGACGTTTTACGACTGGTGCTCCTGTCCATACCGCAGTTGCACCATAGTTACTTATTGTAAAACAATTCGATTTATTATAATTTGTCATTATAAGATACTCTGCTTCCTTTGGGTTTAGCTCCTTAATCGCCTTCTAGACTTCTCATCGCAGCGATTTTCTTTAATATTTTGGGAATTACCCAAATTTTTTTAACATTCTTTTCAGAATGTAGGATACCTCATCTTATTTCTTAAGTTCATAATAATTTATTTGGAGTTGCATCAACTCATCCCGTATATTCCATGGGTGTGTTATTCTTGTAGTCATGATTCCACTTTAGGGATTATCCCTAGTAATTGGCTCTCTCCCCCTCTTACTCCCTCTCACTCTCTCTCTCTCTCCCTCTCACTCCCATCCCATCCATCCCACTCACTCTCCCCCTTTCTCCCTCTGTATTTCTGAAATGCTCGATTAACTAGGAGTTTCGAATTGAAGTTCATCAAAGGTGTTGAACTGTGCCTCAATGCCCGCTTCTGTAGCTATTTCGGTCGTACCTTAACCTCGGCTGTGCCCTTTTGTCTGTAATTAGTTTATATATATATATATATATATATATATATATATATATATATATTATATAATCCTCTTAAAAAACTCAGTTTGAGCATCATTGTAGCCCCTCTTTTTAAGCCCGGCCGAAAAGTTACACCCAACTATTTCTTTATTTTTTTCTGAGCCGTTAATGAAACTGCAATGTTAAAGTAAATTCTTCCAGTACCTTTTCTCTTTTTCGCCATGGCCGCGGGCTCTAATTACTGGGGCGGAGGTTATTTATCACATTTTTTTTTTTAATAAAGTTTGTACCTTGTTATTTTCACGAAGGAATTATTTCTCCTTGAGAATATCTAGAGAACTGAAAAATAAGCGGACTCCCTTGCCTTTTTAATCCCCTCAATGTATTAGGTTTACGATTCTTTTCACTCTTGTTCTTCCGCATTTTATTGAGTATTCCGCCCAAGGTTTCCTCTTTATTCAATTCTTTTAGTTGAATATGAGCCTGTTGAATACGTGGTTAATTACCGTACCTGTTAAACCCCAAAGTATTTTTAAGAGGAGAATCGCGTACTTATGAAGTACAATGGAGAATACACTCGTGCATTATTCTGCGTCCATGAGTATCTGCGTTCATGAATCTGTATTTTAACATTGAGAAAAAAATTAAACGATTTAACCACATAAGACGAAATCAGCGAGTGGAGATTTTTTTATCTTTAATTTGGAGAAATTCACATGGAGGTTTTTTTTAGGGGGGGAATCTTATTTAAACTTGCGTACAAATTATCGACCAAGTTTGAAAATTTTATTCAAAAACAGGATTACCTCCGGGCAGCGCCTTGAATGGGCGAAGTTGGTCCGCGCCCCCAAACTACCGTCCGTCCGCCTTTCTTCGGGCTCTCGTCGCGCTAACTGTTTGAATATTCTATGGGCGCGTCCGCCGTTTCATATTCGACGTCGAAGGTTGGAAAAATATCTGGGAGCGTTTCTTGTGCACCGATAAGGAAGCGGGTCCCAGTCGCGTTGCAACCCCCCTTGGGCCCTTTTACCATATTGGTAACGCCACACCGGACCCCCTTTCAATCAGAAGAGAGCCCCCTTACTGCCCGTATCAAATTACTCCCGAAATATCTCCACTTTTTAGCTCGCGTTTCCTTTATTATTTCCGCTTTGATTACATAATATTCTCTCCACTACATTGGTTGTAAATATTTATTATTAGTATCACTACTATCTATTAGTAGGAGTAGTTATTTGTCACGCTATACCGGTTTTGACTTCGCGTCATCGAACAAAAAATAAATATCTCAATATTAAAATCCACGATATTCCCGTCTTATTAGCGTATAATGAAGGCAATTGTGCATAATGAGTTATCTCGATCTTCCCATTTTATTGGAGTTGGTCGCTTCGCCCCAAAGCATCTGGAGCGAGAGAGCCGTTTTACTTCGCCAGTCTAATTTCAGTTTCCCTTTTCTAATTGTCGTTTCATTCGACCATTGTTTTACCAATGAGATGGGAAAGGAAGTAAGGGACCTATCGGGCGGAGATACCCACGGCGCCATTAGGGGGGGGGGGGGACGATTTCCACCGCGGAACGGCCGGAGAATATGCGCTATCTCCGCTAAGCATTGTAAGGGAGGTCCTTCTTTATTTTAATAGTTTATTTAGGACGATGTTAACGATGATTATCCTCAGGATTACACAACCCAGAGATAGATTATTACCGCAATGTAATGCTCTATAATATTCTAGTTCTGAAGAGGAAATGAACCGGTAGAATGGGTTCGTCAAGGGTGGTGTATTGAGGGTTATCTTGATATTTCGAAGGAATATTTCTGTAGGTTGGGTACGAGAGGCTGTTGGGGGTGATAGGGCCGGGGGTATATGGCGGCTAACGACTATAGACGTGTCTCCATAGCCGGTGCATTAAAGGAGGGGGGGACGGTTGGCTCAATGATTGCCCACTCAGAGCCCTATAAATTGAGACTGACTTGCTATAAATCCGGCTTGCTTTGAGCTACTGCGTCGTCCTCTTCGCACAAACTCTGCACATTTCTAGGCCGCGTTTCACCGACAAAGAAGCTATTCAAATCACAACATATTAAATTCGAATCTAAAAACATTTTAATGAAATAAGGTTTGGTTTCGAATACAATCTCGTAAATTGTAGGCAATATTTCAGGAAATTAAATGCCATTGTGATAAGCGTTTTATGAAAATACTAGTCTGATTGAGGTATTATGTGTTAATAATTATTTTAACGCCTAATTTTGTAAAATACAAATTAATTATTGAGAATGATAAGGCCGGGACTTCTATGTTGGTGGGTCAGCAGTTTCCTTAATATCGGTCGCCACCATCCTATATTTGTCCCCATTATCTCTTTTACGACTTCCCTTATTATCCCGGGCGGTTCCGTGGACGTTTTCAACGGTACGGCCGCTTAAGTGGGCAAAATGTGGTCGCGGGCCGATATCGAATTTCAGATGAGGGATCGTTTGTCGCCGGCTTGCATAATTGCATCCTTTCTCCAACCTCACTCAGAATATTCGGTTTTTATTCCGGTCATATCTCATAACATCGAGTTTTGCTCCTCACTCTCTGAACCACGGCATAATTTTAAATAGTTATACTGTCTGAGAAAATAGATCTTGTCTGTTCAATGAGATCGAGAAATCCCGGACAATAAAAGTGAAGCATTGAAACGGAAATGAGTCCTTGCTTGATTATTCTCTTTCCTAAGTCGGGCGTCTAATTACTCTGCTCTTTCTCTCTTTGTGTCGGCGGGTAGAAAACTGTGCAAAAAGTATGAGATTGCCTTGAGTCACAGTGTTTTGACGTTGTTCATTACAATTCTTGTACTTACGACTGTGATATTTCGCCTTGATATTTTACCTTCATTAATAAAGAATTAGACTGATAATTCAAACCTTAGATTGTAATTTTCTCCAAGTTTAATTGGCCAACGAATTTCCTGAATTCTGAACTGCCCCAAAGCTGTATGAAGTAAGATACATAAGGAATTCAAGTACTTTTACTTTGGATACTTTCAAGCCAATCTGATTAAATTCCCCTAGGTCTCAAAGTTCTTAAAAGCCACATTTAGAAAGCCTTATTCTTAATTTAAGCTTTAAGTGCTTTGAGGGATTCTGGGAAAATTTCAGCCCAACCCATGCTCTTCCTTAAATTTGAAATTTCGCGGAAACCAGTTGTGCTAGTGCTTACAGAGGAACAGGCGGCCGTGGGAAGGCCTTTAGACTTATATAAAGTCTCCTGACTGATAAAACCGCGCCCACTTGACTACCCGGGCCATAAAGTAGCGAGTCACTACCGAGCTCTGAACGCCCGCACCTGCTCCCAGAATCCATTTTCTCTCACTTATTAATTTATTTTATATTACGGTATGACGAACCGGCATTCGTATAATTCAAGTCGTAAAATTTAAAGTCTGTTGTGTTATTAAAATTAGAAACGAAAAAAGATAGAGGCTATACGACGATAGCTATTGTTGGCGCGGTCCGCACGTAATAATGCGCCGGTCACAATCTGTTATCTCGGTTGTCATAATAGAGTTTACGTAGAAAGGCAGTTTTTTTAATTTTTAAGGGCCAAGAAATTACTAGTAGATAGCGGGCTAATGGCCGTTTATCATGGAAGAGGCCGGGGTTCTTACACGCTAGTGCGTGCGGGCCGGCCCCTTCTTCTTCTCTTCACGGGGCATAAAAACGCCGGCCCTTAGCCGACGAAGTTGGGCTCCCTTTCAGACAAAATTATTTCTTATACTCCCCGAGCCTCCTCGGGCTTGCGTGACCGCCGCCGGTGTCCCTTTCGGGTGAATTTACGCTGTCGAGCCCCTTCGAAGGGGTCCACTCGTGGCCGGAGACAGTCGTGTATTTCTTTCGATTTTTGCAGTAATAAAAGCAGCCATTTTCGAGTTATGAAAGCAGTTAACCTAAATGGGACTTAAAAAAATGAATTGAACAAAGAGGTTTTAACATTATGATTTGATACAACTGCAAACATGTACCGAATGATTTTAATAATTTCCCGGCCCTGTATATAAATAGGTTTGTGGAAACTTTGTTTCTAATATATTGTGGTCAATTGTGGTTTGAAAAACTTTAATTGGACGTTAAACCTTTACCTTATCTAGGAACTAGTATTGTGCTTATATTTTTTTTTTAAGTCATACATAATTTCGGTATTCATTTTATAATGTCGGTTTTGCTTTATTTAGTGATAATACTAAATTTTCGTTTGGCGTAGCCTTCTCCTAATTTTGGTACTAATATACAACTATTCCCTATTTATTATTGAGTATTGACAATTATTAAGTTGAATGAGGGGAAAGTGCCTGTAGAAGTGTGGGAATTGTCTGGAAGTGTTCGCTGTCTCTCTCTCTCTCTCACTGTTAGGGGTGGCTTATCACTCACTGCCGGATTCTCCAGCCCGCCGCCATCTTTCTTTCTTTTCTGCTCTCGCGGCGCTCAGACCTTCCCTCTATTGTTTCGCACTTTTTCCAACTGCCTTTTGTAGTAACCCCCGTCCGTAGATCGACCCCGAGTGACAATTGCGAACAGGGGAGGGTTTTCGGCAATTCGGCAAATTAAACACCGAGTCACTGTTCTAAATGTAGTCGGTGTTCTAACAAAGCGACGATATTCCAAACCTGTAAGTAGAATTAGCAATTATCCCAAATAATATAAACGCGAGTGATACTCTTCTGATATTTCTGACACGGGTGATTGAATAAATGCCTTGCAATATGACGGCGCTTCATGATACTAAACCCGCAAAACATGCTCAATAGCCTTGTCGAATTTGATGGGCCATGTCGTTACATTGGTTCCAATATTATTACTCCACTATTGCATTTATATCCAACTTTCTAAAGGTTATAAAATTTAGGCTTATATAATTTGTTTCAACTGGGAGTGCCTTTTATTCTCGGCAAGAGTGTACTTTAATCAGTGTTAAATTTAGCGGTGTTTAAATTAAATTTTAACTATTGGTTTTTTTTTATTCGGTTAGTATTTCCGCCTTATTATTTTTCGGGTAACATCTATACTATATACTCCCGTTTCCAGTTTCCTTTCACAGAAATATCGGTTAGAGTTTCCGGTGGTTTTCCTTTTTCGTTTCTATATCAATCGGCCTAACCAACCGGCATTACTATGAATTCATTTACATCGTTTTGCCGTTGATTACGGGGAAATTTAATTTCAGTCGCCACCAAAGACCCGGCAGGTAAGGAAGACAGGGTCGGGTTGTTGCGTTCAAGAGGGCGTCAAGCACCCGCCCACCCTCCAAAAGTGCTAATGGATTAGCGGTTCTTACCTCACAAGTAGGTGTGCGGGCACCCCACTTAATTGTGAGGCCCGTCAACCGCGCCCTCGTTCGGTTCAGAAAGTTTCGGAATTGTTGAAAATCCATCTTAGGCCGAGGCCAAACAAACTACTCTTGGTCTGGAGCACAATCAAATTGGCCCTATAAACTGTCGCATTAAACTTAGATAAGTCTATTCGAACATTTATGGGGAACACTTATCATGCCTGCCAAGGATTTTATAAAAGTATGACAAATAGTATATTGTAGATCGATTAGTGATATGATCGAAATCTCAGAAAATCATTTATATCGAAACGTATGAAGCTAAAAAGAATGAGGCGATGTTTTCGAGAATTCCCTAAATTATACCTGATGAGGAACTTCAATATATTTAGGTTTACTATTTCACTTTAAAATATGCTTAAAATTGTGCATTATCGACTCATTGCTTAATTTTTCCTTGTATAATTAATTGTAGACGTAATTATAAATCATCTGTAAATTGTTTAATATATTTTCACTGCTTCCTTGCTATGCTTTACGGTGTACATTGAGGAAGTTTAATATCTCCGAATAACAACCTAGTTATCAGTTTGAAGACTGACGTCTTATAATACTGAGCCCTCTATGCAAGCACTGACAAATTGTGAAGCCTTAATCAAATTGAATGCCTTCTCGCTTCTCAGGAATGGGGCGCGACCTTAATTTTGAACTTTGCGAAGGACGGGTCAGCCCCTCGTCCTGACCTTTTCCATTCCTCTGCGGGGGCTGTTGGCATTTTTACCCCTCCCCCCCCCAGGGGGGGGGCGTTTGTGACCGGCCGGGGGTTGTAAATCGCATCGAATAACTCATTCGGCAGCTGTCCCAGTCCTCCCTTCTTCTCACAACGAGCAGTCTTAACATTTGCAAATATTCCGTCTCTTTTCACGTCGTGGTAGATGGAGGGTGGTTGAATCCCTTCTAAGGGCACAAAAGGTCATAGTCTTCTTACTACACCGAGAAGGGGGATAAATAGAACAATGTAGTAACTTAGCCCATCGCTAGCATTGAAATAGTATAATAAATAAATACTTATTCACAAAGAAATGAAGAAAATGAAAAAATAAATATCGAACTTATTATCTGTATCTCCTTCGTTAACAAGAACCAAAATTTTTTCTGGGTCTCGGCCCGGCGTTTGTGTCTGACCGGGTGTATATTTTAAGTTAACCACTGTGCACATATGACTGTATATAATCATTGAAAGGCATATGCACGTACCTTATTTATAATGTACGAAATACCGAGTACATAGGGTTTGTTGACTGGGAGAGGGCCAAATTTTATTTCACTGGCGTTAACATAACTGCAAAACGCTCTGTAGATCTGTCTGTAACCGGATAATATAAACTTAGGAACTGATACGCATATTATATTCAACATCTGCATGTACTTTTATTTAATTTTGAGCAAGTAAATATTCCCTATCTTGTACATTACCGCCGTGTAAACAGGTCAGCGGCGCATGTGTTACGTTGCCCCGAATACTTTGTCCTTCCGCTTTAATGCGAAAACTGCAGCTCGTCCGCTGCCGGCTTTCCAATTATCCGAACCGCCTACAAATTGGTAATCTACCGGTCGCCGGAAAGCTGTATGAATATTGAAATGTATTAACGCCGCAACGATCGGACGATGCCTCCGTCGGGCGGTGGTCTATGAAGTGATGATTTTGTCACCGTCATCGTTACGGCATGTTTCTGTCGGACGATATGCTAGCCTCGTGTCGATAGTTGCTGTGCAGTACTTGATATTCCAATATTTAAAACTGTTATTTCCTACCTTGAAAACTAAACGTTATACTCGTTTAGTGCGCTCACTATACAAACGGCCTGGTTTATATTGTGCGAATAAATTAAATCGTTCTTTCTTTTTTATTACGATGGTTCCTATTCGATTGTTCAGAAACCCGCCGTATTTGTTTGAATATCTTTTGTAACTGGTCCTTTTTTTAATTGTTTACCGGTTTAACAATGAGGCCCGCCCCGTTATTTCCTGATTCGTTGACTTCCACTTTTTAATAACAACTTATTGTGGGAAGTGGAATATTAATTTTTTCCAATTTCTAATCAATTTGTCCAATACCCAAGAACAGAAAACCATGAGTGTTACTTAAAAATTAACCGACTGTTCTTCTTCCCTTCACGGTGCTAGCATTCTAGGGAATTAATACATTTAAAGGTCGTATTTAAAATTGAAATTGTTATTTTGCCGAATCAGTGTATTTCTAAAATACAGGTGTTTCCAGCTATCAGATAGTTCGGTACTTCAATTTTGTTCTCAGTAATCGCATTACTCCTAATTTTATTATATCGCTTCTGTCGCTCTTCCAAAGTAATCGGCTCTTTGACCTTATCCACCCCCCCCCTTGCCATCCAATTCAGTTTAATTACCCATTAAGCGGATTTGTAGAGATTAATTATCGGCTGTAAATAGTCTCTATTGCTTTTCAGAAATGAAATCTTTTAATGCCTCCGACCTCCGGTGTCTGCCGAAGCGGTATACAGAACCGTGTTTATTTTCCAACCCCCTCCCCCTCAACCCTATCAAAGCCGCCGTTAGCGTGGGAGTGCAATGAACCTTTACTGACCCCCGCCCTAAGTCCTTTGAGGTCCTCAGTTCTGTAGTTAGCGCGAAGTTTTCTTCA
This sequence comes from Lethocerus indicus, assembly GCA_019843655.1. Classification (NCBI taxonomy): domain Eukaryota; kingdom Metazoa; phylum Arthropoda; class Insecta; order Hemiptera; family Belostomatidae; genus Lethocerus; species Lethocerus indicus. The sequence continues at coordinate 8,648,104 of JACDQD010000103.1, read as the reverse complement.
TTCGCCCGGAGTTCGGACCGTTTAATTTCCCGGATAGTTCGGCCTATTCAGGGTCCAATTCACCTGTCCCGGTCTGAAGGGCCCAAAGCCGGTCCAACTAGCGAGGAAAACATTTCATCGACAAAATATTTTGTCTCCAGTGACTCTCAGTTCACAATGAACTCTCACTTTAAAGAAAATAAGTAACAAGGTCACATTTTTTCAAATCTTTCGTCCAGATTAGATAATTCAATTTTGGCTTTGTACCTCCTATTTTAACCCCTGTAAAATGAAAGTTAATAAATTAATTATACATAGTTGTTAGCCTACATAAAAATTCAATTAAAATATTTCAACTCATTGTGTACGAACATACGGGATAAAAATCAACGAGTTTCTCTCTGGGTTCTTCTATTCTGCATTCTTTTCATTTCGTTCGCATCCAATCAGAGTGATTCCGCCTTTTATAATGAATGGGGGGGAGCAGCGGACAAGCAGAAACTGAATTATAGACCCCGTACTCGAAATGATAGTGATTTGAGTATCGCGTGTAGGTGCCGCCCCCCCCCTCACCCGGCTGTACACACAGAACGGCTCTTTTAACTCGCTACGCTGGTTAGTCGAATCATGGTTTGGTTATTTAAGGGCCCGTTGAAACCGAAACTCGAAAGCCGATTCAATTCAAAGCTCCTACCGCGAGAATTACTAGTTTTCCATTCGGATGAGTCATTGGATTCGAAGTGCTTTCACAAACTACCTTCTTCTCACCTGTCGTCATTGTATAATTTATTACAGTTTTTAATTTTCCCCCGAAATTATTTATATTATTTAACTATACTTATAATTTGTCACAATGGAATCCTGACTAATCCTGATTATGGAATTGTATCAAACATTTGTTCTTAGAACCGCACTTATGAGGGGTGTCCTGTATATGTATTTCCAATTTGGGCTCGGCCCAATTCACCTATGAGAGTTACAGTTGGTTACATATCCCATACCGGCTATCGGTGAATCCAATATTTCTTGAGTAGAGCTGAGGTAGTGAGGCTGTGTTGTGTGTGTATTATTAGCTGCGTGAAGCCGTGTGACCTATTCCAGATGGCCCCCGGGGGCCTCTCGAGAGCGAGCGGGGCCCTTAAAAGCCGGGCCCTGGATGTTCGGCTTTAGACCACACCCCGTATTTAATAATTTCACGCCGCCTGGTGAGTGATGAGCTGCTCGGCTAATAGCCGGCGTCCATTTACATTATTAATATTGACGCCGGTTTAAACGGCGCCTTCTCCCTTAGAACAACCCCCTCCCCCACACCCTCATCCCCTACAACTGTTAATTGTTAATGGCGGCGAAAGATTGCATGTGCCCGACCATAAGCCCACCGTCCTGTACAAGCGATAATTAGCGTTATAAAAACAACAACGATTGCCCCAAACGGCCAATTCTCCCTCATTAATTGGTTTAATTAGCGACCTAAATTGTCAAGAACGGGTTGCGACCGAAACTCGACACGCGAACAGACAATACAAATTAATTTTTTTTCAGTTTTGAATACATTTCGGGCCTCTCAGAAGGAGAATTGGCGACTCTATACCTCCAGTGGCCCTAATAATTTGAAATTCTAATGCCTTGTTAGAATGACAAACAGTAGATACTGTCGAAAGTAATTTGGGAGATATTTTTTCTTCTGCTTGTATTTTTTTTCATTCTGTATTACGCATGACAAAACGAGAAATTGCTGTCAGTTTTATTTTCTAACATATACGTCATTATCCTGCGTTAATTATATTGCTATCTTATCGCGCCGAAATTGATAATTTCAGTAACACGCTTGCAATAGATAAAATTATATCTATTATTATGTAAAGTGGTTCCATTCTAATCTTAATAGAAGAGACAGTTTAGTGGCTTCATGATGTCACGCTGTGACGTTCAGCTCATTGTTCCGCGCTGACAGTGATATTCCGTTTCGGTTATCCTGTGACTTCTTATAGTATTTGACTATAATTAGAGTCGATCGATAGCCATATCGTTATATTTTACCGGATGACGGTCGATAAGAGATTTGAGGCATTGAACTTGGAAACCTTTTGGCGGTTGTCCTTTGCCGAGTAAAGGCCCGATATGGGCTGGAACGCGGCGGCCTTCTAATTCGATCTTGGCCTTCTAATTCGGTATGCCGGAAGACAGGAAGCGCGAAAGTAAATAAGGAGGCGGGGAGCCCGTGTACGGATATAGCCTATCGCTGGCCCCCTCGGAGAGGAATGACCGGATGGGAAGTCTAGGGTATTGCAGTCACCACAGATCTAAATAGGCTGTTCCAATCTTTCTAACTAAGAATTCTTAGTTCGACATCTTACCCTTTTACTTAATGTCCCAGTTTGGCTTCCATTTTATTATATCGGCCGTGATTTTACTTTCAGCTCTTGTTCACTACTATCTCTATCCCCATTTTATCAGAAGTAATATTCATTTATTACTTTAATTGTCCTCGAAGATTTGGAATATCATCACTTTTGAATTGTCCCTCGTCTATGTATACGTATCGGTTAAAATTACGCATTATTCAAGTAGGACAATTTGAAGACGGTATTATTTTTACGTATGTGTGCATTGTTAGAACCCGAAATTGTGCAAAATAATGTCGAGCTTAATAGGCACGGGTTCGAATTCAACGTCGGCTCGCTTATATTTTCGGTTGGTAATTTGAATTAAGAACAAAACAGACGCAGCGCCAGGTTCTCTTTTCGTCGTATCCTCCCTGTCTTGAACAATGGAGAGGTGAATTCCAATGTTATATTGCCAATTTTTTGCCCCTCTTTTATTGGACGCCTCCCCTGGTATTGAATAGACAGAAATAGTGCGCGGGCAGCCGGCCGGAAAAAAAGGCCCGCGTGGAAGCCAGTTATTTTCCTGACATGTTGCCTCCGTTTAGAGAGAAAGGCAATTCGATTCCGAGGCGGAGTGAATGAATGCCGGCGTTCTCTCGGGCTATTGAGGTGGCCGGCGGCCGGGGCCCAATGAAAATCCGGCCGTCCTCATTGCCAGTTTACGACGGACTGAGCGATGACACCACACAAATTGGGATAATCAGCCAGAACATGGCCGCGCCTAATTCTTTTCTATTTTTGGAGAGCCCTTTTGCCGAGAAATACACGGACAACACTATCCATCCATTTGATACAGAAGTGTAATTCGGTAAATAAGATTTGAAATTCTGATTTAAGATTATCATGAAAGGATGTTGAAATGAAAAATAAAAACAAAAGCTGCAGATATATATATATATATATATATATATATATATATATATATATATATATATACAATATCAATATCACTATGTGTAGTCCCTACTGAAACCAATTTATAACCTGGCTTAATGGGACTCCGCAATAGGAAATAGCAACAGACTTTCAAATCGGTTACTTTCCATACAGAACTGAAATTCTCTCCGCTTCAAGTTTGTGTAGTTGAGATTGTGTAATTAACCTCTAGTTTCGCTCGACCGTTAATAACATTGATTATCCCGTTGCGGTCGACCCGAGGCAAGATTATTACCTAGAGAGAGTATTATTAGGTATTGCCTATAATTTCGATCGGCTAATAGAGAAACGGGAGTTTTATTGGGTGAGAACGGTCTATGAGGTCAGCTTGTTTCATTTTATAGGAGGTCTTCACCGTCCGCTATAATGACTGCGATTACATAGACTGGCATTAGTGTCATTATACAGGCGATTCTAATTTTTTTGTAGTAAGATGTATCTCATAAAGTTCTCCGGAACGGAACGCGTCCGAGAAAACCCTTCGCGCGGGGTTTGTTAGGACAATATCAGCCGGCGAGTATTGGTAACCGGGACGGGAAATCTTATTGCGGTCGCCCCAAACGCTTTTCCCACTCTTGACCCCGACATTTACTGGGGCCAAATAAAAAAAGGGGGGCCGAAGGGAAACTCCTTCCGATCGTCCCGGCCTTGGGATACCCTTAGGTTCAACGTCCGGTTGATAGGCGTGGGGGGAGGGCGATGTCGATGTGGAAGATATCCGGAGGACGCCGCGAACGGACCCAACCCTAGTAACTGCGGCTCCAATAAAATCCACGGAATAAATTGCCGCGCCTCTTCCAGTCGGCTGAGCGGAATAAATTTCAACTCCGCTAAATTCCCGAGTTTCCCGATCGCATTCCCAACTTTTGTTGTTACCGGGAAAATCACCGCCGTGAGTTCGCCGCTGTGAATTTCCCCCATGGAAGGTTCCTTCGACAACAGAAAACGAGCATGGGAGTCTGAGACGGGTATAGAGTGAAATATATATCGCTGATATATAATATACCGTATGAATAATTTTCATTCTATAACCTTCTACAATACACTGCTTTGAAGTAACCAGTTTATATCAGTTATAACAAAAGTGAAAAAGGGCATTACATATATTCCGTGGTGTGTCGTTCACTTACACACACGTGCGGATATATCTCTAGAATAGTCTATGTGCCTGGAATAGTCTGAAGCCGCGACACGTTCCATAGTTTTCGTTTCCGCGTAGTGTTCCGTAAAGAAGTGTTGTGCCGAGTGACGACTCCGCCCCTATAATTAGAGCCGGCCCAAGGAGAGGAGCAATTAGGGGTTTTGTGGTGTCTGAGGTGTTTTATGCACAGCTCTGAGCACAGCAGTCGAGACTACCGCACACACGGCCAACATATCCTGCAATTGCTACTTCTTATGCGCTGTGATTATTATACAACAAACTGTATCGTGTACTTAGGAGTAGAATTATCATTCGAACGTGGGATAAGTAATGTTTCTATCGAAAGAAAGCACTCGAGGAATAATCGGTCTTCTTCTCCTTTCGTAACTGGTTTTAGAAGAAGCCGGCCCATTATTAGCGCCTTTGGATAGACATAATTTTGGCGGAAACAATTCCGATTTTCCGGTGCATTGATAATCGGAACAGTGCGTTTGAGTTGCACTTTCATTAGGGAAGCATGCACCCGCCGTTCAGGGGGCTGCCCCTCGTGAAGAATATATAAAGCCGTCCCGTTGTCCTACCATTTTTACTACAAGTCAGTATTTAACAAATATTATATTACCGGATAAGTTATAGAACGTACGCTATAAAAGAGTAAAAATGTACAATGCAGTGCAGGGTCTTCGCTCTTCTGTTGGGGCATTGTAGGGAGAAGTCCCTCGGGGTGTGGTATCGCCAGCCGCCCACTTGTACAAGTATCGAGCCACCGCGGTATAAACAAATATCGGATCAAAGCGTACATTGTTCACTGAATGGGACGAGATCTATTTTTGTATTCCCCCTTTAATGGCCTCCGGAATACCGTGGTTCTTTTCGGTCTCTTGTCTCCGCTCGCCGGTTTGGGAATTTTGCTAAACCAATTATTTTAACGCGAAAGAAACGTTCTGAACCTTAAATTGATGAAGAACAGATTTCTAAATTTTACAATGTATGGTTGTGGTTCGAGACAGCAACTGTCGTTGATGATACGAATGGCAGGCAAGGTAGCTATACCGATACTATTAAGGGTAGTATTTATGGTCTTACTGTGAATGTTGCTAGGATTACATTTTCTCAGTAAAAGAATACCGTGGTTTTGTATATATGATATGACAGCCGGTTTCTTCTGCCAAGTGCGTGTTTAGCGATTATCCGTTAATTAAATCCTAGCCGGTAAAATAAACTGGATTTGCCAACTGTCGCCCGTCAAATTGGATTGCCTTTAAAACGGAAGTTGGACAATATTTGGTCTTTTAATTACGGGGGAAATAATTAACCGGGCTTCGTAAGCTGAGCGACCTTCGTTGGCGTGGAACAGCTCTCTTCTCAGATCTCAAATTACAATTTCTGTCTTCAATTTTCCCGCCCGGTGGTGCATCAACTATTCTCTTTTGACGTTAATACTCCTGCAATTAGGGCTTAACTTAAATTAATTGTTGAGGACGATGGTAACATGCGATAACAAAATGTATTGTAAAAGCAAAGAATCTCAAGAAAATCAACATTCATTGTCTCTAAAATAAAACTTAATACGGAATAAGCGAGATTAGAAAGAAGTCATAACTTAGTGTTATAATTACATCGTATATTGTCTTATATTGTTCAAATATAAGTCACGTTGTAACGTTCATACTTAATTGAACATAGCTCATAATTTTCTTTATGTCGTCCATCCAGCGAGGATCCCTCAATAGGCGCCCTTCCGTTAGTCTTAAAACGTTGAATTTGTTAAAACCATAAAGAAAAATAATACGATTCCACCGTGTGTCCGCAAACCTACTCAAGTTGTGTTCACCCAGTGTTCCGGCGAATACCGGACTACCTTTGACTTAGCACGGACGGCCTAATCGTGCATTGACCTGGCCGGAAGATTGGACGGGTTCTGGCGGTAAAATTTAAATTAACTTAACGCCGAAGGGCTAGTTCCTTCCGCCTCCACCTTCCGGGGCACGAGGCCCTGATAGCCTGATTGGGGGCGGCCCCCCTTCTAAGCTGCCACAACAACCTCTACCCCCTCTCTAGTTTTTTGATAAATCTTTAACGGCGGGTATAACTTATTGGGAAGTTGAAGAGCTATTGAAGCGCGGGTGGAGATCGCGACTTCCTTATTCTTAAATCAACATCCTTCAAAATTCGAGAAAATTCCGCAAATTAACGAAGTTCTGTGAAGCGAGCGGGGTTATATTTCGAATGTGCGATTAGAAAATCATTTCTGAATTTAATATTACTTCTCAATGTTATGTCACTTCCGTGAAATATATTTTCATGTTTCGTACAATGAAATTTTCTTTTGAATTGTCAGAAGAATTCACTGAATGGTGAAAGAGAACTAATTATTTATAATAATAATTAGCGTTAGTGTGGAAATGAATACTGAAGAGTTTTGTATTTTATCCATGTCCTACACTTATATGTTTTAAATAGTGTCATGTAGAAATGTAAAGATATTTGAAGATAGGTCGGACAGATTAAGAATGTTGGTTGACTTATGTTGTTGGGCAGGGTTAGGGGCTGGTTTCCCCTTACGGCCCTTTCCCTTATATATCCTCCAAGAGAACTGTTTTTGACTGAGCTGCATTCTTGTCTTATGGGGGCGCGCCTTTTAGGAGCACTCAGCCCGCTGGTGAACGCCGTTTTATTCATTTCGGTCTTCCACCGCCGTCACTTGGTTTTAATAAGGGGCAACACTGCAATAACAACCGACTCTTAATTAAGAGTTTATACTAAATCTTACACGAGCTCCGATCGTATGATCAATTGAAATTTTATAATTGAGGAAAGTCTGTCCGCAAACCTGAAAATAGAACGTCGTCCGACGTTCTGAGTTATGTAGGCCTTCTATCGCTGGTGACATTAGTATTTTCCTTTTTCTTTGGCACCGTTTTCCTCTCGAAGATATAATTCTTTGCTGAATCGTAAAAAATCTTCTCACAAGGCGTTCCGAATTTCCTTGGGTAATTCAATTGGCTAATAAAATTGTTTGTGTAATTGCCGCTTTGTGACTGCCAGCGGCTATTGTTACAGTTTCCAAGGAAAGACCCCCATCGGCTCAAGAACATTTTCCTTCAACTACTTTATATAAGTCGTTCGATGGCTAATATCTTCTTTCATTGTTGATATTATTCCTCTTTTTCATTGTGCCCAATTCAAATGTTTACCGCCTGTCCAAATATCAGTCTGCGAATCAGTTATCAACAGCTTCGCGATCACTGTGGCGTAATACTGTGGGGAGAAACTCGGTTATAACCCGCTATTTGTCCGAAAATCTTTCTGTTCTTGGAAAACACCTGGCGAGTGGAAAGGTTTATTTCCTTTCCTTTCCCACCTGGAGTTCTAGTTCCGACGTATCGGAACTGTTGCTGGTTCCATTATCTGAGTCCGATCATCTACTACTCGTGTTCCTTCCCGTAGTTGGTTTCCGACCGGTCATTGGTTAGTAATACGGTCATTTCTATTCTGAAACCTCATTCATAAGCCTAAATAAGGCTTTAACCATATATATTTCATTTTTTGTTTCATTACATCTATGCAATATCATCAACATGTACGAATAGAGTACAAAGTATTGTCCAACAATGCTCAGGATTACTAATCGAGGATTGCGCAAGTTTCACCGGCCATCTTTTGTTTGAACGAGGATGCTGCACTCTGGCGGAGTGTCGTCGAACCGTTTGAGCGGCAACGGTTCAGATTTGTGCCGGTAATGGCGCCGCGGATCAACTGTTCCTTGATACGCGGACCGTGCAAATCAAAGTTTGGTCCCGTCTTCCGATGACTTAAGCGCTCTGCCGGAATCTTCGGTCAAAGTTTGTTTTTTTCATCTCTGTAGGCTTCCCTCGCATCTTCGGGAATGTTGATAGTGCAATGGGCTAGAAGTTGTTTTGGAGGGTAAATGCAGCCGGTTTATTGGCAAAGTCTTCGGTATACAAGCGGAGACTATTTCGTGTGTTAATATTTGTAGATGGCTGAAACACTCGATTGTTTTGAAAGATGGCTCTGACCCTCCTCTTTCTTTTGCTTACAGTTGATTTTCAGCGGGGAATACACGAAGGCGATGTCGAAGGACTGGCACTCTGGACACTTCTGTTGTTGGCAATGCGATGAGTCCCTGACAGGCCAGCGCTATGTTCTCAGGGACGACCACCCATACTGCATCAAGTGCTACGAGTCCGTTTTCGCCAACTCTTGCGAAGAATGCAACAGGACTATCGGCATTGATTCTAAGGTAAAATTATAAATACCCACTCTAATATAAACAATTCAGCTATTTTAAATCCTACCTGCCTACTATGTTCTAATACAATTAGCAATTTATCGTATATTATAACGGAAAATTTACAAAACCCTGACAGTCTATAAAATACCGGAATTTAGTGTACTACATTAATTTTCATTTTCAAAATTTTTTAATTTCTTTTTTAAATATCTTTTGTCATGTCATGCTCGTTCGTGCTTCCCCATCTGTTGTAGCATATGGTACTACATGCCAAAGTGTTTTATCATCCCCTATCGGTACACTTTTATTTCACTATAACTCAACTGTATTTATAGCTGATACAGGTCTTGTATGGCTCATTGTATCCCCCGAACGTAGCAGATCTCCCGTATAAATATCTGTGAAAATATTTTTTTCAGTCGTCGCGTATTATTTTTAATCGACAGGAGAGATAACCTGTGACATTTGGTTTTTTCAAAATTACGTTCATTTCGAATTATTTCTGAATACAATCTACCGCGATTTAGTTCTAAAGTAAAAATTCAAGGTTGACTTATAATTGTATAAAAGTTAAAATATATACGGATCTATTATTTTGATGGAATTAGAGATGATTTGAAGTGTGTTTTCCCGATCGTCAAACCGAATGCATTGATGCCATAAAATAAGTAAGCCATTTAATTTTATGATCGGCTATTCAACTAATATAAACTTACCGTATAACAACCTGTCATTGCGCCATATAACTGAAGCCAGAAAAAATCAAAACTGCGCATTGAAATGTATTCGAACGTGCTAGGAAATTCGTGGTCGGGTGGAAATAATTAAACTCATATTGCGTAACATCTCTCTGCAGCGGATTTAAACGTGTATAATGATGTAATTGAGACGGATTTTTTCATACGGTTATAAATAAACCGGGTCGTGTGCCGGCACACCGAAATAGGGCTCGGCGTTTTCTCGGCGATCCCGGGATCGTTTCGAAACAAATTCAAAACACATATCGCGTAACATCCCAGAAAAAGGAATAATTTCTCCGATTTTCCCCAGTCAGTGATTTACGAGTAAACTGGTGATAATTTTCGGCCGAAACATCCTCCACACATCTCTTTGTTAGCCAGTTAAAACCCTTTGTTGGCGGAATGTGAACCGGGAAGGGAGAATACAAAATTTTACATCCGAATATTCCTTAACCGGGTCACGGTTCTGACCTCAACCCGGAATCGAACCGGCCCCTTCTATATTTTAACCCTTTTATTGAAAGTTGTACAGGAATTATGGAATTTTAAAGACGCATCCCTCAATGCCCAAGATATCGCCGATCGCGTTATATAACTCTAGTTCTGACATTAATAAGAATTAATTTGTATTTATAACAAAGTTCTGCATGTCGTTTGATATGTTTATATTGGCTGCGGACTGTTCCTTTCATTCTAAATTTTTCTTCGCCAAAAGCCAGTCGGTTAATTAACTTCATTTGATCCGCGTTATTGGGAAAGGCGACAAAGGTTAATTTATCGCGGTGAATTAGTAGTTAATTTTGTCCACTCTTGCCAGTGCACATCTGTTACGAAACAAGGGTCTGAATTTCCGATTGGATTGAAAAATCTGCAATTTCGCAGTCGGGCCTCGTCCCGAACGGGGGGCGGCTTTAAGAATTAACCGGTTCTAGGCTACGCCCTCCGATTTGGCCCTGCTCTTCCACCCCCTTATATATTTATACACGACGGGCGAGTTTCATATTGCCCCGGATGGTGAAATTTTCATAGCCATAATGGTTGTTTATCGGCCGGCTCCTTCCGGCCGCCTTATATATAACCGGGGCCGTAACTCGTTTTATGGCATAAAACGCGGCCTGGTTATTGCATTGTTCGGGTCAGATTTTTAATATCCGAACGCCAAGATGAGTCGCCGTGTTCGATTCGCGCCGCGTATCCGCTGTAAAGGTATCGGTAAAGCGATATCCGACCGGTGTAGACTCGCCTGGACGCTTTTCGCATTTCGAATGAATTGCATCATAACCGCCCCCGGTTCTTCCTCTCAAACTTTCTCCAACAAGTTTGCCACTAAGAGTATCCCATCTGCCGGTATTATAGTATAAAATAAATCGATCCGCCGGAAATTCAATTAAAAGAAAATACGCATCGAATCTTTAGAAATTATATTCGATCGAGTGTAATAAACATGTAATAAAACATGTTAGTTTGTGCGGCGAAAATAGTTTTAAAAGAAGTCAGTTTATTTTGAATAACTATGTAAACACTTTTGAACAATTTCATGTTCAGAACAATTTCTCTTGCATAATATTTTTCGGTTAATTACAAACAAATGAATCCATCCCGGATTTTTTTTAGATAAATATTTAGAAAGTTAACTTGAATTGAATGTAGTCTTTATTAGGAATTAATTCTCCGACTAAATCTCGTATAATTCGCGTCGAAAATGAAAAATTACAAGCACACTGGTGTGTATAATGGCGATGTAGACACGTTTCAAGTTATAATTCCATATTGGGGTTCACATAATTTTCATATTAATTCTCCCTTATTATAGTTTTTTTTTAAGGATAACATTTTATCCTATATAATTAAACACACTTTATATTCGGCGAAACCAAATTGCTCCCCTCTAAATATCGTATTACCCAATCGAACAGTTAGTACGAATAATAAAATTATGAGAAGCATTAATTTCGAAATATTGTAAGTCAAGGTATACTAGACCATTAATGCACGCGCCGTAACGGTCTAGTATAACCGGAGCGCCGTAAAACTTTTATTCTTATCATCGTGTGTGCTGATTTTTTTGTAGGCGTGTTATAGTTTATACCGCATCGTAAGAATTCAATGGCACAGTTTTATCACACAAATACAGTGAAAAGTATTTTTTTGTATTTTATATTGTTCATTTGTTCTGAATTACATTTCAATTCGTTTGAAACAAATAAAAGTAACAAAGTATGAACAAGAATAAGTACTTCATTAATTTATTGTAGATCTTCATAGATTTATTTATTATTTAATTATTAATGTTATCATTAATCAAAATATATGAAGCATTAGTACGTCAATGTGGTGGAAACAAATTAGTACATACAAGAACCAAGATTCTTGATCTGTAAGCATAATTTGACCCAATATAATTGTAGTAAATAGATATTTTATTATATTTTCAATTTATATATAGTCTTATGTATGAAATAAATGTTTCAGGATCTGTCGTACAAGGATAAGCATTGGCATGAGGCGTGTTTCCTGTGCAGCAAGTGTCGCGTCTCTCTGGTCGACAAGCAGTTTGGAAGCAAAGTCGACAAGATCTACTGCGGTAACTGTTACGATGCGCAGTTTGCTTCAAGATGCGATGGCTGTGGCCAAATCTTCCGTGCAGGTATGTCAATTCATTTTATTTCAATAAGTCCAAATCTAGAAAATTTTTAATTTTTTTTATATTGATCAAATTATTAGGTTTATATTCTGAATAGGCTGATCACATTAACTGATTTCAACTAGACAGAACCAGTTTTCTTCTTTTTGATTTTATTATATTAATATTTCAATTCCTGTGTTTCCTTCCTATATAAGTACTAATTCTGGGTGTAGTGGTTACAAAAATTTAAAAACCTAATCATCTCATGTGTTGCCACCTAGGTCAGACAAATTTTTCATATAGTCCAAAGTTCTTATATATAAAGATATATGGGATACCAAAAAAAAACATTTATGTTTATATTATTTATTAAATATCTCTTTCTTTATTGTTAGGTAAATAAATTGAATTGGATGTGTTAAAAACTAAGACTATTTGGTGGTTTCATTAATTTCTTGTATTTTTAAATACAATCTTGGATACAAGAATCAATGAATTCAGGAAATATTGAGTTAATTTCTTATTCTTTTGGGAATTTCATGAGAACTATTTACCTAAAATAAAATTTAATTTAGGGTTACATTTTATTTAGTGATTTGAAATTGTATTTGTGATTCCTGTTTATACTAATTTACCATTGAATCTAATTTCTTTCATACACAATGGACATATTCCTGTTACTGGGATTAGGTTGAATTAAATTTACTAATTTGGTTATATCAAGTAATAACAATAATTGAAAATTATATGCATATTGAATTTTGAGGTGAAAAGTAACACTGATTATGAAACTAATTATTAATTATTTGGCAAATTTCATTAATAAGAAACAGGTTAATTTCAAAATTGCTTTTTAAATAAAATAATGTAAATGCATTATTTACTCCTTTATTTAATAATTAATTCAGTTAGATATATTTGATTGGAAGATAATCATAAATTGAAACAATTCTATATATTAATAGTAATAGAATTTATTAAAAAAATACTAATGCATCTGACCTCATTCATATGATCTACTTAAAATATAATATATTTCAATATTAAATACATACTGAATTATGTTTGAGACATTACATAATGTTCTATTTAACATATTAACTTCAAGATTATGATATATTACACTTTCATGCTATAAGATTAATTTTGTTATTAACATTCTCATTTTACAATTTCATTTAAAAATCAATTTTATGTTTTTAAATTTATAATGAATACTGGAATATTATTGGACCCCAATTACTGTTTATTATAAAAACTTTTATTGAACCTATTATATTTATATTATGACTACAGTAATATTGATAGTTATACTGGTAGAGCATTAATAGAAAAAAAGTTAAATATTTTATATTTAAATATTGAAATGGTATTTAAAATGCCTACTAGGAAAGTAATCCGAGTTCTGAGGGTTCATCCCTTTTTCTAAGAGTTTCCGGTTGCCCTTTTTTGCCTGTTTTTGCGGCTATAAGCAGGAGTTTACGTCAGTTTGATGCTCGGTTGTCTTTTGAGAGTTTCGCAGTTAATTATAAATCACACCGGTAATGCGGCACCGTCGCGGACTTCCCCCATTAAGACCGTTAGCGATGTAATGTAGCGCTGGGCGGTGTCGACCTTGCCGGCCTATATTCCGGTCCGAAGGACTCCGGACTTCAAAGGCCCCCGGGTATATCGGCGTCGACTATGGAAGTGGAAAGAAATTTAATATTCAGAAAAGGTGTAGAGGAAGAGGCGGAGCGAGGACAGAAGCGTTCCTTATGGAGAGCCACTTGTTACTGGGTCAAGTACACGGCGGGGTACGGGGGGCAGCGGAGAGCCGTCCCCGCCACTGCTGCCACCACGCCCATTATATCCATATTTTGTGCAACGCCAATTTCAGTCCGCCCGCCGCCCCTCGTCTTAATTCAATAACCAGTTCTCCGGTTAATTTTTTGTCCCTAGCCGCCGATTAAAACGACACAACTGCCTTATAAACGGACCGGTGCCGGCAGCGTGGGGGGCCTCCCCCCGGCTTCTTTATTCTCGCCGCGGCCCCAATTTAGAATATACCTATTTGAGGGCTGCCCGCCGTTTTTGACCCGTATAAAATAACAAGCGCCCCGGTTATTTCGGAATGAATTAGTTTTATATGACGAGAGGGGGGCGCATTCGACAGTATGCCTCTGTGTTTAAATTGGAGGAATATCACCTTATTTTTGTGTGGAATCGAACTGAAAAATTCAAATTCCCATTTACCTTAGCCATAGGGTTGCTGTTACTTTAATAGTGAAAATATTTTTTCTCAATTAATTAAATAGTCTTCTCTTCATTGTGGTACAGTTATGAGAACGATTACATCTGCATTCGCACTAATTTTGATCATAATCTAAGAGGGAACAGTTTTGGCGCTCAGTATTGGTAAATACTTTCAGTAAGGGCTCTTACTTTCGTAAATTTGTTGTCTTATTCTCAGAACCGGCTCTTTAATCGGTAACGTCCTGTCGGTACGTTTAAATATGTTCCAATATTAAGACTTCGTTTGATGTCGAATGGCGTAATAACCGAGAATCGGTTTTCGATTTGAGTTAGATCAAACAACAGAGCACTTCTTCTCTCCAGCGAGGTTTTACGCCCGGTCCTAATTGGCTGCGAATTATGTAATAGGGAGTCCGCGTTTGAAATAGTAAAAAAAGATGGGAGACTCAAAAATTCGTAGCTGTTACATCAGTATTTATTTCAAAGCTTACACCGTATTGCCGATGAACTGGAATCAGCGGCGTTGGCATCTGCGGCCGGGTTGTTAACTCGTTCCAAATTGGCATTTAACCGCCGTCCAATTTATTTAATCTGGGCTCGAATCAAAGTCCGAGTCCCCGGGTGGAGGATTAATAGGACATTATTAACTCGCGTTATTCCGTCGATTGAGACCTAATTCGCCGAACAATTATCGAGTCAAGCCGTCAAATATCAGATTGCATTTACTATCCAAAATTCTTGAAATTCCAGAGTTTTCTTGAGTGGGAAATAAAGTTAAATTACAATTATTCATAAGACCTTCTCTAGTCTTAAACTAGACCGAATACGGCTTCTCACCATCTCCACTAGTGTTCCTAGATTTCTGAGGCATTTACACATATTGGTTAGGTCTGTCACTATAGTGTTCTTTTTTGTTGCGCTTTGTGCATGAATTCTCCTCTTATTGTTATAGAGGCGACACCATTTTTTCCCCGACTGACGAATCAATTAAACCGCCCCACAAAGGAAAGGCAACGCTCGTTTTTAAGAAACTCGGCACGTCGAAGGCCGTACTGCACGTCTGCGCCTGCAGAGTGCAGTTTTTAATGCAGCCTTAGAAACCGATAGTAGTTGCTCATCGAGAGAGATTGACACGCCCGTACATAGATCCCGGCCCATTACGTATGGAAGACGCGCCATTTGGCTCAATCGTTATATATTAATGAAGTTTATTATTAGGCTCACACTTGGTTTTGTTATAGATCTATTGGGCAGTGTAAATAAATTATTCATTGAAACGATCTATTCGTCGTGTATAGCACGGGACTATTCGCGTCCCTTTAACTGCTGGGAAGTTACATAAATAATACAAAGCTGAACGGGAAAATATTTTTATGAATAATTTAATGTACTTAATAGCAAGATTCCCTACTAAAACATTTCGAGTAATACTCTATAAAAAAGAACGTGAGAATTAATGTGTTAGTCAAAGAAGTTAAGGGTCCATACTTAAAATATGAACAAGATACACATAAAATTCAAGTCGGTAAACCATAATGGTATATGCATTAGAATATTTATGCGAGATTAACTGCAAAACACGACCGATTGCGAGATGAGGTCGAGTCCTAAGAAGAACTGTCGGCTGGTTGTCAACTTGAAATCATTGTAAGTTCTCGCACGAACGAGCACTGTCCCCATTACCAATAACATTCTGTCATCGACAGCCTTATTTTGAATTTTTTTTTCATAGGAAAAACTAGTAGTATAGTAAACGATAGACGACTTAATCGTAATGGGAATCGCGGTTCGGTCTTAAAAACGGACATTACATTCAACGTATTTATGACCACTCTTGAATAAAAATTACCCTGCCTCCAGCGGGTCTAGCATAAGTAATGTGATTTGTATACACTGGTGTGGATAAAAGCCTATATATATATATATATATATATATATATATATATATATATATATATATAATGTTGTGTATTTAAGATCAGTTTCAACGTCACAGTCCAATACTTGCATGAGATTAATGCCTTTTGGAAATTGGCACAACACCCGATCTCCAATTATTGCCAACGCGAGTACTGATTTGGGCGGTAATTTGCAATAGGGATTTCGCGAAACACGAAAAAATAGAGGGGAGAAAATTACAATATTAATTGACAGCTGTACGCGTAAGGCGAATAGTGCGTGGGTCAGTTATTGGGCGGGCCGTGGGAGCATTTATTTCAATACCGGCTTCACCTCTTTCGGCCAAAACTGGAGAACGTTTTACACTTTTACAGCGTTACATTTTCTCAAATTGTGGCGCGGATAAAATCGGCGATACTGCGACAAGTAGGAAAATTGTTTAACGTCTTGTTTGAAAGTTCGGGACATCAATAAACCGTTGATTTATTGCTTCCACCGTTCCGAGCTCATCGGTATTCAACTGCAATTCAGCGTACTTTCACTAACGGAACACAGTGTTACAGCAAATATGCTGCTCGGTGAAAATTTGCCCGGTATCTTCCCTGTAGTGGCGTGAGGGAAGCGTATTTTTATTTATGATCTTCGCTGAAGAGCTTACATTCAGACATTGTCCCAAAATTATTATAATTATATGAGTACACCCTTTGCATACGATATAAAGGAAAAATCAAAAGTGCCCCCCTAAGAATCCATCGTTATCGTACAACAATATATTTTCTAGTAATATACATAATATGTATACTTTGGCTCCGGCTTTCTGATCCTAATCGACGTTAAGGTCTGGCGATAAATCAATAAACGGAAAAGTCGGGTAATTGCGTGTAAATGCGATACCGGTTTTTCGGGGCCGCTTTCATATCAGTCGCATTCCGGGCGTCAGATCCGCCCCACGATAAAGATGTGGCTCACCTAAACCTCGTTGTGAAAGAGGATAGAAATATAGGATAGGTTGTGTTTAATAGGCAACTTCGAGATTCGGTTTATAGAACGGATAAAATATTATATATTCTACACGATTTGTGTTGTCTGTGTTCTTAATCTGCGCATAATTCCTTAAATCCTGGACATTGAAGGAACAATTGTCTTTTATGGAATTTTTGGAGAGGTTGGCAAAGGTTCTGAATATCATCCACGAATCGTCCTTTTCTCGGTTTGAGTATGTTAATCTGTTTTTTGCTTTTCCCAGGGGCAGTAGTATCTCTTTAGTGTGAGGCAGTTCAGAGTTCAGTCAGATTGTTGTTAAAATAATTCGAATACCAGTAAAGCCAGGCTAATCTATATGTCTATTAGGAGTGGAAATGACTGTGGGTAATTCCTCGTAGATATAATCTGAGATATATGGAGAAAGAGAGTTAATTATAGGACAATAGGTGTTATATCTGGCTTGAATTAGCCGTGTCTAAGACCAACCTTAGACCATCGACTCCTTTCACCTTCGAGACGGCCGAGAGATCCCATTTAAACAAATGACTAATAACACACACTTTGATTCACCGATCCCATTCTCAAGTTGAACTCGATGTCCCGATAAAGAAACTGCGATGAAGGGGGCAATTGTGACCAATCCTTGTGCGGCATTCTTTCGTGAATCATACGGCAGATTATGTGTTGCCTTGGGAGTAAATTTTGTACCGCATGGAGGTGACCGAAACGTCCGCTCAATGGAAATTCCACTACAGGCAGCAATGACGTAGAAATATATCAAAATATTATGATTATGTGTCCAAGATCACATAATGCAATTGAATAGTTTCGATAAATCAATTTATATCGTATAAATATTCCCTAGGGAAATGTAGGGAGCCGATGTCTGTACTGCCATTAGTGATATTTCAAGATTTATTTTCGTTCACTAATTCTGTTAGATCTTCGCGGGACGAAAAAAGATTTTGATGTTCAGAGAGGATTTTTAGCCTTCCTTAAAATCACTTTCGAGTGTCACGTTGGGCCTCTCAGGTTTTAGAACAGTGGAGTCCAATGAAGCCCTTTCAGTCAAAAGTAATCCTCTTTTTACTCCGATACCGGACGATATTTAAAATTTGAAAAGTAAGAATTATTTTACGACGCCAGATTTATTGCATCGAAAATTCTTCGACATTTAATATGATAA
The DNA here is from genome assembly GCA_019843655.1 of Lethocerus indicus. Lineage (NCBI taxonomy): Eukaryota > Metazoa > Arthropoda > Insecta > Hemiptera > Belostomatidae > Lethocerus > Lethocerus indicus. Next base: position 8,629,736 of record JACDQD010000103.1, on the reverse strand, counting down.
GCGGTTTATCCCCAACTAGGTAAGTTAATTAGATGATAACACTGAATATTAAGAGAAAATACTGCTGCAACACGCGCTCTCAGAATTTAGGCCTAGCGCTCTTAATTCGTCGGTTTAATTTACTGAAATACGTTCCAGTCATTGAATTTCCTGTCGTTGTCGACATTACACTGTTTAGTGCCAACGTTGAGTGAAATATGTATGATCCTTCTAAGAGTTTTCTCTTTAAAATTGTTAAGTTCAAAAATATATTTTAAATTTCTGTAAAGAAGTTAATTTGGAAGCACGTTGAATCGTTGTCAGATTTCTGTTGAGCGCAGATATTATAATATAAAATGTTACAGTTACTCATTTTCCTCATCTTAATTGCCCAAAGTAGTACGGTATTGATTACGGGAAGTGACAATTAGAGTTTTTATGTTGCACTTGTTTTTTTATCTTCCTCACTTATTATAAATGAAATTGTGTTAGCTAACATAACGGTTGCTTAATTTGGATAAAAAAAACATTCTTAATGTACGAAAAAAGTGTGATTTATACTGCGTAATATAATGGGCCTGGATATTATCTGCTGCGTGGATCTCTGTCCCCGTTCCGGCGTTATTAGTAAATTGCATCAATGTTATATCAACATTACAATCACTCATGGATGTGTGTGCGTTGGGCCCATAAATATCGATACTCCGATACATAAGGACACGATTTAAGAAAGTTTGAAAACATTGAAGCTCGAATTTAATACATTGCTCATATTTTATTTATTCTTGGGCTCAATAGCTCGGTCAATGTGATATGAATCGACTCTGCTGGTGTGGTGACGTCATTCAGTGTATCCTCGAAAATTTGAGAGCCTCCGAACAGTTTCCCGAGTGGAAAAACCGTTCGAGCGAAATTTGATCTTGGGCCGTTATTCATCTCATGTCCTTTCTTTGATTTTTCCGCCCAACATCTGAGGATGATGTCTTCTCTGAAACGGAAACTGCTTCAAAACCTCATTCATTCTGTTCTAATAGCATTATATATTTAATACCGAAATGATGGAGAGGATCTGCAAATTAATGATTCCTTAGCTCCGCTGAGGAGATGGGAATCATCGTGGCGATAGGCCCCGTGTTCGGACTCATGTAAATGTGTCCCGAGCGTGTCCCCCTTGTCCCCTTTCGGTTGGTAAACAATGCGTGAAAACGGGCGCAATTATGTGAACGCATAGTTGTCTCAGTTCTCGTTCCTGTTGCCGCTTGAGGTCAGAGCCGGATGAAGACACTCCCCGGACCCTCTCAACAATATCTGGCACAGTGTTTTATCGTGGGCGGTTTGGTACCAATTTAAAACGTCGACGGAGCAAAATTGAAACTGTCACGAGACTAGTCAATATGCCTCGTCGTTGATGCGTTGTACCAAATTCCTCTCATTATAGTACTGTAAGGTGTATTATAGCTCTGCCAACTGAGAGGCACATCGCGGCTAATATTCAATCCCTGTTATATTCCAGTTTTTAGGTGATTAATGTTCAGTCTATTACTAACTTAAATTACTCGCCGCAAGGTCTAGTAAACTTCATTATACGCATTAGAATTATCTTCTATAATGGCTTATAATTTCTAGTTCAAAGGAGTTTGGTTATATTGATATCCATTGACAAAAGCGTTGGAATAATTGCGTTAAAGTACAACTTGAATCCGATACTCCTTCCTTCGCTCCGCCTCTCCGATCGTCCGGACGCCCGATGAATTATAAACGACCTTTCTCGTGAAAAGCCTATAATTAAAAAAGCGTTCGTATTCTCCGTGGGAAGTTTAAAACGTTTGCGCGCGCTCAAACTAACAGCGTTTACGGGCCCGGGGCAATCGATCATCGCGTTGATGAAACTCAGAAACTAATGGCTCGCCGGCTTTAAATACACATTCGAAATGCGGCGATGACATAAGCCCCTCTGTTCTATCGAGTCGTGCAACATGCGGAAAGAAAAATCGGCATCTTTAGTATTCATATCGTGAGAAGGGTATTCGACATTTGCCGGTGTACATTTATACATCGTCTTATAACTTCTTATATTCAGATCTCACTTTTTCGTTTCAGTGAAGGACGTGTAAAATGTATTCTTTTTGCAGAGTAGGGACAAATTGAAGTATGTTAAAAAATAATTGAATTCCTGGTAGCGTAATTGAATGAATTACACCGAAATGAACGAGGGTCGACGTAGGAATATTTATTGCGAAGGTTTTTTCTCACCACGTTTCCAATTGTTCCCAATTCGTCAGCGGCAATTCTTATTGCGCCATTCTTTTTCGTTTTTTTTTCATACCACGTATTCTACCGAAGGGAGAAAAAGGACGCAGTCTGGTTTGCTCACATTCTAGTGCTAACGGATTAAATTTTTTGAGTTAGTAATTAACTAATTGACACCTGTGTTGCACTTTTGAATCACTAAGTGCAGTCGATAAATATTAGTGGATCTTCCTTCCGCGCATATTGCGACGTACTTGCTCCAGTTAGTCAAATTTCGTCGTCGGGAAACTACTTTCGAAACCTTGGCTCGGCCTCTCTCCCATTCGGTCTGGCGTGTGATTCATGCCATGTAGGTAACCTTTTTTTCTGCAATATTCTCTCTTTTTTGTTTCTGTAATTTCCCTGTTAATTAAAATTGGGTCAGAATTTTTGTCCGCCCGACGTGTGGGGGTCGGCTCGGCCTCCTCTAATTGCATTTCCGTTTTTGTACAGTTCGATTCGAGTTAATCGAATGAATGCAAATTAAAAGCAACGCCAATAAAGTGCAATTACACGGTGGAGAATGTTATTCCGTGGCGTTATGAAATGATCGTATACTGAGGCTAAGTTCAATTAAACATCTCTATTGTTAACTTAACGCGTTAAATCTGTATAGTGGACAAAGGTCTTTCCCGTATTTCTTGGATGATGAATGATGGCCTCGGAAACTATAAAGCTATAAAGAAATTTTTCATTTGGGACCTAAGGCCGTTAATACTTCGGTTTTGACTTCAGAACTACGTTCCCATAAGCGCTTAGGGCTTGTTGCCTGTTTCCGAATTCTCATTACTAAGTCTGAGCGCGTGAATTTTACTTTTGTTTAGGATATGGCAATTTGTTGGGCCCCGTAAATTCCGACCATTGGGTGCTGCCCACGCGGTCTCCACCGTGCCGGCCGCCTACCCCCTTCGGCTGGGTTTTTTCTTTCATTACGCGCTCAGAGAAAAAAGATTACCGGGCATTTTTTTTTTGCCCCGCCAATATCGGAAAATAATGCCCGTCATTACGTGGGCACCTCTTTTGAGAACGCCCGAAAGCCCCCCCACACACACTTCTCCATTGTAATTCGGCACTCTCCGCAGGCAACACTATTCATTGACCCAATAAGCATTCAGCCGTCGATTCCTACTTTAGTTTTTTTAGCTCTCGCCAAAATTATGCTCGAAGCACAAAATCAAAGAGTACTTTACTCTTTGGTGTCTTTCCAAGGCATCCAGTCTGTTTTATTAGTTTCTATATTATGTATCATTTGGTCCTGTATAGTGGAATTCTTCAGCCTCCTCGATGGCAACTGTGCCTTTCAGAAGACTTTTCGCTGTTATTTTTGATAATGTATTAATAACGTTATATGCTTATTTGAGTATTATTCGACTTCCCACGTAGGGTGTGACGGATGATTTTTATTCAGTTGCATCGCGTTTCGCACTGTCGGTTGCGCAACCCGCCGCGCACTTTTCTCTCGTCCGCCGCCTCCCGCCCTCCGTTAGTTAAATAATTCACCGGCCGTCGAACCGATTGGACAGTATAAAGCGCCACTCTTGGGCCGGGGATGAGCCGCGGTTCATTGTTTTCCGACGCGGGCTCTCCGTTTAAGGAACGCCCTTGGGAAGGCGGGGGGCCGGCAGCAGAAGTGGGTCACTCGCGCGCACAGCACACGGCCGGTCTCCCTCCAATGTCCCAGTACCTCTGGGCCGCCGGCACAAAAACAAATACGAAAACCGTACGTGAGTTCCGGTCCCGTCTCAGTCCAGTAGACGTGACCGGCCACCCGAACGGGTTCGATAGCGTTGTTAAAACTACATTCTGAAAAAGACACTCTGTATTCCGTCACCGCATACCGCTTTATGCGATACGGGATAAGCCGATATTTTTTAGACTTTGTAACCTATATCTTTCCAGCATTGTGCGCGATCATATAATTCTGCCAGAAATGTCGTATATCTTTGAAATCAAATTGAAAAATACGAACATCGAACCAATCGTCAGATATTTTTCCAATAAGAGTGACATACATTTATAATTATTATAATTTGTAATTAATTAGCATCCGCAGATTAGCGAGAAAGTTGTGAAATTATTATCGCAACATATTTTTGTGAGAAAACATTTTAAACACCGAAAATACAGAAATCAAAAACAGCGAGATGAAACAACTCAGCGAATGAAAACGGTTGGGAACCGCTGGTTTATACGAATTTTTATGAATGTTATGATTATTATGAAATACATATAAATACAGACATATAAATAAAAATGTAAATACAGAGTTTTAGACTACTTTAAAATTAGTGATTATTTAATTCGTTTTTTAGTCGTTTTTTTATATTCCCTGGGTCAACAAACCAGTTAATGGCTGACCATCAGGATTGTGTAATACCACAAGGAAGACTGGTACGGAAGACAGTTTAAATCAAATTAGACACGGCTGGGTAATAATTTAATTCGGTTGGCTCGCTTTCCCAGAAGGTATTCGAGACAGGGAGGCGTGGAGGGCCCGTGGGTGCATTAACGCCCAACCTCCACCGACCCGCGAAGTCCTTTGCGCTCGGTGCAAACCGTCTCCTCTGAGTTTCGTTCCAATTCTGTATCTGAAGGATATATCTATAAGCCCACGCTGTTGGCCTATTGACATCTGTTTTTATTGGACGGCTTGATAATTCGGTCAGACGTCGCGTTGTCATGTACCATTTTTCTGCTTTCCCTCTCCCGTTTCGCCTTTTCGCCATAGTGGGGCTCCATCAGCGTTAATTGTGGTCTAGATTTCCGTTATATATTTATTATTATATTTTTATCTTTTTTATTATCGTCCGCATCACGACATTCGACCATTGGGGTTATTTGCCTGGCGCTGTGTACGTTCTCCCGTGTATCCAGGCTCCTTTCCTTGAAGTGTTCGATAGCGAAAAATATTCTATCCGTGAATTATTTATGTAATTTCAAAATGTTCTATATTGTCTGATTGATTCCTGACACGGTGTATATATTGTATAGTGTTTTTTTTAAATCTCTCCAATATTTCTCCTAAGAATCATTTATGGCCGGTTCCAATTGTACATTTAAGCCCACACTGTCCGCCCAAATGTTCTTATTGCAAGTTTCCGAACATTTGACTGTACGCTGGTTTCGGCATTTTTAAACGAATGGGGCGACTCGTAAATGTCCCACGCCCGGCCGCGACCGGTATCCACTATCTAGTTGGCATAGTTAGCTAAATTTGGCCCAAACAAGGTGGACTTCCTCCCCTGCCCGAATTGATGGCGAAATTTGTGTAAAATTTGTGATCACTTTCAACGCCTATGCTCCCGCTAGGCGATAAACGCTTCATCTATATGCCTTCAATCCAGTGAAGTTTATGTTTCGGAACTCCTCTTAACTTTTACATTCTGTTATTATCATGATACCAATTACGAAAAAAACAGCAAAATTGTATTGGAGAATTAGAAAGTTCGGAACCGCGACTAACTGCCAGGAAGCAATAAAAAAATTGCACGTAATGCAGTGAAAAAATGTCACGGCAGTAAGTGTAGTATACGATAATTTATCGCTAACGAAATTACTTGACTACTGTCGATGTCGATGAAACCGCTGGTCCAACGTGAGAAGGGAGATTGAAATTACAGTGTCGTGACACTCTGACCTTTCCCTGGGTTAATTGTCCATAATGTTAAATGCAACTTTAGTTACAACCCGAGTGTGTCAGCTTGCCGTTTCGCCTGATCGGGCAGTGGTTCCTTTGAAGTTTTTTTTTTTTAATCAAGTCTACAGGAGTTCAAGAAGTCTTCCGCGAAAACTTGTTAACCTTTAGAAACTTATTAAGCGGTAGTTTGAGGAAAAATACAGCCGGGTGAACCGCTCTGAACTCTGTCATTTCTCGACGATTACCCGTGCGCTTTATCGCTCGTTCAACATCTCCTATGGCCCAGATCGAAAAGATATATATGTATATAAGACGCCGTAGAGAATTTACTTTGCGGTTATACGCCGATTTAATAGCGGCTCTAAAACTGATGTGTAGGTCGACCTTTGAGCCCTCGCTTCAGAAGAAAAGGCAAAACTTTAATAAGGATAAAAGTATTAAATTTTATTTCATATTCCGCATGTGGAGGTACTCGTCTATTATGTTGGCACGATACACTGTCACCAGTGTTATTGCACGTTGTTATAAATACAGATTTATACACTATAAAATAATATTGGGGTTAACAACAACAGGTTGTTGTTTCGGAAATATAATTTAGAAAATGTTTCCTCTGGCGATAATACAGAGACGGCACCGAAAATTTAAAAAAATGCGATGGAGCGTGACGCTCATATTTTCACCTTGACATGTTAGCCGTTGCTTAATAAAGCTAATCAACTCTCATTTTGTGCGTTCTCCCCAAGTTGCTCGCTCTCTCCGCGTGCCTCCGCATTTTTCTATATTTGAGTTCGTTCCGTCATCCCAGCGGCCTGGATAAAATAATTTTGTTTTCGTTTGTTGTATATACCGGTAGTGGTATAAGAGAGATATACAGTTCGAGATTATTTTATAAAACAATTTTAGACATTAAAAGTTTGAGCAGGGACTTAGCAAAGGCCGATGTAGTATCATCTTTATAATTTAGATTAATGTCACCATATTCTCAAGGGAATTGATATATTTTGGGATTGGACGGCCAATTACGCCAACGCCGTAATTCGATTCGGCTTCACCCTTAGCAGGGGGACGGACCCCTCGTCGGGTCAACGCGTTGGGCGCGTGGAATGCGGACGCAAGACATCCCCTCTCGGGTTTCCGGATGCGAATCACTCGTCCGGAACTGTACCGCACTTCGGCGTTTGGGACGAAAGGGATCGGGGAAAGGCGCTCCGAATGGAAATATCTGGGACAGAGAATACTGGCCGGCCGGCACCTAAACCCGGCTCTTTACGAGTTGCAGCGACGTTGCCGAGGGGAGTGCGAATATCCGCACGGAATAAGGTTCGGAGGGAATCCAATCTCCAAAAACTTATGCCCTTGTACTGATTTTTAATAATAAAAATTTTGAAATGGGCTATAGAATTACTCCTGTAAATAAGGAGCGCAGAAAACAAACATGATTTCATGAGAGGCGAAAGGACGATAGAAGGATTCGAGAACTGCAGTAGTTGAAACTTCATCTGTTATGTATTTTTGAAGTTTTCAGAAAGTACCTCAACCCATGCAATATAGTGATTTTCGAAGTTTTTCTTTCCAAGTTACTTACCTTTCTGAGATGTGTGTGCGGAATTCGTATATTTCTTGCGCTATAAAAGACAGGAAAACAAGTAGTCTTCACTACAATTTTTCCAAAGATTGGATTTAATTTCGGTGATTATCAGAATTGTTCAGAACGATGAAACTCGCGAAACCTCAGTTTCGCACGTACGAAAAGAAATGTTTACGGAAGTTCGTACGCCGAAAATATTTATTTAAATGAAGTCGGCGATAGTGGAATTGCACTCGGGAGACCCCCACGGAATAGATAAGAGTACCGGGGCCGAAGAGATACCGTAGGAGGGAGGGCGTTGGGGAGTGGGGTGCGCAAGCGCGAGCGTCGAGCCGCCAGCATAGCGAGCCGCCGACTGTCAGTACCGCCGCCGGAACCGGAGAGACAGCTGCGAAGCCCGACATGGCCACCGAAGTTATCCGGAGCAAGATGGAGACCTCCCTGAGGATAACCAGGGTGGGCGACGACAAGCCGAAGAAGGACGAGGACGTGGCCATACTGTCCACATTCCTGCCGGCCTCCATGATGGCCGCGGACCCTTCGTCGCGCGGACAGCCGGCTTTCAACTGCGCTCAGGGTAAAAACTGCCGTCTGGGCGACCCCAAATTGGCCACTCCAGGTACTTGTACCCTCAGTCGTGGGAGGGAGATATTAAAAAATTAAACACCCCGTATACTCTACTAGATTCTGTTTCCTCTTCCTGCGGGGCAGAAAATTAGGAGGGATTATATTCGGAGTTCGTCCGCCGTAGAACACGTTATTAGACGACAGATTGCAATAAAGATTACAAAGTTTCCCACCGGGCTCAATGCACTGTGTGTTATCCGCCACGCTAATCTTTCAGCAAAAGCATTACACCAAACTCTAAATTCAAACCAGTCTTTTATACCTCACTTTACATTGTCTGAAGCTTTAGTTAAGTACCTTGTCTTGCATTTAAGAAGTCTTCTTTGTCATCGTGTACTTGCGATACTCCATGTAAAATACAATACAAAATAGTTTTATATTGCCATATGTTACGAGAAAATATTTTCTGCACAAGAAAGTTGAACGTCCGCGTATAGTATACGCGGTCAAGAAGTGTAAATTCTTGTGGCGTAAAATTGCAAACGAACACGCAGAATTGAATCAACGAATTGTCAACTAATGACAACCCGTCGAAAAATAGTTTGTTTTTTTATAACAACTCTGTTATAGTGTACAAATGTTTGAAACTGTAAGCTGAAAGGCTGGGGCTGGCTGGGCTTTGAACCGGGCTTGAAACAAACACCCCGTCATGGGAACTCCAAATTAGCCACCGCACGAACTTTCACTCCGCCTTCTGTCACCGACAACAATTAGCTGCCGGCACATTTTTGTTTTCACATGTCGCTTTTATTTTCGTTTATTTGACAGTTTGTTTGGGTAAACGGATAACACAGGTCGGGACCTATTGTTTTGAACGGAAATATGGCCAATTACTGACAAGAAAATTAGGTCATTTTTATGATTTCTAAGAGATATGCATGCTTGTAAAAATTTTAGTATGGCATGTAGTCAGTTAGTATTATTTAAATGACGAGTTACTATAGTAAGTACACTGCATGAAGTGTTCAAAAAAGTAACCACATTACTTTAATTCATATAATACCCAATAGCTCTTTAGTACCTAAAAGGAAAAGAGGTCTTGGATAATGCTCCATTATTACCATCATATCGTATAAATTACTTTTGATTCTCATGCGAAGATCATCGGAAAGCTTACATTACGTTTTAGCCAACAGTTCTTTTTAGCCAACGGTATCTACTTCGACCTTCTTCCAAAGCGGGACATATTCTACGGCCGATCTACCGTTAATGAGGCTAAAAATTGGTAACACGTTTTGTGCAAGACCAATTTTGCCCGATTGTCCATTGTTTTCGGGCCAGAACGCGCGTCCCGAATTCGTCGGGTAAATAGCCGAGTATTACCGTACGAGCCGTGAGATCATCACTGAGGATTGCCCCATTGTTTTGGCGCCTGGGAAGACGTCGGCGTGTGTTAACGCCGTCTGTTAAACTGCGTTTTAACACCTCGGTTTGAATTAACTTACGGGCTCGTGGAGTGTCGGCCTAGTAGTATTTGTTTTTATGAAAGGCACGCTAGGTCAGAGCCAGTTAACTGGTTTATTGTCGTTTTCCAAAAATCCATACAACATCCTCATAACATTGAGCTCAGGGCTGTCTGAATCCTTCCTTTCGCGAGTTCAGTGTCCTCATTTTGAAGACAACGAATTGCTCCATTTCCCACATGTCTTCGCCGGATTGTAGGATGTCGCCATACCAAAATCACGAATGGTACGACGAGTTGCAAATTCATTTTTGAATATACCTTTCTTCATTTAGCCGGCGGCGGAATTGCAATTGAATGCGCCGGCCGTTAAAGTCAATTGTGATAGAAACTGGCCCCGGGGGCCGCTCAGCTTTCTTCGGTTAGCCTACTTAACAGTAGCGCCCCATAACCCGTTTGGAATCTGGCCACCTCGAAAACCGTAATTTGTCACTGGGCGAGACAAATTTGCATACAATTAAAGCCGAATTAGCATTCCCCCTATATAACTGCAGTGCCAGTGTTTATTGCAGACTGGACGTCTGGATAGTGGCAAAATGCAGACGTGGAAATTGTTTTACGACGCCCAGGATTTTAACATATCAGAGGAAAAATCTCGGTTTTTTCTCTATATTTATTTTTAAACAGTTGGAAGCATTAATATGAGATAAATCTTCGCCATTTCCTCCTTTTGTTCAGAATTTCTGCTAATGACGCAGAAGCAGAGATATTTTGCTTACGTCATATATTTTCGGGATATTATAACGCCCTATTATAATCCTGGAGTTTCATAATTTAAATCAAGGAACAGAAAAGTCTACTCTATTTGTAGATAATACGGCGTGAATAAGACTCTGGTCTTCTTTCAAGCGGCAATACGACGTGTGTAGAACATGAAATGAGGCCGGTTTCTATACGAAAATATCGTCGGAGTATGAGTCAGATTATGCATGTTTTTTTTTTAATATTTTCATCAATCGAGCTGTCGATATTGTTTATCATATTTGTCGCTGACTCATGACGGCGATATATTTTTTCCATGATCTAACTTCCGAACGCGTCCGATAAAAATACGCGTTGGTGCATGAATAACAAGGAAAGAATTTTGAATATTCGACGCAATATTCCACGCGCTGGCTTTTCTGGAATGTAAATCCGGGTTTTATATTTTGGTACAACAATATTTAATGCGTATTAATGGCTTTTAGTGTGGGGTGAAGAGTCAATGGAATTCTCTAATAGTACCCTTAAGTATACTTCACCTTCTGAAGCTGTATAAAGAAAATATTGATGCTTGTAATCATTGGAACGGCATTATGTTTTATTGAAATTATGTCACTAGATGTGTCTCTCCTTTTGGAATGTGATTTCAAAAAGTGCGTTCTTTCATGTTAATATTTTAAAACAAGAAAGGATAGTCCGACTGGTTTTATTGCCAGGAGGGAATCTCTTTATTGCTGCAAAGTACACTCGACGCACAATAGGAGATAAGGTGCACTGTAATCTGCTTTGAAAGTATACAGAGTCAAAGAGTGGCGTCCGCCATCCTCCACTAAATCTATACAAGTTTTTTCTTTGCAAACACGGGTTGAGCTGTTGTAATGCTGAAGCCGAATGCTACATTACTCAAGAGATCGCCGAGTTGTCTAACATAAAGCTGTTGTATGAATAAAGCCTCAGCCTCAGCAGCGTTCATACTGTAATATTCAGAACATAATCGGACGGATAAATATATTAACACAATTTTTCTGAAGGATAACGTTTTGATCTTAAATTTTTGCCTTGAACATAGAGATAACTAAATGAAAGATAAAATGAAAACATTTCAACTCGGACTCATTTCAACAATAAATACAGTATTAGATTTTATTTTGTATTTTTGATTGCTGCATTGTTTTTTCCGTGCTCAATTCGTGGACTTACAACTGAGCCTGGCTGTGTTCGATGTTGAGGTGAAAACTACGAGGGCTAAACCAACTTCGGCCGGGGGTAGGCCGCTGCGAGAGGGCTTCATTTGAAAAGGGCTTTTCATCGGGGCCTCTCTCAATAGCCGCCGTCTCATTAAAAACGGCTTTCGCCGGCCGAGCCTAAGCGATATTTTCTGAAACGATTCCGGAAAGAGAAAAAATTATGCCGCCTTTCGCGCCCCGTCCCTCTTCTATACAAGGCGTATTCTTCTACCGGCGAGTCGAGGTTTAAACGGTAAACCGACTGCGAGAAATGTAAATCGTCTGTGAAGAAACGTACTTCATTATTTTTTTCATCTACAGCAGTGTAGGAGGAATATTGTGAACGTAATTTTCGATATAATTTTCAAGCGATGTTATCCAAAACCCATAACGGACCAGAAAGAGGAATAAGTATGACGGTTCAAGATGCAATTTATCCTCTAATGCAGCTCAAAAGACATCGGCCGAGCTAACAATCAACGGTTCTTATACGTTTGACTATTAGAGCGAAACGCGGACTAGTCTGAGATAGTGACTCTGGAAACGGGTTCTCCGAAGCCCTCTTTATTCACCCCTTTTCTTTATACAGACGTTCTTTCGCCAGCGTGAGAAGAGCCCCCCGCTATCTGTCGCCTACAAGCTTATACAACCTACTGTTATATATCATTGCACATTCACAGTTTACGGTCCCACTCAACCTCAACAACATAACAACGAATCGATTGCATATCGATATGACGCTCGATATCAAATTTCCTGCCGATTTATGTGGCGGATAGGAAATCTGGAATGTAGAACATACATCGATATATGTTAATCTCGTTAATCGATAAATTCTCAAATGGCGGGATATCTTTCAATTACACGTTCTGAGAATTTTACACGCTCTTCAAAACGAGCACTCTGGGTTCAACACTTGCAGATAACCCGAACTTATCCGGGTCATTTATTTAATTTTAAACGATAACGCACCTCAGTGTTAATAAATTATTACTGTTATCAACGCAATTTTGAAATTCTCGGCGTTCCAGGGATGAATAATAATCCGAGCACCGTATCACAGCTCCGGACGTATTGGTCTACATTCTTCATGCAGTGCAACGTTAACGACTGCTTTTAATAACGCGTCGCTTAACCGTTAAATGACTGATTCTTCCAATATTGGCCCACTACAAATGGTTGATATTCTCTAGGAAAACAGAACATAGGCTACTCTGATGGAATAATAAATAGCTCGGGGTAAAAATGTTAATTTATTTAATTCTGTCCCACTTCTCGACCGTCGCTGACGTCCGCGCACGTCCGGCGTCTGTGCGATTCTATTATTATATAATTATGCTTATTAATCTATGATAATTTGGGCTCGGCGCGTCACAGTGTTCGGCGCCGTATGGACTCGTTTGAGCGGCGAAATATCGATTTGTTGCAACATGAATCGTTAATCGATCATCGCGCTCTCGTTAGGAAACAATTCATTTATTGATTAGATGGATGGGGTTATGGGTTGTCCCCAGAAGAACGGACGCGTGTTCCGAGTCCCCCAATGTTCCCGGGTCCCTTGCCTGCATCCTATTCTAGGTTAATCTGGCAATTTTCAAATATGAAAGTTGGCGGCCTCGCGGGGATGATGAGGTTGGTTGCAGTTGCATTTTCTGCCCTCGGTTGCGAAATCGTCTCTGTTCCTTTTTGTTCGTGGCCGTTTTCGCTGACTCCGTTTTCACGCGGCGTCCACAGTTTTTAGATTTACAGAACAAAACGCGAGGGGCCTGCGTTGAAGATTCGACATAATGGCACGTACAAGTGACTCATCCTTAGAGCACAATGATTACTCAAGGATAAATAGATGTACGCAGAATGGGAAATTGTATATTTCGGCGATCGATATTTCAGCAGTTTTTTTGTTTTGCGAAAATACGTTCTTTATAAATGGGTATAAGAAAGAAATATACTGCGAAGGAAAAGCAAGAACTTTGTCATTATTCTTGCCATCAATCTGATTCAAACAATATACTATTAACATCAATTATTTTCAATTCGGGACCTTCGACTGGACAATGTTATTGCGACACAGAAAAATTTTTGTCAACCTAGAGGGGACTTCAATAATTATTTAGGTTTAGGTTTGTCCACGAAATATCCGCTGGTATATTATGTTAATGTAGCTGCCGACTGTATTATGTAATGAAATAATAATTAACTCCTAACGCAAGTTTGTTCAGTGATATTTCCTTCTCTGTCTTCGCCGGTGTTCTAGTTTCTCACAGCGCAGTTCTAAGCTCGGTCTTTTGTTTGCTTTTCATTTGGTTCAGTCGTCCCCTTTGCTCTGACTGCGGGCAATAAATAGTTCGCCTGAAGAAACCCGTCTTCCTTCCTTCCCGCTCGCGGGGAAGAAAAAGGAAAATTGAAAAGAATCGTTGAAACTCTCCTGAAGGTCGAGGCAAGTCGCGATCCACGGCTCTCCGTGCGGTATATAAAATCCCGGGGGTACATTTATTGTACCGCGGTATAAACTAAGTATCGGGACACAAGAAGAATCGTATTATTGAACTTCTTCAGTCGACAACTAGAAGGGTGTACCGAAAATGGAAGCGGCGTGGAAGTGTTGAATAAGGCAACACCCGGTTCCGATGTGACTCAAACTGCGTCGCCGGCTCTCCAGACCTTATGGCTCCGAACTATTTCGCTTTTTGTGCTGTTTTCGGCGGGGTTTTAATAAGAAAAAAAACACCGCCCCCGCGTCACAGAAAACCGTTTTAACTGAACAAAACAAAGGAACGTCACCTTGGATTCCGGCCTGGAACGAACACCGAGATAAATATCTTTCGCGACTCTTGGGCAACGGCTCCGTTGGTGTCACTGGGAATTTAATCGTTTCTTTCGTGTCCCCACATTCTTAAGATCATTCTCGCTGAAATCAGAATTCTGATTTCATTGTAGCGTAATTACTATTTTTCGACTTATTCTTAAATTATTAAGATTATGTTTAGAAAGCTGAAAAACTTCACCCATCGTTTGAATGATAAACATCAAACGATAATTAATAGATTAATGTTATATTCATTGTTACTCTGCGAATGAACTCAGTTAATATTGATCGCTGTTAGAAGTGGCGCTTTTTGCGTCTATATGTAACTTTTGATGTTGAAAATAATAATGAAAATATCTGTATTCGTTTGTTATGTCTCTTGGTATTATTGGTCTCGATTGTTCCGCTTGTGAGGTGAATTTACGTCAAAGTATTCAGTCTTCGGTAGGCGTCGAAGCCCCGACGACATCCCTCGAGTATTATAAACGGGGGGTTGAAACGAGGAAGTGTTATGCGCAGTTGCCTGAGCTATTGAGAGGGTCGCTGTGTACCCATTGTTTGTCGCCAATCAATTCTCTGGTATAGGCTTGCCCCGCACTTCTTCTTCACAAAGCACCCCCTTCCCCTAGCCCGGTTTCAATTTCTGTCCACAGAAAAGCCGCTCCCCCTCCCCTCAATTTAGTGCGCTTAGTCCAATAGTTCGGTGCACTCGGTTTTTTATCAAAGTTTCGGCAGAATATTACGAACCCGATCCTAACAGTAGTAAATATGAAAATATTGAATGCAATGTTGCGTGATGAAAAATTAGGCATCGAATAATTATATTTTTTATTTGTCCTTACTTTCTGTTAATTTAAATTTATGGAAACCATGTTTAAAAGTTGATAGTGAGTGTTGAAAGTGTGTAGTTTTGTTCGGAATAAATTGTGATTTACAACCGTTACTCATCACATGTAGTTCAGGATTAGCTCCGTATCGTCGAACCCCGGGTACGCTTTAGCATAAATCGTGAGGTGAAGGGATCCTACTTTCTTCTGGTAGTCTGACAGGAGGGGGGTCAACCGATGACACCGAAAAACGCGACGCGATTAAATCCGTAAATTTAAAAGGCGCCTCTCTTTTTACCTTAAATTACAAACACAAATTACAATTCTAAATTGTAATTGCCCGGGTGATGGGCAATTGTGGCGGTCACTTTATATTGGCATTTTTGTATCTTCGGCTGGGCAAGGACTCTCAGAAGAGTTTCGAAATGAAATGAAACCCGTTCAGTCGTTAGGCAAAGGTGTTTGAGGGGGGGTTCGGGATGATTAAGAGACTCATTAGCCGGCAGGCCAGTTTTAAGAATGGGACAAGGATATTAACTGTACAGATTGCAGGTTTCGTGCACGGCTAATACTCTAATCCCGCGACGCTTTATAAATAACCTTTTTATTGAAGAACCGATCGCTAACAGATATTTCTTTCGAGATATAAAACTCGTCGAGTGGGACGTAGTTAAATACAAGTAGCTTAAACTGGTCGAACAAATTGGTTTCCGTTTTTCGTCCCTTTGTCGGCCTCCTATTTATCGGTTAATTGTCCCCAATCGGTTACATATTTGTCGGCATTTGTAAATATCCAGTCGGGAATAATGTCAACGGTGACCGATGGCCGCGCATATCGACACTCCGTTTCCCAAATAGGGAAACGATAATTTATTCCGCTGTAAAAGGAGTCAGTTGTTAAACGCTTTTATATGGAAAGGCGGCCGCTATTTTTGTCCCAGAAAGGACAGATTTTGGGCGAAAATAAAATAAACGTTTCAAATTTGAAATTCGCCCTCCTGGATTAAAATAAATAGCGGGACAGGCCGAAGAGACGGTGAAGAGAAGGGCGAATAATCCGGCCGCCGGGGTATTTTTACGAGGCGGATTTTTCGAACCAAAATCGGTCCCCGACAGACTACCCTATATGGCCGGCTTTTATTATGCAAATGTTCCTCCTCCCTCCCTCGCCCTACGATCGGTCGGGCTGTATATATGTATTTATATATATTTGTCGGGGAGTTGTGTGGCCGTGTTTTGGCATCTGGCCTGATGACGCAACCGTCAGCCGCTCGGTGGCCTACCTTCTTTGGGCATAACACGTCTCTCTCTCTCTCTCTCTCTCTCTCTCTCTCGCTTCCCTCCTTCCCTCCCTCTATATATCTCTCTCTCACTCTCTCCAGGCTGGCGGCCCCCGCCTCTCGACAACCATTAGGTTAAGCCCGCACTCGAATTAACACAATGACTGGGCATTAGCCGCGTCTTCTCACTTGGAAAAAACGATCTAAGGTCGATAGAGGACAGGTCCGTCCGGATGAAACAGTTGCTACATTCTACCAGAAAATACAAACGCAGAGAAAACGGATTTCGTTATACAATTCTGTTTTATTACGCTTTATGTTCTTTAAGTGGTGTCTTTGTGTACAAATTCGAAATTGTATGGTGCTAATTTTGTCTTTAAAATATGTCATCGGTTTAGCCTCCGCCCGTAGTCTTCCGCAATCGGTCGAGTCGTAACGCGACTGTTTTGAACAAAGTTTACCAGCGTTTCATTGCCGACAAGTGTTAATTTTAAAAAAGTACACGGTTTGTTATCGCCGTCAGTTTGTCTATCCGGTTTCGCAGTAGGTCTGGCTGGCAGCAGCACTAGTCCGCATTCTTGAGTAGGTCGTGTTTCGCAGAGCGGTTTCGATTGTGTCGAAGGAAGGGTGTGGTGGCGGCGGCGGCGACGGTGGGAGGTTCGCATTAAGTCAAACGTTGATCCGCAAGGCCCCCGCTTCCAGGCAGGCCCCCTTGATCCGTTTGCGGCCTCCCTTATTAAATCGGCCGGCCTTTTACAGGCCGCCCCACTGATGAGTTATGTTGTTATCGCGGCGACGGAGTCGAATTTATTATTTGAGCGTGGACAGCGTGCTGAGTGAACGGCAAGAACTGGTTCTCTCTTGTCTACCGAACCCGCTAACATATTACACGAACCTATATCACGCTTAAATATCGGTAGAATTGCATACGGAATATTTGTAATGCAAACAACTGACTACATAAAACTTGTAAGGACCGGGAGAAGGCAACGAGATGAGACATACGACACACTTGATGAGAACAGTGGGATTAGTTAGAGAAAAAAGGCTTATTTTAAGGAATATTTTATATCTGAAAGTAAACCCCCCTTCCCCCTAAAACAATTGTTAATAACCATTATATCATCGCTCTTCTATCTCCGTTCACTAATTTAGTCCTATGCAAGACTGGCTTCCAGAAACATTGTGGGTAGAATACGCCCTGTAAGTAATGAAGTGTATGTCGTTTTTTATTAGTGTGCTGCAATTCGGTACAAAACTCGACTGACAATGGCGAAACGATGAAACCGTTCCACGCTCATTACGTAAACGACGGTCGTTACACTAATGGGCGCTTTATAAACTAATAAATCTATCAATCACTTTGGTTGGCGGTTTCGTCTCTACAGTTGAACTGTGATCAATTTGAAACGGGGTCTGAACGAACGCGCTCATTTTAATATTCGGCCGGGTTCCTCCGCCGGCCGTTTTAAACCTTGTAGAGTTTGTTTAGTGTTGCTGGGGCGGAGTGTGTGAAACGCGAGCGGAAGTCTGCCGTCATTTTGTTGTCCCAGTATTGTTTTGTTGCACATCTCAAATTTCCGGCTACCGCCTCTCTCTATCCCTCCCATCTAGAAAACAGCATTGTTGAACGACCTTCGGCTTTCCTCCGTCTTGGCTTTATTAATTGAAATAATAAAAAAAAAGAAAGAAGAAAAATCTCGCCCGAGATGCGTTAGTCCCTGTTATCTCCGGGGATCGTGAGAAGGTTCCGTCGGCTGGAAATCAAAACTTGGAGGCCGTCGATTAAGTCACGGTTCAGAATAGCATTCCGACCAGCGGGTTTTTTCTTATTCCTATTTGTTTTGTAACTTTTTATCAACATTTCCGATCGACCTTTATTTGGACGATGAAATTTTGTGGAACATGTGGAGCGGATACTCGCTCATATTTCTGGACAAACAAACAAACACTGTCGAATCCTTTTTATATAATAAATCGAGTTATTATTATTATTAGTTAAGTAAATTTGTATATACGCATTTAAAATACGTTCTTACTGTGTTTCTCATTGTTATTCTTGTTATGTCAAATTTACTTATATCTGTTGACGGGGCAATAAGAACATAAGTGTGGGTAATAAAGTCGGATTAAACGACCGTTTTGTAAATTGTCGCTGAATTAATTACTCAGTTATATTACGCTGCTTGTTCCAAGCGATGTTTTATGCGTCCCCCTTATCTGGTAGCAGCGGGTACGCTCTCTGGTTCGGAATAAATCATTCGGGGGGCGATAAAACACTGGATCGCGGCATCGGCTCCAAGCCGATTGAATAATCGATGAATCGTCGGTTCTGAAAGCAACGCGACGGGAATCTCAAATATTTACGACAGCTAGGATACCGATGATCCGTTTCGATTAATGTGCAGAACATAAATTGAGTAAATTTATTTAAAAATTACAAAGTTCTCTGGTCAAGCCGGAAGTTAATCGTCAATTGGTGCTTAATTGGGAAGCATCCACTTTATATTTCAGGTTTCAGACCTTACATTTTCGGTGTCTCTTGGCTCTATACCCGGCTAGATGAGACATAGCATTATCTTATAATGGATTTTAAAACACACTTAAAAAAGGTCTCGTTAGGGAGTTCGATTGTTTTATTGGTATCGCTCAATGTGATGTTGCAAATTGTTCTCATGTTTATTCAACGTCCGAATAGGCGCCATTATTTCGCGGTTGATCATCCCGCCATTCTTTCGGCCGTCCGGATTTTTGGACCACTTTCAACGGGGTTCATCAATATTGAACAATTTTATAATCGATCGAACTGAAAACGCTCGTCGATTTCCAATCAACTGCCAAATCCTCGTTCGGCAGTAGTAGCAGTGTGAATGTTTGTTGATGAGAGATTTGCCTTTATTTTTCTGACAGCATCGACAAATATTGGCTCACCGTTAAATGAGCGGCAGATTCGGTGGCAAGGACAGAAAGTTTTTTCGCATGATGATAGTAGTAACCGTACTCAAAATAATGATGTATATATGCCTGTCTTGTTATTGTATTTTTGGGGGATGACACCTCGAAATCTGGTATCTGACCTTGTGTATCTACGATCGTAGATCGGAATGATTTTCCTGTTGATCCAAAATTCATTGAAAAAAGTTTATTTTTAGTAATCTAGTTTATCGGTGCAAGTGGACATAACGAACTTTAGTTAAGTACATTTCCGCACCACCCTCAGAGGGGCGCTAGTTTATCGGTGCAAGTGGACATAACGAACTTTAGTTAAGTACATTTCCGCACCACCCTCAGGGGGCGCTAGTTTATCGGTGCAAGTGGACCCAACGAACTTTAGTTAAGTACATTTCCGCACCACCCTCAGAGGGCGCTAGTTTATTGCTACAAGTGGCCATAACGAACTTTAGTTAAGTACATTCCCGCACCACCCTCTTGGGGCGCTAGTTTACGGTGCCAGTGGACCCAACGAACTTTAGTTAAGTACATTTCCGCACCACCCTCAGAGGGGCACTAGTTTATCGGTGCAAGGGGAACTTTACTATATTTTCAGGGAGCGCTGGTTTACGGTGCCAGTGGACCCAACGAACTTTAGTAAGTAACGTTACATTTCCGCACCACTCTAAGAGGGGCATTAGTTTATCGGTGCAAGTGGACATAACGAACACCTTTACCATTTCCGCACCACCCTCAGGGGCGCTGGTTTACGGTGCAAGTGGCCACTTTAGTTATACATTTCCGCACCACCCTCAGGGGCGCCAGTGGACCCAACGAACTTTAGTAAGTAAGTCCGCACATTTCCAGCACCACTCAGGGCGCTAGTTTATCGGTGCAAGTGGAAGTTAAGTACATTTCCGCACCCCTCAGGGGGCGCTGGGGGCGCACCTTCAGGGTTGTTATCGAAGACAGACAACATACCGATCACAAATCAGAATTAACAATATATGATATTGGGGTCCTCGATTATTTTGAAAACCGCCTTCCGATTCTCGTTATGATCATGATTAGTTTTCAGTTAAATGGCTGGTTTAATACTCCTGCTTACAAGGGAACATTTTCTACAGTCATCCTACAATCTGCTTTATATATTACGAAATTTTTTTTTAAATATCCGCTAAGATGTTTTCAAGTCCTGTCATCGTATATATCATTGCTATTTATACTTGTAGCTTAAAGTTCGGAATTAGTCAAGCGGGGAATTAATCGACTTCGTCTTTTTTTGCAGCTTCCAAGGTGTCGGATTAGGGGGGTGTAGAATAGCACGACTTTGAAAGTGTTGTCATTGAGAGAACTTCATTACGGTGTGACGTCATTATCGGTCACCTTCTGCTAATAAAAAAAAAAACTGGGGCCGGTTCTTTTTGGAAAACGACGAACGAAAACCTAATCGGCGTCGTTGAGCATTGACAATTGCACTGGTCGCTCATCCGTATATTTAGAATAGTTGCCCAACCAAAGGGCAAACTAATTGTCCCTGTTTTCATTCGGCCTCTGTCCCCAACCGTAGTCGCTTTTATTCAAAACAAGCAGCGTAATCCATGTCGGCCTTTAGGCTTTCATTGAAATTTCTACGGCCGCTTATTGGTTAATTCTGTGTGACGTCAGGACTCATTAGGCCTCCCCGATTGCCGTTGGCAAAATTCAAAAGAAACGGATCGTTTATTTATCATTTTTTTAGTGTTTGTACAATATTTGTGGGAATTTTTTAAACGGAAGTGTCAGACGATTTGTAATACCTTTTAGTTAATACGAATTGTAAAAATTACAGATTGAACAGTTTACATTACATTATTTACGACGCGCAAATTAGTGGAAGTGAAGTAATTAATATATTTTGTTTTCCTCCGTCCCATTACACTGTAAGTACAATATTATTTTGGTAGATTCATCTCATATTTCCACATTATTTTGTCATCGCTCTTTCGGTTTCACGCTGCATTCAGTTGCGTTTCTCCAGAAGAACAGTGCATACGGAATGTGCAGGATATGGCGGGCGGTTTTTGAATTTATATTAAGTCCCAATGATAGAATCGAATGTTATTATATAACCTGTTTTAAACTGGATGCGTCCAGGTGGGCAGGAGATCGTAAGCTCGAGTATATTTGCCGGGTTAATCGGTGTGTAATTGAGGTTTGGAACGCTATACGATCGTCACTCTGTTCCTGGAAACTGATAATTAAATCCGCCGCCGCCGGTGTAATCGGCCGAATGACTTTTCTTGTCGGCCTTCCTTCTGACAGCGCTTTAAATCGAAACCGTCTTCAATTACAACCTCACATTAAAAGAATCACACCCCGGTATATGGGTCAATCCGTCATTGCTGTACGAATTACACCGAGGAGAGGGCTATTACACACACGGTAATTCGTAAGGCGAGGTACAAATCTGTATCCGAACCTAATTGTTACGGGACAAGCTAATAATTTCATGACCACTCTGTCTGAATCCAGTCGCATAAACAATCGCCATAACGGGCATTCCAATCTTCACTGGGGTTCCGACAGTAAATTAGTATGACGCCCACGTAATTAAGCCGTAATAACATTCAAAACTCTCGATAAAACTTATTCTAAAAATAAATTGCGGTCCGTTCATTAATTGGGCGATTTAACAGCGCCGTATCTATTTATCGTTTTCTAATTTGAGAACAGTTATATACGGGTATTTTATACGATTTTATTAATGGCGAGCGATATGTTCAGAAGGCGTTGAAGAAGAAAACGTGGGCGTCTTGTTGGACGTACGTCCGGATTTGTCACGGGCAGCCTTCTTCGAAACCGGTCGGGGGGTAAGAGCGAGAGCGTGGAGGTTAGTGCGGTCGCCCTATATGGGAAGGCCCAGCACCTGGCACCGGTGCCGCCCTATCGGCCACTCCAGGTAGGATATTCCCGGACAGTGGGAGGCGATACCCTGTACGCCGGCGACCCTACGCCCGGACGGTACCGCCCTGAGAGCCCTCGGCCTATCCGGGAACGGGCCATCTGCGCCTCAAGGAGAACTAACTGTCCCTCGGCCACCTAGAGGGGGGGGGACCTCGTGCCCCAACCTCATTTAACAAGTCGGGATTAATATTCTCTCGAAGCCCTTATTGGATCGAGGCTCCAATGTACGGCCGATAATGACGGTGTCAATTTGTCCGAATCCGGAATTGAATGCTCAATCACTGGTATCGTCCGAATCTCCATTGAATTCTAATCCAGAGTTATTTTTAGTTCCAATCACTATTCATTCATATTTGCAATTCAATTACTTTCTGGCCCGAGATTCGAAACGCTCCGAATCGTTCTTATATCCGAATACACTCGAATGTAGTCGTGAGAGTAACATACGAAATACATAAACCAACCTTTCACGTCGGCTAACAATAAGTCGAAAGATGGTTTACTTAATATGGAAACGCCAACGTTAATGCCACGGCATTAGCGATTTAGCCGAGTTAAATTGGCGCAACGCGAAATCACGTTTAAATAATCATTACGCACCCAATTGAAGGAATAACGCGTGGGCTTCGCGCAAGTGGGCAGCGAGACATATGACCCTAATACCTATAGTTGGTCTTCTCACTAGTCAGTCGCCGTTTCAAACTGGCCCCTCCATTTTCTTATACATCGTTTAAACGAGGAGATATTTAAAGGGGAGATATTTATTTTCCTGGAATACGTTCCGTACGTAGGCTGTATCTGCATCTGCGGGGTTTCTTCACTCGATAAGACCAGAAGTAGAGAAAGCTGCAATTGTGTCCGTGTTTCCTGAGGCCGACTTTCCCTCGTTTCGACAATGATCGCAAGAACGATTTTCAACGGCCGCCGTAGCCGCCATTCTGAAGCCGCAGCGAATGCCAAATTGTGTCGTATTTTCCGAAGGTATAAGGCGTTGCACTGGGCCGGTTTAGCGCCGGCATCCACGATTCAAAATAGTTTCGGTTTGATGCCATTTACGCGTATTGCGGTACTTTCCTCTGTGCTCCTTATCCACCCAACCGGCTGCAGTTCGATTTCTAGGATTCCTGTACACATCATTTGTTCTCAATGTTAAATTGTATAAACGCATCGTTGAATGATAACGCAGTCATTGATCCGTAAACATCATTTCTGGTATGTAAATTATTCAGATTGTCTGGATCAGTTATAAAGCAATAAAGATGATATAATGCTTTATTGAATGTACTAACTGGAAAATATTAAGCTATCCCTCTCTAATCGAACTCACCTTGCGTAGGGCAAAAATTTTTTAAATGAATCTTTTAAATCTTCTTATAAATTTTCTTTTTTTAGTGGGCAACTCCAGGAGTTGGCCCAATTCTTGTTAGACTTGCCGCCCTACAATTATAGTGTGCTCTTAGGATAATCGCCGGCTAATCGGATTAGTGAGTCAAGGCCTGCTGTTGGGGCCCTTGCGGCCGGCGGAAAGAAAAAAACCATATTGAGACAGAACACTTTCCTTTTTATAAAATATCGCCCCCACTTCTCGTCCAGTTGTTTTCGGAGGCCACCAGTGTCCTTCTCGACGCGGCGTTTAGCCAAGTTTCAAGTTTAACAGCCCGACTTGATTGGTCCGAATTGGAAAATAAGCAGCCCCTTCGGTCGGGTTGAGTGGGAGGCGGGGGCGGTTTTTTAAATGGGGTGAATGAAGATGAAGTGGGCCGCCCGCAGGAAGCGTTCCTCACGAGTTTCTCGTCAATTTGTCGCCGCATCGGGCCCGAGGAAAAAAAGAAAAATTAACTTTCCCCGGAATTCCAGTGCCCATCTAATCGTGCTCAGTCAATTCCCCGTTTAGAATTCACTGACCTAGTCAATATGCTTTCTTTCCACCAATGCTTCTTTCAAACTTGGAACTGTTTTCACTTACCTATTGTTAGAATTGTAATTAATCATCAATATTCCAGATTTTGTCTCGATTGGTGGTTTTCTTACTAATTTAGTTCTACGTCATTATTAGCAAAAATGATGACGGTATACGATGCTCTGAGGTAATATCTGCGTAGTTCGATTTTATTACGTCTTTAATATATTACCAATTGCAAGCCGAATGAGCGTATAATAGTAAATTACATGATTTGTTTGTAATGGATAAATTTCAATTATTTATGGGCGAACATCGGCATTAACATCTCCAGGTAATCTTCAGGGGAAATATCTCGCATCCAGATACCGTCTTAAGGAACTAGAGAACACATTCCCGAATACTATTTATGGACTAGTAATTTACACAGTGTATGAAGACGCTATAAACATTAACACAATAGGGATTCTAGCAACCTGCAATTGGCGCTGCAATCACTGGGCTGATCTCAAACCTATATTCTACAATTTGGGGACTTTAATGTGAAATGATTGAAGTATCTTAATAATTCAAAGTATGGCCACAGCGCCTGGTTTTTTTCATCTTCGTGAATTTAGATTATCTCTTAGTTGTTACCGGGTTGTCCGTGGGGTGGTATTGTCTGCGAAGAATAACTGGTACGGGAGAGATTCGTTTGAAGAGTGTGGCACTTAAGGCGGGGCCGTTTCCCACTCAGCCACCTGTAGTTTGTGCCAGCCGCCCCACCGACCATTAGTTTGAAAAGCCCGTATTGTGTCTGAGCCACAAGTTTTTGTCCTCCGCTCTACTCGAGTGGCCCGCACTCCACCCACTTCTGTCTCAACCGACGTTCCTACAGAGGAAGTCCGTTGTTGTGCACTTCAGCCGCCGGTATAATATCATATATTGTATTGCTGAAAGCGCCAATGGTGAACTTTATAGCGATTTGTACGCCTCGGGAGACACAAAAAAAATATTTTACTAACCTTATCCTCGGACAGCCGCCACATTTAGTTTCCAATTGCCGATTCGGTCTAGCGCTAGACCGGTTTCAGCTTTTCGCCTGGGCTTTTCGAATGGCTCTGGAGCCATTAGCGCACTACTATAGTGGAGAAAATCTGAAAACGGTCTATTACGGTATTTGAATGGAAGGATTTATTATATCCAGAAGCTGATAGTTCGTCAGAGAATATGACTTTATGTAAAATTTATGACCTAAAACAGAGACCGGAAATTAACTCAATATAATATTTTTATATTAATATTACACAGTAATACTCATGCGGAATATTTCATGCCTACCGGAATAGCAAAATTCTTGATGTTTATTTTATCGTACACTCAGTTAGCGTGCATTCCGACCATTTGCATTTAGATATATTTTTCGCAAGTACGCTAGCACCTGTAAGGAAGTACCAGGGATGATGGTATACCCGAGGGAGCGCTACTATCGGGCGTAAAGGGCCGACCCTTCAATTACCTGCCGGCGAACACCGCTAACAGTAATTAGGGTAATGCGTTTGCCTCGAGTAAATAAAGTAAAGCTGAAACAGGGCGGTGTAGAAACGCCATACAGGCGAGAGTTGAACTATGCTCGTCCCACGGAGTTAGCGTAGTTGGAGAGCCCCTCTACTGTGTAATAACCACTTTCACTGCTCAGTATGCTACATCGCGCAGTTGTTTATTTATTATAGCGGACGGAGTACAATTTTAGCCATGTGCAAGCCTAGATCAGAAAGAAATTTAAGGTGTCTGAGGACGAAAGTTCATGTTAACCTGTTGTGTGGTTATTAACGAGTATTGTGGTAGGGCTGTAGAGTGTCCACTTAACATAAACTGGCGGACACGAAAAAAGCTGCCGAAATTTATGAATTTACGACTTCCTCCCGCCAAACGGTGAAATGAGGAAGCCGTGGCTCGGGGACAATTCAGAGTTTCTGAAAAACAAAAAAAAATGTTTACATTATTCCGATTCTCCGAATTTAGTCATTTAATCCGAATTGTCATGTAGCTTGAATGTTTCTGTTTAATTGGTAAGAACCGAAATTTCTGTTTTTGGTGTTGGCCAAACTGGCGATAGGAAGATGGAATATCGAGAAGGCTGTGGATATTCGGAACCCTGGCGGCCATACTGTTTGTCGTAAAAGCCATCGCGAATTGGAGTCTCCAGGACGAGCGTCGCGTCTCCAAATCGCGTCAGTTTAGCGCCGTATTTAAATTTATGGAAATTGAAAATTATAACAATATCGAGGGAAATGTGTACTGCAGGACCGAAGAACTGGTTGACAAAAATGAATTGCCACCGGTCTCGTTTAGTACAGATCACTTTGTGTCCACTCGGTTCTAGTTCCAACCGGAGCCCTTCTCTATATACAACGTGGCAAGCGACTCGTTCTCCATTGAACCGGTCTATAAAAGCGGTGCCGATTCAGTTCAATCGACAGACGTAGTCGTAATTTGTTGTCCGTCATTGAGTAATTACATAATTGGACGACCCGGTTTCGGGCGGGAAAAATAAGAAGGAGGCGCGGGCCGGCCGAGATATTATCTCGAGCAGATATAATTGACAGGGTCTACATCTCAGTCACGTTTCGCGTCCGTTTATTTAGGCTTTTGAAAAATCGGCGCGTTCTGGCCCGTAATTGTAATGCAGTCAATGGAACCCGCGTAGAAATATGTTCCTATCCAGCTTCGGACTGGGTATAAAAAAGTCGAACAGTTTTCTGAGCCTATTTGGACGGATGCCAGGTGATCGGTGGACCGCTATGAGCGCGCCCCTTCACGCCATTATACGATCGATAATTTAACCGGCCCATATATATATAATTTGTCCCTTCGTTCCTATACTGATTGTCTTGATCTGAAATAAGTCGACGGGAGACCGAGTTTAATATTAGATCTTCCCGTTTCCGCATTACCCGTTACAACAGCTTGGAGGATCGAACCAATTCATTTAATAAAATAAGACGACGCCAAACAGTGTTATATTATTAACTCATAATGTTATAGAAGTTTAATTGGAAAATATTCAAAATTTATTTTATATTTTTTATTCATTTATATAAAATTTATACGAAAATTTCATCGTCAAATAGATACTCAGATTTTTGGACTACAATATTGAATTAGTATTGCTGAAATGTATTCTTTATAACTCAGGCGTGAGGCTAACGTGGCGGCGTTTTTATACCGTTGCCACCGTTGCCGTCGTATCGGGAGCAACAGTTATAAGTTGTTTGGGCGTTCTCTCGAGAACGTTTTTGAAACTTTCCCCATTAGCCGTAGCCGCAGCCATAGTCATTGACACTTGAGACCCGCCGATCATCGACTCCTGGCACCGGCGTCCCGAATTTGCGTGTCGAACGTGGGGAGGGTTAAATTCGGATCTGGCGGTGTGTGGGAATGATGGGGCTATTGTGGCCGCTTGCACTTCTTATCTGGGCGCCCACTTATTGCCCGCTGCCACGAAACACACCTACCAATTATCTCCTACTGTCGTTGGGCGAATTATCGCATGGAACCGCGAACAATAAAATTAACGCGATCGGACGACGGATTCCTTCACTATTTGTATTTGTTGGGTTAATCAGTCAAATTTGACCCTATTAAAAAAAGAGTTTCAGTCCCGCAAAGCTTCATTAGAGCAGTTTAAAATGTATGCGGATTATTATCGATTTCATTGATATGATTTTGTTAATCCAGGCTGCAAAAGCCATTTAAAAATGGCTTGGACAACATTTTTTCATTGAAAAATATAGGACTTGAACGCGATCTTTACTTCTAATTACTTTTCATTACGTTCCTTAATGACTTAAGGACTTTTTTAGTGATAAAAAATATCTCATATTTTTAGTAAAAACTTCCATCAAGCAGCCTTCGATTAAGCAGATTCTTACAATAATTCTGAATGTCCAGAGCTGCTTTTAAAAGTTCAAAGGCCACCCAATTCCGCATTTAGTACTGGCAAGTTGCGTACAGCCTACTGCTGGTGATACTATCGCATTACTTGCCAAGAGTAGCGGGCAGCCCGGGTGGAAAATTTGAAATCAAGAACTCGAGAAGAGCGAAACTCGAGTCGAACTGTGAAGGTCACAATGAGATATCGCGTAATGTGTGCTCGAGTAAGGGGGGAGAGACGGATTTAAGCGCACGTTTCAGAACTTGTGACTCTGCTAGTCATCTGTTTGCCTGTAATTTTTTGCAAATACCGGATTAATTCATAGAATAATTAATTGTTCTCGATTTCTCTCCAAACTTAACTTGCTTCTTTGATAAAAAATAAGTTCAATTAAATAATTTTTCGTCATGATAATGTGCTCCATTCGATCTACTGTAAATAAAATAATGATTTATGATTACTATATTAGGTTGGGTTAATGTCGTATCCCAGAATTGTTTAGTATAAGGAAGGAAACAAAAAATGGAGTAATAAAATATAGTTAGTAGTTTTAAAAACTACACTTTTCTTATTATCAATTACATGCATGAATTTAACTGTTGCTTATACCCACCTACTAAACAGTAAATTGTCATCAATCGATGATCAAATAATTGATTTCTGATTAATTATTTTTTGTATCGCTCAGGAACCAAGAAGATGGAATACAAGACGAGGCAATGGCACGAGCAGTGCTTCTGCTGCTGCGTATGTAAAACTCCGATCGGGACAAAGAGCTTCATCCCGCGCGAGCAGGAGATCTACTGCGCCACTTGCTATGAAGAGAAGTTCGCTACTCGCTGCATCAAGTGCAATAAGGTACGGCCAGACTTACTATACATTACTAATACCTACCAGAAGGCTGATAGCACCATTATGATACGCGAATAAAGCGTGCAATCTAATCCTTTGAAATAGAAAAAAAACTGATATTCTGAAACCTATTAGGGCGCGCTGTATGCAGGTAATTACACCTTTTTTTATTTATTTTATTATTTGCACAATAGTTCAGGAATTTCAGGAATTGGACAGTTCTGCTAATTTTTCTCCGTCCATTCATTCATTCTGAACTCAGCCAACACACACACACACACACACTTCTCCCGCCCTAGCGGATAACCCTGACACGCATACTGAACGCATTCAACTTAAAAGTAAATATCTCCCTCCCCCCCCTAAGTACGGTAAACAAATTATAAGCTCAGTGTATTATGTAAGCGTCAGTGTATTTATTTTTGAGAAATATTTTTCGTACGGTCCAATTTGAGTTACAAAATTTGCAGGATTTTCAACAAACATAGCTCATCTAAAACCACTCCGTGACCCTCATTTCTTGCCATATAATTGCAATAGTGGCTTGAGAATAATTGTGTAGTTGAAAATAGTGCTGAAATAAAAAAATGACATTGCATTAACTGAAAATGGTTTATCTAGAGCCTTTTGGACGACATTTTATACTATATATGAAAAATGCATGTAGTTTCTTATAGTTATTTTCAATTGAGAATTAGATATGAGTTGTTTTACATATTTCACGCGTCTCGGAGAAATAATCCGTGGGTGAACTTTCTGTAAACTTCATTTTACAAGTTTTGAACTGCATATTAAATTCTGCAATTCGCAGGAATTTAACAACCGCCTTGCCAATTTCCTCCGTCTCCACTTGTCTGTACTGTCTATAGATAGACCAGCGGTAGGGAAGAGAAGACGTCTTAAAAATAGACGCGGAATCCACTCTCTCGCCACGCCCGGCGAAGCCGTTCAAGTTCCCGAGTTCGGTTACAGAGCAATTGTCATTGACTGTATATATTCTCTGTCACTTTGTGTCATACTGTTGTACAACAATTTAACGCGATGTCATTTATTTGCGGCAGATCATAACAAGCGGAGGTGTGACCTACAAGAACGAGCCCTGGCACAGGGAGTGTTTCACTTGCACCAACTGCAATACCTCTCTGGCTGGCCAGCGCTTCACTTCGCGCGATGACAAGCCCTACTGCGCCGACTGCTTCGGCGAGCTCTTCGCCAAACGGTGCACAGCTTGCTCCAAGCCGATCACTGGTAAAACAATCAAATTATCCATCAAATCTCAAATCATCTCCATTCAATAATTATCAGTAGGACTCGCAACAGCTATATGCCGCCACGGCCAAAAAAAATCGCCCGTATTCTGGACATTTGTAGTTCTATCCCCTTTCGACGTTTTGGTCTTTCGCCAGACCGGTTTCGTCCGCTCGCCACCTTCAGTGACTTACACTGCTACTGAAGACGGCGTGCGGCCGAAATCGGTCTGGCGAATGACCGAGAACCGGTGAGAGGAGACGAAATTCCGACCCTTCGCAGACCACAAGACGGGTATTCCAAACTACTTTTTTTTTTAAATTACGTTCAAAATTTATTTTATTGCACATCATTCTAATACTTGAAAACTTGAAAAGGACTTCATTTACACATACATGAAAAATAGAAAAAGTAAACATTTAAAATTTAAAAAAAAAGGGGGGAAGCTAATGGGGTTTTCTTCAGTTATGCTCTACTTGTTGTACAGTAAAAAATTACATTTCTTTCGACCTCTCCCTACGTACAGAACTAACGAAGTTCCGTTTAAAATACATATGAAATTCAACTCGATATTCTTAAATAAGGAAGCGCGTGGTCGCGTGATTTAGATATACCGCATTTAAATATATAAAAGAAAAACGTGGGTTCTACTCCCACGGCGGGTTCCCTATTCGTCACTAGCCCTACTTGAACGACGGTGTCGCCTATTTGTATATTTATTTACAGTTGTGGCACTGGAATAGAAAAAGAAATAGGCGGCATCGCCGATATAGTGAGTGATGTCATTCATGTTTTGTCCAGTCCCATATTCACACACACACACACATTGCCGTTGTCGATATTTGGCAACGCGCGACGAGATGTTATGCATTTTTTCCCAAGCCCAAAGCCGAGTGCAAACCGCAATTGCGCCTCAAGAACTTTATGCAAGAACTGTAATGCACAATACAGTACCGGTAATAGTAACAGTAGTAATAGTAGTACTCGGTTATCGTTGAGGGAACCCTCTATGGACCCTTGTAACTTTCAGTTCACATTTCAATTTATCCAGATTTTACCAAATAATTATAGCTTTTTTCGTAAGATGGCGCATAAATCTTAATCCTATAACGTTGTCAAGACAACCAATATCAATATCAATTTTTTTTTCATTTGCATATATAGGTTTATAATTGCTGATTATTGTTCCCCCAATTTTTTTTGGATTTAAAATTAAAATTCGGCCCGTAGAAGGTTAAATTGCTACTTAAGTTGTAAGTTACTTACGTTAACAACTACTTAAGTAGTTTAAAGAACACTCTAACAAATTATGTTGAAATTATATCTGTACTGTCTGTAATTATAAATTCAAATTCGATTTCTACTTTAAAGCGTCTCGGTAATCTTTGTCTTCTATAACTGTCAGCTGTAAGTTTTGAGTACAAAGTATAGATTGGTCTGTGATGGATGACACATTCTATTGAAAAATGTCTACTGTAAACTGAACAATTATCAATAATGTTGTTGAACTGTTTGCCCTTTAGGTATTGGCGGAACTCGATTCATCTCTTTCGAAGATCGACACTGGCACAACGATTGCTTTATCTGCGCCTCGTGCAAGACCTCACTGGTCGGCCGGGGCTTCATCACCGACGCCGAGGACATCATATGCCCGGAGTGTGCCAAGGCGAAATTCATGTAAAACACCCGATCCCCCTACAAAAAAAAACAAAATTGAACATCATAGAGACCACACCAATATAAAGCTATATAACTTAACACCCGCCGCTACATCTTCTTTATATTCTGTCTGTACTTTCTTTAAACGCGAGAATTGATATTTGTATTCTCTGTGATTAGTCTAAAAACAGAAAAAAAAAATTTATTAAAAACAAAAAAATATGCGCGTTTGACTTGAAGTCATCCTTTTATTAGCCGCTAACCAACCGATGGATAGGATTAGTAAATTATAAGTTGTATTTTGTCTCTCTTTTATTCTCTCTCTCTCTCTGTATCCCTTTTGAAATTTGTTTCTTATTACCCAATTTACACTAGTTATTAGGCTGGTCGCACTTACCTAACAGTTTAATTGTAACAATAATAGAAAGTGTACAGATTTATATATGTTTCTTTTGAATGTGTGTTGGATTGCATATTGAATAGTTAGAGCCTTTTTTGACTGGACACAAGTTAATCGATTCGGGTATCCAGCAATGTCAATAACGTTAAAATTATGTATTGAATTTTATTTTATTACTGTTAACCTTCTTAAATATTTAATGTTGTTTCTTAATAAAATTAATTATTTAATATTATATAAACGGTATTTATTATTACACAAAGTGGGATCATACTGCCTATGTAATAGCTATCTATTATAATTGAAGTATTGTTTGCTTTTAGCGTCTGTCTATTTCTATTCGACATTCAACGTATTGTAAACACAGCTTGTTGTTAAATACAAAATTTGAGACTAATGTGCATTGTGATGTTGCAGCCCGTTCTGTGTAAATATTGCTTGTTTCTTTGCCAGTATACAAAAAAGTGTAAAAGTTATAGTTAGAGGTAAAATAGGACTAATATTATTTAATAGTGTAACTAACTTATTATTATATAGAGTAGCTTTTAATTAACACATCGGAGCATGTTTACTACCCTAACTCTTATTACTCTTTATTATGTAACCGATTAATTAACGTTTGCTTATCTGAGATGTGTGTTTTTTGAGCTGAGAATGGATACAGTTATACAGATAAGTTTGTTTTAGAATGGAAATTATTGATGGTTGACCTTATTGTCAACTAGGTAGTTTGTAAATTGTAATTCTACAAAAGCGTTATTAATTATATATCTAATAATGAAATCGACACAACAGACCACCACAATAGTTCAGTACAGAATTTCACTAGGGGCATGTAACTTTGACATAATCATAGAATTAGTTATGAAATTTTGGTAAGTTTAATAGGTAGTTTGAAAACAAATTAACGAACTTATTTTTATAGCACGCGATCTTGGATTCTCCCGAAATATATATTTTATAAGAATGCTATTATACTAAAATTATCTCTTAATGTATGTTAAGAGTAACATGTAAGGGTAATAATGAAAAGATATTTAGATTAAAGTTTATAAAATGAAAAGTAAAACTGACATTTTTAGAATTTTGTATTAACAGCAAAATTATACAGAATTCCTTGAACTCCTTCAAAATTCATTATAATTAAATTAAAAATATAAAATGAAATGTTAATACAACCATAAGTGTTGTTTTTACATTTTTCCTATTGAATTGTAATTTATTTTCTAGTTACTCACATATTTCATTATTGATAAATAAATTTGTACTGTCAGTATAAACCAAATATATATCATATACAAACACCGTTAAGTGGAATATTATAATTGTTTATTAATTTATGATTTATACTGTTTATGTACACACGCAGATATACTTGTTTGTTATACTTGTCTGTATGCAATAATAAACACTTTACACCAAACCAATTTCATACCCAAACATCATTATATATTACGCATATGTATATATATTATACAACTGAACAGATGGCACACAGTACATCTAGTATAACGAAATCATCCATTTGCATGGAACAAAATGGACCAACATAACAACTACAATAATGCCTTACAAAAAAGGTACACCTAACTGACTAGAGATAGATTTTATGGGAATGTAACTCCAAGAAACTAAAATGTTCTAAATTTTTTAAATACATATTTAATTTTGATGTACAGATCTCTTTAAAGATAAATTTTTTGAAATGCTATTCTTAAATAGTGCAATGGATTTTTAAACTAAATATCTGCGCTTAAATAATATTAGAATGAATGATGAATAAGGTGCAATGATTGCTTCAGAATATTTATGTACACTGTCATTTGAAACAGGTATTACTGTGGAAGTGATTTTGAAGAAATCACTTCTCTAATACTTTGCACAATACTGTAGATATCTAATTTTCCTCTAATTTTTAGTAATTAGTAGGCAATATTTTGCTGTGAAAACTAATTTTACATTAAAGTATTAAACAAAAAAAATAATCAGCCACCGTTTACACTTTTCAACAAGAAACCGAAAAACAACATTCCAACAATTCAAAAAGATAAACAATAAACAGATAAAAAAAATATACACACAAAATTTCAAAT
Source organism: Lethocerus indicus (assembly GCA_019843655.1). Taxonomy (NCBI): domain Eukaryota; kingdom Metazoa; phylum Arthropoda; class Insecta; order Hemiptera; family Belostomatidae; genus Lethocerus; species Lethocerus indicus. Next base: position 8,595,365 of record JACDQD010000103.1, on the reverse strand, counting down.
GACATTCAAAGCGGTAAGCATATCAAGTACCCTGTTGAAAAAAAGAACTTTCATTAGTCCTGGTATTATTTACTCATACCTAGCAACTATTATTTAATATAATTAAATATGAAATGTAATAGTCAATGAAATCAATAATGGAAATATATAAACTTTATAGAAATATGATCGTTGATTTTTTTCAACCTAACATGTCTATAATGCATCCATGATTCAGTATGTTTTGATATATATAGTATTGTGTATCATAAAAGTTTTCCTGTTGATGCAAAATTAATTGAAAACATTTTATTACAGTATTTTAGTACACCCAACGAACTTTAGTTAAGTACATAACCGCACCACCCTCAGGGGGCGCTATTTATCGCTGAAAGTGGACCCAACGAACTTTAGTTAAGTACATTTACGAACTTTAGTTAAGTACATTTCCGCACCACCCTCAGGGGGCGCTAGTTTATCGGTGCATGTGCACTCAACGAACTTTAGTTAAGTACATTTCCGCACCACCCTCAGGGGGCGCTAGTTTATCGTTACAAGTGGACATAATGAACTTTAGTTAAGTACATTTCCGCACCACCCTCAGTGGGCGCTAGTTTATCGGTGCATGTGCACTCAACGAACTTTAGTTAAGTACATTTCCGCACCACCCTCAGGGGGCGCTAGTTTATCGTTACAAGTGGACATAATGAACTTTAGTTAAGTACATTTCCGCACCACCCTCAGTGGGGCGCTAGTTTATCGGTGCATGTGCACTCAACGAACTTTAGTTAAGTACATTTCCGCACCACCCTCAGGGGGCGCTAGTTTAACGGTGCAAGTCGACCCTACTAACTTTAGTTAAGTACATTTCCGCACCACCCAATGGGGGCGCTAGTTTATCGTTGAAAGTGGACCCAACGAACTTTAGTTAAGTCCATTTCCGCACCACCCTCAGGGGGGCGCTAGTTTTATCATAACATTATGCACTATGAAAGCTATTCAGGATGTAATTTTTGGAACTGTAGCTTTTGTCTGCATACCCCTCCCCCTGAGTGAAATGTACTGAACTAAAGTCGTTGTGTTAGATTACTAAAAAAAGCTTTGGACCAACAGGAAAACTTTTATGAACGTAAATACACAATATCCGATATATTTCCTATCATATACGTGGTAGTCAGAACCAATTTGTTGTGACTAGTTGTGAGATCAAATATATATTTTACCCATAATCCGTCTAAGACAAGACGATTTACGAAATTCCTCCTAACCCAAATAAGATAAACAACATCCCCCCAATATATATATATATATATATATATATATATATATATATATATATAAACGACAAACAGACAACCACCACAGTAGAAGTGACAGTGACAGTGCAGTGAGGATGCCCAAAAAACATCCAAAGTGCCAAAGTGACTAACACCGCTACTGAAGATGGCGAGCAGCCGAGACCGGTCTAACGAAGGACCAAACCAGCGAGAGGAGACCGATCACACACGAAATCTACAAGTGTTTTTCTATTTTGGTAAAAGAAAGTAAAGAAAGTAAATTCGATTAAACTCAACGTTACCCTATCTTTTCGCGACGGGGCGTAAATATTCCCTAATGAATGTGAGAATAACCGAGAGTAAACGGTGCGTAATTGATAGAAACAACTGGAGTGTATCTCCACCGGTGTGGCCCACACGGCTATATAACGCTCCCTGCCTCGCTTTACCTTGTCCAGTCTCTCATTTCCCTCGTACAACACACGACGCAACATGAAGGTAATATCCAATTTTGTATACAACATATATTAACAATAATATTACAAATTAAAGCATATTATATGTTTGTACATGACATGTTTATAAAGTTTAGCACATAAGTAATGAACAAGTACAGACAGGGCTTTGGAAACGACAGTTAACTCCATATAATGGAGTTAACTTGTGCCGAACGTTCTTCTTCTTCTTCTTTCTACTTTCATAACATTTCATATAAATATTACAGATTATCGTAGAATGGTGATTCAACTTATCATCAACGCATTTTATGTTGAGCTCCATAGGATTTTTGGTAGATTTCATTTATAACCATCTTCAGGTCCTGGACCGAATTTTCCTGCAAAAAGAATTTTGCTCTTTCAGTTCATTAGAAGATAACAGGGACTCATTAACTCCAGAGTACTCATTAATGTTTACTTCAGTTCGGTATAAAGCTCGTCGGTCGCTACTGGTGTGTTACTGTGTCCGCCAAAGTGATGTAAGGCAAATATTATGTTTAGAAAGCGAAAGCTGTATTTTTTAGATAATCGACATGTTTTTTATGCTGTCTGAATCAATAATATTTATTTTATATACCCACATTACCGCTTAGTCTTACTGCACTGTTACTGTTATTTATTTACTTGAAGTTTTTTCATCATCAGGCCGTAATAGTTCTTGCCGCTGTAGCACTGTCAGCGGCCGTCCAGGTCCAACCCCAGGGACACGAAGTCCACCACGAAGTCAAGGATTACTATGTAAATATTCATCTTTAAGTAAACTTCCCATTTTTAAAAATCAGAATTGGAATAATTATTCATAATGTATCAAAGCAATTTGTGAACATTCCTATGAAGAATTGATTTGAATACTTGGTCCAGGCTCCTCCTCACTACGACTACGTGTACAAAGTCGAGGACGGACACACCGGCGACGTGAAGAGCCACCACGAAGAGAGGGTGGGCGACCAGGTGAAGGGCGTCTACATGCAGCACCAGCCCGACGGTACCATACTCGAGGTCAGGTACAGCGTGGACAAATACAACGGCTACAAAGCCGAGGTCAAGAGGCTGGGAAAAGCGCTGCACCCGGAACACAACTAAAAAAAAATAATTTGTAATGTTCCTATAACTGTTGTTTTATAATAAATTGTTACTTTCATAAAAAGCCGTGTTCGACTCCTTTCCGGTCTGAACTCGTGAGATTCCGACGGTTGACGATGGGAACAATCTTATGTTCCGGCTGTCGTTGAATTAACAAAAATCAGAATCAATGTTTACCGCTTGTAGGCCTCTCTGGTTGGCGTTCAACTACAGTTGGGACCAGCCATTAATTAAAATATTGAACTGCATGAAACTTCAGCACCCCCACCCAATAGGGAGACGAACCAATGACGACTCATTTATAAGTAATTAATTTTACGGAATGTTTACGCAGACATCAAAGGTCCGCGGCCAATAAGTCCGAAAGACTCTGCGGGACTTCAGGTCCGTTTCCAGGAACATGACCTCGGATGTACATTACGCACTTCGTCATGCTTTACGTGTTGTCCTGAGGGACAAAGGCAGGACTGGGAGTGTCCCACCGGAAACTTCCCGACTGATACGCGTTATTCCGTCGGATGTATAACCTAATGTATAACCATTTGATGCGTAACCATCTGATGTATAATCAGCTGATGTTTAACCAGCTGATGTATAACCATCTGATGTATAACCAGCTGATGTTTAACCATCTGATGTATAACCAGCTGATGTATAACCATCTGATGTATAACCAGCTGATGTATAACCATCTGATGTATAACCATCTGATGTATAACCAGCTGATGTATAACCATCTGATGTATAACCATCTGATGTATAACCTGATGTATCTGATGTATAACCATCTGATGTATAACCATCTGATGTATAACCATCTGATGTATAACCATCTGATGTATAACCATCTGATGTATAACCATCTGATGTATAACCATCTGATGTATAACCATCTGATGTATAACCATCTGATGTATAACCATCTGATGTATAACCATCTGATGTATAACCATCTGATGTATAACCAGCTGATGTATAACCATCTGATGTATAACCATCTGATGTATAACCATCTTGGCCAGTCGCCAACTCGGTTCCTCCTCAGTCAGATGCATTTGTGTGACCGAATAATAAACGAAAACTAGACGGATAGATTAAGCGACGATGTCTATCGGATGTACAAAAAGTGCAAAATTTAACACCTCAATTTCAAAGTGAGGAATACAAAAATAAGATGGGCGAAACTTTATCGACATAGGCACGATTATGGGAGATCCACAGAGAGATGATTATTATAAAAATAAAATAATAATAACCCAATTACTGAAAATATATATTAGTACAATTTACAAACTGATATAAGCAGAAAAATTATTCGAATAGAAATATTACTACCGGCACCGTCTAGTCTGCATTACGATTCAATAATACATTATAGTAAATATTTTATTGCAACCAATTTTATCAATTAACCATTAACCGAAGTGTCGTCGATCACCTATTGGCGGCTACAGTTGTGCATTCATTTGGCTATCTTTTCTTCTCTCAAAATTGTATCATCACGTTTGTATTATCATACCTGGCTAATTAGAAAAGCACTATTGTACGCATTGATTCTTTCTCCCGCAGTGATGCAGAAATATTTAGATTCCTTTGAATCAAAATTTGCCGCATATCATCTTTGCGTTTAAGGAGATCATTGAAGGGGGTGAAGGGGGGGAAATAATAGAACTGTCTGCGTATGTACAATAATTTAATTTACATCATAACTCAACAATTACAAAAGATCTAATGATGATGAGGAGCGTGGTGGTGGTACTCGGGTTCGGGATGGATGGACTTTCCCAGCTTCTTGACGTGTGCGTTGTAGCCGTTGTGCTTGTCGGCGGTGTAGTGTACCTCGAGTATGGTACCGTCGGGCTGGTGCTGCATGTAGATCGCCCTTCACCTGGTCGCCCACCCTCTCTTCGTGGTGGCTCTTCACGTCGCCGTGTGTCCGTCCCCTCGACTTTTGTACACGAGAAGTCCCGTAGTGAGGGAGGAGCCTGGACCGGAAAATCAAACCAATTCGTCATTGGAATGTTCACAAATTGCTTTGATACATTATGAATAATTATTCCAATTCAGATTTTTAAAATGGGAAGTTTATTTACGTAGTAGTCCTTGTGATCGTCGTGCGATTCGTGGCCGTGGTACGAGCCCTGGGACAGGCTCAATGAATGAGTGTTTGTGAGGCTCTGGGCATGTGCCTGATGAACATGACCGAGATGAAGTGCCTCACATCCCAGGGAGAGGGCGATCAGGAGCAGCAACGGCCATCTGTAAGGCAGTACAATTATCAGGAATTTAATCACTATTTAATTATCATAATAATTCTATGTTATTATTCACTTCCTACTCACCTTTGTGGCGTGCATTTTTGTAGTAGTTTTACTAGTGATTGGTTATAACACTGGGCACTGACTGCCCAAATGCCGGCTCCGACCTCTTTTATACGAGGCAGCCACACCTCAGTGGGCACAATTGTCTTCATAACAATTGATTACACATGTTTCAGCAATGTCAAAATTCCACACATCGCGCGCCATATGCAATGACGGGCGTCGAATTCATTGTTGAAATTGGGGTTTGGTAGAGAATTATTACTTCTAACTGTTTTATGTACGCTACTGAAGACGGCGTGGAGCCAAAAGAGGTATACAATCCTGAAATTTACACTATTATTATTTATTGAAACAGGTGCGGAAGGATATATGATTAATGTCATCTAAACCTAGAATACATAATATATTTTTTCTGATATATACTTACTTATCCTTAGCGTGTAAATTTTACTGATTTTTCATATTTCTATTAGAAGTTCGTTTCATTGTTTTCCAATCATTTTTTTTAACTTTCTATAGTACAATCGACAAATTTACATGTCATAAGTGCAATTGATTTATGTTTTATTCTGACATGGTTCTCATGATGAAGGAATCATCCACTGGTGACAGTTTCCTGACTTGTTATTTCGGATACTACGGACTACGGACAGTAATGGTAAGCTAACCGTTTAAATATTTCTGATCATTATATTCCAACATGGGGAATCGTTTGTACGGTATAAAAAACTGTGGCATGCGATCAAGACATTGAATAATGAAGAAACATGTGACTATGTAATCAGATGTTTGTCTCTTGTCCAGTGAAGTGTAGCAACCGGGCCCAGTATAAAAGAGGTTTGGAACAGCATTTCGGCAGTCAGTGCTCAGCCTTCACAGGTACCACAGCTGAATATAAAATGCAGACAATCAGGGTGAGTTAATAATTAAATTTGGAATTTAATCGGCTTGACAACTTGTACACCAGGGTGACTTTAATAATTACTGCCTTACAGATGGCCGTTGTTGCTCTGATCGCCCTCTCCCTGGGATGTGAGGCACTTCATCTCGGTCATGTTCATCAGGCACATGCCCAGAGCCTCACAAACACTCATTCATTGAGCCTGTCCCAGGGCTCGTACCACGGTCACGAATCGCACGACGATCACAAGGACTACTACGTAAGTAAAATTCCCATTTTTAAAAATCTGAATTGGAATATTCATAATGTATCAAAGCAATTTGATATGATGAATGGTTTGATTTTTGGTCCAGGCTCCTCCTCACTACGACTTCGTGTACAAAGTCGAGGACGGACACACCGGCGACGTGAAGAGCCAGCACGAGCAGAGGGTGGGCGATGAGGTGAAAGGCTCCTACAGCCACCACCAGCCCGACGGTACCATACTCGAGGTACACTACACCGCCGACAAGCACAACGGCTACAACGCACACGTCAAGAAGCTGGGAAAGTCCATCCACCCCGAACCCGAGTACCACCACCACGCTCCCCACCATCATTAATTTGTTTATACCTGTTGAGATATTATATGAATTAAATTAATGTACATACGTTGATATAAGCTCTTTCCTCTGTCATCCATTCCTACAACCACAATTGTCCTCGTGTGTTTCCTCAGTTCCTCTTAATTATATATTTATAATTTATGCAATTTGGGGAATTCGGGGCCTGAATGAAGCCATGTGTCAGAATTTTTCATGGTAATCTAGTATTTGTTTCATAACATCTTTTGTTTACCCTGTCACTTTAATAGCCGTATTTATTTGTTACAACCCACAATATTTTCGAAAAACTGAATACAGGTCTACTAATACTAATTTATATGCCAAAAGTGTAAAATAATTAATGTAAATTTGATTTAATTTGTAAATGTAATTTCATATTTTTAGTATTGTCAAATATCGGTCATAAAATGCTTATTACTGATATATGCCTTAACATTTTGAAGAAAGATGTTTTGTTTTTAACTCATAGTTCTTATAATATTTTTTTATTTATTACAAAACAATTTAATCAAAGTGCAATATATTTACAAATTTAAAAAAAAGGATGAAATATGACATCGATTTGTCGTCAAATAACCAACTGAAATACCTAGGACAAGGGATGGATTGGGGCTAAGGCGGTAACCATAAACGCAATATCTCTCAGCCACTAAGATTGCAAACATAAACATTATTCATTATGTAACTTTTATGTAAATATAAATACTACGTTAGGAAATTAAGAAAGCTGGGATTATGATAATGGGAAAACTGATAAAATATTCTTTTAATGCCGTTGACCTCTTGTGTTTCTGTCTCCTCTCGCTGGTTTGGTTTTATGCTAGACCGGTTTCGATTGCTCGCCCTCATCAGTAGCGTTGTTAGTCACTTTGGCACTTAGGATGTTTTTTGGGCATCCTCACTACACTGTCACTGTCACTTGTACTGCTGCAAGTGGACTCCACGAACTTTAGTTAAGTACATTTCCGCACCTTCCTCAGGGGGCGCTAGTTTATCGGTACAAGTTTACCCAACGAACTTTAGTTAAGTACATTTCCGCACCACCCTCAGGGGCGCTAGTTTATCGATGCAACTGGACCCAATGAACTTTAGTTAAGTACATTTCCGCACCACACTCAGAGGGCGGTAGTTAATCGGTGCAACGGGACCCAAGGAACTTTAGTTAAGTACATATCCGCACCACACTCAGAGGGCGGTAGTTAATCGGTACAACGGGACCCAAGGAACTTTAGTTAAGTACATATCCGCACCACACTCAGAGGGCGGTAGTTAATCGGTACAACGGGACCCAACGAACTTAGGTAAGTACATTTCCGTACCACCCTCAGGAGGTGCTAGTTTATCGCTGCAAGTGCACTCCACCCCTCGCAGATCTGTATTCAATGTTAGCACTGGTGAACGATAATGATTTTAATTAATGATTTAATCATCTAACAATTAATAGCATATAGCTCTTACGACAGTAGGGATCCAAACTGTCAGTAGGGACTGAAAGCAGTTGATGAGAAAACAGATCGTTTAAATATATAAATAAAACTGTATTTATCAATAAATATTATAATTCTACAATGTATCTAATGATGATGAGGAGCGTGGTGGTGGTACTCGGGTTCGGGGTGGATGGACTTTCCCAGCTTCTTGACCTGTGCGTTGTAGCCGTTGTGCTTGTCGGCGGTGTAGTGTACCTCGAGTATGGTACCGTCGGGCTGGTGCTGCATGTAGACGCCCTTCACCTGGTCGCCCACCCTCTCTTCGTGGTGGCTCTTCACGTCGCCGGTGTGTCCGTCCTCGACTTTGTACACGAAGTCGTAGTGAGGAGGAGCCTGGACCGGAAAATCAAACCAATTCGTCATTAGAATGTTCACAAATTGCTTTGATACATTATGAATAATTATTCAAATTCAGATTTTTAAAAATGGGTTTATTTACGTAGTAGTCCTTGTGATCGTCGTGCGATTCGTGACCGTGGTACGAGCCCTGGGACAGGCTCAATGAATGAGTGTTTGTGAGGCTCTGGGCATGTGCCTGATGAACATGACCGAGATGAAGTGCCTCACATCCCAGGGAGAGGGCGATCAGAGCAACAACGGCCATCTGTAAGGCAGTACAATTATCAGGAATTTAATCACTATTTAATTATCATAATAATTCTGTTATTATTTAAATCCTACTCACTTTCGCGGCGTGCATTTTGTTGTAGTTTTACTAGTGATTGGTGAACACTGGGCACTGACTGCCCAAATGCCGGCTCCGACCTCTTTTATACGAGGCAGCCACACCTCAGTGGGCACAATTGTCTTCATAACATTTAATTATACGGTGTGTTCATATTTCAGCAATATCCAAATTCCAGGCGACACACCACAACGATTGATGGCATGGACTGTATTTTCGATGCTAGTGTTTAGATTAGGCCATACATTCAAGCCAAAATCGGCCTCGGGTTGCTCATTCGGCAATATGCTAAACTGGTTTAGAATACCTGATTTGTGGTCTGAATACCGTAGAGGTTGGAATACCGTAGATTTCGTGTGTTTCTGTCTCCTCTCGCTGGTTTGATCTTTTGCTAGACCGGTTTCGGCTGCTCGCCATCGTCAGCAGCGATGTTATTCACTTGGGCACTTGGATGCTTTTTGGGCATCCTCACTGCACTGTCACTGTCTCTTGAACTGTGGTGGTTGTCTGATTGTCGTGTGTATATATACGTGTCTTGCTATTGTGTTTTCCTGGTATGTTGTTTGACTTATTTGGGTTAGGAGGGATTTTGTTAATCGGCTTAAGTTTTAGACTGATTATGGTTAAAATATATATATGATCACATAACGGGTCTCAAGTATTAGTTTCTGACTTCCATATATATGACAGGAAATCTATCTGGTATTGTATTTACGATCATAATAGTTTCCTGTTGGTCCAAATTTTATTGAACATAGTTTATTTTTAGTAACTAAATCTAACAAACGATTTTTGTGAAAATAACGCTCCCCTTAGTTTGGTGCGGATTATTTATTCGATAACATAAACCATGGCATTCGATCAAGATGTTTAATAATGAAGACATACTATGTAATCAATTGTTTCGAGGTTTCGTGTCCAGTGAAGTGTAGCAACCGGGCCCAGTATAAAAGAGGTTTGGAACAGCATTTCGGCAGTCAGTGCTCAGCCTTCACAGGTACCACAGCTGAATATAAAATGCAGACAATCAGGGTGAGTTAATAATTAAATTTGGAATTTAATCGGCTTGACAACTTGTACACCAGGTGACTTAATAATTACTGCCTTACAGATGGCCGTTGTTGCCCTGATCGCCCTCTCCCTGGGATGTGAGGCACTTCATCTCGGTCATGTTCATCAGGCACATGCCCAGAGCCTCACAAACACTCATTCATTGAGCCTGTCCCAGGGCTCGTACCACGGTCACGAATCGCACGACGATCACAAGGACTACTATGTAAGTAAACTTCAATTTTTTTTAAAAATCTGAATTAGAAAATTAATGTATCAAAGAAATTTGTGGAAATTCCTATGAAGAATTTATTTGAATACTTGGTTCAGGCTCCTCCTCACTACGACTTCGTGTACAAAGTCGAGGACGGACACACCGGCGACGTGAAGAGCCACCACGAAGAGAGGGTGGGCGATAGGTAAAGGATTCTACATGCAGCACCAGCCCGACGGTACCATACTCGAGGTACACTACACCGCCGACAAGCACAACGGCTACAACGCACAGGTCAAGAAGCTGGGAAAGTCCATCCACCCCGAACCCGAGTACCACCACCACGCTCCCCATCATCATTAAATCTTACTGATAAGAGAACTTACTGAATATTACAATGTTCAGGAAAGAGTCACTCCAACCCCAACCGTCATTAATTGTAGTATCCTTGCCATCTTATCTCTCGTTGTATTAATACAATGCATTACATTTCTAAACATTGTATCTTTAATAAATCATATTTATTTTCTACATTAAACACCGCCTAATGTTACCCTCTTACTACTCCACTAGCTTGAACTTGCCACCTCTTTCCATGAGATGATACACACAACTCGACTGCATAGGGCTTTTTTTTATCGTTTTGAAGCTTTTGTAATGTGCCGTTTTCAGTATCGATGTCACTTTGGCACTTTGGATGTTTTTTGGGCATCCTCACTGCACTGTCAGAGTCACTTGTACTGTGGTGGTTGTCTGTTTGTCGTGTATATATATGTGTCCGGTAATTGTGGTTTTGGGGGATGTTGTTTGTCTTATTTGGGTTGGAAGGGATTTGGTTAATGGACTTAAGTCTTAGTGGGATTATGGGTAGAATATATATTTTATGATAGTACTAATCAGTGCTATTAGGTTCTGGCTTCCAAATATATGACAGGAAATATATCTGGTATTATGTATTTACGATCCTATATGTTTGCCTGTTGAACAAAATTTATTGAAAAAATTTTATTTTTAGTAATCTAGTTAATCGCTACAAGTGGACACAACGAACTTTAGTTAAGTACATTTCCGCACCACCCTCAGGGGGCGCTGGTTTATCGGTGCATGTGCACTCAACGAACTTTAGTTAAGTACATTTCCCGCACCATCCCTCAAAGGGCCGCTAGTTTATCGGTGCATGTGCACTCAACGAACTTTAGTTAAGTACATTTCCGCACCACCCTCAAGGGGCGCTAGTTTATCGGTGCAATGTGCACTCAACGAACTTTAGTTAAGTACATTTCCGCACCACCCTCAAGGGGCGCTAGTTTATCGGTGCATGTGCACTCAACGAACTTTAGTTAATATTTCCGCACCACCCTCAAGGGGCGCTAGTTTATCGGTGCATGTGCACTCAACGAACTTTAGTTAAGTACATTTCCGCGCCACCCTCAAGGGGCGCTAGTTTATCGGTGCACGTGCACTCAACGAACTTTAGTTAAGTACATTTCCGCACCACCCTCAAGGGGCGCTAGTTTATCGGTGCATGTGCACTCAACGAACTTTAGTTAAGTACATTTCCGCACCACCCTCAAGGGGCGCTAGTTTATCGGTGCATGTGCACTCAACGAACTTTAGTTAAGTACATTTCCGCACCACCCTCAGGGGGCGCTAGTTTATCGGTGCATGTGCACTCAACGAACTTTAGTTAAGTACATTTCCGCACCACCCTCAGAGGGGCGCTAGTTTATCGTTCGAGTCGCCATAACGAACTTTAGTTAAGTACATTTCCGCACCACCCTCAGGGGGCGCTAGTTTATCGGTGCAATCGGCCCAACGAACTTTAGTTAAGTACATTTCCGTACCACCCACAGGGCGCGCTATTTGATCGGTGCAAGTGTATTCCACCCCTCGCAGATGTGTATTCAATGTTACCACTGGTGGACGATAACGATTTTAAATAATGATTTATTCATCTACCAATTAATAGCGCATAGCTCTAACGACAGTAGGGATTCAAGAATGAAAAAAGTTGATGAGGTACGTTTTAAATATATAATTAATACTGTAATTATCAATAAATATTATAATTCTCCAATGTATCTAATGATGATGGGGAGCGTGGTGGTGGTACTCGGGTTCGGGGTGGATGGACTTTCCCAGCTTCTTGACCTGTGCGTTGTAGCCGTTGTGCTTGTCGGCGGTGTAGTGTACCTCGAGTATGGTACCGTCGGGCTGGTGCTGCATGTAGACGCCCTTCACCTGGTCGCCCACCCTCTCTTCGTGGTGGCTCTTCACGTCGCCGGTGTGTCCGTCCTCGACTTTGTACACGAAGTCGTAGTGAGGAGGAGCCTGGACCAAAAAAGAAATCAATCATTTATTGGAATATTTACAAATCGCTTTGATACATTATGAATAGTTATTCTAATTCAGATTTCAAAAAATTGGGTGTTTACTTACATAGTAGTCCTTGTGATCGTCGTGCGATTCGTGACCGTGGTACGAGCCCTGGGACAGGCTCAATGAATGAGTGTTTGTGAGGCTCTGGGCATGTGCCTGATGAACATGACCGAGATGAAGTGCCTCACATCCCAGGGAGAGGGCGATGAGAGCAACAACGGCCATCTGTAAGGCAGTAATTATTAAGTCACCTGTGTACAAGTTGTCAAGCCGATTAAATTTCAAATTTAATTATTAACTCACCCTGATTGTCTGCATTTTATATTCAGCTGTGGTACCTGTGAAGGCTGCGAACTGACTGCCGAAATGCTGTTCCAAACCTCTTTTATACTGGGCCCGGTTGCTACACTTCACTGGACAAGAGACAAACATCTGATTACATAGGCACTTATGTCTTAATTATTCAATGTCTTGATCGCATGCCATAGTTGGTTTGTATTATAAACGATTTTCCCAGCAATGATTAAAAGCCATAAAACATACCCGAAGTTTTAGTTTGAAGAATAAAATAATTTTTATAATAGTTATTTTTACATCACGCCACGCCTGCCGACACAGTCCCAACTTATCAGGACTTATGTGAAGGAGTGATCTTTTATTTTTATTGTAGGGGTTTTAATTTCTCTTGCATTTTTGTACTATGCGACACAATCTGGGAAACATGTCTTCAGGAGAAGTGGGAGGTTACATTCCTGGTTACCAGGTGCTGCTTGAACACTTTCAGAATAAGCATTATCATTTCACTTCCGACGCTCTTTAGACCGCTGTCAACTTAGTGTAACGGTGTATTTTATTTTCATACAATATTTATATAATTCTGGATTTATATTAAACGTCTGATACATTTATAATTATGCGAACATGAATCTATTTACCTAGTCTGAATTCTTCTACAGATCGTGCATTCTTCCATCGCATTTTAAATTTGCTTACATGAATCCGGTCCTGAGTTGATCACTTATGCATGTAACAGAAGCATATTTCAAATTCCATTCTTCTACCACTTTAAACAGTTTTTCTGAAATGTAAATCAGGCCGAAAGGACATATGTAATCAAGTGTTGCTCGGTCGACTATATCTCCCAATTCGCTCTCGCCGCGGTATATATACCAGCGTATTCCAAACAGACTTCAGTCAGTAACAGACATCTAACAGTACATCACCCACAAAGAACATGAAGGTGAGTACACCTGGTAAACTATTAGAGTGTGAGATAATCGATTTTACCGTGATGAAGTCTCGATATTTACCAGTATTCTAGTCCAGTGCCATTTATATCTATAAATGTAATTTCAGTGATCCCCAAGTGAGTTACACTCGCCTCATAAAGGAATGTCGAAAAATCGAAAATTATTGTAATTTCAAAACTTTTCAATCATTTGTCAGAAATTCGGAGATAATAACCTTTCACAGTTTGAATCCATTCAAGTTTGACATAATTTCATTTGTCTTCCGAGGAGAGATCAATACTAGATCATTGGTACTTTCTTCTTTCAGGTCCTGCTAGTGATTGGCGTCGTCGCCCTGTCTTTGGTTTCTGAGGCTCTTGTCCATCATGATCAAGCGGAGAACTTGTACGCAGGCCACTCGCACAGCATTAGTGCAGGACACGCTCAGAGCCACTATGACGGACATGCCCACAGCCACTTTGCAGGTCATGTGGCCGTGACCCGGCACATTCCGACGGCTTGTACCACCAGGCTCACGCTCACCACGACGAACATCACGACTACTATGTAATTATATATAGACCGCGATGAAATTCAATTCTTTATGATATCGATGATAGTTTGGATGATGCACTGGTTTGTTTTCTATTCGCCGTAGGCTCCTCCTCACTACGACTTCGTGTACAAAGTCGAGGACGGACACACCGGCGACGTGAAGAGCCACCACGAAGAGAGGGTGGGCGACCAAGTCAAAGGATTCTACATGCAGCACCAGCCCGACGGTACCATACTCGAGGTACACTACACCGCCGATAAACATGGCTACAACGCAAAAATTCAGAAGCTCGGAAAGTCCATCCACCCTGAACCCGAGTACCACCACCACGCTCCCCACCATCATTAGATGTTTTATGATTGTTGAGATATGATGTAAATTAAATTATTGTACATACCTAGACGTTCGTATTTTCGATGTTTTCCCTTAAATTTGCCAGATTTGGCAAAATTAAATTTTTAATTATTGATTCCATTACTGTTTCAGTAACCGCTAATGACAACAGTAATTAATAATAATCTAATTATGTGATTTGTAGGATCGAATTATTTTCTTGGCCTGTTCACTATTACCGGATCTTCAATATTTGCGTTGTTAGTCTTCTCTTTTTGCAATCAACAATAATCTAAGAATATATAGGATTGCTGAATGCTTCAGTTATTAAATAAGCCAAGTTATGAATTATTTTCAAAACAACAACAACGACACTACGGCAGATGCATTCCGATTTAAGGTTAGGATTTTTTCCTGAAATAGTTGGTGGGATATTCCGATTCGAGGCCGGAGAATTTTCATCGCATATGCCAAGCTATTGAGTCCATGAATAAATAATTAGTACATGTAGGACTATTCGAACATTCGTCGATCAAATATTACTTGTTCATATAACACATAATATCGTGTTATCTAAAAAATTTTGCAATCGCTTGAAGTACATGACAGTACATCGTGGCAATTCCAGGCATTTTTAAAAAGAGGGCAAGCGGCCACATAACTCGACGAAGAAAGAAAAAACCGGACCAGCCGTGCAGAACAAGAAGGTAGGTCAATGTGTAACAAATTCCGGTTATAATTGCGCTGTATTAACGCATTATTATAAGATAAGATAATAATGAGCGTCCATTAATAAAATCTACTGGGCCGTCGCCCACACGGCCACCTCGACCAACACATTTATTGATTGAAAAATTTTCAATTTCATGTTTACATAGTTCGAATGGGAAAATCGAACCGGATATCCGCGGTTTCATGTAATTGTTATATTTTCCTTACCTGTTTTGCGGACTACGAGGGGTTCGAACACACGTAGTTTTCGTGTGTTTCTGTCTCCTCTCGCTGGTTTGATCTTTTGCTAGACCGGTTTCGGCTGCTCGCCATCGTCAGCAGCGGTGTTAGTCACTTGGGCACTTTGGATGCTTTTTGCGCATCCCCACTGTACTGTCACTGGCACTTGTACTGGTGCAAGTGGACCCAACGAACTTTCGTTATGGCCACTTGCACCGATAAACTAGCGCCCCTTGAGGGTGGTGCGGAAATGTACTTAACTAAAGTTCGTTGGGTCCACTTGCACCGATAAACTAGCGCCCCTTGAGGGTGGTGCGGAAATGTACTTAACTAAAGTTCGTTGGGTCCACTTGCACCGATAAACTAGCGCCCCTTGAGGGTGGTGCGGAAATGTACTTAACTAAAGTTCGTTGGGTCCACTTGCACCGATAAACTAGCGCCCCCTGAGGGTGGTGCGGAAATGTACTTAACTAAAGTTCGTTGAGTGCACATGCACCGATAAACTAGCGCCCCTTGAGGGTGGCGCGGAAATGTACTTAACTAAAGTTCGTTGAGTGCACATGCACCGATAAACTAGCGCCCCTTGAGGGTGGTGCGGAAATGTACTTAACTAAAGTTCGTTGAGTCCGCTTGCACCGATAAACTAGCGCCCCTTGAGGCTGGTGCGGAAATGTACTTAACTAAAGTTCGTTGAGTCCGCTTGCACCGATAAACTAGCGCCCCTTGAGGGTGGTGCGGAAATGTACTTAACTAAAGTTCGTTGAGTCCGTTTGCACCGATAAACTAGCGCCCCTTGAGGCTGGTGCGGAAATATACTTAACTAAAGTCCACTTGCACCGATTAGCTTTTAGTTACGATCTGAAATTAAACGACATAAAGTAATTTTAATATAACTGTTTATTTACCTTGCTCTAAATTTATTCTGATAGAATAAATGAAATAATGATTTATATTACCAGGCCTAAACTCTAACAGATATTCACTTATGCACAAAACAAAATCACTATTCATACAGAGATCATACTACTGAATTGCAATTATTTATTAGAAAAATTAAATTGAGGTATACATAGAATTTTAGAGTAAAACCACGTCGATACACCCGGTTAAATATTGATCAGGAAATTGTGATTATCGCAGTTATAATATACTGTATTGTATATTGTACTTCGATCCTGGATATGGCTACAAAGTAACTAGGCTCAATACTGCGAGTAGGTAGGGGAAAACCAAAAACCCCATTGTTTCACATCATAAATAAATAAATATATTTCAATTCTTTAGACAATTTTTTAAATAAAAATTCTCAAAGAAAAATTTATCAGTGATGAAGCGGGGCGTGGTGGTGGTACTCGGGTTCGGGATGGATGGACTTTCCCAGCTTCTTAAGTTGTGCGTTGTACCCATGTTTATCGGCGGTGTAGTGTACCTCGAGTATGGTACCGTCGGGCTGGTGCTGCATGTAGACGCCCTTCACCTGGTCGCCCACCCTCTCTTCGTGGTGGCTCTTCACGTCGCCGGTGTGTCCGTCCTCGACTTTGTACACGAAGTCGTAGTGAGGAGGAGCCTGGACCAAGTATTCAAATCATTCATCATTTCAAACGCTTTGATACATTAGTTATTCTAATTCAGATTTTTAAAAAATTGAAGTTTACTTACGTAGTAGTCCTTGTGATCGTCGTGCGATTCGTGACCGTGGTACGAGCCCTGGGACAGGCTCAATGAATGAGTGTTTGTGAGGCTCTGGGCATGTCCCTGATGAACATGACCGAGATGAAGTGCCTCACATCCCAGGGAGAGGGCGATCAGGGCAACGGCTGCGATCTGTTAAATTGTTATCGAATTGTATATTTTCAGGCCTTGTTGACATCAACATAACATAGCTGTGTAATAACTTTGTGTTTTACCCACCTTCATTTTTTAAAATCTAGTATGCGTCGTGAACGGCTGATAGCTGACTGTTGCCGAAATGTTGGGCCGGGCCTCTTTTATAGAAAGCGGGCGTGCCCGGGGAGCTACACTTCACTGGACAGCCAAACAACAGGTACGAAACACTTAGTTTGTTACACCATTGCACATGTTGCTTCATTCCCAACGCATATGGAAATACCTCCCATAACACAACAACTCCTCATCCTGCGATATTTTGCATCTAATAGCCTGCACTTTCAAAACGAACCCCAATTGTTTTAAATAAATGTGTTTTGTGGAAAAGTCAGGATATTGCGATATATGTTAATGCTATTGCCTTTCGTGTACTTTTATTTATTACGCTCAAAAATTTAAGTATTATTCAAGTCAATATGTGAACTGTGCATTTTATCGGATGTCTCGTGAAAGACGTCCGTATATTGATACAGGAGTACACAATTGTATGTAAATATGCAATTAAAAATGCGTACGAGCAGAAGACCGTTTGTAATTGCTTCTCACTCCATTTCACTAGTCCTAATCAATTTCAGATTTCGCCACTGTCAGTCGCATGTCTCTAAAATAATATTGTACGATACGTCTCACATTTTTAAGTAGGTAGGACTGGTTTTAAAAACAAGTAATATCTGGTTGGTGATTTTATGTGCTAAATCTACGGCCTATGAATGATTCTTTTTCTAAATGTAGGCATTTCGCTAATGCATATTGTGTTTCCAATCATGTGCATACTTCAGGTGTACAACTTTCTTTTGATATGGTGTATTAAGGCAAATATGAGCATAGGAGCATCCTCATAAATTAATATACCTATTCGAATCACTATTCCTAGAAACATGCACAGCTTATCACGCAACCATTGATAGGAACTACAATCTGGGCGTCTACAGAACGCTATAATTTAATAACTAATGCTAATAGAATTATCAGCAATTTGTCAGGTATGTATCAAATGTTTTGTGGCCACCGAAGTGTATCACTTCTCCAACGTATATATAAGAGAGAGAAGCCACCGATTCAGTATTCAGTGTTCAGCAATCGCAAGTACAACTACTATACTACATTTGCAATGGAGGCAAATAAGGTGAGTTGGACCAAATATGAGGACAGAATTGCCTTTATAATTTGATTTGATACGAGAAAATGTAATCTAATGAAATATAATAGAATAATCTAGAGAATTCAATCTATAATTACAAGAAATGGTGAATTGGCCATTTTGTTTACAGATCGCTGTTATCGTTGCCCTGATCGCTCTCTCCCTGGGATGTGAGGCACTTCATCTCGGTCATGTTCATCAGGCACATGCCCAGAGCCTCACAAACACTCATTCATTGAGCCTGTCCCAGGGCTCGTACCACGGCCACGAATCGCACGACGATCACAAGGACTACTATGTAAATATAATTCTATGTATAATTTGTTTATTCCACAGCCTTTCAATGAGTTCTATGCTACATGTTGCTGAGTGTTAGTAGTAACGAGGACTATTTTTCAAAAGGAGTCTCCACCTTTCGAGATCAAAGACCAACCGGCCAATTACAACTTCATCTAATACTGTTTGTTTTTCGTTCCAATAATTAATATTAAGAATATATAATCCATGAGATGTCATCAGGATTCCAAGAATATTATTGATACACAATTTTTGAGCACTCAAAACATATACGTCTGCAATTATTTATTTATGACTACCTATTTCAAACCAGGTTTCGTAATCAATGTCACTACGTTCTTAGGCTCCTCCTCACTACGACTTCGTGTACAAAGTCGAGGACGGACACACCGGCGACGTGAAGAGCCACCACGAAGAGAGGGTGGGCGACCAGGTGAAGGGCGTCTACATGCAGCACCAGCCCGACGGTACCATACTCGAGGTACACTACACCGCCGATAAACATGGGTACAACGCACAACTTAAGAAGCTCGGAAAGTCCATCCACCCTGAACCCGAGTACCACCACCACGCTCCCCACCATCATTAGATACATTATAGAATTATATTATTTACTGAGAAATACAATTTTTATTTATATATTTTAAAACGTATCTTTTATCATCAGCTTCTTTCAATGCTTGGATCCCTACTGTAGTTAGAGATATATGCTATTAATTGGTAAATGAATAACAAATCATTATTTAAAATTATCGACAACCAATTTTAACGTTGAAAGAATATTTTCTCAGCTTTCCTACCTTCGGTAACTTCACAAGTGAACGATTTTTGTGAAACTAGTCGGTCCCCCTGAGTTCGGTACGGAGAAGTACGTAACTAAAGTTCGGTGCTCTCGGGCAGCGATAAACTAGCGCCCCCCGAGGGTGGTGCGGAAATGTACTTAAACGAAGTTCGTTGGGTCCAGTTCCATCGACAAACCAGCGCCCACTCAGAGTGGTGCGGAAATGTACTTAACTAAAGTTCGTTGTGTCCACTTGCATCGATAAACTAGCGCCCCCTGAGGGTGGTGCGGAAATGTACTTAACTAAAGTTCGTTGAGTGCACTTGCAGCGATAAACCAGCGCCCCCTGAGGGTGGTGCGGAAATGTACTTAACTAAAGTTCGTTGAGTGCACTTGCATCGAAAAACCAGCGCCCCTGGGGTGGTGCGGAAATGTACTTAACTAAAGTTCGTTGAGTGCACTTGCATCGATAAACCAGCGCCCCCTGAGGGTGGTGCGGAAATGTACTTAACTAAAGTTCGTTGAGTGCACTTGCACCGATAAACCAGCGCCCCCTGAGGGTGGTGCGGAAATGTACTTAACTAAAGTTCGTTCCACTTGCACCGATAAACTGCGCCCCTTGAGGGTGGTGCGGAAATGTACTTAACTAAAGTTCGTTGAGTCCACTTGCACCGATAAACTAGCGCCCCCTGAGGGTGGTGCGGAAATGTACTTAACTAAAGTTCGTTGAGTGCACTTGCACCGATAAACCAGCGCCCCTTGAGGGTGGTGCGGAAATTTACTTAACTAAAGTTCGTTGTGTCCACTTGTAGCGATTAACTAGATTACTAAAAATAAGCTTTTTTCGATTAATTTTGTTCAACAGAAAAACATTTATGATCGTAAATACAAAATACCAGATATATTTCCTGTCATATATTTGAAAGCCAGAACCTAATAGTACTGATTAGTACTATCATAAAATATATATTCTACCCATAATCCCACTAAGACTTAAGCCAATTAACAAAATCCCTCCCAACCCAAATAATACCCCCAATAATATCCCCAAAAACACAATAACAAGACACATATATATACTCATGACAAACAGTCAACCACCATAGTACTACCATCTCATGGTAAGAGCTGGCAAGTTCAAGCTAGTGTAGTAGTAAGAGGGTAACATTAGGCGGTGTTTAATGTAGAAAATAAATATGATTTATTAAAGATACAATGTTTAGAAATGTAATGCATTGTATTAATACAACGAGAGATAAGATGGCAAGGATACTACAATTAATGACGGTTGGGGTTGGATGAATTTTTCTGAACATTGTAATATTCGGTAAGTTCCTTCAGTCAAGATTTAATGATGATGGGGAGCGTGGTGGTGGTACTCGGGTTCGGGGTGGATGGACTTTCCCAGCTTCTTGACGTGTGCGTTGTAGCCGTTGTGCTTGTCGGCGGTGTAGTGTACCTCGAGTATGGTACCGTCGGGCTGGTGCTGCATGTAGAATCCTTTGACTTGGTCGCCCACCCTCTCTTCGTGGTGGCTCTTCACGTCGCCGGTGTGTCCGTCCTCGACTTTGTACACGAAGTCGTAGTGAGGAGGAGCCTAAACCAAGTATTCAAATCAATTCTTCATAGGAATTTCCACAAATTGCTTTGATACATTAGTTATTCTAATTCAGATTTCAAAAATTTGAAGTTTACTTACGTAGTAGTCCTTGTGATCGTCGTGCGATTCGTGGCCGTGGTACGAGCCCTGGGACAGGCTCAATGAATGAGTGTTTGTGAGGCTCTGGGCATGTGCCTGATGAACATGACCGAGATGAAGTGCCTCACATCCCAGGGAGAGGGCGATCAGAGCAACAACGGCCATCTGTAAGGCAGTAATAATTCAGTCACCCGCGGTACAAGCTTTCAAGCAGCTTAAAATACAAATTTAGTTATTAACTCACCCTCATTGTCTGCATTTTATATTTAGCTGTGGTACCTGTGAAGGCTGAGCACTGACTACCGAAATCGCGGCCCAAACCTCTTTTATACCTGTCTCGGCTGCTACACTTCACTGGACAAGAGACAAATATTACATAGGCAAGTGTTTCTTCATTATTAAACGTCTTGATCGAATGCCATCGTTTCTATCGTATAAATAATGAGTCGTACATGATTATGATCGTAAATATACAATACCGGATAGGTTTCCTGTCATTTATTTGGAAATCAGAACCAAATTGTAGTGACTAGTTGTGAGATCAAATATATATTTGACTTAAGCCGATTAACAAAGTCCTTCCTAACCTAAATATGACAAACAACATAAAAACATAAAACACAATAACAAGACACAAACTTATATATATATATATGTATATATATATATATATATATATATATATATATATATACACAAAAATAGACAACCACGACAGTACAAGTGACAGTGACAGTGCAGTGAGGATACCCAAAAAACTTCCATAGTGCCGAAGTGATACCGCTACTGAAGATGGCGAGCAGCCGAAACCGGTCTAGCAAAACACCAAACCAGCGAGAGGAGAGAGAAACAGACGAAATATACTGTATTCCAACCCCTCGCAGACCACAAAACAGGTATTCTCTAAACCAGTTTAGCATATTGCCGAATGAGCAACCCGAGGCCGATTTTGGCTTGAATGTATGGCCTAATCTAAACACTAGCATCGAAAATACAGTCCATGCCATCAATCGTTGTGGTGTGTCGCCTGGAATTTGGATATTGCTGAAATATGAACACACCGTATAATTAAATGTTATGAAGACAATTGTGCCCACTGAGGTGTGGCTGCCTCGTATAAAAGAGGTCGGAGCCGGCATTTGGGCAGTCAGTGCCCAGTGTTCACCAATCACTAGTAAAACTACTACAAAAATGCACGCCACAAAAGTGAGTAGGATTTAAATAATAACAGAATTATTATGATAATTAAATAGTGATTAAATTCTGATAATTGTACTGCCTTACAGATGGCCGTTGTTGCTCTCATCGCCCCTCTCCCCTGGGATGTGGGGGCACTTCATCTCGGTCATGTTCATCAGGCACATGCCCAGAGCCTCACAAACACTCATTCATTGAGCCTGTCCCAGGGCTCGTACCACGGTCACGAATCGCACGACGAACACAAGGACTACTATGTAAGTAAACTCATTTTTAAAAATCTGAATTGGAATAATTATTCATAATGTATCAAAGCAATTTGTGAACATTCTAATGACGAATTGGTTTGATTTTCCGGTCCAGGCTCCTCCTCACTACGACTTCGTGTACAAAGTCGAGGACGGACACACCGGCGACGTGAAGAGCCACCACGAAGAGAGGGTGGGCGACCAGGTGAAGGGCGTCTACATGCAGCACCAGCCCGACGGTACCATACTCGAGGTACACTACACCGCCGATAAACATGGGTACAACGCGAAAATTCAGAAGCTCGGAAAGTCCATCCATCCCGAACCCGAGTACCACCACCACGCTCCCCACCATCATTAGATACATTATAGAATTATATTATTTACTGACAAATACAATTTTTATTTATATATTTTAAAACGTATCTTTTATCAACAGCTTCTTTCAATGCTTGGATCCCTACTGTAGTTAGAGATATACGCTATTAATTGGTAAATGAATAACAAATCATTATTTAAAATTATCGACAACCAATTTTAACGTTGAAAGAATATTTTCTCAGCTTTCCTACCTTCGGTAACTTCACAAGTGAACGATTTTTGTGAAACTAGTGCCCCCTGAGTTCGGTACGGAGAAGTACTTAACTAACGTTCGGTGCTCCCGTGCAGCGATAAACTAGCGCCCCCCGAGGGTGGTACGGAAATGTACTTAACTAAAGTTCATTGGGTCCAATTGCATCGATAAACCTAGCGCCCCTCAGGGTGGTGCGGAAATGTACTTAACTAGTTCGTTGAAGTTCGTTGGTGTCCACTTGCATCGATAAACCAGCGCCCTCTGAGGGTGGTGCGGAAATGTACTTAACTAAAGTTCGTTGAGTCCACTTGCATCGATAAACCAGCGCCCCTGAGGGTGGTGCGGAAATGTACTTAACTAAAGTTCGTTGAGTGCACTTGCACAGAGTGGTGCGATAAACCAGCGCCCCTGAGGGTGGTGCGGAAATGTACTTAACTAAAGTTCGTTGAGTGCACTTGCACCGATAAACCAGCGCCCCCTGAGGGTGGTGCGGAAATGTACTTAACTAAAGTTCGTTGAGTGCACTTGCATCGATAAACCAGCGCCCCCTGAGGGTGGTGCGGAAATGTACTTAACTAAAGTTCGTTGAGTGCACTTGCACCGATAAACCAGCGCCCCCTGAGGGTGGTGCGGAAATGTACTTAACTAAAGTTCGTTGAGTGCACTTGCATCGAAAAACCAGCGCCCCCTCAGGGTGGTGCGGAAATTTACTTAACTAAAGTTCGTTGTGTCCACTTGTAGCGATTAACTAGATTACTAAAAATAAGCTTTTTTCGATTAATTTTATTCAACAGAAAAACATTTATGATCGTAAATACAAAATACCAGATATATTTCCTGTCATATATTTGAAAGCCAGAACCAAATAGTACTGATTAGTACTATCATAAATATATATTCTACCCATAATCCCACTAAGACTTAAGCCCATTAACAAAATCCCTTCCAACCCAAATAAGACAAACAACATCCCCCAAAACCACAATTACCGGACACATATATATACACGACAAACAGACAACCACCACAGTACAAGTGACTCTGACAGTGCAGTGAGGATGCCCAAAAATCATCCAAAGTGCCAAAGTGACATCGATACTGAAAATGGCACATTACAAGAGCTTCAAAACGATACAAAAGCCCTATGCAGTTGCGTATATCATCTCATGGAAAGAGGTGGCAAGTGTAAGCTAGTGGAGTAGTAAGAGGGTAACATTAGGCGGTGTTTAATGTAGAAAATAAATATGATTTATTAAAGATACAATGTTTAGAAATGTAATGCATTGTATTAATACAACGAGAGATAAGATGGCAAGGATACTACAATTAATGACGGTTGGGGTTGGATGAATATTTCTGAACATTGTAATATTCAGTAAGTTCCTTCAGTCAAGATTTAATGATGATGGGGAGCGTGGTGGTGGTACTCAGGTTCAGGGTGGATGGACTTTCCCAGCTTCTTGACGTGCGTTGTAGCCGTTGTGCTTGTCGGCGGTGTAGTGTACCTCGAGTATGGTACCGTCGGGCTGGTGCTACATGTAGACGCCCCTTCACTTGGTCGCCCACCTCTCTTCGTGGTGGCTCTTCACGTCGCCGGTGTGTCCGTCCTCGACTTTGTACACGAAGTCGTAGTGAGGAGGAGCCTAAACCAAGTATTCAAATCAATTCTTCATAGGAATTTCCACAAATTGCTGTGATACATTAGTTATTCTAATTCAGATTTCAAAAAAATTTGTAGTTTACTTACGTAGTAGTCCTTGTGATCGTCGTGCGATTCGTGACCGTGGTACGAGCCCTGGGACAGGCTCAATGAATGAGTGTTTGTGAGGCTCTGGGCATGTGCCTGATGAACATGACCGAGATGAAGTGCCTCACATCCCAGGGAGAGGGCGATGAGAGCAACAACGGCCATCTGTAAGGCAGTAATTATTCAGTCACCCGCAGTACAAGTTTTAAAGCAGCTTAAAATACAAATTTAGTTATTAACTCACCCTGATTGTCTGCATTTTATATTCAGCTGTGGTACCTGTGAAGGCTGAGCACTGACTGCCGAAATGCTGTTCCAAACCTCTTTTATACCTGGCTCGGTTGCTACACTTCAGTGGACAAGAGACAAATATCTGATTACATAGTCACATGTTTCTTCATTATTAAACGTCTTGATTGAATGCCATCGTTTCTATCGTATAAACAATGAGTCTTACATGATGATACAATACCGGCTAGGTTTCCTGTCATTTATTTGGAAATCAGAACCAAATTGTTGTGACTAGTTGTGTGATCAAATATATATTTGACCGAAAATTCCACTTAAGCCGAAAGTCCTTCCTAACCTAAATAGGACAGACAACATAAACACACAACATAAAAACATAAAACACAAAAACAAGACATATATATATATATATATATATATATATATATATATATATAAAAATAGACAACCACGACAGTACAAGTGACAGTGACAGTGCAGTGAGGATACCCAAAAAACATCCATAGTGCCGAAGTGACACCGCTACTGAAGATCGCGAGCAGCCCAAACCAGTCTAGCAAAACACCAAAGCCAGAGCTCCAACCCTCGCAGACCACAAAACCAGCTTAGGTACTCTCTAAACCAGTTTAGCATACTGCCGAATGAGCAACCCGAGGCCGATTTTGGCTTGAATGTATGGCCTAATCTAAACACTAGCATCGAAAATACAGTCCATGCCATCAATCGTTGTGGTGTGTCGCCTGGAATTTGGATATTGCTGAAATATGAACACACCGTATAATTAAATGTTATGAAGACAATTGTGCCCACTGAGGTGTGGCTGCCTCGTATAAAAGAGGTCGGAGCCGGCATTTGGGCAGTCAGTGCCCAGTGTTCACCAATCACTAGTAAAACTACTACAAAAATGCACGCCACAAAAGTGAGTAGGATTTAAATAATAACAGAATTATTATGATAATTAAATAGTGATTAAATTCCTGATAATTGTACTGCCTTACAGATGGCCGTTGTTGCTCTCATCGCCCTCTCCCTGGGATGTGAGGCACTTCATCTCGGTCATGTTCATCAGGCACATGCCCAGAGCCTCACAAACACTCATTCATTGAGCCTGTCCCAGGGCTCGTACCACGGTCACGAATCGCACGACGATCACAAGGACTACTACGTAAGTAAACTTCCCATTTTTAAAAATCTGAATTGGAATAATTATTCATAATGTATCAAAGCAATTTGTGAACATTCTAATGACGAATTGGTTTGATTTTCCGGTCCAGGCTCCTCCTCACTACGACTTCGTGTACAAAGTCGAGGACGGACACACCGGCGACGTGAAGAGCCACCACGAAGAGAGGGTGGGCGACCAGGTGAGAACGTCTACATACAGCACCAAGCCCGACGGTACCATACTCGAGGTACACTACACCGCCGATAAACATGGGTACAACGCAAAAATTCAGAAGCTCGGAAAGTCCATCCATCCCGAACCCGAGTACCACCACCACGCCCCGCTTCACCACTGAAAAATTTTGCTTTGATAATTTTTATTTAAAAATTTGTCTAAAGAATTGAAATACATTTATTTATGATGTGAAACAAAGAGGTTTTTGATTTTCCCCTACTAACTGCTTGTATTGAGCCTAGTGACTTTGTAGTCATTATTAACTTGGGTCCGAAGTGTTTTGTGCGCTATCGTTCTAAAATACGTTATTTGTGAAAAGATTAGTAACAATTTTGGCAATATAGCGATAATTCCGGGAATGTTGAATCGCCTTTTTCCAATTTGAACTATCATTGCACCGGCCGGGTCTAGGTCATATTATTTAACGCGATTGTTAATTACGCACTCGTGCGGTACAACTGGGTCCCATCAAGACGTAATAGCCGTATACATGTTAATCGAGTTGCGTTACTTAACACGAATTCCTCCTATTAATGTTCGTAAGAAATTCCATTTGAAAAACCAGGTCACCTACTCGTTGGACTGTATTTCCGTAGGCCGGTTGTCTCGGCCGCCCACTAATGAATCGATTAATATTCAAAGAATATTCATATAATCAAAATAATCAATTTTCAGTGTAATGCAACTATCTTTATAATTTATTTTTTGTGTTCCCTTGTTCATACTCTAGAGAGGTATGTCGAGTAGAAGCATTAAAATATTGGTGGGAGTGTGCCAGTAAAGGGTACAGTAAACTCTATGGCATAGGGTTATTTAAAGAAAAAAAAATTTCCCGATGAAACCTCATTTTCCTAGATTATGCAAGAATGAAAGAAATAAATATGTGCGTAAAGTTAGAAAGGACGAGTTCTGGAGTATGTATTACGTGTTATATGCATTGCGTATAAAAAATGCTATATGTAATAAAGAGCAGTGAAAATATGAAATCGGTTTTGACACGGATTGAAATACAGTAGCGGACGATCTCTTTCAATTGCAAATTTGAATTTCGTTTTATTTTTTGAACTGTTTTTTTGTCACACCGAAGGCATAATAGAAGGCCCTCTATTGCGTTCATACCTATTTTTATAATGGGAGAATTCCCTTCAGAGGAAGGGAAACAATGTTTGGCTGTTGAGCGATCAAACCCGGAATGATAATCGATTGTTTTCGGGGTTCGCGTGCTCTGTACCTTGTGATATGCTTCAATATAAATAGGGAGGGGATGGGGTGTATAGTGCCCTCAGTCAATAGCACCCAAGTCACAAGTTCACAGGGCGGTACAAACATGCAGGGGTTCAAGGTCTGTCTAGATTTTATTTTAATCTGGTATACATTTTGTTGGCTATTATTATACTTATTCGAGTTCTATCTGCCGGAAAATCGATCTCGAGGTATTTTTAATAAATAATATATAATGCATATGTAATGTAATTCTGCTACACCGCCTGTGATCTCAAGGTGGTGAATTATTATTAATAATGTTATACATTATTGATTTAACATTTTGTGACATTTTTTATTCCTGAAAAACGTGCATTTGCTGCATGGCCACAGAATGTATAGTCTCTATCATCTATCCTAATTACTATATGCTCTACTGAAATAGTACGTCGGAAGAAGTAAAATAAATGTGTCTGCGTGTTTACAGATCTTGGTTGGCCTTACTTTAACGTTGCTGGACCTGTCCGAGACCCTGAATCATCATGGCCGCGATCTAACTGACGGCCGCAAGGATATTCCTGTAATATTTTATCGCAAATATTTTGGATCTATTAATACAGAAGTAACACAAGTGTATTAGGGCGCAATGTTCTTAGAAGGGATTTACCGAAAGTAGCTTACCAATCCAACTGGCCCCGTGGGATATATATTTCAATTGAACAACTCCAGGAAATTGTTGGGTTTCATTGTTTGCCCTTTCACAAAAGGCTGAGTTTCAGCAAGACAGAGAGGCCTACCTTCGGTTTCGGTCGTTAGTTCGAGCGGGAAGAATTAAATCCGAGCATGAAATAAATGTGAACGTTAATGCCTGCTCCATTATTCTACTCGGACGGCGAAGAAGTAAATGGCCGCCTCTACCTTTCATTTCGTTGCGACACGGCATTTTCGATTCGGAACAAATCGCCTACTTTCTGAATTATCGGTCGGCCGCAGTAACAAAGTAGTAACATAATCGGATTTTTTATTGCACGAAAAAAAATGAATTCTTATTTGTCTATCTGCCGACTTCGTGTTCGATTTCTACGTATTTCTCTTGACGTCACATACAATAAAGTGACATCACAAATATCAATCATAATATTTATGTTATTTTCAGTGAAAAACAGATTACACTTTTTCACAAAAAGGAAAAATAAATCCGTCTTACCAGTTGAAGTCGGGAGAAGAGACTGCCGAGCCCACTCCCCGACAGTGGATTGTCGAGTTCTAATAACGCGTCAACAATAAACGTCTTCAACCTCTAAGGCTGACATTGCCAGCGCAGGTCTAATGAATAGGCAACCTTAAACGTTACTCTTTCAGCCTCTATGAACCTATATATTCTATGGTTTTGTACATCATGGAATGTGGTTCTAGTTGTCATAAGGAGGGAAAAGGCGCGAACGTTCGAACTTTCTTCGTTAATTGTTTCGGACGAAATAGTGACCGCTTTCTTTTCACTGTAGGAACCTCCTCCTCACTACGACTTCGAGTACACAGTCGAGGACGGACACACCGGCGACGTGAAGAACCACTACGAAGAGAGGGTGGGCGACCAGGTGAACGGCGTCTACATGCAGCACCAGCCCGACGGTACCATACTCGAGGTACACTATACAGCTGACAAGAACAACGGCTACAACGCACAGGTCACCAGACTGGAAAATTCCTTCTATCTCGCTCCTTAGTACCTTAATAGTAGTCAAAAGAGAAGATCCAATGTCCTGAGGACGTTCGAAACGTCCCTGGAAAATGTAAATAATGAGGCAGTGAACACAATAAATTATTTTATTTGCCATTCTTAATTCATGTTCCTGATCCCGCCACAACTAAGCTACTCCCGTCTTCTCATGATCTTAGCACTCTAATATGTCGTGACGAAAGAGAACGTGTCATCCGTGCGTTTACTCAAATGCTGGCCGTTCAGAAAATTAAAAAAAATTATTCGGAAGCGCATATGAAAATAAAATACCAAAATAGTGTATTAAATAAACAAACAAATTCTCAGTTATAGCACAAGGCAGTCATAGTGCTGATAGGGTGTTTCATCGACCACCGTCATGCGTAGGTTTTGTAGAAATCAATTAGTGTGGAGCGGTAGTATGCATTCAATAAAATAGGAAGATTGGCTTAATAAAATGACAAAGGAACTAAATTGTACTCGAGGTGAGAGTTTCTATAAATTTAATGACCGGTTCGTTGCGAAATGAAACTTAAGTATTACGCAAATAGATTACAACGGTTACACTTCTACAGTCTTCCCTTCTTTCGAAATTGGGTCGCGTTATTTAATTGAATGTTAAAATTTTACACCGATTAGAACTTAAATTAAAATAATGACCAGTTTCATTCATTTTTAATATAACAATAGTGTACTTATGATTTAAAAATTGAAGAAACTGCAATGAACTAGCAAAATACACACTTTTATTATATTAAAACGCCACTGGACCAGAGATCATCTCGGGCAGTAGTTAAAACATGTCAAAAGCGCCATCAGTGGGTGGTTTCTTTGTCGAGACTAACAAGCGGAAATAAATACATGTATCAATTGCACCCATAACTGTATACGTTGATTGTGCAAAAATAAAACAGTTAAAAAAAAATAAACAAGATAACGGTAATGAATAATAAAAATATTATTGCTATTGTATCTGACATGTCTAGAACCTCGAGATTTATTGTTAATGTTCATATTACGAATATTGGGGTAGATAAAGAATGCGGGCTTTGTTTAGAAAAATAGTTTATATACACCTGTTATAATATACACGAGCTGTAAAGCCGATATTGGCCAAATCGGAAGCGGTACCGCGAATAGTTTCGATATTCAATGATGTAGGGGAGCGTGGTGGTGGTACTCGGGCTCCGGGTGTACGGCCTTGCCCAGCCTCTTGACGACGGCGTTGTACCCGTCCTGTTTGTCCGAAGTGTAGTGTACCTCGAGTATGGTACCGTCGGGCAGGTGGTGGGCGTACATTCCCTTCACTTGATCGCCCTCCCTCTTTTCGTGGTGGCTCTTCACGTCGCCCGTGTGTCCGTCCTCGACTTTGTACTCGTAGACATAGTGAGGAGGAGCCTGTCCGAAAAGGAATCGCAGCTGTATTTATTTATAATTAGATAATTTTAAGTCCCGACATCCCAAAAGTTCCTTACAGACGCCTGAAAAGGAAGTGGCCACGCGACCTAAATGTTTAAATAAATAAAGTTAAAAAAAATAGGTAAAAAAAAGGGGGGAAATTGCTCTTCTAATTGTTGTCTATTGTAGCTAGTGACTATATCAATGTTGCTTGTTGTACCATTTTTCAGTTGTAACAATAAAAGAGTGAAAAAAAAGATAATTTGAACATAATTTGTCCTTGTACAATCAACTGTTACGACTGTTACAGTTATGAGTACTGTATTGATTTAATGAGTTTTATGTTGAACATTAACCTTAGCCAACGATTTAACAATATTCGAAGTTATTTTAAAACCGACATGGACATACGCAATTGAACTATTGAGTTCCACTAAGAAATCAAGCATCGCTCCCATCCAAACGTTCCAGTCCTTCACCCCGTCCTTAATGCAACTTGGTATGTTACAAACAATTCACAATGAGGTCAACATACCAACAGTTGACGAAGTCGCAAAATCCCGTTTCCTTAAATTCCACTCCGGCATTTTCTCGTTCATTATTTATATTCAATATTTGAGTTTTTCCAAAAAAAAAAAAAACGGAAATATGCGGCGTGCTACCAAGATGAAAGAGAAAGTTGTTGAAGAAATTTATTGGATTCCTTTGTAGGGGGAAATAGTTTAAGATGCGAGAATTTAATTTTCAGCCACCAGCGAAAACACAATAATATTAACCCTAATTGTCCGCTTCGCGTTAAACCGCACCAACTAGGGTATATAGCGGAGGTGACAGTATACAGATGAAACAGACAGAACGGGACAATTCGACAGGAACCTAATATAATTGATCTAATCACTGGATACGTACATAGTAATCCTTGTGTTCATCCTCCAGATCGTGTGCCGGATAGTGAACTGGGACGGCGAGTGCGGCGGCGAAAAGCCCCAACAGAATTACGGCCTGTACATGACACAAATTCGGTACTTAGAGATTCAACTGGATGCCTACTGAAGACTTACTTCATATATTTGGAAAAATATAAACTTACAGTGTTCATTGTTGATGTTGTCAGTGTACTGTGGTCGAGTTGCCACTTGCTACTGACTTCGGTCTGTGAGCAGGCTCGTTATATAGCCCGGCACTCTGGACACGGCCCTGGAGATTTGGTCCAGTTACCCCGATTAATTAACAATTAACAAATTTCAACCAGGGTTGAAAATTCCTCCGTGGTTATATGGGGTACATTTCTTTGACAATAACATTGACAGCTGCGCAGATATTCGGATTGCATCGAATCCGAATAACAAATAAATCAATTGTCAGAACATTATCACACTGTATCACGTAATTATATAACTATATTTATAATAAGAATGAGTTGTTTCGAAGTGTTATATATCAGGATCTGCTAGTGTCAGTGTCCCCACTCAAGTACCCAAGTAAGTTATAATGAACTGTAACGCTGTATTGATGGGGGTGTATACTAGACACCGTTATGAACTAAATCTAATATTTACATTACTGCGG
This sequence comes from Lethocerus indicus, assembly GCA_019843655.1. Lineage (NCBI taxonomy): Eukaryota > Metazoa > Arthropoda > Insecta > Hemiptera > Belostomatidae > Lethocerus > Lethocerus indicus. The sequence goes on along the minus strand of JACDQD010000103.1, from coordinate 8,562,703 downwards.
TATATGTAAATTTTTCTGGGAAATCTGGGAAGATATTTTCCTGAATTCCTAATTGGCACCACCCGCGCTGATCTTTCACTGCGGGAAAGCTTTTACTCTCGTTTCCGAGTAAAACCATCCCTCCACTTATACCGCCACCCACGTGTACCCCTCGCGTGGGAGTGCATTATTACAGCAGAGAAATAAACCCTCTCGTTTACCCTCTGAGTGGCCGGGAATTCTGCACCGCTTGGATAGAAACCAGTCCGGCCATTAAGTTGTAAGTGGATCATTCGACTTGAAGCTCAACGGAAAACGAAGTAGTACAGTACGTCATCATCGTTATTGATGGTGTGTCATTTATTTACACGGGCGACCAAATTAGTTCAGTTTTTTGTAACCAGGATTTAGGTAATAAAATACAGACTATCGTTTTTATAATCCTGCTATTGCAGGAAGTCAGGACGGTATTAATTCGAATTATGGCAGTGTAAAGCGTTTGTACGTTCTCGTAATTAATCGATAATTCCCATCGTTCGTGATAAAAGAAACGTGTATTTACAGCTGCAAATCTACAGCAAAACATCTGGGGTAACGATTTCTTTGGCCGTTACGTCCGGCATTAAGTTTAAAGCTTTCCGCGTGTTACGCTTCTCTCCTTGCGCTTTACGCGTTTCGTCTTCTGATTTTTTGGGTCGGTCCAGTGATTTTCTTCCTCGATGGCCGGCCGTTTCAGTGTAAACCGTTCGTTACATATACACTTTTACTTTAGGATTGTTGTACCGTTCTAAAATAAATAGAATTATTTTTATATACATAGCCTGCATTTCTGTAATTGCAATATGGTTGTAAAGCAAAATTGACAAGGGGCCGATTGAACAAACCACGTGTAATTATAAACTCTCGAACAGGTGTCGAAGTAGTCGAAATGTATAATGAGGCAATGGACTACTACTAGGTGAGTGGACAGAAAACACTTTCATTTTCAAAATGCATTCACCGAGAGTTGGGAAACTTGAGCCCCCCCCCCTCAACACTAACTTTCCGCACTGTAAAGTCTTAAACATTGTAAAATCAGAGTACAGATTTTACTAGAAGTGAAACTTCTCCAACTTTAGTCCTTTTTTCCGAGAATTGAGAATGATATTAGAAAAAATCAAATTTTGAAAAAATTATTTCAAGGTCTCTATAATAACCCACAGCAAGACTATGTTTAGAAGATTTTAAAACTTGGAATTACACCAAGTAACAATACTTTTAATTCCAGTTTATTAATTTCTGTCAATAATTAACCGATATAAAATATCAAATACTGACATATTTTCAGTACTAAATAAACATTTCGTAGATTTAATGTGTTTCGGTTTCCTCGCGTCTTTCGCTAGACCGGCTTCGGCTGCTAGACTGGGTCCACTTGCACCGACAAACTAGCGCTCCCCTGAGGGTGGTGCGGAAATGTACTTAACTAAAGTTCGTTCGGTCCACTAACACCGATAAACTAGCGCCCCCTGAGGGTGGTGCGGGAATGTACTTAACTAAAGTTCGTTATGGCCACTTGCAGCGATAAACTAGCGCCCCCTGAGGGTGGTGCGGAAATGTACTTAACTAAAGTTCGTTGGGTCCACTAACACCGATAAACTAGCGCCCCCTGAGGGTGGTGCGGGAATGTACTTAACTAAAGTTCGTTATGGCCACTTGCAGCGATAAACTAGCGCCCCCTGAGGGTGGTGCGGAAATGTACTTAACTAAAGTTCGTTATATCCACTTCTGGGGATAAACTAGCGCCCATTGGGGGTGGTGCGGAAATGTACTTAACTAACGTGCGTTATGTCCACATGTAGCGATAAACTAGCGCCCCCTGAGGGTGGTGCGGGAATGTACTCAACTAAAGTTCGTTATGTCCACATGTAGCGATAAACTAGCGCCCCCTGAGGGTGGTGCGGAAATGTACTTAACTAACGATACACTAGCGCCCCTGAACTTGCAGGAAATTTCAACTAAATTGTTTCGTTATCAAGCATCGGCCCCTAACCTATAGAGTTTATTCTCGCTCTATGACTGTAGCGTTCAGGAAACAGTCGAGTACAGTAAAAACGCGTCAAGTTGTGAAAACACGCTGCGATAAGCCGTAATGAGGCGAGGCCTTATCTCGCGCAATTTGCGGTGAATCAACGCGAAGTATTCTGCTCTCCGTTTACTCATGAACCGAGTCGATAGATAATTAGATAAATCTACTCGCGGTATATGAACGCGTTAAATAAATATGGACGGCGTTTCGGAGCCTGTTAATTTGGTATTATTCAGCAGCGTTAATGCTCACTGGTCGGGTTAGATAATTGGGCGTTATCAGAGAACTGGAGTGCAACGGCGGATTGAGGCGCGTGCTGGGCACCACTATATAAGCCGGACGACGGGCGATCACTTTCATCAGTTTCCTTCCAACTCCAATAAGAAACGCACAACAATCACCATGAAGGTAAGCCCTACTAGAGCTTCGAGCTCATTATTCAAAAAATAAATTTTCGAAAATAGATACGGGAACTCACTGAGAGAGACTATTCATTCGATATAAAAATCGGTAGGGTACGACCCTAAGGGAAAATACTGTCTATCTTTAGTACAAAATAGTGACACGGGCTATTCACATTGTTAACATTATTAATGATTGTTCTCCGATTGTTACACACTATATATTAGACAAACTGATGGCTACTGACGAACGGGAGAAAACGGAATGGTGTAGGCAGGAGACAGCGACAATTAGAGCAGACGAAAATTAGAGTAAAATAGAAACGGACGGTTTATCGATAAAGCGATTTGTGTCAAGTGTTCACGGAGGTGAATTTAACAAATATTTCATTATAGCTATCAATTTTACAGGTCTACGTTTTGGTCGGAATCGTCGCCATGGCCCTGTCGGCTGAGGCCGGATTCCACGAACTCCATCATGGACACGATCATCACGAAAAACACGTCGATTATTATGTGAGTTTCCCGTGAAAATGTCGCGCCTATTTCTTAATAGGGACCCGGAGGACAGGTCGATGATCGTGAATACCTTTTTCAGGCTCCTCCTCACTACGACTTCGTGTACAAAGTCGAGGACGGACACACCGGCGACGTGAAGAGCCACCACGAAGAGAGGGTGGGCGACCAAGTCAAAGGATTCTACATGCAGCACCAGCCCGACGGTACCATACTCGAGGTACACTACACCGCCGACAAGCACAACGGCTACAACGCACAGGTCAAGAAGCTGGGAAAGTCCATCCACCCCGAACCCGAGTACCACCATGGATACCATCACTAGAGTGTTCCTTCTCCCTATACGCTTCTCTGTTCAAAAAATTTCTCCCGTAGTGATAGTTTCTGTGATTCAATAAATGGCTATTTATTTTTCTAAACACCTGTCTATTGAAATCACCTTTTTTCTTGTTAACGTCCTCCCCCTAACGGAAAACTCTGAGTTCTGGAAACAAATATAATAATTGTGTCTTACATCTTAACGGAGAATAATCTTAAAGGACATAAACCTGTTTAGAGAGAAACATTAAGGGATGAGAAACAACAATCGAGGAATAAAAGTGGAAGAATATCCAATATATAACCAACTTCCAAAGACCCCAACAAAATAACAGTGCAGCGACATTACAAACGGGATCTAACTCTCATATTGTCAGAATACTGTAATTTCAATGTTTTACATTTAAAAAGACAAATAAAATGAAAGACGAAAAAGAATTTGCCGAAAATACGGAAATAACCGCTCTCTCGTAATTAATAAGTGTGTTGAAAGAAAGTTTACGAATGTGATGAAATTTACAATTTAATTATCTTCCTATTGATTTCTATATTTACCTGGGTACTTAAATAAAGGGTACATGAAAGCATTAATACTCACTGTTGCGTTATTATATGCTTGTATAATTACTTCTTAGGAATTTGAATCACAGAAGTTGAAATCCGGATAGGCTAACAGACTAGAGAGCGTACAAATATATTTTGTCGTGTAGTTCACAGTGTATTACACTGTTATACTCGCGGTACAGTATAGGTTATGAGAATAGGTCAAATTATGCTAAAAAACAATTAAATTGCAATTAAGAGGGACAGACCTAATTTCGCCGCAGGACGTTTCGAACGACCGTCGTAACTGGAGATTACACTATGAGACAGGAAATTATGTAAACTCACGTTACGGATACAGTGTGACCCACTCGCACGTTTAATGAATATTAATTGTTACTAAAGTGTCTATAATTATTCGGCTCAACATAATAGTAGTTTACATTGGACTAGGGGGATCCACGGTTCTGTGCGGTTGATTCAGACGGAAAAATTGCCTCAATTAAAACCGGCATCGCTTTTTCGGCTGGTGGGGCAGATGATTTAAACCGAATTGAAGCTATTATACAGGGCGGTATCTATTCAAAATCGTACAATTAAACGATAGGATTATAACTGTATTGAGTTGTGACATTTAAATCGATATAAATCGAATTATAACTAACTAACGTACGGTAGGATCGCGTAATATAGCGGGATATAAGATACATCAATTTTGTATGAACAGAAAGCGTCCATTCCTGCATCGGAAAATAAACATTTATATCATATATCGTAACTGACCGCTATATTTAGGTAATGGCGCTATACTTGAAACGCGCGTGGGACAGAAGATTCTTTTGAAAAAAAGGCTCAGCTTACGGGAAAACTACGTATAGACATTAAATTGTTATTGACGTATTAAAACAACGGTACGAAATGGGAACATCAACTAGCAGAAACAGTTAGCTCATAATTCTGACTTGTTTAGAGCTGGGCACTATCGCATTTCGCAGGTATTCGCAGGTGGTACCTCCGCATAATATAGAGAGGGCGATCGAACACTGGCATAACAATGCTAGATCCTAAACCGGACTGATTGGAGAGATTGTTAAGCGGGCATTATCTCGCCGGGGGGGTGAAAGGGAAGTTTAGTGAAGTCGGCTCAGTAAGTCACGATCCGGACGATATACACGGCAGGCCTCGCCGTTGCCAAGTATCGCGATAGTTTTTTTTTTTTGGAAAAAAAATAATGGAAAGTCATCGACCTGTCGAAGCGATCCCGACGCAGGAACAGAACCCGAAAGCTGGGCCGGGGGACGTGTGTACTCGCGGGGAACAGTTTGCTGTTAACAAGGAAACAGTTCGGATTGCGCAAAAGCCCCGGCGTAATTTTAGTAGAACCGCCGAGCAAAAGTTATTACGAAGGTAAATGGGCGGCTCGACGAAAGTTCGCATAATGAGGCCGACTTTTACAGGCCAACCGAAACCCTGAATATTGTTTTTCTTCCTTCTCGGGCTAAGAAATTCAGTTAACGTATAATCCGCGAGCTCGAAAATCCTGTTATATAACTACCGTCCAGTTTCTACTGTGGAACTCATAAAATAATATTAATCGATTAATTAAAAATAACCGTCCAGCTATTTGAAAGGGAAACCCCGTTTTCAGGTAATTCATTATTAAGCGCCTTATCACTTCCTTTAAACGAGGCTAACTAACCTAATGCAGAATGAGTATTAGGTTTCTGTACGAATGAATTTTAATATTATTATTCCAATTATTATTTTACTCGAGCGAGTGTTGTGTCTTGTAGTTGTGAAATATCATCAGGCATGGTTGCATTCAATTGCAACCGAATTAAAACGTCAATACTGCAGACATATATGTACGAAAAATAAAATTAAGATCTAAGTGAATTGCACTGTTCAGTTATTACAATGTATTCCTTGTGCAGCAGATATTAAGAACAGTATAATAAATATACAATTATATGTCCTTTTATAATTCGCATCATTTTTCACGTAATTTTATAATTTGAGTTTTTATTTTCACCCGCTAGCCTTGACATAATAATGGGAGATGTATTGGAATGTTATCTAGAAATAACACTGTTATTATTGCTATTTCTTCTGATATTTTTTGCAACAGTACCTGTTATCATAACTACTGAAGCGTATACCCAGAGGGCGGAGCTCGGCCTATAAAAGGCGTCGGCCTTCCGACCAACTCAATCAGTCAACTCCCGACGTTCAATCAGTAAACTTACGACCAACTTACACCATGAAGGTATTTAATTGTAAATAGCTTACAGCGTTATAGTAAACCGTTCTCAGCAAACATATCCCTGGTAAAAATTTGTTTTCCTCAGGTCTTCATTGCCGTCATCGCCCTGGCTGCGGCTGTCCACGCCGGATTCCATCACGGGCTAGAATCTGACCATCACCACGGCCACCACGATTACTATGTAAGCATATTTAACCTAGATTATGTTTGTGTGGAATTCAACTTTTAAAATGGTATCAACAACTTTAAGCTGCTTCATGGGGAATAAATGTAATATAAATGTAATGATATATTATTCCAATCCGACTGTTGATCCAATTGTATTAATAGTCAAATCTTTTTAAAAAGACAATAGTAATGCGCTTTATTCGTTCTTGCAGGCCCCACCTCACTACGACTTCGAGTACAAGGTTCAGGATGGACACACAGGCGACGTGAAGAGCCAGCACGAGCAGAGGGTGGGCGATGAGGTGAAGGGCGTCTACAGCCACCACCAGCCCGACGGTACCATACTCGAGGTACACTACACCGCCGACAAGCACAACGGCTACAACGCCCATGTCAAAAAGCTGGGAAAGTCCATCCACCCCGAGCCGCACTACCACCACCACGCTCCCCATCACTATTGAAACACTCCAAATATTGTCTCCCGGAATAATTCTTTAAAGAAGTCAAATATATTTATTTATTATTACAATAGAACTTATTTTTCACAACCCCCAATATACCAATCTTTCCTGTACCGTAATAGGGTCCCGTAAACTGTCACACTGTTATTTATACGACCTGAAAGATATCAATGTAGACAAAACTACAGATCCCAGAATTAGATCCTGAATAGCTTTCATACTGCAGAATGTTGCGATAAAACTAGCGCCCCCTGAGGGTGGTGCGGGAATGTACTTAACTAAAGTTCGTTATAGCCACTTGCAGCGATAAACTAGCGCCCCTCTGAGGGTGGTGCGGAAATGTACTTAACTAAAGTTCGTTATGGCCACTTGTAGCGATAAACTAGCGCCCCTCTGAGGGTGGTGCGGCATGTACTTAACTAAAGTTCGCGGAAATGTACTTAACATGCAGCGATAAACCAGCGCCCCTGAGGGTGGTGCGGAAATGTACTTAACTAAAGTTCGTTGAGTGCACATGCACCGATAAACCAGCGACCCTTGAGGGTGGTGCGGAAATGTACTTAACTAAAGTTCGTTGAGTGCACATGCACCGATAAACCAGCGCCCCTTGAGGGTGGTGCGGGAATGTACTTAACTAAAGTTCGTTGAGTGCACATGCACCGATAAACCAGCGCCCCTTGAGGGTGGTGCGGGAATGTACTTAACTAAAGTTCGTTGAGTGCACATGCACCGATAAACCAGCGCCCCTTGAGGGTGGTGCGGGAATGTACTTAACTAAAGTTCGTTGAGTGCACATGCACCGATAAACCAGCGACCCTTGAGGGTGGTGCGGAAATGTACTTAACTAAAGTTCGTTATGGCCACTTGTAGCGATAAACTAGCGCCCCCTGAGGGTGGTGCGGGCATGTACTTAACTAAAGTTCGTTATGCCCACTTGCACCGATAAACTAGCGCCCCTGTGAGGGTGCTACAGAAATGTACCTAACTAAAGTTCGTTGGGTCCACTTGTAGCGATTAACTAGATCACTAAAAAACGTTTTTCAATAAATTTTGTTCAACAGGAAAATGTTCGTAAATATACAATACTAGATATATTTCGTGTTATATATCTGGAAGTCAGAACCTAATAGTTGTGACCAGTTGTTTGATCAAATATATATTTGACCGATAATTCGACAAGGGCAACCGGATTAAACAAAATCCCTCCCAACCCAAATTAGACAAACAACATCCCCCCAAAACACAATAACAATATCACAATAACACATATACACACGACAAACAGACAACCACCACAGTACACTTGACAGTGACAGTGCAGTGAGGATGTCTAAACAACAACCCTACTGCCAATGTGATAACACCGCTACTGACGATGGCGAACGGCCTAAACCGCTCTAGCAAAAGACGAAATCAACGAGAGGAGACAGAAACACACTAAAGCTACGGTAAATCATTTTTTTATAATAAACGAAAATATTTTGCCTTCATTGTAACAAATATAGACAATATTCCGACAGTAGTTTGTGACAAAAAAATTTCGTTAATTGAATATTTTTTACTAAAACAATAATTGCCCCTAATAATTATTTTTCAACTTATTTCTTCCAAGTAAGTGTGATGTTACAATTAATACCGTATAGCCAGGTTTTTAGCATGCCTGTAACGTTATTATATGTCACATTGTCTTATAGATAATCGGTAGATTCCTTTTTTGTTTCCAGCTCCAGTAATAGAATACGGGTCAAAGTAATTTGTGTGCCGAAATTAAAATCGAAGGAAGACGACGACTTCAATTATTGCCAAAGGTGGGACAGTTATCAGAGTTACTGGAGTGTATCTCCGGTGTGGGCGGGGGCGCCTATAAAAAGTGGCGGCGGTCGGAATCCGATCACCAGTCAACGTCCACCCAGTGAACCAACAACAAGCGTAAATCATGAAGGTATTTGTATTCAAATAATAGCAATATATTAAGCTGTTAGTAGCGAACAGATTATTTTATCCTCTGTTTTCCTCAGGTCTTCATTGCCGTCATCGCCCTGGCTGCGGCTGTCCACGCCGGATTCCATCACGGGCTAGAATCTGACCATCACCACGGCCACCACGATTACTACGTAAGCATATTAGTCGTACGAATGTTTTTATTTATAAATGTTAAGGTTGTTATCCTGAATCTTATTCTTAACGAGCACTCCGGAAGCAAACGGTGCGCAATATTTCAATCCACAGTAAGAGTGGATATGACCCCCCCCCCGATGGTTTCTCGAGGGAGGCTCGAAGGCAAATGGGTGTCCGATACCTCAGGATTTTCGCAATATTTTCTATTCATTTCAGGACGTTGTCTAGGAGTATATGAAACTTAAATTCGGCTCGTCCATTCGTTTTTGCAGGCCCCGCCCCACTACGACTTCGAGTACAAGGTTGAGGACGGACACACAGGCGACGTGAAGAGCCAGCAGGAGCAGAGGGTGGGCGATGAGGTGAAAGGCTCCTACAGCCACCACCAGCCCGACGGTACCATACTCCAGGTACACTACACCGCCGACAAGCACAACGGCTACAACGCACACGTCACCAAGATCGGCAAAGCGGTACACCCCGAGCCGCACTACCACCACCACCATTAGAGTTGTTCATGAATAATGTAAATTAAATTATTGTACAAACGTAGACAACAGTATTAATTTTGTTCTCCCTTTCATCCTCTTAAATACAAAGAAATTTAGGCAAATTTTGATTATTAACTACGGTAGATCCGACAGAAAAATATGAATGAAGACTTTCGTTCCCCAGGTACTCAGGCCAAAGTTAACTAAATAGTTAACAAGTTAAAAATAGTAATAGTTAGAATAGAATTTTTTTTATTGCCTATTTATTTTAATGTAAATAAATCATCGACCAAACGCTCAAATGAGATATTTAATCCAAGTAACGATTCGCAAGTTTTTACAATTGTGTGGTATAACTTTTGTTTCAATGTTCTTTGTGCACACTGCTGCGGTAGATACAAAGAATTTCTTGAATTATATGAAAAGCTTGAAAAGAAATTCACTACCTAGAAACGCACTCGAAACAGAATTTTCCCCGTCAATAAGACAAATCATTGTACTCAGCTGCCTACAAGTTTTTATTTGTTTATTTTCTCTCTTCTGGAATAATTTAATAATCCAAAGAAAATATAAACAAAGAGCAACTAAAATATTTATTACTGCGATAGTATGTAACAGTTTTGGATACCTCAGAAGAAAAACCTATATTCAAAGGGGCATCTTTAGTCTCTATATTTATATTTGATTCGCGGCCACGTTCTTTTCGGGTTAAATATTTATTTATCAATCATTTTAGCAGTTAATACAAATTATAATAATTATCGAATTATTAACAATTTTTCATGAGGAGCGGGCCTATGTCATTTTCTGTCTCACTTAACATAAATATGCGATAACAACATTGTAATAACCACCAGAAAATGATGTGCCAAGTAATAGTGCTACCTGCCGATAATGTGATATTGATGTCATCACTCGTTGAACTAACAGTTGTGACGGGAAGCCCAATCATCAGTGGATATGCATACTGTTCAATAAACAATATCCATTAATAAACCAGCGATCTAGACATTTTACATCAACTATAAATTATACGATCAACTAATTCTTATACGAAACTCCAATCAATGGTATTTAAGGTGCCGTCCTAATAATGGCACTTTAGATGGGAAACGCTTATTCACCTACCTAATTTAAATCCCCAGTTAGTGCCTACAGTGCCTAGTTAGTGTGCACAACAGGTTTAATGAGTTGAATTCTCGAATCAAATTTCCTCAATTACCAACATTTTTATTTGATTTGTTTTAACGAGAAAATAAATTAGTATATTTTATCAACTAATAAAAATACCGATCTCGCAATTAGAGAGAAGAATGTAACCTTGTAATAGGTGACAGGATTTAAGATCAGAAGTGGCGTTAACTCCACATAATGGCGTAGATAGTATGTAGATAAAGCCGCGAAATAGTTACGCTCGACCTAAGCACAGGATGCGTGTATCGTCATGCGCCTCTATGTCTGAACCTCGGATGTTTATCTCGCCCACAATGGTCGTCGACAACGCGTCGTCGTTGGCCAACCTTCTTCTGCTAATTGTCCCAATTTCCAGCCGGAGGTTAATAACAATAACAATAATATTAATAATAACATGACAAATAAAAGAGATAAAACAATAGTTGCGGAATGTCGATCGCTTATCTATGCGCACGTCCGCTTGATTTCGGTGTCACAACATGTTGGCATATAATAATGCTCGTTTCGATTCTGGAAGGAAACATCGATCGACTTTTAGGCGTGTCGCAACCCTACAACGGTAACTAGCCTTTTACGATCGTTCGGTTCGAACACCTGTCGCAATAACTAAGGAATATATATATTTAGACAGAGTTCATAGAATTCTGGTAATGTTTGAAAAACGTTGAAAAAAATTAATCATTAACGTGCCCCATAATGTTTATATTCCGTTCGATTCTCCGTTGGAAAGGGTGACGGTAGGATGATGTGGAAAATGTTTGCCTCACAACGTGTTCATTTAATTATTTAGCATTTTATTATAACCATTATGCTTATAATTATATTGTCCTCACACTAGTTTGGCTACAGTGTATTGGTAAAATAAATAACACATTTTATAAAATTAATAATTCAAAGGAATCTACGAGTTTTAAATGATTAAAACGGGAGGCGTTTAGAAGAACGTTAAAACAGGACAGGAGTGTTAAACGGGCATTTTAAGTATGAAATAAAAGTCACGGAGTTAATGTTAATAGCACTGAGGATGTTCTAAGCACGGAAAAAGGATAAGGCAAATCAGATGGGATAATTGCTTAACTGACGCTTTCCCGGAGAACTACATTTTACTGCACTTCTCTCCTCGAATATTTCCTGTTCAGGCTCTTCCTCAACCATTTTCACCCTTTTTAAAGTTCAATAAAACATTTTCACTGAATGCGCTATTCCGATATTAGAACACGCTTTATCTTAATAAACATTTTTTTCGAAAAATAATAAATCAATTTCGTTTTGTCAACCCTAGGCCTATTTTCCGTTGTCCACCGCTTAATTGGTGGCCCTCAGAAGGTCCTTCCAATCTGAAAAGAATTGATTTATTGATTTTATTTTTATATTAATTAAACATCAGCAGACTTGATGAAAAAACTGGAGTGTATTATTAAATTATGGTAATTGCACGATTACCGCACGATTTTTTGTTTTAACATGTTACGGCATATCCCACGTTATGCCCGACTGCGAAAAAACTGCCCGACTTTAAAATATTTCTAATACTGGGAATTTTTTCCCGCGACAAAAATCAGTACTGCACGAATTAAATGAAATATACTTTAAAAATATATAATATATTACCGATAACATTTCAATTATGACGACCGCCATGTAACTTGCCAATTACATGTGACGCCAGCGTAATGAGATTGTCGTAATATTTTTTTGAACATGTAATTGTTCGTACCAACTGGGCCGTATCGCCAACTGTGATGAAGCCCGGTATAAAAGGCGTTGGCGCTCAGGCGGACATCAACAGTCGGTTCCCAACAATCGCAAAATCAACATCTCCCAAGGAAACATGAACGGTCTACTCGTAAGTATCATTTCCACGTTCAAATATCGACCCGGATCAATGTTTTGAATGGTAATTATCGCAACCGAAACATACATTTTTTAGGCCTCAGCCCTGTTCAGCGCACTGGTACTGGTCGCCTACGCCGAATACCATCACGGACACGATTCCCACCACGAAGTTGACTACTACGTGAGTATCAAAAAATTGCATAATAAATCGTAAATTATATTGTTGAGCCAGGAAGGTCGACGGTGAACACATTTGGAATTGGGAAAGTCCGCTTTTCCAGAGACCGATTATATTAATATTAAATCTGGACACCTCAGGATTTACACAATATTTCAGGACGTTGTTTAGGAGCATAAAACACTTAAATTCTTGCAGGCACCGCCCCACTACGACTTCGAGTACAAGGTTCAGGATGGACACACAGGCGACGTGAAGAGCCAGCACGAGCAGAGGGTGGGCGATGAGGTGAAAGGCTCCTACAGCCACCACCAGCCCGACGGTACCATACTCCAGGTACACTACACCGCCGACAAGCACAACGGCTACAACGCACACGTCACCAAGATCGGCAAAGCGGTACACCCCGAGCCGCACTACCACCACCACGCTCCACATCACTATTAGAGTTGTTAGAACGTTTTGTACATGATACAAAATTAAAATATTGTACATACGCAGACAGTTGTACTACATTTCCCCTCCGTCATCTCCTTGAACCATGTGGATTCGGCAAAAAAAATGTTTGGAAAATGGTATCTTACAAACACAATACAGAGGAAGAGAAATAAAAATTATAGTAGATTGTCACGGAAATTACACTGAAAATTACCACTTGGAATAATGAGAAAATCAAAGATAGAACGGTAAAAGAACGGTTCAGTCCATAAACAGCTTGACCCGTATCATATATCAGCCAAAGCATTACCCAGGAAAAGCGGCGCCATCTTTAGTTTACAATTTGCTATTACAATAAAATTAGTTACGTGAAAAGCTAATGATGTGATCTCTGTCCATTCGCTGGGAGATGGAAAATGCCCACTTCATCTTAATCTTACGAATCTTAATCATAGTTGGCCACTCCAAATAACAATGTAGGTGCACAGAATATTCTTACATTTCTTAAACAGTCGATAAGTAACTCAAATAACGGCGTACACCCATTTGTATTTCAGATATGCCATACTATTACTGGCTCGCTGGTATTTCTATACATAACTATTTCTTCTGCCCTTAATTCCATCAATGTCTTTCACATTTTTCACCATTTTTCTGTCTGTACCAGCAGCAGTTTACTGGCGAGATATTTTCCCCGACTTTTCCCCTATCTGTTTTTCATTGTGTCCCCTAGCGGGCATTTAGTTACCGCGATTATTCCATATTTCTAATTTCCACTATCTAATAGGAAATTTTATCATTAGTTAGAAATATGGTGCACTCGTCCATATTCCTTTCAATTACACTACGGATTCGTTTCCCGTAGGAATTCTCCACTAATCACATTTATACCATTTGCCCTTAACCTTAGCTCCCCTTTAATGGTATCTTAAACAATAGTTGATAAACAATTGTTGTTTGTTTTATGCAAATATATTATCTAAGTTCATAACGTTTTAATTGCAGAAACCCTTAAACGTCCTTGCTATAAACAATTAATGTCGCGCACTTCTACTGAATTCATTAGAAAATTATTAAATAAAAAATGTAAATTAAAAACGTTGTGATTAGTAGTCTAATTATTTTCTTATTAAATCCGTTTGGCCCGTATAAATTATGTTGAATTTTTATGATTTATGTCTGGTACACTATATGATCAACTTGAAACACCAGAGGTTAACCCAAAAATGGTACAATTAACTCTTTCCTCCCTCTTTACGCTATCCAACCAGTCACACACCGGGTTTTATTCCCAATAAATATATCATTATTGAAGTGATGACTTAATTAATGTTAATAAAATAATAATGTTAATACGTATTACCAAAGTCTAGATATAATAAAATTAATATGGCGCACTCAATGTCACGTAGAGTCTTATAATTCGTAAATGTTCCACCTCAAGATTGCATAGTACTGGAGGCTCTTGTGCAAAAATTTAAGAATCTCATTACGAATGACCTATTAGATTTTCAGAATAAGTAAAGGTGGGTAAGTGTCACGTAGGATCTACCACAGGAAGCAAACGATTATGACAAAAAAAAACAAATAACTGCAGTTATTTGCAGTTCGAAATTTCAAAAATGTCCCCCGAATTTGCCCATATTCGGTCCACAAGTGTACAAAAGTGAGCTACACTTGCCCCTAAAATAACTGGGGTTGCAAATAACTGTTTATTTGTGCAGGATTTTTTTGTCATAATCGTTTGCTTCCTGTGGTAGATTTATTTAAATTTAGATTTAGATTTATTTAAATATTTTTCACATTAAAACGAATAATACTTTTTGTAATTTGGACTCATTAAGGTTTGAGAAAATTATATTCCTGTATCGGTTTATTGTAGACTATGTAATATTATGTAGGGCGTGCGATCAAGACATTGAATAATGAAGAAACACTTGCCTATGTAATCAGATGTTTGTCTCTTGTCCAGTGAAGTGTAGCAACCGGGCCCAGTATAAAAGAGGTTTGGAACAGCATTTCGGCAGTCAGTGCTCAGCCTTCACAGGTACCACAGCTGAATATAAAATGCAGACAATCAGGGTGAGTTAATAATTAAATTTGGAATTTAATCGGCTTGACAACTTGTACACCAGGTGACTTAATAATTACTGCCTTACAGATGGCCGTTGTTGCTCTCATCGCCCTCTCCCTGGGATGTGAGGCACTTCATCTCGGTCATGTTCATCAGGCACATGCCCAGAGCCTCACAAACACTCATTCATTGAGCCTGTCCCAGGGCTCGTACCACGGCCACGAATCGCACGACGATCACAAGGACTACTACGTAAGTACAGTTCCCCATGCCATGAATAATTATTCATAATGTATCAAGGCTATTTGTGAACGATCGTTCCAATGCTGACGAGTTATATTTGTCCAGGCTCCTCCTCACTACGACTTCGAGTACAAAGTTGAGGACGGACACACCGGCGACGTGAAGAGCCAGCACGAGCAGAGGGTGGGCGATGAGGTGAAAGGCTCCTACAGCCACCACCAGCCCGACGGTACCATACTCGAGGTACACTACACCGCCGACAAGCACAACGGCTACAACGCACACGTCAAGAAGCTGGGAAAGTCCATCCACCCCGAGCCGCACTACCACCACCACGCTCCCCATCACTATTAGAGCTGTTATAACTTTTTGACTATGATGCAAATAAAATTAATATACACACGCAGACACTTGTATAATTTTTCCCTTCCGACATCTCTTTGAACGCAACTTTTGGCAATTTTTGATCAATTTTAGCGATGTAGTTGTCAGAGAAGTAATCAATTCGGATTTAATTAATTAAAACTCTGTTCGTTTAAATACGTCTTTGCGCCAAAAGGTACGGGATAGTGAGAGTTTCATAATCAACAACTCGTTTTTTATTACCTTGTGACCATGTTCAGAAATTGAAAAAATATTGATTTTTTTAAATCAAAATTGAAGAAAGTATCTCTGATATTGTTGGCTACGTCATTGTTAAAATGATCGTTGTTGTTAATATAACTTAATATTGTTGATTTCGTGGGTTTTTCTGTCTCCTCTCGCTGGTTTGATCTTTTGCTACATCGGTTTCCGTAGCTTTGGCACTTTGGATGTTCTTGGGTATCCTCACTGCACTGTCACTGTCACTATCGGAGCAACGACTAACTAGCGGAAATGTACTTAACTAAAGTTTGTTGGGTCCACTTGCATCGATAGACTAGCGCCCCCTGAGGGTGGTGCGGGAATGTACTTAACTAAAGTTCGTTGTGTCCACATGTAGCGATAAACTAGCGCCCCCTGAGGGTGGTGCGGGAATGTACTTAACTAAAGTTCGTTGTGTCCACATGTAGCGATAAACTAGCGCCCCCTGAGGGTGGTGCGGGAATGTACTTAACTAAAGTTCGTTGTGTCCACATGTAGCGATAAACTAGCGCCCCCTGAGGGTGGTGCGGGAATGTACTTAACTAAAGTTCGTTGTGTCCACATGTAGCGATAAACTAGCGCCCCCTGAGGGTGGTGCGGGAATGTACTTAACTAAAGTTCGTTGTGTCCACACGTAGCGCTAAACTAGCGCCCCCTGAGGGTGGTGCGGAAATGTGCTTAACTAAAGTTCGTTATGGCCACTTGCATCGATAAACTAGCGCCCCCTGAGGGTGGTGCGGGAATGTACTTAACTAAAGTTCGTTGTGTCCACATGTAGCGCTAAACTAGCGCCCCCTGAGGGTGGTGCGGAAATGTACTTAACTAAAGTTCGTTGGGTGCACTTGCAACGATTAAATAGATTACTAAGAATACACTTTTTCAATAAAT
Organism: Lethocerus indicus; assembly: GCA_019843655.1. Lineage (NCBI taxonomy): Eukaryota > Metazoa > Arthropoda > Insecta > Hemiptera > Belostomatidae > Lethocerus > Lethocerus indicus. The sequence goes on along the minus strand of JACDQD010000103.1, from coordinate 8,545,902 downwards.
TTTGGATCAACAGGAAAACTTCACGTTCGTAAATACACAATAGCAGATATATTTCTTGTCATATATTTGGAAGCCAGAACCTAATACTGTATAGTAATTACCATTTATTATTATCATTGCCATTGTACAAATAACTAATTTAATTAAATTGAATGTTCAATAAAAAAAGAAGAACAAAGAAAATCACTGTCAAATGGGTGAAGACTACAAGCCGAACGGGTAGAGCAAAAAACAGATCACCCGGGGAAAAGAGATCTTAAGGAATGATCATAACATATATCGGCCCCCAAGTACGGAAGGTGCAATATACATATATGGATTGGTATACGTGAAATATCGTGGTCACTACATAATTCATTAAGTAAAAACAGTTCATACTACAAAGAATGAAGGAATAATGAAAAAAGTGGTTTATTAAAAAATAAATAAAAATGTATTGAACCAAAAATATGGGAATTAAACAACGTATCTAATGATGATGGGGAGCGTGGTGGTGGTACTCGGGTTCAGGATGGATGGACTTTCCGAGCTTCTGAATTTTTGCGTTGTAGCCATGTTTATCGGCGGTGTAGTGTACCTCGAGTATGGTACCGTCGGGCTGGTGCTGCATGTAGACGCCCTTCACCTGGTCGCCCACCCTCTCTTCGTGGTGGCTCTTCACGTCGCCGGTGTGTCCGTCCTCGACTTTGTACACGAAGTCGTAGTGAGGAGGAGCCTGCGGCGAATAGAAAACAAACCAGTGCATCATCCAAACTATCATCGATATCATAAAGAATTGAATTTCATCGCGGTCTATATATAATTACATAGTAGTCGTGATGTTCGTCGTGGTGACCGTGAGCCTGGTGGTACAAGCCGTCGGAATGTGCCCGGGTCACGGCCACATGACCTGCAAAGTGGCTGTGGGCATGTCCGTCATAGTGGCTCTGAGCGTGTCCTGCATTAATGCTGTGCGAGTGGCCTGCGTACAAGTTCTCCGCTTGATCGTGATGGACAAGAGCCTCAGAAACCAAAGACAGGGCGACGACGCCAATCACTACCAGGACCTGAAACAACACCAAGAGAAATGAAATATTTTATGTCATTGAATATTATTCGTTGAATATGAACTCGTAATGGTAGGGAATTATTGCGTTGGGAATAATAATTTGCCTGCATGAATGGGAATAGATAATAGTTCCATATACAATATAAGTTGATGAATTTGATTTAGCCTAACAGTTTACCACATGTACTCACCTTCATGTTCTTTGTGGGTGTTGTACTGTTAAATGCCTGTTACTGACTGAAGTCTGTTTGGAACACGCTGCTATATATACAACTGGGCGATATACTCCACCGAGCAATAAACTGTTGATTACATATTTCCTTTCGGCGTAATTTTCATATCGGAATCTGAATACAGTCGTACGCGAATGGCATTTGAGATATGTTTTAATTATAAAAGTGTTTGTGTATACACGGAAGTAACACAGAAGGATTATTTATTCGTGATAAATAATGGAAAGTATCGATTATTCAAAAGTTAGGATTGCAGGGATGCGTTGTAAGAAACGCAGAGAAGCATGAGAATAAAGATCTGCCATTAATTGCTACTTTATCTATCACAGTGCCTCTAATCATTGTTCCTTTGCATCGTCTGTTGATATTCATCTCTGTCGCTAAACTTGAAATGGTACACAAATTAGGCCGAATGGACATATGTAATCAACAGTTTATTGCTCGGTGGACTATATCTCCCGATACGCTTTCGCCGTCCTATATAACGCAGCGTGTTCCAAACAGACTTCAGTCCAGTACCAGACGTCTAAGAGTAAATCATCCACATACAATATGAAAGTGAGTACATTTCGTAAATATGTAGAGTTCAACATTTCTTATTCAACGAATAATATTCAATGACATAAAATATTTCATTTCTCTTGGTGTTGTTTCAGGTCCTGGTAGTGATTGGCGTCGTCGCCCTGTCTTTGGTTTCTGAGGCTCTTGTCCATCATGATCAAGCGGACAACTTGTACGCAGGCCACTCGCACAGCATTAATGCAGGACACGCTCAGAGCCACTATGACGGACATGCCCACAGCCACTTTGCAGGTCATGTGGCCGTGACCCGGGCACATTCCGACGGCTTGTACCACCAGGCTCACGCTCACCACGACGAACATCACGACTACTATGTAATTATATATAGACCGCGATGAAATTCAATTCTTTATGATATCGATGATAGTTTGGATGATGCACTGGTTTGTTTTCTATTCACCGCAGGCTCCTCCTCACTACGACTTCGTGTACAAAGTCGAGGACGGACACACCGGCGACGTGAAGAGCCACCACGAAGAGAGGGTGGGCGACCAGGTGAAGGGCGTCTACATGCAGCACCAGCCCGACGGTACCATACTCGAGGTACACTACACCGCCGATAAACATGGCTACAACGCAAAAATTCAGAAGCTCGGAAAGTCCATCCATCCCGAACCCGAGTACCACCACCACGCTCCCCACCATCATTAGAATTGTGCACCTGCACGAGTTAATATTCTAGCGGAATAATCCATACCATAAAAGTATCTGCACTACACAGACAACCGTTTGATTTGATTGATTTACATGTTCAATTGTATTTTGTGGTAAACGGTTTATGGTTTTTTATGTTCATTGGACGTTGGCTTATTGAACATGTTGGTCGATTATGTTTAACTAGAATATATTGATACGTGTTTTGGGATTATATGTGATTATGCGATCCATTATTAATGTGAACTAATATCTACAGATATGAGAGGTGTTTCAAGGTTAACATTTTATTGTTAAAGTATATAACTGTTGTGCTGTTAAATATTATTGCATTGTCATTTTATTTTTAAGAAATAAAGTTATTAATTAGACATTGTAGTGAAAATTGTCATTTATTCCTATCCTCAAGTGTATATTAAAGATTCAGCACTTCTTCTCTTCAGTCACTTCAATATAACGCGTAGAAACATGTGACTCAATATCCAGTAGTAGTGCACTAAATTGTATGTCTTTATTGATTCTATAGCTCGGTTCTCAGTACCGGCTGACGTTATTCACGTGAATGTCAACAATAAAACTGAGGGTACCTACTCTCGTTATTTTATTCTTCTTCTTTGTTAAATAAAACCGGTTATCGAACGCCACGATGTGCTTCAGAAACGTTTCGTGATCCACAATAGTCAAACTGTCCACAAGCGCTCATTTCCAAACCTGTACTGATCTCTGTACATAACTGGGAATGTAAAACCCAAAAGGCGACAAGAGGGCTTAAGCTCTGTCGAAGTGAACCGCCGAGGAACAAATTTCAATATAAACCTACCTACTTTGAATATAATTTATATATTTATTAGACTCAATAGCTTCGCATAAATGATACTGCCCGCGTCAAACATTGGAATTAGAAATTTCTTTCATCCAATCAGTAAATCTCATCTAGACCTACTGCCAAATTTAAAGAGAAATTAATCGAAGTTAGAAGCTTGGAATTCTGCAGCGAATACAATCCGATTTACAAAGAAATTCTATAGCTGTGCTCTAATTTGAAATAATCGTATATTTATGTTTGGAACACGAGATATTGAGAAATTATCCAAACCAGCATTAAAGTTAGTTTATTCATCAAAAGAAAATGGAAATAGGAGAAAATTATGTAGCTTCTCTGGTTGGAGCGATGGGTTGGTACGTCCATTGTAGGACGACTTCAGACAATGCAGTTTTATGCAGACGCAGTGGGAATTATAGTGTGCGATTGTCGCAAGAATATTTACACAATTTTATTACAGCAATCCTCAAAACCTTATTGTCAAACTTTGTGAACCAGAAATGAATGTTGGAAATAATAAATTAATCCTTCTATTATAAAATCTGTCTCACGAAGGTCACTATAGAGGCAGACTTACTTGTTCTGTTGAATGGCTGTAAAAGTTCATCACAGTATTTAAAATATCGTAACCCACAGTTATGTTTCTCTATACTCATTATTTAATGACATAGAAGCTATTCTAATAGTTTGGGTAATATTTTATGAGGCGGCGATGTATACCATGCGATGATAAATTGTTGGCAAATATAAACATATATATAAAACTACTCCTTGATTTCTATTAGTTTATATCTAATTTATGTAAAATAATTTCAATTATTTTGTGATTTTTTTATTTAATTCAATTTGAGTGATAGTCAAACTAGCCAACGCGCTGGTCATATTAAGATATTAAAATAGTAACAAACATCAGTCACGGAACTTTATAGTTTAAATTTTACATGGCCATCTACTTGTTCATCGTAAACAATATGTACTCGTTCTACTATAAATCCAATTATCGATATATTCCTACGTAAATGCATTAAATGTAATTTCAATTAATGTAAATTTTGATTATTAAAGTTCAAATCAGTTGCGTAGGAGAGCAATTCAGCGTTACAAACATGAAGTCCAATTTAAATTCAGTATTATGTGTTGCACTGTTTTTGGTAATTTGCGAATGTTTTACATTCTTACCATGTTAAACTCGAGTTGGACTTGCAATTCTTAAGATTGAATTATATTTTTAAATAACCGATTAAATAACTATACACGCGATGACGTTTTACTCGTGTCCTACTTCTTTAGAAATGCTGGGAATGCAATCGATATGTAATCAACAGCTTAGCGGCCGCTGGACCGAATCTCCGCGGGGAGCTTTTGGAACGCCTATATATAACATATGGTCTGACCGAGTACCAGTATCAGTCCCAAGGAAGACAAAGAACACCAGTAACATGCAGGTGAGCCGATGATAGTTTCAGTGTTAATTGATTAGAAACGATATTATTGAAATGTAAGAAAAATAAAGACGGGATTATAAATTAATAATAAATACGAGATTATTTGTTATTTTCCGTTCAGATTGTCTGTACGAATATTCCGAAGGATATTGTGATTGTACACTAAACTTGTCCGACACCGGGATTCGAACCTTAGTTAAAACTAACACTTCAAATCTAACTTACCATAGGGTGTCTTTAGAAGTCCTCTTCAATTGCTTCTTTTCCTATACTGTTATTGTTTCTTGAATTATTGAATACAGTTCGATTGGATCTCTCGAACAGTTCCTATTCTATATCTGTTGGGGTTACAATTCGATTTGCCAGTAATTAATATTGTTACGTTTCAGAGCGTTGTCGCCATTGCTGTCCTCGCCTTGTCTATGCATACCCATGCATTGTATCATCAGGGTCATGCGCATGACAGCTTGAATGCGGCTCAAAGCGTCTACGATGGACACGGTCACGGCCATTTTGCCGGACACGTAGCTGTGTCGCCCGTTCACCACCACAACGAACATCACGACTACTATGTAAATATTTATACACCAATCCTAAACTCATATAATGTATGTTAATCATAGTTTTGATAATGTTTTCGTTGCTCTGCATTCACCGCAGGCTCCTCCTCACTACGACTTCGTGTACAAAGTCGAGGACGGACACACCGGCGACGTGAAGAGCCACCACGAAGAGAGGGTGGGCGACCAGGTGAAGGGCGTCTACATGCAGCACCAGCCCGACGGTACCATACTCGAGGTACACTACACCGCCGATAAACATGGCTACAACGCACAACTTAAGAAGCTCGGAAAGTCCATCCATCCCGAACCCGAGTACCACCACCACGCTCCCCACCATCATTAGAGTTGTTGAGATATAATGTAAATAAAATTATTGTAAATAATTAGACAGTCGTATTAATTTCTTCCTATCTCGACCTTTCAAATACAAAAACATGCAGGTAGATCTGCTATAGACTACTAGCGATTGGTACTGTACACTATAGACTTGTAGAGCCTTGAGTCTGTTAGTAGACTACTACAGACTATCACATGACTATACACATACTGACACAGTCCTACTGGAGTAATTACTATATAATGTATATAAAATATACAACTTAGGTTTTTCGTGGTATCGAATAAGCAACAGATAAACAGAAGCAAAGAAATTGTTTTATTCTCGAAACGAATACACAATAGAACCGCGCGGAGAAACTATGTTGCAACACTCGACTGCCAAGTGTTTCAGTTTGAAAAGGGGAAAAAGGGGTTATTCGATATCCCTGTATATGACTATAAGAAAAGGGTCATAAACCCTAGCTGGAAACAGGGGGAGTAACTTACATATTTGCCCATAATTATGAAAGTGGTCTAAGTCATATATTTCTGGTTTCGAGATATTTAATTAATTGCTTTCGAAAAAAATTAACAAATATTTTTATATTATGCAACATTTTAATTTAGAATTTTATTAGTTTTCATTAATGGAAGTTTACTATGAATATGAAATTTTGTGTGAATTTCATATGAAAATGTTGTATTTAAAGTTTGAATTGACTTAGACCACTTTCATAATTCACACACACACACACACACACACACGCGCGCGCGCATACATATACATACATATCCATATATATATATATATATATATATATATATATATATATATATATATATATATATATACATTTTTATATATATACATACATACATATATTCGAATTTCCGTCCTATTTCAGAAAAACATCGAATTCAGGACATTTTTCCAGTACCTAATCTAATAAATAATAGATTATATTGCATGTCATCACTGAAAAGATTGTACGTTATTAAAATCGATATAATATTATCGATTAGTTCTGTTTCTTCGGTTTCACAATTGTCGAGAATCGATATCTCGAAAAGGGCGACCATGCTTTCAATAACAGTGGGAGGTTACACTTGTCGGTAAAGAAATGTAGCCTCCGTATTCAATTTCGAGTTACAGAATTTGAATGTTTTGTTGGTGGCCGAACAAATCGGGTAAGTTGTTCAAATGATTCGGAAAGTTGGGTCGTATTAATGGCACGCCATATAAGTGTTTGTGCAGATTCAGCTAGTTTCAGCAAATCATTTCATAAGTAATATAATTCAACTGCGATTTCCATACATTTTCGTGTAATGCATTCTAGAATTTAATATTTAAATTGGGCCTGTGCAAATTTCACTAGTGGCAAAATTATGCTTGAATATGATTATTTTTGGTTAAATTATTAGCTCTTTAGATTTGTGGCTGCCACATATCGTATTTAAAAATAGCTCACATCATTTGATGAGTAAATTATTTTCATTTGTTGTTGAATAAACAAATATAAGTTACCAAATTACAGTAAAATGTAATCGCTTACAATATTGCTGTTATGATAAATGTGGTTCTATTGGGCCACACTGAAATACATTGTAAGCTGTTTATAAAGATAGGGATGAACATTATTTAAATTCAGTTAACTAGATTTAGTAATTATAATTTACATTTCTGCAGGAATATTTCAATTGAAAGAGATACAAGAATATAACCAATTATGTTCTGTTTTTGTGGGATTATTATTTGTGCAAATAGTAAACTGTGATTTTTAGTAAACCAAATTTTTTCTGTAGAACAAGGATGAGCAGTCAAAAGGGCAACCTGAGCCGAACACGGCCTCAGAAGCACAAAAACATGAGCGCTTTCAAAAACAACCTCCACGACAAAAGCGACAAGACAAAGTTCCTCAACAGCATGGACATCGCAGACGTCTGTGAAAGGTGCAAAGCGATACTCGACTGGAAGATAAAGTACAAGAAGTATAAAATTGCGAGGAATCCGAGAACGTGCACAAAGTGCCACCAGAAGACTGTCAAGTTGTCGTACCGAGTTATGTGCGCGCCGTGCGCAGTCAAACTTAAAGTCTGTCCTAAATGCGGCAAAAATGAACACGAAGTCAAAATGTTGACCAAGCAGGTTGACCCTTCCAAAGAATCTAATTCTGGTAAATATAATTTAAGTACTATTATGGTTCTCAATAGATGTGCCATGTCACAACAGTATTATGTACATTTGTACAAATTATTTGAAAATAACTAATAATAATAAATAATCTTCTGGAAAAAATATGTAATTCAGATTTTACTAGGCTTTTACTTGAATTTGTATAATGAAAACGTATGAAAAAAAATTAGCAACCACGAGAATGTCTTAGACTTGAAATATTTAAATGGCCTTACATCATAACAACTTCAATGGTTAAAATTGGATATATTTAATTAAATACTAATATTTTTTATTTATGAATTTTAGATCAGGATGAATCAGAAGACGACCAAGAAGAAGAATCTGAATAATAGTAAAAAATAACATTCAGCCATTCCAGAAAGAATGGAAGCAAAACTTCTTTCATTTATATTTTCTGAAAAATTTATTAAAACATATTTTTACTCAAGTTTCATAAATTGTTTCCCTTATACCAGTATTTCCCAAAGTTTTAATGATGAAATAAAGGAAATTTCAATGTTAATACAGCTGAATGTGTTTAGCTGGGGACTTCATTAGTATCCCCAATTTGGGAACTTTGGGAAAAAATATACACTTCAGAACAGAAATGTGCCCTCTTGAAGAATAAATTAACAACCTCTGGCCACATGTAAAAGAAACTATCTTGTGGTCATCAAATTCTTTGGCTTGGTCTAAGCGTTGTTAAGTTCTGGTTCTTTAATTTTGTAGATTTTTCAGTTGTTGAAACTAATGTGCTCGCATTTGGCTCCATACTCATGTATAATATATCATTAGATATTTTAAAAAAAGTTTAATAATTAAAGATCTTGTTCTTGCAAATGTGCCAAATTTGCATGGTGATGTTAAGACCACTAGTTTTATTTGGTTCATTATTTATTTATCAGGTAGGCCTATTTTATGAAGTAGACAGATCAGTTCAATCTGTTAATTATTATTAATTGGGAAATTAATTTTTCATTTTACAAAATAGCAATCTCAATTTTTGCTTTATAGGGGCATTCTATTGGCCTGTTTTTTCTCCAACCAGGATTGGCACACTATCACATTTAAGGGAAAGAAATTAATTGCATGCAGTAATAATAGAAACTTTACTTAGGCCTTATATAAAATCTTAATGGAAATACTAATCAATTATGGCCAATTTTTTTACAAACATAACTTCCACATCACTAAAAGTAAATGAAGTAATTATCAATTTTGTTTTTGTGAGACTAACTAATTCAAAAGTGTTAGACTTTCGATGTAATTTATTTTATTGTAATATAAAATATTGTTATCTTTACAATTTATTACCATAGTCTATCTAATGTTCCAAAGCCTTATTATTAAGAAATATAAATTGCAATATTACATGAACTCTAGCTTTGCCTGTTTCGTGAAATATTAATTTTTTTTAAATTGTTAATTTAAAAAATGGGCAACTTGATTTCACCTATTTCACAAAACAGGCAATCTTCACAGATTCAGCATAATGTGTATATATTATATATCAGTCGAGATATGAAACGATAGGTGTAATACAGGTTAGTAATAACACAGACATTACATCTTACAAAAAAATGCGAATCGTCCTTAATTGCATTTCATACAAGAATAATCAGATATCAGAACACAATAACTAATAAAAATATGAAAGTAAGAAAATGCATAAGAGAATGAAGAGAAAGTGCTGAGCAATTTTAGGAGTTTCTGGAGTTTTGCAAATTGGTTATTGTCCAATGAATTTTTAATATTTGCCTCGATATTTTCCATTCATTAATGGATCAACTTCAATCAATTCCAGAGTCCAACCCACAATATATGGGCAGAAATTTTCCGACACTTTCACCTTTCGTTCTCTAAGGTCCAAATATTCATAATTCCCAGCAGTTTTTTCTGGACATTAAATTTCTCCTTATCCTATACATAAAATCTCCTTTATTACTTATATAGTCATATATTGTCATTTGTGCGTTCTATTAATATTTAATTAAAATCAAATATCTTTATCTTTGCAGAAACTAATATTTGGCCTATATTTGTATGTTTGAGTCAATTTTTGCTTGTGTTCAATATGGACAGTTGTTTAATACAAGTTTGTAAAACAGTTGCATTCGTCTTTGTAGATTTTCCTGTCTGTGTTACACAAAACACTTTAAGTATTATAGGTTGTTTAATTAGAAGTAGTATTTAGATGATGAAGGAATGAACATGCTTCAATAAACTTACTGAGTTATTACAAAATTATAAAGAATCTACAGGAATTATAGTTAGGTATACCTGGCTCTTTCTGTATTTCCTGTTTTCTATAATTCAACACAAACCAACTGCTTGTTTTGCCAAACTACTCTGATAGTTACTTGAATACTGCTGAAAGTTTAAAAAAACAATGTCATTAAACATGCTCCCAGTTAGAAGCCAGGAAAAATTAAATATTGCATGAAGAAAAATATTAATTGATTTATTATAGCTGTTTGTTTCCATTCTCTAAATTTTAGTTCTACGCAGAAAGGTACAGAATTATCTAACCCCTACACAAGATACTTGTGAATAGGTTCGTTTTATATTATTACAAAATGAACAATACCTTTCTTCCAATCTTAAATAACAAACTTTTTTTAATATATAAATTGAATTCGCAGAATGTCTCCTGTTATATAAGATAAATTATTTGTTCTCAAATAAAATTTTGAAAAAAGAGCATTCATATAAAATGTACATTAAATACAGGCTTAAATATTGAAATAGGTCATGTTGAAAAGTATTTGGCTAGTATCCGGGCATACATACATGGCATCATGCGAGAGACATTGCCTTTAAAAATGGGGGAAGCAGCCTCAGAATGATGATGAGTTTGAATAATAAATTGGGCGGTACATTTTATTAATAAAACATGCTTTGAGTTTTTTAAATTTTTTTAAGACAATGTGGAGTAGTAATATAATAGTGTTGTGATATTACTAGAACAATAATGTCTCGAGCAAAATAGTACAAAAACCGATGGAGTCTATAAATTGACTCTTCAGGAAATGGAGGTGTACTCAATTTAGAAGGAACGTTAAAAATAATATATATTAGGTTTTATATATGTTATATAATGTAATAAGCCATACAAAGGAATAACAAATTATTGTTCGAATTATAATTGTTTGATTTTTTAGCTATTTCCAAGCTCCTTTAATTATTGGTATTTTGAAAGTACATGTATTTTTAGACTTTTTTTTACAAATAATTATAACAACCAGATTAATTTAATGACAATTTCTCATTTGAACTTTTTTTGTTTTTTAAACGTAAGTGGTAAAGCTGTGTTTAATTTGTGATTGGAATGTTTTAATATTACATATAAAATGTATTAAAAGTCAAATATACGGCTATCAGCCAAGAATAAAGTTAATTACAGTGAATCAAAATAAATGTATTTCAACTGCGAATGGATAATAATAGAAAAAAGTATTTATATATATTTATATTATATATATGTATATATATACGTATATATAGTTAGTTTCTACTTTTAACAGTAAATTGTGTGTGCTTGTTTTGAACAGGAATAATTCACATAGCATGAGAAAGACTGATTCCATAATTCAACACATACCGTGAGAGTTATTTACATTAGTGTTCTGTTGTACAATAGCTATTATATTTACAAGATAAGAGATTCCACTTAGTTCACCAGCTAGGCACTAAGATTGGCCAGCATATTATTATAATGCCTCGATCATTAACTAATTTGTATTCGACTAAAGATTCGGTTCTGCTCAGTTTATTATTTTTTTTAAAGCTAATTTCTTATAAAAACTATACACATCCAATATTATAAACACACTCCTCAATATAATAAATATTTTAGGTCCTTCCTTTATGGCAGTGGCAAGTGATTGCCTTTAAATAATGAAGTCAAATTACATGAATGCACTGAAATCTAAAAATTGTGTTAATATATTATTTATAAAGAAAGCAAAGAATGAAATTACCATGAAGAATTATGGTGCCAGTCTTATTTTACATCTTCTTCTTTTAATATATTTGGTTCCACATAATTTTATTAAATCGTGTTACCCGGTTTGTCTCAATAATAAAAGGGTACTGAGGCTGCTGAAAAATGTTTTGACGGTAACAGCAAAAGTCGTTTCTAAAAACAATATCGCTAATAATAATAACATAACACATTTGTTTTGTGTGCATAGTTGTGTTGTAATATTTACAAGTATACAAAATTGATTGGTAGTTAATCATTATTATACCCAGTATAATAGAGAGTAATAATACATTCGAATAAAAATAATATGTTTACCAACACGTACATATATACAATACCCACTAGGTATACAAGGGGTGAATTGGCAAAGTTTTAAATTGTTAATGTATATAGATAGAAAAGTATCTCTTTTTCATATAATAATAATTATTTTATAAAGATTTTTAATAAGCCTGATCCAAGTATTCAATTTTTTTTTGTTTTTACAATTGATACAATTTTCATTTGGACAGACAAAGCTGTATAATTATTGCGATAACCCATGCGCAATATAAATATTAATTATTTGCATACGTTACAAGAGATTGTAAAGAATGCAGTCTCTAACAATCAGTCATGAGTATAAAACTTTGATACTGATGCAGGTTGGAATGGTACAATCGAAAATTAAATAAAACTCACAAACAGTAATAAGGCATCTTTGTCACAATTTTATACAATAATGAAATATTGAACATTCGGGGAAAATTACAGTTCCCGCAAAAACCACACGACAGGATATTATCAAACATCATGTTAATATAGCAAACAGGAAACATTTATAAGAAAACAGCAATAAAGTACCCCTTTAAAATCAGACCTCTGACACATAATACAAATAGAAAAACCTATTTAAGTCGGCAGCAAAATATACACAAATCATTAGGAAAAATCTACAACTTCCCTGAGGGAAATAATAAAAATTGATATTGTTTTTAGTCCTCACAACACTCATGCACACACCGCTTTCACGCACGCTTTACTATATTTATATATATATATATATATATATATATATATATATATATATATATATATATATATATATTTATTAACTATTAAGTCAGCTACTTGATTCCGGCATAGTCCGCAGCTAGTCGGCATAACTGAGCACCAATAAAAATACACATGTTCGTTATTATGTCATAAAGTAATGTCTTACTAGTATTATCACAGAAAATGAAAAACAAAATAACCCAATCACTGTGTAAAGCACTTGAGGGGGAAGTCAAAGTAGTGGCAGTAGTGAAGGCTGAATGCTAGCTACAGACAGCGCCAGACCACAGTTCACTGAAATCAGCCATCACATTTTAGTAACATTTATAAGCTTGCGAACGGTAAATTAATTAACACATCAGAGTCTGATAATGTAATTGTTGACGATTAGCCTAGGTATAGTGTAAGACAGGTGTCAGCGACCCTTTTTGGACGGCGGGCCATTTTCAAAATAAAATTTTTTATACGGGCCGCACATTCAAATGTAACTTAAATAGTGCTTTTATATCATATACGAGTAGAAATATTATTAAAAATAAATATAGAAAAAATTTATTTTTTGTTGATACGCTATAATAACAACAATGTCAGAAAACAAAAATTTTAAAATTCTTAAAAGGGAAAAAAAATACAATTCCAATTGCATATGTATAAGGAAAATAGTTTATCTTTCATTATATTCATTCATTAAAATTCAATGCGCTTTTTGTTCTCGAATATTTTTTGATAATTCATTTAAGTCCAGTCGTGTTTGGGATACTGAGATCCTCAACAAGTTTTGTAAATTTTCACACATTTCGGCACGCTCAAGCTCTAAGTTTATTACTTTTTCCTAAAATTATATCGGTGCTTTGGCGGGCCGCGCGAAAAGTTGCAAAGGGCCGCAGGTTGCCGACCCCCGGTGCAAGATATAGTGTAAGTAGGATATAGTACCTGCTGTGGACTGGCACATAGCAAAGGCTAGCACCAGTCGTCGTCGTCGGAATCGCTGTGCCTCTCGCAGGGCTGTGGGGGCTTGTAGCCGTTGGGGACGGGGACGGGAGGAGGCGGCCGCCCCTGCCGATGGCGACCGCCTGCTCGAAGCTCATGGGGCCCGGGTAGTTGCGCGTCGGGGAGGCGTTGAGCTTGGGGAAGTTGATGGAGGCGGGCCGCAGTTGGAGCGAGCTCGGCTTGTTGGGGGTGGGCGGCAGCTTGCGACCGCCCCCGCGCCGCCCCACCAACACCGGGTAGCTGTGCTGGGGCCGTTGGGCCCGGGGCGAAGGCGACCTCGACCTCTGCTCCAGGCTCGTCGTCCCGTAATAGGAGGAGCCCCTGGGGCCCACCATACCCCGCCCCCGCCGCCGCCGCCCCGCCGCCGCCTCCACCGCCGCCGCCTCCCCGCCACCGCCACCGCCACCGCCACCGCCGCCGCCGCCGCCGCCACCGTGGTATGGCCCCGGCGGGCTCGGCGACCGGGCCGGACTCGTCGAAGCCGACCACGACCCTATTGGCACACGGTAACCTGCGGTCATACCGTCTACATTAGTTTCATTTTATTTCTCCACGAAGAACTATATGGGAGAGGGGGGATCGTGTATTATATCTGAGCACGGACATACATCGTACCCTCGGAAGAAGATATCGATACATTGCATTAAATGTGACGGGAATCCTCTCGCTACTGCCTGTCGTCCTACTCTCCAATACCGTCCTCGATATCTTCTCGGAAGCGAAAAAAATCAAACGATAAATCGTAATACTAGTCCTAATGTCCGTCTGCTGCCGATAGCCGGTAAAAGAAAACTGAAATTTCCGAATTCGTTCCTTTGTCGATATTAGATTTCGGAAATTTTTAAACCCGTGGGTACGATATATTTGTCGTATGAAAATTCAGTAACCGGGTTGCGTGCAGTGTTACGAAAGGTTATTCAATCCTAAGGCGTAAGGTAAGTTAAGGAAATTTGGTTATTTATGCTGGCGAGTAGCCCGACTCAGTTACATATGACTGCAGTGTGAAAATAAAATGGCGGACGTTGATATATAAAGAAGGCCGTGCAATACCACTAAATCGCAATACCACTAAAGCGGATTAATAAAAGGAACGAAGCAAAACCCACACGGCAATAGAGGAAACTTCCTATACACTGAAATTATTGGCTTTAGAATAACTGAACATTTTAATAGTCCTCTTAACTTTATCTTCACACTGCGTATGTAGTTAATTGGTAAAAATGACACGTGTAAATGAGTACTACCGTACTTTGTGTGGTCGAAAGTCATTTAAAGGCTTATGTCTACTTACTATCGTACATATTGGATGCACCCATGTAAACTGGCAGATGGTGGTCACCGCACGGGCAATATCTCCCATCTAAAAATATTTGTTGTCGATATTACTCGCCATTATTACGGTAAGTTTCATCATACAAGTAATGATCTTAATATGAACTTGTCTAAAAATTTTTTCCAATCCAAATATATTCGAAATGCGGTAAAATATTACAGAAAGATGTAGGCGAAAAGGAGACGCGTACAAAATATACTAAAAGATAATATTTTGTCGTCTATCGTGTTCATGGAAATCCCTACTCGTTAAAAATGCTCTGTAGTACCAATCGGAGGATTATGTTGATGGATAAATGCTACACCTATATTGTTTATTAGTTCAGTAATGTAAAAGAAATGGAGAAAGTGGTAATGCTGAAAAAAATAGGTTACGTCATTAATAATCATAATCCGAGAACTGTAAAATCAAATAAATATCGAATTATTTATAACAAAGGTAAACTCCCTGTAATACTGAGATAAAATTGCAAGTAAAATAATATAGTATAATGTCAATATTTTAATTAATAATCAGAGTGAAAAGATGTTCCAAACGCTTAAATAAAATACCTTAAATTAGTGATTAAACAAAAAATAGAACAGTCACCAACAGTGCATTATGGGCATTCATGTCACTTTTTTTTTAAATTCTTGATTGTTTTAGTTTCGTTCTGTGTTGGTATTGTTTTGTTTTGCGGTGATAGTGGCGGTGGTGGGACCACTGAGATGAGGCACTCTTACCCTGCCAAGCCTTCTGGGGCCTTGCACATGACCGTTCAGAGACGCTAACCTTGGGTTGTGTAATGTGCGTGCCTTGTGTGTGAGTGTTGGGTGTTGTTTTTCGTGTCGTGTGGGTTTGGGTGTGCGTGCGGCTGGTTCCCACGGTCCGCCAGCCCAAAAGATCTGAAACCCCGGCGGGTTTAAATCAACAATTATTTTATATATAAAAGGGATTTAGACTTATCAAGGCTAAAACTGGGCTTAGAGATAGGTAACAATTGATGTGTTTTTCTTGTACATTGGTACTTGCCGCGAGGGTGGTGCGAGTGGTGGGGGTGGTGCCTGCGCAAATGGGCGTGGTCGTGCTTCACCATTTCGACGACGTTCGAAACTGTGTCGCTGAAACCGATGTCGTGGTGGTACATCCGCCGCGGCGAAGGACTCCTACCCTCCAGTTGGCTCACCTCAACCGGCGAACGAGCTCGTCTGGTCAACAAATATTATATTTATTTCTTTGTCTCCGACAGTTGCGCATACAAAAAATCGCTAATAAACGGTAAACGAGAAACCGCCGAAGCAGTCGGTAATCTTCCATTTTATCCAGTGACGAGATAGTTAAAAAAAAACAGATTGAAAATTAAAACGGATGAAATATGGATGAGATCTCTAGGTGGGTAGGTAACAGAGGAAAGGGATTCAACGTCAAGTGTTATGAAACTATTCCCAGGACTATAATAATTCGTATACTTGTTTTACTAAAATACTTGAGGAAGATAGAGGAGACAGATTGAAGAAGGTTGACTCAGGAGTCAAAAGCGTCGAGTAATAATAATAAAAGTAATATATATATATATATATATATATATATATATATATATATATAGGTGGAAAATTTAATTTTGACTCAACAGGATAGGCACTGAAGGTATGCCATTGTGGAAAATATTAAATAGGTTCGAAATTGGCACGCGTATTAATTATAGTATATTTACCTTATGCTAGGGGATCTAGATCTATTTCGATGTTGCGACCTGTAACTTGCCGTCGGGTGAAGGTGTGTTTCATGCATTGAATCAGCAGATGGATGTCTAGAGACCACAACATCTTGCAGATCAACGGCCTGTACCAATAATTTTAGTAAAACAATGCATTTTATTTACAGACGAAAACACTAACTGTATAATGTGTGAACGTGTTCGGCCGTGTCAGCTATTTCGTTATTGATCTTCTATTACTTAATATTTTATATTTGAATAGCTCTATGAAATACATAAATGTTATCATACATAATGTGTTGTAATTACTCAATGAAATACGTCATAATCGTTTTCTTCGAATGATTCAATTTCACTGGATAATACGCGTGATAAGGTTTTGTTCTGTCCTTAGTTTACAGTGTTAACATCAATTATGTACACTTAAGTTAAAATTATGAACTATAGAATTGTAATTCAATTCCATGCAGACACTCTGAGTATGAAGCATGCAGCATGCGACCTACTGCAATGAAATCTACGAGCAGAAATAAGATAAGATAAAATCTATTATCTCGAAGGCTACAGCACAGAAAAATGTTAATGAATTTAAATTTGGTTGTCTATATTTGCATTTCCTATCAAAATCAAAATTCTAAAATATTGTATGACCTGTTTCTTACCTTTACAAAAATATTTATGCATTCCTAAATTCACTAAACTATAAACAGCAACTGATTTCTACTTACTATTGGGAAGAAATTATAATGTTAAAATTGTATATCTCATCTAATTAAATATCAGGTAATATGTGGTAATATAATTAATGATTCAATTGTTTAGAAAATTTGGTCTCTATACAAATTATTATGCCATCCACAGAAAATTTAAAACAGAAATGATCTATACATTAAACTAACGAACCTTATGTCTATGAACCTAATATACTGTTAAATTGTCCTAAATGATGGGTACATTAACTATGTGTGGACATGATCTAAAAGAGTAGCTATTTGTCATAAATGGTTAGTACATCACAACATAAAATTCACCAGACATGTAGCAAACCTCTTCACCTTTTTAGATCTGGAACAAAGAAACGTTTTTTGTCAATATTTTGTAAAATGACAATTATAATATAATAAATACAAAATATTTTTCATGGGTATAATCTTAAAAATTATTATTATTCCAAAATAGAGTCAGGTTTTATTCCATTTGAATATTTAAAAACAAAAACTTTTGTTTTTAAATCAGTACTCGGAATTGGTAGAAGACAAAAGTAAAGCTCTGTTTGTATAATCCCCTGAATCACCTTTAAACATAGTTAAGAAATATTATGTTTGTTCTAGAGTGAAGATTAAAAAAGTGCCAGTATTGAGTCATAGTCAAATAACTTTTCATAATGTTAAAAGCGTAAAACGTTTGTATTGTACAATGGTGACTTATAATTGGACGTAATCAATTTTGTTTTATATTAATTCTCATCTCCACTGGAAATGACCGTAGGAAAGAAACGGCGCTTCTAATACTAAACCGGGCATACTCCAGGGTTATACGGGTTTGCCGCTTGCCCCCTCAGCTTTACGCTCGTAAAAGTAATTTTTACAATCAATTGGACTTACTTAGAGCGTTGGGTGTTTCTCCTCGAGAGGAGGCAGCTCGCTTCGTCGTCGTCGTGCCGTCCGTTGTTAGCCCAAGTCCCGGCAGCGACATCCAGGAGGCAGTTAAAAAACGAGGAGCGCTGGTGCAAACAAACTTAGGCTCAAGCCAGAAAATAAAAGTATTCCTCCGGTTTTAGTTTTAATTCATTTTTGTTTTCCTTCTGGAGCAGTGTTGTTCGTGTGTATTTCTATTTTCAGTCGTATTACAGTGGCTCCCTAGTTACCGCATTTGAGGTATGGGTTAGGAGGCTGGGGAGGAACTCCTTAATGCCATTTTTGAGGAAAACAGTTATAAATGAGTGTATATTGCTTACTGGCCAACACAGGTTTAATATTAACATTTATTTCTGAATATGTATTCAAGGCTCAACATTATTCAATGACTACTAAGAAATTTAAATAGCAAGAACAACTGGATAGGGTACACATTGTTACTTGGTTATACTGCTAAATTACAACAGAAATATTTTTTATTATCCAAGTAATTCTTTCAATAATTTGACAGGAAAGAAGGAAGGAGTTTACAGAAGTGATAGTGAGTATTAGGGAAGCGGTGACCCAATACATCTTAGGAACCACTAATGTACTACAATCTAATCCTTTGATAACACACAAAAATGTATTAAGGAAAATTCGAATGGCAAATAATTTTGAGTTACCCTTTCACTATTTCACTAAGAAAAAATGCTGTCAACAGCTTGAAACGAAAAAAGAAATAAATAAAAAATGTATCGATAATATAATTTGGATGATACAAGTTAAACTTTGACTACCAATTTAACATCTAAAATTGATTCTGAAATAACAGTTTATGACAATCAACTTAAGCATTCCCTTATCATCTGTATTCTTTGCATCTTAAGGCAAATATGTAATGTGTAAATAACAGTAATAATTTCAGAGTCAATGTATGTCTTGGATAAAAATAATACTTGGAATAATACAAAGTTCAATTTCATACTGACTAATTCAGTAGTTAAACAAATGTATTTACATCATTCTAAATGCAATATTTTATGTAATGGAAGCATGTTTCTATATATCAAAGGAATGAAACAAATGAAAATTTATGAGACATTTTTTCTAGCAAAAAACATAATTTATGACATAATAAATGAAACATTATTTTTTCTTATATGTAATAGCGATCATATAAAATTATATTTTGAATATGAAGCTATATCAGCTGCAGATCAAAACACCACATCAGTTTTCTGCAAATGGTTTGCATTATACGATAGGTTAAGCAAAATGTATTTGAATAACTATTATAAATTATAATTTTAATTAATTTCCTAAATGTTTAGGCCATACAATGTTGGTTGAAAGGGATAAAATGGAGATTTTAAAAAATTCTATTGACTGTGCATTGAGCATGCAGATGTAAATGCATAAGAAATATAACTTTACTCTCATGCAAAGAGCAAAAGGAATAAAGCCAAAAATGGGATATGGAAGAGCACAGATGCAGTAAATATAATATTATTATAATAGTGATTGTAGGTGAGGATAGGTGATACAATCAAAAATTTGAAAAATGAAGTTATTCATGAATTTTTAAATGAATGTTTGGTTGGTTGACAGGTTTGCCACTTCCCTATTGAAGTTTTGTTGTTTTATACATGCTACTCTCTAATTGCTTGAACATCTATATTTGTTCATTCTGGGTGTCCCAAGTAATTGAAGTTTTCTGTTTTTATATTCAATGTAGAAACATGCCAACATATTTTGCATTCACAGAAGTACTTGCTGCTACTGACTTTATTATTTTATAAATCTAATCTAATTTCAGTTGAGTGTTTTTAGATGAGAATAGTGCCAAAAAAATCAATAATTCATTTAATTGTATAATAATTTAATCAACATTCTACAGGAAAAAATGAGAAGAAAATGTTAAAAATGCAAAGATTAAAGGAAAAGATTCACAGCATTGTGAGGCAGTGTCCCCAGTGTACTTGTTATGAATCGGATAATTTTTCACTGACCAACTCAGATAAACATATCAGAAGAGAATATATTTTATTTGATAAAAATGCTAATAACAGTTTAAAACATTCTTAACATAATATTCACTATGGAAATATTACTTATATCACCATCTATTATATTTATATCAATTATTTTGACTGATAAGAAGTTATTGATATTTAAGAATGAATGAAAGAAATAATTATCTGATTCATAATTGATACAGTTTGCTGTGTAACTCCAGAATACTAAATGAAGCATTAATAATAAATTATGTAATGCAAAAAATTCTCTACAAAAGAGTTTATATGAGAAAGAATAATAAATCTATAACATAATACTACCGCCTCATTAGGGTTGGAGGGACTATGTCGACCAAAACCCTGAAACCAAAGATACAGGTTACTTTATCTCCTGCCCATTTTTTGGCCTGGAGATCATGCACTTCATGGTTAAGACGGTATTGTGTTTTATTTTTCATTTTAAAAGTAGTATACTATTTTATGAATGACTATACCACATTTAAGTATACAAAAGAATGTTGATGTTATGGACGCATTTGGAATTTTATTTATTAAATCAATGTTAATTTTTATTAAACTGAAAATTCGAAGAATCATTATCTTCTTCTTAGTATATTATAAATGTACATAGTACAGAAATTTGCAAACAAATTATGTATTCTCATAACGATTTGGATAACTTTTTATTTTTATATTTGAACACTTATATGTTGGCACTAGAGAATACAATTAAAAATGAATTAGGAAAATGTCTTATAGGTGTTGAATGAATTAAAATGAGATGAATTCAAATGTGATATTTGAAATGGAGAATTCTATGCGTTCAGTTTTTTCTGAATATTTGAAAACTTACACACTACACAATGTCTGAAAACTTAAGTACAGATCAGAATTGCCAGGCCTTCCCAATTCCTATCAAAATTGTTGTATATGATTGAAAAAATATGTTATATGGTACCTTATAGATGAAAGGAACATTGAATTTGCTTTTTTTAAATGTTCATTACCATTTTTAAATATATGTGTCTAACGACTACTACTCTACACAGGATTTTGCAAAATTATTACACATATATGGATGAAAACACTCACATTGGGCAGTATGTATTCTGTAAACTAGTTGGATTTGAGCTACAAACAACATTCACCTAGAGTTATGTAATATGTGGTGAATACATTGAAGAACTCAGAAACCTGTTTTATTCTTTACTGGGATACTATATTGAATTTTAAATAAGAAAGAATAATAGTCATAAGAATAATTATTTTTGATGTTTACGTGTTGCATCTATAATTAGTTATTCAAAAATCTTATTTAATTTGCCCAACTTATTTGCATGAATTGTTTATATTTTATTATTTATATTTGCATTAATAAAATATAGTTATTTAAGTTTTTGTTATTAATCAGTCAATAGGTTTATATTATTACTTATGATAGTATAATTTTGATAGTTATTGTGAAATAATGAATTACATGTTTGAATGGTAATATGTAAAATTCAGAATGTTTATTTATTTTAATATTCTTTATAGCTGCCATTAAATTAATTATTATGTAATTATTTTTTTCCAATGCATTCACCAGTCTTAACTCAAAATTTGACTTGTCCAGACAGGGTTTGTTCATTTAAACCGAATTCATTTTTTTAAATTAAATAAAGCTAACATTTTATATTTATTTGGGGAGAAATTAACAAATCCTGTCTTGTTGAACCTATTATCAGATGAGCTGTCAAGGGTACTAACTGACAATGGCTATCTAAACTTTAATAACACTCATGCAAAGTGATTTTCTAATGTTGAAGTGATTCAAATAAGGATATTACTTAATTGTAAAAAAATACATTTACTTCGGATGGAGGAAGCCTTTTCCAAACAGAAAACACCATTATTTTAACAAATGATATTTTAAATATCTTTATATGCTTTTAAGCTTTATATTAATTAAAAATATATATTTAAGAAATGTTCACTGATGAATATTGTAGTGGATATAATAATTTCAAATTATTTAAAAAATACATATGTGGTGCTCTTATTTTCTTATTCTTTTGTATTCTAAATAAATAATAAAAACAACGACATTGTAAGAACTCACAGGAGGCCCTGAAGACTCTAGTTTTCCAAATCTAGTTGATCTCCAACTTTCTAGGATAAGAAGGCCCGCATATACTTTTCCAACTGTCAGTTTCCCTTTGCCTATTTCTGCAGAAAATAAAATCATAAACAACGCTTATTGTATATTATTTTCAATTTCATCAATAATGAACATTTAATAATAACTGCAATAAAAATGTATTGATATATTAAAACATTATACAAGTATTTTGAAACATAGGATCCTATAGTTTGGCTGCATCCTTTATATCTTATTTGATTCATTTGATAATTCTTAATTTCCCTCTAAGTGAGCTTATTAGTGAGAAAATAAAAGTAAAAACATTTTTTAAACTGTGTTTTGTAAATTATTCGTGTGTAAATAATAAATTGTTATAGGTGGTTCTTAATCAATGTGACTTCCTTTCAAGGATCCATATTGGACACCCTTAGGGTAATGTATGGCACATGACTTGTGCATTATATGTTGGTTCAGAGGGCTTAATTTTAATTTCCTATTGAAATGTGGATGCAAATTTTTAATTATTCTGTTTTTTAAATATTCATTACATACCTGTTTGTTAAAATTAATATTTATTGAGTGTTATGTCAAATTATTTCAAGGAAATAACCCAAATTTGGCTTTAATTGCTAACAATTTAAAATCTAATACCTTCTTTTCTTGGAATTAATAGATCCAATATTTTCTTTGCTTGAAGGGGCCAAATATTTTTTATTGTATCCTTGAGTTCTTCATCTGCTACGTCCATTTCTTCAGCTATTTAAAATAAATAAAAAACAATATGAATGATTCAACACAAATATTTTTTGCAATCAAAAGTATATCCTTAAAATCAATGATATGAAATATTACCACTTCTCATTTTGATGCTGAGGTTTTCTCGGATGAGAGCAAAGAGAGTTGTAGTAAAATTTACTTTCCCATCACAATCCATTGGCATATTCATTCGAATTAGTTTCTTATAGGCCAACCGATTTGGACATTTACCACCAAAACCGAGGGGAGGATCGATATTTTTCAACATATCATACATTTCTGTATAGTGTATTTTACCCCTATAAATGAGATGTATTATTGTATGAATGCACCTTGTTTTTACAACAAAAATTATTAATTTTTTTCAAAACATTTCAATAGAAATTGGCATCTTACGTAGCATTTGGATCATATTCTGCCCATATTCTGACAAACTCATCTAAATGATGGGCTCCCAAAATAGAAGAATCTCTTGTTAGATAATCAAAATTGTCCATGATGACAGCGACGAACAAATTCAACATCTGAAATAATATGTTTTAGTATATTTTAAGGGGGTAAATTACAAAGAATAAAAGTTGAAATATCTTAGAACAAGAAATATGGAGAAAAATATATAAATGTAATTCATAATCTACTCACAAGAAAAGAACAGAAGAATATGAATGATACAAAATAGGCATAGGCAAGATTCGACCCACACTCATTTTCTGGTTTGTCCGCTCGAACATCACATGGACGATTTTTTACACATGACAACATTATAGATGGCCATGCTTCTCCAGTAGCACATCTATAATTATATGGTGGACATATGGTTCAGATGTATATCTAGCTGCTTAACACATTGTACTTTAACATGCACTATTACATGAAGTTGTAATTTGTAGTATTTCTTTTACATGAAATAACAAATGAATGATTGTATAGTTTCAGATAAAAATTAATTGAAATGTAACAACAATGAAGAATTAATTGCATTATTCATATATATCCATTCATCAATTTGAAACATGAATATCATGTGATTCACAATAAAAAATATAAAAGTTAGATATTTTTAGCAGATTTTACGCTCAATATAATAAAAGGCAAATTCTATTTGATAAGCATTTGAAATTATGCCTAATTAATTACTGCACTAATAGAATATATTAATTATCTATTGTAAATACTGAGCTCTGTAAATTATACAATTTTGGGATGCCAATGAAATCTATTAATTGATAATTAAATTTCAAATTCAAAATTTTTAAATATCATAGCTCAGTTTATACAAAACAACAATTAGCATAATTTATTCTGTGTAACAATAAAAAGATGAACAATATTCAAGAGCAAATAAAATACATGATCATAAAAATAAATATGTACCACATTGACTACTAGTATTTACACATAACTAAATAAACATTGTAAACTGTAAAAATAAAAATAATAATATAAGCCAAAAAAAAGTTAGTGACATCAGTGCAAGGCGGCAATGTCAAGTTTATGGGTCATTTAAAAGCTATCAACTGTCATGCATGTGTCATGTAAAACCTCAATAATTAAAACTGTCTATATAAAAACAAATATGAAAATAAAAACAAACTTTTTTTCAAGGATTTATCACTTCATCTGTGTATAAAGAATGAAAATAATTACAGCATTAGAAGAAAACCATCAGAATCAGTTTTCTTTATTGTAATTAGTCTGAATTAATGAGGTTTTAACTTATTTAATGGTTTAATCATAAATAGTTATAAAACATGAGTCAAGTTTAGTCATAAGTATTATGGAATATTATAAGCAGAAAAAATGATATGTTATTGTTGGGATTATTGTTATATAAAAGTATTTTTACATAATTTTATTACGAACTTTTTTAAAAAATGGCCTTTGATTATAAATATTTGATTAATGTAATAAGAAATTAAAGCAACAAAAGTTTGTAATTTAGTATTTCTTTTAATAATGAGAATAATTGTGGTTGTGATTGAAATACACTAGGAAATTATTTACATAAATCATGCACAAAAATTACCTTCAAATGTGTATATATTAAAGTGGGTAGAGTTTTATTTTTTGTGAATGTAAGGTAAAAGGGGGAAAACTTACCCTCATTTGGCAATGTGAAATACATTACACGACTGTAATTACGGGACAGGGAGTAGGATGTTTCTCTGAACTCAAAAGTCACTTAAACTAGCTACCAATGTGCTGTTAGGGGTTAAAAATGTACTAAATTTGCATGAAGGATAGAATAAAAATTGGAAACAAAATTGTGTACTGTTGGAAAAAAGCTCGGTTATGATGCGAGATTTAGCAAACAACAATAGATGGCACACATTGCACAAAATTATTACTAAATTTCAGATATTATTAGAACCATTAAAAGAGACACATTGGCTGTTGCAACAACTGCCCTAAATGTTGTAATAGTCCTGTTGAAGCTTGAACATTGCTACAATTCCATTAAGAATATTTATTTCTCTTAAGCGTGTATGTTAATAATTCAACAACAAATTTATACATGTCTATATATGTTCATACGTGTGATACATGAAGTTATAACATTGGTTCAGCAGCTGAAAAAAAATTATATCTTAAAAATGTTGTTTTTATCTGAAATGTAATAATAATTTTGACTGAATTTTTCGAAGAAGCTTCTTTACTTTAAAGCTGGTAAGGGAATTCTCTATCATTCATTACACCCATTTTAGGCTGCTTAAATAAAAGTGAAAAACGTCCAATATTGAAAGGTTAGACGGATGACCACCCTTATTTGTCACCAACCATTGAAATGATTATTATTCAAAAACACAATCTGATTTTAATTTTTTTTAACTTTTCTTGAAAACATAGCAATACAATTGCAATAAATTTGATATATGTCCCAAACTATATTTATATGATGTGCAAAGAAAAAGTTCGTATGCATAATCAGAAAATTTTGTAATCCAAGAGGCGTATCTACAGTTCATAATCTACAATTAGCCAGGGCATCTATAAGCGAATGGGTAAAGAATAAATTAATAGCTTATTTTGCATTAATAACTGAGCTTTTTTTCTCTCTAGAAAAAAAAATTGTTCTGCTTCTTTTAAAAAACAAAACAAACCTAATACTGTGTGTACGAATCAAAAATAAATGCACTAATCAAAAATGAGTTAAATAAAAAAAAGAAAAGGATAAGGTAAGAATATATATATATATATTCTTTTAATTTTAAACTGAATAGAAAAATAAACAAAAATTCAAACTTGAATTGGCTGACTTTTGATTACCTGAACAGCAGCATGAGACCTTGGATAAAGTTCCGAAAGTTGTTATGGCTAGTTATGGACGTATCTGGATCGAGCGCAATGTTACCAAACACCTAGGCAGGTTGTCGTTTCGTGTTAGGTGAACGGGGAAATAACAAGGGGGAAGGGTGGAAGAAAACCAGTTAGTTTTAGCAACACAGCGAACAAACATACTCAAAAAAAGTAGGCAATTTGGGGGAGGGGCCTGGGCAGTTTTGTTTTTTTGTGGGAAATAGAAGAGTAAAAAAAAACAAACGGTAACAATTCTACAGTGTGCACTATACACCAAATCACACGACTAGTCTATCACTTTGAATTCGTTTGTTATTGTATTTAAGACACCCACCAATGTGCTACTTTCGTTATTGCCTCTTGACATTTTTAATGAATTATACGACAGTAAAAATTCATTGAAGGCAAAAATCATTTTTATAACACATTGCTGATCTTTCTTGAATTTAATTTGTTTTTAGAAGAAATGTTTCTCTGCATTTTATGTATATATGTATACGTATATATACATAAAACATAGTAAATATCAAAACATCTCTATGAACTAACATTCTATGGTTTAAAACAAAATAAAAGAAAATAAATATGTATTTTGCTTGCACACGAATAGTAAATACAGTGTTACAACTAGATGTATACAATCCACTTATATAACATGGGCCTACATTCTATTCTAATAATTTACGACAAACAAGCACTAGATGAAGTGAATACCACAGACGATTTTTTTTTTCCTTGAAGCCTCTACCTTTACCCTCACTCAAGTACAAATTAACTTTTATTCGCAAAAATAAAAACAAATAAATTATTTCTTTTTTTTGTGTGGATTTGATAATTTTATAAAATAAATAGCTAGATATTTTTGAATAAATACTTCTTGTTTGGAGCTCTTTATGAGAAATTATTTTTTAAATGATTAATTATTGGGAAAACATTTAACACGACTTTATGAGAGAAATTGAAAGGCAATTGAAAAGATGAGCCAAAGAACAGAATGTGACACTTCTGAAATCCAGCTTCTCAAAAATACGTAATAAAGTAGACCATGTTAAATTCCTTAGGAAATAATACTTTCAAAAGAAAATTTAAGAACCCAATTAGCGTTAGTAAATGAAGATAGTAAATTGAATGTTAAATGTATTTGTAAATATAACAATCATATTATTAAACTGTACATGTAATTTATATATTTATCAAAATGATTTAAGAATAATTAAACCCTATCCATTTCGAGTTAAATGTTTCCCAATTTTTATTTATAGAATTTAAAGTCCATAATAAAAAACAAAATATGAAATAAAATATACAAAGAAGTAAATCATAATCTTAATAGTCTGTCAACTGTCCAGTCAAAGTTTGTTCCAATTTGTCAGTAAAAAAAAATGAATGCACAACAAAAATCTACTTATAAAACAAAAAATTAAATGTATAATTAAAGCATAACAAATAACTCATTTTAAAACTACATCTATTTCATAATTTTTAAATGTTTATTACCATTTAATCGTTAATTTACACAAGAATTTATACTAAAAACAATAAAATAACGAAAGGAGTTGAACAAATCTTGGATAGTTTTAAAGAAATAATAGAAATAAGTTGATCTGTACTCGAATTGGGGATGTAGGGCTAAGCGGCTAGGCCCCATCGGCAACTCACCGAAAGAGCAGCAACAGCGCGCCGAAGAATGTTTGAAAGTTGTTGTGGCGATTGATCGACTGTTCAGGAATAAACTTCATGTTTCCGAACACCTTAAAAGATAGACACCCCCATGCATACGGTTAATGGGAGCTATTCAATTACTAGCACTTTTCTAATCCTTCTCTAGCTATATATATATATATATATATAAAACCTAATTTTTTGATAAATTACGGATGACATGTCCCACTACTGCTGTATCACTATGATTTAAGACAATCTTCGAGTTGTATTAAAATTGAATTGAGGTAAAAATATTGTCGGATATTTTTCATATTAATTCTTCGATAGTTCAAGAAGATTTAATACTGAATTTTTAACTGCAATTGAAAAGTTTGCGAAATTATTTACAACAATCAGATATATACAATTATTTAATAAACTAGCCAATTTAACTAGATTTGGTTTTGTAGCCTCCTTAAATTGATTGAATATTTGCACCATGTAATTCCAAGAGTACCTGAGCAAAATTTAATGCTTATTATTTTTTCAATTATTACATCCCCTGATCTAAAATGATTTGATATATTCTTTCTTACTAGGGGTTTAATAAAAAAGTACTTGAAGGAATTAAAGAGATTAAGACAAGATGAAATGTACTTTAAAGCATTCTGGATTTATGTTGTGGTAATCAATTGAAATTTGCATCTGATCTGATACACAATGTTAATTGTATATGACTATATTATGCATTTGTTTCTGTGTTCTGAATAAGTAAATTTGGAAATAATTGGTTACCACTATATCCCACAACATTTTCCCTCAGTCATAATAAATAAAATACCACTTGTTATTTATACTTATATACATATATTTAAAATGGTAGCTACATTGTGGGTCATCCATTCATTTCTAATTCCCTAAAAAAATGTTCTTCATTAAAATCTAGTATTATATACTGATACCATTCATAATTCTAAGAAAATATTAAATTAATTTATGAACTAAATACTTCAATTATCAATTCTATGTAGAATATATGACTTAGTCAACATTCATAGGATAAAAAAAAACATTATTATCAAGAAGTAAACCTACAATAAATTATTTATACTAACACTATTTTCTAGGTCTAAAAAAAATCAGTGAAGTTTTTCAAAAGTGTCAAGATCTAATTCCTCATATCTTGCGCTATATAAATGAAAGTAAAAAATCCTCATATCATGCAACAATATGGGATAATAAAATGATTCTAATCTTTTGGTTAATTTCTAAAATGTATGCTATTTTGTCTTTTATATATAAAATGTTATTTCAAAATCAGGTTAGTTTTAGAAATTAACCTGTATACAAATATGAAATATATTTAAAATAGAAAATTAATTTTATGGTTATTATAAATAAGAGAATGAGTTATAATTACTGCATAAGAAACATTGAAATAAATGTTAAAACATTTTCAGACATGCTATAAAAATCAACCCTACTCTGATTTTATCGAGCTAACTTTCCATTCAAAAGAGCTAAAATCTAAAACAAACAGTTTCAACTTCCACTTTAATTGAATAGATACTGAAATTTCAACATTTCTATAATGCAAAGAAACTTCCTAATAAAATATTAAATATTATACACTTTCTGTTAAGTTTATAATAGATTGCATATTTCATATTACTTTCACTGATAGCTTGTTCAACAAGTAAAACTAATTCAGGCATTGCTTAATATTTGGTGTATACTTGTCGTGATGGAAAGATTCTGTATATAGAAATAGTTCTGCAACCAATATTTTGTTACAACTGATTCATTGTATTGTTAAATTTTATATGCACACTTCACATTTATAGGATAAGGATTTAAAATAAAAATTTGACATACCATAATATCAGATTCATATAGTCAACATAAGATAGTTTTTAAAGAAAATGTGCAAAAGCACTAAACAAGAATTATTTCCGAAATAAATTGTTTTCATCATAGATTTTCAAATTTTGTTCTCACATTTCTACAGTTGAATAGTATATGAAATTTATGTTTTGGTATTGTTTCTAATTAAATATATATGTATAAGAACAAAATGTGTTAAAAACCTATCCATTTATATCATAATTGGAACACTCTTAACTTCAGAATAAATGCTATTCAAAAGAATTAACTTACCTGCATTCCTATTATAGCGTATATGAAGAAGAGCATAGCAATCAATAAGCATACATACGGCAATGCCTACAACACAAACAAAAATTTCCAATTATTTATTTATCTAATAATTTTAAATGTGAGTTGATAATATATTTTGTGTTTATGTTATGTAAAGTTTACCCTGTAGTTGGAAAGAAATTGGAGCACTAATACTAAGACAAATTCAAATTTAATAATTAAAATATAAAATAGTAGAAATATGCGGCTGTGTGAAATATCATAACAGATTTTCAAAATTTTACTTGTCTAATAATTAACACCTATATAAAATATTAATTACAGCTATTGTGTAAACATACCTTAAAAGATTGAACAAATGTCCAGAGCAAAATTCTTATTGTGTAACCCTGACGTAACAGTTTGATTAATCTTGCAGCTCTGAAGAGTCTCAAAAAGCCAACATTGAAAGAATTATCCTAAAAACATTATTGTAAAAACATTCACAGTATTAAATATCCAATATTGATACAACAATTCTTAGTCGTGATTGTTTTCATAAAGATGAATCTTTTCTCATTATAACTCACCACAAATTCAAGAACAAGGGCATCCACAATACTCCCAATAACTGTGATGAAATCAAAAATATTCCATGGGTCTTTGAAAAAATTCTGTAAAAATAAAATTCAATTTACAAATGATTTATTTAAATTAAAGAATTCAAAATTATCTTTTTATGATTATAATTTTCTGACACTTTATGGATAGACATAGTAGATATTCATTCATAGTTTCACATAATTACTGGTTTTATAAACATCTTGAGGGACTTCCGATAGTTATATTGCATTTAAAATTGGATGAACTATGGGGTCAAAATTGGAAAGAGAAATACAAGATTCACTTATCTTGAATGGTTTAATTAGAAATTTTAAGTATAATGATAAATGAAACTTGTAAAATGAATGAATGAACTGCCTCAAAATTATTTATATCTTGCCTTACCACAAAATGAGACGGACAGCATCCTTTTATTGCACCTGTAGTTGTATTATGATGGGAAATTCTAATCGTTGTGTGCTAAAATTAGTATCTTGCAAAGTAGCATATCCCTTTTGTGAAAGGTTTTGAAAATACGGAGTCATGTATATGAGGTCATGCATTGGCATGGCTATGACAATTTTATAATGCAATAAATATTTAATAAGCCACTATTACCTACAGCTATAGTCTATTCTACGGCTTTCAGCCTAATAGATTTATCTTTAATAATTCAGACAAATTATAGGTAACATTTTAAACGAATAAGGTTATTTTAATTTAGAATAAATCTAGATACGGATGAGGAAGAAATGCATGAATATCTGGTTAAACAAAAAGGAAAGTGCATTAATTTGAAATAAATAATTTATCAGAACAAATTTTAGGGTATTGGGACTATGTTTAATATCAATACTTCCAACAGGCAATTTTTAACCTTCAATACACAACACATATATAGCAGTTAGTTAATGCTATGAAATAATTAGCAATACTAGATAACATAATAAGCGATAAATATAATTTAAAATTTCAAAATTTTTACAACACAAAATATCTTTTTCTTGACTGCATCAAATAACATAAATAATAAAGAAGCTGTTTTTTAAAATACTTATTATGCATGAGGTAACTGATTCTATAACTTTAATTACTAGCTTATAATTATTATTACCTTCTTACAACAAATATACTTTTTAACTATAAAAAAATTATTCGAACATACTTTTAACTTATACGTAA
Organism: Lethocerus indicus; assembly: GCA_019843655.1. Classification (NCBI taxonomy): domain Eukaryota; kingdom Metazoa; phylum Arthropoda; class Insecta; order Hemiptera; family Belostomatidae; genus Lethocerus; species Lethocerus indicus. Next base: position 8,513,647 of record JACDQD010000103.1, on the reverse strand, counting down.
ATATACATTTAAAAAGACATCAGGATTTTGTAAACGAAAAAATACCATAACAATTAAAGATTTGTACCAACATTTAGCGACTGTAAATCTTGGCACAAGTATTTCATAAGATCTGTAGGAGGATCTTATCATGCTAAGATAAGACATTAAATAATATATTTAGCCTCGAAACATGCAAACGGAGAAAGTAAGTTTAAAAAAAATACAAAGTAAATTACAATAAATTGGAAACTGTTCTAATTGATCACCTTAAATCCAAACGCGATGAGTTTCATAACACACTCGATTAGGAATAGCAATGTGAAGACCAAGTTCATTATCTGTAGGATATCGTCGAGGAGAGGCGGGGCGTCACGGTACTGCCAGACAACACATTACATATCCCAATCATTACACTCACTAGCCTACTTTAGGTCCCAATGGCAAATCAATCTTCCATTTTAAATATATCTCTAATTATATTTCAAGTGGATAATAATTGTGTATATAATATCTGTAGACATTTTAAAAGATAAATTTGCCACTATGGGGAGAATAAGGAGCCTAAATTTAATGTCAGACAACATAAATAAATAACAATGGGGCCAAGGGAGAGAGAGAGAGAGAAAGAGATAGAGAGAAAGAGAGAGAGAAATAAAAGAAAGAGTGAGTCAAGTTGCTAAGAGGTTTCATTGTTTGAGAGGGCAATGGAAACAGGTTGACTACAGGTATGTAAACTAATTTTTTTATATTCTTATAGGCCATTCTCCTACTCCACTCCATTTAAATAATAGCCTGATGTAGAATTATGTTTAAAAACAGGTGGTTATTATCATTCTTGAACTTATTTCCATTGCTAAATTTCAGTGTGACATTGTTTATGACAAAAGAATATACCATTAAGAAAAATAAAACTTATCTAGTACAATAATTAAACATTGGAAAATAAAATGAGTCATTTAAGTTGGCATTCCAAAAATATCCTGCAATTATATATAAATTATATTAAACTTTGTTTTTTGTGAATAATATTTCACATCGGGATGAAGATATGAAATGGGAAAAGTGATTTGATAGATATGTAAGTAGAACCATGCGTTTGATTACATGCAATTTCATAGTAGCCATTCCAATTTATTCAGTATAAAAAAAAGAAAAAGTTAAGAAAATAATATATGCTGGCTACGACTGTAATTTTGCAGTAACTACAGTTAACATTTACATGCAATTTTAGTGCAAACTCATATGCACTATTGTGTAACAACGTACTTTTAAGAGTTGTACCTCTAAAATCTGTACACTCTCTGCCTTGTTATAATGGTCTATTTTGGTTTCTATTTTTGCTGTTATGGAACATCTAAAATAGTTTGAAATAATTATTTATTTACATTTAATATTTCATAGCTTTTCCAGATGTATTTACATAAAGGAAATCATCAAAATAAAAAATATATCTTTTCATTTATTTACATCTTTATAATCTACTTGAGTCTAGTTTCTTTAAATTGTTAATAGCAATATTTTAAACTTTCTTACCTTGGAGCGAGGAATCTTTTTTCGATACGCCCTGAAAAGTACTTACAAAGGCAGTTCACAATTTAAGAACTAAAATCAAAAATACTGTTCTATACCAAGACCAGTGTAGTACACATCAAAATTTTAAAGCTTGAATGAGCAAGAGTCAAATACATATACCCGCACTATTCTGTCAACTGAATACAGACAAAAGGGGATATGTAAAAAGGGAATTACTGAGTTACAATAATTGAAATTAGAAAAGGTATTTTTATATACAATATTATTCCAAGTTGACAAAATGTCCAGACATATCTGATCAATGTTGTGTTGGGGTCACATAGCTTACCCGTACTCCAAACGCCATTATCTTGAGAACACACTCAACCGTGAACATGCTAGTGAAGCCCATATTCATGTAGTTAAGAGTTTTCCTGAATATTGCACTTTGCTTGTGGAACTAGAAATGAGTGGCGCCCAAAACAAACAAAGAGCAAAATTATAAACAAATGAATGATATTATGGTTTTGCTCCCCAAGTATGTCTACCAAAACATATAATCCACTCACAGATATCTACCAACATTTGTGTGTTACACACATAAACAAACAAAATAACCAAGTTGCACTGCACGAGCTTGTAGGAAGAATTTATTATTTACATATACATAATAAATTTAATTACAGAACATGCCATTCTAAAGCCGATAAAAATACGTAAAAAGCATTGAGTATATGTGCAATTAAAACATTAAAAACTTATCCTAAAATAAATTGAAATAATTAATTATAAAAATAATGTTTGTTTAAATTATTTTTATAGTAGCTATTAAATACCACCAGTTATACAGGTACTCTGATGTTGTCGTATATTTTATTGTACAAATCATGTTGGTCATGTGTAACTGTATATTAAAACATAAAGCCATTGTATATTATAATCTAAGCCATGCTTCAGACATGAATGGGAAACAATAACAGTATTGTATCCATCCTAAAAGCTCAGTGTGCAAAATATTACTAGTTACACAGTATTATGGTTTATACAAATTTATTTTTATTTTCAAAGCAAAATGTAATGAGTAATGAGTTAAGTTAATTTTAATACTTTCTTAAATGAGATTTAATTTAAAATGTTCATGAAACATGGACAAAAATGACTTTATTTTGTATATATAAAAGTTTATTTTTAAGTTTATAAATGTTTTTATTATTTTTAGTTTTTAAAATTATTCTTTGCCAATAGAGATGCATGAAAATAATTAATACTTGAAAAGAAAATTTTAAAGTTATTGGGACCTAATATATAATTTTGAAACATTAACTTTTAATATTTTAAAAAATTGAAGTGACCTGAATTGTTAGTTATTCAGATGGCAAACATTAAAGTAAGTATTTATTGAAATGTTTGAAAATAAAATTGAAAGCAACAACTAACCATGAATCCTGCAAATTGTAATTAAAAATCAATAATAGGTAAAATTAGTAATAAGAAATTTCAACAAAGTAACACATCATGCAACAGACGGAGTGCTAATCTGTGATGCAGTTCATTGTGCAGGGGTGTTAAGGTAAAACATGAGCAGTACATAGGAAAAATGTAAAATTTATCAATTTATGTAAAATTATGTTAGAAAGAGAAAAGATGTAGTAAGAAGAGAGAGAGTTTTAAAGAGTTCTAAACTTAAAAAAATTGATGATTTATGATCTGATCTCCTGTTGGCCCCATCTGAAACTTGTTGGAATGGTTTTGTAAGTACCATTCAAATTGTGTTAAGCTTCACAATATTTTATGTTTTTTTTGTAACATATACCCTGCATTATGTCATAAAAAAAGCAGTCACCAACATGCCAGCTAAGTATTTGAAGTGTTGTTTGAATAGCTCTGAATGTTATGTTATCATATGTTTAAATATGAAAATACACACTTTCCACAGAGTCTATTTCTGGCTTATAAAACTTGAATTAAGAAACAGAAGGTGATTATTTCTACTATTACTAGAGATAGATTTTAGGTCACTAATATCATTATCTAAATAGACAGATAGAACATATACACAGAAGTTTGACTCTAAATTATTATAAGATTTAAAAAATTTATAGTTTTCTTCAATACACTATGAACTCATTTATACAGAAACTAAGCTAAAGCAATGTATATTTCTCAAAAAACAAGAAATATTTACAGGATACAATTTGTATAGATAGTATAATAGAAGTAGTGAGGGAGGAAAGAAGATTACAACTTTACTTTCTTCAAAGTCTACATTAGTGAACTGAACTTGTCCAAAAAGATATTGAAATTTAAAGTCAGCAGTTGCAAAAATTCTTTTAAATGAAGAATGTAATAAAAAAATAATGTGCATGAGATTAAATAATATTTAAATTTAAAATTTGTACACAGTAGATACAAGAATAGTTAACTACAGCCAATCTAAATCAAGGAAAAGTACATAAATTAGGTTGTACCACTTCAAAAACAAAAAAAATATGAAACTCAAATCTCATCAAAACTATTTCTTCAAAATAGGCAGCTTCATATATTTTAAAGGAATTGCAATGTATCCTTTTGTATAATACCTTTAGAATAAATGTAAATTATTAACATAAGGCACATTTTGATAAATTGAGCAATTGAATTCTTACAGACATTATATTCATAATATTGTAAATATGGCATACAAATGTCAGTAAAATGGCTGAAAATGTTCAATTAAAAGAAGTTTAATGCTTCAAGATCCAGATTATATTGCAGTTATTGATATGGGATATTTTTGTTTTTCCAGTAAAATTAATTAATGTCAAAGTATTGTATGTGAAATTATACAATAGACAAAGTATTCATTGCATAAAACTAATAAGTTTAATTTGTCATATGTTGTTTCATTAATGTAGCTCCAAACACTAAGCTACATGTTGGCTTAATTAATGTTTAAGAAAATTATAGTTATTAAATATAATTAAATTTCCTGAATCATTACAATTGTCTTATGTAAGGAACAATGGCAAATATGGTAATATAAAATGATACTTACCTTCATCATAAGTAGGAGTGTGTTGAATATAATAAGCATCATAATGAAATACTCAAAAGGAGTTGAAACAACAATGCGCCAAATTTTGTACTTAAAACTATTTCGTTTATTTGGCATGTACCTTTCAAGAGGTCTAGCCTGTATAGTGAAATCGATACAGGATTTCTGAAATAATTCAAAATTATTGCAAAATTAATAAACAAAAAAATATTAATATAATTTCTGCAGGTATGTGTGTCTTATCTGTCCAGTTTCACATCCTTTGGGTACACATGCTAAGTGTGCCCCATGACAGACCTTCTTAATAATAGTGAATAAACAGTAAATAATAATATGGAATACCTGTTTGTAATATAATAAAACATAATGTTACAGCTTTGTTTTATATAATAAATTATTACCTGATTTTTATCAATTTCACCATCTTGTAATTCTGCCTCACCCTGTTCTTGAAAAGTGATAATAATCAAGGCTACGAATATGTTAACAAAGAAGAATGGAAACACTACAAAATATACTATATAAAAGATGGACATTTCAATGCGGAAATTCTGTATTGGACCCATATCTTCATAGGTTGCTGCCATTGAATTCTGTAATACTCTGCAAGTAAGAAGAAGGATATTTAAATAATAATCCAAGGATATGCTAAAATAAACAGCGTTTTTTAATCCTGAAATAATTCCCCATCATAAATTGGTTTTTAAACTTACTGCGGCCATCCCTCTCCTGTTTGCACAGCAAATAATGTAAGCATTGCTGCCGCTACATTGTCATAATGAAAGCACCTTGGTTTCCACTCTCTTCTTTCAGCCCTAGGTAATTCACTTCCGTCTTCAAATACAAAATAATAGCCTCTGAAAAAGTGGAATTAAAATTTGTTGAATACACTACTGATATGGCATAACCCCACATTTTCATATATCTGTATATGTGCTCCATTCAATATTTTCTATCCTATATTTCCTATCAAAATATGTAATAAAAAAACACTTACTTGCATTCTGCTTTGGTGAACTTGCTTTCATCGTTGCAGAAGAAAAACTTTCCATTGAAAAGTTGGACGGCGATGACAGCGAAAATGAACTGGAAGAGTATATATACAATGAGGATGTTGATCACGTTTTTCAGGGAATTTACAACACAGTCGAATACTGCTTTCAGTTTTGGTACTCTTTTAATTGTCTTGAGAGGTCGCAAAACCCTGAGCACTCGAAGAGATTTGATCGTGGACAGATTCTGACCAGCAGAACTACCACTGCAAGCAGAACAAAAGTCAGTGAAATAAACACTTTAAAATGCTTAAGTGAGACTGAAAATAGTTCTATTCATCTTTCAGTAGTGATGTGCAAAACTAATTTTTCTTCAGCTGGACTAATTAATTAGTGAAAATATACTAAAATTGTAATGATCGTTTAAGGTTATGCAAACCTGATTTCAAATCCTAGAGAAACTGCAGCACATATTACTACTACTGCATCCATTATATTCCAAAACTCACGCAGATAAGACCCTGAGTGTAAAATTACTCCCAAATCTAAAATCTGAAAATGAAACATACATGTATATTTACTTTTATTAAAATTTAATTACCTTTAATAAAGCACATCGGCAAGGGCGCATAAATTGCGGTGCCGCATTCTGTCTGAAATACTGTCTGAAAGGTATTCAGAAAATGTACCTTTAATAACATTTCTATAGTGAAGACTCCAGTGAAGGCATAATCAAAGTAGTTAAGAATTTTATTTCTAGTGGAATTTTCCACAACTGGATCTTCGGCTGCGAGCGCTATGCTACTCAAACTAATTACTATCATAATGAAAAAATCAAAATACCGCAAATTCACAACCCAGTGAGCCGCGCGACGAATCCTGCACAAACAATTAAAAGTGTTTAAAAACATCAGAGGTATATTATATAAACCTAATTGATTTGTACATTGTACTTACGGGTTTGTGGATTTTAAGATAAACATAGATGAATATGGCAGCATTGGTTTGGGCCCAATTATTTCTTCTTCAACATCAGCTTTCTTTTCTTCTTCTTCCTTTTTATTGGCCTTCATCTTTGCACTGACAGGGGCAATTAAAAAAGTATTGAAATGCGTTTATTTCAAGTTTACAACTGGATTTGACAATTTAGAGGATTCCACTTACAATTGCGCAGACGGAGAAGGAGGACAGATTTCCACTTTTGGAGGACTTCCGTCACCTCCTTGTAAAGCTTCCATTTCTTTTTCGAGTTCCATCTGTTGTTTCTGATGCATAAAACAGTAATTTTAATTTAAATATTTACATAAAATTCGGTGAAATTATATCAGGGGACAAGATATGTTATAAAGACAGTTTAAATCAGAGAGCATTTTAAATTAGTATTAATATTTAGGCCATAAAATATCAAATGACTAAGTTACATTCAACACGGTTTGACTTAAATTAAGATAGGCCGTTCTTAACCAGTAACTAAAGTAATTACGGCCGATATCATTAGCCCGTCCCCATAGTGACTTGAATAAAAGTGCCATGTTATTGGCAATTCTACCTCCTTGTCTTCTTCCTCTTGTTCCTCTTCAGCAGCAGTCAGTTCTTGAGCATTGGCAAGGTTATCGACAGCAATAGCCAAGAACACATTGAGCAGTGTATAGTTACCGAATAGGACAAGCACTATGAAATACAGGGCATAGATCATGCCCCCTTCTTTGTGTCCGCCCTGTGACCGAATGCCGTAGTACATTACTTCATTCCAGTCCTCCCCAGTCAATATCTGTTGGTGAAAACAATGTTTCAATAAGTAATATATATTTTAAGAATGAGGCAGTATACAATAACTGTGAAGTATAAATAAAATTAATAAATAAGAGTTGTATAATTAAACTTAAGACATTAAGAAAATGACTGAAAAATTATTAGTTGTTGTAATAAATACAATTTAGTGAATTAGTGATTTAGTCAGTGAGTGCTTAACAATACTTACTTGGAAGACTGTGAGTAGGGCTATTGGGAAGGTGTTGAAATTGGTTGGGGGCGTTCCATCTGGGAAGTTGAACTGACCTCCAAAAAGCTGCATCCCAAGCAGCGCGAATATTAAGATGAATAAAAAGAGGAGGAATAACAGGGATATGATGGAACGCATGGAGTTTAATAGGGATATCACAAGATTACGTAGTGATGACCAATACCTAGAAAAAGGAAAACGGACATTATAAAATTATTGAATAAATGATTACTTAATTTTGACAACATTGAAGAAAATATCATTATAAACATTTCAGTTTTTCGTACAATAAACAGTGTCTTATAATAAATTGTTTAACTATGACATAATTTAGACATTATTATTGGCAGTGATTATTTCTAGTCAATATATTATTGCATTATTATGGCCAGTAATATCACCATCAGTATCATCAAACCATACTTGAACTGTGTTAATCCAATAATATTATTTGATATTAAAAATATGCAACAATATAAAATGCAATATTTAATTTACAATTGAATACTGTCATATTTCTTTTTGACTAAACATATAATCACTTCATTAAACTTCTATTAAGATTATGAGATGACACATTTAAGATTTTTCCAATATTTGAAGAGACAATGGGGACTATCTTACTAACATAGGTACATTACAGCAAGGAGCAAGTATGAGAAATTCATTGTAACAATTAGTAGTATCCTACAAATCTTAGTATTTGTTCACACTCTTGTGATAATGAAATATAAGAAAGGAAATAAGAATGAGGAATTTAATGTTATGTATGATTTCAACTATATTAGTTTATATTTTTGTACCACCCCATCCTGAAGCTACTTTAGTTATTGATTAGTTGGTAAATAGCAGCTTAGAAACTATAGTAAAATATAACTTAATTTAAGGGCATTTCTTCATCCTTTCCCGGTAGATCTTCCACTGAACACTGGTTTGAAAATAGGCACACTCACTTAGCGACACAATCACTTACTTTGTAACTTTAAATATCCTTAGTAGACGAAGGGCCCTGAGAACGGAGAGCCCGAATGAACCCGATTTTAAAGCGGACCACACAACTTCAAAAATTGATCCACTGATCACAACACAATCAAAGCGATTGAAGGCAGATTCAAAATAAATTCTAGGTCCAAGAGCGTACATTTTGATGAACATCTCCATCATGAACAACCCAAGAAACACAAATTCTGCATAATCTGTAAATTAAGAGTGAATTAGAATAAACAAAGAACAAACATGAGTAGAGCTCTAGTATATGACATGAATCTCTAGATATGTACTAAGCTGGAATAAAAGTAGAATTAATAAATCAAATACCAACTACAATAGATGATTTATGAACACATGTAAGTGATTAAATAAGTCAAGAAATCTTACAGAGAAATTGTGTTAAGTATTTTGGTTGGCCATAATGTTCGACAGCAACACACACAGTATTGAAGAACACAAGCACTATGACAAACCAATAAAACCACTGGGCTTTCACTGTGTGTCGAATCCAGAACCTGAAATCAAGTACATCATTATTTTCAAATTACTAATAATAATAATAAATTAGTAATAGTATTAGTAATATTTAATTCTTTTCATTACTATTTATTAAGTGTTAATAATTTAAATTATTTGGTAAATCAATAGTTTACCAATAGTATTTGGTAATCAATAGTTTGTGGTTGTACTAAAATTTGGTGTGCCACTGAAGAGTTGAACACCACTTTTTTTATTTCTATGGAGTTCTACTTTTATTTGTAATAACTGAAACTTGTTTGTTTATGAACACTCAACAACTGAGTAATTGAATTAGTTATTAAATGAATTAGTTCATTTTTGAAATATCAACACATTAACATGCACACATAGATGGAACTTCCACTTGATAATAAATATTTAGTTTTACCTAAATCGTTTTTCTGCTCTCCAAAATTGTAGGCACGCCCCTTTGTTTTTTACTTTAGACTTTAAGTAGGAAGCTCGAGAAAATCCTGAGAAAAATAAGTGAAAATTAATATGATAAACTGAATCAATTACATGCTTTTTAAACGTGCTTTGAAACATTAGTTTAAATAGTGAATAATTATTTCCTCATTTTTCAAAGTTAACTTGAATAGATTTTAAAATATGAATGACATAATTATTTAGAAAATTTATGTTTAATTAATTTCTTATAATTTATTTTTTCTAGCATTCGTATTTTCAACTTTTCAAATGGTTGGGAATAAAAAATATTGTAAACAAAAACAAAAATAGATATCCATAAAAAAATATAAGTATCACTATTTACATTAGAATTCTAGCTCTATTTACAAATTAAATACTCACTATACTATCTGATTGACAAGTGTCTAGCTCAGAAATATCAAGCATACACTTAATAATTAATTAATTTGTAAATAAATTAATAATGACTATTTAGACAATTCTTTTATTTGGAAACTTGAACTTAAGTTTTTTTGGGGAAATGAGATAAAGAAAATAAAAAATCAACAAGTGAATCATCATTCTGATAGGTTTTGGTACTCGGGAAGATAATCCGAAAAATTGTTAGGTTATAATATTAATTAGTTAAATTGATCATCATGCAAAAAATAATCATTTAGCTTCAGATTCAAAAAAAGAGGTCCTGCAATTGTGCACATGTATCAAACAATCCTACAATAATGTCTTAAGCAATTTGTTGTTACTCACTAATGTACTATTGTTAGCAATTAACCATCAATTTTGTTTGTATATATATACATATACAAAAGATATTTGTAATTTCTTAGTAATATAATAATGTTGAGAATAATGGTAAATGTTTTTGCTTAATTTAGTTTTCAGCTGCAACTGTATGAACCCCTAAGTAAGATAAAAATTAAAAATACTGTTTCACGTACATGTATATTTTCATATATGGATGTTAATGTAAAATAAAAATAATTATAAGACAGTCTCCTTAGTTCTTCTTAATGATTAATTGAATAATTTTATTATACTTTGTTACATTGATGTTTTACTACAGTTTGAAATTGATAGTTCTATTCATTTGAATAGTAGATCCAACATTTAATTTAATGAGATCATTGTATGCTATCCATTAAACAAAATCAGAATAAATACAAATTAATTAATTATTTCAACATAATTGGCACTAATCTACTTCAGGGAGGAAATATTTTGTTGCTTGAATATTTATATGAAACATATGAGATATATAATGAGTAATGAAGAATATATTACCATATCTAAAACTGGATGGATCTAAATTAACTACAGTATTAACTACTGTACTCCCAATTTAAATTACCATCTGAAGCTACGGACAAAATCTATACTATTTATCTATTGGTTAACGTGTTTAAAATATAGTTTGATTACATAATTTTCATGCCACTTTACAAAATTGGAAAATATGGGTCTTATTATGCATTAGCTTTCTAAGGTCATCAATCCGGTAATGAACTAATATCACCAAAAAAATTTATTAATATTTCTAACTACGTTACTAAATGAAACAAATTTCACTTGAACTACTTTCAGCACCAATTAGTACTCATACCTTTTTTGTCTTTCTTAACAGGCACTGAAACAAAATTGTTTATGTATACATATCCTATGAACTTTTTTGTGTCAATTATTTATAGAACTTCCCGTCAATTATATATGTATGTATATATGTGTATATATGCATATACATATATAAACATTCTGATTGAGTCAATACATTTGAAGCAAGATAATAAAATATATAACTCATTAAGTGTGTGCATTAAAGGAATAATGCATTTTAAATTTTAAAAACTGAATGGAACAAGTTAACCACTTGCTTCATATTATAATTTTTGTGCAAACTTTCAAATGTATATTGTTTTAGGTTTTACCACAACCAACATATTATTTTTTTAAGATGAAGTACCAAAATGTGGCATTTCATATTCTCATTGTGTATACTCTAATATAATAGGAACATATTTAAATTTCTGATTACTTAAATAAATATTAAATTTAATAAGCAGTGTTATGTGTTTAGTGGTAAATATCCCAAAGACGTTCATAAAATAATTTGTAAATGTAATATAATTTATGTAATGATTTAAAAGAAAATTCATATTACATACCATCTTCTCCTTCCTCTTCCCCTTCCTCTTCTTCTGTGTCCGTGCTTTTGCTTTTCCCTAAATTTTTCAATTTTTTTCTTTTAGCTGCTGCTCTTCTCCTTGCTATAATTTTGATGCAATAAGGAATGTCAAAAATTATTAATTTGTCGAGTTTAATAGTTGTTTATGATGAGGCCAAGATCAACTTGGTTAAAACTTTAATTAATATTCTATTAGTCTTTGGATATTATGGAATTAAATGAAGGAAGTTTAATTAAACATAAATGTTAATGACAATATCATTTAAGCTTAAAAGTTCCAGAAATATATCTCATGTAATTGTGATAATAAAACAAAAACTCTTGAAAATATCATATTTTTTACATTAAACAATTATATTCATAATGTCAACCAATATCTATTAATAATTAATTTTATATTAAATATAGAAACTCCTGGAACTTTCTGAGTGGTGTTGAAATATTATTTATAGAAAGGATTTCTTATAATATGTGATTAATTTAATATGAGATGTTAATTTAATAAGAATTATTAAATAAAATATTATTTTATTATATAATAATAATTTATTTTCAATAATTTAAATGATCTTATGATGTGTGAAATAGGTGTACATTCATTACTTGTGTGATTCTCTCTCTACATTTTTGCTTTATCTTATACTGACTTGTTTTGGCATTTCAGACTAATATATCTTATGGTATGAGGTATAGCAATATTTTGAATACTATCAAAATGTTATTGCACTATTACAATAAGAAAGAATCACATGAGTGATAATGTTCTGAACACTCATACTTCCCCATAAATATCCAAATAAATGTTAAATGTGTTAAATAACAAAATAAATATTAATTTTACCTTCCATTATGTGCATCTTTTCTTCTTCAGTAGTTCTTTCCTCAGCCAAAATGACTTCCTCTGTAAAGTACAAATTGAATTAAAATTATTTAATACTTTAATATTACCATATAGTTTATAGTACCTAGTGCATTTACAATAACAATGTGCATAAATAATCTGTATTTTAATACAACAAAATAAAGCAGGGTGTATACCATTTAGCAGAATACTTCAAACAAAGAAGCATTAATAGCATCTATTACAACAAATTAAAAATACCTGCTTTACATATCCACTCTACATATCCATTCAACTCCCTTTCTAGTTGATGTTGTCTCCTCAGTTTGAGGAAAGTCTGTCTGTTTTCTACTTTTTCTCTCTCCTTTGCAAATTCACTATTGGAAAAAAGAAAGCAAAGTATGTGGAAATTCTACCTTATTGAAAATGAAACAATTTGCATTAAAATCACTTTTTATTGTATTGTTAATGCAGTTTTCCCCTCTCTGATATAGCTGTAATTCTAATTTACTGGTACAGGGGTTTAAACCTCACTCAAATTCAACTACAAAACTGTATCAAGACTACTTGTGTGTCAATCTTCAGAGCTTACTTCAATTTAAAGCATCAAACAGAGTATGTACCAAACTTTCTGCATACAGTATTAACACCGTTAAAACAGGGATGTGAATTCTAAAAATACACTATGGTTAACTGGAACTACTGGGCATCTGATGGTTTAACCCGCACACAATGATACCTGCTCGACAGATCCAATTGAGATAAGAATTCATCATCGTAACAAATTGACGTTTAGTTCTTTGCTTGTAGAATGTAGCCCTTCTTTCAACACGCGTTCTCTCATTTGAAAATTCACTGCAATTAATAGCCTAATGAATTTAACGATTTAATTTAAAGATTTCCTTCTAGTTTCGATCTTTTGCCCACTTTCCTTATTCCCCCTTAATCACCAAACTAATACTATACTTATAACACTAGTTGTATCATCTGAAAGAGTTTTTCCACATTTGTAACTAACAAAACAATTATAATAGAATAAACGTAATGTGTTAAAATATTAAATATAATCTGAGTAATAGAAATTTTAAATTTGTTTAACTATTTACAATGATAAAAATGAACTTTTAAATCCTTACTTACCCACTAAGAACACCAAGAACTAAGTTGAGCATGAAGAATGAACCCAGTACAATAAGAGGGACAAAATAAAGCCAGTTAAATGCACTACCGATCGCATCATTCATCTGAAAGAACAATTTACAAAAACATATTATATCTAATAAATTATATGTTTTATTTATGCGTTATATTTATATTTCATGCCAGTACCATTAATAATTTACTAAAGTGCTGAACTTATTGTGATTGTATTTCTTGTTTGTAACAGCGTAATGACACAGCTGTTTGAAAGAAACTGAAAACAGGCTTAGGACCAAGTAGTGTAACAGAAAGAAAATCTTAATCTTACTTAATGCCTTATTACAAATGAATACTTTGAATTATTCTCGAGCTTTCAACTTACCCAATACAAGATGGCAGTCCAACCTTCCATAGTGATACACTGAAACACTGTTAGCATAGCGAACCCAATGTTATCGAAGGATGTTATCCCGTAATTCGGGCCGTCCCAATCGTCCCCGCACATAGATATATTCGCATCGCACACGTAGCTACCTGTTTACAAAAATAAAGGTTACATTTGTAAAATATAATATTCGGCAAAAATTTACTAAAGATAGATTTCAATTTTATATGAAGCTTTGTAAGAAATTTCAAGTTCAAAAAAATTACATGGGCTTAACACAACTGAGCTACAATTGTGTGGAAACAAATCGAAAATAATCCTGCGAAAATTACAATTTCGAGATAATAGATTGCTTCTAATTTCCAAAAAGTAAACTGAGTAATTCTTTAATCCTATTATTAGTCATTAAGCCTTCCTTCTATGTTTGTTTAAGTGACTATTTTTCTTAGAAGTTTAGTAAGGAAAATCAGTTTAAATACTGAAAGCGGAACACTAATCATTAAAAATCCCTTATAAAACCAATACAAATAGTGAAGCGCCAATTTAGGGAACTTCGTTTTGTCTAAAGCTCAAAAGTAATTTACTTTACATTCCACAAAACAAAGCATACTTCTTATCATTGCAAAAGAACCTCTGTAAGGATTGAACAACTTCATCTGGATTTCAACAATCTATCAGTAAATCATCAGCCTGGAAAGTACTTCATTCAGTGACTCTCGAGTGACCCAAATTTTGAACATATCACGCTTACATAAAGGCTCAAACACTCAGTTAATTTTCTTTACAATAATCAAGACGAATATTGGATTATTGTTTACAAGTATAATTAGAGCAGGCAGTTGGCGTTTTTCCATGCCACAAATAGCTGTATAATTAACCGAAATTTCTGGAGGTAATTTTGTTTGTATCCGAATAAATAGTTTGTACCCCTGGGAGCCTCCGTCTTGTTGTCAGTGTTACAAGGTGTGGCGGCGTCCCCTTCGGGCACGATCTCCGTAAGGTCCTCGAGGCTGTAGCAGGTTTTGTGGAGAGCTCCCGAATAAAACTCCAGCCCGATTATAGCGAATATCACTATAGCGAACAGTACCAGCAGTCCGATCTGCAGTAGGGGGGCCATCGCCTTTATTATCGACTTCAAAACTACCTGCAGACCTGGACGGGGAAAAGAAAGATATAATCAGCCGAGGCGTATTAAGTTTTTTTTAAAGCCTTATTTATTTCTAATTAGCCTAACTCTTAATTAGTATGTTCTGATCCATTTTGCACGAAAGCACGTAAAAATCTGATATGTGAAATCATCGAGTTTGCGAAAGCTCAGCGAGAAGCGATCCTAGGAATTTTGAAATTAATTCTCAGTGTTCCTCAAGGGAATTAGAGATGAAACAATTAATTTAATAGTCTCTATATTAAATCTCTCAATAAAAGTTTACTATTATCCATTTATATAACATTTAATAATACAAATTGCAATTTATGTATTGTAATGTAGTAATTTTCTTTCTACTGAAATGCCACTTGGCTTTAATTGTGGACAGAACGGAAAAAAATATTCGAAACATCGTAATGAACCATTTGGTTACAAAATAACATGCTGCGACTCATTTTTTATCTTTTTCAATTCTCTAAATAAAAACTATATACTATCTTTTAAATTTATTTCATATTGCTGCATTATATAACTATTCTATTGGCACTTCTAATTTAGGATCTGCTTTCAAACTAAAGGGGTGGTATAGCTAAGACAGAATAATTTTTCAATGGATATTTGCAATCAAAAGCATCGGGGTTTTATATTTAAAAAAAAATAAAATACATTTACGAAATATAATAAGCAATCCAGACAAAAGTCAATACCATACGCAAACTGCAGTGAATTATCTAATGAAAAAAAGTATTTTTCTTTTATGAATGGGGGACAGTTAGTTCAGCTTTTTGAATAGTAAACAGGGCTTTAGCTTGATTTCAAAAATTGAAAATAAAAAAAATATATCGCCTATGTTTGAGGACTTCCGTTTTTTAAGTCTATTTTAGCTATAGCCACTCAAAAGTTCAAAAACTTACTTGGGATGCCAGATACCAGTTTGAGGGGCCTGAGAACTCGAATTGCCCTCAATGTGCGAAGATCCATATCTAAATCGTTTGTGGGGATAAGAGTGATAAACCTGTGGAACCAACACTGCTATCACTACTCAACAAACAACTAAACTACATGTCTACTCTAATTTTAAGCAACAAGGTAGAAAATCCATAATATTTCAATAATATCACATCCTACGACATGCATAATTTGTTTGTTTGTTTTTTTAATGTTAATATTGGCAGTTCAAAAAAAGAAACAAGTCGGTTTTGTTTGCGATAACTAAATAGATTCTGTCTTGTTGTTCACAGTTAGTTTGACGAACAAAGAATAATTATCGGGTTATTTTTTTAAGGCTTTGATCATTACGGGAAACATTAAATAAATTAAGGTTTGGGTTCATTTTGAGCGTAATTATATTGTTATTTTTAATAAAAATAAAATTTTGAATGTATCCGTTCAATGTATCCGTGATAATCGTTTCTGTCAATAAAGTGAGTTTTTCAAGTCGAGTTACATGCAGTTTTTTTTCAAAATAATTGTTTACAGTATTTCTCTTGCAAATTAACTCATTGTTTAGAGATTCCATTTTCAAATTTTCGAATTGTTGTTAGTCGATATTTTTTTTGCTCTAAATGTTCGTTTGTTGTTGGGTAAGTACAGAATTGTTTTTTATTTCATTTTTGGACCACTGGCATGCCTAAATAAATTAGACATTATTGCACCGTTTATCTATTCTAATTACACCCACACGCACACAAAAAAATCACACAGAGCAATATGACTTCTCAATTCTACAATATAAAAGGAATGACCACTCAGAGAATTGGCTAAACTGCAACTAAATAACTAACATGGAACCAATGCCACTTCAATTTTAATAAATAAAATAAAAAGGCACTAAGAGTATAATTAGGTATATAGAGAGAAATATATTCACAAACAATTAAATGAAAATAAAAACGAAACAGAACTCAGTATAACCACAAATGAAACAAGTTTAACAGGAAGAAGTAGAATAAACTGTCAGTATAATAAAATAATATAGAAAAATAAAAAATTAAAAAATCAAATTGTAACATTAAATCTTTATGGCTTTTTATACAGACATTACAATACTTGGACACTCGTTATTGTTTTCCTTCTTTTTTAAAATAAACTTTCAAGAGAATATGAAAAACTCGATAATTTTTAAATTCTCTCGTTTCCATATATATATACATATAGAGATATGTTTTCAGTGAACTACAAAAATAGGATAATAGTTTGAAATATTATTGGTACGAATGGATATCAATGGATATTCCCATTAGTTTTTTTGTAAAAATATTCAATTTATCAGTCGGCCATATTTTGATTTTTAAAATAAGAATTTTTAATAAAGGATAAAAGAAAAATAAATAAAATTAAACAAATATAACACAACAGAGTATATATATGCAAATTCGGAAATTCAAAAAGCCTAATGGGTCACCTGAAGAACACTGAGCACTACTACACTATCTATTTATATTTGGTGAGTTAACATAATAATTAAAGAACAAAAAACAAAAAGGAAACAAAGTGTTATAATTGACGAGAAAACAGAACAAAAAATAAACGAATATAAATCAATAAATAAACAATACTATGAGTCTAGTACACTATGAAAAAATATCGAGGATGGAGCTAACTATTTAAATTTGCGTAAAAAAACGAACGACGATTTGTTGTTATATAAAATTTGTTTTCTGACACTACTCCCAACTGGAAATGTTTTAGAGCCTGAAAAAACTAGATTTGATAAAAAAAGAATATGGGTCATTCCTGTGTCGGTCGTTTCGATTCTTACTTGGTATACGGGACACCAGTTTGAGTGGCCTCAAAACTCTGAAAGAGCGTAGCATCCTCAGGTCGACGTCCACGTTCGACTCTGCGAATATTGTCATTGACCTAAACATCGACACACTGGCTGCTAGCCTTCACACGGGTATCCACAGTGCGGGCATTCTCAACTAATCACAATTTTGGGATTTTCTTTTGTTCTTTTATTTTTGTTTTCGGAGTTTATAATTATTAATCAGCTTTGTCTTTATTACTTTCTCCGTATACTTAGTATGGAGAAAGTATATCTGTTTTTTTTTTTTTTTTATTGCCCTTCGTTCGTGTAGGTGTGCGGGATGTGTGTGTAATGCGCGCACGCGGAATTGAACGGTGAATTACATAGGACTATTTCTACTAAATAATAATAAGATACGGAGGTGTACAGATATAAACGGCACCGATATGTACGGCACGCTCTTCTTCTTACGAAGAAATCTCCATAGGACGATAGAAAAAAGACGAAGATGATTGAGAGGAAATTTATGTTCGCCTCTGGAACCGATTAGAACGCTCAAAATACCGAGAGGATATTCGAGTGTATTACGCCATCAGTACTGACGGGGTGCTTACTCATATACCAAGTCAATAATTAAACCTGAAGTACACTGGAAATGTAACATTTATTGGGGCATTGTGTGGGTTTGGATTATTTCCGATTTTTATTTTTATTCCCTATCGCTTCTTTGATTCTACAGATTTTATCGCCGAGATTCTCGTTCATATTTGTACACCCCACTAAGAAGAACAGCTCCGTACAGCATTCCCTTCCGACAAACTCCCACCTCGAGAGGTAAGTCATTTTTAAAGGAAGAAAAGAGACAGAAAAATCACAGCTGTGAAGATTGTCGAGGAATATCAATTGGGTAATAAATAAAAAAAAAAAACCAAAAGTTTTCCCAAAACATAAACCCAATTCCAGAGACCCTGCACGAAAATTATTGTTCACCGCGTACTAACAAAATGTGATTGAACGATGGACGGGGGCAAAAGGTACTAAAATCGAGTCGTTGTCTCGAATATTAAAACATTCGTCGACAAATCAAAAAATCAAAATTTGCCAGAATTTGGAGAAACAGCGCCTCGTTTGAGAACGCGTTGCGATGAGTTTGAAAATAAAACAATATTGGACTCAATCGAACCCCTTTTAGCTAGTGTGTCTCTGTTAGTTGTATGCAGTAAGTCTTTGGGTTTATATAACTGAAAAAATCTGTTTAAATGAAATAGAGGTCTTTCTTTTTTCTTTTTTTATTTTCGGTGAGTTGAGTAAAATTTAGTTTTGATACGAGATTTTTTAAAATATTTATTTGAAAATGCGTTTAACCGGAAGTTTTCGCAGTTTTCTCCAGTCGATTTCAACCGGTAGCGGCACTTAGAAAATTCTGAAAAATCAAAGAAAAAATATAACATCAAGAAACAACATTGTTCTTCTTGTCCAAAGCGTTTTGGCGATAAAATTCTGATCATGTTTTATTATAAAACAAAAACATCCATTATTGTGGTCGGGCAGGACCTCGGTTCTATCGGAAGTGGCAGTAGAACTTAGTAAAAAAGAAATAATAATGGTCAAATTAGGAATATCGGTTATGTACGAGAGCGTACACGGAGAAAGTACGTGGCGCCCTGGGTAAAGATATTTATTGATAAAATAAAACCATCGATTTATTTTTTAAAACTATTACAGGGGCATAGTTAAACATTGTTTTTTCTTTAATGAAATAATGCTCTGTCTGATTCCCGTTTAAACATTTTTCTTTTTCGTTTTTTAGTTAAGCCTGCCCATTTGACAACAAATTCTCACATATCTCAGAAGATAGAGACAGATTGAAGAAAAGAAGAGGTAAAAGGAAAGAAAGAAAGAAAGAATGGAAAAAATAATAATTCGATAAAAACTGTACGTACCCTGTAACTACTACAAAAAAATCCATGATGTTCCATATGTTTCTAAGGTATGAGCCGCGGTGAAGTACAAAACCTAACGCTAATATTTTCAGGGACGCTTCTACGCAGAAAATACCAAGGAAATAGGCCTCCGTTTGTTCCTGAAACAATGACAGTAGTTTGTACAATGAAATTGTACTGTGATCATTTAGCAAGTTGTAGGATCAAATTAGTGGCTTTAATTGGATAATTAAGCACTGCCATTAGAACGTTGTCATCATCCTTATTTATGTTGTGGATATATATATATATATGATCTTCTCTGTGGGTTGCTGGTGTTACCGTCTTGACAATAATGGTGTACTGATCCGTGAGTGCAGACAAAATTCGCAAGAATGATAGTTGTATTCCAAAACTTCTTTGATCACCA
This sequence comes from Lethocerus indicus, assembly GCA_019843655.1. Classification (NCBI taxonomy): domain Eukaryota; kingdom Metazoa; phylum Arthropoda; class Insecta; order Hemiptera; family Belostomatidae; genus Lethocerus; species Lethocerus indicus. The sequence continues at coordinate 8,493,394 of JACDQD010000103.1, read as the reverse complement.
ATTGATATTTTAAATTGTATTTAACTTATATTAATACTTTCATATGAATGAAATGTATTCTTCAGGTACGTTTAAATAAAGAAATGTTACAAAAAATCGAATATAATTAGATGCATTACCAGTTTTTTTGCCAGTGTGGTTTTGTCCCCTTCTGGCAGATGTTCTTCCAGCGCCAGAACCACACAGTTGGCAATGATGGTGAGTAAAACTGCGTATTCAAACGGAGTAATCTTCAGTTAAGGTCGACCACACCATTAATTATTAATAACTTATTGGCTAAAGAGAAATCAGTCATTCATACATGTATAAACATATACCGGGCATTAAAGGAGCGAGTAGAAAAAAGCAGATAGAACGACATGTTAATGAGTAATATGTTATTATTCTGTCATAAATTAGCAGCGAAATCAAATTTGATGACTTCTGAGTGGCAAAATATTTCACTGAAAAATTCATTCACAACGGGGCATGTATCTACCATCACTTTAAATCTCTACCTTCGACTGCTCACCGTCTTCAGTAGCAGCGTGAGCCACTTTGGTACGTTGGATGTTTGTGATCATCTACTGAAGATGGCGAGCAGCCGAAATCGGTCTAGCAAAAGACCACACCGGCGATAGGAGACAGAAGGACAGGATATCTAAAGCGACAGTACTTATATATATATAGACTTTCCAAATAGAAAAAAAAATTGAAACGCTAATGCCTCTCGTTATATAAAGTTTTCCATCGGGTTGACTCCACTGAGGGCCGAATGCAGATTTAATTTGCCGTCACCAGACGGATGTTTTCGCTATTGGCGACGCCATTGTGCACCACCAAAGGGGTCTAGACTGAGAGGCGCCCACGTCCCAGCCACGCATCCCCTCCTGGGATTTTACCACCCTCCACTACCGTCCACCAATCTCTTAAACCTTCTCGGGGATTGGGACATTAAACGACGCTTTGAAATTCAATGCCATCCCCCCCCCACCCCACCGAACGGACTTCATCGCTATTTCCAAGTGGATTGCGTCAGCCGAAGGGGGTCAGGAAAACCGCGACAAATATTCTCTCTAAACGCAGTAAAATAAAGTAAACGCGACAAAATAATGCCCAGATTAAAAAGAATGTAAGAAACGTTCGAATTTTGTTCGCATCTGAAATTTAGTTTAGTTGCTAACGCAGAAACAAAAATATAGACATATCGTAATAACGCGATAATGCAGGAAGCCTTTGTACGAAGTTTTACCAAGAATGGGATTCAAAAAATAATTTTTACGATAGAGGTGAATAAACTAACCAAGGGAGAACGAACGTGAAATATTTAATGAAAATTTAACAAATTTAAGTTAAAAAGAAAGGTCTTAATCAATCTCCGTTTCCTTATGGGTTTATGACCGGCAGAATAACACGGGAAGGGCGTTTCAATTTGAAGCCCGTAAAGTCGGGCATAAAGAAGACGGCGCAACGGATACCGGGCCCGCATAACGCAGACGGCCGACAGGCCTCTGCAGATAAGTATCGAGCGCCTTGCAAATTAAATACTGAATACAATTTAGCTCTCATTGTGGGGCGGGACGGCGCCGGGGATAGACTAGGCCCGCATAACCGTTCCGCGTTACCGAATTAGTATCAAGCGCCCCTTCCGAGTTAACATTGTGCATTTATCGGCCCGCATTACCTGTCCCTCTGTTACTAAACTAGAATACGTGTCTTGCGTTAATGAATTGTATAAGATAAACTATTAAATATTTCGTACGCCTCGACTATGACATGCTAATTACATTTATAATTTTCTCTGATTTTCTTTAATTATGTTTTTTAATTTTTGCTTAATTATTTGTTGAATCTTTTTGTAGTTGGACGATTTGTATTATTCTCCCTCTCCCAATTGTATTATTTCATGCAAAGGGTTAAGAGCATAAACGAGTAGACAGTTTTGGTTAGTTCAGTCGGCGGTCGAGCTTCGAGGACTAAATATCCTTTTGTTATTATTTATTGATTTAACCTTTCTTGAAACCTTTCATAACTTACATATCCTTGCTACGTGGGTCTGTGTAGAAATTTCTAAACAGGTTTTTTTCTACAAAATTCCGAAAATCGATTAAATATAAATCTGGTCTAGGGTATAGATGTTGTGTAATTAAAGGATATGGCCACTCTATGATGAAGCGGGTGTACCGGCGGACAGGGTTGTCCTCGCTGAGTATGAATAGCGAGGATGGGCCCTTTGGTGGGGGCCCCCCCGGGTGCGGGGGGTGCTGGTGATGGCCCATGCTCGTCGCCCTCAACTGGTAGTCACGACCTCCTCTCTCCTGCAGAGCCGCAGCCTCCTGCGCCGCCGCCAACCTGACAACAGATATTGAAACATAAATAAAACAAATATTCGAGTAGAAATACAAACAAATACAAAACTTAATGCAAATATAAGTCATAAGCAGAATTACCGATACCCGTCAAGGTATTAATGTATATACAGGACAAATGGTCCTACTGTAGATGGTTCTCCGAACTATTCAAACCAATACTTTACACGTTTTATGGTGTCTATAATTTCCAATTTATATTTATAAATTTGGGCATCGTTGTCGTCTAACAATATACAAGAGCAATATTGTTACGGACCTGCAGAAATTTAAACCGATTCTGATATTTGTAAATTTATGTTAGCCCAAATAGATCGGGCTCAATTCAATTCTCTTCAGAAAATTATGAATAATAATAATGATAATAAATTTTGTTATTAGGTATGGGGAGAGATAACGCGATAAAATTTCGTTGAAGACCATTATTTCCGCAGCTTGTGAATGTAATTATTTTAAATTCAAATCGAGAACACGTCCTCTCTTCTTTAATTTCGTACGGACGTACGCCGATAAAAACCGAACGGCGGGCATTTTAATCCGCATATTGTGCGGAGAACTGTGCAATCTACGAAAATACGAGAAAATAGCGTAGAGATCATTAAACGTAATAACGATGGAAGGATCGCGTTCGACCGCAGAACGGAGGGTTGATGCCCCGCCAGGGTTGTTGTGCCCATCGAAACCGAGCTAAGGTCAACCGCAAAAACCCAGCCATGAAAAAGGCACTTTGTTTTCAATAGTTTTCCCATTATTCAGTCTCAGTTACATCAGCAGTCCTTCTCAACATAGACGGTTTACAGTTTATTTCAAAATTAATGTTAAATACAATCCGTAGAGCAGTCTATGCAGCAATAATCAGGGATTGGGAAATGTTGTTCCAAATTATTTTTAATAGAACCAAATTATTTGGTTTAGTGTATAACGGTCTATTTTAAGTCAATTTTAACGAACGAAACGTTAGCATTTACCGTGATTGTCTTTTAAATCACACTTAAAATTGCTATCGAAATGTGTTCGTGGCGACATTTCTTGTCCTGAACTGCGATGAGGTTCCGAAAATCATGCGATGATGTTCCCTCAGCAATATACTTTTACCACAGAAATACCGCGTGATAATATTTACCGAATTCCAACATGTAATACAGCTATACAGTCTTTATGAAAAAGAAAAACACTATTGCCAATACCAATTGCGTACTTTAACATATTTCGATAAAGGAAAATTCAATGTTTCTTTTTTCCGATAAGGGCGGTAAATAATAGCGGCGTTGATCTTTATTTTCAATGTCGGGCCGCGTACTCAGCTGATGTTGGGACCGGTAAAAAAACGGAAAGAAAAAAAAATGAATCGCCACAATAAAGGGGTTATAAATCGAACTGAAAAGTGGATTTACGAGTGTAAGTTTTTCGCCCGGCGGTCTGGCCAATTTCCGTCCAGTTGATAAGAAACACGCGAACGGAGAAATCCGACCGTTCGACGAATTCCAACGCCCCGTTAGGGCGAACGCCCCAACTTGGGCCAGGGTCAAGACTTTTACACGCGGATTCGACGCATGAAATATATAATTTGTTTCATTTCAATATATCGAATACATTTAAACATTTCCCGAACCCAAAATGCCATGGCCAAGTCTTCGCCCAAGTCATCTTCTGGCGCTACCGCACCATTCCCTCACTCGTCTTGTTCGTAACGAAGTTACAAATACAAAGTTGCTTGGACTCCTCAACATAACAATTATATTATATTATAAACGGACAAATTAATAATTTACAACTGTAAATGTGTATATATCCTTGCGCTACAAACTATTCCATCGCTCCAATCCTTTAATTCGCTCATTTGTGTTGAGAGAAAGTGAGGTGGAATTGCAAATATATCTGATGTACTCACAAGTGGTCCATGTGTATCTTCGTTTTGGAAAATAACCGTTTTCATTTGTCCTTCTTTTACAGGAACAGCTTTAATTTAGCGACATTGCCGTCTAAGGACAAAAAGCCCTTCTCATGTAGGGCACAGGATACGTACGCAGAATTCACCTCTCTCTCTCTCCCTACTGTATTATATAAAATATAAAATAAAAAAGGAATAAATGAGCAGACTGTATTAGACAAAATTCTGGTTGGATTAGTCGAATTTCAGTCTTATTATCCTGCGAATAAACCTTTCTCCGAGACTTTCATAACTTGTATACTGTTAACATTTTAAATTGTATTTTGTTGTTCCTATACTATTGTTTATGGTGTATTCGGTTTCACTCCATGTGGTGACTCAACTCAAACACATTAATTTAATAATAATAAATAAATAATTGTAATTTCTGAACAAGGTACTTATAAGCGGTGGGTTAATGTGGGCAAGCTTGATGAAGGAGGGTGGTGGGGTGGGGCAAGGGGGGAAGGGAGCTCTCATTGATCGGGCCACCCTCGCAAATAGCTGACGCATTCTATTTTTAGTTTTGCACACGAGAGCAGTGTTTAATTTCTGCTCGCGGCTGCTCAGCCTCCCCCGAGCCCGTTGCACCCACAGACTACCCTCAACTTTCAAACCCCCAATTGAATTTATCCAGAAATGACTGCGCCTTTATTGAAAATTCTCCGCGAAAAAAATAATAAATGTTAAACTGGTACATTATTCGATTATTCGGAAAAACGTTTTCTTGTTATTACCAACCGCTTTGAATTGCCGGCTTTACTGAACTGTTGGGTGGGCATATATATGAAATATATATTATAACACCTTATTTGTGACGGTCCTATTTCTAATTATCAACTCTACTGTCGCTCCATCTTTCCAATACTAATAATGGGGGGGATAGGAGGATTTTAATTGGCAAGAATGACATTCGTTATGAGAGGTACAGCGACTGCAAATGGACACCAGAAGTATTTCAACTGGAAATTACAATTTATCGACCGCATTAACTCAGTGAGTCATCCCATGCAATAATCTTCTTTCGCTAGTTTAAATGAGTTTTCTGTTTTTTTGTTCTACAATGGAACATTTATATTTCTTCAGATAAAATCACAGAACGCTTACATAAATTTATCTAAGGTGGCAGTTAGCGATATGTTCGAATTTATTACAGGTATATAATAGGCACAGAATAAATTAAAATGCCGTTAAATTTTTGATAAGCGATAGAGCAGAAAAATAATGGAGGCTGTAAAAACAATACAAACTTAAAATATTGTGTGTTACGGCTCCGCATTTTTACAGTGGATGGCTTCTCGCCGTAGTCAGGACCCCATAGTTTATGTTTATTGAAACACAGACTACCAAACTGAAATCAGTTTTTTATAATTGATTTAAATTTTGTAATTGAAGTAAAATTCAAAGCCAAACCTCTCCAAATCCTAAATTTAATAATCGATCATTCGTTTTGCAATTACAGTGTTTTTGCAATAGAAAAGAAAAGGAGTTTAATATGGGGTGGGCGTCGGCGGTGGGGTGCCGCCGCGACGGCCCTTTATGCAAATAATATGTCCCTGTCCCACTTAAAAACGGTTCTCTACGGTTTTTGTCCCTCTTCTCTCTCTCCCATCCCCCGCTTCCTCTTCTCTCTCTCTCTCTCTCGTCAGTTCCATAAATAAAGTTCAAGACATTGAGCTTTCGAGAGTCGGCCGACTTTCCATTTTGTTAATGAAGCCCCCCCTTCCACCCTCTCATCCTTTCTACCCTCCATCTACTGCTACCTCTCTTCGTCTCTCTCTCTCTTTCTCTCTCTCAGCCTTTACTTTCTTGTGCCATCAGCCAAATGGCCATTGGCGATACCTCCTGCGCCCTGGTGCTGGTGATGGGGGGGGAGAAGGTTTACTCGAAGCGGTGCTTTTATTCATTGTAGATTAAGGCGGATATCGTTCGTCCTTTCCGAGAGAGAGGGAGAGAGAGAGAGAGAGAGAGAGAGAGAGAGAGAGAGAGAGAGAGAGAGAGAGAGAGAGAGAGAGAGAGAGTGGACGATCGGGATGTGCTGTAGGGACGGCACTGTTATTCGGTGATTTAAAAGTTAAAAAAGGGCCCATCGACGCCGGTTAGCCTAACGCGACAGGAGAGAGCATAACAGCCCAATGTTCCGAAGGGAAGATTACGTATAAAACACAAATTAACCTCAGCGAGTCCAGGTCAAACATTTATAGCCTTATTGTGTGTTCAATATAAACGTACTGAAAGTATCTTTTCATTCCAGCGTATTTAAAACACAAACTAACGTTCGGCGACTTCATTCGATATAAGGATGACGGAAAATTAGGTGAACATTTAATATTGTTCATCACTCATGCGATCATCTTCTGATGATGCGATCATGATGGTAAAAAGAAACATTTTATATAAGTTATATTAGAAACTACAGTCCCCAAATTTCAATTCCGCCTTACAATTCATTTTCAAGGATTCATATAAATATACGAAATAATGATCGTTGGAACATTCTTTCAGTGAACCCATATATAGTAAATTTCGTGTTTCATTCAAATAAAAAATGATTGCTTCCCTGTTTCGTATGATTTGACTGATTATTTGAAATTGATTCGTTATAAAATTCTGTGATAAATATGATTTGTTTTTTATATAATTAGATTGAGAGAATTGGGCCTGTCTGCAACGTGTACGAGTATGTGGTTTCTCTGTAAGAACTCGAAATCGCAGTTATATATACGCAGCTTTCCAAGTTTTTTTTTCGTATCCGCGGTCACAGCGTATGAATTATCCTTTGATAAAATCCGAAAGGGAGCGATTGTGCCAAAATTTGGGCACGGTTAATGGCACGGATATCCGAGCGTAATGGTCTTAGCCTCGAGCCCGCCCTATTCCTTGAATCTTATTGATATTCCGGAGAACTGGAAATGGTCCAATTTGCTGAGGGGTGAACGGTCAATGGGCTCGCTTTTGCTCGTCGCTCGCTCGGAAATTTTCATTATTCGGACAAAACCGAGGGAAAATCATTTTCGATTTCCTCCCTTAATACATTCGCTAGATTTACACCGGTGTGATGATTAAAAAGTAACGAAAATCGATATGAGTTAAATTCTCCCCATTATTATTTAATAAAACTCGGCGAAATTCTTTATCTATTAGCGAAGTTAAAGGAATATTTCTAGTAGTACTAATTTAATTGGCCATTGGAGTTTTACTGCTTTGATTAGCCTGGGAAAACATACGAATTCCATCCCGTTTTAGTGATAAATGACCATCAATAGTTAAAGAGAACAATATATTTTTATTTTTAGATTATTTTTTATAATTCGACAGATAAATATGAGAGTAAAAAGAGGTACATTAATTGTATTTGGTACTTGGCTTAATTTTCGGTAAGGGACGAAAGCGTATTCAATCGAATACGATTCGGTAAGATGTGTAATACGGTAGGAGTCATGTAACATCTGTTCATATGTACTTTTAAATCTAGGGCGTTTTGATATTTCATCACGGCTAATTATGTCTGACTAAAAATGTCTGTAATACGGACATTATCGAAATGAAAGCCTGCCTTTCTTACTCTTAAGCCCTTGATCGTCATACTATTTTTTGGCGCACTATCTAGGTTGGCTAATGACTAAAGATGCCGGGCCTAGGGCTCTCTCTCTCTCACCCTCCCTCCCTCCCTCTCCCGTTCAGCCTCTCTCGCTCCCTCCCACTAATGGCGGAGGGTTCATTTGATTAGCCCTAGATAGGAAGATACATTAAGGTCGGAAGGAGCGTAGCGCTCGGCTGGGGCGGGCACGCTCGCGGCGGCAGAGGCGGCGCCTCCATTTAATTCGCCGATAGAATTCATTTCCGGTTTGCATTAAATATTTCCCAGAGCAACTTACAAGTTGGCCCTCCCCCTCGCCCTAATGAAGCCCGCCCTCCGCCCCTTATACTCCTTTGGCGGGTCTTATCTGAAAAGCGAAATTCGACCCATCCCCAACCGTGCAAAGAGAGTAAGCGTTTGGGAATTGTAGTATAGCAGGAAACAAGAGCAGAATGGTGTGGCTGATAATAAAATATTGCCAAGTAGTTCGGAACAAGTTGAGTTAATTGGAAATATATAGTTTGTGGGCCCGGAAGTGAAAACACTGATTATGTATACTTTGTTTAATCCGTTCAACAACTATAACAGTGCGGAGAAAGAAAAAATAGCTTGTAATAAAAAATTAACGAAATTTAAATGAGTATAATTGAATTCATAAAAATGAGCAGCAGTGCCCGATTCTTCGTTAGTCAAATGTTATTCAATTCAAAATGAAAGTAAGTTAACGCTTATTAGTTGAATATAAAATTCTCCCCGATTTAAAATGTAGTTTCCAATATTTTTTTAATATCCCTTACAAAAAAAGAAATGATTTCAAAATCTTCGAGGTAGAAAACCCCCACAGTGCGATATTTCAACCGTCGAGTGAAATCAAACTGGGCTCAAATTTATTTCAGCGTAAAAAATTGCGCATTCCACCATTCGATACCGCGGACAGTTCGACGGGCTAATGATATGTCGCCATTTCGGCCGGGAGGAATATCGAATTTCAGTGTGATCGGGCCAAATTGGTCATAAATTCTGAGCCCGACCTCCAAAAGCCCTCTCTGTATCCAATATCAGTGCATTGGCCCCGTCTTCCTCCGCCTCTTGATTTATTAACGCCGCGGTACCGGGAAGGGGGGTATTTACTATAGACGGCAGTTCGGTAAATCTTCGGATTGGGTCCGAAAAATTAAGAAAATGTTGGACGAACAGCGTCACGGTCTGCAGGTGAACGCAAACCGGGTATTTGGCCGTTTTGAATGATTGAATAAAAAGAGAGAAAATCACAAAAATCGAGGTATTCTAAGCCCTCGAAGACCCTTCGAAACCATTATTGATTATCAATGTATTAATAAAATGTTTTTCCTCGCAATTTCCACTCCCTAAATTGGCCCTTTGCTATCGCGGGCTGCGGTTTCTGCGTAGTACCGCTGTCGGTTAATTACTGTCTAAAATTGTAAAATGGGGATTTTTCAAAAATAAAAATCAAATATCGAAATTAAATTTGGGTTAAATTTATATATTAAATTTTTATTCATTCGGCAAACGGTATTTGTTCAACCATGAAATATTAAAATCACGTTCTTTTGGGGAGGTAAATTTTGGCAGCGGAAAGTTGGAGAGTACAGAAAATAAATAATCATCCAAACGGTAGGGTAAGGAAAAGATTAGATTTGATCGTTCTGGGATGGCGGTCTGTTAGTCGACGGTAGTAAGGAGGAGGAGTAGGGGTCTGGGACGGGGGTCACGTTTATAGTAATGGTGATGCCCATCAAGGCAGTTTGTGTCATAATCCAAATCAAAAGTTGGGGGGGAGGGTGCTGGCGGCGGTATACAATTGAATTTGGTGGGTCGCGTCGACGGCCGAGGGGCCGAAAGCCGGATTCGACCCCCGACATTTGCCGACACCCCTTCAGGTTCTCACTGCCCCAATTAGTTTTGACATTAATTACTCGACGCTGGCCACTCTTCGCCGGCAGCTCCTAACCCGGCCAAACAACTCACCACTCAACCCCTGTTTACTTTTAACAATGCTTAAATTAATCGGGTCGGGGCCTGCCCACGGGGCTTTCTTTCTCTGTTTTCGTGACTCCGAGGATAAAAGAAGACGCGTTAACGAGAAGAATTGTGATACGGAGAGTAACATAAATTCAAGATTTTAGTATTGCGGGCCGTTTGGCTTGCATAAACTGACCTCGTTCCTTTATCTCAGAAACGTTGAGAACAATTAGTTCATTAATTTTTTACTATATTAAGTAATTACACTGAACTCAACTATTATTCTAAAAAATGATTACTATAGCTGTAAGCAACCGAAACAATTAAATATATTTGTATTAATTTATCGCACAAAGTAACAATGCAGGCAGGAGACGTGTTTTCTCGTTTCATCCAAATGTCGATTAAATACATATATTTTTTCACACATTAATGACAACCTATATATATATATATATATATATTCCAGTCAGACCGACGTCTCGCCATCTTCAGTAGCGTTAGTAAATTAGTGAGCCACTTAAGCATGTTGATTGCCGCTACTATCATTACGCTGTTGCTATCACAGGTCTCTTAAGAGTCCGTACGTATTTCAAACGACGTGACCCACCACCGGTCTTTTACATGCAGTAACAACAGTTACGGATATATTAATCTTAATTTAAAATGTATTAAAGGTAAAAAACGACACGCTGAATAAATATCTTGGCTCCAAGTTCTCGGCAAACAGGGAGTGGCCTTTACGCGGTGTTTTATGTATTAACGCTTTTAAAGTATGTGACTGTAAGAAAGCCCCTTTCAGTGTGTAGAGAAAGGAAGAAGAGTGGGGCCGTGTAGCATGTCAGTGGGTTGTTCCTCAATGGCCGCCGGCCTAATCTGATCCGGCCATCGGTTCCTTGAACCTATTTACTTTCTCGGGGCCGGCTCAGCGTCCATCCCTCCCTCCCTCCCTCTCTCTCTCATTCCTCTCACCCTCTCTCCCTCCGCCCTGTTTACACTCCCCTTCTCTCCTTTCTACTTTATCGCCCCATCTCCTTGTACTATTCCAGTAACCGGAATCCCTCCCGCTATGACTTACTTTATCACCGCTACCCGTTTTAATTCATTCCGTGTTGACCGCTCCCGCCTCAATTGAATAGGCTCATTCATGTCCTCTTTTTTTGCGGTTTTTTATTCAATTTGATTTTTTGTTTATTCCCGACCGGGTTTCCTCGACAACAATTTTCCGACGTCAACTTCCGACTTCCTCCTTTCGTCGACTTCAACATTTCGATCGCAGAAAAAATCTGAAATGTATATCTTGTTCTTAGTGGTTTTTATACGTTATTTTGGGAGGAATTACTAAAATAAAAGTTTTCATAAAAACGAAATGAATGCCTGGATGAGATTGTCGCGGAAGGGTAATTGTAACTCTTACTACACTTGAATGTCTCAATCGAAGGTTTCTGATCGTTTAGCAGACAAAAATCATTAAAATTTATTGCGAATTATCGCTAATTTCCGGTAGGATGGGGTAATACTATCGTAAGGACCTCGGTTAGCAAGGTATACGTGACTGATTGCGCGATCCCACTAGAAATTAGTGATAATTATTGATAGTCCGTATGTTTTGAGCGATTAGGAGGAGGCTGATGGAATTCGAGATTATTAGAATAGTGTATTGTAGGGCTGAAAGGCGGCAGTTTAGGGGTGGGAGGGTAGTTTTGCGGAGGCTCGGTGCGTGAAGCGGCTCCCGTTTAATCATGGCGCTGGCCGCGGGCCCCCCTTAACGCAGCCCCGTCCTTTGTCCTTTGTGGAAGAGCCTCCGTTTCGCAAACGTCAACTGGAATTCCGCGGCGGTCGTCACAATTCGCCGGGAGAAAACAAAATCCTCGAGCCTCTGAAAATATACCGCCGCGTGGGGGTGAGGGAGAGAGAGAGAGAGAGAGAGAGAGGGAGTGTATCTAAAGCCTGCCCTTAAGGGGTGTGGTCGAGATGGGCCAGTATCCTTGAACGCCCCAACTTTTCATAATAGAAGCAATGTTATTTTCATTGTCGCTTTGACAGGAATAGGAAGGACGTGGGGACTTCGTCTTATTTGATAATTTCAATTTTATGTATCTACTATATATATTTCCTTTATAATAATCTATAAGAAACTCACTGAGAAAATACACTTTATCAAATTTTTAATGACTATGGAAAATCGACCGTTCTTTTCCCCCTTTTCTTAGCATTTCATGAGCTAAAGGATAGAACATGTTTCGGTGCACTTCGCTGACCGGGAGCATCCTCAAAATCCTTCATGGAGTGCATAAACTTTACGTCCATAAACGGTAAGTGCGGAATCCGCTCCAAAAATTACTCCAGAATCAGTAGTACCCTGTACTGTTATAAATTAGTAGGTTAATACTATCCCTTAGCTAGTAAATCAAATACGTTAGCTACCCTTCCAGAGATGTTTTTCATGCGTCATTGCAGTTAGTTACGGTCGGACGTGATTTGGAAGGGATGAAGGAAGGAGTGACAATCTGGAATTTTTAATCGAGAAAAAAAGCAGAAAGGCGCGAAGAGCGAAAATACGGTCATTAGCAGTTAACGAGACGGCCGTTATTATCGGCGATGACCGGCCCAGGTACCTCTCGAACCTTTTTCCCTCATCATTTGAGAGAAAACGGGGCAAGGGACAACCATTTTGTACAGGAGAGCCGCCTTTTTTCTATTTTACCGCCAGCTTCGTTCTGGCTAAAGTTTTCGCTTCTCGCCATCACCAGTAGCTTTTCGTCGTAACGCAGTCGGGTACCTGACAGTGTAAACCGACATTATTCCATTTACCCCCCAGAAATTCGTAGAAGTGATTATACGCGATTATACCTAAACCTTCTTGGACAACGAGTTAACAATTATTTTCTATTTCAGTCGGCTTATGCCAACATAATTAATTGCTCAGGAAATTTGAATCGAGATTCCACTCTAGAATTTATGAGAAAAGGACTCGGGAAAAATTAATCCACACCGGGTTATTTGGATGAAGTAATAAAAAGAATTCAAATTTCGGTGCCCGACTTCAATATCGAGGTTGTAGTCCTGGATTCAATTTAATAAACATTTCGAATGCCTGTCGGCTTTCTTGATTTATTCTGAATAAAGAGTTGTATATGATGAATGTTGTTTCCAACGCTGAGGACTATTTGAATATTCCAACTGAGTGGAGCGACGGGCTCAACTCAGCGTAGAGATAACGAGTTTGCATGTACTTCTGAATGGGTTACAGAAAAAGTTCATATTTAATTATCTTTAAGCTGTAATTTATTAATGGACACGGTTCGTACAGAGAACTCTACGAGATATGAGTCGGCGAATTTTCATTTCCGTTTAACTCTGCGAGTCATCGTCGAAGTGTTCTTGAAAATATCTTTTTCTTCGGTTTCGGTTGCGTGGCCCGGCCGGTGTGGCGGGGCGAGCGGGGGGGGGAGGAGTGTTAGGAATGACGTCACAGGGCGGCCATTTTGGGCCCGACGTGACGTCAGAGGGGACCGGTCGATAAAGGGAACGTGGGACACGCTCCCGGGGAGTGGAGGCCGGGACTAGTTTTACAATTTGGGGAGTGACTGTGGAGTGGGGATGGGAGAGGGAGCGGGAGCGGGAGCGGGAGCGGGCTGCGTGAGCGGGGGCGAGGGTTGTGTAGGGAGGGGACGAGGGCGCTAAAAAACAACACTCCAGGGATTTAAGAGAGCCGACCCGAGGCTATTTTTGGAACCCAGTCACCTAATCAAGTACCCGGAGGATCGTTTACAATATGGAAAGGGAAGATACTCCCGAATTATCTTTTAGGTTAATATGTTTTCGGGACCCATTACCGGTTAGAACTCATACTCCAGCGTGTTAACGTAGGATCATGTTTAGCATGTTTAGCTACTTCTAGAATTTATTACAGTAATAGTGAAAACATTATAAAAACACCTGGAGTAACCTAAAACCATCTAAAATCAGAAAAAATAAACGTTACCTGAGTATTTATTTATAGTTAACCCTTTGAATATCGAATAATGTTTTCGGTACATTTTTCAACTGCTAGAGACCAAGATACTCTTTTTATAGGTCAGTAAGTGCTTCCAGACTTGAGGGATGAGATTGTAAGTGTGGGGTGGAGAGGCAAAACGTTCTCAAGTATCAAATAACGTTCAAAATATGGTAAAATCTTATAATTGTTTGTATATTTCTTTGTTCTTAATAGGAAAATAAAAACGAGACGCATTCTGCTAAGTAACATAAAAATTACTGTCTCTAGCGGATAAAAAATGAATTTGAATTTAAACTGAACCGCGGAGCCTTCGCCTCCACTTTTCACGTTTTACGTTTTATATTTTAAAAATATATATAAATATCTATCATCGACAGAAGGATTTTAGGTTGGTGGGGGGGGGGCACCCTGGGTATATCTGGAACTCGTTACCGGAGCCATTATCGCAAGTAACTTTTAGGGTATGGAAAATCGATTTGCTTCTTCCCTGATTTGTATCTCTTGGGCGGTATGACCTCGGGTTGATGTCTTGTTTAGTTCGGGCCCTGGCAAGATTCAAGTATTGAAATTTTACGACAAAATAGAACCAAATAAGCACAGATGAAATGCCATAGCGGTCATTAAATCAGGTTGAACCCCAGGAAGTATAAAGATTCTGGAGCTAATTTAAAGAAAAATGATGAATTAAAAGATTTCGTTCTAGGAAAAGAGAGGAAGATTTGTGTTAATTCGGAATTTTATCGTTTACGAGGTCGTTCTGTTTTCTGTACTCGGTCAAATGTTTAATTCAATGAGAACAATAAAATCGATTAAAGTTATTGTTAGGTCTGTAATTAATTTTGCGCCGCGTTGAGGCTGGGAAATTGGTGTTTGTCATCCGAAAGCGTCCTCTCGTATCGAGATACCATCCGCTACCGGGAGATCGTACCTGAGAACGACGCCGACCCTGCCCGTTCCGGTGGCTACAATCCTCGCTAATTAACGATTGGAATTCAAGCCTAGTTGAAAAAGTGCGAAAGAATAAAGAGATATTTTCAGGACCGAAATAGAGATCTACCCTCAGGGGGAGCTAGTAGCACTTTGGCACTTTGTATCTTTTTTGGGCATCCTCACTGCACTGTCACTGTCACTTGTACTGTAGCCATCAAAATAAACCATCAAATGTTTAAAAAGGTCAAACGTTACAGTCGAAAAAATTAAGGAAAACAACAAATACTGGCTAAAATGGACTGCGGAGGTCCCGGTTTAACATCGTTACCAGACGAACGGCGCTGATGCACGCCACGCCAAACGGGCCAGTAGTGCGGGCTAGTATAACCCAGGCGCCGTATTACATTAAAACTCAATACGCATTATATACTGGTTATCCTGCGCCCCTGAGTGTGGTGCGGAAAAGTACTTAATTAATGTTGGTTGGCTGCTCTCGCACCGATTAACTAGCGCCCCTGAGTGTGGTGCGGAAATGTACTTAACTAAAGTTCGTTTGGTACACTTGCACCGATTAACTAGCGCCCCCCTGAGTGTGGTGCGGAAATGTACTTAACTAAAGTTCGTTGAGTGCACTTGCACCGATAAACTAGCGCCCCTGAGGGTGGTGCGGAAATGTACTTAACTAAAGTTCGTTGAGTACACTTGCACCGATTAACTAGCGCCCCTGAGTGTGGTGCGGAAATGTACTTAACTAAAGTTCGTTTGGTACACTTGCACCGATTAACTAGCGCCCCCCTGAGTGTGGTGCGGAAATGTACTTAACTAAAGTTCGTTGGTACACTTGCACCGATTAACTAGCGCCCCCTGAGTGTGGTGCGGAAATGTACTTAACTAAAGTTCGTTGAGTGCACTTGCACCGATAAACTAGCGCCCCTGAGGGTGGTGCGGAAATGTACTTAACTAAAGTTCGTTTGGTACACTTGCACCGATTAACTAGCGCCCCCTGAGTGTGGTGCGGAAATGTACTTAACTAAAGTTCGTTCCGTACACTTGCACCGATTAACTAGCGCCCGCTAAGGGTGGCGCGGAAATGTACTTAACTAAAGTTCGTTGGGTGCACTTGCACCGATTAACTAGATTACTAAAAATAAATGAACATTTTTCAATAAATTTTGGATCAACAGGAAAATTTTTATGGTCGTAAATTCACAATACCAGGTAGGTTACCTGTCATATATTTGGAAGTCAGAACCTAATAGTTGGGTGATCAAATATATATTTGACTCATAATCCAACTGAGACTTAAGCCGATTAACAAAATCCCTCCCAACCCAAATACGACAAACAACATCCCCCAAAAACAATAACAAGACAGGCATATATACCGACAACCACCACAGTACAAGTGACAGTGACAGTGCAATGAGGATGCCCAAAAAATCCTCCACAGTGCCAACACCGCAAAGTGACTAACACCGCTACTGATGACGGCGAGCAACCGAAACCGGTCTAGCAAAAGACCAAACCAGTGAAAGGAGACAGAAACACACGAAATCTATTGTCTTCCAGGAATTTTTTACTTCGAAAGGTAAAGTCAAATGATACTGGAGATAGTGGAAAGTCGAAACCGGTCTGTGACCGAATCAACTAATGGAAATAGAAGGTCAAGGGTAATTATTTAATTCAGCTTTTACAGCTTATAATTATCTAAAAAAACTACCAACTTTTCCCGCTGGTGTCCCTAAGGTCATTTACAGCATTGTACTGATGGAATCCGACTGAAGAGGACGCCGAAAGGCAAGTGGCGAGCCCAATGGGCGATTGGAAGAAGGGAGATCAGAAGTGATGGCATTTCCAGATGCTTTGCTCGAACCATTAAGCATTCATACTTCTTGTAATTCATTTCAAAAATCAAGTAATAAAAAAATAAGAAAAAATTGTCTTATACTAAATTAGGACGTCGTTTGCCGCGATCCTCGAAAGGAAAACATTTATATCAGAATTAGTCTGGTGTTGTGGTACTCTAGGCGACGGCTGATGACTGGCAATTTCACTGTTATGAGTCTTTCACGGTTCAATCCGTCGTTCTATTTATATTCGACCACTTCTACTCATATTTCGGCTCCGAGTTGATATCAGTACCAGATATTGGTCACCACGATAGCGTCCCAACCGAACATACTTCGAAGTATTGAACTAATTTGTTTGAACGCGTATTTTCCTCTATTTTTCATTCTCAGGAAAATGTATATGTACGAAGATTCACTTTAAATCAATTTAGATTTTAATTGATTAAAAATCCGGCCCACTGCTGGGTCTAGACACGGCGCTACTTTAACAATTGCAGTGCGTAATTATCTAACGAAATTACAGCTTATGAATAGAGACGGAATATTCTCTTTGGTGGGCCTCCAAAAAATTACATTTTTGGGTATGAAATTCCTAAATTTCGCGAACAAATACTTTCAACTGTGCATTTAAATTTCTAAATATTTCATTAAAATCAATTTATGACCGCTACATTAATAAAAACGGCTTACCGGTGTAATATTTTCCCGTTTAAATCTGTGAAGTAAATTCCGCATTTTCCCCCCGGAGTTGATGGTCGACCTGTTTCGCCCAATCGATACTTTCCGAGGATTATGTGGATATGAGTATTAAAAAACAATCGCGTGAGTCGGACGGCGGGCAACATTAGCGCTCGAATCCCGTTGTTTTTTTTCCCTTTTGTCCGCTAAATTATTGTTATCGAGTTTAAACGGTGCGGTTTTGATTGAAATAATCTTTTTTTTTTCAAATTGCGCCAATTCCGCAGCACACCAGATACAACAAAAATACGGGCCCAGTCCTTTTTTTTTTATTTTGCCGATAAAAGAAAATCAACAGTTTGCCGCTTCCGCAGTGTGTCCCTCTTATCTTCAACCCGCAGTCGAATGAATTCAGATGGCAAAATTGTAGATACTTCAAAAAAAAAGATATGGAAAATTTAATAAATGCATAAATTTTACTGTATTCATTTAAAATATCAATCGTAGTTTCCACGATTTGGACCTTCGTTTATCATATGCGAAATATGAAATTTTGTCTACAACCGTATCCCCCTATTTAAATGACCGGTCTAAATTTGGCTTAGTGTTGTAAAATATATGTTCACCTAAAACATATGTTCATAAACGCCTGTTTTCAGTCAAACGGATTAATACGTAATTTTTCTCTTCAATTATTACTTATATCCTTCCAAGACACTTTCGGCTACAACTATAATTTCTACATATTGGGAGAAAATCGCTCTTAATGTTTTCAGATTATAATGATATTATAATACTCTAAATTCAAATAATTATCGAACGAATGACGTCGGTGCTGTAATTTCATGTATAAGCAAACGTAAGTTAAATTAAATATTTTCTGAAGCAAGGGATAAAAGTCAGATGGCAAGCTATGACTAGTTTAAGAGTTAATGTTTTATCGTAATTTTTTGAATTTATCGGCAATTTATGCGCCAATTAAATACATTTAAATTATTCCTTCGGTAGGAAAGAATAATATGTTTGGCTGCGATAAAGGGTTGGTACAATTTAGCTACTCAGTGAGGTCGTTGTAGGGCTTCGCGTCGACTCGGTAAAGCTTCGCTCGGAGACGAAAAGTGCGTACCTTGCTTGAAAAAAGTAAACATTTAACGAGAACGCTGTTTTATCTAAACTGGACAGTATCTAAAACCGAAGACCTACAGTTCAATTCGGGTTATTTGCGGATATTGTCAATTGTACTTGTGATTTTTCTGTTCCACATTTAGAACGAGACGCACCTTATGATGGGGGGAAGCCGAAACCGGTGTAGCTTAAGGCTTGATAAGCGGTTGGATTCGGATAATCACAAGAATGAGCGCTATTATTGTTTTGAACTTCATTCTGAATAAATCAGTTATACCGTCAGTCTGTTAGTGCCTGGCCGATCAGGGTGTAGTGATGATGTTACATATGTACCACACACTGATGTAACAATAGGTTTATTAGTAAATAATGCCGAAACCGTTCTAGCTTTGTACGGACATAATAATACGGTATCAGTGGCGAATTCGTTTGGTCGATACTCACTGTTATCGGTAACGATTTTATGACTCATCCCTTATTTGACTTTCATTATGTGAATATCGACATTACCAAACGTCTGAATGTGATTTGCATTAATGTACGTCACGGCTTAGAACTGAGGTTCTAGTTTGTAATTAGTATTGTTTGTTCTCTACTCCTACGGTTGAGTACCGAACGGCTATAGTCAATGGTTCGGTCGGACTCCGTTGTCAGGGTGGTTCATCCCCCGTCCTCCTTCCGTTTCCCCCCCTCGCCTTTATTCACCTTTCAATTTCAGAGATAAGACAAAAAAATCGGACGAAACGAATAAAAGAAAAGTCTCGCTCTTTCATTTTAATCCCTGTTCCAGATCTAGGAAATAATTCGACTTATTTTAATGTATTTTTTGGGGTGCACACCATGGGTCCATCGACCCCTACTGCCCCAGAGACTAATGTCAGAATCGGTGATCCTACGACACACCAAACAGAAACAAAATCTCATATTTGATCATAAGCGGGACCGGTTTCTCGCAACTATCAATAGCATTTCTATATAATGACATTTCTGCTACCGAATAAGCGCACTACACTAATTAGTTCTACGATTAAAACGATCGTTATCGGTCTAGGCAAATAGGCCAACAGATGGAGACAATAGAAACAGTAATAAAATTGTCTTTATCATACTTGTGCTGACTTTTCTTCTTTCCATAACGATCTTTCGTTGAATAATGCTTTCGTGCACTCAGGAGCCGTCGGATAAAAATTCTTACTCATTTTCTTTCTAATTTGCTTTCCACTTTCCTTGTTTTGTCCTACTTCCTTACTTCTCATCAGTGGGCCCGAGCGGAGGTTAGGAAATTAAATCTCTATCTCTTCTATCCGTTTTCCATGCTTCTCCAATCTTCTTATCTCATTCTATTTTTATCCCATGATGAATATACGGGAGCTCCGGAGCCGTTAAAACGAATGAAATTATTTTATTCCCGCTTTTATTTATGGTTTCTTTTCCATTTTCCTTCTGTGTTTCAGTCTTCCACGTCTCTTTCATTTTCAGATTCTCCCATTATACTTTTTTCCGCTCTTTTCCATCTCGTCCTCTTTCTCCCGGTTTCACATGGCTTAGTGACCCGGTTCGAACCGCGCCGCCCTCCTCGCCCCCACACTGCCCCGTCGCGTTTTCTATACACTTCAAAATATACATAATGCGGAAATTTTTAGGCCCGTTCGTGTTTGGATACGGTCGCGACACACGCGGCCTCCCGCCCGTCACGCCAACCTCTCCCTCCTCCCTCCCTCCTCCCTCCATCGCCCCCGCCGGGTCGCCGAGGTCACTCACGTTCGAAGATCGATGCGGTAATTATTATTTCCCGCCGATTATTCCTTCCCGTACCTTTGAAACTATAAAACTCTTGACCCGTTT
Source organism: Lethocerus indicus (assembly GCA_019843655.1). Classification (NCBI taxonomy): domain Eukaryota; kingdom Metazoa; phylum Arthropoda; class Insecta; order Hemiptera; family Belostomatidae; genus Lethocerus; species Lethocerus indicus. The sequence continues at coordinate 8,473,122 of JACDQD010000103.1, read as the reverse complement.
CACATCCAATGAGTCCGATATTGATTTTTTAATTTTGTATTAAACGCGAGGGGAAAAACTGTTCCAATATACGGGATGGGCTCGATGCGGACACGATGACCGTCAATAGAATTCGGGTGAATCATATTGGGCCTACCCTAACATATCTCGTCATAAAAAAATATAAATTATTAGTTGATGCATTAGTTTATTGATAGTATATAAAATTTATTAAACTGGCATAATATTCAAATGGAACTAAACTATGACAAGTGCTTATACAATTCTACGTTTTAAGCTTAATGTGAGGCTATTGCCGTGATTATGAAAGTTTTAACGTTATCATCATAAAAAACGGAATAATCATCTTTAATTTGGTTCAATACCGTTCTCGAACCGGATTGGAGAAATATGTTCAAAACTGTTTTCCGATAGTGGAATGTATACGTCGAATACCGTATCCAGAAAATCGTTTCTCTAGGCAGAGTGAATTATGACAGATGACAAAATGTAGGGCCGAGATTTGTTGGTGGGGGAGAAAATCTGGCTCAGCGGGTCACCTACTTTCTCGATGTGGGGGTTCCTTCTTTTGGTACCATTTGCTTCTTCTTTTGTTACCGCTCGTCGATCATTGCAATAGGATTGAAAGATCAATAGATATTGCACAAATTCTTCCTCGGTGTACATAAATGTGAACTTATGATTCGATTATAAAACAATAGATTCCCATTTAACCTTTTTCAAGGCGTTCATTTGGGGCCCAATTATAGTTTGTATCTCACCACTCCTGCAATCACTAACGATACCATATTTCTAGCGGGATCTACACGACTAAACACGTTTAGTATACCTTTTTAGTAGAGAAGTAAATGTGCGTTCAGTTTCCAGATTTAACGCACGTTACGCCCTTTGCGTAACGGCCAGGGCAAAAATAAACAGTTGTCTAAACGGATTCTAGCGCCCGCATTTAACAGGATTATGTCATATTTCCCACCGCTTCTCGTGTTTCAATCCGTAGTCGTGGTTTTTCAAAAAAAGCTTGGAAAAGAAAACAAAAACTATTCCAGTTATGTAACATACGGAGTTTGGAATTATTGCTAACCGCCCTCTGAATCTGAACCTTTATAAGAATAGTTTAAAAAATGTGTTTATTATGGTTAACTTCAAACAAATTTCTTTTCAGGGATTGTAAGAAAGAGAATATTGGACGCGGGTAGGTTCAATTTGAGTGAGGTTTACAGAAATACAGATGGGATATTAATACCTGTTCGTGGTGCGACGCGCAGACATTAATATTGAGATTTCGTAATCGATATTTTGTATTATACACATAAGGTCGTGTTGACATTATAATCGCCTCTTACAGTAGGTCCCCACAAAGCCATCCAAGAGGACCAATTCGGTTTTATTACTGTCGTGTAATGATACACGTCAGTTTCATCACGTTAAAGACTACATTTTAAAAATATGTATATAGCAACAGAACAATTCTCAAAAGATTTTTTGTGTGTATTTCAATAACATACACTTTGTTCCATATTATCTTCTTGCAGATAAAATTGAAAATATAAGCAATCGGGCTTAGCTCAGTGGTTAGGGTCCAAATCCCGATGTCTTACCTAATTTATTTTGCCACAATGCTTGTGTGATTATGCATGACTTAACGATTTTTATTTTTGAATTACATAATTAGTCTTGGGACTAAATAGGCTTATTTATTTTTTCGTTATGTGTTGCTAAAACTGTATTACAAAATTAATTCTTCCAACGATTTAGAGACATTGCATAAAAGCGGTCAAGAGGCAGAGATTATAATAATTTCGTAAGAAAGGTTTACCCTGTCGCATCAGATATTGATTGTCTGTGGAAGCGAGGGTTTTAGGTTTATGTACAGACCTTACTATGTCCGTGAGACGTTCGCTCATCATTGTTTGGCCTTCCTGGGAGGAATCCCGAAATAGCGGAGGCGAGGTGAGAAAAAACAAACTGGAACAGCCGCCGGCCCGCTACTGATTTCTCGGTCGAAACGTTCGGCGAGGATTTCTGCCCTGGAGAAGGGCTTCGAAATTGGATTTGAGCCCAACCAGCTAATCGGGTTATTTAACTTTGATAAGGCTTCGAGTTGGCCGGGGGCCGGTTTTGATCAGAGTCAGACGCCTCTCTCGGGGAAGGTGGCGGCCTGGCGGTGCCCGCTTCCTGCACTGGAAGGGGGACATTCGTCTGACCGAGGTTGGTACACTACACCATATATGTATATATCCGGTAGATTTAACAGTGCTCTCGCGATAGAACGCAACAGAGTTATAGGCACTTTGTGGTTCAGATTTATGTAGCAGTAACACCAATAATGATAAGGGAATACAATTTTTGTGTTGGGCTTGAAAAATGCTCGATTATTTTCTCGAAATATTCCTGGTTGTATAATAAAACTTAAGAAAATACAATAATGGAAATATAAAGAATGTAGTATTATTTATTATTTGAATTTCATTACACCATAAAGTATTTAAATAGTCTGTCAAGGAACCGTCAAGCAATACTTAAGACTCATAAATATTTATCATTTACTACAAAATTAAAATCATTTATGAGCTTGTAGATTATCCTGGGCTTTACATCGGATTCTCGATTAAAAGAAAAATATACTATTTTTGACAATTTTCGGCGTTCAAATAAAATCTAGTTAATTACCCCTGAGATATTTAAATTCTTATAAAACATTTCATACAGTTGCAGTTTATATATATTAGATGGGAATAAAATTCATACAGTTAGTAGTGTTGATTAATTAATGCTGGAGAAACGCGTCCAGGGCGTTAAAAGTGTCATTTATTCCGTAATGCCGTTTTGAAAGACAGCATTTGTCTGGGACAAGCGGGAACATACTTTTCAAACCCAGCGGCGCGTAATAAGGCCGGGGCTAACCGGAAAGGATTTAAATAGAAAAAAGTAAATAACGGCGACGCGTAAATGGCAAAAGTATAAATAGCCTTCTTCAGACTTTAGAAATTCCAGTCACCGCATTAAGAAATATGCTTATGCTAATTTCAACACGGGACACTCGACTTCCGCGTCCTTAACCTTCGTCAATTGGCCCCTTAGAATAGTTAAACCGAAAGTTTTTGGCACAGTTGAAATTACGCACGCAAAAACAAATATATTTCATTGCATTACAATGTTCTGTAAAATGTATTTTAATGAGCACTTGCAGTTTTAAGGTGCAAACTTCACCTCAAATCCAAATTAAAGTATGAATGAAAAACTGAAAAAAATTAAAGTTCGCATGATTGGCTTTCATTCCATGTGGTAGATCTAAATTGTTGTTCGTCAGATGATCATTCGTGGAAAAAATAGAATAGACAGAAATGTCAATTTTCTTCATGTCTCTTCTCGTGTTTCACAGTCCACGTAATCGTTTCCGTGATTGTTTCATTGTCCTATCATTTAGTGGACGAATTAAAATTCTCGCTTTCATAATTCGGACCTGTCCCGGAAAATTAATCATGACAGTCGAACGACAAAAGTACGCCATCGGTCCTCATCGATTCGCAACAACGAATCAAGTTCGATGCGGAGAAAAATGTAGACTTCGAATTAAGCATCGTACTGAAGCATTCCGGAGTAAGTTCCTCATAAATATTTCCGAGCACCTGATCCGAAATAAATAGAGTCCAGCTGATATCTATAAAAAATTCACGTGGGGTGTAAAAGAAAACTGGATCCGTCGCGGAGATAAATCCCGTATTTCCCGGTTTGCGATTCGTTCGCAAATCGGGAAATCATGTGTTGTTCTGACGCCGGAAAACAGCTGGTTTTATCCTTTTTTTTCGATCGCGGTGAATTTCGGCCGAATACAATATCCGGGAAAATATACCAATTTCTTGTTCCGGATCTGAAGAAATATAATTCGTCGACGATTCTCACGGAAATCGCGTAGCAGATCGGTCGATACCGTGGCCGAACTTGTGTGTCCCCAAGTCCGCACTCGCAGGAGCCACGAGATAAGGGCGTTCGAAATACGGTAAACCCGTTTTGTTTATTAACAGTTAAATACTGTACTTGTTACGACGAGCACTTTAGTATTAAGTGGATGCCGTTGGCGAATACAGACCGAGTTTTTGTTTCGGTCGGAAAGTGTCTAGCAATCGCCCCTCGAATTGGATCCAACACATTATCGTTTGACAAAATCACAGTTAACGCCCCCACTGATAATCTAATAGGCGAGGTTATATATCGATATCTGTTTCATTCGATATCGTGACGTATCTATTTCAACATATTCTTTCCACATTCAGGACACACATACTCTCTCGCGACCAATCCAAGATTCACACATATCTCAATCACTCTTTCCGGACTCTCATGCCTCAAACTCGTGAAAAAACTCAACCTTTCCATACCCACAAAAAACGTCATGCTTCTATAAGCAAAATAATAATAAAAAAACGTTGCCTATAGCGTAATTCACGATATCGAATGAAACAGATATCGATATACAACCTTGCCTATTAGGTTATCAGTGGGGACCCTCTATTCTGCATTTTAACCAAATATATTAATATTAGTTATATTTCACAAAACCTAACCTAATCTAAGCATCTGTGTACCTAGACCGAGAATGAGGCCAATTATTTTTTATTGCTGGGGAATTAATGAAATTGAGGCTTGCCGGTGACATAAGTTAAGTACGCATTATTCCGTTCCGCGGCGAGACGTTTTTTATTTCTCACTTAACTCGGCGGTGAATGCAACCAGTTTATTCCAATTTCTTCCGTCGATCAATCGTATTAAACGATCGAACCAATTCGGCGATTAATCGCCGTACTGATTTTCAGAGAGCGGGCTAATCGGAATGGACTCTGGGAGAGGGGCCGACCGGAGGAGAGACTCGTCGTCGTCTGAGATAGGGGGGACATTCGAACCAACCCAGGATGGAGGAACAGGAGCGCAGGGTATCGGCCTACACACTGCCGGGACCATCCACCGCCGGTAACAGACAGCAAACCACTTATTGATCAATTTCGGTTTACAACTATGTCAGAAAATCAATATTGTCTGGTTAGCTTTACCTTATAATTGAAAATCACACTAAAACCCAATCATGAAACACTATAAACATAATTCCTAAATTATTAATGATATAGGTATTAATAGAAAGGGTGATTTAAACATTATTTTTGGTAAAAGATTCAATGGAACAGTAGAAACGGCCAATAGGCAGTGATTGTCACATCTACCGCTTAGGGCTGAATATCGTTAATAAAAGGTTATTACGAAAAAACATTCCAACACTTTTGTACTGGTCGCGATAAGTGCAAAAAGTGTGACGGTTGATATTTTTTGTAAGTAGAAACAATAAGATGATACAATTTCTTTTTTTCTCTCAAGTGGAGAGGAGGGCGATGGTTCCGGGACATCAATGCCAACGGTGCAAATATGAGCTCAGCCACACGCGTCACCACACCAGACGTACGTAAATTTATTTTTAAAATATTTATTGCATTATGTATTATTGATATGAAATTAAATTTAATATTCTGTAATCGAATTATTTTATATATATTATGGCGAAATACTTCTTAGTAAATTGGTTAAACTAGTGAACGACCTAATTCTGGTACTGAAGTTAATGATTGTAATATCGTTTATCCAGATATTTTGTTTTCTTGTCGCCGTAAATTTCAAGAAAATACGATCTACATGGATTTTATATTTTTTAATTGAAATAAAATTAATTTTAGTTTAATCCCCCCATTAGTCTTCTGCAAAAATATAAAAAGCCATTCTAAATTAGGAATTTGTTTGCAGATTCCTATCAGATGCAAATGGACCGCTATGCAAAGGACATGGCAAAATTGTCGACCAACTGGCAGGGTATGCAATAGCTTTATATTTAAAATGCATATTTAAATATAATTAGTATTGTAGAAGGAGAAAATCTCTTATTGTAAAAAGTTCCTTGTTGCGAAAATGTAAATATTCATGATGGTATTAGCCTAGAGCTCTAACTATAAAGGAAAAAGCAATGAATTCTCCAATAATTTTTCTAGTTATAACCAAATGTTCGGCGGAGTCAGTGAAAAGTTATAAATTCGCAGACATTTTATTTCTCATAAGACGTGACTAATATTCTTATTGTAATAGATATTTTAATTGTCTGTTATAATTGACAAATGAGTGCTATTGGGTCAAATATTTTATAATTTTCGATTTATAATCCGCTCTACAAACTTTATTTCTTTAACTAATCGATTGTATCCATCCTTTTGTAGATTACCATCTTCACCACATCCATCGAGGTCGACTCGGGACTCCAAGGCGGAAGAAGGTAATGTGAATATTGAATACAAGGTTTACTGTATTTTAAAGTAAGATTTTTTGCTAGAACTACAAAAGTACTTGACACATTATTGGTAATACTCTTAGTGTGCAATAACGAAACCCAGTGATTTTCCTATAAGACTGAGGATTGAAAACCTTTTTGGAAAACATTGGTAAAAAAGCCCCAATAGTCCCTTTCTTGAAATGTAAATTATGACTTATGAAATAATCCTGCATAGATTCGAGGGAAATAGGGCAATCAAGAGTTACTATACTTAAAAAAATTAATTTATCAACGTTTAAAGATTCGTTTATTTCTAGAGAAGAAAGTATAAATATTTATGCTGCGTAAAGATTGAAGAATCTTCGGAAGAATCAGAAGAGGGTAATTAATTTTTTAAAATTTATTATGTATAATTTAACTCACGGGGCATAACATAAATGTATATTATTTTGGAATATTGTCTTAACAACTCGCACGGTATTTTTTACAAACAGAACAGCACAGTAATACAAAATTGTGCTATTTTATTTCCAGCCATGATCTTTGCCCTTTGATAATTAATTACCATTAAACCGCCGTGTTAAGTTAAACACGTTTCGGCATTGTTAGTAGCAATTGTTCAATTGCGTTGGCACTATGTTTAGGCACTATGCATAGGTTTCGTGAAAAATAATATCGTTGACTTATAAACTCAAAAGTATTTCCTTTTATGTCTGTTCAAAAAATTGGAAGGAATTTGTCGTATGCTAGGAGTTTGTAGGCCCGAACCAATTTGCCCGTCCTATAACAGTGTTTTTTGTATCTGTTACACCCCGTTAAGAAGAAGTAGTTCCTGCGGTCAGAACCGAAGAGTGGTCAAGATTCGATTACGAATACTGTCCGGCCCGGGACGGTTGGCGCTACTGGGAGACCGAACCTGCTGAGGACCTCGAGGCGGTCAAGAGGGACATGATGGAGGCCATGGAGGAGCGCTGGAGAAAGGTGCCCGGCATTAGGAAACCTTACGGGCCCAAATTGCCCTGAAAATTTCAAAATCGGAGGGACAACGCGTCCCCCTCCAGAAGAAGAACCCGAAGCCCTCAGAGCTATATATCTGGGATATATCCGTGTTGTGAAATCGGTCTCATCACAGGCCGTTTTTGGAATCGATAAAATGGGCTCCTTAATGTACAGAACGGATGAGAAGTATGCGTTGAACTGTGGTAAACTCATATCGGTGGACAGACACGTTCAGTCCCACGGTGATTCACTGTTCTCAGACAACGGACGTGAGCTTCGACGAGAATTTCACAGCGCACTCTGATTCGTGGGCGGAAAACCCGATCGAATGGCAGGAATCGAAAGCTGTAAGCAGTTTTCAAAATATTGAAGAAAAATCCGGGACGTGTACGCGAATCCGCCAGCAAAAGAAAATCGGTTTATTTTCCGAACGTTCAGAAGGGAAACTCCATTTGAAGCGCCAGCTGTACGCATCTCACAATTTCTCCAATTGCAAACGCTAAATAACGAGCGGCCTAAGTTTAGTAAGAAGTGGCAAACATTTTAAGGCAAATAGCGAAAATAAACCTGTACTTTTATCCGTGTTCTCTGTCTTGGTGTTCTTCTGGAACCCGCCGGTGTTGGCCTCGAATCACTTAAGAACTGTAATATTATTGTGAATGATGTCCCTATTTTGTTGACGAAATAAATTCTGATCAATCCTACGAATTTAGAGTTTTAAGTAAGATAACAGATTCTTAAGCAAAATTTCAATCAATATCATGTATTATCATAATCTATAGAGAAAAATTAATACCTAAGCGCCGAACCTGGATTGTATACTAAGAATTAGAATTATCGTTTGATTTTATTCACGTTGCTGTAACCACTAACTTAATCTGTAGCGCAGCTAGATCATTGGCGACTTCGGATTTTAGGTGTTGTAAACGCCAGGATTGGACCAGGATTTCGATTTTCCATTTTAATATATTTATGTGCATTTTTTATGTGCCAACGATTCTTCGAATTTTATGCCCATCTTCTTTTGTATTATTCTACATTTCATGTTTACGCTTCCCAACTTATATAATTAACATTAATTCTTTTTTGTAGGGTCGGCGGTTTATGTAATGTTTTTTAAAATTTCTTTATTCTGAATTCATATCTCTACCAATGTAATTGAATGAAATAGGATAAGGCGACTTGTATACTAATGCGCTTGAGATGTATGTTTGGCTGGTCTAGTATCGACAATATTGTAGGCGCGATAATATCTCTAGACGTTTGACGGACCAGAGAAATTGATTATTAAAATTGATTAATTTTAATCATCGAACATTTTTCTGTATGAACCTAATGTCCGAATGAAGACTTTTTAAATAATGATGTTATATTTGAAATACTTCAATCAGATTGAATACATCGATCATGGCCCGACATAGGTAACGACTTGCGCTTCCGACAAGTTTGGCCATAATTGTGCCATTAGAGACGTAGAACTTGGGCTCTATAAAGTGTCTATACTATCCTAGAAACAATCACTTTCAATTATTAATCAGCCGTGTAAGTAGGATACACTACACGTGCTGTCGATTGTTCACACTGCCGAAATGATGTACACGTTTCGTAATAAACCCCGTAGACAGTTTTAACAACTCTCTCCAGTAAAGTGAATTACCTTCTGTAACGAAAAAATACTTTTTGAGTTGGTTGGTCAGATTTATGTAGTTTTATAATTACATTAAAGTATTTGCGTGAGTTTAAAGTAATTCTGCGGTTTTTGATCTCAGCTCTTCCTTTTGGTCATAAGCTAGGACTGTTTCGACTACTCGGTTCTAGATGAAGCATTTCGTCAACACATCCACTAGACTGTGGCGATGTTTTTCGTACCCAAACACATTGAAAGAAGAGTAATTGACAAATGCTTACAAGTAGAAGAAGTATTATTTTATCGGTTTTAATCCGGCACAATGCAAATGAATAACGGCCGAACGATTCGGTGACGTCGGCCCTAGCCGACTTCAATCTCGCTTAATCCCGAATATGAAAATATTTCCCGTCTTATCGAATCTTTTCCGAGAAAACTGTAGCCCGGCGTCGGCCGATTTATTTTTTTATGCCGCGTTAAACAAATGAGGCGGTCGGTCGGCTCTCATGAATATGGATTCGGGGGCTTAATCAGTGGGGGCATGAATTCCTCCCGAGTAGGGAGGGGGTCGATAGCCGACACAAGTTAGCAGATTGACGTCGCTAATATTTAATAGAAGAATAAAATGGTACGATTTCAACGTCTAGACAAAACATCATCGTCAAAACAAACAGCGGTCTTTTTTCAGCTGTTGATTATTTGAGAAATTTGTTTAGAGGTCGGTTAGGAGTTATCTACTAGCATTGACCTTCACACGTGCTCGCACGAACAGAGAATGAAGTAAAAAAAAACTATCGGTATTGATGATTCCTTTGTATTCATTCCATAGCTCATAAAATCTGAAATTATTGTATACTATAAATATGTATTCAAAGAATAAGATAATGCGGTATCGCCCTTATAGGTCGCTTGGTCCTCAATATTGCTCCTTACGAAGCCCTAAGCTGCGTTGGACCTCCCGGTGTTCGTATTCCGGGGCGGCAGAGTATCGAGCGGTTTTATTTTGGTTGGCCTAGACCCGGGGGTTAATAATAGGGGGTAGGCAGTTTTGTTAAGGCAGGAGTGGCCACCACGGGCCAGCGTCAAGTGGTCGCTCCGCTCTAGGACAAGTTAGTTATTGTTCGACGGGGAGGGGGAGGGGGCACGAGTGGTTTAGCGACGCCGAAGGAGAGGCCCGCCAGAGGATATACCGCAATTATAAAAGGGGCTGAGACTGTCGGGAAGGTCGACAATCTAACTAACAAGACCACACATCAAGGGGCCTCCAAATCTTAATTGGGAGTCGGACAATCTTCTGGTTTCTCGTTTTTTTTTTTTTTCGAGGGAGATTTCTTAGCCGACTCGTTTTGCGTCGGATTTTTCCCCGGCAGAAACAAGTTACTACCGGAATTGCGACGCGGTCGTGGATTTCGCACCGAACTATTTTAAAAATTTCTTAAACCTAATATAAACTTCAATTTGTCATAAGTTGAATTAGAGGGTTATATTTTCCTTAGTAACATAATTAGCACTTTCCATTACATATTTTTAAGGATTTGGCTGCTCGCCACCGTCACTAACTCTTGAACCTAGAGGGTCCTTCATCGGCAGCCGACCTTACGACATTATAGTCCATTATTATGGACGGTGGCGAAAAGCGGTAATCGGCCTGGCATAAGCCCGTACCATCGGTAGGTATATAATTCGATCCGGAAGATGCCGATTTTATTATTATATTAATTAATAATTATGTCTCTTCCTCTAAATAGAAATTAGGTACAAATGTCAAAACCTATGTTAACTAACGTCAGAAAAAACTGAAATGAGAAAAAACTAAAAAGCCGAAACCGTTCTAGCTCAAGACTAATAACCGATTGAAGGGAGAAAATCGCTTATGAGTAAATAAAATCTCGGGCCACCGAGTTCTACACGAACTTAGTTTCGTATAATGGGACGCCTCCTCCCTATCAGCATCGTGAATACAGGCCGTGAAGGTTGTTCGGGCGGTTTGAAAACTGTATGATAAAGTTTAGGGGCGTGGATGTTGGGCCGGCTACGTCAACGGGCTCCATTGATCCCCGAACCCAGTCAAGCCCCTCCCCCCTCACTCTCGTCCCTCTCGCTCTCGCTTCACCTTCCCCCTCTCGCCCCTTCTCTCTCGCGCCCTCGTGGCCGCTCCGAAATCCTGATCATTCGACCTAGATAGTCGGGGGGCGCTGGTTCCCGACCATGCCTTTGGTCCGCTGTTCAAAATTCAGCAAATTTATTTTACAAAAAACTGGTACCATTACCGCGCGTAATCACCCTTTGAGTGATACCACAAATACTTCAAAATCGTAATAAAATGATAATAAAACCTGGATAAGGAACTGATCGAGTTGTTTCGTTGTCGCCGTACAGATTGGTGGAAAAATGGAATGGATGAACGATTTTATACCGAGATGTGAAATGGCGTAAACTGCAATAGTGAAATAAGCGGTAGGAAATCTGAATAAAAAACGAAGATGAATACTTGACATACATAATATTTCTTCGCATTGCCTTTCATGCCAAGAGGTTAAAAAGAAGGTCGAGACATGATCCTAATTATTTGGGCCGAGAGACAATTATTTCTAGACGAAATTATTAGTGAACAAACTTAATGAATAAACTGTTAACTGTCCCGAAGGTTTATATTACACAGAATTATATATGCGACCCCGTTCAGCCGTCTATTCAGTTATTAAGAATATTCTAGGGCTCGCCAAACTGGGCCGAGAAGAATTTTTTTTAAAGAAAAGGAGGAATAAGAGGGAAAAATATATTGCGTTTTAATTAGTGCAATAGAGACTGGGACAGCCCCCGTACAAGCACGAGCGGGCCCTCTATTCATGAAATTCATGCATGCTAATGGATCTAAATATTCCATTCATTGCGTTCACCGACGTCCCCCCTATCCCCGATTTTCATTATATGAAATTAACCCCGCATTTTATACGCCTCCATTTATTGAAAATAAATATTTGACAGTGGGGTCGAGACAGGGGACAAATACGTTATATGAGCCCTGGATGATGTATATTACATAGCTGAAAGTTTGTTCAGAACATAATGTTTATTTATATTAAATAAATACATAATGTGTCATGAGAGACGGTGATATTATTCTCCAGCACAGAATTACAGGATATTGTGGTTACAAATGTATGAGGTCCTATTTTTTTTTTATTATTATTAAGTAAGAGGAAAAATCCAATACTGCTACTTAACCTTTACATGAAATCTCTTTTAGAGATTTTTAAAGGAACATTTTGAATAATGCGGGATTTTTTTAAACTAAAAATGATTTTAGAAAATGTATTTCTGCGTTGATATTTCTGCAAAGACTTTACGTCGGCGATTGCGAGAATCTGAAACCGGTCTAGTATAGGATTAAACAAGGTATAGAAATTGACCAATGCATCGTTAATATGCCGTAAACTAAAATCACTCTCTTTATTACTTAAAATTTGGTTTTAATCAACTGCATAATTGATCGTTTAATCTCGTCTAAAGAACATTTTCACAACGGTTATTAGAAAAAAGAAAATATTTTGGCATGTATTATGGTCCGTTTGGTGATGGAAGGGCGAAAGCCGATTTCGGGGCCATTTTGAGCGACATTCAGTCCTCATTCAAGCCCACCCATTCAACCGGCTTAGATCCGACGAGTCGGGCTTTTGACCTTTCGAATAACATGATTTCCGGTTTGGGCGGGTTACCGGAGACATGGCCTCCAATCTCCAGCGGGATCTCTCCCTCTCTCGCTGACAGATACACGAATTGATGGTCTCCCGCCCAAAACTACGGCCTATCATAGATGACCGGTTGACCGTTAAAAATAATAATAATAATAACCCAATTTACTGATCTCCGTACTGCCGTCTCTATTTGTTCTACAGAGCCAAGACGTAATTAAAAAATTCGACACATTTAATAACACCTTAATATATACTATTAGTTAATGTCCATCACTAGAACAGACAGATTTGAGACTGTGATACATATTATTAAATTTACCCAAAAATAATGTTTCGGTTCCATCAAGATCCATAGAATTCAAACCGGACCTTCTAAAGGTGCAGCAATTTGAGCTGAACAATTTTTTGCGGGGGAAACGAATGGAATCGATGCTTTCTGTTGACATAAATACTCATTATCGAATATTGAGCGTTCCGTAATATTGTATTGACGCTGGATAAGCTGGAGGGCAGAGGAGGGAGGTCCAATCGGTGGCCTCTTCCGATGCGGAACGACGGATTGACACACCGGTTAGTAACAAAGGGCCCCCCGGGCAGTCCACCCAATGCAGACCTGCTAATCGCTCTCGACCCTCGTCCAGTGCTAGACCCCATTTCTATTAACTACTAGAAATCGGGCTGGACGTTTCAGTTGGGAAAATTATTGAACGAAGCTACAGGGTAATTCATGTTTTTAATCGCCTTATATTGTAAATCAACAACTGAGAGCCATCCGAAAGTGTCATATTAACAAGTCGACCTGCCATCCGAACGATTCTAAAATTAATATTAACAGCATCGAACTCGACTGAAATAATCTTCGACCACAATAACTGATACTGACGGGCTAATCGAATACGAACTATAAGGACAATAAACAACAGCGTGTTGATAAGATTCAACATGATGAGTTCATTCGATTTTTTCCCCCTTGACATATTCTGTTCGACGATGAACGAATAACTGAATAACATCCGCGTTTCTAATTACCCTCTGTCGTTTTCATCGCTGTACTCAAAAACAGTGTGCAGACAGAAGTCAGTTTAGACTGTACATCTGTCGTACTGCCGCAGAAACGTTCGGAATCGGGCCGTAACTGTCCTCCCCTCGCCATTTCTGGTTACTATGTAAGTTCAAGTGTTGGAGTGGGATATTTTTCAGAATGCTTTCTTTTTTATCTTTCTTTTTGTTTTTTTGTCAAGAGAATCGTCGCCGAGTCCGCACACTTATGCGGTTGTTATTCTTGGCATCGATTCGGCTCTCGGTTTGGCGTCGGGGTGGCACTGGGCAATAAGTCAGCGGTCGGCGCCGACGGTCGGGACGCCAGAACAACCCCCCTCCACAGCCGCTGGACCAACTTTTAATCGAGCAGAGAGAGAGAGAGAGAGAGAGGGGGGAGTGATGGGGAGGGAGCGAGAGCGAGAGAGTATGGGAGGAGGAGGAGAAGGAGAGAGGAAAACTTTATATCGATTTTCTTCCCTTTTTTTTTATTTCTATTCGAACGGCCCTGCAGGAGGAGGAGAGTTTCATTGAGCCGTAGCGCCGGCTCGTTGCCCATTGAGCCCGTGGGCGAAGCTCCAATTCTGAATTTTCGATCCGATTCATAACGCCGGGGGCCGTTATGAGATACGGTCCCGCGCCACTTCTGGTTCGCCAATATCGTTCCACCCTTGGTGGCGGGGGGAGGGAGAACAGGTTTCATACAGCGGTATAGAGAATAGATTTTAATCCACTCTCTGATAGAGGAGAAATAAAATTTTCATCCCTTTTTTGCGTGAGAGGGAGTTATAAACCAGTATCTACGAATGGTCATCCTATATAAACTGCTTTCATTTCCACAAGTGTAATGTGGAAGAGTAATTGTTGGTAGGTTCAGAGATTAGATGTGAACGAAATTGTGAGTCAAATTTCACCGCCGGTCTAAATCCTGCGACTACCTTAAACATAAATTAACGCTCTTTATTTCTTTCAATTTCAATAATTGGGGCAGTATTCAAAAATAAATTATCCCGATTCCCAGATTTAGTGGACGGTTTTCTTAGAGAATCCTCATTAGTTTGAAGATAAAATAATCGGGCTACGCGCTGATATAAGTTCTGTACCCACTCGCATCCATCAAGACTCATTACATTAATCGATCCTTCGTCGTTTATTTAATCAGCCTCCGAACAGATTGCGTGCGTGTTATCTGATAAGAGACGCCTGTTGGAAGTGTGAAGCGGTGTCCGAATGTGAGCTACAAGTACCCCGTTTGCGGGAGCTTAGGGACTTGCGGCCTGACCCGCTCGCTCATTAACTCTTGCAAAGTACAGTCCGGGATTCATCCAGAAATCCACTCCCATACCACTCCATCCAAAGCTATATAATTACTCCTTTACGAGCTATTAAATTGAAAATTTAATTTTTGTCGGTACCGTGAAATATTATTCCTGCAATATCCCTTAAGCGAAACTCACGCCCTGTAAATAAGAACAAATGAATATACAAAAAAAGGGTCAGTAAAATGTTTTTCCAGTTCAACTAAAAACGCCTCTATTAATAATAATTATTAATTATTTTGAACATAAATATTTTATAGTTTAGATAGAAATGTCGATCGATAGGGTTTAGTTAGGCATCGAATTTCGAAATAAGATGCAGATAAATTCTACATAGATTGAACGGTAAAAATTGCCTCTGAATATTTCCAGAGACTTGATACGGGCATGGGGATCGTTTTGCAGTAATTGTAACTCGAGTTTAATATAAAGATGCAGATTTGCATAATTGCCTAGTGACGGTCAAATTTTTATGTAGCCCGTATCGGCCATCTGCTATTAAACTGCTGAAATAATTAATTACGAGGTATCAAAACAACGCCGTATTACTGAAAGCACAAAATGCAATATCGACTGCTGTCTGGGCTCCGCGATGGCTATCGCCTCCCTCTCTCTCTCTCTCTCTCTATCCGATACTGTTTCCATTCGAAATTAAACTAATTTTATACAAGTAAATTTCCCAGATAACCCAGTTTTTTCTCCACCGACAAGTTAGATTTGCGCTTTGCGATTTTATTTCCGAACCTTCGGCTGAGGCCATTTGTCTCGACCAAGGCCTTTACGTCCCCGACGTCACTCGATCGACCCCCTTTCAATTTATTGTCGTATCGGATAGCCGATTTTTATCTCTCGTGTAAATTTAGCTTTTAGCGATAAAACTTGAGCGAGCGCTCAATCGAAGAATTGCAACTTCTGATATCGCTTTTACAGCATTCCCAACCGGATAGTGAGAATTCAGATATATACTATCCGAAATATTTATTGAGCTGTTAGTTGTTCTATAGAAAAACCTTTACTCTAACCCGCATCCGGATGATTTATTTCGTTATGAGATAATATAAGTTTCGGCAGAAACTAATATGGCTTAGTTTCCACGTGGCCACTAGTATTGCATTAGTGCTGTATCGCGCGTGTCGGCTTCGTGTCCATCAAATCGGATTGTTAGTTGGAATCTGGCATTATTTAACAGCAGTATCGCGGCGGCAGTGCTTGCAGGATGCTTTATTTAAAAATCATTGTACCATCAGCATTAGCGCGTCAGTTGTGAGCTTTTTGTTTTAATCTTCGCCGTAAATACAACCGGCGGACATCTCGCGGTCTTCAGTATAACTGAAAGTATGTTTAAAAATTCCGCTATGTTTCTCGCATTATTACGCGTTCATAGAGTTTAATTCCGGGGTATGGTTTGAAGGACTCGTTGCATTAGCGCTTATAAATGTTATAGACGACGGAGTGGGACCAGTTTCCCCGTTGTTGGGGGAAAATCGGTGGCTGGGTATTATTGAAAAAGCGTTTTTATCGGGCATTTCGAAGCGTGCCAGTGAAGGTTTGAAATGGAGTTCAACCGCCGTGTGGACCGCGGGCTCGCGTGTTCCATCATCCGCTGGAATGGCCGCGATTTTTACCTAACGTCGGTTGAATTGGTAAAACGCTGTGTGACGAGCGATCCATCAATTGCTGAACGGTTTTGCGATGATTCGGTGAAAGGCGGAAAAAGGGGTTTCACCGTCGGTACCGACAATCACGCATACTTCGTTTCCAACTTTACGATCCGCCGTAGACTATTGCTTGCAACAGTGTCTAAAGACTATTAAGTTGGAGAAATAGGCCCCTTCACCCCTAAACCTTCAAACTATCAATTCATTGAGTTTACCGCTGGTAATTTCGTCGGTATACTTCGTTGTGTGTAACCTCTGTTGAAAATCCGAAATCGGTCTAGCTTAAGAAAATATGAGCTTGAAAAATAAATAAAATACTCTATTGATATCTCTAATCTGAAAAATGATTTATAAATTAATTGACGAATATTATTAGTATACGTGATAAGGATTTGCGGTGGAAAATCGTCGGACGCAAATTCATTTAGGAAAATCTATTTCATTCTGTTGTTGTTGGGAGTTCTGGCTCATATTTTGGAAATAGGGCTGAGAAAAAATAAGTCGGCAAATATTTCGGTTTATCGAGTGGCGCCCCCCTTCATCCCGATTAGGGGGTAGAGAGCATGCAGCAATAATATTACTGCCAACTACATTATAAATAGTATTAAGACCTAGTTTCTTGACTCGGAGTCGGTTTTTAAATGGGGAGTGGGGAGGATTGACGGCCCCAATGCTCGATATTCTATTTTAGGAAGGCGCCGGCTGTGATAATTTTTTTACATTACCACAAATTTTAATACAAGGGACAGAACAATGTGGAACTGACAATAACAGAATGGTAGACATTGTACAACCGGTGAGTATCGTTTCAAGTTAAATGTTTAGTATTATTCAAATTTGATTTGAATATTAAATTCGGCGTGTCTGCTGCATGCAATTGTCAGCGAAACTTGCTAAGAAATTGTTCAACTAGCAATTGTGCACAAACAACAGTGTGTTTAGCAACAATTGTGCACGTCTTAATTTTTATCACAATATGAATGAAACGTCAATTCAGGCTCAGACTTTTACAGTATTGTTCCATTTCTGTGTTAAATACGACCTGAATAATATTTATATTTTGTCACGTTTTATTGGTACCAATTTTTTCTGTTCGAATGACACGTTCGGCCGTGTTGTCATTATCATCACGATTCCGAATGGGCGGTGAAGTCGATTTGAAAAAACGGTCGGTTCCAACCGTCCTCCAGGACGGCCACTCAATTATTCCGCGATCCAATTTCAAGGGAGGACTCGGCCGCCCGCCTCACGGCCGAATCTCCATTAGTTTGCATATGAAAAACTTCTGGCGGGAAATGGAGTCGGTCAAGAGGACTCGGCGAACCACTCCAATAATTGGCGCAACTCGGCTCGGTACGCAAAATAATTCCGGAAATTTAAGAACAAAAAAATATAAATAAAAAATCCGGCCACAATTCCCAATGAACGTCTCAACAAAATGTACCGAGTTATCTCTTTAAAACTACTGGCATTATGGTTGATTAATAACTATTATAATTAAAACGGTTGTTTAAGGATTCTGGTATAGTTTTACGAGGCTAACCCTGCCCCCCTACTATAAGTTAATCCGTTACGAACTATAAACAAAACTGAGTTTTTGGACGTTGGTCCACCTCCCAGTACCCAATCTCTACCTCGAAGGCCGGTCGTAAAATAACGATAAGAGGGTTGTATCGGATAAGGAAAGTCCTGTTGTTTCGGACACCGAGGCGGAAGTGTGACGAGTAGGAGGCGTGTGTCTATAATTAATTCTCCTGTATAAGTGTCGGCACGGGGGTGGATGGAGGCGGTTCTAATGGAAAGGAACGTTTAAGCTGTATATGGGTGGTATGGGGGTTGGCGACGGGGGTCATGGGTGGGAGGGGGGTTGATAGTGGTGAATGAGAGGCCCCATACTAGCGGTGGGGGATTACTGGGTCATGGCTATTGATCGGGCACCATTGCGCAGTCTCCAAAGGGACGGCACAGCTGGTCGCGGCACCCCCATCTTCCTTTCCACCCCTACCCCACCCCCACGTTATTATTTCCTCCTCCTCCTCTCCTTTCCACTCTCCACCCTTTCTCTCTCTCTCTCTCTCTCTCTTTCTTTCCCTCCGCTATGTACGACATTTATTATTTACACGAAATAACGTCGTGGGGATAGGACGGTTGGGGTGTAGGCCCCTACACGGGCTATCGATCGGGGGACAGTTTAGGGCGGCATCTTACTCGCACTCTTGATCCTCCCCGGCCCCCTTCCGCCCCCACAGCGACCTTTCCCCGTTCCGCCGCTGCTCCCCAAAAATCTTGTACGCTCCTGCGGATAAAGTGGACCTGCCCGCCGCGCTTAAGCCCTGGCCCCTGACCCCTTAATATTTAGGACAACCAACACCCGTCCGTCTGAAGGTTTTTAATTGAAAAAAGGCTCTTTTCCAGTCCAAATCTGTAAGCGGGGCAAATGTGAATAGAGCCCGAGAACTCCCGTTCCGGACCGACGATGCTCGATACGAACTACCGATATTCGGGGAAGTAGAAATTTCGATTCAAATGTGGATTCAAGTAGTACACTTTGCTATTTCCCATTTAATTTTATTTGATTGTTATTCGTGAAGTCAAGAAAGATGACAACAAAAATGGTCACCAAGATCAATGAACGTACTAATAATACAAGGTTTAAAACAATATATAAAACTATAAATATATAACGGGTATGTTATGACATCCAATTAACAATTACGTTATAAATCTAATTTTTAATTAATAAAAGATAATTATTTAGTACAATTCTACCCCCTTCAACAATTATTAATACTGTAATTCTGGTTCTATTTTGGGGGGGGGGAGGTGTAAGTGCTTCTTAGCTTCCCAGCAAAGTCCTTAAGTACTTATAGATAAATTCAGGTATATAATTGACGATCGGTTTTACCGCCGAGCGTCGAATGAATCTCTGTGAATGAAATGTAGGAATGTGGCCCAGGAATGTGTGATTTAGAGGCGTTTGAGGGAATGGAAACGGCCTCACGGCATAGGACGGACTGACGGGTTGGGGTTGCATATTTCGAATTTCATGTTTCGATCTGCGTAAACATAAATGAATGATTCCTCCCGTGGCTACATTATGAGTGGCAGTTGGTATCGGCAAACATAGCCTCAAGTGTTTCCCCGGCGGTCCGCTTCAGACCCGGTTTTGGATGCTGGAAAAGTGTGAGGGGAATGAGTGTTATTAGGCCGGGGGTGGATGTACCAGTTCTCACCCCCGCCCCCGCCCCCGCCCCCTCGCACGGTGGTGGAATATCGATCCGGTCGAGATGGGTCCACGCGCCCCATCTTACGCCCTCCTGTCTCCTTTTTCGTTCGCCCGAAAAGACGAAAAAAAAAAATCGCAGCTTACGGCCCACGATAAGAGTATCGAACGTGGGGCCACCGTGTTCCATTTATCTGTTGTTTTCGCAACGTACAGTAGCAAAAAAGCATCCCTCTTCACTGTGAATAAGACAAAATAGAGAACGAAACTGGGAGATATAATATTGCTTGCCACTGTTGACATTTATCGAAGGGTTCGGTGCTTCCCTTCATACGAGGAAATGTTAATTTTCTCAACATCAAGAAAACTTTCTTGTTTTCAATGCAACCATTTCGCATTTTTCTTTATCAATTTAATTTTTATTCGGCCTCTTAAACGGAAGAAGTCCTAATAATTTCGTATTAACATGTCATTGAATTTAACTACAGGTAATCCTAAGCTATTCCAAAGCTTATTTAAAAGCTGTAAGTTTTGTCAGCTTTATTAGGACTCAGTCGGACAACTAATTTACAACTCACAGTTAAATGATAGTCGAATGTCGATAATCCTGGTTTAACAATCTTAGTTGTGCATTCGGTGACCCCTTGAGGTTCTGCGATTCGGTTCGCAGGAAAATATATACCAACATTTTATAATTCCTGTCGCGCACTTTCAAGTAGGGACAGTATTGACCTTTAAATTTAGGAATAACGGGTGCTGGGCGGCTGAAATTAAATGCAACGTATTCCCAATTTAATGGCCTGGAATCAACACAACATTTGTACGAGGGCTGGAAAAGTCTATTTTTGGAGTTCGACAAATAAAAGTCTAGTGGATGCGATAAAGGTCGTTATTTAGGGGATTTCCCTTTTTATTTTATTTTTATTTTTTTTTCGCTTATTTTCGTCTCCGATAAATGTTATTTGGCATGGATTAGAAGACCCGACACGATCGTAGAAATTTAGAAAGTGGACGGAATGAATGGAGGATTCAAGGAAGATTAATGTAAAATGTTAAACAATAGTAAATCACGGATCAATGGTTAATTAAAATGCCTAAATTATAGCAAAATAATTAAATTGCTCGAATGTTTTAATGTCATGGTTGGAATATTTTCATTCCTATTATTTCTACCGAATATTTTTTAAATTTATACAACATAAACTCTTACTTAAACACATTTACCTAAATTAGTTATGTACCTCATCCTGTCTGGGTTTGAACATTATACATTTTCAAAAGTAAATAATTTTTCAGTACAATAGTATTAATGATAATGAAGACGGCAGTTCCGATACTCGACCCGCATAACACTGCGGTATGCTGGGTTAGTGTCAGAAGCGCCGTTTTCAACTTTTTCAGTCTCTTCGTATTTGTGATTAATACCTATGTTATTTTGTCAGTTTATGACGTACCTACAATAACGTAGGGCCTACAAATACGTGAATGATAATTTTTCAATTTTAATATATTGAGAATATTATTGCACATTTCATATTATTATACTTTTGTCACATTATTAACATCGAAGTGCAGAAGTCAGGACTTGTAAATACATTTTTTAATGTTTCCTCGCGATAGCAATATAGGAAAATATTATCAATATGCCTTGAGTCGAAATATTCGTAGAAAAATATTCTTTGCAATAATAATTGTTTCAAATATATGTAACGATCGTCTGAGTTCTTAATTTTTAGGCTTCCAGAGTGAGTTTGAAATTCAACCTAACCTAAATTATTCCGAAATGAATCCGTGTTATCAATTCTATTTGCAATGTTCGTGGTCGTCTGAGGGGTGGTTTTAACACGTAACCGGCCCTTCTGTGTAGGACCAGTAAACCTGACCTCATTACCGGCGAGTGAGAACCTTCCAATCAATCGCTCCTAATCCCCGAGGCCGGTCCTGATTGGCCGTCCTGTTTTGAAGAAAAAAGCGGACCGAAGAATAGAATCCGGGAGTTCTAGCGGACGTCCGTTAGTTAGTCCCAGCGCCCTGTGCCTTTGAGAGGGGCGCGTATTTTACGCCGGTAATTACGGGTTTAAATCAAAGCGATACTCAAATTCTGGGAAGTTATTTTCAACGGAAAGAGGGGGAGGATAAAATCTAGGGTGGTGTTGGGGGTGAAACGTTGCCGGTTGATAAGGGCGCCGATAACGCTATCTGCGCCGGCCATTAGGGGCGCTGCTCGCTCAGGAGCCGCCGGCAAGAGCTATCATCAGAGGCCGAAATTAATTACTAGCCCCGCTCCTT
Source organism: Lethocerus indicus (assembly GCA_019843655.1). NCBI lineage: Eukaryota > Metazoa > Arthropoda > Insecta > Hemiptera > Belostomatidae > Lethocerus > Lethocerus indicus. Next base: position 8,450,967 of record JACDQD010000103.1, on the reverse strand, counting down.
AATTTTTCCGCTAATTTAATACCAACTTGTGCCGACCCGAGCCATCTCATTTTTGCACCCTAACCCGACACAGCGTGAGGCGTTAAAAACGCGAAGTAAATATTACATTCACTTTACTACTTCCTTCAGACATATAAGCCTTGTAGCGTGTAAAGAAATAATTTCAGAGAGCCGATATATTATAAAAAGTAAAAATGTATTGTGCGTGTTTGAAATTTGGCGATCAACACGTCCCCGTCAATAATATACTGAGATAAGCTTATTTATCTTATATAAGGACCCAATAGGCGATTGGTGCAAATACTTCAAATAACTTCAATCTATTGCAATACGTGATAATAACACAATATGCATGCCTTTTTCAATTTACGATCCCAAATATGGTATTAAATTAACAGCAGCTTCCTATTGAATGTCGATGTTATGCCGCTCAATCCAATTTCGGATATGTAAGTAGATTCCGGTAAAATGTGTCGTTTAATTGGAGTAATGAAGTAGTTGGGCGATTGGGGTCCGGCGGTTAGGGCGTTCGATTGAATTTTCCTCCAATTTCAAATTTCATCCGACTCTGTTAAAACGGAGTTCGCGGCTCGGAAATGTTTATTTCCGACACCCCTTTCTCTGTCGCTGCTAATTTATTTACAGGTTGGAAAATTAAACGTTTAGAATATTTTGACCTATGTTAAACACGGCTGTGAAGGGGTCAGTAGAACAACCCCCGGTACGCGTAAGGAAGGACTGCTGTTCTTTTGATTTATATTGTTATTTATATATTTATGTATCAATATTCATCTTACCTATTTATTTTTGTCAACCCATAATTCCAATCATGCATTAACAACTTTACTGCTGATTTATTAGTGTAATCCATATCCTATGGTTTGTAAGCCCTAGGTATCTTTGCATGTAAGCCTAGAACATCTTCACAGTCCTTGAGTATAATAATAAGCAAACCAGATTTTCTCTGTCCTTGATACGTGTTATCATACCAAGTGATTTTGCGTTTTCAAAAGTCCCAGACCTTTCCGCTGCGGCGTACGAGCATCGACCCCGTCGGGTCGACCGTTACTCCCTGATATTTTTAGTACGTCTCCCTTTGGAATAACAAATCAATCGATGATTGGACGGGAATGAAATTTGCCTCTCTTTTCATTTACACCACTAGCTGAGGCATTGAGGAACATTAAAGGACAGAAATTTAAATAAATAGAACTTTTGCTAGATTCCGTATGAAAGCATTTTGATTCCCAATTGTAGCGGAATTACTCTACAATTTTAAATGTTTTATTGCCAGAACTGTAAAATACAATCAGCGACATTGATGTTGGATTATTTTGATGTGTAATTCGAGATTGGAATTTTGTTGTAGCTCTAGAAAGTTGAAGAAATATCAATGGAATTAATGAATAATGCTCGTGATACGATTTAAACGAAGTGACACAAGTCATTGTCGTTCAACTATAATATGGAATAAAGGCGGTATGAGGTACCGCATAATTAGCGGACTCTTTTATTACGGATACGACGTATGTTTTTGTACAAAAGTCTGAAAGTGTTTCAAATAAAATAAGGCCGGTCATTAATATTAATGTCGAAAATCGGAGCGATGGCGCCAAGGAACTATGTAAATCTGAAAGAAGTGTTTTTTTTTATAATGCTAATTTTTCCCTTTTATTCTTACATGTTAATTAAATGTATTTATCAAATACACGAAGGTTTGAGTTAATAAACAAAACGAAGGTTTGAAATTTAAACAACAGTGTTTCATCTCGTTTTAAAACATAGGAGGGATACGAAACGCCACTAAACAGAATTCTCGTTCTTACGAAAGGCCGTAACTTACTGCCGGACCGATCTGCATATTTGAATATTAATGATTTCAGACCTGATAATTAGAGGCGGAGGGTTAGACGAGTAATTTTTTGTTATTCTGTCTCAGTTATATGTATTTCAGTAATGCGTTCGGCGTTAATTTGGAAGTATTGTTGGTGTGCCATACAATTAACGAGCGAAAGCTCTGTAATTGATCCGTGAGGACAAAACACCGTTGCAGGTTAGATCCTCTATTTCGTCTGAATGTTAAGCGCCAGATTTTAAATTGAAATATTAGACGAGTACATTTTCCATGCATTATTAATTTTATTACGCTTTCGTCTCCCAGTATATGTTCGGAAATAAAGACAGAGAAAAGTACTGGAGGTTAATTGAAGTGGTTCGGCAATCGATTAGGCTTTTTCAGTCTCAAGTTAGTAAGTACTGGTAGATTTTAGTAATCAACAAAACTCTTGTGATCCATTTTTGCTTGTTGGGTCCTAAGTTGGACCAATTCTATCTATTTTTCATTTTTTATATTAGCATTATGCCAGTACCTGTGTAGGGTACGTTCGCATCTCCATTAATAACCGGTGAAATTCCTAAAAGCGAATTTTTAATTTTATTTCCACTTATTACAAAATTTATTTTATTGCTCTTTCCAGTGTAGATGGTAGAGAGTGTTGAGAGCGCGTGTACCATACATACCTGGCCCCGGTAGGCATCTCACATGCGCACTCGGCGGGATCGACCTCTTGTCCGGATTTCAACCGTTAATAATTTTATTGTTCCTACCGTACTGAAAGTCAAATAAAAATCAATTACTACTCACAGCGTCAAACACCCTAGACGGGATAGGAATATTCAAAAGCTGAGTTATCTATAAAAAAACTGTATTAACAATTAATGGTATTTTCATCGCAAGGAAAATAATACCTTAATAATTTAAAAAAAATTATAATATACAACTATAATATGAAGTCAAACTACCAACAGCGAAGTGATAAGATCCAGAGGAGTCGGAAGGTCAAATGAGTGATGAAACGACAAAATCTGTTTAAAAACTGCTAGGAATATTACTGGTTCGAATTCCGGCGATGGACTAAATATTTGTTTAATTATAAATTTCTACAGAAAGTGATTAATAATTCGCTTCCAATGAGTACATAATGCGGTCATATGCGGGGGTAAATATAACTTCAGATACTAAATCCGCCACATACTCTCGCAGTGCGGAATAGTATCAGAAGCTCCTGAAAAGTTACCATTCAGGAGCTTCTCGGGAAGAAACTCGTTATCGCGAAAGTAACAAGCAACAATTTTAATTTTTTTAAAAATTTAATTTCCTTGTAATGGTAAGACTACTCTCATATTTCTTTTATAAATTTATACTATTTTGTGTGACACTACCGCCAACAGTATCAGTGTTGATGAAATAACTTGGAAGTTTCTGGGAAAAAAGTAAAAATAATTTAGAAAATATAGACAATTCGACAATTTTAATATTCCGAACCCATGCCAACTACAGTAACTAATTTATATTTAGAATTCTAGTCAACGCATAAACTGTTTTGACAATTATCAGTTATTATTACCTCAGTCTTTAGACTATTGTATTTTATTGTATTGTATTTTTCTGCCTTTTAGTGAAATTGAATTTCCGTGGTTGCATTCCACTAATTGAATCGTATACCACTGAAGGAAATTCTAGATTATCGAAGTGGTCGAGTAGAATATTTTATTCATATTATGGATCAGAAATGAAATTCTTCCGTAACTGAATAAAACAATAACGCCAAGTAGGTATTCATCCTACCGTTGATTGGTAATTTAGCGGATCAATTGTACGCGGAAGTCAATGTTGTCGACCCAATAAAGCCATCGTGAAAAGAACGTGAAAATTATTACTCGGGTAAAAATCAAACATTCTACAAAGCGAGATTTAAAGCGGTATATTCTAATTAATACGAAAATTGCGAGTCATGTTTTCCGGAATTTTGATTGCACGCAAACCGTCAAGAAGTCGGGAGTTATACAGCGGAAAAGTTTTACAAACTCCCAACCGGGAGAAATTTGAAATAATATAAATTCATGAAGCCGGTACGAAAGCCAAGAATTTAATACTCAATTGACAGTCTTATAATGTCAATTTTTTATGTACCTACATGGCTTACTGCTGGCTCGAAATTTTACTACAACGCCAGTCGTAAACCAGTAAAAGAATGTTATTGACAATAAAAACAATCTGAAAATTGTCCGGATTATGGATTTTACATGGCTTACATTTATAGGGCGGTTGAGCCATTTTATCGATATTTTATAATTGAGGAACGAAGAGATGGAGACGTCGTTTTTTTCAGTTGAGATGAATACGAATCATATCATTTATATTTGGACATTGACTATCAATAGGATGATGAATAGTTTCATTTATAATGAAAACATAATGAAAAAACGTTGTCCTACTCGCTTTTTGGGTCGCCGATGATTGATCTGGCCGTGTAACGTCCTCTGACAGTACACTGTTTTACTATGATTGCGTACCGCCGGATGGATTAAATTAGATTATTTTTAATTAAGAACGGCCCCGTAATGGGCCAGTGAAGAAATGCAGACAGCAATGCAATACATACCCGGCAATGGTTCCTAAGTTTTGGAATAAATGTTTTTTTGGGGGCCGAATAATAACAACAGCGTTAAGCAGTTGCACTTATGTATTTATAAAGCGTACAAATACGTGTTACACTATACAAATTCAAAATTGTCTGAAAGGCTTCAGCTTATCCGGAAAATCTCTGCTGCTCTTACCGGACCCGAGTGCTTTGCAAGTACAAATTTAAATTACGGCTTCTCTTATCACTGGCAGTAAGATACTGACGGAACTAATAAAGCGCTACTGACGCTTTATTTTAAAACCCGATAACCGGTTTGTGAAAATGCTTTATTCCATTCTGAAAGAACGGTCTTGATCATTGTTCTCCGTGACGCGTTTTTTGTACCGACATTGCAGAAGTGGTCTGATTACTGTTAAAGGATATTAACGCGCCGTTAGACCTCACTTCTTAGTACAATATGCTCAGATTTTTGCCACGAGGCACTGGATGAGACAGCTTTTATTTAGATGTATGGTGGGGGGCATATTATTAGGGCGTGCTACATTACGCTTAATTAGGCCGGTACCGAATTTTCGATCGGACCGCCCCAACCATGAACTAGTCAGGTTCCAATTCCAACGGAACTGGGCGTAAAAATTCCGGGAGGCCTACTTTATAGGGATAGTGTGGGCCCGGTTTTGGCGAGGGATGGGGGCCGGGGAAATAAATGAATTATTCGTCGCGAAAACGACGACATAAAATCCTTTTTAAATAAGGTGCGTTTCAAGGTGCGGGGGCGGTAGCGGGGGCGCCGATTGGGTGTAGGGGGTGGAGGAGGGGGTGGGTTGGGGGGGTCGGCCGCGAGTTTGGCTGCAATGCGGCACCACGCACCACCCCCGCACTACGCGTTCTCCTTACTATTACACAAACCTCCCCTACAACCCGCCACCCTACAGGTTTCGATTCCACAGACAACTTTCTTAGCCTTGTCGCAACCATGTAAGAGACTAAATTAATAAATCTGGTAGGTGTGCGCCATGTATTTTAGTTGTGGGTATGGTGATCGACGAAAAAGGGCTTCCAAAAGATAACACGCATAAGCACTGAGAAAAAACTCGATTGCAACTGCGGATTATATTATATTGTTTGGGAACAATTCTTATTCCTATAATCATGATTTTTTCCAGTCCTCTCATTAAACCCGCTGGGCATGCCAAATCTCTAAGAAACCCTTTCGGGCAAAGTCACTTGAGATGGGGAAATCAGACCGGTATAACATAATACGGTATCATTCATTTTGTTATATACAAGTCATAATTTGAAACTGAAATTTATTTTTCGAGATTTCGATACCATAGGGATGGGATTCCTTTCAAGCCGGGAAATTTCGCGATCGACCGACCGAATTGATAGAAATTCGGGGCGCGAAATCGGGGTTTGTGGCCTCCGAGAAAAACACCCCACCGGCGGGGGCGGCGGTGAATCGGGTTTCGTGACGCACAACAATATTTATAAACACAATGCTGGCGTTTTTGCACTAATCGATCGGCGAAAGCGAACAAAAATAAAAACGAAAAACAAAAAATTGTTGATTCCGGCCAACCGAGAAAAATCGCATTTTGTACAGGCCGACTAATATAGCCAAAGTCAAATAATCATATTTGCTGTCAGATGCTTTGGAAATATTAAATAATACCTGAGACAAATTCGTTGAAATATGTATTAAATATTGAACTATTTATTAGTGACCACGCTTTGCCCTATTTTCATCAGCAAAACTAGTCGTGAGATCACACTTCAATTCTTGCCCGCTGAACATCCTGACAGCATTATGCTGATATTGTAACTATTGGTTGTCCTTATTGGTATTTGAATTATTTCCCAGAATAATATTCTCCGTTTCTTTGCGGTCAGGATTTCTGACGCAAAGCTCAATCGAGAAACTGTCAAAGACGGGTTTGCAGGATCTGAAGATACTTGTTCCTTGGGGCCTTGGACTGGCGTGTGCTTCGGTCCCAATTCCGATCGGGGCGAAAGGCTGAGCTTTTGATTTCGGAAACAATGGGGCCGAGGTGGAGGGGAAGAGCGGAAGCCCCTACAAACAAATTTCGGTTTGCTTTGATGCAGTTTTTTCGGTTTTTCTTTTCCCTTTAAAAGACTGGATGTAGACTCATCGGGTCGTTGTTTAACGGGCTGCCATTCAGAAATTGATTTCGGTGCCTACTGCGTACTGTTCTGATTATTCCGATAGTTTTCTTCGAAAATTAAATGTAACATTATTGTAATTGTATTGCATTTTACAGGTAGTTATTTATATGGGATTATTCCAGCAGTGGAAACTATTTTTAGCAGATTTATACGGGGACGAGTGAGCTGTTTGTATATTCAATTGTTAGCAGTGTTTTAGTTCAAGTTTTTCCTTGTTACCGTCTTTGAAGAAGTTATTCGAATAACAGTTAGTACGCTGCTCCTACTTATATACGATACAGAAAAAAAGAGAATGTGGTTAAACTGAATCGAATATATCTAGATCCCAATTAGTTCATGCGAAATTATATCCGACCTTTGTATTACCGGTCTTGGATTCCTATACTCGGTCGGGCCATTAATAATTGATTGAATATTGCGACGTAGGCGGACGGCCTAATCTAATTTAATGAGCCTATGATAATGAACATTTTAGCGATTATGGTTGGTGGGGGGAGGGGTTCTGGTTCGGGTTTGTCCCGATGGCGCGATCGATATCGGTTTTCGTTTGGTGACCAATTTAAACGCGCTAAATCATTTAGAAGTCCCCCCACTCTTTGCTGTGTTGTTCGCGATCACGAAATGTCGCCAGTCTTAGAATACGTTACGTCTTAATACATGTCCATCACACGAAATTGATCCATCCCCAATACGAGAGTGATTCCAACAAATGCCTTACAATTTTACGATTGAGTAATATTAATAATAAACGTCTCGACGGTTTTGATGCTCGCTGTCTCTAATTATAGAAATAAAGGGTAAGCGATGACCTTGCAGCAACACGTTTCGAGACACGTGCTCTCCTTCTATCTGTCCTCTCCTGAATTCTGAAGACACGTTTATTTTTTGTATTCAGCAACAACATGCCATTTAAAACTATGGTTACTTCGGTAGCGAAACACTTTTATACCAATAATAAAATACAAAACAATGAAATGCAATAGTAGAACAATGATAGCACAGAGAGAATGTTACCGTTTCGGCTCAGTGATTGTACTTTTAATAAACAATTGCAACTTAGTCAGTATAGTTATAGTGTAGGCGTGAACTTGAATACGAATTTTAACGGACTGCGTGCTTAGGCTTCCCGAACTTCGGGCTTAACTCTCGCTGCGTGACACCGCCCGAATGGCACAATATTAATGTTGCTCGGCTTCCACATTATTTATTTCACTATTTCTTTCTCTTAAAACAACGGTAGTCATTTTGCCTTCTGTCACGATTCCCGGTAAACAATTACCGGTGACGAACGCCGGCCCGCGGCCACCATTATAAGGGTAAGTTTTAATCACTTAATCGGAGTCACGAATTAAACCGAAAGGGGGAAGAATTTCAGAATATCCTCGGCATACTGCTATCCGCGGTTTACTATTTGTTATTGTTCCGCAAATTTATTACCCTAACAATTATATTAATTGAGGCAATTATGAGTTATTATTCTACGGTACGCCTATACGATATTCCCGCAGTAGTTGAAATATACCTCGATACATACACGCATAAAACGAGGGTTGTCTGATAAGTATGTTGAAAACATAGTTTCAACAACCTATTATTGTTTTTTGAACAAAATTTTCATCCTGTCCGAAAAGCAATTTTTCAATCTGTAAAATCACTATTCACCACATTCATTGACTTCACTAATCAAACGTTGGGAACAAATTGCAGGTGTCAGAGAAATTAATGCGCCAGGAACATCTAAATTAATTATAGGAAATATTTCCGGGAATCTGAAAGGTTTAAGAAAACTATTTTCTCCCCAAGGACCAAATATTATTTTCAAGGGGACTGTGAAATGTAGGGGTTCGTCCTCTCGCGATTTATTAAATTATGTTTCCATTATGTAATTCTTGAGGCGGACAACCTCAACTCCCATATTGTCGGCCGTATATAATACTTTATCCGAAGTCGGTAGGAGATCTAAAAATTCATACTTAGCTTGGTACCATCTGCGGTGGCTTCTCGTTTATCCCGTAAGAGTTTTGTTATGATAATCAATTTGTAATTATCATTAACTAACTTTGGGTCGGCGTTGTTTGCTTCCCGGGAGGTAAAGGGAAAAAACCCTTCCAATGGACCCGAACAAAGAAAAAATCCTGGAATAGGATCAACTGAGTTTCTTCCCACAGTATTAGGCGATCCTACCGGAAGTTAGTGCAAGTACTGTATGTTTGTATAACGAAGAATATACAAATTTTTAAGATTGCCTATGAAGATACAAATTTAGAGCCCCGGCACTTATGACTAGGCACAATTTATAGTGCCAAGATATTTCGATATCCGAAATTAATTGGAAATATGATAATCCAGACGCTGTGGGCCAACGTTTCGAATAGAGCGCCTGGTAGCGTTGCTTCCTTCGGGGTAACCGATGTAAATTTATAATTGGGTGTGTTTAATTTTGTCCCGTTACTTTCGGGAACGTTTTTCGGGGCGCTTTCCGTGATCTTCTGATTGGAGGCCGTGACTTGTCTACGCAGTCGTGTGTCGGTGCGTGGGTGGGAGCTCGGCGAGGAGTTGTTGAGGTATCGAACCCCGGTGAGGTGGTGTGGGGCACAGTGGGACAAAATGGCGGCGGGTCACGCTACGCCCTGGTTAAATATTAACGGTTAACCGGGCGCATGCCTCACCGCGGCCCTACGTCAAAACGAAAAAGGCCTAAGCCACACTAACGGCCAGAATACACTACTTTATTACACGAATCGGCCGGGCGCCTTGCCCCAATATCATCCGCATGCAGTTGGCAACGGCGAGAAACTTGCTCATTTTTATAAAGAATATCGTCACACGCTTCTATTCGCTTTTATTCAGTTTTTACAGTCCAATTCTTATTTCTAGTCAATGGCAGTAGGACTTTGTCAGTGCTTAAACGACGAAAACAAACGGCCCTTTCCGTTGAAAGAGTTTGAGATACAATCTCAGAGGATTATATTTTGTTCGTTATATAAATAAAATATTCCATTGAATTAGCAAATACAAAACGTTGACTTTTGAAATTAAATAAGGTGACATTAAATTTTGGAAGTATAAAAAGTCTGTCAAAGATTGCTGGCGCAATCTTAAGCGCAATTTAAAGCTTTCTAATTAAATTTAGAAATAAATTAAATTAGGGCCCAATAGTTGGATGCTGTGATCGATCAAATCGAGGACTAAATTCAATCGTGTTTAAACTGCAGGAACCTTATTGTTAAATGACTGCAACTGATGATGGGAGAAACAGAAACGGGTAGAGCACAGGGTCAAACAAGCGCTAGGAGTCACATCAGTAAGTGTATAATAAGTAACTATTATCGCTAGTCGTGGGACTACGATGATATTTACCTAATTGTATGTTTCTTATCTTTATCTTATCGTAAAACCGTTTTTGATATATTGAAAACTCCGGTCTATGCCTACTTGGGCGAATATTCGTACAATTATCGAGTTGAATGGAACACACTCAGGGGGAAACTCCCACCGTGAAATATCCAAACAAATATTACAGAATGTTTGAGGAGAATAATCACTGTCAAGAACAATGAACTGAGGCGGGGGTCGATTGAATAGGCGTTTGTTGATTGAATTTTAATTTTGATTGAAACCGGCGTCGCCTATTTTGATTCGCTAACGGCAAAAACTATTCCAATGTATAGGCCATTATATCGTTCTTCTGTTGGGGTTTGATTTTTCACAATAGTCTGTTTTCTATTGAAGCTGCGTAAAATATATCGATTAGTTATTTATCTGATTCGGTAAAGAATGAAATCCTATTAACTATAAGATATGTATTAACATATAATGATATCTTCAAATATATTAATGAGATGGATCATTTTTGTTGTAATTTCTCGATTATGCTGACAGTTATCTTTATCAACGTTTGTTGAATGTATTATTTGTCGGGTCTATAAAAAATTCAAATTAATAAACCTAAATATTCACCAGCCTGAAAATGTATGCCCTACAAGTACCGGAAAACGATTTATCCAAAGATTATCCGATTCATCCGGAACATTAAAGTTGCGTGGACAAACCGGGAAAACTCTCTTCATTCGTTTCAGAGTATTTAAAGCGATTGTCTCCAATCTAGAAGCTAACTCCATTTTCTCATGTAACTGGCGTCCTGTAACAATTAAATAAAAGGCTGGCAGAATTCTATGGAAACCCGACGGCCAACCGTCATTAAAGAGGCATAAAACAAAAGCGGAATTAAATAAATTAGAAGAGAAGTCATTAATATTCGCCGTGACTCGGCATGAGTCGGCTGCGTGATGTGCTCGGATTATAAAGGCAGCACGGAAGTCCCGGACCGCAGATATAATCCCTTAATATTAAATTTCGCGTATATTTCCCTTATTAAATTATTGCATTCCGTATGTGACTTGCATTAACATTTAACCTCCAAGTCGCCTAAACCGAGGAATATATTGCCACGTTTATGTTGTACCACTCGAGATATAGAATGTGTCGTCACCGATGTCTGGGGAAAGATTGGAATTGATGAATAAAACATTTAAAAATAGTGCAATTAAGAAGACACAAGTCTTTGATGAGAGACATACATTTTTTGAAGCGGTTTAGCGTCATATTCAATGTCCGTATGCGATACAACGCTTAGGATTGATGTCAGTGTTTCAAGGTGCTAATACTCAACCCGCATACCACTCCGGTATCGCTTGTCTAGTGTCGTGAGCGCCGTAGTGAACGGTTTTGACAGTGCAGTGATGCAGGCTTTTTCTGCGGTATTAGTGATAGTAAGAGCGACTGTTGAAGTAACTTAAGACTGTGCTGATAGGATGCTTCATCGGCAGCCAACACTTACCGGTCTGACTTATGACAGAGTCGATGTCAATACAATAATATATTATATTATTGATTCTCTTTCTTTCCCTTTCCTAATGACAGGGTTTTTCCTGAATTGTTTCTCATTTTCTGTAGATACTAGGGACCGCTTGGAAAACGCGTTACCGAGATAAAATACAGTAGAAAATTCAATACAATGAACAGTATCGTGGAAATAACGTCGTTTGCTGGGGTGTTGAGTAAATTGAGAGTAAAAGTGAGACGACGACATTCGATGCTTGATTTGGGGCCGGGGCTTAGTGGATGTACGCGGGCTATCACTTGCCCGAACTGGGTCATCAGAAGTGGGCCGCTAACCCGCTCGAAAATAAAACTCGTGTTCAGCAACCGACGACTAAAAATATACCGAAATTCAGTGGCTAAAAAGCACGGTGGAGAATTTTTGAAACTTAGTTGGCCGTAAATGTTGTTTAGCGGCGAGCAAAAATAAATGTGTACCTCAATTCTCATAAATGTAAAGTTACAGAGTGACCGTAGCGATTATTTTACCGGATACTGCGAATTAAACCTCTAAGTTAATTTGGAAAAAGCGAGTGGTGGTAGGACATCGCAAGGTTTCCAAATACACGTTCGTCAGGTAGTGAATATAGTAATAAAGCTACAGTATTAATTTAATGTTACGCCCGATAAGCGATAGAAAGGGAGTAAGGAGAAATGGAAAATGAATTTTTTAAAAAAACATGGCGTCCAGTGATAGGAATGCGGACCAGTATTTCTTTGCAGTTCCCGGGTTAGGATTTATGACTGCGGAACCAGCTCACATCCCGCCCACCCCACACCGGCCAATATCTCACAGAAAACCGTAAAAAGTTTGATTCCCGCATATATATAAACGAATTGAGGGCTATACAAAACTTCAACACAATTATTGTTAAATTATCCGGATCAAAGACGCTACATAATTAAATCGAATCCGAAATACCCCTATCGTTTTAAAAAATTATTGAAAGTTGTTTATCCAGAGATAGGGCAAGATGAGGGTTTTTTTAAATATAGAACAACCGTCGAAAACGTGCACGGGGGCACGGTATCCTCCACTAACCCAGAAGTAGTATCGATTGTTACCGCCCCCTCCAATCCGAACACTCTCGGTTACCGGGTTCAAACGGGCGGGGGAGGGGGGGGTAGTGGGAGCGGGATGTGAAAGTAAAAGTGCGTAAAGTCCCAGTAGGTAGGCGTCAGTAGGTAACCGGGCCGTAGCTAGGCAGTGGCGCTCAGCCACCGGCCTGCGGCTCAATCGATGAAGGCCTGCCCGGGGTGAGCCACGAGCGGCCACAACGGCTCGCCCTCACAGAGCGAGAGAGAGAGAGAGAGAGAGAGAGAGAGAGAGAGAGAGAGAGAGAGAGAGAGAGAGCGAGGGAGAAAGAGACAGAGATAGTGGGATAGGGGCCGGGAGCGCAATGCGGTCTGCCTCCCACGCACCCACGCACACCCCGCCCCAACGCCGTCCCCAACGTTCACGGTTCATTTTACGACCACGTGTCCGCATTTTACGCACAGGGTGATAGCATCAATTTTAACGCAGTTTAAAAACCATTATTACTTCAACAAACAGAACCAACTAATTCCCCAGCAGGACAATAAATAGAATCACGGAAATAAACGCGATCCCAGCGGATGTTAATTACATATGACCCCTATATATCAAACGTTTCAGGATAATAAACTGTAATCCTCTGAACCTGTACCGCTCTAAATGCAAAGGTATATATTTTTTTGTACAATCCTTAAATAATTTCGTACATTTCGTGTGTTTCTGTCTCCTCTCGCTCGTTTGGTCTTTTGCTAGACCGGTTTCTGTCATTTGTACTGTAGTCATAAAAATAAACCATCAAATATTTAAAATGTCAAACGTTACAGTCGGAAAAATTAAGGAAAATAACAAATACTGTGGCTAAAATGGACTGAGGAGGTCCCGGTTTAACATCGTTACCAGACGAACGGCGCTGATGCACGCCACGCCAAACGGGCCAGTAGTGCGGGCTAGTATAACCCAGGCGCCGTATTACTTTAAAACTCAATACGCATTATACGTCAATTAGTCATCCTGCCCCCCTGAGTGTGGTGCGGAAATGTACTTAACTAAAGTTCGTTGAGTGCACTTTCACCGATAAACTAGCGCCCCTGAGGGTGGTGCGGAAATGTACTTAACTAAAGTTCGTTGAGTGCACTTGCACCGATTAACTAGCGCCCCCCTGAGTGTGGTGCGGAAATGTACTTAACTAAAGTTCGTTCCGTACACTTGCACCGATTAACTAGCGCCCCCCTGAGTGTGGTGCGGAAATGTACTTAACTAAAGTTCGTTGAGTGCACTTGCACCGATATACTAGCGCCCCCCTGAGTGTGGTGCGGAAATGTACTTAACTAAAGTTCGTTGAGTGCACTTGCACCGATATACTAGCGCCCCTGAGGGTGGTGTGGAAATGTACTTAACTAAAGTTCGTTGAGTGCACTTGCACCGATATACTAGCGCCCCTGAGGGTGGTGCGGAAATGTACTTAACTAAAGTTCGTTGAGTGCACTTGCACCGATATACTAGCGCACCCTGAGGGTGGTGCGGAAATGTACTTAACTTAAGTTCGTTGGGTGCACTTGCACCGATTAACTAGATTACTATAAATAAACATTTTTATTGAATAAATAAGTTTTTGGATCAACAGGAAAACTTTTATGATCGTAAATTACGATCACAACAATACCAGATAGATTTCTTGTCATATATTTGGAAGTCAGAACCTAAGAGTTGTGACTAGTTGTGTGATCAAATATATATTCGACCCATAATCGGACTGAGACTTAAGCCGATTAACAAAATCCCTGCCAACCCAAATAAAATGAAAAACTTCCCTGGAAAACACAATAACAAGACACACATATATACACACGACAGACAGACAACTACCACAATACAAGTGACAGTGACAGTGCAGTGAGGATGCTCAAAAAACATCCAAAGTGCCAAATGTGACTAACACCGTTACTGAAGATGGCGAGCAGCCGAAACAGGGTTAGCAAAAGACCAAACCAGCGAGAGGAGACAGAAACACACGAAATCTACGGTATTCCAACCCCTCGCAGACCACTAAACTTAAATAACTTATTTTTCATCAAATCCTCACAGAATATAGTAGTCAATATACGAATATTGCTTATAAATTTATGTTCACGGATGTAAGGATTGAAATATACTTGTTCATGCACTAAACTATAACGAACCCCAATCGACTGTGACCTGTGGCACTATTACAAGATTGAGGTATATATATATATATATATATATATATATATATATATATATATATATATATATGCCAGAATATATCGATTACTACATGGAGGGATGTCTATTATAGGAATCCATTTAAAACAATCGACGATTGGGGTTTTTCAAAACATTGTCCTTTTATATAGCCAACTTACCGTGAGAAGAATGGTCTGAATGGTTTTCCATGGAATTGGGTTTTGTTCTTTACAATAACGTATTAATTATATTAGAGTGTGCCAGTGTGTTCTGTTGTGCGTGAATGGGTTCTGGCAGTGTTGCCTACAGCAGGTCCAACTGATTGTGACTAATTGAAACGTGTAGGGGAACCCCTCCCCGCAGCACTCGCTCATCCCACGCTACAGTAATTGCCTTTCCTTTTGTTACCGGCCCACTGTTGTTGGATCCGATCCCCTATTGAAATTGCCAATCTATTATGCATTAAATTATTATATGAAATTATTATAACGAGGCTGAAAATTGCACGGTACTGTAGTATTTTGATTAGTTTTGTACCTGCATAACGGCGGGTAAAGAAATGTACAACAATAGGAGTCTGACAATTATATATATAAGTGACTGTATTATCTTATTATTATACGATCGTTTAATTTTCAAAAAATAATCTAACCGGAATTCGGACCCATGTAAGTCTGTTAAAGTGTAAATTTGGTCTAATAAGCGTACTGAAATTGTCATTACCTCTACGTGTAACTGAATAAAATCCGTCCGCCACATATTTTATCATAAAGCACTAATCTCCGCGTTAACGTCGTTACGGTAATTTGAAATTCAAGTTAAAAACAGATTGAAAAACATTAGAATATTTTTTGCCTAATACAAATATAGTTACCGAAACAACTCGCAACGGATATTGACCTCCGAAATTCATTCCTTCTAGTTGTTCATTTGATTATGAATTAAACAATATTAAACGGTATGAATATATATATTGGACTCAAATTGCATCGAATGTAAATTTTCGTAGCTTTAAAGATCACCCGTCTGTAAAAGCAGGTATTCATTTGTACTTAGTCGCCCGAATTTTTGAATTACTTTCTGAATCCGCCGTTGTGCGGTACTAATACCGGTAGATTCCTTGTTTATGCTCTGTAATGAAGATGCTTAGCTGGCAAGACCGGCTAATCGGTGTTTTGGGGTGGTAGGTGGGGGCTAAAGATGGGAGTGTTGGTGTGCGCGGGCTCGTTTATGATCCTCTGCAGGGTCTGTAGGGGATTAGCTCCATAAATCCTCCCCCTGCCCAACTGTTCTCCGCCAGAGGGCCCCATTGTTGGGCGGCCCTCATACCCGGGCTCTCGGGGCCCTGTTATTGCGCTCGATATAGTCCCGATGATTTTTCCACTACGGATTTTGTCCCTGGAAATCGGGCCCCGTTTTCCGCCCACGCCTTCAATACTTCCGGCTTTGATTTCCTCCGCGTTCACTCCAAAAATAAACTTCTCCAGCAGCTTCTACTCTCAGCTTAAGAGTTTGGTTCGTGTAATATAAAAATTAAAGCACTTGTATATTAATTACTAAGTAAACTAAGTAAATAAGTTATATTTTAAATAATATTTAAGGTACCGATTGTCCATAAATAGAAATGGAATAATTTTTTTATATGGTCTCTGTAAGCCTCTTAATGCATTTGTCCCCCCCGCAATTTCGCCTGTTGACTATATGACTTTTGATAACATTAATTTCTCTGATATTATTGGACGGAATCATTCCATTCTCATTAGGACATTTCATTAAAACAATATGTTTTAAAATAACAAAAAAAAATAGAACATGAGGGATTTAATTAAATTTATTTATTGTTATTCTTGTTGTATGACTAAATTAGAGGGTGAGGGTTTGAAGGGCGGAAAGGCGATTAGAGTTTACCCCTAAAATTGGCGAGGGGGTTAGAGCAGAGCTGGTTCAGGATTGATATACACTCCACTCCACTCCATATTTTAGGATTTATTCGACAGACGAGCTTGTTTATTATTGAAGTGTGTAAACTCAAAAATTCTGGGAGTCTAAGGGTATAATAAAAATTACTTTTTACCGTCGAATGTGAATCAGATACACAAAAATACTGAAGATGTTTCTTAATTCGTCAATCCCTGTACATTATTGGCTCTCCGACCAGTTTATATAACAGAATGTTGATTATATAGATAATAAAATCAATTGAGCTCTGCTGACCCAATTCTTCTTCGACTGCGTGAATTCCGCGCAAATATTATTTGTAGAATAGAGCTGATCGCTACGGAGATATTTAAATTATTTTCAGCCATTCCCCCCCCCCCTGAACCAATACCAGTAAGGTTGGCCGCGAATTTATGGACGATTTGTAGCTTGGGGGTGGGGGTTAGTTTATAAAAGTGGAGGAACCGGAAAATGGACTCCGGGGAAAATGAGTTTATCGAACTCTCTCCGGTCGGCGGGGGAGGCAAAAGAAAAGCGGGTTGAAATAACCGAAGCGGACTAACTGAAAAACTTGGCTAGATCGAGGCCGGGCCCTAATCCATGCAAATGAATGCTAATGGCCGCCATATAAAGTATTAAAGACGATCCACCGAGCTAAATAATGCAACAATATCCACGGCCGCTTGTTTTTCCGTTATCGTTTTCTTTTTGCGTTATCAACTTAGTCTTTTAATGAAAATAAAAAGAAGGAAATGCATTTTCCCTAAACACTTTCATTCCATTAATTGTAAACATATCCGGGATCTTCTCGGACTAGAGTGTCTCGCTATAAATAACAGTAGTTTTATAATGTAATCGGGAACGTTAATTCGATCGCCGGAGAGGTGAGACTAAATTCAGGTCCACTCATTTCAAAACTAATTTCAATTTCATTTACCTTATTAAAGGATTCACAGTATTATTCGACATTCAAAATCCCTTTTTCGTTTTTAATAAATCATCGATATTTGTCGATAATACATTGTATAATTTTTGTACCTCGTATTTACCAACTGCAGCAATATTTAACTCTGAGTTGTTCTTGAATAATTATTACAAACACCCGATTTAAACAAGCCTATATTAAACATACAGTGATGTCTGTTTCAAATTCATCGATAAAAGAATATTTATATACAATGCAAAGTCAAACGGTGTTGATATAAAAATATAACGATACAGAAATTTAATGACTTTGTGGGGAAAGTTGTCTTCGGACAGGAGGGGGGGGTGACTGTGGGCAAAGGCGATGGGGCCATTACAGGGCGTTTTACACCCGGCGTTTTACGAGGGTTTAACGACCCGCCACAACTCTCGGTTCAAACAGTTTTACCTCCAACTGCAGGCCCATTCTCCCCATCTATGAAACAATAGTTTCATTCAAAACGGCAAATGATTGGCACTACATTCGGACTATCAGTTGCGTCTCAGAAACTAACCTGCTTGAATTTCAGAATAATAGTGATTTAGTATTCTTTAAACTGGATTTAAATGAAAAGTTCCTTTTAAAAAAGTGTTTCTATTTTGTGATTCTTTTTAGGTGATCAGCGAAATCAGTCTCCACTCGCTATGACCAAGAAAACCTTTAGAAAATCCACGTTCTATAAGTTTGGGTGATTCGGTTTAGAACATCAGAAAATAAACATTTATCATAAAACCGATGTGGGCCAAATGAATGTAATTATTTGAAACACATTCCAGTAACTTGCGGCAGTTAATTATCGGAAGTTTGCTAGGGACTAGTTATGCATTCGGTCAAATAACAGCGTAGTACAAAATAGGGTCTTGAGGTCAAAAAAACGTTGGTCGCCCATCCGGGCTATATTTATCCCCGATCGTGTTCCGAATTGAAATCGATTCCAATTTACGAAGTCCAACTTGAGAAGTTGCGTTGTCCGTTCTAAAGTGCGTGCAGTTAGGGAGGTTTACGGCGGGGGTACGGGAGATCTCATTAGGCGGAACGGGGCCAGGCTTTAATGAGCACTTCGACAAACAAGTTGCCGGCCCGAGCGAAAAACTTAACAGTTCCTTCTTTTCTTTCCGCCTTTTGTCCCCGTCTCACGCTCCTGAGTAAACAATTTTTAACGAGTGAACGTTTAAAAAACAAAAACGGACGACCCCGGCGAGAGGCCGAGAAAACGCCACCGACGGGGGATATCCGCTACGAAAACCGCACAGCCGTTGAATATTGTTTCATCTGAGGGTTTTCCTTAATAATAATTATAATTTTATTGTAAGCGAATTGGCCATATTAATTTCCACGTATTTCTTGTAATAGAAAAAATAGAAAAGTAATGAAAATCTTATATGATTTCCAGGGTGGTCAATGGCGCTTTGGCCGCCGCATACCCCCAGTCCGCAGTTTTCCTCAGACGTTTCTTTCTCATACATGCGAAACATAAATCAGCAAATTTTATGCTGACTCTAAACATTTTTGGCAACCAGTTATTAAATGCGGTAACCACACTCATGCTCCTTACCAACAAAACGAACTCTAGGTTGTCCTCTATGAGAGACGAATTGACAGAAACACACTCGATTAAGAGTAAAGTGCTCCCCTCTGTTAACCACCATTATCCCCACCCCAAGATATTTCTGCTCTTCTAACTATAACCGTAAAGTTCGATTGTACAATAAATAAATAAAAAAATCGTTCGACTTGAAAAAGTTGAAATTGAACTGTTTTAAGATAAAGGCCGGGGTCGGGATCGTGGTCTATCCATAATTCAGCTGAAGAGCGAGCCGGTCAATATTTAACGGGGCGCGGAGATCGATCTCGGCGGGGCTGCTAACCGTTTCTATTGTTGTTGGTCCGGCTGGAAGTCTAAATCGGACTCTAATCAAACATTGACTCGGTGAAGGGGTCGCGTCCACCACCGCCCTGACCCTGAGCTGACCTTCTGCGACCCACCGACCCGCCCGCCCACCTTTTATTCTTCCGCCGCCGCCGCCGCCGCCGACCGGCTGACTTATTTGTTTAATTTGCCCAACAAGACAAACGACGCCCCACAAGTCAATTCGGATGCCTCTAATTACTTTTCCCGGCTCTAATCCTGCCGGAAGCCGTCACATTATTGACTCGGCCGAAAATCATCTTTTTATTTTTATGCCGCGACTACATCTGTCACTATGCCCTTTTGTACTCCAGCTCCAGTCCTTACTAGGCACTGACGAAATCACGCGACCGTTTCCTCTTAAAGGAATAATTTCAGGAAGGTGATGCGAGGAAAGCTATCAAATCGAAGGTCCAGAGTGATGGGATAGATTCAAATGGAAGGATTTATATCGGGAAGCTGCAAATTCATGAATAAACGGGACTTCCAAATCGGTGTGGACCCTGTTAGAAACATAAGATGGGACGTTAGCTATTTTACGAAGGATAAAAGATGTTGTCAAAGTGCTTTTAGCATCTATGGGTAGGGACGTATACGTCCGTTGAAACTATATTGCGGTACTGTCGCATTGCGTATAACTATTGACTTTGTCCCGACAGAACTGTGTTACTGTAACACAACTATAACTGCATTGTACGAGACAAAAAATATGATTGTATTCTCCTGAAATATTGCGTTGTGTTTCAAGATAGACAACCGCGCATATGCTTTGAAACGATTTTATATTTGATTGCCGTTTATAAGGAAGAAAGCGGAGAATTTAAAATACAATGCCCGAAACTGTGTTGGCCATCGAGAGAAGTAGGGACGGCCGATATCCGACCTTGGCCGTGGCTAGAGTTAGACAAACTACCCCCTTCGGGGCCAGACAGCACATTTGCACGAATGGAAAGGCTTTTGTTTTCGTGCCGTTCCAGACAATGCTGCCGGTTGGCAACACTGCGCCGGAGAATATCCCGCTTTGGATTATTAGCCCGCTGGGAGATTGATACTTCTCCCTCTAAGTAAGTAAGTGGTATTGACAACGGTGTGCGTCCAGTTAGGTTTTGATTTCCAGCAGAGAAAGAACTCCACACTAAGAAGTGTGTACGTCTCCCTTTTATTGAATTATATTTGATATTAAGATTCTATAATTTGGTAATTTATATAGTATACCAGTTTGCCGGTCTGGGAGGAATTGAAATAACATGAGTTTTGTGATCTCCTACTCTGAGAGTGCCGATTCATCAATCTACTGAAGATGGCGGACAGCCAAACCGGTCTAGCAAAAGGCCAAATCAGCGAGTGGAGATAGACGATCACGCTAATTGTTGTATTTGTGTACTTTCCGCTTTCTTTTTTTTTACATATGTCCGGCTAACTGTTGGACCTTCAATTGATTCCGTTCTCGTCCCGACAACGATATGGAAAAGACAAAAGGAGCTTGGAAAAATAAACAATAACCAATTGTCGGGATCGCCGTGCGTTGTTGAATCCCGGCCCTTTTGTTCGGAGCCTCTTGTCCGAGAACGGTTTTCATTGTTGTATTCCGTGTAAACCACCGGAGGCCTTTTGGATCATCCCCGAAGCTAATGTGTTTAAAAATTAGTTGGTGCCATTGAAAAAATTCCTTATACTGCCCCCCGAATCAAATGGTAATATAAAAAAAATAAATGATTATTGTGGCTCTACGTTGGCTCAAACGTGGAAATGGAAAATAAGGATTGATTATAATATTACAGGCAATACTATGAGACATGAAAGGGCTGAAATCAATGCCCGGCAATGCCGCTCGGACGACACAATTTTTCTAGTTCCAAAACGTCTCTTTTATTCAATTCAGAGTTGTAGGAATTAATTGGCTCCTCCGATATTCTTAGTATTACATTTAAAACCTATATTCCATTTTGTATACCATGCTTTACTTTATTTTGCTTAGAACGTCAGGTTAATATTCAACGCGCGCGCGTGTATGTTTGTGTAATTCTACTGAGTACATGTTGCGGGCAAATCTGATAAACGTTATGTGAACGCACACATTCTCCCTGTTAATCATCATCCCAACTGTAATGAAGGTGATTCTTCTAAGTGTCCCAGCTTTGTTCTTGACCCCTCCTGATTCGGTTAACCAATTTCCGGTTACGTTACAGGGCCCTTCTATCAGCTTTACTGCCTTCCTTCTGTTGGAGCTCGCTTCGTATAACGGTAATGCTCCTTTTCAGTTGCTAAAGTACGGAATGAGCACACTTATTTAACACTGTTTTAAATCATACTGTTTCTTTTATCATGAATCTCAAATTTTTACCCATTGTTATTTGATATTGTGCAAAATTTAAATTCTCATTTAGTACCTGACCTACTGTTCATTGAACCCCTTCAGTCAAATTGTATTTTTTTAAAGGAAAATTAACGTCTATGAAACTTGTAGTGGGTGAATATAAACAGCTAATATTTAGCTAAAATATTCGGCTGTCGCCTGGGGCTCACTAGGCAGTGAAGTCTGTGGCAATAACAATATGAGTTATGAGTCGGATTTATCGGTTTATGGCACTCATAAGATACATTTTCCGGACACATACCGGGGGAAATTTATATACCCGCAATACATTTGTATTGTACGCAATATCGGGGATAATAAATAAGGACTACTGAACTACACTAAGAAAATGTCATAAATGTGTGTCACAGAAGCTACTATACTGTGTGATGAATAACAAACAACAGCAAGAGAGTAGTCGGGCGCTACTGATACTAAGCCGGCAATACGCAACTGCTTAGTGGGTTAGTATCAGGCGCCCCGTAAAGTAATTCCTAATATTGGTTAAAAATATAAATGTACGTAGGATAGCGTGAGGACGATGAAAAATTTTGTTTAATACATGCATTCTGGCTGCATTCTTCAGAATTTACCTTCATTTAATCTTTTTCTTGGAACCAAATTTCATTAAGTGTTGAGGGCGACGGCCCTCGGATGGAAAGCAGTTGTTGGGGAACAAATTACGAAACTGAATTCTAGCGAGTACACTGTAGCTTCTCGATCAAATGCAATTTATATATTATTTAGGCAGTTGAACAGTATTCAGAGCCAATTTATTGTAAATGTTAACACCTGGAGAATATTGCAAGTATTTACGGTACTAAATAGCAGCTTTACAAGATCGCGTTCCAGTCGCGGAACGAAGCGCATATTCGTCTGTCGGACCGACCGCACGACAAACTAAGAGTTAAATGCGGCAATGATGAGAACCGGAAGGAGCGGCGGAAATGGAAATGCAAATGATACTCAATTCCGGGTAGGGTGAAGTCGACCGGGCAAAAACACGTACACCTGTTCCAGACAGCGACGTCTTCACGGCTTTATGGGCCGGCCAGAAGAAAAGCCCTGAACCAACCGAGTTGTAGAGCGCAGGAGAAGAGCACACTCACGTTATGCGCAATGGACCCAACATTAGTTTCAAAAAAATTACTCTCAGCCCAATCAACGATTAAATATTTTTCGTCAAATTAAATTTCTAAACTTCAACCAGAAAAATATTGTAAATTAAATTGTAACATTTAGTGGAGACGAGAATTGATCCACGGAGAATGATAAATTTATGTGGCATCGGACAATTCAAACTATTATAAAACCGAACTTTCGTATTTCACTTAAAATGTATAAATACGAGAAGGCGTACCACAATTTACTTCTCTGTACATTTAAAGCATTTTTGGCAGTGTTAATTGCTCTTAATTAAATTTTCAGTTCAAATGAACGACTACAGAAAACTGACTTGCCAGTAGAAGAATATTTTCATAGAATTCGACGAGTGGAGATTTATTAACTAAATGACTATAACCGGAATGGATACAGCATATTCTTGTGCGCCATTCTCACCAGTTTTCCCCATCCCGTTCTTCATCATCTCCCGACAACGTCTTCAGGATGTAGACGGCCAAGCATTCTGTCCGGATGTGAAGACGGTTGATTCGCGATAAGGAGGAATTGATCGATTGTTAGAACGTCAGCGGTAATCGGGTCACGTTCGATTCTCTGCGGCGGGCTCCCGACTTATACAAACCTCTGATGTTGTCTTTATATTTAAATTGTCGCAAAATCCTAGATATGTTTCTCGACTCGGTATTGTTGAACGAAATATCGTTAAACAGCGAGGGCTGCACAACATGTATTTCTGTTTGATTTTTATCGCGAGTTGTTCCGTAAATTCTTACGGCATCTATGTTTGTTGGGCACCAACGAAGGTTTGACATGTCATCACTAATGTATCCTTCAAAAAAAGTAATATCGAAACGTTTTATGTAATAATCCGTATTAGTTCAGTGAATAGAGATATAAACTTGTGTGACAATAATATTGCTGAATTGCGCTATCTACAAGCGACGACCGGAAATAATGCTGAATTGTCTCTACGTGCTCGACAATTGGCTCTATCAGTGGAGTTTGCGTCTGCCCCTTCATCATGAAAATGTTATAGGACGATAAACAGGCGATGTAGCCCCAGTTCACTATTGGATTTTGGGAAATTTAAAATTCCCGAATTTCAAAATCCCGGGATAAAGAATTGAACCATGAATCGACAGAATTTCAGACACAATAGAGATATTTAATTTTCTTTTTCGTTGCGCCTATTTCTGTGGTCCGAATCAAATCTAAATCGTTTCCGGGCCCCGACAGAGGTCCCGCAGGAAAGCCTCATTGAGGAGGACGCCCCTAATAAATGCCCTCCGAATCGCATTACACCGAACCAATTCATTTTACCAATACATTTTCGGCCCACGGACCCCACCTCGGTCCTCGGATTTGATATTCCTAATCCAATAACAAGTTATCGATAGTCGATAAGAGTCGACCGGCCGGACAGGAATCGTCGATTCAGCTTAGTGTAATTTCCCCCCCGCCCATTTACGAGACTCCATTCTGGGACATTTTCTGAACGGCGTTTAAACCGATTCAGCCCAACTCTGACCTCGTTCCTGTTCGGGGTTTTCTTTTCCCAGTACTTTCCGGCCCAAGCTTACACAAATTTCGTGGTGAATTTGAAGAAACAAAGAAAGTAAGAAAAGATCAATACAGCCAAAAAATGTAGAATAATATTAAGGTCATATTATTCTAACTAATCGCGACGATTATACGCCATTTTTTCCTTTACGGGAGAATGTAAAGACTGAAGAATGAAACATAGTATACTGAGCGTGCGGGGTCTGTTTACTCGGTTTCAAATTTCGTAATGGACGAACAGTTCCGCCTAATCCATCATCCGCGATACATGGACGTCCATTTGTACCCCTCTCAAGAGTTTCAAAGAGGGTGCGTGGGCTTATTTCTTCACTCGGTGCGCACACTTCAGCGGAAATAACTGAATTTGAAATACCTACTGATGGTCTGTAGTTTTGGAAAACTAGAAAAAGGTACATAATCGAGACTGTTTAGCTCAGTGAGCAGGCACATATTGAATAGGCACTTTTCCCAATTATCCAACCTAGTGAATTTTAGGCAATCTATGCGATTCATGAAAATAATGATTGTTAAATACTTGTAAAGAAAGTGAAATGAGGGCGGATCTAAAAATCCAGAGTACGATAGATACATAACAAAAACACTACATTTGTTAAAATCTACTGAAGGTTCCGAAACCTGCAACTGCATTTCAAGTACCACAACTGTGGAGAGTAATAGGCACATGAAGAAAAAGATAGATTAAAAAAATTGAAAATAAAATTATCATAATTCCTGCGATCTTCACTCGCTTCTTTGACGATTAATTAGAAAGGTTTCGGCTTCTCGCCACCTTTAGTAGCATTACTGCGGCGGATTAGCGAGGCAAATGCGCATGACGGTTCCAGTGTGGGTCATCCTGTCTGCACATTTACTGCAATCTCAATTTACTGATACTCTCGAGTGGTCACGGAAGATAGCGATCTTCAACTAAATGTAATTACTAAGATATTTTGCAACGGAATAAATGCAGGAAATTTCAGTGTCCACCGGCAAGCGGACACATAAAAACACGTAAGCCGAAAGTGATTCAGCATAAAACATATAGTATGATCGCATGAATTGTGATAATTCAATTAACGGTCGTTAACTAACATAAAAATGTTAAAAAGACACTCCACGAATTATCTGATTCCATTTCAGTGTAATCGTTGTTCTTGTAGGTTGATTGAATGGATTGAAAATTAGACCTCTCGCAATGTACGTCATTGGGGATATATATTTATAATTTATATTTTGTATATTTGGCCGTGAGACTTATCAATCAACTTCCTAGTTTCTTGACTTACTCTGTAAGGTATTCAATACTGAAATAATACTTACTCTCGTGAGATTCGGGGGTTTTGCTCACTGGAGACAGCCGGGTACAAAACATTGATTTTAGTTTTTCACACTCCGACAACGGCTTCTCGTTGGAAATAAGAGCGGGCTCTTCCACCCAATGATATCTCGAGGGTTAGGGAGAAATTGGGAAGACAGTTGGTGACAAATAGCTCCATGAAAATGGCCGCTATTTGTAAATAAAATATGCACGGTATCATTCGTCCGGAACAATGATAACCCGATCGTTAAGCAATGTAGAGGTTTTGCAACGGCGAGAATGAATTTAGATGAAGATGAAAGAAAATTAGACGTAACTAATGCTGGCGCTGGGAGACATAGGCGTTATAAAAACTTCTTTCAAGAGCGAAAATAATAAAAGTTATCAGTTTTTTATAACGTATTTAGTTCAGATTTTAATCAGTTATTGACGATAACGAATTTAACTGATCGAATTGCCTGAAACGCAAGATTAATGTACTATTGTTAGAATGAGAGTGTAGAGGAGATAAAAAATATTGAGACTACGTCTATAAAAAAAATACGCTTCATTCTCGACCAACTATATGGATTTTAGAGTACTTGTGTGCGTCTGTGACTTTGCGCACGCGTCAGTTTGAGACTTTCAGGGAACAGATTGTGTCCCAGTAATTGTGGGTAATTGCGATTGCAGGTTCAGGACAGATTTGAAAACTCTCAGAATGAATTTGGTTAATGTAGGCAATCTAAATTGGAAATTTTATGTTACTAGAACATAATAATCATCACGTTTCATGATATCGTACGGTTTGGTCAATACAAGTACATTTCGTGGACTATTAGGACAGAATTACCTATATATGTTTGCACCTTTTTTATTATTCCTTAATTCTACCTGGCTTATACATAATAGTGAGTACAGTGATTATGTGCCTCCTCTCTCTTGTTTGATTCTATCTTGGAACGCATTTTTGACTTGTAGTCTTCCCCACTTCCGCACTTCCCTTTATAGTATATTGAGGTACTTACGTCTGCTTGGTGATGAAGCGTCCCACTATCACTAATACTGTTTTGTTTATACACACAAAATAATCGATAGTGAATATTGAACACTTTGTGAGCATTGGCTACAGAATACTATTGTTATATGCAGAATTCATTTGTGGGCGATCATCTCAGTTTCGATTGCTCATATAATGGCGTTTAGCTAGACCGCTAGATTGGTCAGTAATATTTCCTTGAGAACGTAACAGATTGCCACTGACAATGGCGAAAAGCGAAACCTTCCCCGACCCTCAAACAAATGCCTTATATTTAATTTCAAACAAAACACACATTTTACTGCTCATCTTGGCATCTCCACATATTGATAAGGTTTCATGGTAGTTTTACTGCGGGTCAGCTAACTACGATGAATAAAGTTAACCTTTTCAAAAAGGAATGAATTATTTGAGATTTAGCCAGAAATATGAGCTCCTTATACATTATAGGAATCAATTCAGTGCACATACTATATCGGAACAGAATGGGCTTTGGGATGCCATTTTAATTTTCTTATTTAATATTAATAACTCTATCAATCTAAGTTCATAATTTAGTACATAATTTAGTGGAAATTCGAAGGATACGTTCATTATTATTCTCATTTCTGTGTTTCATCGCTCTAATTCTTTCGTTAGACCCTCGGTCAGGACCTCGGCCGGCCGAGGGGCCACGTGCCGTCATCGGAAAGGGTGGGGAGGTAACCCCTCGAGGAAGAGAGAGATAGTGTGAGAGGTAGGGAGGGAGGGAGAATGAGAGGGAGAGAGAGAGAAATAGCGGGAGAGGAGAGTGGAAGGGAGAGGGTGGCAGACTGCGCCATGACCCAGTTGGTATGGCCGGGCGAGCCTCCACCCAACAACCCTCATTCCCACCGACCGAAACTCCCCCTACAACAGAAGAAGAAGAAGAAGAAGAAGAAATGACCCGACTTTTGGGCACCGTTAAAACCCCTACTATCCCGAACACCGATACGCGGTTCCATATGAAATAAGACTCGGAATTGTGATTTTTTTTCCAGAAAACTTGGCGGGCACCACACCTCCTCCTCGCCTCACCACTCCTTCCCCCCCACCCATCCCCTTCAACGAAATGCGGAATGCGAAACCGCCGAATTACAATTATCGATCTGGCCGAAGCACCGGGCCGAATGCTTTCTCCCTCGGACCGGAACCGACTAATCGTCCCTTCTAACCGATCCGATATTAATATCAATAACTTTAATCGATATTAGGGAAAGCTTATTAAGAGGGCATAGGGGACTGATCGTGACTAGGTGATTTTTAACCGACACTGTTTTTCCCGTGTTAATGTAATAATAGTAATACGTAACGTTCTAAAATTGCTAGTTTATGTTCACTTTTAATTGA
The DNA here is from genome assembly GCA_019843655.1 of Lethocerus indicus. Classification (NCBI taxonomy): domain Eukaryota; kingdom Metazoa; phylum Arthropoda; class Insecta; order Hemiptera; family Belostomatidae; genus Lethocerus; species Lethocerus indicus. The sequence continues at coordinate 8,422,678 of JACDQD010000103.1, read as the reverse complement.
AAAGTCGATGGAGGGAGAATAATGGCCGGGAGGAAATTCTCTACCCGCCGAACGATTTAAACCGTTAAAATATTATCCCTGTGTCAAAAATTTCTTGTTTGTTTCGGTGTGGAGGAGATGATAATCTAAAATAACGTCTTTTTGACAATGTTGGGATACACGTTGGCCGGCAAAATGAAGACGATAGCCCTCCCGACTAATCTCCGTTAAACGCGGAAACAGTGATTGGCGTAGTACTAGAACCTTCGGGGCCATCGTGCCGGGAGCGTCCACGCTCCGGTTTCCGGGCGCCGACAGGAGGCCGGATTCGAAAGGCTTCCGCCGGCCGCATTTTTACCCGCGGATCAATCGACGTCCTCCCGAGGAATACATTTTCGGAGGGTGGAAATATCGAAAAACTGCGGGTAAATCGGCGGAGCGCGGTGGCGAGTGCGCAGCCCCACCGGGGGGCCCACCCCCTCGACCTCGCCGTTTCCGAACCGACCCCCCGCCCGTATCCCAATTTTGAGACGGATCGCGGAGATTGATTATCCGGGAAGTTAATTAATAATTTACGTTATAATTTAAATCGCGGAAAGGGTTTGGGGGTGGCGGTGGAATCGTCGGGGGAGGATCTTAAGGACCTATGGGGAGATTCCACGGGTATAATCTTGCGGGTAATATCGCGACCCATTGGATGCCCAATAATTATAGGGAAAATACGAAAGAAAATTTCGATTCTCATCTTTATCTTAAATGAGAACTAAATGACGGAGTCGAATTAAGAGGATTATATCGGATTATAATGGTCGAATTTTCTGTCAGTTAGGCTAGGCTCCTTCGGGAAGACGGTTCGGGTAGTTTAGAAGGGGTTGGGGAGAGTAGTCGGCGGAGGTTCCGGTAAGGGACGTAAGTACGCCGTAACGTGTTTAGTTAAAAAATAACTGACCTTAGCTAATGGTGCTTGAGCCTGGATGGTCATATCCGGGAGATCCATCAGGACGTGGGAGGCGAATCCATGAAGGGGGTTAGGGTCGAAGCACAGACACGGTGCACGGTGCAGGAGGCACGGGGCACGCACGCACTCTGCTCTCGGGGCCGCACACTACTGGCGGCCGGGCGCCCTGCCCCTCGCCCCCTCGTCCCAAACCACCGCCACCAACCCCCACCACCGCCACCACCACCACCATACCCACCCCTGGCCCACTGATACAGTTTGCCTATTGCCCCCCATAAGGGGAGGGCCATCATCATCATCAACACCCCCCCCCGGCCCTCTCACCCACTCCATATTAACGAATTGTCTAGCCGAAATTACTTCAGAGACAGCTGGTTTCGGCGTGGAAAAATTGAGGGCTTAGCCCCTAAAATGAATAACATTAACACCCGCTATTCATTCGACCGTCCATTCGCTATTCATTCGGGATCTTTAAATCGGGCACGAGCTCTCTCCCCTTCTATAGTAGGCCTAAAGGAAATACAGGTCTAGGTTAATCGTTTTTGCCTTACAACAGATTTTTCGTTCTGGTCGATAGCTGAGTATAATAATTCAAATTGCTAAAACGTAGATGCCAATAATTTCAAGTCTGGTCCACTAGAAATCGGTACACAGTAGTGGCACGGGGATAGAGCGCTTTGCTCCGATGTGAAACATCCCTAAGCATGAGGGACGAATCAAAGAATAAGGTCGAATCCGTTGAGATGCCTGTCATCGGATAGTATTGAGGATAAAACTTTCGCGGAAACCGACCAAACGATTTCATTTTATTTTTATCTAATGTCACGACTACCATTTTTCAATCATGTTTACTGCTAGTGTAGTCGTGACCGAAGGGGCCTGGAAATTCGATGGGATTGTCAGAAACACGAGGCGGCACTTGAACGATTCTATGAAAGCTTATGGATTGCGTTTGAATTTTTTAGGAGTCAAACAGCAGCTTGATGGAACCAAACGGTTCAATGAAATATAGGAAAAAGTCCCGGAAATTTGCTGGTAATATGAAAAGTGGCTGCATTCCCTGAGTGTACGAGTGTGGGGAGATAAGAACAACAGCTTTTGATTCATATGCGATCATTCTCCCTTCGTATGCGATTATTTAAAGAAATTTGAAGTAGATATTTAAATCCGGAAGTGACTTAGGTTTGATGAAGCACAGTAACGCCGGGGACAATGGCCCACTTAAGTCCGTTTCCCGTCTTACGATTTCTATGAATGATCGTGAAAACGGTCGTGTACTACCACCGCTTAAACGACTCTGCCCTAATTCATTGCCCTGCCGCAATTAAAAGCGGATTTATGAGCCCGGTTCGAGCGAACTTTTCAATGAATCGATCACACTTCAGATAATTAAGTTTCGGGCGTCTTAACCTCGCCTATTCGCTAACGACTTACTGATACCGAGTTCATAAAACAGTCCGCACTACGTCGTACAGCTGAATTCTTCAAGATTTGCATCGAATAAACATTCGGCATTAAAACTCTCAGACTCATATATGGCTCAGAACTCTGCTAATCTTTCCTTTACCTTTCTTTAAAGAGGTGTTCACCTAATTACGAAGTGCGATGTATAAAACTCAAAACTGAATTTCTTCAGGGAGTTTGTCCTTAAAATTATGTACTACATTATACAGGAGGAAAACCTGTTAATTTACAATGTCAATTACTTATGTATTATACAATATTAATTAAATATTATACATTCATTTACAAATCTGATGTTTATATGCAGAATAAATATTCATACGCGATTAAAAATATATGTTCAATTACATATAATTACAGGATCTTACAGGATAATTTCTTTAAATCCTGTATAATTACAGCACACTTCTAACTCAAAAGTTAAGAAAGTTGTTAAGCTCTTACACTTAAAAAAACACTTCGATTATTGAGGTATTTCCAAAATGTATTTGTGGTTGGATTATCGTGTTGCAGGAGGAATATGGTCCGAAGAGGCTGGTACTTCTGGTCAGACCCTATCGTAAAACAGAAACCGTTTTTTTGTCTCAATATCCCACAAGTAGTGTCAAGTCATTGTCAAATCAAATCTGAAAACTGTCATCCGTGGAATTCACTCGATGTTTATAAAATAGAGCTTCTTTATTTTGCACGCGATTCGTTCGAAATCTAGGTTTTTTTAATATAAGAAAGGGGGGGGGCAATTCTTTTCTATTTGGACCCGGCTATTTGGTCAGAACCGGTTTCGGTTTCTTGAACATTCCGGGGCAAAGCCGTGGTTACAGATTGCATATAAGTTCCAAAAATCCAAAATATGCTTAAATATGGACCTGCCTATTTGTCATTGAGGCCCACTCTGACGGAATTGAACCGGGGTCTCGAGGCGAGTCTCGATGCAGAAAATCACGACAGATGAAACATCGTTTGTCCCGACTGTAGACGCGGCTATAAAGGTGACGAAAAACAGCGATAAATAAAGAAAAAAACAATATAATGTTATAGCCCAAATAAACGGGCACTATCCGGTTACCTATCTGCGGGGACGTCCCCCGACGGATGTCATAATCTCTGACCGGCCAGTTTGTTCTTGACATAAAAAGTTTGAGTAGTAGCGGCGCTGGGGAATTACCGATGCCGGCCGGCTCTCTCCTCAGTGCCGTGTGTATGCGTGTGTGTGTGTGTTGGTCTGGTTCAGTGTTTATACGGCGATGTGTGTGTGCGCCCGTGTGTGTGTGTGTGTGCCACGCCGGCTCGATAGTGCGGCGTTGCCGGTTGCTCTCTCTCTCACTCTCTCCCTCCCTCTCTCTCCCTCCCTCCCTCCCTCCCTCTCACTCTCTCTGGGTGCTCGTGCAGCCTCATCCCGCTGCCTCATTCTCTCTCTCCCGCAACCACTCCGCCGCATCATCCCCCTCCAGCCACCCTCCACCCTCGGACTCTACCTTACCGACCCCCCGACCAGATTTCTACAGGTAATCTTCCCCCGTGTTGGAGTGGAGGAATATCGGTACCCCGCTGCCGAACCCTTCAGTACCCTAATATTTTTAAGTATTTACCGTTTATTTTACACTAATGTTCCCAAGAAATCTGAATAAGAAGAGGGAGGAGGGTGAAATAAGTATCGAGATATCAACTCCTGCAATACTTTATAAATCGTTATTTTACATTAATGTTCCCAAGAAACCTGAATAACAGGATAAAGAGGGGGGTTAAAGGAAAATAGCAACGAAGAATACGCATTTCTCAAGAATTTCTCCAGGGTTGGAATCCTAACATTTTCTACCGAAACACTTTTTGTTTCGTATAAACTTTTGTATTTATTTATTGAAACGGTTTCAGTACAATACGGCCAGCCGAAAGTACGTACCGTACTCCAACATCTGGATAGTGAAACAATAACCAAATAAGGGGAACCGTTTCCTGTTTGAAAGCTTCCGGCTCCTGAAGAAGAAGGGGTTTCGTGCCCAGAGGTACAAGTCACGAAAACCGAAGCTCTGTCTGGTGTGAAGCTCGATAAATTCACTGAGAATGACAGCAATTCTAACGAGCCCGAATAAATTTTAAACCTTAATATTATTAACCGAATCCGATATTCCACTCCCGCCGATGAACAGGTAGTTTGAATTGTACCTAACTAACGTTCATTTAAAATTAAATTCTGGTTTAATTCGGATCTAAATCCTCTAAAAAACAAAATGTAAAATATTGACGCACCGGGCCTCATATTAACAATGACTTTATAATAAGTTGAAATATTAAACTCTAAATAAGCATGAATGTTGTACACAAGAAAAAAGATACATCCGCTTAGCCGATAAATTTTTAATGTTATATAAAGAAATTGAGAAATACCGGGATGTCCTACTATTAATAATTTAATTATTATTTTAGCGAATGTTTATATCCGATAATAGAAATAAATATTTTTTTTAATGCTGGTTCTCTTAATTACATACCGAACATATTATAACAAAACAAAGAATAAAACAGTATTCAGGTATACACGATTCAATCAATATGTATACCTCGTGCCATTTGTCAATTTGTCGGAATGTTTCATTTTATTTATGAATTTCATGTGTGAAATAATTCTCAAATTATTCATGAGCGTTAATATCGTCGGCTCAAGGGGGAGGGACTCACGCAACGCGGCCCTTTGTAAAGTGATATTGTGCAAGGTAAGGTCCTGTAGTGGGGTTTGTCGTTTGGCTGGACAAGCGAAAACTGGTACAGTCCCCTTATACGCCCTTATTCTTTAAGGAATCCCTTGTACTTATAAGTTTTCCTGCCCTTAATTAACTCTCTGGTCATCGCGTGAAAAATTGTGCTCATGCGTCGACAACATCTTTTCGTTTCGAAGCAGAAATTTATCTAAGCCACTCTAAGCTTTCTATGCACTTGTTTACACCGGAGTCAATAATAAACGATAAAAAACTAATTTTCAAAATATCCTGTTTCTAAAAGGTGAATGAAATATTGACTCCGATCAAGTAATTTGCATTCTGATTTCTTTCAGTACCGACCGATGAAGAAGTTTTTCATAAAAAGTAGTTCGTTTCAACAAAATAAATCGGCTGTACTTCCGATACAGTTAAAATATTCCGTTTTTTATGTATATTAATACTATATTTATGAATAATAATTAAGTTTTTCTGCAAAAAAATAAGTAAAACATAAAAGGACAAACCAATTTTTAGTTTTATTCTCGTTTTCTTACTATAATTGCTATATAAACCATATTTTAAAATTCAAAATTAGTTAATTCATCAGTAGGATCTAAATTCATATTAGATCAATGAATACTCGCAACGATTTTATACATACTTATACCCCATTATATATTTTTGTGTTATATAATTGTGATATAAGAATATAAGGCCCAACAAAAAAAATATATAAATTATAGTTATTACTAATTTAATACAATCCCAAAATTCTTGGAATATCACACTGTATAACTGCTAGCAATATAAATAACTGGTACCATGACAGTACCACTTCATATCTAACAGTGATCCGCAAGTAACTATAACGCTATAATACTGAAGATGGCTAAAGGTTAAAAACCAATCGATCTACACATCGGCTAATATCCGCTCCGCCTTCCACAATTTAATTTAATTTATGAAAACGTACATTAATATATCCTCATAAACATCGTGTCTCCCAACAATCACTTATCATCAAACTTCGATAGATCCCAAACTTGCGTTGCTTTAAACGGGTTTTTTTAGGTAAACATTAGATCTCTTGTTTAAAACTTCGCCCACTTATCGCTGCTGGAGGCTTCGGATTGGATTTAGTTTAGGGCCAATATTGAGCCGAAACGTTCGGTAAAATATAACCGTGTCTTGTGAGCGAGGAGGAGGAGGAGGAGGTGAGGTTCCTCTGTGTCTGTCCCGGGGTAGGTTTTGAGTTGTGAAGGGATGAAGGGGGTGGATGGCCTGGGCTGGCACTCAGTCTGAATTAAAAGCCTCCCCTTTCACAAAAGCAGGGCCCAATACCGGCAATAATGACCGACCCATTGTCCGAAACAAGTCTCCTTTTTTTTCTCTCTTAGCGACTACCAGTATTTTCTTTTTTTCCCCCCTTTTTTTTAAAGGAATATTTCTATTATTAGAATCGAGCGAGCGACGAAAATGAATATGGGGATGGGCGCCAATTCGGAGAATACCTACTGATGAAATATTATTTCTGGTGCAACAGAACACCAATATTATGTTTATAAATATATTCTTGGCTTTGTAAAAATTGCAGAATGTAAACTATATAAAGCATGACTGCACTTATTTATTCTGTTTTATCCTGGCTTTTTCTTACACTATACACTGACGAGGCCCTATTTATGACGAAAAGTCGAAAACGTTCTAGCGGTAGACCAATTCGTGGAGTAAATTTATAGTGATTTATTTGGAATCATGAAGAAGTGGTATTAAGAGTCTTCAATGTCGGCAGCTAACTTCGGCTTCCTTCCACCGACGTTGGAGACTGATAAGATTATTTATCGGCGTATTTAATTTATAAGAATAAGGCGGAACGGGCTAGGGGTCGAATAGTGAAAGTCATTGGGGGTTAATGGGCGTGAGTTGATATGGGGATGACCAGTGAGGGGGATGACAGGGCGGTTTAGAGGGGCGGTTTTTTGTGAGGGGCGGACACGTGTGTGGGCCGGCATCAAAGAGCCGCCCGCCTCATTAGCCCCGGCTTCCGAAACCCCTTTTTACTCTCGTCCACGGGCCTCCCTTTAAGCGCGAATTTAGGAGAACCGATATCCGCAATCTGTCTGTTTTTATTTCCCCCATCGGACCATTTAACCGCAAGAAATTCTATTCCCCGGTTCTCCGGTCTACGGTTTATAGATCGTAAAACGGCCCTTCCCCGTGAATAGACGGAAGGGAGAACGGATAGGCGGTCCGTTACAAGATAGCCCCTGGTATTCGGGTCTCAGTGTCACTCGCATTTTGGTACTACCAACAAAAAAACCGGATTAGTCCGTTCTTGCACTTCTCACACAATTTTCTTGCAATTCTCAATTTAAATCCATCCAGCTGAGTTGAATTGAGCTCATCCAAACCTGGAACGCGTTGAATATATTTTGGCGATTTCTGTATGAAACCTGTTACCGGATAGGAGTGAAGTTCTAAGCCCGTCAAGCCCAATACATGTGGCATAGCTTAGCGGAGTCAACCTCCTGAACGGTCACTCATACGACAACGTGAACGCGTCCACGTGACTCTAGGGGAGCTGCGGGGTCTACACGCAAGCGGGTTAACCATCCTTGGCGGAGAATCCCGTCGGGGAACCCTGTACTTTTCCTGAGCAAGTAAGTGTAAGCGTTCTAATTGGAAAACTCGGAAGGAAGAAATTAGAAGAATCGGTCACCAAGCAGTCGCGGATTTCATAGTGCATTTCACGCTCCTAAAAACGAATTCGGATATTAATCTCAGGATAGAAATGTTAAAATTCAAATTTATATTTCCACGAGTTTATTATAAAAACAATAAATGTCGTAATGTTATAAATATATGCTTCATCCGTGAAGGGAGTATTTCTAATCGGATAAAAGCCCCAAATGCTGTTCTCCCACAGACAAGTTGTTTAAAATCACGCTTGAAATAATGAGGAAAATATATAAATAGAATTACTGGAAATCTGTTCCGATATTGTTGAAACGTTTCCTTCCTGAATTTCCCACCGACGTTGAATCGCGGGCGTAAAACCCGCCAGTGAAGAGCAACTGAATGGGGGTCCCGGGCTGGATGCTGCATACCGAATTACTTCCATTGTGAGGCCCACAGTTCATTTTCAACTCGGATCGTCTAGTTCAGAATGACGTCAAAACCGGCTTTATGACGTCATAAGGACCTCCCGGCCGAGTTAAAGTTGTACCGTCTCAGAGGCGAATGACTGGCCGCTTTGCACCAATTTTCATCGGCCAATGTCAAATGTCAAGATGTACACGAAGAAATTAGTCGCGTCTATTCCGTAAATTTTCTCACTAGTCATGTTTTATTAGTTTTTTTATTACATTTTAAATTGTAACCTGCTTTAAAACCCCCTTTAGCCGATTTTTTTGGGCAGAAAATGTCGTTTTTCTGAACCTACATAGGAACTGTCGGAAAGTAGGCTTTACACCTGAATCAGCCGTTAGGCTTCCTTTTCTGTTAATTTCTATATTTAAAGATCAAATATCACAATATTAGATAAGTATTTAAAATCACAGTTTTTGTTTGTTGGGGCCACGTGTGGGTAGTAAGCTAGGAGTATAAGCGAGGAGAACGATCGATGGGACTCAAGATTCTCTCCATCGGAGTCATCGGTTTTGTGATTCTATTACGGACCAATTTTAATCGTTGGGGAGTAAAAACAGGAATATTGAAGAAGCCATTGTGTGCGGCCAAACATAAGAACTATTTATAGCCGGTCCAGGTTGCGCTTTAACGACACGACCGGAATCGGATAGTGCATTTTAAAAGCGACGTCACCAATCGTCATTTATCTCGGCGGGACAGAGTGTGACGTCAGACCCCGGGCCGGTTTGACGCAATCGGTGGCGACTTCACGTCTGGCCGACTTTCTTCCCCTTTCGAAAATAAGCCAAAGGTTTTTATTTGCCCGACTCGACCGCCCACGCATTGACACCAGATCCCTGCCTCAACCCCCCCCTACACCACCCACTCCACGGACAACGTACCCCAAGTTTTCCATTCTCTGATGAAATTCTTTTGTTCCGCCGCGGTACCCGGGATACGCCCACTCACCCCTTTCACCCACGCAAGTTGGGCCACTCCGCTAAGTAACTGTTTAGTCGGTACTGAACAGGTCGTTAGGCAGTATTGAGTGGGCTGTGGGTGGACGCGACAATGCGTCGAACAAGGGCATTTCATCGTTCAAAATTGCCTGCGAAATTTGATAGTCAACCCCCCATCACAATACGGAGTGGTTTTTCCTCGTTTTCAATTTTAATTGACATGTTGTATAAAAGAAAATCTCAGCGAACGGTTTCCGCGAACAGAATTCTAATTGTTACCGTCTAAATTCTTGTTTGGGAACCTTCTGATGATGGAACATGCCCGATTTCCTAAATGTCGGAAACGGGCACGCCTGAAGTGATCTCCGAGTGAGAAGAGAGTCAGGTCTCGGGTGTTTGTCAAAACCGGGAAGAATCTTGGACGGACAGAACACCTGCTGCCACGATCTTGCCCGAAGTCAGATTTTAACAAACTGGGAATTCATTCATCCGGGTTTACTTCCGTTTATACACGTTACAATTGTGGTTTCAGCTGTGCCTGAAGCGGGATACAGTTTTCTTTATTTCGTTCTCACGGTCAGACACACGCAGGAGACACACGCACACAGAGTACATATGAATAATTTTAAGAACCTCCAGAAGAAGAAAATAACGATATCTTTACTAAAGTAATTTATTTCATTTCGTTAAAACATTGTCAACGTAAACTGAAGAAATGTCCGATTTTTTGTACTATATAATCGTTTTCCAAGATTTTTCCTAAAACCTTTCTTCCTCCTAACATGTGTCGCATTGCAGATTTGTCGTGGAAGCCAAAATATAAATTATACAATTTATCACGGCTGTTGGGAATTCATTTTTACTTGTACTGCAGCATTCGTCACCCTTACACTTATAACAGTCGACTTTCCCGTATTTTCAAATTAAATATTCAATTCTGGTAACTAATTGAGTGTATTGGGTATATTTATGTGTGTAATTTTCTTTTTGGATAGCTCTCTTTCATTACCACAGCAACACTTTTCGTCTCTCAAACAATTCACAGGGAGTGTTCTTTTCAATGATTTAGGAAGGGAGGCCTATCGTAAAATGAATTTCCGAACTGTGTATTTGTGATTATTTTTGTGTAAATGAGAAGATTTCATTGTTGGTCTTGTGTTCTCAAGGGGGACATGTAAACGATTTTGTATGTGATTAAAATTTTTATAATTTGTTCTCCAATGAATGAATGAGTGTACACAGCTCTAGTTCGTTTCGATCATTGAAGAAGTTGAGGGAAGCATTACCAATATCTAATAAAACCGATCCTTGTATAGGACCAAGGGTGAAGTTTGGCCCTGTATAAATTTAAGCGGTAAACTCTGTGTGGCCGTGGCCGTCCTTCAAATAGAAACTTTGCCGTTAATTAAAATATTTATCGAGTCCGCCCCTCCCGCCCATCCCCAGCCACCTTCCAACCAACCCCCGCAGCGATTTATGACCCAAGGGATTTTATCGGATCCCGAACCATGCGCGGGGTGAATTATAAATATTACATCTATTATAGTAGTAATTACAATATCGAATGCAATTTTTTAATCGACCCCATACTGGTGAGCGTTATGGAAACTCAAGAATATTACAAATATTATATAAGAATTGAGTGGAATCACTTTTGCGAGAGTCCTACGTATAATGAATAAATACATTTAACCTATACCAAAATCAGTGCCACCGACTAACATTCAACGAATATTTAGTCTGCGTCTAAAAAGCACAATCCGGACACGATTTCGATGCAGTTAAAATTCCAATTATATAAGTGCATAAGAGCTAGTAATACAATAGTTGTTTCCCCCGAGTAGGCGACAGACCCCACGGGGCCACATTATCCCAAATTTTCTATCGACGTTGGAAAACGGCCAATCTCAAAAATAAGATTTAAGACGAAAGGGAAGATTTAGAAGGCGCATACGACGATTTGTAATAGTTTCACTGCAGTTTCAACGCCGCGTGCCAAAAGATTGATGTTGTGGCAAAAGAAGAAATGCGGCGTAATGAATTGTGCACAATACGGCCCGTTCAATTGTTACCTACAATATCAAGGTATGTTATAGTTGGATTCATCTAATGAGAATGTCTCAAATAAAAAGGTTAACGGGTTACCTCAACTCAAAAAGAATAATTCACACTCGGTTATTTATTCTTAGAATTATTTTAATAATTAATCACCTTATTTACGTAGACGATATAATTTTGATGTTTATTTATTTATTCATTTCAGCTACAGAATTAAAAACGTTCGACAGCATTCTTTAGATATTTGTAGGAGTATGTTTAATCACTTGTACTTTGATAGTCAAAGCTCCTCGTTCGGGTCCTTGGTTCGGGCCCTATATTTAAATTAAATTATATTATATGTAGTTTAATAGGTATTTAAATTATATTTCATCTTTGGAATGTAAATATAAGCATCAGATATGTAAAATATTCACACTGATAGGTGAAATAAATGTTCGAACGTCGCCCCCATGGTAGGCGGGGTGAATAAACCCCATCATCCAGCGTAGAGCACAGTGTTACGCTATGCTTCTTGATAGACAATGCCGGGACGACGACGGGCGAGAAGAAAAAGGACAAAAGTACAGCCTCTTTTCATTGTTGGTACTGGGTATAAAAATAACAAGATGAAAGGGAGGAGCCGGCCGATAATGGGACTGGGAGTAGACACGAAGCGCTTTCCTTACATTCGGTTTCTCCCTCCCTCCCTCCCTCCCTCTCTCGCCACTTCCTCCGTCCAGCTTTTGTTCCCCTTCGCCTCTTCCGAGTCGGCTTTGTTCGGTAACGACAGAGCGGACCCGACTCGCCTGACCGCCCGACAAACCCTCACGTGTAACGCCCCTAAATGGAAATTTAGGGGCTTAGGCCAATACGCACTGGAGGCGAAGTTGGCGCCACTGAATGTGACTTGCCACTGTAATTCGACATTGTTAATCCAATAACGCCAGTTCAAATTTAAACTGCTCCTTGCTACAGGATCATATCTTCGCACTCAAGTGATGAGTCAAATGTTCTCAAACAGAAAAATATAAAAAAATTAATCTCTTTGAAATCTGGGATGACATTTAAAAATTCAATATAAGTTGGATCTGTCCGTAACATCTACTTTAGCAAATAGTTTTTGTAAAGTTTCCAGGGTAAATCAGAATGATCATATTGTGAGCTCAATTTACTCGCGAGATTTTTTATTTTGTTTGAATGTAGACCGCACTCGGGTTCCCGCCCTTCTGCTGTTTCGCCGTACGAATGTCAGAACCAGATGATTAACTGTTAATTTTTGCAATCCCCGCCGCAATAATAAACTTACGATCTTACGCCTGATCTGCTGCCGATCTTAACATTTTAAAGATCTGTCCGCTTCCGCCGGTACAGAGCATGCGGCGGACACGAAGAGCAAACGGAGGACTATACAAGAAGGGAGGCTTTTCATTGTGAGGAGAGGAATAAAAATAATAGGAGTGGAGCCGGCAGGCCCTAGAACGGTAGTGACTGTAGACACGAGACCGTCCAACGCTCTATCTCCGGTCTATTTCCGTTCTCTGTTTCTGTCCTATTCACCTCCTCCGGGCTCGGGATTACTTCCTTTATTCGGCTTTTGTTCCTTAAAGTTTCCAGGGGCTCGAGAGCCACCACCCGGCCTATTGTTCGGCAAAGGCGGGTACAGTCAAAGATGGGCCGGCCGTCGGACTATAGGAAGCTAGAGGTCGAGAGAAATTTTTCAAGAGCCCTGTTTACCCTGTATATTTATCGCCAAGTCTTCTTGAGGAGCTTGAGGAGAAATTTAGCTCGTGTATTGTCTGTCATTGTCATTTGGTCTATAGTATTTTCACGTTATTTGATGGTGTGGAAAACGGGAAGGGAAATATTATCAATAAATCGTAAGCCTATTTTCTAAACACCTGCGCTTAGAATCACACTATATGAATCTGCTAGTTCGTCGTTGAACTAGTATTACGCTTGAATTTGTGGCATCTTTATATTAATATCTTTTATAACACCAGTCGTGCGCCTGAATGTTCATGTTTTATACACAAACCACTTCTAATTATGAAAAAAAAACGTGCAACGGATTCTAATCCATAATGAAGTAAATTAATTAAAAACAATATCCAGGTTATTATGTCAACACAGCAGCAGGAAATAGACTAATTATACTATCGGAGTTATTTAAAACGGATACAAACGGGGAAAATTCGGGAATTTCGAATATTGTTTAAGTTTAGGGTTAGGGACGGGCTAAAACGGAGATTAACATAAATCCAGAGTTACAATTGAAGTAATCTGTGTGCGGTCGGTTGTGGGGGGAGGGCCTATTGAGCCTATTGGAGGTATGCGGGCCGGCGCCCCTAACCCGGCCCAGGGATCCAAATATTGATAAATGAGAGGAGGCCGGCCCCACTTCAAGTGGTAATTGCCGGTGAAACCGAGCGCCTCGACAGCGCCGAAACCCTAATAGAGAATTATTGTGTTCCCGTTAAACGCACCTGTCATTTCACCGCGATCCCTACGACGGTTTTCCAAATGGAGTCACCTACGCGTACCCCCCGCCGAGCGTTAATAGAAAATGCAGTGGACCGAATAGTTACACGGTTTTAACCAGGAGCGATACAATTCCCGAGTACAATACGAGGGCGTTTCATAACAATGCATATATATATATATATATATATATATATATATATATATATATATATGGTTTCTTGTCTTATGCTGAACTGTATTCGGCTTATCGCCACCCTCCTCGATCGCTCTCTTGCAGTCAAAGTCGTAATAAAATTTGAAACTTCGAAGCGAGCACCTAGAATTTGTGCGCAGTATAATTTGTAAATTATACTTTTTTCCATTGAAAAAGTATTTAACGCACGTCATTAAGGACGCAGTGTTTAATGTAGTGTCGCCCAAAATGAATGAGCCTAAAGATTGGTTTACACCCAAGAATACGTATTTAGAATAATATGAACTTATATTGTGTGTATGTGTATAGGCGTATGTATTATACAACTGTGCTAATAAGGTCCGAACAATATCAGGGCGCTAAGGATTTATCCCGTTAATTTTCTAATTGAGCTCCGGCGCCGGGTAAATATTATAGTTCGTGAAGACAACGGCCGGGCCTAAACGTTAATAATAGTTGTACGGCCAACAGGTATTGGTTTTAGCGCGGTGCTGGTGGTGGCAGGAGGAGTAGGAGGAGGTGGTGGAGGAGGCGGAGGAGGAGGAGGAGGAGGAGGTCGGTGGTTGAGCGTGGGCTGTGGTGGCGCATTGCGTGGCACCCACACCCGCACACGACACACGCACACCACGGTGCCAAACGCCCACTACTATTCCGACCACCACTATTCAACACTATTCCTAGAAAACCGGTTAATTTTCCCGTTATCGCCATAATTTTCTACAAAGTTTCTTCACGGCCCCATGTCTTACGAAGTCCGTTAACGGTTCCAGCGGTAACTTACGTCGCGTTTATAATTTCGGAAATTTAAATGGATCCCCTCTAACCGCCGAATAGTTTCGAAACCTTGAAGAGTGAAAGATCCTATGTAAAACACTAGTAAAACCTTTGGTAACTTTAGTTGTATGAACCATAGTTAAGTACATTTCGCACCACCCTCAGGGAAGCTAGTTTATCGGTGAAGGTGCACCCAACTAACTTTAGTTAAGTACATTTCCGCACCACACTCAGGGGGCGCTAGTTTATCGGTGCACTAGTTTATCGGTTTACTAAAGTTCGTTGGGTGCACCTGCACCGATTAACTAGATTACTAGTTACTAGTAATCTAGTAGTTAGATTACTAGTGGATGTTTTTTGGACATCCTCACTGCACTGCCACTGTCACTTGTACTGTAGTTTGTTCATCAAAATAAACCATCAAATATTTAAAAAGGTCAAACGTTACAGTCGGAAAAATTAAGGAAAATAACAAATAGTGTGGCTAAAATGGACTGAGGAGGTCCCGGTTTAACATCGGTACCAGTCGAACGGCGCTGATGCACGCCACGCCAAACGGGCCAGTAGTGCGGGCTAGTATAACCCAGGCGCCGTATTACATCAAAACTCAATACGCATTATACGTCAATTAGTCATCCTGCCCCCATGAGTGTGGTGCGGAAATGTACTTAACTAAAGTTCGTTGAGTGCACTTTCACCGATAAACTAGCGCCCCTGAGGGTGGTGCGGAAATGTACTTAACTAAAGTTCGTTTGGTACACTTGCACCGATTAACTAGCGCCCCCCAGAGTGTGGTGCGGAAATGTACTTAACTAAAGTTCGTTGAGTGCACTTTCACCGATAAACTAGCGCCCCTGAGGGTGCTGCGGAAATGTACTTAACTAAAGTTCGTTTGGTACACTTGCACCGATTAACTAGCTCCCCCCTGAGTGTGGTGCGGAAATGTACTTAACTAAAGTTCGTTGAGTGCACTTTCACCGATAAACTAGCGCCCCTGAGGGTGGTGCGGAAATGTACTTAACTAAAGTTCGTTTGGTACACTTGCACCGATTAACTAGCGCCCCTGAGTGTGGTGCGGAAATGTACTTAACTAAAGTTCGTACACTTGCACCGATAAACTAGCGCCCCTGAGGGTGGTGCGGAAATGTACTTAACTAAAGTTCGTTTGGTACACTTGCACCGATTAACTAGCGCCCCTGAGGGTGGTGCGGAAATGTACTTAACTAAAGTTCGTTTGGTACACTTGCACCGATTAACTAGCGCCCCCCTGAGTGTGGTGCGGAAATGTACTTAACTAAAGTTCGTTCCGTACACTTGCACCGATTAACTAGATAACTAAATATAAATTTTTAAATAAATTTTGGATCAACAGGAACACTTTTATGATCGTAAATACACAATACCAGACAGGTTTCCTGTCATATATTTGGAATTCAGAACCTAATAGTTGTGACCAGTTGTGTGATCAAATATTTATTTGGTCGATAATCCGAAAAGGACAAATAAGACGAAAAAATCCCCCAAAAACATAATAACAAGACATATACACCCCACAAACAGACAACCACCACAGTACACGTGACAGTGACATTGCAGTGAGGATGCCCAAAAAACATCCAAAGCACCGCTACTGAAGATGGCGAGCAGCCGAAACAGGTATTCTAAAAATCTTGAACGACTGATGACAGAGGATCTCCCCACTACAATAGTCAACCCGTTATGTTCATAATTGAAGGTAAGTTTAATTGTAAAGAACTACTGCTTTCATCGTTCATTGCATGAATGAATAGCACCATTGAGAAGTTAGGTGAATTTTGTGTGTCTGTGTGTGGGTGTAGGGTGATGTTTTCCAAAAACTCAGATAAACATCTAAATTTTGCCGGCGCTGTGCCGGGATTTCAATTTCTGAGAATTTGCGAGCGGTCCAGTATTCTTCTTCCGGAGTGTTATGGGCGTGGGAGTGGTGTGAGTCATCGGCTTCCAGGAAGGTCGTGGGCGCCGGCCATTCACAGTCAACCGCCGCTCATTACCGACCTCCACCCAGAGATAAATTCTTCGCCGGCTAAGCTCCCCCCTTTTCCCGTTTAAAGTTGTCCTGCGGAGCGACGTTATTTTCTGGCCCTATACCGCAGTCAAGTGGCCACCCACGGAGACTCGATATCGTTCGACCGATAATAGGCGGAATATCTGAAAAACACCGAGGTACAGTTTGCGATTTGATAACGCGAATGTATTCCTGACTGAGATTCCACTCACGCTCCTGCCGTTTATAGGCAGTGCGGACATCACGTGGTAATTTCCTCTTAAGTCTGCTCTAGGGATTTTCAGGTGACATGAAAAAGCCGTCTAATCAAAGGACCGGAACGGGATTGGTCGTGAATCAAAGGGACATTAAAAAAAGAGCGGACTAAATACATAAGGTGGGGCGTTAACGATTTTACGAAGGATTTTGGATTGCAACATTGTGGATTTTGGCTTTGTGGATCCCCACAACTCGACTCCGTACGTCCGGTTCGTTTCAAAATGCAGTTGTAAATTATTAATTTGTTCGTAGTTGCGATCAGTCATCCAAGAGTCTAAATCAATAGCATCTTTTATGTGATTGGATCTTGTATACGGATCCCAAATCTCTTGTCCAAATTGAATAGGTGTGGTTTTTTCGAGTGAAACATTCTGTTGTGTACCATAATTTAGATCCGTCTTTTAACAAGATAATTCAGCGATGTTTTCGTTACCTGGCTAAGGCTAAGGGTAGAACCATTTCATTAACGCGGGGCTGCTTTACCCGCATTTCGACACCCATAAGAAGATACCGCCATTACCGCGGGGGCCCAGGTTTCCTACGAGAGCAAATCTGAAATTGAAATGCGTAGATTCTAATTTAATCTGCATTTTATGATTTACGACTCGGACTTGCTGATTAGGGCAGACAGGTTTCGGCTCCACGCCGTAGTAAATTATTTAATCCTCAGCGCAGTAAGACCGGTTTATCCCGATATTTTTATGATTTTCTCAGGAAATAATTGTCCGTATTTCGGTTCGGAGACCGGTTTCTACAAGCCGAAGTGATTGTCCTTGACTGAGTTTGAAAACGCCCGCTGTTTTAACACTAAAGGATTGTGCCGGTGCCGGGTCGAAACATAAATTGTACTTTTCCTTGAATCGGGCGCGCAGTTGTGGGCATTCGATATGCATCTGATATGTGGAAACAACAGTTTTCCTTCTCACCGGGCCGTATGCATTCTGAATTGCGCTTAACAAGAGCGTCGGCTCAAGTTTTCGCGTGGAAAACTTTCCGCCCGGTGATTAACGGCAGACTCTGAATTCACCCTTTCTTTTTCTTATTCCTTTTATGATTTAATTTTTCGAACTGTCGCTCCGCTCCCAGTCGGCGTACGTTTCTGTGTCGCGTGCCCCTCTCGGGTCATAGGGGGGGGGAGCTTCGATTTAAATGTAAATACGGTGGACATTTTTCGTGAAATAAAGTAGCTCTTAAAGGGTCTCCGTGGGGCGAATTGTTTTCATTTTCGTGTGATTTTATTGTTTTCCGAGAATTTTAATGTTAATGAACACCCGAGTGATTTCCTAAACGATAAATCATACCCCAGCCAGACGAAATTCGTTCTTCGCCCGTGTTAGTAGTAGATGATACATTCTACAAAAACGATGGTAAAATCCTAATTACATGTATCAAGAAGGCATTGAGAAGGTAGAGAATCTTTTGACAATATTTAGGCCGAATAGCGTAACCTCACGAATCGGAATGCTACCGATGTTGGCCAGAAGCCGAAACCGGTCTAGTTTATGTTCAATATACGTAGAATTGCAGGAGTGATGATGCCCCGAAGAATTCCGGACTGTGCTTTGATAGGTGCCGGTGAATTGGCCGGGAATATCGGTTTAGTCGATCGAGTTTAGATTTTTCACGTTTTGAGATAACAGAATCGGCGTTATAAATTCGACCGGGAAAGTTTATTCGTAGAGCCGGGAACAAGAGCTTATGAAATAAAATCGGAGGTGGCCGGGGATCGTGGGCGGGGGCGGGGGGTTGACCCGAAAAGCTTAGCAATGGAAATTCGTCTAGACTGTGCCCGGCTATGAATCAGAGGCGCAGACTCTCCTCCTCTCCTGGACCCGACACCATTTAACCCGAATCCCGGGGGGGATACGGAGACCATATTTTACATTGGGGGGGTGAGGGGTCCACGCCGGAGCCCAAAAAATCGTTATTTCCTTCGCGTTACTCATAAGAATGTCGCCGGATGCGTCATACTTGCGGAGAATATTTCCTTCGGCCCGATATAATACGCGCCGGTCGATAATTTGTTCCCAATAAAGTTGTTTCAGATCGTGCTAACAACGTTCATAATGAAAGTTGACGACCGAATTTGCACTCCAGATTCAGGCTGTCAATATACCTAGGACAATAGGTACGGATTAAGTGGAATATTAATGAGGGAAGGTTTCCGCGACCGGAACTTGAATTATCTTTAACTCAATTCCGGTAGGATCGCCCCCAGAATGTAAGTTCTAAATCCCTTTCAGTCGATCAAGCCGGGTGGTTGCCATACACTGAAATGCAAAAACATCGAGTCTTTTTCCAATTAAATATTGAAGAAAATAACTATCCAGTGGCATATCGTACCCGCTGCGATAATTCACTCGTTTTTTTCTAGATATAGAACAAATGAATGATTCTATCAAGAGAGTAACAATCAAGAAATTCAAGCCACTATGCCCTTTAATATTTCGTATTTTCTTAATCCCAAAAATCAGATGATTTCTGAACAGTCAAATAAATTTTACGAACTAAATTGAAACTAACTGAACAAACACGAATTGTTATTCGACGCCGTTGAATGGGAACAGGGCCGCATTGAGTTGACACATTTAGCCGAATTCTAAGTTGGGTAGAATTGATTTGCATTGGTAATAATATATCGATCTAGTTGCCGGAAATATTGTGACCGTTCATGACCGACCTTTATCTCGGAATTCCTTTCCGGGCGACAAACTACATCGAAATTTCAGCGGCGGTCGTTTTCCATTCCAATATTTCCACGAATCCGTTCAAAATAAACACACAATCTCTGATTCCCGCTTTAAAAGCTCCGCCCTTGGGACGGAGAAATAGTTGTGCCCCAATAAATGACAGAATTAGTAGTTTTTTTTAAACGTAATATCGACATAGTGTTATCTGATCCTGGACGATGGCTTCTTAAATGATGATGTGGATAACGCCCAGCTGGTATAATAAGCGGTAGGGGGGCGGCTCGGTTAAGTTTCGCGTGTCGAACCGCCTTTTCCCTTTCGACCGGCCTGACATCTTGATTTAACACTATACTTAGTTAAGAAAGTAATTATTTCGACGTTTTCTCCGATAAGAACGCTTCCATTTTCACTTACGCCCGGCCGGTATCTGAAGTCCACTCAACTGGTGCGGATTTACATGCATAGACCCATTGTGTGTTTAATATGAACAACACCGTATATCTTATCCGAGCCCACGAGATCATTTTTAGGAGACCTCAATAGAAATTCTCGATACATATCAATTCATTACTTACAATAATTTTAATTCAGTGTCATTAGAAAGTCTGTTAAAAATATATTTACAGTTGAAATATATTTCCACATACATTCCTTTCATCGTAATTATAATACTGATGATGCAAAATTCTAAAAAATTCTTCAGCTGTTGCATATCCCGAAATTCATTATTTGGTTTCAGTTTCTCGCCATCTCGGAAAGTTAGCGAGATATCTATGTACACAAATTATGATAATTAAAGTAATACAAAATGACGCTACGGACCGAAATCCGTGCAGCCGGGTTTACAACAAATTGTATGAACAACGTTACCTTACGATTTGTAGGTTGGGCCCTTGGGGTTCGTATGATTGATTTTCGGGCTCTCAAGTGTAATAGTTTATTTAAAGCGGCGGCAAGGGCGGGAAGAGGAGAATATACGCTCGGTTTACCAATGCACATTCATGTTTAGTTGATTCGAAGTGAGTGTTGCAGCGAAAACGGCTGCAACCCCCATCCCTCTACCACCCGCCAGACAAATCCCCTAAGTTCAGATTGTTTACGTAACGGTTCGTGGGGCTTCCGAAGAAAATACTTTTCGCCTCGAAATAAGATAAGAAGCGCCCTAATCATAAAAATTCAATATTAAAAAGCCGGGCAACTGCATTTAAACTGAACGTTTGTTCTTTTCTTTTTCCACAAATACGAATATTATTAACCAATACCAACTGGATACATTTCACCGCCTACAAAATTAATCTTCGGAATGTTTAGATTATTTGTTCCTACAGCCTACGCGCAGGCTAATTTTCGGAGAAACACGAGCATTCAATTTTAAAAAGTGCCATAAGAAGCAAGCGACATAACATTCCGCAATTGTACCTATAACCATAAAGGTAGATTGTACAGAAGTAAACAGATAAAATGCGCTCGTCATAACCATAAATAAAATTACATTGTATTTTATGAAATCAGGAAATATGAGGACGACTGATTTGAATTTAACCGGAGATATACCTGAGTACTTGAAAACTGGTGGGCTGACCCGTTTATACCGGTATGGAAGGTACCATCTCATAACGGGGGGAGGCACCTAGGCCTCCGGCATTATTGATTGATCGGGTCAAACCCTTGATGATGCTACCTGAAAGCGCGTCCGAAACTCCAGCCACTTCCCTCAGTGATATTCACAATTACTTCCCTAGTTCCTTTATGGCCGTTGAAATTTTAAGAGAACAAATTATTTTCCTTATTATTATTTATAAAAGTTATCTTTTATAATTTTCCCTTATTTATTTGCTTTATTAAAAATGTTTATGTTAAAAAATCGATAGAAACAATAGCGTAAACGTTTAATATTCGATAGAAAAATATAATTAATATTCGATAAAAATATCCGAGAATAAAATGGAAGCTGGGGTGGAGTAGAGGTTCCCCAATAACGGCGGAGAGGCGGAAATATTTTTCGTAAGAGACAAAGCGAGCTCAATCAAAATGGGTCACCCGTATTTATTGGGTAGGGTGGCACACCTGTTCATTTAATAAAATCTACCCCTCGCCCGTATTTCTTCCCCCTCCCAAAAAACGAATATCCTCCCTGTTATACTCTGAATTAGAAATAAATCGACGTCAAATAAGTAAATAATAGGATTTCGGGCGGGGAGGATTGGAAACAAATATTTCCATTTCCGTCCCAACGTGAAAAGACCGCATAAGGTAGGACAATAGTATCGCCAGTCGTGTGAAATCTAAATTGCCCGGATGATAAATTAATTGTAGCATCATGTTTTTTTTATTCCATGTTGTACGAGTAAAACGAGTTCTCCGACAATATTAGCTTAACTTGCACAAATTCAAACTCACAAAACACTGTACTAAAATTGTCAGGACCCTCAAAATCATTCTCTTTTAAATAATACTTACTAATTCTTATATATCTCGTGTAGTCCAAATTGATATATTTATAACGCCAGGATACTTTTCATGTGTTAGAACATTTACTTTTACATTTATTTTAATACCGAATATTTATTTGAGACAATATCTGTTGAAGCTTCAACAATATTTATTAGGAAATATTTGAAATATCGTGTCCTTGGAAATTTTAATTCCGAGGAATCATTTTAAATTAGAGAATATTATTTCAAATAATTGTTTTGAATACTTATTTTAAATAATGCCTAACTCTGTTTCCGCCCAGGGCTCGTTTATGTGGGTGGAGGCGAAGGACAATTTTGTTCGCCGAAGGGCCGCTATTTGACGTTGGCTCCAATGACGGATGAATGTTTCACGGTACGAAACACGTTTTGTATTTTATGAGCAGCCAAAACCCGCCCCCAGCGCAGCAACCCTCCCGGTCACAGACAACTTCCAATTAAGACCGGGCGTCGGAAAAAAAAAATAAATAAAATACAGGCCGAAATTCTCGCCCCATGAAAATCCCTCTGCCGACTACCCACTTCGCGGCAGAAAGATATAGGACAGAATACAACAACTTCGGATAATTAAATTACTGTTTGATGCATAAATCACGCCAGCAATAAGCATTGAAGAATGTACCTGACACTGGTTAAGTTCAGACTGTGTGAGTTTTGAGTCATCACTCCTTTTGGATCATCACGATCCTTTAGGATCGTGTAATACAATGGTATGAACCCCCAGTGTTATCTGCTTTCGGCGTTTCAGAACCGTTACCGGTACCGTCGTCAGGGACGGATTGAAGAGTAGGTCAACTCCGTATATAAATGAAGGTGTCATCCGTCATATTGGGATTATGTCTCGTTCGTTCCCGCATTACCGGCAACCATATTCAATATTTATTCACTGATTGTAGAACGTCGAAAGTGCGAATACTATCGATATTTTCCCGAAGTCACTAAACTGTTACAGATGTTGAAAACCCTTTCCGCGAAGATAACGTACGTAGGTATATTGTAAGGATTAATAGTCCCGTATGAATTCTGGTCATTTAAATAAAATAGAACTCTCTCTGAACGAATAAAATCTTGGTTTCAACAAGTCTGTGCTGTCGCATAATACTCAGCGGATAATCAACACAATATCACGGAATGTTAGTTCCGTCCAGAGCGGCCCGAGTTATTCGGACGGGAAACAATTGCGCCCTTTAAATGGAATCCAGGAATTTTTCCGTTCTCACTTTTCGAATTCCAACTCGGCCAGGAGTAAAAGGTCGTAGCTGGTCGTTTGGCGGTTTGAAATTGGCTTAGATAATATTGGCGGTGGCGGCCGCTTTATTGGCTTATTGCGTGTTTGAACGGCATTAATATGAATTGCTACTTACTGTATAATGAAGGGAAGAGGATTGGAATTAGTCCACGGCGGTCGGCCGCCTTTACGTTTCCACAGTTTTCGGCTTCTGTCCGGAGAAGCAGCCAAAGCGACAGATTAGAGAAATCCGGGTGGACGTACACATTGAACGGTGACCTATTACAGTTTGGGAATCGAAACAACGCTATCAAAGCCAGAGGATAATAGTTATTAGGCTCTTCTAATAGGCGAACTGAGACAACTCTCCTGAAAAATTTATTCCACTCGTTAATCAGTTGAAGTACAATTCCAGTCAGTCAAGAATAAATAATTTTATGAAGAATCGTGTTACAAGGCGTCGTGGTTACTCTTTTGTTATGTTATGATTTTTATTTAGTTAAAAATTTTAGTAAGAAATGACTAAAAACCTGCATGCCTCAACGTTATTATATTTACACGAATATTATATGAAATGTTTTATAGCAGGGCAGGTAGATTATGCTGAACAATTCCACAAAATTTTTTTTTGAGTTCGTGGCTTACAGATCGGCAATGCTTATTATTAGCCTTATATGACCAGTAACCGATATTTGGAAAATACGAACAAAGTGAAGGTTGAATAAGGTTGAAGTGTAGGAAAGGAGCCAACAATATATTCTTATACGTAACATTTGGCATATTATTCAATATGTAATGTCGATTTCCATGCAACGGAGTGGCTTCGCAGTGGCCGAACGACTTGAGACGTGCAACGCCTTATAACGTACGCCACCTAAGCCCTAATAAGTCATTTAGTAGCGTCGAATAAAGGGATTTGGAGCGAGAGGGGGAAAAAAAGAGAAATATCTGAAGGTAAGAAACGTTATGCAACGAGGTTGTCGTTAAGTGGCGGAAATGTTGAAAATATAAGCCGACAGAAGTCAAGATGACATTGACTCGGGTAGACTGAGAAACCTGACAAATAGTAACGGTACTAATAATAAACGGGGGTTGTTACAAGGTTGACTGTCAGGTTATAGCATAAATCGTATTACACAGTTATATCTACATCAACATCTAGGTTAGATCAACACTGCAATAGTTACAATAATAATAAAATTGAGAGTCCAAATATTCCTGAATTTAATTTAATTTAGTTTGAAAAGATCTACAGGGCGCTAATACTACGTCCGCATAACGATTCGGTTAAACGGGTCTAGTATCGCGAGCGCCCGAGTCGGCAATACAGACTACGCTTCATCGGGTGCAGGCGCGGGTGAATACATAAATATTGGCGTTTACATAAATCGATGGTGAGGGGATCTCATATAAATCCATTAGAAGTAATTAAAATTCAAGTTATATATCTGTTTATATATTTTATTCTAATGTAACAGTTCGCATCTTTAAACATTGAAGATACATTTAAATTATAAAATAGAAAACAATAGAACAAAAACACTAGTAAACAGGAATAATCTATCATTTATTGTGCTGATAGACTACCGGATATCTATTTTACGGGGGAGGGGGGAAATTTAGACCCGTTAAGTAGAGATGTCGATCAAAGCATTTCATTTCGTATTCATAACAGTGGGCGGGGATATGTTTTGCGAGCGCCCGGGGGTTGTAGGGCCGGGGTTTGTTTTGGCGGTCGGGTCGGAGGGGTGGGTCAGTTTAGGGCGGAAAATGAACTGAATCGATGGCCGATTAGGACGGACGGAGGGAGGTCGCCGACGGAAGGGGCGCTTCGGTCTCGCCTCCACGCGTCCACAATTTAGATGACGGGGGTGGGTGGGTTGAGGGTGTAGGGGGGAAGCTCCTTAATTGAAATTCACAGGGCCGCCTTCCCTTCCATTCCCGTCCCCTGTCCATCCGCCTCTTCTACCCCCACTCTTCACGTTCCCGTTTCACCTCCGTTCCGGATGGCAGCACTCACCCGAAGAACTCACGTCGCGATAACCGATTTTAAGTGTTATTACGTAAATTTCCTAAAAACCCGGTTTCGATTTATTTTATTTCGAATAATCCATAAAATAATAATTGAGAACATTGAAACATAGCCTAGTTGTTAATGCCGCACGGCATTAAAGCTGAAATTTCTGTAGTCGTGGACAGAAAAAATGTTAATGAAGTGTTAGTGAGGAAGCTATTTAGAATCCTCGCTTGTATATGGTACACGCTGTGTTCGTCCGAAGCGTTGACCGGGTGACCGGGTTCTCGGGCTTTCAATTGAAAACAAACCCGGTCCCGACTGAGAAACGGTAAATGGAAAAGAACTGATTAGGGATAGAGGGTTGGTGGTGGCGGGGGAGGAAACGCGGCGGGCACGGCCGTAAACAACGGGCAACGGGGACTACGGGGGCCCCGAGGGCCGGTTGAATTATGCACGGACGACATGGAGATTCTCACTAGCGGTGGCCTCCGGATGAGAAAATTATATATTTATTATTAAGGCGGGTGGGGATTGTCTCAATTTACTAAGGGTGTAGAGGGGGGGTGGTTGGGTGCGCCCCCCTCCCTCTCCCAATCTCAAATATTCATCGGACGACAAGCCGTTGGGCCCGCCCTACATCATCATACCCCCGGTATCATACCAACTGCCCGCTTTTACTCACTTATTTAGAAATAATCCGCCCACACGGGGCGGGCGGCTCCATGATTGGAGCGACAGAGATTTAAATACGTTTATCGAGCGAATTATAATAAGCTGAGGAGATCGACTGACTGAGTCCATCATCCAAAGTTTAGCTGTAAATGGTCGCAGCGTCTTGGTTAGAACTGTAGTATATCGAGTTGGTGTGAGGCGAACGTGACCCAATAAACCATCATAATGTCCTATATATAGTTATATTTATCATGATAGTCGTTTATTTTTTTCTTGAGCTAAAATTAGAACTCCCGTGGAACTAACTTTAATAATTCAGTTTGTCACATAGTGAAATATGAAGTGTTAGTATAAAACATGACAGCGTTTCGTCACTCTAGACAAAATTTCATTTTTTTAATCTCTTCTTCCCCATTCATTTTAATTCAAAAATTCTATCATGGAAATATTTGTGTTCTGAAAATATTTGCAATCGCAGTAGTATTCTGTCCACCGCCTGATAAAACTGAGGTTCGAACGCGTTTACGCCGCTTGATGCCGGCGAGTTCACCTAACTTACTCCTTATCCCTAATCCATTCTCATTGTGTATGGGAACTTCACAACCTTGGAACTTAGTTTTGAAGGGAAGCAGTTTTTCAAGGAACAAACTACCGAACTGAAATCTAACCTGAACACTGGTGCGAACTCCTGTCGAATCTGAGCGGTTCCCATCAATAGAAAATTTCAATCGACTAAATCAAGGTAGGTCTTTAACTCCAGTGATTATTCGTTAGGTCCTTACGACACACTCAGTGCAGTTTCCTCGATCTTCTGTCTCGTCCCGCAGGTTTGGTCTTTTGCTAGACCGGTTTCGGTTGCTCGTCATCTTCAGTAGCAGTTTCTGTGAGTACGGCGGTGAGACACTCTGGTACATGGGATGCTTGTGGGTCATCCTATCCGCGCGGTCACTTCACCTGTACTGCGATTCGGCGGACAAGGCTGTATATGGCGATCAGCCGAAAACGGTCTGACAAAAGACCGAACCGGCGAGACGGGACAGAAGATCGAGAAAACTACAATATTCAAAACCCTCGGTACCAGATCGAAAATAGTTGTGGTCCAAAATCGTAGTGATAAAAGCACTAAATGCAATAAGCAGGAACAAAAGAGTCATCATTTTTTCCCGTCTTGCAAATGTTAATTTTTGTTTATTATTATAATTCGACTGTACAACTCTGTATTCATTTTTTTGGAAACTGATTTAGGGGGTAAGAGAATATAATGAGAAATAAAAAAGACTAATATTCGAACTGATACACTTACTTTCCCGAATGGATAATGCTTATGGTAATTCCTACAATATCTGACCCCAGCCGCTGAAGATTGAATTGCAGTGTTTGAATATAAGCGCGAAGAATTTGTTCGGAAAACGGGATAACCCGATCGTCCTATTATCGGTTTGTGCTTTGCCAAAACGGTGGCGGTGCGGAGGGGACAAGTGTACACACACAGGGTCCCGTTTCTTATTACTTTGTCCAATAGAACAATGTGTGGTATTAATGTCTGGTGGTAGAAGGCCGTTTAATGGGCGACGGTCTATGTCGGAGCGGGGGTCCTAGTGCGGTTAGAGGTAGCCGAGGGCGGGGTCAGGGTCATCCGGGCCCGGCCATTGATTCGGCCCCACTCTTCTCTATCTTCCATTTCCGCGACAATCCGCACCAAAACAAAACACAATTTTAAAGCCTCATTCGGCATTTGATATCGCGAGGATTATTCCCCCCCTCCCCGCTCAAAGTTTTAGGCCGAGAATTGTTTTTTAATGACAAAATCGATCGGGGTTTGGCTCACGGCCCCACCGAGATTGTGGCCCACTTATGAACGTAGCGCGGTCTCAGAGATTATACGACACAGATTAAAGGCTGTGCCTTTCTATATGGTAAAAGAGTGGGTATACCTGGATAAAATAAATCGAAATTTATAATGAATATTATTTATAATACAATTTAAGGTATTCGATTGATAAATAACATCTCTCAGTATAATCAGGTTCGGAATATCACCGTTGCGATCTCTATGGAAAGTAACAATTCTACAGTGCTAGCCTAACATTGCAATAACTGTACCCGCAGCGCGCTTCGTAGAGTGTTACTGACGATCTCGTACTTACTATGGCAAAAAAACAGAACGCCCAGTACCAAATAGGCGCGTGAAGATGACAAGATTTATTCGATAACACGGGTTGCGTCTTTTCGGCGTTTAGTTGAAACGATATTTGCAAAAATATAAGAACTGAAAAAAATATGCCTAATACGAAATAGGTACGGATGGTACTGATTTATGAAGAATCCTCTTGGCACTGTTGCTATATTGAATATTCCATTCAACGCACCAAACCCTCACGGATCTTCCACAAAAATTCCTGAGTCAATCGAATACAGAAGAATTACATTGCAATACGTACAATTAATATTAAGACTTAATCGTCCTCAATGCCACTCTCAACTGTACATAAAGTCCGACAATGGCGGGTATCGTACCGCTTAAGATTTCCCAATTCGAACGAAAACCCGTCGTACGCGGATATAAACAGGGCGCGGTTAATTCCAGAAAGGGTATTAAGTATTTACGGTACAGAATCGAGCCGGAGAACGGAGCCCGACGGGGGATGATGTGCGTGCCCGGGCCGTATAATTTACGTAACAACTGGCGTTTGTTATTACAAACTGTCCGCGGGAGTTTAACAACCTCTCGGGAGCGGATCGATCGCGTTTCGATCGGCCCCTCTGACGTCAATCGCTGTTCAAACAACGCTTCCACAATCTATTTGTCATCAAGTCGGCCGCGGCGGGCCTAACCGCAATTGTGGCGTGTAACAAAATAATAATTACTCCTTTGCTATACCTGTTTTGTGGTCTGCGACGGGGTTGGAATACTGTAGGTTCGTGATGTTTCTGTCTCCTCTCGCTGGTTAGGTCTTTTGCTAGACCGGTTTCGGCTGCTCGCCATCTTATATATATATATATATATATATATATATATATATATACCTCAATCTTGTAATAGTGCCACAGGTCACAGTCGATTGGGGTTCGTTATAGTTTAGTGCATGAACAAGTATATTTCAATCCTTACATCCGTGAACATAAATTTATAAGCAATATTCGTATATTGACTACTATATTCGTTTAGTGGTCTGCGACGGGGTTGGAATACCGTAGATTTCGTGTGTTTCTGTCTCCTCTCGCTGGTTTGGTCTTTTCCTAACCCTGTTTCGGCTGTTCGCCATCTTCAGTAACGGTGTTAGTCGCATTTGGCACTTTGGATGTTTTTTGAGCATCCTCACTGCACTGTCACTGCCACTTGTATTGTGGTAGTTGTCTGTCTGTCGTGTGTATATATGTGTGTCTTGTTATTGTGTTTTCCAGGGAAGCTTTTCATTTTATTTGGGTTGGCAGGGATTTTGTTAATCGGCTTAAGTCTCAGTCCGATTATGGGTCGAATATATATTTGATCACACAACTAGTCACAACTCTTAGGTTCTGACTTCCAAATATATGACAAGAAATCTATCTGGTATTGTTGTGATCGTAATTTACGATCATAAAAGTTTTCCTGTTGATCCAAAAACTTATTTATTCAATAAAAACGCTACTGAAGATGGCGAGCAGCCGAAACCGGTCTAGCAAAAGACCTAACCAGCGAGAGGAGACAGAAACATCACGAACCTACAATAATTACTCCTTTCCAGACGTTATTAACGACAGTTTATACGTTATGACCGTAGAATTGTGTTAGCTTCAAAGTGGGACACTGTTATATCTTCTTACTGTTGTTTATTAAAGAAGGTGTTGATCAGAAACTGACATGATAATTCGGGCAGCTCAATCCGTCTGTTTACTACAAACGCGTAGAAGAAACCTTTAAACTTATTAACCCCTCAATATCATTGATAAGATGTGCAAACATCATCGCCAAGGTGAGCCAGTGTTGAGGAAGTAATAAATAATAAAATCTTCGAAATTTTTAACTTTAAAAAAAAATTAATTCTGCGAAAAATCTGATTTAGATTTGGGGCACTGATGAAAAACTGATTTATGTGAATAGATTGGTGTAGCTGTACTGTAGTCGACGAAGACCATATACCTTTATTTCTACACAGCTCAACACTATCAATGCCGCCTATAAGAGACTAAAAATTAACTGCATATACGTAGAACAAAATACTACAAAATCGACTAAGGCAAAAGAAATGTTTATACATTAGTTATATTATTACTGGGTAGAGGGTTGTGGTGTGAACAGTTTTAAAAGTTTAAATTCGAGAAAAAATTAAAGGAAATTTGGTATAGGGCAGAGTATACAGGCCAGATCGGTTTCATACAGGGGCTGGGTTAGTGCCTTTATTTTGTCATTATTGGGGTCGGCCGGTTGCGTGAGGAAAATTATGCCGACGTAGGCCTCACACTGCGGACGGCCTAAACGCCCATTACCGTGTCGCGGGCAGTACAAAAACTGCCGTCCGTAACCAGTCAATTCTGGTTTTACTTCGTGGGCAGTAGAGGGAAACGAACGGTTAGCGTATAAAATAATTCACGTGCCAACCCTCGGTTGGGTGGCCAACTTTGGTCGCCGTCGATTTCGCTTTGTCTCGTTCAAATCATTTTTTCTTCACCAAAACATTTTTCTTTACCAAAAAACTGCCCAATTTTACCCAAATACATACAGCATTTGTACTTATAACATTCAATGTTGATTGTACAAAATAAAAAAAGGTTACAAAAAATTTACCCAGTACCACTGCCGGATGATTGCCAGGTGAGAATATACTGCAAGGCGCTAAAACTAAACCCGCACGACGCTCCAGCTGCGCGTGTCTAGTATCGTAAGCGCCTTAACGGACGCTAACTGTAGGTTTCATTGGCGGCCGGGATGTGAACAACGCAACTACATTACTGACGGACTTCTTTATAAATATTTGTATATTACATGGATTTATTTTCAAATTTTAAGGCGTTTTAGAGCATTGCGGAATAACTACAGAGCAAAAATCACTGAAAATAGAACTGTATTAACAAAAGAACTAGCACAGTGACAGGGTTCATCAGCTTCCTAATTAAGTGCCTCAGTTTATAATTGACTAAATTCTGCTGACACTGGCAAATCGTAAACTTAATTAAGGAGACTGAATATCGCAACACTGATGATAGTAACATTCTGCCAATAATCGATTATTGTATCGTATTATTAATATATATAAAATACAGGTTTCCAATGTTGAAATTTGATGTATAATTCTCGCATAAAAGAGGAGGTTTTTGAAAAGGGATATTTTAATGGTTTCGTATTTCACGGAAAGGATGATTGAAACGGTATTCATTGAAGTTTTACCGGCGTCAACTTAGGGGTTGAGCTGAGGGGCGAACGAGAAAGGGTGGAATGAGTGTAAGGGAATTCGGCCGGTGGTTGGGGTGAAGTGGATGATGCAGCGGAACCGGGGTGCCGCTTCGATAAGCCAAGTCGCGGGGGGCGGGGGCGGGGGCGAATCTGAGCGTACGCCGGTCATAACGCCGGCCGATTCCATCGCGGTAAATTGCCCCCAAACCGGCGAACCGTTAGATTTTATATTGCCGTTAACAAGGCCCCGGCCTGCCGCGCAAGAGTGCGGAAATATTAAACGCGATTAAAACCACGAATCGCGGGCAGAGATTAGGCGCAAGTTTGCCACGGGTGATAAGATTAAGGTTTGAAAGTTGGTTAGTTAGGCGCTATTCCGAAAATGTGCGCGGTCCTTTCAGGCCGTTTTCTATCCGTTTCTAGTGATTAAAACTGAGGTAGTGGAATTTTATAGCTTGTGCATACATATTTTCGAAACTGTAATAACCGGAGGTCCTTTTATAAGGAGCACCACTTGCTATAAATTTATAACGAGTAAAAACATAGAGTATATCAGTTAATCACACGGATCAAGACAAATCCATTTCTATCAAATATTTATTAATATGTTTTTGGATGTTTGGCATTAATTTTTCCGCATTTCTTATTTTAGATTGAAATCAACAAAGTAAATCTATAAACTATACAGGTTAACGGCTGTTATGATAATCGTAACCTTTACGGACCCACTCCGTACAATATTGTTTGAACAGTGAAAATAATTCACCGACTTTATATAATTTCATCATTATAATATTTCATCCGACTGGGCGTTAAAACTATGGCCGCATAACGCTTCGCTTGCGCGTGTCTAGTATCGTAAGCGCCTTAACGGACAGGTTGCGAATTGCTTTACTGACGGAATGCTTCATATAAATATTTGTATAGTGCATGGAATTGTGCAGCGACGGACGAAACAATTTTACGAAAGTTACCGGGGCGCTAATACTAGTCCCGCGTAACGCTCCGGCCGCGCGTGTCTAGTATCGTAAGCGCCTTAATGGACAGTCCTGACAGTAGACTTTAGTGTGCATGAAGTGCCTAGCTAAATTACTAGCGGAATTAAGGGTTGTGGAAAAACTTTAATATTTTCTCAATTTTCTCCATGATAT
This sequence comes from Lethocerus indicus, assembly GCA_019843655.1. Classification (NCBI taxonomy): domain Eukaryota; kingdom Metazoa; phylum Arthropoda; class Insecta; order Hemiptera; family Belostomatidae; genus Lethocerus; species Lethocerus indicus. The sequence goes on along the minus strand of JACDQD010000103.1, from coordinate 8,390,097 downwards.
GAGAGAATATTAGTTTTATAATTTATTTGTATGTCGTTTTTTTGCGGACTCTACCTTCGGGGCTGGTTAGCTGGGTTAAATTGGGCACCGGCTGGAAGTTGATACTGCGCTAAGTTATGAATACGAAGTTGTTGTGATACTACCGTCGGTTCCCTTTCACCGTCTGCACTGTTATAGGCGTTCGAAAATCGTATCTGTCGTCGGTCGGTAAAGAATTGATATGTAACGACAAAAATAAAAACGACAAAGTGTGAACGCGTGTGCGTTAACGGCGGCTTGAAATAAGAACCGCAGTTATTCAACTCACCTCGCTGTGGGGTTCAATAAAAAAATAAATTAATGGGCCTATTGAAATATATCGGTTATTCTTTCATTTATCGTCCCCGTCCACTCATAATTGTTAATAGAGTTTTACCACCTTTCTACAGATTGACACTATCACTTCATATATTGACACAGAACATCTGTGATATCAATATTATGTGCTATAGAAGTACGCTTGAAAATTACATAAATTTTAGGAATATTTCGTGGTTACTAAATTTTTTACATTTGGAATAATTTAGTATTTTTTTAGTACTGAAAAAGTACCATAAAGTCGATAATATTAACTATTTAACTTATTACCTATTTCAATAATGAGTAAAATATTATAGTTTATTAATTGTTGTTCTATCAGGATCGATCAAATGGCTACATTTACAATATCTTGGTATCTACCCGTAATGTAGAAATAACAAATATTTTTTATATTTCTCAACAGACTATCCTACAAAAAACAATAAATAAAAGTACGAACAACGAAATGCAATTCAAAGGATTTACAACACCTTAATAATTTAACATATTGTACCGCGTATGTTTTCAACGGGTGTTGAATTAATCAACAACATTTTTCCAAACTATTTTTTCCGATGCGTTCCTTTCTACGGATACGCCCTCCAATATTTTACCCTCATATCGGTTCGTATTATGTATTTTTTCGTACAAAATGTTGTTACCCTTTTGACGGTCCATTGGAGATACGTAATTTTATCCAAATCATTTTCGAGATCAGATTCAACACGATAATTAGGCGATAGACAACACCAAACTGTGAAACTGAAAACAGTTATCGAATTCAAGTAATGGATGATATATGATACCGCGGTACATGTAATTCCGAGAATTATTTATTTAGTATTTTAATTTCGATGCTTTCTTCGCTGGTACATGCGGGACTCCAGTTCGCCGGATGGTAGACTATAGGGATGGAGGAAAGCGAAGGAGTCGGGTTCTGTGTTTGGGATCGGTTTGATGTAAAAGGAGGGTATTTATTGGGTTGAAGGGGGTTCGGGCGGGTGAGGTCAAAGCGTCGTGAGGAGAGGCCCACACCAATCAATATACGAAGTCGGGCGGGATATAAATGCCCGGTACGTACAACGCCCTCCATCTGTCGTCAGATTGAACAACTCTCCAACCCACGTTCACCCAATAAAGTTCCCCGTTTTGCCGCAGTCAGCTAGCGCCCTACTCAAGACCGGACTCCATACTTAAACCTCCTTGACACGTAACTGGTGTAGCGACATTTAGTAGCAATTTTAATTTTTTTAAAAATAAGAATACAGCCATTATTTTAAATATGTGTTTTAAACATTGAATCATTTCATAATAATTCTGCGTATATTTTAAATTTACGCGTTATAAGAGAAACTCCTGCGACTTATTTCACCTACTTCATTTGTCGGACGCTGATGATTAATGCAATAAAAGTTTCGAAACATCATGTCAAGACAGCGAAAATCTTCGCTAATTTATTCTTCGTTAGATCATTGTTATATGGACATGAATTAGGCACAGGTGCTTATTTTATACGACAAAAAGTATTATATCCCTAATAAAACTCTTCCGTAATGGTAGTGCCTTAATGTATATTAAACCTAACTCTCAAAGGAACGCTTGTTCAAACGTTCTGCCATACCACTAGAGTTGAGAATCTCGATTTGGACATCTGCCAATGACGCGCAGGAAAACATCGTTCTACTGAAGTGGACGAGACGGAAGGAGCCCTTCGTCTTCATACAAAAAATATTTTTTATTACATGCAGATCATATCTGCTATTTGAATACAAATATTTAAATTTATGAATATTTGTGTAGTCTCGATCTGATTTGTCCCTAATGCCCTTCTCGTAGCTTTTGATTGAGACAAATGGTAGCAATAATGTCACGTTTTTTTGAAGTAATTACTAAATTGAATTGCGATCAGAAATTTTCAAGAAGTACAAAATAAGAGGAACATCAAAAGCGAGGATTTACTCCTAATTTCCGTTACTGTAATGTCCATTTTATTTTTATATCATTTATATTATATCTTGAATTTAATCCACATCATTCTGTTTACATGTTGTTTTCTAAAGTTATTTTATTTTAGCGTGAGGCCATGAATTATTTGTATCCTACAACAAATGAAAATGTTTTCATTGTTTAATAATAATAAAAATTAACAACTTTAATTAATTTAGTAATTTCCTACACACATCTAGTGTTAGTTTTATTGTTTTTATTTATGCTTATGCTACTAAGTGTTGTATTATTCGATTTCATACACAAAAAAATGAATGATATATTGCTTCCCTAAACACAGTTCTAATGTTAATTCATACTCAAATCTTTTCTGTTCGTATTTCTGTTATTTAGCATTAACAAATCAAAATTAATTAATTTTTATTCGCATTAAACATTATAAAGTAGTAGATAATTATAATTTTCTCACTGAATATATAATATTTCATAACACATCCTTTCATAGCGTCTGTTTGAAACAGTGGGGCCATCTGGTGGCGGTTCTCGGAACTTTCTTCTGAGAAATCAATATTCCTGTTGGCCTGTTTGCTAGCGCTCATGGAGGCATGTTGGTGAACTACCACAGCAGTATCCAGTGATTTTAGTCGATTTATTTCAAAGTTCTAGACAATTTTTAGAACATTTAATTCACATTAAAAGGACTAGTTTCATCTTGCTTTATTATACTTTCCGTTGCACTATTTATATTTGAGTCTTATGTGTAACGCCACTAATTAATGTCTGGAGCCCATAAAACAAAAATTGGTCCTCATATTATTCAATGAATTTATTTTGAAGTGAAACTAAACTGATTCATTTTGAATATTATTCCCTTATGCATAAATATCCTTATATTTCTAAAATATAGATATGGGATATTAAGTGTAATTGGGAGACTGGAATCAGAATTAGGGAATTGGGGAACTTAAACTCTATTCAATAATACCATTATATGACTGAATCTAAGTGGATGATTTCGAAATTATAAATTCACTATTGTACAAACATATCTCCATATCTCTATTATAGATTTATTTTAGGATATATAAACATATTTATATATGTGGGGATTTATAATTGTCGATTAATTCCCTTAGATTCATTCCATATAATGGTATTATTGAACGGATTTTAAGTGTAATTGGAAGACTGGAATCAGAATTGGGGATGATCAGCACTCATTGGAGGCTGTTAGAGGATTTAAACTAATTAAGCAATTGAGAACCAACTGGTTGGACTGCCCCTCTTAGGATAATGAACTCATCGGGTTCCTAATTGCCTTCAACCCTCCAGTGATTGGAGGGGGGAGGGTGGCTAAGCAGGGCCAATTAACCTTAGATGTTGCACATTATACTGCAAGGTATGCCATAGATTTACACTCTATTATCGGTCTAACAATCGCAAGAGGGATAACTCGCCACCATACCGACAGAGCTACTTGAGCTGGCGAGAAGCCGAAACCGATCTAGCAAAAGATCGAACCTAAAAGATTGAGAAAAATACGATATTATTTAATACTTGCGTTCTGAGTTTTTTTCCACCTAGATTGCTAAAATTATACTCTAAGCGACTAACAAATAAATATGTAAAATATTATAATATGCCTCCGCTTCCAGTTTTAATTAGTTACCCCTCCAGATTATTTTTGAGGGGCGAAATAAACGTACAATCTTTTCGAAAATTTGGAAATAAAAAAACTGAACTTATCTGTTGTTCAACGGTCCCGAGTTGGGTATCGACTGGCCACCCCTTGGTCCCTTAGCGCCCCACCAGGAATCCATTTACACGGGTGTAGGCAATAAATTAAGTCCCGCGGACTTGGATAAAGTAGACGACGGTGGAGAGCGAGATTGGAATTGGGAAGAGGAAGTGGAAGTGGGGACGGTACTGTGAGAAACTGTTCCACCTGTTGCTCGAAGACATTCTACAGTGCCAGTGTCGTTTCTATTGCAGGGGAACATTTTCGGGATTAAACTAACAAATTCACCCGGGATTATGATAAGTTTGGTTAATTGCGGCGAAAATGTCCGAATGAAGGCAGCGGTATGGATTGTAAAATAAATTCCCTTCAAGAAGAAGGCGACTATGTTTATTGCATGAAGTTTGTAATGGCTGGGAATTTTATGCAAATCACTCATAATCGCTTTCCCTGGAGAATATAGAGGTATTCCACTGTATAAGACAGGAAATTTCAATTTATAATATGATGCAGAGTAACAGTGAAATCCGCAATGACTTAGTTGCCAACCCAATATATCCTTCATGTGGATGATGAAAATAATATATTCATTAATTGTGAGAAATATCAACGAATAACGAATAAAATAAATTTGAAGAACAATTTGTAATGTTAGAAATATGTATCACGCAATATGAGGGTGTTTCGTCTTCAGTGGACAGATTTACTTTCGTGATTACTTAGCCTAAAGGCTTCTCTTTGGAATAAAACCGATCGCACAACGGGCTTTGTGTCTAAAGTATTGATTGCACTATACCATCCAGTTTCTGTACCTCGTACAAAACCGAGTGTAGACCAGCTCGGGCCAATGACGAGGGGGAAAATATTCCCGAATGAAAAACACTTTCAGGGAAAATCATTCAGAAAAGTTGCCTATTTGACTTGTCCAGTGTCTATGGGCCGGGCACAAAAGATGAAATCCATTGTAACAAGGCTGACAGTTTCGAGCGGCTCTCAAAAGGTGTCGATAGATGGGACGCCTGTTACCTTTCAATACGGTCGGAGCGAGCCAGAATTTTAAGGGTGTTTTTTCCATTTCATCATTTCTGTTAAAAAAGGTTCGTCGAATAATTATACAGTGCTATTTTTAATAATCAGGAGCCCCAATTCTCGTATACGCCCACGCAGAACATTATCGCGGCATGAATGTAATAATTAGCATGAACTCAATCCCCATACCCGACTGAAAAGAACAGATCTAAATCGTAAATTTGGACTGTTGAGACCTCTTTTGAAAAGGACATCAAAACTCACAATAAACTGACAATATATAAAGCTATACTAAAACCGACATGGGCATACGGAATAGAACTAAGGGGTTCCGCCAAGAAATCCAACATCGCTCGCATCCAAACATTCCAGTCAAAAGTCCTTCGTACTTTTGAGCATCCTTAATGCTCCCTGGTATGTTTCTAACCGAACAATCCATAATGACCTCAACATACCGACAGTCGACGAAGTCGCAAAATCACGCTTCCTTAAATTCCATTCCCGCCTCTCTCCACATCCAAATCCACTCGTTCAGTCCCTTTCCTCTTTTATCCATCCATTATCCCCCCGCGTCGGCTTAAACGCCACTGCCCTAGAGACTTTCTGTAGGTCACAAGTACCATCACTGGATGGCGTCTTTATCGAGTGAAACAAGTGAAACTAATACCTACTAACCTATAACTGGCATATAGTTGATTGTACAATAAATAAAGTTTAAAAAAAAGGATGAAATCAGAACAATAATGTGGTCGTTCTATAAATAAAATATACATTGTACGGGTAGTTCTTTCACTCGGAATTGTTTGGCGGATAATTTGTGAAAATGTTTATATATAAAGAGCAAATCGCGTTCCGACGTATTTAAATTGTAGGGTTAATTCGATACTGTTTAAATACGGGACTCACATGATATCTCCCAACTTGACCCTGGTCTGTATGAGGGCGCATGACTTGTGGTCGGAGGTGGTGACCGCCCGCCTCCTCCGCCTGTACCTGGGGCTGGCCGGCGGCAGCGAGAAGCCGGGCGCGCCGCCCCCGCCCAGGGGCGCCGGCGAGGGGCCGCCGCCGGACATCGCCCCCAGGCCGACCGGCACCGGTGAGCTGCCGCGCCGCCGCTGAGACAAGTGGCGACCCACCACGCCGCCCAACATTATCCTGAAACAAGAATAACAACTACAATCAGTTGCCGCCCAAATATATCGGTTTTGTAAACCATCTTTAACAGAGTAGTCAAACATATTGATTTCCATTCAGGTGATCAGGTGATGTGCACTCGAGGTACCAAACAGAGTCCTCAATTTTGTGAAATAATATTTTATTTTTTTAAATATAGAATAATATGGAATAATATGGAATAATATGGAATAATATGGAATAATATGGAATAATATGGAATAATATGGAATAATATGGAATAATATGGAATAATATGGAATAATATGGAATAATATGGAATAATATGGAATAATATGGAATAATATGGAATAATATGGAATAATATGGAATAATATGGAATAATATGGAATAATATGGAATAACATGGAACAACATGGAATAACATGGAACAACATGGAACAACATGGAACAACATGGAACAACATGGAACAACATGGAACAACATGGAACAACATGGAACAACATGGAACAACATGGAACAACATGGAATAACATGGAATAACATGGAATAACATGGAATAACATGGAATAACATGGAATAACATGGAATAACGTGGAATAACGTGGAATAACATGGAATAACATGGAATAACATGGAATAACATGGAATAACATGGAAAGCAGTGAAGAAAATTGTTCATGATAAAAAGAAAGAAGTATGAATTTTTTTTGTTTGATTTAATACCTAATACGGGTCACATGACTCAAAATTTCGGGAAAATAAATAGATTAGATCATTTTGTTGAACTTGAATATTGGTTTTTGCGTTGGCTTCGGTTACTCGGACGTAAAACAGTTATTGCTGTTTTTATTAAAGGGTCAGCCCTCCCTCCATTCGCTCCATTATTTGGATCGATTTTTCATTAAACTGCCATCTTTTGCTATCTAAGCGTTATTAATTCACTTTATTTCTCAATTAACTAGCAACTGTAAAAAATAATTTTTTAAATTTACTTCTTGAAATTTCCGCACGTACATAATCATATAAGCAGTTTCAATATATGCCGTGATATTCCATCAGTAATGTGGTATTTACGCAATGAAAATGGAAGCAGTACTCGGCTCTGTCACAGACTATAATAGCAAATATCCTACTAATACTAAAACCGCATAACGCTTCGGTTGTGCGTGTCTAGTATCGTAAGCCCCTTTAATCGACAGCGCTGACGGTAGACTTCACCGGGAGCAGGCGTGCGCCCCACACGGAATATTGTATGGGTAGAATTAGTAGCGCTTTCTCAACTATTAACACAATATTACAGAATGAGAAAATTTCATACTAGGCTTATTATTTTTTCATACAACTTATTTTCATACAGTAATGTTGGTTACGAATATTTTTGGTTGGTACTGGGCTTTCGGAGAATATTTGTTGTGTCGCCTTCTTCATTTTCATAGAAACCTTTCCGCCATCGAATTAGTTTGAACTTGGAGTATTGAAGCTTTAACTATTAAACTTTAACTTTAGTCAGCGGTGACTGGTTGGTGGTTAGTTTAAAATCTGTTCAGCTTAGGTCACGAGTGATTATATAAGTCCTCTCATGTCCGTCAACAATTAACGTAAGTTATGATTCCAATCGTATTTGATATTCGCTTTAAAGCTTAAGACGTAGTCGGGTGGCTGGAAATCGGCACAGAAAGTATGCAGGGGCAGTTAGTCTGGTGAGGGTGGGGTGATGCCACTTGAAATTCGGCCTGATAAGCCAATTCAATAAACGCTGACACGCGATCGTCACATTACTCTGGAGAGATACGGCCGCGCAGCTCGCCTAACCTCCGCCTTCTTTATCGTCCCCCGTCGTTCGATGGGCCTCCGCCGTCGAAAATCCTATCGTCATAAATTGGTGATGGTTACACAAAACTGTTTATAGCCCGGTGTTCCTACCGCTATTCAATTTTATTCGAACTGTGTAATTGCGATCGTTCACGATAGAACCGTTCCATTGCTATAAGCCCCGCCCGTCTGTCGTTCTCGGTAGTTTATAAAATCTATTGAGAAATTAGATTTCACATTTGTCACACTTTTTTTATTTTGTACAATCAACATTGCATGTTGTAAGTACAAGTGCTGATTTTTTTGTCACATGTATTTCGTGATAAAAAATTTCGTGATATTCAAATAAAGACAATTTGCCGGACATTTTAAGCTCTTTTTTTAACCTTTTTATTTTTGTACAATCGACTACATAACATTATTGTTACAAGTGTTCAGTGTTTTCTTTTCACGTGAATGTCTCGATAAAAGAGACCACCCAAAGATGGCACTTTTGACACAAGAACAATTATAGTCTTAGGGCTAAGAAGATCTCTAGGCCAGCGGCGTTTCAGCCGACGCGGGGGGGATAATGGATGGGTAAGAGAGGAAACGGACTGAACGAGTGGATTAGGATGAGGAGAAAGGCTGGAGTGGAACTTCAGGAAGCGGGATTTTGCGACTTGGTCGACTGTCGGTATGGTCATGATGAATTGGTGACTGTGGTTAGAAACATACCAGGGAGCATTAAGGATTGTACGAAGGACTTTTGACTGAAATCTCTGGATGCGAGCAATGTTGGATGTCTTGGTGGCACCCCATAGTTCTATACAGTATGTCCGTGTCGGTTTCAGTATCGCTTTGTGTATTGTCAGTCTGTTACTTAAGGTCAATTTTGATGTTCCGTTTTACTAATGGTCTTAAAAGTCCAAATTTTCGGTTTATGTCGATTCTTTTGAGTCGAGTATGGGGATTCCACGTGAATAAATTAAATTACAGTTAATTTCATATCTTTTTTAGATTATATTTAGCGAAATCACGACAGGAATATTTTCCTTGCTCAACGAGTGCAAAGTGAAAATCCAACCGCTACCTTTGAATTTATGGATAGAGTGATAAAATACATATGAAACGGATTCAACTGGAGTGAACACAACTCATTGTATATTTCATGGAGTTATTTCCTGCTGATCGTGAAAATAAATGGGCTTTCTCTCAAGTGACCAACTCGGCTCCAACTTCAAACTCGGTTACTGCCGCAGTAACTTTTCAATGCTTTCTTTTAAAACGTTTCTTCCTATCCCTTCATTTTTTGCCTCTCCCCAACAGGGGGCCGCACTCCTTCTCCGCGCCCGGCTAAATATTATCATGCCGCCGTGGAATTATTGAACTTCTATCGTGTCCCCCATCGGGACCCTCTTTATGAATTATTTATATTTCTATCAATGCTAAATAAACATAAGATTTCCGCTCCCGTTCGGCTCTGCAAACGGGAGAATACCGCGTACCGCCCCGGCGCCTCTTCCCCATTCTATTCGGGAAAAGTTCAACAAAAACCGGGAATAACGCCGACGCCATTACTGATATTTGAAACAGAAATATCAAAACGATTTAAGCTCCCTTCAATGTTTTATTTTTCAATAATCTCCGACAAAGAGCAACGCTGTTCGGTCCGAGGGAGATTTAAAAATTTAATGCTCGGAAAGAAATTCATTTTCAGACTTTAATTCAACATTATTACAAAACAATTTTCTCAGCGCATTTACCAAAGGTTAATTAAATTGATTTATAAAATTGTCCTAATTTAATTATGTGTTGTTAAGTTGTAAGCCTTTTGCGCTTACAGTTTTCATAAAACAACCTTCTTATTGTTGTATGATTTTATTATATATATATTAGTATTTATATTATTTACTTGAGTTTCACGTACATAGCGTACATCTCAATATTTATATCGTATTAACATTATTGGTAAAATATAATGTTCAGCACAAAGGAGCCAATGATCGCAGTGTACATGGTGCACTGAGACTTGAGAATTGTGTGATAAAACGGAGGGCTTCGGGTTGATGGCCGATGGTCAGAGGCGCTAACTAATCTGATCCGATTGTCCGTTGAGAGTATTTTCAACGGGTACATTTAATTGGGGACGGAACAATGGCGGTCCGGTAAGGGAGAGGCTGTCACACACCCGCACACGGAGTACGTGAAAAGCGGCCCCTCAAGATTGGGGCCACTTCCTGAAATTGGATTGTCGCTTCATTCCGATTTCCACTTGTTGAGATGAGAGAGAGAGAGAGAGAGAGAGAGAGAGAGAGAGAGAGAGAGAGAGAGAGAGAGAGAGAGAGAGAGAGAGAGAGAGAGAGAGAGAGAGAGAGAGAGAGAGAGAGAGAGAGAGAGAGAGAGAGAGAGAGAGAGAGAGAGAGAGAGAGAGGACCGCCCAGAACCCAGTTTAGACTAACATCCTATGTCCCTACCGAAAAACTCCTACCATGTTCTTCTAAAAAACATTATATAGGCAATTGCATTCGTGTGTTAACCGTATGGCCGGTAATATACTGCCATGTACATACCGAGAATTCACGTGAGTGCGAATGACTTAAATTGAACAATCGACCCTAACGCGAACAGAACATTCTAAATGAGAATAGAAAATAATACTATTTGCCTGGAGAAATAATAACTTCAGCAAATATTTCGTGCATACACAATACCAACAGTCTGGTAAGGGACCAGACTTAAAGAGAAGATTTCAAAAGGTTAACGGAAACGGCGCTAAACTTGCACATCTTCACTGTTATGCGTGTAGGGTATAAACTAACGCCCGACCCGCCGCTCGATTGAATCGAAAATATGATTTTACATCCTGCAGAATATAACAATTTATTCCTTAGCCCGGTATATTTGAACGGCGCCTCTTTAAATACGGCGAACACAAATTGCTTTCACCGGCCCGAACTGAATTTACGCGGAAATTTTTCCGGCGGGACGAATTCTATTTTCACGTTTGCCACTTCTGGGAAGCCGCTCGAGTGATGCGACCCGTCCGGGCGATGACAAGCCCTTAAATATTTCAACAGGGGGAAAGAAATATTGTGCAAGTTGGAACATGGGGCCGCCACCCTCGGATCGAGAAATTGGATGTGAATCTTTAATTTAAATGGAAAGGAATATTTTTCCATGTGTATAACTCACGGTGAGCCGTTCGGTCAATTCCGAATATACTGATATTACACAACAAAAATATAGGATTGTTGATCTTCGCTTGATTATTCACTTTCTTGTTATCAGTTATCATTCAGTTGCTTTTTTTTATCAATTAACAGTTAGCAATTATATTCTATACTGTGTATATAACTCTGTAAATCACCCTTTACTTATGTGAGCGAAGGGTTTCGGGACCGGAGACTTCAATTATCACTAAATAACGATCAACTAAGTAATGATCCTAGAAGGATTAACGACACCATGAGGACCCCATGTTGATCTGCTCTTCAGTGGGACCCTGACGATGGAGCCAGAATTCCGAAACGTCCGAAGCAGATAACACCAAGAACACAGGACAATTCCAGGAATAGCAGGGGGTCAACTCCTGAAGTTAGCGATAGCCCATTGGTTATTAATGAGCATATTTTAATCGACAGTAAAATTTATTTGTAAATTATCAGCCCGGCAGTTTTGTTTACTGAAGCTCATCGAAAATAATTGACTGAAGTTGTGTCGCTACAATAATATGACACCTGTCGCCAGTATATGTTCGGAGGTCGACTTCTATAATCTGTAATTGAAAGCATTACAGGTGGTAATTCATGGGTTAAATACCGGATGTTGGCTCTGTCAGTGGACGTAGCAACAGGTCCTGCTCAACAGGTGGAACTGCTGCTCTCCAGAAGCTTCGGCGGCCGTTGTGACCGTAAATTTTATTCCAGCAATGGCAGAGATAAACCGGTAACGCACTAATATCAAGTACTTTAGATGCACCTTGTCCTTGTATAGACTATCCTTTGGAAGAGAACTCTAGATACTTATTTTTAAAGAAAAAACAATTTTTCCCTGCCGAGACGGCCTGAAATATCCGGGTCTGAAAGAAACGTCTATTCTGGAAACGTTATGACGGATGCTTGTAACAAATTATGTATTTATAAGAAGATTTATCATTCAATTTAAATAAACTTTCAAATATTTAACGCATGGAACAGTGTAAATTAGTTTTGTACTGAGTATATCAATCGCATAATTAATAACTATCATTAGTATGTGAAACTCATAAAACATAGATGTAACGTAAATAACTTAATCGATTATTGCATGCGATTATTACATTTTCTATTTAACATAATTGTCAGTACCTGTCATATCTTATTCGATACCTTAAAATAAATTATATTCAAATGTTAGGACATAATTTAGGAAAATGACACCGGGCATCATCACTCATTACAGCATGAAGAAGAACCGAATATTGTTATCGATTTTCACTTTATTACTATCCATTGTTGTCGGTAATAATAAAATGTCAAATGAAAATTATGATAGTGCTAGGTATCGGTTCATGTTAAGTGGCGTGGGCGTCGCCGTAATATTTCTGGCCCGTGATTAATGGCTTTTTCCTATCGATTCCGATTGAAGTTCTCGATCCGGCGAGAAGTTCGTTGACTCCGAGCGAATTTATCTTTCCCCGCCTGAATCATTTATTTTCGAAAATATATACGAAACTATATTTTTAGCCTGCACATCTCAAATTGCTGTTCCATTTTATAAGGCAAACAGAATCATTACTTCCCGTGTGTTTCCACACCCCTATATATCAGTTCACAATTAGCCAATTTGCAATACTGTTCCGATTATAAATACTGTTTCCAACTAGTTTTTTGTGTACAGAAAAGTATACTAATAGTACGTTGCCCAATTTATTGTTCAATTATTAATTAGGGCGTTTCGGTTAATATTTCCATTGAGCCTACAGTCAGCACTGTTTATTAAGGCGCTTTCTGATACTGGACCCGCGCAACTGAAGTGTTCCGCGGGTTTGGTATTAGCGACGCGTACCAGTCGTACCTCGCCTAATTTAGTCAGACAGCGCTGAAAATTAACTGACTTCTGGAAACGTTTGTTACCATCGCATGTAATATACAAATATTTTACTGACTGTGTATACTAAATAAATAGAGGGGCTTTGGACGTTTATTAGTTTCGTCGGGTGACCGAGAGAAATAGTTTATCGGCCGGTGTATTTGGGCCCTGTATGATTAGCGCTTCTGTTTTGTACACAGTGAGCCTTCAAAATGAATGTATATTCGCAGTTTAGAATCTCGTTGCGCCTTGGAGAGAGGCAGAGGGTGGGTGGAACAGCCTAGTTGGTAATGGAGAGATGAAAGCCCTTCCAGCCATCGGATTCAATTAGCATGTTGAGCGCGGCCCAGCCTAATGGCTCGCCCGGAACGTAATTTCGCTATTGAAAAGTGAAACTGTTCTATCTCCAGGAAAATGAGCGGAACACGGAAGGTGCGCGCTTATTTCCTCAAGCCCCCACCACCGACCATATAATTCTTCCGGGTATATTAATCCCCGTTACCACAGAATCTGTTACGTTCGTGTTACTTGAATTCAGATTAGCCGTAGGAACTCTAAAAATTATATTAAGACCCAGACGAATACTGGGTAAATTCCAGGATACTAGAACAGAATATTCATTGACGGGCAATGATTCAAGACTCTCCTCCCATTGATTGGGATTCGAAATTTGCAAACACATAATGAATTTATTCGATATAAATCGTAAGGAAGAGCCTTACGGAAGGTGGTGAAATATTCCGGGGGTTTAAAATGAGTCGTCACGGATCGAACATCTGCGGCCGGAGCACTCGAAGCCCAAGTAATCGTTTTGTGCCTCGGTGCGATAAACTAGCCGAGAGCATGCTACGGGCACTGGGCGATGTGGTGTCGGGGTTGTGGGTAGGAGGAGGCATTGTTTTTATCGACGTCGGACCTCCTCCACTTGCCCCCCCCCCCGCCCACCTTCCATTCTGACCGTCATTTATCTTATGTTATCTCGACGTCCCCTTCCCCCTACCATCGCGCTGATCCCACATATTGATTTTCCCTCCTCTTCTGTCTCACTACTCTCGCCCCCCCCCTCTCTCTCTCTCTCCCGTCTCAAGGCCCACCAGGTAAACTCTTCGGAAAACTGGATTATACCCCTCCCACGACCCGCTGGAAAGGCCGACCGGCTGTGCTCTCCCCCCGCGTGGTGGTGGAACCCATCACTGAGGGGTAAAGAAATCTATTCTGGTTGAGCGCTGTAGGTCAAATAAGATAAAGGCCGAGAGATTTTTCTTATTATATTCCTCCTCGAGGAGGTCAGATTGCTGGGAACATAAAAAAAAGTTATTTTCTGTGAAACGCGAGTTAATTAGTTAACTGCGGCCACTTTTCGAAAGAAATTTAATGCACAACTCCGCCACACTGACGTACGCACGAGTACTAAAGATGATAAATGACGTTACTAATATTCACGCATTGTGTAATAAATATAAAAATTTGTTAATTTTTTTTCGAATTCGTGTCCACCTGTGATTGTTAGATGAGAAATCTGGTCCGCAGCAAACTTTGAAGTTTAATCGCTGTCCACACGTCTAATTTGGCTAATAAAGTGTAAATATATTTTATGTATTCATCGGGGCCACCATCTAACACCAAGTGGGGCATTATTCTGGTCGTTTATTGACTAATTGATGTGTCAGTGCGTGAGGCGCGGGGGGTTGTATCATGTCGACGGCATTATCCTGTCCGAAACAATGATGGAGCGTGTGCGGGAGTGAACGGTGACGCGCTCTCGCAGGCGGCTGGTAAATTAGCGGCAAACTGTAGATAGGGCCGATCCTGCCGGGCATAACACCGCCGTACGGTACACATCACGGCGGGCTTCATTTATCTCGCCCCCTTTCTTCCCACGCCGGATCCCCCAACTCTGGGGGCTCGTCACGTCCAAACGAAACCAATCTGGAGTTCTACTTTTATCCTAAACGAAGAGAAACAGCGGCACTAGCGCACGGCTTCGGTGTTATTTCGAGTTTCGAACACCCTCGAGCCTCACAGCCGATATCAGGTCGGCATAGATATAACGCGATAAAATATAGAACCTATTTGTTGCTATCAAAATTCTGGTAAGCCGTGGAGATATTTCGGGCAGTATATGTTGAGCACCTGTCTGTCCTCAGGTGAGAGACACTTGCCCTTTAAAAGAATGTTGAAAAATCGAAAGTTTCGTTTTTTCAAAAACTTTTGCGGACTTGTCCAATACTCCGTCAACAGTGGACGCCACTTGTCCCTTAAAGGAAAGTTGAAAAATCGACAAAAATTATAATTTCATTGTAGAAACATCAAGTACTTTCGACAGCCGAATTACTTTCAGTATTATTGGGCATCCTTTACTAATTTTTATAACATTTTTTTCTATTGATTCCATAGGAATTCCAATTCTGGATTAACAGGAGCCAAGTCCTGAGTTCGATTTCAGGCCTCGGATTCCTCATTTTTTAATTAACTGAGTGTTAGAAATGATGTAAAATCGATTATTATGCTATCGACACCACAGTTTGAAGGAAGTTTCCTCGCCTTCCAGTCTTTTTCAATTGCTTTTCTACAGTAATATGCAGTACATGTCCTGCATATCCAGATTGAATGGAGATTTAATGAGGCCGATCCTTCCAGTAGTGCTGGCGAGGTGTTCAGATATAATGAGAGCGGACCGGTGATAAGGAGTAATTGATAGGAGAGTTGAAAATCGATCAGCGTCCAATTGATTCATCCTCATTCCAAGTTCGACCCCGGGAAACCAAGAATTTTTATTTCAGTGCAAATTTGAATAATAAGAATGCGATGAAGAAAGTGAAGTGGAGAAACGTCCGTGTAGAATGAGAGCAGGTTCGGAACAACGTCGGGTCGTGTAAATTTTTTTATCTGTCGGATAATTTGAAATTTATTTTAGACCAATCGTAGAGCATTTGGACAGTCGTCGTCCTTTTGCTTTTCAGTATTCCCTAGTTGTTCTTCTGGCAATTTCCACCACTCCGTTTCTTTACGTAATTAAAATATCTATTGCTAAGTATTCGCAACCTCAAATTTTAAAGTTTTGGTCATACTTTTTTTTTAAATTATTCGAAATATGGGTCCGAAATTGGGAAAAAATTCTACCAACCTACCAACGAAAATGTTGACGGATCGATTGGCCGTAAGCAGCCATTAGCCCGGCATTAATTTGCCTCTAATTGGAACGGCTTCAATCCGATTTGGCCGGAACCGATTTCACTGAGTGCTCAATAATATTCGAGATTCGCGCTCATTCATTTGTTAATGCCCTACTCATTTATTCTGCCCGCCAATCGATTAATCGAATAACGTAATGTGTATTTATTCTATTACTTAATTTAACGTATAATTCATTCTACGCGTCAGCCGAATTAAAACCTAGATGATATATTAGCCGTGTATATATTGTCGTTTAAAGTGTTCCAAGACTACATTTTATCAGAATTCTTCTATCAATATTGTAACTGAAATCTCAGGGGGACCCGAAGATTTTTATTTCCATGTAAAATAAAGGTCCGTTGTAGCTCATTGGAGGCGTACCCAAATTGGTTCCAGAAATTCGACTTTCAACTAGGTGACCCGAACCTAACACTAACTATCAATATAATTCCCTTTAATATTTTATTTTCACTGCACAATTTACTTTTTTATTCCACCTACATATCTTATATGGCACGTTTCTATAACACGTCAAGAATGTTCCATCCATTTAAATGATATTCGAATTATCTAATATCGCCGTGTTATCGCGAATACCACATGAGCGAGCTCCACTGGAAGGAGCCCATTCCTTCTGGGGCCCTCTCCCGTGTGTCGTCCACTTCCGATATCCGCATCAATTATAATTAACGCCGATCCATTAATACGAATATCCTTCCACTAGACTCGGTATTCATTTATTAAATTACGTCCGCGTACGTTCAACCCCGTGTGACCTTTGCCTCGCGGGCATACGGTTAAGTGGGCGGTAATGTTATTAGAATTTGCCGCCAACGTCACGCCGGTCGGCCGTCAATATTATTGCACAACTCACGGCTCGAGTCGATGAAAATTTAAGTACGTTCAGCCTCGAATTTTACCAATACGGATGAAATCGGCTCTTACGGATATTGGCCCTAATATTCCACGAACCTGATTATCGTTGAAGTACCTGCGCGTTCTACGTGGTTTGTACCAGGTTTAATTGAATGAAAATATTATTGCGCTTAATTGTATGACTACAAGTCAGTTTCGTTACCACCTCAGATATATATGTATTACCATTCCTAGCAATATTTATCTTATTGTAAAATGTATAACATAGAACATGAATTAATGTGTATACAATCAATAAATCCTTAAGTTATCAGAGAGTCTTAAAATTACATGCTGGGGGATTTTTTAAGTCATTACCAAATGTTTCGACTGAATGAAAAGTTAAAAACAGTAGATTTCATCAGTCGCCAATATAAATTAATATCTGACGCTAATATAATATACCCTTGGGCTCAATAATGATGGGGGCGACACTTCGAAGCACCCGAGGAATGTTGTGAAACTACGAGGGAGGTTGCGGGTTGGTGTATCGACTTCGGTAATTCGATAGCGGGCCGGAGCCAGCCCCCGTTAGGGCCCCTTAATTAACGGTAGACCCCCCCGTAACACACCTATGTCTTGGCTAGCATAGTGCGCCATGCAAATATTCCCGACGCTTTCGGCAACAATTTGAAATACGCGATTTCCAAAAAATCGATATGAATTATAATTTCCCCGGAAATCACTATTACTGAGCTTTATTTTTGGCAGCGGGCTTTTGATTTAGAAAACCGCAAAAATTGTTGTATTAGCATTAATAGGGATGATGAGCTAAATAAGAGTGTTCTATGTTCAAAGTTGGATTCAAAAGACAATGTTTCGAACTTTTGCAGATGTTCATATCAGTATAATTGTATATAGTAATAAAATTTAACGAGAAAAACAAGGAGTCAGTGAATGATTTTTTCACTTTAATTGTACGCATTTTATTTTGCAAATCAACCATTATTCTGTCAATGAGACATCCAGTCGTAAATTTCATTCGATAAAGCACTGGTCGAGCGTAGGATTAATCACTTTTAACCCTCCTTAAAAGGGTCCCTCCTTGAAAAGGATTTACAATTGATTGCAACATTTAAAAAATGAAAATTGGAATCAACAGAATAGTTCCTTTTCCTATAACTTGTCTTAAATTAGATAAATATGGGATGCTCGTGTAGACATTTTAGATAATAAATTGATTATAGAAATAATTATAAGGAAAAATACAAAAGTTAAAATGATAAATAAAAATAATTATGATTAATAATTTTACTAATTATATAAACTGAAGAATATATTTTTGTATTAGGATTTCATTCTTTCGTTGCTGCTTCTAATAACTTGTGAAGCTATTGATGATAAACAATATATTCAACAACATGGAAGCGTGTTGAATATCTCACTCTAATTGCGAGTGTGTTTTATATACGTGAAAGCCTGCACATATGTGGCGGCAAGTTCATTTTTTCATTTATTTTTTTTTCAATACATTCGCTTATTCGCTTTTTTGTGAAGGGCGCCTCCAAATCACAGCCCTTTGTATCGAGGCGCGGGAGGTCTGGCAAAAAATCGATAGAAAATTGGCGCGCCTGTAAAAGTTTTTTCATCCTCTGAAATTCAATCTTCGAACAATTATCCCGTATTTTCCCCTTATTCCTATTTATTGTGTCGGGGGATAATTAAAGAGTTTTCCGCCCCAATTCTTTTTCATAATTTGTCAATAGGGGTCGATTATAAGTTTCGAAGAAGAGGATTTCATTACTTTAAAACACTGATGTGATCCGAAGTAGGTGTCATCTTGGGTTTGTTCCAACCGGCTTACGGCAATTACGCGAGGGCTGGAAGTGTCCAGCTCAATTAGAGTTTCAATTTCCAAATCAACAGACAGCTTTCTTTACTCAAAATTTTCCCCTTTGAAATTCATGAAATAATTCAAAAAAACTTTCCGCAACATCCTTTAAATTATATAAATATACACACAGGTTTCCTTACTCAAAAGTGGTATCCAATTACGCGTTTTGTTGTACGAATAACGTTTTCATTTGGTTTTTAAATATTTAAATTGGATGTATTACATAAAAGTAACATTAAAATAAAATATTAATCTGTTTATTATTAAAACAAATTATTGCTCACCATTTCACTGGCTTAATGATCCTTCAGATAGATAGCATATATAAATAAAATATAAGAAAGAATGTCGATGAATTTAAAACTTGCTCTGAGATTTATAAATCAATTTAACATGTGTCTTTCTACGGTATACAAAATGGAAAATATAAGACAGTAGTGAAACAAGTTTTTGTTTCAGATATCCCTCCCGGATGATATTGCAAAAGAAGGGCGTATCAGCGTCAGGATAGAGGTCGTAATGAAATAATTTCAAACAGATAAACTCCCAATTAATATGGAAATTTAAGACACGCGTTCTTGGGTATGCGAGAGGTTTCGAATATCACTCCGATTCCACGAATGTATCCGTCGTCTCTAAACTTTAACAGTGGATTGGGATCGATTTCAACAACAAACTAATTGCAATTTGGCTAATTTGTGCCTTAGTAAGTGTATTATGCATTGATAATGCGAAAGAAGGTGATCAAGATTTAATAACAAATCAGGGTATTCCGCAGTTAGAAATGGTCTCTTGGTATCCTACAGCCCGTATGAAAATATTCCATATTATAGACAGTTAATTTGTGCCTATTGAGTGCTAGGGATGCGTTCGACGTCTCGTTTCGTTCATAAAAGGAGAATCCAATTTGCGCTGCCGACTCTTGGCCCGGAAAAGATTCTCTGGCCGGAGTCAAATTAAGTTTAAGTGGCGGGGCCGGTGCGGGGGTGGGTGGCACGAGAGACGCCATTTTGCGTTTCCGCCAATCTCATTTGGCGTCCCGAGGAGGACTCAGCCGGCAAGGTTCTCAATAGCGTCTCCCCTTCCGGCATACTCCAACAACCTAAAAATATTCCGATCCGGAACTTGCACTCTCCCTCCGACCAGATTGTTTCAAAATCCCTTGGCGATATTTTACTGATTTTCACTTAGGAGGCGATAAATAGCGGTAATTTTCATCGACGCCAACTTCATTCACGAGGTTTCAGAGTCCCAAAGTGTCTCAGCATGCAGAAATGTCGATAAAGATGAAAGCCTGACGTTCGGTCTTTTACCATTAGCATCATTTACCTAATTTGCCTAAGTTGCCAAAGATTTAGACCTGCAAGAGTTGATTACAGTGCCGATTTTCAACAAGAAGACTGGGAAATCAGATATGTTTTTAAAGACTCGAATATATTTTAAAATGTATTCACGAATGGTCGCCTAAAAGATTTCTCCCTGACGGCATGTCGATGCTGAGCCATCGAACTTTTACGGGTCAAGTTGTCGGCGGGCTGAAGTGGACGGACTTTCTTGAATCTAATAAGAAGTTGGGGGGTCCCCACTCTCTAACTAGATCTCGCCCATTCACCGGTGTCCGTCCACTTAAATCACTCTTAAATAAGACTCCAATCCTTTTTAAACCAACCCTGTTTTCTTACAAAAGTGTGTTCGCCAACTTGATTTACATTCGGTTTTTATTACCTCCTTTATGCAGTTGAGCTGTTACGAACTAACGGACTTCAATAATATAAGCGATATAATATTGGGTTGGCAACTAAATAATTGCATCGAATTTTTCCAATCCGCGGGTTATCCGCGATACCCATATCTCGAGCGTATTTTGGTTCTCAAGACACTTTTTCCTTTACGAAAATAAAAACGCAAAATATGACGATTATGTTCGTTTTCATATTTCAATTGAAATAACATATCAGAAGACCTATCGGTGAAAACCGCAATTACTTAGTTGCCAATGTAATATATGGACAAAATATTTTTTTCACGAATAGTGAAAAAAAACTTATTTTCCTGCTAAAAAAAAGTTCAAATCAGGAAATGCTTTTACGATTGGGTATAGTGGATAGAAAACATAACTTTACGTACACAAAGAGGAGAGGAGTCGGAAAGCCATCGCGTTTAAGAGTATCCCATACAATAGAAGACAATAGAATGTAAACATTCGGGAAATTAATTGAAGAACATTATCTGCCGAGTGGAACAATAGTGGGGGCGGAATATCTTAGTATGTTATTCGGCGGTTGAGTGGTGGCGGGGGGCGGGGGGGGGCGGCTTTGACAAGGCCCGGGGAGACTTTGAGGCGAATGGGATGCTAATCTGGAGTAGATTAGCCGGTGTAGAACACAGGTCCCGTGTGGGCCTACTGTTTGCCCCCTTTCGCTATTTACACTCTCATCAATCAACGTTGCCGCCTCCGCCCACAGTCGGCCCGATACCAATTATTGCCGTTGCCCGACTAAATCTAAACCCCGTCCGCTAAACCGTCGATAACGAGCCCACCCCTATCTGACCACTGCAGCCTGCGATCGGCCGAGGTGAAACTTTTTTCTAGTATACGCAACCATAATACCGCGATAACATTCATCATATATTGGATTATTCTCCTTCATAAAGTTCATAAAATTGACGTAAGACTAAATATACGAGGGGGTCCTAATGAAATACCGTCGAACTATGATTCGACTATCCCGGACAAGTTGATTAAGGTATTTCACTCTGTGAGATTTCTCCCACCGTCAGTAGGATAATGAGATTATGGTAATTTAGTCTTTAAATATAAAATAGTAAAATATAAAAAAATCTGTGGGGAATTTGAAGAATATGTTGAATTACTAAATTTGATAAATAAATGACAAATATTTAGAATGCAATGAAGAAATCAGTACCACAGTGTATCCAACATGATGACTCGGTTTATTTCGAATAGAATGTTATTAAAGATAGGCGTTTGATACCGAATGAACCGGGGATATTTTAACGAGTCTGAAATCTAGCCGGGGTAGCTCTCGGGGGCTGTGACGCGATTCCGCATTATCCCGGGAGTACGGTTAATGAAGCCCCGCGTCGGGGTTTCAGCCCCGGCCGTGTGGTGGTAGTAGTTTATTGGCGGCGTCAAACAGTGTTGGTATTGGCCAGGGGGGCGGTGCGGGGGCGGATAAAATTTGAACGGGGAGCAGCGGACTGGGCAAACAGGGATTGCGGGCAACAGCTCGCATCATCAAAAAGGGGGAAATGAGAATACACCGGCTTTGATCCCGTGAAACATCCGACCGCCGCTACACTCCTACAGGTTTTATTATAAAGCTGGATAGCGTTCCCGATTCGGAAACTCACGGCCAACAGATAAGAAGTATATGGGATTTTTTTGTATTTATTCCAGTCTGCTTAGTGTGTCATAATCTCAAACATTCATTCCGGTACGAACCCCGCCCCTGAGAGACTGTAGCTTTGAGGTAACGATTTGCCAAGGTGTGTTGCTTAGTAAAAAAAATAAAAAGCGTTGTTCGGCACTTAATAAATAAATAAGAATAATTAATGGTTCGCTGGATAAATGAAATATTTGCAACTCCGCCTCATACGGCCTGATTTCCTGCTGTCGTCTGCAGGCCGTCCCACAAACATTTAACCAAAACGCTTTAATATTATTTGTTAGAATAACTACCGCCAAGATTCGTATTGTGCAAACAGAGAATCGTGTGGAATGAACGGCACCGGTGGAAAAATCGTTCGATATCTGCCGTCGTTCTGCCATGCCGAAATGGGCCGATTAAACCAATTTTTGTCCCCAAACGAAAATAAACTGACGGGGAACTTCGGAGATATTCTCCTAACGAGACGGAATAATGTCGGGGAATATTTTTGGAGGATTGGTACGTCGCCCTGTCCCGACGCCGGGACCGAAGGGAAAAATTTGAAAAAAAAAATATACAGAGAGAGATATGGCGTGCTCCCGGCTTAATCGAACCTTTGTCTTCCACATCTCTCCGATAGGCATCGGCCACCCCTGCGTGACACCGACGAGTAAATATGAGAATATAAAAAAAAGGGGGATAAGGAATTTATTTACTCTTTTATACGTCCGATTTTATCCTGCGAAGAGTTCGATTTTCGATATACGACCTTAACGTCGGCCATTATCGGCGAACGATATATACACGGGTCTGTCATTAAGCTTTAAATAAAAACTTCGCTGCAAAAACTTCGGGTGTTAACTCCTGTATAAGAATTATCCGACAGTAATGGAATGAATAACTGTGTTCTTATTTACAATTGCAGTATTATAGGTATGACGTTTAGTATGAGAATAGATGCGATTAATTTTATTTGATCACTAATAAATGCAGGTGATACGGGAGTCCCATTAAAAGTTCTATATGAAAAGGGTTCCTTTTGTCCTGTGGCGGCACTATCCCTAACGTATACACATATAATATATATAATAAATATATTACATTAATTACAAATATACGTTGGGAATATAATTATGAAACGCTGCGAATATATATTCATGGGATTGCATTTCAATTTCGACAGGGGCCGATATCAAAATTAATGATCGTTCCCGTATGATTGGATGAACACAAAATCACTTTTCAATTACCGCCTACATTTCGCAGAATAGACATTATTGATTTTCCTCCAAAGAACCGGTCTCGTGTTTTCCACGTCCAATAAACTGTAATTAAACAACAACCCCTGGAATTATTCATTTCTCTGAAACCTCCTACCCCCCCCCCCCGAACATAAAGGTATTTATACGATATCGCGCGTATATCGAGATTAACGATTTTGATTTTATTTGGACGCTTCCGTTGAAAAAGCTTTATCATTCTCGTTATATTTGCTGCCAGATTGTTTGATATTTTTCCCTATCAATTACTTGACAATCTTATTCTTCAAAATAAAATATTAAAAAAACACTAAATTGTAGATACGATCAAATGATTGGTGCGGTGTTAACTATAAAAAATGCTCCTTCTGAGATCAATATTGTGTTATTGTGTTAACACCTTTAGTTATTTCCGGATATTTCCGGATACATTTAGTTACTTCCGGATATTTCCGGGTAATTCCCGATTAATGTACTAAAACTTTTAGTCAGCTTTTAACGATATATATTGTGTTATACGCAATAGCGGCATTCTAAATTTGCTAATTTCATTTATCATACTCTCACTCAACTGTTAAAGTACAAACTCCCTCTTACTCTTAATAAATAAATATTTAAACGAAGTAAAAATTATACGCATAACACGAAGCATTATAATTTAAAAGAAGTTAAGGTAATAGTCAGAAGAGTAAGGAATAATTAATATTAATATAAATAAGTAAATATATATATATATATATATATATATATATATATATATATATATAAATATTATGTATTTATTCATATACTAGTATAACAGAGTGGTATTAGTACCGAGGTATTGGCCAAGGTATAGGGAGAGAGCAAACAGATGCCGCGCGGATCTGTTGGAGAAAACGAGAAGAGAAATCTGAATTCGGTCGTATTTTCCTAGAGAACGACAGAGGTCATTTGAAGGTTGTCCAGTGACGTATAGATCCCGGTCACCTTCAAAAGACCTCTGTCGTTCTCTAGGAAAATTCGACCGAACTCAGATTTCTCTTCTCCTGGTCTCCAACAGCCCAGCCCACTACACTAGCCCTCCGGCATCTGTTTGCGTTCTCCCTATACCTTGGCCAATACCTCGGTACTAGTACCACCCTGTTATACTAGTATATGAATAAATACATAATATATATATATATAATATATTTTTACTTATTTATTTGTAGATATTAATTATTCCGTACTCATCTGACTATTACCCAAACTTCTTTTAAATTATAATGCTTTGTGTTGCGTGTAATTTTTACTTCGTTTAAATATTTATTTATTAAGAGTAAGAGGAGTTGGTACCTTAACATTTGAGTGAGACTATGATAAATGAAATTAGCAAATTTAGAATGCCACTATTGTGTATCACACAATAAATATCGTTAATAACGACTATAAGTTTTAGTACATTAGCTAGAGAAAAATGCTTCAATTTAGTGTCGCAGCAAAAGCGAATTATAAACAGTAAGGACAAACTACTGTTGACCGTTCAGTAAGAAGATGTTTGGTTGGTGCAACTTCAATTTCTTCAAACGCTTCGTGTCTAACTGACAGTTTTCTAAACGCGCCCGCCAAATTCACGACGGAATAATTCTTCAATGAATACAGTTGCTGTATAACCTGAGTTTTCGGCGTAATACACACTCGTGCACCGGGAAAAATTTTCCCTTTTTATTTATTTTTCTCTTAATTACGCCGCTTCTTTTCAGCCGTCATTCATCGCGTTCCCGCCGTTGGATCGCGGCCGCGGTGACCAATTTTTCGCGTTAAATTGCCCGCTCATGCCGACTTCCCGCCGCCGCGGGCGGAGACGGCCCGATGAAAAGGGCCCTCTGAAAGGGGAGCCGGGAGGAAGTCGTGAGAAACAAAGCGCAAGCTGCGTGGACGCAGCTTCAAGGGGGGGGGGGAATTGTGAATCGCACGGCGGAGGAAGTCGAGGAGAGAGGCGAGCTAAGCCCCATTTGGTAGTTTAATAGCGGGCCCCATTCAGCAAGACTTTCCAGTCCATCCCCTTACCAACCCTTAGGACCACCATCCCCTACGACCCCGACTCTTACTATCAGTTAATTAGTAAATTTTAACAGAAATATCTACAGAATTCATCGAAATCAATTATTAATTGTCTTAATCAGTATGAATAAAGATATAATTACATTTAATTTCTCAAACATTATCACTAGCTTCTAGTTGTGGTATTGCACTCAGCAACTTATATCACTACAGAGAATACCTCATTCACACGGTACATTTATTCCAGTAAATTACTACCATTTATTATTTCTAATTCGATGCCACGTTTGACCCTCAGTTATGCTGTTTTTCTATAGTTTCTTTGGATTTAAACATACTGATTCTTAATAATAATAGTTAAATCGCTTTTATTGGTTAACATAGTACATAGATTAAACCATTGGGATACAGAAGATGTCATACAGAATATTTAACGTAGAATTATTTTTAGTTAGGTGAAATACTGCAGTCGATTAAAATTATTTAGTAGATTCCATTTTACTAAATTAAATTTCATTTGAATTTTAATTGGCCCACAGGAAAATTATTTAAGGCAATATGACTTCCCCATATAATGCCTTTCGATAAGTGCGAACTCAGCTTGCAAGGCCTCTTTCTGTTGGAATAAGCCGATTACAATCTCCATTCTCTTTAATAATATTAAATGTACAAAGCGCTTGAAATCATCGAAATTTAGTTGGACTAAGGAATTATATTTATGTTTTATTTGCAATCCACCTTTTTTTTCTTCCAGTTAAGTTGCCTTAATTTACATTATCCAAAATCTGATTAGACTTATTTTTTCTTGAATTTTCAAATACAATGAGAAATGATTTCCTATTCTACACTTCATCACCAAGTATTAAGAACTTCATGTTTGTATGAGGTACTTCACTCTCTACCTTTAGTAATTAATTTCAATTTTCCGAAAGCGAACAAAGCAGCGTCAGTAAATTGACAATAAATTGTCACCATTTCTATTTCTTCCGTTCGCCTATTTGGTCTTATATTAGATTCCTGGGATAACTTTTCTTCTAACACTCCCGGGTCATGTATGGCACTCACCGTTTATTTACTTTCATGTACGGCAATACATTTGGACGGAATGTGAATTCTAATTTAGTGTTGACTATTTCAAATTGCAGCAGTCTGTTCGCACATTATTCCGAATTACTGTAAGTGAAGTTTTAGTTCAACTTTGGATATTATTATACAAAGTAATTCAGCATGATCAAGATCTGAATTGCTGAATTATTAATTCGGCCTGTGTTTGTTGTTGAAGCACACTTAGCAAGTTTACAACTTCCCGGAGAAGTAATTTAATTAAATATTTGTACGCTTTTCTAAAGCACCGACAGAGTGGACTATCGAGAATGATATTGGGACTCGTGTTTTCCTTCGTACAACTAGTAAATTGAAGGGGGGCGGGCAGTCCCAAGTTGGCGTTAAGGAACTGAATTTCAGATCGTGTTTTAATTAAGCGATGATGAATTCGAGCATGATTTGTGAGCTATTAGGCGGGGCCACGGATTAATCACCTGGATTCAAGCCTGAGCCCTAAGTCAAGCCAATTATTTGGCCAAACTGCCCGGTCTAGAGAACTTCTAGCTGATAGAACTCAAACTAGAACCCTGCCCTACGAAACTTATTTCAACAGAAATCAGGGTAACATTACTGCAAGCTTAGAATACCTGTTTTGTGATATGCGAGGGGTTGGAATACCGTTCCTCTCGCCGGTCTTTTACTAGACCGGTTTCGGTTGCTCGCTATCTTCAGTAGCGGTTGTTTTTTTGGGCATCCTCACTTCACTTTACTGTGGTAATTGCCTGTTTGTCGTGTATATGTATATATGTGTCTTTTATTTTGTTTTGGGGGGAATTCAAAAATTCTGTTTGAATTATTTCGGTTGGGAGCGATTCTATTAATCGGCTTAAGTCTTTGTTGAATTATCGGTCAAATATATATTTGATCACACAACTGGTCACAAATATTAGGTTATAAC
The DNA here is from genome assembly GCA_019843655.1 of Lethocerus indicus. Classification (NCBI taxonomy): domain Eukaryota; kingdom Metazoa; phylum Arthropoda; class Insecta; order Hemiptera; family Belostomatidae; genus Lethocerus; species Lethocerus indicus. Next base: position 8,362,438 of record JACDQD010000103.1, on the reverse strand, counting down.
TCTAAATATATGACAGGAAACATATCTAGTATTGTGTATTTGCGATCATAAAAGTTGTCCTGTCGTTCCAAAAATTATTGAAAAAAGCAGTGCAAGTGCTGTCAACGAACTTTAGCTAAATACATTTCTGCACCGCCCTCAGGGGGCGCTATTTTATCGGTGCAAGTGCAGTCAACGAATTTTAGTTAAGTACATTCCCGCACCACCCTCAGGGGGCGCTAGTTTATCGGTACAAGTGCAAGCAACGAACTTTAGTTAAGTACATTTCCGCACCACCCTCATGGGGCGCTAGTTTATCGGTGCATGTACACTCAACGAACTTTAGTTAAGTACATTTCCGCACCACCCTCAAGGGGCGCTAGTTTATCGGTGCAAGTGTACCAAACGAACTTTAGTTAAGTACATTTCCGCACCACACTCAGGGGGGCGCTAGTTAATCGGTGCAAGTGTACCAAACGAACTTTAGTTAAGTACATTTCCGCACCACACTCAGGGGGGCGCTAGTTAATCGGTGCAAGTGTACCAAACGAACTTTAGTTAAGTACATTTCCGCACCACACTCAGGGGGGCGCTAGTTAATCGGTGCAAGTGTACCAAACGAACTTTAGTTAAGTACATTTCCGCACCACACTCCGAGGGGCAGGATAACCAATGGACGTATAATGCGTATTGAGTTTTAATGTAATACGGCGCCTCGGTTATACTAGCGCCCCCTGAGTGTGGTGCGGAAATATACATAACTAAAGTTCGTTTACTGCACTTGCACCGATTAACTATATTACTAAAAATAAATTTTGGAATTATAATTAGATATTCTCTATCAAGTGTTCAACAGGTGTTTAATCTTAGGGTCTTATAAAATGATATTCTTACTGAAAACTAGACTGATTTCAAAATCCACTATTGGCATGTTGCTCAAAATCATAACCATTTTATATGTGGTCGAGCGATTTAGGGAGAGGAGGCTTTTCATCAAACTGCAAGTCGGGCCCCGAACGGACGAAGTTCCACCACTTTGTTCTGTGTCCAACATCGTCTTGTTTAACTTTCCCCAACATACAAGGCAGAGTTTATTCTCTACCTTTTTTATAGAGCGAACTTTTTGTTGACTGCGGACTGCTGCGAATCTGTTATGTGATATTAGTCGAACTAAGATATATATGTCAGTTCTGTGTATTCTTGGTTTTTAAACGTTTTTTGAGATTATTATATTATATATTTTCCAAGTTTGTATAGAATTAAAGTTTCAGCAATTTAATTCTGAAATCGTTTTAATATCAATAGCCGCAACGGTCTGGACAAATCGTAACGAATGGAATAATCATTTTCATAATATTATGTGACGGATTATGCAGATATCGTGAATATGATAATAAACTACACGTTGAGTAGTGGTCATCTGAAGCTAATTAATGTAATAGATATGTATATGTTTTCCTGTGTCGACTGTATTGATCGTCATTTCTGGTTGTCCGGTTCGAATGTACACCTTCATATTTAGCCCGAACAGTAACGAATTTCATTCCAATTAATATGCTTTTCTGCTTTAAATATATGAAATTTCGCGACTCTTGTGAAATATATAATATTAGTAATAATATATTATATTTCGTGGCTGTTTCAATGCATAGGTTTATATAATTTTCCAAAGTGACAGCAGGAGCCAGGTTATTTCAAACGGATACATTAAATTACATAAATTCATTATTCTAAAACATCAGCTATAATCAGAAATCGTTATCATTGTAATTTAGTAAGCCAATACCGCCGGGTTAAGACCAGGTTGGCAAATTATTGAGGAAAGTAACACGAAACTTAAATTACTTCACATTATTCGTAAAACTATTAAGTAATGGCTAATTCGGACAGAAGATCCTTTCAAGGGATGATATTCAAAACCCCCCGTGATCAACAACCTAGCCAATATCGGCGAGCTCAAGTTCTCAGTCCTCTGATATTCTTTCCTACCTGTTTTTTCCGCTATCAGCGTAACAACATTACAGAATCCGCGTTCCCGTGTAATCATTAATGTCTACAACGCCCTCAATACAAATCCAGTTGGGGGAGGCGAAGGGGAGTGTGTGTAAACCGAGAAACAGACCGGTTAATTTGTAGCGGCTCTAATTGCAGCAAATTGAGTTGTATTAGGTTTGCAGGTTTATGAGTGGCTCTAGTTGGGGGCCGAACCTCGTCCCCCCCCCCGCCAGTGGTTCCCAATATCCCAGTTTAATTTTACGCTCGGTTCCTCCAGAAATTAATTTTAGTTTCACGTGCAGACAGAGGGAGGAACTGGCGCCCGGGCCCGGGGCTTCGGGTGCATTTACAGGGGTGGCGAGCGCCGACGGGTGAATAAATTTTGCAAGCGCGGGAAGGCGGGAAAAGAACTATCCGGTTTTTATACCGAGAATTGTGAGCGACCGTTGCCGCCGTAAAACTTACATATTTACCCGGATTAATATTCAGCCAAAGGTCGTAAACGGCCACTCTGTTCAACTGTGAGATCTCACGGCGAGAGAATTTCACCAGCCTGCAGTTTCGGCCGAATGCCTCCTTTAGTTTCAATAAGTTTTGCCTTTATATAATAATAATGTGACACGTTCGGTGATTATTAATTGTCTCCTAATTTGTCTCACTTTGAGACTGTCGCGCTTTGTTCCGTAAGATATCTTCCACGAGTGCGGACACATCGAACGCCTTCCGCTTTCCAGTTATACTATCCCTCAATACAACGAGCGCCTTCCGTCTTCGAATTTTTCTATCCCTCAATACACCGAACGGTTTACTTTTTTTAATGTTGGCCCAGTTTTTGCAAAGTTTCGTTTAAAAAATGATTACGTTAAACATATCCGACTAAAAATAGGAATGAATCACTAACTGCAATATTAATAGAGGAAGGGACTGTTATAATGAAGTCCATAGAGAAATCTAATGACTTTAAGAAACTCCCGATGGAACAAAAAAAAGAACAGCGCCCTTTTGCTGGGCTAAATAACTGAAAGCTTTTCACCGGGCCGGCAACGCTTGTTTGCCAAGTATTTAATACCGTCCGGATATTAAACAATACAGAGTGGGTGAAATAAAAGGGGGTTCCCGGAAACGTTTCAGGTTTCATCATATTCAATATTCGAAGCGCAATCGCATCGGTGCCGGAAAAGTGGCTCCCCAACAACAAAGGGCCCTTTTGATGTCGAGTTATTTTCGAATAACTCTCCCGGGGGGCCCTTCTTCCCGTGCATATTACAACCCCCCACACGCGTTTGCCCCAAATATGCAGTACTTATTAGACGCTAGAGATCAGCCGCATATTAAATTACGGAAGTAGATCTCGATTTTATGAACGGAATTTCCAGTTTTCACAGGTGGGAATAGAGTAAATTAGTTCGGAATATATAAGTCAGGTGGGAGGAAAATATTTCATATTTAGATTGGTGTTTTTAAGAGCACAATGTATTTTCCTCAATTAGATTCGTAATATATGTAATTGCCTCAAGTATGGAATTCTCGGTATTTCTTTCGACCCCATTAAATTTAACACGGCTGATAAATCAAGAGCTTTGTATTTCGTGGGAGGAAAGAAAAATTCTACATACTTAATTAAAGCAAATTCGGGCACTTTTGGAGTGTATACAGTTAACCAAATTAGCCGGGGGCAATTTAGTCTGTATTCACCATAAGGCGATTGGTTACATTTAAATCTAAGTCCAATAAGATTTATGTTTTTTGGGTCATTGGTCAGTGCTGCAGATGAAAAAGTCTATTATTTCTATTCTGCTAACTTCTGACATCCTAAACGTTCCTTCCAGAAGAAAATATGTGGCCACGTGATTTAAACATACCAGAAAAATAGAAAAACTAAATAAAATAAATTAAAGACATAGCGGGGAATGCCAGTTTTGGTTGTCATCAACTAGTCTATTTGTTACCAGTACTAAGATCGTATCGGTGATTTTATTGTTCAGCTGCAATAAACCATTTAGAATATATTATATATATTCTGCTAACAAGTATTCAATATTTTCTAAAAAGCCACAGTGACGAATGTACCGATCCCCTTTCGGTTGGTCATCTGATGTGAAAAAGAGGACCCGGGGGGAATAACGAAGTGGACGGCATTTATTTCTAAGCCGTTCGAGAGACGGGCGAGATAACGAACGGAACTGATATGGGGGGGAAAGACCCCTCCCCCCATCCATTGTGACCAGAAATGAACTCTAAAAGATTGATTCTCTTATTTTCCAAGCCACCCGCTGCCCAACCGCCCGCCTCCTCTCTTACAGCCTTTTTCCATTCCGTCCCTCCTGTTATTATTTCCGCCCGGCTTTATCCCGTCTTTTTGTTGCCTCCGAATGATTGAATTTCATCGACGCCGGCCCCATTTCTCGGATTACTCGCCTTAATTTCGACCGGGGCTTATTTATCGTATCCGATGTATACGGAGCAGGGATTTAGAATTTTTTTTTCAGCTGTCCACCAGCATCGTGTTGGCCCAGTGTACAATTAAAGTGACAGACCCGTGCAAATAATGTAAAGTTTAATCCACTAGTTGCGAAATTGGATACTCATGTACAGACAGGCATTTTTGTAATTCAAGAAATTAAAATATTTTTTCACGTATTTGTTCATAAATTATATTTAGTTTGATCTTCCATCATCAGGTTCCATTGTCGGTGTTCGACTGAGAGTGGATCAACTAAATATACGCGGAGGTTAGGTATAATTAATACTCACGTGATTGAGACTCGTGCACAAGTACATAACTGAATTTTAACGGAAGTTCCTGGGTATTGTTTAACGCAATTATCTGGACGCCTCGTTTAAAACATTTACTGTATACAGAACTATATTCTGATTGCCCCCGTAATAATTTTTTTAACGAGGAAATTAGTTTTAACAGTCCGTGTTGATTGGATATTCGGAATTATTAAAATAAAAGAAACAATTCGCATCTGGAAATACTTAACAATTTGTCGATTGTGGGCGTACAAATTGTAGACGTCCTGAGCGGGCGCTCAGACGGCTGCAATTCCCCTTCAGGCCCCTTTGTCCACACTGAGAACTTTGGTAGTCAAATTGAATTTGAGAGCGGGGTTGACCCCAATCAAATACATTAGCAAGTCATCGGCAACCCTGAAACCGGTCGTTTGAAAGTCAGTACTTATCCGATTAACAAGGGGAGAATCAGTGGCCGGCGCTAACATACTGAAGGCCGGTTGTCATGGAAATTGCTAGTCAGTTTAAATTATTTAGTGTCTGAGCGAGATAGGGCCAAACTTGTGTGATCAAATCTGAAATGCAACTATCTAAACCGAATATTAATTATACTCTCATTTTATATGTAGGCGTTTATGTTTCGCGTTTACGTGTTGTAATATATTTTTTATTAGTTATTATTTTATAAATTTTCCTCTTGTTGGGCAAGGTCAAAATGGCCCCGATGTTTGATAAGGGGCCACTCGAGAAACGTCAGTCATTATGTTTCGGAAATTTATCGGGCAATATGTTCCGTATCGTGTGATGCCTCTCTGTCACTATCTCGGGCTCCCTTCGCGCCCCAACAGAACCCTACTCAAAAACGCCAATCCGGTCAGTTCGCCGGATAAATTTCGTTCCGTGCTAAAGGCCCCTATTCTATCGTTGTACGGTTATGAAATTGTTTCACAGTTTTTCGCCACATATTTTCAGTACAACACGGTGTTTAGCGCTAATGTCCAATCGTTGTCCACTAATACAGGGAATACTTTATTCACACTGTACATGTATTCCAGTACTTTACTACCATTTATTATTTCTAATTCGATACCAGGACACGAATTTTGGGGTTCGGCCAAACCGACAAATATCGGCAAAATCCAAAGTTTACAGTCGAAAATATTAAGTATAATAACCAATGCATCCTACTCTGTCTCCAACCTCACCGTACACACAGATCAAGTCCCGTTTGTCCAAGACCATTCGATCTACCGACATTCCTTGCATGAAACGGAAGTGGAAAAAATAATAAATAAATAAGAGGGAAAACCAGTGGGTTCCTCCTTCATTATTTTCTACTTGTTATTAGTGCTGCTCGAACATCGATGTCGCTTACTGTAATTTGACCCTTTGCACTCCGTTGTCCCCTCTCGTGGGACATCGTAATTCCAGCCTATCACTCCGATGTCACCTCTGAGGGGACATTAAAATTTATTAGTGATTACGGGGAATTAAGTTATTCTGCGCAACTGTTTGAGACGTGCATGTTTTGCCCGATGTTTCCTCTTGAAATGCGGCGCAAGACATCAAATCAAAAATATAGTAAAATTACTAAGATATATAAAAGAGATAGCGAGTTTTGAGTTTCAAAGCTGAGCTCAGTCCGGTTTGAAGCGTCGAGCAGTATAGGTAGATCTATACGAGAATAAAGTATACTCGGTAAATAAGTTCTTTTGGTAAATATCATTTTGTAACAGATCTAGTAATAACAATTAGAAATTTTCAACCCACGGATTTATTAATTTTTTTATTAGAACAATGGCAAAACGTTCAAACAGGATTGAGTCTCATGGTACAAGTAGTATTAAAGATGAGCTCCAGATAGACGTTTATACAGATACGTTAGAAAGACTAAATCTAGACCAAAACGATAGCAGTGACAGTGACATCGGCCAACCACCAAGGAGTAGCTGGTAGCCAACATCCAGAATGGTCCGGAGTGCAAAGGGTTGATAAAACAGCGAGAAAACAAAACGTTTAACTAGAAATATTTAGATTTATGATTAAGCTAAGCTAAGATTACGGTGTCTAAGAGGCAATTAAAGGCCGGTAATGAAGGGTAAGCGGGGGGGAAATCGCGTCACATCTGATTAGGAACGCTGCGGCGGTACTTTGATTGGTCTGTCGGTCGGCCGCTGGGAAAATTCGCTCCGAATTGGAACCGCGAGATTGAACCGTGATGGGGAATTGTGCATGACCACTGGTAGCTCTGGTCAGCCGCCCATATCGCAACGGCAAATACATCCCCACCAACGAACCCACCAAACCTGCCGTACTGACCACCTGAATTGAAGGCGCCAACCCCCCGTTTGCAATCTCCTGTCGCCCCGTCATAATACTGACCGGCCGTTCTCCACAATCTACCTCTTACACTAAGATCCGAACGGCGAATTGAAACAAAATACCAGCTCTGATTCCTGTCCAACTCGTGAAAAATTCAATCCTTTTAATTCATATTCCATCGTAGAAACGTTACGAACGCACCACCTTATGTGTATCTAACTACAAGAATCATTCCGATTTGATTTTTGATACCTTTAGAGTTTCGGCTGAAGTTTTTGTATGAACTGCTGGAATCTCGTAAGCTCTTCAAATGGTTAGACTCGGCCAATACTCTGTGATCGTACATAGCTGAAAATATTAATTTAAAGTAAATAATTACAGTATATCATCAATAATTATGAAATATATCCGAAAAATGTGCGGTGTACTGAAACTGCTAAAAAGATTTCTGCAGCCACCATTGGCGAAAAACGGAAACGGATAAATGTACATTATTGTGTACAGAACTGGGATTGAGGATGTTAAAAATATGCTAAACAAGTGTCGTTTGCCAACAGGTTTTCTTCTCCATTTATATACACAATATTATGTAAAGTATTAAAGTATTTACTGGACTAATATATACCCAAGGCGGGGTTTATGAACGCAAATAGGAGCGAAGGAGGGTAAGAGGGATCGTTTAATTAGTAATCTTCCGCCGGTATTCAAACAGTCAATTATCCTTTGGGGGCTAATTTAAAACCCAGCCAGGCTGGGGGGTGGGGTCGACTAGCCCAACCCGGGACCATTCTCTTCCCGCTAATTATCAATTAGCGCCGGACCCCGTTCAGTGGAGCCTGTTCATTCGGACATCGTAATTCTGGAAGGGAACAGGGGCGGAGGAGGGGGCGAGAGTTGAAGAGGGGAAAGAGGGAAGAGCGATAAACAGAGGGTGGGAGAGAGAAACAGAGAGAGAGAGAGAGAGAGAGAGAGAGAGTGAAGTGAGTGAATGTTGAGAGGCCCAAGAGAATTACTTCGACTGAAGCGAAATCGGCTCCGCGCGGCCCAGTGATTAAATCTTCCGTATAATGGGGGGCCTAATTAAGGTTTTCGGGTTCGATCTTATTTTTTTTTAATGAAAAATGGAAGGAAAAAAATAAAAGAAACTTTTTTCAAACATTTGGATAGAGAGTTTTATTTCCCTGACATAACATACTGAGAACACGTCTCTAAACACTTTTCTGACTGCTAAAACATCTTCTCTATCTTGTCCAATCAATATACACACGTAGTATATTGAAATCTAAATTGGCAACTAAACGTTACCTATGTTAATGTGTAAAGAACACTATCAGCCAGAATATTCTTCAATGCGAGGTTGTTCAGCCTTATAGCTTCCCTGAGCCACACTGAATGAAGATAACTTGCTTTGGGCCACCCATAAAATAAGTTAGGATTCATATTAGAATGTAAATTACATTTTGAGTAATTAAATATCGCCTTTTAGACTCCGTAAAAAGCTCCGGACGGCGGGGTCGGAATCGGGCTCAATGGAAGATCGTTAGCCCGGTAAACTGTATTTTCATTTTGCCATTCAAGGAACGTCGATCCCATTAAAAGTTTTTGCATTTGATACCGTGAATGGTTCTGGAATTTCACGTGACGAAATTTAATTTCCGCTACAATTCTTACGATTTTAACATTGAACATCACAATTGAAATGTAGACTATTCTTTGACCTACCACTAGCCCATTCTATAGTATGATCTATACTCATAAGTGTCATAGAAAATGTATGTATAGAAAGAAAATAAATAAATATATATATATGAATTAATCGGCAGGCAAAAATATATTTAACTTCTTTTTATACAAAAAAATTCCTTATTTACCGAATAGCATTACGTGACAGTTATAAGAAAGGATTAAATTTTAAAACGAACCACAACGGTTCGAGCAAATCTCCTCGTCATAATTCCTGATCCCAAGGCGGTTCTTTGCTGATAACAAGGGGCGCTGTAATAATGGTTCCCAGTCCCTATCCCGGGGCATTTAATTAAGGCCGTTTTCCAAGAAAACGCTGTCGGCTTTATTTTCCGACGGCGATTCGAGCCACCAGCTCCGCTATTATTATAGAGATAAGTTATGGGACTTCGTCCTCTAGTGTCTCGCGCCGGCCCCGAGAAAATTAAGTTAAACCTGAAAGAACGAATCGGGTCCCGCGGGTAAACAACAGCGCGTCCAGTAAACTGCTCCAAATCGTGGTATCGACGCAATTAACGAAGTTTTCCAGACTTCTCCGATGATGGCGTCGTTTCTACAGCCGAACTTAATAAGAAATTTTTATTTACTGGAGCAATTCTTTTTCTTAAATCGTAACTGCCTGCAGACCTACTACGTTCATCAATATTATTTCAATCTAGTGTATCAAATACCGTAAACAGTTCTCTTTCTTTAAATTTTTTCCATTCCTATGAACTTATTAAATAGGGAAATTTCGTGGGAAAACGTAGAGGGGTATGAAGAGTAATCCTTGTTTCTATCTTAACTTAATTACTTTTGTTATGTGAAAGCTAACAGATTAATAATTAATTCTTAACTCAGGAAACATTCAGAAGCTGATAGAATAATTCCCGCGAAACCTTTTTTCTGCGTTTTATCTAATATGGCGGGGCGGGGAGTCGATTGAACAATGCGCTATCGTGTGCGCTCAAGAATTAAATTTTGATGAGCACTGTTTCGAGTTGTTTTATATCATAAAACATACTCATTCATGAAGAATATTTTAAGAAGCTATTAGTTATGCTTGGAAGGCATCGAGATCTTTGAGGCTTTGAGGTTGGGGACGATCCAAAACATATAGGGAAGCACTGCTCTAGTACATGTTAGTGGTTCAACGTGCCTATTGGATGGACTAGGGGTTATATTTTTTGAGACAGAATTAATTGTTGTGGTTAGTGAGGTCAGACTCAAAATTGGTGAGGGGTACGGGCCTATCTGAGACATGCAAAAGGCCGGGACTTCTAGCCAGAATTATATCGGGATAATTTAGAAGGGGAAGGTTTCAGATAGCCAATAGACGGTCGGCGGAGATGCACTGCACGCAACTTCAGTTGCAGCAGGCACGCAGACCGGATGACTGTTCCGAACGGAAACTTTTTTTAGACCCCAAAGTCAGGCGACGTTAGAAACACTCCGGTGCCTATTTCCGGCGTTTAATCGGGCCCGCGTTTGGAATTCCATTCGGCAAACGCTCGGCCATCACGATATGATTTTCTGTCCTTCCGAGTTTCACCAAAGTCAGAGGTATTTCGGCGAAACGACACTTAAGTAGGGACTACAGGCAGGACACTTTTTGCCGCTTGAGCGACACGTGAATGGCGAATGTCCGCGGCCCCCTATTACTCCACTATTATGAGCAACATAGGAGGAATGTTAGAAAAACCGGGGCCGGCACTGTGTCTTCGTGCTCCGCGGCGTAGTGAGACGTCGGTCGGAGGGGGCCGAAAAAAGAAAGGACAGCGGAAAGAAAGGAAGCGTCGGCAGCTCCCAGCGGAAGGGGCCGAATCAATAGAGCCCGTCTGTTGTCTGTCGCGTCCCCAAAGGTTAGAGAAAAGCGAAACCAATGAAGAAAAACTACAGCCGTCCTCAGCTCTCTCAACTTTATTCGAGTTCAATTAGCCCCGAGTCAACTTTTACTCTTGGCCAACTCAACTTCTTAATTACACCACCCTGTTAAGAAGGGGTGAGGGCGAGAGAAGGAGAGCATCACTTCTGCAAATCGTCGGTCAACTATTCTATGTGTTCATCAAATCGTTGAAACCATAATTCCGCCTAATATAAATGCTGAAAAAAATAATCCTTTATGCTTTAACTATCCAAATCAGCCTACGCTATTTTCATAAATACCAGTCCCAGTAATGGAACGAGAGGATGGCTTCATCGGTAGCCGACTTGGGAAGTTTAGGAGCCTAGTTTAGGAACAGCTCAAACGAAGAGAAACCAAATTTATTGACAAACATAATACAACATTAATACAACTAATATCGATGCTGGTGAGATTCGACAGTGTATAGGATGAAACATTTCGTCACATAATTCGCCTACCTTCCAGCGACATTACGTCATCAATATAGCGGGGCGGTCACGCGTTTTGGTTACATAACGAAGTCACCGTGTTATGTAATAAAGTTTGCATTTGTGCACGGACATACGCAATTATTTATTTAATTTAATAAATATTAGAACGAATTTCATGATTTTACGAAAAAGAAGGCACGAGCAGTCCTTACGAAAGCAGTAACAGTAGCGCCGGGAAGAGGCGGTTGATTACAGTTGTTTTACAACACTTTTATAGCGCGCTTTATATATTAGCCTGTTCAAGTGTTAGTTATCTCAGAGACCTGAATAGTATTTTATTATACGTTTTATTTTATTTTGAGTATACGCATTTGAATTTGGTAACAATTTCGTGTCGTTAACTTGCAACTGGATTTCTTAATTCATTTCCCATTTTCTTGAAAGTGCCGACTCACGCCACAATCGGACGATGTAACTCTTCCACCAAGTCTTTCGGTGTAACCGGATGACCTTTTTGGAAATGTCTGGTAGGAGAAGCCCGTGTAGGCTATCTGGGGTAATGAGATTGTATATGAAGAGGGCGGCGGGGTAACGCAATTGGGGATGGGACAAGACAGAGGGTAATGGAACTGGATAGGAGGAACCCGGCGGAGCTTTGAACCCGCCTCCCATTCCCCTTCCGATCTAATTACAGCCAGTTGCCCGGGCACTTGTTGATCCAACATCGCCTACCGACGCCCCGCAAGACAATGCCCCTCCACTAATAACGCTCGGACCCAATTCAACTGATATATCTATCCGGGACCCGGGTTTAGATTATTACATTCAGGCAGGAAATAACCACGGCCACATCACCTGCCATTGTTTCCGCTAACCTTCTGTGTCCCGAACATATTAGAATTAAAAATTAATCCCCTGCGCTTCATACCGAGTCGAAGCCATCTGGCGAAATTTGATTGTAACACACGGGTGCAGTAATAGCACAAGTGTCTAATTTTATTACTTATGGGATGTGACAAAGTAACAGGATGTTGAAGATTGCGAGAAACCCGAACCCGTTTATTGGTAACGAATGATATATCTATCCCGGGCTTAGATTATGAGAGTCCCGGCCTCCTAGACAAAGAGTTCACGTATAGATATTACAATCTAGAAATTAAATATGACACAGCGAGTGACAAATGCAACACCTCTTCGTCCAATGTACGTCCGTGGATTTAATTTTCAAAGTCTTTCGAACTTTTTTTCACAAAATTGTATTGATTCGCCTGATACGCCTATTATGAGCTACACTCTTCTATATGTCGTGGCATTTCATAGTCAATGAAGCCGAATAAAAACATACTAAATTTAGTGTCCCGTTTTCGCAACGCAAGTATTTGAGTGTTGTTCAATTTATATATTTTTCTTGTGTCAACTACGCTTCCGTATATAAATTCGGTAAATATTTAAATTTTACCTGTTTATTAACGTCGCATCAGCTGTGAATACCTCATTTTAATTAGACGGTCCTATTATTAATTGAACAGAGTGTCTCGTGACATGCACACCGAAATAGTGGTAGTGCCAGTAAGGAAGTGAGTGTGTTAATTGCGTTATCAATTTGCGATAAGGTTAGTTGGGAGGCTAAATGGGCGGGAGGGAGGCTGTTTCGGGCTACCACTAACCGAATTAAGCCCTACCGCCACAAACCACGTTAAAAGTTATCGGCATTCATAAACGCGTGCCCGATATTAAATACACAGGCACCACTATTTAAAATGCACATCCAACTATTACAATTTTTAATATCCAACGCAGGGATATATTTTCCTTTTAGCAATTAACATTTTATTGTTCAAAGATGGTAAACCTAATGAAGAAAAACTATAACATTTTTATCTGTAAAAAATATAATACAAACCGGCTGTAAAACAGAACACTGTGAAAATTGGAAATTTTTGGCTTCTGGGAGATTTACAGTTCCCATAAATATTACAAATGCAATGTAAAAATTGATTGGTAAAATTTTTAAATTTTAAAAATCTCGGTTGCCAATAGGTGCGATATACTTCGTGTATTAAGGGAGGATAGAAAATCGAAAATTTCTAAAATTTTGAAACCTGAAGGTTTCGTGATGAAGTCTATAGATTGTTCAGTATACATTTCTATTACGTGACTAAAATTTGTACCCGATTTTTGTAATTACTCGAACTCTGTATGTTATTCGGAAAAAAAAGTCATTCATACAATCACGCTTCCGTCTAGCTAATGGAATACAGATAACATTTCCCGTATATGCGTTCCATATTCAGTTAGAATGATGGATGGTCCTAACCTAGCGCGTTAGGACGAAATTCAGAAATGCGATTCTGTTATGCGATATTTGCCTTCAGATAAAATACGCTTTCCCCCGTATATTAAAGGCGGGAATGAACGATGATCCACCCGATTGAGGTATGAACGCGGATCTACTCTGAGAGTTTCCTCGACGTGGTAAAAATGCCCTATTCTTATTCTTTCCTTATTCTACTTTGATTCCGTTTAAATGTGGTAATTGGCAGGACGCCATTGAAGACGGTGGAGACAGAAGGTCTGAAGAATTAAAACATATGAATTGCTATTGATATATAGGAGTCAAATACATATCTATTAAAATGTGTTATTCTACGCTGCTGAATAATTTTTCCTATTAAATAATCCATTTCGTTGAGCGACAATCAATTTCTTCAAATAAGATGAATAAAAACATTTTACCAGGGCGTAAGTGGAGGTCAAATAGAAACCGTAATCGAGTTATTAGGAGGAGCACTTTGTGAAGTACTTTCTCCTAATCTGCAGGGTAAAAATCTATATCGTAAGCTACGTTTTAACAATCGAATTATGTTAAACGTCGGGCGGTTGTGGATGCGGCACAGCATAATGTAGTACATTTTAATATTAAAGAGCCTGCGACAGCTCTCCTCCCAGTCGCAGTTCCCGAGCCCAATTTGGAGCGCCCGAATCTCAGCTCGCCCGCTTCACTTTCAGTCCGACTTCATTAAACCGGCCGATTTTTTATCCCACCTTTTGTTGATGTTCCGCGTAAAAATTCTCGAGTCTCCCTTTTGAATTATTAAAACCGAACGTCAAATATTACCGCCGCACCAGTTCCGGCGGCCTGTGACTCGCCAACTCCAACTTTTCGGACATTTTTCTCCTTTTCAAGAATTCCAATCTTATCAAACCTTGTCCGGAATTAGTCTGATCTTAAAACATTAAAACGTTCAAAACATGTGTGTAACTGATAAGGCCAAATAATAATAATAAAATAATTCCCAGCTTTAGGGTAAAAAAAATTGTAATGACAGTTCAAAATTGTTGAATGAAACTTTTGATTATCGCAAGTACTAACATTAAATAAGAAAGTTCATACATTATGAACTTTTAATTTATATAGTAACTCTTTTTGCCCCCGGCGTATAATATATAACACTGCAGGTAATTCGCACGGAGGCGGGTCACTGGCCGGCATATCAAGTGGTTAACGTGAGCGGTATTAATTAGCCGAGATAGTATGATTGGAGTGACAAGTGTGTAAAGGGGAAACAAACACTTTGGATCCACACTGAGACAATTGGTCGAGGGCCAACGCCCTTTCGATTGTGCTCGCGTGTCCAAACAAACAACAACAGGGCCGGGTGAAAGAGGCAGCTGGGAGACCGCCGAGATAGCGGTATCTGACCCCAATGAACTAACCCCCACCTACAACCCCATAAAATTCAATTTCTAGTTATCCACTGCGCACCAATATTTTTCATAATGTCGAAATTAAACGGCCATAATTATGTAAGCGAGTGTGTATATTTCATTCCAATATATTATAGGGAATATAACTATTTTAATTTAACCCATTTTCGAGTGAAATATTTTCATTGTGTATACCCTGCAAAATCCCTGAATAGCAGGGAGTCAAACCCCTTCGAACCGAGATTCATCCCACAGTATTACGCGATCCGGTAGTTAGTGAGAATTCAGGTTCTGTTCGCGAAAACTTCGCTCATTTATAATAAATATAACTATAAAAAAAATTAAAAATATTACTCGAGAATACTAATTTGGTGTCGTTACCTTCTGTATTGTAAATTCGAAGTCTTTTAGGCAAATAGTTTGTGCATTTGAACGAAACGTTCATTGTCATTTTTTGAATAACACGTAATAAGTAAACATTAATATTGATTAGGGATACTTGCTACCCTCTGAGATTGTTTCATATTATGCGCCAATCCGGCGGATAATACAATGCGGTAGATGCACACGTCGGACTATCAACACTGTTACTTGTCTAGCTTAAGGCCAATTGGTAATGCCTCATAATCGCTTACATAAAGTCGTGTTCCGGTTAATACTCCGGCCTTGGGCGCTATCGGATAGCCCGTTAATTCCGTGAGAACGGCGGGCTGTCTCTCTGACCGTGGCGAAACGCAAAATACGTCCATACGGTTGCGGATGGAAATTCCGCTAAAATTACGATTGTATTGAAGTCCGTGTCGAGTGTCTGGTCGGGAACGATAGCGCCGATATCTGGCCGGATTAAACGTCGGCCTTCCCATTTGGAATCAGCCGAACGTCAATTTCCATTGGGCCGTTTCACCGCCGAATTCGGGGCACCGGACCGAGTCAATAGATAACCGAATAAAGTTTAAAATAATAACTGTTCGAATATTATATACCGGCCGAGGCGAACAATTGAATTTTATTCACGGTTTAATCCCGCAAATAAATATCGTTCGTTACTCCTTTGTGCAGGATTGCAAAATAATTTTTTTTTATCCTCGGGTCACACTATTCGTAACAATTTATAAACTGAATAAAAATATTTAATTGTACGTTGAAATATTGTTGCTTAAACGTTGTACTCTGTCAATAAAGATCGAATTTGGATACTTTCGGAGACGAAGGAATATAAAAGTGTTTGAAAATCAACACAATAAACATTGAAATCACTTCCAATATTTCTGATCGTTAAATGTTAGAGGATGGAACTCGCTCAAGTGTTTTCCAAAAGCAGGAAGCGGCTCGGACAAACAGGAGGTCAACTCCAGTTGTCCGAAGTTCCGGCCACACCATTACGCAATCGGAGTTTAATATAATGCAAACCTAACCGAAGGTTTACGAACCTCTCTCATTGCGAATTGTTTATATGCCGATATTTACGCGAACGTTCGTCATTTGGTTCGAAACCAGGTTTGAGTGCGGGGGGAGGGAAGGCCCTTCAGTATCAAATCTGAACACTGCATCAAGCCCAACTCACCGAGACGAAACCCAGAGACGGAAAGCGTGAATACCGACGAAGTCGAGTCTTTTCTCAAGATATGTACTTCTCCTCCGTTCCCTTCCTTCTAGCTTACCTGGAAATAAAAGGAGATAAAATAAATAAAGGTGAACACAACGTAGAAACCCGGAAGGCGGTTTTTGTATGCTACGACAAAGTGTTACGGGAGATATATATCGGCATAACGCCCCTATTTTTCTAACCAGATTATTCAATTTTTCTGAAAAACACCAGAGCTACAAGAAAATGATACAGTTAATAATACAGTTATGGTTCTTGGTACGGGTACAGTTTTACTGATATAACGCTACTGGCGGTGGCCGAAACCAAAAGCTGTGTAGCTTGGGACCAATTCAGCGAGTTGAGGCCAATCAATACCACGATTTATGATATTCCAAACCGTTGCTTGAACAACAAGACTGATTCGTGTTCCAAACAATCTCAGAAACTTTCATAAAATACAATAAACGCATTATTTAGAATCATATAAAACCATCAAAATTCATTAAACAATTTTTATGTAAATTTTTAAAAGCAAAGTAAAGGGCGATTAACAAATATTTTACGTAGTGTGCTTTCTGCCTTGCGAACTGTGTAATAACAGTCATCAATTTGTTTTTATCGAGCTTATTCGAAGAAAATATTTGTATTCGTTTAATTTAGAGTCATGTACTTGTAAATATTTAATTGCTCTACCGATTCCGACCCCAACCACAATATTGGATGGGTACAGAATGAGTTCCGGATAATGTATTTTTTTCAATCCGCAACTTCAATTCACGTGCACTTCTGTTGGGAGCGCGCCCTGAATTCCAATTAGTAAAATAGCTTTTTATATAAATGGGCCGTGAAAGTAGGCAGGACTATCGGAGTCGGAATCATCTCTTTTGGTTGAGTATCGAGCGGTACAGTGCAAATATAGCCCCGGCCGGTGGATGGGCCATTGGCTCGTAAAAGTCCGTTTTATGTCTTTCGAGTTCGGCCCCGGGGCGCAGACATAATAAATATTTTAGAGCCCATTATTAGCGGGGCCCAGTAGCCGGCTATCGGGCGAGAACCCTCCGATATACCGCTAATTGCCTATTGGACCCGCCATTTTCTGTTCCTATATTTTCCGAGCCCGTCAAAACTCTCATCGGGTCAACGGTACAGACCCGGGATATCCGTGAAATATTGAAATACCGTCGTTTCAAAAACTTCTTCACCATGACACCTATTTTGGATAGTATGTTTGATGTTTTAGTGCAGACGATTGGAAATCGCTGCTGCGTGCCCGTTACTGCAGTGTTGATACGAAACCCGCACAACTAGAGCAGGGTGCGGGCTTAGTTTCTGCGCCTCAACACATGCTTTGTAGTATTAATCTATTAATACTATAATCCCTGATAGTAATGGTAGTGACAGATTTGGTAAAAATTGTTTGCTTCACCACCGTGAATGGTAAAAGGTCTCGATTAAGACCAATTGAAAACAGATGATGAAGATCATACTCGTATTTATGAGTATAAGTCATAAATTACTCATAGACCTTTTTAAATTACTAGGTGACCTTTTTATCACCGTTATTTGAATCCAATGTATACTCCAAAATTAACTCATTAAATCTTAAATTTTATGTCTTCACTGACTGTATAGATAATAACAGTGCAGTAACTACAGAATGCTCTGTCTGCATCTATATAATCTATTGTAGGGCTATAAGAATCACTGTTCGTTTAGGCTGAAACATCAATATTGGATGTTCGACGTTCGGAAGCCCGATGCCAATATCAATCAAATCCAATCATCGGTCGAGGGGATTTCACGGAGCAGTATTTAGATTAACACTGATTAAGTGAGCGGGCGTGAGCGGCGCCCACGCAATCCGCGGATTAATAGTTCAATTATTTAGAGTTAGTGGGGCTCGGGTTTGTCCGACGGGATTAGACCGGAGATTTACCAGTCGTCCGCAAGCCACTACAAATATACCACTCTAGGTGCATCTCGGCCATGCACAAATCGTGTACACGCCTTGTTTAAATGTAAATATATCTATTGGAACGAAGAGTTGTTAAGTCACTAGAAACCAGATTTGAAAATACACGTGACAATCTTTCGGAAACAGATAATTTATGGTATTCCAAATAATCTTGAAGCACCCAACAGGTATCAAACATTTTTTTCAGTGATGGAAAATATCTCCACCGAAGAAACAAATTGATACTATTCATCAACGAATAAGAGAACAGAGGTAAACTCTATGTTCTAGTTTTTGTCAAAGGCTTCAATGGTAATTTAAACTATCAATTTGATTTTAAGGTCTTCTACAATCTTCATATATATTTCATCCGTACCGCGGCTGACTACTAAACAGACTGGAGCAACAGGTGAAACGGTGGTTAACTCAACCCAACGTCATCGCAAAATGATGTATAGTCTAATACAAAGAAATTGTGCGTATAATGTTAAAATATTTGTCCTGTATATGTCAGACGAAGCGCACAAAAACTGGTTTGTAATGTCTATACGATGAAATTTCTGTCTCTAGTAAACTAAAACATAGTTAAATGTTATTTGAAAATTCCGCATAGAAGGATTGTCGCAAGCTTTATTTATATCGCATGCGTGAGGTTATATTCAACCTTGGACTTAATGGACTTAAAACATAGAGTATTCTGGGATAACAAATTCTCGGATATGATTGGATTACTTCTAATCAATACCGCACTGCGTCCAATGTATACTTCAGAGAGGCTCAATGTATACTCGGAAAGACAAAAATAAACCAGATTATAAGTAGAAATCCGAGGGTCCCATAAAGAAGATTACATTGATCCTTTTTTAGCCGAATGTCATATCCTCGGTAGCGTCGTAGCCAAAAGAAAATATCGAGAAATCCGAGGGACCTTCGTGGAATCGGCGCGGGATGAAAAAGTGTGTAGTCATTAATAATTTATCGAATCCCAGTACATTGAAGGTAACCGCCGCCTACACCAGAAAGTTCAAACCCCTTTCCCATATTTTGTCGGATGGAGTTTTCCGGCACTTTTCCAGGCTGCGATTTGGGTCGAACGCCTTCAGAAGTTTCCCCCCAGACTGGAAGTTTGCTCGTCAGACGCCGGATAAGCATTTATTTTGTCTTGTCTCTGTGTACTTTTGTAAGTGGGAAAAAACATGAAAACGAATGTACAGTTTATTTACTATTTTCTTCCTCATTATTTACAATACTAGAAATCAGACACGGACCTTTAATGAAATTCCCTGCTTCTAACGTCCGCTCTCCATCAAGATTTTGACCCCAGCTTTTGAAACCCACATCTTAATCAAATTCTCACACGGAATTTCATGAAAATAATGTTCATTTACAATTTCTGTTAATAATAGAACTTCAGTTTATCCAAGTATATAACTTTCAGCATAAGATTATTTCAGGAAAGATTTTCCATTAGGACTGTGGATCAAGAAAACTATGATGATACACCAAACTTTCGTCCCCAAACAACTACCTTCTGTTAATATGCTTTGTTATTGAGAAATTTAACGTAGTTTCATATATATATATATATATATATATATATATATATATATATATATATCAAAATTATACTATCGTTTTGCTATAAACTATTATGGGTAGGACCCATCTGGGCGTGGGATCAATTTTAGAGCTGTCTGGGAGTAAAACTGCGGTTAAGGTTTGCGCCCGCTGTTATCCGGTATTCATACGTGCCCGCCTATAAATGCAGGGGTTTACGATTCAGTTTCTTGTCCCCGGGCTAGGTTATAGCCCGTGCTACTCGTGAGCCCCAATCCGAGAGGATATGCAGCGCCTCAACTTCCTATTTGGAAATGAGATGGGTCCAGCCTCGGGACGGATCCATTCGGGAAAAACTTTACGCGAACGGCTTTCGACACAATTCGGGCGCAGTTTGTCCAACTACTTGTCGCCAAGACAGTGGAAAATACAGAAAAAGACGCGGAATAATCTTTTTTCCTTTATATTAGCAGTTCTTTGATTTGGTTTTGGCATTAAATTGCTTCGTATAATAATATTATGAGCCAGATAAGCCTTTTTTTTAAAAATAAAACGATTTTTCGCCATCCTCGGTAGTATTCGGGGAGTAGTATTTGGGCTATTAATATATGTCAGCTGCGTTGATTCCCCAAGGTACTGTCATTGCACTGTTATTATAGCACTGGGCCCACATTCTCCAGGGAGCCTCTGTCTCGGATCGCCGTACCGGCCCTAATGAACCCCGCGACGCAATAATCAATAGGGTATAATACGTGGCAGTAACAGCGCTGTTAAATAAATTATATTCGATTTTGCATGGCGTGTCTTTAAAAATCGCGCACAACTGGCATACCCTGCGCCTGAACGGGGGATGTAGATAGTAGGCGGCTGAAATACTTAGTATTATAAAATTTTATTGCGATACACATAGAATTTATGTCCGGTTCTGTAATGGATCAATAGAGCTCGGATATTGAGATTCGAAACAATATCCCGTCTAAGGTAGAGCAGTGCCAACGTGGGATCTAAGCAATATGAAATTTCAAATATGACGGCTAGCATCGAGGAGAAGCACCTGCACGTTGTATGAGAGCGGTAATGCTTCTCAGTGGGTAATCCGATGCGGCGGATAACAATATGTACGATTTCGTAATTTACTCAGGTAGTTAAAAGAAAGGGGAGTAGAGGGCCGGTTTAACGATACTCCCGGAGCGGTTTTACGAGGTCCGCTAGTTAGAAGTGGATGGAGGGAGGCGTGTGGGACAGTTATTTAAAAGGGCGGCCGTAAAAGGCCGGCACTCGCGTCTTTATTACTGAGGCCCCGCGTACCTACCGCTCGACCCCTCCGCCACCTCTCGGGCCATTCTTAATATCCGCCCCGGACTTCAATAATAAATTCTTCGCTTTACGACTGGGGCGCTCCGTGTCAAATCACGAACCCGGAAACCGGGCCCATTTTATCTCGGGGCGGCTGTTGGAAAATCTCCCTCAGGGGGGGCCTCACAGTTAAACTGGGTTACCGTCAACTACATCGGTTGATCGATATACTGCCGGGAAGGGTAAGTTCACAAATAGAGACTTTCCATCGTCAAGAAACCGTTTGTTAATTCAGTTGGATTCGGTTGGCAACTAAGTCATTGCGGATTTCATCCATACAGGGTATTTGTATTACATCTTCGAACTGATGAGGACTTCTTACATGCTATTACATGGTACTCTTGTCCCGATCTGTTTAATAGTTTCCCTTCGGCGTCAATTGAAACGGTGAAAAATTCGAACATTATCGTCATATATCGCGTTTTTGTTTTCGTAAAGGTAAATGTGTATAGCCAACTCTGTATGTACTCGTGTATTCCGTCAGGGAGAAAGGCAGGCGCGAAGGGTCTATGAAGACAGTGATGAAATTCGATATAGTCCATTACCGGTAACAGCGCCCGAGTGATATGTTATCGGCAGACAACACGATAGGTGTCTCACTTTATTTCAGGCGGTATACCACCGACCGAACCGTAGCCGGTAAATTAGGCCGAAAGAGTCGGGAAATCGTTAGCAGTGTTGATAGAACTCATGCCTATGAATAAGTCTTGACAACATGCAAAATGACCCTCCAAATTATGACGACATTTTTGTTCGATCGCTAATACTCTAAATTCCTTCAATTACACGAGAAGTGTAATACTATCACACTGGGTCGGTTTTGTGTCAGCCTTACTTATTCAACAATTGAAAAATATACCAGAAAAAGGATATACAGGATCATCTTCATTGAAATTTATCTGATAAGTCTATTCCATGTAGAGATGGACGGATAGAAAAATATTTTGTTTCTTTCTATCTACGAATCAAACAGTTTCAATTTGTAATTTTCAACCGGCGCGAAATATCCTCGATGAAAGCCAGAAAAAGAAAGAATAATAATAACGCTATCTTTCTCTCTTACAGCTCTGCGGAGCTTATAATGCCGGTTAAAATTCCCTCATTGTTTAGGCCTCGGCTCGGTTATCTATAACCTGGGCGGACGAACAATGGGGGACATTGTTGCCTCCAAAATGGCGATAAGAAGGTAGGAGGAGACAATGAGCCGGAGGAAATTTCCAGAATTGAATATGAGGTACCGCCGTGGCTGCGGGCTGCGGAGGGGATCCCTCCCAACCACTCCTTCTTGCTCTTCTTCTCCGCTTCTTTGTTCCCCGCCCGGTCCACTTATAAACCGGAGGCTTTAATGCCCCAATTACATTCAGACTGTATCGATTCCCGAGTTCTCGTTGTTTGTTGAGCCTGTCGTCACAAAAGAAGGGGAACAGCCTTTCCGGCCACTCGAACAGAGGGCAGAATAAGAATTCGCAGGAGCGCGCCGAGCGATGGTCCCTTTATTCAATTATTCTATCGGAATTTTCGATACCGCGAAAATTGTCGAATTGTCGAATCCGGTCGTTACAAAGTGAGCCCGTAAGCAGATTTTTTCAGTCTCCGGATGCGAATCGATGACTACACTATTATTTCTTGAAGGAACCCAATACTGACATTATTGCCGGTTCAATTTTCTTGATTAGTTTGTAGTGTTTCTAGTGAAACTACTTCAAATTAAATAATTAGAAATAATTGAATAATTTATAAAATTTGGAATAGTGAATAATAGTCTCGGATATATTATCAATAATTTGATAATGTTAAAATGTATTAGCTGCGATTGTCTCTCTTGTAAAGTAAACTGCCATCGCGCGGTATACCTGTTATAAATGTATATATTTGTTAAAAATGTTTTTACATCTAACAATAATACGATTACAAGCAATATGTTGATCCTTTGAGATATCAGGTAGATTCCACCGCCGTTGTACCAACTTCCAATTAAAGGGGCGGCTGAAATCCGAACGAATGGGTAAAACCGCCTGCTCGTTTTAATAAGAGCCGCCGGTTGAGCGCTTATCCCGGGAGCTCAAGCTGGGAGGGGGTGGGAGGATGAACACGGGAGAGCAAACATTAATCCTTGGTAAGCATGTTCCCGGTCGTCATGCCTGCCGCTAACAAGGAGCCCTGCAAGCCCGCCCTGCTTAGCCCGCTCTTCACCCGGCCCACAGAGCTACAGTAATTAGAGAGCTTAAAGTAATGGCTCTTGCCCCCGATTACGACGCCCCCAGACCAACCAACCCGTTTAGTTATTCATTTCCGAAATGCGGCCAGGAATAATATTCTTAGAGCGGGAATTATCATTTGGGTATGAGATTACTGACTGTGTACGTCTTGAGGGACGTCCAAAAGAAATTGTACTATCTTTCTGTTCACATAAAGAGTACAGAAAATTACACAGGATGTACCAGAATTAATGACAGAAGTCCCCACTCAATTGGCATCGACCCAGTTATTATTGTCAACGTGATGATTTCATTATTATAATTGCTATACCACCAACAATTGCAGACCCCCATATAACTCTTTGTGTGTAATAAATTCTCAATGTATTTACGGGAATAATTATTATTTTAAGCTTCCTGCCTTATCTTGGTTCGATTCCAGTGCAGTTTGGAGTTCTGCTAAAATATCGACCCGCCGCCGAGGGAACGGAGTACGGACGGAGTGAGATCGCTCAATTTTCCGAATAACGGCCCAATAAGGCGCCATTTGAAAATTTCCGGTAGCATGACACCTGTTAATAACCCCTTGCGGTGGCTGGTACCGGCCGGAACAGAAGGCGTGAATTCAAGTTCAGTCCCATATATTTCACGAGAGAAGGTCGCGTCGAACGTCAACACGGGTGAATTAACGGTGAATTTAATACTCTGATTTTCACGTTTACGCCGCCTAATTTTCGACCAACACGATATAGTTTTATGAAAATAAAATGCCGGGTTGCATACTTACCGTGAAAGGTGTAGGGATAATGAAAGTACGAAGTACTGGTTAAAGCACCCGCCTCGTTGACGATAAATATTTGAAAAGTGATAAACATTTCTCGAAAAAAAGGACCTTTCTTAATGTTGTTTAGCCTCGCATTTACTGTTGTAAATATGAAGTCTGGTGAATAACAACGGTCGTGAGCAAGGTGAGGGAGGATAATTAGTAGTTTATCCGTTCAATTAGAGGGCCCGAGAAGCCGGCTGTCGACTTGTTTACCTAGTCGGCTCCTCCAGGGAACAAGATTTAACTAGGCAAGTTGTAATAAGGGCGTGGGAGAAGGTCGGCCATTATACAGAAAGGGACACTCGACACCCCCGCCCGGTCACTCAATCTCCGGTTCAAGCATTAATAGCCCTTCAACTCCAGACAAAGGTAAAATTGGTTGGCTATATTTGCAAGAATTGCGCCAATACGTCAGCAACAACCAGAGTATTAAAATGTCCCGATCAAAACCAGTTTCCTCTGCGCTATCGAAATATTGGATAGTTTCTACACAAGTTTCGGCCAATAATCTAGGAAAAATTTCCCACCACAGTACACCAAATTATCGCTGTTGAGATATTTATAGAAACTTCCGTTCCCGAATTGGCAATATCACCACTATTTTTACCAGTAATTCGCCCGATTCTGAAAGGCATAACGCAACAAGATCAACGTTCGGTTTGTATAATCAATATTTAGGCCGCACTTTGAAGGACGGTCCCCCCAGTATAAGATGTTCCCAACAACATCTAAGGGCCGCCCGGTAATTAGAAATGTTCTTGGAGAAGAGATCGGGCCGGTGGGGATGGAAGAGGACGCCTTTGAAAGCTCCGCCGAACGAATCGCATTGAACTTTAACTCAGGACGGTAATTAACTCTTCTGGGCTGGTTCAAAATCAAAGTCGAGTCCCAAAGACTGAAAGTCTTTATTTTTTACAGAAAAGAAATCCAGCCGGGGACCCTTCCTCCCGTTATAACTATTTGGTCTGAAGGATATTACGATGAATGTTTTATTATATAATCATCTCCTGAAACTATCAGCCTGAAAATATCATCCCATCAATATTTCTGTTAACTGCGTTATGACGCCTAATATCTGTCCTTACAGACGATAATTTGCGCGTCACGATTATAGCTGTATCGCCGGGCTTTCAATTCGGGAACGGAAGACCAAAAATTGAAATTTTAACGACACACTTCATCGACCGGTCCCAGACTGAGATAAAAATAGGAGGTTTTTGTGCGGCCGCTCTTGGAAAAGGTCAGGCGGCCTACCCACCGGCCTCAAGGAATAGTATCTGCCCTGACCCAACCTCAATCCTAAATTAAATATAGCCGGGAAAGGTAAAATTGAAGACGGAAAATTTCTCTTCAATTTCAATTGTCTTTAATATTTTTTAAGTTTGTTCTTCAAATTAAATTGAAACGCAGAGTTACCCAGTAAATGTTATCGTCTATTAATTTACATATCGGTCGGATTTATGTCTGCGGCAATCATGCTTTATTGAGAGATATGTCAAGACGAAGCCGGTTCGATAAGAGTTGTTTTCCTGGGTTTTAACGCGCGACGGTCATTTGTCCCTATAAACCGGGACGTGGGGAGGTCGGCAACCCATTATAGTCGGCTTCTGCTCCTGTTTGCCCCTCATTTGTATACACTAACTCTGTACACGTTTATCTTTAGGCCTTTCAATCGATAAGCCGCTCCCCCTCCGCACAGTTCACCTATACCACGACACCCAGTGGTTATCGCAGCCCTTTACCACTGCCCAGGCTCAAAAGGTCCTCGTTTTAATGCGTAGCACATTGCCCAGTTAGTACATGGGCCAGAAACACAAACACAAAACACCGCTATTTCAAGTTATTTTACAAAACAAATATTATTTTTACTACCGAAAGTAGGAACACTCCCCTACATGTTGAAACGAATAAAATTAATGAATACGTTTGGCCCCCTTGTTTAGATTCTATTTATTTCAGTATAAATTTATACTAATATCAACAATCGGTATCTTAATGAATTACTGTAATGAATGAATTTCTAAATTACAGTCTTAGAATAACTGTTTAATGCCAAATTAATTATACTCACTCATTATATTCACATTTGTAAGGAAATTAATGATCTTAAAATTGGATATCCTAATATTTTCCATTGTGATATACTTATATGTAAATTATGAAACAACATTGACGGGTATAGTACAGTATGTGATTTTCAGGTTTTTATACATTAAATATTTTTCATTATGGCACATGAACGCAAGCGGGAGACAGGTCGCATGCCACCAATCCCGCGTAATTAAGAGTAAAGCTGAAAAATGAGCTTCATAATGTAGTGACGACTAAAGTACAGAATCGTAATACTGGGAAACGTGAATATTTAATAACGCGATTGATTATTGAGGCCGGTATGCTCAAATTAGGAGAATTGACTGGAGAATTCATTAGGCGCGCGCTTCTGCCGAACTAATAAACGGCGTTTCCTTTAATAACTGGGATTGATCAGTATCCCTGTTGGGGCCCGCCAACTCTGACTGTGGAATTCAATTGGGAGCATTACAGAGATTACTCTCCTAATTGCAGTTGCAGGTCGAATGCACAGCGGTAAGTTACTTACCTGCCTGCCGGCCTCATCCAATTAGAATGAGATCGGTACAACTCGGTCGGGGATATTAACTTTTGTCTGATTTCATGTAGATCAAGCCTCATTACCTATGAAATAAAGCTTCGCTGATTCTTAAGCATACTTGGGACTTGGGAAGTCGAGTTTCAACGTAAATATCAATTGAGTAAAGTTGTTAAAAACAATTCGTGTAAAATATAACATTAATATTAAAAGAGGTATTTTATAGAATTTCAGATAAATTCCTGATTAAAATTTAATTCAGCAGTTACTGCTACCTACGAAATTCTACCTCTGACATAATTAAACTAGGGAGAAAGGTGGAATATCATTATCGCTGGGCAAATTACATCGGAATTGATTTTCGAACGTCCAAATATGCGTTGATGAAATTTGTTTCCGGAATTGTTGCGAAATTGCGATTGATTAGGCAGCCCTCATCGCGGTTTTGAGTGAAAAACTAAGCTAATAAAAGGTGTAATTGAATTGCGGTTCGGAGGACGGTAACTGGATACAGGTAGTAGGAGAGAACCGCCCACACCTCTCATCCCCCCTGATCGACCGCGATTGGGTTAGCCGGTCCACCCGTCGTCCCGAACATTTTTTCCACCCCGCCGTTCAACCCCCGCCCGCACACACGTGTCTGTAACACACACACACGACGCGTGCACGATACGCGGAATATCGAATAATCGGTACCGATTTTGAAGCGACGCCTATATTAAAACGGCTAATAATAAAATGCGGAGGTTCCGCCTTATACAAAGCCACCCGGTGCGGAATTACCCGGTCCTCACGAATACAATTTTGGATTTTAGATAAGGTGCACAATACTCGTCTTGGCATAATAATATTTGCATTCATTATGAGCAAGAAACAATGTATTGATTTTACTATTAACTATTAATATGGGCCAATTATATATTGGAATATGTATATTAGCACCAAAAACTCAACAGAAAATACCGAAATTAATTTTTAAAAATTCGGTGGGTATTCTGGGGACTATGGGAGTTGTGATATCTAGGAAAATATGTTAAAAGGGCCACTATTTTACTGTATGCTGTCCACATAAAATGTATAAGGCCGCCGCTTTCAATGCTTTCGGATTAGAGTGTAGACCTTTAAAGAAACCTATAAGAAAAAATAAGGTCAATCATGTTATTCCGAATTTAGCGGTTCTTTGCTGCAGAACTCGTATCATATTTTATAAAGGAACTTTTTACCTTATTTTATTATTCGAAAAGTCATTTCTATATAATATTCACGTCGATATTCACTTCCTTCCGTCGGTCTATTGGCGTCAACTAACTGACAATAGAGTGATGTTAACAATGCTGGATCAGGTGTTCTATTCGAGTGGCGCCAATTCACAGTAACAATCTGTATTTTAGTGTGAGGAGGGACAGGTGGGAGGGCCGGCGGTGTGAGTGGGTCGGTGGGGGTGGGGATAGGGGATTTACCGTTCCGATTGTGTAACAATGGCCGTGACAAATGCGGGGTCCTCTTTGGTCCCGGATCGTATCCCATTCATCTAGTCCCGACAACCCGTCCCCGGGTGCACTTCTTTCACAACACTTTTCAACATCACTCCCAGTGTCCCCGCCGACCGGCGGGATAATTCACAGCGGGGCTGTTTTTCAGGGAAACGCGACCGAGGCCTTCGGTCGTTTGCAAACAATCGAGCGACGCCCAATCTGCGAGCTGAGATTTATTCCTATTACCTCGAAGTGTTTGTTTTCGGGGCGTTAGTTTAGAATATCATAATTCTTTTCCTTTTACTCCCTCCTGCCACAATATCTCATATTTTCAATATATAGGCATACTCCTGTTTGTGTTACACCCGAATATCGGTACTAAACTCGTTTTCGCATAAGACCAAACTGGCGAGTGTAGGAGTACAATTCTGTCAGTGACTTACTACATTATTAGTATTTACTCGGCGCAGGACAACAGCGCTAAAAACGGATTTTTTAACTTAAGCTCCAATCGAATTTCCCGATGTTTGAGACCGGTATTTCTTTTCCTCGTGTTCCGTCGACTATTGTAATTTTCTTCGGCGCATCGATCGCATTGAGAACGGATTCTACGGTATTATGCAGTGCTCAAATTGAACGCCTCATTAAAATTGACAGAGACCGGGCCGTGGATGTGGAGGGGGGGTTGATCCAATAATGGGATCAGCGTCTCTACCGCGTCGAGACTTCAGATTGGGGCCGTTCCCTTTAATTATTACTAATTTGAATTAAGAAATATCTGCGGGGTACAATCCGTTCGTTAATTTGTTTGAGCGATAATTACAATTAATCGAGGCTTATAGACTTAATGTGAAAATCGTATAAAGAGATTTCAATGCAGAAATATTACGAATATTAAT
This sequence comes from Lethocerus indicus, assembly GCA_019843655.1. Taxonomy (NCBI): domain Eukaryota; kingdom Metazoa; phylum Arthropoda; class Insecta; order Hemiptera; family Belostomatidae; genus Lethocerus; species Lethocerus indicus. Next base: position 8,333,178 of record JACDQD010000103.1, on the reverse strand, counting down.
AATAATACTAGCACTTTATATTTTTATTTTCATTTATGAAAATGAATATCATACCGCAGTTGCAAAATTCGAAACCATCAAATTGTTGGATCTTTAGAAGTCCCTGAATTGTGTCAAATTAGCACACTGATAGATTAATAAGCAATGAAGAAGAGGAATATAAATGAAATAGCTCTCAAAATTCGAACCTACATATTCGGTGTTGGTCTAATAATTTCATATATAATATAATGCCGAATATGCTGTTATTACTCCTAAGAATTGCCCTTGTATGGGAGTAGAGCGGCAAATCCTTAAGATTGTGCTGTAGGGCGTGAGAAATCGTAGTTGAGCTCGAGGGGCGGGGGCGTGCTCGCTACTGATGTTTGAAGTTGGCAACATGAAAAGCCCCCAAGTTGCCGTCTGGAAGGGGAAAGGGGGCCGCTTTCATCCCCCGGCCGACACGAACTTCTACCAGCCCGACAATCAGATTCAATGGATTTTACTAGTCTCGCATAGGGCTTTCAATTTTTGGTTTCACAGTGTGTCTGGAAGAGCCTAAGGACCGTATTTAGTCCTCGAATCAACCGTTCGTGGTTCGGTCTTAGGCTCAGAGAATTATCTGGGAAGGACCGTTAAATTGTTAGGATTGTACGACCACTAACAATTGTTAAGTGTAGAAAATTACACGCTTACAATACCCTTAAATAGAGAACAAGTAGAGAACTGCGCTTGCGAAAAAATATTCTTCTGATTTGTTTTCCTGGTCATCCAGAAGGACCCCATAACGGAACCTGTAGAGTCCGCTCAAGGGGTCTCCAATCGCAGCAAAAAGTTTCATTCTATTAAAATCTAATTATTTGTTATAAAATGTATTGTTTCCTACTACTATGTTGCGAAAAAAATATTATATTCCTCCCAACAATTAATAATGTTCTACCTAGTGAACTATTGTAAGATTAAAGTAATAGAAACATGAAATTATATTTCTACCTGATTGATGATATTAGACCACGTGTAAGTTATGAATTAAGATAAAGAGAGGGCTAATTTAGAAATTTTTGTACGGACGTATAGACTGTATACAGAGTACGTATTTTCAATCTTGGGAGCAAAGACGGCGGTCTCTGCCAGTGAGGGCAGAGGCAATATAGTCGGAGATGGGGAGTTGAAGGGAATGACAAAACAGTCTATGCAGGATACGCCTTTGATGTTCAACCTGTAACGCCCACTTCCACTGCAGGCAACACGGCCGAACCCTGTTCGATGTATAAAGTCCTCGGGAACCGACGGAAACTACAGCCCTTTCCCGACTGAGGCAAACTAGTAAATAGGGGATTTAAAAACCCGCTTAAAAGAAATAATCAAAATTACATTTAAATTGCACACGAACAGCCTCGATAGTATCAGTGCTTTTGTTTAACGTTTAAAGGTTCAAAAATTTAAATGAACCAGAGTTGTTCGTTCTGGGGCACTCTCCGGTGTTGTCTTTCTTCCGAAGATTCGAAACTCTTACTTGATAAGAACAAGTTTTTATTTTGAACGAGCCAAATGCTAAATAGTGGCGAGCAGTTATGTAATTCTACTACATTAATTCGACGGAGGAATTGAAGTCGCCAGCGACGTGGTCCTGGCACTGTGTTTAAAATTACCAAGCCCGACCGGATTGTCCGTTAATTACAAAATATTAATTCGTGTTCGTCTAATTTGTTTGCTTTTTGAATGGAAACACTTGGGATGAACATGGCCCTATTCTCTATTGTTCTAGGTTCAAAAATATATACATATGAGCATTTCCTCTATGGTTATCTAGGTCCGATAAAAAGGAAGTAACGTGTATTCAAATTCTAAGTAATTATACATTATATATAAACACAATAACGTTATATAACACACAATAACAGTATGTAAAAGATATTATCAAAATAAGCCATATTTCTGCATATAACAAATTAGTAAGTACTCTACGTCTAATTTTCATACATTTTTTTTACTTCTGTCAATTATATATTTCAATGTAATATTATATTTTCGCGCTGGAAAATAAGAAGAAATCCGCACATTTATTATTAGGAAAGGCTGAAAGGTTGCGATCTTTAATCTAGCCCCCGTCGGTCGGTATTCTCGGTGGAGGGCTTTCAGAGCCGAGATATGTAAAGCGGGCAACAATCGACAGGGCCGGCTCCAATCAGACCTCGCATGAATAAACATCGTGGAAACGCCAAACGAGTAAAATGTAATATCCCGTCTGCTGTCTGACATATTTTTTAAGACGAGGTTTTTTTTTATTTTACAAATATTTGTATTCCTCTTTGGAAATACCCGATCGAGATTGGACAGTCTATGTACGAATTGGAAACTCGGCGGGGTTCTGGGTTTTAAATATTCAAGTGTCCGGGGCGCCGAAGAGACACTATTAAATTTTTTGATGACATAAAGATATTGAAAATAAACAAATACGGAGTGAGAACACCGGAATTTATAACAGAATTATTTTTATATTTCAAGAAAATACATCCTTTTCTTCAGGGACGACTTAAATTACATACATAAATAGTGAATGAAAGAAATTTAATTGAAGTTGAACAATGTTAAAATAACGTTGAAAGGACTCGTTGTCGTTATCCGGGTATTGACTACGGTCCAAACAGGCGAGACGATGTAGCACCACAATATATTTTCTTAAAATTTTGATTTTTCTTTTTCTGAAATTCAAATGAAATAATTAGTCCGAAATTATATCTCTTAACAGACGAATGACGGTACTGGGAACCGTCTCAGATCTCATAAATATCGCCGTAACTATGTACGCTTCTATCTTGCATCATCGTCGGACTAGCGGAGGTAAGCCCCGCCGGAGCGCTGTTCCACGCCGATAAAGTCTAATTGGATGCAGGCCTGAACTGTCGCTCTAACTGGTCACGTGGGTCACAACTCTCCCCGCGGCCTCGGCGACTTCCAGCCGGAGTTCCGGGCCAAACTTCGCCCTTATTTAAATATTCAATTGGGAGAGAACTCTCGAATTATCCGACCCTGTCTATTTTGATACAACGCTCTGCAAACTGACGACACTTAACAACAACTTTTTTTCTAAGTCAGTTCTAGTTGTTATTCCAGTTATTACGAAAATTAAATTAGCTTGGTAAATTATTGAATTCAGTTTTTACGATGTAGGTGAGGATAATCCAATTTTTCTATTTTGTACCTTCTCCAGCTTTGGTCGTATGGTTCCATATCAGCTATAAACGTTTATCAGCTCAGTTGTATACTACTAGAATGGACCAGAATGGACTCCAAAGTCAGGAAAGATTCTATTTACGGCAGTACAGGAGTTTTTAATAGAAAAGAGTTTGCCAAGATAAAAATAAGGAGACATAAGTCGCGACGACGGTTGAAATTACTTCGGATGGATTCGCGACACGGCCTGTGGAACCGCCTAATAAATATTCATTGGTGGGGTGGGGGGGTGAAATGTCCACCCGAATATTTTCTGAAAAGGGCGGAGAGTCGGCGCGAGCCCAATTACCGATAAATGATCCAATTGAAAGCGGCGCTGGCGGCGGCTCGTTCCGCAAAACTGAAAGGTCTTCATCAGTGCCCTTCCCTGAAAGGCCCAGCAGAATAGGCGCGGTTTCCAATCTGAGCCGATTTCAAATCGAATTATTTTCCTCCCGATTATATTTGCAAGTTCCGTCCGACAATTTACACGCCTAAACCTTGTTGAATTACAGACAGGATGCTACTGACGATGGCGTGATTTCGGAACCGGCTTAACTTTGTACGGAAACCGCAAGTGAATGCTACCAATAATGATTTATACTGATCCAAATACAGTATGCGGTTCAATAATGGTTACATGGAATTCCCAAAGTAAAAATTCAGTGACAAACGTAAGACATTATTAAGTAATTTCTCGCTTGCTTATTTATTTTCCGTCATAATCCATCTGCAATTAATTCAACTATCGATTTTCTTTAGTTCCACTGGAGGCACTTTTCAAGGAAAATCCAGACGCAGGCTATTAATATAAGAAGCGACAATTTAATTGAATTTCACTTCCGCTCTAATTATCAGTTAGAAAACAAGACCCTCCCCAGTCACGCCCTTAGTGTTATGGACGACAGCCTTTTCACTTGTAAGAAAGGATTATTTTATTAATCAGGCCTTTGTGGTTTATTTTAGTTGATGTGGTTTCTCATGCATATTTTCATTACATTTCATTAAAACGCATTCGCTTGCCCAAAGAATGTACGAAAAATAGAGAATAAGCCGTGAAACAATTCCATATTATGGCAATGAATAAGAACAATTAATAAAGCCGTTTTCGACCGCAATCAGTTGTCGAGTAAAAGTGCTTCACAAAATAAAATGTTTGCCAAGCTACATTCCTAGCCTAGGATTAATACCTAATGTTTTAATGGACCTGTAATCTTCCAGCTACTCTTATTTATTTCCACAGGCTAATTGAGGTGTAGCAGTGAGGAAAACAGAAGGGGATTGTATTTTGTTTTTCTTCTAATGGTTACCGGGAAAAGTGAACAGGAAAAGTAATAATCCAGAATTAATTTCTTCATAATTTTCAACGTAATTCATTAAAAAAATGAAAATATTTGCTTCAGTGCTTTGAGGTAGGGTTTTTTTTCCAACTAAAATTGTAATAAAGATAAATATAATTTTTATATTCATACCAATCAGTTATTAGAGGAGCATCATGCTCTGAAGAATACTTTTCACATTGTTGTCTCTACCTATCAGGGAACCAGAAATTATCTCCCATAAAATAAAGTGGGGGCAAATTGGAAATTTGATTAGAAAGTGACAAATGACAATTTTTAACAGTTAAAACAAAAGCTCTTAAATAAATGGTCATTAAGTAAATGATGTTCAACAAGATTGTGACGATCAATCAGCCGGTTAAGCTCGAGCTTACGCTGTCGTTTAAGTTGTTCTAAAATCCAACAGGGTGTTGTTGTGCATGCCCAAATCATGATATCATCAAACACTGAGTTAATAATTGCCAGGTAGCGCAAAACATTCCTAATTTGTTAAAATCCTATATAATAATTCCATAGAATAATTTTATGCAGTCTGTTTATCCCTTGTTCTATCAATATGTTCATTATACTTCCTACTGCCTGTATACTCGGTATTAGTTTTCTAGTTTATGTCGTCGTCTACTGAAAAAAGTTAATAGAAACCGTCCAAAAAACTGGGAATAGAGAGATTAAAATTGGGACGACTCTGAGGGAGCCGGGAGTTGGAAGGTAGTGAGGAGGGAGGAAGCCCACCCTGGCTTAAGCTTAATTAAATCAGAGGATTAATCAGCCCCTAGTCCAGGATATTGAACACGCCTTTATCTCCCGTCAGCCAAACTTTATACCTGGACAATAACTAGTCGGACCATTTTACCCCCTTTTTCATAAGAAGAATGTTAACCAGTTTTTTTTTCAGAAATATGCCCAATTTTATAACTAAAAAATTTTTGAGAAAATATAATAGGAATAATCGTACTAGTAGTAGGTAGTAATATCGTTTTTTCCCACGAAGTAGGATCTCGAGAGATAAGTACACCCTTCGTGATATAGTAAATCTTATCATTAAAGCGCTGTACCGCCTATCAGTCCGTCAGGAAGACTCGAACCAGGTAATCATGTTTCTGTTACTATTTCATTTCTACTATAATTTGCTGGGATTAATCAATTTTCGTCGTCTATACGAATGTTTCGTGTACATATCTAATCGTTATATTTTAGTTCCCGTATATATCGAATACACCCGATAACCTCGGGGGCCCCTACAGTAAATTTTAACCCTGCTTCGTATATTTTACACGTTTCTGTTTGAATTTGAGCCGTCTGTTTTCAGTTTCGACGATTTTCGCTGCGATGTCTATAATGAAGAGGCAAGTGCTATCAGTTGCGGCCGTGTGGTTGCTGGTCTGGTGTCTCCTGCTGGCAGTTTGCACCTGCGGCGTGGTACCGGACGCCCATTCCGGACGGGGCCGACTCCCGATCCCCTACGTTCCCGAACAGGATACCAGGAACCCAGGACCCAGACACTAAACGATACTCCAAGTTTCGGTTCTTCTGTTGCGGATTAAATCCGGCCGACAAAACCGAATGGGCCTCCCCCGCATGGGTGCTTAATTAGTTGCTTGCAAAACTTCGTCAGGATACCGTAGGTTCGTGATGTTTCTGTCTCCTCTCCCTGGTTTGGTCTTTTGCTAGACCGGTTTCGGCTGCTCGCCATCTTCAGTAGCGGTGTTAGTCACTGTTGGCACTGTGGATGTTTTTCGGGCATCCTCATTGCACTGTTACTTTCACTTGTACTGTAGTGTTTGTCAGTTGTATATATACGCATTTTGTTATTGTTATTGGGGAATTATGTTTGTCTTATCTGGGTTGGATTTTTGGAACACAAACATAATTCCCCAACAACAATAACAATATTGAAGATGGCAAGCAGCCGAAAGCAGTCTAGGAAAAGACCAAACCAGCGAGAGGAGACAGAAACACCACGAACCTACGGTATTCCAACCCCTCGCAGACCACAACACAGGTATATTAAATTCGTCAGGATAGTAACTTTTGTTCCAAATATATGGTTATTTCTTACTTCAGTTTGTACGTATTGCTTGTATATTAATAATTTTATCAATATCTTCTTAAAAGCGTCAAGTTAATAACTTTGTTTTATTGTAAAATGTAAAATTTTCGTTTCATTATTGTTCGTGTTGCAACATAAATGTTTTTGTGCGAGATATTAATCACATAAATATCCCTTTACACCTCGTTAACCGTTTAGCCATTCAGATATGAATTATCTCACTCCCAACAGTCAAATATTGATAAAAGAAATTATCGGAACCCGTCAAGTCCACATACCCATACTGCACCTAATTATTTGCTCTACACGCGATGAATGTTTGAATAATTCAAATTGGGACATCCTCGAGAAACATTATGACAATAAGCTTTACAAGTACCACACACCTGTTATCACTGACGTCAAAAACAAAACTTTTACTACACTATTGAAAAAAAAACGATATAATTCCCTAACCATGTAAATTTCTGAATTCAGAACTTATACATTTTTTTAAACACAATGGCATTCTTTCCATAATACCTTATATTTCGGCTTGTTTGCGCTTGGTTGCGTAAACCTGCATCTGGAAATTCTGTTGATTGTACCGTTGATGAGCGTGAGAAGTGAGTTTTCCTTGCTAGATATGAGACTAGGTCGCGAATAATCCTTCGAATAAAGCAGATATTAGGGACGCTATGTTATCTTAATCATCTTAATTAATGCCCCGAACTGCTCCGCTATATTAAGCGACGTTCTCACATCCATCAGTCAACTTATAAACCGGCAGTATCAACCGCGACAACACGATTCTGGGCTTAAAGTTGCATAATAGGGGGAAAAAAGTAAATAAAATCCATATTTATTTTTCGTTTTGTTCCAAAAGAATCGACTAGAACGAACATCAACCTTAGAACCAACCTTAAATTTTCATAGAAGTAACGGAAAATCGATAGGTAATGGACCTCGATGCTTGCCACTCCTAGTATGACCTACTCGGGCTACAAGTATTAAGTCTACAATTTATCAAGAACTAGAAGTAAAAGAAAAATTCGATTTCCGAATAGCTTTCTGGGTTTTATTATTTTCTTGATTCCCTACTTTTCATCCAACTGCCAATATGAATCGAATAAGAGTGGAGCTCAAATGACTCCGGAGTGTTAGAAATTTTTCTCTGTTGTTCCAATCGGAGCCGTCGATCGAACAAAGGCAATAAACTATGCCAATAGAGGGGGCAATTCTCACCGTTTTCGCTTATAATCGCTTCAACGGTTCTTTCCAGATTGAAAACAGAGATATTGAGCAGAATTTTCTTTCGTCGTCCAGTCTACAATAATATATTTTTCAATCTACAAAGTACGGAAAAAATATTTAACGTCATTATTTCAGATATATTATTTCCACTTAACAAGATTTGATATCGAATTTGATATACGAATTTGATATCGTTTAAACATATGAGGAAGTGCCCCGCGGGCTACCGACGTGCCTATGTGACTCACCTACACAGCGGTTCGAGTTTACATGCAATCTGAAATTTGAATATAGAAAAACATTTATACTGACTACTAGGAACAGGACAAGAGACTGCATCGGAATCCATGCCTATGCGGTTAGTCGATTATCAGGAGGAAGATTATAGTTAGTCGACCTGGAGCGAAGTCCGTCACTGAGTACTGACTGGGGCACACACTTAGCCTCAATTCGTTTCCTACTCTCGGCCTTCTAGCGTCCTATTCATCGCCGATTACTCCTCCCCTCCCTTCCGCACGTCTAGAGATAACAATGGCCACTTTGACATCATTTAACATCGCCCAGTTATATTGTCGCGGCTCGCCCAAAAAGTCTAGTGTTGATGTGTAAAGTATCCTAGCCACAGATGTTTCAGATTTTTATCCGGAATAAATTTTACCTACTCGATGTCTACCATGGATAAAGCGAAAGCCTCAATTTGGCAGGATGATTATACTAGGGAACAAGGGAAAAAAGCGTCCCGACAGCAATTTCCAAAGGGGAACTTAAAGTTTGAGAATATAGGATACGAGTATATGAAATGGGAGGCAGAGTTTACAGGGTAAAAGCGGTTCATATAATACCAAATTAAAAGTTTGGAGAATTGAAATTGTTTTCACTCAACGGAACTAAAATTGAGAGAAGAAATGTCGTCCCAATTATTCTGGAACGATAGAAACCGGAGAATAAAAAGTGCCAGGTCGCATCACCAGCACCCGAGGGGAAACTCGCTTTTCCCGGCGTGCCTTCCACCGTTTTATTCTATGTGTCCTGAAATTTTCAATGGAACGTTGAAAACGCGACCTCGGAGAATCATCCCTTAAGCGGCCCGCTGCCCTCGGGGCCCTTTCCCAATCTATTTTTCAGCGCTACAGGGGAGAATCATCCCTTCGACTCCTGCTGAACATCGGATATCAGGAGCCCACCGAGATAAATTGTCCGTAATGGTTTGTCGGAATACCTACGCTGAGTTAATAAAATGCAGTAACAATTCTCACCGTAAAGGGTGGGATTGTAACAATAGAATGTGGCGGAACTGTATGCCAATTATTAGTTTTGCAAAATTCATAATTGCAAATTGCTGGTTCACAGGTTAAACCAGCATTAAAGGGGCTCTGTTGTTTGCAGTGTGGATTTTATGGATTCGTCAACCCTCGGTATGTTAAGATAGTGACTAATGGTGCGATTCATACCGAGGAGCGTTAAGTATGGGATTAATACCGTCAATATTTCGGCGTCCCGTTTTTCCGATTCCCCTAAACTCCTGGAGCTTATAAATTCGCCGGATCGGGACACTTTCGCCGCCATCTCCCCCATTTCATTGTCCCGAATAGGTTTTGTCGATGGGACAAATTCGTGGTCAGTTGCTTCCGATCGAAGGGCCGGACTGAAATATGGGACGAGGCGAAATTTCCCCGCGTTTTTGCCGGCTCATTTGGCACGGCGATGCGTTTTTGCGAAGGGGCACCTGCCGAATTCCCAACGGGGGGCATCCGGGATAGCGTACCGGGCACATTTCACACGACCGCGTTTTTATCACATCCGCCTGTATCTACACGCTCACAAGAAGTAGGCGTATCATCCTCGTGGAAATAGCCCAATCCGCGGGAGGAACAAGCGGAGGGATAATTCATTTCGTCACCGCCAATTTTCAATTTCCGTATGTTCCATTGCTGACCGAAGGCTTAAAAATAAAATGTGAATCGCCGAAATCGTAAAAAAAACGAATTAACGAAAAAGAGGTCGTCCTTTCTGTACTTGAAATGCGGGCTTGGCCCAGTTCACAGACGGGCTTATCAGCTTGCGCTTATCAACCTGGATTTAACGGTGGGGGGAGAGCTGTCCCCCGTCCATATCGGCGACACGCTCCTTTTATCGCCGCTCCCAGATTAGAGGCCGAGGCTCAATGCTTTTTGTTGTTTTTGAATTTCAGCCCCCAATAACAATAGCCCGAAGGTTTCGGAAAAAGCTCCCCTTTTGAAACATCATAATCAACGGCTCTATAGCAGGAAATCTAGAATGGTTTAATAATAATTATTTTGGCGGCGTATTTTCTATTCTCAATTAACCTTAATTGATGCTCTATTGTATGAACATCTTCAAGTAGGGATTTACCCTCACAGCTTAATGGCATTGAATTAGTTATCAATTGGGCTCTAATTAACATTTAGAATTGGGGCACGTGCACCCACCGAATTTTAGTTTAAGTACATTTCCGCACTACACTCAGGGGCGCGCTAGTTTCACAAAAATCATTCGTTGAGTGCACTTGCATCGATAAACTCATCACCCCCTGGGGTTGGTGCGGAAATGTACTTAATGTACTAAATATCGAAAAGTAATTGTAGATCTCTCACACGTTTTTTTTTGGTTTCCCAATTTCAATTTTATCCTGATTCGTCTGTCCAACTTTATTAGCAATAGAGAACTTTTCTTAATTGTATTCCGATTTAATTGTATACATTTTCCAAAACGTTTATTAGTACGATAGATAAACGTTGATTCGAAATCAGGTTTATTGAACTTTGTGCATAGTTTCTATTGTTCTTTTTTCCCACCCTAAATAAATAGACCGGGGGGTAGTTCGCCGAAGGAGCTTGAAATAAAGACAGATTAGTATTCGGTTTAAGTAAGTGCTCTCTGTTGGGGGTTGAGCGTCAGGGCTAAATTGAGACTGATGGGGGCTACACGGAGTCGCCTGTCGAGTCTTAAACACCCTGGGGACGTCGAGCGAAATCCCAGCCGACTATCCCCTTCCCGGGAGTGAAGAAATTGTGAAATATATCTGAGACATAAATCTGGCCGTTTAATTGCACCGAATCCTCTCCCGTAGCTGGCGCCAAATTTAATATATAGCCGGGTCGTCGTCCGGCGTTTTGATGCCGGCACACGGCTCACCAAGCGTAACGCGTTATACAATCCCTTGGTGATCAAAACGGATAATTAATGCCGAACAAATTCTACGTAGGCGTTAACAAAGATCATCATATAACAATGAGATAACGCGATTAAGTTTGTCGTTAGTCACCTCTGCAGGCGAAGAAACAATCCAATATAAGGATCGGGTTCTATACACTGATCTGTAAATTAAGAGAAGTTTAACGGCGGTGTCCAAAGTCGTGTTATAGCCGACGAGGCAATTAGGATGCGGAATGAATTGGCCCGGGGGGGCGTATAAAAAACCCCCGAGAGATTTATCGGAGCGTCCACTGTTTCCATTGGTATCCGGGCCGGCACGAAAACAGGCTAATAAACCACTTGTGGAGTGTTCTGTTTTTATCCCGAGCGTCATTCTAACTTTGCCTCCACTCCGCTTTTTCTTACCACGAACTTTGCTTTCCCGCTGAAATCGGCGGAGTTTTTCCGAACCTGCGCCGGCACGGAAGAGGGTCACTCTGGCTAGCGGTCATTTGTGGTGAACGCATTTTCCAGTATTAACCCACCCTGATATAGAGGGGTATATCATATATAACGTGCATACTGAGAATGATAGACTGGCTCATAGGTGGGTACTTTAATGAGAAAAGTAATAAAAAATAATTGTAGGTTCGTGATGTTTCTGTCTCCTCTCGCTGGTTTGGTCTTTTGCTAGACCGGTTTCGGCTGCTCGCCATCTTCAGTAGCGGTGTTAGTCACTGAAGATGGCGAGCAGCCGAAACCGGTCTAGCAAAAGACCAAACCAGGGAGCGGAGACAGAAACATCACGAACCTACGGTATCTTGACGAAGTTTTGCAAGCAACTAATTAAGCACCCATGCGGGGGAGGCCCATTCGGTTTTGACGGCCGGATTGAGAATCCGCAACAGAAGAACCGAAACTTGGAGTATCGTTTAGTGTCTGGGTCCTGGGTTCCTGGTATCCTGTTCGGGAACGTAGGGGATCGGGAGTCGGCCCCGTCCGGAATGGGCGTCCGGTACCACGCCGCAGGTGCAAACTGCCAGCAGGAGACACCAGACCAGCAACCACACGGCCGCAACTGATAGCACTTGCCTCTTCATTATAGACATCGCAGCGAAAATCGTCGAAACTGAAAACAGACGGCTCAAATTCAAACAGAAACGTGTAAAATATACGAAGCAGGGTTAAAATTTACTGTAGGGGCCCCCGAGGTTATCGAGGCGAGAGGAGACAGAAACATCACGAACCTACAGTATCCCAACCCCTCGCAGACCACAAAACAGGTATATAAAAAAAAATTGTTTTAACACAAATGTTTAACATTTGCACATTTCCAGTACGTTCTTGAAACCGATCATTGATTTCGAATAAAATTATCACTTTATAGCAGAGTTTAACACAGTGCTTCAAATAATTTGCCTCATATCCTTGTGCAAACGTTAAAACTCTAAGTTAACGCCGCCTACACAAACCCCCCAATATACAAACTAAGCAGGGCATACGGCTGCATAATTAAGATCGTACACTTCGGTTAAGAAAATATCTTATGCTTGCGTATATCGCAGTAATAATAATTTAATTTTAAGGCGAGGATTATTAGTCTAATCATTATCCCTTCGGTGCGAACAGTTTCAGTCGGAACCATTTAATTTTCTCACAGAATTAATCTCGCATTTGTCCAAATAGCGGAGGACTGTCGATATGCTTTCGGCGAAAGCGAGACGATACAATTAATTGAGCTAGAGATTCCCGGACAGAATTCTAGATCGAAGCAGCCCTCTGAATGAATTGATGGGCACGGCTTCGCTTGGGTAAAAGTGGGTCGGTTCAACATTTATCACAGACTTCGGGAACTGACACAGAGAGATGGTTGAATACATTTCAACAAATACTGGAGTTCCGACTGCACTTGACTGTCCAAAACATGCGATGAATCGAGTTTCTATGAACAATCTGACTCCGGAAGATTTGTAATTTGTGATCCCTGGAATATACGGACGGTTATATACGACTATATCTGAGTGTGCGCGACTAACATTACTTAAAGAAAGCTCGTTTACATGAAATCGTAAAAAGTAAAAACGTGCCTACAAACACCATGCATTAAGGATAGTTGGAAGGAATTTTGATTGGGATTCCTTTCTAAATGCGAGCTACGTCGGTTTCAGTATGGGCTTGTACATTGTGAGTTTGTCGGCTGAGGTCAATTTTGATGTCCGTTTTAATGATGGCCTCGATAGTACTAATTTACAGTTTAAGTCGATTCTTTTGAGTCGACTCGTGTACGGGGAAAAGAGTAATGAAGCCGTGCCAATTATAGTAGGGTTTATGGTTCTGCAGTGGGCCCCCACTGCTGGATGAAGGATAAAATGAGATAATTGCTCGTGAAATGAAACGCGCTCGTCCCGTCTCCGTCCTTTTATTATTACTTTCCGTTTTTTTTCCCCGGCCCCTCTTTTAGTCCTCCATCGCTCGCCTATCGAGTTGGGCCGTTTTGACGTCTCCGTACCCTTTAAAATGGGGGGAATTGTGAAGGGGGAGAGACGGGAAAATGTCGGGACTGTGTATAATGAGAGCCTCGTTAAACCATTTCCTGACAGTCGCGTACCGTCCACCCAAACAACTGGGGCCGGTACCCGAGCCCCATAAATCCCGGCGGATCATTTGCAAATATCCCCCTACCCCCGATTCCCCGTCCTACCGTCGGTCCGTGATTATTTTTTCCCTCGCCAGTTATTTTTCATCGGGACATTTCGAAAGCCCCCCGACAGAAACCCGGACAAGACACTGGAATAAAACCGTGCCATATCAGACTCAACGAGACTCGACTTTTTAATAAACAAGTTCCAAAAACCTAATTAGTAACAAATGTTTGACTGTGGGGTCGTCTGGGGGATGTACACATAGCGGAAAAAATATGATAAAAAGGCTGTACTTCTAGAAATTTACGCTTGAGAAATTTGTCGGGTTACTGAATTTACCGATCACTTAAAACAGTGTAAGCTAATAAATTTCGACAACAAATTTATCGCCTGGATAGAATTTATGTGTGCAAACTGTATTCACCTAAAGGACACGAACGTACGCTTCGTACAAAATACGAGAGGTTTCTGTTTTCAACAGTTGATAATTTACTTTTATCCAACCATATAAAAAGTTTATATTCCTATATTTATTTGAAAACGTATAAATGACGTACAAATGTAATATTGACATCCATAACAACACTAGCTGGATCGTTGAGCCAATCTTGTGCCCGATCGGTGTCCGAATTCGCTCCTGCTGGACTAATGTCCTGTTGAAGGCTGCTGTTAGTAGCAGGTTATTAACCGGTGGTGACAAACGGGCCCCTCGCACGCCGACATGAAAGTCCGACCCCCTTTAGACCTACCCCGTTTACATATTCCCGGGGGGGCTATTCCAGGGACAGGAAACGGACGTGATTAGTCCGTAGTCTCATTTATTCATGCCCCAATACCGTTGTCATATTCAATTGCCACATCTTGGGAAAAGTGAATAATTTCATTTATTTTTATAGTAATAAATATTCACGAACGATTCATAAATTTTCAGACTGTTTTATAATACCGATATCCCCCATTATTAACCAGGAAATTGAGCAGTAAAATAAATGTAATGTAATTAAACGAGTAAAATAAAGTCAGGAATATTCATAACAGCTCCTTACGATTTTATTAAATGGTAATTTATTAATTATAAAATAACCCAAACGATTGTCCCATAGAAATTTCATAGAACGAATGGAGCTATAGGAACATACAGTTCAATATTAAACCCAAACAGGACAACGTTGTCACGAAAGACAGAAAACTGAAGGTTATGTAATGATTTCTTAGTCAGCGGGTGGAGAGAATTCATAATTTAATATTTCTTATCGGCGCTTAAAAGTCAGCAACATTAAGAGGCTTGCGGAATGGGAAAATAATTGCAATTTTATCCGATGCAGTCGGACTAAATGTCCGGTGATTTGAAATCCTTTAAAAATTCTATATTCATAAAAAAAGATTGAGCGTCCTCGTGCTTAGCTCCAATTTTTAAGGCTTGTTTTAAAACTGGATTTCATTCCTTGAAATATATAAAAGCAACTTAATTGAGCAACTAAGTCCCTGTTTTTAATTAAGTTATTAATTTTTACTATGACGTTTATTTTAAAAAGTGAGATACTTTCTTGACTTTTAATGTATAAAAGGAAACTAACTACTGATAAAAGCTTATTGTCAGTATCCGATCCAATACGATGAGACAGAAGAAAATTCGAGTCCACACTCCTAAATACAGAAAATGTAGGTTCAAAATAAAACATAGGTTTTTATCATTATAACACGATATCTAAAGCTATCGCTTAAGCCAAAGGTTCGGAATAAAACACGTCTAGAGAGCAGGATTTTAAATAAATTGCGTTTGGTTGATAGCAGGAGGTTCGCGCCGGGGTGTGAAAGCGTTACAATTTCTATCTATCGTCAGTTTTTTCTTTTTTCTTACGCTTTCGCGAAGAAAACGATTGATGAGGAGGAACACGCGAGTAGGGGCCAGAAGAAAACTGGTTATTAGCGGCGGCCGACAACGGGGAAACCTAGGAAATGATTTATGGCACAAAGAAATATCCCGTTGGACCGAAGAGGGTTGTCCGGGGGGGGGGGAGAGCTCCAATAAAGAAACGGAAGGTACATTAGCGACAAGAAAGAAAAGACAGTGGAGAAGGCGGGGTATTGGTGAGAGAGAGAGAGAGAGAGAGAGAGAGAGAGAGAGAGAGAGAGAGAGAGAGAGAGAGAGAGAGAGAGAGAGAGAGTGTGTACAGTAGAGACAGTAGAACGGGCCGAACTGAAATAAATCGGCCGACAGATGTTGGAGAACGCCGTACCAATAAGTGTCAAAATCGCTTGGCACTAATCGACATCATACACACCTTCTACTCAAATGGCGACTGCGTTACCAGACATGTATTTCGCTAACTATACCGCATTATTTCGCTTAATGGCAGTATAATATGTGTACGGTTTTCATTGGGATTGTTAGCATTAAAATTTGGTTTAAGGTATTGCAACATCAATTACTATATTTTGTACTCGCTAAGATTTGTTTTAGGTAATCGGATAACAATTACAGTGTCCATTACATTATTTTTATTAGTGTTTTAGTTGTTTGGGCATATATATTTAAAATGGGTGAGTTTATGATTGATTGAGTCCTACAGTTTCTTAACTTTCGATTTGGAGTTATTTTATGTTTCATCTATGAAATCTATTGTGTAGAACGGTGGACATAATAGCAGAAGAAACTCAACTAGAAGAAAGGAACTCTCGAGGCATATAAATAAACTTTTTTAACCGGTTTTTGAAAGTTTTGTGATCTTTTTTTCATTTCTCGCTTTATTTTCACGTATTTCAGTCAAAACTCAAACGCGTCTGCTGTTAACAGATTTGAAAAGAAAATTCTAATCTTCTAACCGATATATGTATCTTTATTCAGTACGGCGCTTTGTGGTACTATACGCACAACTAGTAAGTTATGCTGGATTGCCTATACCAGAAAGAGATATGATTTAAGATTGAAATGTTACTGCTTTTAGTATAACTGAAGAATATAAAATAATAGCACTATTCAAATACTTATATGCAGATTTAAACAGTAATTAATTAATAAATATTTTAGTAAGAACCATGGTCAATCCGATTGAGGTATTTACGCAATCTTTTAAGATCGTATAAAAATCAATCAACATTTCTGAATATTATATTACCATATTTATTGAAAGAAATATAACAGACTGAACGAAACATTACACAACCCGGCCTTACCCAGAAAACCCTTGAAATAGTGTTATGTGTTAATCTGTTATATAGTAGTTACTTTGTCTACTCAAAGCGACCCTATTAGGTCGCATAACCTTTATATTCGGGGCTCGGGCTGCAAAGCCCAATTTTCATTTCAACGCATAGAACCTGTGTAAGCAGTCGGAGCGAGAATCCAAAGAGCGCGGCGATCGATTCGGAAAGCGAGGCCGGCCGTCCTAATCAAAACAGGAGGCTCAATTCTGGAAAGTGGGCCGCGTCCAGACGTCAGACCATTGTCCCGCCGCCCCTCTCTCCCTCCTTCTCTCTTTCTCTCGCTCCCCCTTCCGCTTGCTTATACATAGGCGGAAATACAGGGCGGCACACACACAAAACGCGCTGCGGGGAGATTCACCGCTTCCGGATTAAATTTGACACGTCTCGATTGACATATCTTCGATATCAATTTTCCCGTACGCGATAACTTATTGATCAAGAATACAGAAATTAGATCCGTTTTACGAGAACGCAAAACCGTCTTCATCATGCCGAAATTAATCAAACGCGCATACATGAAAGTAACATCACTCAAATTCGTAACGAAGCAAGAAACTGTTTACTGAAATAGATAAAATTTATGATCTCAACTGTATAAAATATTTCTAGTTTCATTTTATTCTCTTCTCGTGGACGAATTCAATTGAAAATATTGAATTTATATTTGTAGACATGTAAACGATAAATACGGATTAAATTTGTCTCGTAGACTTTAAAGTCGAGCACCGTGCAGAAAAGTTTCTGCCTCGTCGTTAGGAACTTATTCTAAATTGGGGAGGGAAAAGGGATGGGGCGCCTTTCGAGGAAAAGTATCACTAAGGAAGAATCGCGGAGAGAATTCAACCGAATCAGTACCCCAGACAGGATAATTAGCTAAAAGAAATCCGATTTCATTATTATTCTGATTTCTAACTAATGCGCACAGTTTCTACTCTTACCTGAAGAACTAATTCGCTGAGTTTTGAGACGAAGAAAAAATCCTCCGCGCACGAAATCACTGGCTTCGCGAACGGAGACTTTACACCGTTTGTGAACCGATTTGGAACGCTGAGTCGCTTCGAGATTGTCGACCGTGCATAAACGCGATTTATATATTTGTGTAGTTTCTGCCGGCATTACTCGGGCCAAGTTTTAAAACGCCCCGCAATGCCGAGTCTTCGGTGCCTTCTCTTTGGCAGGCGCCAAGGACCCACGCTCGCCCCACCCAGAAAACGGAGCCAATGCGGATAATAAAACGTTTATAGTATTTTTGAGGCATAATATATAACAACTAACTATATATATATATATAAACAACTGGCAGCCGTTCTGGTGCCCCGTATATCCGGACGGTACGGGTCATTAATTGTGTGCACTAAAGTAAAGTCCCATTATACACGCATATATTCCGAGACTGGACGGATTTTTTTCTTTTTGAACTTTGAAACATTGTGCCTAATATAACAATAACGGGTGGAAACAATAATTCAACCATCTGAATTTTCTTGTGATATTACTTCAATCTGAAAAAAGTCTAAAATATTTCAACAATGCTGGGCAGACATTTTCTCCAATATTTGATCGCAAAAAAATCGATGATACTACAATTTCCCAACGCGGTCCCGAGATATCTAAAAACTTTTTCGAAATCGGTAAACCGTTAATACAGTACTCTATACTATAATACCCGACTACGGTAATATTAATGGACAAAAGGGTTGAAGGGGGGAATGAAACTGTCCTGCAGGTTCGTATGGGGAGCTCTAAAAATTCCCAACGGTGCATTTACCCACTTTTGAAAGGTGTCGAAGGTTGGGTGGAATCGTCGGACCTGTTGTCGGGTAGGCCGTGCTAAGCGATAAACCCGAGAAAGCCCGAGCTTTTATGGCCACATCCACACCCACGTAGCCAGCGGCGCATAAGGTCATATCTTAAATTCGGGTATACGCGCATATATAAGGTATTTGTGCGAGGGCTCGCTCGAGCGGTTTGGATAATAATCTCTACTGCGATTTTCCTTCTCCACTGCTCCGTTAAGTACAAGGCTGGACCGGTTTTGGGAACTGACCGCATTGTACTTATAGGTCTTTATCGCTTGTAGTATAATAGAAATATTGTAGGGTCACGATAGATAAGTATCTAGTATAGCGGAATATCTTCTTTTAATAAAATAGAAATTTCTAAAATTAAAAATATGACCCTAATTAAAAATTAAATTGTCATATTTAATTACCATTGTTATTTTTTATCCTCTTCGTCATTTACATATTACAATGGTCATGTACACAAATGATGTACATACAGAACGCAAATAATTTACTTATAGATATTATAGATAAGTGAACATTAATTCATGATTATTTACGCAAAAATAAATTCAATACAAGTAATAGTTGACAACTATTACTTTGGACACTCCTATTGCTACTTGCGTTGGATGGTATTAAATATTTCACTTTGTTCAAACGAATACTTATTTCAGCAGAAATAAGAATATTTTTTTATTGCCTGAAAGCCTCCCAGGCTAAGTTAAGACCTGTTGCCGGCCGGGTTCGGGGATTTTCGGTCCAAGGGACTGCGAACATAAACTCCATTTGCGTTTGTTTCAGCCTAACATGTTTTACAACTTAGCCTCAATTTCATGAAGTTCAGGTTGGTCAAAAAGATTCCCCGGCAGGAAATATTTTTTCATTTTTAATTTATTATACCTTTTTTTAACATTTCATTGTGTAATGTCAATTTTGATGTCCGTTTTATTAATGGATTAATTTACGGTTCAAATCGATTCTTTTGAGTCGGGTATGGCGATTCGATAGGACTGGAACTATTGTGCAATATGTTGTTCGATTCCTAGTCCAATCATTAGTAAATCAAAGGAAAGCACTGACAATTCTATTAAAAAAGAAGCACGCTGACTTCTGCCGCGTCCACTATAACGGAGAGTATAAGTTACCTCCGTTATTTCGGGTGTTAGTGCTCGTGGGGAAACCGCTTGCCGGAGGTTTGGCAAACTCGGTAAGGGTCGGGGGATGAAGGGGGGAGCAACAAGTGCATTGGTCCGCGAAGCGCCAATCCATTCTGCCGGCTTGTCCCATTACAGCAGCTCGGCGTTACCAACAGCACCCCATTCCCAAAATTCCCTTTTTTCCAACAATTCTTAACCCTCGCTTTTCAATGAACTTTCGTGAACTCGTAGTGCACCTAAGTGTGACACCGCCCCACTACTGATTCAATATGGAATGAATCTACAAAGACATAAGTAGTTAAAAGAATTTTTTCCCTAAATATCAATCAATATATTCAAGGAGTGTCACCTCATTGTACACTAGGGTTACAAGAATGAATAGACACCGCTGAATACAAATATGATTGAAATTTAAATACGGAACCCTCCTGAGGAATATCTCTGACGAACTCCCCGGACGAATGTACGTCAGGTCAAATATATTATGAAGTAATGCTATTGAAGACGCTGAGTGGACGAAAGCTGCCTATCCTGAGACCAAATAGATGAATCGCGTGAGGAACCATCGATAAAATGCATACAGGTACGGAATTATTAAAAGGGGTTGACGTATGACAGCGCCCACGTATGTAAGCCCACTTGGTACTGTACTGTTTGCAATATGTCTTTCGTGGATTTATTATATTCTGTTCAATTTCAACCTATATATAGGTTATAATGTTCACAGAAATGCTTATGTATAATAAAAGAGTCAATCGCATACAAAAATTATGGAAGAACCCGAAAACCGCTAAATTTATCAGTTTTTTATTGATATTAGGTGATATTATTATAATATATACTGTAGTTCTATAGTATTAGAGCCCTACGGAGCCTTATTTGAGATCTGATCGCAATCAATGAACCAGTTGCGGCGTGCTCATAACTCAACTCTATTGAAAAAAAAGTTCTTTAAAAACGACGGACCGAACTGAATTCTAATTCTGTCGAAAACTGCTTCCTTCTCAAGGAACTCCTGAATGGTCCGTCCGACCGAAAGCGCGAACGAATGAACACTTTTAGACGGCGATGAGGAAAATTCACTTAGATTCACGGTACTCGGATTCGTAGTCTGAGCCAGAGCTCCAAACGAGTTCGACGTTTCATGGGTCGGGAACCGGGAGGTACTGATGGCAAGAAAACCGATTAAAGAACTAAGAAAAAATAGAAACACTTTCTCAAAAGGACCACCACTACGAGTGTTCGTGATTAGATTCCAAAATATAAGAAAACTGAGACAGATTTTATCGAATCAGTTATTGTGTTATAGGTATCAGTTATAGAAATATTATAATATTGACCTCCGTCGACCAACGAAACGATTGTTGCAAATACAGCGTTAACTAAGGTTGAAACTTATTCTTGCGGCGTGTTCACTTCTGGATTAAGAGCTGGGGCATCCCGGTGCATGAGACATTTATAACAAGCGCCCCCCAGGGGACCGAAGTCCTAATTGAGTTCATACTCCGCTTAGTCTTCTTACCTCTAACTTAGCCGGCAAAAGTATGACTTCGGTTGGTAGAGTCAACCGAGCTAATATATTTGGCCTGAGGCCGCCTCCAGTTCCGACCGGTTTCACTTCATCGATTAGAATTGGGTGCAGGAAATGAAAAAAAAATACTTCAGGTAGTTTTCCTTGGAAAGCTTAGAAAGAAATTACAATTTATAAAAACTATAGTTTTAGATAGTATATTAGTTTAGTTAAACTATAGATAAAATAGCGTTGAAATTGTTGCACTCTTCCATTGATTGGTCGGGGACCAGCGGCAGGTCAATAATTCCACGATAAGATACAGAGTGATAACGGGCTATTTATTCAAACGAAATTACCTTGTAGCTAACAGCTTTTATAAAAGGCTACCACGTTTTGTATTACATTAATCGGTAATACACCGACTTGGGAATTATCCTCAATTCGACATTATTCTGATCCTATTATTATCCAGCCCTTGTAAAGTTAAGTTATTAACACCTTAATCACTTATTATGCCGTCACAATGAGGTGCTGCGAAAAATTGCAACTTGGAACCACAGTGCGTTCGTTGAAAGAAATCATAACTATTGAATCCAATTAGCGCTACTTATTTTAATTTTAATTTTCAGTAAGCTGATATTTCGCCATATTACAACATTTAAAATGAAACCTAGAATTTTATTCGGGTCTAGGTAGCGGGTAATTGTGACACAAATTTGGCATTTGGATATTGGGGAAAATAGTACTAAAATAAAAATACAGATCGGTTTACTGTTATTATTTGGACATGGCGTCGAAAATTACGCACATTCATCGCGTTTCGTTTTGGGCTAAAACAATAATAACCGACTGTAAATTTACCCGACGTCGCCTTACCGACGTGTTCGAAGGGCTGATATTTTTAAAAAGTGCACCCGCCACGGAGGAATACCCGGGGTCGCACCAGATGCGGGGTTTTAAATATTCAACGAGATTAATTCCCCGAACGGTGGGATTAATGCGGCCCGCCAACCTGTTCTGAATCCCAAATTAAATCGTACTTAGGGACCGCAAAAAAAATTGGTCAGGATTTTTATCCGTTAAACAATAGATTGCCCATTTGAAAGAGATGTATTTCGAAATTGTTATCGAACAACGATTTCAGAAAATAACAGTAATAGTACATATGATAGTTCTAACCTTCGTTAGAATTTAAAAGAAACAATTAGCGCACAACAATTGCTAATTGGTCTGTACAATGAAAGAACAATTGAAACGTAACAATTAAGTAAAATTGTCTATAATTAATTTGAATGAACTGGCGCATATAATCAGACATTTGTACGTGTAATAGCGCTTTTTTGTAATTTCAGTAATAGTCAATATAATAAAAACTACGGTAAATGCACTGAAATATGCTTTTTCGTGGCACATTGCGAACCATTAGTCAGAGGTCTCCAGAACCGAAAATTTGGCTAAGTTTTGCAATTATTTTATTCATTTACTATTGATTTTTTTCAACTGTGGTGGGTATGAAAACTGGAGTTCTAGAGTTTGGACAACGAGGAAAACCTCTTTAATTATTACGCTCCACGCAAAACATATCTAAATTACCGTTTCATCTTGCGTTAGGTAGTTTTGAGTGAACCGTTGTAGTACAGGTCAACGAATTGTCTTCCATTATTTCCTGTCGAAAGAGCTGATTTTCCTGAAACACTTCTGCAAATATCAATCTGCGATTGCGGTTGTCGTAAATGTATTTCTGTAAGGGAAGCCGTACTGGAACATGTTGGAAGTATTGTACGTGTTGTTGAGATTGGCCCTCGGTGGTTTTCGCACCGTCACCGGCATCAAATCGAATACGCCTCTTTTTTCCTCCTCACAATTCGTCACACGAGAAAAGCGCGAACTGAATGGAGAATTGAACCCCTATACTTCCAATACAGCTCTTATTCTGAGGAAAGCCCTCAATTTAGGGGAAATAACATTTTTCTGCCCACGCCTCGTTCCCTGTACAAAACTGCTAAAATTAATATACAGAAAAAAATACATAAAAAATGAATCCCCATTACAGCCGGATGAAACCGCAAATGTATTTCCGACAAACCGAATATCACTCAGCCGGTTAAAAAGTCAGGACCGAAGCAACAGATATGATGCGAAACGTCGTAAAGTCATAATAGTTCGGCCATTGAAAACGGGAATCAGAATTTCATTACAAACTATTACCGTTTGCGTACCTATATAATTCCGATTGAACGCATTTCCATTCTACGCATGACCTTGTTAGCCCCTCTTCGGGGAATCGACTACCGATAAAACGGTCGCCATAGAAATCAATTTTAATGCCTTGTTCAATATTTGTGAGGTGCCGATGACAGGGCGCAGGTCGCTCTGCCCGAACCATTGCCCACACACACGCAGCTCATAAAATGGCCTCCTCCAAGAATAGAAAATCCATAAAATTTTCAATATGGCCGACGGCCCTAGTTGAAAATCGGTTGGATTCGGGCACCCGTGGAAGAGAGGCCAGGAGGACTAGGATAGACGAAGTTGTCGGTAATCTATTATTTATTTTCGGTACCGATGGGCGGCGTGAATCGAAACCCTTTTGCGGAGAGGATTATCGGAAGAGCGGATCGATGGCTGGCGATGTGCCCCGGCCCGAAGCCCGGGGCAGGGGCATCACCTGTTGATATCCCGGCTCAAAACACAGCCTCAATCCGTACCGTTCTCAACAGCGAACCGTCAGCCACCAATTTAAAAGAGATTTTAACGAATCCGCCGGCCGGCTTTTCACCCGAATCCAAGTCGGACGCCATACAATTTCTGTAGGGAATTTTCAACCCTCGCTCCGGCTCCCAACCGACCTGCACGTAGATTGATCGTCGATAAACCCGAAGCTAGAAATCTAATTCCGAAAACAATCGGTCGATATTGGGAACATATTCTCAAAAGAAATTTTTCTATATCCGCGACTATAATGTTCAAACTATGAGACTGTAATTAAAACTCGTTCAATTGTATATATCGGACTTGTTCGGTATTACGAAATACCGAAGAAACCAAAAATAATATGTATCGTTGTTTCAAAAATTTAATATTTTGTAGAAATTAAATTCAAATTGTAATTTTGAGCGAGGAACTATCGTTGGGATCTAAGAGGAGCCTGCGATGGCCGATGAGCGGGCCGCATCGCGACGGTAGACCGGCCATATGGTACTCGGATTCCAACAGTTTTGCGGACACAATTGGCGAGATAATTGGGGGAGGGAGGGATTAATGTCGTAAAACTCAAACGGGAGCGTTATTGTTACTATTGTATTTCGATTTAATGATTGGACGAGAGACCGAAGAGGAAACTCACCTGTCGGCGAATGGTCGACTCGGTCCTCTTCTATGAACACTGACACAAACACAACCGGGCCCGAGCACACTCAACTGGCACTAGAGCACCCACTACAGCACCCACTCACAACAACTCACAACACTGCTCTCCGATCACCACCACTGGACACACTACCCCCCCCCGGCGGTACCCGGCGGCTTTCCGTTTCACCCCTTCCTCCTTTTCCCTTTTATTTTTCCCCCTCCTACTTTTCAAAATGACCGTTAACGATAGAATACAAAAAAAGAAGGGCTGAGAAACCGCGGCGGCCACTGACTATATATCCTATACGGCGACTGGTATGAAACCGTTAATTCGGGGAAAACACTGTGCGAGTATAATGTGGCACGATCTGTCCGCCGCGCGTTTGATGTGCGCGGTGTGTAATTGTAAATGTATGTACTCTATCTATATACTCTAGGGGTGGTGGGTGAGGGCCCGTCATGTCCGGGCGATGGGGACCCTCGCTCTGGGCCGGCCGGCCTCGCGCTCCTCTCCTGACCACCACGCGCATGTCACACAACTTCAACCGACTTCAACTTCGACTAAGCCCACACCGGCACC
This sequence comes from Lethocerus indicus, assembly GCA_019843655.1. NCBI lineage: Eukaryota > Metazoa > Arthropoda > Insecta > Hemiptera > Belostomatidae > Lethocerus > Lethocerus indicus. The sequence goes on along the minus strand of JACDQD010000103.1, from coordinate 8,307,967 downwards.
CAGCACACGGCCCATAGTTGTTCATATTAGTTGACCGGTGCCGACAACACAAATTATCCACCGTCAGCTAACTAAAACGAAGAAAATATTACAATTATTAATTTAAGAAACTCCCAGCACTGAAATTCTACAGGCCTTCTATATAGTTGTGCAATATTTTATGTTCAATATATATCAGTACATCTCAATTCATTAGCACTTGCTATAACTATCAAATTAACGCTATTTTCAATGCAGGCTGAACTGTTTTTCAATATTTCTTTTTTATACGTTATTCTTATTATATGCAGTATTGCATGTTTGTTATTTCAGTACATAATTAGCACTTGCTAACAATAGCATGATAGCGATTATTTGGATGTGCTCGCTTGTTACGGTAACTGATATGGGCGGCATCAAATTACAGTTATTTTCAATCTAATAAAGACTGAATTATTTCCATTCTTTTACGATTGCCGTGCCCGGGGCCTTTTGATATCGTTTTCTCGCAATTCAATTTCGCGTATTTACGTTATTCAAACATAAAATACAATTCGTATAATTAATGTATTAATTTAATATATTGAAAAAAGTGGCGTTCGGCCGTGACGATCGAGTGCGTTGTACCTTTACGGAAAGAGGGAACCAGACTTCTTTATATAAAAAGACATCGTTGAATCGTCACAGTAACCCACCTCGTTTGCCCCAATTTTGAATAGTGGGACCAAGAGATTAATGTTCTAATTGAGAGACAAAAATTTTTCAGTATTGAGGGCTTAACCTAAGGAAAGGCTAACTCTACAGAGATTTAGTACGGTTTTAGGTCGCACCTGGGTTTGTAACATCATCACTGGCGAACTTTTCTCTAATCTAATGATTTAGTACACTCTTAGAGAGATTTTGACCATCGTCTCCTGCGGATCAAAAACCCCGTCTGTACTGTCTGAGTTACTTTAAGAGATACTTTCCCGTTTAAAAATAGCATATAGATATTTCATATTTTGCATTGCAATATTCTAATGGAAACTGTCCTAAAAATGATACCGGCGTTTTTGATAAGTGAAGAGGCGGTGGCCCGGTGCGCATGTCGAGATCCACAAGTGTCACCACAGACTGTTCTTTTCTACAATAATAGCATACTTCATCTTCTTCACATTGTCTCCATTAGACACTCGAGATAAAAGTTTAGATAGTAAATTCCGTAAGTTCTTTTGAATAAAAAACGTATTTGTAGCTTAAAAACTATATAAAGCGATATTTGTTACAATAAAGAGCTCAAAACTTAAAACTCAAAATTAAACATTTACCTCAAGAAGTTTAAAATGAGACGGATTATGCTGAATATTTAACACTCATATCTTCCAAATTTGTTATATGTTTGTAACTCAACTTTACTAGTTGGGCGAGGGTGATTTTTATTTAATGTTTCTCTACCTGTAAAGGGGTGTACTTAAAATAGGAAATAAATTAATTTGTATTTTGTTTTTATAGTATTACTCAAAAACTTAGTTTAAATTATTCTTAATTATTGTAAGGCTGTTTCCCACCAACCGGACAGTTTTGAATCAGCACTTTACCAGAATGGTTTCTTCCCAGAAGCCAAGTAGGTAATATTCATCAGCCTTTGTATCATCACATATGTATGTTCCGGTAAGGGCGGTTATTCGGGTTAAGTGCTGGGAACTGTTTTTCAATATTTTTTTTACGTTATTTAATTTGGACCTAAAGTTGTTGGGAAATGGGGGCCCCTGACAGGTAGGTGGGAGTGTCAAGCGCGCTTGTCACTGTAGCGCGGCCCTCTAGAATTGTTTTCCGGACGTGAAAAACCCGCCCATCTCTCTCCATTATGCCACAGTTTCAGCCAACATCCACCTGTCCCAGCCCGTTTCAACTCGGTTCTACAATTTCCCATCGGTCAAATTAATTGTTCCGATCGTCATAGATTGAATTCCGCTTCTTTAGCTACTCTTTTAATTCGCATATTTCGCCCGAACGCGGTCGGATAGCTCAAAGTTGAAATGAGGCCGTCGGTTCACCGCAGGATACCCATACTCATAGTCCATGTATGAATGGGAGTAATAAAATAAGATAAAAATAAAATGCAGTAAATTGAACCTCAGTTCTGAGGTTGATCTATCACTTATCAACATTAAAAAATTACAAACATTCTCCCGAAAATGTTAATTACAACAGGGCATATAGTAATTAAAGAGAGTTCAATGAAGAATTTGTAAATTTATTTTACAATCAATCAGTATAAATCAACAATTTTGAATGTCATTTCAATAGGTTCAATATCACAAAAACCTTTAGAATGAAACATTGTTATACTGTCATACCAACCGCTTCTATTGTTAAAAGATTTTAAAAGAAAATTCTAATCTTCTAACCAATAAATTTACGTTATCTTTATTCAGTACGGCGCTTTGTGGTACTATACGCACAACTACGGAGTTATGCTGGATTGCCTATACCAGAACGAGATATTCACTTGATTTAAAATTGAAATATTACTACTTTTAATATAATTCATGAAAATAAAATATTATCACTATTCGCATATCTATATGCAGGTTCAAGTAGTAAATAATGAATAAATGTTTTAGTAATAACCATTGCCAATCCAGTTGAGTAGCCATATAAATCAACAATTTTGAATGACATTTCAATAGGTCCAATATCACAAAAAAGACGTTTGAGCGAAACATTGTTGTACTGTTAGATTACTTCAGTAGATACTAACTAAAAATTCTAATACCCTACTAATTAGGACCCTGTGTAAATTAATGTCAAAGCATCTATCCGTGCACGAATCCTCAAGATGGAAATTTTTTGAGCCGAAAATTTCAATTTATAACAAGAGTAAATGTATATTCATTAGAATTTAACACCAGTCAATATATTATGAAACGCCGAGCAATAATAATAATAAAATAATTGTGAACATTAATACGGCGATTATTTTTAAAATAATTTTGTTCTATGTCGCATAATATGTTAGGCACTGTTGGAGGATTGGCTGAGCGGAGAGGTGGAATTCGGGCTGATGGGATTCGAATGTATCGAAACGGGAGGCGGGCTGTCAGTTGTCAGTGTCAATAAACCGGTTAGGTGATCCCGGACATCATGGTCCTTTCGACTTCATTATAATTTTATATCTTCGAGAGCGAAATTTTTCTCTTGGAGTCAAAACTGTTAGAAAAACTCTGGAAAGATTTAATTTTCAAATAATACTCAATTCCGGTATGACCTATGCGGTATTTATTTAACGACGGTCAAATTTAACGACTTTCGGAATCTCAGTGTTAATTTGTCTCATCCTTTTAACTCGACACGACGGGTCTTGGAAATACCTATATAAAGATTAACTTTAAATTTCCACTATATAGTCCCAACGCCCGCATAATAAATTATAATGGTTCGGAATGGCACTCCATGCTACTCCATGCTGTCGGTTGTTTAAACAATCATAAATTGTGCTGTGACGAATGTTGAAGACAGTTATGACACGTTATGACAATTATCTTGTCGAAGTAATTTCACAGGAATTACACAAATTTACAAATCGAGTCATCACCGAGGTGTAGATTGCGCGCTAAATTACGACTCCAAGAAATTAGTAACTCGGACTTCCGTGTTACTTTTTATTTTATGTTGTTATACGCATCGTTTAACACTTCATGTTTCTTCCTCCGGTAGATTCGTCATTAGGACGATATGAGAATTACATTATGAAAAATATACGTTACCGATATTACAAAACTGGAATTTCCTCTTTGGCTGTTAGTTGAAATAGTGAATTATTATCATTCCTCACTTTGCGATTAAAAATTAAATTAATATTAACTTTTGATTTTCCACTGCAAGGATATATACAGTTATTACAGTTAACATAGATGGGTAGCCCCGTTCGACTTTTTTCATTCTCAATATTTATTTTATTCCAGGGAGAATCTTCAGCTAAATTTAGACCCTCAATAGGTTTTTATATTTAATTTCCTCCAGGGATTTCTGTGCCATGGCAAACAATCATTTTTACAATTCTTTCCTCCACAGAAAACCACCTCCGCATTCAGCTTATTGAAAAAAAAACAATTAATTGGATTCTCTGTTTTACGGACGTTTCGCAAAGGAAAGTTTCCCTCACTTCGAATGGGGGGAACGAATATTTGCTTTTGAATTCAACGACGGTGCTTGACGGAGCTATAATTATTTGGAAAGCTAACAGACAGCGTTATTAAGTCGGCGAAAAATTAATTATTATTTGATGAATTCAAGAAGTTATATTGTTCACTTTAATTGCTCCCGCCCACCCGATTATTTGCGAGTACACGCTCAAATTTAATCAACGACCCTCGGATATAAAGAACGACGGTGGGACTATTTAAGTATGATGTTGGTATAACCCCGGAACTCCTACTGGCTCCGTCATCAGGGTCAGATGGACCCTTCCAGTGGGTCCCGGTCGGGTGGTTTCCAAATACAGGAAAAATCCCGGAATAGCCAAAACTGGTGGATCCTACCGAAAATTAACGGTAATTCAAGTTCTGGTTGCTGAAACCTTCGTTCATTAAACTTCATAGGGTTTTACTTATTCTTCACATTTAATGGATGAATGGTAATTATCACTGCGATCACAACATTACTGGCTGATGCGCGAAAGTTATATTGCAATTGGTGAATTGTTTGTGCGTAGTTTTTAAAAATATTTGACTCGGCGTATCGAGTCGTCTGGTTTACCCGCCGAGTATTTTCTTCGTTTCAACGCCGGTCTTTAGAGGCTCAATGTTTGCCCCTTGGAATCTGAGTGGATTGAGAGAAAGCCGGTATTACATTTGGGAGGCGGGACCGCGAATGTAAGGTACAGATGGGAGGGGCGGGGGTGTTGGCAGGCCCCTACCAATCCCCCATTACGGACCCGAGGAAATGTTTTATCGGCACTCGGATTTGACTTAGCGGATATTGAAGTCTGTTCCAACTGTTTTCAGTTTCCGCGCAACGCCCCCGGAGCATTCCTCCTTCCATTCGCTCCAGGTTAATACTCGTAGCATTTAAAACACATCCTCAAATCACAGTCTAAAAATCAATGATGTCCCTTGATTGTACAACAGCGGAGGAACCTTATTATCGACAATGCTGGTGTCCGCGTTGAAGGTACGTAATGGGATCAATATTGCGATTTCTTCTTCCCATATATTGAGGTGCAAACCATAATTTACTATGGTCGCAAGATGGACGGTTTGGTGAACCGTCGTATAAAAACGATCTTATATTAATCCATATCTGAATTTTACATTACTTGCAACACACTGTTATATTGACAATGAAATGTGTCAATAATTCGGTCGTATAAAATAGAGCTGAAATATCAATTGACAGAAATGTTCTTTACGAATATATTATGAAATTATATTATATATTAATTAAATACTTCTTCGAGACCATTCTTAACTACATATACTTTATTTCAATGAATATAACTATGCCGGTTCCCAGAAGATATATTGTTAGGGGGACATAATAGAGCTGGTTTCTTTGCTAGAGTTAGCCTTTCTTCAAAATAGCAAAGAATGCCTGAGGGGTAGAGGGTGGAATCGATGAGGACTCAGATAGGGGAAGCCTCGTCGGACAACTTAGTGACCTCAACCGGCCCGACATCGTATATTTCCGTTTCCTTACTGGCCAAACTGCTCTCTGTATAGGACTACCGAAATTGGAGAGAGAAAAAAAAACATTTTATCCCGCCCTCGTGAATAATTTGGCGATCGCTAAGGTTGCCCGCTTTCCGATGGTCCGAGGAGAACAATAAAACCTATTGTCCGTGTGCGCCTGTGTGTAGGCTAAAATACCCCCAGTTCTCTGGGCCCGAGTTTATGCTTATTCCGGGTAATGTAATATATTGGTGGGTATTCATTGTGTTTGTGCGGGGAAACTGCAGATAGTGTGGGACGAATCTTTGGAATCGCTCAAACAAATTGGCTGATTTATGCCGACCCGCTTTACAATATGATGTCTTACTGTTCGTCTATTCCCTGTTTTATTTCCATAATTATAAAATAAAATAAGCGGCATTCAGCACTATTAACCAGAAGAGAGTAAGGGAGATATTTCAGGGATTTGCGGAGAAATACCTGAATTACTGCCATGTTTAATAGATGTGGTTTGCAGGGAGCATTATAAATGCATTTGGCGACGGAGTAGGCCGGTCGCCATAGCGACTTGGCTCCGACAAGGTCTCCCCTTTATCTCCAACCATAGAAACCCCGCGCCGCCGCCCCGGGCGGAAACTTTAATTCCTGATTATTGATTAGGCCCGTCATGGGCCCCCCTACGCTCTGTACACAACGCCAGGTAACAAGCCCGGATACATTGCGCCACTATGCCAGCAACAATCAAAATTACACTATTCCAACAGTTTGTCCGAACCATTCACACGGGCGGAGAGGGTCCACATTGTTAAGAGACGAAATAAACTCACTCACCTAATAATGGTTGGGAAATGAAGCGGAGGAACCGCTGCGATCTACGTCGATAGACACAAAAGCCACTTATATGGAACGAAAAATAAAGCACATTCGGAAGCCCAAACGAAAATCGTATGTATAAACTCAACGGCAAGAAACCGAAACCGATGTAATATAGAACCAAGCTAAAAAGTGAAGAAAGGTGAAGAATTATGGTATTTTAAAACCATACCGTGTGGTATATCACGGAGTATAGGCCAAATAGGCAAGATGTTCGCCACTTTGATGATACTTTGCCTTCAATTAAAGTTACTTAACTTTCATCTATAAAAATTAACATTAAAACAATATTGTTATGTTTCTATTTTTTTAACATCTTTTCTAATTGCGTTTAAATCTTTCAGGTGTACATATTCTTTAATCTCAGTTGAGTTACAGCTTGATAAATCTCCAGATAACTAATACTAACGAAACTAATTTTTCCTTAGTTAGTTATCAGATTGCATATAACATCAGTATTTTTTTCATTCGAATGCGTGAATTTTTCACGATCGCCAAAGAGTAAAACCCGCGATTTAGGTTATAGTAGTGATGCAACAGGTTTCATGTTTCTGAACCCGTAAAAATGTTTGCTCTTGCAAAACGACTTGTCGCTTGATTCAATAAATTTCTTCTTAATACATTGGTGAACATTTCAGAAATAATTTCCGAAAAACCCTTATAAACAACAAGCAAAACAAACACCTTTTCTGATAACATTTATTATTCCTTTTAAAATTTATAAACTAATTTTTGTCGCATTGTGTTGGGAATTTTGTGGTTTTGCACCGTTGATTTTTCTATTATTATTGACATCAACTACATTATAATTATTTGGAATTATATTGACAAATTTCTGTATCATTTGTTTATAAATGTATTCATTTGGGAAATATAACAAGCAACGTACACCAATTTTTTTCTGCTAACTTTGGATAAAATCAAAACATAATTTTAAGTCGTTTAAACAAAATTCATGGAAAGGTTAACTTAACGGCGTCACGCTAATCTATTTGTAGGCATATTGGATGCGGGGACGAAACATCTAACTGAACCTCGTAATTCAAGTGGATCGAAAATAAAATTCCATATCTACTATTTTTAACCGGTTTATTTATCCCGTGTGACATTTTATACGCCCGTAATTATTTGGGCCGTGCCCCGCGATATTAGAATTCTGCGAGCCGTCCTCCTCTAACGGCTGGTCGACACCCCCCTTCAACCGGACGCCGGCGGAAGGTCGGCCCGACTGAGTTCCGACTCGATAAATTAAACTCAGAAATCAAAATATCGGACAAATGAGTCTGGCTGGGCGGACTATTTATATTCGGAATATCTCGCAGCAACCGGAGCGTTCGGACCCGCCCGGATGAAATTCATTAACATCAAGCGGCCCGAATAGTGTCCCACCATCCAACGCCTTCGCATAACGGATAACACGCGCCTATTTTTTTCGGTTCCTTTTCCCGACCGAATCTAACCCCCGTCGGCAAGGACGAATTTCGCGTGGGAAGTCACAACGCTTCCGGAATTCGTAACACCAAGGATCCTTGGAAAGATGTGTAACGTCTAATTTTTAATTCGGCCGGTGGGCGAGCTTGTAGCATTCTCATAATAAACCAATCTTTTACGTCATATTCATTATAATTCCAGTCTTAATATCACAATAACGAAGCAATAATCTTTTGTATTGTTTTATATCATATATTTAACACGTACCGCTTTTGATTTTTTACGCGGACCGAATATTATTTCAATCAATATTTATTCCTAAGTTACCTAAGTCGATAGAACTGAAGAGAAATCGCCCGATAGCAGTTTTATTTGTGTAGAAGCGTGTAAACCGGGTGCTTATTGAATCATTGAATTCCTTGTCCGTTCGAACCTTACCGGGGGTTAAAATTCCCTGGGCGCTTCAACATTCATGCCGGAATACGAAAAAAAAACGTTTCGGAGTAATTTCGGCCCGGGGGAAATATCGATTCTATTGAATAGGAATATGAACGGGCGCGTTCAGTTTTCACGCCGCCCCCTCCATCCCCGCACCCGGCTTCAACTCGAAAGCCGGCCAATCGACGTCTGCCGTTATTGCTTAAAAAGTTAAATTGCCAAAGTTTCGGTCCGATGGTGGGTGGGAGGGGGGAGGGAAATCCGCTAAGTCGTTTGGCGGTTCGAAGAACATGCTACAGGGAAAAAACCCTTCTCACTCAGGAGTGATCTCCCTCTTCCAGTTAGGGGCTACTTATGCAGTTTCGCCATCGATTCCGGCACTTGGTTACTTCGCTAACGATAATATTACTCGGTCTGATCAAAAGTTCAATCATAACTACAAGACAGTGTAGTCACCCTCCCAAAGTTAGTTACTCGTTGTGTCAAACATTCATCATGTCCATACTTTATAGTATCTGGTTGCCTCTCATTCTTAATACAAAAAAAAGCATCTGTGTAAGTCAATTCGTTATGTTCCACGAATTGCGTTGATGGAAGCTTCATTCCCGAAATGAAGCAATTTCAAGTAATTTCACACTTTTCACATGTAGATATAGCGAAATTCACTATGTTAACAGAATGGAGGGACTAGGATCAATGAGCAATGTTTTGAGTGACCGATTATCTTTATTAACAAAATAAATGAACTACAATTCATTTTCAAAGTAATATAAAGTAATTATAATAATGAGACAATAATGTGAAAAGGTAAATAATAATAATGAAAATATTGGCTAAATCTAAATGTAATAAGCTTCTCCTTCACCGCTAATCCCCTGACCTCGTCTTTGGTCTTCATTAAAAAGAAATGGAGAGCGGGATCTCTTCTGCACCGTCCTAAAATTGGCAACCATTCGATAATTAAAATCGTAATTATATAATAAGAAACTGAAAATGCAAGGTTTTGACATTCACCTTCAAGCATTCTTAAAACTGTACTCTTCATACTACCCTGCAGGTTCAATTCTTTTCTGAAACAGCGAACAAAGTTTCAATTACGAGAAATTCTGATCAATAAATAAAGAAATTTCATTACAATTCCGTGTTCATATATGCTGATCACATGCTAGTGATCGGAAGTACTTATTATCATAAGTTATTGATAGAAAAATCAAACATAACAACGAGATATTTACTCAATTATACGTTACTTAATTTAACAACAATGAAAAATATGGTCGAATTAGGAATTTAGACGGTAACAATAGTTTGCGGGAATCTAACCAAAAGGAATTACAATTTGCTAGGCGATGTGTAGACGTTTATGTAATTTTCGGATGACGAAACGAGCGATCGGGGAATTTATAAGTGCAGATGTTTCGTCTGGACGTCTCGTTTAATTCAAGGGGACTCCGGCCAAAAGTCCGGGATTTTTTAGCCCACGAAACAGAGTTACGGAACATTTATTGAGAAATATCCTTCAGCTTAGCCTATAATTTATTGGGGTCGGGCGAATTACTCTTGAGAAGAAAACTTCATTAACGGCTAGATGCGTAACTGGGCCACGGCGTTGCCACTAACAGAAAGTTATGGAGGAATGTCAATCTTCAGGAACATCAGTAGTTTTCTATTTTACGCAATCTGAAAGAACCCAGTCAGAAAGAATTAGGAAGACGTCCTCCACCACTTCTGCGGAATAATTAGTTCCTTCCTACACTAATGAATAAGCCATTTTCTGTCTTCACCCAATATGGTACTTATCGTTGCCGAGATTTTACTTTCAGTTTCCAATCGTATATTTGGTGAGGAGTGTTATGGCATTTCGTTTGCGTCAATAGCGTTCGGCAGGTACAGTTTATGTCGATAAATGCAGCAGTGAGATGAAAGGCCAAAAATGATTGAAAGTAAGTTCATTTAAACCTGTAAAATGAGCGTATAAATTTATTTAGCGTATTGAAGTTAAGAGAATTAATGGTTACCGCCGCTATTGGCGTGGAGGGTCAACAGGTGGGGAGTGTCGGCCGGCCGGCAGGTGTCCCTCTGATGTCGGAGCCAGAGAAGATTAAACGAAAAAACCTCTATTCTCGAATATATGAAAAAAGAAAAAATTAAAAAAAGAAAAAAGTAGAGGGGGAGAAAAAAACTAACCGGGGCCAAGCCTAACTCAAAGGGTCCTGACCGCCCTTGCCCCGACCCCGGCCCATAACAACCAAACAACTCGCCAATACTTCGCCCTTTGGCCCGCTTTTCAGGCTGGGGATCGTTTTTCAATTTTCTCCGGCATTATCAAAAGGAGGCCAAAACACACTCCGGTAATGAAGCGGCGAGGAGAAAGAGAGAGGGAGAGAGATAGTGTGTGTGTGTGTGTGCGTGGGTGTGTGTAGGTTTGTCCTTACGACTTATAAATAATCCGGGTACCGACCAAATCATTCATTAACTCCTTCCCATCTGCTTGTTAATATGTTTGGTGGTGGCGCTACTTCTTTCACTGAAAATACCAACCGCTACAACTACCTTATATATTTGAAATTTGAAATTGATTTTTATTTATTACAATAATTTTATTTAGTACAATCAACATTTATGGTTTTGAGGTACGAATAGTTTTATGCCTCCTATTTCTTATGATAAGGAAGCCACCCGGCTTCTGTAACGTCGACTGTTGGTATGTCGAGGTTGTGTAACGTATTTAATTGATTATAGCCATCTTCCTAAAATTTCATTTCCTGGATATTATAATTGTGATTATTTATGATTATTAATCGTCAACATGAAACATAAATCGTTCACATACATTATGTATACAAGTTTTGTATTTATATAATCTGTAGTACTTACTGCAGAGCTTCGGTATGAGTTTGATCAATCTGAGTAACCTGAGAAGACGAATGGCTCGGAGCATCCTCAACACCGTCAGGTTGATTCCCAGCGGAAAGAAGGAAATAACACTGTCAACAAGTTAGGAATTGTGTTTAAATATTTTATAAATATGATTTGTGTAATTTTTAACTCTATCGATAATTTGTTGGCTCCAGACGAGTGTAGATTAATGTGGTGAACTGGAATGTGACCGTACCCAAAACGGAACATTTTTATGTCCCTTTTCTGTAATAAAACAAACAGGTTCTAGAAGAATGTGCTTTGATGATGTACCGCCCTTTTTCTTATCTGAATCTAACTGATTTATCCGTTTCTATAGAAAAACATGAATTGTGTGTATCTATGTAAAAACGTCGAAGTGACGAGATATTATTCGAATACTTGCAGTCATGTTAAGGTAGATAGATTTGTTCTTGAAAAGTAATTTCAGCATTCATTGAAAAATAAGTTCATTAAAAACCGGAATCCGTTATATACTCGGTATATAATGATGATTGCGACTGACTGAATCGATCAATTGATATCGAGTAAAATTAATAAACGCTCTGTGAGAAATCGTTTTTCCTGTTATATTGTCTTCTCCGCTGAAACTTTTTGCCAAGCAATCCGCGAATGGGTCCTTGAACCGTCGTTAATTACGGAGTGTGACAATTAAAAGGAGCCGCGCCGTTGGGGCGAGGACACGGCGGCAACTCCCGTTTCGGCGGGGACAAACTTTTATGATTCGAGATTGGAAAAGATCCCGCTACAAAGAGCTATGGAAAAAGATTACTCGCTCCCCCCCCTAAACACTCTCCTTTCGTTAAATAAAAAGGCGAGTTGATGAATGGGGTTGGAAGGGCGGTGTGGCTTTTCATAAAACTGTCAAATTGAAATTACAACCGTGGGAAGAAGATGAATATTCTCAAATTCAAGTCCTGAGACATATTTCTACTGTAATACAATGCTTCTGCGGATATCAAAGAAACGGAATGAGGCCCAATATAGAAAATGAACACGGAATGCCCACATATAAAATATGTATACGAACGTTATCATTTATTATGCGCAAAACTATCAACCTCTTATTTCAGGGTCATATACCGTAAAATAGTCCGTAAACTGCGTTTACGGAGATTACTGAACATATAAAGTTCCGTTAACGTGTTTTATTTAGATTGCGCGAGTCAAAATGTCGACGATGAAAGACGATAGCTGCAATACACCGGGGGAATGTTAATAATTTAAAATTGTTGTGTATACCATACCCCAGGATAATCCTCTGCTAAAGAACATAAATATTTCCGATGGTTACGGCAAATGGTAATTTATTTTTCCCCACAAAAATTCTGTATATATTTATATCACGTTAATACCAATCGGAATATCTCGTGAAGGAAAATGTGTTCGGTCTACGCCGTTCCGAATCTACGCGGCCGGTTTAATTATGGCCAGGTCTAAAGATCCCGATAACGAGGAGGCAAAAAACAGAGAGAATTTTGGGAGTACTCGATTTAGCCAGAAGCCGGTTGAGGGGGTAATGAGATCTGAAGGAGGTGGCCGGGGGGGGGGAGACGTTAATGCTATTATGCCCAAAAGGAAGATTGGGATATCGCGGTTGAGAACCCGACTTCAAAAGAATTCAAGACCGGTTTTCACAAATTTCCTGGCCCGAGGCGCCTTTCACCCACGCAGGCTCTCAGACGGTGCCCTCTATAACCTAGATCAGTCCCGTCCCTAAATACCGATAAGCAGGGCTCATCCGTATGATCGGTACATATTATTTTAACAAATGTATTAAAATGTTTCAAGAAAAGACAAATTATTTTAATCACGAATTATAGTGACAATGGCTGGAATCGATTTGTCTTCAAGGTATGTAGAAAAAATGGTGGCAACAATTAAATGATTCACGTAACAAAATATTTTGATCCTTTTACCTAACAACGAATATAATACATGATATACATGTTGCATTCATTCATCGCTAATTTATTAGGTACTGATCCCAGTATAACGTAAGCAAACAGGGAATGTAACAATTCCCCTAATTTTCCTAATATGGTTACAGAAAATTTAATATTAAAAATAATAATTTTGTTAATTATAATGTCCTTTGATGTGAAGTAGTCGCAGCTGTGATTTAATACACGTGGTCAATCTTAAAACTTAGGAAACGGCTCATTTTGAAATACACCTAATTTTACCCATCTGGCACTCGATCAGTGAAACGAAGAATTTCATACGAAGTAATAATAATAATCTTGCATAATTAAAAAAATAGTTCCAGGTTTCATTAATTTAAGGGCTATTAAAATGGATATCGCATGATACATCGAATGTACAATCCGATTTACGATTCTTTTTCAGTAGGCGAAAATCCAGAGGACGCAAATAGTCATCCTTGAAACAGGACTGAGTCAAATAAAGCCCGCGGCACACTCTGCCTCTCTTGTGAATTCAGAGAAGAGAGACGTCAATGATGGGGCAAAAATGGAATCCGCAGATTGAAAGGACGCGCGAACGGCCGGGAGGAGGGAATTCTAACGACGCCGAATAACGCTCGAGACCGCTTAATGGGACAAATTATTCCACTACTTGTCCCTCTTAAATGACCGTTTAAAATTTGAAGCAGAAAAAAGAAAAAGAAGAAGATGTCCGAATGATGCAAAGATGACAAGAAAAAAAAGGCGGTGAAAAAAGGGCAATTAGCTGGGCCGAGTGGGCGGGGGCCGACGCCTCGGCTGAGACCCTTCACATAAATTAGCATTTATCTCATTAGAAGGTTGGCGGTGGGACTTGAATTTACATGTTCCACACGGAAGATGAACATTCCTGGAATCTGTATATTCTGTAACGGAAAGTTTATACGGTCCACGAAAAAACTGATAAACCAAAATAATTAAGAAAATCCTTTTCTCTCAATATTTTAAGTTACCACTATGTTTCAATTGTATTTAGTGACAGTGCGATTTTATAACACGTATGCACGAATGGTAATCATGTTCCCACCCTTACAGTGAGGAAAGAACGTGGCCATTTATCTTGTAAGGCGGTTGTCAGAATTTTCAGGAAGGTGACCGGATAGTTTGGACAGGAGGGAATAAAGCCCTCTATTCGTTATCAAGAAAGGGGAACCCGTCTCTGATCCTTATTTTTTTTAAATAACTACGACACACAACAATAAGCTACGTTCGTATTCAAAATGGAAAGTTTCTTGCACTAATGGCATAACATTTTAAAGAACACTTACCCTACAAGAATAACGAAGAAGTCAATAATGTTCCACGGGTTGCGGAGGTACGAGCCTGGATGGAGGACGAAACCGTAAGCTACCAATTTCAGCGTCATTTCAACCACGAAAATAATAAAGAAGTAGATTTCTGTTTTCTCCTGCAAAAGATAAGGATAAGCGGCTTAGACCAGTGGTTTACACGATTGTTTTTATACCAGAGCTAAAAATATTAACCCACGCGAAAGAAAATATGTTGACATCTTAGATTAACTAAGAATAGACAGTGAATATGAAAGACGATGAAAGAAACAAGCTCTATTCCTATATTTCTCGGAAGATATCCAAAACATAACTTAGATTCACTATTTAAATCGCAGCTGACAAAATTAATTTATTTTCAGATGTAAACCCAAATTAAATGGAAATTTGTATTCCTCTTAGGAATCGTTATAATTTAAGTTTATAATTGAAGTTTTTCATTATAAACCCGATCCACGTCGGTTTGAATATATCTACGCCAGATTCGAATAATGGATAGAACAGAAGAAAATATTTTTTGTAATTTGTGATTACTGTTTCAATTGAAAACAATAAATGACTTACCAATCGTTGGGCGTGAACGTCGTCTTCCGGTAGATAAAATCCGAACCCCAATATTATACAGTTGGCGATAATGACAAGCAGTATAATATATTCAAATGGGCTAAAAATTTCGAATTAAGGACAGTAATATAAACAAATTAAATTTTAATTGTATAATTAATTGAATAACAATGAAACTCTTTCGGAAAAATATAACTTTTATTGTATTTCCTAGTCCGGAATTATCTGGGCTCCCTGCGCATTCAATTCCTGTTTGCAATTGAATGTGCTTTTTTGCCTAGATTGGCAATTTTCAATCAATCCCTACTGGAACTCATATAACTCTAGAAACCCCATGTAGGAATTTGCAAGGTTTGTTAGTATTTTTTGTCAATTGTTTCGGTCATTCTATGAATGAGTGAAATTTAAGGTGTGAGGTATGTATCTGGGGAGATTCCACGCTGATTATTAAAAATAGAAGGGAGAATCCGTTGAACCGATTTGAATTGAAAATCGTTAAATTATGATCAAGATTGACAGGGTACGGTTGTAAAACCGATAGGCGTATTGGGACCGCCAAGGGTTACGCAATTCGGACAGCAGCCGTTATTCGTCAGGAAAGAAACCAATTGAACTTTGGCTGTTTGGGGGGCGGCCTCTGAGATCGGAGAAAACCATTTACCATCAATTGACATTCAGCCCGGGCCTAATTACCGTTATTAGTTTACGATACTAGGTTTGCGCCGCTAACTGGATATAGCGGGGTTGCCCCGCGACCGCCGGCCAATTAAATCATCTTTTTTAGATTAATTGTGGAATCGGAGTGGGGGATCTCTGAAAACATTCCAATTGAACTCCAAATCCAATTTTGATCTCGCTGTTGATTCGATTTGTCGGCCAACGGTTTAGGTTTTTACTCTTCACTACGCTTCCGATGAAACCCAACATATCGTGTTGTTATTGATGCAATAAGCGAAGGAACAAATTCCAGAAAAAGTATCTGTCTCGTTTGAACACCAGGATGGTATGCAGGAACGAAATGACTACTATATTAGTTACAACCGAAACAAAAAACGTTTTCGGAGTTGGTAATTTCTTCTTTCTGCAGGATAGTCTGACTAATAATTCCTTCCTTATATGCAATCTAATCTCTTTTAAATTAATGAAGGAGTCAAATAATAGGGGTGAAATCAAACATCGCCATCTGGTTTTACATTATTAAACT
This sequence comes from Lethocerus indicus, assembly GCA_019843655.1. Lineage (NCBI taxonomy): Eukaryota > Metazoa > Arthropoda > Insecta > Hemiptera > Belostomatidae > Lethocerus > Lethocerus indicus. The sequence goes on along the minus strand of JACDQD010000103.1, from coordinate 8,291,655 downwards.
CCCAGTCCAAAACTTGTATATTTGTTGATGTACCACAGGCCAACAAAAACAGAACATGTGTTCCATGGAAGCCGAGACATCAGAACGTTGGGCCAAACCTAATAATTTTAAGTCTCGAATAAAAAATGTATAAAAAAAAAAATACCTCGGCTGGGATAATTTTGATTTAAGGCACCGACTTGGATTTATTCCAGTGTACCGTTTGAATGAAAAGGCTATTATTAAATTTGGCCGCCTTCCCTCTGGATCAAATAAAAATATATATTGGCTTCTCTGTGAGAGACAAAACTCCGCCTTATTCCTACCGTTGTATGTCACGGCTAACAATTTTGATGACAAGCGAAAAACACTTCTGTTTTAATTCAACAATTTTCGTTCGACCAGAAAAAACTCATATCCAGTTTGGCGGTTCGTTATAATCACATTTTGGCACAAAAAAGGACACGGTGAAACATTCCATGCCTTCGATAACTCGGGTGCGCTATGATCTGATAATATAAAATCTCCAAAACCAAATTAAGTCAAATGTCCCTGAAATGCCATGATTTGAAACTGACCTATACCAACTGAAATTTAAGATAATAGCCAAGCTTTTTCATTTTTAAAATTTCACACCTTAATTTCGACAGAAGACCGATTTATTTCCCGCTTCCGAAATATCGCTTATTAATTCTCATTCACCTAATGTAAATAAATAGGCTCTATTTAAAAAATGTATAACACTTTCATTAGGATTAAACGAGCGGTCATTTAGGCCCATTTAACACAAAAGTCCTTGGGATACCGGAGTTGGGCCAAATGAAACTCGTGAATGAAACTCTAAAAGTTGGCTCGCGGCATTCTTACTCTGCGACGAGAACAGAATTAACTTCATAAAAAATATTATGAATAAGAAGAAGAAATACAAAAAAATTGCCACCATTATTCATATTTAACGGGCCAAACGAGGATTTGTTAACTCGTAGTCACCGGCATTTGTAATTTCCTGAGAACAGATGGGCTCGAAGACATCTGCCCCCAAACAAATCCATTCGCTATTTAAATGTCTCTTTCGAATAGTTTGTTATTTGACAGTTAAATTTGAGAACAATTATTGAACTCCTAAATTTTATAAGTTCATACGAGTCTTGCCGCAAATCCGTTAATATTTTATGCTCAACATACAATCACATAATAAAGGAAGTAAATTACACTGGAATTATTCCAGCCACGCTATACCAACTCCGTTAAGTATATATAGCGCGATATATAATTATATAACACAAATATTTCCTCGTGAATCCGAGGGAAATTAATTCTCCCTTTAAAGGACAGAGCCCAGACGTTATAATCTCGTTATCAAACCGGGCTGAGGTGATTACTGGGTGGTTTTGATTTTGATTAGATATTTCTCAGTTTGCAGTTCAATTGCGGGACTCAATAAAATCGCGAAAACGATTAGGCGAGTTAATGCGGACGAATCTCTAAGGAGCGCATGCATTATTCAACAGTGCGTCCTAACCGACTTAAAGGCCTGCAGAGCTCCTCTAACTGGCGATGATGGCCCAGTTTAATGAAATGTTATTCGCTGGCACCGCCGAGAAAGAAATTACGCGTCGCCAGAAATTCAGGCGCGCCTAAATAGCGGCCCGAGACGGAGCTAATTGAGGAAATTGTTACCAGTCGCCGTCTCCACCTCCGTCCATTTGTCCATCAACTTCTTCAAATTCTATCGGAGCGTTACAATTAAACATCACAACTAAGCCAGTTTTAATATCCGTTTCGACTGAAAAACCCCGGGATTCTGTTCCCAGACCTAGAGCCAATAAAAATCATAGAAATAAGAATAAAAAGATAGTTATAAACGGGATGTTAATGCCAAGATTAATCCTAATCACCCCGCTGATACCCCGGATCAGAACGAAACTACTGATTAATTATTTATTGTTTATAAGCGCGTGGTCTGCTACCGTGAAGAGAAATTACAACAACAGAAGCCAAACGGTATTAAAAACGGTACAACAAGAGTTTTAGTCGGTATACCAAATGGAGGATCCGACACGTGACAAGGTGCTTTTAAAAGGTTTTCCCTGTATCAAAAAGGATCAGAACAAAACAGGATATGTAAAACAGTATCCCCAATATCAATATATCAACAAATCTATTTGGCGATGTGACGACTGGAAGGTGGAAAATTCTCTGCTCTCGTTTGAAAAAATCAAAACTAAGTCCCAGATAATTTTCGCTCGACCTTCTCTTCGAGCCGTCATATATATTTACCACGCGCGCGGCCGTCCAAGCGCCGCACGACGGACCGTTTAATTTGAAATATCGACAATATTATATTGAAGCTTTTCGCGCGCGGGGTACGTAAAATTATAATGAAATTTCAGTCCAGGAATAGCGGGGACTTGAAAATATACTGAGTTGACATTACAAAGTTATTTCGGTTTACGGTTCAAATCGGGCCCTACCAACGCGAAGCAAACTTAAAAACTGTCTACAGTCTTCAAATTTGGGATCCTTTTCCTAATAACTGAAGTTAAAGACAGCGGCCTAAACCGTAGTAACTTTATAATTGCATTTAAAAAAAGCGATAAGTCGCCCGTTGCAAGGTTTTTTGGAAATTCTATTTTCACAAACACATTCCTGTTTACGATTCAACCCCTTCTGTGCCCGGGCACGTCTAAATTTTCCCGTATTTTCAGCAAATAGGGCAGAGCTGAAGATATAAACTGCTGGACGTCCAGACTCCCGTTCACTTTTCCTAAAATACGGACCTAATTGGACGAGACGAATTAAATAAGACACGAAGACACGTTACAAGTGCGTCTAATTGGGCACGGGGAGTGTAATTAAAAGAAGAGTGGAGTTTAAATTGGAAGAAATTGAGCCAAAGGATACATCCATTCGACTATTGCCTTAAACTTGCGCCTGATGATGTTGTCCTCCTTGAAGATGAAGAGGGCCGTATGCTGGGCAGAACTGTCGTGGGGTCCTTCGGCCATTGTTCCTCCTTCTGCTTTACCTTACTGGAACAAACGAGCACATATAAATCAGTGAAGGATTCCACAACCGGAACTTCAACAGGATTCTAACTCCCGGTAGGATCGCGTAATACTGTGAGAAGCTCGGTTATCCGACTATTCTGAGATTTCGCCTGTGCGAAGAGTTTTTTCCTTCTGTAGCCCTCTGGGGACTTGTCTGTTCTGTTGAAGCAATTAGTTAGTTAATTAGTGATGATTCAAGGAGATATAAAATCAAACACAAGTTAGTAAAAAACCTGAATTTTAATATACAGATATAAAAGTGACTATAAATGTTTCAGTAATAATTGGAAAGGCGCGATACCGGATAGCGTAAAAGAATAATATGAATTTTAAAATGCAATTTATATTTCTCTGGGTGTAATTCCCACTGATGCGAAATTCCCGTTAATAAATTATTAATAGGTTTAATATTAATAATATATTAGATAATAATTAAAATATTAATAGGTTTCGGTTTCTCGCCGTTTTTCAGTAGGAATCCATTTGACTGTCTGTAATATTTAAATAGGACTATAGGGACAAAACGCATTGAAACATTTTTGTTTTTAATTGAGCCGATTTTCTCCAATGCCATCGCACCGATTTTCTCAGGAAATTTTCAATTGAAGGAAAATTCTGTCCGACACCGGGATTCAAAACAACTTTGCGCCTCTCTAACAACATGACTGTACCTTTTAATGGGAAACAGCTGTTGTGGTGAAACAAACTACCCGACGGAGGTCTAACGAGTATGTTGGAGTTTCCTGAGTACCTCTCGCAGGAGAATCCGGGAAATGGCCCGAATTTACCTGAAGAGCTCTGTACTATTTATTTTATTTCAGAATTTCCTTAATTAAATATTCCGCTCAATATAATTGAGCGGAAACTGAGTGACACATTTTCCACACTTCCAAGTACTAAAAATAAAATTGGCCAATTCTCTAAATTCGTAGATTGAGATTGAGCTCTCTCATATTAAACTTTATTGCCACGATGAATCAAGAGATAAATCAGAGTAATAGTATTTTCAAAAGGGCTGACAGGAATAAAGAGTTTCAAATTATTGTCCTTGACAGATTTAGCATACAGAAATCTGATAACGAAAAATATACCGAACCTCTCCGGTACATTAAGTTATAAAAGACGCGTTTCTTTAATACACTATAGCTGTGGTAATAAATGTTTCATATGAGTACAAATGACGATGTCTTAAACTTAAAAGACAATTTAAACTCTAAAACCTCTTAATATTGCGGAAGTGTTCTACATTTACTTGCTTGGTGAAGTACATTTCGGCTTGATTCCAGGAGAGACTATAAAATTCAATTTGATGTTAAGTTTAAAATAGAAATGTTTAGGCCCACGTTACCAATGCGTTCCTTTTACATTTCCTCTACTGCTTTGCTTTGTTAAGTTGGCTTAAATATATTATTAGAAACATCAGTTAACGCCAAATGTCAAAAATAACCGGAGGACTGTCCATACTATAGACTGACTATTCCAAAACCCAGCATACGAACGATGATCGAATGATTATAATAAATTATTATCCAATTTTGATATTCAAAATTCCTGAAAAGCTAACGTTGGCGGGTTTGCTTGGGTATGTTGCTGAGAGATATTGTTTTGGATCTAAATTGACACATTTTATGCAAATTACCTCAACTCGTAATTCACGCTTCAATTTCCCGTTACATATTCACACATTTACGGAGGGCAAATTTTTTTTTTTCTAAATTTTTTGGGAGAATAAATTGTTTTCAATTTTTTGTCGACAACCGCTCTGCGCCTGCACAAACAATGGACACATGCCGGTATTTACACAGAACAAAAGTGAATCACTTATTGGACGCAACGCCATTCTGACGTTATTGTTTTTAGAACTAACGTATCCATGTATGCAAGTTTATTCGTTGATATGTTTTAATAGAAACCTCCCCGACAGAAGAGATTCATCGGTGTTTTACCCACAGAGATATCTACATGAAGTTACGAGAGATGGAGTTGTAACGAGAGACTCGCTGAATGAGAGAAAGAAAAAATTTACTCTGTTAATACAATGTCATCTCCTTTTTTCCTGTACTGTCCTTATGCTTAAAGGAAATACGAAACTATGTTATCGTCTCGAGATTCGGTTGTAACAACGGACGATTAAATCCATCACATTTATGCGGATGGAATTTTACCGAGGACTGCGGAGTTAGGCTGTGATGAAACCTGTGTCCGTAATTAATTGCAAGACGATGGTGACCCGAAACCTAACAGGCCACCCTCCGAGTATACACCGAACCTACTTTACAGTCTGGTTCCTAGAGCCTAGAGAAAATTCTTTTTTCAGAATAACTCCAAGCTTAAACACGTGTCTGTGCGTCTAGTAATAGTATTTGGACCTGCCTCAACACGGCCACTTCTTGCTACACATAGACATGAGATCCAAAATAGGAAACCGGGACCATTAAAAGAATTATAAAAGTTTCGCATCTATTAAGGATATCTGTTAACTATATCACATTGTACTACTTAGTTAAAATACATTAGTGTTACACTTATGCGTCTTGTTAATGATCAACGACGGACGCGAGCATAAGGCGGGAACTTAAGGCATCTTATGGTCACAGATTTGAATATACCAGCTATTATAGAAAATGAATACTATTGTCCTTCGTGTACGAGCACCATCGGTAATTAAAACTCAAAATAATCGAAATTGGAATTGAATGAAAATTAAGTAAGCAACCGGTATTAGAACACTTTTTGCAACTCACTTCTTTTACAGCAAATGTTAACGTAATTATTATACACGTTTAAACTGCTTTGGAGCGAAATGTCGAGCCGGAGTGTCACAAAATTCGTCCGAATATTCTGTATCGTTTTTCGGAGTGAAATTCGGATTTAAATTTCTCTGGCTCTGATTTAAACGTTTGAGCGGTCAAATTTGAATGAACAATGCACGAATTATTTGAATAAATAATTTGAATAAATACAGCCCAGTCGTGAACGTCACAGGCTAACATTGACGATTTCCGAGGCTTTTCACTTCCGCCTTGTTTAGGGAGGCCGCGGCTGCTATTCGAGATAGTCCCGGCCGGGGCCCAACCAAAATAAACAGCTTTCGCGATTTCGCGTCCAAATTTAAATTATTACCGGATTTTACGAGGCGGGGGCAACATTTTCTGATTGTTTAAAGGTTAACTGGTATTTATATTGTTGTCTAAATCTGTTCCAACAGTTCTCGGTAGAGGAGAGAAATCGGAACGAAGTAATTTCGATCAGATTAATTTCGCCCTAGCTTAAACTGCCGACACGTAAGTGTATAATGAGTAACGCGACAATTTTGTTAGATAATAATATACTATATTATCTTTCAAATAATTAGCCCATACGTTGAACTATTTTACGGCATAGTTGATATTCCTGTTTGTTGATTCAGTTTTCGTCCGAAAATGGAGAATATTCAATTCTGACCGTATATATACTGAGCGTATGTTAAATGAGTTCAAACTGGGAAGGAAAGCTATATATATATGCGGCCTGACCTATACACCTAACTCAATCTTCTGCCCCGCAAAGGTCAGATCGGAGTTATTGGGGAGTATGCAAACTAGTAACCATAATTAATCATTCCCCTTGTCAACTGATGTCAAATGCATTCTCGCCGCACACTGACCGTGCCAACTTCCAATTGGTTGTTTATATTTCCCAGTGTCAAAATATCACTTTGTCCCAATGCCTCATTCGTAAATTCACTGAGTATTCAGGCTCGTTTCCACCTTATTGGATACGTTCAGCGAAAATATGGAAAATATTTTTAAAACATAAAGCCGGTGGCTGAATTGAATAAAACAAGTGGGAAATTGTAGGGATCCGCTTTGATTTCGGTCTGTTTTGACACAGATCTCCTCTTTCCATTCACTGATTTGATCTATGATAGACCAGTTGCTGTGCTACTACTTCACTAACAGAAAGCTACTGGGAATGGCGTTAAGCCAAAACACGCCTGTCGTTGGGTTGAATCAGTGAGTGGAGACAGAAAATACACATGTATACATACATATTTAATATTTTAGTCCCTACCTTGTGTACGTATTCGACGGTAATAGAAGAGGTATGTTCTATTATTGTGAATAATAGAAATTCATTGTAACGGCCCTATTTACCAGAGCTATGATAATACAATGTGGCGTAAATATATAACACATAATAATCATAACAGTAATAATTTTTCACTCTACAATAATAGTGAGTAGGGAACTATGGGGTCATGACGACAAGGATGGACCAGCAGCGGACACGAGAGCCCTTATCTCATCATGGCAAACGCACTCGAAATAAAAAAAAACGGATATCGAATGAAATTCAAAATGACAATGGAATATCCATGTTAATACCGGATATTTGACATCAGATTGACCTGGAACTATTGTGTTGAAAACAAACGCTTAAAAATAATACTGGGCTTCGTCCGTATTATTATTATTCGATTTATACTTGTTTATAGACGAATGAACGCACTGATACTAAACATATATTATAACGATATTAAACATATTATTCTGTTAGTTCTGTCCCTTCGGACTGGAGAGTTCTTTGCGATAAGGCGAGAGGGCCAAGCCGGATAAAATTTGGAACGAAATCCTGATAATGGGAAAAAAAAGGTTTCTGCTGGTGGATATTGTTTCTCTGGCAGAACGTCAAATCATAATAGTGAATAGTCAAATCATAATAGGTTCTGATTAAAAATGATAGTTAGCCACATTTCAATGCCCTCGACGCACTATGGGAACCCCTGCCTTAAAGTAATATTTTATATTAGAATATAAGCAAATGTGACTAAAACAAATTAGATTATTGAATTATTAACACAAAATAAACAGAAGCGATATATATGGAAAAGAAAAAATATTACAGAAAATTAAAAGTTGCCTTAACCTTCAAACAAATTAAATTTTCATCTATGCATATTAGTTTAAAAACATTTACAACTTTTGTTCAAATTTTCATAATTCAAGCAGCCCTGCCATAGGTCGATGCAATTTTAATGAAATACTATGTTAGCGTAGTATTCAAATTTGAATTTCAGATTATTTAAGAAAGGGATAATTTGTGAAAAACGAACGAAATTAATTAATCGGGACAGATCTATACGGGAACTCATATTTCGGTATTTAATTTCAGTTTTCCTTTAACCCTGACCTGCATTCAATGTATAGGGGGGCCTTCCAACTGGGCTCCGGATAGGAAGCAGTTGTTCAACAAACTTCCCCGGTGAAATCTAGTTAGTGAACTGGGGGCCAGCTCGTCGGATCGGGATGAAATGAACAGTTTGTGGAAAAATTTGTGCTCCACCGGAGACTCACCGCGATTTCCGAGTTATCCCTCGTAGTGATTTTAGAGCGGCGTCTGTACAACTAATTATTCCGTGGGGGAAACAAAAATCGGTTTCGTTGTACGGTTAAGCTGTACTATTTCGATCAACGGAACCTGTAGACTGTCATTGCAATTTCCTGTAACAATTAAGCGCAAATATACGCCCGATATATTGTAGCTGATAGATTGTTGGCATTTAATGCTGTGGAGGATGTCTCCTCCTGGGAGACAGAAATACACGAAATCTGCGGCGTCCCAACCCCTCGCTGACCACAAAACAGGTACGGAGGGTGTTTTTAAAATCGGATATAATTGCGGCCGTCGGTATAACTCACCTGATGATTGGGCAGTTTCGGCGGGTGGTGTCTTTTCGCCTATGACCGGACTCTGACTGGGCTGCGGTCAGTTCTGAGCCAGGATGGCGGCCCCTGCCAAACGGTTCCGTCCCACTCCGAGAGCTGAGCCCGCCTCCCCCACCCCTCTACATTTACAGCCCCCCAATTAACGCACTACGCTCTTGCTGAAATGAATGAAACTCATTTCCCCCACCGCCCGATCTTCGGAGCCGGCCGGTTCGCGCCCCAGTTCTACCAGACGGGTCCCCCAATCAAGTTACTGAAACATATATATATAATATATTATTAATTAATATTAATGAAATCCACCCCCTTAAGGCGTACGTTTCATTAACCCATAAAACTCATCTGTATTCGCTAGGTCTGTTATGGGACAAACTACCTAGCTGAAACTACTGTCTGAACTTACATAAATATATTTACAACTATAAATTAGAAATACAATTCGGAAGAATGCAATCGTTGGATTTAATATCTCACAACGTTTCGTTGTTTAATATCCACTTTTTTTTTGGATGAACACACAAATTTCGGTAATCATTTCCTTCCATATTAGCTCTTCCATTTTCTATAATACGTGTTAATGACTATAATTATTTCAAGTGTGGCATCAATAACTGAGAAAATGACGCGGAATTATATCATATACTGGTATTTATAAACTAACTTTGCATACCGTAAATTTCGCGTTGTTGTCTCCTTTCGCTCGGGCAGAAACACATGAAATCTACGGTATTCCAACCCCTCGCAGATCAGACACAGGTATTCTAACTTTTCATACTAATGTGTATATTTTATTTCCAATATTTTTATTTTCGTCGAACCCATTAATATTTTCATGACTATTGCAAAATCTCGTGCTCTATTTGGTCCTGTGCTCAATCAGTATCGGCTTTTCGTCATCATCAGTCGCTACTGAGGGAATACTTTCCTTAGAGGGGTGGCGAAAATTCCAAACCGTCTCCAGCTCGAAGCCGGAGCCTAGTGGAATGCCTAGAATCTTAAAATATATCGAACAATCCCCTCGAATTCTGAATTAGTTAGAATAATTACTAATGACTGATTCAATATCGTGCCACCCAAAAAGTAGAACAATTTAAGATCTGTCAAATTTCTGTTCGGGCCCATAACTTCATTTTGAGTTGCCGATCATTTTTGAATTCCTATCCTCCTGTAAAGAAGGAATTAAGAAATATCATTATTAACAATATAACGATAATGCAAACGCTAGAGGAGGAGGAGGATACAATAGTAACAGGAGCGGAGGTTCACTCTTCGTAAGAGCCTTCCTTATTCGTTAGGACCTTTTTTTGGTCTTCTTCATGAGTTTTTGTTCAAGTGGGCGCATAATCGGATCCTGAAATTGATTATGTGGAAGGGATTGAAATTATTTCGTCCGTGTATTTACACGGAAAACTTTTTTTTAACCTTTTTTATTTTGTAGAATCAACATGAATGTTATAAGTACAAGTGCTGATTTTTTTTTCACATGTATTTCGTGATAAAAGGAACCACCCAAAGAGGGCACTTTTCACGCAAGAAGAATTATAGTCTAAGGGCTAAGAAGATCTCTAGGGCAGCGGCGTTTAAGCCGACGCGGGGGGGGGGATAATGGATGGGTAAGAGAGGAAAGGGACTGAACGAGTGGATTAGGATGAGGAGAAAGGCGGGAGTGGAAGTTCAGAACCGGGATTTTGCGACTTGGTCGACTGTCGGTATGTTGAGGTCATGGTGGATTGTGTGGTTAGAAACATACCGGTCATCATTAAGGATTGTACGAAGGACTTTTGACTGAAATCTCTGGATGCGAGCGATGTCTCGGTGGAACCCCATAGCTCTATACCGTATGTCCACGGTTTAAGTATCGCTTTGTACATTGTCAGTTTGTTACTTAAGGTCAATTTTTATGTCCGTTTTAGTAATGGCCTCAAGAGTCCAAATTTTCTGTTTAAGTCGATTCTTTTGAGTCGGGTATGGGGATTACACTGAAATGAAACAGAAACGGATTCTCGGGAATAATTCGAGATGGGGAATGAAAAATAAGTAAGAGGAATATCAGATATGATAAATGGAATATAGTGTGCTCGAGTTTAAGATGGAGTATCAACAACAAAGTATGGACATTAGGGTTCAGCCCCAGTGTTAATTCCTGTTTCGGCGGGGGCGTCTCAACGCGGACGTCTCCATTTCAGTTATGTCATTTCCCCTCTCCCCCTCGCCGCGGCCTCTCACGCTTATAATTCAACTGACCCCAATTAGCCGGCTGGTGAAATTCGATTCCGGTCTGTCTCTCATCCCGGGCGGGCATGCCACCCCGTCCGCCGGCCTTTGGAGGAAAGCGGGGAAAAAAAAATTGTGTATACATATATGACAGCAGATCCAATTCATCGTTCTAATCTGGTGTAACTGGGTCGTACCGGAATTCCGGAGGCGAAATTCTCGAATTTGGGGGAGGGAAAAAAAAGATGAAAATTACAATTGAAGAATGAGGCACGTGTCCCGCTGTGGGCGTTAGATTAGTAGCGCGGCCCGTAATTAACGACACTCTCTTTCCCTTTACTGGGACTAAATTAAAATGGCAATTTCGACGATGATTAAAATCATCACTCGACGATTTGAACTTCTCATCACCGTTAGTAGCAGTCCGTAACAAATTGCCAGTACATATCAAACTGAATATTCAAATAAATAAAATATATCGCCCGGCGAGGAACTTTAATGTCTACGCAAGAAGTAGTAAAGCGGAGTTTTTGATACGCATTCTGAAATCGACGAAGGGGTAGCGCGAACGGCTCTCGAAGCGTACCGGGGTCCGCTCCGGGGGGGTTTTTCGTGGACTGGTGAATTCTAATTACGGAGTGAATCGCATGGCGGGGGTTAAATGGCTTTAAATTGGCCAGTTAATAAATCTTGAGGCGGACACAATTCCAGTGTCCGCCATATGTCCCCGGCCAAGGACGAAAACAATACTATCTCTTAACTGTTATTGTAGACAGAGCGAAAACATCTAGCCCACACATGGACAGTACCCGTGTGAAACGCTGACATTAAAAATTGAGTGTGGATCCCAATAATTATTACAATAGGAGATCATTTTTATTCTGAATTGGAAGCAACGGAGATTCAAAGAACTCCTGAATTTTACCACCAAACATGGTCTCGTTTTAACTGCCACTATTTTACTACTGGAACGCTAAGGGAGATGGCGAGAAGCCCAATCCAATGTAGATTAGGACTATATCATCCAGAACAATGTCATCCCGAACCCTCGCGGCCATAGGAACAAATAAAATCGCATCCACCATGATAAACTTCATTATACATTTTAAGCTGTCGCTAATTGTTCTACTGTTTTTACTTTTTATTTATTTGTGTAGTACAAAGTCAATTTTAAATCTCCAAACAGTCGGTAATCCCCTCACCCTCGATAGGTAAATAAATAGTTTTATATTTGATTGAAGGGCCGTAAGGGTCGGAGAGAGGTATATGGAATTAAAGGGGATGGACGTGTTTAAATTTTTAGAGTCGTAAACTTTAATTCTTTTGGAATACCAGAGAGACTGCTGTAATAGCAAACTTTCTTCAAGAATCACACGTATGTGAATAAAGAATAAGAACGACCAAAATAATGATGAATTTTAAAGACCGCAGAAATGGTTGAAAATACGCGATTTTCCAACGCGGTTTCGCCTCCATGTTACGCTTATACCAATACAAAAATGTTTATTCATTAAAAATATGATAATAACAAAACGTTTTTTAAATTTTAAATTTCGAAAGGTTTAATCAGTGATTTTTCTCTTCCATCCCACTATTGTTTGTCACATGAGTGTTTCCTTCGCCCTTCGAGAATTTGTGAATAAAACAACAAAGATCCAACAAATCGTTAGTAAAATCTATTGCTAGTTACACGCGATTACTGTAATTGAATATTTTTCGGCTGGGCCCGCAGCCTTCACCGTGATTTACGATGTCCGCCAATTCCGCGCCTTCCGACTCCAATTTTAATTTGCCTTTACTTGGCGTTAATTGTCCGCTAACTCGTTGCCCACTTCCACTAATTAATACCCCTGGAACCGATAGGACTCGACCGATCCTGTTGTACAATTCAGCCGATTAAAACGGTCCCCGGGCCGTCGTTAAAAGCTCATTCACGGCCCAACAAACGATTAACGAGCCGGCTCCCACAACTCAATTGAGCTTTCCATTATATCGTTAAATCTTTTATTCTTTAAATAAAACGTGATAGGTAAGTGAGCTCTTCAAGATCGTTCACTATTGGAGAACATAGGCACCATTCAAATTATCTTGCCTAATTTGATCTCTTTTTACTTTCTGCCACCTCCATTAGCCAAAAAACAATTTAGACTGCTATCAAACCAGTATATTGAAACAGAAGATAATTGGGAATGAAATTATATTATTCCAAATGAAAAATTAGGCATAAATTCATTCAATTGTTTAATTCAGACTAACCGAATATAATAGAGTTTTAGTTCGGGAAATTTCCGCAAGGGGGCAGCACTGCACGGGGAATTTTGACACGGCGCTAGTAGTTTGAAAAATGGCCGCCAGGTGGCGGACCGTTACGAAAGCCGGTAGCGGCTAGTAGTGTGGGAAATTTCCGCCAGAGGGCAGCAATTGACGGAAACTTAGAAAAATGCGAAATGAGCGACCTCCTTGCATCTCATGTTCTCCTAATACAAATCCTGGTATTTCTCCCAAACCAAGAAGTTGAAATTTTTATATCAATATATCTGCCGATTTTTTGTTATTTTGTTAATAAATGAATCTTTAAAGGCTTCCAACGTGTTAATTAAAAAGGAAAATACAATTTAATAACTAAAAACCGTGCATTAATATAAAGTTTTGTCCCTTTATTTTGAATAAAAGGCTTATTTTTCTTACGTTAAACAGGCCAATTAACCGATGAAATAGCGGATGATAATTTAAAATTTCAACTTTTTGGTTTGGGAGAAATATCAGGATTTGTATTAGGAGAACATGAGATGCAAGGAGGTCGCTCATTTGGCATTCGCTAAGTTATCGTCATGTGCTGCCATCTAGTGGTGATTTCTGCAACTAGCAGTGGCCGCATCAACACTATCCATGCAGTTATATTGAGAACTTTTTTTTTATTTTATGCGGATTGTAATACTTTAAAAATGTATTCATTTTAAATTGAATAATACACATTTGGAGATAAATTTAACCAAAATATAAATTCATAATCTTTTGATTTCCCTCTTTGTTAGTTATCAGCATTCAGTTACACTTTAGTATTCTTAATTAGTATTAATTAATAATAATTAGTATTACTATTAATATAAAAATATATTTCTAGGAATCATTTGCTATTCGTATTCTCATCATTAGAGTACATTTTGAAATACTGCCCAATACAATCATGACGTCGTTATCTTAATTACAATTTTATTACCAGTTAAACAATCCACTGTTAAAGATAAGCGAGATACCAACAAACTAGAGAGGTAGAAAAAATTGTACAGAATAATAGCTTGTATGTCAAGTGGTCATATGTTACAAGTGCTTTCATGACAGTAATGTAAATGAAATGAGCTCAATCTGGTTTTATGGTACAAATAATTGTTGAGTTAAAATTAATCCAAAAATCGCCATCTTTGGGGCGCCGTTAATATAGTAACTAATTGTCCCAATCTATTGTTGTGAACAAGTGTTCTTGATAAATATTCGAGCATTACAAACCATAGGGAAAATGGTACGAACTCATTTCTTATCGAGAAATCCTAAAATGTGGATGACCATTGCCGAAATTTATTTTAATGGTGAGATTTAAATCAAATTGAAAATAGAATTTCCCAAACAAAAATTAAGTGCTATTATTTTACAGTCCTCGTGTGAGCTGTAATGCTGGCGTTCGCTAAGTCTGAAGTCTAAAGTAATCACACATTTTCCGCTAAGCCAGGTTTTTTCTACAGATCGGCCGATCTCTGAAATATCGAAACGAATAAAAAGCAAAATCCGTAGGCGAACCAACTGATGTAATCCGGTCGCTTCAAAGCGCTAGATTTTCGAGGTCAGCTCAAGCGCACCCGAAGGTCCTTGACAATTCGAGAATAAAAACACTTTAACCGGAATAATTTTTTCGGACAGTATTCATTCATAACTTATTTGTTTATTTATTTCTACCGAAAATGTGCTACAATACATTCTACTATATATATGATATATGGATTTCAGTTCCATAAAACAGTGAAAGAATTAAATAAAATTAATAACGACATAAAAAATGGCATATTATTTATTTATCGAAGAAAAAAATGTTTTATTTCATTGATGTTTGTCACATAAATGGTAATCGATAACAGAAAATCCAAGTTTTGTCTTTTTAGCCAGAATAATTGAGAATTAGATAATATAAATGTCATCTTGTTGTCGAATTAACAATGAAATTGTCCACGAGAAATATTGCAGGCCGAATCCGCATTGTCAGTTGGGTTCGAAAACATGATATCTCGGTCTCGGTGTGCACTTCTTTTTTTTTGTTAGCGTTGTTTTCGGTCTGACGAAAAACAGTTAAAAGAAACAACCACAAGATAACCTCCGTCATGATCACCTCCCTGTTAAGGAGGCTGTAATCTGCGCTTTGTAATATAACACTGATTGAGGTAATACTCACTTATCAGCCCGAGATTGGACCCAATCGTCAAATATTGACGAAACTGCTTTGAAAATAATGATATTTATTAATTTATTCCTCTCATCATCACAGCGGTTTTTGTTTAGTTATGTATTGAAACTATTTTTTCCCTTCTATTTTATGTCAGTGACAGTAGCAATATCACTGTGTAAATAAACATGGAAAGGATAAAGAAAAAAAATACGACCGCAAGACGACTTTCCAGTCACAGTTATTTCCTGATATTAACATTCAATTGTTGCATCAATACGTCACATGCGTTTAATAAAATGTATACATAAATTATCTACATGTATTAGATTATAAATTTTAAACTCTCAGCTCCTTTGTCGTGACATTTAGGCGGGACGTTGTATATTTGCCGTGTGAGTCATAATATCGGGTGTCCGGTTTTTTCAATGTAGGTTCACCAGCGGGCGTATAACAGATCGTGTTCCAAAGTTATTGGGCCGCACCCGCGAAAACCGGTCTATAGTTTAAGAAGGATAGCTTTATAAATTCAAATTTGTATTCTACGCCCCTCCCCTTTTGTACAATAACAATATGTTTTAAATTGTATAATTATTATAAATTGTGTAAGTTTACATTTCATATTTCTAATAATTGAAAATGAGATACGATTTGAACAGGGGACGTTTAAAAACAACTGTACACAGTTCATATGCGTTAATATAATTCATTGAAAATTAAAATATCACTTCACAGCCATTGTTACAGTTTGTGATGAATGGAGGGCAAACCGGTCCATCTTAATGACACCAAATAGGAGATTAAATGAATTTAAATTATAAACTAAGTTGTTGTGGATGTAATAATAATGTTAGTTTTTAAGCAATTTTTGACTTAATTTTATGACTAAACTTTTTGTTAGAACTTACAACTTAAGTTTTCATCGGACGGCATACAGAATTTCACACTGTTATAAGCATTTTCGATTATGTTATTTTGGGCGGACGTCCGCGTTGTATATGTTCGGGCCTCGTCTCAACCCGAAAATAAGGAGGCGGAAGTCTCAAGAGCCTGTTCCACCGCTGCGACCTTGTCAAGGTGTGGGGCGTGGCCGGTGTCCGGGCCGGTATATATAGGCGGCCTATAACCCACGAGCGTGTGCACAGAGTTAGCTTCGTCCAGAGCATTCGATTGAGTCTGTCGAAGAGTTCCCTTACCAACAAACATGCAAGCCGTCGTAAGTATATACACCAGGCATTATATGTTTTACGCTCATTTCAGTCTGTTAACAATTACGGACGGCTCAAATTATCGTAAGATCGCTGGAATCGTCATAATTATAACGCGTGTGCATTGTTTTCTAGAACTACAAATACTGTAAATTTAATCACTGATTATTAAATAAAGTAATTTAACAGTTTATATTAAGAAAAACCTCCATCGACATCATATGATCCTGGCCACATTACTTTCGGATTATTTTTACTTTTCCTGATTATTCGGGTTTGGGTAGGTTAGGTATTATATTTTTAAGCTTTCATTCGAATGTATAAAGACCGATAAATTTGACATGAAACGGTGAATTAAATTAGTTAAACGAATTGTAAGAAGTACGCTTTCTCCCGCGAAAGATATTTTATTCGAGGCTACCGGCAGATCGAATGTCGAATTGTCCGAAATTGTTCAAAACGGCGGGCTAATTTCGCGAGGAATTGATGCCGGGGAAGGTAATCGGTCCGTTTTGAGGTCAACGCTGGAGGACTTCGAGAACCTCGAATGAAAACAGGAGCCGACCTCGGCCAGAGTCAAGGTTGGGGCGGAGGAGCCAACGCCCTGTTGGCATTTTTTTCTCGCTTCCGAACACTTAAAAGGAAAAAAATTATTACGAATAATATATTGTTTTTACGCTCCTTAGTTCAAACGCAAACAATTTCGCGAAAAATAAATTTCGACTACTTTAACTGAATTAAATATTTCTGTTTTTTCTAATATCGTGTGTTTTGACTTTGGAGCCGGGACTATTCTAATTTGCTTGACGTTTTATCTTAATATGTGTTCTTACATTAATTTTATCATGTAACTCCGAACGCTTTCGCCTCCGAAATCCTTCTACAAATAGACTTGGATATAATACCTGTTAATAGAAATTTTCACTTGCCCACTTTCGATTTTTATACGGTACATTAAAATGTGTAAGAAAGTATGTGTGTTCTGTAGTTTCTTTTAACATTCTGTGGGATTTTGACGAAACTGAGAGGTTCGCAAATGCATAAAATTCATAGAATAGTTAATATAGTGGTCTTTTTCTATGACCGCGCTAGGACAAAACCAGTGAGATGACACACGAAATCTACGGTCTTCCAACCCCTCGCAGACCACAAAACGGGTTAAACTAACGGTTAATACCTGTTTTGTGGTTTGCGAGGTTCGGAATACCGTAGATTTCGTGTGTTTCTGTCTCCTCTCGCTGGTTTCGTACGGGTATTAACCGTAATTATTTTCAATTGCTATAAACGCTCGGCGGTTCGTTTTTGCTTGCAGATCGTTCTGGTTTTGGCCGCCGTAGCTGTCAGCTGCGCGAGCCCAATTCTGCCCGCCGTTCTTCTGCCCAAGGTGAACGTGGCCCCCGCCGAAGTGGAGGTCGTCAAGCAGCCGGTGACCGTCCAGCAGACCGAGTACGTCTACAGGAGTGTACCGGTACCGGTCAAAGCGGTACACTATACAGCGCCCGCTGTGGTCCACCACCAACCCGTCATTGCGGCCCACGCTATACCGGCCCTCCATCTCATCTGAACCCACCCCTCCTCTACACCTTCAATGCTTTAAAATAAAACAAAAATAATAACCAAAGGAATTTTAATTCTTTTTAAAAACCTTTCGCCTTCAATACAGACGGAGCCGGACCGTTCTGGATCGTCCGAAGCGGGGTACATTAACATTTCTGAAGCATGATGTTGGAGACATCATCGGGTTATACTATCGATGAACACTTTTTTTCTTTTGATTCTCCACTTCGGTTGGCATTTGCGAGAGTTCTGCTCTCAATACTGCCTGCTGCGACTCACACTCAGAACCCCCCCCGGCCCATTCCCGCCGTCATTTTCCTCTCACGAATCGATGAACACACTTACCTTCTATACGAATCAATATCAAATATGTCCTCAGAGTCCTCAAATTAAACGTGTCTTTTCTTTCCTGACACATACCGCTTTACTGGTCGGTTAATATCGAAAAGTATAACAACACTGTATAACAACGCACTGGGACTGCGATAATGCCAGTAAGGTTTCGTTTTTGTTTTTTTAATCAGTCTAATGCCCAGTACAGTGTAAATTAATTGAAACCAAATCTGTCCTTTAGCCAGAAATATGCACATTTACAAACCTCACAGTTACTGTAAATTTCGACAATATATCTGTTGGAATATGAAATTATCCAATTCCAATTGAAGGATAACATCTGATATTAGAGGAGATCATTAGTGAACCCGGGAACAGGAAAATGGAATTTTTCCGGAAAACGGATATTCTTTAATTGCAGCTTTGTGGTTTACAGTAATTAATGGGAAAAAATAAAGGGATGAAGGGATTGGAAATTAAATCGAACGCAAAAATATTTCATTACCTTTTTATTCATTTACCACATTTTAAAATTTCTTTTTAAAGCTTTCAAATTTTTCTCTGACCATTCTCAATTATGAGAGCACACACACGCACATATTTTTTTTTTGTTACTGTAAACCCTATTTTATGTACACTGTAACTGGTTCCCTCGCTACAAATGATAAAACGCACGCCGGTCAACACCAGAGCCAGTCGTACGTTTTCGTTCGGCATTACAATGATTATTATTTATTATTATTATTACTTATTTTTTTCATTTCCTCCGTGTAATAATCTCCTGAATTTAAAAGACCTCAAAAAATTGCCTCAACTTTGTTGTCAGCCACGCAATATTTCTTCTTTTAACATTTTATTTCGCTATTATAATTATGTTTATACGTATATATGTGTATAATAATATGTGAATCACAAATGACAAATTTATTAATCGTTTTTTAAATCTATTTACGATGTTTTCATCCGATAAAATGAGCTAACATTGAATTTCGAAAGAAACTTTAAACCCTATACCTCTTTCAGTACAAAGTAGAGATTTTTAAATGTTGTTTGAGAAGAATGGCTAAAAAACTATTTTCGTGTTCTGTAAATTTTTGTTATAACTTCTGTCGAGTGAGTAAAAACAAATGTCAATCGGCCATTTAAACTGAGATGATTTTTCGAGAAAACAAACATTTTTTTTATTGATAAAAAGCTTAAATTATAATTTTACAATAATGTTTTTCGGTTATAGAACAATTTTTAAACAATTTTTAAGTAATTTTCTAAAACTAAGCTACATGATTTTTTTCTTCCCCAATCTTTGGCGTTTTACTTGTACAGTTTCTATATATAATCAACACAATCGAATAAGTTTCACGAAGACAACCAAGAATATTCCTTTATATGATAAATACACTTTCAATTGACATACACACGTACCTGTGCACTTCGTATAAATCGATAAATATCACTGAAAATTAGAAAAACAAAAACAAAATAAACTGTATAGAACAATACTTCACAATAAATAAATGTCTCTTACAAAAAAAGATCTGAAAGTAAAGAATTGCAATAGTTTTTATTTTATGCGGCTATTACTTTGAATTTACCAAGAGCGAAACATGACAAGTGCCTAAGTCCAACAATTACAAAGTCACTAATTTACAAAACAGGTTTACACAGAAAAAGAAACTGGAACATATTAACATATTAAACGATGGCTGTAAATATATATGTATGTTAATAGGAATAATAAAACTGTATTGCAACAAGCTATGTGGTTTGTTCGTTAATCTTAATCTAGGTATTTTTAATTAAACACTAACTAATGAGTATGACCAATAAGGAAATTTATTTTTTTTTGTTTTCAGAAATCCTAGACTATAGTAATTAAAATAGGATTGAACAAGACCCGTAGACGACTACACTGAATTTTCAACATGGTCCTTAAGATTTCCTATGATGTACTACGATTTTATTTTTATTTTTTATATTTTTATTTTGTCGTTAATTCATAACAATACGACGTATACAATAACAATAATAATAATCATAATAATTATAACTCCTAATTAGAAGACTTCAAAAAAAAGGAAAAATCGGAAATAAAATGCTTCGTAATTATCTCTTTAAGTGTGACTCTGTAGGTCAAGGAATCTTTAAGGATTGTTTCGATTTTATTTTTATTCTTACTGTGTGTTTAACTGATCGTCCTGTAACGAAGTTTCTTAATTTTTTTTTATATTTTAACGACTTTAAAAATTCGCTTTTCACTTAAGTATAATTGACTCGCGTGTTCTGACATATTCTGGTACGTATTTCAATCTTCGACTGGGTATTAGAAAAGCAAAACGAAATCAAAATCCGTACATCGAAATCATCGTCGAATACACACGAACCTTCAACTACCGCTTTCAGTCAGACATCGCGTAAATATAAATACAAATTTAATACTGACAGATATTTGGTTAACTTCCGTAATTGAAAAAAAGGATCTTCTTCCCCCGGCATTTTTGCAATACCGAATGAACGATGAATGCGATGAAAACTGTTTCTAAAATTTTCCGAAGAGACCGGACAAAAATTTGGCTTTTGACGCAGACGTGATCCCGAAAGTTTTGGTTTTGTATTTTTGATTTTTTTTTTCAATTTTCATCTAAATATCAAAAAGGTGAACGAATACGAGAAAACTATCACAAACATTTGATATCCTCTCAACCCAGTTCTGTGGTGTATTGCTAATTTAATAAATGTAGATATATATAATACTATACAGAACGATTATCGACAACTTAACGTGTCAGGGTGGCCAGCCTGAAAACGGATTCGTTGAGTTCCCTTTTATCAAGTATGCCGTGATAAAGAAAGTAAAATTCTTAAAGTCGTATTTACTTAATGAAGTTGTAAAGCGTGTCTTTCGAGTCGCCGACAGAGCCAGGTTAAGTTGCCGATAACAAAAAACTATGAGCGATAATAACATGTGTATAATTTGGATAACATGACGCTATTTTTTTTATATTCTGTAGATACAATTGAAAAATTGCAAATAACATAAAACGTTTACAAATCTTTATCCGGCGGTTAATTTAGTACAGCTGATATGATTGTAAACGGAATATATCCTTTTCTGGGGATTAGAAGTAAATAACAATAATTAATAATAATAATGATAATGATAATAACAACATTATAACAAATGTTCAAATACTGTATTGTGAGCTGTTATGTATATCTTGTTAATAAATGTGATAACTTCCATGGAGGTGAAACAAGTTGATAAAAACCTCACAAGACATATAATTATGTATATATATATTTTAATATATATAGATATATATGTACGCATTTATTTACAGTAAGGGCTTGTCAAATAGGGGAAAGGAGGATAAGTTAATTTTTTTTGTTTAATATTATGGTAATCAATAATAATTCTTAGTCGCTATTAAATTTAAATCTATTAAATATCTCGTAGCTAACATCTTTTAATAACATACTTCGTACATGCTGTTTGAAATTCAACCTTAAAATTTGATTTTTTTCAGTATAATTATAACTCTATGCTTTTTTTTTAAATTACACATTAATTATTTTTTAAACACACCAAATTTGAATATTATATGAGAAAATTTGAGCTGTTTCAACTCCGAGCGTCGGCCGTCGAAGTTTCACCAACAGTGTACACGCTGTTCTCTTTTTTTTTATTTAAACTGTTTGGCACACGTGTCTTTCATACATTACAAAGTCATCCGTCTTAAATATGTGATCTACGCTACTAAAACTATGATTTTTTAAAATTATATATATATATATATATATATATATATATATATATATATATATATATATATATTTCTAGGTGATTCAATAAGTGATCCTTCGTTTAATTTTTTGTTTTAATTTCATTAGGTAATGTTAATATTAATTTTAGTTAAATCTCGTATATTATCGAATATTTCGAATATTATACGCGCGCTTAATATTCTTCATTTTTTTTAATTACCGATCACAGTCTTTATTTGACACATTTAAATATAATCGTTAATATAAATTGCGATTCGATTTAACAGAACGCGTTTTTTATAAAAACGGAAACGGATTAGAAAGAGCTGTAAAAACAGAACAGAAAATGAAAGAGCGAAGAAAAGGATGAGTAGTAAAGAGAAGTATCGCTCTGAACTAATAGACGATACAACAGGAAACACAGATAGGTATGTACATACAAGTTCACAAAGACTAGAAAACAAAAGCGGAATCGAAAACTGCAAAGGAAACACTATGTGTTCTTAACATTCGCGGCTTTTTATAAACAACTCAAACGTTTTCATAATTTAAAAGCTCACGCGTGTAGGACCCTTCTACATCGTCCAGGCAGTCTCACACGCACACTCTCGCTGACGCATACTCGAACCGATCGATTGCGTTCAATAATTATTATTATTATTTCCCGGCTAGATCGGGAGCGCGGTTTTTGAGCAACGCAAAAAAAAGCGACGACCGGCCGACGTGTAGACAAAAATCAAAACGGGAAAACCGAATGCGGGAAGGAATGGAGGGTAGAGGAAAGGGGTTCGGAAATACGATTCGTGTGCGGTATTCGAACTAGTCGGACAGGAAAGAGTCTGCCGCGTCTGCCGGTGTACTCCCAAGAGTCTTTCGTCGGCTACTTCCGTCCCTACCGAGGACCGGGAGGAGATGAAGTAGTAGGAGGAGGAGGAGGAGGAATAGGAGGAGGAGGAACTTTGCGGCGGTGTCAAACCCGTTTCATACCACCCGGGACACATCCCACGGAATAGGAAAGTCAATCCGACTCTGCGTCTCCTTAGTTTTCGCTTCCGCCTAATTCGACGGCGATAAATGCGCCAAGCCGCCACATTTATTTAAGCACTCGAAGACGAGGCGGCACTGTTAGGAACATTCGACACTTTTATTTTAGGAGAGAGTACAGTCATACATTTTGTACTTTCGGTCGGTTATTTATAGTGACAGGGTGGGGACTGTTTGACACCCCCGGCTTATTGGGGATAAGATTGGAGGGGACAGTCGTCAGTCTTATATGTGTGTGTGTGTGTGTGTGTGTGTGTGAGTGTAGGAGGTGATAGTGTGTTGTGTGTAAGTGTGAGTGTGGAGGGGTGACTTACCTTGGGGGGCGGGGGTGGGGAGGAGGAAAAGTCTTCCGAATCTCGGCGATGGCAAAGAGACTAGAAGAGATTTGGTTTAGGCTCCTCCTCCTCCTCCTTCTGCTCGCGGTACTCCTCTTCTCGCTCCTCCTCCTCCTCCACCAGCTCCTCCTCCTCCTCCTCCCTCCCTCCTCCCCTCATTAATACTTTCTCAATCTCAATCTCTCTCACTCTCTCTCGTTCTCTCTTTTTTGCATTTTCTTTTTCACTTTTCATTTTCCAGACAGAGAGGGCGAGAGCCGCTTCACTTGTGCTCCTTGTCCGGCTTCCGGCCTAGCGTTCTCGTATCGGAGGAAGTGGATGGGGTTTTGCTCTTGCGGGGAAGGGTCAGCGTATCGCTTATGTCTCTTGGTTTCCAAACTGGCGACCCTAAAACACAAACAATCCGTTCGTTTCCTCTTTTAGAGAAGTCAGAGATAAGAGAATCAAAAATCGAGAGAGCGCGAGAATGTTCTCTCCGGCCGTTTACGCTCTATATAGAAAAACAAAAGGTTTTTTTAAAGCAACATCGAACCAGGCAGTGGTCAGTTCGGAACGGAGAGGAGGGCCCTAAGACTGCGAGGTATGTCCCGCCCCCCGCAACCCTACTAAGCTCACCTCTCACTCTTCTCTCTCTCGCTCTCTCCCTCTCCCTCTCTCTCTCCCTCACTCTCTCTATTGGTTGTTCGTTATGAAAAATAAAAAAGCTGCAAGGGTGTGCACTTTATTGGATCTTGGATGGGGGGTCTTTTAAGTTCCCTGCTCAGTTGCGGAAACCAACAGACATAATTCCTGGGTAGTCTATCTAAAACGCAAGCATTCCTCTCGGCTAACGAGCAGACACAATAAGGGTGCTCTACAGGAAGGTAAACGATAGAACGAAAACAAAAAATCGACGCTCAGCTTACCTTCTTTCGGTTAGAGAAATAGAGTTCGGTTCCTTAAAATCTATATCTTAGAAATTGTACAATATTTACACAGACAACTAACATAACTTGGCTATTTGTAAATACGTGGGGTGGGAGGATCTTACTACGCTACTCATGCGGCCTATTACAATATCGACGAAATACTGAGATTATAATAATTAATAACAAGGGGGTTTTGACGATACAACGAATGTACTAAAAATTCGTCTACGTATATGAGATTATAAAGGCATTCGTAAAACAAATGAAAGGATAAAGAAGAAAGTGCGAGAGGTTTTTAAATAATGTCCTATTTACAATTGTACGCGTCGCGATCGACGCCCGAAACATTTATATCACGATACGACTTCTGATTATCACTTTTGTCGTCGATAAATAAAATTTAAAATATATTTAATCTTTAGATTTATGTACATTTTCGAACGGCAACGAGGCGCCGCTCGTATTCTGGTAACATGCCACGCTTTAGATTTATATACCCGTTTGGGCGAATTTGAACTCAAAGTCCGTGCTCTATCGTCATTTCTTCCAACCTTTCTTTTATTCGTTTATTTTTTTGTAAGTGCACATTTAGACCGGACAAACGAGGAACATTCTTTATTTATTTATAATTTGTTTAATAGATTTACTTCGATCGCTTTGTCGATAACTTAAAGTTCAAATTATATTAAATGTAGGCCACTTATTTCAAGCCCCCGATGGGGCTTCCCAGAAATGTGCAAGACGACAAGAAGCTAATAACTACGACGTTAACGAAGATATCGCACAGCCATGAAACAGAAATAATATAAATTGTTTCGTATTATTTCTAAATATATTTATATACAACTATACTAAAAAAATATAACACCGGGTGCAAAACGGTCTATAGAAAATAGGTTGTAAGATACCTAGGGTATGGAAGACAATTTTAGATCTAAAAATCGCTAATATCGTAGTCCCGTTGCGAAAGGGAGATTTCGAACACTACCATTCAAAAGATTTTAGTTCAAGATAGCATCCTGTTGCCAAATTAAACCGAGATAACCATCTCAAAGACTAACTAATCGTTTTGAAATTCTTTTAACGCGCCTAATCAGATTTAGACCGTAATCTTACCTAATTGCTACTATAGAAGATGTTTATAGTAACTTATAATAATACTAGAACGGTCGAAATGTTTAAAAAATCGATTACTAAATAGAACCGCCAAGTTACCTATTTCGGAATATATTTCATAGGGAGAATAGACAATGTACCAGGGAGGAGTACATATTAGGTTTACGACTAAATTTAGTGGGCTAACGATTTTAAAAGTGTCCTACGGTCGAGGGACTACAATTAAAACTGCGAGTAACAATACATATATATGTATATAGCTTTCTTAATAATTTGTACCGTCGGATATATTGCTTATGTCCGCAAAATGTAACGCTTCAACGCCCGCCTACCGGTTCCGGTAGGTATAAATTTACGCGGTACCGTTAATTGAAAGAGGTCGGTGAAATGAAAACTGTAGCGAGACGCCAATTTCGAGGCGAGATCATATTTTCGGAGCGCTCTATTTATTTCCCAGTTTCTAACGACGTACGAGGACTACAGATAGTGTCGGAATCGAAAACGTTTCTAATCGAACGCGTCTTGCACCCAAATGATATCCGTATCTAATATACTTTTATTATTATTATTATTATTATTATCGTTAAAAACTAACTTCTTGCACATCCCCAAGACGAAAGAGGTTTTTGACATTCGATTTAACTTTATTTTTTTTTTCATTAGGCCACTGTCGGTTTTTTCGTTAATGCATTCCGTCGTGTGTTTGTGTGTCGTGTGTAAGTTCGTTGTCGTGTGCGTTTCTTTTCGTTCTCGGTGTGAGAGCGGGTTTTGGCGGAGAATTCAATTTATGTTCGATTTAAAAAGGCAGACGATGGAAAAAATGAAAAGAGAAAATATTTGCCGAGGAGAAGTCGGAGAAGCGGCGGTAGCGGCTGTGGGGCGGCGGACTTAGAAGTTCATCTCGTAGGGTCATTGATTGGGCGTGGGTTGTTTGCAGTGCAAACAGATCTTACCGAGGTCCTGAACTGTCGGCGGCTGGTAGTTCTGCGGCTGTTGGCTGGACTGTATCAGCCTCGCCTGGCTGCCTGTAGAGCCGGCCGAGAGTGTCGAAGTCGTGCTCAGAGTCAGGTGGTTGGGCGTCCTCCCGAGGCCGCCCTTCGCCTTCCCGCTGTTCTCCTCCTCCCCCTCGGACTTCGTACCCGGGTCACCGTCCTGCTGCTGTTTCCCTTTATCGCCTTCGTCTGGAAAAAAAAGACAACGGAGTCGATGAACCCTTAACACGTTGAGTGCCACGTCAGTCATCGGTGGCTGACACTGAACTTTCCGTTCAGGCCGTGTCAGGCAGTGTAAAGTATGATATAAAGCTAAAAAATTTACATTGTTTTAAGTTGTTATCTAAAATTTATTTAAAGTCCACTCAATTTTTATTTAATACGGGGATTTTATTATTAATGTATTTAAACATTTTTTCAGAAAAGTTTAATGGATTTTATTAAAACAGGGTCAACATAAAAATGGTTGTCCCTCGCAAGTATAAGACGTTACAACTTGTTTGATAAAAATTTCTCGCTTTTTTTCTGCCGCACTGTGCCGCATTCTCTTCGTATGTTTGAACACTCGCATTGAGTAAATTTTAATATGCTAGTAGTGCGCTTCGCATTGCTGTACCGCGATACAGCATCTATCGCCTTATAAAATCGCGTGGCACTCAACGTGTTAACCCTTTCGCCATGGGCTGATTCTCCGCCGCCGTACTTCCGCTATATATATATATATATATATATATATATTCTGTCCTTGTTTCGGTATTTAGTAATGTCGTTGTTTCGTTTTGGACGGCATTCCCAAATAGCAAAACGAGGACAGAAAAATATATATACGACAAACCAAATAACCTCCACGAACATCCAGTGTGCCAGAATGCCTCGCCATGCTTGACAGACACTGTACATGATATATACATAATAGTAGTAGCATATTTTTCTTGGACGGTTTAAAACGGACTTGCTAGGAGAACCATCCTAGTCGAATTTCTCTTCACCGCCAACGTCATTTTCATTTGCGGCCCTCCGATCTAACGTGCAGACTGTAGTAATGCGTACAGATTCGAATAGGATGAGTTACTGGAAATAGTACTTACTGGCGGCGTCGGACACGGTCTTACTCCTGGACCTGAAGACCTGCTGCTGCGGCTGTCCCTCTGTCGACGAGTCCCTGGCGTTGTCGATGTTGTCGTAGTCGATGTTGCCGGCCGAGTGCCTCTGCGGGCCCTTCGGGGGCTTCTTGGTCTTGCCCAGGGTCTGCGAGCCCTGCATTATGACTACCCCGCTAGCCGTCGTTTTAGTCGCCGGCGTTTCCGACTGTTTCGCTTTCGATTCTGTCCAGAGCAATGGCAAACATTTTTTTGTAATTCAGGCGGACCGGTCGTCGTACATTCAACCGTGACCACTTCAAATTTTCAATTGATTAAAGGAGATTAGCTTAGATTAAAAAGCAGAATTATATAGAATGTAATTACATCGTTATAAATTAAGGTGAATAGGGATATTTTAAAACAAAATCTATTGAAAATATCAATATTTAGCAGTAGGTGGCAGAAACAGATTTCAGAAAATATATACGGAACCTTTTTTGATAATATAATTATAGAATTTGGGAAAAATGAATAATATGGGGACTATCCATCTAAATACTCGGTTATCATTCAATTATGGTAAGATATTAATTTTAATTAAAATTTTATTTAAATAGTTAAAAGTACCACTTAAATGTTCGAAATATCCCTGTTCAGATTTGCGCAGATTCGTTCATCGGTTCTCGATCAGGGTGCGGCGAAACTTTATGAAAACACGAATTTATTCTCTTTTAATTTTCAAGAATTACAGAAATTATTCCTTATTCGGGACCTATAGTGCAATTAATAGCGCTGGTTTTAACATATGGGAAACACAATAGAAAGTAATTCGAATTGAATAAAAGACATTATTTAAAATGGTCGGCAAAAATTAATAAATATAATGAGCACCATTTTTAATCAATTTTTTAAGTTTCCAACAAACAGCACATACTACTATACATGCCAAATTATTACTATTGTTTTCTGTTGTTTTACCAATATTTTGACAGTTATAACGCGTGCTATCGGTTAAATTATCGGTTGTACATAGCTGAATACAATGTGTAACTTTAAAACTAACGTTAATAGGATAGGATATAAACGCTCGCCGAATAAAACATGAATTTTTCGACAAAGACAACAAAAATAATAAATAGATTTGAAATATAAACATAAATAGACAAACGACACAAATATATGTGGTGTGGAATAGAATAGAAACAAGGAATATTTATTATATTTAAATTACAAGACAAAATAAATGTAAAAAATATATAAAAATATACGATTTATTGGAACGCCACATTAACATTGTAGAAAATCCATCTGACTAGAATATTCTTATTTACTGTCAGTCTTAAAAATATTTCAGACTGCATCACCTCTGAAATGTACACCGTGCAACGTTTTCATTTTTATTTCTACAATCATTAATCATTTTTGACGTTATAAGGTGCTCTCGAAAAATATTTCCTGTAATATCTCGATGAGTAATTTGATAATGCGAGTAAACATGAGAAAACAGGCAAGCAGACTCGCACGTTCAGCATTGAATTGCCGCAGAATTCTTCTCCGTTTTTGAAAACAGGGTTTTCAAAATTTGTCCAACAAGCTACAATAATTTCCACTATAAATACTGACCGCTAGTTGACTGCGTCTGTCTACCGAGTGTCGCCGTGCTGCTGAACTGTTGGCTGACGCTGGCCACCGGTTTCGTGGCCGGAATGCTCATATTGCGCACGCTTTCCCTGATTATCTGTCGTATCGTTTTCAGGAAAGCGTTCCTGAAGTCGGCCGTACTGCGGAATAAGAATAATATTTATTTCATCGATTACAAACGCCTGTTGAGAAATTGACACCCCGGGGCCTGTTTTGTTCTAAATGTATAGCTTCGAAAATCGTTAATAGGTAATTAATTAAATCCTCAACAACACAAACCGTCATAAGGTGCCATGATGTCGAAATGTACGTTAGTAGTAAATTTTTAAACTAGTGATACTTAGTCAATTCCACGCCGTCTCTGATAAGCCGGGTAAAAAAACGCTTACCTATTGGATAGAACATAAATTTTTTCTGATCGCCTCTGCAGTTGACTCCTGAGATGAATGAGTTCCCAAAGAAAGTGCGAATCCATATCTTTTGCAGAACTGGCCCTAACCTGTACTTCAGTAACGGGTATAAGAACTTGATATCTAATAATCTCAACTTCGTTCGCATTGCCTTTGCTGGTGACACTCTGTATTTAACATAAAAACGTCCGAATGTAACGGAATGAATACAATTTTTTTATATGTAAATTATATTAACTGAATGTTTACATCTATTAATACCATGAGCTTCTTCTTCTGACGTAATCTCTCTTTGCACAAAAACACTACAGCAGATTTGAAAACAAAACACATCGCATGCAGTTCCAATCCTTTCTTTATTTTCCCGAGGAAATCGGAAATATTAAGCCACTCTACTCCGCCATAATACAACAAGTCACCGGGGCTCAGGTCGATAGGCTGAAATCAAAAGAAATTTGTAACCAATTCCAGTTTCCCCGATTCTTCGCATTGAAAAAGAACTGTCGATCTGCACACCTGTTTACATGACTTCTGATGCTGTCTGAAAAGATGATCGAATATCGCGCCATATTCCTCGTGTATTCTTTGCATTTCGTTTATATGTTCGGCAACTTTTTCCATTCCTTTCAATGCCTCTGTTAAAAAGGTAAGGAAAATTAATTGAAAATAATCTCTACCTTTAAAAATGGAAACGTTGTGTACGCCGATTCTTTGGGGGGATAAAATTATGAACTAACCGACAAGGTGAAGGTGTTCATCAGAATGCGGATCTGTGAGATTCCTAAGCTGTTGCAGAAGAAGTGGATATTTCAATATCCTTTGGATCGGTTTAATCAGATACGATTCCAGTGTTGACGAATGCTGTTGTTTCGGGTTTCTGGCCGCCAGAAATTCCTGCAACGCTTGGTTCCCTTCATCTGAAATAGCCGTCTTGTTAGAATTTGAACATAAATATCGCTATGAATAAATGCGTATATGCTCGTCCGACACTTACTGGGATGTAAAACCTTTTGCGCTTTCGAATGGCTCGCGCAGAAAGAACTGTACAGTTTGAAATGATTTACATAGTACAGGAAAGCACTGCCCACTGAGAAGAGCACATTCTGAAAACAAAGCGTATTGAAAACGGGTTAAATATTTCTCATATTTATTCATTTATGAATTAAAAAATGAATCCTCTATTGACCACCTTGAACTGGCTAGAGTGATCGAATTTATGAAAGTCGGGCTCCATTTCCAACGCCTCTTCCAAGTTTTGTAGGAACTGTCTTTGGAATGTCACGATCTCTTGAATGTTGCCGAACAGTGCGCCAATCTCGGCGTGCGATAGGAACGTTTCCTTCTTCAGAGGTTCTAGGTAATTCTCCAACAGATTGTTAAGATGCTGGAAATGATAATTTCTTTTGATAATTCCTTAGGTTCTTCCGGAATCCATTAAAAATATTTAATATAATTACTTATATTAAATGAAGTCAGAATTAATATAATAAAAGAAAGGAGAAACTATTTGTCTTACATACCTTCACGTAGGTCCTTTCTGTATCAATCAATTCGAGTACAACTTTCCTCAGTTTTTCAGCATCGGTGAGCTGCCTACTTGGTGTTAGCACTGCCTGAGAGCTGACCACACTGCCAGTGGGGCTTGATTTTCTCGTCTCACCCGGTGACCTGCAGAAGCCGGTCACCTGCTCCGCTGTCTGCATTTAAAAATTCCCATATCCGTTCGGTTTATAGACGAGCACTTGCTAATAAACCTCAAGTTTCAGTCGGCATTGATTGATTTAAGTTTTTGCCAGCACAATATACAGCAACGAGTGTTGAATGAGATTATTCGATAGCAAATAAAAAAATAGCGTAACAATGAGTGCATTAACGCAAGAAAGAGCAGCGGTACTTACGAGCAAGCGAACTCTCACTGTCTTTATGGCACAGTACGTATGCGATATCATTTCATTCACACAGCCGATTAAGTCACAACACAAATAATCGTACAGTTTTATAAACTTTGTATGGTACATTGAAGTAATGATTCAAGATTGTCGCATCGACGAATAGAAACGAATTCCCTTGAATTCGTGCAAAAGTTCGATAACGCAATCTTATCAGCTTCACAAACATTGAAAATTCGTTTATCGGTTCTTATTTCTGTTCACACGAGCAATAATATTATTCAGCGGTTAGAGCACTGGATAATAATATTACCGAGCTTTATAAAATACATTTTTAATTTCTAGTTCGTTTTGTCATACAGAAGTACATACGAGATAATTAGTGACTAAAATCGGTTCTTGAAAGTAACACTCATGAATGATAGTGATACCTTTAACAAATTTTCTATCTCAAACGAGTTTGTCCTCGAAGTCTGTTTACCGCCAGCCTCACTCGGGGGAGCCGGCGATGTCTCGTTCTCCGGAGAGTATAGTTCTTTGCCTGGAAAATCAGTCGAAATATAATAACATAGAATGGCGTTAATTGAATATGTAGAATTATGTAATAAGTAACAGTAATTGTTAAAAAAATAGTTCAGAATACCTGTTTTGAACTTGCACCGATACACTAGCACCCCACTGAGTGTGGTGCGGAAATGTACTTAACTAAAGTTCGTTGGGTCCACTTGCACCGATAAAGTAGCGCCCCCCCCTAAAGTTCGTTGGGTCCACTCGCACCGATAAACTAGCGCCCCTGAGTGGTGCGGAAATGTACTTAACCTAAAATTCGTTCGTTGCTCACCGATAAACTAGCGCCCCCCTGAGTGTGGTGCGGAAATGTACTTAACTAAAGTTCGTTCGGTCCACTCGCACCGATAAACTAGCGCCCCCTGAGGGTGGTGCGGAAATGTACTTAACTAAAGTTCGTTCGGTCCACTCGCACCGATAAACTAGCGCCCCCCTGAGGGTGGTGCGGAAATGTACTTAACTAAAGTTCGTTCGGTCCACTCGCACCGATAAACTAGCGCCCCCCTGAGGGTGGTGCGGAAATGTACTTAACTAAAGTTCGTTCGGTCCACTCGCACCGATAAACTAGCGCCCCCTGAGGGTGGTGCGGAAATGTACTTAACTAAAGTTCGTTCGGTGCACTCGCACCGATAAACTAGCGCCCCCTGAGGGTGGTGCGGAAATGTACTTAACTAAAGTTCGTTCGGTCCACTCGCACCGATAAACTAGCGCCCCCCTGAGGGTGGTGCGGAAATGTACTTAACTAAAGTTCGTTCGGTCCACTCGCACCGAACAACTAGCGGCCCCCTGAGGGTGGTGCGGAAATGTACTTAACTAAAGTTCGTTGGGTCCACTTGCACCGATTAACTACATTACTAAAAATAAACTGTTTTCAATAAATTTTGGATCAACAGGAAAACTTTTATACTAAACAATACCAGATAGGTTTCCTGTCATATATTAGGAAGTCAGAACCTAATAGTTTTGACCAGTTGTCAAAGTTGTCTCGACAAAGACTTAAGCTTATTAAAAAAATCCCTCCCAACCCAAGGAAGACAGACAACGTCCCGAAAAACGCAATAACAAGACACATATATATACAGACGACAAACAGACAACCACAACAGTACAAGTGACAGTGACAGTGCAGTGGGGATGCCCAGAAAACATCGAAAGTGACACCGCTACTGGAGATGGCGAGGTCTAGCGAAAAACCAAGCCGGTGAGAGGAGACAGAAACACGCGAATCTACGGTATTAAATAAGATAGTTAAACATTAATTAGAACTGGAAGAAGGAGGGCTAGTATGTATGATGTGAAGGAGGATCATTGATAATACAATCCTCATTCCTCAGGTGATAACATTTTGGATTTTTCTTTTGTTGTTGGCGGTGAAAAGCGGGCGATGAGTGTTTTTCTGATTTGGTACTCACTCCAACCCGGGGCGGGTACAATTAGGCCGGATATCATTTCGTCGCTGATGACCGGAGGCTGTTCGGAGGAGGGGGGCGGCGGGCAGACCAGGCTCTCGATTTCCATATCGGTCGATCTCAGCACTCCGAGGTCGGGCGGCTCCGTCCGAGACGACCTCATCATCATGCAAAGGGACAATTCCTCCTGCAGCACCGACTCCAGGTACATCATGTCTAAATCGCTCACGATCGCCCCGTTGATAACCATTATTTCGTCTCCCTTGATTATACCTAATGGAAATATTTAGAGCGGTTTAAAAAAAATACGAACTGTGGAGAAATATGTTCATGATTGATTAATGGAAAGTGCCGGGTAATAATTACAGTTTAAATTTTAAAATAGTTTAAATAAACTATAATTAATGGACAAAAAATTGAGCTGCACAACCTTCTATAAATTGCGGTTATATTAACTACATAAATTCTAATTAAGCAACCTTTAAATCACATTAAATTATCCAATGGTTATAAGTATTAAACCAGAAATCATTTCATTTCAATACTGGAGCGGGTATAAACTTCGTATTGAATCGAGTTCTAAAAATAACTCCGAGGCTAAAAATAAAGGCGACACTCGAGTTTCGACGCATGTCCAGTAGGGCAGGTACTTGACAATCCTTCCAATCGTTCAGTTGGAGTGAACGCTATATTCAATATATTACTTTCTCGTCCGTATTTTACTACGCGGAGCATTGGAAATTGTGTTCTGACTCAATGCTGCTTATTCTCGACAATTATAAGGGCTCAGGTCTTTTATATACCTAAATTGACATACCGGTTGTGTTTTCTCAAATCGATAAAACCGCAGTCAGGAAAAACTCAGGTGTTATAGATGGAGTCGGGCTTAGCAACCAAGTCTCAATTCTATTGATCCTTTAATTACGGGAGTTTTAACTTTGACTGGAAATAACTAATATCTTATGGAATTTAAGATGCGTTCAGGCCTCTTAGAGTTGCATATGTTACATTTAACTGGCGATAATGTTTATCGCCAAGCTCAAAAATATTAATTTGCATGCCACCTACA
Organism: Lethocerus indicus; assembly: GCA_019843655.1. Classification (NCBI taxonomy): domain Eukaryota; kingdom Metazoa; phylum Arthropoda; class Insecta; order Hemiptera; family Belostomatidae; genus Lethocerus; species Lethocerus indicus. The sequence continues at coordinate 8,256,950 of JACDQD010000103.1, read as the reverse complement.
CCTCTTATCTATATCGCACTATTCGAAATTAGATAACCTACATTCAAAATATTATCTGTCAACTTATCTTGATTTTCATTAGGATTTGGATTGATGAAAAACTACTTTCACATTAATATAATATTACTTTTATATGGATTCTGCATAATTTACTTTTTGATTTCGATTTTGCGCTTAATACAGCTCAGTTTTTCTGACGGAATCGATCTAATGAATAGCTGAATTACCATTCTGCATGGCGACACTTTTATCTTCAACACGGCTGACATAGCAGCAAAGTTCATCCTGCCTGTCTGCGTTTTCAATGAGTTCGGCTTCAACTGAGAAGCCCCACATGTGTTCAAGTGTGGTACGCTGGAGTTCAACTTGGTACAGGATCTTGGCACAAACTTCCACAACTTCGTGTGTATGCAACTGGAAAAAAGGTATATAGTTCCTTGTTAAAATAATTTAAATTCTAAATTTACCATTCTAATTAATTGGTTCTATTAAGGCATATTCAGAAAAGAAAACTCAGTACTCAGTGTAAACCCAGTAAAATACCACTGTTTTACTGAGTTGTCATTCGGAATAATTTTCCTGTCAATTTGGCATCTGATAAACCGTTAGTTTTAATGATATTTTGTATTAATGCAAATTGTGGATTCAATTAATATAAACTGTTCAAGTTATCTGCCTATATCATATTGTTGCTGCAATTTTTACATGCACATTACTTAACTGACATACAAAACATAACATGACTAACACATACACACCCTCTATTTGCCATTCATGAAGTTAATAGTCCAGCATACCTCCATTAACACAGAATTATATTTCAATTTACTTACATCTCATTGCTTTAAGAGTTAAACCTGGATCTTAAAGTATCCATTATTACTAATACCAGACCAAAAACATATTTGATTTGATATTCATCAAAAACGATGACGTTTGAAAGACTTAGCTTCCTCAAAACAATTTTTTTGCTTATAAGAAATCATTTAATCCCGATTGACATAGCCTTTTTAACTCACTGTTACATTTCCTTTTAGCAATGTTGTTGCCAGTCATTTAGTCTATCCCTAATTAAATAAAACATTCATAGGTCTTTATTTGTTTTCCTGTCTATTGCAAAATTCTAAAGGTCTCACGAGCCATCATTTCACATTCTTTACTGTTTCAGTCAAAATAAAATATGATTTTTGTATCATATTTGAAAAATAATTATTTACTAAAATATATATAGGGTTGATAAAATGCACGCAGTAAACTAAATTGAAGCAGGCATTATAATTGAGTTGGTTACTAATCATCACATATATAATACACAAATTTTACTTATTCCAAGTAAAAGCTCACAAGAAATTCTCCTTTCCTGTGGTCTTTGTCTACTTTGTCATACACAGATCACTCATACACATCGGTCAATTGTCACTATTGAGTAAATTAATAGTGACCATTTTGGGTTACTAAAATGAAAACTTATATTTTTAACATACATATACTTACCTCCACTGAAACTTTTACATACATATAAGTTCGCATTATTCACAGCATGTGAAATTGTACATGTTAGGACAAATCACTAAGTCTGGCACTCATTTCAGTACAGAGTAATCACACTGTTCCGTTATTGTGCAGAGTGTTACAATTATTTTTATTTCATGGTTTCCAAGCATTTCACTTGCAGTTAGTATTCGTTTACACGAAATTACACTTTTATTGATAGCTTCTTGCTTTTATTAGGTCAAGGAGGTTGTGGATATTGTGTTAAAACTGTCTAATATAAATAATTATTAGACTAGGAATATTTGATTTTCTTTTAAATATGTACAGAGAAGCTGTAATGTATTTGAACATAGAGAAAGTCGGGGTATTCGCTGCGATTTTCTTTAATTAGAATGTTTCTGTTTTTCTCAGAATTACTTACGTATGTATCAATGATGTCTGTCCTGTAGGGTACAAAATAGTTGTGATCCTCCATGTCTCTGCGCTTCTTCACACGGACAAAATGTTCCATCGGGTTCAAGTTTTTACGACTGCAAGCGCTTGCCAGAAATTCTTCCACGGTCATCTGCTCCCGCAGAAAGACATGAACAAACTGCACACAGAAGCGACCATCCTCAGTTCTTGATATCATATCGTATTTTTTTTTCTGTTCAGTTAAATCTGATGTGTGGCCAATATTATTCTCTTCACCACAATTTAATCCTCAACATACTTTTAAACTTTAGTCCGATCTTTTAAATAATGGGAGCGATGCCAGGATATTTTCGGTTGGTAAATAGTTAACAATCGAATGTTTTTAGATAAGGATTAGGAGTATTAACTAAACTGAATTTTTATTAGATGTAATTTAATTTTCTAATTTATTCTCTATGTTCATATTTTGGATGCTACCGCCGGATTTATTTTACGTTTTAAGTTTAATTTAAAACAGGATTACATTTATAGAAAAGGTCCTCATGTTGATTGGAACTTTACATTGTCCTTTTGAAGGAAAGAGTGAAAAAAAGATATAGAAGTGCAAGGGCTCATTAGGGCAGAATTAAAACTTCCAAAACGTATTCATATTTTATTTAGACATTAAACAGGACATCCATTTTCAAGCCTGGTTTTCCATTGTAGTATTATCATCGATAAATGATTTCTATTCAAAGATATGAAACTACTTTAAACATTTTTTTTTGTTCACTAAGAAATTATCATCAATTCGAGACAAGGGACCAAATCTTAGATAAATATAGGTGTGATTCCATTTTACATAGCTTTTGTCGGTGAAGGTAACATATATACGTATATATTTTTTTGTCCTTTAATACTGACTACGTTCATATTACTAATTATATATTATATTCATCGAGTCAAAAAATCGCCACTAAGGTTTAAACATTTTATCAGACTTAACTAAACATGTTTCTGTTCTACACTTTTCGAGTTCGGATTAAAAGCGTTTTTCGGCTTCGGGTTTTTTTTTTGTTTGAGCTAATCGCATCCGGTAGGCGAACAATTGAACAGCGGCTCCAAACCGACAATATGTAGACCAGAAACATCACTTTGGTCTCGTTTAAATATAGAAAGTAGATCAGGAATTGTTACAACAGATTATAGGAGTGTTACTTCACAGACTATAGTTTACAGAGAATCGGTGGTTAACTCATCTAATTCACCAAAACGTTCAACTAAAGCTACATGGTTTTGACATTTTTTTGTGTTCTACTCTCGATAACAGTTAATATTTTTTTTCTTTTTTTTTCTTTTTAGGTAATTTCATCCCAACGAATCTACGTATTTCACTGCGCGGTCACCCGATTTACTTCTCTCGCGCTTTACTTTCTCTCCCTACCGTGTGCGGGGGGGGCCCCCCTTAAAAGTGTAAAACGTCGAAGTCGTAACTCACGTACATTTCGTCTAGACTAGTGGAATGTTCATAGTATGGTCTATAAAATCCGACCTGGTTGTCCGGTACAGAGACTTTGACGGTTCTGTCGGGTTCGTCGCGCGACGTCGACATCTGAAGTGACCTGCGGCTGGAGGCCGAGTTCGACCTGGACAGCATCGGGGCCCTGCGCTTGGTGGCGCCGCGGCCCGCCAGCAGGTTGTTCAGCAGCGAGGGCGACCGGGCGCAGATGAACGCGTGGAATGAGGAGACGGTGAACACGCCGAGCCGGTTCAGCGTCAACTTGGTTGCCCGCGACACGTGAGTCAGCAGGCTCTGCACACAACACACACACTCCCCAGTTAGCGCCAAACTACTACAGGCAATTTATAACTACTTTTTTTAATGAATTTTTATTATTAATTCGATACAATTGGGGCCGCGGTTGGGGTACTTGGACACCGCTGGTGGTACAAAGAAATAAATACGTATAATCGTAGAAATGCCGACCGGCCTGAACTTGTAAAATTATTATGTATACATACAAGAAAGCGCTGTATACATTTAAGAAACCGACAACTTTGTTTTGGACGCCTAAAATTGTCCACTTCATATAAGTTCTATATTGCTTTCAGACGTTACATAGCTTCTATTTATAATTCCTATATGTAATCATATTCCAACTGATATAACAAACGCTGTCATACGAGTTTTGCTAACGTCCATCTTGCAAACACTGCGCTCCTACCTGCGGCGGTGACTTCTGAAATTTCTGAGACTGTCTACCCTCCGGACTTGGGACCCTTATTACCATTCATCAGTCCCTGTGATCAATAATTTTAGTACAACCTCCTGTACGTTAATTCAGTACCAAGAAAATTCACAGACACGGCGGGTCTATATTAAGACCCAGTGGTCTTGATAATTGGGTTGAGATTATTTTCGAGACGACGTGGATTGGGAAACTTGCATTCCCTGTTACTACTTACCTATTTATGATATTTGTTCCTACATACGTTTGTTTACAGAGACAACGTATGTTTGTTTAGCGAGAACATGTATCACGAGCCCGTCGTCGGCGGAAAGTGCTTCGCTTAAGCCATCGCTCCAGAAAACGATTTGATTCAAATTTAATGTTTCTTTGATATGGCGAAAACGACTATGGATCTTTCAATGGAATGAGACAGGATCATAATTCTCCTGGTTGACTAAATACGTTGAGTTGAAACTAAATGTTTAGTGCCCTCCTAAGCTTATTTCGTTCCGATACGTGTGCATAGGACGCCTAATAAAAGTGTGAATACAATAGCAATCCAGGTCGCTCTGTAGTGATCAATTTGATTTCCGTCCAAGGATTGTTAGATGAAAGGCTCCAGGTCTGAGGTTCTGAAATTATAAACTATCAAAATAAGTTAATGAATATGTTGTAAACTTTGGTTTTATTAAAACAACTAAAAATTCAAATAGTTTAAATTATTGTATAGATTATCGGAATATTATCTTCGGCGTCCGGTCGTTTACGAATTCTGCAACATTGCCAGGTGGGAGTGGGGTCTCAGGACTTAGCTTCATCAAGTTCCAGGAGAGTGGGTCGGGACTTCTCCCGCCCTACATGAATATTTCATAATTTTATGATTTACCTTTATATGAGTTTTCAGAACTTCAATTTCGCTTGGCAGAGGTATAAAAGTTCAAGTCGCAAGTCGGGTGGACTTTTCTCAACCCTCCCTAGTAACTTTTTAAATGTTATACGATAGAAAAATTGCGAGATTCTGCATTGAGTCAGCAGTTTATTATTATCGAAGAAGAACAATTTCTCAGATCGGAGAGTTCGTAATTTCGAAATTCGCTGCAGTTCCGTTTCGGCCCGAATGCATAGGGCGGTTGAATACATTGTAAGTTAGAATATTGTTGTTGTTGTTGTGGATACCTTCGGGTTGGGAAGTTCTCCATTCTGCAGACTGGCCATGTAACAGCGCAAGCGGAACTGTTCGCAGTGAAGCCGCTCCAGGTTTTCCTCCCATTGAATTATCTGGTTGGAGATCTGCTGCTTCGTCTCAGGGTCAGAGACCACGCTCTGCTGCAAGTCGGCCATGTGTTTAAGCTTCTGGTCCTGCAACAGTAGCCCCATTTGAATCTATATTAATCGAACCGGTTGCCAGTCTGCCTCCCTGTCTACAGTAGGAATCGTTAAATATATTACTCTAGACGGTATTAAATTTGAATGCTTTTCGCTTCTGTAGGGCGCACAGATTGTCCTCTGAGGATAGATTGTTTCTGTATTAAGAGTAAATCCATCGCAAGTTTATTATATAATATAATTCTAAGCGATACTAACTTGGAATAAAATAAATTACTGACAGAATACCACTAATATAAATACACAATATGAATCACAATTTTCACGCTCAATAGTGTGTTGCTAATATACAATACGGAATTGTTTTAAATGATTTAAAATTATTAGTAAACAAAACCAGATAATAGAGAATATATTGACGAATTCCGCCGGAATGTTCAAAAATCTTATATTTCGTTACTAGATAATTTTACTATTATTGTCATATACTATTCCAGTATTTTGAATTATGTTATCTGTTTATTTGTAATAATAGATTTGATGACTGGATTTGCAATTTCGAACTATGTATAATAGTATACCCTTTCTTATAATGTACTGGCGTTATGAACTACATAAATTTAACACATCCTGCGAACATAAATAAATTCGTCTGTCGCCAAATCCAACCAACGTTTTATGACTTTAGGCTTGCGAAGTAAGACGCCCCTTCTTGTTAGACTACGAATAATACTGAATGTTTGACTATATCGATACTTACAGATTCGATAGCCTTCTCCAGTCTGAATATTTCCTCTTGCAACAAATGGAGTGTTCCTGTCTTTCCCCTGTGGCGGGCGAAAGCGGCAGCGCAAGCCGAGTGTATACTGTTGACCCAGTTCTCGAGCTCCACTTGACACGGGGCCTGCGTTTTAACGCACAAACAAGAGAAATAGAGGCTATCGTTACGAACAAAAAAAAGGGGACATTTGAATAGAGTTCGGCACAGCGCTGTGCCGGGAATATCGGACGGGAAGGGAGGACGGACGCCTCAATTCAATTTCTTAGACTTTATAACGATCGACGGTCGCCGGAGCTCGAAATAACAGGCGTGTAAATGCCGTTTCTTTGAAGAACATTTGTAATTCAAATTTCACTCGTTTCGGTGCGCCACGATTTTCATGACCATCTATTATCAGTGTCGGTTTTTTTGAATTATCATTAATATTGAATAGGCACCAATATTCATCCATATGGAAATATGTTACGTTATACTAATCGTCATAAATATTAATTATATACTTAAAAAGAGTATTAGTTTAAAAGAGTGCAGGTCATCGGCTCAAGTGTGCTCATTAGATTTCAGTTAGACAGTTTGTTCAAAGTTATGAGGCTGCTCTCTATGCTAACACGAGATCGCCATATATAATGAAAAAGTATTGTACTGTAAACGATAGTGTTTAATCTCCGGTGGCAGAATCGAAATTTCAAATCTGAATTTTCATTCGCGCATTTTACGTGACCCCGTTCAAGAATATTTTCGCCCGTTCCGTCGAGTTGGGAACTAATTGCCAAGACAAAGTGCGCAGGTAAGCCGCCGTGCGCAAAAAAACAGGGATTTAACGCGCGGATTTAGGACATGGGTTCCAATACGGGCTGAGCGTGCAGCTGACACCGGGGGCTATTCGTCAAGATAAGTGGCGCCGGCGTAAGCCTGCGCCTGCCCAAAGGACGGGACAAATATTGCGTTCTTCCGCCAGAGCTGAAGAAATCCTCGAGGGTCTTCGGGATTTCCGGAACAATACCGGACGAAGACTTGGGCTCATTTCGCGGGCGGAAGGACTTATACCCCCCCTCCGGGATATCAGGCCCCGCGGAGGCCCCATGAATAATGCCAGCGGGCAAAGCACGGGGATTAACTGGGTTTCCTACACCCGACCGTTTTTTCTACCCCCGCCTAATAACACACGTAATCCTTCAAATGGACAAAGGATCAACTAGGCAAGGCTATTCCAAACTTTTTCTAGCTCACTCTTACATTTATAAATAAGTCTTCATTTAGACCTGAAAAGTACTCAAATAGGAGGAAAATAATTAACTCTCAAAAAATACAGACTCGCTATTTACTTTACTATTTTATTAAATTAAAATCTTGTGTTTTTCCCCTAAGATTAAACGAACTACTAAATTTAACTGCCTAGACTTGACCTACAACTTACTGATGTATCAACATGAACTTGAATGTATCAGCATGAATATTTAACACAAATTGCATTCGTTTTTAGAAGATTATGAGGAAGTCGGATAAAGGGGCTCAGCGGCCCTTGTTTCAGGATCCTGAATCGGAAAGGATCATTTTTCCGAAGTGGGTTTCACTGTTTGGCTTTTCATTGTTACTGAAATAGGAGTGTAAAGAATTCGTAATTATTACATAAATTTATTCCCAGACAAAACGGCAGAAACGGGAGGGAGAACTGAATTATGAATGCTTTTGTGTATGTCCTTAAATTTAAAAACCAATCCGTATATCCCAACGCTGCTATCCCAATTTCTTAGCTTTCATGGTGCTCTTTATTTATTAGTGGGAGCTACACGAGGGGGGACCATTCATCAGCCGAAAAATACTGAGAAAAATCCCATCCTACGGCATATTTCTAGACCTGACCTGTAGTCCCTGCGGCTAAGCAGAAAAATCATAAATAGTTTCTGAGTTTATTAATTTTGATACGGTCATCCTACTACCGGACGTAGACGGTAGGCTTGAGGGACGAAAACATTAATAAAAAATATTCTCTGGCGGGGAAAACTACTTTATAATTCACGTGGAAGACCCCTGATTAGCCGTTCCTGAGATCTAGTAGACTTAAGATTACCTAACAAATTGGAGTTAAATCAAAAAGATGACAGACATTCGTCACATCTCGTCTGAAATTTGTATTGTTGCGAGAATTTCAATTCATAATTTTTGACCGACTCAGAAATGAATTACGAATCGGGGTTAAGTGAGTTTAAAACGCCCACTCCGCTGAGGGGGATTTAAAAGGGAAATGGCCGGAAACTTGTGTGGGCCGCTAAGAAGCAGCATAATTGCAATAAATCTCCATTGCGATCCTACTAACCACAGGAACAAGAGTAGAATAATGATATTCAATGATACTCTCTAAATTTTATTACTTGTTAGTTTGATACTACACAGGAACGACTAAACATTAAAATTTCTAATTCAAGAACTCTTTAGTTACCATTCGTTTTATTTAACTGTTTTAATAGGAATCTGCATATGAAATTTATTTATTTTTTAGGTAAAATCTTAAAAAGAAATTTCCCAAATACCACCCGAGTGTAGAAGAAATATGTTCAGTATCGCCGAGAATAATCGAAAAGGTAGTACACTGGTATATGTGTGAAGACAAGCTGTAGTAATATGAATAGTTCGCGATTCCAAGAGAAACCGATAACGGTGACTCGGAACCTTATTCTATTGTGTTAAATACAAGACAGTCAACTGCACCGCCTTGGTCAGATACAAAACTATAGTGAGAGAAAGAGAGGGGGCGGTTCATTATAAGTAAAATTCCGCTTCTTTTATGTTTATAAATCTTAGAATGGAGTGTCGGGATAATGACCATTATTTCTTCCTTTTTCTCTGCGACAGGAAAAACTGGGCGCCTCAGCCCATTCTGTCGCCGCCCAGAGGGGAAGAAAAACAAACAAAGAAACGACGAAAAGAATCCCAGAAGCGGCCGCTAATTCGGCGTTATTAAGTTCGGGAAAAGAAATGTTTCTTTGCCACGAAGCGCCGCCCTCCAGGAAACTATATCCGGTATTGTACACTGCTGCTAATCTCTTTACGGAAGAAGCTTTCATAAGTTGAGAAGAATAGTTCTCAAGATTACGTGAGAAGTTGTCCTATCTTCCCAGATCCATCGTGAATTTCTGAGTGCAGTGAAATCGCGCAATGGAATTCTCAGTGCTGTACACTAAGGCAAGGTAGTTTCTTGAAATTAGAGAAGAACTTTCGAGTGAGTATGGGTTTCCGCGAAACACGGAGATTTCAAACGAAAGTCCTTGATCTTCCCCGATATTTTTCAAATCACACCCTTGGTAACGTACCGACAGTTGAAATTATAAAAAATCCCGGTTCCTAAAGTTTCATTCTCGCCCCAATCCTAATTCTCATTTGTTACTCATCCATTATTATCCCAGGAGGTCTCCTCGGTCCGTAGCCCGGCGGAAGAAGTCCGATACCGGGCGGCTTCTTTATCGGAATATTTAAAATAACTTCCCGCGATTGTACGTATAACTGTGAAAGTTGAAATATTTCAAGAGGATATATACAGTGCCTAAATTCTGTTTAGTGTTTGTGCTACCTGGAAGAGATATGCGTCTCCGAACGCCGTGCTGAGGCAGAAGATGTAGTCGCGCTTGGGATGCTCAGGAATGGGCTGCATGATGGCTCCGTCTACAATGATGAGGTGTTTCGGAGCCGCCTCGACTGAGCGGCCCTCCCTCGAGTCGCAGGGGTAGAAGAGCAGCGTCGTACCCTTCAGGCAGACCCAGTAGCCCTTCCAGCCCCGTTTGCGAGCCAACTCGATCTGATGCTTCTTCCTCAACAGCCATTTCTTGACGCTCAGAAACCTTCAAACATCAATATACCGACTAGTTAGCAAAGTAGTGACGATGCATTTCGAGGAAGAGTACAATTCGGAAACCAGAAGGGACTATTTTCCCTGAACAGCAATGGTTAGTAATGAGTACGAATATTAAAAATATTACAATATATTTTGCTATATTTGAAAGTATAACAAAAATATATGTACTGGATTTCATCTTGCCCTGTGACAGGGGTCGGCCGATAAATATATCTCCGGATTGGAGATTAACTCTTTGAGTCGGGGAGTATGCAAATTGAATATAATAATAGTATAATTTTGCGTAGATTTCGTGCGTTTCTGTCTCCTCTAGCCGGTATTCCATCCCCTCGCAGACCAAAAAAACAGGTATTCTAAACTAGTATAATTTTGCATTACAGTGTCGATCAATTTCTATATGCTCTGCGATTATAGAAATCTAAAGGAGAGGATTCATCTTCGTTTCAATACACGGTTCAATGCATATTGACGATTTAAAACTTAAACTTCTTTTTATCAAAACTAAGAATGAGCCTAATATACAGATTCTTACAAGTCCCTTAGTTGACAATTGATGAGAAACTGAAATCAATTATCTTCGACTGAGATTCAAAACGATTTTTAATTTCATATCCATTAGGGGAATAGGCATCTGGAATTGGCTGCGACTGGAAGGCAAACAACCTCGCCGAGACCAAATCATAGGAATTTCATTTGGGTCCGAGTAAAATGAAATTTAATACCTGGCTCAGTTTGTGAAAGTTTTCAAATTAGAGTTACCTCAGCTGTCGCCTAAGTCTCAGAATTTAGAGCCTCCCTCTATTTCGTAATTATTTCACTGTACAGTAGCAATCGTCTTCAAATATTCAAAGGGGTGAACCAAATAGTATAATAAAAGAACGTAACAAATCACTACACCTAATTTCAATTTTTTTACTGGATAACTGACAAATTTATGAAATATTCGATATTTTAATTAATTAATTTTAATTAATGCGTTTTATCAAATTTTACTTTCATTGTAGTGATATTTAGATTTGGATGGACAACAATGATAAGAAACATAATGTAACAATTATGATAACTCTGAGATCAAAATGATCACTAAACAAATAATGTTAAGACTGAACGGGGAAACATAATGAACTAAAAAGCAAATGAAATTCCAGGCATCGTAGAGAATTTCCCTAGACTTCGTAGAGAACCGAGTCTCTACATTACCTTCCACTGGATAAAAAATATTATTAAGACTGAGCTGTAAAAAAAAAGTTAAAATAAAGTCGGTGTACAAACTTATTTGGTAGGAGGGAATTGAGCGGAAATTGGCCATTGGGCGAGCATTTGACGGCGGCAACATCTGCCGCCGCCCCACTCAAATAAACTCGCTTCGATCGCTTCATTCGGGGCTACTTTTCCGATTTAAACGGACGGTTTTTCTTTTTTTTTTAAAGACACATGGGCAACCTTCTCAAAATTAGCCTCCAGCCTGGAATAATGGGCCAGTTTAAAGGATAAACGATTCACTCCTGGGGGAAAATAACGTCGGCGTACGACTGTATATAAAAGGTGTTTACGGATTCAATAAGTTAGTCGGAATAGACTGAACAAAAACCGTTAAAGCGGTCTATCCGCACTGGTAATACGTTTGATACGGGTTTGAGTGATGGGACTAATAATGAAACCGTTGCGAAATGGTAGAATTCTTGAATTCCGACTGGTCGTAATGTGATTTTGGGAACAAATGCTCAATAGACTAATATTTTATATTATATTTTCATAAGTTGAGGTATGAAGATGAAATAGAGAAATATTCTAGCTCAAGAATTGACCGATTTTTTCTCCGTTTTGGGTTGTAGAGCACTCGAATTTCCTAGAGATTGTCTGAAGCTATGAAGTCATACAGTAATAATTCGCTCTGAAAGCGAAATTGAAAATATGATAAGAAATAACAGATGTAGCCTTTTTATAAGAATTTTATAAGAAATGTGGACCGTGGATAACCCATTGCGCGATTGAAGGATTTATTACGATTGTGAAATTCAGCGTCTTATGAAATATTAGAAACCTTTATGCAATCCTTTGGAGAGAGTTTAAAAAAGAAGGAATGTCGATCACTAGTCACTGCCCATGGGAGAGGGAGAGAGGGAGAAGCTACTGAATTTTACAGAGGCCGGCCGGAAAACTCAACCAAGATTGATTACCCGCCGGATTGAATTATCAATCTCAGCAGTAGAAGACGACGGTCCGGGGCCCGTTTTCCAATTGAAGAGAACATTTTTATAAATAGGTCCCTTTTTCTTTCTTTTTTGGCTATAAAGCGACCGGAAATTTTGTAGAATTCCGCGCGCGTTCTATTTTAACGACACAAGTTTCTTAATTAAAGTCGACCGGCGCAGTTTAATTTCAGCTGAACCGCGAGCGAAGTTCGGCAACAAAAAGAGATTTTATTTATACACAAAAGAACAGAAATTGCATTCGCAGTTTTTATTCAGCGCAGAATCCGATGACTAGATTTCATTTCGGTGTTCATTCTTCACTCTCCTGCCTATACCCAGTGATTTGGTCTTATGATAGCGTTTTTCACTTTTTAAATTCCAGTTTCAAAAGCATGAAACATTCGCAATTTCAAAGAGCCAAACGCTCCTACAATGCTTATCCAAACAAAGGTTTAAAACCTAAAGAAAAATATTTTATAACAAAACTGTTATTGATTAGGCTATGACTGCCTGATGAAGTTGCATGACTAAGATAGGTTGCGAGCTTAAATGGAACAAATGGGACTGACTGATTAGGTAGGGCCTCCTAGACAATTAAATAGTATTTTATTAGGTACGAGGTACAACGTACTCTGATTCTGTCATCGTCGCCATGCCGTAACTTTGACCTATTCTTCTAAAAAGAAGCGACCGAATATTTAAAGCCGGATTAGAATTTAAAGGTAAACTCAATTTAATAGGACTCTGCTTTTCCGAGTGCAGGTTCTTACAGAGTTATGCCTACCTTCGAGTTCTTTTACGGGGACGTTCGGGTTTTCCTTTTTCCTCTCCTCTTTTTTTTTTAACGACGGTACAAAGTTTCGCGGCCGGACAGGAGAAAAACAACAGCCCTAATAAAGTTGGAAGAGTCGCCGTCGGAAAGCATAAAAGAGCTGGCTGAAAGGACAACTTGCAAAGTAAACCCCGAGAATGAGGTTAAAATGATGGCGGTTTATTTTTAAGCGGGGAGCATAACCTTTTAGGACTTGAGGATTTCAAGTTCTCAGCCGTTTTCGCAGATTGTTCCCCCTTGAAAATAAATGCTGCCATGTCTAGATTGAGCCAGTGAAGCGTATAATTTCGCAATGTAATAACCGAATTATAACTGAGTATTTACAACACGGATTAAAATTGTTATATTGGTACAAATAACTGTATTTAAAATTTTTCTACGCTAGAATCTATTGAATATTCAATAGGGTGTAATACGTGGGGGCCGTTGTGAAGGCTGGGATTGCGAATTTTTGGTATGACAGCGCTAATACCATACCTTCAACATATGAGCTCATTATAATATAATATCATCAATTAGAATCGTAAATTATTATTGCTACTTATAATTATATACTTTTTCAACAAAATATAAATTATACACGATAAGTTATAAAATGTTTATGCATTACAATAAACCGGGTTGTTTGTTCCTCCGATCGTAGGAATTAAAACGAATTTTAGTACTGTATTTCATTTTATCTTGGCGACAGATAAATAAAAATGTATGTAGTACGGTTTATTTTATATATACAAGTTAGCGACAGTGCCACCAAAGGAAAAAAGGACCCCCTCGAGTAGAGCACAGGATACGTACGCGGGAATTCACCCTCTCTGTCAATAGGGGCAGAGAAATCGCTATCAAAGGAGTATTAAGGGGCCCCCCGGAACACCTGCGTTCAGTCATCCCCCTATATTATATTATATAAAAGGACAAGGAAATTAATGAGCAGGCGGTCTTGGACGACACTCCGATTACGTTAGTCGACGGTCTTGCTCCGAAGCCAATTTCAGTCTTATTATTCAGCGATTGAACGCTGTTCCTTTCATAACTTATATATCGTATAACAGCCTAATTTTGAAACTTATCCGGATCAAATTGAATCAATCATATGTATTCTCATGCTAACACTCGTGTCTAAAATACTGAAAATGTAAATAACAATATAATAATTACGTCGGTAGATAAAATCAGACGTATAAAAGCGCAAGTAATATTCTGTGATTAAAACCTTCTTCAAAACCATTCCTAACCTATTTATGTAGAAATTACTATCTTCTGTCTCCAACTTAGATCTTCGGTCTCATCCTAGACAACACTCGGATTCTATAATAATTGTATAATGTTACTCTTCCATACCCTGCCGATTTTATACCGCACCTATATATTGCAGATCGGCTCCGGGTACAGTCGAGGTTTCTTTTTGCTCCCGTACACCGCACGGCTGAGAATTTATCGATTAGTTTTTTAGAGGGGCCTTCAAGTTGTGCGAGGGCGGGAGCGTGGGCTGCACTCGGGAACTGAATTAGTATGCGGGCTAAGTTAATGCTGCAAATAAGTTAATTTACCTTGCGGGGGGAGGCGAGAGAGAGAGAGAGAGAGAGAGAGAGAGAGAGAGAGACAGAGGGATGGTGGGAGGGGGGAGGGAGAGAGTGGGCAAACTTAGCCGATCCCGCGAGGCGTCCCGCTGAATAAATTAGGCGAAAGCGAGAGAGAGAGAGAGGGAGGAGGAAGTAAAAAACACCCGAAGCCTATATATTTCAACCAGACTTATATACAACCTTGAAACCCGACAATAGAGTTTCACTTGGTAGTCCATACGAAATCATAAACTCTAAACTACGTTCAATTTGATTTACGGCCCCTAATCCTTTACCCTTCTGGCACAAACGTTTACCTCTTTCTTTTCCATTTCTGAAACTAGACAGTCTGTTCAAATTATCGTTATTTCCCTTTCCTTTTCTCGGGGGCGGAACACCGCCTCGCATTTTACATTTATGAATATTGGCCCTTTTTAGAAAGGGAAGAAACGAAGCGCGACTGAAATGCACCCCATTTTCTAGTTTTCGAACGGGGAGATAGTCTAGAGGAGAATTACTTAATTCGAAATGTACATTTTAGTGTCGAATGTAAATTTAAATATTCCGGCCCCGGAAATTTCCAGCGCTTTACATTATTTCCGTCTACATTCAATTCAATATTGAATTTCGATTTTCGTATACATTGAAATAAAGTAAATAATACTCAAATCGCAGTAAAACTGTATAAGTAAAATATTAAATATCAATTAAAGAAACCTTAAATTGTCCATGCTATTAAGAACATAGTTCATATTCACTGATTTTCTAGAAAGCTACTGAGTTATAATCAATATTATTAGCGGTCTGAGATTTAGGAAATCCTCTAGTCCAAACTGACGCTCGCAAATTTCAAATTATATCATTAATCAAATTTAACATTCATCTCACTGTTGTCACAAAATTTTACTGTGATCATTTTTAGATATCAGTTTATCCAGATAGTGTTAGTTTACTTGAAATTGGTTTCCCAAATCAACATTCCCCTAGGGAAGGATCGTGATTCAAAACGGCCCAGAAGTTTATTCGAAGCGTTCGAATCCACATATCAATTTTTTACTACCAATTATATTTGATAGTCGAGGATCGGAAAATCGGCAAAGGAAGTGGGGAGGGTAGGAAATGGGAGCCTCTAGTTTTATAGGGGCCCGGGTATTCATTTATACGAGCGAAGGGTCGGTGTCTCATGTAGTTGGGGGGGTCGGTGTTCTTTCCCTTTAAGGGAGACGAGCCCTAAGCCTACAGCCGGTTTTATGAGCTCGGATACCTCTCCCGGGCCCTCTTGTAATGAGATCATCGCCCAGCTTTTATTGAGTGGCAGTGTTCGGTCCCGAGTTAAAATCGTATTTTTATAAACGCTACCACTTCCCTCAGTATACATAATGCTTATAATTAATGAATTTATTATAAACAATAACATTTTTCACGCAAAAAATTGGATAGGAATGCGACTTTACAACGTATAATCATGATTCGATTTCAGTTTATATTATAAACTCTCTACCAGTGTCTACACTGATTATATACGGTAGATATTTTTAGAATTTATACGAGCGATGAAATTCGGAGCGAAGCTTTAAATTTTTTATGTTCATTACTTCTTGAAACGAAGAATACTGGGGTCGCGTTCATACTATATTCTATATACTGTATTGCACTTGTATCCTCTGTATTTTCCTCTATAATAATAGGAGATATGCAGTATAATGCGTATTGAGTTTTAATGTAATACGGCGCCTGGGTTATACTAGCCCGCACTACTGGCCCGTTTGGCGTGGCGTGCAACAGCGCCGTTCCATCAGTCCATTTTAGCCACAGTATTTGTTATTTTCCTTAATTTTTTCGACTGTAACGTTTGATCTTTTTAAATATTTGATGGTTTATTTTGATGGCTACAGTACAAGTGACAGTGACAGTGCAGTGAGTATGCGCGAAAAACTTCGAAAGAGCCAAAACTGACTAACACCGCTACTGAAGATGGCGGGCGGCCGAAACCGGTCAAGCAAAAGACGAAACCATTGAGAGGAGACAGAAACACACGAAATCTACGGTTTTCCAACCCCCCACAGACCACTAAACAGGTATTCCCCCTCCGGTGATCGTCAGTAGCTTTCCATTGGTTGTAATTTCAATGGTTGTAATAGCTTCAATTACAAGAATTCATGATTGGTTAAACAAGAGATTAGTTTGAGTCGGCATTTCCTTGAGTCGGCACCTGGGGTACGATTCTCAATTCGTAAACGCCTACAGCATGTCGTTTCTAATATTCGTGGCTTTTTTTCTCTGGGAAAGGACATTGTACATCGGACTTAAATTTCGGATTGAATAGGGATGGTCGTGTCGCCGGGGAAAAAGGCTACCACCTGGCTTTCCTGTTTTTGATGTGTTCATTATACGGGCCCCGTACAGAGAGTCCACACATATTGAAAATTGGAAAAACAGGCTCGCATTTTTACATTTTTTTTCATGCGCGTCGCGGCGCGCAATCTAAGAGCGGCCCCGGCGATTGGAAGAACCGCAGAAATGGGGTTCGGAGACAATTTTGACGAATAAAAGGGATTGGGGGTCGGTGGAACTAAAATATTGTCCTCCCTTAATCAAGAGTATCGGCAGCGCTCGCTGAACGAGCCAGGTGGTTCTTTAGAGAGACAACGCCTTTATTGAAATCGGAAATAAAAGCCGGGCGCCTTTTTGAAATTCGAATCCGTCTGCCAAACCTAGCGGTGGTATCACCGAACTTGAGAACAGCCTTTCCTGGAATACATACATTTTCCCCTTTACACTCATATAAACCGAAATTAAATTATTTCCCATTATTTTTAGGGCCGGAATACTTAGGTTGTTGCGGCTAAGTTCAAATAGGTAATTGAATGTTAATAAATTCACGATTAACTCTCGGTCAAATATACTCCTTAGAAGTCATTCGAGTGCACGACGTGCTATCTTTTCCAATATAATGGTCACTGAATTTTCTGTACAGTCCGGTGCCGTAATCGTCCATAAAGCCTGTATATTTAAGCCGAAAGAGATTTCAATCGAAGGTTAAATACGCGGTAGATGGGTGCGGGAGTGAGAACATTTCCGACGCAATGGCAGTGGGATTTATTTTGGAACGGTCTCAAGAAAACGCGGGTCGCCGGAATGGATCCCATTAAATAAATACGAGCCGGTGGGAGGGGGTCGGGGGCCGGGAAATGGGTCAGGCGAAAAAACGTCGCGTGGAGTAGAATTGTTGGTGGCCCCCTACAATAATGATACAAGTGTCGGCGCTATCGCTTATCGATCCTGCGGGCGAAATCCTCGTGTTCTTCCCCTCCAGCCCGCCCCCGCCGCCGTAACGCCCTCAAATCGGCCTTACGGGCAAAGAGAAAATAAGGAGAGGAAAAGAGGGCTTTCGTCTTTTCATCCCTCCTCCCCCGCCTAGAGTTACGCCGCATTATGGCGGTGTCCCATCTCCTCAGATAATTCGCCCACCCGCCCCCCGCTCCCTCATTATAGCCAATAGCTTTTTAGCCCCTCTCCGATGCCTGTAGATTTGCTCCGTAATCCTCGGATTCGAAATATTCCATTTTCTACTGTCCATTCCTTGTTATCCCTTCTTGGTAATGGCACCGTATACCCGATTGATTGGAATAATAGATATTTTCTTTTATTTACTGGCTCCATATTTATGGGTCCATTGAACAGAATGTACTCAGAAAATGGACTCGGTCTAATAGCCAACACCGTATTCGGGAGAGTGATTACGTAAGATGTTGTGTAACACCGGGTAAGGGATGTAGAATATGCGATACGACCTAACCAGACTTAATAGAAACAGAATTAGGTAAATTCGCAGACGTCATTCAACTTCATGACGCGAGACAGTATAATAAGTACGGACGAATAAAGAACGGCGTCGATACTAAGCCTGCAACACAGACTCAGTTAACGCTATACAGAAAAATAGGGCTCCGATAGATACTAAGCCCGCAACACTGTCAAGATTTCGTGTTTAGTATTAGCGCCTTTATTTTAAGATATTTGGGGCATATCGTCATTCATGCCTCCCTACTCGAGTCTTACCCGGCTTTTATGCCGGCTTTCGACCCTCGTACCCAGTTAGGTAAATTAATTGAGGTTCAGAAACAGGATGGAGCGTTTCTAAAACATCACTAGACTGTTTCTGTAACAGTTTTTTTTCAACTGTGTGATATTTTCTCTTCCCTCGCTTCGTTGAATGGCTGAAAAGTTTAGACTTTACGAATACAAGTTCACGAATGGAGGTTACGATAGCGTGGATTTTTAAGGGGCTCTCGATGCATTTTTTCCAGAACTGCCAAATTTTATCGGAAGAGATGAGGACTCTAATATTCTATATTCGGATATTGGGCATTAAATATTCATCCGGCGTAACGTCGTTGGAGGAAAAGCCGTTTAGATTATGTTAACGAAGCTACACCGGCTTTCCATATTGTCCGTCCTCGGAGGAGCCGCCCCTCGGCAACCGGGTCGAAATATCAGTTCGCCCTCTAAACCGGGGAACAATATGTCTCAGCTAATTTTTGGTTTGCTCGAGAAGCGGTACAACACAAAAGCAGCAATAAGAGGGTCCACGGGGCCCAATACAGCGTGCTACGACCGCTCTTCCGGTAATAAAGCGGATTAAGTTTTCAATGCACCCGATTGTATTCCCGGGGAAGTTACCGGTACCTCATCGACCACCGGTCCCATTATAATGGTTTCCGTTCCCGGAGGAAATTCCCCCAAACGAAGAAGCACTTAAGGCGAAGAGAGAATTAGTGCGATCACGCATAAGAAAACCGGAGAAATAGAGACAAAACGTTCTTCCAATTGCACAGCAACCGAATTATCTACGTACTCAGTTGATAGCATCATATATTTCATTTTCCCCAGATGGAACACCGTACAATCGTATGATTAGGAGTAGCGGTTTTATTTTGTAAACTGAGTTTTGATATTATAAACTGGTGATATTCACACAACATTAGATAACGGTACTCTTAATTTCAGCCATTAAAAATAAGCAAAATATGAATCCGAAAAATAAATTACGGTATAGAGCTATGGGGTTCCACCAAGACATCCAACATCGCTCGCATCCAGAGATTTCAGTCAAAAGTCCTTCGCACCATCCTTAATGCTCCCTGGTATGTTTCTAACCACACAATCCACCATGACCTCAACATACCGACAGTCGCAAAATCTCGGTTCCTGAAGTTCCACTCCCGCCTTTCTCCTCATCCTAATCCACTCGTTCAGTCCCTTTCCTCTCTTACCCATCCGTTATCCCACCCCCCGCGTCAGCTTAAACGCCGCTGGCCTAGAGATCTTCTTAGCCCTTAGACCATAATTGTTCTGGTGTCAAAAGTGCCATCTTTGGGCGGTTCCTTTTATCACGAAATACGTGTGAAAAAAAATACGTGCAGCATTTGTACTTATAACATTCAATGTTGATTGTACAAAATATAAAAAAAGGTTAAAAAAAAAAGGAAAAGAAATTTGACAAAACGTAAATTTATCCCCCCGGGGACCTAAGACGGCGAGGATGAATTTTCCTAAATAGTTTATATCCGCCAGTTTATGGCGCGGTCATAATATCCTTCTCGATGCAAATGAATCGAGCCTTCCGAAAAGCGGACGACGTGACGTGCTTTGGCTTTGTAACGAGTAGACGTTTACAGGGGGGGGTGGGTAGCCGGCGACGATAGCTGTTCGCTTTTTTCCCCTTTTATTTTCAACAAACACCCCCGCTACCCTTCAACACTTATGAATATTCAATTTCCGTGTGGTCGGGAAGAGCCCCCAAGGCGCCTAATTTGAATAAATCTCTTCAAATCTTGTTTTTTTTTACATTTTTTTCACACCGCCCTTCGCCAACCGCGCCATTTCCGGCAGCCCAAACAATGATTTGCACTGCACGGCGGGCTTTTAAAACCTCCCGACACGACGCGGAACCTTCTTGTGGCGAGTTAATAGGTATATATAAATATATATTGAAAATAACTTTGATTATATCTCAAACATATTTACTTAGATTTAATCATAACCATGAAAGGTAAATGATAGATTCTGGTGTCGTTCTTTTCCGCTAGTGTTGCATTTAGAATAATGGCCGCACAAAGAACCGACCATAATAGTTGCGTGTTTTATACACAAAACTCTAAAATATTAATCATAAATTTAATTCAACAAAATAACTACTCTGATCACATTTCGAAGAAATCGTCGATTGGCAACGTTGCTTTGTAAATACAACAATCCTCATTTATTTATCCAATACTGATATCATCTTGAGTTTGTTTAAATAATACCGTTGAGCACGAAATGAAAACGGCGTAAAACAATATTACACTGAATCGTCCAAAGAATTGGTATTTTCGTAGATAAATTACGGGGGAATTTCAATGAATTGGCAGCCGGTAATAAAGTTGGTTCGGAGTTACAAGATAAAATGACACGCGTAGCGGGCCCGTAAATATACTTCGGTCAGAACAGACATGACATTACTTAGTCCTCTCAAAAGGACAAAAACAACATGGAGGGAGAGAGTAGGGGAGGTATTGGGAGAAAGTTGGTTGAGCACGCTAAATTAAGTAGTTGGTAATCAGATAGTGAGAGGAAAAGTGCCTCCTCTTTAGCTTTTCCGAGGGGTTTGGGACCAGTTTCTCTTCCCTTCTGTTATTCGGTCCCAGTTGAGAGATTAGACATCTTCTTCCCACGACGATGTAAATCACTCGCCTTCCATTTCGGTGGCTCCCAAGACAGTTCTAGGGTCGACGATCCCAGCTCTATCGGTTACGATCGAATATTTGTTTTATATAGAATTTGTCCAAATTATTTGTTATAAAAAAATTCCGATACCGCCAAATGGGGCTCAGAAACGAGTTTACACGGTAGGATATTTCAACTCAACTATAAAGGTGAGTGAATGGGACATTTTTTAAATTTCAAAAATTTTGACACTATTAATATATTATTTATAAACAAAATATATAAATTTACATAATTTTTTCACAAAATACATTTAAAACATTTATATATAAGATAGACATATATATCGTAGACTTCGCGTGTTTCTGCTTCCTCTTGCTGGTTTGATCTTTTGCTAGACCTGGTTTGGCTGTCGGTCGTACAAGTCACAGTCATGGCACAAGTCTTTGTCGGATTATCGGTCAAATATATATTTAATCACACAACTGGTCACAACTATTAGGTTCCAAGTTCCAAATATATGACAGGAAACCTATGTGGTATTATGTATTTACGATCATAAAAGTTTTACTGTTGATTCAAAATTTATTTTAAAAAGTTTTAGTTTTAGTAATCTAATTTCAGTGCAAGTGCACCCAAAGAACGATTTTTGTGAAAATAGCGCACCCCTGTGTGTGGTGCGGAAATGTACTTAACTAAAGTTCGTTGGGGGCACTTGCA
The DNA here is from genome assembly GCA_019843655.1 of Lethocerus indicus. Lineage (NCBI taxonomy): Eukaryota > Metazoa > Arthropoda > Insecta > Hemiptera > Belostomatidae > Lethocerus > Lethocerus indicus. Next base: position 8,234,858 of record JACDQD010000103.1, on the reverse strand, counting down.
TCGATAAACTAGCGCCCCCCTGAGTGTGGTGCGGAAATGTACTTAACTAAAGTTCGTTGGGTCCACTTGCATAGATAAACTAGCGCCCCCTCAGGGTGGTGCGGAAATGTACTTAACTAAAGTTCGTTGGGGGCACTTGCACCGATAAACTAGCGCCCCCTCAGGGTGGTGCGGAAATGTACTTAACTAAAGTTCGTTGGGGCACTTGCACCGATATAGCCCCCCTTATGTGGTGCGGAAATGTACTTAACTAAAGTTCGTTGGGTCCACTTGCATAGATAAACTAGCGCCCCCTCAGGGTGGTGCGGAAATGTACTTAACTAAAGTTCGTTGGGGGCACTTGCACCGATAAGCTAGCGCCCCCCTGAGTGGTGCGGAAATGTACTTAACTAAAGTTCGTTGGGTCCACTTGCATAGATAAACTAGCGCCCCCTCAGGGTGGTGCGGAAATGTACTTAACTAAAGTTCGTTGGGTCCACTTGCACAGATAAACTAGCGCCCCCTCAGGCTGGTGCGGAAATGTACTTAACTTGCGTATGGATTTTTAATGTAATACGGCGCCTAGGTTATACTAGCCCGCACTACTGGCCCGTTTGGCGTGGCGTGCATCAGCGCCGTTCGACTGGTAATGATGTTAAACCAGGACCTCCTCAGTCCATTTTAGCCACAGTATTTGTTATTTTCCTATTTTATATATATATATATATATATATATATAGTCATACCCCATATTAATAATATTGCATACTCCCGCAGGCTTATTCAATCCGGCACATAAAGTTATAACATGTCCGCGGGGATTAGTGATTGGGTAGGGTTCAGGATCCAATCTGGAAGGGGGATGTAAGCGACAAATTAAATGCTCGAGCAAAATGGCTAGGAAATATAGTTGAATTAGATGATGATGGAGTGGGGGGATGGGTAGGGGCTTGTAGAGGTTTGGGTCGAGATTGGCTTCAGCTTTAGACCACAGGTTTTTGAACCGGGACCCTATTCACCCCATAAATTATGTACAACCCCCTCCCCCGCCCCATTTCTCAAGCCTCGCTTCCTTTTACCGTCAACTTACACCGTCCGGTGAAAAGGCGGTAAAGTTATTAGAAAAAATATATAGGTCAAAATTAATCGGGTCATCTTAGCAGGGGAAAAAATTTACTTTCGACCCTCGATAAAAACGGGTTCCAAAAATCAAAGTCTACAGTACAATGTTTGAGTTTAAAGATTAATTTATTAAATTGCACTTTGAGAATGTGCGTTTGGAAATGGGAGCATAGAAGAGACATACATTTAATTCGTAAATGCGAGTGAAATTCATTCAGTGAAAAATTCATTTTTCTGTGAAATTCCGATAATGCATCGGCGGGTGTCAAATATTTTTATTTTTTCTTTACCACGACATTTTAACAAATTCATGTAGCACCGGTGTTCCATGTCTGACTGGGGTTTCTGTTCAAAATTTGAAATCATGGACATACGATATTTTAAGTTCAGCACATTTTCCAACCTATTTTGCATTCTTCTTTTCCCCCTTACGGAGCTACTGAAATAAGGGGCCGGTAGGTGTTTCTAATCGGTGGAGTTCATACAATGCAAATTAAAAATCTCCCGCCCCGCGCAAACGGAGGGGAATATGGATCCCGGCCTCATGAATCATTCAGCGGGGATCCTCCGTTTGAAAATGAACCGTGCGGCTGATTTAAATGCAGTCCGAATGCATTGGGAATGCACGCGTCCCCGGGCCAAAGCCCCAAGGTGAATCGGATCCGGGCCACTAAATGAGCCATTAACCGGCGAATTAGCCCCGGTTCGAGTGCATTACAATGGAACCCGTTCTACATCACTCGCCCCCTATCACTGCCTCGTCCCCACTAGGACTAAAACAGCCAAAATGCATGAGCCATAAAATATTATAGCTAGAGACGATCCCTTTCCAATTCATTATTTAATTTATTGCAACGTCCTTTAAAATCAACGCTGGTATTATGGACCCCGCCGGTTTCATAAAAATTCAAAAAAAAAATGTTTCTTTTATGATTGTTTTACAAAACTTTACTGCTAGATCGTTCATTATTTATTCGGAACTTTTTGCACTTACTATTCCCCACGTCCTGACGAATTTATTTCTGCATTATAAAAACTTGGAAAAACATTCATGATGAGGTTAACCGTTGTCAGATGTTACTGTGGTTTACCACAGCGTTCATATCTTATCTGATATTTAATGAGATAATTAATTTCAACCTTCTGTAGAGAAAATGTTAATTTCTTATAAATTAATTCTGAGAAGTTGCTTGAACCTGGCCGCCATATTCTTGTTTAATTCTTGGATGAACTTTGTGGATTTAAAACATCAGTTTTAATGAGAATATAAAAGCAACAACTTGTCTGCCTCTTGTTCCAAACATTTACAAAATTGAAGTTTGGAACATTCACTCTTCGCAGCATTGTCTACAAGTTATGAAATCTCCGTGCGAAATAATAAATTAAAATTATAAATAATTACAATCAATACAATGAAGGCCCCCATCCCCGACACACAATGATAATATACTAATTTGCATTAATATATTGATCAAAAACTAACAGTACGAGCAATCGGAAGGCCATTACGGGAAGCACTATGGACAAATACATAAATTATACATTCGATCGATAGTCTCAATAATTGCTGTTTCGAAGATTACGTTAGATGAATCGGAAATGTATAATTCCGTTCGGATAGGGAGTATTCAGGTCAGTAATAATTATGATCGGGTTGTTTACATCCATAGTTTCTAGGAACCGCAAATCCTACAAAGGGCCATAGATACAAGTGAAACTATATATTATAGACAGCATAATTGTCGCGCAAATGCTATTTATATTAAATTTATACCGACTGCAACAGTTCGAAGTCAGGCACTACAGTGTTTGTTATAGAGACTATAGTTCGTTATTTTTTCCGTTCCAGTATCATTTCGAGTCGTCCTCATTAAGCATCGACGAAGTGCAACTCGGTTCGACCGTACAGTCCACCCGTCGGCTTATATAGAATTAAAGTGAAGTGGTTGGGGCTTCGGGAATGACAACTAGGCGGAGTTAAAGTTATTGCCGGCGGGCGGAGGGACAAAGAAGCCGAAAAAGGTCCCCAGAAAAGGGGTCGGCTCTGTTGAATGATTCATGGCCGGGGCGCGGACACGGCACCACCGCCCTATAAATGCTACGCATCTTTCATCCCCCTACGTGACTCCCTGTATTTTTATAGACCGGTGACAGCGCCAGAGAAAATATTAACAGCGACCGTTCAATGAAAGTGCCGATATTTTCAATTGTTCCAACCTCATTCTTCTCGTAATATTCAATACAAGTCCGGCGAAATATCGAAAGAATTCTCATTCACAGGTACTCCTCTGTGAGGAATCGCAGCTTTAGTCCGCACACATTTTAAGTGCACAACGGCGCTTCACTATGTGAAGAATAATGGACAGTGTGTGTGTGGGGGAATTGCTGGGATTATTATATTTCAAAAGCTCGCGGATTCCCACACGGATTAACAATCCAACACCGCTCTATTTTATACCGTTATAGTATGGAATGTGAAATACAAGCGCGAATAAATATCCGACCGATTAATTTTTACTTTCCTTCGTCATCGATCGCGTAAGTGTTTATTAACCGCTCCACGCTCAATAAAATAGGTCAAAGCGGAACTCGATTCTAAAAATTGTAGTAATTGTATCTGTAACAATGGGCTATAGAGGGATGATGATAGCTGCCACTCGGTGGTTGAGACGTTATCTAGGATCTGTGTGATCCCTCCCGTGCGATGTATCTATCCGGCCGGGTCTTCGTTATCTCCGAGTGTCGTCGGGGGCTTTCCCTGTCTGCCAGTCGACCCCGGAACCGTCCAACGATGGCGGCAGTTTAATTTACAGCGGTACGCTATCTCCGCTCTCCACCGCGGTGCCGCAACATCTCTAGGAAACCTATGTCATCCCCGAGACGGAAAGCGAAAAAAGGACTGTGAACGCCCCTGTCCCAGTTTAAATTTCTGCCCGATTGAGTCGACCCGAAGATTCCGTAGCATTGGAAAGAAGAAGCTGGATTCGAACCCGCGTTCTTCGGAGACAAATTCCGCAGTGTAGAGCCCCCCCATATGTCCCCCCCCTCAATTCTTCATTGAGGGCTCTCATGTGTACAAAAACTTAAAACTGAGGGACATCTGCAGCTTATTTGGGACAATACCCCCCCTCCTTCATAAAATACAATACTAGAACACTAGTAGAAGTATAAAAGTACAGTGGGCTGATTCCTAGCCAACGCACCCAGGAGGGGGAACAAAAACACGAAATCTACAGTAGGTAAAGGCAGGTTCAATGCTCAGAGTTTGCCGAGAGAAACGGATCTTTAAAATAAACACCGGTAAATCAGTTAAACCCGGTACGAGTTGTGACGTCCCAATCAGCACTCGTTAAGTCTTGGCCGAAAGTTTTAGCGGCCGCCACTTCGGAGGATGCCGGGAGAGCGCCGAACTTGATTTCTCGGAGATTCGAGCCCGGCATATCATTAACGGCTGTTGGAACGCTGTTGTCGGCTTCGAGTTTAAGGCGGGGGCGCGTGACGTCCGGGAACAAAGAGCTTCCAACCCGGCACGTAACCGAATGCGGACAAGGCACTGCGGGACAAAAGGAGTTCGGGATGTAACGGGAGAACTGATCGGCCAACGAGGGATAAGGAGAGAGAAATGCTGAGAAATTCGCCAACTATTTTCCCGGCGACCGCACCCGGTGTGAGCCACCAACCCTTCCCGACACTCGGATCAAGTCGGAACTTCGTTTCAATTCCAGCTTCACCGCTCGGCTACGTGATATACGCCGACCCAAGACACCGTTGACGGCGGCAAAATCAAGTTGAAAAACCTCAAGGGCGGACGTTACGGCCCAGCGTAGCCTGCCAGAGTCTACAGTTTGAGACCAGGTATTCTGAATAGTTAGTGAAGTTTGCTCTTTTCGACCGTTCAAAAATTGTTTCAATGGTGTGTTCCAGAGCGCTGCTTCAGCACAAATACTAAGACCGATTGAAATGAAATCAAGTTGCTATACTGGAAGTTGGTAATTCTTTAAAAATTCGGGCGACGAACGCCGTGCCATAGCCACGGGAAAATACCCGAATTTTCCGTCAATTATAAATTTCAAATGAATGAATTAAGTAGAATCCAAATTTAAAATAATATACTTCATTCAGCTACCTCCTCGTCGTTGCTCTAGACAGGCTTCTTTTGAATTCTTTTTATTTTTAGTAGCATTTTTCGGTACATTTTTGTGGTGCATACGCATGTCTATTCTTGTGGCATCCTGATTATTGCCGGAACTTATTCTTTTAAGTTCATTCTTTAGTCTGGGTGATATGCCTGAAAGTTATGACCTTGTTTGTAGTATTAGATTAACTAGCTTTGACCAATTTGACAGTAATTTCTTTATGTATATTGAATATTAAATATTTAAAATTGTCACCAATTCTATTTTTATGTTAATGTTTATCTTTACAAACGCCATGAATGATTTTAAACACTTCCTTCTACAAAATAAGTGGCCATTCATCCACAAATACGATTTCATCAAAGTGATAGGAACACCGAAGTCAGGAAAATATAATTTATGCAAATTGCGTAATTAATACAAAACTTTTGACAGCTGATTGAAATGCAATCGATTCACAACAACGGAACATTTGAACAAGTTTGTGAATTTCACACCGAGTGAACCGGACTACTTCGATCAAACTTGGTTATTCAGATTGGCAAAACTCGTTTGGCGACTAACGACGGCCATTGTCGCGAAAACCGGTCATTTCTATTTCGAAAAGATCCGCTTTAGATTTGCATAAGAGATTATGATAATGCAGTGAGGGCAGAAACGAGCGATTTGAGCTTTCGAAGGTTTAAAGCGATCAAGTCCGACGCTGAGCGGATTTGAATGTATTTGATACGCGCTCGGACGCAATTTGAAACGGAGAGATATTTTAGAGACTGTTATGGGAAAAATAAACAGACGGATCGGGAGAGAAATTTGTGTTATGTTATTACCGAATCAGATTCTGTGTTTGACCATCGACGAAACTCTCCTATATTAGCACTTCTTTATCAGGATTTTCTTTACCTTGGCTTTAAGCTTAAATAAGACCGATATCGGCCTCGTTTTTGTACCGGATACGCTCGTGGGTACAGAAAGTAGCCACAGAGATGGTATCAGAAACACTCGCAGATCCCAAAGCAAATAGCTCATATTTAATATAGATAGTACAAAGAAATTCTTGTGACGATATAAAATAAATATGTTTATTATTTATAACATATGACACGTTATCGCAATACAAGTAACTATATTTTTCTCCCGAAGACTGTAAGTGAGACTTCGATATTCATGGAAAAGTACTCTCCGAATGGCCGAAGCACCTAAGCCTAATCTAAGGGCATCGGATATAACGCGAAAAACGAGTTGTTTATTTTCGTACCTTCACGACGTCTCGTACTTAATATTCCTAGGTGTGTTCGAAAAAAATGAAATTCGCTCGAATTAACGGCCGCAGCGTACAGGCATTGTCCAGTATATAATATTGAGGAATTATGAGATGGCGTTGTTTATATGGTATCTAACTTTAGAAAGCAGTCAGCTTCCGCTCACGGCCCGATGGCCCGTCGTCGCAAATTAATGAATCTTCAAAGCCCTCCTTTGCGACCCGTTCAACGAATATTTCCCCTCGACGTACCGGAAGAACGACACCCAGGGTGGGTTGGGGGTGTTAGAGGAAAATGTCGCTCACCTGCCTGAAAATATAAAACCTTGAAGGGGCGATATGAACAATGGAGTCTGAAGCTGAAATTTAATATGGCGCTCTGCTATCGCGGGGACGCCCCGTAAATGAGGGGTGGCGGTCCCTCTATTCACGGCGAACTCGGCTTCAAGTGCCGGCTTCTTTTGCCCCGTCTTTCGCTCGCATCAGAAAATGCTATAACGGAGCGTCTGAGTGCTCTCCTGGAGATTTTAGTATTTCATCGAAAAATAAGTCCCCACTTCCGCCAGTGAGTGGCGAATAAGGGCGGCGGGAGGGACAATTCAACTAGGCGGTCTGGAAGGGCCCGGTACAAGTTTTAATGAAAGTTGTGGACGTCGGCCGCTGGGTACAAAAATTTCAAACTCGTCCCCCAATTTTAGGAGTGCGAAGCTTCGCCGACCACTCAAAATCCGGATACTGTCTCTGTCACTTCCCCGATATAAGTTGGGCCGGCCGAGTTACCTGGCGAGGTGAACCGGGAACTGTGAAAATATTTCCATCGTCATTCGGCTTTTACTACACTATTTAAATACATCCTATTTTATCATTTGTAGTAGTACGAGACAATTAACAATAAACAACTAATAATTAATTTCCTAGATCCAAGTTACTTGCAATAATCTGCCTTATTATCAAAGTAGGAGCATCAGTACCCACCTGATACCTCTAATCAATTGGTCGGCTAATGGAATTGGAACTAATAGCATTCCTCCCAAGGGATAGCTCTTCATTCCACCAATAAAAGGGTTATGTATTATTTATATATTGCATAAAGGGAATGATGAAAGAGTCAAAACATCCACACATTTATAATTTATTAATTTAAAGATTGAAATTAACGCAGCAGTTACTGAATTACTATGCTAGTTGCTCCTTATTCTGTTCCTAGCGAGCCTAAACCTTTATGAGCACGGATATGAGTTATAATTCCCGAGTTTCTGAGAAGCAAATCTTGGAACAGCACTTCATCACAGGGCCGAAGTCAGGACGGAAATATAATTTCGTAAACGCGGATGTCTCCGATAGCACATCGAAGGGCAAACGCTTTTTCTCGGGACCCCGCACCGTAACAGATACGGACGGGACGTGTCGGGCGTTAAGGCCGGGTCCGCCGGGGGTTTGGCAAACTCGACCGAATTTGTCCCGGCCTCCTGTTCCAAATGCGGGGCTTAAAAAAGAGGGAAGATAAGGAGGCATAAGTTAGTGAGAGGGCGGAAGGGAGGCTAGAAGGTGTCCCATCGGCGGTGGTGGGCGAGAAGGGGGCTGTGCCTTATGTGTTCGGCTATCGGCTGCCGGCCTGATTTATAACCGCCAGGCTGTTCAACGGGTCGGAACGGTAATCGCCAGTTTCGGTACTACGTGTAAAGAAATGCGGCACGGGGAGGTGAAGGAAAGTTGAGGAGGAAAGTACGAGAAAAGGGTACAGCCGGGAAGCGTAAAAGGAAATAAATTATTCGTATAACCGAGTGCAAAAGCCGAAAAATGAATATATTAATAATAATTGAGGTTTAGAATAAGAGCTTCTTGATCTATTTACAGTTATACAATTATTATTCACATTCCTTCAATCATTCCTCCAATACATTATTTAATTCTTACCTCCTATTTGAGAACAAGCGCTCGGTTCATTGCACTCTATGATCCTTCGCAAAATCGCACTGTCGCTAAATATAATTTTTAAAACGCCATAGTCCCGACTTGCAATAAAAAGAAAATATTTTCTGCCTAACTGGTGAAGTAACCGCTAGGAGCCGTTGTACTCTGTTTTGTCGCACTGTTTCATAAACTATTGTGGTTATTACTATATATTTTTTATAATTTGATATAATATATATATATATATATATATGTAAATGGATTGCAGCATGTGGACTCAAATGAAGGGTAAAAGAGAGAAGGAGGATTATCATAGAAACTGTTGGTGAATATTCACTGGTAGTAAGGGATGTGGAAGGGGGCACAACTGTGTTCGGGGCGGTCGGCCGACTGCATAATTCGAATCGGAACGCTGAATAATTTAAGCGACACATGGGCCCTCGCCAAACAGACGTCTCGCTCAGTCCCCCTTTGCATTGGTCACCTGCCAATTACTGAATCCGACCGAAATCTCGCGATTTCGTTACTTTTTTCATATTATCTAGACACAAATTCGTAGCACCAATGAACAAGAACGGATAACGGATTTAAACGTTCGCAAACGAAAGTTGATGGACGTGAGAGGCTTTAAGTTATTCGAATAGCCCACGACAGATTTGGCAGAACGAGCCGTTTAGCGATGTTCCGGGTGCCAAGAGGCGGTTGGCAAACGAAACCTCGACGAGTTGGGGAGCCATAAAAGTTGGTAAATTTCGATAAGAAATATTGTTCTCAGGACGAGAGCTATAACGTAGATTTCGTGTTTTTCTGTCTCCTCTCGCTGGTTTAGTCTTTTGCAAGACCGGTTTCGGCTGCTCGCCATCTTCAGTAGCGGTGTAAGTCACTTTGCGTGTTTTTTTGGCACCCTCACTGCACTGTCACTGTCACTTGTATTGCGCCTGTATCAACTGTATTTTCCTCTATAATAATAGGAGATATTGAGGATAACAGATGTACGTATAATGCGTATTGAGTTTTAATGTAATACGGCGCCTCGGTTATACTAGCCCGCACTACTGGACCGTTTGGCGTGGCGTTCATCAGCGGCGTTCGACTGGTAACGATGTTAAACCGGGAACAGTCCTCAGTCCATTTTAGCCACAGTATTTGTTATTTTCCCTAATCTTTTCGGCTGTAACGTTTGATCTTTTTAAATATTGGCGAGCAGCCGAAACCGGTCTAGCAAAAGACCAATCCAGCGAGAGGTATTCCAACCCCTCGCAGACCTCAAAAAAGGTATTCTAAAATAGCTATAACCTTCCTGTACTTGGTTCCTCCAGGGGCCCGCACTAGTTTAGAGTGTTTGTCTGACAGTCTGTGGTTATTGACTTACATTTCTGATTGTAAGAAATAAATACAATTAACATAACTTTCCAAATACCTCTCTTGGTACAGTTGTGAACAGACACTGGAAAGCAGTGAGAGAGTAGCGGTGGGCCCAAAACTCTGGGGAGTTTTTCTTCTGTATAATTCAGAAGATGACACCTTCTGCCGGCTGTGACACCTACCAGCTAATCTCATGTTTTATGCAGTGCGATGGTCGAGACTAGACCGGTACGACGAATAGACAACGTAGAGTGATCTGAAAGGGGACTAGAATTGACTGGTACCGAACAGCCGAATCTATCCCCGAAAGTGTTGTCGGTTAATAAATTTGAAATGCGGCGCCAACATTTTCAGAAAAAGATTTCAATTGGGAATCTAGTTTTTGAGACGAGAACAGTACGGTAGCTGGATAAAGGCCCCGATGGGTTACAAAAAAAAATATTTAATGCCCAATAATTTGTGGAAATTCCAATAAAACACTCGAAAATAAATAGGGATATAGTTGAATTCTAAAAATTAAACATTTCGTTGATAAATTAATGTAAGTTTTCATACAATAATAATCATCGTATATCTGAATATTTAATCAACTTCTCCATATTCCTACACTCGTAACAGATTTGTTATTCTATAGAGAGTAACAATGTACATAAGTACTTTTGTTTTTTAAATTACCATTATTTGGCCAATTATTTGCCCTGCTAAAAAAATATAATTGCCAATTAATGTTCCACTAATCATAGTTGGTGTACTTCGGAAAAAGGCTATAAAGCCTCAGTCTAACTTGCAAGTGCAACAAGATTTTCCGGGCTAGGGGGGCCGAGTCCAAGTTTAATCACCCCCTAATCGGATGAGGGCCGGATGAGAACGATGGACCGTGAAACCGGCGGAGCTTCCATATTGGGCCTAATTGGAGGCCCAGCCACACTCGGGCTAATTCCGTTTTCGTCGGCGGGCCGTCTCCGGGGAATGAGAACTGGGGGATAATATCCGCAGTCGGAAGTCCCACAAGAACGCCTATCGACCTATTTACCCACATATCTGAATACACGGACAGAAAAAATTCAGAAAAAAAATTAAACTGTTGCTGATGCACGATGCGCAATCACCAATTGTCAAATCGATAAATTATTCATTAAGAACTATATAATTTTTAAAAACGTTATGAACTACCTTAGCAGAGTACAGAACAAACAGATTTATTTCTAGCACTAAATTTTAATATTGAATTTTTCCATCATGAAATATGAGACAATACAAAGTGTGTCTTCTCATTGTCAATTGAAAATGGAGAGACGGCGACTGGAATAAAAACTGGGGCTATTTATAAGCGGATATTAAAATTTTTACTTAGAAATAAAATTATAGTTTTAAAACAGAGTTTAAATATAACTGCGTTTTACTTTCTTTTTCCATTAAATAAATTCGCCCTTCCAGCTAATGGCAGTTCACTACGTGTTTTTATCTCCGCCGGATAAAAGCACGCTTATGAAACTCACTGTATAGGAATTTTTAAATATTTAAAGTTGAAATTTATATTACCGCGGTTCCACAAATGCACAAAATATGTCGAGGCTGCATCGGATATCTCTTACTCATCATATATCAGTGAATAAATTAATACCAAAAGAGATCCGACATTTGTGTAATGATGTAAAAAAATATTTATCACATTTAATCAACAGATATGTCGTAAAAAGCACAATTTAATTAGTCCAATAAAATCACATTATAGAGTACATCTATAATGGCTTGAGATTTAACTAATTAAAAATGTATATGTACACGAATGAATGAAACTATAGGTGATATATTACCAGCGACCAAATAAATTTGGCCATAATTTGCAGTGTGGTCAATTTAGTGGCATTCATTAAATTCGCATGACCCTTTAAGAGAAAACTAGACATTTTAAAACCATTTTAACTGCCCAGAAAAATATTTTCAATATCATGTCCCAAACAACACCAATTTAGGGCTAATCATATATGGAAATATAAATGAATATTATTATTATACTGAGGCCATACTGGAGTTCATACGCGTTTTGCTCGGTTCATTTGTCCGTTCGAACTCGAACGAAACGATTGGGTACAGTTTTAAAAATAAGCTCCGCGGCAATGGACCCGGATTGGAAAAGGCAATTTACAAAATTAAACCCCCCCCCTTTTTAACGCCGTTCCCATTTACCAATTTTGACCTTTGATCAACGGCCGACGTTTGAAGCCCAGACTGCGGGGTGCATCCCCCATTCGGCCGTGAAACAAGCCGCCATACAAATTGCCCTTTACAATTTCCTTCGGTATAATTTTTTTGTCTCGCCTCCACGAAACGGCTCCGCCCTTGTAGGGCCCGAAATTATGCCGGGGGTAAAATTCCCGAACGGTCAGAGGTGTTGTTGAAGAAACCTGACTCGTTGATGGTCTCACAGCACTTTCATTATCACGCAAGTATTCAATTATTCTAATCCAATTTTTTAAAATTTATATTTATAATAAGCGCTATAATTACACTTTTTTGAAGCGGTGTACAATGTGGGACATTTTTCTAAGTATTTAAATTTTTAAATATATGACTTTTATATGACTATAAACGAAACAACAGCCAAAACTGCATGCTCCTAGAACCTGGGATAATAGTGCTCAAATTTTTGCAATTTAGGCCTTAAATTTCAAAAATTACCGCAGAATACGTTAAGGAAGTTGGGCATCAGTGATGAAATGAGAGCACCTGAATTTTCTCAGCAGTTTTCGATTAGTTGTAAGAGACATCGAGATATTCGGCGTCGTTCTGGCGCGAAAAAAATGCATTATAAAAAAATTAAGGTGGACTCAGACCAAGATGTGATATAATACCGAAGTATGTGCACATTCCAACGTGGCGCGCGCTGAATGCGAGCCGACGACAGTGGAAGAAAGCGTGTGACCTCGATTCCCCAACTTAGCAGGCAAGTTGGGGTGGGAGGGGGCGGAAAGAATGTAATTTGGGCAAGACCAAAGCTCAAGTAAGAATTCGCCCGTGGGGTTTGCAAACGAGAAATTAAGTCCGACGGAGCTGACGAGAAAAATTCCTGCCAAAAAGAAATTCCCCTTCCCGAAAATGCGGCCTACGAGAATGTCCGACAAGCTCAGCGTAGCCGTGACAACAAAAAAACATCTTGATATCAGCTCCAGATTAGTTTTTTATTTTCCTTAAATTGAGAAATCAGTTGCGTAACATTATGTAACCATTCTTGAAGTTGAATTTCATAAAATTTATGTAAAGATGATAACGATGATAACATGACCTCTAATAGTTGTTTGTTATGGTTATATAAGTCATACCATTATAATAACATATCTTTATTTGATATAAAGACGCAACAAAAGTATGGCGACAAAATAATTGAGCCTGTTTATTCATGAATGATTTATACATTATATATCCAACTAACGGCGCCTTGTACATGCATTGTATTAATTTATGAAATGTTCAATACCGTGTTAATACATATTGGCCTGTGTTTGATTAACAAATAAATCACAATTTGTGGTAGTCCGGGAATGATTTAATTGCACTATATTTCAGGCATGATTAAGCACCATTATAATCCATCATTCCGTATTAACGGATACTCAGCATATCAAACATCGGTATTCGATTAGCATTATAAATACGTGTAAAATACCATGCATTCATTCATTAGATAATATTAATTTATTACATGCATTGTAATAATCTGGATTTTCTTTTCTACTTATGAAGTTTGGAGAGTTTTGAATTTTCAGAAATTAAGCGTAAAAACAGATAAAAGGAGTCTCTTTCCTGTATCAGCCCGTCCCTTTAAAAAGAGTGTAATCAGCATAATTGGAAGCGAATTACTGATAATTATCAGTCATATAGAAATAATATTTATATTAAAAGTGAAAATAATATGGTTCGTGAACTGAGTCTAATGCGCAATATACGTTAGCCTTCAAACATTAATAGGCGTCCGCCTATCTTGTGTTTCCGAGAAATACTAAAATTAAATCATGAATTTACAATTACGTTTATCATAATTTAGTGGTCGAGGCCATTGTTTATCTAGTTCTCCTAGTTTTGAATGCTTAATACAGGGTCTTAATCAAGCAACCGGCAATTGGAACGCATCGTAAGGTAATAGGACATAGAAGTCATAGTAAACATTAAATACTGTTTCAATTGCATTAAAATTCAATCTGTAAATAAAGTTCGTGCCCAATTTATTGTTTTTCTGACAGTTGAGTGAGCTAACAAAGTTTATGGGCACTAATAAAGAAGTAATGTGTACGTCAAAAATATGTTTTAAAAAAAATTTTTTAGATAAATTCTAGAAATTACAATATAATAAACCACCAAGTGTCACTTGGTTCTCTTGTACAGTACAAGTCACAAGATCACAAACCATAAGCGGGAATTCTATTATGTGTAAGAAATAACTGTATATTTTATATAACCTAACGTTGTGTGTAAACTGGGAATCAACCATACCACAGTTTCCATTTTGCGCTTTGTTCAGGTGTTTTCGGAGACGTGATTTTGTTAAAATTCACTTGTCGATCCCCGCACTTTCCCCCCCACCCGTCTCTCAACTCAATGACGGAATTTACGCATGAATTGATTATTGGCAAACGCTAACCTTTCGTTGGTTCGATTCCAATCTTCCGGACATTGTCCCCGGTTAAAAGCTGACTTTTAGCTTCGAGGGGCCGATCCTGTAACCCGCCCCCTCTGTTTCCTATCGCCGGTCCGTTCTGCAATTAATTCCCGAACTCTCTTTGGAACTCTCCCGTTCCATCCTTTCTTGACATAATAGGATTTTTCCGACTGGCTGCCCGTCAGATTGGGTCACTTTACAAAGAAAATTAACAGTCGTGCCGCGGATTTCATTTGGACGATTTAAAAATCGAATCGAATTCCATAACACCCCCACTTTATTATCTCTTAAAGCCCCAATATTAAATTTCGCAATAGTACATTCCGCCTTTGTCAAGAAAAACTATTTCGAGATGTTTCATAGGTACGTTGAGATATAAAATGTACAGACTATTACAGGGAAATTACTGACAGTGCTGCAATAACGCTGCATGCATTTTCAATATTATCTGAATATACTGATTTATGCCATGCTCAGTTACGAGGGTCTATACTAAGAATTATGCATACATTGCATATAACTTTGGGTAGTAGGTACTTTGTGTAAAGACAATTAAAGGAAAGTGTTGCATTTTTCGTTAAAAAAAATTTAACATAAAATTAATGTTACTTACTCATGAATAACCTTAACTTCTTAATTTCATTTTCAAACATAAGTAAATGCATCTTTAAATATGTTATTAATATTTAAATGTATAAATGTAAATACTAGTAAACTAGTATGAGTGCTTTATATTTGATTCGAATATTTATTTTGACTCGCTGAACCTCGGCGTTCCGCTGACTATATTTTACAGACCACTGGTATAAGCTATTTCGATCACACGTACGTCGAGGACATTATAGAAAATTGAAAATTATACATTCTATTTCTTCATTCATTAAGTCTAGTTGCGCATAGAAAATTTTTTATTCCTATGAAGTAGAATACTAACGAGGTCGCTTTTCGCTTAGGGGGGCCGACAATGAAACCGATCGACTGAAAATTGCCTCAGCTGGGAAATTCAATTTTATTCGGCCGGTCCATTTGTTTTAAACAGGATTATTTTGCAAGTTCGTTGAATCGATTCGTACCAACGTTAAAGTCTGGAGACAGATATGGAAACTGGGACGATGCGTTTAATGCCCGGGGGTGGGGCGGGGGTGCGATTAGGTTAGTTAATATTCTTGTTGGGGACTCGCCCGTAGCCCGCCCGAGTTAGCCCTCCCTTTCCCTTTTCTACCGCATTAGCCGACTTCGGCTCCCCCTTCGCATATTCGATTTGAACGTCCATTTATTCAATTCTCATCACCCTCAGTCGGTAGGGCCGTGAATATAAAATATAGTACATTGTAGGAGGGACGGGCAGACATACAAATGAATACAAACGGACGTTAAACGCCTTTTATTTACCATTGTAATCGGCCGCCTGTAGCCCGAATAATTTTTGAATTATTATAGTTTACGATGTCACCGAAGTTCACACTTTTCGTGTTTACAAATCTTCGAAATTTCAATATATGTAAGGGTAGGTTCAGAATAAGGAGCGATTTTCTCCTAGGAGAAATTGCCCGGGTAACGCTAGACCAAATGAGTGCATCCTCCTATTAACATTTTTTGTTATGAATTTCAATATATAATAGGCCTCTGTAAAAAAACTGTAGCCATCCGTATTGACGATAATAACAGCGTAATTCTAGTGTCGTCTCGACAGAAGGCGTAAAGCTGGATAATAATAACGCTGCTACTAAAACCGAAAAGAGCCTCAAGCAGAACTGTTCCATTAGCGGTAATTACAAGCCCGCCGCTACCTCCTGTTTGTTATCTTGCATGCCTCCAGTCGCCAGCTTATAACAACAATTCATAAAGTTGTCGCTGCGCAATTACACTACGTTCATTTTCAATTATGAGAAATTACAAGCGCAATAAAATATCTTATCTTTTAAAGTTAAATTATTCACGACGACTCGTGTCGGAATTAATCAGATTAAGCCTGAAATAATTACGGAGGTGTTTTCGTCGGATCTTCTTCTCTTTTATGTTTACCTTAGCCGTCGGGATATCTCTTCATTAGCTATTTTACTACATCAGGGAGAAACTGTGCGATAACACCATTGTTTGGACCTTAAACAAGGTTTTACAGGAACTAATAATAAGATAAACTGACGGTTAAACGATTCCACTAGTTGTTTTCTCTAGCGTTTTATTCAATTAAATTTGCGACAAAATCCCTCAATCGCAGTGGCATGTTATTCGGCTATCTCCTTCCCGAAGAAGTTGTTAATAGGTCACAATCTCGCATAGCGTTTCTCGTAATTCTCTCACAAGATTCGCTTAGAGCCCCGATCGCCGGGGCTAGCAAACGTTGCGGCGCGAAATATACAACGCCAAAGCCAATATTTGGTTTCGCTGTTTGATGTTGGCGAAAATTCTAAACGGACACTTGGGGATTATAACTCGTTGCCGAGAATACTTCATATTTGCTGGCTCCAGAGTCTCATTCTGGTGTCGGGGGTCTCCCCCCCCCTGGAGATTGTAGCATGAATCTCGGTCCCATCTGCAATTGTAATTGGTCTCCTGCCCCCTCATCCGCCTCCTCCTCCTCCTCCTCCTTATCTCTATTTATCGTTCTCAAACAATGGTGCGTCCTCTCCAGTATCACTGTAATCCAATTGCCTCGCGCGCCCCAGCCCCTCCGGTCACAAAGTCCTTTACCGGGGTTTCTCGAAATGCCCCCCCCCCTTAATATGGTCTCTCGACGTATGCGTAAATAACTACCGCTGTTTGTTCACCCTTGCGACGATCAAAGCACCCGATTATTAACTTCAGACTGATGAAGTACACTTCTGGTTTTATTTAAACGGGGTAACGACCTCGACGAGGATGTTTTTTCCTTCGGTTCGGTTCGAAAATTTATTTTGCGCATTCGGAAACGATTCTTCCCGATAATATTCAATTATATTAAATACGCTGAATTGTGCAAATGACATGCATCAGAAGTACTTTCTGTAATCGTTAAGTGCGGTACCATTAACTCGGTGAGACGGGAACCAAGAATAGACCGCGAGGGGGTGAGATAGGGGGACTTGATATATATACGCGGTGGAACAGGAAAGGGTTGCGCCTTCCCCACTGCTCTTTACTTCGCCGGGAACAACTACAACAATGAGTGAAAAAAGTTCTCAGGAAACTCGACTCCAAGTCCTTACGCGTACCGTGGAAGACGCTATTCCCAACGAATGATAGTCATGAAAATGTACAAACAGGATAAACACAGACGCCGCATAAATGTGGCAGTCGACCGTACTTTCTCCAACTATATTTTGTCAAATTTGACTGTAAAAGTGTATAATAGAAAGTGATTATCTGCAATTCAGTATGTGGGCATTAAAAAAATACTTGAAACTGTAAAAAAATATGTTATATGAAATTTTATATAAATTCAACGTACTACACTTTAAAATTAAAAGACGTACACTGTCACTTGTATCAACTGTATTTTCCTCTATAATAATAGGAGATATGCACGATAACAGATGCGTATAATGCGTATTGAGTTTTAATGTAATACGGCGCCTCGGTTGTACTAGCCCGCACTAGCTGCCTGTTTGGCGTGGCGTGCATCAGCGCAGTATTTGTTATTTTCCTTAATGTTTTCGGCTGTACCGTTTGATCTTTTTAAATATTTGACGGTTTATTTTGATGGCTACAGTACAAGTAACAGTGACAGTGCAGTGAGGATGCCCAAAAAACATTCAAAGTTCCAAAAGTCACTGTTAATCACTGAAGTTGGCCAGCAGCCGAAACCGGTGTAGCAAAAGACCAAACCAGCGAGACAGAAGCACACGAAATCTACGGTATCCCAACCCCTTGCAGACCACAAAACAGGTATTCTAAACAAATTTTATGCATATTTTAAATATAAATTAAGCGTACTATGCCCTAAAATTTTCTAATACTAAACCGGAAGTACTCGCCTGTGTTGCGGGCCTAGTATCTATCGACCTCATATTTTATCGAGGTGTGGGTATTATTTATTATTTATTTGTTATGCCAAGCAGTATACTTGACAGAATTATATTTTAAGTATTTAATCACTCAATTATGATCATCTACCGACAATTCGGTCCTACGCAAACCGGCCTACTAAGTGCCTAACTATATAAATAATCTTCCCGACATATATATTTATATAAACGACATACAACTTCCGATAACTAGGTGAGAGTCGTCTAGGAAAAGCGCGAATAACTCCACCTAGTTATGGCGCGTGAAAGCCAGGTATCTTATTAAACTGGCGAGGCGAGGTGAATTTATTCCCCCTTTCGCGAGTTTTATCGGGGAAGGGGGCAAAATAAAATGGAACTGCCGACTGCGAATCGTCGCGATGGGGCCGGGTTGAAATTGAACGGGAGACAAATTTTATCCGAGACACCGGCGGATTTACGATCAAGCTACAAATCTGAGAAACAGTCGGCCGTTCAAAGGGCCGCACCCAAGGGGCGTCATGATGTGAGGTCCCTTTTATTGCGCGTTTCCGCACCAGACTATACAACGGCCATTGACATTTACACACGAATATATTCGCTTATATAACGGCGTCTGCCCTTCGCTCAGCCCATAACAAAGGTGTACAACAGCGAAATGTAAGTAGCTCCCATGTTACTCGGAAAACGCCAACATCCAATTAGTATAGTGTTAGTGAGCTAAACTCGTTTAAAAAGTCGGAAATTTTCAAGTTTCGAAGTCTCCGGAGATAGATATTGAGCAAGGAAAGATTTTCGGAAATTTCCTCAATTAGAAATTTCCTCTTGTAATTCCTATCAGTCGTATTGTCGGCTTATTACTGTAGCCGACAGTAATATGAGCGTCGTTTCCCCTCTCTATTCCCTAGTTATCGTCCCGCTCATTTAATGACATAATGCAACTGGACATGGCGGGAAGCTGAAACTCCGTAAAAATCCGAGTAACAAAATAATATATACGAGCCTGAATTTATGTGGGCCATCGTTAATTAGAGATGAGAAAATCAAATCGCCAGTACTATTTTCTGTGAAGTTCCCAGCTTGATAAACACTGCTGTCGTATTACATAATTTTCACTTTTGATCGCACAACGTTAAGTTCACGTGACTTATATTTAACCGCAAATTTGTATTACATGTTTGAATTTTGAGGACAGCATTTTGAGAAGAGGATCGTGTTAACAACTACTATTCTGAATTTTCCAATTGTCTTTCCTTATTTATAAAGAGTTAAATGGAATCACTGGGGGATACCAGAAAACTTATTTTTGAACAATTTTAGGAAACAAATCAGATCAGTTTGTTCCTTTAATCGAGTACAGTTTCCAACTGCCGCGTCCTGTGATCCTATGAACAACAACAAAAAAATGCTCAAAGTGGGAGTGTCATGGAACATTTTCCTTTAGTTTTCCGCTCACGTTTTCCGACAACTGCGTGTCCTGGGATTCGAGCGTGCACTGTTGACTTTGCTCCGCTCCCGCGGGTACGAATATAATCATATTTTCGAGGGGATAGTGGCAGGTAGATAACCTGTAAATATAAAGTGGCTCAAAGGGCGTCCGGAAATAAGTAGTACCGTACTCCGAATAAATTACCAGGATGTAGCTTGTTTCCATATTCGTTTGATGAGTATATCAGATTTAAAATGAAAGAAAAATTGAAGGCAATAGATTCAAAATAATAGATTAGATTAATTCAATTTTTCTACAAGAATCAGTATAAAATAAGAAAAATTAAATTACTCTACCGTTAATACAACAGCAATATGGCTAATGTGTGTAGAAAACAATGTTTGCTGTCCTTTAACTAATTTCATTCTAAATATTCAGCGGAAAAAAATGCTTACTCCTGCGATCTAATCGGGGGTTAATAGATACTATGCCCGCAAAAACATAAAACTGAATAATAATTCCTGAGCAAATTAAATTAAATTTTATATTTATAATGTATAAAAATAAATGCGAAATAAATGTACTAATTAATGGGCGGGCTCTGTATAAAATGAAGAAGTGGAAACGTATTTACCTTCAAGTCGTTTTCACGAGCGCTGTCTACGCTCTAAGAAGGGCTACCTACGCTGTCTACCCCTTGCGATAAGGGTGATTATTTTTAAAACTTGTTCTTAAACCCAAGAAAATATATCTATGAACAGCACTGAAGTTACCAAGATACGTGAAGTCTCACGCTTGATTTGGCACGAAGCTATAATTCATCGATGGGCAAAACAAGGAGAATGGTCCGTTGATCTCCAGTTTATTCGACAGCGGAAAAATAAGGAAGAAAAATAGGAATGAGCCTTATAAACCTGTCTACACCCAACTAAAATTTATGCGCTCGGCAGGTTGTTTTGCATGTGTGACGTCTGGGACGGTTTGCTAACGGTGCTTGCGAAATAGAAACTACTGCTCCTACCTTCTGTCGAATTTGTTCCAACAATGGACCGAGTTAAACATGTATTTTTAAATAATGAAATGGCATAAATTAATATTATAATAGTTCGAAATATGCTTTTATTTCCTTATGGTATTATCGCATTAACAATAAATAATACGAACCATAATATTGTACATTCAAATCAACTGCATTATAAATTAACCAACGGGAGAGTACGAGAATAATGAAATCCCGAACCTTCGCGGTCCGGCAAAGATATAAGAAATTAAAGAAGCCTAATACTAAACCAGCAGCACTCGGTCGTTTTGCGAACATAGTATCCAAATTAGATAGCAGGCGTGACAATCGTTTATGCTTTCGACCGTAAAAAATATCTTATACTGATGAGTAAGTAGCTGTAGCCTACACACAGGTATATTGAACCATATAATCGTCAATATTCAAAATGAGTAATTACTAACATTAAAATGAGTAAGATTACTACAACGCATCCGGTTGGGATTGTGGAAGAAGTCCGTTGGCGGTATTTTAAAACTAAACGCCGCCAATGGTGGGAGGCATTGCCCGCCGCTATCCTAATTGGTGAAGTTAAACCGGGATTCCGAACTAACGTCCGGCCGGGGGTTTTACGGGCGGCAAAATCCTATTAACCTGGAACTGGACCCGCCGGCAATTAGCATATTTTATACTAATAGTTCGAGCCCCTCCAATATCTCTTAATTATTGCCACGTGGGCACAGTTTTCCGCGAACCGGCCCGGTTCAAAGGTCAAGACAACACGCTGGGGAAATTTCAGAGAATCGTTTCGATAACAGCGAAATTTCGGACTACACACGCCATGAAAGGTCTCGAAGAAGAGTTTAATCGCAGAATAATAAAAAAACTGAAATTGGCTTTCCAGTAAGACCGTCGACTTAACTAACCAGAGCGTCGGCCAAGACTGTCTCCTGCCAAATATCCCTTGTCCTTTTATACATTATAATACAATAGGGATAGGGAGATGGCTAAATTTAAGGTGATGTTCCGTGGGTGCCGTTAATACCCTCTTTGATGGTCCGCCCCTATTGAAGGTTAATTTCCGCGTACGTATACTGGGTAAGGCCCTAAATGTGCAAGCCTTTTGTCCTTGCTGGTGGCACTGCCGCTTTGTCGCATTAGTTTCACGATGGCCCTAATAATCTATTATCTAAACTATTATAATAATGTTTTACCAAATAAATATTTAAATAACTTAAGAATCGTACCACGCGGTTTACAAACCTAATAATTTAGTTAGAGCACTTTAAAACACGTCTTCCGATTTCATACGGGGCGCCATATCTGAAAGGACGAGTCGTTTATATATATAATAATGAATCGTGACGTCGAAATTAAATCAGCTTAAAATACTATGCATTTTGGGTATAATTTCTAAACGGTTAGTAGCAGGGTGAAGTCGGCATGTAAATTAGTTCGAGGCGACGGGGAAGAGATAAAAAAAGTCCCGGGGGATACACCAGCGGTACCCTGGAATAACAGAGCGGTCGCGGCACGGAGAAAAGGGGGCCAGAAATAATGTTGACAAATTTAATCGGTGAATATTAAGCGGTAGGAAACTCTCCGGTTGGAAATAAACTCCACCCATCCTCCAAAAAAACGGAAAATTCGGCCTAATTTCTTAACGGGGTCCCATTTCTCGGTCTTGCCGCAGGAAAGGGGCCGTAAATCCCGTGGGACACGCAACGTTTCGTGGACGCTCCCGACGAGGCATTACCATTCATCACCCCCGGGGGCTGTACCCTCCCATCCCCTTCCTCCTTGGTCAGCTATTAAGAGATCGGACCCGTCCGAACCCACCCTTTATCTCGGGTCCCGTGTAAAAAGACCCGGAGGATTTTATGGCCGAAATAAAAAATAAAGGAAGCGGGCGCGCAAAAACGGTTTATTTACTCGGCCGAAAAGTTAAACCGAACAGCCCGGACCGCTTTATCTCCATAATGACACCAATAATTCTCCCAGCAAGTAAATATTGCCACGATTATTTTTGTCCGTATTTAAACCGTTTTAGGTTTCCCCTCCACATCCAATACTCAAGCTTTTAAAAACCCTCTAAGTTCAGTAAGTCTTATATGTGTGGTTATAGACTGATTACGGCCATTTCGTGCCGTTACAAATCATTCGATGATTCATCAAAAAATGATTAAAACTCGGAACATTACGAGAATATTAGGTACGAAGGGTTCACGGCCGCGATAATCCCTCAGAAGGCTACAGAAGTTTATGAGCTTTCGAAGAACCGCGGCAAGTAGGACAGGAGACGGTGATATCATATTCAGTGTGACGCTCGTGGCCTACCAGAAAAGAGAAATGAATGTGTTCCATCTTTAAAGGAACAATTTCCGAAATGGGCTCTGGGTAAAAGTAAAATATGAATATGCATATACCACGGCGTTTCAAAGAGAAACGCCTACCGCGGTAATTTATATTGGGCGTATTGTCGGGCGCTAATAGGCGGCCCGGCCGGTAAATATCCCGGGAACGGGACCGTTCAAAATTCATAGCCGCAGGCGGCATCGAGGATAAAAAGCCCCGGGCCTAGAGAAAAGCCCGGAAGAAATATGAATGCGTAATGCGGCCGAGACCCTGGAGCGAAACCGAACCCGGTTTTCCTGGCGGTCGGGGTTCAAAGGAAGTAGGGACCACACCGGGTATAGACCCGTCCGCTGCGAATACCATTATCCCGGCAAAACGTGTCGGGACTGAATGCCAGAAATAAGAAAACAGCCTTTGATGCTCCCCGAAGAACGGGAAGGTTTAAAAATTTCACGGCGTGCCCTCCCTGGGCCCCTTCCCCCATTGGAACAACACAATGCGGTCGCTCTCGAGGGCCCTCAGGATACTCCAGGTTCAAAAACAAGTGGTCACCCCCCGCCATCAACCCCCCCTATCTATCAGATGATAACAAAAGAGGCCACGCCCACTCGAAACGCGACCCCATGAACCCGACCCCCGGTAATATGAATATCCAATTTAAACTCGATAGATCTTATGATATTGTATACCCCCATCCTCAGTTTACGGCGTACCCAAACATCGATCCCTGTTGAAGCGTCGTTTCATAAACTTCGTTCCAAGCTAAAATTACTAGAGAGGATTTTTCCTCGACCTTTTTTAATCTGCCAGTAGGAGTATTTTGTTAATCTTAATACTCGAAAGATAATTAATGAGAGTAACCATGTTTATAAAACATATACTCCTTAGCATTAAATTTTAATTTTACTACTAACCCCCATATTTTGGTAATGGCAACAGGGTGCCATAAAAGAGTGAGGTGTACTTAAATATGACGAGTTCTCTGTTAGTCTTAAATACATCTTTAAATCGGCCAGAGCCTTCAATATCCGTGAACTAATTATTTTGAAAACAGAAGTAACGAGTTCAATTTGTACTGTTTCCTAAGTTTAATTTCACGGGAGACTCGGTCCGAACCGATTTATTTTTTGACCGTCACTCCACGGGGACGTTCTAATCCGGGAACGGAGTTCGGTCATCCGGGCCCCCGTGGGGAATATTAGGAAAAGCGCGAAGGGGCCCGATGCTTTAATAAATCGTGAACTGTTAATGTCTGCGTGTGACCGTGTCGGGGCGGAATCCCTACGGGGGATGGTCCCCCTCAAGGCAGATAAATCCCTGAGGCGGCCGACATCCTGATTCATTGCTCCTTCGGCGGGGTTTACCTGCAAGTCTCGACATGTCCCCTTTCAATGCCGAAAACCTAACGCGAAGCGATGTCAATAAAAATCCCTCCCGTCGATAAATTCTCGACGTTTTGGCACAGCTCGAATTATAATTTCCCGCGGGCGGGTCGGGGGCCGCCGGATCCGAAAGGTATATGACTTCGAAATCGTAACAAGATGGTCGTATCCAGGACATTCGCGTGAATAAATGAAATCAAACCAACAAATATTATCCTATAATACGACTGTTTTAAATTAAAATATAACGCCCCATTCTTAGTTTATTATGCCAAATAAACTTTCTATACTTCAAATGTGCAATTTTACTTTATTTCTCACAGAGGGCGGTTCTCATTTGGATTGAATTTCATACAATGAATAAACCGTTTGACTCGAAAAAATATTTTTCGGTGGTTGAATTGTTGGATAAACTAAGGTGGTAGTTTGAGTAGTTTGAGTGAATATATTCAGAGTATAGCTCTGTGAGCTCACTATAACGCGCGGCGCAGTCACATTCACCGTGAAGATTAGTCACAGGCCTGCACCTGACCGAGTGCAACCCCCCCGGGTGGATTTCCCCAGTATACGAGTCCAGCCCACCCCCATAACATCCATTCTACCCCCGTCAGATAAAGATAGGGGGGGGGTGGGAAAGAGAGGCGAATATACGCCGGCCAGATATTCATGGCGTCACTTTATGCGCCCTCGCACGGTGAAATATTAGAGTTTACGAGGCCCCCGTGAAAAATCGTCCCCAGAAATAAAGAAAGACAGGGGATAGTTTAAGTTTTTTTATATATATAAAGCTCCGACAAATAAAAGTATACAAAAATCAATTCACGCTTTATGGAATATAATAAAAAGGCCTTAAATGATCCCGGCCTTGTTGCTTTATCGTATTCTCCGGTTTTATAGAGGCGTTAAATTCACCCTAATTGGGAGAGGAAATATCAAATTCTGATTGAATTCTGAAAGAATAAAAAAATATTTTTTACATCGTATTTATTACGTTTTGTCAACACTATTCTTGTTTGAATGCCCTCGTACCAATATTTTCAACCCCATTGTATCGACATTACTATTTCTTTATTGGAATGTTTTAGCAATTTAAATAAATATATTTCACGCGAATTCATACTGGTCGGAATTATTTTTATGATGGAATAATAAGAAACTGTCAATATACAATCACAACAATATCACTTCTGTTTCCAGGAATTGAAAATAAAACAGCAATTTTATTACTTTCGTTTACATCTCTCTAATACAATCCCAAAATTGAACGAATGAAAATATGAATCCGCGATTAAATCAGGCGTTTTAAATAATTATTTAAAAAGTTTCAAAAACTCTTTAAAGGACTTACTAAAATCGAATCTGGGTTCGGGCCGGTCTATTTTTGCCTTTATTTATTTATCCAATTTTTTTTATTTATTGACCGAAAACAAATTTTTTCCCTGGGGCGACGCCGTAGATAAAGCGGCGATGTTGGGCACTTTATTTGAAGGGAGCCCTGGGGGTGGTGCTCGGGCTTTGTTGTGCCCTGAAATGGGGTCGAAGCCGGACCCCAATATATATATATACCCCATACCCCGCGCCCCATTCAGCGGGGGCGTCACTTACACACTGGGGCCACCCTCACCCACCTAGGAGGCCGGCACGACGACATTGTACGCCCGAACCAGAGAAGGCTTTGTTCAAGTTTATTGTGATTCGACTATACGTCATAGCGTCTTTCGCCATTATGGAGAACGGAAGAACCGACAATGTTCACCGAGACTATAGTTTTCCGACGAATGTTCCCCTTTCACGAAAATGGGGCTTAATAAGCAGGATCGCAATCAACCCAAAATACTCATCAGCTTAATGGTATTAACCGATATAATACTCCCGATCGTATAAGGTATCATTAACCGTTAAGTTGCCACTTATTTTACTAACGATTTTTGTAACGTATTCAAAGAGCGTTTGTCTCAGTCGGGACATATCGTGGAGTGAGTGAAAGCACGTAGTGAAAAGTAAATCGCTCCTTTTCTCATTACTTTGGACGCTCAATTAGTCCGACGAACGAATTAAATGGGATAATTCCACTTATTGAATGAGGAAATGAAGTTGGAGTGCTCGGCGCTGGGTCGGAGAGCTAGAGCCGAATTCAATTTTCATAGGAACTAGTAGAGGTAGACGGGGGCGGAGATGGTCTTAATATTACGAGAGGGCATAACTACCCCATCAAATTTGCACGCGAATGCCCCGCTAAGAAAAACAGGTACCCGGTGGAACGGAGACGCCCCTTCGGTTGAGAGTTCAAAGCGGCTCACGCTAAACTTAATATTAACAGTAACTCTCAAAGGTCTTTTCGGATTCAAACCGAGGATGATGTATCAAGAAATTCGAGCCGCTCTTGAAATATAAATTAATGAAATTATTTCCTTCGGATTCAATTCTTGAGAAGAAAGAATGGCCTCGAAATAGGACAAATTACGCAGATTTAGTTCTCGGCTAAGAGGATCGCTTGTGATGACCAGGCTTTTGCATATCTTCAGATAAATACCAATCAGCGACCGTGGCCCCAAGATACTGAAGGGGCACCGGATAAGTACACGAAAATTCGCGATCAGCCATTTCCTTCTCCCTATTTTATTATATCATACAAAAGGAAAAGATAATAAGATAAAAGTATTGTTTACTGTACTATCAGTAATGATATACGATGAAGGATAATTGTCCTGAATTAGAAAGTAGCCTAACTGTCGGCTATATTAAGTTATCCATTAATGGACATTTCGATCGCATTTACTACACAAAGTGGTGCTCTGTAGATACAGTCAGAGTTAGAGAGGACTTGGAACTGTTTTACTGTCCGAGTGCGACAAAGTCAGTCTTGCTGTTAAGCTCCCGAAGTGTGGGGAAAGTGTTCCCGGGAGACGGGAAGTGTCGAAGGAGGCGGGGGACCGAATGGAAATCCTGTTTAAGGACAGTATCGCTGTTTAGGATCGCTTCAGTGAGAAGTTTTACGACAGTCCACTTGGAATTCAGGCTGGGGGAATACGGGCACCGTACTTGGAGGACCCTCGTTAACGGTCCAACCCTTATAGGCCTACACAAAATAGAAACCTACAATTCTTTCAAAACGTTTCCAGACTACTGAACGGGGATCTAAAACGAAGAATATATTCAATTCTAAGCTAACATGTTTAAAAACAATGTAAGCAATCTGTTCAATGATTATTAATTTATTCATGAAATATATATATATATATATATACATATATAGTATTCGTATCCAAATATTCAGGATAGAATTAAAGGACAAAACGATATATCATTTGTTAAAAAGTTTTCGAACATTAACTATGTACCAGTATATTGCTTACATTCACATTTAAAAAGACAAAAGAGCAAAGGGAAACCAAGAGATAAGTGAGCGTTGACGTTGGATTTTTTATTTTAAAATACAAAAATACCGAGAAATAACAAAAGGACTCCTTCATAAAAATATTTATATTGGCATCCTGTTAGCACTGGGTGCAGGAGCAATAGTTGGAAAAAATGTGATGTATTTTCATCCAAAATAATACGAGATACACAGGATAATAGTTGGATGTAAATGCGTATTGAGTTTCAATGTAATACGGCGCCTCGGTTATACTAGCCCGCACTACTAACCCGTTTGGCGTGACGTGCATCAGCGCCGTTCGACTGGTGATGTTAAACCGGGAACGGTCCTTGTTATTTTCCTTAATTTTTTCGACTTTAACGTTTAATGTTTTTAAATATTTGACGTTTTATTCTGAGGACTATTTAACAGGTGGGTGACAGAAAATGGCCGTCTGTTAGCATCTCCGCGGTCTTGTGTACGTAACACGTATTTAGCCGGAATTTAAAATGAATCCAATCCCAATTTCTACCTTTTTCTCTGTCGTATATGAAAGAACTATGTCTTCTCTCTCTCCCCATGGAAAATGCGCGGATTTCCAGTGAAATACATATTCTTCTTTCAACCTTCCGGCCCGTTTGGCGTGGCGTGCATCGGCGCCGTTCGACTGGTGACGACGTTGAACCGGGACCTTCCTCAGTCGATTTTAACCGCAGTTTTTTCGCGTTTTAATAACATATTAACCGAAGATGAGAGGAGAGAGAGAGAAATAGAGAGAAATTTAACAAAGTGATAGACAAGTATAAATCTACTTTCATTTTTAAACTGTCAATTACATCTACTCTTCTATAAAGTATTGTTTTTATTAGTTTACTCAATCAATTATTGTACTCATTACACTATCGATGCTTTACTCTACCAGATGACCTGTCGATTGTACCGACTGCTTGAAATGGGCCGGAGAGCGGATGTTTATTAGAGAGAAATTGTTCATTAGCACTCGACGCGGGGAGATTGGACGCCGTTTCGAATAGGCCCGGAGCTCGAGGGGCAAAAGGTCGCTGAATCAATTAAAGGACTGATACTTCCCCCCTCCGCCACCCGCTTGGGGCCCAACTCTACACCGAATCAACACTGCAAGTGACAACGCCAAATAGGCAATCTCAATTTGACACAGAGTACGGTAAACAGAAATACAAGAAAAAACGAGTTTAAAATACAGCCACGTTATTAAAGCTGGAAATTAATACCACCGTAAATTTACATTAAAAGATTAATACCTCTCTTGTAAAAGGTTGAAAACATTTTCCCAATTCTCAATTAATTCTGTAGTATCAGTAATATAATATATTTTTAAAATACGGACGTTTAATTAGAAATATTTGTAGACTAGTTAGTGCTATTGGTCTGTAGCTTAGAGGATCTGTGCTGTTTTTGCCGGGTTTTAGTATTGGGGTAATTGTGATGTCTAGCCAAGATACTGGTATTGGGCCTGTGTTCCATATGTTGTTATATAATTTGAGCAGTATTTGTGTTTATTGTTTGTCTGTTAAGGCAGTGATCATTTCGTTGCAGATTCCATCTGGGCCTGGTGTTTTACCGTTTTTTAATTTTTTTATTGCTGCTATATTTTTATTGCTTTATTAAGTTTGTATTTTGTGAAAGGTCTTGTGTTGTCATCGTCTGTTCTTAGTGGTGCCCCGTTTATATCGTCGTTGTAATTTGTGTTTTGTGTTACTGGGAAAATTTCTGTTGCTATTATTTTAGCTATTTCGGGGTCTGTATACTAGTGGGGTCCAGGAGCAATAGTGGGAAAAAATGTGATGTATTTCCCTCAATAATAATACGAGATATGCAGGATAACAGTTGGATGTATAATGCGTATTGAGTTTCAATGTAATACGGCGCCTGGGTTATACTAGCCCGCACTACTGGCCCGTTTGGCGTGGCGTGCATCAGCGCCGTTCGACTGGTAACGATGTTAAACCGGGAACAGTCCTCAGTCCATTTTAGCCACAGTATTTGTTATTTTCCTTAATTTTTTCGACTGTAACGTTTAATGTTTTTAAATATTTCATGGTTTATTCTGAGAACTATTTAACCTGTAGGTGACAGAAAATGGCCGGCATCTCCGCTGTCCTGTGTACGTAACACGTATTTAGCCGGAATTTAAAATGAATCCAATCCCAATTTCTACCTTTTCCTCTGTCTTATATGAAAGAACTATGTCTTCTCTCTCTCCCCATGGAAAATGCGCGGATTTCCAGTGAAATACATATTCTTCTTTCAACCTTGCCTGAAAAGGCGAGTAGCGCGATGACGGAGTTAACGGAGGAGTTCTTTCGAGAACAGTTAAAAGGAAAGTGGAAGATGTGGGAGGAGGCGGACCATTGATGGATTCTCTGAGGGGTGTACAGAGGAAGGCCTCTGTCAAAGGGAGGGATTATGCAAAAAGGATCCCTAGGATGGACATATGTTTTTGTCAACAATTCTCAACCCCCACCTACCCTAGGCCTGATACTCAGTTCTCTCTATGCCCATAATCCCGCGGCCCGAGGGTCTCGACAATTCAAAAAATGTGCATACTCGTCCAAAACGAATTTCTCGCCTGTCCTACCCCAGAATGACTCAGTGGAGTATCATCGAAAATATTGGTTTTACCATGTATATGAAAATAATGAGTTAACTTAAAACAAGACATTTGCCCCTCAATAGACAATAAGTTGAAATTAAATGAAGTTAAAAAACAGGAAATGAACAGACACTACAAAGTGCTAGTGAGATTACTGGATTATAGATAAAAATATCCCATTTTTTAAAGTTTTCTTATTGCACAATCGACATTGTTTACATGTTATGGGTGCAAGTGATCTTATGTATTGCTCTGATAAGATTCACATGATTCTATTTTTAAAATAATCAATTAGAAGTAAACAAATTATATAATTAGGACAAAGAGTTAGACCACTGAAATGTTCATGTGGTCCAGTGCGATACAGGGGCTTGATTTTTTTGTTGGCATCCGGTATTGCCAAATTTGTTAGCGTTAACAACTCGCGGCCTGTCGACTGAATGGAATGAACTGGAGGTGCCAGTGGGCCAGAGAGAGAGAGAGAGAGAGAGAGAGAGAGAGAGAGAGAGAGAGAGAGAGAGAGAGACAATGGAGGACATCGATCTCGTGTCAGCCAGTGATACGGAGCTAACGAGTACAACAACACGGCCACTCTTGACACGGCCCTACCCAAAACCTTCCCGGTTTTTTTTTTTCGCACGACAGCAACGATCGGCGACAGCCCGCGATCGTGTCGGCTCTTTCGGCAAAACCTGTAAAAACAGTCGCGCCCTCTCCAATCAAACTGACAAAGCGACGCCTTCACTAAAAACAAAATCAGTCGGACACTATCGTTTTTATTTATTTATATTGCGCATTATACACCCTACTATATCTCCAAACTCGCCCTACGCACAGATCTTAAAATCCCGTTTGTCCAAGACAATACAAGGATACAACAAATTCTACTCACGAGTCCAAACCCTACTATCTCCCGACATCCCAAACGTTCCTTGCAGACGCCTTAAAAGGAAGTGGCCACGCGACCTAAATGTTTAAAAAATAAAAATGTAATAAATAATTAAAAAAGGGGGGAACACCAGTGGTTTTCTTATTGTATTTTTTACAGTTGCAACAATAAAAGAGGGAGAGAAAAAAATATTTTGTGTATGAGTTAGAGACTATAGTTACAATTTGAGATAACACACGATCTTTGGAGGATCGAGTACAGCGAATATTCCAATGTATCGCATAGTTCAAAGATCGATGATATATTTCTGCGAATAACTACTGGAGTTATTTTCTTGCCCTAGAGGTGAACTGATATCGGCCAGAAAATGTTTGTTCGGTGGTTTGGGGCCGATTTCGAGCGGCCCCCGCGGCTTATTATTCATACATGGGGGGGACGCCCTCCGCGGACAGGCGGGACGGAATATAAAAACCCGATTTGTGTGTGGCGGAAAGGGCGGTCGGGAGTGGGGCGGTACTGTTTAATATTAAAAGGGGGTCGGAGGGGTTCGGCGGGCGGTCCGTAGCGGGGCGGCCGTATTGCGAGCGGGCCGCCCGCTAATGCAATCCCCGGCCCGTTGATTCCGCCCTGATGAGGAATGTAATTGGCTCTGGGCGGCAATCGCCCGTTCAATCACACCCGCACACGGCCACCGCCTCCTATTTCTGGCCAACGCTAATTGTCCAACCCTACCTACCATTCCGCTCACTTTTTACCATTTTATAGTATCGCCGTTCCGAGAGGAATAAAAAGTAATAGAAACACAATCGGCCCGACCTATTATGCAATAATAATGTAGGTGTATATAACTTGGCACATTTGGGGTTCGAGTTACACAGCTCTACCTCGTATTGATGTGGATCGAATATGAATTTCAGCGAAGAATATGGCGCAATAATTATACTGTGTTATAATTTCGTGCCTGTCAATTACCGTTTCGGGAAATACAGTAATACTTAAAAAATAAAGCAATACTACTAAAACAAAGAAACATCCGGGTAATGATATCATACCCGCGCTCACACTTCTATTGAGTTATCCCCCGGGTGCGATATTTCGAGCCCACAATGCCTTACCTATAGATAACGGTCCGGGAACGCTTTAAAATATATCTCGGGCAGTATCAAAGAGATATGTACATTTTCACGTTGGACGACCTTTATTACATACGCATTTTTAGAGTATGTATATATAAGAGGATTTTATGAGCATTCGTCACATTACAGCCTCATATATGCCGTATATGCTTGGTACTGCGTTGGGCTATTCTTTAGTTATACCCAACATTTCATGACATCATTATAATATTTAATATCTGACGTATATTTTTCTGATATTTCCAACATTTTTTTATTTATCCGCAGTAAATTCAAACAGAAGTGGTTGGACTGCAGGAGCAGTCCATTTCGGTGCTCTTCAAACGCAATATTCATGGAACATTCGAAATCGAACCGTTTTTTTTTCAGGACAGCTCGTTGAACCGAAATTATAGCCCGAGACGTTAAAGTAGATAAAGTCAAGGGGTGGGTAATAAATGACGTTCTTAGGCGAAATCCGATTCCGCTTATTGGGATGCGACTCTCGCATTTTCCAGCGCCACCCTCCCACCCTTTCTGCCGACACACGTGAGCTCCGATATATTACCAATAAATACTGTAATCCAGATCCCTATTCACGTCCTGGGGCCGAAAGAACCCGCAGGAATTTAAACCGTGAGTTATCCCCCACCGTTCCACCCCATACCAATGCGGATCAACTGCATTGGAGGAAATAACTGCCGCGAATTACAGCCAAGAATAATTCACCTTTTCATTGCGCAATCGAGTATAATAATTTCACACCCTGCGATTAAACAGTAACGCATCCAGCGTTTCAATTGATTTTAAATTTGGTCCGCCACCGGCAATAGAACTCGAGTGGGGGTCAAATTACTCCGGGATTCTGTTAGAATTCAGTTCATATTCATTGAACGGAAAATTTTAATTGAAGCTCTAATGGTATCAAAACATTCGACAGAATGCGTCAGTAGTATATACATATAATTCGAGTACACAGGAGAACAGGAAACCGGATGCGCAGCAATGGGCCTAATTTCTACAAATCTGAATTGTACAGAACTATATTATTGCAGTTATTGCGAGGTTTCGTTTATTTGAGGAATCAAACAACTTCAGTAATTCGATAAACTTAGTTAAGTTTTTATTTCCAATACAATTTGAAAATAGCGAATCGTTCAGAGGGTTACATTGTTGAACACTCGTGACATAAATTGAGTACTTAAATTCTCAGTGTCCTAATTATCACGCCTAGATATACAATACGAAACTGTGTTCAACTTAATTAATTCAACATTTCACAGTATCCACTAACAACAAAAGTAATACATAAATTATAAATAATTATATTATATTTAATTCTTCACCAAAAAAGTTACACTCGCTCTTCGTTTCGCTGGGACTGAATTACAACCAGATCGCAGTTCAATAGAACTTAGGAATCGGCAGAGATGGATTGAAAACGCGGTAATACGTTTTTCAATTGTATCTGATTATAGGCCTAATGCGGTTGTAAATCACTGGCCAAGGGCAATCCATCTGAGGTGGAGGAGGGAGCGCCGGCTTTGTTGCGGGCCGAATTGACAAAGGTCGGAAAGCCATAAAGTGGGAAGTTATGGTCTCCTCGGCCGCTGAGAGGGACAGCATTAGTCGGGTTATAACATCGCCCCCATATTTTCTTATCCGACACGCCTTGTTTGGCTAATGGAGTCCCAACCCCCCCCCAAACCCCATTGGCGGTTTTAGACCTTGACACTATTCCATCAATGAAACTTTTAATCAATATCCATATCTCCGCCACGATTAATCTTTGTACCTCTGGACATGTATATTTTTTTAAAATCTTGACAAACAAGTTCTACGGAATCGTAAATAACAAAATAGTATAAAACGAAATAACCCTGAATGTTTTTTTCAATCTCGTATAATGATTAGTGCAGTTTAAGACGATAAGAGTATTCATTCGGTCTTCCTGCTTGTTGTAGGGGTTATGCCTAAATATAATAATGATGATTAACCGTTGAAAAACACCGAATATTGTAATTTTTCAGTTTGAAAAAGTCAGTAGGCTGTCAGTGCAGTCGGTATAATTATTTAACGGTGGACCTACGCTAAGCTTACTTGACCTTTAGGCTCGTCTCGTGTAATGGGGAGACCTTTTTAGATTAAATCTTTTGAGTCGGGGCCGGATAGAATGGAATGTGAGGGCATTTTCATTAGGGAATCTAGCCGCGTACAGGATTTTTTCTTAGCCGCACATACTCCGGCTTTCCGCGTCAAGCAGGCAAGTAGGCGGTTTCTTTTGTCCGCCCGAACCTCATTTTATATAATTAATTATACAGGCTTTACACGAAATGCGTAGGCCTCGTTCGCATATTACGTGTATACATAACGTGGCGGTCAGTGCAGTCATGTACACTTATTACCTATTTTTTTTTTATTTAGATATACTTGGTGAAATTTTGTTCAATTAAAAAAATTATACTAAGAAAAGTATGAATAATTGTATTTAATACGATAATATTTTATAGAATCCTTTTCCACATTCATAAGTATGCACATATTTAATTGTAATTGAATTTCTTAAATCGAAAATAAACTATCATACTTGGGGATAGACGTTTAACGTATAAACGATATTTTAAGTTTATGAAAAATTTTTTCACCCCTGATCCATCCCATTTTTAAGGGGTTTTCAATTCCGTTCAAACTTCAATTCCAAGTTAAACACTTTGGAATTTTGATTCACCGTGTTGTACAACTAAAATAAAAGCGGTAAACAATAGTGCATCGAAATTACGGAGGTAGCGATGACTGCAAGGGGCGGGTTTTATTTTGCATTGGACCCGGTTGCAATGCGGCAGGTTGCATTTTAATTGGGTCATTATTCGGCCGAATTAACCGCGTGCAGTCGGAAATGCAAAAGAACAGTCCCACGACCCCCTCAAGAAGGACACAACCCGACTTCGTTCGTAGAAAATATCTCCTAGGGGAACCGTCCTAGTCCAAACACCGGAGCCAGAACGTATCAATATTCAATCAAAATTCAATAACCCCTAAAGTTATCGCTGAAATGCGGCGATTCAGAATGCTGACTGAATTCCTAAAATATATATATGGCCCGAATGAATTTTCAACCTCGTTAAGCTTGAATATTTTCCATGGAAGCCATATTTTGAATATTGCACGTCGAACCGCCCCGACGGATACAGCGTTGGGAATTTTTAAAAGGAATTCATTGAAAATTTTAATTGAGAAAAAATTACAGCCCTTCGGAATCAAATAAAAATGATGATATCTGGATTTTATATTCAGGAGTTAGTTTACTAAAATATTTTGTAATTTGTATGACCTCTGTATCCCTTCGTCCGAACAGGAACTAAATCCCTTTAATTATCAATCGTCTATATTTTTTTCATCCTAATTCTTATCCTTAATAAAATAACGAATAAAATAATTTACGAACAATTATAATGAAACGATAGATTAATGATATTAATGTATAGCCAGAGGATTCGATCTGCTCCAAATTTTGAAGGGCACAACATTGAAGAACTTTATATTATTGAACCGACGATTTCGGAACGGAAGGGGCTTGTTTTCCATGATATAATGACTCCATTTAACATTGTAATGGGAGGACAGTGGTCCTAAACATGTTTCCAGAATAAATATTAACAATTCATTAGGACTAGCAATGGGCTCCTGTCTAACAACAAAAGCACTCAACCGGACACCGAATGGCGGTGGTCAGCCGACTGGCTTCCCGTAAGTCCCGGACAAATAAGCCGAACTTATTGAAACAATTTTAGAATTTGCCACTTATAAAGTGAATGGCATTTTAGGAATTTTCGTTCAGAATAAAACGGGAGTTATGTGTCCGTCTGGAGTATGTACATGTATGTATTCTTAATATAATTTATAGTAAATATTTAAAAACAGGATGAGACCATTGTCTTAAAATCGAAAATGATATCAGATCGCAAGTAGAAAAGAAGTTTATAACCCATTATAGGATATGAGACATGGACGAGTTATCTACTCTGTAATATATAATAAAATCGATAAAATGCTTATCGTCCCCAAAAAGTCGCTTATCTCACACTTTTATATTTTTCTTCGTTGACCTATAGTGTACGGCGAATTTCTGTCGCACACCAAAATAGTTCCAAAATCAAATCCTTATAACATTAACATTAAGGACATTTATATAATCTTAGAAGGAATGTGTGTGTCTTAGGGCGATACTTACAATCCACAAGAGTTGTAATATTATAAACAAATGAACCCAATACAATAGAGAGGAATACAAACATTCCAAAAGGAAATTCGTGAGGGTTTAAGTCTCCTTTCGCATAATGTAAATGTATCCCTACAAATTTATAATTCATCATCCCGGACTCTTCAAGGGTATTCTCCAAGCGAACAGCACCGTTCTACAGTATCAGTGTGTATTTCCGGTCCTGGTATATATAATATGCTTTATATACGGTAATATCCGAGATTATATAACGAGCCGTTTGGATTTTGAATAATAGAATAATGGAGAGGAAATTTTATAGCGGAAATGCCGAGGCAGTGTTGAAGAAGTCCTTCTTCTTCCAGTATGGGGCCGTACATCAATGTACCCCGCGGGTAAAGTTCCGCAGGAAAGTTTACTCGCCTTTCAGAGCCGGCAAAGTCAGACTGGTTAATTATATTGATGCCCGCCCAATAATATATGAACCCAAGTTTCCCACTGTTTAATAATTCACAAAGCTCCTAAGACCGAAACCGTGAGCGGAAAAGTCCTGACTACTTAACGCCTCCCCAATGATGGCTCCGAGTTCATTTATTCTCTCTCACACACACACATGTGTGTGTCACAGATATCAACAGACTAATAGACGCGTGGTTTATGTACGAAATATTTGCTAAATATTTCCCAATTACGCCGTCAAATGTCGACATTCGGAATGCACCGATGTTGGATGTTGAATAACGTATAGAATGCAGTGCGTAAGCGAGAAATAATGACACTTTGCAAATACTTGGTACACATACCAGGCGACTAGGTGTACGCTCATATTCACCGGAGAATGTCGATATGTGCAGAAGTATAAAGAAAATTTTTAAATAAATCCTGTTGAAATATTAAATCCATAGCTCATTCAGGCAGTAATGAATATATAGGACAATAACAAAGTACATTAAATTAAACTAAATTTAGCGTAGCAATAACCTGTGTTCATGATTTTCGTGTTTATTCATTCCCAGTTCGAAAATAAAAACTGTTAACAGTAACATCAATCTTCTGAATTTTATGAGAATTTTGAACTTATTTAACGCAAATTGTTTTACGTTGCAATGTCAGGAGAAATATCGTCGATTTATGTTCCGTCTAATTCATGTGAAACCCCTCAACAGTTTCAACCAATTTGCGGCCGCAACAGTGGGATTTAGGCCGGATATCTGGAAATTTGGCGAGTCATGCCGACTCATGGCGCAATATCATTAATCGCGGTCGGCCTAGTCCCCGGAAGAACATCGCCGGTGCAAATTATGAACGCTCAACGAACAAAATTCGATTCGGCGCCTATTTGACGTACCGCCCGGTAGGGGAGTCGTTAATATTTTATATTTCGCCGCGATATAACTGCCGTGGACGTGACCGGCAGTTTAAAGATGGGACGGCGACCAGGCCATTATTGGCCGTTAATTGGTATTTCGGTCGGCGTTGTCGTGACGACCCGATCGGCTGTCATACCGGGGCCGGTTTCACGATTCCTATTGGTTGATTCATGAAGCCCCGCGCCCCGACTCCCGGTCCCGAGACAGAGACCGCTATCACCTGTCATTGGGGGAGAGTTAACACGGGCCGACAGAATGTATCTCGCAGCTGTATGCTTAAATCATCATTGTATTTCCGCCACGACGGTTCCGGTTACTTATCTTTTATTCATCTAGTACTTTTAAAACTATAAATATAAGAGACAAAAATATATTATCTAGAACAGTTACTGCCTATTACCATATATCAACTACCAACTATCAACAATCGGAAACCTCCGCAATCAATGGAGTCGTCTGCAGGATGTGTTGGGGAAGTATCAACGATTGAAACAAAACATGAATGATATTACGTGTTTTTATCCTCCTCTAAAAACATATAAATAAAAATAGTTTCTGTCTCCTCTCGCTGGTTTGGTCTTTTGCTAGACTGGTTTCGGCCGCTCGCCATCTTCAGTAGCGGTGTTAGTCACTTTCGGCACTTCGGATGATTTTTGGGCATCCTGTCACTGTCACTTAAGAAGATCGAACGTTACAGTCGAAAAAAAATAAGGCACAAAACTGTTGCTAAAATGAGTTGAGGAGGTCCCGGTTTAACATCGTTACCAGTCGAACGGCGCTGATGCACGCCACGCCGTATAACCGAGGCGCCGTATTGCATTCAATACGCATTATAAGTCCATCTGTTATCCTGCATATACGAGGTATGCATTATATTACAGAGGGAAATACATTTGATACAGTGCAATACAAGTGAGAGTGACAGTGCAGTGAGGATGCCCAAAAAAGGTGCCAAAGAGACTAACATCGCTACTGAAGATGGCGAGCAGCCGAATCCGGTTTAGCAAAAGACCAAACCAGCGAGAGGAGACGGAAACACACGAAATCTACAAACACGTTAAACTTTGATTATTTTAGACTTTTTAAGTATTGTTGGTGGAGTGATAAGAGATAATATTTGTCAGTACGCTTTTCACCCGCCACACGCCTCACAAAACCAAACCAGTGTAGAAGACGCATCTCAGGAATATTGTATTTGACTATTGTCAGTAGTCCACCGGATCCGTGTTATACTTTCTACATCTATTCCGTTATCTAGTCCGTTGTCTAGACTTTTTAATTTCGCGAGAAAAACCAATATATTGTATAAATGAGGGTACTCACCCTGCTTTGCGAACGGCTCCAGTGCAGTTGAAAGAGGCCGCAGCAGTTCCCGTCTGCTTGGCCCTGTAGGGCGAGTTGTGCACGCTTTCACCGTCGTCGTCGTCGCTCACCGCGGTCGTCAAAGACATCCGATCATCGTCGGACATCTGGAAAATTGAACAAGGAAAATGTACATTATGCCGATAAATTATGTGGCCACCAACAACACATTATAATTTTCTAATATGCGCGAACCAACCTTGGGGGAGGAGCGAGGATTTTCAATCCCCCGGAATACTTAAGGGCGCTTTAATTTCGGAGAAAATTTACGACGTCAGGCTTTACTCATAGGATTTCCCTTATGTACATAAGAAATATGAAACGTAATTAATTTTTTTTTAATGTTCAATGGAAAAATGTCACTTTTGGTGGTACACAAAACTTGAATATGAAAAAAAATTACTACACGAGTAATACGCCGGAGAATTATTAACTAGCGATGATGGAAATATAATTTCAATGCCAGGGAATCAGTGGGCAATTGTACGGAGTGTGTTCAGTCGATGCAAGATAATTTTGACGCTGCTTATTGCATTTTTCTACTTGTTGAACGGCGTGTACAGATATTAACACGGGTTGTAATTTCTCAGTTTCGCGGTAATCCATCCATCAGTGTCCAGTCTGGAGCCGGAGTGGAGACGATCGATGGGAAATTCCGGCTTCGGAACGAACGCTTCTTGGCCCGTCCGCCTTTCTCGACCCTGGGAAAACCAATAAACATAGAATTCCACTTGTCGGAGAGGTCGGACAAAAAACACCAGCGCCGCTGAGGAGGAGCCGAAAAGAATAATGGCTCCGTGTTCTCGAGCTGTTCGATTGTTGTCTACTATGTAAGGAGGGCTCGAATAACTATCGGAACCGGCCTAAAAGATAAGCCATTGAAACTTATGGAAATAGTAAAGTATATTTTGAAAAATTGACTCTATTTTTCACTATTCCTACAAATAGAGACCGGCGAGTGGAGACACAAGATCACAAGCATTTAGTATGAATCGAGTTACTTGAGGACCGATCGTATACAAGCCGTTATTAGTTGTCGCAGATGATTATTATTGAAATAATTCAGACGAATTTCCAGCAGTATTAAAAACATTCCAACCAGAAAAGGAGGAAAGTAATTAAAAATAAGGAGCGGAAAAATCTTCGCTCAACTATTTTATAGTTTAGTAAATATTCCTAAATTCTCTTTTTCCTCTCGCACTAGAGCCCAGTGTACAGAGTTACTCTAGTTTGTGGGACCTAACAATTGTAACAATTACAGGCCAAGATATATAAGACTAAATAACAGCCCTCACTAAGGCATTAACAATAGACACGTCCAGGCTCCTGAAAA
This sequence comes from Lethocerus indicus, assembly GCA_019843655.1. Classification (NCBI taxonomy): domain Eukaryota; kingdom Metazoa; phylum Arthropoda; class Insecta; order Hemiptera; family Belostomatidae; genus Lethocerus; species Lethocerus indicus. Next base: position 8,194,018 of record JACDQD010000103.1, on the reverse strand, counting down.
GGGTAACAAGGCCCCTTTAAAAATATATGACGCTTCGGAACGAGCGATTTAAAACGGTTTAAATCCCTGCTATCTCTGTCGGCGGTCAGTTTGAATCTTCTGAACATTAAGTGTATCACGAAGCGGGTGTAAAACTGCAGCCCAATCGACAATTATAGGGGAATCGGGCGCAGATGAAAGCTTAACTTAGTTTGCCGGGAATAAAAAATATGGGACGGTGTTACAAAAAATGGGGCGGGCGTGAACGTGGCTCGATTCCCAATCTCTCACTCTCCCTCTCTCCCCCTCTCTCTCTCTCTCTCTCTCTCTCCCTCTCTCCCTCTCTCTCCCTCTATATATATCTCTCTCTCTCCAGTTGGTTACTGACCGGGGCCTTTTTTAATAAAATAGAAAATCTGTTCGCTTTGAAACCGAGCTCACGTATCGTCCGAGGCGTCCGCGCTTTTAATTGGACAAAAGGGCCGTACCAACTGAAAGGGGCCAATTTCACGCTTTTTGCCACTTTATTCAAGCCCGAGAGAGAAGGACAATTTCCCAATATACTCGAGAGCTAAATACGAGAACCATTACCGGTAGTGGCCGCTAATCTTTCCATTTGGGCTGTCCAGGTGAGAAAGTAACCTGGAACTATCCGAAACGCTCCGAAAACAACAATATTTTAAGGTACATGAATTATAATACAACAAATAAGAAATTCCAATAAAAACTAATTCACGCCCCTTGGTGTGCTCTGTCTAATTAAGCATTAAGGTTATAGCGGAATATAATGTTAGATGGTATAACGATACACCTTTTTATCTTCACGTATGAAGAGAGTTTGGATAAATGCGAATAATATGGTGAATTAATGTAAGAAAATCTTAGATGCAATGTTTTTTATGAATCGGCAACAGCATTGGAGACCCTGAGTATTTTCTTTCAAATTTTATTTTATTCTTATCAAAGCCGGTATTTTTACGACTCGTGTCTCGCTCAAATACGTCTAATCCACCGCGGTTTTTTCAGGGAGAGTACATTCTGTCAATGAGATAAAATCCTCGCGGCCTAAGCCGTAATCTCGACGGAGAAAGGCAAGAGAGGACGGGGAACAGAGATAAAAATAAAAAGAAAGGGAGGAAGAAAAGAAAGAAGAGTTTGGAATTAATGAAATTCGTGCGGAAGTGGGCGGGGCGAGTCGGCCAGAAATTACTGCCGAAAAAAGGAAAATCACTCGGTCGGATAAAGAGCGGTGGAAACTGGAAGGAGGAAAATAGGGAGGGGTCGCGGACAGGTATAAAAGGCCCCGACCCCTAATGGATGTGTTCACCCATAAAACTAAACCAGTTCTGCCCGCCCAACAACCCTCCACTTGTTTCTTCCTTTTTATTCTTTTTTTATTCCTCCCCCCATCCCCTTTTTGTAGGTGATTATTTTTAAGTATGTCGTTAAGTCTCCTTCGAGGAGACATATTGTAACGAACGATTTTGGGGGGTGGGTTTGAAGCGACCGCCTTGTTAAAATTATAATTAGCGCTTCCGCCGTTCGGACACGGAAAATTGTTGCCCGCCCGGGCAACTCATAAAGTATGAAATAAAAGCACTATCACGTCAAAACAGGAAATGGTGCTTTTAATTAAATTATTTAATTTCAATGTTCACCGCACGAGAATAATTATAACCAAATATATTGAGTGAATTCTTGAACCGATTTTATCCAATATACTCTTAGCATATCACAGTAGCTATTTCTCTTAAAATTAAAAAAGTAACACTACTAAAACTAAATCTTAATAGGAGTCAGATATTTTTATTAATTAACCCGAAATTACAAATTAAATCTATCTCCAATTCTTGTTTCATGCTTCCCAATCATCCCCAGCCTCCCAGTTGTCCTGTCAGCGAGTGGATACAATGGATATTTCGATTAATCATTAATTTAACGACTATTATTTAATCTAAGTGAATTCAATCATTTATAACTATGTAATATTTTATTTTATCCCATTCCGTTGTACTAGTATTCATTTTTCTAGAACCGAAAAAACAGTAAACGTGAGATTTATAACTGTAATAATGAATTTTTTATAATAATGTGTAACATTTATATGTAAACGTGAAAATTGATATGATTATTAACGGTTTTGTTTTCGTTATATAGTAGCGGTTATATAGCAGCAACATCCACGTTGCTTTCTGCCCAGAATTCTTCCAATAATTATTTATAGTAGATTTAGTTTATGAGGAATCTATATAATATTTAATGTAGTGTACAGAGCATTATCTTAATGATAATCCCACAAACTCTCGCTGAACCCCGTTTAAACCTTCAAAATCAATGTATACAACAGTCTCGATAATCGAATGAATAATTTAGCGGAAAACCGAGTTCAGGTGGCGACACGGCATTTTAGCCCGAGCGATGGATAATTCCTCATAAAAATGTCCTGGAAAAAAATAGTAATTTAACGGAACGAAGGGTGGCCGTAATGAGGGCCGGCACTCCAACAGGCCAATTTACCAGCGCCTCAATGGGCTACCGCAATTTCCAGCTTCGTTATATACTCCTCGTTCCTGTAGCAATTATTCAAGCGCTCCCGTCTAAGTCGACTAAGTTTTAAACACTCCGAAATTTAAATTTCTTGCAATAGTATTACGAGTTTTTTTTATTAACGTTATCTGTAAAATGCGACAGATTCGTGATACTTTATTCCTAAGCCTAGACGTCTTCCGACTTTTCTACTCGTCATCATTAATACAGTTAAAAGAGCGCTCAGTTCAAAGCTTATACCACATACGTTGAAGGAATATGCGCATTAATAATTGCAAGGAATTAATTAAGTGCAATGCAAATATAAAATTGTCCCCAGGGGGATCCCTGGAATAAAATACGCGATGGTCCCCATTTTCGACCCCATTTCCGTCGTATTCAAACGAACGTATTTTTCCGGTCGGAACAGCGCTCCCTTTTTTTCGTTTTTGTTTTTCTTTTTTATGCATGCGTAAAAGGGGCCCCCATTCGTTCCTTTAAGACCCGTTTTCTGCCGGCGAAGTTTCCGTTCTGTTCCTGTACAGAGCATTAGACCCGTTGCCTTTACCGTTGAAAGGGCTCTCGGGCGACTGGGGAGCCCTTCTATTATTTCAAAAGGAGACGGCCGGCGCAGGTTTTATTCGCGCCCCACTCCAATAATTCGAATATTTAAAACGTAAAAATTGTGAAATTTATTCGTGAAGACTTTATGAGTATTGTAATTAATAAGAGCTCGCACATAAATGCTGTAATTATATACTGATATACTTCAATTAACATTTTTGACAATTTTGGCTATACTTCTGTACGATCTAATCAAAATATACAATCATGATATTCCAAATTCTTGTACATGAATATACAGTGTAAAGCGCAGCGGAGGAATACACTCACAGACAGTTCTTGGTTAACGTGGAAAGCAGTAAACGCGTTGAAGCTCGTGTATATTCTAACGCTGTAGAAATACAAGCGCGTATTTGAATTATAATAGAGTGGGGGAGAAATTCACAGCGCCCCGGTGTCAAATTGCCAGTTGGGTGGGAACAAAAGAGAGAGCGCAGTGCATCCCTCTCCAGGGGGTTGGGGGGTGAACAAAGCGATAAAATTCCTCGACAAAGCCTCGGTTTATCACCTGTATAACTTAGGGTATACATGTCGAGGCCCTTCAGCCAGAACTTCAGTTTTAATCTGATGCCGGTGTCGCGAAATATCCCCGTCCTTCCGCCTTAAACACAATGCAAGAGAGGTGTTTTCAGAGGAAACTCTATGGTGGGTTTTGAATGCCAAACGGTTCACTGAAAAGAGACAGTATTCTATCAGAGTGTTCGACTAAATCGAAAAACAATGAGATGAAGCAGAAATCATTTCGAGAACAATGTAACCACAATGACTACAAAATTTCTACAATTATTGTAACTAGGTTTTCGTTGAAACATTCTTCGTACGATTTTATTCACCGACAATTTATCCGAAAATCATTATTTGAGCTCGATTTTGAATTCGAGACACGTCGCAATTCCACAATTGCGGAGTTGAAAGACCGCAATGGCAGTGGGTTAGGGCAGGTGGTGGTGGGAGGTGGCCCCACTCCATCTTTCTAGAGTGGGTCGAAGTAAAACTATAAAGTCTGTGGCCAGCAAAAGGTCATTTGTCTCTCAGCCCAAGAACATAAGTGTAATACTGCTAGGGCAGTATATATATCGCTCAATTTATGTAAAGTGATAATAACTTTTGCACAAACACCTTACAGTTAGATAATTTGGAAAAAATGTCAAAATAAAAGCCAGAACATTAAATTAATAAAAGTTCTCTTTCCAAAGGAAACAAATTTAGAAAATTATTTAGTTTTTTATTAAGTCTCTGCACTATAATCGACTCCGGAAAACGGAACTAGGTTGAGTTTTGAAACTTTTCTCGGAACTTGGGAAGTACCACAGAAGCCAGGAAATTATAAGAGTCATAATGCGAAGAAACAAAGAAATATATAAATTATATTTTGTAATAATATAATAATGATCCCTTTATATTAAGTACAATATTGCACATGATATTGTAAGGGTCATAATACGATATTTTCAATTAATGTTTGCAATATATATTTTTTTTTCATTCTTATTTGAAGAGATATGGTCGGATGTCCGACCGTGGCTAGTGGTACGTGTCCGATGGGTGCGGAGGGTTGGAAAAAACAGAAGGCTTATCTGCCCCTCTCTCCCTTGTCCATTCTCTGTTTTTCTTTCTCGAATGGGAATAAAGTTCTGGCGCAAGGGGAAAAAAGGGTCGTGTGTCTCGCGCGGAGTGAGGATGGGGGACACAAAGGGTCTTAAAGGGCGGCCAAGACACCCATTTGCTCTATCCCGTCCCCATATCGCATTCACAGTACAAAACAACGGCCCCTTCCCTCGGCTATTTTCATGATTCTATTTAACGATGCAGCGAAAAATACCCCCTTGAAAACCATCCATAGAATATTTATAACATCTTTTCAAGCTTCGTCCTTTGTAGCGCTGTCGAAAAATTATTTTAAATAGCGTGTCAATCACTTTATTATACAAAATTATATTAAATATTGATTAACTTATTATATAATTCGGAAAAAGATTTTTTAACACTGTCACTGTTCATTTTCATAACAACACGACGAAACACCAAAGACAATATAATCAGAGGAGAAAGTAAGAAAATTTTAATTAATATTCATCTAAAGGGGGGATAAATTAAGGCGTATCGTCGTATCTTTTGGAAATGAAGTGAAATTCTACGTTTTGACGTAATACGCGAAAGATACGGGAGTTTAGGTGAAATGGAATACACCGGTCGCGCAAAACATCGGCAGTCGTACGATTTACGACGCCCGAGTTTCGAACCGAAACCCAATAAAGCCGAACCGAACTCTAACAAGGCGCCGCGGTCCCCGTCGAAGTTTCTTATTGTCTTTTCCCCGGTCGTTTTTCAGCCAACAGAAACAACAACAAATCGTTGCTGCGTGCAGAAACGGAGTCGAATTTCCATAATAAGCGGGCTACTGGTTCGGCGGCCAGGTAGGAACATTGGAATGAGCCTGGAGGTTGGGTTGGTGGCGGGTAAGGGGACGGAAATCCATTAGCGCCGGTGTCAGTCTCAAATGCGACCCGTCGGCCCACAAATTTGAGCGCCCCCCCAAACACTTTCCAAACGCAAGTTTCAGAGGGGAAAAGTTTGATTTAGCGAAGGCCCAAACCAAGAGCGGCGGCCCGCTAGCTCGCTCCGCATTAAATTCCTAGATTTAATTCAGGATTTTCAATTAAGACCGGACTATTCCGGGGGATTCCTAGTTGCGCGCCGGAAAGAGGGCAATTTAGTAGCGCAATTGGATTTTGTAATATTAAACAATACCCCCCCTTGTCCCCGTTTCGGTTACGTTTTACTTTATTTATTGTTCATAGGGGCTGTTGTTATTAAGCGGATAGCTTACCAAACCGATATGGCTACGCCGAACAATAAACTTTAACATAAATGCAAGTACCCAGCAACACTAACAATACAAAGTTCACGGTCCGGGAGATGAAAATTTCATCTATTACAACGGTGAGGCCCTCAAAATAAAACAGTCCATCCGTTTAATTTAAGTTTAATAACTATATTTATTTTGAGATTTATTAAGAGAAATATCGTGGTAGAATTAAAAATCGAATTGCAAATTGTCAAAATAATGGTGGTATGGAGAGCAACGATTGAGCGCCGCATTCGGCCAAGTTTGCCGTTTTCGGCGTCACAAGCGCCGTTATTTCCACAGTTTCCTCATGCACTAATAAAATAATAAGTTCAAAGTATATTAAAAAATATTTCGATAAAATTACTGCAAAATAAATAGGAGGTATTTGAACCATTGGAAGAAATTGATGAAATGAAAAAAATGAGAACAGTAAGAAGAGGTTTATTCCTTCGAAGGGATGGATCGGAACAGGTTCAATGTTGTGAAATAACATGGGCCGTAGTTATTGAATATACATTCATTGTTATCTCCTTTCCCCACTTCATTCTACGCCTGGAAAGAGATCGAGCTTCATTTCAAATTTACTACCATTCAAATAATTCCGTCAAAGAGTAGATATTATTTCCATTTGTTATGAAAACGAGGGTTTTTAGATGGGCCCCCAATAAATTCAAGTAAGTGGCCCCATTTCGCTGAGAGACAATGCTTTTGTTCAGTGCACTCGAGAACAGTTAGACCTTAGTGGGCGTAAATATCGTAATTCACTCTCTCAAACAGTGAAGTTTCCCTTAGCAACTTCTACCGCCCAATCCCTTTTCATCCCCTCCGCCCACAACATTCGGCTAATTTCTATTGAACTCCGTTATTATATTTCGTTGCATATTACGCGTTAAATTACGTCACAATGTGAGACTGGAATTACTTTTACCGGACTCCGTCGGCTGTTCCAAACGGACTGAATATAATTCATTGTAAACTAACCCCGCTCTATTACCCGACACCTCCGCATATTGTAAGGGGAAGGTTGGGGTGGAGGGGAGGGCGGAATAAATTACCGGCCGACCCATGCATAAATAATGGCGATAAATTACACATCTGGGATGGGGGGGACCTCCGGATAGATAAATAGGGGCCTCGTCTTTGGTGCTCTGCCGCGTCGGCCGGGCCCCATCTGCCCGTTTATGAATAACGGTTAGAGTCAAATATTGAAACACAGTCTGCACAATATAACACGATATTAATGTAACGATATAACCACTTAAAGCCAGGTTTGTTGTATACATATTTTATAAATTCTAATGACTATATGAAATCCTTTCGATTAATAGGTTTGGTCGGCCACCGGGATCAGCATACCAGTACCATATCAAGTACCAATACGCCCGTGGCATTAATTCTCCAGCATTATTGGAGCTTTCTGTTATGGAGGGGATTTATTCGGTGAAAAAAAATTTATAATAATACTCGGGCCCGGCACTCTCGAGCGTATTGACGGGCCGGAGACAATGGGTCGGCAGGACCAAAGCCGGATGATCTGATTATTAGCCTAGGCGGATGGGAGCGATGTTGAGGTGCCCCATCAAACCCGGTTCCTCCAACAGAGGCTCTGTCTGCACGTCGCGGTGGAGAAATGTCGTAATATTGTCACACGGTTGATAGATTTCATTTACACAATCTTCAAGAACCCGCCATTAAAATAAAACAAAATGTACGAATCATCGGAGATAATAGATACATTGTACACAGTAAGTAGGAACAGTTGTTTGCTGTGGGAATATAAATATTATCGAAATTTGAGTCCAGGTTATTGCGCCATGTGATGTGTACCGCTGTTATTTTTTCCGGGCCCGATTCAACTAGAAAATGAGCACATTTTTCCGTTTTAAAATTGTATTCTATTCAGTACAACTGAAAATTGTCTTCATATTTTTCCAATGTGTTTTTGTCCAGTATGCGTACGACCGAACGAATACAACTGGGATTCCCCGGTTCTCATTCGGGGACGGTGAGAACAAACCGGAATTGTGACTGTCGGATATTCTCGTAATTAAGCCGATTCGGAGCCTGGAGTGTACTTTGTGTTTTTAGACATAGATACACAGACGCATACACGACCCCGGCTCCCTATCCGGTCCCGTGGGTCGCCCGCCAGTAGAAAGGAGAAACGGGGAAAAAACAAGAGCGGACATCCGGTACAAAACTTCTGCAAACCTCTCTACACTACCCCATTTCCGTTTCTGTTTCCAATCGGGTGGAGTTGCCATCCGGCGTAGAGTAAAAATAAAACTAGCGTGGGGGAAAAAGTACTATTTATTTGCCCGATATTTAAGGCGTAGTAGTATTCGCCTATTCCATCCTAAAAATGCTCCATTCTTTTTGTCATTATATTTTCTCAAATATTATATTGAGAAGACCCGCGCTGCAGCGATGCGTGGAAACGTCGATTCGTCATAACTTAAATATGACTCTCCCATTCGACGCGCGAAATCCGTATTGGTAATATTAGGTTTTAAAGAGGCAGAGAAGTCGTCCACAATTGGATAAAAGCTGGGTGGATTCGGCGCGATAAGAGCTAGTTTGGTGGAGCCGGGGGGGTATATTCAAAGGGCAGAAATTCCTGACGTTCCTTGGGGACGTTTTCGGCACAATATACAAACCCCCCATCTGTCGAACCGGGCCGAAAAAAGGTTTACCGGCGGCAATTTATTTTTTATTTCGTTTTTTTTCGACCCAGCGTCCAATAGGATATGCCGAATAAATCGAAATATCCGCGACGCGGCGGAATTCGATCAGAGCACTGAATACCGCCGGGGAGCTTGACATGAAATGGCTTCCGATAATGCGTACAACATTTTTTTTTCTATTTTCCAGTAATACAATACCTCGTTTCATATTCTCACACACTAAAATTCGCGTCCATTAGTACAAAGGTTATTTATCCCCGACGGCTTCATTTAAACCCCCTGTTTTATTTCCGAATAAGCTCACAGGCTTGCACAGTTCACAGCTTCGTGAACAGAAATTCCGTTATGACTTCCATTTAAACGTAGTTGCCGCACTATATTACCGTACAACGGGAAATAGAATAGAAGTACATAAGTGTTAATTTCCAATGGTATATCCCCGTCAATACTTTCAAATGGGTCTTCTATATTCCAATGATCTTCCACAATTGATTCTACAGCATATTTTAATTACAAACAGATAATTAGTTAATGAAATTTCCTGTTTGTAATGCAGCTTTTACAGCATTTTCGAGCAATATTTATATTTCACAACTTCATTAACTGACTTGTAACTGGTAACAGTGTACTGGCCAGCTTGTGCCTAAAAATTCTCAATACAACTACACCAGGCTGTACTGGTGTACAGGAAACTGTAAATCGTAATTGATTTAGGCTGTATGAAACCATTCCTGTATATTCTTCGAGGCAGCTCTTAATTATTTTCTTTGCCCACATTCCTCATCTTATGAAGAGGATCTTAAAAACGGCTTCCATTAGTTTTCCTTCCGCTTTTTTTTTGTGCTTTCTTTCCAGCCCAACACAATGGATAATTTATCTTCTAAACATTAAACCAATAATTTATACACATTTCTTGTTTCAATTACGATTTCAAATACTCCTGCGATTAGTTTTCCTAATGTGATGGACTCTAGTTATTTCGGGTTTAATGTCCTCTCCCTTTCAATATTGTTTTTCAAATTTAGAAAACATATTGTGAAAATAATTGACTGTATATTAAAATATTATTTGAGCTTAGAAAATTTAAAACAAGGTCGGTTACGAAAGTTAGCTAGACAAGAACTAGACCTAATCTACTTAACCGAGTATATTCAAAGATAGCTGGGAGAACTGAACAAAGGTTCAAGTTTTTGAAAGAAAAGTTGTACTCATAAAAAGTTCTTGCAGTTTCGAAGATAGTACTCTTTGATAGTATCCGCCCTAATAACAGACGCTGTCGGACCCGAGTTCTGAACAATTAATGAAAAGAAATATCCGGAGAAATTAAAGATAATATTAAAGGAGCATAAAGCGATAGAAGAATAAATTCCTGCGCACACTCTACGGATTTCTAGGCGAAGTTGATTACAGAAACAAATGTAAATTATGAATTTCATTCTATATTTTTATCCTGTCTATAATTTATAATGTTTGACGTGCAGCAAGAGCCATGCAGAGGTGTCGCACAAATTTTCTGACCTAACGCTAGTGAAGATGTAGGAAGATGTACGTTGGTCATTTCGATAATCATTTTCGATGATAGTGAACAAAATATTCGCCGTCACGCTGCCATCTTTTGTTTCACCGAGCATCCTGTTCTCCAAGCATCGGAATCGGCGCGTTAATATTTGAAAACTGAGGCGAGTTCAACAAGAAATGCTGCATCTTCCTTGGGGAGGCCCTCAACTGCGAGACCTATTACCGGGGAAGGGCATAGCAATCAAATTAAGCCGCCGAGATGAAGAATTTTACGACGACCATTTTCAGCCGCGCCATGAATTTCAACACCGGGCATGAAAAAGAAGAGTTGGCCCGGGAAGATCAGCTCATTACAGGGGAGCGGCGCTGTTATTTCTGATACTTGTCTCAGGGATGAAAGCGAAAAAGAAAACTCCAATCAAATTCAAACGCACTTGAACCACCTGAGCCGGTTAAGCCAAGCCTCTCGGTAGGCCCGGGTTGTAACCGAGACCGAGTCGAGGCCGGCACAACGCAATTTAACCCGAAAACGAAAGCCCGCAACCGGTTTTTTGCAGCACCTTCTCCTTTTTACAGCCCTTGCGGCAGTCGAAACTTTTACGATTTTCGATCCCGACCCGAATTTCCACCCACTTCGCGGCAACTTTATTTCCCTGCTTGTCCAACGCTCGACAAACGGGACTCGAACCGAGCTCAATTCCTTACCGCCCCGACCCTTCTCAACCACAAACTTGCGAATAGGAAAGCTGTTAGGGTGGGTGTTCATTTGATAGTTGCAGCCGGGAAAATTGGTCATGCACTTAAGGTTTTTGCATGAGAACCTGCAAGAGTTTAGTATGTAATCACTTGTGCAATTTTATTTTTAGGGTTTTCCATCAGTACTATATTCATTATTGTACTAAGAAAAGAACGAATATCGATTAAAAAAATATGTCTTAATGCACAATATTGAGATTCGTTATAGAATCCAACACATAATTCCTCCCTCTACATAAGCAAACCTCTCAACTTGCCTACAGATGGGACTAGCTAATGGGATGCTTCCTCGTATTAGAAGTGTGAAATTTAAATAATTCAACAGCGCTACTCCACGGCCCACCAGTCTTCGGTGCTGAGGCGGGAGATATTCTGAAATTATTTCCCCTTTCAAAATTAATCCGGCCAATAACAGAGTTCGGAATTAACGGCATACAACGGCGGCACCTTTGCCAGTCGGCTTTGTAAGAACAAAAGTTTTCAACCCGGCCTTCAGCGTCGGGTGCAACGGAAACGTGAAGAAAGCCGAGTTGTCACCTTTTGACGTCGGTAGCAGCCCACTTGGACCGGGGGCAATTCTAATGAGGCAGTTTGAGCTGAGGCGGAGCGCTCAGGGCTGAAGCGAGTGTCGCAGCTATTCTTACCCAAACCGAGCCTGTTCCCGTCCCCATCCCTACCATCCCCACCCGGGGATTAGCAACTTTGACAATTAGAGCTCGTTTATTTTGCCAACACCAGGGGAACCCAGTCCCACGCCATTAACCTAATCCCGAACGCCGGCTGCAATCCCTAAACGACGGCCGCCCGGAATTCTACAGAATAGGCGGCTGCACAAACCCGCCGGTTTAACGAATAATTTACACTGCCGTTTTATTAACTTAACCAGAAATAGGGGGCGTTTCTTAGCGATCTGAATACCCGTCCGGAATTGGCTAAACGGTCGTCTATCCAATTTGACTACGTTCAGTGAAACACCGAGGACCGACTTCTTGTTAACGAATCTTCTTGTGACAACCCCTTTTGTAAACGAGAAGAGTAGCTGTTTCAATATTTTCATACCTATTCATATTTTCTACTTACTACAAATAGTAATAAAAAGAAACAAATCCTTACGTCTTGCACAATGGACAAAGAGCTTTCTTAATTTTAACATAAATTTTTCTCTCGACAAAGGGTGTCAAGCCTAGAGCGGTGCTGGAAGTTAATGTTTTTGAACTTGAGAATACTGTAAGCGCTATTTTTATCTTGGCCGGTAAAATTGTAATAGAAGCCGTGAGAAGTGATGTTGTTGAGGGGGGGTTGTGAACGAGAACACGGTTTAGTACTTTGTGGTTCAAGGCGTAGCTGTGTGGAAGCTGCGGACAGATGGAGGGAGAGAAAGAGAGAGAGGGAGGAGAGAGGGAGTGAGAAAGAGGGAGAGAGGAGGCCGTGGGCCTGTCAAATTTGATTCGCGGGGCGCGGGGGCGGCAATCCCTTTGTGCTCGGCCACGTGCTCAGCCTCCGCCTAATTCGATTTACCCTCCTCCGCTCGATTCGAGTTGTTCTTTTATTGGCGTTACGTTGGGCGGGGGCACAACGTAACGGGGTGGGAGCAAATAGTTTCCGGCGAGGGTTAGCAGGGGGACATTTCCCGGGAGCCAAAAATTGGCGGTTCCTTCAAATTGGCCCAAATCGACACTGGGCGGCGTTCGCCCGAAAATGGCTCGCTCGCGTCCCGAATTCTTCTTCGACCGATTTATTTCATACAAAATTCACGATATATTCCAAATTCATATAATCCAAACGCAGACCTCATAATAACCTAGGTCCGTGTTTAAACTCTTTACATTAGTGTAATAGTATTTGAATTATACTGAGCGGAGGAAAATACCTTTAAATAGATATAAATATAGGGATGGAGGAGTGAAGGTTTCCACGAACAGAATATTAACACTAACATTCGGTCGGATCATGTAATACAACAAAATTAAAAGTAAAACTATTTACCGATTTATATGAAAATACGCTTTGTTGTGACCAAGCGTAATGATACTATAAGCGGTAGATATTTATTAAATAGGGCCAAGTAGAATTAGTTCGAAGGCTTAGCGTTGCACCCTCATTCGTGACGTAACATCCGGGGAATATTGTAGCGCATATTTGAACTTTCAAGTTTCGGTCGTACAACACCCCGTCCGCGGCCGGGCCATAGCTCAAAATGTTCCACGTCAAATCTAGATTATATAAAGACGTTTCCCCGCTTGAGGAACTTCCTGATTGTTCTCGGGCTTCCATCTCGCGAGTAGAATTTGCTCCTACGAGCCGAGACGATTTAATACCTCCCGCTAGGACCGATAGTTTATAAACTTGTAGGAGTACTTCTTATTTTATGAATGATATTCAGACTGTAAATCTAAACAAATGTAACGTTAAACCTAGACACCATACAAATGACAATTTTTTGGCAACTATTTACGATGTAAATTTAAATATTAACAATAAATACGATTATGACGGCTCAGTTAAATATTGGACTGGCAACTAAATAATTGCGGATTCTCCACCCGAGGGTTACGAGGCAGTTGTATATCTAGCTTTTTTTAATGTCCAAGATGTTTCAAATGGTTGTCAGTGTATGTTTGGGATACAATAATCCCATGAAAAAAAGAGTAATTAATAAGAATATCGTTATCGTAACCATTTCGTTATCCTAGGTGGCATTTAGTTCCTCTGTGGTTGGCTGGGTTTCGCTGGGCTCTGAAGAGCCGGAAAAGAGTTGAACTTAACCAGACAAATCGTCTTAATAATCCGGATACGAGGAACGCATTTTAGGACGTGAGGTTGAGAGGGAGGGGAAACTGGATAAAAACCTCCGGGCCCATTATATCGAAAATAAATCCTTTTTAATGGACCCGTTTATGAATGATGGCAAAGGGAGTTCCTACTCTAAGGCTCCACTCCTATTATTCGGGCCGTATTAATTTATTATTTTAATTTGCCCGATATAAAAATTTAATCTGGACCGAAAGAAGATTGGATTATCTCCTTGAACTCCTTGACTCGATTCATTAATAATCCCTATAAAAAATTTTCATTTGCCACGTTTTTAGTATAAGTCGGTCAGTGTCCGGAACATAATCGCTCGCTGTATTTCCTTATTAAGATTACATTCCGTTAATATTATAGTCTGCCAAGTTTTTAAATTAAAAATTTAAATTTATCCAATACAGAAAATGTACGACATAAAATAATTCTAAAGTTCTATTCAACATACAATTGTCCAATATCTTGAAATAACTTGACTATCGATCATGTACGATCTTCATTGAGAATAGAAATAGAAAAGACAAAATGAACCGTTAAATTTAATTTATTGGATTGGTTGTCCCAATTGTGATTTTCTAACCTCACCTCTCACACAAGACAGTTCTTGTTTCTTGGCATCTTCAGTAGCGTTCCTTCAGTAGTTTAGTGGAACACATACGCGTGCTATTTATCAATGAGTGGAACTGACAGACAATATTAGCCACATAAATAAGTCAGATAGTTTTGAATAAGTCCATGCTGGATAGTAGTTTAGTTTCCTGTGTGAAAATTGTTGAAAAGCCGACGGGAATCTATCTCCAGATTTTGGGCAAGGATTGTTCATTGGGTTCCTTAATTCCTCAACGGGCAGTTAACTCGAGCCCCAGTTCTAATTGTGGCCCCGGCCACCTGGGACCCGCCTCTTATAAATCGATTACTTCATTACCCGGATCCCACTTACTCCACTCTACAACCTCTAAGGGTGTACTGTAGGGGAAGGGAGATGGCGAATTAAAAGACTTTTTCCTGAAAAATGCTGTCGATATTGCATTTTGTGTTGGGAAAAGTATGAAGTAAATGCTAAATGATTGCAGTTAAATTGTTTGTACGAGGAGTCTGAATAAGACTGAATGACTGTAGAATTATCCAGTTCGTAAAATGCTAAGGTAAGAAGTCCCACGCCTATAAGCAACTTAGTCAAGTCTAAGTTGTCTAATATACTAGTATTTACTTTAATGGTCCGCTTTATGTAATTCTATTGAAAAGTAAAATTTACTAACGGCAGATATAGATCATTCAACAATTGATCTGTTCCGTTTAATCTGTATTGTTTAATTTTATTTATTTGACTCATTATTGCGATAAACTTTATCTTGTCAATTTCATTCAATATATATATATATATATATATATATATATATATATCATTCAATATATATATATATAACGAAATTATACGAATCGAGCCCGAGTTGGATCGAAACGGGAAAATGACGGGTTGAGTTAGGCCGTGTAAATTATGCCGTAGAGTTAATCGGGTTTCTGCCGAGAAGGGGCAGAAATTAATGAAAGGGCCGGGGGCCTATTTAGTGGGACGTCGGGGGCCAATCAGTCTTCTCGCGGCAATTAAGGGATGGTAGAGGGCCCCAACAGGGGAATTCCTGCTTACCATTAGGCCGGCCGAAGGGGAATTAGGGGCCAGTTGTTTAGTTATCAACGAATTTATAAATTTCCAGGCGGGAAATTTATAGATTCTCGTGTTATACAACTGTTGATAGTAGAAGCGGATTGGTCGATTCACGAAGGCTCAAGGGATATTTCCGACAGGATATTGTAACGTGAAATCTCCATAAACGAAACAAAATAATCGACATCGAAAGGTCTTCGCTAAAACCGTTTACTGACCATATTGAAACATCGCTCGAATCGAGTCAAAACTACTTCTAACCATCCTTAATGCTTCCCGGTATATTTCTAAGCACACCTCACGTTTCACCACGACCTCTACGTACCCGCAGTTGACGAATTAAGTCCCTGTTCTTGAATTTTCATTCCCGTCAAGATATTGTTGGATATATATGTAACAATAACATTATCGTAAAACACGCCCATTTTTCTATAAATACATACCCAAGAGTCATGAATCTGTTGTGTATCAATTGTTATTAAATATTCTCTGTCTACACTTCCTAAGTTCGTTCTGAGTCTATCTTAAATAATTGGGAATAAAAATGAAACTCGTTTAGTATTTCTAAAAAACAGAACCTGAATACACTACATAATTACTTTAGGTAGACTCTCCAGTATCTCTATTCCAGTATAACAACGGGGTTGCACCTTCTCGGCCTCGAGATATTATCGGAATAGGAGTTAGAGTTGTCCGAATTGTCTGAGAGTGGGGACTCGGGGATTCAATTGATTGGGTAAACTGGGCAATAAGGGGCAAGACCGTCGTTGGATGTGAATATAAATCGCGGGGTCAGGAGCGACCTCTGCCGCCGCCGAATTAGGCCCAATTTAGGCCGCCGGCTGCTTTCACATGTAAATTGACGACGATTGAGTCGCGGATCAATGCGATTGCGGGGGCCTCCGTCTCTGAGCAGCTTCCACCGGCACGCCAAGGCGGGGGCCTCGGCCCAAAACACACAACTGATTTCACTCCCGACCATTACCCGTTCGATACACCTCATTATTCTAATCGGCCCCGAGGCCATTCGTTACCCGTCGTCCTAGACACAATTGTCATTTGTAATTCAAATATCTCAAAAGGGCCCTCATTCAGCCGAGGAATCGATTTGTAAGGAAGCGACAAAATAATTTACTTTATGCTCAGTCACTTCGAGTCAAGCTATTAAACCTAACAATAGATTATGTAATAACGTTCCATTCCAGAACGGAATACTCTAAAACTACGAGGGTTTGATAATTATAATTGAAAAAAAGTTTTTTGTACAAAATAATTTTTAATTACCATTCAGGGAGATATATTTGGTCCAGCTAGCAGCCAATTTTTTCATCCCATCCGAATATTTTTTTTTCTTCAAAGCTTTTAAAATAGCTATTCACATTATAAATTACTATTCAAATCCATGAATCTGACTGATAAAACATAATCCAACGGCCTCATTTCATATTCCGAATTCTTAAGAGATTTGTTATAACTAAATGATGGCCCATCACTAGTGTGTAATTCTCACACAAATATTTGACAGATTCGATATACTATACAGAAATACTATTTCGCCATGTGATCAGATTAGACCGGTTTCGGCTTCCACAGCGGTTTACCAGAGAGGTTTTATTTATAATTTTCCGGCAATCGCGTTTGATAAATATTCCCCTTGGAAAACAATCTGAAACCCAAAATGGGGGGAAATGACCCAAAAAAGGCCGTAAACAATGAAAAGTGTCCGTACAAACAATAATTAAACATTTGTAGTAGCGTTGTAATTATCAGCAAGTGAGTTAAGAGCCATTGGGGGGACCATATTTTGGTAGATTACAACTGAGATTTACGGTTTTCCGTGAAAATGTAAAATTCTGCATTTAAACGCTATCAGTTCATTTATTTACGGGTTAAAATGACAATTATTAATTTTAATATGCGAATGCAGGAGTCCGCAATTACACATTATCGTGCATAAAAAAGGACCCAGTCCTGTAAATTCTTATCAACCATCATAAAAAATGTATTGCTAAAATCGTTTCTCCGTGGAGAATTGATGACGGAATTGCATGACAGAAAAGTACAATTGCGATCTGTAACGGAATATCAGTGAAAAGTTCTTTTTTCGCACGTTCTTTTTTCCATTTCAGTGGTTTCATCAGTTTTTGTTTAGAAAGTTAAGGCTCGCTTTCGCACGCAGTAGTTTGGGAAACTACATTTCCCCCGGCAATCCAAAGGGCCAACACCGGCCTTTGTCAGGGCCACCACAAGCCATCGGGAGTTGTCTGTTGAATTTATTATTATATAAAGGGATTTTTTCATGTAGTCAGCTAGATGCGATAAAGAAACACATCAAGTCCTTTGGCACAACAATTTATACAACTAACTACTCTTTTACAATTTCAATTAAATGTATGATGAATGCGATCGTTTCACGAAACGCCCATTCGTGTTTCGCAGTTTCCCGAGTTTTGTGTCGTTTCGAAAACCGGAAAATATTTCCTTAACTACCGTTTACTCGATAAAGGTACCACACATTTTAATTCTATAAAAATGATTGAGTATAATTATTTTTGTGTGTCCGTAATTAGCCCATAACAAAGCCGAATATAATTAACTGATGTTGCACGGTATTAATATATATCTACTTGACAATTCTGATATTCTCCTTTGTATCTATCCAACATCCAAGTTCCTCTATTTCCGAAAAATGTATTTAGATTAAAGACGGTACAGCCGTTTATGTATATCCTAATGATTTAGTAATTTTTTTCGTATAACTCATAATATCGGTGGCCCGATATAAATATAAAGGAATGTAGCGAACCAGTGGAAGCATTCATAAATACTGCAATAGGTGGTAGTTGAGCTGGGCATGAGGGTGTATATTTCACGCCGTTATTGGCTACCGGCCGGTTACCGGAGCCAGCAAGTGTTCCCATTCCCTGGGGCGCATTTCAACAAATCCGGGACGGGGCGGGTCCCGTTCAGAAATAAATCCCAGGTCGAAGAAGATAACCGTAGCCAGCCGAAACCGTAGCAGTTGGGCGACTGCACCGCGGGGAGTCAGTTTACGCTACGGGAGAGCAATAATATCTAACCGATCTTCAATAATAGAGGCCGGATTCAGAATTGGGGAATTCCCGGCGGTACAATTCCTGTCGGGAATATCGTCCCACCTGAAACCGTCTACGGATTGTCGATATAGATATTCTACTGAAGAACAAACCAACTTTTTACAAAACTCGTCTCCACTGGAATGTTATTTCCAGTTTTAAATGTATAAAATATTCCCTGACCGAAAAACAAACCGGGTTTTCATTGGAACGGCGACACCAACTAATTTTGTATCGTCACCGACACCACATTTAATATTAGTTCGGTGTTCGCAGCTCAATTCAAAACTCAGTTTTATTTTTAGCGGTTCTCTTAAAGTCAACATTTGCTCGGTTTAAACAGACGTATTGTTGCATGAAAATCGGGGGTTTTATATTGTAGAATGTTTCTGTTTCCTCCAGTGTGGTGCGGATTTGTAATTAGCTATAGTTCGTTGGGTGCGCTTGCACAGATAAACTAGCGCCCCTTCAGGGTGGTGCGGAAATGCACTTAACTAAAGTGTTTTGGTGCACTTGCACAGATAAACTAGCGCCCCTTCAGGGTGGTGCGGAAATGCACTTAACTAAAGTTCGTTTGGTGCACTTGCACAGATAAACTAGCGCCCCTTCAGGGTGGTGCGGAAATGCACTTAACTAAAGTTCGTTTGGTGCACTTGCACAGATAAACTAGCGCCCCTTCAGGGTGGTGCGGAAATGCACTTAACTAAAGTTCGTTGGGTCCACTTGCACAGATTAACTAGCGCCCCCCTGAGTGTGGTGCGGAAATGTACTTAACTAAAGTTCGTTGGGCTAGTGCCCTTCAGAGTGGTGCGGAAATGTACTTAACTAAAGTTCGTTGGGTACACTTGCACCGATAACTAGCGCCCCCATGAGTGTGGTGTGGAAATGTACTTAACTAAAAGTTAAAGTTCGTTGCACCGATTAACTAGATTACTAAAAATAAACTTTTTTCAATAAATTTTGGATCACCGGAAACCTTTTCTTATCGTAAGTACACAATACCAAATAGGTTTCCTGTCATATATTTGGTCAGGACCAAATAGTTGTGACAAGTTGTGTGATCAAATATATGAATACTGCATTCCCTCGTCGGCATGAGATTTGTTAAATGAGAGGCGAATAAAAATTCTATACATTCAACAAATTTGACTGTTTCCGACTGATTAGAATTAGCAGAAACTAAGTAAAAATCTAGGTGAATATTAGCAGAATCAGGATTGTGCCCCTGCTAAACCGGTTGTTGGACCCAATCAAAGGGTAGGAGAGAATCGATATTCAGAGTTACCTAATAATGTATAGATATTGCCCGTACCGCGTTATATTCGGAGCACTGCGGCTCAATTTAAACCCTACACCGGATACGATATTCGGTATGATACGTTCTGTTTCAGGCGGGATGAGCATGAGGATCGAAACATGTTTAATTATTCCTTAATAAAATAATAAAAAACGTAAAACAATGTAACTTTCGATAAAATTCGAAATGAGCGGATAATGATCAAATTCAAAAATAATCCGTCCTAATCCACCTTAATTTCCACATATTGTTTCAGGTTAGAAAATTGTTAGCTCTGAATAAATGGGGAAATAAGTGTCCTTCAAATGGGTGATTGAAATTATGTTACCGGATATATCCAGGCTATTATTATCTAAATTTTCATTGGTCATTGGATAACCGGTCATCTTTATCAGTTAGGTCTGACGTCATCGTTACACCAGGCATAATGACGTCAGTACGGGGGGGGGAGGGGTACTATTATCGGCTTTAAAGTAGGCCGGCTCCTCGCCGGTAGGGACAAATTGAGCCCGAATGCTCCTTCCCCTAATATCTTTTCCTTTTATGTCCCGGCCTTTTTCCTTTTCCCTCCCTCACCGATGGTATCCTCCACGGGCTACATTTCCTATTCCCCTTGTGGAAAGCGGCGACGACAAAGCGCTAACGACGGTTCAGTTGGCCCACCTCCCGTCCTTCCATAACATTCGCCCGGTTGAAGCTCGAATAACCCAGGTCCCCCTCCCGAATTAAATTTGTCCCCAAATCCAATTGTAATTTATCATTCATATTTATCTTTGATGAGTCGTAATTTTCTAAGGAATTAAGATTTTGTCCGAATCCGAAGGAAGGAATTAAGTGCGAATTGTCCACACGCTCCTTTATCTCTAGGCGTCATGTGAATTATTTGAACCCTAATGGGCCTTGTTGTTTATATGACTGTACACGTATTTATCTGAGTAATACTACCAAAACATTCAGAGCGGAAATTCAAGGTCCCGGATTGTGGCACGCGTTTTCCGTCCAACTTTCCGATTTTGTGTATCTGGGATATTGGGATACATAGAAGATGGATGCGTTGAAGGAGAAAAATTGTTCGGTGAGGAGAAATGTTGCGACAGTGTTTACAATATTACAGACAGTGTTGCCTCGTCGTAGGCAGCAAGCCGTGGAAATTATTACTTTGAGTGTTGGATGGATGGGGGTGGGCGGATCGACTAAGAAATTAAATTTGGTACGCGGTGCCAGAAACAAGCAAGGTAGGCACATTGTCTAACCTCAAGGCCTACCCTCCGCGGGCCACCTGATTAGACTACATTAATTTACTGGATCCTCCGTTATGAATACGAATAGTTCGGCTCCCCCACCTCGTCACATATACCTGCAAATTTCTTATTCCACAAGAGACGTACTTTAGAACCTTTGTTCATATTTAAATACAAAACGTCCTACGTTTGGAATGATATTTCCGAAACATGGACATCAAGGAGAATACGTGTGTGATAACAAAAGAGAATTTTTATTATCATGTTAGTTTATTGTACTATTAGATTCATGAAAGTTCTGCAAATATTTAAATATTACTGTAATGCTATTATTAACATTTATATATGCGATTCCTGGTTAATCCACTTGAATCCACCTTAACCTAATCTTAATCCCCTTACTCAATCCTTAATTCACACGAATCTATCCTTAATCCACCTTAATACACCTTAATCCACCTTAATCCACCTTAATCCACCTTAATCCACCTTAATCCACCTTAATCCACCTTAATCCACATTAATCCACCTTAATCCACATTAATCCACATTAATCCTTAATCCACATTAATCCACCTTAATCCACCTTAAGCGACCCTAATCCACCCTAATCCACCTTAATTCACATTAATCCATCTTAATCTAGTCTTACTCCGCCTTAATCCACATTAATCCATCTCAATCTAGTCTTACTCCACCTTAATCCATCTGAATAAACCCTTATCTAATTTAATCAATCCTTAATCCATCATAATCCACCTTAATCCATCCGAATCTATCCTTAATCCTACTTAATCACCCTTACTCCACCTTAATATATCCTTAATCGGCCTGAATCCTAATCCGCCTAATCCCCCTCCATACCTAATTTATGACCTCATTTATGATAAAATATAAATTCTGATAAGCCTTAGGGTGTTGCAAGATTAGTTCCAGAATCTCAAAACAATTTCTGTTTTCAGTTTCCTTCCTTTTTAAATTTTGAAGTTTTTTGGAGTTTAAATTAATATCCATTAAGGTTGGAAGGAAGTATGAATCCTATTATTTTTTTTATGATTGTCGCACCGTCCACATTTACGAGAATTTATTTAATCCGAGTTGAAGAAAAAACAAGTAGAAAGACCCCAACGGGATCCACTCTCAAACTGACAGGCTTGATAGGGGTGGACACGCGTTCAACAACCCTTATAACAATCGACAGGTCGTCCGGAAAATTTTTTACCCATTAGAGGAAAATTCAAAAAATTAAGTTGAAATGAAGCGTCTGACGCGGGCGAGTGTCGCGCAGTATAACTAGGGGAAATGGTTCATACTCCGGAAATCCAATTATTCGATGACAGCCATAGAACTAGACCCATCGATTTTTCGGTTTTTTAATAACCGGATTTTTTAATAAGCCCGACCTAAAATTTATGGGCTCCATTTTTTTGTACAAAATTACATACACGGAAATGTAAAACACCTCGCCTACATTTGTATTTTTTGAAATTTCGCAAATACTGAAAGATACGCTCAGTTATAGTAATATGTTAGAGACAGTTCACCCTAAATTATCTTTATCATTTGTTTAAAATGTTCAAAGTTGGTTATTGCGGTAATATTTAAATATAGACATCCTTTATCTGAAATTACAGTCGCTGCAAAGTTCACCACAGTTTTTCAGCGTTTGGCCACTGTATTGAGTTTGTACAGTTTGTGAAGCTAATATTACCTTCTATTATGTAACTATTATATATTGTAACTTTCATGAAGCGGTCCCCCCCTTCCCAATGTATTTTTTACCTTTGGATCCAAATGGAGTTTTATTCGGTTGAAATTAATAGCGGGAATTTCGACCCGGCTCTTACCTAGGGGCTGAGCCGGCGAAATAACCGGTTCAGCGCACCTCGGCAATCACAAGCATTTATTAAGAGGGCTAAAGGCGGGGGCCGTAAGCTAAAACGAGGCGTCAAAGCTCCTTTCGCCGATGCTCTTGGTTATCTGGGACGTGTAATTGATGTTAGGGGCGGTGGGGCAGTGTCCACACCGACCCCGGACACCACATGGACCATACCACCCTCAAACCTATTTCACTGAGCTTAATTGGACATTTATATAAATCGTCAACGTGTCTTCCATTTCCGACGAAGTTGTAAAGTTCACCTTATTGAATAGTTCGCCGTAATTGAAAGCGATATTTCAATTTCGCACGATCTCGGCCATCCAATTTACAGATCTGTTTTCAATGGAATAAATCTATTCCAAGTGTGAAAACGCCTGAAGTAAAGTTTAAGACTAAAGCGGTGGAAGAAAGTAAAGAGTAATAATCCGAACGAACAGCAATATAAAACACGAGATAAGTTTCTCATACCGATTGGAAGGATGCAAGTTACAAAACTCACATCATCGACTGAAAAACAACTGAGATGTATGATAATTGTTCGGATCAAATCTCTCTGGGAAGTGGAAAACATTTTCACTTTACCAACATAAAGATGAGCAAACTCCAATTCAGCACTCAAATCAGTATAGTTTGCTATAATTTATACCTATCATAAATAGGGCTTCTGTGAAATAAAAGTAATGAATTTTATTTTTGATACTTCAATTCTTTGATTATCAATGTAATATAATATTCATAGTTATCCTGGACCTAATGTATTCGCCATCCGACAAGTTATCGTCAAAAAAGGATGGAATTGTCTAACTAGACAGTGATCACTATAAAATTGAAGTTTATTAAAGTTTTAATGGCATCCCGTAAGTATGCAATAAATTTGCAAATTTAATTAAATTAAGAATTTACATAAAAGACACTTTACTTAACGATTCATTCCCGTCCCCGTTTACGATTATGACGGGGGATAAACATCAAACGCTTCATCCGCTCGTCTTATGAATCTGAATTGTCGCAAGCTCAGAATGTCGCATTTTATGAGAGTTCCCTTACAGTTCAATAAGTTCTGACTAAACTCAAGTGTAAAATTACAAGAGGAGAATATATTAGTTTCGCCATTCGTCTAGTCTGCCAGAATAGACTGTATTTAACTGCACCTTTAGTATAATAATGTTGTAATGGGGCGTAAAGCAGTTTAGCCGCATTCCAGGTAGTTGTGACCGGTCTATAAAGTTCGTCAGGAAGATTAAGCCTCGTTTTCCAATAAACGGCCCCTCGTTAGAATACACACAGAGGGGTCGGGAGGGCGCGAAAACGGGGCCGAAATTTAATAAACAGAAAGTTGGCATTGAAAAGCGTTTTTGGAATGGCTCCACCCATGGGGCAAACCGAGTTAGGGCCACCGCTAGGAACAAAGGGAGGAAATTACTTTTACCCCGAAGTTGAGGGCGGCAAAGCTCGATAAAGCCCCGTGTCGTGGGAGGTATAAACTTGAAGATGATACATCGGCCTGACGTTTCCGATCGCCGTGTAAACAAGTTATACGCCGAGGCGCTCGGCAAAAATATTATCCGAAAACTTTGCCCAGCGAAATTGGATGTGCAGCCGAAAGTTTTAAGGTCCCTTTGTGTACAACTGTCGATTTATGTATACGATTGGATTTCAGGTTTATAACTGTAATATGTTTAATCCGACTTACACTTTAACCTTACACTTACCTAGCCCGGGCGGCTCCTTATATTTATTCGATTACCTTACATTAGATTGTGTGAGGGGGATATTTATTGCTTATTTATGGCTTACGACAGTTATCTATGTTTTTTCCGAGGAATTCCGAGGAAAATCACTCACGGGATTCTCGCTATTTTTCTCCTCACAACAGGCCGGAACGAGACTATTAATATAACAGAGGGATTGAGCGAGGAGGGCGGCCGGGAGAACGGGGACTGTTTCTGACGTAATCGGTCATGTAATGGGCCCACTCGAGGGGTACCGGTAAATACCCGGTAGCTTTTTGAAAAGTCAGTGCGGAAAAAAGGGAGGATATAAAACAGGGGGTGGAAAAAGTGCGGTTGGAGGGGGGGGGCGGCGGCGGGTCAGACACAAGAAGAGTGGGGGCAGGCCATTAGTTGATGTAACCGCTTTAAGTCCATTGCGGTCCGGGCATTGTTCCGCGGTGCATTTTGAACGGTGAACATCTCTCTCGACCCGCCCTTTGATAATTTCACCCTCTCCTATTTTTTCCACTCTCCCTACCACCAACCCCGCTTCCCTTCACTATTGAGGGCACAGCGGAGTAGGAGGAGCTACTTCAACAAATTGAAAGCGCCCTACGCACTGCCGTTCGGATTTGCCTCTCGTATAGTTGTACTGCACAAAAAAAAAGGTCCGGCGTAAGAATTGATCGGATGCAATGCTAAAGCGAATTAAAATAATCTACGACATGAATGTGTAGAAATCATCTCGTTATTAAACAGAAATACACTCAATTTTTCCCTTTATATCAGCCCTGAATAAAGGAAAATGGTAAGTATTGTAAAGTGAACTTACTTTGAAAAAAAAAATTTAATTGAAGGTTTTCTTTATTTTTTCTAAATTTATGTTTTTGTATTCAGTTTTGTATTATAATTGGCCTAATCCTCATAGTTAGTATTAAGAAAACAACCAAAATATCGCAAGCTGTATTGGGGAAAAGGTATCGTTATCCGTATTAAATATCTTAAATATAAAATGAGACAACACTCGAGTCTCTCATATTTTAATGAAAACGACTGTGGTGTTATTTTCATTCGGGCCATTTTCGCTTCTCCATTTTTCTCCGTTTTATTTGTTGGTCCCTGGGGTTTTTAAAAAAGACGATGTTTCTCCGAGATTGGAACGATAGAATATCACTCGAGCGATTGTACAGCCAACTTTCTTTCTGCACTTAAACTTTTTATATTAATCGAGACTTGATTGAGATTGCCTTTTGGTTATGTTAAAAGAAATTTTAAGAAAGTGTTTAAATATCTAGGGCGGAACTGTACCATACTAATTAACAGATTCACACGTTAATATCAGAAAAATTCGTCTCCCGACAGGTATCTAAAATAATTATACCTATAAACATTTATATTTTCCAAATCTGATGCTTCCATGTAAAATATTACTGAATGTGAAACGGCAATCGTCTGGCTATTAGATTATATATTATTGTATTTTTCAGGTGTTTCTCAAGGCTGCCCATACGATGGTCTACCCACTAAGGATGTACGCGTACAAATGTGTGTATGATGATACGAATGGTTCCTTAAAACCAATCGATGGAGGTACTAATATTTTCGCATTATTGAAATAATCAAAAATAAATCATTGAACGAATAGAAAGAGCGCGGTGTAGAATTCAAGGGGACAGAAAATATTTTTCTGTCCGACCGGTATTTATCAAAATAAACGGTTAAACATTGCGCCGAAATAATCTTCAGACAAATGAGTGTAAAGCATCGAACAATGCTGGGGATGTTTTTCTCCCGGGGGATTATTTCATGATTTCCAGGCGGGGATGTGGTGGGGCGGGGGCGGGGGCGGGGGCGGCCTGTTGTGTTTTCATTAGGGCGGGAGCGGTGCGTGAAATCGCAGCCGTGCCAAATGGGGCATCCCGGGGAATATTTTCCCCGCAGAGTCCCGCGCAGACTATTTTCCCGGGGAGTTTCCCTTCCGGGATGTGAAAAGTAAAAAATGATCCCAGAAACTGCCGCTCGAACGCACGCCCTACCAAATAAGATCCCGGATTTTATTTCGCCGGGAACTGTACACCCGGGACAGCCTTCCTGTTTAAGACATTTTGTAATAGTTAATAGTTCTATTTTTACAGTAACACCTATTGTTCTAGCGAGGTTAATTGGCCCCGTAACTATGACTATAATTAATAAAATTTCCCCAGTCGGAAAGCCTTTTGTATTTTTGTATGTCATTTTTTCATTTTTACTTTTTTTTATCTTATTTATTTTTGTATGACAAGGACACGGACAAAAGGAACTTCAAGATCACAGGGGATAACAGTTGGACTTTTAATGGACGTCTTTAGTTTTAATGTAATACTAAACATACCTCGGTATACCTCGGTTATACTAACCTGCACTACTGGCCCGTATGGCGTGACGTGCATCAGCACCATTCGACTAGCGGCGCCGTATAACTGGGACATTTTACTAAAGTTTGAGCTACATTTTTTAGGAGCTGCCTGAAAATTATTTTGCTGGTAAACCGATAACAATTTATTTTATCAAAGAATTGTACTAATTATTTAATTAGTGTTATTTTTTTTAGAAATTTCGACTGAAGAACTCCATTAGTTTTCTTCTTGGTTTAACTGAAGTAATATTTAATAATCCATTCATATTTATATATATTTATTTTATTAATGTATCTGCAACTTTAAATTAGTGTTATAAAATAAACTCATTATCAGATCAACAGTTAAAAAGCGAGTCGACGAATATATGGGCTGACCGAATGATTGATTATTGTAATTCCGCCAACGGTTAGAACGAAATTTCAGGAGTTCGAAAATTCCCTTTTCGGCGGTTGGACTTTTATTCCCAATATCAATCATACGACTAGGGACATTTCACGGTTCAAACATAACCGTGAAAATTTTCTCATCATTATTATTGATGGGGAGCAACTGCCGTCAGAAAGTTCAATTCCTTTCAAACCTTAATTATTCATCGCATATTTCTAGTATTCGTGAGTCCATTAATATTAACAGAACGCGGCACATTCACTGTTATGAGATAGCTGTCGGGTGATTATAGAAGAAACATCGGCACAGTCAAAAGTGCATGCCTCTACCATCTATGCAAATCGTTTTGAAATCACGTGTCAATACGTGAAATAAATATTTGCGTAAAACCTCCCTCGAGCCGTTAGAAGGCACTTTCCTATTTTAGGAAATAAGACTCAAATTTTCACCCTTCGGCGACTGTCCCCCTCCGAGTTTTAAGCCGGATGCTTGCCCTTAATTATCAGAGGGTTATGGTGGGGTTTGGGGCGGGGGGGGGCGCTTCCGGAGTTTGAGTTTGGCTCCTGTACCGGACCAGATTAGAAGTTGACTTTGGACGGCGGAAACTTTTTGTAATGAGGCGCTTCTTATTAAATATATCGGGCGGGGACAGCGAGCAGGAAAAAAAAAACTCGAGCTATGAAACGGGCCCCTGACTTCCCTCACAATTAGTCAGTGGCCAAAAATACCAAATATACATATTACGAAGTAAAACGTGCGAAGCGTATTTAGGGGGATGATATTTGGAGTACAGATCCCATTAATATTAGCAGTACTCAATTGTTTCAAAAAAACAGTAATAGGTAACTACCCGAATATGACTAACCGTCATACGGTAATTAATTGACGGAAACTAACTGACGATATTGAGAAGCCTTAAACGGTTAAGCATTGCATTAAATTAATGAGAGAAGTTGTATATTTCATAGTAGGAGATAAAGGAGTCTATTTTTAGTCAAACGATTCTATTATTTCTATTCAAGTAATAAGCCGTTTCACCCATTTAAGTTGAGTATATTTTAAAATTAGGTTTTACGATTTATCAAAATCCTTGCCGAATTCCGCGTCTAATCGAATAGCTGGAATTGAATAGGACCCCCCCGGCAAAACGGAACAATGGAATGAAGGATGCTCCACATCCAGGTGACGACAGAAAATAAATGAAGAACGTCAGACGCCCGCCCAGCTTCCATCATTCCGACGCCGTTCGTTCACGGCAGGGAGTTAATTAAGTTTAATTAAAAAAAAAATTAGAGCCAGAAAGAGAGGAAGAAATAATCTTATTTAACTTCGTCCGAATTGTTAATGCCGGCGGAGTTTCGTTGAATTAATCCACGCACAATTATTAATTGTCAATTTTCAAAATAATTTCTGTTTAATAACGCAAGACTCAATTTAAAATACCTGTTTTGTGGTCTGCTAAGGGTTGCAATACCATAGATTTAGAGTCTTTCTGTCTCCTGGTTCGTTCTTTTGCTAGACCGGTTTCGGCTGCTCACCTTCTTCAGTAGCGGTGTTAGTCACTATGCCACTTTTGATGTTTTTTTGACATCCTCACGGTACTGTCACTATCACTTTTACTGTCGTACAAGTTACAGTCAAAGGTACAAGTCTTTGTCGGATTACGGGTAAAGTATATATCTGTTCACACAACTGGTCACAACTATTAGGTTCTGACTTCCAAATATATGGAAGGTAACGTATCTGGTATTGTGTCTTTACGTTCATAAAAGTTCTCCTGCTGATCCAAAATTTATTGAAAAGAATTTATTTTAGTAATCTAGTTAATCTTAACTAGAACTTTAGTTAAGTAGGTTTCCGCACAACACTCAGGGAGGCGCTAGTATCACAAAATCGGTGCACATGCACCGATAAACTAGCGCCCACTGAGTAACTAAAGGTGCCCCTTCAGGGTGGTGCGGAAATGTACTTAAGTTCGTTGGGTACACTTGCACAGATAAACTAGCGCCCCTTCAGGGTGGTGCGGAAATGCACTTAACTAAAGTTCGTTTGGTGCACTTGCACAGATAAACTAGCGCCCCTTCAGGGTGGTGCGGAAATGTACTTAACTAAAGTTCGTTGGGTACACTTGCACAGATAAACTAGCGCCCCTTCAGGGTGGTGCGGAAATGTACTAACTAAAAGTTCGTTGCACTTGTACAGATAAACTAGCGCCCCCCTTCAGGTGTTGCGGAAATGTACTTAACTAAAGTTCGTTGGGTACACTTGCACAGATAAACTAGCGCCCCTTCAGGGTGGTGCGGAAATGTACTTAACTAAAGTTCGTTGGGTACACTTGCACAGATAAACTAGCGCCCCTTCAGGGTGGTGCGGAAATGTACTTAACTAAAGTTCGTTGGGTACACTTGCACAGATAAACTAGCGCCCCTTCAGGGTGGTGCGGAAATGTACTTAACTAAAGTTCGTTGGGTACACTTGTACAGATAAACTAGCGCCCCTTCAGGGTGGTGCGGAAATGTACTTAACTAAAGTTCGTTGGGTACACTTGTACAGATAAAACTAGCGCCTTCAGAGTGGTGCGGGAAATGTACTTAACTTAAAGTTCGTTTGGTGCACTTGGGTACAGATAAACTAGCGCCCCTTCAGGGTGGTGCGGAAATGTACTTAACTAAAGTTCGTTGGGTACACTTGTACAGATAAACTAGCGCCCCTTCAGGGTGGTGCGGAAATGTACTTAACTAAAGTTCGTTTGGTACACTTGTACAGATAAACTAGCGCCCCTTCAGGGTGGTGCGGAAATGTACTTAACTAAAGTTCGTTGGGTACACTTGCACCGATAAACTAGCGCCCCTTCAGGGTGGTGCGGAAATGTACTTAACTAAAGTTCGTTGGGTACACTTGCACCAATAGTCTACGGCCCCTGATGGTGTTGCGGGGGCGTATTGAGTTTTAATGTAATACGGCGCCTGGGTTATACTAGCCCGCACTACTGGCCCGTTTGGCGTGGCGTGCATCAGCGCTGTTCGACTGGTAACGATGTTAAACCGGGAACTCTTCACTCCATTTTATCCACAGTATTTGTTATTTTCCTTTTTTTTCGACTGTAACGTCTGATCTTTTTAAATATTTGGTGGTTTATTTTGATGGCTACAGTACAACTTGCAGTGACAGTGCAGTGAGGATGCCTAAAAAACATCCAAAGTGCCAAAGTGACTAACACCGCTACTGAAGATGGCGAGCAACCGAAACCGGTCTAGCAAAAGACCAATCCAGACAGAAACATACGAAATCTACGGTACAAGAATCAGTATTCTATAAACTATTTTTTACATCCTGGTTAGTTCTAAATTATGCTTAAAACATAAATTCCCAATATGCAGTGCAGTTCCAAATCAAATAATCTCAACAGAACTAAAAAACGGCTCCATCGAAAGGGTTTTTCCTTGCTCCCTTTTGTGCCCTTCCGACAATTCGAAATTCAGAGCTCGATCCTGACAATGGAACCAGTAAGAGTTCCGAAATTACTAAGGGCGATAAATCGATAATACCTGGACTTAAATATCTCTGGGGTGTTATTTACGAAGACGGTACGGATTGATGTCTGTACGAATGAGTTATTGTTATATTTTGTGGGGCGTTCGATTCAAAAATTTCGATGGAACAGTCGAACAATCCCTGAATTCCATTCAGGGAATGGAACACGACCTGGGCGAAGATAAATGAATGCCCATGTCATTATTGTTGGATCATTTTGGAGCTGCGGACCGCTCCAGTTTCTTGGACGGGACGGCCAATGAAGCGAGATTTAATGAATTCGGAGGGGGAAAAAGTTGGTGCCTCTCGGCCTCTCCGGCTCTGTATTAAAATGGGATTTGGTTCGGTCCTCTGTTGTAGAGGGTTGGCGAGAGGAGTGCACGGGCGCTTGATTAATGGTGGACCTCCGCCCACCCTTACGGCTGTTTCTTTTACAATTTAGATAAATCCTTACGCCGAGGACTGTATGCGGACATTTCTACACTGCGGCCATGCAAGTCTCTCTGCGATTTCCCGGGTCGTTAAACCCGTTCAATATTTATTCCGTATACCATTAATCTCGCGATCTCTGATTTAGTACTACACCCAACAGGTTTTGGCTTGTCTCCATCTTCATTAATATTGTCAGAAAATTAGTGAGAGAATTAAAATAGACAGACTATGTTACAGTATCTGACTAAGGGTATCAAAATCATATATTTTAGTGTTTCCATTCGACTCGTAAATATAGTAATAAAAAAAGTTCCCCTTCAAGAGCGCAAACTTGCATACGTTTTTCCAAATCGGCAAGGGGAATCTGGGTAAATTTGGTAAAGCTGTGTCAGCCTTGGATTTATATGATAATAATTTTCTTTTTTTATAAGGCTGTTAGAATCATTGATCTACGCGTACAACAGCTGTTCGGAATTATAAACGGGCACATCGATGTTAAAACTGGGTAATAAAACTACACTATCGGCGATCGGATTTAGTTCAGTACGTGCGACCTGGGGCTTTCTCTTTTCGACGAGAATGAAATAAGTGGAGGACGAGAGGGAAACAGGAGGCGAAAACAAAAAAGAAGTCTCCGGAGCGGAGACTGAGAAGTCTTCCGAGCAATCAGCTAATGGAGTTGAACCCCTTACGCAGTGCGAGTGTAGCTTGGACAATTAGCCGGCCGTTCTCCCTCGCTCCAATTACATTAACTTCTAGTTTCCAAGATTTAGTATACAAAAATAAAATAAAAACAGTTAAAAATTGAATTAGAGGCGAAATGAACCACGTCGGAAAACAATCGGACCGAGAAAACATTTTGGAATTAAACAGGGTAAAGACGGAGTGCATTTATCAGCCGAACCATTGAACACAGTTTATTTATGAATAAAAATGTCAAATTATCAATTATTTCGGCAGTATAAATTAAAAAATCTTCGAGGCTGATTGGAGGCTCGGCAAAGGATGAATGGCCGAGTTGAAATAACTCTGTTGGGGTATAGAATGGAGCAAATGAGTTACGGGAAGCGGTACAAGGTATCGGAGACCTTCGGCAATAACAGAAAGGGCGACCTCACAGTCGGCCAAGATAAAATATTATTTATTCCCCGCGATGTCTCGTACTCCCGGCGCATAACGAATCGCGATCTGGTATTTATCATTTAATATTTTGATAAAGACAGTAAAATTTAATTATATTGTTTACCAGAAATTTACTTAAAAGAAACGCACTTCAACTGCTCCCATTAAAAATGTTTAACTTCATTACGCGTTACAGAATTTTTTGGGAATTATTGAATAGTTCACCATTCCTCATAACTGGAAAACACCTTATAATACTTTTTTATAACATTTCGATATTTTAATGGGAATATAATAAATATAAAATTGAATTATGTAATATATATTGATATTTACATGTTCTTTCTAGTAGGTGTTCTATGAAATCCTATTAGAGATTATAGAATGGTAATTTATGGCATATATTTTGCATAGTATCACAATGATATTAAGCTAGCTGTGATTTAATGCAGAATAGTTGGCGGAAGGTTTTCATACCGGTCTGTGTGATGGGGTCGAAGTGGGATCTAAAATTTTCCACATTTTTTCTTAAAATTTCTCCCTCAGGCCAAAGTTGCTAAACACTTTTTCTTTCCGCACGAGGGGTTTTAAAGTTGTCGGGCGGAGGGCGCCCTGTGACGGAGGACGGGCTCGGCGTTATAATCTGTGGCGGTTCGGCTCCAAATGAAAAGTGGACCGGGCACAAAATAATTCTTGCGACGGCGGAAAAGGGGTTCGGGAAAAGCGGGGAAAAGCCTCCCCGCGCGCGCGGGTCCCAACTTCTGCGGGACGAAACCGATTTAAAAGTTTGCGGCAAGAGATTGTCGCATTATTCACCGGAGTTTCTTCCGCCTTCGATCGACGGGACGAGGCCTCTTCACGCTCCCGGGCGGTACGCCACACGATTCGACAATAGCGGAGTTAATGAGCGGGAAAAGGAAATGAATAAAGTTTCCCGCCACTCGAATATATTTGTCGTTGCCAAGTGGAGTCGGAGAGAAAAGTTTTCCCCCGTAAAGGATTTATATACGGGGGGGTGGAAAAAAATCTCGACTCCCCCGAGAAGTGCCGATTTCATTATTAATTGTTCCAAGGGGAATACCAATACAGGACTAAAAAGAATGGACCAAAACCGTAAATTAGGACTAACAAAATTGATCTTGGCCAACAAACTCACAATATACAAAGCCTTGGACTATAGGGTTCCACCGAGATTCCAATTGAAAGTCCTTCGAACTATCCTTAACGATCCCTGATATGTTTCAAGTCACACCATTGACCACAACCTCAACATACCGACAGTTAACGAATTAATAAAATCCCCCGTTCCTAAAAGTTACATTCCCATCTCACTCCTCTCGCTAATTAATACCACTCAACATATAAAATGTCGAGAACTTCCACATATATTCCCATCGTTGAAAAAATGAAAGACAGCACAAGTGGCAAAAAAATACAAATTTCATTGCACCAATTCAGTATCTCGCTAATTACATTGAGACTGCTGAATGGTTAATACTTCGGCGGTCGACGCGAGTAGGTGCTCCAACGTGTTATTAGCGGAATGTTACTGACGATAACGAGAGGCACAATATCAAATATAGTTGCCAGAAAATTGGGGAGCCAAGAGTCAACACCGTTGCAGAGGTTCATTTCAATGTTTAGACTGTTTGTATGTTCAAGTTCGAACCGGTAATGGATTCATGATCGGACAATGTTTGTCTCAATTATGCCGCAGTGTATACATCGTGCTACATAATTCAACGCTCTAATAAATATGAAACGGGCTATCTTATAACTGACACGAAGTACCCAATAAGTAATTTAGAGGCAAATTAAAGTTTCGGAGAACCGACTAAACCCCGTGCGATAATTTTATTTAATTAGGCCGTAAATTCATCTGTTTCAGGCTGTTGCGCAACTTATGTAGCCCAGAGCTGTAATCAAACTTTCAAAAGGCGGAATTTTAATCCCCTTACAGATTGGGTTTATTTCTGTGCCGGGCCAATATTGCTCTACTCCTCACTTCAGTTTCTTGTCACTTTCCATTAGGCCGTCCCCTTTTCCGCTGAAACGCTCCCCGCCGAGAATAAATCAATTTGGATGAAGTTATCGCTCTAAAAATAATTCCTGTACGTATAATCTTTTTTTCTTCCCACCCCCGCCATCTGTACCGAGATATAAATAATAATTGTTCTTTTTTCGAATGCCTTTCTCCCTTAATTGGACAGCCCATTCCGGTTCGGCGATTCGTTCAAGTGGCATGAAATATTCAAAGCTATTTGAATAATACAAAAAAATGGAAAAGAATGAAAAGAACGGGCTTTTTAACCCCCTCCCCCTCTCAAAGGATAAACGTTGGGTAAAGTCTCGATTTCCAGAATCTCGGCGAAATCCTTCGGTTTATTGTCGAAGTTTATTACAGTTTATTATGCATGACATTACCGAAAATGTCGTGTGGTATCCGTTGAATTAATCTCTTTCAAGAAGTTGTTAAATTCTAACGTGTATTTGATGCAACATGTATAATTAATTATTTGAACTAATACACATAAATAAAAAAAATGTGTATATATATTATTATTAATCGTTTCTTGTTAATCATACAGAATCTATGCTGAAAACCTATAGTAATTTGATACCACAAGGCTATTATGTTACGATAATACCCGATATTATACTAGAATAATTAAGATGATATAATTGAAGCGGCTGCAGGGCCGACACATGTGGGAAGGATTATAATGATTGTACCCTGCTAAGGTCTTGGTGTTGAGAGGCTTTATTAGGGAGTGGGCCGTTACTTACCCCCAAGTGTGAACATAAAATCTTACCAAATATTCATTATTTTTCTTGCCCGTATTACTGTACGAACCTAATTTATTTAAGGTATTGGCTGAAAAGTAGAGTCATAGCAGTTCATATAAGGTATAGCTTCCGGTAGAGTCGCGGTAGAACCGGTTTATCTTAATTAAAAAATGTTTAAATAGTAAAACAGGTTTAAAAATCTAAAAAGCTTTACAGGGACTAGGTAATAAAATTCCTTTTCTCGTTTATGGAGCCGTCGTGGGTAGAGAAAACAAAACGAGCGATAAATCAAAACGGAACAAACAATGAAGTCAGATTGTAAATTAAAGCGGTCGGAACACCACATCTGTAAGGTAGATAGTGGGCCCGGAGCGTGGATTCGGTTCGTGATATACGAGATGGGAAAGAGGAAAGCGATGGTTTTAACGACTGTAATAATAGAGGTAGACCTAGTTTATCTGCCGCGGGGTGGAGGGGAGGACCTCACTAGAGATTGATAGTATTTACCCTTTTTTCGGCGGACACGAGCCTCTGCAAATAGACACAGTTTTTGGGTTAATGCATTTCGATCCACCGTACTCCGGAGTTATCCGCAACTCTGAGAATAATCCTAGCACTGTTCGGTTTTCTTAAATGATTGTGGGAAACGTCCGGACGTTTTATGCTGGGAAATACAATTTTAATATCCCGGGGAGATTTTAATATTGTTGTTTCTTGAAGGAATAGTTTGCTGGCGGGTCAATTGTCAGTACAAAACGGTTCCGCTAGGAAAGGTTCCAATCGACCATTTCTCTTAAATTCTTCGTCGTTTACATCTCTCTCTCATTTTACGAAGGCGACACTCATTTCATTTTATTTTTATTCCCAACAGGAAATTCAATACTGGAAGGGTATCTTCTCAAAGAAGGCTTTCGATCGATCAAATCGTCCGACTAATTCGTCCACTTGAGGATTATTATGTTTCGCTGTGACAAAATCCTCCAGGTAAACGTCTCCAAAGTACTGTCATAATCCTTCAAAAGGAAGGGGTAAACCCCAACCCCACGACGTCAGCAATCTGCTGGTCACATTATATAGGCAAAGTTCACGCGAAACACGTTCAATATTTAAAACTCTACATATTTACACAATTTAACGACACGATTCTATGTAGGTTCGCTTTATAAAATCGTGTTCCGTCACCCGGAGCAAATTATGACGTTCCAACATTTTTTCCTCATTAAATACGCGTTTTTGAGATGCACAGAAATCCTAGCATACAACAAAGAGATTTGTTGGAGTTCTCCTGTTTTGAAGAAAGGCATTTCATTAAACTGTTCAACTTCTCTACGCAGCCATTAATTCTCGACTATTTCGTATTAGGTATATTTCACTCATCCACGTCCCTTCTCAAACCACTACGATTTCGGTCACGACCTCTGTATATTATTGGGGTGTTTCAAAATGATTTTCCCTGCTTGTACGCAGGTCCCTAGAGAGCCCCCTCTCTCAGGAGAGATAGAGAGGCGGGGGAGGGAACCGGGAGAAATAACATTTTAAAAAAACCTCATTTAACTGTCCACTCGAGACGCGAAAGCCATTTATACCCGGCTCTCTGTCACCCCCAACCATCGCCATCGGGGAATATAAAGAAAATAAAAACGGGAAAATGGGCCGTAAATTCGGCGTGAAATAAATAAAATATTCTGTTTCAGTGAGAGGGGGGGTTGTGGTGGGTCGGAAGGATGGTAGGTGACGCCCCTCAGTTGCCGTTGCTAATGAGCGGAGAAAACACAAAGAAGGGGCGATAGTAGGGGATTGAAGGGGGTGGGGTTGATTCTTATACAACTAGTTAGTAGAGAGAGAGAGAGAGAGAGAGAGAGAGAGAGAGAGAGAGAGAGATGGAGGAAGGGTGGTGGGACGGAGGGGCTGATTTGCTAAAGTCCTACTAACTAAAAAGAGTTGAATGGGCCCCGCTCCTAATGAGCGGGCCTCTCTCCCACCCCCGTCCAGGCGCCCCCTCGCACCCCCTCCGCCACTCCTGGAAAACAAATCTCTAAATAAGTTTAAAACGTAAGGCCTTAACGAACCCGGACCCTGTAATCCTATCCTAGTTTGGGCCGGGGACGGGGTCTTTTTCGATAAATTATGAACGCCGAATGCAAAAATACATTTAAAAAAAATAAAAGAGAGAATGAGCGCGGAATATTTATTTGGACGGACAAAACTCCGCCCCCTGGAATAATTCCCAAGTTGAGTTGAAGTGACCATTTCGGTGACGAAAAATTTAACTGTACAGTATGGAAGGTTTTATACTCAGCGAGAATTGATTCGCACTAAAATTCAAAATGAACTTACAATAGCGGCATATATGTTACTGCGAAACACAGATATCCCACAACTGTTTTGTGACGAATTCGCCGTGAATGAAGTCTTATCGACATGCCATACACTTTTTTACCACTGGGATATCGTCCTGTAACTGGAGAGAGTCAAGCGACGCGGTGCGAATTAAATTAGTAAAATCCAATATAGCTTTTTGTTTGGTGAGAGCCAAGGGAAATCCTAGAATGGGGCCGGGAAAATGAGAATTCCGACAGTAGTCAAAACTCCGTTCTCCCTGCTAGGTGCAGAATTACCGGGATAAAAGCCTTTGAGAGTTAACGCGAAACACGACCCGCCCCAATGTATTGGTCTTTTGGCAGTAAATGGTAGATATATTACGGATTTGTGAAAAAACTCATGTCCGGAAATCAATCAGAATTTAGCCGGATGAATGTTATTCGGTGCCGGGTGGATTGAATTCAGTGCAGGATGAACACTATCCTCACAGTACTGTGTATTAAGAACTCCCTCTGCAATAATAAAGTCCTATTGTGATCCTAAGCTGGTTCGCGTTACCGAGGATTTTGAAGCGAAGGCAATACATTTGAGACAACACGGTATAAGACAGGCTCCACATTGTTATATTCTGATGAGGGGTGAGGGAGTTCCTCCTTTAAAGGCGACCTTAAGGTCAGTCGACCGGGTAAAAATAATAAGGTGCCTTTTTCCTGGGAAGGCACAACGTATATCGGTGTTGTTCCTATCAGTTTTACCTCGGGACCTGAGAGAGTTGTAAGGCCGCGGCCAAGGGAGCCTCTACTATCGGATGAGGGTAAAGGGAAGGGAACAAAATCTAATAATGGAGACAGAGCCATGACATCCATGACAGACGTCTGTCAGGCACGTAAAGAGGAATAAAACTTAATATAAATAAATATTTTAAATATCCTCATCGGTCTATATGACCGATAATCTGAAGACAGTTCATTCAGATTTATCTCTCCAAGATGGAGTTTACTTGAGAAATAAACGATACCTTAATATTCCCCATGAATATAACAGAGTATGAGCATAAAACCGAAAAACATTCGGTGCAAAATCTAGGGAATGAGGTGGCGTAGTTAATTTTTTTTTTGCTCCGGTGATTACAATTTACTTCAGTACCCATCCGGTGTAATCCTCTCGCGCTACACCGTTGGTATCACTTGCTCGTAGTAATTTTTCCGCGGCTTACGGATCTGGAAAAATGTTTAAGAAACACCGAGCTATTCGTCCGGACCGTTGTAATTTTAGAGGAACGGGTATTTTATGCGTTCGAGAGGCGTGAATACTGAACAGCCCTGTATTGTATATACAGCCTCCTTGGGCGGTCGGAGGTATATGCCGAGGCGGGAGACGGTTTTGTGAAAAGTCAGCGATAAAACTGGGCCTCCCGGCTAACGAGCCGGCGGTGAGAGGTGGGGGGGGGCCTAGCCAAATAGAAAACCGAGTTACGAGCTATACTCTCGAGTATATATTAACGGGGGGCGAAAATAAACCGATAAATTGCAAAAGATAAATATTGAAACGTCGAGCAATGGAAGGCGGTGGAGAACTGTACGGGGTTGTTTCTAAGAAACAAAATTTTTACATAATGGCCGATTCAACTAACATGTTCTACTGGCATTCATCAAAATGATGAAGATAATATACTGATGATAATTCTACAGCTATTCATTATTCATCACTACTGTATTGCTGAGCCCTATCTTACGGCCGGAACGAGGGATATCGATCACACGTAAAATATTTTTAAAGCGTTTAATTACAACAAAAATACTGAGGTATTAAAACGGCGGCATCGTTAACTATTTGTAAATTGGATGTCTTAAACAATTTATGCTTCGAAATCGATTAGTTGAGTGTGTTGGAGAAATTTATGATCCAGTTGAATAACCGCCCCGGCGGTCGAATTCTACGAATGCTCGATCGTCAAAACCGTTATTGCCTCGACCTTTATGGATTCTGGGCAAAAGGAGAAATTATTTAAGTTGTAAAAAGTGGGTTGTAAAAACACAATTCCTGAGATGTATTGACCTATTTTTATAACCAACAGTGTTCTTACTTTAAAAATGAACATTGCGTTATTTAGCCGGAATATACTTGGTAAATAAAATACCCGCGCGATTTACTACAAAACTGATTCATTACGACGACTTGGATAATTGGTAAAATAATATTTAAATGGTGGACACGACTAGGTGCCAGTTAGATTGGCATCTGGTTATCTGTCGATGATAGCTGTGATTGGGGTGTAAAGTCGGGGCTTTTCAACTTCCCTTACCCAACCAACAACTCCCAACAACTGTCCGCTCATCGACAAGAAGCCCGACCGGGGCTCCACCTTCGGCCCAACTTCTTGTTTAATTTAAGTCCCACTCCGGCGTCGTTTTTTTATAATTCATCCTCGATTAATTTCTTTTCTCCTCAACGAAAATTCATAACCGCTCGGTAGTTGTTTGCTTAGTATTGTGATGAAAATAGGTATTTTTCTGTTCCTCATATTCTGAATTGAGCACATTTTGACGACCTCCGAACGCAAGCGTTCTTTTGGGAAAGCGTTCAATATTTAATTATTATAATTCGTCAGTTCAAAATTGGCGGAAAGCATAAATAATTATAACTCTTGTAATCTAATAGGGAGCTTATAGACACTACGTCCGCGATACAGACAAGTGTTGCGTGTCTAGTATTAGGCCTTTAATTTTAGATGCGATTGTTGGGAATTTCATCAGTCTTGCTATCTTCCGTTTTTGTTCACCTGTTCCCGAGCGGCTTCCGGTTTCCATTCTGGGCGGAATGAGTAAATACAGCCACTATATTACTGAGGGAATGGCTTATGATAAAATGGAGATGTGGAGAAATAGATTCACAAATGATCGGATTATTTATAAATAGAAGAGCAATACAGTTGAAATGTAATTATTGCAGACGGATTTTAAATTTCATATTGGTAGAATAGCTTAGAGGTTATAATTCGACAATCGGATATAATTCGAATCGTCAATTTGTAACAAGATAGGTCCAACAATATAATTATATCTGAAACGGATCTTTGTGTACATTAATTCTCATAAGACCCCCCTTTTTAGATGTGTCTTATTTTGTATAGCCCCTGGATAATTTCTTACGTGATAATCAAGGATAATTCAATTAGTGTACTCACAGAAGGTCCAAACAATCGGTGTCTAGTTCAACTTACCTCAAAAAAAAATACACCTTAGTATGTTTGCCCTATTAACCTCGCGAAGGGCTCCTTCCTCAGACGAATATTTTATCATCAAAGGTGAAGGAATGACGGATTTTGCGTAGTTGGATATTATGATTTGTTATCCATTCTAAAGTTATCGTTTGAGCCGTGCCCAGTACAATTAGACAATCGGTGTTCGTTGTGACAGATTGTGGACAAACATGGGAGAGTTGCCAATTATCGCGGGCCTACTGCAATAATCTGATTCGTAAGATGCGGAGAGTTCTTGACTAGAACTCGGACCGCAAGTGTGATTGGCGTCGCTAACAGGAGTCAACCTGGTGAAACACGGTCGGCGGAGGGTTGACGCTTAATTAACAATATTCCCCCAACGTATTGGGTACTAATTGACGGGCCTGGAAATTAAAGCCGGGCAGTGAGTGAGAGAGGGAGGGAGAGAGAGAGAGGGAGGAGTCGATATCGTCAGAGTCAACGCATAATAGGATTAAAGCGCGCCCTCAGCCCCAAGAACAAATTTAGGAACGGTGGTGAATAAATTCTCGGCGAATTCGAAGCGGCGGCCGAATCGGACCCGATCGATACTCATTAAAGTGTGGGGGAGTCGACAAGGTATAATTAATTAGGCGGACCGAGGGAAAAACCAATTAGAATCCAGTTGTTCTCTAACAGACTATTTTAAATAACCGCTGTCTCGACTCTAACTCACGTCCCACCGCTAGTAGCAGTTTTACGAGTACAGCTTCCTTGTGAACTACACGTTCCAACAATGGGGCCAGAAAAAAGGGATCTTTTTTAGCATTCGATTAATAATAGCGGTAGAATTCTCCATTCTTCTCAGCAAATGAAAGAAAAACGTTGGCTTACGCACAAGAAATGCACGCCTATTCACTCATGAACTACTGTCAGTTATAACCGGAAAATCCTCGGATATTCCGGAAT
Source organism: Lethocerus indicus (assembly GCA_019843655.1). Lineage (NCBI taxonomy): Eukaryota > Metazoa > Arthropoda > Insecta > Hemiptera > Belostomatidae > Lethocerus > Lethocerus indicus. The sequence continues at coordinate 8,152,228 of JACDQD010000103.1, read as the reverse complement.
TTCCCCTAAAGTAAAAAATTTCGAGAAAGGAAAAATGAAGTAATACCGCACAACCGTACCGTAGAGGTGAGGGACGAAAGCCTTGAGCTTTGATGACCGGGTCCTTCAATCTGGAAGAGAGGAGCGGGGATTGATCCCCCGAGGATTCGAAATCACTCTAGAAGCCGGGGTATACGATCGGCCAAGATGGGATCCCGGATACCCAAAGTCTACTGGATACCCTTTTACACAATTTATAGGACGGATGGAAGATCGTTCATTACCGTATCCGCCTATAAAAACGGGGCCGAATCGTGCCAGCATTTTTGGGTACATTTAATAACGATTCACGACTTGGCAAATATGTTCCAAAAAAATTTCCAAGAAGGCGCCAGCGGCTCTGGCCAAGCGGAAAAGCTCTAACAAAGGGCCCTACATGAAAAGTGGGCCAAAAAGCAGTTTATTCGGCGTGAATTCTCGTCTTTATTTGTAGTGTATACAGTGTCGGAACTAAATGGGGTGACGAGTCAACCGGGGGAAACTGATGGGGTGGAGTAAATACAGTTTAGCTGTACGGCCACGGGCCATTGGCTTTTCGGGGCCTCTATCCTCCAAATTATTAATAGAAAAGACCCGTCCAGAGCGCGGTGAGATATTTTTTTTTATGGAATTTTTTTGACATTCCCCAGAATTATTCGCTCAGTAAACAAGCCTAGTGCCAGCGCGGACGACCTACATTGTCAGGACTCGAGATGAGACTAAATAAATATATATCATTGGTCTTTAATAAAGAATTTTCATTTTGAGGCAAGAAATATACATAATATGGAGATCTCCGTATATAGCGAGGTGAAGGAGGTATTTAAGGAAGAACCAGATATATTATTCATAGCTTAGTAACACAAAGAGGATGCTTTGATCGAGGATTTCCCTACCCTTCTAAACGTAAATATCCGAGCGATTATTTAAGTATATAACGTGAATGTGCAGTATCGAATGCATTCATATTACATAACGCCGAGCTATTCAGTCAATAAATAAATAGCTTTGTGGATTGACGTGTTCGTATCACGCAGTAATGAGTTTTGTTTCAAACCAACATTTTGAATCATCCGCTTCGTTCCTATTTTAAATGAATACGTCGCAAACTATCACGGGACAGGCCCAAAGCGGTTGTCCAAATGTGCGTTTTGCAATGTAAATTAGGGACGGATTCCAACCGACGTATCTGGGTTAGACAAATAATCTAGATAATAGTTAACGCGGTGTACAACAATAATGCGGTTTCGTGTAGATACAGCTGAGAGACGGTCGTATTTAATAGACCAGACGGTGAAAGTCGTACTTTCGTAGGGCAGCCGGCCGGCGGATGTGAGAAGGAAAAAGCAATTTCCGGCTGAACCCACGAGCACCGCTCACATGTCCTATCCAATCTGGGGGATGAAGTCGTTATAAATTTTAATGCTGGAAAGGGACGGCCTGCTAAAGAAATATCTCAGACCTTGGAGGAGACACAATTTACAAGAATATAAACCACAACGCGTTTGTTGAGAAAAATAGACCGAACCAAAGTTCTGGCACCCATAAAAGCTAGTAGGATCGATTGTTCATTGTGGTATAATCGATCTAATGGTCTTTTAGAAAATAGAGTACTGGAGAATTATATGCAATATATAATATATATAGTTAATTAACCCAAAGTAAATGATGATCACCCTATTAATTATCCACTGTATCTTAGTAATGGTCTCCCGTAACCTTAACGGATGCACAAATCCGTTTTATTCACATGCTTCATGTTAGTATTGAATTCGAAGAACCCAATATTTCAGTATTTTGGAATGAAACAAATCGAGATGAATACTTATTGGGGACATATTACAAAAAATTAAAAAAAAAGAAATAAAAATGAGATATACTCTACAGCAATATTTGCATAAAATAAATATATATATTAGATAGCCCACCGAGCCAATCGCTCTGCCGTTCAATAAGATACCGTACACAGCACATTTAAAATGAAGCACAGGATGGACTTATTCAGAAACCTAGTACAGGGCTTAGACAGGGGGAACTTGAATATTAAAGTTGGTAAAGCATTTAGGGAATAAATATTTATGAAAGCGAAGGGAAACTGTTAGAAGAAAGTTCTTTTTAACTTCGGTCAGTTTTTTTTCAAAAACATTTAGCCAGCTAAGGAATTACGAACTTGTGAAAAAAAATTTTAAGTAAGTGAGTCTTGTGAGTAGCCGACAGTCTTGGTAAATTTTCAATTTGTGCTTCGCACTTTTTCATTAACGTTCTCCTAGTCACCTATTACCTGCATTTCGAAAAACAAGAAAGACTCGCAAACAAAATACAGAACATCTCGCATGAATGTTAATAAACATTGTGTTGTAAATCTCTGTTTAATCGAGTATACATATTCGTTTTTTTCAAACGAGAGCGAATGATTTAAGTAGATAAAATGTTGAGACAGAATGTCATGAATAAATGACAAAAGGGGAAAATAGTATAGCATAATATAGTGTAGTATAGGGAAAATTGAATAAATGAAATGGAGCAATTTTCCTCCATGTTTTGTGAGTTTTTCTTGAATTTACTCTTAAATTATGCTTTTCATGTACAGCAAAGCCATTTCAAATTCCAATGGAATTAACCAATATTTTATAGGAATAGAACACGTGATTAATATTTTTAACATTCTACTGTCCTAGAGGAAAAAATGAGCTTGTAAATGGGGAAAATCCAATGAGTAATATTTCGCTACACACCTAACATAATTTAATGTGTGCTCGTTAAACCTGCCATTAAAAATACCCCTGCTCTATTATTCCCGTTCTCCGTTTGCATTATTCCCCTTTCCATTACAGTTCATATCGGTTGAAATTTCTTTTTTAGTTACAGCCGGCCAGGATAATTCTGGGAAAGGCTGCCCCTTTGAAATACGATGAATAATTTACATTTGTTCTTTATTCGGAACGAAAATGTATTCGCAAATCGATGCCCTCTTCGCATTTTAAAAGTCTTACAACCCGAGCCCTTTCACTCAGTCCAAACCCGCTCGATAATGCATAATCCATTACCGCAGTGCCCACATGTAATTTATATGTAAGCCAGTATTTGATTATGCCGCACGGCCCAGAATTGAATCCAGTATTTATATTATAATCTTTTAGTGAATTAGGACTCGAGCAGTGACGATTCGACGCAATGAAAGCAATTCGTTAGTAATCGCGCCACAGGATTCTTAAAATTATTATTGGCCACAGGCGAATGACACTTCTAACCTTATTTTGCCTTTCTATTTTCAGTAACTACTATCATTTTTAAAATTATTTTTAGCGACAGTGCGACGAATACATGTATTTTGTGCACGGAGTATCCGCCCATCCACTGTACTCCTGCTCCTGCCCGTACTAGATTGGGACGAAATCTCGTGGCCATTTCCTCGCGGAATTTCATATCGGAATGGGTCTTTCGGTTAAAAATATAAGGTGGTGGACTAAAATTTAGATATTATTTTATATTTCTTTCTCCCATCTATTTTTAATAAGTGGCATTGTTTATATTTTATGCTCATAGTTATTGAAGCGAAACTATTTCGCAGTCACTCGGGCGTTTTTCATTCCCGGCGCCCGCTCCATATCGGCCCATATTAAATGCCGCCAGAAGAAGTTCGGCATTTCCCCGAAGCGAAAGTTAGTTTCGAGCCGAACGTATAACGCGGATGTAACTTGATGGATGTAATATCTCCGCCCGGGACGCCGGGTCGAATATGGCCGGGGGAAAATTGATTGCCATCCTCTCCCGGGTAAAGAAACCGGTTGCGGAAGGCGGAAAACTAATCTGTCGGCGGTGGGAACCAAGACTGACGAGCGGACCGGGAACCGAGTTGTTAACTTATGCATGGATCCGGAGAATTAGTGGGCGGAGGTGCCGGGGGATGATGGGGAACGCGTCGGCTTCACGGCGCCCCGACCAATATCCGAAGGCCAATTTTTACCGGATATCCCTCCCTTAAACAACCCCAAAGAGTATAAATGAATTTTTTATCGATACCGATTTTAACTCTAAATGAATTTTACAGTGACGTTATACATCAAACACTAAACGCAAGGGTTAGTTAGAAATAAAAGAAATTACGCTTACATTTGGGGCGCACACCACATCACATACCACAACACATGAGTTGCCTTCGTTTGGAAAATAATTAACATACATTAGAGTAGTGCTTATATTACTGTGACGTTTGTCAAAATTCTAGAATTTGTAGAATTCTAGTTTGGTCGTAAATTACGATAAGACCCGACGCGTACTGACTGTAAATACCGCCTTATTTAATTGAAGGGATGCTACTGTTGACGACGAGAATAAAGCGGTATAATATATACGGCCCACGGTCAACGGCTCACGCGGTTGACGTCCGGTAACGAAGGGCTGGAGGAAATATTTAGGACAGTGAGTTATATAAGCGGGGGGCACACATAAGCACAGATCTGGAAAATTACGGCTAGGGTCGTTCTCCGGCCTACATACGTCACGACGTAATAAATATTCGAGGAGCCGCGCGAATATCTTCGCCTCCTACACCGGATGTTTCTGATTTGAATAAAAATTCCGACGTTGGCACTGCTGGGTGGGGAGTGCGAAAAAACGAATTCTTTATTTTATATTTTCTCTTAATTTATGAATTCCATTGTCTTTACAAATAAATTCTATACGCACTAGTAAGTACAGAGCAATGTACTAAGGAACTCAGTGTACTTCTAAAATGCATATATTTTAAGCGATCTTAAGAAATTTTTATAAATCGGGTTCTGAATCGGGTTTGCCGTCTAACTTCTAAAAAATCTATAATACATCGTGAAATCGTTAGCACCCCCACCTTATGTTGTGTTCCGATGTGAAAGTCCAGTATGTTAGCAGCTTCCCGATATAAATCTTAGCGTGAAAAACTGTACCATCACTCAAATTTCTGTGATGGGTTTCTGTTTCACGCGCGTCGGAATGACAAATTTTTAACGCCCACTTAATTTGCCCGGCTACCGGAATTTGTGGGGGGCTTAGTCGGCGTCGGAGGAGGAGCGAGGGGCGCTCATTAGAGCGGGCAATGACTGCTAGGGTGGACAGGAGCCGACAGTCCGACATCCTCTAATAAGATTAAACGGGGCGCCGCTCGATTTTCCACTGACATGACCGATATAGCACAGCGTTCGGGCCTTGATGGCGCCCCTCTGCAATATTGACTCATATTGAACCGGTATAGTCAGTCGATTGACTTGGGAAAACCTGATAGTCATACAACTTCAAGGGTCCAGTCACCGGTCACAATTGACCGGTCTAGCCGACAACTAAATAAGCCTAGTTGGCCCGGTTAATAACTAAATATCGGTTGAGATTTTCCAGACATATTTTAGAAACAAATTTAAAATTTTGAAAGTTCACAGTCCTAGATTTTAGGGTACAAAAGGGCATTTTGGACTCGATCTTGTACAGACGCGGCAGAAAGAACGGGGCGTTATTATCGCGCAACTCGGAAACTATTAAGAGAAGCGCTTATCCTGACCATCCTCAGATAACTCAATCACGCGGCCGACACATTTCCCCGTTTGGCGTCGATAATTCGATTTCGACGCTCAGAAAATTCCCCACTCGCTGAATTCCTTCTGCAAGTCGAGGAAAACTAAGTTTTCACGACTTTTCACGAAACTGTTGACGGAACTTGTCAGAAATAAAGGCGTCTGCCCCCTATTACGCTTTGACACAGGTCGTGTGAAAACCGTCCAAAACATTACAATACAATATGATCTTCAATTTATGAAAAATTAAAAAATTGTATCAAATTTTATGTACGAAAAATCATAAATAAGATAATATGCTATTGCCTCTTTTTATTGGGGACTCGTGTTTTCGGAGTGTACTTTAACTCTTACTATGTAATCACTGTGTATGAATCACAGGGATATGCTGTAGGAATCATAGTTCCGTTCAGAATGCAGAACGGTTTCTAGAATGTCTAGAGCTCCATTTCTTTTCATCAATGATTCAGTTCCTTTCACCTTCTCTCGTGAAAACTGCATATACTTCAATTACAAATTAGAAATGCGACAAAAAAAAAACAGCAACAGAGGAAAACGATGTTAAATACTGAAATACAAAGTGCCGAAAAAAAGAGCAATAAACAAGGGAATAGCCGGGGCGGAAATACAACACGGCACCGCGATAAAATACTTGTTATTGTTCTGGCGTTAGCGTGCGCATTGAAAGGAGGAAATCATGGAAATGCAGGCTGGTTGGCTATCTGTCTGTGGGGGTGCCTGGGAGTGACCCGGGTAAAGCGCGCCCCATACCCCGCATCGGCTGATTGCACACTGCCAACACATAATGCCCCGACAACTTCTTCCATAATTCCACACCCCTCCCAACGTTCAACCACCTGACACAACACAACGCGTGTTACATATTCAGCGTCTTGTATTTCAATAAAGCCGTAAACGATATTCAACGCAAGGATGAATTTCCCCCGCTTTAAGATACTGTAACATAGTAATAAGATACTGTAACACTAGCCGAATGGGCAGTCTGGAGTCTTCCAGCCGGCGACGAGCAGTCTAAAATTAACCAGAGTCGATTTGAAAGGAAATTCTATTCTGAACAATATAGTCGCATTTTGACACCAGATTTGAACAGTACTTTACGACACAATAAACCGCCAATATATATTTCAACCCAAATTATAAATATTTCAGATAGTTACTGTTCAATCGTATTTGTACGCGGGACGACTTAAGAATAATGCAAGACGTTTTCAATTGAGACAGAATTCCTTCACCGAATTAAGAAGTAACGATATTTCAAATTCGAGAACATCTCATTCAATTTACATTTGAACAGTCACAAAACGACAAGCCTGTTTTTTGGGGGCATAATTTTATTAATGATAATAAGAATACCAAAAAATTTCGTATTTCTGCAGGTATATACAGAAATTGTACTTGTTTGTTGATTATTTTATACGTTGACTATTTATATCGAAAGTACTGTCAGCCGGATATCGTCCTTTTGTTTGTCCCCCTCTAATCAAATGGATGGGTTTGATACCGAGGGAAACCGTTCAAATAGACCGGTATTCCGGATATAGCGTGGGCGACTTCATCAAAGAATGTAGTCGAACCGGGAACTGCGAGTTGCAAATTGGAGTCCGGTAGTGTATTTCGAGGCAGGCGCGGGGACCGACTCTAGTGTCAACAGGCGACCGGCTCCCGGTCGAACGCACCTCGTACAGGCCGTATTAGCCGCTTTATTGGAATATGCATAATTGGAATCTGTAATATCCGGAGCGGTGACAGACCGAGCCACTGTTTCAAATTCAATCGTCGATCCCAACAGACGGAAAACCCTTGGACAAAATCCGCAAATCAGAAAAACTGCCGCTTTTTAATTTTCATCATAACCATTAGTGACTGTTTCCGGTATTCGGATGCATTCGTATACGGTGGGTTCCGAAACCGGTCTAGGCTTATTCAATATATACTGTAAGAGAGGTCTCCTAAATTTTTTCATCATCAGGAATAAAGCGATTATTCATAGAGGGACGATAGATGGGGCCGCTTTAATTCTTCCCGCCCCCCAAATCGTCATCAGAATTGTTCCTCATAATTAATCTCGGGCTTAAAAGAATTGCCGAGTATTTCAGATTTACATTTAAAACGATTAAGATTTCGAGTAATTATCGGAAACAAATTAGCAATTGGAAAAAAACACGCCCCCTTGCTGACTTATTAGTATATTTGAAAACAATTATTACCTGTTATCCAATTTCATATAGAACTGTGGTAATTTCTTCAAATTTATTAATATGAAATTTGAAATACAGCTCTGATAGGAATATTGGGGTTACGTACTTTGAATGTTTAAAAATTGATACCCGGAAAATGATTTTATATTGTTAATTATCTCGTTTATTTTGAATCAAATGCAAATTCACGAAATTGTAATTTTTGATCTGTTGCAATAATATTGTTTTCTAAGCCTCTGTACTATTCTATTCGCCCTATTTTCACTAATTACTCCCCGACGGCATTCCCGGATTCCAACTCAGAATTAGACTCGAGCGCTGGGATTAGGCGTTACGAATCACTTGAATATTTAATTAGTCAGAGGTAAGGACTGGTTTACATATGTAGGGATTGCATGCATTTGAGACCCTGACAATTACAACTACGAATGTGGGTGGAGGGGGGGTAGTTAAAAATTCAAATTAAACAAAATTACCCACGTACCATACACATATACCAACTGAAAATACCTTGTTCAAATTAAATAAACCAGAGCTGGATTCTTTTCGAAATATGTATCCTGGCAAAACTGTTATTATAGTGTTGGCATTTTAATTGGAGGACAACACTTAATTCAATCGCTTAAGGATCTTACTGACGGAAATATTTTTGACCAAATATGTTTAGGGCCAAATTGTGGAAGTGAAAAAAATATATTTTATTATATATTTTTTATTTTTATTTTTTTCAATAAAATGTCGAAGAAAATGTGTGTCCAGCATTGTTGACTCGGTTCCTGCATTTTTGTTAGAAACATTGTTGAATCGGTCCTAGTTGACTCGGTATTTTTCATAATATTATAATATCTCCGCCACGAAATCGTGTTAATTAAATCAAAAATAGTAGCTTTGTCGCAAAATTAAGTCGCCGAAAAAAAGAAATCGATTTTCACTTGCTCGTCATTATGTTTCATTCGAAAGCGTAGCCGCCATCCGACCATCAATCGGGACAATGGGCCGGCCCCAATAAAGTGCTCGGTGGCTAGTGCCCGTTATCTTTCAGAATGACCAGTACCTGTCGGCAGTAAATCAATTTCCTATCGTTATTCTACACAATAATCTCCCCTTCCCCCCCCCACAACAACAGGACTCGAACTGCGCATAATATTTCGCGTCCAAACCGCCGCTCGAATAGCCCTGACACTGGACTGAAACCGCGGTGATAAGCTCGGAGAAAAGTGGAGCTAAAAGCCCATCGCTTTAATTTACTCCGACACAGTATTGTCCTATTATGGATCTGGCTAGATAAAACTCCGAAAGGGCCGATATCTTCTCTAGAATATAAAATGAAAAACCGTAACTCCTACTAAAGCTAATTACTATGATAATTAGACTTTTGCAATAAAGTGTTAGGATGAGATTACGGTAATAATAGTATGAAACTTTAGAAAAGGAGAACTCTCAGTTTCAAAACTTTATTACATTATTTTTTAAAGCGCTATTTTTGTTGCAATATCGATCTAGGTCCATTGTTATTAACGAAGGACTACTGAATTTGATACCCACAATGCGGAATCCACAACCGTCATTTCTGCATTATGTACTACAGTATGGGTGAAAAATGGCGAATATATTTCCCATAATTTTGAATAATCAGTTTTCAGCTCCTCCGACTGAAAAATTGAGAATTCAATACGGATAAACCTCATACATAACTGAATTCCCCCCAAGACCGCCTCAAGCCGTCTAAAGCTGTTTACTTTCAATAAACGGGAGCCCGACATTTAATCGATAGCAAATATTTATATGTTATAAAAAACCATTGAAAATCGTATTTATATTATTAGAAAGTAACACCACACATAATAACTAGTGGTGAAATTATTTCTCGACTTAACTGCAGCATCTATATTAAGCAGAAATATTCGGATAAATGAGCTAACTACGGGCGGGAATCGTTAATTTTTTTGCCTAAAAATTTCGATGCGATACGAATTATCGCGGAACGAAATCAAGCGGAACGGCGGAAAAAGTTTGGTTAAAAATTGTTGGGTAATGAATTTCCGTCGAAAAATCGGTCACGTTGGGCAGTTTCCAGGGGACCCGAACCCATTTGCACTAACTTCTCCCAACTCCTCTCTTTGCATAAACAAAGAAAGTCTTTCCGGAAATAAACACCGTCCAGTTCGGCACAGTGGAAAATAATTTTAATATTGTTCGGTTTTTACGGTCACCTAATCATATTTTCTCCATATTATGCTCTCAACTTCTCTCATTTATTAGCTTTATACATTACGCCAAGAATAAGACCTTTAATTAATCTAACGATTTTTCTCGAGTTTTATAAAATTCAATTCATAATGAATGGACAATCGTATTTAATTCTTTGCAGTGGTCAGAACATTTCTATGTTTCATTTTTTTAATGATATCCAACACTTAAATTGAAAATTTCGATGTAGAAAAACTCTTATATGACTTCGAGAGTAAACACGAATGTCATATCGCTGGTGAAGAAAGTAGGAGGAATTCTAATACAGTCTGAATATACGTTTCTTTCGTACACGGACAAAAATAGTATTCACACAAGCGCAGCATTAAGATATTCCGCACTTCGCAATATCAGATGTGACAGACAAAGATTTCAACTCCTCATATTGGACATGATGTGATGGAAAACTGAAACGTGAAAGATGCAAACAAAAAGATACGAAAAAGACGCTATAGGTGAACGGCAAAACATGAATGTGGAATACATAATACGTAATTCTTTACATTTAGTTATATTATTTTTATGCTGGTTTATGTATAGTTTTTTATTTTATATTAATTTTATGATATACCCAACAGGTTTCTTTCCTTTGACATTTTGATTTTTAATCTAAACTTTCGCCTCGCTTCCCTTCCTTCAAGTGCAAGAGGAAGAGTGGATATTGTGTTACATTGTCAATTAGGTTATATTTTCTGTCAGTTAGGCTCATCATTTCATGTATAAAAGTTTCTATTTCAGAGGGTTATAAAAGGCCGTACGTTACTATTTCTGAATTCTTCTTGCAGCATTAATGCAATGAATATTTTACTTATTTCAGTTTGTTATACAGTCTCTAAGATTCTGAATCATATTCCGTCCAGCCTAATTGAATATGTACACGTGGACTCGGAAATTATGAATCGAAAATTAAATCTTGTATCCTGAAATTGGCTCAAAAATCACCATTAGCACCTGATGGGTACACGTATGGGACATGCTGCAGAATGTTTGAGTCTTGCATGAGGATTCCATATCAATATTCTGTCCAAGTGCAGCCACAAAGTTGAACGGAAAGCCAATGAAAATATTTCGTCCCCTCTTTTTTCTATTTTTGTCTCTAAAATTCATATATCAGTTAGCAAGGGAAGCGCACTGGGTAGTTTAGTTCCACTAAGGAGGCCTAGCTTAAACATGCTAATAGAATATTCTCCCTAATTTTATAACCGGATCTGCACTCTGGTTGTGCGGTTAGACCGAGATAAGGAACTCCCGAATAAAACTAAAGGTAATCTGCAACTCCGAGAAAGCACCTTACGGTAATCCGCTTAACCTAAGGCTCAGCTGGGAGGGGCTGCATTTTACCCAGCCCTACCCCGTTTTAAATGCCACAGTAAGTCAACCATTTGCCGACGGGCTCAGGTTTTCCACCTCGGAGCGTTAACAAAATTACAGACATTACGAAAATAAATAGAAACTGATGCAAAATAAATTAAACAGGAATAATTATTACAAATGAACGTTTTCCCACGGGAATATTAAACTGGGAAATTAATGTTTATAACGAACATATTCCGAGTTGCGGTTACATTTGTTTTACCTATCCATTTGAAGATTGAATTCCGATTAATACATGAAATTCCGAATTTATTATTCTGAGTGAATTAACAAAAGTACTGTGTATTTATGAAAATTCAAACCGGATTATCGATTAGCAGGTTAATATTTTACAACAGAACACCTCAGTTTTAAGACTGAGTATTCATCTTGCTGTTCTAAATTTTAAAAGAATGAGAGGAACACTATCGTTATATTACATCTTGAAATTTTACACCAATATACGATTCAACTCTCCAGTTGTAATTACCACCTTAAATAATAGTTAGCATCTAATTAAATTGTATTATAATAGATATATTCTCTTAGGCATATAATAAACTTGTGCGTCCACAGGTCATTGTTCACGCTAGACCGTTTTCGGTTTCTCGCAAACTTCAGTAGTGAATCAAGTAGGCCGCTGACAATTAGCCGTCGTCAAATTTTCCGGGGGTTGATATTAATTAAGAGGGGGAATCTCAACACTCGCCCAGTCGGGTATAATTTAATTGGTATTTATTGGAGGCCCCTTCACAACAACCCCCCCTTTCACCCTTCCTCAAGGAAGTGGGACGGATTATGGATGCTCGGCCGGTTCGGAATATATTTCTGCGCCAACTATAGGGCGGCCCCGGCCAGCGCTAAGTCGGTTCAACTTCAAAGTATCGCTTTTAATCTAGATCAAATTACCCCCCGGAGGATTACAAGGGGATTCGATCCGAACCGGTGGTTGGAGTGGGGTTGGATGGGGGTAGGTTCACAGCATTCCAAGATAATTAATCCCCGCTCCCATCTATGACGATAAAGGAATTATCTATGTAATGAAAATTAAATTCGAAACCTTGAGGAGGGTTGGAATTAAAACACTGTCAATAATAACGCCATTTATCGTCTCAGTGTTTCTGTACTTGGAACAGAATTTTCTGTAATTTCGACTGTGAACTTTTGAATAGTGCCTATCACAAGGTCCGTCTTGCAGGCTCTCGATTTTGAAATAAATCTATTGTACATTGCCAGAGTAACAAATTATTCCATACGGTTCGCAAATGGAAAACAATGTCCGGTCAAAATAATAACCCCGAAATTGTCACATCCCACTTACAAACCATAAGAGAAAAAATAAATTTAATATTAGTTATATTTTATATAACCTAACCAGGCCTGTGTGCGTAGACTGGGAATAAGCCGAAAAGTTAAATATACCGGCACGAGGGGTGAAGAACACAACCGTGTTCCATAAATTTAAATTTCTTTTCTCTCCTATACATTATTTATATTTGCCGCATCGTCATGTAAATGTATTATGAATTTATAACTCCCGATGGGAAAGTACGAACCCGCGGAGGTCAACTACCTTGGTATATTGAATCGTCCATATAAAACGGGATAGTGGTGTTTCCATGTCGAGTTTCGTTTTCGCACCACTACCGCCATCTGTTACGATGTTCAGAACACAATTTGTCGCATTGGTGGGACATCTCGAACGAAGCACGGATTCAGAAAACGAAGAGAAAGTGCGTAAAGAGCCATAATCTACAGTTTTTTTCATTTCATTGGACCCTGATTAACTAACTGTTACCGGAGTAACAAAATAATAAAGTGAAAGTTCGTACGTAACTAAAGCCAAATTTTTACCGATGGACTCCATCAAATACTGCCACGACCGCAATCTTATGCGGAAAAACTGTAAAAATATCATATACCGCCGATTTTACTCAACATTCTGATTGCGGGAATAACCCGAAATGTTGTCTGGAAGCAGACATGTTATTGAAGTCTAAGGATGATTATCATATAGATTAATAGGGATATTTTGGGACGGTTAATATTTCAACTAGCTACAGTAATGGCAAAGGTTACGGGCTTAGCGCCGCAACTTCGTGAGGCCCACCTAACTTGAATTCGAATTAAGTGAATAAACCGATCAATATTTTAACCGAAAGGTTGGGAAAATATAAAATATTCTACGATTTTGTTGACCAATCATCATTACTGGTGAATTTCATTATTTGTGAAGTTATGATTTTTATATGAAAATAGACATCTGACGTACCGACATCCCGATAAAGGTAATCATTTTTAATTTCCCTAAAACTATCAAGAAAAGTGTATTTAAATATACACGTGTTTTTCATTCTTATTCGATGAACTTTCACGTTGTGTTAAAGTATAATGGATTATGTATAGTTGATAAACACAGTTCCTAATTTCGTCATATATCTCATCTTACCTTGGACCCCGGGGGAACGAAATAAAACTCGTAAAGGAAATCCTGTAATGTACGTGTCTGTAATATGGACCGACGTAAACGATCAGAGTAGACTATAGCCGCAGTTGGAGGAAGAGCCGTAGACCCCGGCAGATAAGAGACTCCATCTCTGGTCTACATAAATTGGGAATTGCTTATTGGAGGCTCGGCCATTAGCCCTGATTGGGAGGCCCCGGCCATTCACTCAACCGACCCCAGACCCAGCACCACCAATACAGTTTATAACCGCAAAAGTGGATCGTACGGAGACTAGACGTAATACTGGCACAATCGATAATCGATAATCTAATGAGTGCATCGAATATATTAATCCAGAATGGGTCTTACCGACTCTAACTCTAAAGCTGGTAAAGCCATGTGTCAGCCAATCCAATATAATTACGGTACTTACATAAGTCCCAGATCAACCTGAACAGAAATCAACTTACCTGAAACAAACAAAAAATTAAGATTAGTAACACAGTAATTTATATGATCGTTCGTTTTATTTTTCTCTTTCTGCAAAATATGACGTTACAACATTGCGTAAGCTAGACACTGTCCTATATCCTTATCATGTATTATTTTCAGTAAAATGATCGATGTTTAGATGCATATATTTGGATGCAGAATTACACGACTGTTTTCAATCTAACACGGCCGATAAGGGCGGTAAAATCACGCGCCATTAAACGTAGCGAAATGGGGCGTCGATAAAACTCGTACTGGCAAAAAATTGGGGATGGCCGATTAATAACTATATCTGACCGAGGGGGGAGGGAGAGGGCAAAAAACAGCCGGGCACCTCGATCGATCCACAATTTCATCCCTTCGCCACGTTAGGTGACCCTGCAGCGTCTCGGGCCGATTAAAAAAGGGCGAAATTTAACAATCGCTAACTCTCGTAAGTGAATTCAATCCGAAACGGCGACCCGAGGGGCCGGATAGAATTTTCATTGGGAGAAAAGTTTCAACGGGAAATGAATAGCAGTTTAAACGGAATAGACGGGCCGAAATCATCTTCAATTTGCCTCATGGCAATCGTTTTACGGACTCGAGGGAGCAATTCGAAAATTATTCTGAAAGATTTATGCACTTCTCGATTCACGGGACTACGGCTTTTAGTTACCTTCAATTGGTTTTTATCTGGATACTCTTTCTCAATTTTGTATTACATTCATTAAATGGAATTGGGGAAGAAGAGATATACGAATAATGGAAAACACCTGAACTATTGAAAATTTGAAAAATTACATTTATTTTATGTAAATCAAATGTAACATATTTTCTTTTTGTATTTATACAATTTTTTTTCAGTACTACTGCTCTTACTGCCTTTGAAAGTATTTCAAAGAAGTGGTAAAAATGAAAATTTTCAGAATATTAGTATTACATGTGGTCTTGTTATGTTATTTTATGTTATGACTATTTTAACCAGTATCTAATAAACTAATTTTTGATCATTTTTGTCATACGGATACCTGACATTAATGTCCGAAGTACACGCCGGTATAAAAACTTGTATTTAATACGAAGAGTTTTTATATTTTTATTTCTTATTTCGATCATCGTGATTTCGTAATCATTTTAGAATGTTCTAAAAATACTTTTTCACACTATCGTATTTCTCTTTGCCCCCGGTAAGGTTAGACGAGGACGCAGTGAAATGTGAGGAGCAGCGAGGCTTGAGAACAAAACAACAGGATCCACGGGAGGTGAACGCATGAAATACTGCGAAATAGAAACCGAGATAGGAATCTACTTGGTTCTATCCTAACTGTGCAATCCGGGGCGGATTAGAATTAGTTCGACTGGATATCAGACGACGTGGAATTCTCCGGCTCGGCATTCATCAGAGGCTTAATTTGCACCGTCTGCTCCGCCCGCTTGGGCCTAATCCCAGCCAGCCGAATAACTCGCTCGTGAACAACACCTGTTGTTTAATATAATGGGTTTATCTCAGCCGCGGCCTCCTCCGGAGAGGCGCGCGCTCCGCCTTATAATTTACAATATGAATTATCCAAAATCTCCAGCAATGTGATTACAGGGCGATTATCCGCCTCATCTGGATTCGGTGGTGTGCATAGGTGACTCTTCTCGGATTAATTAATTAATTCATTGCAGAAATACTTTAGCCGGTTGTCAATAATATTGCTCAAAGACTGGATCATAGTGTAAGAAAAGAAAATACTCTGACTAGTGCCTGACGTCATACAATTAAAAAATATCCTGAGTATCCCTAATCGATTCCAACAGGGGACAAGCCTTTAATCAATATAAATCTGAATGGACCTGGGATGAAGAAAAACGATCCTGAGAGCTTTCCTCTAATTCTTCTTTCCGCTTATTTCTCTTATTATTGAAACTTTCGTGAAGGGAAGAAGTCAATTCTTCTTCTCCTATGCACCTTACTTACAAGGAAAATAATTGTTAACTGTTTAACCTGCACATTAATGGCGCGCACGGTAGAATCAAAATTAGGTTGCGGCGGTACTTCACGTGACCAATTGAAAGAAGGCGACGATCGAAGTGGGCGCGATTGGCCTAAAGGGGGAACCAATCGGTTCGTCCGGCGGTGGAAAACTTAGTGGCCGGGAAAGGGAGGACCGCCCATTGATCAGAAAGGAGTCCCCCGGCTTTGTCCCAACGGCTTGAATGGCTCCTGCGGGTCGCCACAGATTACGATCTAATCCCCAACCACTCTCATGACGGCTCTCTTCCTTCTTCTATTGGGTCCTTTGAGTTCTAACCGAACCACCCACCATTCACCCAGCGTGATATTTCTTTTCTAGTGTACAAAAATGATTTATTCGTGTACCGAACAAATACCTTGAGTTCCGTAATCAATTTTCACAATGTAAGTTGCGTAATGGTAAAATAAGTTGTACTTTTACTATTGGGCAAGACTTATAATCCACTTCCAACATCAAATCAATCACAATTTCAGAATCAAATCGTTCTTAATATCATAACCATTCTTATCATAATACTTAATTCAGCACTGTGTTATTTGAGGCTCAAACATATCATCAAGGTATCATCCCTTTAAAACCAATTATTATCCAGAATAATCAATTAATAACCAAAAAGCTGTCAGCCGATTTTAGCTCATAGGTGTTGTTTCGATGGAACAAAGATCAATTAAATTGTGTTATTAACAGAATAGATATATAAGATAATACTAATACATAAAATTCATGTACCAGTATTTGCCAGTACTCACTGATAAATTCCAGATTACGATCAAATGTATTAAAACTAATAGATAACCATTGTAATTTCGGTTTGTGACGATTTCATTACAGAACAGTTTCATCCGTAAATTGGATTGGACGGAGAGGGCTGGAGGACGTGAGACGCAGAGGTGCATTATTGGCTGTGAGGGCAAGGGCTTTGGTCACTGTACGCGTTTGCCGTGAGGGTGAAGGGCCGTCAGAGGGGGGTTCCACTGCACTCGGCCCTCCAAGATACATTACGCGAATTGTATCTAGTCGAATGCCAGGGAAAACCATCCCTCTGGGATGGACAATAGGTCCATTACCGGCCGGACCACGGACCACTTACAGACGTACACCTAAGCACGTACCTCTGCACTGAAGCGGGAAAATTGCAATTCAATTACATTAGCACCGAATACTTGAAAAGTGAATTCTATAATATAACAGATAAAATAAACTTGCAAACGACAACTTCACCTGGTTCCCGATGAAATCATGCTGTATTAAATTAAAATTAAGTATTGAAGAATCTAATATTTAGCCTCGTAATGTGATGCACATATGGAATTAATTTCCTGAAACAAAAATTTAAAAAATTCATACCATAATGTTGGTCTAGTAATAGATTTAAAAAAGATTGGTCCAGTAATGCTGACATAAGACAGAAAACATATATATATTGGACCACACACTATATAGGTCGGAACTGAGATTGCCGAGACGGTGGGCGTGTTATCGTGTTATTTCTCAAAAATTGAGGCCTCGGGAGGATGTGGAGGATGATCTCCAATGCATGGTAGGATAGGAACGAGTTGTAGAGCCAATTAAAATATAAAAATATTATAACATTATAAACCTAAGTTTGGTGTTTTACAGAAAGTCAATAGGTTTCTATCCTAGTGGGATACTGACCGATTCTTAATCATCCCTTTTTTGGGATATCACGAACCTCTGTAGTACGTAATTCGTATTGATGAATTGCCTGTCGGGGTATCTTCATAATTCGATGAAGGTATTTACTCCTCCGAACAAACATACTTAGCAGAGGCGATGATTAGCGATAGTCAGTGATGGGGGCTGGCTCGTTAGTCAGACGCGAAGTCAAAAACCGCGGTCCCGCTCAAGTTAGTTAGCGGCACCGGTCCTGAATTAATCGTTCAAACAGACCGACCAGAATTTCAGTCTCCTCCAACCAACCTCCTCTGCCAATAACCGAAACCGGCTTTCTCCAGAGGGTAGGCCTCCAGGATTGAAAGCAAATAACCAGCCCTCTGTGTAATTAAACCCCCGCCCCCGCCCCAAATGGCAAACCCCCGCCTCCTTTATACAGCCCCCACTCACAAGCAGCCGGCGGATTACTTTCTGAATTAAATTCCATAATCCGACTACTACGATGATGACAATAGAGGCAGTATAAGGCGGGCCGAACATATACGAATAGATGAACTTGGCGTAAATAAATGACGAGTATAAGAACAAATCAGATTGTGAGATTGCCCGAAGTATCGGGAAAATTGATCCAACTTAATTTATAAAAGTTATTTGAGCTCAGTCCCTTTATCAATACAAATTTTCCTTTGACTTAAAAGTAGTTAGGCCAATTATCGACTTGAAAAGGTTATAATTATCCCCCGCTAATTAGTAAAATCTGCACTAGAGCTCGGGCTCCAATTAACAATTTTGAGAATTGACAGAAGGAAACACGATAGCCGGTGGAAAGAGGACAAAAGGGAAAGTCTAAGATTACCGGCGTGACACGGTCAGTTGAGAAAGGAAACTGGAGGAAGCTTCGCGTTAGTTTAACAAATAGGAGCCCACCGCCGGTCCCAATACTTTATGGCCCAACGGGGTCCTAACGCGTATATCTTTTCTGCCCATTAAACACCCGTACCTCACAACCCCCACGGGCTATATGCACCCGCTCAGCCAACTTACTGCCCTCCTTTCCAACCAATTAGTTTTGTTCCTGCTTTAATATTGTTGATATTATTTCTCCTACATTGTGAATGTTAACCTAATAACTTTATTGATTGTTCGACGGTTAATTGATATCCACCCGTTTTCCAATTTGGATTTGCAATTAAGTGAAACTTCTACCCTACAGTGGGGTAAAACAGCTGGAACCATCCCATTCATCGTCATTTTTACAATCTATATGCTATTGATGATTGAATATGACGTGTCTGTCATATTTGATTTGATAATCGGTTCTTGGCCTAACCACTTTTCTAGTTTTTTTGAATTATTTGCTAGAGATAAGACCCGGGGAGTGGGTAGGACGAAATATGGAAACTAGAAACGCGATCCCCAGCGTTTTCGCGACCCGACAGGATGGCCTTTCTTCTGACTTTCAATCAGCAAAGTTTCTTCCTCTCGGAAGCTACTTTCAACTTAACTCCCAGCCCGGTGACCCGAGGGGTGTCCCAGAACTTCGGATATATAAAAAACATAAACAGCCGAAGGAAAATTTCTTCGGCAGAAACCAACTCCAGAACGCTCACATACCTGTCACAGGTGAATACTGCCGCGTGACTTAATGGACTCGAATAATCGCAATGAACAATGTTGTCAACATTCTTCTTTGTTTAATTTTATCACTACATCTATTAACACCTGCAGCTCATACATATACGTTACGATGTATTATACAATACAATGTAGATTAGAGTAATGAAAATTTGGTTATGAATGAATTCCCGATACAAGAGAAAAATATATGCGATTATTACTTCATTTGCATTAAATTACATAAAACGCGTAGAATGAATATTAATAAAAACCTAAGAATATAAATTTAGGAAGGCGTTCATCTCATATGTATACGAATAATCCAATCGACTAGTAGTGATACTTGGACCAAAAACAGATAGTGAGGTAGTTTAATAAAAACGAGCTAGGATATAACAATGGCTGTCGGTTTTTTTTTACACCGGCGTAGGATAGATTTTTCAGTTCATTGCAGATCTCGACTGGAAACAAGTGGCTCTCTATTAACCTTAGAACAATCCATACAGTTCCTACACTTTCTAGTTTGTGTGAGAAAAATATCAACCAATTTACAGTAGGAATAACACAACAGGTTTTTCTACAAAATTAAAAAAATATATATTTTCGGTGTATTTGGGAAACACCGAACTGGAGCTCATACAAGGCTGATGCAGTTCAGACAAAAAAGGGTTAAATGTAGCGCAGTACATAAAAGTATGTAAATCCGACCGGGATTTAAGCTTCTAGAGGTGGAGGGCCCCCACAGGCGGAGTTTCTTATAAAACAGGGAGTTTGGGATTAGGAGCCGAGACCAGAGACCATCCAACACAACTACGAAAAGCCTCTTTCGTGGGTACCGATACTCTCTATCTCTCTCTCTCTCTCTGTCTCTCACTCTCTCTGCCATCCATGTAGAATTGAAAAACAGGCAAAGTTTATTTACAAAATTCGGAAGAACTATTTCCGATTAAAATATATTGGTACATCTATCAATATCTATATCTCCCCCACGATATCGACTGATCCCGATGGAATATCATGTTTCCAATATGCATTGCAATATTGTTCAAGTCATTTCATATTTATAGACTAAACCAGACAAGACGGAAGTATTAATTACATCAAACATGACATTCCAAAAATATATAAATAGTGATGCACATATATGTACGATCTAACTTTACGAATTGCTGACAAGCTGAACCTTACATTTCCAAATTAATAATTGTAGCATCTCCCCCTTGGGTATATATCTTTGACAGTTACATCCTGCAGTAATTACTACGGCTGGAGCTTTAAAGGACGTGAAATACACACTATTGGATCCGATCCAGTTGTGTTGTACAGGCCAACCGAAGCCACGGTAGCAATCCCCGATAATTTATTATCGGCCCGCAGAATTGAATTAAAAACTATTTACTGTTTTCTGAAATGTCAAATTTGAGCCAGCGTTAAAATCATTAAGGAATGGCAATAGGTAGCAGAATTCATGGGGCGCTCTGGAGATCGAATGAAAAAGTTCCGGCCGTCGGAAAAAATGAATTTCACTGTTAAATAATTGCAAATTTATGCGAAAGGAGCGTGGCGGAATTTCAATTATACCCGCGAAAAGAAAACAGGCGAGTGGCGAGAGTTTTCGAAAATTAACTAATTATGCGTGTCGATCCGTATGTAAATTTCGTGACCGGGCCGTTCCGAAATTGACAGCGCCGCAATCCGCGATCCATCCGTGAAGTCAATCGACTATATTTTTTTAATTTCTATTTATAGCAAAATCAAACTTTATGTTACTAGTTTAATAGTAACTGATGTACGTCACATGCTCATTCTGAGCACGATTCTTCACCAATAATAAGAGTCCAGTCCACGAGGGTATAGGCGGTGGGGATTTTTGGTCGGTGCCCGTGTAGTTAAATGTCCCTTTCTTCCAAAGGGGTAGGATAGGGAATATTGGGGCTGGCGACGGGTTCTAATCCGCCAGATGAACAGACTCGGGCCGCCAGTAAGAGCATTAAAGTGTTGGGCTCGACCAGGTGAAAGTAATCGCTACCCCTCCAGCAAGCCCCGCGGTACCGGCCCGCTTATTCCCCAGACACGCTACACGCCCCCAAATAGGGCTTTGCGCTAAACAGTTTTATCCAGGCAGTCCTCAGTTTATGAATACATAAATGCGGTAGACTTACATTGTCAGTAAAAAATGTTTTTGATAGAAAATTTCATCCTGCTATTAAAATCAGATACGATTTAAACAATGGAATCTGCCGTCGTTGAGGACGTAAAACTTCCTTAAGTTGGGTTTTCAGTCTGAGCTCGAGCTCAATGCTAATATCTGATTCTGATTTAATGGATCAATTAAAGTTTCATACAGACCCCTCAAAAGAAAGTGGTCACTTGTTTGGTTTCGCTTATTGTGACATCACTCGTATGCGATATTGCTGCTTATCCCGTAAAACCCTAAGAAAAAAAATTTAAACGGGACTGAAATCAATCATCCCAGTGCCGCTAGAAATTTTTATTCATCTTTTATATGCGTTTGTTATTTTATTTTTATTTATTCATTTCTCGCGTAATTTACAGGATGCTGAAAAAATAACTACGTTTTAAAGTGTGACAGTAAAATAAATTATCAATATGATCTTTACAAATGTTTGTCTGGACTCACTAATAATTTACGAAATAATTCAGAAATGATTTTTCTTTATAGAAGTAGGAAACAGAAATTTAAAAAAAGATACTCATTTTTACTGCTCTTGAAGAGGCGAACCTTCTTTTATAAAGCGAAACTTCTTTGATCGGTAAACGGACAATGCTGGGAATAAATCGGCGAAGGCTTCGGCGAAAATAGATGGTCGCTATCTACTTTCCGGTTAATCCGTGTTACTATAGGAAAGAAGCAGAGCGGCAGCTGCTGAAGCGCTGACTGTTAAGAGTTTTTTTCCGCTTTTCTACTTTCACCCAAGTCCTTACTCCTTCCCGGAGGAAGGTTCAGTTCTCTTCCCGACCGGAACTTTCTTCGGGCCGTTTCGCGGATTAATTGGAAAGTAGATAGCAAAGTAAACTTCGGATAGTTGGTCGCCGTCGAGAACTATTAACGGTAATTTTATTTTCAATAATTACCTGAAACTTAAATATTTCAATGGAATGTTGAACTCACTGGAAAGTTTAGTGGTTTGGAAAAACCTAAATTCCTAACCCATCCACGAGGACTTGTAACCGAGAATTTAATTATGAGATCCAAAATGATAACCGTTGTAATATTTGTGATTTTATTACTGTCGTATGATATTGTACAGACTTTTATTTTCAAAGAAACTGAAAGAAACAAGAAAGATATAGTTTAAATATTATGAATGAACCCTGCAATAATGAGGTAACGAATCTTTATGCAATATAATCAATTAGCAGATTAGAATTATTTCTTTTTTTGTCGACACATAAGTCGAAATTGATATACAATAAGATAGCACCAGTGAAGATATTACAAAATCTTGAGATCCCTCAAACAATTATCGTAAATTTCTTATTTCCATTTCGCATTCAACAAATTAACTTGGTCCCCCATTGTTATTACGATAAGGAATATTTGCATAAGTTGTATGCAAATGTGGGCGCAGGTTTAAAGCTAATATAATGCCTGGCATACTTGGGCGCTTTGTCTTCTTTGAGCGGACGCGGCATACCTACCGGCCGGTACGCTCTGCACACTGGGCTAGGGTTTATAAAGAGCAACAGGAATTTAAACGGTTTACACAAGAATTCGACCCCTGTGTTGGCCATCACCTTGGCTTAATGACCCGCTTACATTTCAAAGGGGAAAAATCATCCTTGCGAATAATCTACACCCGAAACCCGGGGCTCGAAATCATGAAAAATATTCCGCAACTTGTGCAATATAATGTAACAATTATTGCCTAGCGCTCGCTTTTCATTAAGCAAGTGTGGGACCCTATTGAAATTTTACTTAACATCAAACTCAACATTATTCCAATATCAATTCCATTTACAACCGAACCGATAATCAATCCGGTAATCAAAACAGGCAATTAACACATTTCCTTTATATCTTTCCGAATAATTAAAATTAAACGGCGATTTCGTCGTAAAACGATTGCTTCCAGTGCCTATTACGCGTTCAACTAACCTACCTCAAACAGTTTTGAATTCCGCCCCCGACACAACCCCAAAAGGCTTTGCCGGCCGCCCAAAGCATTAATCCTCTCGTTAGTCAACTTAGAACCCCCAATCCGTTTAATGACTATAAGGTTGTTAATGGCTCCGTAATGTACGCCAGAGTGCATCCCTTGAGCGCCGCTCGCGTCGCTCCGCCAGAAAGCATTACCGGCAGTAATGGCTTTATTCGGATAACCCCCTTTTTGGTGAATTATTCACGATCCGCTACTCAATTTAATATCCGACTGCAGTTTGTCCAGTGTCAAGCATATTGTGTAGTTCTTCGAGGGGATTTGTTTGCAAAAGCCGTTTCGTGGATCCGTGACAGTTTCGAATAACATCTTGGGAATCGTCCGAACAACTCATTCCGGAAGGTCTGATGATAGTTTCCCCGTACGCGATCTATTCAAACAAGTATAGGTCGTTCATTTTTAATTAAAGCCCGCGGGCGCTCCGCTGGCGGTGTAATAAGGGGAGCGGCACTCGGCCTAATGGTGGCGGAGGGGCCGGGAGCAGTGTGTGCCACGTATGACACTCCACATATTGAAGCCGGCAGAGGCTTCTCTTATATTCTCCCAGGGCGGAATAAAAAAGTAGTTGTTGCCCGAGAGCGAGAGTGAGTGAGGGGGCGACTTAATACCGCACACGCCCGGCCCGCGACACCCCGCTTAAAGCCGTTTCTTTCTCAAAGATCGATTTAATCTGGTTAAGTGACTGCTCCCGTATTATCCTGCCACCTTTCTGCAAAATTACACCTGCGAGACAGGCAGGTGCCTTAAATGGACTGAGTTGGCTCTACCGGGGTATAGAAGCGGTGAATGTATTTTTAGAAAATTTTTTTATGACAAAATTTCGTCATTATTACCGACGTTAAGACAGGTTGCGTTATTATAAAACCATTCTTTGTCTCTTCTTTTAATTTTAACCGGGTTCTGTCTTACTGATGACAGCGGAATGTGTGGTTAATTGTGGGGTAGAAAAATAAACCATGTTTTACTATATAACACCGGGTATAAACTTTACGCTACACACTTTATCGTAATTATGTGTACATGCATATACACACAGAGATATCCTACGTATATTAAAAAAATAAATAAATTATTGGTAATTTTTAAAATTGTAATTTGAAGATCCTGGTTTCGAATCCAAGTTGTGGATCGAATTTCCCTTCAGAACTGCTCAATATTTTTTCTATACTCATTCGCAATAAAACGACGTGTGATTTTATCCTTCTGCATTTCAGGGCGTACTTTCATTGAGATTTTATTACAGAAATATTCCTGATATCATCGCTTTTTTAATTTCTTTAATATACCAGGACTCCCATCGGAAAGAAGAGAAAAACATTTTTTTATCCTTCTGAATAATCCTCCAAACCTTATTCTTAATGGATTCCGGTCCATTACAATACTTGGCTCCAAACCCGGCATAAAGCGTCCCGTCCCCCTTTTATGTCGAAGGGATCCTGTTTCATTTCAACCCGCAATAAAGAATAGCTTTGGAATTAAAACTTTCCAGCAGGATTGCAAAAACCATCAGTGGAAGTAGGCAGACAGACAGTAATTCTCTGACTCTAAAGTTGGTATAATCAGTCTCTTTGTGCTATGAAATGTAATTTGGATGTTGAAGGGATTTTTAAAAATTACTTAAATCAGCTGTTCGAAGCCTTTTGGAAGGATAAGGTTCGGGAGTGTTTCGAATCGTTGTCTGAGACATGTTCCTTTTCGGTAATAAAGTTGCAACAAAGAAAAAAAGGCCGGAGCTAGGAATAAGAAAATAATTCAAATTATTTGAGATCTGTCAAGGGGATAGATTTAATCGAGATCCATCAAGTGGCATTGTTCATCCCATATGAGGTAAGCTGGAAGAATTGGTGGTTCAGGAACATTATGTATAACCTGATTAAAATGAAGACCGAATAAACGTTTTGTGTACACATAACCAGCACAATTTTAATACATAATACAGTTTAAAAATATATTTTCGGACAATTGTTCAGAGCTTGTCACTTCACAAGTCATATTTGCAGTAATTTAACCTCTCGAGAAAAACGAACTCTATTAGAATGGAACCCAGTTCGTGAGCGGCAGATACAATTGCCATTAAACTCGCTTTAAATAATGCCCAGCAGTTCCCGCCCCCCATTCGTTTCGAACTTATTTTGGACTTATTCCAAAGGCGGGTCGTAAAGTGGTCAACTTTCATTTGTCCGGTCATAAAACTCAAACTCGTAAAAGACTCTTACTTCACTACAAGAAAGTATTTCCAAGTTAAATGTAATTTTGAGACCGCAAAAGTCTCGCTTTCAACGTCTTTAATTTGTTTCCCCGCATGCCAGGCTCTGGGCCGATTTCCAAAGAGAACGAGTTAATAATAAATAAAATGGATTTAACAAGATTGAAGAACTGCATTAACTATTAATTTAAAAAAATCTCCCTTCATGGGGAGAAAGAATACAAAAACGTCCAACAAAGTAATAAAAGGTGTTTTGAGGGATTGCCTATTGGCAAATTTCACTTGACCATCGTCAGTCAAGAAAGGGAGAGCCGAAAGTAATCGACCACTAAATAAGGTCGCCAATTGCTTTTGATGTGTTCCAGTACTATTAAATTCCACGCAAAGTTCCACGAATACCTGGTGAAGATTTAGTCTTGCGAAGCATTAGAAAATGAGCTGATGACCAACCAAGAGTGGAAAACAGGCCGCAATTCCTTCGTTATGAGACCACACGAAATTTAATATGTAACCAGTCTGTGGGAATGACAGCACGCTTCGACGGAAGCCGACCTCTACAGCCGCCCCCCACTAATTCACTGAAAGCCGAAACCGGTCTAGCGTATTGTTGTGAAAGTGGTTCAATTGCACGCTGCTAGGAAATGGAAATCAGTTATCGCGGCCAATATTAAATAGCCGAGCATAACGAAAAAATTCAATTTCTGAAGAAATTACATTTACGAGAAACGTCGTTAATAGCTGCAGACGATGACGGTTCGGGAGATTGCCCTCGAATGAGTTTAAAAATTGATAAAATAAGAGTAAAAATAGGAAGGTGAAGGAGGCACCTCTATCCTCCAGGGGAAGGGCGGGGGGCCGGGTGTCTTTTTAGCCTCCACCCAGGGTCCCCTTTGAGAGGACCGAATTACATTATGTACTCAACTTAATTACTCGGCAAGGGATTTAATTCGTTTTAATCCTGCATCCCTTCCCCTCCTCCACTCCAGAGAGGGAGAGAGAGAGAGAGAGAGAGAGAGATAGAGATCGAGTGCGAGGGGAACGGGGCTAATGAGTTTTCCTAGCCTTGTTCGTATCGGGTGAAACATGCGTCGGACTCCAACACACGTCTGGCGTGAATTGGAAGCATTTTTTAATTAGTTGATAAAAACGCGGCGCTTAGACGATAAAAAATTGTCATGGAATAGGCTTATAAATGAGTGGGAAAATGTTGACTAATGTTGATTAAATCCAGTAGTTTTCGACGTTTAACGGATTCGGCTATATCCAAGTGCTGAAAACTGTTCAACTCGATGGCTTGCGGAGGGCGTTTGCGTGTAAATACTCCGGGCCAGATATATTTGCTCTCTGGCGGGCCGAAAAGAATAAAAAAACTGAAAAACGACGCCTTTTTCATTTACTCGAATGGCGTCGGAGTAAACCATCTCGGTACAGCGGGGACCGGTTTCAGTTTGTTCGGAGACGGCCATTAGCTTTACCGCCCAACCCCCTCGGCCAATGTCACTGGGGCCGGAAGGGTGCTGGAGAAGTGGATATCGAACTACACCCTCGGCTGAGTGATTTCGACTGACCCGCCTACACGAAACCCTATCCCTCTTCTCGAACAAGTCTCGGGTTTAAAACATTAACCACCACCAGGTTAATAGGTCGTAGAGGGAACGCCAAAAAGAAATTGTTCTTAACATTTTTCCGAAAATATTCTTTTTTCATTCTGAAGGTCTACTATTAACTAACTCAAGAAATCCTTGAAAATCACTCTGATTGTAATTAAAAATAGTGAGCAAGAACTGAAATATATTGTAGGGGTTATAAGTCTAACTGGATGAGTGGTGGGACGTGGTGATGATCGGGGGTATGTTGGGGTGTCTAATCATGTGCCTCTCCGCCCATACCGCTCTCTCTCCTCTATCCCTCGCCATCTCTCTATCTCACTCCGCGGCCTGTACACGCCCTATAATAAATTCCTTTTATTACCGGGCTCTTCCCGGGGCAGATTACTCCGGAAAATTAGATCCCACCTCGCGTCCCGCCCGATTGGGTAATCTTCGCCGCAGCCTAAAGTAAAGCCCGACGAATGCAGTTCTGAGGCCTGCAGAAATGGGCCTAATGAAAGCATTTTCATTCTGCCGACAGAACTACCGAGCGGTGTTTACAAAATCGTCAAAATTTGTAAATCCCTGACATATGTCGATCTACACTCAATAAAAGTATACATAATAAAGAATAACACTTCAATGAATTTCTGATATAAGTCTATAAATTTAATTTCTTGAAATATTCTTCTTCAGTTGTCCCTTGATATAATAGACAAAATGACTATTAATTCACTGTTGTATCCCGGTCCCGACGTAATCATTCTGGAGCGTTGCAAGATTGGGCTAGTATCAATCAAAGTAAACAAGAAAGGTTATATCTGTTGCCGACAACAAAGTTGCCCTATGTTTCGGCCGGCTGAATAAGACCATTGGGGCTTCCCAAGTTCGAAACTTAAACTGGCCGGCCGCTGCTTGTAATTTCGGCCGGAACTAATAACAACGGTATTGAATGGCGCCCGGACTACACAGTCTAACATCCGCCAACTGGGAACAAAGTTATATTTAGACGGTGGATTAATAATCGCCATAAATAAAGACTATTATGTCGCGTTAATTTACTACAGATTTAATATAGATCTTATTGACCGCTTGTGATTTTTAGTGATTCATTTCGATTTATTTAAGAAAGGATTTTTATTTATTCGATCAGCTGGAACGGCACAATTTTAATTCCAGTGAAATTATTCGCGTGCCATATTATAATCTTACCACTTTTTTACACAGATTGCAGGCCCATAGATTTCCATATATTAGGTAGCATCAGAAAGTATTTGAAATTAGGGCATAGAGACCGATATTTTTGAATGGTTCCATCCCAACACTGAACGCTCCAATAATTTCGGTAAGGTCTCTGTCGCCGGAGGAACAAACGGCCAAAGAAACAAATAGTTAGGTCACGACGTACGGTACTCTCGTGAGAACTTATTTAACCGAGGTATGTGGAGGGGGTGACGAATGGGGAGTTCTTAATTGAGCCGGGGGCCGGCTCTATTTTCAGAAGCGGCGCCGCGGTTAAGGGTGGAGAATAAACTAAAAAATATCGTTGCCGGCCGCGACGAGGATATTAATTTCGGGGTGGTTTCGGAATTGCTGGAGAGGTGGGAGGGGGGTCGCACAATGGATTGAAGGCCCCCGCCGCCCCCGCCGCTAATGGCTGGCCAGCTCCGCCGCCGTTTAATTCAGTTATTTCAATTCATTTCGGCCCGGGACGGGGAAAAACAATTGTTCGCGCCGGCCATTGCTCGTCTGCATACAAATGAATATATTAAACACGGCGCCTGCCCCCCCCCCCTTCTACCACAGAGTTTTACGAGCCCGTGGACTCTCATCCAACACGAGGGCAATAAATATCGGCCGCGTATCCGGGGGCCCTAGGTGCCCTCGAACGGTGTTTCACGGCCGAAATCGAGCCTACACCAAACGACGGTGCTCCTCGATTTGTAGCCAGTGCTGTCCGAATATAAACCGGGATTTTGTTCCCTTTCCCATTCTAATCCACCACCTATCTCAATGTCACCAGTGATTCAGACAATGCAATAAACAAATGCGCGGTGTACAGAATGAAATAAAATAAGAAATAAACGCCATTCTTGTTATTAACAATATAGAGAAGTAGCGAAGGCTATAATAGATAAATTACTAAAAAAAAAACGGTATCATTATGCCTTTTTTATTTATTGTACAATTATCCTTTATATTCAGAAATATGATTGTGGAATGTTTATTTTTTTAATAAATCTTTTAATAAAGTAGCCACCCATAGCTGGCTGGATAGTTGGGGAGAGGCTGGAAACGACTGTGGTTTACATATTACATATTACCTCACTGCACTGTCACTGTCACTTGTACTCTAGCCATCAAAATAAACCATCAAATACTTAAAAAGATCAAACGTTACAGTCGAAAAAACTAAGGAAAATAAAAAACACTGTGACTAAACGCCGCGAACAGCGCTGATGCACGCCACGCCAAACGGGCCTGTAGTGCGGGCTAGTATAACCGAGGCGCCGTATTACATTAAAACTCAATACGCATTATACGTCCATCTGGTATCCTGCATATCTCGGATTATTGTAGAGGAATATACATTTTATATAAGTGCAATACAAGTGACAGTGACAGAGCAGTGAGGAGACAGAAACTACTTTTTGTCATTAGCAAAACATAAACAGCCTGGTTAGCGTTTGGCGGATATTTAACGAGTTAAAAATACAGAAATATATTTTGTCATTTATATATGACTGAGGGATTATTTTTGGTCGCGGCAGAAGTGTCAATTGTCATTCGTTAACCCTGCAGAACCCGAAGCGATCGTCACACGTCCAGCTTTTAATTCGGCCGACGGCTTCTATCGACTAATTTTAAAATGTACTTTGATCCAGATTAAAAAAGAACGTCACTTCTAAAAGCCCTTTTGGATGGGATTGACATTGTTCCGAAATACGCTTTAACGGAAGGGTGGAAGATGCGATTAAATAAATTGTTTAATATATTTGAAAAACACATGACCACATTTAGAATTTCCATAAGTATGGAATGGCGTCTTTTATTCTGACATTTTTTGTATCATAAACGTCCGAAAATGTAATTTTGACTACTGCAATACTGTAAAATAAGAACCGATTTAATAAATGCACTCGTCCGAATTCCAGCAGAAAGCGGATACTGCTCCCATCTTTAGGATCGGACCTTCGGATCTTCTTCTGCTCGTTTTTACTCTTTTTCCCTTCGTTTTATAAAAAAATAACAGAGAACCCTCTTTCGAATGCAGCCTCGGATATCTTTATAATCTTGGCCAATAAAATCGACCGCCGTCGGATCCTGAACGTGACCAAGTTCCATTGTAGAAATAATAAAGTGCGGTCGAGGATTTTTCCGGGAGCCTCCGTTCGGCTGGACGGACGAAAAACGCGTTGGCACGTGAATATTAATGAACCCCTCTTGTCCCTGCCACAGTCGTATCTCAACTTTCCACTTTTCACTCCAAATCTCCCGTTCCCAATATAGTTCTCCGTGCATAAAGTGGGTCCCCGAGAAAATTTCCGAAATGCATATCAGTTCCTATTTAATCAGTAAGTCACGGCCACGTCGAGAATTATCTCAGTATTAAGTTTTTAATGTATCATGGAAAACAGAGTGTAGGCTTTAATTCTCCCGCAGGTTTGGGAGTCCCAGAATTCTAAATTAAGCTATTTTAATAATGCTAAGTACAGAAGAGTATCGCCTTGCCTTGCTGATATTTTAAACATCGATGATATTGAGATAGGTTTTTTTATAAATACCTGATTTCTGCATCCCATCAAAGGAAATAAGTGCACTTCAGAGTCGATTGTTACTGTAAAATATCGGGAGCAAGTATTCCCGTGTAAAAATATCGCTGAGTATTGTAATTTTCCACTTAGCATATACGCTGTATAATTAGTCGCGACTCCCTAACGAGCAGCCCTTTCGTTGTCGGCACCAGGGCGGCTGTCCTTTCTCCTTCTAAGGACGAAAAACTGCGGGCGGACGAATAGAAGCGGAGAAAGGGGCCCCGGACAACATAGGGGGGGGGTAACGAGCACAATCGGTCAGCCTCCGGCCCCCCCTCTACGGCCTACACAAATTGAAATAAATGTCTCCTCTCGACCCCACGGACTCTGTCCCCTTGAATTACACCCCAGGAGGCTCGTTAGCGCCATCCTCCGGTGTCACCCACCTGCCCTTCTTCCCGATACCAACACGCCCAATTCTCCCACGGAATTACCCCTACACCCGTACGACATTTCTTGAAAGAACAGCCATTCAAGATTGTTAGTCTGTTGATATCAACCGCGAATTATGTCCGAGCAGTTAAATTTATTAGGACGCGTATTTAGAATATGGCTAAATAATTATTTTCCTCTTTTTATTTCTTGTACAATCAACCTTTATGGTTATAGGTGCAATTGAGGATGCTACAAAGTTTTCTTCAGCAATAAATACCAGCGCTACTCATCTGATATCAACGTGGAAGAGGTGTAAAATTAGACCGATTGGTTTGTCTCGACCGCGATTCCATTCGGAACGGGCGAAATCACATTCACGTTATCTCCGTTGTATCCGGTGTATCGGGGACAAACAATTATGGAAATCTAATTTTTTTTCCGCCCGCAGTGCGGCCGTTATCTGGCCTTTCCCCTGTTGAGGCTCCTGTTTTAAATTTCCAGCCTCCCCATTCAAGTTGGGGCCGCTGCCAATGACACGCCTATTGTAGTTCGCCCATTTCCATCTCACGGCTCCCTTTCCCAGTGACAAGTCCACGGGGACTAACCGAAAAGGGCTGCCGGACAAAATTTTACTACCTACAAGACAGTTTTCTCAGAAGATTCTTGTAGAGACACACACACCCACAGCCTGAAAGTGTAGTGTCTCACATTTTATTAGAGTAAATCTTGACAGGGAAGAATTATTCGTTCTATGAAAATTAGAGTTTCGACATTTTGTCTTATCTTATTTATTCCTTCCTATATATGAGGGTTGTTAGGGTTAGTAAAGAAAAAAATTGGAAACTGGCTGGACCCATTGTATCTACCTAAATGGAAATTATGTTGAAAAATAAAAATTTTTTTTCATAATTCGATTTACCGAAAAAGTTAAATTTCCTCGTTTTCAGCGAGGCGTATATTTAAAGGTTTACGGCCCCAGTTTTCAATTGGATCCGATGTTTTCCTTTTTTTCTGATATATATATCCCGTTTTCGGAAAAGCGGGGGCTCAGGGATTGTGGGAATGACGCTAATGGGGTCCCCTTGGAGAGGGTTGTTGGGCTTTTCTTTCTTGTCCCACCGGCCGTTCATCGGATCCGACCCGTCTCCTGCAACTGACAAACCTGTTCGAGGAGACCCTTGATCTGCCCCCCCCCCTCCACCGTATTTCTCACGGAACCTAAAACATCGAATCGAAAGTCGAATTGTGCGGTACGCCAGAGTCGCTTTGAAGGATTGTTTTCGGCTAAAAGACAGTATAAAGGGCGGTACAGTTTTTTCCACCTCCCGTCTCTTTATTAACTGAAATATACGCCGAACAATATCCTAACGTAAAGTATATTTTGTGAGGCCGGAGACCGGATGCTGCATAGGTGATAGCTCATTAAATTAGTGTGGATCTTGCGGTTATCT
Organism: Lethocerus indicus; assembly: GCA_019843655.1. Taxonomy (NCBI): domain Eukaryota; kingdom Metazoa; phylum Arthropoda; class Insecta; order Hemiptera; family Belostomatidae; genus Lethocerus; species Lethocerus indicus. The sequence goes on along the minus strand of JACDQD010000103.1, from coordinate 8,119,035 downwards.
TATAAACGTAGTAAATCATATATGCGTAGTTTTTTTTTAGTTCATTCTCTCTTCTGGCGAGCGTGTATGAAAATTTTGCTCTCGAGATGACAGGCGTCTTTAACGTTTAATTCTCAATCAATATATCATGGGCTCGTTGTCTACGTCGGTTTCTCGTTAGGGACACTTTTCCTCATCTCCCAGTAGGTAATACACTGTAGTGCTGTCGGGTACTATCTCCTCCTACTGCGCACAGTACTGGTCCTTCGGTTTCAAATAGTATACTTGGCTAGAGTGTGGACGCAGGTACCTATGTTGGGATTGTGGGGGAGGGCAGTTTCAATTAGCTGGGCCGATGGCGGGCGCTGGCTCTGAGGCGTCAATTAGGAGCCACGACCGCCTCACTGTTTACACTAATTAAACAGCCATAATCCAATATGGCTTCCTCCCTCGCGCGGACCAGCTTCCTGGTCAGATACTGATACCGCCACAATTCCAGGTTCTCCATCTCCACCACCGTCCCCTCAAAATATAGGACGGCGATCGTAACAGAGAAATGTGTTGCAGCCTGTCGTTAGTATGTTGTCGCAGCAATAGTCAGCGATTGGGTTATCTGACCAACAGGGTGAGGATATTGGGTCCGGATACCGACGGCCGGAACCGCAAGCCAATACGGTATGTCACGGTACCACGCCCTGGTCATTAACCGTATCGGTGCGCTGTTGTTAGTCGCCCTAACCCACTGACGATTTGGTCCCAGACACGGAGTAGGCTGAGTTTATGGAATAGATAATATATAGTAAATAGTAAATATAATAAATAGAATTGTCTTACATTATAGAATGTTTCAAAGTAGTAGCTTAAAATTCGCACCGCGTATTGCTGGTTATGTCATCAATCATTATGTTCTATCTGTACTCGCCACAGTTGCCGTCCCTTAATCGAGGTTCATTTCACTCACTCATAGTCACGATCAACATCATGTCATTCTCTAGATAGTGGAATGAGATAGGAGGAGATGACTCAATCCAGCAATTTTTAACTATTTCTGAATAGGCCAATATAACGAAAGATGCATAAATAAGCAAAAGGTAAAACAAGTTAAAAGAGATCAAATTCTTAACCTTGTGCTCTTTTGTCGTAAAAATGTCCGTCACAGCATGAAATGTTTAATTTGTGCCCGAATTAAGTTCCATCGGCAAATCAGGCAAAAACTTGTGTTTGTTGCGTTTTCGGTAAAACGCGCTATGATATTAGTTAACTGAAGATGAATTCTCCCCGGGGATAATAGGATAACAGTCAGTTGAGTCGATCGATTTCCGTTTTCACCCCGTTTTAAAACTATTTCGGACGCGAGCGTAACACCAATTTTCCAGTCTGTTGAAAATTGATCATCGGCGTTTCGACACAACATCCCACGTGCGATTATGGAGGCTTTGGCGCGGGGATTATGAACGCGGCGGACCGCTATGAACGCGGAGTGATTTCCGAGCATCGGTTTTAATACCATTCTCTTGACCGCTCTTGTTCGGAGGGGCGCTTAATCCTTCATTTTAATGGCCCCCGCTGTCAACGCCCCATCAATGCACCGCCCCCCTCAATCGCCTCATTGTTTGTACAGTCAATAACCGGAGGGTCCCAACCTTCCTCTGTCCGTCCCAACATTAAAACGATAAAACGGGTAAACCAGATTTGATTATATGTTGAAAGAAAGTAAAAACGTTCCCCTTTTTGAACTGGACCAGATAATATTGAAATAATAGGAAAATTACAAATCGAGAGCACCTATTGAAAATGATTAATTAAAAGTTATTAATTTGGTGTGTTTATTTTTACTATTGGAGAAATGTTGAACTCACTCAGATTTTGATGGATTCACTTTGTTATGTGTACATTTAAAGAACATTTTTTGATGAAGGCATAAAAATATAAATAAATTATGCATTTTATAACAACTGTAATTATACCTGTATTTCAGCTTACAAGGATAATAAATCTAGATAATAATCCAAAGAAACCATGGGGATTGCATATTACAGTCTATTTATTTACTTTAATTATATTATTTTAATATGATTTTTGTTATCGTTACTTTTTTACCATAATTTGCAAATTATTACTGTATTGAAAGTGATCACTGTGTTCCTAGAGATTTAAGTGAAGGAATTTCGTGTACTATCGAATTTTTGCCGAATCTGCCCGACCTCGAAGATTGCCCCTTACTTCGGAAAATGGAGTTAAGGGGGCTGAGGGGGTTCAAGTTGTTTGGATCTGTGAGAGTTAGAAGGGCAAGAAGTATCGGATCAGGGGTGGGGGGGGAGGGAGGGAGGCTGCTTTACGCCAGTTGTCGAACAAACAAATCGCAACCCCCGCTCCATTTCCGACTTTCTTGCATGAGTTCGGACCGAATCTTCTCTGAAAAGAAATATAAAATCCATTTCCTCCCACGGTCTGTACGACACGGTCTGTTCGGCCCAAATATTTTTTTTGTACATATATATCGAATGATAAATTCTTTTCTGGTCCTGAGTTACGGTTATTTTCGTACTATATACGTCACCGTTGCGAATTCCCTTTGAAATGCCGTGCCAAAAAACGGAACATATATATGTTGATATATAAATATAAAAAAAAGTAGATTGAAATTTAATCCCCATACCCGACTGAAAAGAACAGATCTAAATCGTAAATTTGGACTGTTGAGACCACTTTTGAAAAGGACATCAAAACTGACAATAGTCAACAAACTGACAATATACAAATCCATTTTAAAACCGACATAGACTTACGGAATAGAACTATGGGGTTCCGCCAAGAAATCCAACATCGCTCGCATCCAAACATTCCAGTCAAAAGTCCTTCGTACCATCCTTAATGCTCCCTGCTATGTTTCTAACCGAACAATCCATAATGACCTCAACATACCGACAGTCGACCAAGTCGCAAAATCACGCTTCCTTAATTTCCACTCCCGCCTCTCTCCACATCCAAATCCACTAGTTCAGACCCTTTCCTCTTTTACCCATCCATTATCCCTCCCGCGTCGGCTTAAACGCCACGGCAATTGTATCTATAACTGGCATATAGTTGATTGTACAATAAATAAAGTTAAAAAAAAAGAAAGAAATTTGAAATTGAATGTAAATTCTGTCTGCCGGACTGTAAATATGCTTTACATAATTTCAGTTATTGAACATTTAAGATCGAATATTTGTCATTCGGTTTCGTTTACAAGTTATAAACACACCGACATAAAAATATTTTGGCCCAGATATATTGCACGACTATTAGTTTTCTTGCTTTGAGGAATATTTCATATATACATATATTCATCACCGGCCGAAGTATATCATCTCTATTTTATACCACCGCTACACAGAGACGCATAATTATTTAGGCGTGTAAAGGGTGGAAATATTTAGAATGAGAAGAAGCCGAGCGAGCCAAGACTTCTTATGGGTCCACTCGTAAAATGGGTCGGAGTTAGGCGTGCATTGAGGGACGGGAAATGGGGGTTCAATGGCTCAATTAGGGACAGAAATGCGTGGCCCACCTACAGCCCCCTTCGTTCTGTCGGGAAATTGCCGATGGCTGGATATAACAAGACCGGAAGGCGCCTTCCTAGGAAAAGCAATTTGGGCGGATTGCTGAGTCTCATCAGCGTCTATGATTGTCTATTCCAGAAATCGTCATTTCGCTCAGTCCTCCGATTGGGCTTTACGCAAATTAAAGCTAAAATATAAGATTTACGTTCTGTATTTCCTCCATTTCGCTAGTGTGCTGATAGGAACTAAAACAGCACATAGTTATGATTTTCCACAAATATGTTCGCACGTCTATAATGTGAGTCACTTACAATGATGTATAGAAATGTACATAAAAACTGATGAATTGTTTTTGGATGACTATTGGTAAAATTAAGCACCAGAAAACCTAATTTTTCCCTATATGAATGGATAATTTAACATTAAAAGGAAACTGGAAAACCACTAATTACGTTTCGGTTTGCGTTGCACCACGTTGTGCTAATGGAGGGAACCTGGTATATTTTGGGTATGCAAACTGAGAAACAGTAGTTAATGGTTGAGGAATAATCACCAGTACTTATACGGGTGAAAACTGCGAACAACTCTGACGATCAAATTCACACTCTGTTATAAATACTGCATTAAAAATCGTTTATATCGGGAAGCGAAAGAACTAACTGATTTATGAACGAGAATTAACATACACTATAAAATCCCTTACTCCGCCTCATAATTTTTTTACTAAATAAAGCAAAAAAGAGAGAGCGAAGAAACGATAAAGTACAGGGAAGGTTAAGATGGACGGTGTTTGGATGGCCTCCAGAATACATTTTAGGCCGGTGCCGCCGCATCGCCACAGAGCCAAACATGCCAATTTATGATTCCGAACTAGACTTCTTCCGTCTTCCCTGACTTGGCCGCTGGAAAAATCAAGTTGTAAGTCTAGATCGGAATCGCAAAACTGTCCTCGAATGGCAGAAATATGTCGATAAGGATTTCCTTTTAGACATTGTGTTTCGGAGATTCCCGTAGTAATTGAAAGAATTTATACAATGCACAAACATTGTGGTATAATGGGAACTGAACTATCTTCCCACAAATGGCATAAGTTTCCCAAAATAACCATTTTTTTTTTTAATTTAACATACCTGTTTTGTGGTGGCGAGGGGTTGGAATATCATAGATTTCGTGTGTTTCTGTCTCCTCTCGCTGGTTTGGTCTGTCAATATCACTTGTACTGTATCCACCAAAATAAACCATCAAATATTTAAAAAGATCAAACGATACAGTCGAAAAAATTAAGGGATAATAACAAATAGTGTGGCTAAAATGGACTGAGGAGGTCCCGGTTTAACATCGTTACCAGTCGAACGGCGCTGATGCACGCCACGCCAAACGGTCCAGTAGTGCGGGCTAGTATAACCGAGGCGCCGTATTACATTAAAACTCAATACGCATTGTACGCAGACAACCACCACAGTACAAGAAACATCCAAAGTGCCAAAAGTGACTAACACCGCTACAGAAGATGGCGAGCAGCCGACACCGGCCTAGCTAAAGACTAAACCAGCGAGAGGAGACAGAAACACACGAAATCTACGGCATTTTTTTAAGTTTGTACTTAACGATACAATCACAAGAGCTTGAATAAATTTAAACCCGGATCGATGAATAGAATTTTCTTTCAATTTCTAATATCAACCGATTATACAAAGAGGGAGCTAGTGAAATCCAGATTACTAATTGGAATTTTCGTTAAAAAGTTGCGACAATTTGAGAGTATTCATACAAATATTCCTTATTATTTATTTTAAATTTTGAAATTTATATATTATTTACAAATTTAGGAACACGATCTCCGCCTGCCAGTATTATAATAATGGTCAGAGAAAGGTGAATTCTCCAAGAGACGGGTTTGATGATAACAACCTGCAATATTCTACTCCAATTACACGGTGTCTATTTTGTGATGCGCATTGCATTCTAGATGGAACTTCGGGCATCGGATTGAAGGAGTCTGGCAGTAGTTTGGGTCCCGTTAATGAGACTCTGCTATAGGCGCTCCGGATGGGACCCGCATTAGCGCCCGGGGAGACCCGGTTAAGATTTTCGGTCAGAAAGTCCCTTTCGCCAAAGTTTAACCCCCGAGCCGAGGAACAAAAAAGGAAGCGGGGAGAAGAAAAAACTCTGGAGGGATTGCGGATTAAGGAGAAACAGCGCATCGGGGAGCCCGAACTTCAGTCGTAATCCCTTAAGACGCGCGGATTAAAAAAAATGAATCCGGCCTCTTCTGCCGCTTTAATGAAGCGCATTCAATTAATTCTGAGCCCTGTTTGAGGGCCGGCCCGGCCCCGCCCGCGACACGAATTTAAAAAATGGATCCGAACGAAACCGACTCCCATTGTTGCAATATTATGGAATAAGACTGCTTTATTAATATCAATAAGATGAGAGAAAAAATTAGGCTATTCAGTCCCCCCGGGTAACCTCCGATAGAGTCCCAAGTGTGTATATTTGTTTCAGTTTTAGGCCCTTTAATCAGGTATATCAATAAATGTTATTACATCCACGGGCGATGTTGGATTTCTTGGCGGAACCCCATAGTTCTATTCCGTAAGTCATTGTCAGTTTTAAAATGGATTTGTATATTGTCAGTTTGTTGTCTATTGAAAGTTTTGATGTCTTTTTCAAAAGAGGTCTCAGCAGTCCAAATTTGCGATTGAGATCTGTTCTTTTGAGTCGCGTATGGGGATTCCAAGTTCTTTACCTAAGCTCAATTTCCACAATAAAGATTCTGATCAAATATTTGAAAACCCGTTCAATAGGAATCACGGATTTTAAAATGAAATTTTTCTTTTATGCTATTATTTCTAGAAGGCGAAATTGAAACCAAACGAATTCCAAGCTGCATAATAAAAAATTAATGGTTCGCTATAAACGCTAATATCGCCGACATTTACTGCCAGTAATGGGCAGAGATAATGCCGAATATTTGAATCGATATTCACACGTCCATCTCCGAACCGCGGGCACGTTGACGGGGAAGAAAGGACGAAAACCCCGCTCATTTTTACATTCGGTCTTGACGAAAATTTGACTAAAAAAGGGGCGAAAAAAAGCGCTGCGGGCCCACCCCCCGGAGTAATGGATTCGGCATCTTGGTGGGGGGTGGGACGATGGGGCGCTCCAACCACCCCCCCGGCCGAGGCCTCAAAATAAACGGAGCCCCATTTGCGAACGCGATTATAGTCATTATCCCATGTCTTTTACGCTTTCTATACCAACCCCTCCACCCAACCCCACTCTATTCCCCTTTGTCTTTACCGGCCGACACCCTTTTATTCTCTTCACCCTCCATCAAACAAGTTTAAAGCGACCCGGCCCACAGACACACTTTCAGACGCTAACAAGTATCGAACCCGTCTAACTATTTTTTATCTATAGGAATAATACATTTTTTGCAACTTCGTGTTATGCAATAAATATTTTGCAATATGTATCGGAAGGATGTTGTTGTACGATTTAATATAAATTATATTTCCGAATGGAGTTGGCTTTTCTTTTGATCAATTGAAATTTAGGATTGAACGAATTTCGGTCCTTCAAACCGAACTCATGGACCAACATTATACGTACATATAATATACTTACGATGGAATAAGGAATAATTTACGAGGACTCGTAACCTATGAGTTCCGGGTAACCTCCGGATTTCCCTTCCATGGTAAATTTTAACCGAATAATTCATTTTGCCAACGTCTATTAAATAGTAATCTTATCGATTAATCCAATCTTATGAGGAATATTTTGGAATAATTTGAAACAAATTGTCGCAATATTTTTCAACCTCTTTTCGTGGACAAAGTGTAGACTTCGAAATAAAAATTTCATACTTTAGTTGTCATGTATTTTTTTTTGTGCAGTGATATCAAAACTGTAATTGGGTTGTAAGAACGACACTGTAAATTACAAGAGCTAAAATAACGGCGCCCGTAAAATGGCAATAACAAAAATGTAGTCGGATTCCGCTAGTGGAAAGGGCAAAGCAAATTCATCCTTCAGCAACCAACATAACACTGGCGTTAAGTTTACAGCTTCATTGAGTCATATTTCCGAGCAACGTTGGGCCCAACCAATAACCCGGGGCCCCCGCTAATTGGCCCATATCGAACACTTGCGCCGGGCCGTTAATGATAAAACCGTTGTCAGTTTAACGAGGCCGGCCAATAAACTAAATGATTTGTGAACGCTAAATTGTAGACCGGACGTATGGGACGCGTCGCCCTGTAGTTAGTTGTATCTCTCTCCCACGGCCCTTTTAAAGTCTTATTAACTCGTATTTTGCGTGTAAGCTCCGTTTAATGCCTCGGGACGACACTACCGCCGTTCTTCAGCACGACCAAATGTGCAAACGAATGGCCCTACTACTTTCTAATTTATGTACATCCTAATGTACGACAAAGTGCCCGGCAATTAAACATATTTATTAGCCCAAACGGCATTTAATGTCGTGTAACTCTTTATGCTTTAGTGTGCAATGACTGTAATGATCTCGGACAGTGGACAGAAAACATTTCGGACCGAATCTTTTGGTCGCGACACAAACGTAAAACATATTTTATGTCGGCGGGACGGGCAAAGCAGGTGATTTGGAGAGATCTAACAATCGGCCACAGAGTCGTACCCCGGGTTGACAACGTACCTACCTCTCCGATTAAACGGGACGGTGTAAATGAAAGCCTCCGAATAAATGTTTGTCACATCAACAACAAAACCCCGGTATCTGGCAAATGCCGGTTTGAAACAGGTAGAGGACGGCTGGCGCTCTTTAAACAGGAGGTCGTGTGCTCGAGACAATAGGGCGGCCGACATTCATTCATCGCTATGGGATCCTTTGTTGCCGTTTGAGTGTCGGCGTTTGAGGGAGGGGGAACGGACTTATCTGGGGCTTCAATCGTAGCTCTACCGGAACTACGTCTCTCCCTCCCCCCTTGCCAAACAGTTGCCCCACATCCGAGACCCGGCTATCGGTTCACTACTCCAAATCTATTTAGACGTAGAGAGACCGCTACCACCACTTGGACTGGTGTCCCGAACTAATTACTAGAGCGCGACACGAATAGGACCAGAGTTCGAGGAACAGTGAACAGTGTTACGCTTACATCGGTCAAAATAAGTTTCTTAACAGATACTTGAAATCGTTCTTGGGGAAAATTTATCAGTTGTAACTGATCTAAATATTCCACATTACTAGACTTATTTTTACAAAAAATTTTACAATTTTCGATTTTAAGAGAGATATTCTCGAGCACGTTTGGTCTCAGGTTAGACTAGTTACATTCGAACCTATCTCTTGTATATAATAAATTTTTTAGATCCCCTTAGTCCGAGTATCGAATGTTAATTGAAGCCCCATACAATATTAATCTCTCCGGGGGCATAGAATTTGTAGTAGCGCGAAAACATTCGGCCGTTTGGACGTGCGGTCGGCGAGGGGGCTGTGCATCTAAGAAACATCTGGGGCGCCGGGGGTACCGCTTATTGCCCTCAATAAATATGCGCTCTTTCCCCGCAATAAATACCTGGAAGCAATTTTCCTCCGGGGCGGGGCTTAGGGCGGACCCCCCGGCCGTACCCAATAAAATCGGGGTCAGGGGGCGCTGAAATTTAATAGCGTGTGAGAGAGAGGAGGAGGAGGGAGGGAGGGAGGTAGAGGCAGCTTGGTTAGTGTAAAAGCTGGCAAATATCCAAAGGCGGCATCCCCTTTGACCGTGAGTGGGACCGCCTGCAATACCGCGCCGCTGCCGGAATACCTTTCATAGCGGCCGGCCCTGTTTGAACACCGCGCTCTTACCCTGAACCGGGTCCCTAGTATTTACTTTCTTGTTTTGGTCCTAAACTCTTACTTGAGAGGAGGTTTTTTTCCAGAACGGACGTTAGGGGGAAGTCCGCCGGGAGCGGAAAATGACGCGAACGAAATCATGTTTACCCTGCCATTAGGGGATGTCGAAACTGAGGCAGATATCTCAGAACTGAGACCGTTAAAGAAGTACAGAGTTTATTAGGGTACTCTTAGTGGTCAGAAACCACCGGATTGGAGATCCAGCCCTATAAATTTTAGTATAAAAAGGAAAAAAAAATCCTAAGGATTACATAGGTGGATTACACCGTGGATGGTCGCGTGCAATTTTAATTAATGTGATGGGATAAGAACTGGTTTAAATAGAATTTCTTCGATGTTAGAAAATATTTAAAATTATGTCTTTGGTTGAGGTGTTCCTAGGAATATGGGATTAGCTTTGCATCCGACTACCTATCTAAACGAGAAGCTCTTTACACAGGAAGATTTGTATAGGTCTTAGGCTAAGAGGAGAATCCGCTGTTAAAGGGAGTGGGCTCAATCTAGCAACAAATCCCACCCACCAACCCCCCAACCCTATCCTAGTAAAGGGCCACACTTTAGAACCAATTTCCCTAATAAATCGCCCCCCAGCCACGACTCATGCAAATGGTCCCCGCCCAATATGTCTAATTGCATCATAGGCCATTACCTGGGCAAGAACTGGCTAACCGCAATTAGCACATCTGCAAGGAATTGGGTCGGAAATCTGTCCCAAAATTAATTCGATATCGTCACCTGATAATTAAACCCTTTCGTGGAAATATTATTATTAATGCAAATATATTTTCATATTTATGTTTAACGAATAAAGACTAACTGGTGTGACAGTTAATATAAAAACCTGATGTGACAAGTTGAAAAATTTAGTATTTTTATTACAAAATATTCCATCGATACACTTGTTTCCCATTTCATGTTGAACTAAGAACACTGAGAACACTGTAAACGTAGCACTTATTTAGAGTTAATAACCAGACAAATATTATCTTCAAAAACCGTTTAAACTTATATAATATCCAGTTCTCTACAATGTGTTAGTCAGAAGCTGAGGAAGAAAGGTGCCCTTCACGTTAACCACCTGCCTGTCCTAATATTCTGGACCATTGAGTCGACAGTTTCGGTTAGACATATTACTAAAAATATACTTTCAGTCGGCGGGCTTTATTGTAAGGACACTTTGACAAGTGCCACAATGAAGAGATAATGAACAATATGAACAAAAGAAAATAAAAATGCTATGCATACATACATACATACGCACATGCACAGATATATATACCAGGATAGGACAAGGGAACGAACATGGTTCTGAGGGGTCATGGGGTCCCCGAAGTTACTTGGTTTGGGCCGGGAGTTCGATTAATATCGGGGTAGGGGGACGTTGGTTGGTTTTGGGGGGGGGGCAGTGCCCTCGGAGGCCCCTGATTGTCGTTGCCAACTAATTACTGCTAAGAGGATAGTTTGCAAATAAACAGCGACAACAATGGCCGTCAGGGACAACCGCGGGGGCGGGGGCGAGGTCGGGGCGGTTGCTTATCTGAACGGGAGAAGACCGCCCCTCTGACAAATTACGCCGACCCTCCGACCCTTTTCAATTCACCCCCGCCCCTACGACCAACAGACACAGTTCAGATAACAATTTCCAAAAATTCCCTCCCCCAAGCGCTTACATGGACAGCGATGCTATATTTTGTATTCCCTCGAGTAATGGCTTAGTTCGCAAACTAAATACATTCCTGTCTGTCATTTTGTGATTAGAAAAGGTAATTCTTATTACTCGAATTATTTCTCCATCTTAACTTTCGCAGTCATGCATTTCTTTTCATGTTCCGAAAATGAAAGATAGAACGAGGAAAGGAAGAAGACATTGGGGGGGAGGTTGTCTGAATGGAGAAATCCTTTAATAAATATTCGACTGCCCCTCTCCTGGTCGTGTCCTCTCCCCTATACGTGCCGCCGAGGTCGACTCGGCTTCCTTGAAAAATGGGGACTTAGGAGAACGGGGGCTTAACGAAGCGTGAAAAGAACGGAGACTAGGAGAGGAAGAGGACGCGCGCGGAAAATAATTTCTGGGAGGGGGAAGGATGGTGGTGAGGGGCGGGAACTCGCCCTGCAATCCGTCCGTTATTACTTTCTGCCGACACAGCTTGTCCAATGGGTCCTCAGAAATGTTTATTTCCCGATCGTACTAAAACGGGAAAAGATTCGCGACCGGCATTTAGGCGGTGCACATGCTGGGCCTATTCAGAAAAAACAAATAAATTGTGTTTTGTTTTTATCACTTTTGATTTACGTTATTTCATTAATCAAGATTGATTTAAATTTCACCTCAACTTTCCATTTGGATTATTCATTAGCCTTAAAATTCTACCTTGGAATATCTGACAGGCACAGCGAATGCACATTTTGAACATTTGAGCGTATACTATTTAATACTCTACGCAATAATAGATAGGTGTATATAAAATAAGACAGTATTGGTGCTATTAAAATGAAACGAAAATTATCGATATAAAGAGAGACCGGTTGCATCGTATTTCTCTAATAAAATGCGTCTATTTTAATTTGTGAGGTTGAAAATTACTGTCTGAACTGAATTTCAATAATCATAAGGTCTTACAGTTGTGAATTTTGGTTTGGAAACGAGGGAAGAGCCTATAATTTTTGTACATAAGAAATCTGGATATAATCAATTAGGCTTTTCAACCCCCATCATCTACGACAGGAGACAAGGACGAATATGGCACCACAATGTACGACGAGCCTCGGAGTGACTTCTGTCCTCGCCATCCTTCATCTGACTCGCGGAAATAAATTAGGAACTGGAGGCGAAAGGTGTACGTAATTATCTCAACGTCAAATTAATTAGCAGGGTCAAAAACATAACTTTTAACTTGGGGCCTTTGGCTGGGGGGGGCGGCTCGAAAGGAAATTGGCGAGGAATCGAAGAATGGCCGGTGGCAATATCGTTTAATTAAATGAAGAGAGAGAGAGAGAGAGAGAGAGAGAGAGAGAGAGAGAGAGAGAGAGAGAGAGAGATTGAGGAGGGAAGGAAGAGAGAAAGGGGGCGAGAGAGACTTTATGAGTTTAACTGGCCTATTTGAAATTAATTAGGGAATGGAAGGCTGGGGGCCTGTTGTAATTACGCGGAGAGAGGTGGTGGCTTTATGCCCCGAGGGGGCCACGGCCCAAAGCCTCGACGCCTAGATAATTAGGCGGCTAGAAACGTAAAACGGATGTCTAATTGCGGTTGTACCGGCGGCCAGACAAAGAAGCGTAACCGTCGCGCAATTCCCAGGGTGTTTCCCAAAAATTGCATCCTCTCCTTACCCTTACCGGATATTGTCCGGCCGGAAAGAAGTCGATGAAACGGTTCCGCCTCATTTGAGCTCCGCCCAATCGGACGAAACCTGCGGGTTCAAACCCCACAGCGTAACGAGTTTCTGAACATTCTAAAAATTCAGATGGCTCGTGACAGTTTAGATGACCCCAGAAATAAGAACAAGAAATAAGAACACGTTCTGTGGAAGAACGCACAAGATTCGCCGGGTAAAACACGTAATATATTTTCTTTTTATAAAATACGACAATAATCCATCTCATTTTTAAATATCTATCGAACGAAATTCTGAAACTAGCGCCCCCCTGAGTGTGGTGCGTAAATGTACTTAACTAAAGTTCGTTGGGTGCACTCGCACCGATAAACTAGCGCCCCCTGAGGGTGGTGCGGAAATGTACTTAACTAAAGTTCGATTGGTGCACTCGCACCGATAAACCAGCGCCCCCTGAGGGTGGTGCGGAAATGTACTTAACTAAAGTTCGTTGGGTGCACTCGCACCGATAAACTAGCGCCCCCTGAGGGTGGTGCGGAAATGTACTTAACTAAAGTTCGTTGGGTGCACTCGCACCGATAAACTAGCGCCCCCTGAGGGTGGTGCGGAAATGTACTTAACTAAAGTTCGATTTGGTGCACTGCACAGATAAACTAGCGCCCCCTGAGGGTGGTGCGGAAATGTACTTAACTAAAGTTCGTTGGGTGCACTCGCACCGATAAACTAGCGCCCCCTGAGGGTGGTGCGGAAATGTACTTAACTAAAGTTCGATTGGTGCACTCGCACCGATAAACTAGCGCCCCCTGAGGGTGGTGCGGAAATGTACTTAACTAAAGTTCGATTGGTGCACTCGCACAGATAAACTAGCGCCCCCTGAGGGTGGTGCGGAAATGTACTTAACTAAAGTTCGATTGGTGCACTTGCACCGATAAACTAATGCCCTCTGAGGGTGGTGCGGAAATGTACTTAACTAAAGTTCGATTGGTGCACTCGCAGAGATAAACTAGCGCCCCCTGAGGGTGGTGCGGAAAAGTACTTAACTAAAGTTCGTTGCACCGATTAAGTAGATTAATAAAAATAAACTTTTCATGTTATGTTCCAATTCCCCTTGATATAAAATCTTAATCAGTTTAAAATGCCTGTGTTGTGGTCTGCCAGGGGTTTGAATACCGTAGATTTCGTGTGTTTCTATCTCCTCTCGCTGGTTTGGTCTTTTGCTAGACCGGTTTCGGCTACTCGCCATCTTCTGTAGCGGTGTTAGTCACTTTTGGCACTTTGGATGTTTTTTGGGCATCCTCATTCCACTGTCACTGTAACATGTATTGTGGTGGGACATCCTGAGTCCATTTTAGCCATAGTGTTTGTTATTTTCCTTAATTATTTCGTTTGACTGTATCGTTTGATCATTTTAAATATTTGATGGTTTATTGTGATGGCTACAGTGCAAGTGAGAGTGCAATGAGGATGCCCAAAAAACATCCAAAGTGCCAAAAGTGACTAACACCGCTACTGAAGATGGCGAGCAGCCGAAACCGGTACAGCAAAAGACCAAACCAGCGAGAGGAGACAGAAACACACGAAATCTACGAAAAACTAAACCGCTGTAGAACATCTAGCTAAGCATCCCGGCAGAATTGTCCCGTATAGACACACGGGTTGTCGTAACATATTTCGAGGCCGGGAGCATTACCTGGTACTAATAACAGTCCGACCCCATCCACCACCCCCTAAAGGGGGTGCGGAAAACATCTGGCCGGGGTGGGGGCTTGTTTGAACACTTCCCCCTTAGCTTTCACAATTCACGGCGAACAATAACAAAACTGCGGGTAGCGGGCAGATAACGGATTATATCGAGATAGGCGGCTACTGCACCGGCCCATAAACACGGCGTAACGGTGCGTCAACTACCAGCTTTCCTATTCAAAACACGGATTTAATTGTTTGCCCCCACTGGGTTCAATTGTCTGTAATAAAATTACAGAAGCTAAGTTATATGCTAAGTAATGAGCTAAATCTATGTCCGCCAACCTCCGAATTTCTCCATCAAATACTCCTTATTGTACGCCTAGTTTCATTGTTTAGAGGGGTCATCCCTAGTCAAAATCAGTGAATAGAGATAGACTGTAACCAAGAACCGTAACCTGAGACCAATACCTCAACTAACAGTTTTACTACTACAGTGTATAAATACTAAAACAAATGTAAGGTTGGGAAATATTGCTAGTTCAGGTTATGTGAATATTCCGCATCAAAAATAAATATTCTTAATTATAGACTTTGATATATAATGTGGAATATTTGCCGGTGACTATCTTAATACTTTATACCTACTTCTCTCCTGGTATATCTCGTTATCACGTTCTGATGATCGTATCTACGACAAATTTATAATTGAATGATCACGCCCATTTTAAACTGTTTAAATAGTTCCTGAGATGATCCGAAAGATTTATTAACAGTGAAGGTTTGCAGAGAGAACACAGGAGAAGTAACGATCAAATATCGGGCAGCGGTTTCAATAAAGAAAGTTCAAAACTTTGCTTTCGTTTAATTTCCAGTTAATTTCCCCGCTCCAAGTTTCCCCTCGAACCTCAAGACTCCGGTGCCCAGTTTTCCCTCCCGTCCGGAATTGAAATTATGTTTCCCGACATTTTTTCCAATAAACTCGGTTTCATAATGAAGTTCGGATATGATAAGGACTGGAGAGATGAGTAAAAACCGGAGCCATTATTAAATAATATACTTCTACGATTTGCCCAATAGGAAATTAAATGTTAGTACAACTTAGCATTCACTGTTCTCTACCCATAGGGAAAATTAATATATAGGAATCGCATTTCATTTTTTTAATATATATTATCTTAAACAGTATTATAAAAGAAACATCGGAATAGTCAGAACTGCATGCTTCTGCCACCCATGAAAATCGGGGACGCACTATTCTATCACCCAATAAAATATGCGTGTCACTAAACGGGGAGGAACGTGCGAAATAGATATAGCATTTTCGTAAAAAACGTTTACATTTTCTAGTAGTTATTTCTGTTTAGAGAATTACCAGTTGAGAAATCAATGCAATTTCCGACATTGCACAAACAATTGACTATTATCGCTCAACAATTAATTATCGCTGGGCAATTTTACCGCTTAAATGGGCCGCCTTGCTTAATTATTGTAAATGGCCAACGTTTCGTCGGTTCTTGGGTGATGCTAATTATGCAATATTACGCTTATCATTGCGGCCAGCGCTCGATTGTAGCCCGGTGTTAATTTACCAGTGTTCTGATGCAATACCTTCCAAAAGTGAAATTATAGCGTACCAAATTGGGATCCGCTCTTCGCCAATCAATGTCGGCATTGCGACGTAATTGCGAAATGCGGATTAATTACGTAATTGCTACGAAGCTGAAATCAAACGCGGGCTAAATTCTTCCGCCGTATATACTATTTAAAATGTTCGCAGTCGGAACTGCCAGCGTAACTTTCTTGTGTTTACATCTATTGAGTATGTTCTAATCAGGTGAAATTGAAATTAAACGCAAATCCCGTCCACCACCAAAGAATCCGAGTGTAGAATCGAAGGTCTTTCTGTGGAGTAAGTCATTGGGTGTATGTACATGCTGGCTATCGTTCATTACTAAATTTATTTAAAATATAAAGGTTCGTTTAGTCAAATCTTCTGTATAATACTGAGACAATAGGCGCGATTCGATTATTCGGCGGTTTAAAAGTTTTCATTGACCGTATCTTCGGCCGAGCGACCCAATGACGGCAACCTGGAGCGAATGAATTACCGGCCATGAAATGCAGATGTGAAATACAGACCGGCGAAAATTTATACAGAGCCCCCGGCCGGAGGGCCCCGCATTAAAAAAACGATCGGAGCTCATTCATTTCCGAGGGAAAAAATTACGGTCCCGGGCCAAAAAACGGAAAAACCGGTAGCGCAACCGAGTGGGACAAAGCGAACGATAAAAGAAGTCGAATGCCCGAATTTACGTAGACCGGTTTAGGTGAATTCGAAATTCGGCTGGTTTTGTTGTTTTCGGCTCGAACCAGCGGACAAACTCGTTTGGACAAGAGAAAACGATAACACTCAGTATAAAACGTATCAGAAACGAAAAACAAATAATAGGAAAAATAGGGTACGCAAGTGAATCAAATATCAGTTTAGATATGTTAATATGCTCGAATGAAGCCAATTTCAGGTTTATATTTCAATCCACAATATTAAATTTTGTGCTCTTGTTTCTTTCTCTTCTTGTTTTGCCTGTTCAACATCATTAGCCATTTATTGTCATAAGATTTGGTTTATTCCCACTTCGCTGGCTCAGAGTAATGCTTTGAAATATTTCGATTGAAATGTTGTTTCTGGTTGTGAGGGTTAAAAAAATGGAAATTCGTAGCTGGAAGGTCGCAATTGAGTTGAGAAATATTTAAATCCATGAGAGACGATTAATGAAAGGTTTTCACGTTTGTTACTAACACAAAAAAAATATTCTTAAAGTATATGATAAAAAATAAAACTATTTTCAGTCTTTTCTATTTTGAGTGAAGCAATCTTTAATTTTTTCCTATTCCCACTTAACAAGACTTTTCCAAGCCCCCCTCAGCTAAATTATATCGTCCTACGCTTATTCTTTCATAAAAATATGGAATGGAAATATATTAAAGTTCCGGGGGTAGAAATAGAATAGAATTAAAGGACTTTCTTAAATGGAGCTAGAGTTTATAGAGAAAAGCCTGAGGAGTGATAAAAAAATAGAAAAGAACTACGGTATAAAAAAGTACGATGAGGGCAATAACGATCAAAAGTGATTAATAATGCAATGGGAAAGCTGTTAACATGTGAACAATTTTTGTCTAACTATCGGTGGAGTTAAAGTTTTATTAATGATCAATTTTCTATAAACCTGTATTTATCCAAGTCTTTTTTTATTAATTTCATTAATAATTTTTTACACTGACATGCGGGTCCTAGGTCTATGCAGGAACACGCATATCTAATATGAACCTATTCAGATTTTTAAATATTTTCATTCGTGCTCCATTATTCTTTTCACAGTCGTAAATACCGAGAAATAGAGCAACATTTAGGGGTTGAAAAATTTCCAGGGTGATATTAATTTGGAGCCTTAACCGGGGAGAATGGCTCGGCGGTGGGACGGTAAGGGAGCTCAATGCTCAATAAACCGGGGAGGAATGTCGGGGCTTCGGGAATGTGTTCCAGTTGAGGGCTGGTAGACGATCTGAACTGAGGGCGGAAGTAAATATAACGGAGGGGTGTACGACGGACAGTCCCCTAAGAAGGGTGTCACAATTTAAACAATGATCGGAAGTCCCATACATTTTGAACTACAAATTTTTTAACTCGAGTAAATTTCTTAGGATAAACTAGTTTTTCTGCAGATAAATCTGGTTATACACAATCTATACAGGTTGTATAGTTATATAAGGATATAAGAATGAGGTATAAAAACAAAATATTTCACTGTTAAATCTCCCTATTAAAACTCTTTTTAACAAAAATCAATATCGAAGTTTTGATCATTCGGAGTTTTAAAAGTGAGAATTCCCGAAAGCTGTCAAAAGTGGGAGTTTTCGAATGTAATCCTAACAGCTTTTAATGCTACTTATGAATCCGAAATACTTGGAAACGCGGATTCTAATAGAGAACAGTTATGAATTCCTTATTCTTATTGCAGTATTAAATGCCCTGTATTTGGCTTGCGCAAAATATAAGATTTTGACGATCATTCGACTAAAGAATATGTTTTGTTAGCGGGAGGAAGAATGCATTAATTTTTTTATTACCCAAGAAAGCCAGTATTATCATTAATTTTAAATTCATTAGTATCTCAAATTGTGATGTCGGTAAATTCTTAGTCTCCAAAACTTAGAACCGTCTAGAGAAATATGTTTTCGTATAATTCCTGGTGGAGGAGAAGACGCTACAAGCATTGCCGTATATTATTTGTTAATAGGGGAAGGGATTCCTGGGGTTCCATCGTCCTATCCTGGAGGGTGGGGGGGCATTTGACCTTCTCAGGCAGGTAGGCGGCCTAAACATTCTAATATGGGCTTAGGCCAAGAATTTACTAACTCAAAATTCCTAATTCCTCAGGCGAGGCAGTGTAATACCAATAAATAATAGGTGAACACCGGATTCTGTCAAACGGGAAATTATTAGCAATATAATGCATTGCTGAACGGCTCAAGTGCCTATTCTATTACCACCCAGATATATAGGAGACACTTATATAGTCAATGAGTTCCCTTATCGTAGTTTCCAATCTGCCTGCTCGAACCAGATTTAAATTACAAACGAAGTATTAAATGGCAGTTTTCTCTCGAAGTTATACTCTTTTTTTTAACTTTTTATTTTTTTTTTGGTACAAATGTTGAATGTTTTGTTTTTTTCCACGTGAACGTCTCGATAAAAGAGACCACCCAATGATGGCACTTTTGTCGCATGAGCAGCTTACGGCATCGGACTAAGAAAATCTCTAGACCAGTGGCGTTAGTGGATTGTGTGGTTAGAAACATACCAGGTAAGAAGGACTTTTGACTGGAATTTCTGGATGCGGGCGATGTTGGATTTTTTGGCGGAACCCCATAGCTCTATTCAGTAAGTCCATGTCGGTTTTAATATGGATTTGTATATTGTCAGTTTGTTGTCCAGAAGTTATACTCTAAGACCTATTTTATGATTCCGGGTGACATATTTTATGTCAAATATTACCGCGTATAAATACGGAAATCGATATTGAATTTCAATTAAAAATTAATTGTCCATTTTTTTCCTCCGGCTATTATGCAACTTAATTACGTTTGATTTAGCGAAGTTTCCCCTTTGAGCCGCGTCGCAATTTGGGAAAGGGAAGAGGGTGGGGGGCGAGGTACTATTTCGGCAGGTAATAATGAGAGTGTAATCAGGGCAGTGCCAATTAGGCGGCTGCCGACAGTGGCATCGCATCCGACGGGCGGGCGAGCCGTCCGGGCTCTGGCGGAGGAGAAAGGCCGCCGCCCCCATAAATAACTGACGGCCTAGCCGCGGTCATTATTCACCGGTCATCCCCCAATAAGGGTACTCCCAGTCTGTTCTCGATGCGAAACAACCGCCGTTATTGAATGGTCGAGTGCGGCGGGAATACCGACCCCATACCAAGCCGTATTTATGGGCCATGTACAGGGGCAGTTATCATGTATGACCGATTGTTTCACTAACCGCCATCCGTTTTTTGTAATGCATTAAAATACTCTCAATGTTTCATTCTTGCACTTCGACAGCATAAAAATCACAACATATATACTGTAGCTGTTTTTTTAAATAAATTAGGGTGTTTAGATTATTTTTATTATAAAACAGTAATAAAAAAATAATGTTCTAATATAACAAGAAATATATTCCTCTTCCCATAATCTGTGAATGTCTGAGTGTGTTCTTTTAACACTTTCAACAAAGTTTTAACACCAGAATAACCAAATTCTGGCCCACCACATCGATTGCGATGATACACCTGTCGACCTGTCACCCCGTCGCATTAAGTTCAACCCGAAGTTCGGGGGGGAGGTTTTGAGCTCTCACGAATTTTCGTCGATCGTAAGCTGCTTCGCTGTCTGCTTAGTCAAAGTCAACGGGTATAGTAAAATTAAAATTTTTCCATTTAGGGACGCTCTTCCCCCAAAATTTCCAGTGACAGTTTCCAGTGACAGGGTGGCAGCCAGATGGAAAATTCAACATGTATCTCATCAATATGATTATAGGCGTTCTAGAAAATCACTCTCTTTCAGCATATACACTAGTAAATACTTTATTAATTTGATGTTTGCCTATATGCATATTTTTGAAATTGTGTTCAGTGTATAATATTACTGGGCCGAATATTTTACACGAAATTTGTTTGACACTGCATACTGCACCAGATGTATTTCTACTTGTAATATAATCGGAAAGATATGTGCCCATAATTATGAAAGTGGTCTGTCAATTCAAACTTTAAATACAACATTTTCATATGAAATTCACACAAAATTTCATATTCATAGTAAACTTCCATGAATCAAGACTAATAAAATTCTAAATTAAAATGTTGCATAATATAAAAATATTTTAATTTATTCGAAAGCCATTAATTAAATATCTCGAAACCAGAAATATATGACAGACCACTTTCATAATTATGGGCACATATATAAACTTCAAATAATCGCCTTAGTAACACGGCAGGTCAAATTGTTCAAACTTCCGTGCAGGCTTCCGGAAAAATAGAACGAAATTTCGCCACAAATTGTCGAATAATCGTCGCGGGAATACATTTTTTCGAGTCGTTAGGCAGCGCGTATGTCGTAACGCGTAACGTATTGGTAGAGGAATGCGTTGGGAACAAACTGAAGCCGGTTTCCGGCGAGCGCCAAATGAACTGGAATTATTCCGAGCGTGAAGAGCCGAGCACGAAGTGTAATGAGAAATTGCCGCCGCCTCCGCCCGGCTACGTTTATTTTTCATATTTGCTCGCGAGAATTCCCGACCTCGCCTTGAAACTCGGCATTGCTCTCCTGGTTATTACAATTAAAAACTTTCCAGATTACTAAAAACTAAATAGCGGACCTTGGACAATTTTTCCGGACGCATATAAACGGTATAATTTCTTTAACCCGCGTATTTAACAACTATTAAATTTTTGTCATCGAATATTTTTACGGAAAGACCGAGTAAGATCTTCGGTTTTTCTCTTTAATTTCGCGATAATGATATTCATATTTAATTTTCGAGAAGGCGGGAAAAACAGTAAAGAGGAAGCGAAAGAAAGGAGAATAGAGTTCTTGAAAGCTATATCAGGTATATACAGATATATATATATATATATATATATATATATATATATATATATATATGTATCCAATTTATAACGTGGGAGATCGTGAACAATTAAAGCATAAATGTATAGGTTAGTTAGAGGACAAGTTCAGTTAACCCTCTTACTGAAATTATTTCAAATTTCCTGCAAAATCTCTTCAGTAAACCACTGATATACATGTTTATACATGCAGCGTTGCTCGGAAGGAGATGAGTGGTTGGGTGTTGAGGCGAGGGGCAGGTTGAGACGGGTATCGTGCCAAATTAGCGGGAGTTGCCCTCGGGCGGGCCGACTGCACCGCGCGGCACTGATTAAAAACCACTCTCAGATCCGCGTTTAATAATACCGGAAGAAAGGAGGGGGTCGAACGCCGACTACCGGCATATTTCGTAGCAGCCGAAAATGTGGTCGTATTTTAAAACTGCTAAATGAAATAGCAATGCAATACTCTCAGAAACCTTAATTGAATGTATTATTTATCCTACACAACTGAATACAAATTGAGCACTCGACAGAAAAAATACGCATCATCATAAATAATTTATAATGGTCCAGAGTGATGTCGGGTTTAACATATTCGCAACGCCGTTTCAAGAACCTCTATTGTTATGCGGGCTTTCCTTCCGGGCTGTTCCTTTCCGCATTCAGTTTTGTTATTTCTTTTAGTACATTCTCTCTTCTGAGTGGCGCGTGTGAAAGTTTAGCTATCACTACTGCCTAGCGACAGTTTCTTTAACTTCTGAACTAATTTAATACTATTTGATTTTTGTATCGTCCCTAATTTTTGTGTGTCAATGTTTTTTGCCCGTATTTTCGGATGAATTGGGTTGTTCATAATACATTTCTTTGCCAGCGATGGTTCGCTCCTGAACTCCAAGTGATGTTGGAACGAATTAAGAGGGAGCTGCCTTTTTTTTCATCGTGGGCTTATCCTTGCCGGTTCCCCCCGCGAATACTACAAGTGATATAGTCTCGTTTCATCGCAGACGTCGCTTGTAGAGACGTACGAACTGTTAGGGAACCCGAGGAGTCTTTCCATCTCCCTTCCCATTCGCTCTCGAGGTCCTCATCCGCCCTTTTATGACCTTTCCCAATCAGAAACTAACGAAGGCCCCCGGCGGCGCGTGTGCCCCAGTGCCTGCAGTCCAAAGAGCATCGGCAGTGAAAATAACAAGCTCAATTAAAAAGAGGTCGCGACCTCTGTGCAAATTGCGACGATTGGGGGCCCAAGACGCGCCCAGCCCAAATTAGAAACTCCAGCGAAGAGTGATTAAAAACCACTCTCGGGTCCACGTTTAATAGCACTAGAATGAGGGGAAAATATTATTTTAAAAAAATTCCATCATCCCGATATTTCCTACCGGCCGAGAATCTAGTCGAGAAATGACCGAAATCGTACGGAACGTTACAAACACGAACGCGCTAGAAAAAAACAGTACGTGAATTATTTCATAGCCCGAACGTGGCGGTATCGGTTTAAAACATGGGAACAACAAGTATGGGGACACAGAAAAATTAATTGTCCCCTTGAACTAGAGGGTTCACTCATGGGCAACGAGCTCTGGGGACACGGTCGGCTGAATAACGGGCGGCCCAGCCCGCTACCGCTAATAAAACCCCGCCCTCGCCGGCGTCCAATATTTTCTACCCGTTAAAAGCTCTCGACAGCCGTATCATTGTAAAATTGCTTTTTTATCCGCCTGAGCCGCCGTAAAATATTGCAGTACATAAGGTGCATTCATCGCTCCTCCTTTACACACTCTGAAGATAATTTATGAGGGGGGGGGTCTAGGGCCGACTCTCACACGAAGCACGCCCCGAAATAGACCGGAAAAATTAATATTTATTTCCCTCCGGCAGAAAAATATTATATGATATACGTCTAACTAAAAAGAATGTTTATAAAAAAAAGAAGATATTTGCCCAGTAAACTCATATTTCTCTAGGATCATAGTGACTAACAGGTGAGATTGCATCAGAGGACAATCGATCTCCCATTCTTGAGGAGGGTGGAAGAAAGTATTGTGAACCAAGGGGGAAATGTTGGCTCAGCGATCCCAATTCTCCCTCCCTCTCTCTCCTTCTGTCCATCTCTCTCCTCTATCCCTCTATCTCCCTCACTCCCTCTCTATCTCTCCCGTTCAATTCCTCCACTGACGATTCCTAATTTCCTCCTTTCGAGGACGGAAGAAAAATTGGTCAGAAAGCCAACATCCACGGTGGCCCCCTCCTAGACCTCTCTGTATGCGGGTTTTATGTACGAATTGTTCGAACTTACCGAACCAAATTAAATATTCGTTCCTCACAATTTACGAAACTGAATTTGCACTACAGAATAAGCTCAGCGCCGTTTTAGAACTCAAGCCAAAACCTCTTATTGGATTAAATTAAATGAAAAAAGTTGTGAACCGAAGTTAAAATGATCGTTTGCATTCCCGCAATGGGTAGACGCTTAAAATACGGACTCCGAGCCGAGTGAATGTTTGTTTTCAAACAAATTTTTCCATCCCATAATTGCAAACCAGTTTAATAAGGTAACCTTCAAGCGTAATTATAACGAGGGCGTCTTTCTGGCGGGAGCGATAAGGCAAAACCGGTCTAGACCGGGTTAAAAAAACAAGCGAAGGTAGACAAATTGCGAACACTCGCCAACCAGTATAAAAACCTTTAATAGAATAAATATTTGACCGTTATCCGATGGAAAGAAATAGAATTTCCCGATTTTACTTAACACAACTCTGGAATAGTCGTTATAACACATTAGGGGTAATGTAGTTTTAAGTAAAGGCTATATTTTTAAACATTCCCGTATTATGGGTGACAGTTATTAATACGTTATTATAACTTTTCCAAAAAAATACAAAGCGAAAACTGTTTCGCCGATTTCTGCCCTACCGCGGAAATTTGGGAGCCCATCGATCGATCATCTCGACAGGAAATAAGTTTCCTTCAGGGCGTTTCAGTTTTTGTCTCGGCGGCCAAACAAATTGCGGAAGTCGGGGCGAAGGAAAAATAATAACCCCGGGAAGGGGGTTAAAAAGAAATACAATAAAAAAAATGGAATAAAAACTCAATTCCCGCCCCTATATTAACAAAAGTTCCCGCGGCGGCGTCAAATCGGAAAATAATGATCGAAGACCCCGCACTTCTGGGCGCGGCAAAAGAAAAAGGGGATGATTAATCAGGATAATGTAATATAATAACGGGCCGGGGAGGGGTTTTCGAACTGTAAGATAGGAGGATGTAGGACAATCCGAGTTCGATTGTTCGGAGGAAGTAATAAACGTCACACGTGCCCCGGGGGCAATTTACAATTCAGTTTACCCGGCCGAGTTATCTCGGGCTATTAGTTGCAGGCAAAAACCCGACCCCCGCGCAGAAATTAGCCCGCCCGATGCACTTCCAGATAAACCCGAAACCCTCCCCTAAACGCTAAGATACGCCCTCTAAAAAACCGGAACCAAGATCAAATTCCAAGCGGGAAATAATTATCCCCGTCCCGGCTAATAGTTAAATAGAAAATTGGGTCATGTCGACCCCAATTTATGTTAGCGGTGTATCATTATAAATCGTTCTGTAGTTTGGGTTAATTAAGAGTATTCACTGCCTTTCGACTGGGGAAGGTTTTACCCCCTCAGGTTAAATGTCTAGTGAACTCCTGTCCTCTGTTGCACGGCCAACAGAACGTGTTCATCCACGCCTGTGTCATTGCTTCTATAAAATTCTGAATTAAGGTGTAAAACGCCTAAATTTTTATTAAATTCACCCCACGGTTTACCACCGTATAAGTACTTGTACAAGGCGGTAGGAAGCATGGATTCGTTTGGGACCGAAAACGCAAAAGACTGCCCTACAAACGATAATGTTAACTTCGTTCTCGAGATGTTATCGAAAAATAATAATATTTGACAGTTCCTAAGCGAAGAAATTCTACTCGGGGGGGCTGGAAACAGACGGATGCGTCGTGGGCGTGTTTACCGACTTTCGGAGAACGCCCGCCCCCGCTGTTGCCCGGCCATATTTGGCCTGAACTGGGAAAATATTTTTTTTACATTTTTTACCGCCCCGACCCCCTTTCGACGGCGGTGGACGACGATATCGATTGTTGACAGAGCGGCGAACACACACACACATCGACACACTCACACTCATACACAGGGGAGACGCACACGCACACACCACCGGGACTGTCGGGCGCCAACGCCCACGCCCGCGGCGAAAACAAAACCTCGCCAAACGCCGGATAATACCCGCCTCAAATTTTCCGAGAAACAGCTGTTTTGGACATCGGCCCGAACCCGGTTGCGCACGCTGTCGTAATTCTCAATTTTGCAACGTTTTGCATAGACTTAATATTTCTGAACGGTGCTCGTTCTCAGCGCCGGGGTCGACATATTAGGAGGGGGAGACTGCGGCTTGATCGCGCTCCGAGATTGTCGGCATAATAGGATGCTGTCCTCCGGGGGCCGTTTGACCGATCGGGGATGATTGCATCCTTCTCCCCGGGGAGATCTCTGGCGCTAACTCCGATTCGCCGGATAATGATAATAACGGGCACGACAGAAGAGCCCATTTTAAACCGAGGAAAGGAAATGGAAATTTTCCCGTTTATCAGTTTCCGCCACTGTCTCAGTGCACGCGGAACTCTGAGACGGTATTAATTAAATGGCCACAGTGGACCTGTCGTAGTGCCATACTGTTTTATCGACTCGTACTTAACAATGTTCGTTGTCATGAAAAATTTGCGGCAATAATTGTAAATTACCAACACGGATTCGGTAATTTAATGGCTTCCCGTTTAATGGTTGAATTGAGATATTTTTTGTAGTACAGTAAACTCATTAGATGACAATAACTGTTCTCTATTTAGAGTATTGTCTCTCGAATTTCCCAACATAATGTAATTCATTCCCGTTTATTTTTGTAGAGGTTGTATCATTATATAATTTAATTTAACGTTATCGCCCATCTTGTTTCTTCTTGACTGGGGCGGTTGCCGAAATACCTAATTACAGCGGGCTGAAACTGCCCCCTTTCCAGTCGGCTCACGTACTCGCTCAGTAAGACACCCGCACGGGCACACGCGTGTAGGGAGGCGTTAAAATGCCTGGGAGGATCTCGATTTCTGGGGTGCGGCAAAAACTCTGCAGGTGATTATTGCTGTGGGGGGTGGCTGGGGGGAAGAGTCTTCGATTAGAGTGGGAATAGGGGACACACGTAGGGGCCATCATCCGAGCTCGAATTCCCTAACATTATTAGGGCTTAGGGCCGGCGCCCGAAGCTGAACCCAGCTTAAACGCCACTTAACCTCGGATATCCTTATAATAAAAACGGGAAGTAACAGACCGTCCGACCCTCACGGCTAGCTGCGGTAACATTTTAAAAATAAATGCGGTGGGATATTGAATTTTTGTACCGCAAATATCGGCCTTTGATATTCTTTGTTTACGATAATTTCATCCTTACACTTCTTTCCCATCTATTATAGAGCATTATTTTCTTTCCGAACAATTTGAGCCGCAATAAAAATAAATTCGTTCAATCATAACTTATAAAGATCTCTCTATAAAACCGCACTTTAAAACCCATAAACTTTATGTTACTATATTATCAGTAATGGTATTTCGTACATTTCGGATATCTGTGGGTTGACGTTTTCATCAGTAGTATTCACAACTCAAAACATTCAAATAATACTTCGACACGCATTTAGGCTTCAGTAGTGGAAATGGTAGTGAGTTGTATTTGAACTCGATAATTGCCATAAACTTGTGTGTATCAGACAAAAATATATTTATGACATGTTTTTCAAAACATCTGTCTAAGCGCAAAATATTATTGAAGCGAAATTGTTCAATTAATAAAATTTAAAAGTATTAAATGATGTGGTGAGATATCTATTCATTACAGGAAACGTTTTCCTCGCACGAAGGGAGATCCCCGGCATTTAATTTTATCTCTGGCTGTCTAACTTTTTGATTGATCAAAGGGAAATTGTACATTTGTATAAACAACATTTGTAAAGGATTATTATCCACTTTGTACTGTTAGTCATATTCATCAATACATGTCGTTCACGGTCCATTACATTGCGTGCTGCCGCTACGGAAATTCTGCGACCGGTTATTAAATTTATCCATATCATCTCGTTTCCCACCATCGGTCGTATAAAATATATACGGTCGAGAATCGCTAAAATATGTATGTATTTTATGCTGATGAGGACTTCATGTAGAAATATGTTTTCTCTGTTTTGTAACTTTTTAACGAGAATTCTCTGGGCCAATGTATATGTAAAAGTGTCTGAAAAAAATATTTCCAAAATATAATTTCCTATCACATATCAAAGTGTCGCATTTTCTGAGTCTTATATTATTGTGGTTATTATTGTTATCAATGTACTTTGTTGAATAACACAATATTTTATTTTATAAATCAATGTATTATACCCCAATAATTATTATTATAGTTTTAAAATAATTTTCGTCACAGATCCTATTCCTTGATCAGGAAAACACTAGCGTGACCCACAAGGGTTCAAATCGTTTAACGGGCGTTGAGGTTGGGGTAAGGAAGTTCGGATAAAAAATATATAAAATTGGACAAGGGGGTGAAAGTTCAAAAAAGGCATTAGCCTGAGGAGCGAGGGATGTGAGGGCGGGGGGTTCGAGAAGAAGTTGAGAAGGGGATCGGGTGAAAAGCCGTGAGCGTAAGGCAACAGTTAAAACCTCATCCGTCTTTCCGCTGTGGAGCATTATCTCGGTTGGGACTGTTGAACTACACCCGGAAGCCCGGCCGGAAGTTAAAGCCGAAGGGTGCTTTACCTCGGGACGCGAAGCCCGAAAGTCAAATTAAGATCTATTGTCTGCCCTAAGTAGGGGAATTATTCCCGTTTTCTGATTATACGTGCCTCGATCCAGAAAAAAGTCTCGGTGCGTTAAATTATCGACCTGTGGTTTCCACTGCTGGCCATTTTGATATGAAATTAGCGGTGTTTTTGATTGGGGGCCCCCTAAAGTTTGGAGTAGAATCATTGTAGTCGATGAGACCAGTCGGAGAATTGGTCTCATATCGGACCACGTAGTGGACTATAGATTAGTTGGAATTATTTTTTATTCGTGGTTGTCACGTCATTAATTCTAACTTCTATCCATCCCTCGACCGGAAAAAAGAAGGATTCTGTACGAGGCCGCCACATTCTGCGGCATAATGAAATTCTTCAGAATAATCACGCTTTTCTTGCAGAGGTTAGAAATTGCGCGTACACCGACCTCTTACATTGTGTCCTGGATTGTTTATTTCTGTTATATTTTCGGCTTTACGAGAGTCAGCGCCGGCGCTGACAGATTGAAATTTGCCGGCCGTTAGCCGGCAGCGTCTGTCGTGGCCCTGCTCTTAATCAGTGTTCTCCTCAAACAAGACAACCCGTGCCCCCCGCCCCCACCCCCTTGCTCTACAACTCTTCCTCGGAGTTCTCGTTAAGCTGAAGGGCCTTAGTCAGTGTTTGACTACAATTAAACTGGCGATACAGCTGCTTCTCGGCCTCCCGTCACGCTGCTCCAGAGCCCCCCCCTGATCTTAAATAGACCGGTATCCGCCAAGAAGCCGTCCGCTTCAGAATCGACGCCACATTGTCGCTCTCCGATTTTCATAAAGAAATAGATACGAAACAAAAGGGTAGTTTATTGCGTACTCTTACCAAATGAGTATTATAGAAAATAAATTAAATTAAACTTCCGGCGGGATAGTGTGGAAGGAACCACGTTACTAGGGGTTTTCCTCCTGATTGTCCGGTATTTGTCCAGTAGTACCGGAACAAATAAATCTCGATCCAAATGGGATTAACGGCACTCCACCTCGTTTGGGTTATATGAAGGAGCACAAATTGATCTGCTCTCCGGTCGGACCCTGATGGCAGAACCGTTAGCAGTTCCGAAACGTCGGAAGCAGACAACGCACACCCCCGACTACACCCCCAGTCATAGAAATGACTTCCATTCCTTTAGACGCGTTCAAAATTATCTCGGCGTGATATACCCGCGGAAATTTCGATGGCCGAAACGAGCACTGAAGATTGTGGAAAATAAAGTTAATTGCCCGGTTATTTGCGGAAAATCTGTCCTCTTCTGGCTGCCAACCCAGTTTGTTTAGGACACAAAAATGTCTGAACACTCCGCCACAGTAGGACACATCGATTTTTTTAGAAATAATATATTCACCCTGTTTGGATGTTATTGTCAACTTTCTATTTGCATATGTACATAAATAAAACTGGAAATCAATATGATTCATGGTCATTTATTGTCATTTCAAAATTGTAAATTAAAATAATTTTATATTTTATATTACGTTTGCATAACCTTAGGTAACCTTTGCGAATTATCAGTCATGTTTTGAGTTATCATATAATGCCGGAGATTATGTGTGTTTCTGCCTCCTGTCGCTGGTTTGGTCTTTTGCTACAACTCGTAGCGGTGTTAGTCACTTTTGGCACTTTGGCTGTTTCTTGGGCATCCTCACTTCACTGTCACTGCCACTTGTACTGTAGCCATCACAATAAACCGTCGAATATTTAAAATGATCAAACGTTACGTACAAAATTAAGGAAAATAACAAATACTGTGGCTAAAATGGATTGAGGAGATCCCGGTTTAACATCGTTACAAGTCGAACGGCGCTGATGCACGCCACGCCAAACGGGCCAGTAGTGCGGGCTAGTATAACCCAGGCGCCGTATTACATTAAAACTCAATACGCATTATACGTCTATCTGTTATCCTGCATATCTCAGATTATTATAGAGGAATATACATTTTATACAAGTGCAATACAAGTGACAATGACAGAGCAGTGAGGAAACAGAAACACACGAAATCTACGGTATTCCAGCCCCTCGCAGACCACAAAAACAGGTATTCTAATCTACTTTTTGTCATAATAGCAAAATATAGACAACCTGGTTAGCGTTTGGCCGGTATTTAAAGAGTTAACAATATAGAAATATATTTTGTAATTTATGTATGACTGAGGGAAAAACACAAAAACAAATTAATGAGGAAAAACTAATTCTGTTATATAATTCGATGTCTCCCGATTCTGAATGTCGTCCTGGTAACAGGGAGATTGTGCACCATTTTTTTTAATTCAATAAGAGAAATGAAAAACTACAACATATTTAAAAATAAAATGTTCGAGAAATGTGAAAAGTACTATAATATCAATAATGACCTATCATCCTCAAGTTATCAATCCAGGTAGGTCTTCAAACAGGAAAAATGCTCAGGTCTGTACAAACACTGGGCGGAACATCACTCAAGCCTCGAAGAGATATATGTGTGGATGCCACATTTCTCAATATGGATCATCGAAAGGCCCAACATTTATTCCGTCCAGAGGGGGAGGGGCCGCTGGGCCCGCCATTCATCGTGAATTCGGCGCAGAGAAATTGTCGACTGCACCAATCTGTTTCCGTTCGGTCGCAGCCAGAGTGGACTTGTCTCCAGCAGGAAATCTGTCAGATATCCAAACTAAGTCCAGCCTTCAGTAGTCGCCAATATCAATATGTCCAAACGCTGTATTTTCCCCGATGATTTACCATCGGGTAAATCGTAAACATATGGAAGAACATTTTAAACCGAGATTAATTGTCGTACGGATTCAAACGAAATTCAAATAAAACAGTCTTCTTAGTTGTAATGTATAAAATCTACTGAAAGTACTAACAACTTGTATGAACCGATATTATCCTGAAAGAAATTCACGTGAAACGTCCCTAAAAAAATTACTTGTAATTTCCTAAATCTTTATTTATATAAACCAATATAAAAATTGCTTTCTCGTTTATGTTAATTCTGGCCAGGCATTGTTTAAATAATTCAGTAAGCGCTGTTGATTGTGTCGATAAAGGGTGCGATCCGTTCGGCATTCTGTACTAGAGGACGTCACAAATCCCGCTGTTCTGTTTCTGATGCCCGAAAACGTTATCGAAAGAGGCCGAATTGTATTCGAAACACAATTAGCTGACATTGAAAAGATGAACAAAAAATAACGACGAATTAAATCAAAGCGGTTCAATTAAAACGCGGATAATGATATCCGAATTTTTCCGTATGATACGCATTCATTGTTGGTTTAATTAAATAGCTTAATTATGATTGAAACGGGAATCTCTAATGAATACGTGCAACTGACACTGATTGCGGGGATATTAGCGAATGCGTCGATTACGAGCGCGACGCTTCTCTAGTAACAGAAATAGTCATTATCGATACCGATTTGAAGCTTGTAACGGGCTCGCTTCTGGATGTCCCAGGAGGGCAGTAAATAGGTTATCCTACGACAAATTACGTTTCGCGTACCAATTCGCAACTGTTAAATCTTGAAGCTACAATACCCGTACTCCATTCCCGACCGCATAAAACGGACCCCATTATTTATTCGGGGACCCATCACAAGTTAGTTCCTTTCGAGAACGTTTCCTTCGAATCCAATCAGATAATGGAAAACACTTTCTGGGCGTCGTTAAGCGAGAATACTGTCCCGTTTGGACAGTTTCGAATGGTCATCTGTTCTACCGTGTTATACTGCACGACCGATAATCAAATTAAGGATAATTTGAGGAAATAAAAGAGGAGTAGCAGAACTCGATATTACTAGAAATATTAACCGAGCTTGATTAACAAATCAAGGAATCGGGTTCAGGCAGTTCTGAATTCGAGATACTGAAATTAGAACTTGTGACGCTATCGGTGTTAAAAAGAAGTATTTCACGACAAACCAACAATCGAATTTCAATTGAAACCCCATATTAGGTCATTATTACTAATACTTCTACTGTAGACGATGGCGCGATACCAGATCAAACAACCGAGAGGAGACCTGTAAAGGGAACATTTATTGAAATCAAATCGCGTTTCTCTTCGCAAGAATAAATCACTAATAGTTATTAGAAATTTGTGTTAGAAATTGTAGTGTTTTAGTGCTGACAATCATCCCACGAGCGAACCATTGCTGCGGTGGCGTTCAAAGGACAATCGGCTAATAGAGATGCAATTGTTCGAGTGCAAAGAAACTGTGTGGGCCCAAACGGGAAACAATATGACTCCGATTGCTCCGTGTACATCGGTGGGGGCGGTCGGTTTCGGTAAATTCGGACGTTTACTCTGGCGACCGTTTTCAGCGGAGAGCGGTATCGCCTAACGAAGGCGTTTGTATAACTCGGACGTCAATCGGGCGAGTGCTGTAACAGCACGGGGCGGTGGCGGCCTATACAGTTTCGCGCGGCGACCAACAGCGCCGTAACAAGAAGCCTAAGTTCCTCCAGTGGGGCACTTTCGGCGGGCTGTCAGATATTTCAAAGTGCCTCAAGCCAAATGTCAGCCGTGAAGGGTGAGTAGGGTCCGCGTCCAAATTTTTTTATCTGTCATCAACATTGTATGAAAACCATGTTTCTGAAGCGACTGTAAACATTTTAGCGTCCTGAAAATGATTACAAGCAAGGCATAAAATGCCATGTAACAATAAATAGCCATTAATATATATTAACCGAGTCTTAAATCGACAGGATTTCACTGATGCCATCCGGTCTACAGAAAGTAATGAAAAAATGTCCAATATTTGTTTGCGTGAATGAATAAATGTATAACTATTATATAGGTCCGTACGAATGTATAAGTCCGGTACTTCGATTGTGTATAAAGGTGTTACAACTTAGAAGCGAATAATAATGGCTACACTGAATAGGTATTATTCCAAGTCCAAGACAGCGCCAATTCAGAGCGCCGGTCTGAACGTGCCGTGTCCGTTGATGATGAAATGATGAAAGGCCCCGGGGCCTTACTATACAGGGATGGAAATAAGAACCGGTGCGTAGTTGGCGGGGGGTGCACAAAGGGGACTGAAGGTTAAACAGGGCAGAGATGGAACGAGAATTTTAAAGGGGCGCCGTTTAGGCCGGACCGTCAAAGCGGGCCAACGCCTTTGAAAACTTCAGCACTACGATTCGGAATTTGCTTCAGGTTGTGAACTAACTGGCACATTTCAACATACAGTGGATTGGATAATGCGGAAAGGATGCATTAAAAAAATTACGTTTGATTAAGATGTAGTAGTATTTAAGATATAGTTTGAAGCACTGTAAATCTACACATTAGTGAAACAATGAATTACTTATCTCCGTTACTTGTGAGGTAATGCTAAGGCCTCGAATCGTAACAAAATTTAAACGGTACAGTCAAATATTTTAAGAAAACAAATGATGAAATAGTTTAAAATAATGTAAGACTATTTAATTTCTCAATTTCAAGAATATGGGAAATATATGATTTACTTCATTGGCAGTGTTTTAAAGAAAAATATTAAGTACCACCTATTCGAGTTTCTTAGGGCAATAATGGCCAAGTACACTGGTCACAGATATGCTTTCTGCTATGTTTCAACTTTTACTGCGTTCCTAGCCGATCGTAAATCGTAATGCTCGGTTAATAAAAAGAGAGAAGAAAAGGATATTACCGCCGGGGATTTGGACCGTGTAAACGCGTTCGGGAGGATAAACACTCTTGATTTTATCTCCGCCTTCACAAATTTATTTCTGAAGAGCGCCACATGTATTTTAATTTCTTTCCCAATAAATGTTGCCGCCAGCGGTGGAAAAACAACCGGAGGACAGAAACAATTTTCTAATAGCTTTTCCGTCTTCGAAAAACACTCCGCCGAAAGTTTCAACGCAGTTTACAAAGTTGCAGGTTACAACAGATTTTACAGTCTTCCGTTTGTCATATATATATATATATATATATATATATATATATATATATATATATATATATATATAGAGTGAATTTACAACAATATTATTTTTATAATCATAATATTATTTCTGATCATTATTATTTTTGCAAAATTACAGCCCTATTTAGTTGATCGGTTTTGCCTTGACTAATTGCGTCGGATTCAACAAGATTGTCAACATTACTTCTAAAAATTAAGTTCAATATGACGTGATACGTTTATCATTTTTACAACATACCATTTTGATAACGCAATGGAACATTTTGGACATTTCGTGCGCCTACTAAACCCATTTATAGTCGGTTCCAGATGGGACTCAGTACAGGTTCTAATAGCTTTTATGGATGGATCTAAAATCAAACTTTTGGATGTTTGTGTCCTAATTTCCGTACAAAATGGAGAAAACGGGCAGCCGTTTACAATTTTCGCCGGTCAAGGACAATTTCGGTATTTCCGATTAGCCTCGTATTTCAGGGTGGGCACAGAGGGTCTCCTGAATAAAGAAATAACGAAAACGGGGACAGAATTTTTAAGAAATCCCGAAGGGAAAACGACCCTATTTCGCTTTTTTCCCGACTCCACCGAGTTTCACTTCATCACTCTTACAACCGACATATAGGTGCAATACAATCGATACGGGCCCGGTAAATGAATTTCTGATATTTTGTACGGCGGTTACAAATATGTACGCTGGTTGACATTTATGAGCATTGTATACTGTGAAATTGTACACTTCCAATCTGAATTTGATCACGAAACTGTTGACTATTCTGATAGAAACACTTTTCTAGGAGAAAGACACGTTTCTAAATATATTAAAAAATTTTCCAGGCTTGTACCACGAGGATGAATAATCTTCTTTAATTCCGTACTATACTTTCTTCTGTTCCTTTCTAAGGCCAACATTCGACACAGGTAAGTCCAAGCTCTTTGTATTTTTGCAAAGTATTACAACACTCATTTCCTTACTTTTAGTGGGCGCTCAATTGTAAAACAAAACGTAAATTACCCTTCAGTAAAATAACTGGTAATGCTTGTTTATTCCCAATTGAGTAATTCGGCAATATTACCAGGTGCTGTGTGAACAACGATGACTCAGTAATAATGCTAGCTTTATCTTTAACGTTAAATTAGTTTTCAACGCCACACTTCATGCATAATGCCCTCGTTTCTTTTAGAGTCGCAAATTCAGTCTGCATTATCTATCGTATATGTGCTTGATGTTCGCACGTCGACTATGCAACGCTTAATCGGTCAAATTGACGAAAGTCGCATGTTACATACAAAGCCTGGCTATAATGGAATAAATAATTTCATCATTATTATTTACCGCTTTAGTTCGGTAATGGAGAATCTCTGTCTACCATAAGCTAAAATGGCTCTTTCATAATGAATTTACAGACAACTTCTACCGACTGCGGGAGACGACAGTAACGACCTTCCAAGTTCTAATACGTAAAAAGAAAAAAAATAAATTTCACAATAATTCACGTTCGACTCATCCGGTTGAACGGACTTACTGGTGTACGAAGTCGATAATGGGCTTTTCAGTGACTCTTAGCATGCCCCCAGTCACCGCCACTGCGACAATCCACAATTTATACGTTTATTTTCTTACTTTCCGGCCGCTGACTCGAACGGAAAAAGAGAAATTTCCACATATCGGAACACTATTCTTCCACATCAGATATTTTAAAATAGACCCCACCGTACGATACATCTCTTCGGAAACATTTCGGAGAAAATCACGGCCGAATAATTCGAATTCCTCTCATCCAAAATCGCGGCATTGTTCGAAGGGTTTTCCACCACCGGTTACACTAGTCACCACTCTACTCGAACTACTAACAATTATGTAATTTGTATTTATAAGATAAAAACGAAAATTCCGTTAAATAAGATTACAACTCAATGACCTATATCGGAGTATCATCAACTTTGGCAAAGGGGTAAAGTTCGTTATTAATTAATAAGGCCCACCGCGGAAAATGTTCACAAGATGTATACTGGGAATACTATTAACACGTATTCCCTATCTTTTGTAAGAGAAAAACAAAATTTCCCAGTTTCGAGAGAAACATTTTTTCACGTAAATTTGACCTATATCAGAGCCGAGGCATTACACGAATTACGAGAAGTAATCGATTATCGAATCTCTATTATGAAAACAACGTATTAAAGCGAATAGAATCGATAAGGTGGCGCAAAGACAACAAAACACTGTCGCACTGGCTCGCACCGGCATCACCGCGTATTCACCTTACACTGGGGTTAAATTAAGAAATAATAATGGCACCTTTTTGAGGAAAAGTGCCGTACACGATCCGGCCGGTATTTTCCAATGTCTGTGCTTATAGGAGGGCGAGCCGACACTCTCCTCGTCCCTGAGCTTGTTGTCGCCCTTGAGGAGTAGCCTGACGGCATCCTTGGGGCTGGTGCGCCTCTTGGAGGAGGAGTGGCGGGACCGCCTCTTGTCATCGCGCTCCCAGGCGCTGAGCACGTTGCCGATGAAGGTGAAGAGCTGTTGGACGTTGGCCTCGAAGTGGCCGGGCAGGCTGTGGACACTGCCCGACTCCTCGCCGGCGCTCCTCGAGAGGCCGGTACCGCCGCCGCCGCCGGCGCCCTCCCTCTGCAGGACGGACTCCCCGAAGTGGACGGTCTTGTGGCGGCGCCGCCTGCTCAGCAGGGACGGCCCCGACCCCCCGCCCGCCGGGTTCATCCCCCCTCTCGCGATCTTCCCCTCGGTATTCCTCGAAGAGGACTCAACCATATTTGAAGCCCCCCCGGCTCGAGACGAACCGACCACCGACCGGCAGACGTCCACACCCGGGACGCATCACAGGCAGGCCTCCGGCCGGCACATTGCCACCGCACTCGCGTCAAACACCGGCGCGCCCACTCTGGCCCGGCATCCTCCCGGCAGCCGGCTCGCGGACTGACTGGCTGGCTGGCTGGCCGGAGGCGGCACCGCCGTGGTGGGGGTGGCGCCCCCCCCCCGGCAACACCCGCCCCTCCATAGCCCACCTCTCCATTCACCCGCCGCTATACTCAATGCCGATCCTCGCCTCTCCCGAGGACCCGATGAACGCCACTGTCTTACTACGACTTACTGACACGGCCAGAACGCTAATCTACACTCCAGTTAGCCAGCTACAGTAATTTAATCACGCGGCCGCGTTCGGTGACATGCCCATATATTATACTATAATATACGGAATAAGAGAAGGGATATTCCTTCCCAAGTCGCCTGTGCTAGAGCTCTTACATATCTCCGTGGTTCGAGATTTTTATTTAACTGCCGATTTATTCCTTCTTTGTAAATCTCTTTTATTTTAATAAAACTGTAACACGTTACTACCGTGTCCATTCATTTATACGCCTTCAAAATACGAAACTGACGATTATACCGCGCCTAACTACTTTTTATTTTATTTAACATATTTTTAACTACCAGAAACGTTGTTCCAATAAAAATGTATACGCGTATTTTACACTGGGAAACGTTAATACGGCCTTAGGGGCCGATTGACGGTGGCAGCGCCGGCTGTTGGCCGACGGCCGAATCTCCCGCCGCGAAGATTGTTCGTAAGCGCGACGCTAGATGGCACCGGGCGCAGATCGATGTCCGTCTTGAAATGTAGCCAAATTCTGCGGGAACCGCCGGGACGTGGAGAAGTGGCGGTGTGGCCGGCAAAAAGAAGAAGTGCGCCCCGGCTGGAATTTGTCCCGATGCCAAAAATTGCGCTGACAGGCAACTTTATTAAACTGCCCGTTCCAGTTTCTCCCCGATACCCGCCAGGTAAGTTTATTATAAATACGGCCCGCTTACGGTTACCGTATTTAATAGCCTAATTAATCATAATCAGTATTAAATACTGAAGATGGCGGAAACGGGGAAAACAGGTGTCTAAAATAGGGAAGCAAAAACAGAAAAACAAACAAACTTTTTATCATTCATAAATAATAAAGGCTATTTTTGAAACAAGATGCATAATGTGAAGTCAACTATAACGTCTTAAATTAGTATTTAAATACTACGGATAAGTATTACATTATGCTCTAGCGATATCAAATGTTGCCCAATGTTGCGGGCTTGTGCGAACGCGTCCGGTTGGGGTTTATTTATAATTTACCGGTTTATTTAAAAGCGTACGCGGTTATTAGTATCGAACGACGTGTCCTTTTAGTGCTCTTAAACAACTGTACGCAAAGTACGTAGCATTTTTTAGTCTGGGGTTCTTGCGTGAAAGTTTCCCTCTCAATTCCGTTAACCTCAACTTGTCTGAAACATTCTTGCCGCGTTGTTTCCTCCCCGCGAATCTTCGTTGGGGAAACATTCCCTCGGCAGCACATTAAGAGTGAGAACATTGCCCCAGAGCAATGGTTCCAGCCACGTGGCACAGGGTTATTCCTCAAAACGGATGTGCTTCTGTGTATTGCGGGATAGTGGAACTTGAGTGGGCTGTAAATGTGTTGCGTGACAGCATAACTTCAAAAAGAAGGACAGCATAAATTGAAAACAGGAGGCGTTTTCGATCGAATATATCTTAATGTATGATGCACCTGAGCGACAAAATTTAATAATTCATTGAGGGGACATAACACTTAATCTCTGTCACACTTACTTTACTGATGATATAATATTATGTATGACTATGCTTTACAAGTCTTTTACTCGTGTTATATATAATTGCGAGTAAAATTACAGTAACAATAAATTAGGATGTATGTATATATTGTAATCCCATTGATATTGGCTCCTAAAAGATCGGGAATTAAATCAATTTGTATCCTGTCGATACTGTTCTACTCACACTCCCCACATTCTATATCAGTTATAAACCTGTGTGTGATTCCTAATGGAAAGAATTAGGTCGAGTCCACTCTAGAATGTGTAGACTGAAAAATATTGAAAGGGAATATTGATTTTCAGGATTGTACGAAGCCAGTTTTACAATCATCGCTGGAGTGGGTTCCATATTTATTGGAACTCGGGCTCCGGGCCCTGTAAGCACCTCAATACCGATACGGTATCATCCAATATACATCCGTCCGTTCCGGGGGTCGGGCCCCACTTAATGAATTTCAATAATGTTCAAATTCGCTTCACGGCTCTCTCTCTCTCTCTCTCGGCCGAACGCTCCTGATCGATAGCCGGACTGAACCAAGTGCACAGTTACGCCCGCCCAATCAAGTGTCCACTTCTGGCGGGAATACCACAGCCTCTACCCTACATGTATATTCCACCCGGCTCAATTCACCAACGCTCCGAGCCTAGCGTTCAACAATACATGTAGACGGCATTAATAAAATATAATTCCGGAACAAAAGAAAACTTTAGAAATGTCCGCCTCATTTTAGATACAAAACTCAAACTCGAATCATGTGTGCCTTTATCCCCACCAAAGATTCTATAGTATACCCAACATGGCGTTGCTCAACACCAGAGAATATTCATCTCTTTGAATCGTATGAGAGAGAGAGAGAGAGAGAGAGAGAGAGAGAGAGAGATAAGCCGACGGGGCGGTGGGGTGGGGGGGGGTAACAGAAATTTATGTTTGGGCAAACAACCGGACAAAATTTATTAGCGTTGCCGGACCAGACGTATAATCATAGTCTGGTGACCTCAAAACTGTAAAAGTTCAGAACCTGAGCGACCTTCTCTGCAACTTCCCGTTGGACCTTTCGGACAAACCCAGATAACGTCCCGTTTTCCCCTCCAGTAGGTCCCCACCTGTAATTGCCATTCCACAAACAACAATGGTCGTAACTGTCCGACAATAAATACCATTAATAACAGAAGACGATAAAAGGGTTGATAAAATCATTATTCTCTCATACCTAATTTAACTGATGCAATATCTTAAATCATATTCGCCTTTTTATTTGCCTATTTTATTATCAATTTTCGTTACAAAGTTTCCCTCTTGAAGAGTAGAAGAACTATATGGGATAAATTAGAAACGCGGTCACAAAGTATTGGATCTCAACAGAAAGGTGGAGCAGCGCTGCTAGCACTGTGTTATGATTCGAGGTCACTTAGGTGAAATTCTGTAGTTCTTAATTTCGGACAGTCTTCTGTTTTATCTCTGTCTCAGTTATCATAATAAGGATCAAACAAACGAACCTGGGATGGGTCGAGTTCCGGACCGATTAAAGGTGGATCGAATTGAAAAAAATTGAGTATAATTAAATATTTTTATGTCCCCCTCGAAGTAGATTGTAAACCAAATATTTTGGTTTGAATTCAATCATCATTTCCGCGAATCCTTTTCCTAAACTAGGAGCAACTAAACAGCTGCTGGAATTCAGTATTAGAGCGCGTCGTGACATCTAACGGAGAGTTGGTAAATCGAAGTAACAGGGATGGTTCAACCGACCTGCCGCTGGGTGCCGCGACGGTCGCTTTGGGCGGGATAAGTCCCATATTCGAAAAATAAAGCATGAGAGAAACATACATCAATATTACACAATATTAATTAATCAATTACAGATTTGTAGTCGGTTTTTATAAAATAAGGTTACATTATTTACAAAACGATATATTTAAAAAATAAAATATTTACGTTAAATAGATTTTATAGGTAAATTAATCATAGATGTTTTTCCTATTGAACAAATATTTACATCATGAATTATAATATAAATGTGTACAGAACTAATAAATAACAGTAGTAAAATTTAATTCTGTACAAATTTAACGGCGCTGATGCAGGTCACGCCAAACGGGTCAGTAGCGCGTGTTAGTATAACCGAGGCGCCGTATTACATTAAAACTCAAGCTGTCCATTATACGTCCAACTGCTATCCCGTTTATCTCGTATTATTATGGAGGACAATATATTAGATTTATGTATATATATATATATATATATATTTATTTATTATCTATATTACAATGAGTTTATGTCTTTGTACATCATTTTATTTGTATACGCCAGGGCTTGGAATATAATCTGGGGCATATCAACGGTCCATTCGATTTTGTATCCGGTCTTATCCGTCACCCACCGATGACGTGACCTGTCATCGCAGTCAGCGGCCGGATAAAATATTTTGAAAGCGCTAATCTTCGGGTCGCATTTTCAGGAAGCGCGAGTCGGCAATTAGCCTGACGGTAAACAAATTAAATTGGCATTAATGCCATTAGAATCGTCCGATTGCGGCCCGGATTAAATCTGGCTTGTCGGTCGCGCCGAGTGGAGGGCCCGGAGAACAGAACAACAGCGAAATGGACAGCGAATATTTGTTCTCAAAACAACACGTCGATTCCAAGTGCTCTTGCTCAGAACGCACAATTACTATAGTTAAGTTAAGGTAAATATACCAGGGAAATATCAAGCGACAAATGCGAGATGGGATACCTTCTGTAAATTACTATACCATTGAAATAATCAAGACGGTTCAAATTGCTAAGCGGAAAATTTGCATCAAATTATTAATGTTTATTGTTGAAGCTGAGAAAGAGATGTTTGCGGAATCGGACATAAACTGTTCCTCCCATCATATTTTAACATAATAATAAAGTCCTACCGCAATCCACATCGACACCAATAAAATGGTTGATATTCTTTCTTGTTAAAATGTAATCTAACTTATTAGCATGATCACTATAATAATTCCCTAAATAATCTTTTTCTTTCTCCAGAAAGAAAGGATGCTTTAGGAGAACGGTTCATCCGTGGTGTGCTCACATATCTGAATTTCGTTTTTGTTTAATGGTTATTATCTATTCATTTCTCAGTACGCAATTAATCTCCAATGAAACTTTTAACATCAAATATGTCAAGAACTTCAGGCTAAACACCGTTGCACATAAATGTAGAAAACAATTTAGGAAGTTCCGCTTGTATTTATAATGTATGCTACAAGTTATGCATTATATTATGATTCAATCCTAATTTACTATTCTAGTTTTATAAAGAATATTTACAAGAACAACGGTTATGCATTCCCGGGATACAGAATGTGAAACATTTAAACGAGATCAAGTCCTAAATTATTTTTTCCCCAGACGATCCCCTTAAATTCAACATAATCCATTAATTCCTCTCGTTCGTATAATTTATAAGTGGAAAATAAATAAATTTATTATTCACTCCTCCGAAGTTGTTACGCTGAAGAAAATTATAAGGCCCCCTGAAGGGGACCCAATTTAAAGGGATGTTTTGTCCGTTTTCAACTGGTGAATTTATTCCGGACAGAAGGATTAATGGAATTACCCCCACCCCCAAAACCAGAGCCACCCCCAACCCCCTTCAGCTCCATCCCCCCAACTCAGCTTAACAAATGAACTGTTGTGCTTTCATTGTGTATTTACCCCATCGACTATTTCAAGGGAGATTGCATTCTAAATGTTGACATTTTTAAAAAAATCTTATTAAAAACTAATTCATAAAATGACTGTATAAACGGCAAAATTAGAATAATCACAATAGTCCATGGACAGGAAATAATAGTACGCGTGCTGCATATACAGATTTTAATATCCTGAATATCCAATTGGGTACTCCAAAATGTGCCCTCTTCTACCTTTCCAGACAGGTATCCTTCATGTCGACGTTAAACATATAAATAGCCGGATTCACAAGCACATAATTGTGTCACATAAATACTATTTATCATCATTTCGTCGTGTTTGTTACAATTTACGTCTTGCTTTAATTTTCCATCCAAGTGCAATGCAAGGAGAGAGAGAGAGACGGCGCATTTAATTAACATCTAGTGAGAACTTTGAATAACATCTACAAACCGGAACCGGGCCAATTCCAACGCTAAAATGCTCATGTAGAAACGTACAAAGTTAAATACGAAGTCGTGTGTTACATGCTTGATTCTCCTCAACCCACACTCTATATCAAAATCACTGTCACTAACACATACCCGTCTCTCATTCCATGCTCCTGAGAAGTCTGGTTTTGTCTTCTTAATATTTTAAGTTGCATAGAATAAGTCGTTAATAAGTTGATACAAGGGGGTTGTTCCACATGACGGGTTTCGAAAAAAAAATACACTAGACACTATCGTTATGTACTTACGGGGAATATATTTTTAATTGTTTGTCTGATAAACGGCACTGCAACATCGTTATGGAGGATAAGTTGGAGATATAACAGGAAAAATCTGATATATTTTCCTTCATAATAATACGAGATATGATTTCATTAACTGCATAATAATACGAGATAAACGGGATAACAGTTCGGCGTACAAAGGACGTCATGAGTTTCAACGTAATACGGCGCCTCGGAAGCTTACAGCTGGACATTAGAAACCAGAAAAATTAGTTTTTTGACAAACTGATTAATTTGTCAAGTAATTGTAATATCAGTAGCAGCGCTATTATCATGAAATGAGGTATTATGAAACGCCTCAACCTTAGCTTCAAATAAATAAAATTTATATTAACTAAAGATGTTCGTTATAATAAATTAAGGACTAATGAAATATGTCGTGATATTAAATTTTATAAAATTGCATTAACTGCATAATAATACGAGATAAACGGGATAACAGTTGGACGTATAATGGACGACGAGTTTTAATGTAGTACGGCGCCTCGGTTATGCTAACCCGCACTACCGGCCCGTTTGGCGTGGCGTGCATCAGCGCCGTTAAACTCGGACCCCTTTATTCGGACTACATCTTTTGGAAACTGTTTAAAATTATTATTTTATTTTTCCTAGTAATTTCGACGGTATTGTTTCAATTTTTTATAAATGTCTGATAGCTTCGCGGATCCCGTAACAGGGTTCTGACAGGTAAATTCTGCACCCGCATGCGGTGAAAAGAAACAACGTAGAAGGGTATATTTATTTCTATGGCAAATGGGGCCAGGTTAGGCAATCGAGGAGCCAGCCGATCGTTTAAGAGGGAGACACGATTGTAGGAGAAATAGACGGGAGCGGCCGACATTAAGGGGAAGAAACTTGGAACATGCGAGAGAATAATTAAACCGACGTGCACATTGCGGCAAGCCTGAGAGCAACTCATTCCAACCGA
This sequence comes from Lethocerus indicus, assembly GCA_019843655.1. Classification (NCBI taxonomy): domain Eukaryota; kingdom Metazoa; phylum Arthropoda; class Insecta; order Hemiptera; family Belostomatidae; genus Lethocerus; species Lethocerus indicus. Next base: position 8,074,643 of record JACDQD010000103.1, on the reverse strand, counting down.
CTCTACACTCCAAAACCCAAGACGCACCAAGATTGAGTTCAACAGGATGCATTTAGAGCCCAGGGGTAATAGTGATGATATTTTCTCCTGTTTTAAGATATTTTTATTTAGCAGTTTTCCAGAGATCCGTCTCCTCTCGCTTCTTTTTCGCGCCAAAAGATCGTAGGCCGTATAATAGGCATTCCAAAATATTGTTATTTTTTTAAATGTTTTACAATCAATTTTAATAGGAGGAAATTTGCGAGTTAAACAAAATTTGGTTCCCCGTCGAATTATTGACCTCCGAGTCTTTGGACTACGTCCATTAAATTACCGGTTATCACTAACCGCTTATCAAGGGCGACTCGCCACTCACTAAAGGCTCTCGATACTTCGGTCTTACTGGAGCACTTTAGATTGGAAGCGTTCGGGAGGTAACGAACTGCCTAACTGAAATCTAATGGGTGCACTGAAGTTAGTTAACTACGCTCGCCTAATCGGTCGAAATTTATAATTGAAGAAAATTTGGGCCACCCCCACCAAACATCATCGAACTCCGATTACAAAGTCGCAGTATATGAAGGGTGAATTGAATACGTTGACACTTTTCAGTGAGCAAAGTTGGGTAAAATTTGTATTATTATATTCGCCCCTTCATGCCCCGTGAAACGTTTAATATTAATGATTTTAATTCTACTTTTATTCCTAAAATGTTTTCTGGCCGTGGTTCTTCCACGGGTCTAGGGAGGAGGTAGAGATGCCAGGGGAGACGTAGCTAGTTATTATTATTATTCTACTTTTAATAATCCCAGCAAAAATACATGTCTAGATCAATTACGGTTTTAGAAACGTTGATTTCGGTTAGGAACCTATGTAACGACCGTGCTGACACGAAATAATCGTGAACCAAGATTAAATAAAGCTGTACAGTTTAAATAACAGGATTTCCGCGTTTAAAATTATAATTCTGACATTAATGATATCTATTTTCGCCAAAATTAGTGGTGCCGGTGCTAATTGCAGTACGATTTAATCGTTTCGTAAAAGGGAAAGAGTGAAGGCTAAGAGTGAAATCCAAAAACACTTCATTAACTGCGTGGTACTCCCATTTTTTATTCGTTGGTAGGGGGGTGGGAAGGGGGTTTGGTGAATTTATGGGTCCATAAGGGCGGGCTAGATTACGGCTGTAATTAAAATGTTGAACAAGTAACTTCCCTCCCACCCCCACCCACTACCCAACAACCCTACGGCCCCAAGTTCCCCGCTGTAATCTGTACATGCCTAGCCGCGCGATTAAAATTCATTCCTATTCCATTTTCTAGATTTGTGATTCCATTTAACGATAACGCTGGTGGATCTCATTCGTGCGTTCATATATTTTACATCGACCTATCCGACAGTGAATTGTGGGTATAGTAATGGGGGCAAGTTTTAATTGTATTTCAAGAAACTAAATAACTGCAAAACATTCGTGTCAGTATGTATATATATCCCCTCACTGGGATATCTTCAATTCCTTCTCGGGCTTTCGAACGCTATAAACTCAATTCTTCTTAATACCCGACTCAATCAATTTATCATATACAGGCTTTATATTTTAATTTTAGACATAATCCAACATACTTGGTTAGTATGTGTCTGCCCACAGTTCGTTATCAATCCACTGTACTCTAGAGAGCAATACATCATTGGATGAGAGGCCCGATTGAATCGACCGTGTTACGCCACATTAGGCTCGCACCCACCCGCCGCCCCCGAACGGGTTTGCGCATTTTCAAAAAAAATCTTTCATCAACAGAGTGCACTACCAACGGATCAACTCCAAAGTATCGGCCGGTTTAGCCCAAACCTAGGCCCTATAGTTTTTCCTGTCTCTCTCTCTCTCTCTCTCTCTCTCTCTCTCATTAGACTCTATTGACGGCTAGTGAATGGGGGCCAAATTAATATTAATATAATTAATATATTCGGACCTTTTTAAATAATAAACGGCCGGTCGTAAACTTTCAAAGACCATATATTGAAACTCTCGTATGCGCACTTCAGATTTAAGGAACCTAACTAACTTAACATCCTGTGGGATTGCGGGGGGTTGCCCCCTGCTAGGCCCACGTTCTTCCTACAGTATTACGAGAACCTACCGGAACTTAGTTAATGATAATTCAAGCTGAAATTTCAAATTCTTGAATGAAAGACAAACGAAAATACGATATGCAATTGAATAAATTAACCGTGGCTATGAAAAACAAATTACTCCCATCGTGTATTGCATATTCAATCAAATTTACTGGACTAGTTTGAAGGCATGAAAGCGTTTTATAAAACCCTCCCGGTAACGGGATCGGGATTCAATAACGAAACCGAGCAACGAAAACGCGATCCCCGGAGAGAAAATCGAATACTGTTTCGGAGAAAGTTCATTCAGTCAATAAATCGAAACAACACCAACTTCGGAAACGGCGAAGTCGGTTGGCAGCGTGTAAATTTGCCCAGTTGACGTGTATAAATAACCGAAGGGGGGTTGGGGAGGGCGAACCGGGCTTAAATAAAGCCGGGCACAACCGACATATTTACCCGTCCATTTTACAATTTGTGCGGCCCAGCGTTTGATTGCGGGCCGACACTCCGAAACGATCCTCAACATTGAACAATAACGCTCCACTTACAATCACTAATTATTAAATAGTATTATTACCGTCAAGTAATAAGTTCTCTTAAAATCGGGTATTTGGGCAATCGGGTATTAAAAACCACCCGGAGGAAGAGTGGGAGTAAGTAGGACGACATAAAAAGGAAAGGAATATAAAGACTATTCCAGAAAACAAAGGGGTCTTTAAAGGGTGCGTCCTCAAGTATAAAACGGGCAAAACGAAACTTGCGATTTACGCTCTATAAAATCTGTTAATGCGAAGGCATTTTAAAAGATCAATGAGTTTACTCTATACAGAATCTACTGAAATCTTATAAAGTATATTAATTACAAATGAAATATTATAATCTGTATTGTATATATATTTATATAATTTATTCTCGGTAATTATTCTTTCAACGTTTAGTAATTAGTCTGGACTTTTCCAAATTGTTTTTCGGGAATTGTTTTTGAAAAACAATTCGTCCACCAGTAGTATTACAAGTAGAGCTTGTAATAATGAAAATATTGTACAGTCACAGTCACAATCAACGCCGCAAGCAAATTAAACAGAAATAATTACAGCAAACAAACTAAACATTGGACCGAGCCGCGATTCGGTGATAGGTGGAAACCGGGTGAGTGCTGCACTCTAGCGGAAAGAGGCTACACTACTAGAGTAGTTCGCGAAGTACGCGCCGCAGAGGGCGCTGCGGCCAAATAGTAGAACTAACTGAGTTTATTTCCAACATTTCAGAAACGGTTGTAAAATTCAATTTTATTTGACTGTATTAAAACATTAGACCTATTATTTTTTTTACCGAAATTCTCACAAATAATATTTGCAGTAATTTTTATGGCCTATATTATTACAAGTTGTGCGAAATAGATTGCAAACAATTGAAAGAAGGAGTAGAAGATATGCTAATATTATCATTCTTTATCTATGAACGCAATAGGTTTACAATGAAAAAGTAATATAAAATATTCCATATGCATGTGTAGGATTTTGAATTTAACCAGCTCAACCCCTGGAATCCTTTCAGTATTTTATATTATGAGAATAAAATATTGTCCTCTGTTAATGTTTACAGGTTATTTGATTTTCTTTGAGCAAAAACAAGCCAGGAGCGGTCATAGACTGACTAGCAGTATAATTTGCGTTTTTTCCCCTTTTTCATCAGTTGGAAATAATTTATCGATCAACTATTTATTTCGTCACTTTATAACTATAAACCACAGAAAAGATATTGTGATTTCATGCAAATATGTTTTAAAGAATTGAGGTACTCACGTAAGGACTGATTACGGTGCCATGCAGGTCAACTTACCTAAAACAAGATTACGAAACAATTATTGATACATAAGAATCAATAAAACAAGTATTTGGCCTACTTTATGTTTATTTATGACGAGTGCCTGAACTGTCACTATCAGTACAATAATGAAGAGAGACTTTTGCATGTTTGTTGCATCTTGATGTTGATTTTAGCGCGGCGATGTAAAATTCAAATAGAACAGAAAGATGATTTCAACGAAATAGCTAAGCTCGCGGCCGTGAGAATTATTCAACCGGATATTCGAATTCAGTGCATGTGTTTCCGGACGTAGATTAAATGCGTGGTAGAAATATTTCTTAATTTGAAAAAAAAAAAAACTGCTACTCTCCTGGGAAGCTTCAAATGAAACAGGCTCCGATGATTACATCCGCGGGCCACTGGCTTATAAAGCGGCGGGTACACTTTAACGGGAGAGCGTTATTCAGAAGCGTCGGAATAAATGGAGCAATCGGCTAATGGTTGGATCCTCACGGCGTAATGAAATTAAAATACATGCATGCGGGACGGCGTACAGCGATTTCACAGACGGAAAACCGTTAACGAATCCTGCGGGCGTTAAACAAACAGACGTTTTCGTGTTACAAACTTTAAAAATCAGAATTATTAGGTATAAATTTTCCGCTCGTGTTTCAGGCTGACGTCGCCAGCGCCTAATTATACGGAACACGTCCTAGCAGGAGATTTTCTTCTCTCATCCCGCCATTTTGAACAAGTGAGCCAAATATATGATTTTTGAGGTATCGGTTTCGGTCTTTTTGCAAAGGAAAGCATAAGCGTTTATTTTTGACGGACCTTAAACCTTTGTGAGGGGCCTGAGGTTTTTTCGCGAGCATATTGAAGACTTTGTATGCTCTAAAAAGAAGAACGTGTCTTTCATCCTTATCAAAATAATTAATTGGACAAAATAATACATCTTTATTTCTCAAAAATCTATGTTGTTGCCACAAAAGACATACGCCGGACTGAATGAGACTACAAGAAATTATAATATAAACATGTTCTCTCTGATAGAAAGCTTTCGACTGTATTATGGTTAAATTAATATATTTTTGGTCTTTGGAACGATAAGATTCCTTGTTACCGCGGCGGATATTAAAATGGGAAATTAATGAACCAAAAACATATAATTAACGGGATTAACAGAGGAAGTAGAAAGTGGCACAGGTGAAGACCCTACTCGAGGTGAACCCTTCTCTGAATTAGAAACACGACGACGCTCGACCTAACAAACACAGAAAGACGCCCGCGGATTCCTTCCAATTTTTATAAACGAACTGACGACATATTCGAAGTAGACAGAAGTATATTTATAATGCGGTGTATTCTTTCTGCGTTCAATTAAATGTGGGCTCTGAGGATATTTTTTTTGTTTTCGAATAGCGAGCAATTATTTCCGGGAAAGTGTCAAAGTGGCATATTTCTGGCGGGGGCGGGTGCTGTCAATTAACTCCGTTTGTCCAATGAAGGGCGGCGGCGCGGAAATTGAGTTTCGCGCGGGAACCCGCCCATTTTTATTCCTCAAACTCAGTTATCAATGTTCCCAGCATTTGCCGCCCACGGGCTAAAAAATAGACCGTTGCGAGGACGAAAACAGAACATTCGCTTCGTTCGAGCTCTGAAGCTCTGATATTGTAGCTGCAACGTGTTTAATTTAGAACTAACGAATGTTAAGCATAAAATAACTTATACATTCGAATCACATTAAAAAACGATACTTAACATTACAATGATATCGTAAATTTCAATATCTTTACGTACATGTAAAGTGTACAGCTTTTCTATTAAATTGGCAACTAAATCATTGCGGATTTCACCGTTAGATGGCAGGATTTGTAGTTTTAAGCGTGTTTACATCTTCGACTTACACCGATCTGTTTAACACTGTTGTTCGGGAATCAATAAAAACACGGTGAAACGAAAAGGAAACACTATCGTTATATTTGGCGTTTTAACATTTTCATAAAGGTAAAAGTGCATCGCGAGCTAAAACATTTATTTGGCTTTTCGCCATCGTCAGTAAAGTAGTTTACGACAACCTTCAGGTACGGCCGGCGGAGTTTACAATCTTCGTACAAAGCGCACCGGAGCGACTCGGATCGACCAAAAAAATAACGTTAAAATCCTGGCATACATTTTAGGATAATGGGCGTCTTCCATGAAATATAGAAGTATTCGGCCGGAGTCCCCGAGTGGAACATCGGTAGCTGTCGCCTACAGAAATATTCTCGACAGGGAGAAAGGGAAAAAAAGAGGTTTAACCCATTAGGGCGCGCAGGTTTAGTAGGGAGAGAAGGAGAGCGGGCAATTTGTGTAATGGCTCCTCCGACGGCGGCGTCCATTGCTAGCCAACCCGCTGTCTGCTTACTGCGGCCTGCTAGCAGCCAGCCCCCGGCGCTTTCTCCCCAACAATCCCGCCCGGACTATAATGCCCTGCGTTTCAAACGATATTTTCGTTGTTTTCAATTACTTAAAACTGGATCCGGTGGTGGAAAAATTGCTAATCGTTAATAAATTACTCAAATACCAATTATAAACTGGCTAATATTAGATTTCCGACGACGATGGGAAGTGGAACGGCACTTCCAGTTATGTACAATCATTTCCGATTGCATTTACAGCACGTTATGCAATATACGCTTCTGTCATAATAAATGTATTCTATTCTGCATTTATATAAGATATTTAAAACTACCCGGTATAGAAAATATAGGCGATTCACATATTTCATATATTTCTATAAGATGTTCCATTCACTCGGCCTCGAATAATAAATTTGAATTTGAACAATGGGTATAATAGAAGTTGAAGTATTAAAATGAAAGTATTATGTCATTATGTAGTTGGGTAGCGCATTGTCGCCAACGAATAAATAATTCTATCTTTCTGAAGAATAAAACGATCTCGGATGCGTAAAATTTTTATGGGCTATTCCACAATTCAATTTAGGATTCGGGAAGACGGATATTTCGATTTAACGACCTCCCTTTCATTTCCCTTTTATTAACCCCACACCGGTTTTTACTGCCGGAGGAAGGAAAATTGAATTAGGAGAGTAATAATCGGCACTGTTTTAAAGACACCTGACTTAAGTTATGGATCGGTTTATTTTATTCCGAGTACGGTTGTAAAATTCCTACGAAAGGGGCTCCAAGCATTTTTTAAGTTATTAGACTGGAATTATTATTGGATTTTATTATTATTGAACGTTATTTACTATTCTAGCGAATTTCGTCCTGACGCAATACCACAACTGAAGATGGGTCGAGGAGAAACCTGTCTGGCTTGGGAGCACAGCGGCGAGTGGATATTTCACGACTTCCCGGGCCCTTTAATATATTTTCAGAAAATCATTAATTGTTATAATTTCCCCGAGTCAACAAAGGCTTCTGCTTTTCCAGTTCAGTGAAAATCCTGACGGGACGCTCCATTGGAAGTCGACAAGCGTGAAGACTGAACAAGCAAGGGGAGATAAAAGCCTGATACTAGTCCAAAACGGAAATTTCCATAAATATATTTGGACCTGTTATAATTTTCCGACAAAAACAGATAAAACGTTATTCTTCAAGCATTAACTGAACTGAAGGAAATAAACGTAATTTTATGAAGTTTTCATCACATAACATTGCAACATGTTGCAATCGCTCTTTGGCCAATGATGGGTAGAAGAAACAAATGGCTTTTCTCACCATTCGAAATGGAGACAGCGGTACGTCTGAGTTGGAACGAGAGGAAACCCTCTCGAACTAAAGGATAGTTCCCCCCAGGTGTAGCGTCGACATCCCGGATTTGGGAAGTGATATAAATCAGCGGCAGGAATCAATGGCTGGGGAAACGAAGGGGTACCCAAGAGCCATTTGTTACCGCTGGAGAGAGAGAGAGAGAGAGAGGGAGAGAGGAAGAGCGAGAAGAGCAAACGCAAGAGCGAGGGAAGGAGCGTGATGCGACACTCTTCTATATAATCCACCGGCTAAATTTTGTAGACAAGTCCCGCGGGAAATATCGCCTCCCTTCACTTTCCGGCCGAGTGATCCCCCACTAATGCTGGGGTCAGGACGTCAAGGTTTTACAAATAGAACTGAAAAGACGGCGAAAAATAAACTTTCATTTGCTACATTTCCTGAACCCCGACGTATTAACCCGTCGGCCCGGTTTTGTAATCACTTTTCTATCCAAGGCGAGTTGGGACAGATCGAAAGAAGGGCGATATTCAAAAAGCCAGGTGAAAACCATTTTTACACTGTACAAACAACGTAGAATTCAGAATACCTGTTTTGTGGTCTGCGAGGGGTTGGAATACCGTAGATTTCGTGTGTTTCTGTCTCCTCTCGCTGGTTCGGTCTTCTGCTGCTCGCCATCTTCAGTGACAGTGACAGTGCTGTGAGGATGCCCAAAAAACATCCAAAGTGCCAAAGTGACTAGCGCCGCTACTGAAGATGGCGGGCAACCGAAACCCGTATAACAAAAGACCAAACCAGCGAGAGAAGAGAGAAACGCACGAAATATTTCGTAGAATTTGTTATAGAGCCTGTGATAGTGGCCGGTTCGGTTCAATACTAATATATTCATCCGGGTAAATACTGGCGCGGGCGGCATATGTGAATTTACTGTCAATACTGTCCGGGGGCCGGTTCTTATTAGAAACAAACACGACAAATTACTTCTCCGGCCCCGCAGATTAGTACCGACCTTGGCCATACATTATCTTCTTTCAGCCAGCAGGGCGTGCACGCGGACGGCGGGAAATAAATGGGCCGACGCCGTGTAATAGATTCGGAACGCGTCCGCAGATTACGTGGCGCAATAAAATGGGACAGTTCATAATGGAGAGGTGGCGCCTCTCCCCAGTCGGATATTTTCCTCGTTTTGTGGATTATTAAGTTGGCCGAAGGTCAGGTACAAGGACTGTCTAAGAGAAACGTAGGGCCCACCCCCCTGCGACTCCCCGGGGCTTTAGAGCCCCCACCGGGGAAAGCTGCATATTACCCGTACAATGATGCCCGCAGAGCTCGCCCACGTCACAAAAACCCTTTTCACTTACTGCCAAATGAGTGTCCGGGAAAAGCCCTAGCAATCCCCCCAGAGATTTCTGCACCCAAATCCGAAACTAATGTAAAACTTCTGAATTCCAATATCCCCGAGGAATAAAATATTTTCGGAAGGTTATTATGGTTTTTTCTTTTTTTCTAATTCGATTTTACCAGATACAAATATTATTTTTAGTTCATATCTGAAAATTCAAAAACTCCTTTAAATTACTTTTAGATATGAAATATGTTATGTAAAATAATATATCAAGGGGAGCCATTAGCATCCTAGATAATCAGCGGCTTCTAATTTTTACTATAAAAACTTGTTCGGAGATAGTCTATGCACGCTCCATGGATGAGAAAATTCATTTCGAATAAGTACATTGTACAACCAACTGAAACTATTGTTCTAGTAACAGACAGGCGCGGAATATGATAATTGAAAGTCAGTAGTTTTAAGATTAATCCTTGGAATTATTACCTGAAAAAAGTCCTAGGAAGCTTGCAATGGTTGAATTGTGTTTTTATCAATAACAAGGCTCTGATACTAACCCCGCAAGACAAACTGCTCGGTCAACTCCGCTTATTTTATTCCCAAATTCTAAATATAATTAACCCTTATTGATTCAGTCTAGAATTACTGAGGTATTTGTACATATTTCGCAGTATTTTCCCGTTTAGCGATCAGAGATCACGTAGTTCACGATACTTTCTTCGACGCTCCGCTTCCTTATCCTGCACCCAAGAGACCAAAGTGTCGGGACATTAACCGGTTCGAACCTGTTAACGTTCGTTCATCGATTCTACGCGAGGGGAACGATCCGGCGTTTATTCCGGTCGGTTGAACAGGGTACGTCCCGGGGGTCTACTTTCGAAGGAGTTTTAAACGGCCCAATCCGGCCCTTTTCAGGGCCACCACCGGGTCGCAAGTCCGCCCGCCGGGAGAACAACAATGGGGGGAAGTGAGAGGGGCGACGGAGATGGAGTCGGACGAGCGTCGCGGAATGAGAAAGTCTGATAATGAGAGGGTTTCACGCACAAGTGGAGACATTACAGAGGCGCGGCAATTTGGTGCCGGAGCAGAGGCGCACCGCCCGGCCCGTTCTCACACTACACTCGGTACGCCAGCCTCAACCTCGACCCGTCTAGCTGGCTCTAGTCAACGAGATGTTCCGTCCCAATAACCCTCGCCCCGCCCGAACAACCCGCATCCCTTTCACGTTAAGGCATCGTGTTTCGAAACTCTAGCCACTTAGGCGTACCGTTACATTATATCCAAAACTGAAATTGATTTGACGTTGCGTCGGAAAATATTTATTGCACAACACTCTGAAAGATAAAAGGTGACGAAAATCATATTCGGCACACAACGACGCTTTCTAGGTTTAGCCATCAATAAATAATAATTAATATTCATTGTTAATAGAAAGCGGTATGTATTAAACCCTTCCTCGAGATCTTTTTTAACCTATATATATAATATACCTGGCTGTATATACCAGAAGACTGTATGCATTGAACTGATGCAATTAAGGTGTACATTAATTGACGGCGTGTTCATTTTAAGCCGGGTCGCATAAATAATACATACTCGAAAGTAATATTTGGAAGCTAAAAGCCTCTCGACCGCACTGGAACACTCAGAGAAAAAAATTCTCTCCCCCAACCCAGTATTCGTTTTCACGCGTGCCCCGAGCGATTTGAAGCCTGCGATTCGGAAGTCATTAGCAGGCCGGCGTTGCATTCGCCGTGTAACCGGCTGCGATAATTTAACAAGGAACTGGTGGTAGGGGGCGCTGAAAAAATTACGAACTTTTCCGTAATTTCCAGCCTCCCCTAAACCCGTTTGAATAATCGCCGAAATAAAATGCGGAGTTTAAAACGTGTAACGGGAATAAATTACATTCCGAACAACTTTTCCGACTGGATTTTTTCGAGATATTACAACTCAGGATTCACGCCATCAACTAAAGTTCTAGGTGATCAACTAAATTATAAAGTTATATACAATTTCTTAATTCGGGCTGACTAAATAATAACGAGATACATTTCCTTTTCGTGATTGAAAATATTAAAATTTACTAACTAGACCGAACGCGTTATAAATATAGTCCTACGATGAAAAAATCGTGAAACGAAAATTGTAAAGGGATGAAAATTTGTTTGAGAGTTTATTTACAGAAGGAAATCGAGGCCGACGTTTCCTATGAAATATAAAAACAAATTTCGAACATTCTCGTTATCGGGTCGGGCTGATCGACGTTCAAATCATCTCCGAGCCGGGACGAGGCCTGACGATGATTACGCCTTGACGACGATGTGGGAAAATGGAAAACGAATTGAAAAAAGAAAATATAGCAAGCATTCCGCCCCCCCCCACCTCTCGTGATGGCCTGGTTAAATTAAATGTGCTTGAGCACTGAGAATACGGAAACGAAATTCTTGGCCCATTTCACCGGTTGGGTTGAACTTTTGGCGCGTCGCAACTATCATAGGCGTTATATTTTGTTCATTGTAAATGCGATATCTCAACGCAAAAATTGATCACCACCTAGCGCAGAGACTCTATAATCCTCCATCATAGTTATATCTTCTGTAAGAAATATTTTCTGTATTACCCCATTCATAATTCTTCTGAATAATTCCGAAATATCCGAGTAGTTCTACATATCCGGCATTAGTAGTGGCAATCTGCAGCACGTAGAAATGGAATTAATCTTCCTAATCTTGTCCCGCAGTCGGTATTAGTCGACACGAATATCGCCTAATTATATTTATATCGCGTACAACGAAGTTCTCTTGTAGCTGCGCCTGATACTTTCATTGCGTTCTGAATTTCAGATAACGCGGTCCGCGCTTATGTGTTGGCGCGAATGAATTATCTGTTATTCGACCGAGACGGGAACTTTGTGGGTTTTGCGTTTGCCGGGAAATCAGATCGGGGCGGAAAAATACGGGGCCGTTTAGTCGAGGATCGTAAAATGAAAATTCGGTCGTGGTTAGCGGCTCTAATCTAACTGGGCGCCGTGATGTTTTAAAAGCTCCCGCGGCCGCAGCCCGCGCCTACTGCGAAAGCTTCGGTAATAAAATAATTTAATTCTTGTTGATTCCCGTGCTAGCGGCAAATTTGTTTACAGTCCCCGATTCCCACATACGAGCGGCAACCAATTTTTTATTAGGGGAATAAAACAATTACTCAACTCCCTCCATCAGTTGGTGGGACAATTATTGGCCCTCCATAATTGGAATGAACCGCGGCAGTATAAACATTTTATGTGTTTTATTGACGAGCTGGCTGTGATTCTCTCGCTTGGATAGTGTACAAGGTAAGGTTTTAACAAATTATTTCAGGGTATAAAAAAAGAAATACATAAATATTGTATTGTAGGGGCAGATTTATAACGAATAAGTAAAAAGAAGGGAGACGTGGCCGATAATGCTGAGGAAGTTGGGAGCTGAGTAACCGGGCAAGGGTGAGTTATCAGCGATGGCTGGATGTAACACCGGTATGGCAGAACAAACCGTTGTGGACCTTGGCTTGGGGCCTGTTCAAACACAAGCGGAGCCTACCACTTACATAAATTAACATCCACCCACCCGTACGGCCCCGGCCCCACTTCAACCCCGCCCGCGCTACATTTATGGCCCAAAATGCCGAATATCCGGCGCGACCGCCTGAAATTACATATTTCCGAAGGGGCAATGTCGGCAGAAAAATTTTTAATTTACGAACATGGCGGAAATATAATGAAGGATATTTTGCAATACCTAGTTGCGAGGGTTTGGAATACCCTAGTTTCCTCCATCTTCTTTTTCCTCTCATTGAGATCAAGAAAACTAAGGATATTTACCGATTAGTGCCATGTAACAAAACACAACACCTGCGTGTTGTCGGAACAACTTCGTTGTACATCAAAGGGGGAATGAGGTGTCCGTTTTTTCAAGATTGTATTTCTTACTAGATCTTGCGTATCGGCGTATTAGATTAGACATTGTGCCTTGGGGGGGTTCTACGCCCATTTTCGGCTTCAGTTTTGGCCCCCCAAGGCTCCATCCTAATCACGAAATGGGAACATCCTTCGGAGGTTAATATCCTTCTTGATCGAACCTCCCCCTCGAGTAATTAGGCCGGCAGGGTCCCCTCATTAAATTATTACCGGCCGTCATATTAAGTCCGAATATCCTCCCGTACTCCTGTCGACCGTTACACAATTTCAAAGTACATTAATTCCTAAGTGCGTTGCGCAATTAGACATTCCTACCGCCGGTGGAAGGTGTTTACTTAATTACACAGCGAAAGAGTAATTTGATGCGACATTTTAAATTATACGGTTATCTATAGCATATTCATCCCGGATGAAGTAAGATAAACCAGATTTTTATAAGTGGCAGAAGCATGCACTTTTCACTTTTCCGATATTTCTTATATAATCATAAATTCGTCAATTACTCCCGAAGCCATTGTCAATGAGCAACACGCTACTTTTATTGAGAACAGCTTATAAAGACACTTTAGATACGAAGCAACTTTTCAACTCTTTCAATTTTCTTTCAATCGCCAATTTGAATTGATCACGAGAGGAGATCATTAGAATTGGGAACATTCGCGTTTTTAATTATCGCCCCTATAGAATACTTGGGAACCAAAATATAGCCCAGAAATACTTCAAGCCCTTAACCTTACCGACCATTCCGACGATCCACGGTATTTTACAATTAGAGCCCTTTGAAGAGCACTGAAAGCCCCACGTTTGAAACATTCGTCATTGTCCGGCTCGACCTTTTGTGTTCCCAACAAGGGGGTATTAACGTTTCTGAATTCAACAACTCACATATTTACGCGGAGGCCAGTGAAATTTTGGGAATATACGCTATCCAGATTTTGGTAACACTGATGGCAGGATGATAGTTCGGTAAAATAAGGAGGGCAGTTGTTTTTTCTGATTTTTAACCTGCCGAATATGATCGTAATTCCATCAGTATTGGATAACGTGATGCACTGAAATAACACAACCCGGAAATTTGAAGTCTCTACATTCTTAGGCGCTATAAGCTGTCTGCATCTCACAACTTCATCAAGAAGAAAACGAATTCTTCTTTGTCCTGTATCCTGTTCTTTGTATTTTCCTGTAAAAACATCTGAGATGTCCATCAAGAATGATTTTCTAATTTTTTTGAAGCCACCAAAATAATCGTTGGAAAGGGCTGCAGGCTCAGACAAATTCAACTGTAACCGGATCCCTTTCAGAATTAATCACGGAATACTAATGACGATGAGTAGAAAGACTGAACGGAAACCGAGATGATATTGCAAACATTTGCTGGCCCCTAACAAATATATAAGTGAGCGACCTTTAAACCCTTCCTCGAGACCTATTATTCATATATTTCATATATTAGCGCAATTAATTAGGCGGTTCGAGCCTCTTAAGCCAAAAAACAAATCTGATCACTTGCGCGGTAATTCTTTTCCACTCGTACAGTAAAAATACAATGTAGAGAGGTTCGCGCTTCAGGAATCGGATGCGGGGACGTTTCGCCGCATTTCATTTTATGTAAATTACGTTTTATCCGCGGGCAAAGTCTGACGCCCGCCCCTCGGTATAATATAAAGCTCCTACATTGCATTTGGATACAAATGCGGGGAAGATTTTGAATACATTTCAAACGAGTGTTCTCTCGCACTAGTGAATAGTTTTTGCCCTTTCCTTCTGGGGCCAATAAGGATGAGGTTAAAAGTAGTTTTTTGTTTCGGTTTTTTCGAGGTCGATTGAAAGATAATAATTCAAGGTAGGGCCAACTAATTTAACAAGAATTAAAGTATCTACTGTGCAGTTCTTGTTGCACTGGGTGGAGCGCACCAAACTTTTTAGTTCAATCTCCCCTAACCCCAAGTGTATTCAACTTTGATTAAAATTGTTGGGCCATAATAATTAGTGCATCACACGATTGGGGCAAAAATAATTAAAGTTTGTTATTAAAATATAGGAACGATACGCTATGAACATGTAGTGTACACAAATTTAGTGTTGTATATGATAAAATATTTGCCAACTCCGATATTAAGAAAACAGATCACATGAATTCGAAGTTACTGAAAAATTATAGATTATATCATTTACTTATGCTAATAGTAACCATAATAAATTAAAGAGACTTACAATAGACTAACTAAGTTCATGTTGCAGACTATTATTTTTCAAGCTTAATTTTTCCATCTGCAATGTTTTTTTTTGTTATTCAGTTTCATTGTCTTCTGAACAAAGAGACTTTGTTCCACTCTCAGTAAACTCTCTTTTCGATGTTATCGCGGAGTACAATGACCAGCGAGTAGTACAATTTAATTTCTGTTTACTGAGGGAGCCTTTTTCCGTTGGATTTTTATAAAGGATTTTTCAAATGTCAAAAACAATAGTTCAGGCGATTTCATGTACACAGAGGCGTAATGTATATATCTGTGCAGGATATTTTTATAAATGATGCTACACATTTATGTGCTACATTATTAGCTTTGCATTGTTAAAATATAATAATTGAGGATATACCAAGAAAATCCGACATTGTACCTATGTGACAAATTTTATATAAAATTCAAAGGGTAGTAGATGTTAATAAATATCTATTAACATTTATATGTATTAACATATCTATATTAACATCTATTTATATGTATTAATCCTCCATATTATAACGTAAAAGGGTAAAAGGGAGCCGTAATTTGATGGCCAAAACCACGTTAAAGCTCAGGGCAAAGGCGTCAATAATTAATCCAATCCAAATACACAAGCCCCTTGAAGCTCGAAGCCGACCCGAAAGCTTTCTCAGGCTTTCTATCTGAATATTAATCTAGACGCGTTATTACCACTTTCGGAAAATTACATTAGACCATTTCCTAGGCGGAAACAATATTCTGTGGCTGTGGTTTATCTATTACAAACTGCAAACACTAAGCACAGAAGCGTGTCGCCACGAAAAATTTAATATATTATTTCATCAAAATTCGGTAACATTTTTTACGTTCATAAGTAATGTTGCAAGAATTCGCTTAATTAAGTGATTATCCCTAGTTATTACACATTGGAATTCTCTTTCAAGAAGATCTAAATATTTCGGATGGTTTGGTAAATTGTTTCGAATAGTATTTTCTACCGGAGGGAAACACAACTCTGCGACCCTTTTATACGGGCCCAAAACGTTGGGGTATCCCGGTGCCGTTTAAAAATCGATATCCGGCTCGAGCGGCGCTAACTGATGACTTTTAGATTGATCCGACAAAAGCCGAGTGATTTGTGACCCGGATTGTGACCAACTCTAGCGGAATAGTCCCCTGTCAAAGGTGGGATTGGGGGTTGGGGAGAAAGATGGGGGATTGCCGAATTTGGAAGGACCTCGATAGGTCGAAGAATGGTTATAACGATTTTACACCTCAAAACGTGAATGGTTAAAATTGAGAAGAGCAGTAAGGTTTTCAAACTTGATGTACTAATCTGAAACTATTGAATTAATGAAATGAATTGGTAATTACTGGATTATGAATTCTCCAATAGGGTGTAATACATAAAATCCAATAAACGACCGGTTGCAACAAATGACCAATCTACTATTCAATATTCGCAAAATTCGTCTTCCCCCAATCTTAGCTTCCAGATGACCTATAAGCCCTGTTTCTTACGATACGGAGTTTCTAGATTTTAACAAAACTAATGTATTCAACATAACTAATTGGAGGTCCCTCGCGTTTGCCCAGGACTTAATAGGACTTTGAATAGTTCAAATTTCAAGTACAAAGGCCCGAAAGGAGAACGCTTATTGTCTTCGAACTCGCGTCTCTGCCGCGTCATAAATAAAAGAAGGGAGAAACTGGAGGGTTGAATCGGAACGGCGAAATGGAGGAGGGCCCGCCTCCGGAGAAGGAATCGCGATTTATTCAATGCTGACGACCGCTTTGTTCGGCCTTCCCCGAACCGTTCACATTTTCCCCCGTATAAAGAGGACCCTCAGCCCCGTGCGAGTATCAACCGGCTCTAAATCCATTGCCTTTCGCCGAATCTGAAGTTCGGTTCGGCCATTTCTGCAAGATATAGCGTCTCTGCGTGACACTGAAATCAAATAAGTTTCCTCGGGCCGGGGATTTCCGGCCGCTGGCCCCTTATATATAACTGGGGCACAATCAAAGCACTCGTACCGGTTGATTAGATCGACGACTTATTCCAACAAAGTAAAGCGATTTTCGATAATATGAAATCCTAAAAATTGTGGAAACATTTTTTCTCCAAAGGTGGAAAATTGGTCCTTTCAATTTTACTTCTTAATGGAATTCTAGCCGAAATCGGAGCTTTAATTTGATAAGAAGTAACGCTCGAATTGAATGCTATAACAATATCGATCTGTAAGTATTCTTAATAACGCTCGTAAAGTTTTCGTATCTTCGATATTTCAAGAAGGACATGCCGACATTTCTGAGTTAAGTCGAATGGGCTAAAAGAATATTCGGAAAGGGAAAGAACTGTTTTTTTGGGTTTAGAACAAATTGGCAAGGATGCTTTAATCCAAATTGTATTCACCGGCTTTCATTCCTGTCAGAATTTCAGTCGGGCCCGTCCCCGAGCTGTCATGGCGGTGGGCCGCTGAATTGGCATGGCAGAGGCCCCGGGGGCATCTTCGCCGGGTATAAACCGGCGGGCGGAAATATAGAGACAAATTGGAAGCGTCAACAATGGGCCCCTTCCCTTGTTTCACTTCCAGTCTCCGCCTACCCCTTTCTGTGCCTCCGCATAACACAGATACGTTTTAAAAAAACATCGTATTTCCCTTCAATCGAACACATATTGCACTGCATAAATATAACAGACATAAATGTACGACGTATAGTTTAACGTCCGTTTATTAAATTTTTAGAACACTACACACGGTTCCCGACATTATTATTCCTCGTTTGAAAATACTATTTCCCGAACTCGATATTTCGATTAAGCGTAAGTACAAAATAGAATTTGTACACATCCCATATTATATTTTTTCGGCATTGTCGGATTACGCTCCCTATAAGATTTGTAGTTTTGCATCAAATCTTGAAAGAGCGGAAGTGTTTGAATTCTCTTGCGAAACTGTAAATAGCGAGGGATGCATTAAGAAAATGAATACGATCGAAAAGGAAGTTAATACTGCAATTTCCCTACCCACACCGGTATCGAAATAAACTGCACGCTCCAGTCGCTACATCCGCATTACTTCGGTCGGAATTCTGGTTGGGGAAATATTCACGAATCGCCAGAATTTAGCCCACTTCCAGAGATGGCGTCGAGAGAAATCGTTAAGCGAAAAGGTGATTTTTTATATTAATCCGTATTATTATAGTTCCACTACTCCTACAGGAAAAACCTTCAATGTTTACAGTATGAAAAATCTCAAGAAATTAAGAAACTGAATTCCAACAAAAAGAGGCGATATTGATCCCTGTTCTAATTTAAAAAGACCGTTGTTGAAGCCGACACTGTTTGCGAACAATTATTTTGCACGCGTCAATAAAGAGGGCTGTTCAACATCCAAATAATCACCTCGCCCCCTAATTTACAGAACTGTTTATTCCCGCCGTTGCTTTTTTATTTTCTAGACGATTTTTGTCTCCAATTCCGTAATCGTAATTAAGCAGAATTAATGTTAATTCCAAATATATATAAAAAAATTCAGCGAGTAAATATATTTGCAGCCGCTAACACACGTGTATTCAGTAATTAAACATCTCTCCAAGACCGCGTATAGTGGACATCTCGAGTTTTAATGTAATACGGCGCCTCGGTTTTCCAGCACGCACTACTGGCCGGTTTCGCGTGACGTGCATCAGCGCCGTTAAACTTGGACCCCTTATATCTGTTTAACAGAATTAAATTTTACGACTGTTCGATGTTATTTATTAGGTCTATACACATTTAAATTATAATTTATATTATATTTCAATAAGAAAAACATCTATGATTAAATTTCCTATAAAATCTATTGAATTTTATATTCAGTAATTAAACCTTTTTTAACTTATATATATATATATATATATATATATATATATATGTATATAATTATACGCATAGCAGTTATTTACCGTGAAGCAAAATCCAGGAATATTTCCGCGGTATTGACTCAGAGGCCAAACACTGGGTTTTAGCCGGTACGCCAAATTGAGAATCCGATACTAGAGACACATGTGACGGGGAGCTTTTTAAAAGTTTCCCCCGCATAAATGGAAAAGCCCTTGGCAACTGGAAACGGTTCGGTTACGGCGTCGATACATCACGCAGGGCCACGACAAATAATCTGAGGTGGGCGTAAATTCGGTAAACGGCGACAGCTCCGGCTCTCAACTCTGTTTTAGTTGGGGCCGAACTGTGCCGATATCCTGGCTGTATAGTGTTTCTGTCCCGGCGGGTGAAGCCAATTGTGAACTGGGCCAAGGGGTCGGCTTTTGTGCCCCTATTCTCTCTATTCTTCTCCCACGCAAAGGATTTTTTGCGCCCCGGCCCCTTTGCAGGAGAATATTTTTTTTAAACCGAGTGAACGAGACGAAATTAACCCTTTGTAATCGTATCCCGAATTATACGGACGATTTAGACTCCTTCAAATTGGTATTCCACTAAATAGCGGAATAACAGAAAGAATAGGGGGAAATTTTTTTTATTTCCTTTATTTTTGTACAATAAACTTCTTAAAGTTATTAGTACAATGGTTGAATGTATTGTTTTCTGTTGACTTGATAAAAGAAACCACCCAACGGGGACACTTTTGGGACATAAGAATTGGGGGAAATTAAATCAATCTTATATGTGACAGTACGGCCTTAGACAAATAGAAACTCTTTAAATTCTGAAAACAACTTGAAAAATGGTATAATTGATAGGGCCGCCAGTTTTATATTCGGGTGATAATTTTAGTTTACTCTGCGCTGGGTATTCGAAAGTTATATTGAGAATATTAGAGGTAGTACCAGAAATAATAACGGGTCACGTTAGACATCCTGGAATTTAAGTAGTTGGACCTGGGCAGAGAGGATGAATACTGGTGAGGTATTGATGTATTATGAGCCCGGGATCAAATTCTAGGCCGGTCAAATTCTAGACCGTTAAAGTGGAGAACCCGAAGCACGAGTTATGAACGGCTATTAGTTTTGTTGAACGACCTCGACATGTCGGATTTCATTTATGACTAAATATCGACGTCCAACACACCGGCCCGCCTCCTACCATACATTATAGTAAATAGTGAGTTTAACTGTCCAACCGTTAAACATTGTTTCTCCGGTTATTACAATAATGAAATAATGTTAAACAAAAGAAATCCTTTTTTCTGCCTCCATATTGGCCCGCTAAAATTCGAGGTTCAAATTTCGAGGAAATCTGCATTGTAGATTTCCTATTACATCATTCAATTATTATAATAAACAAAAAAATTAATGGCTCCTTGATACCTCAGTAATATACAGCCCACAAGTATAATCAAGTTACTTTCAAAAACACCTACAATTGTAGTATTTACTAATGTAACTGTAATAACAGTTGGACGTATAATGGACGTCTTGATTTATAATGTATTACGGCGCCTCGGTTATACTAACACGCAATACTGGCCCGTTTGGCGTGACCTGCATCAGCGCCGTTAAACTTGGACCCCTTATATCTTTTTAGCAGAATTAAATTTTACTATCCTCGATCAAATTTTGATGTCAACGTCCCGATCCTGTGTTATCCGGATTATGTAATGGGATTATTCTCTGAATATTATCAAATTATATTTTCCTACAATACCGACAGTTCAATAGATCAACACTTCTGTTTCCATTTTATTTTACCCAGCTACATTTTGATCCGTTGCACCAGTGGACGGAATATACTTTTGATATATATATATATTACCAGTTTTATGTATTGTGAAAGTGTCTTCGCCGGCCCATTTTCCGGCTAGCTGCTCTACTTGTCAAAAGTCTGTATCGCTTTCCCATAAAAGACATTATACGCCCGCAGGAGATAAAACATTAACTGCTCTACGCATGGACGGTGAAATATATTCGGAATCGATAACTGTAGAGCCAACGATCCTAGTCCTTTTCCAACTGCCCTTTGAAAGGTATTTGACCCCCAGTGCTTTTTTGTCCTTTGTCTCTCTCACTACGGCCAACTGCTCCCAATAGAACATTCAGCTTTCTTCCTACCTTTGCCAGCCAACCGATTTCCCAAATTACCAACGATGCGTTCAGCCAGAACAATTTAATATATGAATTCAAGAAAAATAATAAAAAAGCCAATATAATATCAATTAAATTTCAAAGCGGGCGCACTCTGTTGCACCCTATCAAAACATAAATGAAGGAAAAAAATTCAACGTACACTGTTGATAATACTGAATTTTTTAGTATGTCGAACTTTCAAGACAATAGCAAAATTAATTAACAGAACATATGTGAGTGAATTAAATCTAATAACTGTTATAATCAATTGAAATTTGTATTCAAATGAAACATAGATATTCAGAGGTCCGTGCGTTTGGAAAGGGGATCTCACTGACTCCAGTCTACCTCAGTAGTTTTATCCAAACTCCTTATCAGATTTATAGATAATAACCTTTGCTCTCAACATTATTAGCCTATATGTGATTTAAAGCAGGTGTCCCGAAGTATTTGCTTCTGGACAATTAAAATAAAATTGGGCAACAATTTACCTGCGCCAACGGAACGAGGAAGAGTGAGCAATGGGGCCAAGCGCACTTCAAAACGGAGGGTTTAATTTTCTCGGTAAATCACCCGACTGTTTCAACGCGATTGAAGCGAGAGAGAGAGAGAGAGAGAGAGAGAGAGAGAGAGAGAGAGAGAGAGAGAGAGAGAGAGAGAGAGAGAGAGAGACGGCCGTGGGTACTTAGAAAACAGGCGGTACCAGTTTCACTAGTCTTAGCTTTTAGCTAATAAAATTTGTAATTACAGTTTACTATTCTTAATGTTAGAGGTAATTTTTATTATTGCATTTTGACTAGCTCCATTTTATTTCAATAATTAATAAACTTTTCTCATCTATACGTCCCAAAATAAACATAGAGTTATTAATGTGGCCCTCATGAAAACTTTGGGGACCCCTTTACAGATAAGGAGCAATTAAATGAGATTCTCAACTCAGCGGCTAGAGTGGCGTAATATTAACGATAAATTAATTCGTTCAATTATCGCTAACTTCCGGTAGGATTGTGTAATACTATGGGAAGAACCGTGGTTCCCTTATCCCCGCTATTCCGGGATTTTTCCTATTTTTATTTTCCGGTTTTTACCCTTTCCATATACGGAGCCCTTATCGGATTGTCTTAAGCTTCCGAAGTTTCGGTACCGGTTCCATCAACGGGGTTCAGCCAGAATTCAACCCCTGCTAACCTGGTCGCGGGAACCTTCGTTCATTTATCGACAATAAATAAGGTTGATTATAATACATCATTTAAATGAACACAGAAATATATCTCGAAATTACATTATTACTTTCTCCCTCCAAGAATACAAACGCCGGAAGATTAATAGCATCGGAGTCGACAGGAACAATGAGCCCGGGAGAAACAAAAACAGTGGGCGAGTGTACAAAAAATGAAAATGAGAAGGTATTGATTGTACTTCAGATAAGATTAGAGGGAGGCAAGAGACGACGAAAACAAGGGGAAGGGAGTGGGGGCGGGGGAGTTAAAGGCAGAATAGAGCCAGAAGAAACTCGAGCAGAGCTAAGTAATTTTTTTCGAGGAGAGTTTTAATTCCTATTGAAAATGCATCCTTTTCCAATCTTGTTAATGGTATAATTCAGAATCTGTATTGTACGCGAAATTCCGAGCAACATTTATGAAATTACAACAGTTTAATTCTGTTGACAGAAAATAAAATGTTAATCTGCATATATATTAAAGTACTCTGTAAAGTAAATCTAATAAATTATTCCGTTCACCCGTTTTGCAGGAAGTTTCGAACGTGGAAAGTTAACTTACTTTTAGCGCCGTTTAGAAAATAAAATTTAGAAAATAATAATTCGATTTAAAATTATTTAAACATTACATTATTGAATTTAAAATTGATAAAGAAATTGATATCTTAGTAACACCTTTCAAAACATCACTCCCCCGATTTAGGATATTCGCGGAGCCTATTTGATATAACGTTTCAGATTATTAAGGTTTTTTCAATTAACAAATGCACGCAATTAAGGAGAACCCGAACCACTGACAGTGACTGATAGTGTTACTGAATATATCATTGTGCAACACATACCTTACGAAATTTCTGTCGATTCAACTTATAATTGATTCTATAAATAGGTTAATTAAAAGGGATTGGTTCTTCCCCGGAGTAATTACACTGAGTAATTTATACTCTAGGTATCTTCTGCGGAAACGGGTCCTCAAATTAAATCAAGAATTGAAATGAAATCGACCGCTTCTCTGAATTTATAGAACCGCCTACGCCTCATTCCATATTGAAATTAATGGAAGAGTGAAGCTGCCTCTGTGGAAATGTAAACGCTCTCAGTGTAAGTGCCTGAAGCCTAGCCGATAAAAGTAGTGCAGCATAAGTGCATCCTCTTCTTGTCCCGCCGAGGCCGAACGCATTTCCACTGATTCTCCCGAAAGAACTCCCGCACTTGGCGAAAACCCCTTTTTTTTAATTGCTCACATCGAGTGCGACTGATATATATATATATATATATATATATATATATATATATTTTTGCCTTGGGATATTTTTGAAAGGCAAACTATTTCTACTACTATATTTCTACTTTTTGAACGACCACTGAAGTGGGATAATTACCGTAACGAATGAATTAACCGGAATATTTGTTATCTATGACGAACGAATAGCTTATAAATAGACCAGGGTGCATTATTTTTTTTCAATGAACCAGTGAACCAATGAAACATTTCTGACAAGATAAACTTTCTCTTAGCTGATGTTCGAATTAAAAATGAGGTGGGACTTGCCTTTCGCATCATTTGGCATTACAACAACTCTTAAGAAGCATTAATATAGCATTGCCATTTCATTATTGTAAATAATTCGGGGAGGTTAGCAGACAACCTCACCAGACCAAATGCTAGTTATACACACAGCTAGTGATATATAAATACCGTATAATATTATCACTAATTTCCGGTGGGAAGAACTTCGACCCAATGATTGGATGTACAGACTGCCGCACTGAGAAACATTTTTTCAGCGCGAGTTGGTGGAAAGGCGGAAAAACAAGAAGCAGCGGCGGAGTTAGAAACCCGACCAGTTCTATAACTGGCTTTTTTGCCAGCCAGCAGAAGCATTCCGTTTGAGCGGGGGCTTAAATTGAACAAGAAGCCTTGGGCTTTGACAATGGCCGGCCGAGGAAAGTGAGTGGCGGCCTAATGCTCTCCTGTTTATCTTTCGGTCACCGGCATCCCGCCGCCCGCTTTCAACCCCGACCGAACGTATAAATAGTTCAGAAGTCGAAATAGCCCCGCTTTGAGCATAAACGATTAACCGAGCTTGAGAACCCGCGCCCGCAGTAATGCGCCGCCAGCCATTGTCACAGCTTTAAAGTAACAAACCTTCCCGTTACTAAAATATAAACGAATTGAATCGCAATCACTAACACAATTTTACGCCAGTACAATGAGCCATTAGTAATGTTTTTGACGGGGCCGAGTCGCCGAAACCGGTATCTAAATTGAGTGCTACACTACTGGAAACCCTTGATTTGTGAGGTTTTGTAAATGCTGTTTTAATGCGCAAAAAATTGTTGATACCATTCCTTGAAATATGCATTTGAAACACCTTTTTTAAGGGCGCTATTTTTATTATAATAAAGTATATTTATATATAACGTATTTAGAGACCATACGCACAAGGGCGTATTACTGCCTAGAGGGTACAGTTACAGTATGTGGGTATATTTCAGTATTATTTCTGTTCATTAACTACTTGAGACAAGCGCAAGTAGTTCTTTACCTTGTATAAAGTTTGCATAAGAGGATTAGAGCTATTATTAGAGAGAGGGAGAGAGACAGAATGAGAGAGGGAGAGGGATATTTCAGCAATTGTATTTATACTTTGCCAAGTCATCTAGAAGAAAGGAAGAAACAATTGCCTTGAAGGCTCAAAATATCTACGGCGCTAAGGATTTTGTGAATTAATACTGACAGGACCGCTATCGGAGTTTAATTTCTTACGGAACAGGTTGAATTTGTTTCCGCGTACTCGTTCTTAAATAAAACTTAAGTTAAACCCTAGCCGGTACAATAAAGACTATTGGCAAAGAAGAATTTAACAAAAACACCGTATTCGAGCAGTGGGTTCTCTACCATGGGCTCCATCTATACAAACGACTTACGTGGAATCCCCATACCCGGCTCAAAAGAATTGAATATTAAGTTATTTTCTCTTTTTCACTTTATTATTTAATGTACTTTAAATAAAGCCGTACCATTTCTTTGTTCTATTCATTGATTTCATGTTTTCGACTCTTTCAAAATTCATCCAAAGGAGATAATCTACGCCTGGTATAGCGTAATTTATCACGTTCTTAATTTTACTCCTTAGCCCGTCCTTATTGGGTAATAAGTGGAGGACGACGGGCTTGAGTTCAACAGTAGGTTTCCGATAGGAGAGGCGAAGTGGGTCCTGAATATATTTTGGATATCAACAGGTCAAGGTCGGAGTTAGCGAGCCTCCCTTGCTATTGATTACCACCACGGTGGGAGCCAAGTGTTTCAGCCTCCTGCTCCAACTCTCCGCATTTCTCCCCCGGCCCATTCTTCACTCCGATCATTGCTCACGGACTTTAATCAAGGACGCTTTTTACGCCAACCTCCTCTAACTATGAAAGGTACCGCTTCCGAATAGTTGAATGGGCACATTTCATAATGCCCAATATACAGTTTTCATTCCTTTAATTTAAAATTGTATTCATTTTTGCGGTTTTTATCAAACTTCCCGACGGCTAACGAACAGCATAATGTTGTGGATACAACGCAAGCAGATGTTAAACTTAAATGTTTGTCATTTTATGGAAGAGAAAAAAAATAAGACCGAAAATGAAAAAAAGGTTGAATGTTTCAGTTTCGTTATCCTTTATTTTGACCGCGTCAATCATTTTCCAAACCGTTTTATGGTGATGGAGGGAGGGGGCAGATATTGCCATCTTAAAGTGAAAACGGATAAGTGATTCATCGTAAAATTCAGTTAGACAACAATACAGTACAGTACAGTCTTTATTCTCGGGAGGGTTGGCAGGAGTTGAAAATTTTATTCATGAAATATAGACAGGTATAAATGATTTAGCGCGGGAAGGAACGCGGAGGAGGGAAGGCGAAGTTTAAATCAAAGCGGTTTAATATTTAAGGGCGAGAGACCGGGCCCTCTAATCGGTCGTCAATAATTTACAGGGTGGCCCTCCTGAACCCAGCTGGTTTCGGATATAGGCAGGGTCAGTTCCCTTCGGTAAACTCCGGGTAAACTTCAAGAGGGACGTTACAATTCACCGCTCTAGTAGTAGTTGGTAGTGATCCTAAGAGATGCTGTGAACACTAACAACTTCCTTCCCGTCCAACAAAAAGTTCTTAATACGCTTAAAGGGAATCAGCCCACAATCGACTTAGACGCGCACTGTCTTCGGTGAACTATCAACCGGGATTCGGACATCGACGATTTGATCAGATATCTAACTGAAGGATATCTTAACTTAAGTTTAATCAAGTCTCCTGAGTCCTCTTATGATATGATATTTTATTTGGGTTAGAATAACCCGTGTTAGGTATGTCCAATCCATATATTGGTCCTATGTTGGAGCAATTCAAACGGTTAACAAATCCAAATTTGAATCTATCTGAAGGTCCGTATAAAATGCGAAGATTAGATCCAGAAAAAAGCGGGATTGAGTGTGCTTTAGACCGGTAATTTAGGGATGTTTACCCGCTTTAGATGTACGTACCTCGGCGCAAACGACTTTCGTCTTTCAAAGAGAAAAGGGACACGCGGTAAGAGAGATGATCTAGATCTAAATTTGAGAATTACAGAAAGTAAACAGAGATGAAAAAATGCTCAGCTTTAAACTAATGATATAACGAACGAGTTCAGAAGAAGTTACGCTTCTTTACAAGGTATTGTGGTTAATAGACGTAGAATGGAAATTGGTAAGGGTTAAAAATTTAACATCTCAAAATTTAAAAAACCGGTTTTTATGTTTCAATTTTCAAGCCCGAAGAGGTGCCAATGGAATATTCAACCGAATTTTTAAGGAGAATTAAATGAGAGGATGCGTTCTCCCTAAGGCGCATTTAAAACTCGAATTTATTAACTTTTCTAAAAGTTTGAGATCGAATAGTCTAAATAGAGCAGTACATAAACACGAAAAAGCCAAGTTAATTACATTTATATTGTAATATACATATAACTTGTTATATTCCATTAGTGTATTGCAGGCCCAAACCGTGTTTTAAACAACCGTCAGGAACAGTTTTAATCACTTTGACACGCCATTAGTAAATGGCTTAATACACTAATGTTTATTAATACAGTACGAATGTACTGCGCATCGATCTTTAGGCGTATGTGTTTCTGCACTTCGGTTCATCGACATCTCTGCGGTGCATTGCGGCGGCGGGAGACCGCGGATATCGTCTCCGATTAAATAAAAGGAATATATATATAGAAGGAGAGAGAGAGGAGAAGAGTTGACAGAGCAAACGCCGGGACAAATTGGCGCTGCTGTAGAAAACTCACCCCCGGCCCACCACGGTCTCTCTAATCGTATTTATCTAGGGGATGAAAATTGCCTGCGAACCCAATCAAAATACCGGGGGAGAGATATCTAATACGCTCACCGACTCCGAGATAGGAATGGAAAACGGGGGATGAGGAGGACAGGAAATTGAAGTGGTGGAAAAAACGACGACAGGGCGAAAGGAAAATGAGGAAATGAACGAGAGAAAAGAACCGGGCCGGGAATGACCCAGATTTTCCCGTTAAAAGAACGGGAATGCCGAGTCTGAGAAGGCGGCGTAGAAGAAACTGCTGCGTTTAACTAAATTATGAGCCCTCCGCGAACACTTTAATTTACATAACTGGGGCGCCTAAGTACACCTCTAAATACACAGGTGGGAGCCGCGTTGACACTAAGGAACGGAGGAAATAGCGGGCTCGTGCTGGCGGTAATGTCTATTCTCACTAACGCGCTATATTTTGTACAAAATACAATTGCCGTATCACTGGAAAGTAGAGTGCAATCGGGCCTGAAGGTAGACCCGTTTCGGCTGTTCGCCAATTCAGTAACACGGTACAGTACTTATATTCTGTCTGCACGTCCACCGTTGCTCCGCAATCACTAAATTCACTAGCTAGCATGAACGGGTCCGGTTCACGGAATTGTTTATTGGCACTGTTCGCGTGTCTCTAGTCTCCCTCATCCTAGGATTGCCCCATTAAATATCGCCCGTCTATATAACCGACCGTGGCCGAAATTTTGTAGTCTATCGAAAAACAATAACCGAAGAGTGGGGTACGGTCGTTCTGGTCCCAAAATGCGAAGAAAGTGATAAGGGCTGTGCGCAGGGAGACCGCACACCACCCTTTATAAACCCCCTCGAAGCTGCCAGCATAAACTTTGTTTCGATTCCAGACTGAGCTCATGAAACTTTTTACATTTGTCCCGGTCCGATTCAAACTTTGCCATTGTCTCGAATTTTTTATTTTATTTTTTTGCGTCGCAGAGATACACTTCCGTTGAAAAGACCGGCTCAATAATGCCTCGTAATAATTATGGGAAAAGACCGAAGTTCTGTTCGTATGTAATGTAGTTTTCATAACGCCTATTATAATTCTCCTTATTTTCTGAGTATTTCTTTTGCATATAGGTCCGAAATTTGAGCGGATTAAACAATGCGATTGCTGTTTTATAAGTGAATAACAGCAGAACAATCATGAATTGTATTAAAAAGTGTACCGCAGTTTCGGCGGTATCTAACAACTAGAAACAGAATCGCATAAGACGTACAGCCGATAGATAAACGTATTAAGATACTGATTTATTCGTAATTACATATTCGCGTGTACGAATTCCATGTAATCACTGTCTGCCGGTAGGCGTAGATGAGTTTGTCTGGTAAATAGGCGGGCTTAAATGCACCGACAGTTCGGCGGGGAATGTAAATTGGAAAATTCTTTCCAGCCCGTAAACGGCGGCGCAAGGTCGTTAGACCGTTGGCCAGTATTTGTCCAACTGTTCGGTTATTGTTTTCGGTGGCTCGTAAAACCTGTCTAGATGTGTTTGTGTTCTGGGCGGGCGGGGACAAAAGCTCCCCGGGTGAAACATGGACCATCCAGCTTAAACCCCATCCATAGCCCACCGGCTACACAACCGATCAATTATTCGATGCCTTCCTTTCGTACGATTAATATGCAGAATTTAATCCGTTTTAAAGCCTACCGGCCCCCGTTCATTAAAACCTCCCGGTTATTTACGTCGTCCGAGGGTTAATTATTTTATCCTAACGGTGTATAGGTGTGTGGTATTTAATATCCAGGGTTTTACGCTTAATTCAGATACTGACAGACAAACAAGAGTTTTCACCGAAAACTTTTTTATAACCAAATACGGTATAAGTAAATAATCGGGGCCAGAAGAGAGCATAGGGATAGACATCAATCATTCATCTTTTTTCAATTATTCGGAGGAAATAGTATACATCAATCGTCGAATTTTTTATTCGGATAAATTCGGCCCTTTCGGGATCAACCTAACAAACCTACCACAATATCCCTCCGTCAGTTCAATGGGAATAACAAGCGGCGTTCGATAGAGCCGCTACGGTGAATGAATTGGTAATGACCTCGGCAGGTTCTAACGACGAACGCGATACAACCGCATAATTGGCCGTATATGATCTGCGGTTGATTACCTATCAGGTTGGGCACTGTTAGATCTGCCCGCACTAGGTAGATGAACCCAATTCCCTGATTTCAGGTAGTGTATGTAATTTCTAACCACCTGCTGATCCTTTAGGCCCGCAGCGCTAATCTGGAATGGAAAATGCCCGCACAAACATTGTCCGAAGGCAGACCGGAATGTAAAAGGAAACGTTCTCGATGCGTAAAAATTATTTATTTCGTCGTGCTTCTCGCGAACTTTTTTCTACACTAAAATTTGGGCCGACGGATGTCTGCATTTTCACCGCGCTGTTCGCCGCACACAATAAGCAGAAACCGGTCTGATACGAGATCAAATGAGAAGATTGAAGACAGAACTGTCGCAATTATTCAAGGTATATTTGAATCGAGTGCCATTCGTCGAATAAAGCGAAGAAGAATTTAATAATTAGGGCGACCACCTGCGGATTCACTAATAACACGGTTGTAGAATATCTCTCGATTTTTTCCGACAAATAATCTCGAATGTATTGGGATTTGAATGTCACGCGAAATATCGAGGGCATTCTGTCGCGCGTTCCGTTTTTATAAATGCGGGATAAACTGTGAATGGGCCACTGGGAGGTCGGAGTTGACCTACCGGTACTGTGAGGTACTTCATGGCGGTCGGCGGTTGGGGGCGGGCGAGGGCGGCGTACAGGAATTCCGTTAGGCTCTCCACTGCTGTGGGTGCCGCGCGCCTCTCTCATTAGCGGGGGCGGCAGCTGGGCGCGGGCTACTACCGGCCTGGCGTCACCGGGGGCGGACACTGAGCGGGCGGGTGCCCGTTCGGGTGCGGGGGCGGGGCGGGGCCGTACACTGAGAAGGGCCGCGCATGCCCCCGCACCGCCCCGCCCCGCCTCCAGTCGGGCCCCTCTCTCAATGGGCAACCCCACATTGATTTCGAGGGCGACGGCCACGGCGACGACCTCCCACACTGGAGAAAGTGTCGTCCCCCGCCCGACTTTCTCCGCTGTCCTACTCCCGCCTCCACCCCCCATCCCCCATCCTGTTTGGTTTGCAACCCTTCCGAACTATTTACGTTCATCCTCCGGTTAGCCATATTTCATTCCCCGCGGAAGGCAGATAAATTGCGGATCTACATAATCGGGCAACGACAATCTTTCATTCTTAATATTTCATAAATTATCAAAATAGTAGCCACCTACTATTCTAGACCGGCTTTTTGCCTTCTGTCACTAACATTCCGTCTGTATTATGACTGTGTTGTCGGGATGTTGTTGTGGGGTTGGAGTGGGGTGTGTAATATATCATATATAAAAGTTTTCAATTCTAGTTGTGGTAGAACATTATTAAACAAAAAACGAGTTTGCAAATAATTAATGGGTAGGAAAAGGTATTTTAATACATTTTCGTTCAAATGTTATACAGTCGCTGAGTCAATTTTTGAAATGGAGATCCCTGCGTTTAACGGGAAGGAAGGCAGTCCACGTCAGCTAGTCACATTGGACACGCGGTCTGACATTTACATTTTCGGTTTTACATTTCCTTGGGTTTTAACGCATCAATTATTCTGCAGATTCTGGAAGAAGAACTTCTACGGAAGAAAGTCGACAATTATCATGATTCCTATTATTCTTGGGGTAATATTGTCCACATTTATCTGCCCCACTCCCCAACCTTTATTTATTCTAAAGTCTCGTGGACCGCAGCTGAGTTAAATTAACATAGAACTGCCAATTGAAATTAATACAACAAATAGTTGTGGGCAGAAAAGATGTTCAACAGTCGGTAGAATGTCAGGAAAATGTGAAAAATTCGGTGGGCGAGTCTACCGCGGCGCTAGACCTTGTTCTTAATTAGCGACACTGTACACCATAGTAGCTGTACCACAGTGCGACTCAACTAGAGTACACTTGTCATTCTCGCCGCCCCCGACGCCGCCTCCGCCTCACAGACCCGCTTAATTTCAACTCATTTCCCTTTCCTCCCCCCCTCGCTATCTCACTTTTATTTCCCCCATTTTAATTGTACTCATTAAAATGTTCCCTCGCCGGGCTTCAACGTCAACAAAACACTGTCCACGAAACCTCCACGGATTCTTTTCATGTCACAATAAATTCCAATTGCATATTAAAAACACGTGTCAATATTCGAAATAGATATAATTAGAATATATGTATATATTGTGCTAACCTCGATTTGTTAGATATTCGATTTAAAATTGTGTAAACATCGCAATAAGAACAAGAAATTGTGGTATGAAATGTTCGTAATCGTACAAATATTTGACGCTGTACTATTATAGTGTGATAGTTACACGATTAGTGGCCATCATCTTGTTGTGTGTATGATTCATAAACGCCCCGTTTCGAAGTATTGTTTACTGAAAATTTAAAAAAATGAGGCAGCTATCGCCGCTACTGTGATTAGAGTAAAACTGTCATTCAATTACTTTATTCAAATATCGCGGTGTTGTTCATGTTTTATATTACTTGTATTCCGAAATAAATAGAGTATTAAGCGGGCTCTAAGCAAAATCCTCGGAACAATTAAGCTCAGATGCCGAGGGGGTAGTAATATCGGCCTCTTTACAGGGCGGATATGAATTATAGTGGGTACGAAACCGCCCCTCCGCCTAAACTATTTAACGAGGAATCTGCCCAAGCTCGTGGGTTTCAGAATTCTCTCAGTGAACGAATTTAGAATGACATTAATTTTTAAAGGCCCCAAGGGGGTTGGGGCCCAGCCCGATACTTCAGAGCCGCAGCAGCCCAGAATTAAATACCTCAGTCCCTATTAGCTTACCCCCCTGTGACTTTCCCTTAGCCCTCTAAACAGGGGGTGAGTATCCTTTACGTACAGCTCTTCGATAAGACCAGCTGGATCGATTAGTGTTTTGAAAGTGACATTCTGAACGGGATTGTACAAAAATTTTCAAAGGCAATAATATCAACTACAGGGGAGAACAACGCAAACCACAAATACGAATAACAATGAAGTATACGTACATGTTCGCGAACATGAAAAAAGTTTATTTCGAATGAGAAAAATGAATTCAAAATGTGCCACAAGAACTGACCGTATATTTGACTTTACTGCTATGGACTTGAAGTGAGATGTTTTCCACGGCTAGTTGTGATGCTTTGTGTGAAATTCATACGCGTTGTTTCTCGGTATTGCAGATTATACTATTTATAGGGTAACGGAGGTTAAAGCTCCGCTCTGTTGAGTCAAACTCATTCAAAGGTTTGTTCGCCGGCCCAAAGGCCCCGATCTCTCTCTCTCTCTCTCCCTCTCAAAAGGAAGGGATTTCACAGTTGTCCGGCTACTAAATCTATTTATAGGGCTTTAACGCCCTAACCTCTCCTCTACGGCTTCCCACAGTTCGTTTTGACTTCTGTTAATTCGGGGCTTGTGTTGTCAATCTTCGGTGTGAAATGTCACCACTACTATTCCTTAACTTTATTTTCGTGTCACAGTTCTTTTATAGACCGTTTTGGCATTTATCTCATAACCACGCTGATTATCATTAGTGGCGAGAGAAGTGGAAGTGCTGATATTCAATGTATTTTCTTTTTGTAACTGCCGATAAAACGTTGCGTGCTGCTGGGAGTATTTGTTTATATTTTGTTACGTAATGTTTAGGGTATATCATAGGTTTTAGAGTATTTATTATAAACATTTAGCATCACTTTGTATATATTAGACATTTGTTATATTTTTTACGGCTATTCTGGCACCTCGTTGGTTCTGTATGTGTTAAACGATTGATTTGAGTTTGTCCGTTGTTCTGTACGAACCAGTATATGTAAATTCAGTTTAGTTGTATGTACTTTACGATCAGAGCGAGTAATCCTGCGAACAGTCAGCGCATACATAAGTAAACAATCTGGAAGCACATTAGAGTCTATTTTCTTGTCTGCCAAAAGTTAGACAGGAGCTCTATCTAAAACTTCTGGTCAAACTTTTGGACGATTGTCGAAAGTTAAAGTAACTGGATCCAGGAATAAAACAATAACACAAACACCGCCGCGGTTGTAATTCCCGGAGTTTGGATTAGAAGGAAATCAATAGGATTTGAATAAGCCCCCGGGGGGAACCAATAACACTAAACGAGGCGGCCTCCAAATGGCGTCAAATTGGTAGGGCTCGTCCTTCCTAAATCATTCAATTACGGGCTCATCACCCGTAAAAAATTAGGGCCATATTCTGCCTGAGTTGAGGGAATGGAAAGTTCCTCGGGGACTTTTTCGCTCAACATTTTATTTAATAGGCCAGGTCGGGGTTGGTAAATAACGAATTCGTGATTGGACGAGGCGAGGAAGGCCATTACGAAATACGTATTCGCAAATAATGTTCCTAAATACTAAATTCTAGTAATTTAACATTTTAAATACCCGTTTTTAAATAAACCTAGCCCAAACCTAATCAAGCAATTCATATTCGTTAAGTTACTAATTTATATTCCAGCTAACTGGCCAAATATTAAAACCGAATAGAGTACTGAATAAAAATTCGGCTATAGGTTAATATCTAATAATTCCAAGTTTCAGGAATAATATATAAGTTTGATGTAATTTACATTGAATAATAAGTTATGTACACGGTAATTTTCCATAGCTAGAGTAAAGCTATGGTATAGTGGGGGGAGGTTACAAGGGACCCGGAAATATTGTCGGTCGTCGGTCAATGTAATCCGACGTTGAGCGATGGGACCGGCGATGAAATTGGGCACAGATGAAACGTTTTCACGTACGAAATGCGCTCAGGTACCGCCAACGTCAAAGCACGATTTCCGAGGGAAAATCAAAACTTCCACAGCCGCGAAATTTCTAAGCCCCTCCAATTCGGTGGACTCGAGTCCTGAAGTCCATTCGGTCTCGAGTCCATTCGGATTTCGGCCTGAATGGAGGGGGAATTGTGGAAAAGTTTTAAACGCAAATCCGGTCCACTTGAAGTGAATATAATTTTGGAGAAGATAGAAAAGCAGGTGGAAATGCCAATCTATTTGTAAGGCTGTGGTAAGACGACGTCCTAGCACATTCCTGAACACATCGATGAGAATGTGGTCGAGAAATGGAAACTCTACAGATGGTTATTTATACATTCCCTTCATGTTGGTCCGTCCTCGTTTACGGCCTCGTATACCTGCTTTCGCAGGACGCTAAAGACTACGGCTGCCACTTTCTGTGCATCATCAGGCTCTGGCTCAGTGCCTTATCCGTCGTTGTTCCGTACGTCGGGTTCAGCGTGGAGTTTCCGTGAGCGATCCACGTCTGTTGTCCCGATAAAGGAGATGGGGGCGCTGGGCGAGGACAATGGCAGGACCCTTCACCACCACTAGGAGGGCTACTCCCAGGTCGAGCAGGGGGTGAACAGCGCCCGAATTTTCGCAAAAAAATGTTGTCCCACGTCCAAGTTATTCAAGTTCGAGCCCGCCGTGTAGATTAAAATACAAACTAGGATAGAACCAAGTCCGTATACAAATGTACACAGGATATAGCCGAAACAATTAATAGGGCGGTTTGAGAACCCGAATGCGTCCGTGTTTATTGAAATACAAATTGTTTTAAACTGAAAATTATTGAGGCCCGAAAAATACCCATTTTCTCTGTGTTTAAACTAAACCAAGTTTAGATTTAGATTAAAGCACCCATCCTATAGAGCTTAACGCACTTAGTATAGGCACACTCCCTGACCCGAGAAGATTACCACTAAATATGGAGATATTCTCTCTCCAAAGAGAGAATGAACGTTGTTTAATAAATTCATTGGACTCGTTGAAAGAAGAAAAAACTTGTATTTGAAAAATGAACGATACTTTCAAGCACACGTCAACACCTTACCAATCAACATTATTGTATCGGACATTTTAAATAAATAAAAAAATATCGAATTTAAAATTATATAACGGTGCCGTAAGAGTGGGTAGTTTTGCGACCATTTTATTTATAGGTAGGGCGCCGAGAGTCCTTAATTTGCTCCCTTTCTGGGACCGGATTCTAGGAACAGATCACGTTCCTGAACCATTCGTCGGCGTTGGGGTAAGGCGTAAGATAAACTACACTTCCTCAACCCTTTCCCAACCGCGGAAAGCAAGAAATCGCTTCGGTTCAACGACCAACCGACAAATGAACCGGCCTCAACTCTTCCAGAAACCTGACCTCTAGTGTTCCGCTAGAATCATCCGATGGCAATATCTAGGAATGTTAGTAAGTTTGAACTGTGGCTTCCGATACTTTCTTACCGCACCCTAAAAAATGTTTAATAGGATCTCGCACAACTTAAAGCTCGAGTGAAATCGGTTCCTAGAAGAAAAATAAAAATGATCGCGAATATAAGTAGATGTAACCGAAACACATTTTGTCGCAGGCCTTTCCATGTTTATACGTATTTATTTCTCCTTTCGTATAATCTGAAACGCCATCTGATAACGCTCGAGCACTTTTAAGTATCAAAGTTCTATATTTCAAACACTTGAACGGGAGTCCAGCACAGCCCTTAATAGGTGGCTCCCTTTTCTTTCCCCTTTGTCGTACTTAACACGGTACTATCAAATTTTAAAAATCAATTTCTCTAAGTATCCTCTTTCTTATTAGGGGTTTTCGGTGCTTGGTTTTTTCAGACCGATGTATTGGGGATGTTTTTTTAATTTGTCTAAGAGTCTGTTTTATTATACCTCCAGTTAAAAGGAGGAAAAAAAGGCGTAAATTATTAATTTTGGCCCTGAGTTGAATGTCAGAGAAAAGTCTTAGATTTTTGTTCTGCTTAATGAAAATTAGTGCACATTTGAAGAACTATAGCACTATAACTACACAGTTACAATCTAAGCGTATGTTATATATTGCTGACAAGAAACTGAAAGCTGAAATAAAGGAAGAGACGCTCAAGAATTACATGTCTAGATATTTCCCCCATCTCTTTGCATTTTCCATTGTAGAAGTAGTGATCTGCACTATATCTAGGCTGAGCGACATTTTAAAAAATACTATAACAAGAAAATGATACTCCATTTTACCTGTCCTCTTGGGTATTACGCTTGTCACTTTGGGTCAGATAGTTTTTCGTCTCCCTAAATGTAACCGCCTCACGTTCCCCTTTATAAAGTGAAAAAGTTTTCCCCTTCGCCTCAATTGTTGTCATTAGTTTCAACTTGTCGTCCGCGCTTAAGGGACGGTGAATTTTAAAGTTCAATTAACTCGAAGGGAAAGAGAGAACATTTTACCCTTCGCGGAGTCAAAACCGGGCGAACTATCGACCCGATCCGGTCTCATTATTACTTATATAATGGATTACATTAATATTAATTAAGGTATTTCTCAAACTGAAAAATGTATTAAAATAATATTCTATTAAGTATGCTGCTCCGCCCAGTTCGAATTTGCAATTGAAGGAAAATTCGGTCAGCGACCCCGTCAGCTAGAAAGCGGGGGCAATTAAACGTTAATAACCGTTAACTGTCCGACAGATGGTTCGCGAAGGGCGATTTAATAAAATCATTAGGGGTCCGGCTCGAACCGAATTCACTTTGCGTCCGCACCAATTAATTTCCTTCCATACAGCTGATAATTCCGTTTCGGACCGCCCCAAAACGCTATTGACGGTATAACTACCCACTCTAACGTTGGTTACGGGACAAAGCGTTGGTCTGGACCCCTCCTCGGCTAGATCGGGATAAATAAAATTAAACTTATATACGGATTCGCTAGTTACAATAAACAGTATTGGAAATCTAGTGGATTGTTTTCAAGGTCAAAATTCCGTTTACTAATAAAAGGAGCTGCCCAATCGTATATGAAGTTATGAAAACAAGGAGAAATGGAAGGCTCAGAATTTTATTTCAAAAGTGTTACAAATTGAGAACTTAAAAATGTATCTTAACTCGACTAGTGCTGCTGTTGAGTCTTAATTTTTTGTCGTCATTTATAAAGTGCAAATTAATGAATTAAAAGGTAAGTCGGAAATTTAAATATATTAGACGCTGAAATAATTATTATCCGTTTAATACGTATTGTTGTACTCATTATAAATTTTGATTTACAACGCCAATTTTCTGATTGTAAACTGACTGGGATCATAACTTCTGATTAGTCCAATTAATAATTTAAGCTTATTTTATAAAAACTATGGAAAATATTGTATTTTTACTTATTATTATTATTTTGTAAGTCCCACACTTACTCTTATTTTATCCACCGGATCAGGAAATCCAGAAATGATTATTCCACGGTAGGTAAGGGATATGTGCTCGCGGTCCATTATAATATAATGCGGCCTGCCTGCCAATCCGGCCAAACGATCATCTCGTTCGGAAGAACCGAGGCGGAAAGGGAAGCTTGAATCCCAAGAGCGCTCAATACCGGCCCCAATCGTGCCATTAAAGGAAGCCGCTTTTCTCATATCGAAAAAGTGAGTAGTAGTCGGTCCCAAGCGATTTATATATATATAATTCATATACACACACTCAGAGTCTAAACAAACGGAAAAATTTGACTCGAGTTGTTGGATTGCCTGGAAATCCGCTCCCGATATCCGGTAAACAGGCAAACCGAACACAATGCAATCGAAATCAATAGTTAGATTGAATTAAATCTTATGCAGTAGTGGTATAACCCCCCATACCTCTTTACATATTTATTTACCGATTTATTTTTTATTTTATTCGATCCACGCGTCGGACGTTTTTATAGGGGCCCTCAGACCAACCTGTTGACCGCCGAAAGGGCGGAGAGGTTCCGTCTTTTCGCGAAAGCCAAAGAAACCCGCTCGTAAAATGTTTAATGGGCGCCTGTAGAGCTATTAAAGCCAAGTGCGCGGTTGCGCAAAGTGCCGGAGGGCTTACACTTAGTTGAGCCGTTAAAATTTTACGACCACAGAATGGCGTATGTTACACCTCTTATAAACGTATAAAACCTCGTAAAACGTTTTAATGTCAGATTAATATCAAAACCGAAAGTTAGTTTACTTGTTCACGTCTTAATGTCATCCCGAGTGGAATATTTTAAGTAAAGATTGTATTGTATAAATGCCATAATTCGAATAACAATTCAATGAACAATTCTGATATAAATGACCCAACCAAACCAACAAATATTAAAGAAATTCAAACCTGACAGTTGAAAATATTAAGAAAAATAATAAATTTAGCCTAAACTTCAGTTAAATGTCCCAGTTTAATCCAATTGTACGGCGCTGATGCACTTCACGCCAAACGGACCAGTAGTGTTAGTATAACCGAGGCGCCGTATTACATTAAAACTCAAGGCGTCCGTTATACGTCCAACTGTTATCCCCTGTTTTTGTACAGATCTTGAAGTTCCATTTGTCCTTGCGCTTGGTATACAAAATTTAACGAATGCTGAACATTCGGTATGATCAACTAATACTATGGGAAGAATCTCAGTAGAATTTGACCCCGAGGCTATTCCCAACGTATTATGCTATCCTACCGGATTATTCATGTTCTGGAAAACATAGAACATATCACTTGACAAAAATTGATTCCATTCGAATAATCAGATTGTAATAGTAATTATTTGTTACCGTATTTCTTTTACTCTTTGACGTTTTTAAATATACATTAATGTAAAGAAAGATATCGTTGATTACTAGAAAAATTGACTCATTTAGATAAAATCTCGGGATATATTTACCCAAAATATATTGAACAAATTTTATTTTTAGTGATCTTATTTAGTTTATCGGTGCACCGATTAACTAGCGCCTCCCCGAGTGTGGTGCGGAAATGTACTTAACTAAAGTTCGATGGGTGCCCTTGTACAGATTAACTAACGCCCCCTGAGGGTGGTGCGGAGATGTACTTAACTAAAGTTCGTTGGGTGCACTTGCACCGATAAACTAGCGCCCCCTGAGGGTGGTGCGGCAATGTACTTAACTAAAGTTCGTTGGGTCCACTTGCACCGATAAACTAGCGCCCCCTGAGGGTGGTGCGGCAATGTACTTAACTAAAGTTCGTTGGGTCCACTTGCACCGATAAACTAGCGCCCCCTGAGGGTGGTGCGGCAATGTACTTAACTAAAGTTCGTTGGGTCCACTTGCACCGATAAACTAGCGCCCCCTGAGGGTGGTGCGGCAATGTACTTAACTAAAGTTCGTTGGGTGCACTTGCACCGATAAACTAGCGCCCTCTGAGGGTGGTGCGGCAATGTACTTAACTAAAGTTCGTTGGGTGCACTTGCACCGATAAACTAGCGCCCCCTGAGGGTGGTGCGGCAATGTACTTAACTAAAGTTCATTGGGTCACTTACCCGATAAACTAGCGCCCCTGAGGGTGGTGCGGAAATGTACTTAACTAAAGTTCGTTGGGCGCATTTGTACCGATTAACTAGCGCCCCCTCCTGAGTGTGGTGCGGCAATGTACTTAACTAAAGTTCGATGGGTGCCCTTGTACAAATTAACTAGATTACTAAAAATAAATGTTTTCAATAAATTTTGGATCAACAGGAAAACTTTTATGATCGTAAATACACAACACCAGATAGGTTTCCTGTCATATATTTGGAAGTCAGAACCTAATAGTTGTGACCAGTTGTATGATCAAATGTATATTTGCCCGATAATCCATCAAAGACTTGCGCCTTTGACTGAGACTTGTGTGAGGGTGATAGTGCGGTGAGGATGCTCAAAAAACATCGGTCTAGCTAAAGACCAAACCAGCGAGAGGAGACAGCAACGCATGAAATATACGGTATTCCAACCCCTCGGAGACCAAAACACGTATTCCTAACTAAATTAATTCTGTTTTATATTCGAGGCCGCCCATTTATAATTGGATAAATTACGCGAAAATAGAGAGGTGGTTATCCCTTGTCGGGGGAAGGTAAAAAGCGGAGAGGTTTTGCCAGGGATATCGGGTGGAGCGGTGAAAGCGGCCCTTTGAAAGTGGCCCGACTCCAAAGGGTATGCGAAGAAGCCCTTGTGGCCTCGGCTAATGCCTATTATGAGCGTTTCACCAAACCCGACCTCGGCTACACCCTCCCGACTTAATACATCGGCCCTACCTTCATTATTCCCCACTTCATTCATTATATCATACAGCGCTTAGAACCGGAGAGATACGTAGGTAGATAGAGCACCTGGTCGAACCAGCACGATCACGGGTCCCTTCGTCCAATTTCATGTACAGAAAATTACATTTATTTTGTTTTTCATCGAGAAAAGTGAGCAATGTTTAAGACAAGTGTGTTTTAAAAGCAAAAAACGAAAAAGAATGTTTTGTTAATGTTGTTTTTAAGTTAGCGACAGTGCCACCAAAGGACAATAGAAGCCCCACTCAGGTAGAGCATAAGATATGAGCGCGGATGGTCACTTGTTTATCAAAGAGAGTATTATCGCCCATATACCTATTGTATTTTAATTCATAAAGTGTAATGAAATAAAGGAGGAGACAGTCGAGTCTTCGACGATATGCTGTTTAGTCGACGGTCGTTCAGCGATTAAACCCTTTATTTGAGATCTTTATTAACTCATATTTTAGAAACGATTAAAACGTTATCCAGAGATTCTGCTAAATAAATATTTTAGGCCCAATGTCCAGCTTAAACGAGGAGGAGGTGACTGAGCGTTGAAACTGCTATAAAACCAGGTTGAGCTTCAAATACTGAACTGCCAATATAATGAAATTGAGGCGGTATTCGGCCGGCTTTCCCTTAAAGGGATGCGAATTTCAATCGGGGAATTAAGTGGCCGGTGGTTGGTTGTAGAGGCTGAGGAATGGCCCCCGAATGCATTCCTCCTAAATCCAACCTGTTCGCGGGGCATCGAGGCATTCCCATTTCGGGCGATTCAGAAATATTTCAAGTCACACACCCTTAAAGAAAACCTGTTTAAAAATTATAATTGGATAGGTGCTTTATAACCAGTTGGGAAACCTGTTATGCGGTTTGGAATACCGCCGGTTTGGTCTTTCGATTGATCGGTTTCGGCAAGCGAAAAAAGTAACGAGTGAAGCATTCCAGTTTTTTAATTAATCCTTTAATTTCGTTATATCGTTTAATTATATCGTATTTTATATCGCCATTGTACAACTTTGCTATTCCTACAGTCTAAAACGTTCTAACAGGCGTTAGAATTGTTTGTTTATAATAATCATGTATTCATATTATTCATAAAAAGATCTAGGTCCTTAATCGATTTCCTCAATTATTAATCTGATGTCTTTCCAAAAACTAATCTATTTGCCGATAGAGCATCCTGGTATTTAACAAACATATCGTCATAGTTATAAGGTGAAAAAAAATTATTATTTTAGAAAAAAGAACATGGAATGATTATTCGTTTTAAAGTACACCGAAAATGTGTTCTAAATTACAATTTTGCAATTTAATTTTTCATTCTTTAACACCCTCAATTTACTGGCCAATATTTATTTTCCATTTACTCAAAATAAAGGTCAAAATGGTAATTAACTTTTTCAACTTCTCCTATTCGGGCAGATTTTGATGATAGGAAAAAGAATATTCGTCGATTTCGTATTATGTATTACTCAGAGCTCATTTAATTCCTAATTCAAATGCTTTTACAAAATTTACCTTCACAATATTTAGTTATATGTTCAAAATAAATGAAGAATGAAAATACATTTACTTCTACCTTAGGCCAACTTAGCCTGAAATTCAGTTTCGATAGACCTTTAAATATTCTGCTACCCCGGTCTCAAATTTCTGTACCTTCAAAATGTTTCCCGTAGAAACTTCCAAACAAGGTTCACCAGCGAAACATTTTTAATTAGGAGTATTTATTTTAACTTTTAAGTTCGAAGCGATACCGCTTTTGTGATGAAAAGTTTCGCTTCCTGCAAAATACAAAACGGAATCAGATGGAACTAAACCGCGCCGAAGTAATTTAGCTCAGGCGAATGCAAGAGGCGTGAGTACAATTAATAGCTTTACACCCTGAATACAGCTTGTTCCTTATCCTTCCTCAGTTGTTAATTAATTTATTTCCACCCCCCACCCCGCCATAAATAAATTTCGTCGTTCGGTCGATATTTTTATCGAACCCGTCTTATTTTTTTAATGGGCGACATACAATCTACAATTTCGACGATTTCTACAATCAATAAGTAGGATTATAACTATTTTCCTTGCAAACTAATCTCCTCACTTTGGTCCAAATCTTAATAAAGACTTAATTAGTTCTTCTTCAAAAGGAGAATTACTCTTAAAAGAAAGTTTGATCTTTTTATGTATTCTGTTTGTACTATTCCTGAGTATTATTAAGTTAATATTATTCCACAACTTCATAAAGTCAATGTATCAATATATATACGAAATTTAGGATTTTAAAATGTGCGCCTCAGGGATTTTCTAATATTTATGTTTTGTGATTAAAAACAAAATAATAAGACTGTGTTATAATTTTCAAACGGATGAAATTATTTTGTTTCGCCGGATTAAATTTCGGGTTGAAAAATTCCTTACTGATATTGAATCCCTCAAATGCGTTCTAGATTTTGAATAAAATGAAATTTTAGTGAGACTATATTCCGCATACACTCCAACTATGATTCCCAGTCCAATTTTAATATGCCCGCTCCCCCCTTATTTAATTCCGAGAATTGTTCGCCTTCCCACAGTCGATTGGGGCCGAAAAACGCTATCTCGTCCGATAAATGCTGACGACTAGTAGTGGGAAAAGTGCAAGCGCAATTCTGAAATCGCAAAAATCAAGACATTTATTATAGATTTGCGCCTCTCATTTGCCCAACGGACTCGGCGTGTATTTCCGCAAATTGTGCTGCAAAACGATAAAGCGCGACGTCGGTTTGCAAATTACTTTCTGATTGTGCTCAATTTGGATACCGTCCGAAAAATTAGAAATTGAACGATCAATGTATTACGTTTAAGTTTAGTTTCAATATTCCTTTTTCTCACTCCAGTCTGTTAGGTCTACAAGAACGGTGGAATAAGACCGTTGAGGCCGTTTTGCCAGCGGTCAGTTAAATAGTCAGTCA
Organism: Lethocerus indicus; assembly: GCA_019843655.1. NCBI lineage: Eukaryota > Metazoa > Arthropoda > Insecta > Hemiptera > Belostomatidae > Lethocerus > Lethocerus indicus. Next base: position 8,030,797 of record JACDQD010000103.1, on the reverse strand, counting down.
GATTTACTAATACTGCGCGAAATTATTAATTCTTAAATCTTAACTAGAGTCATCGAAACCTAGCCCGATAGGGATTTCATTATTATTTCCGAACTACTCGTATATCGAATCCCAGACATTCAGGCTCAAAGCCGGTCACACCGCCATAGTGTCAGTGTATTACATAAAAAAGAAAGAAGAAAAAACCATCGGTACATGAATTTCAATCGTTCTCAACAACGCCACTCACTAAACATTACTTTTTGTATCAGCTTATATTATCTACGAGTTTAGTTAGAAATCCCAATAGCTTTGAAAACTCCGGTCCAGTTCCACTTTTCGCAGTACGATCACAATACTTTCAATGGATAGGTCAGAACTTTCCGACAACCAACATTCCCTTACTTATGTCCCACCCTAAAGTGTTCGTTTTTATAGGAAAATTCCGACCGGTTTCTAAAGTTTTCTTGGGTCCGCTAAAACCAGCCCCCGCTCCGCGTTCGCCGGCCGAGATGACGGTGGGCAGGCATAAAAACGGTTAGTTCTCCGAGTTTAATCTCGTAAAAAGTGGAGAAAAGGGGAGATGAAAATAAAAGAACGGCCGAAAGAAAACAAGTCGGGAGCAGCAAAATGTTTCTTCCCCTCCTCTTCTGAACTCTATAATTAAAAATGTAAATTAAAATAATTCAGTCGGCTCCCGCGGAAAGTAAATAAGACGTTCCGTATTGGACATTTGTTTTTACTCTTCTTTATTTTTAGCCGGTTTGTGCAAACTCCTGGAATATTCATATTCATGAATTCATTCTCAAACAAAACTCGATCTCGGGGCTTTACTAAGGCTCTGCGCTTAAGGTGGCGTTGGTGTGAATTTAAACATAATTAGTTGAATGGGAACTTCCTCGGCGTAATTTCAATATTCAAAAATAAATTCGAATTAAAAACTAGCATTTAAACAGTGCACAGAGAACAAAAATGTTGTCCCACTGCGTTTAATGATAATGTTAAGCGGTCCTGACCAATGCGAGTATTGGTAAACTAAACTGCACGGACTAAACAGAAGAAGGACGAAGCGATAATTAAGGTATACGGGGAGACCGACCGACGAAACTGGGCGAATCTCATCTCAGGAGTCCCCTTCATTTATTCGGCTAATTCACTTTTCTCACGGCCCGGAAATTTGTTCCCCCTCCCCGAAAGGGGGGATTTCCCCCGCCATTGTCGAACATTTCTCTCCGAATCGACAGGTACAAAAACGACAGTGCCGTCCAACTTGTTAAAAGTTGTTACCACACTTTCAGAACAGAATATGGAAAGTTCAAGTACTTTCAGCAGCCGGCATTTAACGGATAACGAGAGTAAAAATTTCAACGGCCTTATGTCCGATCAGGAATTAACCGGAGCTCACGGAGTGTGCAGAATAATCGTCGGAAAACTAGTCCGATAATTTGACAAATCCGACCGCATTTCATCAAAGTTTCAGAAATCATCATTCTATCTTAAAGCCCGTTTAATTGAATTTATAAAGTTGGTGCCCAAGTTCCTGAACAAATCCCTTAAACAGCTTTCCTAAACACTGGAACCCACTTAAGGAGGCCGAGTACCCGACACATCCGGGGCTTACTTTTCCTACTCCAGAAACATGCACCTTAACTGTAGTCGACGGAACCATGACATAATATCATGAAGAAGACCTTAGGGCTTCCTTGTAAGAAGTTATGAACGGCATTTTTGGAAAGGTTGAATCCCATTCCAAAGAATCAGTGCACGAAAAACGATCAAAACTGAAGAAGAGTTCACAATTAAACAGAGATAATTCGAATGAGAAAACCATTTTCATAATTTACATCATGTTACGAAATAATATTGGACTATAAGAAATTTTGATTTCCTTAATCGATTTCTAAGCCTTACTTTACCGCATAAAAGTGAAAATATTTTATCCACTATATATTTCCTATAATATAGCTAGCTAGTATTGTATTAATTACCGAATTTCATTGAAGTTTAGACACAAGAATTTCTTGAATAAAAATTTAATATCGTAAGTAAATAAACAATAGTAATGCGTTTACAGAATAAATTCTTGTTAGCAATAATTGTTATAATCAATTATTAAGATACAGAAATATAGGGATATTATTAGTTGATAATAGTAAATTCATCACTCGCCAATATAAAGGGTACACAATCGGAAATAATTAGAGAAATTACTCTATTAACTAGTTAGCGAACTGAACTAGATGTTGACGTAATGACTACATTTAATCAACTGATACACAACAGAGTTGATTGTGTAAGGAAAATAATGCAAATTCCATACACCAACTGATTAACTAACTGTGTTTATGCCCAATCCAGTTAATGGATTCACGTACGAACAAACGAATTATTGGTCAATCAACGAAAACATAAATGAAGTCTACGATTCGACTCTTATTCAGTCTATATTAGGACCAGCAAGTTACCTCTTATCTAAATACAACGGTGGAAAAAATATCTGTTTTTAGAAATATGCGTTTCAAGATCGCGAATGATATAATAATGACGTGCCGAAACGTAATAAGAAAATAACAGGCCAAAATAGAAAGGTGAAAAAACATTCAAATTGATTCCATTTTATACAGTGAGATATTTTTATCATACCATCGTCTCTTTTGTAAGAAGGTAATCAAATACTTTTAATATACTACAAACTATCTATTAGCGGTATTAAAGATCTTACCTCAGAAGAAGTGAGGTAGCAGAGCCTCGAGTCGGTGCTCTCTATAGAAGCCTGCTGCACAATTCCATAGCGCGATTCCCTGTCGCTCATATAGTCAGACCTCAAGCTGTCCTGCCGGTCGAATACTCCCCTTTGAAAACAAATCATCATTTTCATCACTATACGGGAGGTAGGAAAGAAATCGAGCATTAAAAAGACATTTCCCGAAAAATTGTATATCCCGTTATCATTAGTGTAATATAGTGAAAGCTTTTGCTTAGAAAGTTTGGTGCAATGCTTTAGTACTGGTTCTTTAACAATTGATCAACCAATTTATTAAGTTTCATTCTTGCCGTCGGTCGGGGACACTTTTTCTCGTTTCTGTGCAAAGCGCCCTGCCCTCCGGTCCGAATATATAAGTGAAGATAATTGGGGGTATCTAACCTCTGCTCGATGGAATCGGCCCTGTTGGACTTGTATCCGCTGTCGTTGAGGCTGCCCTCGTGGCGTAGGGAGGGTAGGGAGTCCCAGGGGGAGCGCTTGTGGCCGGGGCCGGAGGGTGGCCCTGCGGGCGGGGCGGCTCCGGCGGCGGCGGCGGCGGCGGCGGCGCCGCTCGGCTGGTAGCTGCTCGCCGAGCCCAGGGTCGAGCTGCCCGACCGCCAGCCGTCCGAGTGGCGGAACCACTGGGCCCTCGCCGACTCCCCCAGGCAGGAAGCGCAACGGCCGCCCCCGCCGCTCTCCATAAAACTGAACCGTCTCCGTCAGATTCATTTATTTAGGGAAGAGTAAAACGGTAATGATAAATAGTTCAACATACCTGTTTTATTGTCACCGAGGGGTTGGAATACCGTAGATTTTTGTGTTTCCGTCTCCTCTCGCCGGTTCGGTCTTTTGCTAGACCGGTTTCGGCCGCTCGCAATCTTCGGTAGCGGTGTTAGTCACTATTGGCACTTTGGATGTTTTTCGGGCATCCTCTCTGTCGTATGTAAATATTAATACTAACTGAGGTTCTTCCCATAGTATTAGTCGATCATACCGAATGTTCGGCATTCGTTAAATTTTGTATACCAAGCGCACGGACAAATGGAACTTCAAGATCTGTACAAAAACAGGGGATAACAGTTGGACGTATAATGGACGCCTCGAGTTTTAATGTAATACGGCGCCTCGGGTATACTAGCCCGCACTATTGGCCCGTTTGGCGCGGCGTGCATCAGCGCCGTTCGACCGGTAACAATATTAAACCGGCAACAGTCTTTCAGTCCATTATAGCCACTGTATTTGTTATTTTCCTTAATTTTTTCGACTGTAACGTTTGATCTTTTTAAATTAGTGCGGTGTTCTTGGTTTATTGTGATGGCTACAGTACAAGTGACAGTGACAGTGCAGTGAGGATGCCCGAAAAATATCCAAAGTGCCAATAGTGACTAACACCGCGGCAGAAGATGGTGAGCGGCCGAAACCGGTTTAGCAAAAGACCAAACCGGCGAGAGGAGACAGAAACACAAAAAATCTACGGTAATGATAAAGTAATAAAGTAGTCGGGATTGGGAATGGACTGTTGGGGACGGAGTTCGGGTTGTTTTATTTTTGACGAGTTCGTTAAACGCGAGCCCGTTCGGTTTGGATTTTAGAACCGAACTACACAAGCGTGCTTTGGCCGAAGGCCTTCCGAATGATGATTTCAGTGACCTTAACGCTATGACGCTTTTATACGGACGAACAGTCGGCCGCTGTGATTGGTCGAGTGGAAAGACGTCTTTGAGAAGACACCTTCCGTGTAATCAGTAAGAATGGAAGAAGAAAGATTTTTCTTATCGCCGCAAATGAATTCCCGCTTACGGTTTGAATTTCCGGGGTTTTCCAGGCCCCAAATACTATTGGATATTGGAGTAATACTTTGTTAGCGATAATAATACCTGGATGTATTGTGGTCGCTGAGGTATCCGCGCTCCCTCTCCCTTTCTCTGGACAGTTCGTTTCTGTCGCTGTAGTAGCCGTCCCTGGTGGCGGCCGCACTGCTCGCCGGCCTCTCGAGGCTCAGCCTGTGCGGCAGCGGCAGTGTAGACGATTTGTTCATGCTGGCGCTACTTCCCGGCCCTGACATGTAAAAACCTATTTCTCCGTCAGTTATAATTGTATCGAAAATGATTCCTTTTTTAAACAATCAAAATATGTGTAAAAGACTACTTACGTCGCCTGGAAGGATACGGGCTCCTAGTATTGGCTGTCGGTAACTGTTCAGCGAATTCTGAAAAGAACCGTTGATACATTAGCCGATTAACGGCATTAAATAATAATAATTGCGTCGGTTTAAAACGACTAATTATATAACGATAAATATTATTCGATTTCAAATAATAAATAATAAATTATGATTTACGTTTAATATACAAAATATAAGTACGAAATATATTTAAATGATAATGAATTATGTTAATTGCTAATGACAATGGATTTGTACATAAAAATGAACGTTGTACATTAAATTTCACTTGGAGAAAAAGTGAATAAACTTTTTGTTACAAACTTGCAACTTGCTATGGTGAACATTTTTCTATACAGGACAAGTAATGACCTACTTGTTTATTAGGAAATTTATATCTTATTGTTTGAAATACGAAACCTCAAAATACAGAAAATAGTCAACTATAGCGATTTGCTTTTTTAAAAATTATTATCTTTTTATTATACCGCAAATTTGAATTGGTGCAATACAACTCATCTCCGAAAGCTGTAATAACTCTTACCCAAGTTCTCCATGCTCTGAGTTAACAGGGCTTCAAAAGTGTGCAGGCTATAACTTTCCGCATCCATTCCTTTAGCAAGTGTATTCCTCAAGTGCATTTCATATTCCATCAAAAGCCTACTGGTCGGTGAGCTAGGAGTGCTGACTGTAGCCATCTGCTCTCTTGAATATCCTGAACGAATGTTGTGAGAAATTTAATTTTTTTAGAAACATTTCAAATCGTAACTATGTGAAGAATACAAAATAAATGGGCAATAATAAGAAAGTACTTTATATCCAAAGAATTTATTAGTAATTTCTAATAGTTATAGAAGTTTAAAAAAGTACTTTTTTTTAAGTATTGATTTAATTAGTTAATGTTGAAAATAATAAAAAATATTATTTATCATAATTTTGTGCAATTATTATTAAAATATACACACTAAATTTTTGCTACATAAGCTTCATATTTCCAATCTCAAGAGATAGAATAATTAGAACCAGATAATAGCAAGCACCAATTTTAACCTACTTATGATACAGCTATAGAATTTTAAATCCAAATTGTAAGTATCAATATTATATTAAGCTCAAGAAGTGAAGGTTTAACATTTAGGAAAACTAGAATAAAAATAGGGTAATCATTTTTTTAAAAATTGAAAGAAGCTGATATAAAATAAAATTTTGAAATTTATAACAGGCGGAAAAAAGAAGTTATTCTGTTATAATAGTTTTTAGTATGAAGGAAGGAGATTTGTTGAAAACAGGTAGATTTTAGCAAGCAAACATAGCAGGCAATATGTCAGGAAATCGCATGACAGATAAAGTTCATCAATAAAGGCAAACATTTAAATTATCACCAAATACAAGAATCAACAGTGTTATACTAGGTATATATTAAAAATTGGACATGTCCTGTTAGAGTACGCTTCACCACACCCAGTCATTTTTCTATTAACTGTAAAAGTGTACCATGAATGTGATGTACTTCTTTCTGAAATTATGCTCTTATGAGGAAGATATGTGTATCCTATGAACCCACAACCAATTAAAAATGTTACTGTTAGCTAGTCACTTTTCAAAAATTATTCAGAACAGGAGAAATGAATTAATTGTTCAAATTCTGTAATTCCCCCATCAGAATTTCTCATGTAATGCACTAATGTTTTTACATTCTATATAATTTATGAAATGATTGCATATTTTAATATTCTTTTTACACTTTGCCTTATGTACTATTAGGTTTTAATTCTGAACTGATAGAAAGACAATCAATTTTAGAATTCATTTTGAATATTATGAAATATATTAATACAGTAACAAAATTTCTGTTATTGTAACTAATAAAAACTTGAAGTGGGTTTATTTATTCTAAGAAGATTATTTGTCCATTATTTCCCAAATAAATATATTCATTGAACAATAATAATGCTTTTATACTTGGTCAAGCTATTCCCATTCAATAATGAAATTATCCTGAAATAAGTTATGTGTTTGAAAATTGTCAGTAAAAATTAAGTCATTCAACACAGGAATACTCCATGCAACTTTCGTGAATAGAGAGTCTGAAAAAGAGCCCTGAGGAGGAAAAGAAGAAAGGGTTGCACAGGGTGCCCATTTTGTGGTCAGTGTGCTAGACATAAGAAGTGCAAAAATAGGAAATCATTTCAGAAAAGTGAATATATTTTGTGCTTTAGAAAGAAGTTTTGGGGGGGGGGATAAAATGGCACGCAGCAATTCTCAGCGCATTATTAAGACACAAACAAATATGGGTAGTAAAGGGACAACTGTAGGTCAGCAGTGATACACTTCACATTTGACATTCCGTTTGAATTAAGTAATTTATATGATGAGTAATGTAATAAATGTAATTATTCTATAAGGCACAATAACTGAATATTTCAGACACCCAGCCAGATTGAATTACATATGACAAAATGATTTATGAAACGTTTAAGACTCGTTTTATTATTAATTTTCAGAGAATGAGCCTTTCTCTGCACCGCACCGCAAAGTATTGAACGGAGAGTCGAAAAATTATTGTGTGTTTAAACGAAGAGTGGACTCCCTTATTGTCACTGTCTTGCTTCCGGTAAGGTGGCGTGATGTGGAATGAATATCGGTTGGCAGGGGTTGGCCGCCTTAAAAGGGCCCTCTTGGGTGTTGTCTGCTTACCAGAACTTCATCTAGGATCACGCGATCTTACAGGAAGTCGACACTGTCAGTGACAAGTCAAGTTCTGGTCGCGGTAACTCATCTATTAACTCCCTTACTTAATTCCAGCAAACAACGTCCAAATATCTGTCTACCAACATGACCTATCTTTTAGAAGTATTTCATCGTTCACATTTTCATATTAACTGATAAAATGTTTTTAACATTTTCACTTGAGGGATCCACGAATAATTTTTGAAGATTTTATAAAATTTCTCTGAAATAGCATTCATGTGATCTATTTAACTACTACCAGGCTATACGTAATATTTTTATGTTTAATTGATGCAACATATTTCTTTCAGATATGCATGCCCTTAATCTGTTAGAATAGCCAACTACTACTATTTGGTGGGTATATTTAAATTATTCACATTTCAAGGTATCCAATCGCCGCACTTGCAATTTGTCTATATTTATTCCGAATTATTCTATTAATAAATCATTTTCTATACTCACTAATTAGAATAAACGAAATAAATAAAACAAAGCTTAATATTTCAATTAATTTCATACATCTCTTAACGAACAAATACTTAATTCCTGAAACTTGAACACTTCCTGCATCGGTTTTCCCTTCGAAGGAAATAAATACATGACAGTCGAAATGCAAAAGAACCAATTAGGGATGTGTCAAATCATGCAGATATCGCTCTAATTCTAACAGATCGATCCCCAGGTCATTAACATTCATTTCTTCCTAACTTTTGGGCTCATGCAGTTTTTCTATTGTGAAATACCTGCCGGAATATTTTTACTTTCTCCATATACATAATACAGAGAAAGCATCCAGGTGGCATTTAAGGTTTCTAGACATTCTCACAAAGGATCTCATTTCTGCCGTATTTTATGTAGCTGTTAGTTTTTACATTTCCTCTTTAATAAGACCATGCACATATATATGCTGTCATTGATTCAGAAGTAATGTCTTTTTATCTACCAAATATGTATTTAATTTATGATATGTGCCAATAATGTGTACAGAACTATAAATTAATTATTCGAAAATTCTTAGATCTATCATGAAATTGAGGCATTCTGAAGATCTTGTCTATATATACAAGTTTTGTTCTTTTAATAAGCTGTTAGTTAAAATCTTTCTTTAAAATTGTTTAGAGTATATGGGTCGATTTTTGAGGTAAATAATCTGAATTTACCTCAAAATTTACCTGAAATAAACTGAATTTACCTGGGCTATTTTCGGTTGGTCCATCATCATAGCAACGAAAGAAATGAAAAATAAGTAATAACTCTACTTTCTGTGTCACCCCATTTGTTGGTCCTATACCTGACTGGTCCCAGTTTCTCGCTATTATGTAGTTGAGATAATAAGTTGTTTATAAGTACCTCATTGCATTAGTAATGTCCTGTATGATATGGCATAGGACCGAAGAGGTGCAAACGTGGATTGTGAAATTATTTGTATTTCGATTTATGCAAACCATCTGTACAAGGGGACATGTAACACAAGCAGAGGGAAACAGAAATATTCGGAAAACAATAACTTCATTTTCTGAGTCACTCCACAGGTCGGTCTAATACCAGATTTGTCCCATCTTCTCGCTATAATCTATCGTATAGGATGGGACCAAACGGGCGCAAGCTCATTATCTGTATTTCGACTTATGCGAAACAACATTGTTGTTTCATGTAACACAAGCGGGAGGAAACTGAAACATTCTGAACCCTTCGTGGCTCTTTGATAGTCAGTAAAAAGTGTCATCCTAGTTATGAGAATTTTCCTAATGACCTAAACCCTCTTTCGCGGACTCCCCTATGCGGTACATGGAGAAAGTAAATCCCGGGCTGTAGTTTGGGGCTAATGCGCGGGGGCGAGTGTGTGTGTGTGTGTGTGAGAGAGAGAGAGAGAGAGAGAGAGAGAGATAGTGAATGTGGTTTTGAGTGTTTCAGTCGAGTGTGTTTCGGCAAGCAAGTAACGACTGAGCGGATTTCGTGTCAAGCAAAGAGACAAGGATGGAGGGAGGGTACCTCCGCGACCACCAGCTCCTCGGCTCATCGAAGGCTGGTCCAAGTCCGAGTTGCCATTGCTCGAACTGGGTGTGGTGGCGTAGCATTGATTGTCAAACAGGACGTTGTCCGAGGGCGGAGACAGGTCCCCACCTCCGCCGCCGTTCCTCTCCAGCTCCAGGTAGAGGCCCCGCTCCTGGTGGCCCCCCTGTGGCTGGTACTCCCGGCCACCGCGCCCTATTTCGTGCGACGATCTCGACCCTACAAAACCACCAAATCGAGTCCGTTTAAATACATCGCCGGCTGAAAAACAAACCAGTCAAAAAATATACATTTTAACGGGCGCCATGTCGTCCGGCGTTGATGGTCTCTAACGCAGCTGCCTTCGGAGCTCGGCGGTCCGTAGGGATGCCAATAACCGGATGTGATTACAGTCGGCCCTTGAGAAATAATTTTATTGAATTTTTATAATACGATTAGTTGCACTCCCATCGGATTAACATTCACATACCGATTGAGCGACAGACTATAACCTGAGAATGCTGTCATAACATTTGACCCCTATTTAATAACTAATTTTCTTTCGCTTTATTAAATTCCCGATATTTTTTGTTTTAAGCCTGCTTTTTGTATAAAGTTTAGTCATTTTTATATTTTTACTGTCCTCGCTTAGTATTTTTTAAAATTTTTGTTTCTCCTTTCCTTTCTGCTGTATATTTCTTAAATTCCGTCAGGATAAGTTCGATAGCTGTTGGTTTGTTGCATTTCTCACATTATAGAAACTAATTTATATCTTTAATACAAAATGTATTTGTTGTCCTTGTATTTGCCTGATCACTGATCACCCGAACTCCAAACTAAAAAACGTGGACCACGCCCTGGTTAATCTCAAATTGAAGAAGTAAGCTGAATTGAATTCCCTCATTCGGAAGACGTCATTTGGAAGGAGAGTTAGCGACCAATTGTCCTAGTCATAGAAGACAAAACAACCAATCCTTTCATAAACAGATCCGTTAGTTTATTACACTGCTCCGCTAATTTCAGACGGGTGTTTATTACATTTTTATTATTACCTCGGATTCCTCTATAGACGAATGACCATTTATATATTGGAGTTCGGAATTTACCTGAAAATCTATTAGCTTTGTGCCTGGAACCGGATTCAGACTCGGACATGACGTGCCTTCCTGTATTGTTGTTGCTGTGATTGTAGTGATGATTATAATAGTTGTAGCGGCGCCTTGTCATCTCCGGGCTGGTCACGGGGCTTTCCAGCGACGGCATCGGCTTGAGCATCCTCTTCAGCGTGTTCGAATCCAAGTTCATTTCGCGTCCTCCTCCTGAAGAACAATGCGGACGAACACTTGAGTAAAACTAGTAAGGCCGGTAGAAATATTAATAAAAAGAGGGTTTTTTCCGTACCTGATCCTACGTCTTTGGATTTGTTGTTGACATTGTTGTTGCCCCGACGGTTGTTGTTATTGTTGTTGATGTTGTTAATATTGTTGTTATTCGCTGTTGGGTCTGAATAATCGGTGCCTTTGTGCAGAGGCTGTGCCGCTTGAACCTGACTGTCCTTGCTGAGTCTCGGTGTACAAGTTCCCGTAGACGTTTTACCAGCGCTCACTCCTACCTGGGTGCCTTCACTTTTACTGTGTTCCTGTTAACCAAAATATCGCTCTGTTATTCTTATTATGTAATTTCCTTAGTTCGAGCCAATAATCGATACGTTACATTTTAATACCAACAACATCCGTATTTAACTATAGCACGCTCAGGAAAGTTATATTTTAAAGTACGCGCAATCTCAATTAAACTCCGGTGGAAAATTAAACTCGAGTTTTATAAAAATCGTAGTTTTTATTACAAAAGACATAACTCGACCGAGGTTCCGAATACACAAATCTATTATAATATAAAATCAACCAGGGGAAATCGGCCAGGGGTCGGCAAATTCCCCGATCAAAGAGCTACTCTCTAAATATGGAAATATACCGAGTTCTACCGAAGATAAAATTGTTTGAAAAATCATTTTAAGAAGAAAACATTAAAATTTGATAGGTAGGTTTAAATCTCGAACTGACATAACAACATCCGCTCCAGCAACCGGCTTGCCGACGGTTTGCCGACCACCAATTCTAGGCAATAATTAAAACTATTATATTATCTAGACGTTATAGTTGAAACGTTCGATATACTGACATCGTCCGTTTGTGACCCGGCGGTCTGGGAAACGTGGTTGGCGGTGAGTTTTCCACCGGGCGTGCTCGTCTCCCTGTCCCTGGTCTGTCTGTTTGATGAGGCGGCGGCGGGGGTCTGCTGCTTGGGGGGCTGGCCGCCGGGTGCGCCGCCCCCGCCCCCGGACCCCTGGCCCCCCACACCCCCGCCCACGCCACCGACACCGCCCCGCCACCGCCACCGCCACCGGCACCGCTCGTCACGTTGTCGTACAGGGACGTGCTCGAAGTAGCCGCCGTCACTTTGTCCCCCAGCGCCGACGCCCTACCGTCAGATATGTCCGTACCGACACGTGTCTGTGCCCTCGGCAAAGTTGATGATCCTAAACACGCAGTCCCAATCATTAGTTAAAACATACACTTAAGCAATAACAGTACACATCTTAATTTTAAATACCTCCTGCAGTTAAGAAGAAATAAGACTGTGGAGGCACAAAATCGCTAAACGTGGATATTTTCAAGAACGAACAAAGAAATAAAATGAATAAGAAAATAAATTGCCAAAGTGAATCCATATTCGCCCGGCTAATACTACTGAACACAAAAACTATGCTATATATATTATTTCCTTCTCCCGCGACGCTCGAAACGATAACAATACTATTACGATAATAAACAAATGCGTAGGAACTTTCCCTTACAAATTTCGGTAAACAGGTAAAATTACCTGTCACGTATGTCATAAATTATAAGCGCTTGTACCGTAGTAGATATTTAATTTGAATGATACCTCTATATCTGGGATCTTGAGCTCTGAGTCTGGCATACTGGTCCGCTGTCATGCAAGTGCACTGAGGTTCCCTGGATCTGCTGGGAGAAGCAGGCGTCGACAGGGGCTTCCGTTTCGTCTTGACTTTGTTCTGCTTGCTGGGAGGTTCTAATTTCAGTGAGTACGAGGAAGAAGCTTTTCTTGAGAATTTGAAAGACGGGGACTGAAACAACGAAACAAAGTTTCAATCGAAACCTTCCATATGGACGAATCGATAATGAAAACAATTCGAATCCACGAAGCGTGATTTTAAAAATGGAAACGAATAATATTACATTACTTATAGATGTTAGCAAATATATACCAACAAACTGCGAGCAGTCCAATTAGAAGTTAAGAATTAATTAGTAAATAATTTCTCAAATCATTGCTACATCGAGACATTGTGGTAATATGAATGTATTGAAATTTCAAACAACCCCTAATGGAATTCAATGTCTGGAATGTCATTATAGTAATCGTAATATAAATCGTAATGTCTAAAATTATACTAATGAGTAAATTATTTCATGATACATAATCTCACATAGTTATGAGAAAAACGATTACTGACTTCCGCCCTTCAGAAATTGTACCACTGGTACGAAAGTGTATAAATATACCAATAAGCGATAATTGCCTGAAAATTCGAAACATAATTATGAAGTTGCATATACTTACACAGCATTCACGGAATTGTTTAGCGTCTATCGGCGATGTGAAGTTGAGTCCCCAAGTATCATTGGTCATAGGGTCTTTCCAATATGCGAAACATTCTGACGCTTGTCCTATTCTTGTTCCTGGACGAAAAATCAAATCAAAAATTTAAAATTTGCACAAAAACAATGTATGCTGTTTACACGAACGAACATATCGCAAATTGTTGTTCAATTTGTCGTTGAAATATTTTCGACGAGTTGAAATAGTCGTTTCAAAAATATCTGTTGAGTTGTGAAGCCCTGATTGATGCTCACAAAACAAATCCCTAATTGCTTTCCGTCTAATCTCATTGAATGCATTGTTCGGAATTCGGGCCGCCCTCCTCAATTATAACTTTCAAGTCCTCCTTTAACAACAGCCTCTTTGCGAAAATAGAAATGATTTCTTTTTTTTCGCCAGCATTATTAATTCCAACTTCAAGCCCCCCTGAAAATGTTTCTTTAACCATTCAAACCGAACAATTCCGCGAGTATAACTTTTATTTTCCCCGCCGCCAAGCGTTATAAAATTATATTAGATTTCAATACGGCTGTCGATTAAGAATTTTCAAAATTGTGAAGTAATACTCAAGCCTGAAAATATATCATCGACATATAATATACATAATTAGTAAATAAAATTAAATAAATCGCTAAATCAAATCAAGTCTATTACAGATATCAGTAGTTGCCATTTGACTTAAGAAAGTCATGGAACGTATATTGTGTCTATTCCTAGATCATTTCTCCTTTAATCCACAGTACTTGATATAGATTTTAAGATAGAAGAGAAATAAAATTCAAAACATCATAAATCTAATATTCTTTATAAGTCGGGTAAAGAGCATTATTTCAATTATTAACAATACTACGTAATAATTTGTCGGCAACTGAGTATTTTGGAGTTTTGAATGTAGTATCACTATCAGTAATAGGTCCGGCTCTAAGGTTCGTGTCTATTAATCTGGATAATTCCTCCGCTGGCTGTGAATTTATAATATACATGTATATATACCAGGTTGTACTAGCCGGACGTCGAGTATTTTGTCGACCTGACTATTGTACGCTGTAATGTGGAAGACACATTCGGGGGAGTCTTGAATGCAGGTTATATTGACGGGTACCAAGTCCTCAGACACTTGCTGCCATTTCACTGTTCCCGTCCCGCTGGCGCTCACGTGGAACACCTCGGCCCACAGCCTGAAACAATCATCCAAAAATGACAAAAAGAATGTTTCAATTCTTAACATACGATCAGAAAATGAGTTTAAACTTAAAACACATAAAGCATATTTAATCGTTTCCTTTATATTTTATTATTGATTATTATTTTATATATGATTACTTTACTGCTACAACTATAAAATGTTTAAAATATTTAAATCGCGCGGCAACTTCCTTTTCAGGCGTCTGTAATGCACGTTTGTCGGTTGGAAGGGTTTGGACCGTAGGATGTCATTCGGGTTGAATTTTTAGAAATTCAAAAAATTGCTCACGCTCTGTACACGGGTTTTTTAACCAATAACAAGCCAAAATGTTACTTTTTCCGTTGAGAGAGAAACTAACTACTTAATGCCGCTTAATCAAACTCGGGGTGGGGGGGGGGAGACAGCGAGGTTTCAGGTCTTCGGGAAAGTTCCACAAGAGGCGGGAAAGAGGTCCCAAGTTCTATTTATGAACTTTAAGGACTTTTTTTTATCAAACTGTTGACAATACCAACTAGTGGGCTTGGAATTATAGTTTATCTTAACTGCACTGCTGTGACAGAACAGTTAATTTGGAGATCGCATTACTGACGATGTTCTCGAACCTTAACACGATATTAATTCCATAAGATGGTTGTACGCGATATTTTTGCATCGATGCGCGTTTTTGAATGACGTATCGATAATAAACCAATATACGACCTTCTCAACGGTTAAGTGAACTTCCGTGAAATTGCTATTAAGAAGGTCGGAGGGCTACTGACTCATGATAGGGACACAGAAGGAAGGTCGTGATGATGGATTGGAAACTCATCGTGAACTATATTATTAGTTTATTAGTAATTGCTAAGTAATCAGAAGACCTTATCGATTCGAAGATGTAAACACGCGTAAAAATACAAATGACGCCACTTTTCGGCGAAATCCGGAATGAATTAGTTGCCACCCCAGTATTTCATTCTTGCCAAAATTAATTCCGTGATGTTTCGATACTTAGCATTGTTATAACGGCTTTCTTATCGGTCCTCTTTCGCTGTATATTTTGTCTTGAGAATAATAATTGTTTCTTTTTATTACCTGAGGAGGTGTCCATCCCTGCGCCTCGAGGCCTGCCATGGGGAATCCTCGTACCTGTAGGCCTTGCGTATGAGAGGGGCGCAGGAACAGCTGAGCTTATTGCCCATCGCTCCGGGGTCAGCCTCGCCCTCCGCCTCAGGTCACCACGCCCCCATCATCACTCTATCCCCACCTCCTCCTCTATCACCCTGAAAAATCCAGTAAACCTTATAACGATTTATAATGTTCAAATATAAAACACCGGTTAATTCGAACGGGCGGAGCCCACGCCTTTGCAAAGGTCCGACTACCTCTTGACCCTACTGTCATTTTGTAAAATCGTTAATCGTCGAAATGGGATAATATCGAACAAATCGTGTTCACATTATTATTATTTAACATAATTGGAAGTGTATGGCCAGTCATGAGCTTACAAATTGTATCCAATGCTATATTTTATCCAATAATAACCGAGAACGATGAATAAGTTCAGATTCAATGATGAATGTTTTATCACACCATCACTACTGGTATAAATAAATAGACACAGTATAAATTCTTAGTTACGTAAAATAAAGTAAATGTAAAAGTACGGGGTAAAGAATGTGGTGCGTCGACAGTATAAACGCAAGGGGAAACAAAAAATACACTCTGGAACAGATTGCCTACCGCACACATATATAAAGTAAACGAATATAGGCAATGAGTTGAAAACATAGTAAACTGTTTGCCCGCGTTACTAGAGAAGACTTTGAACTGCGTTCAAATAATGTCGCCAAGAGGAGAGGAAAAAATAAATCTCCCGTAAGGAAAATTACCGGTATGATCGCAGAAGGATACGCTGATCCGAAGAATCGTAACCTTCTCTTGTCTACCGTCACAGGTGTTTCTTACCGCATTGCGGTAGAGCTGTTTTTGTTTCGAAAAATATGACTTACGGATGTAGAGTTGGAGTAGTTCAGTGTGTTGTTTCCGTTTAGGAGTTCACTCCCGCAATACAGCCAATGTTACCATCAATTTAAAAGGTAAAATAATTGAACATCATGAGTTGGTACGGTTTATTGTTTTATGATTCCTGCGAAACGGATTCCTTGCAACGTTTCGCTCGGACTTATTCAGATTAAATAAAAATGCTTAACGGACGTGACTTTGGTGCATTATTTGGGTGAAAGGCCGTTGTTAAGTTGGCGGGTTGATATTAATTTGTCGTATACCTTTTGTCCGGCCAGTTGGACCGATTGAAATCTCGTTCGATCGGGTCAACGAGAACCCGGCTCCGCGGCCGCTCAAATAATACCGGCGGATTACAATCTTCAAAGCGATCGATAATTAAAGTGCACGCCCGTTTATAGCGCTTATTTATATTTGGATATAGAAATAATTCCCTTTATTAATGACATATTTTAAGGATACCGAATAAGCCCGAGTTTAGGTTAAAGGGTTTTAAATTTCTTCTGGGATTCGGACTTACTTCGGAATACATAATTCTTATTAGAATCCATTTAAAATCCTATAGATTACAAAAGATCTTCAACTCCGTGAAAGACTTCAAATGCCCTGCTATTATAGAACAAACTGAAGACCTATTGTAGAAAACCGTATGAAATTTAAACAGAAACGATATTCATTAATATATTGTATGCTTTACAGTTTAAGGTAATTTAATACCCTTTGAACACCAGAGACAGCTCTAGAATTCACAATTTTAGGAGTTAATTTCCACATGCTGTTGAAACGTATTTTTGTAATTTGTATAATGTAATCGAAAAAATTATGTATTGACAAATTCTAAAGTTCACCGATCTTAGTAAATTCCAACTATTTGTACGTAGTTTCTTTTCTCGTTAATTGTTCCGCAGTCTCTTCGATTCTTGATCGGTTTTAGTTATTGGGAAATACAGATCGCGTGTTGGGCCCAGAAAAAATAGACGAGAAACGTCCTACTTTTAATAATCTTGTCGCTGACGTTTATCCAAGAGTTTATTCGACAGGCTCCGTCTCTGAAGTTTATTTTATTCTTTCGCGACGTCCGCCGCTCGCTTTCGATAGTATTTTGTTTGTAGGATTATATTTATGTTGTTTATTCTGGGTGAAAAATATTTTAAACGCGTTTTTTTCGTGTAATCGATTGGCTTCAATATTGAAACGATATGAAAGGAAAAACGAAAGAATAATGCCAGGGAACGTCTTTCGGGATGACGAATGCATTATTTTATTTTATCAACGATTCAAAGGAACTGATTTTTTTTTTAAGAAAGAATAATTTGTCTCGTCCTTAATTAACAGATATGGACAGAGACAATTCAAAAAGAGTTTCGCGCGTTATGAAAATTCGATTTTCTCAACGGATCACCAATCCAGCCCTGAACTGTAGGCCCGTTCTGAAATATGAATAATTCTTTCCCGTTCTAATGATTTCCCCCTTTAGGGCGAAATCACCCCTCATTCGGGGGTGCGTGACAGTAGAGGCGGGCCGTCCCTCCCGTCCCCTAACAGCCCCTCACCCCGACCATTAGACCATTCAGACCTGCCAGCTGATTGAGATTCATTTCCCACCTTCGTATCCGATCCTCTCGACTGGACGCTCGTCTCGCCCCACCAATTTGACGACCAAATTGCTTTTCAACAGCTGAAATGTGGCGAATTTTCCACACCAAAGGCCACTATTAAAATCCGAGTATTTATCACTAGCCAACTTCCGGTCGGCTCGCGTAGTGCTACGGGAAGAACCGCGGCTTAGAACAGGATTTTTCCTGTAATTTGAAACCACCCCAATCCCATCCTTTGTTAGAGATCATTTAAGTTCTTCATTTATTCGAGCATTTATTTTACAGTTCTTATTTTGACCTTGGATAGACCAGTTTAGACTACAAGCCGGCGTAAGTATTACAGTCGAGAGATGTAAAATCACTCCGGTGACAATGTTCTAAAATTTCCCCGATTAGAAAATGTGTTTTCGACTTCCCCCTTTTATTTCCCGCCCTCCGTTTTGAATGTATTTTCCCGATTTTAAAAACTGTAACACTTTTGCACGGAAGGGGCACCGGCTCTTAGAATGCCATCAATGACCGGTAGGGATGGCGACTGAGCATGTGCAGTGTATGCAGATCTCAAGAATACTCCTAGCCGTTGAAATTCTGCTCCGAGGAAACTTCGAGCATCCAGGTTTTTCCTTTTATTAAACTTTCGTGATAGGCGTTTTATGTTTTATTCTAAGTCGGCAAATTTAATTTAGGAAACAATTTCTGTAGATTTAGTAGATATATTTCTATATATTGCAATTATCATATCGATTTAGAATTGCCAGGAAAAATTAAATTATGTTATTAAATTATTATTTCTTAGATTGATTCGTTATCCTGGTTAGGGTAAAGACATATTGTCGTACATACTATCCTGCAGAAGATAATAAATGATTTAGAAATGTATTGAACAAAAAAAGGTCAAGGAATTGAGATTAAAATTCATATACCTGGTTAGAATTGTCTAAACGCGAAAAAAGTACCAACAGAAAAACGTGGGGCTTATTTTAATTTTTACAAAGTGATAATTATGATATAACTAAGTGCGTTGTAAAACAGATCATTCCATGTCATAGATGCAGTCTATTATTTAATATAAAATCCATGAGACCGACATTGGGATACGCCTTGGGAGACCAGCTAACTGTTTGAAAATCTGTAGTAAGTGGTAGTGTGTTTTACAACCAGAGAATTAAAGTAGTTTACAAAAGAAATTTGTATAATGTTCCTTAGTATAAATTTATTAACAGAATGAAAATTTCATGAAAAAAACTCATTACTATTGTTTGTGTATGCATTAATAACTGTCGGGAATTGGCAATTTCTGTTTTCGGCTTGGACTAATATCGTGCTCAGGTTAATATCGGGGTGTGTCATCTCGCCTAAAAGGCAACGCTCCACGTCGCTAGTCGTTCCCTTTTTACACCGGACTCAATCTACCCCGAACGCCATAACCCTTAGCATCAACTATTATTGGTGGTTGTCTATCGGTCGGTTAAACAATATATAATATTTTGGTAGATAAACGAGAGAGAGGCTAATCCCTCTCGCGGGGGGTGGGCGCAGTAACCGAGCCCTTAGGGTGGGAGGGGGATCAATATGGGGTAGTTTTGCAGACTCCCGTCAGAGGGTAGGCCCTGCCGGCTTCTCATCGATCTCCTCTCTCACTCTCTTCCCTCATACTCTTTCCCTCTCTCTCTCTCTCCCTCTCTCCCTCTCGCTCTTCTCTCTCTCTCTCTCTCTCTCTCTCTCTCTCTCTCTCTCTCTCTCTCTCTCTTCTATCTCCCTCCTACACACATGCACACATACAAAGCACTTGTACACTCCCTCCATGACCCCATTTCGTCTGTCTGTGACCTCGTCCGTTACGAAAGGGCCTCCCCCACTCTCTCTCTCTCTCTCTCTCTCTGTCTCTCTCTCCGCCTCGCTCTTTAATCCTCACCCGCCCCCCCTTCCACCCCGCCCCCACACCCACCTCAATTCCAAACCCAGTCGGTTAAACGGATTTCCACCGACAATAAACCCAGCGATAATTTCCGCTACCTCAATTTCCGGGGGCGGTCTCCTAACTAGTTTATGGCGGTGGGAGGCCCCAGAAAAAAATGCGTGTCCACCCCCTCGCTCTCATTTCAATTCATTATAATCCACGCCCCGTAAAACGAAATTGGACAGAACGAGTTCGCACTTTGTCCGGGGCCCGCTGGGGCGGTGCGGTTTTAGAACTCCGTCGGGATTTAATTGTTTCATTTGTACATCCAGCAAATAAACTCGCCTGCGCTAATAATACCGAGAGTCGTTGAATACTAAATACGTGCATGTTGCTATTAAATAACTAAGATTATCAGTATGAAGAAAAAAGCACAACGAACTAGAACCGTTTATTCCCGAAAAACAATAAAATATTATAACTCGACTAATGATTTCAAGCTAAATTGGTGACGCTTTATACAATGGTGTGAAATATTTCTGACACATTACAGACCGTTAAGACTGAATATTTTGTCGATTCAGTTTAATATCCTCTTACTAAACGTGTATTTAATAATAGGAAAGTGAAATAGATCGGGATTTATTTCTATATCTCGTTGAAAACTCATGTCTAAAGAAACAATCGTGGTAAGGCGGGAGAGAAATAATTTAAAACTAAGCGATTGGGGACTATGTGGATATTTGCCAACATCGATGGTAATCTGGTAGGATCTGCAAACCAGCAGTACAGATATGTAGTGAAAAGAATAGAATTGCCTATTTAGTTTACAATAATAGTTCAAATATGGTAGGTTTATGTTCTGAGAGAAACATTATTTTTAATGGAATTTAAAACAATAATGAAGCATGAATCTTTAATTTGTACGCGTGTGGTTGTATACAGTATTTTTAATGCCCATTTCTTAAGATATAAATGTTTGGCATCTTAAATTTATATATAGAAGTTTTGGAATAATTAGCACCCTTACATCCGCATTTATCTAACGTGAGCGCTTTTGCGATCACGCTCCTTAATGCATCAGTGCATTAACAATTTTTTTCATGCAAATTTCATGCATCTATAATCCCTTTGGTACCAATCTCCCCGGCACCCCCGTCATCACCGTCTCTCGAGTTAACTGCACCATTTACGGCGGAATTTAAAATTTTATCTGCCATTTTCGTCGCGGAAGATAAATATTTATTTTGGCTCCGTCCTACGCTGGGCCTCTCATCTCTTATCAAGAAGTTAGCTGTCGCTTAAGCTCCGCCCAAGTACAATAGGGATAGGCCTAGGCGGTAATCGGCGCCCTGCCGCTACCTCCTCCCATCGTCAACCGGTTGAGGATCGATAACCGTATAACCCGGTTTTACGGGCCCTTTATTTTGTTTGGATAATGCCCCACAGGCTGTGATCCGAAACAATGGCGAACGGTGAACTGGGATTTGATTGCAGTACGGCCGCCAACAACCTGGCCTTTTATCTCTTCCGCCCTATCCACCGGAAGTTAGTGTCAGACCTCCTTGGGTGACAAGTTGCGAAAAAACCGCTAAGATTTGTATAAAAAATATGTTCCTCGAACACATCATTAAACAGATGATAATAGACCACACAGAGTGCATAAAGTTAAATTTATTTTACGGCGCCTAAATTAAGTAAGAAATGGGATTGGGTCGGCATCTAAATCATTACGGATTTCACCCATACTTGGCGTTATTTACATTTTTACGCAAGTTTACATCTTCGAACTGACAAAGTCTTCTGATATTTCATTACTTGGTACTCTATGAAACCAGCAAATTGGCCCCGATCTGTTTAATATTATTTGTTTGACATCAATTGAAACAAAAAATGCTCGATATATTGGTACCTCATTAACCAGGGATGAGAAAACCGCGATTATTTAGTTACCGGCCCAATACAATATGTTAATAAAATTACATTGTTTAAATGTGCATAGGAACAAACACAGGGAGAGTTTAGAAGCGCACGATTAGCTGGCATTGGTTTACAGCTATCCGTGTTCCCCCTTATCCTGGAAACCACAATCCTTTCTTATCGGTTAACTCGATACCCGTGCAGGGTCTTCTGCCGGGCTTCAGGAGGGAACCCAGGTCGTTGAGAATACATCGATAAGTGGTTTAACAATTCAACGCTTCCACTCGCTTCATAATTAAACCGTCCGCCAACCCAAATTTAAACTCGTGATTAAAATTAATGAAATGAGGTCCACTTGTTTCCTAATGGAATTTTCAAACGGGTCGGCGTAGGCGATTCGCACAGCAAAGCGTCGAGCGCCTCGACACGATTTACGTTTTACGAATTATATTAATTAATTATTTAGAAAATTTGGATTGAATATTAATATTTCTACCTTTGAGACAACATCTTGTTAATATCCTCCGGTATGTATCAAACTCAGTTATCTCTCCGAAAAGAAGGAAGCCGATTGTTAATATAATTCAATATTAGAATTCAATGATGCGTTATTAGGATAGTGGTTATTTTCAAACTTTTTGTAATGAGCCAAAAGCCTTTTCTATTGCCATTAATATTAGTTGCGATCGTGGCGAGAAACCGCATTTCGAACAATCGAAATGTGGCAGAAAACGTCAGCGATCGGCCACTACATCGAATTTTCTGTACATAGCCTTATTACACGGATATTGGGAATAATTCGACGACGCGTCTACACTTGAGCCACGAAGGTGCATCCGAATTTACGGTAACGATTAAGGGCAGAGCTTGGGCGGGGCCGGGATCAACACTCGAGTCCGGTTAGTAAAATAGGGTTTGGTTCTAACATTGTTCCTCCGTGTAAATTGTCCTGGAACAATTGTAAAACATGCAAGGCAATCTAACAAGTCTATCTATGGGAGCGAGTAATGCCGTATGTCCCTGTTGAGTCTGTCGGCCGAGGTAAATTTTGATGGCCGTTTCATTAATGTCTTTAATAGTCCTGAATATGGAGCCTGCTGTCGGGTGGGGATAGGTTTGACGTTGAAATAAACATTGTGACAGTGTTGGCGATGAAGATATCAAGAAATTTGCCTACGGCACCATCGGAAACCTGAGCGCAAGTACCGTGCGGAACCAGAAAGGGTTTTCGCCTTCCCTGAGATCCACGCAAAAGGAACCGGGCCAATTGTTCACAGAGAACAAAACGTAGCGATAAAGGTAATGAAGTAATATGTTACGTCGGCGACTAGAGTCGAAGGACATAATCGGGAACGCGAAGTCGGTTTCATTCGAAAATGTAAAATGACGAAAAGAAATATCCCGTCACGCACTTTCTCCCTTCTTTATTTTTATTTATTTGCGAGGGTATCGTCCTCTGATCTTATAAAGTGGAGGAGGGCCTCGAGGGTCATTCGGGGGCCCCTTCAGTTGACAACTTGCGAAAAGAATCCTGTGCTTCCATTCAAAGCGACATTCGACCTTTCACTCGATTTTTGGAATCTCTCTCTCTCTCACACTCTTTCTCTCTCTCTCTCTCTTTCTTGGTTTAATTTTTTTACATTTGATGTATTTAAATGCATTAAAAAGAATACATAACATAATATGGATAGTAAAGGATGGTTCCCAGTGGGAACTGTGAGGAAATGTGGGAAAACTGAGTCTTAATCGGAAGAAAATTAGCGATGCCCCACCTCCCAGTATATATTTATTTGATTTTCTCTTCTGGTTGGCATGTGTGAAAGTTTTGCTCTCAAGACTGCCCGGTGACTGGTTCATTAACCTTTCATTCTGAATCGATTCGTTCCCCCCTCATCGTGGGCCCATTTCCGCAATCCGTTTCTATCCGCGAATCCTCGTCACGAGGTCACCGCCCAGTATACGGAGGACCCCAATTTCAGCTCTTCGGTCGGACCCTGATGACGGCAACAGGAAGGGTCCCGAAACGTCGGAAACGGACCACGTCTAAGCCTTTCTCCAAAGCTGTTCTCCAAAAACAGGAGATGCTCGGACAGATGGGGGTTCAACACCCGCTGCTGATCTTACCAGAAGTTAATAGTAATAATTTCCATTATTGGAAATATATAGATGCTAGTAATAGGATCCATTATGTTAACTCTAACGATCATCGGCGTATCCATCCTGAGGGCGTCTCCTTCCGTCCCGTTTAAGTTAAGAATTCTGAGCTGAGTCTCAGCGCGAGAACCCCACCTTGGCCCAAGTAATTTTTCGTTAATACTTTTTAATTATGTTGAATGTAACTCTACCCCAATGTCCCCGTACCTGCCGATATTACTAAATAGGCACATTCAACTAAGCGAACCATTCATTTCGAATAAAGAGCAATCGAATATCATCAATATTAAGAAAGAGAAAAATGTTTCTTCAACTTTCATTTTTGGAAAAGTTGACAATAATTTTCCTTTACACTTTCCATTAAAGCATATATTAATGAATGATTGATGCTGCTTCGATTTTCGGATGTAAAATAAAACGCTATCCCGCCTTGTACAATTGATCTAATATGTGTGCTATCAAGAATCTATTAAAACACTTCTATCTAAGTTGGGTTTTCAGCATGTTGGTTCAGGATCGGTAATAATTTTATCGGGCCAATGAATATTGTTAACCGGCAATTATCAAGTCCCCGCTCAAAGTCACGCCAACTTCATGTTCGACTCCAATTAGAGCCAAGTCAACTTTCGTTTATTAAAAACCTGAACCGAATGAAATGGCGGTGACAACTCGGGCGGATTTCTTCGGACGCGAGCGATACATTGAAGTTCGAAAACGGAGTGCGCATGCGAATATGGATTTGAAAATTATGCAATGTGAAATGTCCTAAAGATCCTTTTTCAAAGCTTAAATAAATCAATGAAATAGGGAGCCGCAGGCCGTTGAAAATCACATTATAACAGTCGAAACTTCCTTAAATCTACAGTAATTGGCTGTCTTCTATTTTCGTTCTGGTACGTTCTCTTGACTGCTTGGCATTAGTATATGTTTCTTAACAAATAAGACATTCATCGTGGGCTCATTCTTGCCGTTAGTTTTTCTCCGCTATTCTCGATTATACGGAGTACAACTCAATCATCATATATACTTCAAATTGCAATCGTACAGTGTTATATGTCTTATATTTCGGTGCACTGCGATATAACGAAAAATTCGAGCGCGGATAATTACAGCGGGGAGAAACGGGAATTTTAAGACGCAAACCGAGTATTTGAATTGCGAATATGGCCGGGGAAATAATTTCCAGAGCTCGGGTTTCTCGAAACCAGGCCCTGGAAGTCGTTAATAGACCGTCGGTGATTTTGAACGGGATAAAAATCGTGCGTGATCGTGCCCAGTTATAACCAACGCTCTTGGCGTGCACCGATAAACAAGTGAAATCTTAATAGGCGACATTCCAAGTTCGATGTAATGAAAGGGGTCGTCCCTTTTAAAGGGCCGGGACGAAAATTAAGCGTATCGGAAGTTGTTTGCACACAATACCGAGCGTTTAGTACCTCGTATAATACTTTTTCCCCCACGCATATTACTCGCGATAAGAATATGCAACGGTATTTATGGAAGTTTTTAGCAATTTAACTGTGTAAATCACTACTGGTACATAAAAAAATGCTTCACCATTAAACGTGTCGATTAAATATTACTTTATTTCAGTGGTGATACAGAAGATGCTCTCTCGATTTGTATCTGTAAGGGTATGGAATTACAGCACTATACGGGGCATTTAAACTTCATCAAAAATCTTGTACATCTTAAAAATCAGGTACAGCTCCGTCAAGTGCGATTGGAGAATCGAATGGTGACTAAATTTTTGAAATTAGATTGTTTTCAATTGTTATTTTCGAACTTTGTCAATTCGGAAGTGCAAATAATTTAATTTTTCGGTAGAATTTTGTAGTAATTTGGACGTAAGCTCCGAATCGTATGAGTTCGACTTTCCCGCGGTTGCCCGGCGAGCGCCATTTTGTTATTTTATTTAATAACATTATTTGATAATATAAACATTGCATACCGACAGGCCAATAATTGGCGCAACGCCTATCTCCCCCGCCCCCGCTACCGCACCCCTCATACTCCACGTGGGGATGTTATTGATTGAGTTCTGGGCCGATTGCCTGATTGAGTTCTGCGAATCGCAGCCACCGTCAGAGCACAACGGACGAACTGTTCTCGGTACCGAATTGTTCCCGGTTTGTTATATGAAACGCAAGATTGTCCCAGTTTTTGACAGTTTTTAATTTAAAA
Source organism: Lethocerus indicus (assembly GCA_019843655.1). NCBI lineage: Eukaryota > Metazoa > Arthropoda > Insecta > Hemiptera > Belostomatidae > Lethocerus > Lethocerus indicus. The sequence goes on along the minus strand of JACDQD010000103.1, from coordinate 8,004,556 downwards.
ATTCTAATCGAAGGAAAATTCAATCTATCTCCGGTATCGTACCCAGGTTAGCGCCCTGCAAGTTTAAGCATTGAGGAACTCCCCTTCAATTATTGCACGAATTATTCTTCAGCTAGATTTTTCAACCCGTTAAACGACATAAACTACAGTACCATCACCAGAATTTCGGTATCTTTTGCTCCCAAGCCGGTAATTAGAAATTTCAGTGATTAGAAACATGAAAATCGGTTTCGACCATAAACAATTGAATGGGATATTACAACGCCTCAATTTTAATTCAGCTTACGAAATGTGACTTTCGTGATGTAGGCGAAATCTTAATGAAAGAAAGGCGGTTCTGATTTAATTACCTCGAAATTATTTTCTACTCAGCGATTAACCTGTTAATATACAGGAATAGGATACTGCGATACAGATGTTCGGTATTGCTTGCATGCGAATCCGACCGACATAAATGAAAGAGTTCGAAAAGGTGTCGTTGAAATTGTAGCCCCCTCGTATTATGAATTATGCATTAAAGCGGAAACATTTATTCGCATTGATTCGCGCTGCCCTCATCTGAAACTCATGTTCTCAAATATTAAATCCTTGCCAGCTTACACAAGCAGGTTAATTCCTTGAATACCGAGATAAAAATATATTCAGCTTAACTAACAAACATTTTAGAACTATTGGGTTGGCAACTAAATGATTGCGGATTACCCATATATCGAGTATTATTCCAACCCAACATAATTCAAGTGATTTTCAAAGCATTATGAGATATATTTAGCGTCTCTGCTATCTCTCGTGTTGTACTATGACAAATCGAGTATGATGGCTCGGTATCGATAATGGACGATACTTGATCGTCATGAACTTCAACCGGACGACCATAGCCACTGGAGTGGACTAGGTCCTCGTCATTTAGTGGAAAATCCTCAAACCTAAAACCAAAAATCCCTCCATATTCCAACTGCAACAATCTAACTGCTTTGTCAAACCTCATTATTTGTTAATGATGCAGAGTTATTCTAAACCCATAATAGACTCCGAAATAAGTCAGTCCGACGTTCCTCACGTTAACTACAGCCAATGTAAAATCAGCTCGCACCAACTCAGAAAAATCAATAGGAAAGAGTAAATCCAGGAAAGTCCGAAGTTTAGCCCGCTGGCCGGGCTTGCTAATAATTGATTAACTGCGTACTTTGCCTACCCCTACTTCGCATGTTGCCCCCAATCTCTCCCTAGTTGACTTGGTTATCAACAATCTTGGGACTTCCTTATTACGCCTGCCAGGGGCTTAGGCTAGAGTTAACCCAGCAGGGCGCATTAATTTGAAATCGTCTTAATCCGGTGTATTTACAACGAAGCTGGCAAGATATTCTCTAGACTGGATGCTTCTGCTGGTTTCCCTTAAAACCGAACAGGAGAGTGGAGAAAATCATTACATTTTTCTTATATGGCCATTTTACCAGCATTACAAATTTACGTATCTGTCCTGTAAAATAAAAATATTTACAGGAACATTAAAATAATTAAATTGTAAGTAAAGGAACCTAATATTAAGAATACTTCTCTAAGATACTGTATTATTTTTATAAACTAAACAAAATATGTCAGTATTATTGTACGCTTAGCCAATTTTTATGGATGTTTTTAACTGTTCTATTGCTACAGCTGTTTTGCCCGATAAAAAACAATGTTCTTAATTTAAATATCCGTCAGATCGAATTTGTTTAAAATAGAGGTCTTAATTTCTACACCTCAAAATGATGTTAATGGGATACCACCGACTTGGAACATGGGTTATGATGCAATAATATTAATTGCATTAAAATTCGCGTCTATTATTGGGTGTATTATTTTGTCGAATCCTATTTGTACTGGGGCTGTTAGAAGAGCGGCAGCTGGTATTTCGGGCTGATTACCGTTACGGTGAGGGGCGAACAATCGGCGTTGAGTTTCGGTCGGCTTTTCACGGGGCGCTAAATAAAAGGGCGCAATGCCCGGTCCGGGTCAAGCCCTCGGCAAACAAGAAAGCCCCGCCGATCGGAGGCCTCCCCCAGGAGCCCGGGATCGATACCAACGCCGCCCACACTCACGCGCACAACCATACACCCACCCACCCACTCACCCACTCGCGCAAACACACACACGGACACAAATTTGAATTGTCCATTGTACCGTCGATTCAGGTCCGACCTAACCCCCATGGCTCGATAGTCGGCTCTTATTGATTTCTGAACGATTGTTCACCTTATCAAAGTCGATCGGGTAGTGGTCCTTCAATAGATTAGCAGAGTTGATAATAATTCCCTAAATTGATGAATTTCTATTTAATCATCGAAACGCCGATAGCCACTTTACATTTAAGGGGAATAAATTCAGGAATTTTCCCACACGCCAACCAGAAGAAAGAATGAACTAAGAGAAACAACAGAGACAAGGGAGTATAGAACGAAATTTCTCCACTCACCTATTTGTTCATCGGATGGACCCAGTTCGGCTTATCGCATCGTCAGTAGTAACAGTCAGCAACCTGTTAGCACTGTAACCGTATTTTTGTGTTTTATTGTGTGTTTCCCCCGCCCCCCCCGTTCTACAAAGGGGGTGTATCGTAGTACTGACAGGGTAAAGACACCCCTAAAAAGTAACACTAAACAACATCGCTCATAATCATATCTTTAATAATTCCATTAATCCTCGCAGCCCTTCAAATAAACCTTAAGAACCTATTTAAACTGTTGTAATTACTGCTTCTGTATGCTTCGCAATATGTTAGTGGACAGAACTAACGACAGCGGGAAATAATTAAGCGTTAAGTAATAATATTATTTGTGTATTTATTTTACAGTAAATCACTTTTTGTCTTTATTGATATTGTTAATTTTCGACTTCACGTTGGCGGTCCTACGGGGGCAGTTTCGGAGGTCCTGAAAAAAAGCCAATTGTATCCTTAGGGGTGGAGCATCCATCAATTATGCGCCTTCGTCCCCGAAGCGGCCCAGAGGAAATTACCCCCGGGCTCCCTCGTCCCCTCACGCCACCCTCCAAATTGTTAATCGTCTCCCTTAATTCGATTAATTCCCTACAATGGCCGACATCCAGGAGGTGAGGTGGGGCTCCGTACAGATTTGTTCGATTGGTCATTCCCAATCGCTAGTCGAAAGTCGAAAAATTGCGTACTCCAACGAAAATCCAACGTACGACATTTTGGGGAATTATTGAATGGAAAACGATAATTGCACAAAAGTTAAGTTCAAAATTAATTCGTAACCTATGCACGTGTCCCAATATTGATCCACATAAAGGTAGAGGACTGAGTAGAGAGAGGTACTGCTCTTGTCTGTTACATACCCTGTGTGAATTAAACAGAATGGAGATTTCACCGCATTGTGGGAACATATGAAGCTTTTGTACTTCGCAAAATCAGTTCCGAATTATATTGAATAATTATAATTTCAACTAAACACCACAGGTAAGCATTTTGGAAACAAACATATTGTATTTAAGATATTAAACCATAGAAGGAAACACTTTCCATTGGTTTCCCTCAGTTCGTAAAACTTCCAGTTTCGCTCGAGGGCGTAATTCAAAACAGAGGATATCGGTTGTTGACAAAATATTTCTATTTATGTTTACCGAAACTTCCATTCCCTTGACTCTAACCCGGATAATCGGAGGAACGCTGTCCAATGCTGGTAAGAGACAGGAGCAATTTAACAGTGAGCCGACTCAAAGTTCTCCTTCAACTACTTCCAACTTCCTCCATCGCTATAGCCGCTCGCCTCATTTTAACGCTCCAATTAACGTGTATTTTAAATTTTACATCGGTAACTACCACACCTACCACCCTCCTGTTACCGGTTCCACTTTCCAGTTGGCCGTATTTACACATATATCGCGAAATATATAGAGAACAACTTGATAATAGTAATAATTCTTTGTTTACGTATCCAAAAATGTTGATCCAAACCATGAATTCGAATCCAGTCTCGCATCCTCTCGAAGGCGTATTCCTTTTTCTGTTTCCTTCTTGTCTTTCATCCCAATGACGCCGTTGGGCCGTATCCTCTGGATCGTGTCTAAATCCTACGGACCCACATTTCTATCAGGCGGGACATTTAACTCGAGTATAAAATTTCCGGGGCTCCAACGTTCGGGCGGAATTTAGTGGACGGTCGCTTAAGATTCAAACACCCCTTCACCCCTTCCACGGTAGGGGTTGACTAATAGGGCGGGTCGTGACGAGAAAAGGGGGCCAATGAGGGCAGGAATGAGCCGCCCCTAGATGAACGCCTCGGCAGAAAATTCCTGACCCCCCTCGTAAATCTTCCCGGGGGGGGGGGGGTCGGTTTTCAATCGGCCCTTCCGAAGATTTATCGTTTTGAAGGGCCAACGTCGTCCTTTTGCCATCGCGAACAATATTGGTTTGAGCTCTTAATACGTACAGCATTGTTATGAGTCCAGGAAGCTACTTTCCCTCCCCACAGGGTAAGTTTGATACCGTAGATTTCGTTTCTTTCTGTCTCCTCTCGCTGGTTTGATCTTTTGCTAGACCGGTTTCGGCTGCTTCCATCTTCAGTAGCGGTGTTGGTCACTTTGGATGTTTTTTGGACATCCTCACTGCACTGTCACTGTCACTTATACTATAGCCATCAAAATAAGCCACCAAATATTTAAAAAGATCAGACGTTACAGTCGAAACAATTAACTAAGTACAGTACTTAACTAAAGGTTTGTTGGGTGCACTTGCTCCGATAATCTAGCGCCCCCTGATGGTGTGTGGACAAACGCTAACCAGTCGGTCTATGTTTTGCTATAATGACAAAAAGTAGTTTAGAATACCTCTTTTGTGGTCTTCGAGGGGATGGAATATCGTAGATTTTGTGTGTTTCTGTCTCCTCACTGCTCTGTCACTGTCGCTTGTATTGCACTTGAATAAAACGTATTTTCCTCCATAATAATCCGAGATATGCAGGATAACAGATGGACGTATAATGCGTATTGAGTTTTAATGTAATACGGCGCCTGGGTTATACTAGCACGCACAACTGGCCCGTTTGGCGTGGCGTGCATCAGCGCCGTTCGACTGGCAATGATGTTATACCGGGACCTCCTCAGTCCATTTTAACCACAGTATTTGTTATTTTCCTTAATTTTTTCGACTGTAACGTTTCATCTTTTTAAATATTTGGTGGCTTATTTTGATGGCTACAGTACAAGTGATAGAGACAGTGTAGTAAGGATGCCCATAAGACATCCAATGTACCAAAAGTGACTAACACGGCTACTGAAGATGGCGAGCAGCCGAAACCGGTCTAGCAAAAGACCAAACCAGCGAGAGGAGACAGAAACACACGAAATATACGATATTCCAACCCCTCTCAGACCACAAAACATGTATTTAAAAGTAGTAAGTTTGATAGTAAAATTTTCAAAAACTTCAATTTAAAATTCTAAATACCTTCGATACTCGCTATGGTAGATCGGCGTTAGCTATCTATAAATCTCGTTTAGAAAAGCGTAACGTTCAAACCTTGGCACCTATACGAGATACCTCACCTTCACAGAATCTTGGACGAGGCTAAAGCCACTCGAGTGAAAAGTGGCAGAAAATAATGCGAGTGATAATTCACTTCTGTAACTCTTTCCGTACGTAAAGTAATCATTATTTTAAATAATAATGTTAATGAAAATTATCTAAATTAGCATTACATGTAACATGCTATGAGGTTATATGAATAATGTCTCAGAAATACCGAAATTAAAAATATAAACCTAGTTATTCTCTTTACATATAAAAACAACGTCAACTGATGAATAGATAAATCGAAATTTTAATGTCACTGTAATATAATTATTGTCTGCTTACACTTTAATTAAAGATCTCTAGAACTCTAGATCTCGAAATAACATTTCTACTCCCGATGTCCTTTAAACACTATAGCTAGAGTCTTTAGAGTACTGAGAAAGCATAATCTAGATGAAGATATTGAGAATAAAATGATGGCTTATTTAAGGAATCGCGGCTGCCATAAAATAGAGGGCGTCGAAGCGGCAACCGGTTTATCATTAATTAAAACTAGGTCGGCTAAGTGTATAATCGAAAGTGAAAATAAGGAAACTCTCAGGGCGGTCGTAGAGGAGTGACGTTACGAGTACGGTACTCCGTAAACTCCTGGAGTAGACCGCATAAAATATTTGCGGAGTTGAGCCTTTCGGGATTATTAATTCCGATCCCCCGCGTCCCCCGACCCTTAGGGCCCCGGCTACGAAATTGGGACAATGTTTAGGGGCGGGGGAGGAGGCGCTTTAGTATTGAGTTTTAGCTCCGGGCCAACGAGTGATAATAAGCTCGAATAGAGGGAGATATAAGAGGGCGGCGAAGTTAAGGGTGGTTCACCCCCCTGAGGGCGGAATCGATCCGCTAGGGTCGCCTCCTTCCTCAACCTTGTAAAACAGCATCCTCTCCACCGGTCATCTCAAATAATAATAACAATAATTTTCAATGGAATTTTCGGGACGGAGAATTAATCAAATTAATTCTAACAAAGGTACATACAATTAAAGTAACAATACCGTTGATCCGTAGCCACGAAAAATTAAATCCACAAATATTTATGAAATAAGTAAGCTAATTCTTATGGTATGAAGTATCAAGAAGGGGCATTGGCGATTATTCGTAATATTAATATATTTCCGTGTTTTGTATTTTCGTTAGATTATTCGTCTATTTTTAATTTAACCGGTGCGGCCTTCAGAATCCGTTAATTTCCAGGCATATTTTCGGAGAAAAATTTATATTATAATGAACGAGTTAAAAAAATGATTGCAGATATAGCCAACCTCTCTTCTCTCTTTAAATTTGGTCCTACGTTAGACCCGTTTGGTCATTCGCCATTTGCGCTAGTAAATTAAATTTTCTTGATGTCAACTTACACGCTCGTCCAATCACGCTCATATTTATCGATGAATGGTTTCAATACACCGTTGCTGTTCGTTAATCGCTGTACACAGTTGCAGAATTTACATTGTAGTCCGAGGGCCGTACACTGTAAACTGGGCGCGAGAGCTGTAGTTAGATAAAGGGAGCGTTTAGCCCGTTTCAATGCCGGGATGGCGTGCCAGACCCGCCACGCCCTGTGTCCTCCAATTAGGTTTCATTTTAAAAATTAAAAAAATATAAAACCCGTCTACCCTTTAAAACGACGCCTTTTCAATTCCATAACAAGATTTTTATTGACTTGCCAGACGAGAGGCCGGAAAGATAAGTAATAACGTCCAACCATATTTTTTCAACGCGAATAAGAGTCAAGCCTGGAATTGGAAGATTTTTCAAGAGATAAAGTTTCTAACACTAAAAAGTAGGTATTACTACTTGTTGTTGTCGTAGGCTAGAATATTTAGCCACTAGCTAGAATAGTATAGCTTTAGCCAATAAAAATTGGCCGGAGACATACCGTTACCTGCTTCATATTTACGAGCCTGGCGGTCTAAATATTTGCTTCGCCAAACGGCGCTATCGTAATTGTTAATAAATATCGTAAAGGAAGCTCTGATATTTATAATCGATACTGCGAAAGAGAAGCGCTGAGCTATAAACCAGTGTGGGGCGGGTTCGGGGAGGCTGTTTCTCACCGACGGTGGAGGAAGTGGGGCTCCTCACACTCTCACCCCGGTAATAAATAGCCCGGGGGTTGGCCGAGGTAGGGGCCTCAGCATTGTACACCAAAATTGATACGTTTTATAAATGTTGGTATATCAGTTTTCTCTTCGTGGGCCGATAGAGGGCCCCCTCCTTCTACATCAATCATCGAACAACACCTCGACGCCAAATACGACGACGACGACGACCCACCAAATTAACTTACGAAAAATCCGTCCCTCGAGCCCTCCAAATAGATTCCCTCAACCCTTTCATTCACCTTGATTAACTCTAAATAGAAAGTGAAAAAAAAAGTTAAACTTAAGAAATATCGTATATATATATATATATATATATATATATATATATATATATATATATATATCAATGCCGGACTGAGAGTTCTGAGTAGAGATATTCCCAATATAAATATAGGAAAACTATGCGAAAAGAAAGTCAAAGCAGTATTGATACAGTAGGACCCCGTTAACCCGAAAATCCGGTGAATCCAAACAAGTACCTAAAGACCAAACTTTTCTGTTGTGCAAAAATCGAATACGATATGTGATGAGTAATTAAATTTTTCACAAATAATTCCAGATTTTTTAGTCCTGCTTAAAAAAAAAAAATTGTCCAATTTCGGCTGCCCAATGGACGTGCACCCCTCAGACGCCGCTTTTCTAACCCAAGTTACCTATATCACGTGAAATTCAGTCTGTTGCCACTGTGCTGTCTCACTGACCCTCGGCGTTTCTGAAAAGTACACGAATTTCGACGTCTAGTATAGCAACAGAGACGGCAGTTCACCCGTTAAACATGTTCAGGTGCCTAAGTAAATTGTAATACATGACTAGGCAAACAGTTCGGATAATCCGCACAGAGCTCCTCTGCAATTAGTTCGGATTGACGGTGTTCCACTGCCAACAGTTTGGCATCGTGATGGGAAATCCCTCAGACTTCACGACATCATATCCAATATAATTTGAGCGCCCTGAACGGGCTACCAAATACTGTAATTGGCGCTAAACAATCGAGAAAAATAATTTACAACAGATAACACGACTTGATAGGTAACGCCTGGAAATATGCTTAACGCCGGCACACTGTATAGATTTAAATCATTTTGTATTTCTACTACTAACCGTATATATAGATATTATGACAGAAATCGTAATATATCAACAATTCTCATTAAATAGACTCGATATTTCAATTATATCAAGCTTGTAATAAACGTATATTAAAAAACCGTCCGAGCCATTCGTTGCCTTCGGCAACTTAGCTAACGCTAAGTCACGCGATGTATATAAAACATTCACGACCCGTATACGGACTGATAAGGGTAAAACATGTGATACGGATAGATAGCCTGCCTGCATGCACACAGAAGGCCTGCTTTAAGAAAGTATATGACACTTGAAATTATACAAACTGTACTTAGAATTCGATATTACATATTTACATTGCAGTATAGGAGAGTTCATTTAGTTCTTTATTAATATTAACTATTAAAGATTTATTATCGGCTCTTATCTGGGCGTGCTGAGAGATACCGTTGGGCGGTTCTCAAACCGCGTGCTCAATTGGCAACCGACACGGGCGGATTGGACAATCGATAAGAGACACGAGTATAACACACCTTTGGGTGGGGGAGAGGGCATTTTTAAATATTCCGAACTTTGGCAATATACATTAATGGAGGGATATAGGCGGGAGGGGGATGGGGATTGACGTGGTGCGGCAGAGGCTGCCGACTGCGCCACAGGAACCTGACAGACGCATGCCGCCCCCCCCCATGCGGCGGCACCTTCATTACTTACACAATAAACGCTTCCGTCTTTCCCTTACTCGCACCAAAACAACTCGCGGCCAACATTTAAATGAAACTCGTCGTAAAATAGTTTACAAATCTGGAATTGAGATGTTAAATCGCGCACAAATAAAGATACCACCATTAGACACGCTTCGAAAGGTGCAATCACTGGGGTGGTGTTCTTTATCGAATGAAGCAAAATATATAAAAACATTCCGAATATAAACAGTATTGTAAGTAAAAAAATGTTATTAAAATTAAATAAAGTAATAAGAATAAATTGCAATTCACGTGAACACAATATAGTGGGCGCCTTATCAATATTTTACACGTTTGATTAATAATTTTGTAATCACACGGTTTTTTATGTGGAATCAACTCCTATGAAAGAGAAAATGATCTTTTGTACACGATATATCTTCATTACATCGTTTAAATGACATATTTATTAATGTGTGTTTATAATTTGTTTATAAAAAAAATGTTCATCGCCAGATATAATGTACGAAATACAATAGAAATAACTAAACTATAATACCATAGCATACAAATACAGGAGGGTGCAAATATGACTATGCTACCTATCTGCTTGGTACGTCTATGCCAGGTATCTCAATATCTGAAAGGCCAATTCGCGTTCCTAAAATCTAAGTGCACACTACTGATCTGAGGTAATCTGCAAGGCGGTACTTTTAGCATTTCTACTTTAGTTTCTAGTGAAGGTATAGAACATAGAGAGAGAGAGAGAGACAAAGAGTCTAGCCTGTAGCACTAGTGATAGTAACAGAGGAACAGAGATGTAATTCGACGAGTCCCCATTGTAAGGAAGCAGCCTCCCGCTGGGTACCTTAGTCGCCCCCCCCCCACCAGACACAACTTTATTGATTTGCGAACTCAGATACAGAGCTCCTCTCTGTCAGAGTCTCTCTTTTAACGCTCCCTCGCCCCTCAAACTCTCCAATATACAGCTTCTTCAAATATCAATACCTTCTTCCCGATGGAAAATGTAAGCTTCATTCCAGAAGAGTAGGCGCCCATCCAGCTTTCTGGGCCCTAACGGCCGTTAAACTCGATAGAATTTCTGTTTTTATTTTCCTACCTACCTGATATTTTAATTTATACAAAACGGCATTTTTCCTAACCATTCGAAGAATAGAAGATGTAATTGCCGAGTAGACGCATGATACACTCATAACAGGGAAGAATACTCGACATCCCAAACTGTATACTTACCCCTTACAACATTTAACTTTATATCTATATATTTAAGCCTGTTATACACCAACATAGAAAAGTTACCACCTCCAGTACCACGGAGGTGAAACCGGACCAACATATTTTGTAGTATTACATCATTATATAACCGTACAATATATTCTTATACATTTCCCCGTAATACATAAGCTTATAATTATATAAACCAATTATATTATATGTATATTGTTTCTTTCAGACAAAAATAAATCATTACTATTATGCCTTACACCTTATTAAATAATTAAGAAGGATCTTAATATTCGGTAAGATCGCGTAGTGGTGTGAGGAGGACTACGGTCAGCAGGTTTTGACTCGCTCTCTGTCCGAGAATCTTCCCGATTTTCACGAACACCTCAGCGAGTTCCAGTAGAAGAGGTAATTATTTCTCTTCTCAACTGGAGCTCCCCTAGGTGTGTTCTATTTGGGGCGTTTCGGAACTCTTGCCGGTCCCGTCACCAGTCTCCGACTCACAGCTTAATTACGCAAGTTGCCCAGTAACAATTCACCTGTCGTCTTTCCCGAACGGGTTGTCAAAATTAATTAATAACGTTTTCGAATGTTCCATTCGATTCGGCAACAATAGCGATCAGTACTTGGGTCAAATCTAATTACATGATACTTACGTTTAGCTGTGATTTTTAATATACTAATCTAATTTCTAAGAGAACTGTTCAAAGAGAATAAATTCGAAACATCAAAAAATAAATGTAAACGTTTTCTTCGCAATCGAGTATTTCCAGAATTTCTGAGGACGATAATTGAGGGCTGAGAGGCCATTGAAAGGCAGGACCTCTATTGCTGTTTTTTTCTCGATTGGGTATTTGCCCTATTACCTTATTAATAATTAAATGCCAAATATTTTTTATTTAAAAATACTCTGTTTGAAATCTGTTAATATACCTGATAGAGTTAACAAGCGTGGAATTTTTAAAAATGTCAAAGTTGTAACTTCTGACATTCATGAATACACAAGGGTGCGGAATATCATCTAATCTCGATTGTTCGCCCAGCTAAATTCGACTCAATATATCACTAACCAAGTGTAACTGACACAAAAATTTTTGATACTTTTTTCCTTTCCGTGTTCACCTGAAGGAATATTCAGCCCGCCACCAAGGACCAAAACCACTTTGGAGTCAATATTCGCCAATTATTTACGGACATTTGACCACAAATATATAGTTGAGTTAGTGATCTCCTGTTTTAAAATGTCGGTCCGTCATCTGAAAGCCGAATTTAGCGATTCGATTTATGGCCGGTTGAAACTGAAATTGTCCCTATCGTCGCCGGTTGTATCGCGGACCGTTGTACTTTTGATATAATGGGTCGGCCGACGGTGGAAAGTGTTCGAAAGTCGGGTCAATAAGAGAGGCGGGAGTTTTGAAAAGGATGAGGGGAGGGAGGGAGATAGGTGGGTGGCTATTTTAAATACAAGATCCAAGAAAAGGGAGAAACAGCTTAGGGTCTTAGGGGGGTGGAGGGGCTGTTTAACCGCTCGGAAATATCGGCAACGACTCTTCCCCTAACTGTTCCGGACTCACAGCCGGGTTCAAACAACAACCCCACCCTTGGCCAGCCATCAAGCCCAATTAGCAATTTGTTTGGCTTTGTTCAATTCAAACCACCGTACCGTAAATTCATAAGGTGACTAGTTATTTTACAAGCTTTGGAAAAAATATTCTCGAGAAAATTGGACACCCACGGTAAAAGAAGATTATGTTGAAAAATGTAAATGCGGTCAGTAAAACAATTTTTTATGCACCTCGTAGATTTAAAATGAACCGAAATATTAATTTTAGGAATGAATAGGACGAGATGCCGTATATTTCGTGTGTTTCTGTCTCCTGTCGCTGGTTTGGTCTTTTGCTAGACCAGTTTCGGCTGCTCGACATCTTCAGTAGCCGTGTTAGTCACTTTTGGCACTTTGGATGTTTTTTGGGCATCCTCACTGCACTGTCACTGTCACTTATACTGTAGCCATCAAAATAAGCCACCAAATATTTAAAAAGATGAAACGTTACAGTCGAAAAAATTAAGGAAAATAACAAATACTCTGGCTAAATTGGTATGAGGAGGTCCCGGTGTAACATCGTTACCAGTCGAACGGCGCTGATGCACGCCACGCCAAACGGGCCAGTAGTGCGGGCTAGTATAACCGAGGCGCCGTATTACATTGAAACTCAATACGCATTATACGTCCATCTGTTATCCTGCATATCTCGGATTATTATAGAGGAAAATACATTTTATTCAAGTGCAATACAAGCGACAGTGACAGAGCAGTGAGGAGACAGAAACACACAAAATCTACGATATTCCAACCCCTCGAAGACCACAAAAGAGGAAGACCACAAACTACTTTTTGTCATTATAGCAAAACATTGACAGCCTGGTTAGCGTTTGGCCACACACCATCAGGGAGCGCTAGATTATCGGTGCAAGTGCACCCAACGAACTTTAGTTAAGTACTGTACTTCGTTAATTGTTTCGACTGTAACGTCTGATCTTTTTAAATATTTGGTGGCTTATTTTGATGGCTATAGTATAAGTGACAGTGACAGTGCAGTGAGGATGTCCAAAAAACATCCAAAGTGACCAACACCGCTACTGAAGATGGAAGCAGCCGAAACCGGTCTAGCAAAAGATCAAACCAGCGAGAGGAGACAGAAAGAAACGAAATCTACTGTACCTCAACCTCTCGCAGTCGTCGAATGTTTCAATTTCTTCACGCCGAAAAATGTCATCCAACGCGGGTGGAAATATTTTCGAAGCCCGGGCAGGGCCCGAACGGCGGTATCGATCCCGATGAACTCGACAGTAACAGCATTTCGAGTGTACGCACAGCCGGTTGAACGACGGCGGAGTGAGTTAGATCGCATCTGTTAGACCCGGCCCTGTTATAATGCCGCCAATCACGCCAGCAAACAGCGCCCACCCGACCACTCAAACCGAATTCCCCTTACCGACCGATCCCCGTTTAGAACAAATCGGATTATATTTCACCTCGAAACAACCGAAATATTTCTCCTCTTACTACACATTCTTTGGGAAAAGGGCGTTTAACACGTTCGGCGCCCAACGTGATTCGGTTGAGTTTCTCGTCGGGGCCCCCAAATCCGACTGTCGGAGGTATTTGGTAAACAAAACAAAAATGGAGATAAGAAAATAAGTTTTAGTCACAGATTGGTTGTCCTTAGAAAATACTGTGCGCCCGACACTAATAGACACAGAAGGAGGATAGTGTCCCACCACCACTTGGAGGTTCGCAAGAATCTACAGGAAGGACAAACCTGTAAGAAATAATGTGCGTCATATCCTGTGTTACCGAAAGAAGAGGGAAACTGTCGGACGCCAACAAGCGAGGAAAAACGTTAAAAAAACGACAACGTATTGTTTGAATTGCCCAAAATTGCCACGGATGTGCTTGGACTGTTTCAATGAATTAATAAAAAGTAGAGTATTGTATGTATATGTTTGATATTTTTATGCCCTATATTCTATATTTATACTTCAGCGCTTGTTCTATTAAATTTCTTTTAAAAATTCAACTGAAAATCTTATTTAACTTGAACAGGAAAAGCGTCACCCATATATGGGTGACGGGGCCCCCACGGAACCATACCCGTCACCCAAATATGGGTGACGGGGCGCCGAACGTGTTAAAGGGGCTGTGAAAGAATTCGGTTCAAGTCTCGTGTTAAATATGAAAACAACAGTTTCGGATTAATACGAATATTGTTTAAAATTATTCCCTCAGTACTAGTTTTTATAAGAAGACCGACATATTCCTTATTCGTTGATGATTACATCAACAATGAAATTATTAAAATACGGCTAAATAAATAATCTGCCAAACCAACTCCATTATTTCGCCTAGTGACCCTACCAGCGTGGCAAGAAAGTCTACATTTTTAGAGCCGTTTTTGATTCAATATTCAGTATATTTTATATTGAGCCATAAAAGCGATATTGACAGTATTGGGTGGCTCATATTGGCAGGTTAACAGACGACAATTTTCTAAATGAGTGCTTGAGATTGTGCGAATGATTCAAGCGAGTGTAATCTATGTTGTCGGTTTTTTCTTATTATAACTTTCGCAAATTACCATGCCAGAATTGCGCACAAAATAAGTATTTCTAGGCCAAATATTCGTGTATATAAATGTAGACCGCCATCCATATAAAAAGAATACATACAATAATATATAAATATAATTGTGATGACAATGGGATCGCAATATATTCGTTCATTTACCAGATATACTAACTTATATTAAATTGGAACAATTATATTGTTCCAGATAACTGAGTAATGCAAACAGGAATAATTTTCATTGAAGGAAAATGTTAGGGTATGCACAAAAACATAAATATAATCATCCTTAACGTTCTGTCCATTGTATAACGAATCAGTTCGAGCGTGGATATCCTATGTAGCCTGAAACATAAATTACCTCAACCCTATTATACCCTGAATAGTTCCTATCTAATTCAATCGAGTTAATTCTCCTATAAATTCTTCTGTTAATTTGCAGTTTCAGTCCAAATTTCTTTCATACCAACCTGTAAATGGGTTGATGCAGCCAATTTGGTTATTGGATTCCAATAACTCACAGTTTTTATGGAGGAAGTCGAACTTTCATTGCCACAACAAAATGTATCCACTTATGCGTAAATGCTACCACATAACACACATTTCCGCACCGCACTCAGGGGGGCGCTAGTTAATCGGTGCAAGTGACAATCGGAGGGTGGTGTGGACATGTACTCAACTAAAGTTCGTTGGGTGCACTTGCACCGATAAACTGGCGCTCCCCTGAGGGTGGTGCGGAAATGTACTCAACTAAAGTTCGTTGGGTGCACTTGCACCGATAAACTAGCGCCCCTGAGGGTGGTGCGGAAATGTACTCAACTAAAGTTCGTTGGGTGCACTTGCACCGATAAACTAGCGCTCCCCTGAGGGTGGTGCGGAAATGTACTCAACTAAAGTTCGTTGGGTGCACTTGCACCGATAAACTAGCGCCCCCTGAGGGTGGTGCGGAAATGTACTCAACTAAAGTTCGTTGGGTGCACTTGCACCGATAAACTAGCGCCCCCTGAGGGTGGTGCGGAAATGTACTCAACTAAAGTTCGTTGGGTGCACTTGCACCGATAAACTAGCGCCCCTGAGGGTGGTGCGGAAATGTACTCAACTAAAGTTCGTTGGGTGCACTTGCACCGATAAACTAGCGCCCCCTGAGGGTGGTGCGGAAATGTACTCAACTAAAGTTCGTTGGGTGCACTTGTACCGATAAACTAGCGCTCCCCTGAGGGTGGTGCGGAAATGTACTTAACTAAAAGTTCGTTGGGTCCACTTGCACCGATTAACTGGATCACTAAAAGTAAACATTTTCAATAAATTATGAATATATTTTCAATATATTTGGAACTCAGATCCTAATAGTTGTGACCAGTTGTGTGATCAAAAATATATTTGACCGATAATCCGATAATGATATATACATATATACACGACAAACATGCAACCACCAAAGTACAAGTGACACTGACAGTGCAGTGAAGATGCCCAAAAACATCCAAAGTTAAGTAACACCGCTACTGAAGATGGACATATCCTCCCATGTGCATGGCGTAGGGGGCTATTTTAACTGTGTTATTGTTCGTATTAATCCCAACGAAGGGGATTCATGATAGTGATTCATCATAGTAACTCGTTTTGCATTCAATGGGTTGTGGTTCTGGGCGGGGGGGAGAGAGGCAGAATTAATAACATCGATCAGTTGATTAAGAATCGGCGATTAGACATTCTGGTCTCGTACATTGAGCAAGTGACCGGCACCTGTATGGTTTCCCACACTAATGCCACTTTAAGTCCACTTTAATGCCGATAGGCGACTCGTTTTATACCCTGTAGTCTTAATTGCTACTCGAGACACGAATTTAGTACGAACATATAACTGAAAAAGTTAGGTCACCTTCAGCCTGCGTATAGAAATCAAATATGTACAGACATATTCGCCAGCGGCTACATTTTATAATTATTCAGTGTCTCAAAATTATTCAAGTAATAATTCTTTCCGAAGCCACTTTTGAAAGTCTCATAAGATAATAGTGATAATAAACATATATTTCTGTTATTATTGAGGTAGAACCAAACTGCTTAGTTTATAGTTTTATAGTAATCGATAATATATTAACGTGATAGTGTTAATCACTATCTCTTCCTCAGAGAGAATCCCTCTTTGAACTACGGCCTGTTTATAGTGACCCGATAGGTCCCGGGCTCCGGAGTCGATAGGGGAAGACTCCAGGTAGGCCGAGGGGGAGACGGGAACGAAGAAAAGTGAGGGGAAAAAGAGAGAAGAAGAGTTGGAAAGGGTACGAGAGGGAGCGAGATGGAGAGAGAGGGAGCGAGATGGAGCGAGAGGGAACGACGCCCGGTTTTGGGAGGGGCTCACCAATCGATGCAAACACTACAGCGCCTGCACAACACTCGACCTGCAACACACCCATGCCTCGCCCTCTAGTATATATCGCCCCCTATCTTATTTACTACAAGAAAATAAATTGCTACATAGTTTTATTACCTATTAGTCATAATTTTCTTTCATTATAGTCAACATTCACTAGGAAATATTGAACATTAGAGGAAACATTCTAGATTCGTAATGCAGGGTTAATACCGCCTAAACTTCATTCCTGACATGACATGTCAACAATAATGTCATGTTAAAAATAAAGACTGTCTCCCTTAAACAAAATACTTACAATAAAGGAGTACATAGTACAATGAAAACATTTAAAATCAGAATGAAATACACAAGAAAGACATATAACGGTCACATATCGTCTGACATCAACTCTTACATCAATCGTTCCAATTTAAGTACGGAGTTTAATAATTACTAATTTTCATTACTGACGAAATTTAAGTTAACGTCCTGTTATCGTTCGGTCGGGTTTCGCAGTCTAGTATCCCCAAATATTCCTAAAACTTTATCTGATAATAACATTTATTTTATATTGGGAAAACCCAAATGCCCAGAATTAAAACGCATTGTATTTAAAGTCACACAAATAGGTTTACCAGTTATTTACACGAAGGAATATCAAAATCAAATCAAGGCAGATACAAATAGCACGCGGAAACCAAAATATTAAAACCAGTCGGTTCATTCATGAACGACATCTTCCACGCTGTTACGCCAGTTGAAAATGTAATCAATTTCAATGGACTGTGAACAGTTCAATTTCTAAAACTTCGCCTCTGATTTTAATAGTCCAGCCAAGAATACCTGTATGAAATGAATATTAACTGATTTTTCTAGGATATTATCTCATTTTCTAAAATTCAAACAATCCTTAACGTGATTTTTATTGTGGCCCAGCGGTTGAGATTGTATGCGGCTTAGGAGGGCACGTTTCGTCCCGTTAGAAACTTTTAAGTTAACCTCGACCAAACACTGGAAATTCAGGCTCAGATGAGGGAGAATTTTCGCGTTCCACCCAACCGAAATGAGGATTTCACATTTATAGGTTTTGTTAGGTAGAGGGATGTATTTTTATATACAAAATTATAACTAAACACTAGCATACGAATGTGGAGTATGGATCTAAATCTTCGAGGAGAAATAACATTGACGAAACTAGGATATTATTGTGATAAGAAAAAAGTCCGGCCGATTATTTGCGAAATATAAAAACAACATTTTTTTTCATTCATCAACAATTTCCAAAATTGTATACCTCAAAAAATAAAGTGGAGAGGAGAATTCGTTGGCCGTGTTTTTAGCATAACACCAGACCGGATGATGTCGCATTGTCGGGATCCCCTTCTATTCTTTTAGCGACTTCCGGTCTACCAACCAGTGGACTTGGTTTACAATATTCACTCGTTTCAGATCGTGCTAGTAGCAGCGTTAGTAACACTAGTTGTATCGCGAGGACACCACGGAGGTTTGCCACCGGCAAATATTATGCAGCATGAATGGACCTTATAAATACTAAGGAAAATAATCAACGCACCCGACTATGTCAAACCATTACGTTTCATGTCTTTACGACTGTCGATAACATGATTACACTTTAATGCGATATAATACTGCAATGTTATGCACAATAGCTATGTTACGGGGTCCGAGCTAAGCTGGTTTGTAATTGGAAAAGTACACAGTGTTCACTTGTGTATTCTTCTCGATCCCACATGTCGGAGCGAACAAATAATCGGCGTGGAAAGGGAACAGATGTTCGAACGCACACTGGAAAATGTATTTTTCAGAAACTAAGAATTGACAGGTTCTAAGGAAATAAATTACACTGTAATGCGATTAGATATTTTCGCGTACTTTGCAGAAGTCTTCGATCAATAATTTTAGGTTGATTACAGGTTCCGTAATTCATTAAAAATTGTTTGAAACAGAAATGAAAGAGAGAAGGAAAACGGCTTAGTAAAAAACCTCATAAGTTATAATATGCCCTATTTAATGAACTACACACAAGTTATACAGACTATCTGGAAACCGCTTGTTGTAATAATATACAATTTATATCTTCTCCTAACATGTCTGATTTTAAAGTAGTACTTTCTCTAATTTTTCTCAATCGTCGGCGTTTGTGCGGGAGGTATGAGCGAATCTTTCAGTTCTAAAATTGGAACTCCCCAGTTCAGTTTATCGGTCTATTTTCAAAAGCGCGTTCCCCACTAACTCAAGGCTCGGACAACAACATTCATACCATTCGGCGGTCACGATCTGCATATTCCACAAGGAGACATCAAAAATCGCTCGAATTCAGAGATTCTGAACAAAAATTCGATGGAAACTTTCTTAATGCTTCCCGGTATGTGTCAAATCGCAGTATTCACGGCGACCTCAGCAGACCCATAGTCGGCGAATTTTATAAAATCATGATTCCTCGAAGTTTCATTCCCGCTTCACCCCTCGTCCTAATTCGGCGGCCTTACACCGCCGGCCTAGAGATCCTAGAGTAGCCCGGATACGCGTGAAAATTAAGCTGAAAAAAAACTTTTGGAAACGTTTGAACACGGAATTTTAAATCTTCCGATATATAAAACCGGAAATAAAATGTTCCTTGTCGTTTAATAGAAGGGATCTAACGTGGCTTTGGGTTGCACCACATGCCGCAGCTCTTCGGCCAGGGGGTGTTTCTCCGGGCGTCATCCCTATTAATCTTGGCACCACCCCCGGCGAAGTAAGCGAACCTGAATAATTCATTGTATCTGTTGCCCCGTTATGAAGTGCTGTCGTTTGTTCGACGCCCTCTCGCCCCAACCAACCCCTCCCCCTTTCCCCAACCGCTTCCCATTACAGGGCCGGTCATAATGGGCCCACTCCTACTTAACTCCTCGGCTCTTACCATTATGGAACGATTTTCTTCCGCCCCCCTCTCTCTCTCTCCCTCTCTCTCTCTCTCTCTCTCTCTCTCTCTCTCGACCCGCCGGAAAATGAACGTTTCCACCGCCGTTTTACCGACTAATCCTGTTGTCTCTCGCTTTGGGTTCGGTAAATTTACCGTTCCGGGCTTCTTTTTCCCCGCAGGCGCCAAACTGAGATAATCAGTCCGAGGGGTAAGAAATGCACGTAAGTTAATTTAATTTTCCTGCCAATTTAACATCCCCTCGTTTGCATTTACTGGAGGAATTAGTATCGCCTTTGCGATGAGTTAGATGCTTTTGCTCTAAAATGGTCCTAGTTCATACTTTTATGTCGCAAAATAAGTAGCAATACTAGTCGCTGGGCTAATGTTTTAATGCAACCCTGGGTTTGATAATTCGTCTTTACTTGAAACGATCCGGTGAACCGATAATTCGAATTCGGTAACCTACTAGTTACGGCAGTCTACCGAGGTTTATTGTATTTATTAAATTATTCGGGCGTGCCCCACCCGGTCGATTAGATGTAATAGCCCGTGATAAGTAATGGCGCCGAATGACCGAGCATTAGGGGGTCCGCTGGACACGTTAAATCGTTTCTACTACTTTTTTCCAAACACAACAATAGCCTCTAATAACAGTGCTTCCATTCTTGTATTCATATTTTATTCATATTCACTTACGCGATTAGCACCGCTCCACAGTTCGTAATATCTCTGCCGCGTCTGTAAGACCCTTGTACCGTTAAAAGTAGGTACATTTTCGTCTTGAGCTATAACATTATTTCCAGGTACTGGGGGTTCAAGGATCGGGAACATCGGACAGAGTGGAAATACGCCCGTATCGTTCGTTCGGTCGTTACCTGAATCGGTTTTTTTAGTGAGCCTCACTAACATCAAGAATGATGATGATTCAAGTCTCTCAACGCTGCCTATCGACTGTTTCTCTATTAACCATAAATTCTGAACTATTTCCTCTTCGTCATAGGGACATTTTTCCACGTTCGAGCAAATCCCGTTGTCTATTCACGTTGTCGTGTCAACGCCCATTTCGAATTTACATCTCACACAGTGGCACAACGCTAGAACGGTAGAACGTATGTCGAGTATAAGTATAGTATAAGTATAAGAAAGCGAGGAAGCGGAAGATAAGCGTTTTGTTTGAAGAGTTTGTTAATGACGAGGTTCGGGATTGTGTGGGCACTGTTGAAAAGGAGACGTGCGGCTGGAGGCCAACTAGGGGGCGCACGGCGGCCGCCTCCATTGTCCCCAACACACTTCATCCCCCCCGCCGCCCCTAAAATACCCGCCCGCAACTGTGTCAAGTGTCACAAATCCGGCTTCAGTCACTCTCCCCTTTCTTACGGCCCATTTATCGGCCGTTACCGTCGGTTTAAATATTTTGGAATCCCGCTCGTCCAGGCCGCGTCAAACCTCACTTCCAACTCATGAGAATTTTTCAAATGTGAACTGGGCCATCCTCTAAGGGGTATTTGTGATTGGCTTCAAAACGAAAGATAATACGTTTTAAAAATATATTAACAAAGGAATAAAACTGTAAGTGATTAACCAACCGTAATTACCGAATTTATGGGTGTACAGTGAACCGACCTCGACTGGACATCCAAATTACTTAAACAGACTGCAGAATGTTTTACATTCTGTATTCCCATATTGACCTTATTTTGTCCCGCAATTATTTAGTAATTCCCCACTTGCGATTAATCTTATCTGAATCAATTTTATTTTTATTTTAGCTACAATACGTATATTCTTGTGGGGTACAGATATATCATCCTAAAATTGGGCCACGATTGTTAAGGTGAGAATGTTTTTCCGCGTAATTTAATTTTGAAACATAGTTATATCAAAGTTTCATTTAATTCATACTGTCGCATTTAATGACTTCATTTTCGGTTGCCGTGACGACCATATTTATTGCTCCGATAATCGATAATATTATAATATTAATATTAATCGATTGTGTAGATTCGTCGCTTATGCATTTGCTAGCCCTTGAACTTGGTTTATAAAAGAAAATTGTTCAGAAAAGTACATAATCTGCTTTACAATCAAAACCTCCGAACAGAACTGTCCACAATTTCACTGAGTCATCCCCAAGCCATATGTCATTGTCTCAGTTTAATACCTGAGCAGTATTTTAATGAATATGAATCTGTCCCCATTCGTTATCCTTTAACTGCAAGATGTCCACATAGAACGCATTCTCTGAGAACGGTACCAACGTTTCTACAAATTGATAATGAACACGGTACACAAATAAATGTTACTGTAGAAATATCACTCTTTTCATGCATGGAATTTTTTTAATTACTAACGTAAATACCCTGTAAAATTAAAAATGTATGCTTTAGTTTCAATAAGTAAATAAAAACAGCAGAGATTTTTCTGGGATAAGGATAAAATTGAAAGGTCGTTATAGTGAGCTAAACATCTTGCAAACTGCCGAACTATACGATTCTCCTTGCTGAACTATACAGTCCCCGACGAATACGGAAATCAATTAACCCATATCTCGGATGGTCGCCACGCTCAAATACAACAGCCGGTTTTGGGATTGATAATTCAATTAAAGTTTATCATATCATACTGCCCGTTGAAACGCGGCCCTAATTTAGAGATAGGGCACGAAGCACGAGTATAAATCTAACGGTATAAATTACAGTTCGTGCTCCAGTCATTCTCGAGCGTGCGAATATCCTAATTGTATCCTCATTCATTGTCTGGCTGAGAAAAAGGGTAATTTGAAACGTACTTTGTCCGAGGTTCAAGCTACTTTCAAAACTGTTTTCCTAAGTCATTGAATAAACTAATAAGTCCGAAATAACCGGGTGTATTATCGATATACTTCCACAGAATTAGTGGAGAAGAATATGTAGTATATTTACCGAGTACTACAAACTTTCTTAAGTAACTATCACTGTTTGTATAATTTTAAACCGAAACAATGAAAATTATAAATGAACTGAACCGAATCTAGACAACAGTATAATAGTTTGAATGACAGAGTAAACAGTAAATTGCAGAAGGTCAGGGAAATGTATAAATCGATTACATTTGCACTCAGCTGCTCGAGCCGGGTCACATACAGAGGTTATGTTGAATACAATTCACCGCGGTAAGGAAAATCGAGAATGTCCTTCGATAAATTAGTCTTATTTGATTTTTGAAATTTAGTTCAGTTTACATTATACGCTATTTAACAGCAAAATTTTTGACCGAAGTTAACACTGGTTAGCAAATCATCTACTCCTAATCTTTTAGAAGTAAGGCTATAGCTCCATAAGGTTTACAATTGTTACAATTCTTCGATAAGGTAACTAAGGCTCGCAGGGACCGTTTATTTATTTCCTGTTTTCTCTTGGAAACAAAAGGCTTTTATCGTTGGCGTCCTCCACTGAAATCCACTGTCGATTTTCTATAGCGTGCGGAACTTCCTCCCAGCCGGATGTACAATAAAAGCCGTTTTACAGGTCGGTGTTTCGAATCGACAGAGATACGTTTATCGAACGTGAAACCGAGACGATTAATCGCCGATGTAAAGTAATCCCGATTGTGACGATGAAGGGGATAAATCAGTTTAGAAGTGAATATTAGTGGACCGGCATGCTTACCAGAAGAGAGAATGAACGTTATCATATACATCGGCAGGAGGAGGGGAATATATAAGATTAGGAAACTATATTTGGAAATTTCGATTGTAAAATTTCGGCTAGGTATTGTTTTAGTACGGAATCTAAATAAAGTTCTATCGAGCCATTTAAGCTCAGACCACGTCTGACGGTCTTGTAAATCGCTACTCGAATCTAGGATATCGCCAGTCGCGATCGAGGAGGAGTGGCCGGTCGCACACGATTTATGAGTGGTGTAGAGCGACAGGCGGCGGGCGGTAGGTTAGGCGTCGTGCGATTGACACTTACTTGTAGTTTAGCGTTGTAGTAGGGCGCCGAGAAGAAGCAGGTGCAGGAGTCGAGCCGGCTGCGGGGTCGGTGGCCAGGGGAGGAGCGGCGGGGCCGGGGGCGGCGGAGGCGGCGCCGTAGACGGTGACTCTGGGATCTCTGCGACAGCCCGGCGGGGCGGCAGCGTGGCGGGCGCGACTCGCCTGCCCGTGCCCGAAGCGGAGGCGGCGTTGGCGGCGGCGGTTGGGGCGGTGGCAGTGGTGGCCGTGGCTGTGGCTGTGGCTGTGGCCGAGCCGGCACTGCTAGTCGCGGGCATGACCAGGGGCAGGTAGAGTACGCGACAGTGACGCCATCTCCTCACGTCCTCGCAGCAGCAGCGGCCCGCCCGCCCGCCACTGCTACCGCCGCAGCCCCCGAAACACCCGCCGCCCGCACTCTGTCGGACCCAACAACCAACCACCGCTAATACTTACTGCCTCTACCTCTACCTCTACCACCACCACCACCTCCACCACCACCACTGTCTCTACATTCGTTCGCTGGAGGACCACCCCCGTCACCGGGCCCGCCTTTTACCCACCGGATTAGGGGTCCCTCAATCACGACCCCACTCAACCGCGGAGCATTTTCCACTGAAACTTCTTCCGGGAGGCTAAAACAATTTGCGGGCGACCCGAGGAAGTGAAACGTTTTTTCAACAATGCCGGACAGTCTTTTTTGGAACAACGATTTGTTAATAAGACGTACTACCAACAATAATATTTGGTACTACGATGTTTTCAGTATGTGTTTTGAAAACTACTTCGCAGACTTTTCTTTCAAACTTTAGCTACCGCAGACCAGTATAGCGCCAGTTATTGAATCGGGAGATAATACGCGTATTGATATTTCATTTTTATCCTGAATGCCGATGAGTTTTATCTGCCAAAGTAAACTTCAATTTTGATTCGACATGTTCTCAACGTTTCCTTTCATTCCTCGTGTTTATGGTTATCGATGTACTAGTCGCCAATATAGAAGTTTGAGAAGTTTCACCAAGGTTGAGTGTGGGTAATACGCGCTAATACTTTTCATGATACAAGTGCCGCAAAATCGAGTATCTCTCTGGCGCGGGGTTTACCGAAAGGAGGGGCATTCGGAACGATTAAGCGCCGGCATAACTGAAGCATCGACGGTAGGAACCTCGGGCTGGCTTCAGCAAAATTTTGCCGAATGTTCCAAACGTTTCGCGAGATGACGCTACGAGATATTTTTCTGAATGGAACGAAAATCGATCACAGAGTAGCGCTGTAATGTCATCTCGACTCCTCGCTGTACTCGATAAGAGATCAAAAGTAACGAATAATAATTTTGATGCCGGAATACATAGATTTAAAGTTAAGGTTCCTCGGCATTTCAGATGACTCGATTCACGGCAATGTTACGAACAATTTGGGGGACCCTTAATGTAGTTATAAAAAGTAAGAACGAGAGCCGATATGAAATCATTTTTATAATAGTAGTAAATGATTATCAAACATTTATCTACTAATAGTCGCAGCGAGATGCAGGTGGCGCTGCCCGTCTCCTTTGTCCCATTGCCCCATGAAACTAATGGACCGTAAGAAAAACAGACAGAACCTGGACGCCTCCAGAAGAAAAAGGATTTTTCTTACGGGATTCGATTAAAAGTCAAACCCTGGTGAACAGCTCCGGTTATTCAGAAGTCAATAGTTAATGAAACTGGAAACGAATTTTCCGCCACGGTATTCCGGCCAGCGTAGCCGAGGGCGAACTTCAAGAAGGGGGTGAAACGGAGCGGTCTCTGCCGACGGGGGTATTTCACCCTGGTGAAATAGGGCGAGATAGGGCTGGGCCCTGGGACGATTGGAGCGCTTGCCTCGGCCGGAGTGCCTCTTATCCCTCCCCCAACCCACGAATTATAACACGCTGAACTGTCAACTTTACCCCCCAGTCAGCTTTCCGTACCCCGCCCATCTACTCCCTAACTAGAACTTACAGGTTTTTTACACAATATCACTCAGCTTATGAGTCTCTTAATAGGCGATTGAAAACTATTTCCTGCGCGGAGTTCTTATCGATTTAAATCTAAATTATCTCTTAATAATAGTAAATTAAATGTTTAAAAAACTAATTATTTTTTCTTCTAACATAGCTCTCATCAATAGATAGTAAAAAGAATCAGGGAGAATGTCGTTTAATTATAATTTTTATTAATGTACTGTATTAATATTAAGAAGTAATATTGATAAAAAGTTATTCGAGAAATAAATTAAATGATGAATTAATAAATATCGTCCACTCACAACCCGGTTTCCCTTGTTTTCATTTGGATTTTATTTTCGTCTTAAATTTCCCTATCGAGGACATAACGTTTAAACTGGCACGATATACTATTCTAGGAAGGATTGTTTAAGGGAGACCTGTTTAATTGATACATTTGCGTATGTCTTCCAAGGTTGGGCCGTGAGTGAACTGCCTGAGAGATGGGAGTTGGTGATATATTCTCATATATTCTCCAGGTTAGTATCCGTAAAATACTGAAATGTTATCCCTAACTTCGGGTAGGATCGCGTAATACTCGAAGTTAGTTAGTGACAAGTTCTGGTCGCGGAAACCTTCCCTCATTTATCTGAATATGTTGGTCAATGCCTAAAGTTGGAATCGACGCTTTTAGTTTCTTAACAACGATCGTATATAGACAATAAAGTTATATGCCAATAGCACGTGACAATTATTTTAACCAGATCAACTCAGAAATACCGAGGTTTTTATAGCACTGCGTAAACAATACTTGGTAAAAAAAAATTATGATGTTTATATTTATAATAATAAACCGGCCTGACATTTTCAGTTTATGGCATGCGTTACCAGGCCACCATTCTTCAAATCTTTTGAACCTCGGGGCCTGCATTTGTGGTAATGAAGGAGTTCATTATTTGGTCCGTCGTGCGTCATAAAAACAAGTACTATTGCTGTGACATTTTAAATAGAAAAAATAATAACCGTTTAATATCTTGGGTCTATAAAACAATAGTACCCAATATTCCAATATAATGGGTAACGACATATTTAATTATGCGATTGACACTTCGCATTATTTGGTGTAGGGCAAATTCTTATGATGGTTATCGCTCTCAGTTTGTAATTCTAGATCGTGAGAATAACAAAATTAAAAATTATTTTAATAATAGACGCACTTAAAAAGTGCTCTAAGAACTCTCTTTGGAAACAAGTTGAAAAAATATCGTCACGGAGAATTTTCATTATATCTTCCAGGTGATTCCCCTTTGAGCCAGCATCAGGCGAATGTCTCTTTTCCAGAGGATTTTTGTGAAATAGTTTTCTGGTCTATAACACTTATCCTCGTATCTCCGAAGAATTCTAAAACCCTAACCTGTTGTGTGAACGAGCCGTAATAATCTGTTTCAGGAAATGTTATTGAAGCGCCAATATTGTTTAGGAAGGCGGAAGAAGAATGTTCATGCCGCATAGAGACATACCATTTAGAAGACTTCAATTTCAAGGCTGGCATTCGCCATGACTATTAAACAGGTACGAGGACAATGTACGCTCAGGTATTAGTTTATAATCTGTCTTTTACAGGGGGCAGAGTGAGTCTTCTAAAACATTTGCTCATTTTCTCTCCGGGCACAATGTTATATAGACAAACTTAGATAATTGCTAATAATCGGGTCAATAAATTTACATTTTAGTTGCTAAGACTAATTGTTTTTATTATCATTCTCCCAACCCAGCCTCAACCACGATATAAATGCAGGTATTCTAAAACGTCGTAAAAATACTCTACAAAGTGCAACCAGCCCTTATTACGTAAAGCACACCCTATCAAAAACCTGGCACTGCCGGGTAGATAATATATATATATATATATATATATATATATATATATATATATATATATATATATATATATATGTCTGCATAGAACACACTGAAGGGAACCAGATCCGTGGATCTAAACGACACAAGGGCATCGATCTCAGTTCGGAATTATATGTAAAATTCTACAGATGAGAAACTTACAAACAACTATTATATGATATTCTAATGATGTATTGAGTCCTGTGAAGATCCTCCTCGCTCTGATGAATTAACCTGAAGATCACGGCGGAGGATCGAATTTCGCTTCCAAGTTTCTACTGATTATTCAGGTTTTGTTAATGTCCACCATTCTCTTGGAACGGTTCCATTGTATCGGGACCAGTGAACGATTTAATTCTGATTTTTGGTTTGAATAGAGCCGTCGTTGTATATTACCTTAAAGTCAGTACTTGAACGGTTGAAAAAGTACGCCCCCTTGGTTGAAAAAATGACTTTTCGGGGTCCCAAAGTTTACTGTCAGGCCCAAACAGGTCATATACACTTAATTTTATAACTTTACAATTATCTCGAAACATTTTCTTGAACTAAAATAGGGAAAGATGAATATAACATCTAGTGCCCTGATTTTAAACTTAAAAAATAAAGCTTAGTACTTTTCAAAAGAACTCGGGAAAACGCCCTTCTGCATTTCCACGTTTATGAGGTTACAACAAAACTTTTGTTTTATTCATACCACATATCTGACTTTTATTATAATACTTGCTGTAGGCCATCTTAATGCAGTTCCGAATTAAATCGATTGCATTCAATTTAGCTGCAGATTACGTTTGTTGTTCACGTACCCCCCCGCGGAAGAAGTTTTAAACTTCTGTATAACGACTTTGCAAATTTGAATAATCCAAATCCCTTCGCTCAATCTGCGTTGTTTCACTCGTCATTTTTCGGAAGGAAAAAGATCCTTAAGGTTTAAGGGAAAGCGTTCGGATTTTCGTCGAGCGGATTTACACGTGATTTGATAAAAATTGGGTTCAAATAAATTTAACAACAATTCATTCCATTTATTGATTGTAATTACATTCTTTTTTATTCTTTCCAAGGTGTAACTACTATAATCTACTAACATTACAATTTTAAAATCTAAACTATGTAAACCATGTAAATTGTTTCAAACAATTCCTTCCAGAAACATGAAACATCGGGATTTTTCGTTTTTTTACATAACGATTGAAATAAAGATTTACTTGAAATTTATTATGAATTTTTGTTTTTGCCTTTATATTAATTATTTGCACACGATTGAGCTCGAATTAGTCTGACATCAGATATGTGTTTAGCTTTGTTGTTTGATTTCAGAAAAAAAATAGTTAATCGAAGATCGCGTCTAAATTAAATCGGTTCACTAAAAATAACGTCCCAGAGCAAATATCGACCGGACAGGAACCGCTGTTGAACATTCAGCGAATTTGGTCCGGTCTCGTTTCGTGAAGGAATTATAGAATTATAAACTATATTTATCGATTAATATATGTGTATCATATATAAAGACGGAATGTAAAGCGTGGGGACTACAAAAGCCGTTAATCGAAGCTGTACGTTCGGTACGACTAATAAACTCAAAAAACCAATCGGGGATAGTCATTTGAAATCAAAATCTAAATATCAGAGTGAGAAGACGGCAATTGAGAAGTCTAAAAATGCAAAATCCGACCTCAAAATGCGGAAAACTAAATTAGGCGGTTTCAATATGGTACTTGTCAAGCATCGATTTTAATTAAGTGCCAATCTCATTAATGTAGTTAACCCGTAAAGTGTGCAATAGAATGTAATCGTTTTCGCCACTCCCGTGTAAAAACTGCTTTATTTTAGTCGAAATACAAAGCCCTATGTTGATTGTTGAGCATATTATAGTTTATGTTTCCTTTGTTTAACATACAAACTGTCCTTGGTTAATAATATGTTTAATCTTAGCTTTAATATTATTTTGTATCAAACTCTTCAATAGAGGCGTTCGCCTAAACTCGAGCGATTCTTAGGAACATTAGTGCAATCGATACACTGCTGCATGTTTGCATCGTGAGACATTTTTGGGGTCGAATGTTGGCCCTCAGAGCAGCATAACTCTGCAATTCTCGGAAGGGCTCAAGTTTGAACCATCATATAAAATCACCCGTTCGCGTCTTACACTCGGTTATCAACAGCGAGACTCTTCAAGTCGGCTTGATATAATAGCCCGACATAGTCCGACCATATAATAATATAAACGAAGGCTGAGGCAACAATACGGGTGAAAAAAAAATGTAAATAGTTAACCGAGTCTGTCGATATTTAAACGGGAGGATCGGGTTTAGGCATAAAGCCGGGCGTGCGGGGTCGGCGGTACACGGGTTGTTAGCGTAAATCATATTCGGTGCGCATGAGTTCGTCGGGCGGTGAAGTAGCGTACGGCGGGACAATCGATCCTGGTCCCGGTCCAGGAAGCTGTGGCCGTCGAGGAATCGTCGCTCCGGCCTCCACCGCGCAGCCACCCCCACCCCCCGACCGTACCGACCATTGATCCCTTTTAATTGCCCGATAAAAAATAGAACGTTTAGCGAAACGAGGACCTAAAAATAGTTTCGTTTTCTTTTTTCCCCGAGGCGCGTACCCACCGATATTGTTGTCGTTCAGTTCCGAAGCTCAAAAATGCCTAAGTCGTCAGTCGTCAGTCAGCCTGCTGTCTGTTCCCGAGTTAAAAAATTAACCCGTAATTTATAACTGAAGTAAATGCGACGATATTTTATATTAATAAAATCGTCGGCCGGCGTAATAATGACGTACACGACCGACCGGGATAATAAATAAACACGCGCGCACAATACGTAGGCGGTCGTGTAACGATCGCCGGGCAGAAGGAGAGGGCACAACGAGATAACGAGCCGAACGAAGGCGATGTGAGCGCGACTCAAGATCGGAGGGGGCGGCAAGATGGCGCAACACTCGGGGGTTCCCGACTCGTAAAATATGCGATCAAAACTGTAGAAGGCGTGCAGTGGTGGGTGTAGAGGGGGGGGAGGTGCGATCTCCCCGGGGTGAGCGTGGGGGCAGTGCCGCGAATATCGGTGAAAGGGGTGCGACCGGAAGGGGTAACAATGCACTGACGGAGAAAGAGAGAGCGAGAGAGAGAGAGAGAGAGAGAGAGAGAGAGAGAGAGAGACTAAGAAAGAGGGGGGTGTAGACAACGAAGAAGGCATGGGCACGGGCACGGGCACGGGCAGCGTCACCTGGTGAAGGGGCGGGCGGTGGTGAGGGGTTGGTGGAGGGGGTGCGAGCCATACGCACCATGTAGGGTTGGCGGTGGTCCTGAGTGGAGGACGATATCGATAGCGTGGACAGGGAGGGGGCCTGGGCTCCCGGGGGGTGGCCCTGAGGCGGGCCCTGGCCCTGGGCCGGGCCCGGGCTCCTGGTGGTCGTCAGAGTCGCAGCCGCCAGTCGTGCCCCCATCTCCTCTCACCGCGCCTCGCCACTGACTGTGGCGCCGCCCTGCTCCGCCGCCCCCACCCGCCTCTCTCCGCCACCGCCACCGCCCCGCACCCGCACCCGCACCCGCACCCACACCCGCACCCGCCCCTACCCGCCCGATTTAGCGTCCCCGCGAGTACGTCCCAAAATTAGAATTGGATTTTATCTCGAAGCAATTTCAATAACTGAGCGATTTATCAATAAATAAATAACTTGGACGGAGGATAAAAAGTGTCAGGATTTGGTAAATGTGTATTTGAGAGAGCGCCAAAATGAACCGTCGGAATTGGAGGCAGTTGAAACTTTCGTGGGCGACACCAGATATTTTAATCTCCAAAACAGCAGCAATACGGTCTCTCCAGAAATCAGAAATTATATGACACTGTAATTCCGACAAAGTAATTTTTTTTTAATTGGCCCCGGCAATAAAGGAATGGTCGCCGTGTACGATCGAATTTAGGACAATTTAAATATAGTAGACATTCCTACATCTTTCAGCAAGGATAATGGCTTAAAGAGGCCATTGATGTTGGCAAATAGCACGTATCTACTGATATTGGACCTAAAGTATTGGTTGAAAGTACATACTTCCTTTTGATCAATCAGGGAACTTGAAGAAAGTTTGCTGCATGGTTTTGTTTAATTTATACTACTTCATTTATCCGGATGGTTTTGTCTGGAAACACGTCTGATATCTATTAATGCATTTCTACCGGCCTAATCTTAATTGCTGTGCAAAATCTAAGAACCTTCACAGGGAAAAATTACTTGTCAGTAATTACTAGACAGGTCCGGGAAACGAACGCACGTCCGGTTTTAGAGAGTGATCACAAGTCGTTCAATCATCTCTATAATATATTTTGTGGCAAATAAGATTTTCAGTATCTAATTGCTTTGCAGCATATTGAGGTGCCCGACTCGGGTCCAAACTCAGAGTTGCTATATCTCATGGCAGTTTAAAAGAAATGTTAGTCGAAAATGAAGATGATTTGGATGCTAGTATATAAGGGTAAGCGAAATGTTTCTCTAAAAGTTGTAGCTGCAGGATTCTTCGTCCAACAGTGATTGATTTTCTGCTCCTGGCACCAGCATTACGGTTATTATTAATACGTTACCAAATACATTAATGTACAGTCCCATTTATGACATGACATATAATATCTCATAATATTACATAATTATGTAATCTCGCACTTCGGGTACTAGTCGGGTAAGTTGAATTTTACTGATTCCTTCGCTGAATATGAAATTATTCTACCCACTAAATCATGGACGTCATCAATCCTCAAGTTTTTGCTAGTCAAAGACACATAAGAAATGCTTATCCGGTCAAAATAGCGTATTTAACAATAAATGAGGAAACGTCCCGACAAATCAGAAAAACAAAATATTTTCATTCGATCGTTCAGACATTTTCAAATTTAAAAACGCCTTCCTAACATCTTGTTCACCTAGCTAACCAAGGATGACATTAGAAGGAAATTAAAAATCAAAATACATTTTACAATAATCTGACTCCAGTCAGTTTCTGAATCCCTAGAAGAAAAGGAATGTGAAACTTCCTATTAATTTTTATTCGTTTTTTAAATTAATGAATGAAAACTGTAGGCACTCGCATTCTATTAATTCTCGTTAGTCATTTGATCACGGATAAACTAGGGTAATTTTATGGAAATACTCTTTAATAAAAATGAATTTACAATTAACGGATTTGGTATAAACATTATTTTATAATGCACAGAAATAATTTTTCTCCCATCAGACAAACTGTGTAAAGATCTTATTTACATAATAACACTAAATCTTCTATGAACATATTTGTCGATACAGTACGGCAAGAAATCAAAATCTGAAATATTTCTGGTTGGAGGGGGTAACACTTAGTACGAAAACATGGATTTTACCTTATGACAGACAACTGGGATTTTATTGATTTAGACACAATGATTTGACGCAGCGCAAAAATATTATTTTGCTTACACGGTTTGCTGATAAGTAAGGGCGGGACGCAGTAAATACATTATCTGGCGAGAAAATGTAGAATAACTGTAAATATTTTATCCTTTTAAAATGATCAATAAACATGATTGTTCAATTTAACACCCTTTCCTTTCTTCTATCGCCGGTTACCATGGGCAAAAGTGATATACGAGATGGACCGCAATTTAATAAATCCAAAGCAGGCTCAAGTTAAGTCCCTCCTCTAGCTCAATATTCAGTAATAAAATTTCAACATAAAAAACACCACATAGATCACGGTCACGAATTCTTCTATAAAGAGAAAGTGACTGTTGTTTTCAGTTTTATTTGAACAAATTTTCTTCAATCTTGCTAACTGATATTCGTTGATGATTCCTCACGTACCCTTCAAACACTGTCCTATATATAAAATTCAGTATGTTTAAATTAAATATATTCTAATTTTCATAATCCTAGACAATAACTTTAGAGAAAATCGACTTCCCCTGAATATGAGACGCTGTGTATCTGACCTGCTTTGACCTCGAACAGGCGCTCAGCGTTCACTGTGTCTTAACATGCCGCCTACGCTTCAACTAATCTGTGGAATGGAATGGAAGTCGGCCTTCCAGGAATGTGGAAAACACGGTTGATTAATAAACGACGTCCTGAAATTCAATCTTTCGGTCAAATGGGGGGTTTCGTGTGCCCAAACCACCCAATACGACTTCAAATGTTGCTACGATCGAAGAACCATAAATGACACTGACAAACTGTTAATTTGAAGAGAGCACTGTAAAGCCGAATGGCAGAAATATGGAGTTGTATATTTAGAAAATTACAATGAAATCTTTCTTATGTTAGAGAGAGGCATATTCATTTAATAAATAAAGCTTATTAAAGAACGTTTATATTGGAAAAATTAACCTCTAAGTGTATAATGGACGAAGGTTAATTTCTTGTTAGTATACATTTTTCAATTTTTCAATCTCGTGCAAAATATATACAAAGAGGCCATTTGCAAATACTGAAGCGTAAAAACAATAACACGAACCTTTTAGACGTTTTTAGGTGAACTGTTGTGACCTGGAGGGAGTGTCCGCCTACACTCGAAGATGTCTACCGACATTCATCAGGCATTATTCAAAATATCCAGCCTATAAAGTGTATTAATGCCGATAATAAATGTCTATATTGAACGTATTAAGCCTTTCGGTTCAATTTCTTTAACCAATTGAAACATTTTTTACACATTAATTAATCGAGACAATATATGTAGGTTACGAAGATGAGATTAGAAAAACTTGAACTATTTTAAATTGATGGTCTCGATTTAAATATAACGGAATAGTAACACAAACAGATGCATATAGAAATAATGTTTTTGGTGAATAATGATTGTTGGCGAAACGTCTGTAAACCGATGTAATGTTATTTAGGATTACGACGCAGGAACAATAAGAAAAGTCTGGTTACATAATTTCACGATAGCTGAACATGCATTTGTCTTTATCTCAAAGTACACCCTTACATATTGAACGCGCATC
Source organism: Lethocerus indicus (assembly GCA_019843655.1). Classification (NCBI taxonomy): domain Eukaryota; kingdom Metazoa; phylum Arthropoda; class Insecta; order Hemiptera; family Belostomatidae; genus Lethocerus; species Lethocerus indicus. The sequence goes on along the minus strand of JACDQD010000103.1, from coordinate 7,969,696 downwards.
CGGGACCCACAAGTAATCACAAGTTATTATTACCGCTACGGCTTCACTTACTGAATTTCGTCCGTGACTCGGAATTATTAAAACTAGCTTAAGGATTATTTAGAAATTAGTTTCTATCCAATATGCAGGGGTCTCAGTTTGGTGAATCCAAATTATCGCATTCTATAATAATTTCGAATATTCACACTTCCCAAACCGGGCACTGGGATATATTTTTGAGTCCGATTACCACCCTTTTCGAGTTGGAGATAATTCGAACGCGCACAACAGGAAATATGTTCATCCATGTACAATATAAACCGCATTTATGATTATTAAATGAGTGAGGACGGAGAAGTCATCCTTCGAGATAGGTAAATTATCCGGTCGAGCGAATTTGACGGCGAATGGAAACATAATAGTTACGATAGGATAGATAAGTTTTAACCGCGCCTAAAAAGGGCTCCGCTCGGGCAACACGAGATAGAACGATCCGTCGAAAAATTACGGCGGCCACTTAGATCTTCGACAAAACCAAAGCGTTTCTCGTAGGGAGACAACGGAAATACGAAATAATTAAAAAAAAAGATGCGAACGTCGGACTCGTCGCACCGAGATCGTGGACTACTTTTTCCGTCTTTACGCGCGGCCTATATTTTTATTATAATCCCGACAGTTCCCCAGGCGGTAGGCTCACTCCCCGGGTCAAATACAGAAAATCTCCGGGTTCGGGATTTCCCGAAACATCTCTGGAACGTAATTACGCAGAGTTTACAGGACGAATTTGTCGCGCTTCGGGAGGGTTTTACAGACCGCAAGAAGTACACCGTGAAATCCAACATGGCGGGTTTCCACTTAATCCCTAGTTTCTTGTTTTTTTTCGTAATGTAGGCCGAGCGGTGGGCGGCGATAACGGCGACTCGCGTATCGCGAAGAAGAAGGGCCGGGGCGAGGAAAGGGGAGAAAGACGGAGGGCGGATCGGGGTTAGCGGCCGGAGGGGCCGGGGCCGGCAGTCGGTCAGGAGGTATTGTTGTGGTCGAGGTTACGTAAGATGGCGGGAGGTAGGTAGGACCGGAGGGAGCGGGGCGTCGCCCGCCACCCGAGGAGGAGGAGGAGGAGGAGCACCGTGTACCCCGCATCGATCTAGGCCCTCGTCGGCACACCGACCGAGGGCTCTAGAGCTCGCCCCGGACCATTCTTCCCTATAGGAGGATCCCCGGCGAGAGGGCCGACCAGAGCGGCCGGCACGACCGCGACACCCTCCTCGGGCACCCCGCCTCCCGGGGCTAACCCCGAGGGGTGGACCGGCCCAGAGTTCCTCCTCCGAGGAGGGAGGGAGAAGAATTTAAAATGTCAAACCTGGTCCGATGCGGCTGGCGACTTGCGGGGAAGTCAGGGGGACGGGATGCGATGACGTCTGTCACTCTCACACAACACGACACAGTGCATGAACTCTCTGGGAGGCGGAGAGGAGGGTGTGTGAACGCCGCCTCCGGAGAGGCGCCCTATCGATAGGCGGCCCCCGGCCCGGCCCCCGCCCCCGACTCTCGATAGTATCGCGGTGGCAGGGGCCGCCCCCGCCGGCCGGTCGGGCTATCGACGACGAGATATCGATAGGGGGCGGGCGGCGGGAGGCGGGCCGTGGTGGGGGCGGCGGGCCGGGGGTGCGCACTGGGTCGCCATGACTACCTCAGCCTCCGCCGCAATCGCCGATCGATAGGCCGGACGCGAGCCCGATACCGCCGTCCCTCTCCCTCCCCTCTCGCCCATCTTCCTCTCTATTTGTTATAAAGTATGAATGGGGGCGGTGGCGGTGCGTGCACGTAGGTGCGTGTCCCGTGTCGATGCACCCCCTTACTGCCGCAGACGCCCTCGTTAATCCAAACCGCTCACCAGTAAATGCCGATAGACGGAAAAAAATTCCGCCTACTAACGGTCGGTCTCCTCCCGAAATCACCCACCCCCTCCACCCATCAACTCAGAATTAGTCAACTTTCCATATCCAGGCTCTAAATAACCTCGTCCATTTTCATACTCCATGTATCTTTATTACTACATAATTTGAAAGAAAAAATGGATTTCTCTGGAGGATGGGAGACACAATCTCCTACTTATAATTTGCACACCTTAATGTAATTTTATTCGACTAAATATTTTTACACATACTTCTGACCAAAACCTGTTGCCGATTGATTTAAAATAAGTGTTGATTTTATAAATGAGATATCTATTTGCAGACAGAAAGGATGAGATGACTACAAATTGATAATAATAACCCGAAAATAGAAATGAATTGTAAATTTGATGTACAGTTTGAATTGACAGATAACAGTAAAATGTTTTCCATATTCACTAATGGATATACATAATTAATTCATATTTCACACTCATCTTTTAATTCAGTTTTTGGAACAGCTATATAAGAAATACAACCTAATAAAGGAATAATTAAGTGAATTAAGTCAAGATGTTACAATAAGATTTTGTTATTGATTCTAGCAAATTCACAGAGCCTTAATATGATTTCATATAATGAAGAAAGTTCAACAATTTGATGTTTAAAATCGAAATAACTAAAGTATTACAATCAAAATGACAATAAAATGTATGCACGACCTCCATCTGACATTTTAACTAAGATCTATAATTCTTTGAAATGTTAAAGTATCTAATATTATTTGTATTATTTTTAACTACATAATTATTATTGAAATTATGTCCCCTTTGGTAGTGGATGGTATATCTTTATGACCTATGTAGTGTACAATCTCATTTAAATGAATTAACTACTGAATTTATATATAAATTTAATATATCAAAAATACCAAATTAACCTAAATGTGAATTATAAGATAACATTTATTCCTCATACAAATTAGTCTTTGTACCATTACCTCAAAGAAATTAAAATAAGGCACTTCATAAATATAATTGAAATATAAACCCTCAATTTGTTGTGTGTGTGTGTGTGTGTGTGTGTGTGTGTATATATATATATATATATATATATATATATATATATATATATATACATAAATTATTGTATATTTTATTAGTAAATATTATTCAAATATTAAATTTAATTGTAGTTGTCAACTTGCTTAAAAAGGAAAGAAATGAAAATCAGATGTAGTTAAAAATATATTACCATTGAACACACCTTTTCTACAGTAGTAATGCACAAATTAACTGTTAGTCTGGTGCAAAAATATTGCTGATGAAATGTGTTTTATCAAAGTAATAAATACAAATTATTATTCTTAATACACAATAGATAATGTCCATGAGCTGGTACAAAACATCCGCCTATTTATCTAATGATATTCTATGATTTGTACTGAGTAACAGTCTTCTGAGTTACACATCTAGGAATTATCAAATTGCCTATTAGAAATTATAGAGGGTTCAGTCCATTTAACTTTTTTATTTATATAAAAAAAATGTTGAATGCATATGTAGAAGATAACTGGACAGTATCTATGACAGAACAAGATAAAATGAACCTCTATAATTTTCAATACTTTAGTACATTTTAAATTTATATATATATATATATATATATATATATATATATATATATATATATATATATATAGTCATATTTATATTTATAGAATGAGGTAGTTGAGTTAATAGTACTACAAGCTATATTACAAGCTAGGGGACATTTTGTGTCTCCCTGAGCATGAGCAGCAACTCATAATTTTAACACAATAAATATTACCGCACACAATTTATGACATATTTTATTAGAGTTAGAACCTAACTCTGTAATAGTTCGGAGTATTAATTATAATTAATGATATTTACAAATAATCTATTTAATATCGTTTCTTCAATCATCATAACAAATTTAGTTTCTGGCAAAGCAACAGTCAGTTTTCAAGAGTTTTTACATTCATATTAATGTAGACATGTAATTTGATTTTAAAACTGGTGTCAGTAATATTAGATATGATTATCAAATAACCTGGCCAAATGTTAAATGTTAGTAATGAATAATTACAATGTAATGCATTTTAATACTCTACTTTATTATAACTCTTGTAGTTTGTATTAATTGAGTGGTGCTTTGTCAGGACTAAATGATTATTTTGATTCATACATATTTTATTGTATGCGATTATATCTAGTATGTTGATTATAATTTCACAAAACCCCCTTGCCTGCTATACAGCTATTAATAGGACATACATTATAATTACTGGTTTAACAATGAGTAAAACAAGTATGGATATTAAACAACTAACAGCATTTACCTTAAGTTACCCGTATATGTAAGGTAATATCTTAAATATACCTGAGAAATCATATTATAATTGGTGAAGGAATTAAAAATTCTGTTTGTTTTCGAACACCAAGATATATGCAAGTTGTAATATCTTAGCTGCACAAGGAAATGACCCGTGTAAAAATTTAAAATATAACTATTTGATATTAGTGCATAATGAGTATTGAAAGTGATTAATAATCAGCAAAAGACACATTATTGAACTACTTAAAAGATTCAAAGCATTCAATGATTCAAGTACAAAAAATACAATCAAAATTTAGAATGCAATATTAAAAATGGCACAAATGATTTAGAATAATAACAGGTTATAGGAACCAAGTACCATTTTTAAAAACAAGATAAACTTAACATTAAAATGGCGAGTAAAAGAAACATAATACTTCAGTTTGATTCCTTTCACAATTTTTAGAATGATTTTTTAGCTCCTAACACTAAAACTTGCTACATCATCAAACCTGATGAAATGTTTGTCTTTGGAATTTGAATTCAAATATATTCAATACTATAATTGGAATAATTAAAAACAGAAAAAGCAGAATGTGTTCTATAGTGAATAATTTGATGTCTTTTACTGGAAAAATAAAATGATGGTGGTAAATGATGTTTCCAAATAATAATTAACCTAAACTTAAGAACACAATAACATGACCTATAAAGTCATTTCAAAATACAACTAAATCCTCTAAACACACACACTTATAATAGCCATTACTTAAATTATCAACATTCCTATTTTGGAAAACAATTAATATTATTTACATTAATGGTGCTGTATACTACAAAATATAGTGAAATTAATTTGTCACAAGTTAATATTCAGTAAGGAACTGAGTCATTATTAAATTTTATAAATTCTCATGTATTCTGAGTTTGACAGATAATTCAAATAATGGTCTGGACATGGTGATCCCTTAATTTATTATTCAAGTACATATTCATATTTATATGATGGATTAAGTCATATCTCTAATTAGTGTTGATTATTTTTAATTATCATCTCGGAGACCCTTGGAAAAAATACCACAACTTTCAAATTTTTAAAATATTGCTGCATACTGTTACTACAAATAAATTATGTTTTTTTTTAAATCTATAGAAAAAATAAATATAAATAATTTCAATTTACTATAAAAGTTCACCTCGAATTAATGTCACAGCTTGAAATATTAACTGTGACAATGCAAGAAAATAATATCTTGTAATTAAATGTAACCATTGCTCACAGCACAGTCAGAATATTCGGTCATGAGACTAATACACAGTTGTTGCATTGTTAAGTCTCTAAATTATCGCCAAAAGAATTGTGTGTCATTTCACCATAAGATTGCACAAAAATAAAAAATAAAATTATAGTAAAACTCCTGAAAGTTGGTGTAGTATTTGCTCCCTGTGTCACCACATTTAACCCTCTTGTTATAATGACTAATGCTCCTCCATTCATTAGAAATAGTCTCAAAAAAATAATTCTTAGCTGATTAATGTCCCTTAATTATTTTGCATATCAGAACATTACAATTATAAATAACTACCAATCTCCTTACAAGTACAGCAGCATCTTATTACAAAAATAAGCATAATTTATTAGGCACACTGGTTTCATTAAGTACTGTGTGTATTGAGGAACTTACGATTACAATAAGAATTAATAACAAATAGATTCATTCTCTCAAAATATATAGTTTTGAATGACAGTGTACTTCCTCAAACGTTTTTGTTATTTCTGAACAGTTCTGAATTGTAGGATGAAAAATGTATGAAGGGCTGAATGATTTCAAAATAGCGAATTATTCTCTGAAGCCTATTTTTGTTCTGGTCCATGATGTGTTGAGCTAATTGTCCTTTTTCTCGGCGACCGTCATGCTTGCGACCGCCGTTGTGAGTTGCTCTGCAATTGAGGTGGTCGGTTCCGGCTGCTGTTGGGGTTGAGAAGAGCCGGCCCTCTTTCTTTCTCGGTTGGGACAATCGGCTATCAGGTGGCCTTCCGACTTGCAATGGTGGCATCTCTTCGGTTGCGGACCCAGCGTGCATTTCGCCGCTATGTGGTTCGCGAATTCTCCACAGTTGTAGCATCTGAAATACAGAAATAGAAAAACTGAAATGTACCCGGGAAAAATAATCAAAACTACTCAGTTTCTACTGCCATTGCACTTCCAAAACCTTCATTCTTAGTAACATTACCATAAATACGACTATTTGTATAGATTCCGAATGTTACAATACAACAGCCTCAATTACACGCCATTAATATTAATCCTTCGTCAGTAATACAGTGAGGTATTAGGCTCCACTAACCTATTTGGCGCTTTTGCCGGTGTGGTCGCTGAAGTGCGCAGTTAGCACACTGCTGACTGCGAAGGCCAATATATTACTGACGATAGTGAAAAACCGAAACCGGTCTATTTAATTAAACGCGGTTTTATAATTCTCATTATCCGCATCACATACACACACATGACACATTATTCGTCTGGTAATTGGGTACGCAGTTAACAAAAAAAACATTTCGTCCTCTTCAATTCTAGCACAAGTCCCTTAACAATGCTCAATTGATCGTTTAATACTACCATTGTTGTTGTTGATTTCTCGGTTGTCTGATTTGATTATGCTCATGAAAAGATTCATCGGTATTAAATCCTATCAATGATTAAGACTTCAGTACTATAACACATGTGAACGCTCGTGTAATTATACGAAAAGAATTTTCGCTAGTAGCCAGTAGCAAGAGCCTTATTCAGTTATTTTTGTGCGTAGTGGCCAAAATATTGATGGACTTTTGGCTGTAAAACTTTTACTTCCTTCCATTTTATATTTGACTAGCATGGAATAAAATTCCATATTATTCGATATTTTACCTGATTTTCCTGAACCTCTTTTTTGAGGTTGGCCTCCTATGGGAACCGGCGCAGTCTGCGCCCTCAGGACCAGTGACCAGGGTCGCTTCCAGCCCTTTGTCAGAGACCTTGCACTCGAATTCAACCTCTTCGTCGTCCCCCAAAGACCTGAAACCCGCCATCTGTATCACGCTCTGGAACAAAATATAAGAAGCTCTCTAAGAAAAACAACAAATATAATACAGGAGTAAACACCGGTGCGTAATCTCCAGACATAAATTCTTGTTATTTATCGGTAGTCCTTGCATAAAATAAATTTTCACTTGAGGCCTAACGTACGCGTCTAAATGAGTCCCAACCGAAGATTCGCGGGGGGGGGGGAACCAGTGGCAAGCATGAGCCCACGATGAAGAAGAGTATTAGGATCATGCTGCTATCTCAGTTGGGACTTGACAAGTCTGAAATATTTCAGAACGTGCTTTTCGTAGACATTTTTTGGATGTACATAGGAGCGTATATACTTCGAAACGGGGTTGGTGCGGTCTGTTCTATTGCACAAAGAGGTAACAATAAATTCTCCTTGTCTCCCCTGTTCTCAAGGATCCATTAAACGCACTAACCAAGAGTTACTATATTGTTCAGGGGGCGATTTAAGTTTATTATTTTAAAAACATACGAATTTACATAAAAAGCCAAGTGATTCTAACGTTAAAAGGAACTCTTTTCCACTTGTACAAAATACAAGCGGCTGCTATCAAATTTGGAAGAAAAAAAGATTGACTGTCAAAAGCGGACTCCACTTGGTACTTATACATAATAGGGAATAAGTATTAAAAACTGCGTCAATTATACCAATGAAGTTAGGCTCTTCAGAATGGATCTCCGTTTAGAAATTAGGACTTTAATTTAGAGGAAGTGTTTACCTGGTGCACAAATATGTCTTGGCCACCGTCATCGGGCGTGATGAAGCCCCATCCTTTTGCTACATTGAACCACTTGCATCGTCCCCGTCTCTTTTCCGCGCCCACGCCCTCGTCCCCAACGCTACCGCTAGTTCCGGCCGGCGAACCTGAGGAAACAAAAGTAAATCAGTTCAAAACTTAACTACTAAATACAACAATAACTCGACCATTTAGTCTAATCCTATATAAGTTAGGAAAGAACCGAAAATCTGCACTTAATAAATTTTTTTGAGAAAAAAAGTTAAAACAAATTGAAGTTGAAAACAATTGAAAGGAGGATTTCATCTTTAATGATTAAAAGAGTTCGAAGGGTTCGTGTTCGAAAGAATTTACACCAAGTTTTCTTCATTTCCTGTCTCCTCTCGCTAGTTTGGTCTTTTGCTAGACCAGTTTCGGCTACACGCCACCTTCAGTAGCTGTGTCTGTAAGTATGGTGGGTGAACCACTCCGGCACATGGGACATCCAACATGCATCCGTGTGCCAGAATTACCATAGAGTTTGGGAAAATCATTGGTGTACCCCACGAAAATATAACTAAATAGTACCTTCAATAATAAACTATTTAAGATACCTTTCTTATGCCGATTTCGATGGTTTATAAAGTACCGTGACAATGCGTTATTTTACATTCATCACTTTTCAAGATTCCAGAAATTTTTAGTGAAATCCTTTTAGCCGTGATTATTTCAGTCCTCGATCTGGAACGCGACTCATTCTAAAAGGCGTTTCGGGCGGTGGTACTCGGAAAAAATTAGGTCACATCTGCATACATTTCCCAGAAGAAATTATTTTGGAACTCGGTGTGTCGGGCGGCGAGAAATGGAGGCCGGGTCACTCTCGAAAGTGGAGGCCTTCACCGGCGTTCCCTGAATATGACCATCGGCGCGACCGCTGGTTTCTTAATCGAACACTCGGGAATACATTTCTGTCTAGCTCTCAGTTCAACTCGATTTCATCGCAAATTTTGCGTTTAGAATAATTAAGACGCGCAAAAAACGGAGTATATACGGATACATAATGTATGGGCAACGGAGGAAAGGGATTCGACAAGCGGATTAGGATGACCAGAAAGACGGGAATGAAATTTGACTTTTGACCGGGATTTTATGACTTGTTCTACTGTCGGTATGTTGAGGTCATGGTTATGAGCGTCTGTGTTTAAGATTTGTGAAACTGTGGATATGAGCAGCGTTGTATGTTTTGGTGGATCCCCATTGTTGGATGGCGTATGTCCAAGTCGGTTTTAGTATTGTTTTGTACAGGTCTACTCTTTTGGCACGAGGAGTGCTAGGATGTGGATTTCATATAATCAATATCTTATACGCATTCGGTGAATTTTGAGCAGTCGCCAGGAGGTGAACTTTAGGGCGCCACCTAATCTCACAAATTTGGCCAATATTCAATTCCCTCAGGTAGAGAGAGCGAGAGAGAGAGAGAGAGAGAGAGAGAGAGAGAGAGAGAGAGAGAGAGAGAGAGAGAGAGAGAGAGAGAGTGAGAGGGAGAGAGAAGCCACGAGAAACGGAGTGAATATATTAGTCGAGGAAGAAGTAAATGTTGTGGAACCTGAATGACTAAAACGATGCGCTGAGTCACGGCGCCGGCGGCCTGCCCCCCTCATCGGATGCCATCCCGGTACAGCCTCTTTCACAACTTTCCTCTCGCGCATTCATTTCACTCTCACGGAAACTGGCGTTCTTAATCAGCCGCTTCGATGCTAAAACTGACAAATAATACGGCCCGTTTTCTAAAAAGCGAGATCTTCGCGCGTACCGTATTTATAAAGGACGCCCTCAATATCTATGGCGCAGTTCACCCACGGTCCAAGAAACCTCGCAAAGGAAAACCCCCCCTCTCCGTTCGGAGACAGTGCATCTTTGGGAAAATACCCATCCTGCAAATTGTCTGAACGCTACAATGTGCTTCGGTAATAACGTTTCGTTGTGGTAGCGTTTTTTGTTTCATTCTATCCTCTGTTTGCTATTAGTGAAAGTTTTGCTCTACAGATTGCCTGGCGATCCATTCTTGAGCCGTACACGCCGAACCTATTTGTTGATCGTTCTTCCGATAGCGACTGGCACTGGGAGAAGGACTGGGTTCAGTGGCACGAAACCCGGTGGAAATAAACAAGAGGAAGAGAAGTGCGTGCGCAGGGGCGGCCGCATTCCTGGCTGACCGGCTACTAGCGCCGCCGGCGGAGTAGCCCACCTCCCTCCCTCTTTAATAGTTTGTTTCGAGGTGTAAAACGAAACCGTCATTATCCCGCGCTTCACACAATCAGCCTTCACAAACAACCAGGGTTGATGCCCCCGCAATCCATTAGTCGATAGTGTATACCCGCGCCCGGTTTCCAGTCTCATTGATACCGACTCTTGTTGAACCCGAGATGTTATTACAGAAGCACTCTCCAGCGTTCACAGGCAATTCTCGCGGCAAGGGCTTTTTCCCAATGATCCACCTACGCCTCCACAGGCGGGTGGAGTGTCCCTGACGAGGATTCGCGGGCAGAAACCGACGTTGGGAATGGACACACGATGAGGAGGAACGAATCGATTCAGAATGAAAGGATAATGAAACAGCCACCGGACAGTCTTGAAACACACACGCCGACCAGAAGAGTAAATAAAATAAAATTGATAAAAATGAAACGGAGGAATCCGATGAATTCAGACTGAAAATTCAAAGGGATAATTCGTAAAACGAGTAAGGTGGGGCTATCGATTCCGAGTACGTATTTAAATAATCTCGTTTTCAGTATAAATATTGCACGCACTCTTCTAATGTTCAACTGTTAGGGTTAACTTTGCATTCTGTGCATTGCGGTTTGTGTAAAAGCAACATTTCAGACCTTTATTTATGCGCCCATCTTTTAGTGATGTTGAAGTTGTTAACTGTTGTCAACGCCTTTCTTTTTATTGATATTTCTGATAAGTAAATTCACAAACCTTCAGATTCCGTCTTTTACCCTATTCAATTTAGCTCGTTAATGCGCAGTATCCTACATTCAAAGACCAAACTGACGTTGAACAGCCATTAATTGATCTGCGATTCAATTTCGTCAGCTATCTAGTAAGTTCCGGCCTGATATCGTAAACATAGACCGGTTCCAAGTTTTTTATAAACAATGTCCCTTTGGGTTTTCGACAAAAAATTTATTCAGCCTACGCCCCCTCCTTAATATTAATTTAAAATAGGTTAGTAGAAAGATATAAATAATGGATTGGAGGCGAGCGATCCATTGTGCTAGAACTAGCCCCAACCGAGACAACCCTTACTCTAATAAATACAGGAGTAAAAGTATAATTAATACTGCGCTCAACACTCGAAATAATACCGCCGGGAAGGTTACAGCATTTCTCATATTTATATAACACCTTCTGCTTCGCCTAAAGTGCCGTTGAAGCTTCGTTTCTTGAATGCTACTGAAGACAAAGTTAAAGTTGAGTCTGACTAAATGTTAGTAAATTTATTCATCGGATGTTATAGAATACACTTATTATTATTCGTGTCGTTATTTACATCATAGAAACAGTCTTTAGAAATAAGATAAGACTGACGGGCGAGATTACTTCTATGGAATGGAGGGACATACTGTTACAAACAATAAAAATTAAACGCTTTATAGAAATGAAAAAGTTTAATACTAAAAATGGCGGGTTCTATTAACAATTCCTGAATTTTACATAATTGTTGGCTGAATCTGCCGTGAAAAATTGACTCCATCGAAACAAAGATTATCTTCACTGTAGAAGAAGTGACTCGAGACGTACTCTTTTCCCACCTACTGGAGCGGCTGCTCTACGTGTTGTCCGGCTCGTTTAATGGTTCGAGGAACAGACTCGAAAGAAAGACAATTACTAGAACTAATTACAAGAGACCGTGCAATAAACCGAAGGCGGAGGTCGGTAAGTGCGAATATGGACAAGAAATCGGTAGAACATAAAAGAGTCCTTCTCGTTCCTTTTGCTTTATAATTCTTTCGGGCCCTCCATCACTCTTTCCTCTCTCTTCTCTCCTCTCCTCCGCTTCTTCTTCGGCTCCCTCTCCCTACCTCTGCCCCCCTACTCCATCCCTCTTTCTCTCCCTTCTATAGAGGAGGCTACACGCACACAGACAGACACACATAAAGGGCTACGACCTCTATCCCTCTCCTCCTCCCCTTTCCACCGTGTTTGACTCTCTCCCCGTCCGTCCTTCTCTATCATTCAGGCGGGAAGTTAACCGACGCCCGGAGCCCTTCGGTCGCGTCCCGCCTCCACACACACACACACACACATACACACACACACAGACACAGTCGCACGTGGCGTGTCTCTCGCCCCACCACCACCTCCACCACCACCACCACCAAAAAACTCTCCACAAACTAACGAAACTCCCGGGCTCCCACTGTCGGAATGCAAGGAATATGTCGGCTGGATATGAATTAAACGTAGCCATTCTTCCTGGCAGAACGGCCGCGACACATATCCCACGGTTACACCAACATGTCGTAATACCTACAACTTCCCTACCTACCTTGAAAGTAACTAATAGCACCTTTCTATAACGGATGCTACTACCCTGTTGTATCCAAACGTAGTCCCTTGACAGAATAGTATAATACAATTTGCCCGGTAAACTGTACGATTGTGTGTGACGAAATAAACTTCGTGTAAAATATCAAGTAATTTGGACAACCGTCACAGTTAATGTTAGGATTACCTGTCTGGAATGTCAGTCGACCGGATGTGAATTAAAATCATTGCAAGATTCGAGGAGCCTGGAAACACCTATTTTTGCCCCGTGACTTCGGGATTAATTTTCATTACTCTACATCCCGGCTGTTTTACATCGATTGCAAATTTGAATACATCACGGAGAACTGGACCTCATCTCGGACTTTTGGGACAAACAAACGCCCGGGAAAAATTCGTCCGCGTTTAAATTAAAAGATTTACGGCCGGCAAGGAAAAAGCCGCTAGGTTTCCGTAGCGAGTAGGACGTTCATAAATGTTAATGAACTAGGACCGGTCAATTGGAGCCGAGGAATACGGAATTTGATTAAAAAAAAAAGAAGAAGAAGAGGAAGGAGGGAGGGGAGCAGGTGGTCCGTCAGGTGGCTGAAGAGAAATGCGGGAACAATGGCCAACTGTCCACAAACACCACCACCCACTGACCCACATCCCCACCACAGTTAACCAAATAACTTATTCATTTATTCGGACAATTTATTTCACCGGCCGCCAAACCTTCCTGCCCCCTCACGGTTGTCACGGTTGCAATTGGCGTCGATCGAAAAAACTACCATACTTTCCTCAAAGACGCGGTCAGCGAAACTAGTAGAGACGTCCAGAGATCGAGAAACCAACCACGGTATTCCACCCGGACCAAAAAACATTCTATTATTCAAAAATTAAATTATTGGGCTGGCAACTAAATAATTGCGGAGTTTTCCTATCCGCCAGTTATGAGCTACCGATATATCGAGCATTGTTTTTGTATCCAAGATGTTTCAAATGGTGGACGTTCAAATGGTTTACATTTTCAGGTGTTCGTTTCGATCTGGGCCTCATTTCCTTAGCAGCCGTATTCCTTTCCATGCACTGTAAGGCACTGTGGCCGGCGTTATATTGCAAGTACAACGGTGACGTCAAGGGCGAAAGCGACCCGGAGAAAACCAAACGAGTCGGTTTTCTGTATTCGCTCAATTCCGTTCTGCGTATATACGACCACACGTGTTTAGCAGATAACATAGGTGTTACCCTAGGGGGTGACCCAAGGATGATAACCTCAGCCGTGATTAATGTTTGCACTCCTGAACAGACGCACCAGACGCGCAATGTCATCCAACGCTCCGGATTTTTTCAATGCAAGTGCTATCGAGTTCACCCGTCGCAAACCCCCGCCCCGGGCGCTCTACAACCGGAAAGTCCGGTTTCGGACAGAAATAAAGTAAGCAAAAAGCGATAAGCCATTTGGCGGAAACTTTTGTCGTCCGCCCAGTCGAATTGCAGACTGGCGTCTGGCAGTTTCGAGGCGACCGACTACACATGGATGGATATTGTAGCGCGCCGTGTCGGTGTGTACACTTCTCCTGGCTGTATGCACAAGTGTAGGGTCCCACTAATCGTGTCGAAAATCTAAAAACAAAAAGGGGGAAGAAGAACGAAGGGCGGTGGGATCCCTTTCAAAAAGGTCGGGGATAGCCGGGAGGACGATGGGAGGGGCGACGGAAAAAAGTTTTGGTCCCTCTAACGGTATTTTGGTTGGTGGAATGCGGGAGAGGAGAAGGAGAGGGAGAGGGAGAGAGGGAGAAGGAGAGAGGAAGAGGGAGAGAGGGAGAGGGAGAGAGGGAGAGGCCTCCCTCCTCCCACCCCCTCCAGACCCGGGTGACTTTAAACTATTCAAAGCGGAAACGGAGATCTCGTGTGTGGAATGCCGGAGAGGGAGGAACGGATAGGTTTAGGCCGGGTGGCGGAGGCGGAGGCGGTGGACAGGTGTCCTTCTTCTTGGAAACCCACCACCACCCGTCGGAGGAAACGCCATCCGTTCCGGACGTTCCGACGGGAAATGACTTATCGAGAAAGGAAACGTGACAGAATTAGCCGCGATTTAATTTTTTTGTTTAACGCTGGGCTTTGTAAGTACTGCACTTGGCTGAGAAACTCTTGTCCAGAGGTCACCGCGCGTTCCCGCCTACGTCCCGCGTACGAAATTTTAACGGAGTCTGTGGAGTCGCTGAAAAATATCGAATGACTTTTTCCCTTCTGTAAATTAGGATGATAGTGTTGTGTATTCATATATATATTTTTTCTTTTATTTCATATGTACGCCAAAGAAGCAAGTGAACAGGCATTTTAGGTCCATAAATTTCATTATTAAGCCGACTAACTCCTACAAAATTCAATAATTGCTATCTATAATCCGTCGTAAAATTGTTTATGCCCCACCATCTAATATCTCTAACCGCACGAAGCATTCTGATTTGAAAGTTTTTAACAGCTTCCGATATAAATCCCTGGATTCAAACTATCCCATCACTCCAATCCTTTATTCGATAGGTCCTGAAAATCCGAAAAATGGCCTCGTGATTACTATCGTGACTTAAAAAACACAGAAAAAAGAAAGATTTCATTATTAATATTTGGGTCGTATACAGAAAATAATTGCGAAATAATCACGAACAGAGGATTACATTTCATAGTGGACTTAATCTAATCCTAATTATCTTCGATTATGTTTTTTAAAAATTTCAAAACACGACTAAGCCATCCTGTAAATTAGAAGCGGAGTATTAGCTGCCCAGATATATATAAAATGGCTGCACGTAAGCACCATTCTTAAATACATTTCATCTGTAGATTTATACTTGAAGATATTGGTTGAACAATAGTCGCGGCAATTATGAAAACATAAAATCCAGAAAAAATAACTCACAAAAATATTTTGACGTGGTGGAATAGTCAGAGATGGTCGAATAGTTAGTATCTACCAACCAGTACACGCAATTGTCTTTAGATGTTATTGTAAAAACTTGCAGCGAGTGCTTCGCGTTTCGACGCCAAGTTTCGAACCTTCATCCTCGCTGACATTATTACTTTTCAGTTTAACGATATAACTAGACATAACCTGTCGTCAGCTCGATATTGTCTCTAATTCAAATTTTAATTTAACCGTGTAGACGCGGAACTCGCCTCGTTAAATATTGTATCGTTTCCCATAGAGTATACCGGGATAAAGCAACGTGTTGCTAACTATTCAGCTAACTTCACTTTAACTTTTAATTATCAGTAAGTTAATGTCCAGTGATGTTCTTCGGAAGCTTTTTGATCCGGTAAAAAGCCGTTGGTTGTATAGAGGATGGAAGAAGGAAAGGGAAGGGGCAGAAAATCAAAGTTATAACGACTGAAACCCCCACCGACCACATCCGATAGACCGGCCGGGTGGAGGATGAGGAAGAATGGAATGCGGTGAAGAGGAAGAATGAGACCAGACCACGTGCCGCGGCGGGACTGCCTGCCAGATGAGAACCAACAGCAGTAGGCGTCGGAACGCTCTACAACTCATGTATTGCTCCTGCGGAAGTATTTTTCGGCGCTCATATAATTCGCGGGAAGTGTTTTTTCTCTCCGAGGTCTTTTCCTCGTACGAGGTTCTCCCAGCGTCAGTAGGCCAGAAGGAATACGAAAGGAATCGATCGCTTTGCTCCCAAAAACAAGGAAAGCAACTAGGATTTGCGTGAAAGAACCGACGGCCGGAAGGAGACCACAATTAAGGGGAAATAAATTAGTCCAGAATAAACTAAAAAAAGAAATTGCGTTTCTCCTATGCCCTTGTTTTCTCTGACCATTAAGACCCATTCATAAGGATAAATTCTGGAGATCTGCATTCCCAGAATGGTAGCACTGGGGTCAGTTAAGAAACAGACTTTATAAGTTAGTGCATAATTGGTTTCTTCTCAGGATACGGTCGATGCGTTAGTTGTGGCTCCCGGTTCCAAAAGGGATGCCTACGTTATTACAAACAGAATAACATAGCTTCTGGCTGGGAGAGTGTGAGAGAAATAGATAAAGATAAGTTATCTAATGTTGGGAGTGAGAATGAGATGGAGACTGTTGGGGGAGGGGGGGAGTAAAGACACGTGCAGTACAACCACTGACGCTCAGACCAACTTCCGTTCAGGCGCATTTACTGGATTCTCTTGTTAGTAAAATATACGTATTACATTTCTGGGTCCTGTAATATTTTGTATTTAATAAAATACCCGGCCCCAGATTAGTTGTACCTCCAGGGCCGTAATTCATTATATATAATTTAAAGCGGTACTAGCAGTAATTAATCTATACGTAATTACAGCAATGTTTGTCACGATGTGCTGCCGCATGATGAAGAAATATACAGAATGTATTCTTGTTGTTTTTCTTCTTCTATACAGCGCAAGGAGATATCCAGTGATATGTTATGCGCTTCTTTCTTTTTGAATTTAAATGTTCATTGTTAGAGCTTGGGCTTAACGGAACAACTTGGGCTCTCCGTCTATATTTATATTTTAACTCCAGAGTGGAGTACGTTGGGTGCGTACGTGTACTTGCGTGCGGGAGAAACAGGCACGTGCAGCCCCCAAAAACTCACACACTTCCGCTTACCCCGGCCCAACCATTCTGGGCTACAACTGTTGCTACGATATAAGGCGGTATAGATAATTGATTACATATAAATATATTATTATTACGCGAGTTACTGATTCATTATATATTTGCTATTTGTTATAAGCGCGTGGCGCACTATCGTGAAGCAAAATCCACGGATATTTCCCGATCTTCAAAACAGCGGTTACGGTCAGTACACCGAATGGAGAATCCGACACGGGCTCTTCGGATGACCACCGATCGCTGTTGAGATATTTTTCATAAATCTGTAGGTTTCGATGTTAAACCAACAACAGCACGAATAAATTTGAACCGATAAGGTATGGAAATTGTATGTAATACGATAACATATCAATTCATAGGAAACGATTCGTCACAGTGTAAACTATTATCGGGGGGGCATACAATAAGATTTTGGAAGAGGGCCCTAGACACGTTTTTATAGGCCATTACATTAAACTATGGAATCCGGGAGAGGATTTTTCCGATCTCATTTATAACTGAAGAAAAAGGAGTTCACATGCGCACAGTTGGGATGACTATCATTTCATGTTGTTACGGAGAGTTATCAGACCTGTGATAACGTGTGCCTATTTATATTTGAAAGGACTAAAGTCCCTCTAAATTCTCTTCAAATATGGTCCAGTCTTTAGAAACAAATCCAACAGTGGGAATTTGAATTAACTGCCTGACACTAACAATTAAGTAACCATTTAAGATTCCAATTTAATGTAACCACACTTCTTGTCCTATTTAAGTAATGTTACTGATAATGGTTTATAACTAAATCTGTCTACGTAAAGCTGGTGGCGAAATAAATATAATCATATCCTCAATAATATGGAGTAATTAAATACAATAACTTTGTACTTGGAGTATCTGTCCTTGAGGTTCTTGGTGCCATTCGTGCACGAATGTTTGAAGTGTGCACCACAACTGTCCCGAAAACCTCTTCAATGTTTCTAGTTACTTCATTGTTTGCAGTTTATTTGTCCGTTCTTGCTGGTCCATTACGCTTAGTTTAAATCTTCATCAATTAGAAGGTAGAGGAATGACTCAAGAGGGGTGGAGGGTGGGGGTATAAAATAATTCGGGTTTTACCGACGGCATAAAGGAGGGTTGGCAAGAGAGAACCAGTTTGAAGAAAAAAAAACAACCCCATTCCTAGGGGTGGCGAGATGTCTGGCGATATAACGGTGTCCCGTTTGTTCAATAGTCCCATTAGGCCGGATAGGTCCATCCTATCACGCCTAGCCAAAAACGCTTAAGAACTGCTACAAGACAGGCTTTGGAATTGTATATTACAAGACCTGTAAACTGGAGACAGAATCTTAGATATAAGAAGAACTGAAACGTGATTCTTTACCAGAAAAAGAAAGAAATCCTTTTTTACAGGAAAATTACAGGAAAAAGAATGCAAAAATATTTAAAGAGAAGATTTTGTGTATCGAATTTACAAAATCAAATTCAGTAATGAAATTTCAATTATTAATTTGATCCTACTGATTTTCGCCGCCGTTGTTTATAAAGGCCCCCTTCGGTATAAATATATAAATAATCAAAATCTGGTGCGGACGATAAATGCGTGTTTAAATATACTGGGTCACATACTTGACTACTTTCGGGCCTGAGAAATGTTAGGAATGTGTGTCATCACATAAATCAAACCCTGTTTTAGGCACAATGCCTGATACACGGCAGCTTTCTCTGGACGAATTTCTTCTGGGGTGGGGAACGAAGGCCGCTGCACTTCAGAGGCGCTCTCAGATTAATTAACTGATAACATTTGGAAAGTATACCGTCAGGGGCCCCGAGATATAAATTCATTATTTTACCGTTCGTAATTTTTCACCCCGTTCCCAACCGGCGAAATAGCGCCGATTCTTCGGTTTAATAAAATTAGCAATATCAAATATGCTGTTGGACAACGATGATGACAATGGTGCGTCACAAAATGACTATAGCAGAAAGTTTCGCCGATAGTGATTGCGAATTACCAGGGCAATTTCCCAAGTAAATATGACCTCTATCTCAGTGTTTTATGCAATAACACACAATATCCTCGCTTGTTACATAACTAAGAAAGATCTGAAATCTTCCGAAAACCTTACAGAAGCAATATTCCTCTGTGCTAATCGAGTACTACAAGCGATTATTCATTAATGAAACTCTTTAAGTGAAACACTACCCTTATTAAGGGTAAATAAAATATTTGTAAGTATATCTTTATTTTTTTTTTTATTGTAATCCCTCGGAGCTAAGTTGGAACAGTCGTGTCATTTCGGTTATTAGATCAGTCCTTAAAATATATGAAGACTATGAATTTTCGAAGGTATCATCACATTTCGGGTCGGGTTCAAACCTCGTAATCTGTTTATGTTTTATGCAGCTGTAAGTAGATATATCCTTTAGAGGTATGCTCTCGACGAATAGCGTAGAATAACAAAAAACATTCGAACTTGATTTGATCCTGGTGAACCAAATGTTTACACTGAGTTAATATGATTTTGTACCAGATTGACTTCATTAATTATAAAAACTGTTCCTGATTGGTTGCCTATTTATGGTTGACAAGTTACCTCAGATTCGCACTGAGGGCCGAAACTACGCATGTTGTACATGTAAGGAAACTGTTTTAAGTTTCAACAAGGTTTCGGGAGGGCTAGGGCCAGGTGGTTGTTTAGGCACAGCCCTAGGCCCAGTCAACTAGACATCTTTTTCTCAGCCCCAAATCCGTTGGGGTAGACGTTCCCCCTAATGGCCTGTTTCCCTCCTCACTGGTCTAGGATGTGAGAACGCGCGTGAACGGATGCGCGGCAACAAAAACTGCCCGCCCGGTCTATAACTTTGGGGCCCGGGAACATGGCCTCCCGGTCCCCTTGTGCCTCGGTCGCACCAAATATTAATGTAACTCAATACATGAAACGGTAAACGATAATCAAAGTTTAATTCGACAAACTAAAAAATATAATAGATAGCACAGAAGGAAATATAATTTTCTTTTAGATCCTGTACTAACTTTTGATTGCTCTAGTAAAAATCGTACTGCATCGTCTATAAACAAACGGACCAATTTGCAGTAGAGACAAAAATTAAATTAATTTCCACGGGACGAAGAAAACGCAGTTTATATTATATAATAAACAGATTTGAGATCTGTACCTACTCTACAATTACCTGTTTTAACTGTCCAACGATCGGTATTCCTAAAGCTCTTTTCACAGGTGTGTAACAACGAACGGGTTTTTGTACAACACAAACAGTAACATTTACATTTTTCTAAGCAATACATATTATAGATTATCAGGAAAGGAAGCTGTGAACGCATAGGATACGTTTCAATTTCATTCGTACAAAAAAATAAATAATACTCCACATATGTTACACTTAAATAAAACGGTGCGTTTGACGTTTTTAATAGTTCATATTTATGAATAAGTAGTGTAATATGATTCCTAGCTCATTGGAAGAAACAATTCCAATCGTCCAAATTAATATGAATTGATATTTATTTTTTTGATATTCGCTTCCAAGTTCGAATTTGTTTTTTCCTCATTGCCTATATGAGCTTTGCAGTCAAGACTTTCAGTGAATGTATTTAACCGTAGGAAGCGGGCGGCCCGGTGTGCCTCTATAAGTGAAAAAAGAGGACGTTTGGGGGCTGCAGGGACCAACCCCAGGCCAATTCCAAGAATAATCTGGAAGAGGGGAAGAATTGTGTGTCTGTGTGTGTCTGTGTGTGTGTTGGTGTGAGGGACAGAAAGAGAGAGAGAGAGAGAGAGAGAGAGAGAGAGAGAGAGAGAGAGAGAGAGAGAGAGAGAGAGAGAGAGAGAGAGAGAGAGAGAGAGAGAACCCAGAGGGACCCACTGACCTGCTCCCAACGACCTTTTCCACAGATCATTTTCCCGACCTTCCTTCGGTACCAATATTCAGTTACGAAATTCACTTGGTGAATGTTACAGGAATGTCGGAAATCTCCGTGGATTCCTTTAAGGCGTATTATTTAGCAATTTTCAAGTCAGGATGGAACTAATGCAGTATCAATTACTTCGGCGAAACTGTAGATTGCTATACATTAGAGTTGAATAAAATTCTAATAGCATTTATTAACTCTTATTTCGCATATTGAAACGATTAAATTATTGATTCATATACTCCATTCCAGGTACGATTCTAGAAAAATATTTGTGTTTATTTGACGAAACTAATGTATACATTACACTATAATTCACCAATTCGCAATTAAGCTTTCCCATTTCTTTAATATAAAATTAAATAATTGGGATAATTTAATTAATTAATAAATTATCTCAAATTACTACAATAAATTTCATTTCAAATCCTGTCAAAGCAAATTGCCCTTCTCAGACATCTAACAAGGTTACTCAAAGTACTGTAGGTGACTAGTCCGAATCCACGCCAATAGTTCAATATACGGACTATGGGAAAAGACTTTGATATGGCCTATTTTGATAAGGGTGTGAAGCCTAAACAATGATACAGGTTGTTGCAGGTTGAGCCTCTCGGGAAGATTTTGGATAAAAAGTAAATTTATTTACTTGAAAATGTTAGAACATATGAAAATAGTTTATAAAAGATCTGGAGGGACAAGAAGTGAACAAAAATAAGAGCACGAGCCAATAATCCAATCATGAAAATCGGCTTTTCCCGGGATAACTCGGCCTAGGCCAAGAAGGGGTTAAATATTTTTATTTTAATCGTTGTACATAAAATAGACAAAATTCACTGTTCAGACAAAAGATTATTATAAAATACCAGGAAAAAGTATGTTCCCTGATACTCGCTCTTGCTATCTTATATCGCTGTAAGTCAAATTACTGGTTTCGGCTTTTCGAACTGTATTGTTAGAGTTAGGACCAAATGGAGTCATTAAAATAATAGTTATTCGATAATTATGGCTGGATGCTAAAGAGGAAGTTATTTGAGCGGTTTTACATATTTTTCGTGATTAGGAATTGTGTTTTACCGCCCTTCCTTTAACGGGGGACTAATCCCCCTCCAACAAAAAATAATTAAAAAATTAGTTTAATTAGGTGGTAAAATGAAGCCAGACAGTGCTGGTAGGGGGCGCGTGCCTCTCACCGCTAAGTGAAACCGATAGGCTTTAGGGGTCTCTAAACCTACTGGCTTAGGGGGATAAACCAGTTTTGACCCCGACACAAAGAAACCAGCCACTTATACTACCGCTCATTTGGTTAAATTTGGTTATTGTTCTCATGAATGCACAACAGGGGGGGGACACAGGAAAAAGGTTTACATGTTGAAACAATCTAAACCGCAGCTATTTTTTTTACATAGCGCAACTCAGTGTTAACTGTTTTTTTTATAAGGTATATGAAGGGTACTTTCTCGAAGAAATAATTCAAGTCTTCCGAACGAATGCAATTAATATTTTATCATTTGAAGTCGATGCTATCCACCATCAAGGTGGCGCGGAATTTACGATGGAATCTAGCGCAGACAAAAGATCTTAAGCGTTACTGGGATTAAAAAGCCTGGACCTGTGGACCTAAACACTCATCTCGCGAAAGTGAACGCATACACCGAATTGGGGTAAACTGTATTTCGGATCCCGCCCCACCAATTATTCGCGGGCGAAGGTGACTTGTAAAAAAACATAGTGTCAATGCCACTGGAAAGAGGCGTGGGTAAACACTGGAGAACGTGAGGAGTCCGCTCTCAAACCGCCCCAGTCATCTTTTAATTGGACATGACGTCATTCTTTAAAGCCGACTACTAAGCGGATATTTGTTGGTTAGACGTGCCGCCCGGGCCCCAACCTCTTGGCCGGCACACGTGGCTCGGCACTGACTCCGTTGCAACTTTACCAATCCGTCTCAGTCAGCGGTATCTTCAACCTGAGATCCTTCTGGCCCGCTTTTTCGTTTCGGTAGTTAACGAAAACTCTAGAAAACCCCAGCTGACATAAACTCCCCCCTGCGTACAGAAAAGTAGCAACCTTAACAAGTACTAAAGCGTTATAAGTGCACATCTCGGAGTTAACGTCCCTGAGAGAAGATTCTAGCCCAGAAGGGGCAATTCCGCTCAGGTCCTTTCTCCCTCGTAGCCTTTTTTCCTAGTTTGATTTAAATTTAGCAAATTGTTAACGAACGATTTATTTGTTAAACGCGATTTATCCGCATTATCTTAACTTGAATAATAAGATGTGAATGAGTCTCTTAGATAAATCCAAAGCAGTCTGTTTGCATTTCGGATCGTTGTTTCAGTCAGGCTATTCGGCAGGGTATCCAACAACAAAGTGTACTAAATTCGTTTCTAAATCAGGAAATATGAATATGAAACATCGATTCTTGTGTTACATTTCTCTCTAAAGCTACTGAGATCATAAACAAGTTCATTAAACCGGACAGAACCTATTCTTATTACCATAGTTGGCGTAGGTCAATCTTCAGATTATATTGGGGCAACAACTATTATTTATTTTTCATTTTATCTCTACGTACTCGTTTCGAAGTTGTATAGAATTTAGAATTTTTTCACAATAGTTTTGTTTGTAGATATTATATTTATTTAATTTAAAGATGAGAATATCTTCGATTAACCGCCGTTCTTTTAAAATGGCGGCCACCCTAGTCCGCGTTCCCCCCACTTTGGTCATCTACTTGGCGCGCCCTCCTAAGCCAACCTGTTGCTTATATTTATCCGCAATACTTGCTGCTTATTCCGCACAGAAAACTTAAAAAACTAATTTCGTCTTAATTTTCTTTGCACTTTTCATACTCCAAGCGTCTACTCCGACAACCGATAGTGTTCCAACCAGTAATTGTGTCACTCGAATTTCGGACTAATCGGCATGCAAGTTCACAAAATAAATGCCAAAACAATAAATAAATGATAACATGAAAAGCCCGTACGTAAAACATAATCGGAGGAGGCGTTTTGGGTTGATTGAAAGCCAAATGCGCGGTTGGAGTATAATATTCCGGTAAACGTATAAATAACAACATAAATTGACTGACTTACTCTATACGAAAATACTGGATATGAAATTATAAAGTCGTGTGCGGAGAAACAATATATAGATGTGGGAAGGGTAGTACAAATCTGTATGAAAACAAGTACATCTTTGGTGGTTTACGATATCGGCATTAAATTGTACGAGTGCACCCGTGCACCCGAAGGATTTCGGCATTTCTTTTTGGCTTCAAATAATTCAGGACCAAAATGTATTTTATAATTACAAATAGAAATATAACAGAAATACGTGAGTGAAGTCTTTATCCGTTTGAGAATTTTTTATAGGATTGAATACTTAGCTCTCATTTTCGTAATATATTTGATTAAGCTTTCGAATTTTCGGAGATTCGAACGCACTACGGCACTACAGGCTCCGGTCCGTTCATATTCTGACAAAATAAAATACGGCTGAAACGGCTAAAAAATGAAAATTTCGTATGTAATTTTGAAAGAAGGTTGTTTTATTTTGTGAACTGTTTGCGTTCATTGCGTCGTATCTATCGGAGGCGGCCGGAGAAGAAACGGCGCTGGCGGAGGTATTGAGTCACAGAGGTAGAAGGAGGGTCGCGTAGAAGAGGGGGACATAGTACCTTCACCGAAACCCGTTAACCTCATTCGACACCGGCTTGTTATTCTATCAAATACACAACAACAACATCAACAAGGCCCCCGCAGCTCTACAGACCTTGACAGTCTCTCGCGCGCCTTCATTTTTTATTATTTATTTAATTTTTTTATTGGCACTTTCGCGTTGTTAACCGTTTTTCACTAGCGCCAGAAACGTCTAGTCGACGTTTTCTCCAAATAGGATCAACCACATCCGGCAATTGTCAATTTAAAGAAAATACGGAGAAAACGGGCCTGACCTTTCACGGAGGACAACATTAAAGGGGCAAATATTTAGAGCAACAGATTTCGCGTCATTTGAAGCGAACAGAACGAAATTCGATCGGATGTATTTCATCGTAACCCGAGTGAAACGTTTACAGAGAATGTTAACGCTTACAATACATACTGTCGTTGAGACGTCGCTTCCTGCCATCGCGAAATATAAAAATGAAATAATTTTTCGAAAATAAAGTTTTCGATGGGCCAGGTGGGGTTGGGGGCCCGGGGTCGCAGGTAGAGAGCTTGCGGGGACCCGCAAAGGCAGAAATGCGTTTCTCAACATGGAATCCGTTACGGGGTGGAATGTTCCCCCTACCGGCCTTATTTTCGGATAACTGGCGAGCGATATGGCGGAGGCTAAGCCCGCTAAGTGTATTCGGCCGAACGGAGGGACGGCCGTCTGGAGGTTCACAGGGTCCCAGTTTGGCCGGGGTCAGGTTGGGGCGGGCAGGTGCCCCGGGTACCGGCCAGAGGAGAATCGTGGGGGCCCCCCTAGTCCCAACTTCCCATTTTATTTTTCTAGTCCTAGACCCGGACCCCTTCCCCTAGGCTAGACGTCCCCCTATGAATATTCAACTAATTTAAGACCTTTATAAAGCCGAAGGGTCCGGAAACGCGGCCTGGGGGAAGGGCGCTTCCGGAAATCGCTCCCAACGAAACGCTCCTCTCCTCCTCCCCTCCTTTCTTTAATTCGCATCGCCTCCTTTCAATTAAAATAAACGACCGTTTATTCGTTTTTCAATCGGCGACTATTCAAATCCGTATTCGGCCGAACAATGCCGCGAATACGCTCGTGGTCGGTGCCCGTGTGAACAGGCGCTAGCATCTTCGGACTTGGAGGCTTCGACTCTTCCTCCCTAATAAGAGCTCAATCCTCCTTCCTTATTCCTCCAGAGTACCTACTTAAGGCTTAGGCGCCTACTGGTCGGTCACGGTTCAGTTCAATCGATGGGAACTAACCTCGAGAAATATTAACTTCTAGTTCCAGATAATTCCTTATTCTTATGATTTCAACCACACGTTTTATGCCGCCGATAATGACAATGCGACATTGATAGATTCAATCTGTAATATTCACGCCGAAACAGGGCGTGGAAAATTGCAATATGTTTTGCTTTGCGATGACCCATAACACTTAAAATGAGCTTTCACTGGATTTACTTCCTGAATAAAAAACCTAGCATGATTTTAAGTATTCCAAATATTCAGATTTTGTTTGAATTTATCACAGGACCCCCTGTTATAAGTTACCGAGACAAATTGAACGCAATGTCTACATTATTTAATCATTGTTATTATATTATATATGCGAATTGTATTAATTAGTATAATATATTTTTAATGTGTTTATATGTTACATGTGTAATATATTTTAGTCTACATTGAAACGGTCCAGTTTCATAAGTGAACTAGATGTTCATATAACTATCTCGTTTTTAAATTTAGTCAGAAACCCAGTTATTTTACGTAGAAACGAAGTTTGAGCCAGGACGCTGTCCACTCGTGATTTAGTGTAGGAACAAAATTGGCATGTGACTACCTGCCTAATTAAACGAGACTATGTAAGGAATGTTCCTATCATGTTCCCTAAACTCGATTTAGTGAATACTTTTTTGCGTAGAATTTCGTGCAACGTGTACGAGATAGAGGGATGTGTGATCAGGGATCGTCGCCTGAATAATAACCAAACATTAGCGCGGCTTAGTCGTTTTTAATCGGAATTTTTAATTCGCTACAGCTGACAAAAGTTTAATAAAAAATTAGAGTAACTTGTGTTCGCATTCTGTCCGATCAAAGAAATGGGATTCTAGGGGGACTACTATATTTGGGCGCGAAAAATCAAACGGGGTTAAAGAGGAAAAAATAAAATTCTGTTTAAAATACCGACCGGATCTGGCCATTGCGAAATGGAGGTGGCGCCGATGTGGGCGGGGAAACATTTCCAGGATTTCCTAACAGCCCGAGACTGACTCAGGTTTAACGTCACGATGTATATTTTTTTCATTCCATTATCTTTGGCATGGAGGTTTTCCTCCTGTGGCCGCTCATTAATCCCGATTTCTCGAGTCACACTTAAAGAGGACATATGCGGCTGACGCCTTCACATGTGGCGAAACTCTTTTCTAGTTTTAATACCCCCGAGGGGTATCAGTCGGGTCGCTGGATCAAGTATCCCCTGTCTCAAACCTCATAGGGCAGTCCTATGAGCGTCAGCGTAATCTCAATCAACGATCTCGAGAGCAAGACTGTCCACTCACGTCAACCCGGAGAAGAGGGAATAAAGTAAAAAAGTAACAGTTTCAGAACTTATTCCGCGAAAACCGGACATTCGTCGAATAACAGGGCGATTATACGGGTCATTATTTCACGGCAAGGAAACGAAACCAAGGACGACTACCGATGACTAAAGTCTCGCGGAAATCTGACGCCGAAAATGAAATTCCGGTTCACGGTGGTCCGCATACCATAGTTCTATGATGTGTCCCGGCTCACTGGTTGCTCATTCGCTAGACCGGTTTCGACTTCTGATTTGTAGCTCAATATTGGACACGAATTGAGCTTCCCATCTTCGATAGTAGTTACCTTACGAAAAATTATATTAATCCGACATCATAAATGATTACATTTTTAGTTAACAATTTAAAGAGATTTTGTTAAGAATTTGCTTAAGGATCGGGTATAGTGATAGGAGTCTGTCCTGCAACATGACTCGGGAGAATTTGGCGGCTTGAATTCCAAATTTAAAATATGACATGACTGGCAGGATTTGCACTGGTCAAATCGGTATAATGTTCCGTTAGCGATGCAACTGAATCGACCATAACCTGCTCAATGTAAAAATATTTTAGGGATGTTACACAGTCGGGGGATTTGAAGGAGGCGGGAGCAACGCTCTGGCTTGTTTATCGCCGGGCGGCGGCCGGCCCAACTGGTGGCTGTCTGTTTTCTGCATTGATTCACAAATCACGTCCCGTTTAATCGAACTTCGGTGTTTGTTCATTTTTCAAATTGAAATGAATTATCCAATATTTCGCCGGTACTCAGTCGGATAGGTACGAAGTTATTGTTTCGACTTTATTCATATATGCGGACGATGGATCTCCGGGGGGTCGTTACTCTCGGGTACTGCGAAAATTATTCCTCCGAACGATGCATATATGAAACCGGCATTTATGAAAAACTCGTTATTTCGGTGCACATCAGAACAATCGCACAAAAGAGAGCGTAGATAAAATCGATTCGACTTTTATCTTACGGATTTTAAACATTTTTGAACGGAGTCGGTTTTCGAACAAGATTTTTTTAATCGGATCCCGTATAGCGGAGAATTTCGAAGTGTGTATGATTTCCGGATTATAATTTCGATTGTGTAACCGAAAGGTTATCGGGTGTTGTACGGAAGATAGAGATAGGGGAGTAGCGAGAAGCCGAAGCGTCGGCCGACTAATGTTTCCTCCTCTCTCCTGAAGAGTATCTCTTCTGAATTACTCCGAACGATTAGATAGAGAATAGGGCGCACACCCGATTAGGGGGGCACAAGAGACCTGATAAAATTATCTCGGGCCCCGATCGGAAGAGACCCACAGAATTAGGGGAGGGTCATTCAAGGCGGTACAATTGCCGCCCGCCCCACTCCAACTACCCTTATATTTAAGAACTTCATTCGACGGGGGATTTTCGACTGTTGCAAGTTTAAAATAGAGAGGATTACTCTTCACATTATTAGACTCTGCCCATAATACGATCTTATCGTTATTATTCACGTCCTAATTAATGACTAATTCTAGAGAATACTAAAGCAAAGATACGAAGATACGATTGTATGTCACCACTTGTGCTTTAGACAGTACAAAACAATCAATATACACTATACTAAACACTATACGGAATAGTTATAATAAAAAGGAAATGTAGTTTACGTTAACCCCTGTATTTTTAGGTACTGAGAATGAGGTTATGTCGACCAATGGACTAAAACGCGAGTGGTGATGGACAATCATATCTTCGATAATTCCCCCATATAACGCTTTATAATAGCCTTTTTATGGGATATTCTCTGTCCATTCACCAAACCGACTAACTGCTAGAAAATTCAATCATTACAATCTATAAATCCTCGTAAAATTGTTAACACAAAAAATTCTTAAGGGGAACTGGACACGTGATTACCTCACTGTCCAGTAAGGAGTCTGGAGCAGGAGTACCACCAACGGGTGGATTCTGCATCAAAAGTATATTTGCGTTATCAAATCTCATTGTCGCTACATATAATGTTAAAAATTGTTAAAATTCTTTTAAATTGTGACTAAAATAATAATGGAAATACAAAAAGTCCTTTACATCGTTTTTTTTATACGAAATTGATTCAAATTACGACCACGTCTGTCGTAAACCCGATAGTAGACAGTGTGTTTTGTTGGAGGCAGGTTAAAAAAAAGTGGTCGCCGGAGTCAAAAGAGAAGATATAAAGAAGAAGGAAAACAATCTCGCCTGCATCTCGTCAAGGATAGAAGGCCGCCCCCTCAAATAGCGCCCCTGGTTATCCCTCTCCAGGCTCCTTTCAATCGACCAGTTTAATGGGGCAGGGCGAGTTTCACCCCGACCAACCCCTTCCGAGTCGCCACCCACTGGACCGCAATTAAGCAGTGTTAAATCGAGGTCTCACTCGCTTATTCCGTCCGCAACAGCCCCGAGGCGACACCGACCAGTAAGCTAATCTGAACGATTTCAGGGTGTGGAGGACGAAAAAAAAAACTGAAGACAGTAACCCTTTTGAACGGGCCTTCTCGAAAAAATTTATAATTCAACCAAAATTATGATAAAAATGTATTTATCCCAATTATACTCTTGATCTTAATGATTAGACTTCTTGACTCTTGATTAGATTATGTCCAACACCGTTTTTGCAGTCCGGGATGAAGAGAAATCCATTTTTCAGCTATGAGACATTGTCTCCGTTGTCGAAACAAGGCGACGCCGCAAAGCAAAAGGGACGACAGGGTGAATGAACGAAGCCAAAACAGATGGCATCCAGGAAATAGGCCGAGGACATCTGTTGAACGGGAAACGTCTTATGGCCGGAGAAAGAAGACATTTAATTGCGGGGAAATAAACAAACAACATTTGTGAAGCGCTGCGGGGTTATTAATGCCTGTTTGAGAATTACCAGTTGGACGGTCATTTATTCACTATATTGAAAACGACTTCTAGATCGACCAGGTCCCACGGAGGTACAATTCATTGTTGTCTATCTCTTCATGAAACCACTAGTTAGGTTAATATTTTAATAAAAGAAATGAAAATAATGTCTGTAGCATTTGGTCGAGTACTACACAAGAACATTTTCAAAATTACAGAGTAATTCCCACAACAGCAAATGAAACAGTACCGAGGTAATAACACAGCAAAATGTGCGTAATAAATAGTTTTACATTAAAAATTATTAAAATTTAAAATAAAGTATTTTGCTGCATTCTGTGTTCGCTCGTTGGTTCGATCTTTCGTTAGACCGGTTTCAGCTGCCGGCTGAGAAAGAGAGAGAAGATACACATAATATTCGAGATAGAACGATAATAGTAAATGTATAGTGCCAACCAACTTGTGTAAGGGGTATGATTATAACACTGTGATTTCCTCGAGCTTCTGTCTTATCTTGCCGATTTTGTCTTTTGTTTAACAAATGACTAAACCGGCGAGAGGAGACGGAAGATCGGTAAAGGTACGTCATTCCAAACCATCGCACTGATTATAATACTACCAGGAGTTCTACAACCGGAAGAAGAATCCGAAAGAATACGGTGAATAGTTGTTACAAAACCTAAGGAGTTGAAGCATTGTCGGCAAGTTGAAAGGAATGCGTCCCTTACCTTAAGACGTCCGGGTTTCCACCGGAGGAAATAACTGCGTTAACCCGCGGAATACGCCATCCGAGAACTCGACCGATAGTAAAACTTTCCGGAACCGGGTGCCTAACGGCGGAGGATGAGACGAGAGGAGGAGACGGCATTCTAAAAGTGAGTTTTTGTGGCCGCCCTAGAGGTTTTTCTGACCCACATCGCCTATCCACTCCTCCCAACCACTGGACCATCAACGCCTGCATATTTCTCTGCAAGCCAAAACCAACCGACTATCGCTGTCCCCGATTATACGCCAACGATTATAATCGACGTCAATAAATTCCCAAAATTACAATGCAAAATCGACGAGAAGGATAATAAATTTCCGGATTCATGACTGACCACTACGCCGGGAAGATTTACTCAATCCTAAATATATACAATAACAATCTTATAAACCATCATTAGATTGATCTGTGGCTAACCAATCTACTATCCATAATTACCTGATTAATATATTCGCACATATTTTAAATTATATGCATCCCAAAATACGCAAAAAGGAATGCCTTATGTGTAAATACGAGGACTAACAAATGAATTTAAGAATAGTACAACCAACAAGTAAACTGGCCCCAGGAAGGCCAGGATATAAGATTAACTTTGAAAACCACTGCAATGGACAGACGGTCGAGGTCCAAAACTATTTCCGTTTAACCAGAAGTGGTATTCGGTCCCAAACTTAGATTACGAATCGGTTTCTGATTATTCAACCGGATTATTATGTAAAAGCCAAGATGACGCCGTAGAAGTGAGATTCATCGAGGCCAAAATTTTTCCCTGTATTTATTAGATCACCGGTCGTTCAGAAATGGTCGACAATGGTTGTTCTATATTCGACTGTTCGAGTAGAAAAATTCGCTTCTTTTAATTTAAATTCGTCATTATTCCAATCCAGAACGCAAATTGCCAGAAAGCCAGCCTATAGTTTCAGGCGAGGATAATGGTTTTCGAAAGTTCCTCACCGTTAAATTTTGATACAACTTTCAGTACCGAATATAATGTCGCATATCCGATTGTCAACGTACAAATTATATAGAAAAATGAATTTCTGGAAATAGAGAGAGAGCGGCCTCGTGGTGTCCGAGTCGGCGCCCGGCCCCCACCAGGGGAGAGACGGCGATTGCCACTATTTTGTAGCCGGGCCAGAAGAATCTTTTTTTCTAAAAGAGGCCCGCCATAGTAGTGTGTGCGTGCCGTCCATAGAGACCGGTTTTACAAGCCGGTACACTTCTCTTCTCTTCTGTCTCTTCCCGGTCAGATTGTTCGGCAAGATTAATCCTCTCCTAGGAGTTGGGCCGCCTTTCGAGAACAAGCCGCCTCCCAACAATAGTTTAGTCACACGGAGCGACAACCGACGCAGACATTCAGTTTTACCCAATTTCCAGAAGTTAAGGGCTCCGATATAGATTATATTACCAATTATTTACAGGCCAGTGAAGAAATAGAGTCGTCGGCCTTTATAACGAGAAGTCTACACAATTAAATTATACAGATTCGAGACAGAGCTCTAGACTGGAAAGAATCGTCAGGGCTAATAACTCACCGCCCAAATGAACCGCCGCTCCTCCTGGAGAGGATGAAATATTAATTCTGAAAATAGAACAGAGCGCCAGTGTATTTTCGGACCGGAGCCTATCGCGTTATAAAACGGCACCTCTTCAATCATCTCTCTTCCTTGTGAATCCTTCCTGGGGATTCCGGAATTGATTTATTTTAACGCACACGTCTCTAGTTATTATCCTGCGCCCTTTATTCCGCATCATAAATTGGGCTGTACCGAAGTAGATCTCTCTATCTATTCGAAGAGAACGCGCTTTGATCACGTCCGTCCCTGAATGCATCGACCAAAATGCGCAGTTCATTCGAAAACGTTATCAAGGTCTCACTTCTGAGTGAGGTCCTTTCGAATGTCGCGCTCGGATTAGATCCTCTAAGAGACCAGGTTCGCGGCTAAAATCTGCCGAAATGAGGACAGAACTTTTAAATTTAGTGCGCTATAGGAAAGAAAGTTATTTCTGCCGCCGTAAAATATCGTGTTCCCGAGCAATAACCTAGTTGGCTTAAAGGCCCCGTCGAAAGTCATACACGAGCTTTCTCGTTCGTGGGGGGATAATTAATAATAAAAGATGACATCGGCGGTAAAATAGGGATAGGTTTTTCCTTCGGAGCTATGAGCGTTATGCATTCTGTCCTGTATCTAATACACAACGTTGTGGAATCCGACAAAACATATCGGACGCGGTAACGGATATTATCCGCTCAACATGTACACAGTTCCGTAAAAACTTTCCATTACCTAAATCGTTTTGTACATTTTCCGGGCAGTACAATAAAAAATTATTTGTTTACCCAATGATAGAGTCACCACAGTGTTTTTTTCATTATAATTCGGTTAATAAGAGACCGAAGCGGCTCTTTAAGGGTCGACCGAGATTCGGAACATGTGAGTGCAGGCTGTAGGGCCCACTGAAGTTACCACATTGGCACCGGTTCCGCTCCATAACAGAAACGCTTTAATAAAATACAACCACGCTTCATACACTTTCAAAATTCCGCATAACGTTTCACGTTCGGCGCCTCTTTTAGGCCTGACGTCAAGCGCATCGGTTTTCCGAATGCTAAAGAATATATTAGATGCCGGTCTAATAGCAAGGTTCAAATAGTAGCGCGTGAATAGAAATAATGGCTCACCGGTCCTGATGGTGGTATCGGGCAGGTCCATGCTGTGTTCCTGTCCGCGGCTTCATCAGCAGCCCGACGCCCGCTGCATCTCGGTGGGCGGTCACCGTCGGCGCCCGTTAAAGCGATCCAGAAAATAGGACGTGGAGTATATAAAAAAAAACTGGAATCGGCTGAAAACCGATTATCGGAGCGGGACAAAGTCAGGGTGGCTGGCGGGCGCGCACTGGGAGCCAGCAGCTCACTCAATCACCCGGGAGGAGCGTGTTTAGTTCAGTCTCCCTCCCTCCCTCTCGCTCTCTATCTCGCTCTCTCTTTCTCTCTCTCTCTTTCTCTCTCTCTCTCTCTCTCACTCTCCCCCTCCCCCCACCCCACCACACACCCATTCTTTCTCTTTCCCTCTCTCCCTCTCTCTCTCTTTCTCTCTCTCTCAACCCCCCACCAACCGTCTTCCTCCCTCCCGGAAGTGGTGCAGCAGTGATGCACTCTCCCCTCCAGAGAGTCGGCTGCGCTCGCCCGGCGGGGAAATTCCAGCCAAGGACGCCCCGGTGCATCACTGCTTCCCCCCGCCCCTAAACTGATCCGCTGCCCATTCCCCACCACGACCGATCTTTTACAAATGGCGCCTCGGACGACCCCCTCCAAACTCTTTCGGTACCCGGCCACCTCAAAGAGGGTCGTTTAATGAATTACAACCAATTGGTGTCTCTGTCACTATCAATTTTATTCGGATACGAATAGTGTATAACCTTTCCTCTTTCATCCTTCGATTTAGAAGCCAATTCGACAGTGGAAGACCTGCATCCACGTACCTGTTGATTGGCACGATTTGATATATGAATATCCTCTTCGACATTTGAGCACTCCAAAGGATAAAAATACGGCATATTCTGGCCCGCTATTCTTCTTATTTCACTTTATCCTCTGTTCTCATCTCCCAAATATTTCTTCGTAAGAAAAACTCCATTCTTTTCCTTTAGATTCTTCTTTGATCAGAAAAACACGATCTTCTACACGACGGGCGTTATTTCGTTTCGTAACTGCTCTCTCTCTCTTGTAGAATAAGCAACAAGGGATTTTGAACCTCCGGTGATGGATATAATTTTATTTATTTTTTAAAAATTATTTTATATCCTAATCATTTTTAGTACCCGCCCAGGATGTGATGAAAACTAATTATTCTGCCGTAGATGTCAGTTCGCAGGTTGGTCTTTAGTAGGGAATGGGAAAGTTCTTAAAAGCGCATATGGGCTAAGGCACACTTGCGCTATATAAATACAGAAATAAAGAAAATATTTTTTCACTCTTATGAATTCACACACACACACACACACACACACACACACACACACACACACACACACACACACACACACACACACACACACATACACATATATATATATATATATATATATATATATATATATATATATACTATTGTTGTGCCCTTTTATCGGCAGTTTCTTTTTCTTATTAATTTATATAGTACTATTTTTACTACTACACGTCTCTTGTATGTATTTCTAGTTCAACAGCTCAAAGGCTCCACAGACACAAAGTACAGATTGGTGCTACAATGAATTTTCTCTCGGATGCTCCGAACCAAACAAGAAACACCGGAAGAAGCGACCTTATCTTGGTGGTGGAAGGGGGGGTCGAGCGACCTTTGTGGGGATCGTCGATCAGACATGTTTTCTGTTATATTACACACTTGGAATATTAATATGGGACTGATTAACGGAGAAATTGTCGAAACACGAATGGCCTTGGCCTGTTTTGGCGGTCGGCACGAAGAAGGACGCCCCTAAAGTTAAAGGGTTGGAGAGAAATCACGAATAATTTAGAATGAACTAATTCAGGTTCACCTGGGGATGTTTTTCAGAATGGTTCAGCACGTTAATTGCCTATGTTCGAACTGTCGAACTCCGGGATTGACCGAAATTACACGTCAAGATTATATATATGAGATTATGCCATTCTATGTACATTTCCCGAAGTAAGGTTCTGAAGTTATCCATTCAACTTCCCCAAAAGATTATCTGACTGATAAGGACGGTTTGTCATAGCCAAGAATTTAATTCTTACAAAACTCGTAGCAGACACTTTACAACGTGACTACGACCGCTGCTGAGTGTTATCGTTCTTATCAATTCCTGTTTTAAACGCCATTTGGTGTTTTGGTTGTCGGCATCCTTATTAACTTTCGTGCCGGCGAAGCATCATGTCAGCACTGTCATTCTTTTCGTTCTCACGAGCGAAAAAACGCTCGTCACTTAACCCTCCTGAACCACTAGGGCACATTTCTGTAGTTGTGTTGTTTTTTTATCGCTCGACAGAATTTACTATAGTTGATCACCAAGGCCAATGCGGTATGATTAAATAATAACATAAAAGTTTGCAAGAAGCTTATTTATACATTATAAATATTTTTATAATAAACATTTATTTATGAAAATATTTATTTTAGTTTTACTGATTTTGCGTAAATTCTTTTGAACTGGAATTAAATAAACGGGAATATTGGTGGCGGTGAATTGGCCAGCCTGTTGTCCCGCCTACCTGGGAGCCCTTCTCTGGGAATAGGTAACTGTTCTTTTTTTCCTTTCCGACTGTGAGAAAGAGAAAGCCCTTAACTATCCTATACCTAACTATCCTATACCTGAGCCTACGGATCTTTCCACGAGTGATCTTGTAAACAAGGGTTGTAGACACGCCTACACCCGGACCGGATATTATGTTTTAGCCCTCGACCGATTGAAAAGCCGCAATCGGAAATTATCTCCGCCAATTTTACAGCGGTTCTATAAAACCGCCGACGGTACGTGTAAATTAGAGTACGGTATAGATTTTAGCCTAGATTAATTTGAATTGTCTAGTCGGGAAATTCAAAAGAAATTCCTACAAATCATATATACTACAATCATTCTTACAGTCGCGCATCTATTAATGAGGAACAAAGCACATTTTGAAATCACTGTATTAACCATATAATTCAAGCAATTATGAACAATAGAATTGTGTAAGTTATGGCGAAAAAATGTTAATTTACAAATAAATGGACACATTTGATTTTTTTTTTAGGATAAAAGTGGGTAATTTTATGTATTAAAATAACTAAAATTAATTCGTTTGTAGGTGAATGCGGGACACTGCACGAACAATCCTACAGTTCGATAAATAATCCTGATCCTTTTCGATTTGTAGTTCGATATTGTGGTGTTAGGTAGGCCATTTTGTATTGAGAAGAGCCCTGTCTTTCAGACAGCTGAAAATTGGAGCTATCGCGATCCAAATATTCTTAGATAATTTATTCCTTATCAGTTGTGATCACCGGCTTAAACAACCCGTATATAACGAATTATAATTCCCACTATTTACTTCACGTGCAACCAACTCGTTCCATTCGTCTGTAGTCGCTCTTCAGACGGTGACTTCGGAGTGTCACAAGTTTTAAGTGACTAAAACTTTTTCTAGTGTTATAGTGTTCTAGTGTGCGGGAGCATCATCAGCAACCAACATGCCCGCCGAGTGTGTCCCTATAACTGACAGAATGCTACTGACGATGGCGAGTGGACTCGTGGAAATTGCAAAGACGTTACTCCAAACTCTCCTGAAAACTCTAAAAAAATTTTCTATTTCCATTTTTTGACTTCTACTACATTCGGCTTTGCGACTATATAAGAGATATAATGTTATAGATTTTTTTAATTAACTAATAGTTATTTCATATTTCAAGAAATCTGAATACAGCAGTAACTAGGTACATAAGCGTATATATACGGACTATGAGCCAGATTTTCAACAATTCCAGGCTAGGTTGTCTTCGAACAATTTATATGTCTCTTCGAGCATGGAGATGAGTGTTGTGGTATATAATACCACAGGATGTAAATTACTTCCACGCTAATCCTGGGACGAGAAACCCTGAATTTGATAATTTCTTTTGAGATCATTCTCGTGTATAGGGTGTAAAGAATTTTAATTGGTCCCAGTATGTGCGAATTGGAAAATAAGTTTCTTTAAAGCGTCTTTAATGCATTTTTAAGTAAACGCAAGAAAATAAGTGATACAAAGTACACTACTGCACTATTTTTATTTTAGTATTTCCACAATTTTACTTTAGAATTAGATATTATGTTCCATACTTCCCTAATTTTCAAAACGTTCAGAATAGTCTGGAAACGTTTGCCCACTATTCAACTAAAAGTCACTCTTCTGGTGAGAAGCAGCTGCGCTCTCTATGAACTCAAACAGTTAAGTTTTAGATGTAGGCAGAGGCAGTGCTACCTGTCCATCGATGTATGAACTTCTTCAGTAGGATAACTCTGAAATGCTTCAATCTTTAGGAAACAAAGCGTTTCTTAAAATCATGTATAAGTCATCATTTAGAACATCATGTATGAATTAAAATCGGATTTTTAAAAAAGGTTTCAATACGTGCACTTGTACTGTTTTAAATATGCTTTTTCTATTGTTTTTTCAGTTCAATTTGTTTTTTTTTAATGTTTAATAAAGTTCTCGGATTTGTCATAGCTGTTATCAAAGTAAATCGTTCCCACATTGGAATAACGAATTGTCGAACCTACGTTAAAGATATTTCCTACATTTTCTGCCATATCTTCTCCAGGCTTCTCTACATCCTCAGTACCGTTCAGTATGTTTATTTCATTTACACCACATATTTATTCCATCATATGATGCAAATAGTATGTAAATGAGAACTGCAGTAACTGGTTTCTATTATCCGATGACCGGTTTAATTTTTCAACAAAGCAGTCTTGCATTATAACCTAACCACGTTTTCTTACATTCTTATCTTCTATTAAAAATCACATGAATGAGTACAGTTTACGCAATGAGATTTAAATACTTTAAATACACTTTTCTTTGCAAAGGGCTTCGATTTTCTCGCTTCATAATTATTTGCAGTATCTTCATAAGAATTGGTAACAAGAAATAATTAATCCTCCTCGAGCCTATGCGTACGAGTCCGCCATCATTTTCTTCCTGATTCGCCCTAGCAAGTGCTGCACTCTGTAGTACAATCGATTAGCAGTATATATATATATATATATATATATATATATATATATATATATATATATATATATATATATATATATATATGTGTGTGTGTGTGTGTGTGTGTGTGTGTGTATTTATTTGTTTATATCTATTCGCAAATAAATACATACAAAAAATGTCTGCTGCGGGGACCAGCGAATGGAGGCAGAAGGTTTAAAGCTTGTTAATTTACTAGTCTACATGAGAAAAATCCCGTACCGCGTATAGAATTGTAGAGCGGACAGTTCGTTTTGATTCTTCCTCTTATCACAGGCGCGATCCCTGGTCTGTTACCAGGAACAACAAGGTTGTGCTTCTCTCGGGTGGTAGAACGGCTAGAAAGGAACTGAAGAAAGGAACTGGGCTGATTGCATTCGGTGGTAAAGCTGATGGTTTCTTAGAGGAAACGGTATCCGTGTCCTCATTCTGCTCTAAGAGCACCTGTCATTTTTCAATGATTTTTCTCTTAAAATCCGAAACTCGGGCAGCGGCTACCTGCTTAGCCTCCGCGCGGGCATCACCGTAAGCGTTCATAATGTCCTCTGACAATAGACTATTATATGTGCTTCTTTTTCTATTCCCTTTTCTTATATTCTCTCCCACTTTTGCCGGCGCTCAGAATTCCAACCGTAAAGGAAACGTTAATGTGTCTTACGATAGTGATATGAACATAACTGCTATTGTCCTTATTCCTGCGTCACCTACCGAGTATTCGGCAATATTAAATGTAATTGCTAGGCACATTGAAAATCAAAAACGTTTTACCTATCTATATTTTAGTATAACTTAGAGGAATGCAGATTCTATATTTCCGTTTTATCTTAGTAAAAATGAATTCTTTATAAACACGCGTAATGATTAGAGGTTATTCGTTACTTTCCTGATGACAAAATAACAAAAATGTTCCATTCATTTTACAGAAAGTGAAACTACTGCATTATGCATGTTTCACGGCAATTCATTTTTCAGATAAAAATACATTTCGTATATTGTGATCCAATAATAAGAGTGCAGGCGGCTTTCTAAATTTTCCCCGAAAATTATAAAAATTAATTCGACAATTTAGTCTTGCACAATATAATTATATAGACTAAAATGAATATTCTTCTCCGTTTTTATGTTGAATATTTTCGAAAACTTCTACACGGGCGAAGGGTTTGGGCTGGCATTTACTTTGTGGTCAGAACCGGGATCCTTCCTAAGGTCCGACCCCATTAAGGGCCCCCATACAGAATGGGACCCGGGCACAATCTGTTTTGCAAGAAAAGGGGCCTCCCGAACAGCCAGCCTCCTTCTGTCGCACTCCCATTTGGGAGACGGGTTTTCAGAATGCAAGATAATATTTCAAACGCAGCTGAGAACAAATGAAAAAGGCCGCCGAGACTATCAAACGCTGGGTTTAGCTCGTTACGTTAAAATACCTCACTTTATTACAATCGGAAGAACAACTTTATAACAGTCGGAAGAACAAACGGAAGTACACCAATTTGATTTCAATAAAATACCTACGCGAGTTTTCAGGATCAAGTACTGGTACGGCCTATAAATCTATTGGTATTCCCTTCGGGGGTTATATTAAGAATATAATTTGATCTATAAGACTATGTCACCAATCCCTTCAGTTCAGTGGTCTTCAAACTGTTCTTCAAAATACAAATTAGAAAAAAATTATAAAGCACTCACACCAGTTGACTTGCGTTTATTAACTAATAAATATAAACGTAACGAAAATTAATCAAAAGCACTAAATCACTAAATATAATGCGATTGGTGACACCTAGAGAAAGAGTTAATGCTATTAATAGGCAATTTAAATTAATTTAATATTAAAATTTTGCCATCCTCAATTGCTTTCCGTCGGTAGATTAGGTCGGGCATACTGTTTACATTGTCACTGCCCCGTAGTGTATGCATTAAAAATCGACCCTAGTTCTCAATTGGTTTTGGTTATTAGGCGCAAATTACCGTACCCCCCCCCCATAAATGTTAATAATAAGATTGAAATACCGCATTTTTCTCAGCTTGCTGCTAAGACCACCACAGACCGACGGGCACAGTTTACTGAAGATGGCGAGCGGCCGAAACCGGTCTGACAAAAGACCCTGCCGGCGTGAGGACAGAGAGAACTAGGTTATTAAAAATGAGAAATACGATATCCGAATCAGAATTGACGTTCTACTACTGACCTTCTCTGGGCGGCATCTTTTCACCGCTGAAGAGATCTATCCTGGCCTCTTCAATCATGGTGGTCGTCCTGAAGGGGGCTGCTGATGAATGAGGGCCGCCGGCCAGCCTCAGCCACCACAACTACCCCCACTCTTATACCTAACCCTCCGCTATACCACCCTCCGATGTTTGTTCTAGAGGTCTGCAAAAATAAAAACAAACTAGATTAAAGTACATCGCTAGTTCGGCAGTTTACAATAATTACATATATACACTCAATTTGCGGTTAGGTATGGACAAAATTTGGAACCTGTTAACTAACTTCTTGTTCTTATAAAAATTAGTAAGCACTTGCTTCCATTCAAAACTGCAATGTATAATTGGGGTAAATTCGAGATATGGTGTACTGATGGGAAATTCCACCGGTGACAATTGCTGAAAAAAAATATAAATATACATACGGACGGAAATATGTAGAATTATGGACAGAATGAAGATATAATCGGTTTTTTGTCCAATTGTGTGTATGTTTATATTAAATATATATATATATATATATATATATATATATATACACACAAAAAATTCTAACCGATCTAGCTCAAGACTAAATCGATGAGGGGGACAGAAGAAGCAAGAATGATATATAGAGAAGACGAAAAAATCACTCCAAAAAAGTGTGTGTATTTAAACATTCTATTATCACCTGTTTTTATATATTTGTTATACATTTTGTTATATTTAGTTGGTCGTGAAAATAGTTGGGACGCTTATATATAATAGCGGTTAGTGGACTGTGTTTGAAGCCGGGGTGTGTGACACTGAAGACTGGAGACAGATGTAGTGGACAATACTCTCGGCCACCTGGAGCTCCTGACAAACACAAAACACCTCTGGAGGCATACGGGCCCGCATTACCAATTTCGAGCGAAATTGGATCATTACTATTGAGTTCATACCGGCGATACTGGCGAAACGAAAATAGTTTTTGGCCATTGTAAAGGAATTTTCTGTTAACAGGCTGTGCCGTATTATTTCTCATTCATTCAATTATTCATTCATTCAGCGTTTCCCCCGCTCGCCCATGCCTCGTCACCGCCGATACGAAGGGTAATATGTTTATAGATATTAATTGTTCCATACTCATCAGACTATTATCCAGACTCCTGTTATATCATAATGCATTGAGTTATATGTGAACTATTTACTTCGCTTAAATATTTATTTATTAATGGCAAGAGGGAGTTGGTACAGCGTTTTTAGGCACCCAAAAATGGGATTTCTTGGCGAAAAATCGGCGAAAAATTGCGGTTTTTAGGACTAAAAATGGGGTTTTTAGGCCCAAAATCAACCCAAAAAAGGGGTTATAGGCCAAAAATTAGTGTTTTAGGCGCAAAATCGGCCGATGAATGGGGTTATTAGGCGAAAACTCGGCCCAAAAATAGGGTTTTTAGGCGCAATATTGGCCTAGTAATGCGATTTTTAAGCCCAAAAATGAGGATTTTAGACACCGAAATGGCCCGAAAATGGGGTTTTTAGATACAAAAATGAGGTTTTTAGACACAAAAATGGGGTTATTAGGCGTAAAACCGGCCCAAAAATGGGGTTCTTAAGCACAAAAATGTTTTTTTAGATGCAACACCGGGACAAAAATGGGGTTTCTAGACCCAATAATGGGGTGTTTAGCCGCAAAATTGGCCAAAAAATAGGGTTTTTACGACCAAAATCGATACGAAAACGGTGGTTTAGACCCAAATATGGGGTTTTAATGCGCAAAATCGTCCCAAGAATGGGATTTTTACGTGCAAATACGGCCCAATAATTGGGTGTTTAGGCGAAAAATCGACATAAAATTGCGGTTTTTAGGTCTAAAGATGGGGTTTTTAGGATAAAAATCAGCCCAAAAATAGGGTTTTTAGGCGCAAAATAGGCCCAATAATGCGGTTTTTATGCGCTAAATCGGCCCAATAATGCGATTTTTATGCGCTAAATCGGCCCAAAAATAGGGTTTTTAGATGCAAAATCGGCCTAATAATGCGGTTTCTGGAACAAATTATGGTTTTTTCGGAGAAAAATCAGCCCAAATATAGGGTTTTTAGGCGCAAAATCGGCCCAATAATACGGTTTTTATGCGCAAAATCGGCCCGAAAATAGGTCTTTTAGTTGAAAAATCGGCCAAATAATGCGGTTTCTGGCAAAAATTACGATTTTTTAGGAGAAAAATCAGCCCAAATATAGGGTTTTTAGGCGTAAAATCGGCCCAATAATGGGGTTTTTATGCGCAAAATCGGCCCAATAATACGGTTTTTATGCGCAAAATCGGCCCGAAAATAGGTTTTTTAGATGAAAAATCGGCCAAATAATGCGGTTTCTGGCAAGAATTACGATTTTTTAGGAGAAAAATCAGCCCAAATATAGGGTTTTTAGGCGCAAAATCGGCCCAATAATGGGGGTTTAATGCGCAAAATCGGCCCGAAAATAGGTCTTTTAGTTGAAAAATCGGCCAAATAATGAGGTTTCTGGCAAAAATTACGATTTTTTAGGAGAAAAATTAGCGCAAATATAGGGTTTTTAGGCGCAAAATCGGCCCAAAAAGGGGGTTTTAGGCCCAAAATCGGCCCAATAATGGGGTTTTTATGCACAAAATCGGCCCAAAAATAGGGTTTTAGATGCAAAATCGGCCAAATAACTTTGGTACACGGCAAAAATTTTTCTAGATGAAAAAAATTTTCGATTTTCAACCTGCCGTTTAAGGGGCAAGTGTAACTCACTTTGGTACACTTGTGGGTGGAATATGGGATCGATCTGAGGAAATTTTCGTAAAACCTAAATTTTCGATTATCAACCCGCCGTTTCAGGGGCAAGTGTAACTCACTTTGGTACACTTGTGGGTGGAATATGGGATCGATCTGAGAAAATTTTCGTAAAACCTAAATTTTCGATTATCAACCCGCCGTTTCAGGGCAAGTGTAACTCACTTTGGTACACTTGTGGGTGGAATATGGGATCGATCTGAGAAAATTTTCGTAAAACCTAAATTTTCGATTAT
Organism: Lethocerus indicus; assembly: GCA_019843655.1. Lineage (NCBI taxonomy): Eukaryota > Metazoa > Arthropoda > Insecta > Hemiptera > Belostomatidae > Lethocerus > Lethocerus indicus. The sequence continues at coordinate 7,925,752 of JACDQD010000103.1, read as the reverse complement.
CAACCCGCCGTTTCAGGGGCAAGTGTAACTCACTTTGGTACACTTGTGGGTGGAATATGGGATCGATCTGAGAAAATTTTCGTAAAACCTAAATTTTCGATTATCAACCCGCCGTTTCAGGGGCAAGTGTAACTCACTTTGGTACACTTGTGGGTGGAATATGGGATCGATCTGAGAAAATTTTCGTAAAACCTAAATTTTCGATTATCAACCCGCCGTTTCAGGGGCAAGTGTAACTCACTTTGATACACTTGTGGGTGGAATATGGGATCGATCAGCGAAAATTTTCGGAAATCCTAAATTTTCGATTATCAACCCGCCGTTTCAGGGGCAAGTGTAACTCACTTTGGTACACTTGTGGGTGGAATATGGGATCGATCTGAGAAAATTTTCTTAAAACCTAAATTTTCGATTATCAACCCGCCGTTTCAGGGGCAAGTGTAACTCACTTTGGTACACTTGTGGGTGGAATATGGGATCGATCTGAGAAAAGTTTCGTAAAACCTAAATTTTCGATAATCATCCCGCCGTTTCAGGGGCAAGTGTAACTCACTTTGGTACACTTGTGGGTGGAATATGGGTTCGATCTGAGAAAATTTTCGAAAATGCTAAATTTTTGATTTTCAACTTGCGGTTTCAGGGGCAAGTGTAACTCACTTTGATACACTTGTGGGTGGAATATGGGATCGATCAGCGAAAATTTTCGGAAATCCTAAATTTTTTATTTTCAACCTGCCGATTCCGGGGCAAGTGTAGGTCATTATGAAATCCATATTTTTTGGCCAGTTTAGCGTCTAAAAACCCTATTTTTGGGCATAAAAACCGCATTTCTGGGTCCATTTTGCGTCTCAAAACCCCATTTTTAGGCCTAAAAACCGCATTTTTTTGTCACTTTTGCGTTTAAGAACCCCATTTTTGGGCCTATAAACCCCATTTTTGGCCTAAAAACCGCATTATTGGGATGATTTTGCGCGTGAAAACCCTATATTTGTGCTTAAGAGCCCCATTTGTGGGCCTTAAAACCCGTATATAAAGCACTTTCAGAATTTCTTTCTGGCAGGCAAGAATAAGTTACCGAGTTGAATGGTTTGAGACTGCCGGTGATCGACTGGGGAATGAATCTTGCTGTCGGGCAGGACATAAAGAAGAGGAGCGGATTTTTAAAATGCAAACCATTTACGCGTATACTCTGCTGCATTGTACCGTGTCATAGTGCTCGGAATAGTATTATTCACTCTCTTTCAATCCGCATTTTTTGCCCGTATTAAGACTGTACAAAATGCGCGTATAGTTTAAGCTCTGGACTAATTTCAGGTTGGAGTGGCAGGCAGGGGCGCACTGGTAGGAGGGTGGCAGATTGTGGACAGCTGGTCATGTTGACAATGCCCGGTAGGTGACCACGCGCCGACCCCGGGCCACGCGCCCCAGAAATAAGCCAAGTTATCGACAAAAAAAATTGTTTGCGAACAAAAAAACTGCCAGGAGACAGTCGGGGGGATTTGCAAACAATCCGGAACTCCGGCCCCCGGGGGTATAGGAGCGGCCTGTATCCGACCGAGAGATACAATTGTCTAGAGTTTGAAACCCCACCCAGGGGTCAGGAGCAACCTCCCTCTATCCACCCTCCTACTCTGACCGTCCGAAGCCTATTCTATGAAATACAGCTATATTAATAACGGTACTCGGGTATAATTATAAAAAATAATCTTTCGGGTGCCGATATTTTGCAACGCGGCTACAATAGCATCAGATTGTCCACGCTAACGCTAGATGATTAATTCACACCAGTTGAATTAAATCGCGTCGAAGGAAATCCGTAGTTTTCGGAAGTTATTATTTATTTAAATGAGCGAAGATTTCCCTGACCAGAACTTACTTCCGGTAGGGCCGCGCGATACCGTGGGAAGAACGTCGGTTAGCAATGGTTCGCACCTTGCTTGTCCGTAATCGAGGTTGTTCTACAGTATTGCACTTTCTTACTGGAAGTTAGTTAGCGATAACAATTATTATCTATTTCTAATATTAAAAAAACTGCGTAGATTTAAGTTACAGTACAAGTGACAGTGACAGTGCAGTGAGGATGTCCGAAAAAATGTTTTTTTGTTTTTTTTTTATTTGTACAATAAATTATAACATAATTATGTGTACAAGTGTTGAGTGTATGTTTCTCACTTGAATGACTTGACAAAAGAAACCATCCAATTACCGCACTTTTCACAATGCATGACATAATTTATGGCTTGTTATAGCAATTCTACGGGCTAAGATCTCTGGGCCAGCGGCGTTTAAGCCGACGCGGGGGGGGGGGTGGATAATGGATGGGTAAGAGAGGATGGGAACGAGTGAATTAGGATGAGGAGAAAGGCGGGAGTGGAACTTCAGGAATCGGGATTTTGCGACTTCGTCGACTGTCGGTATGTTGAGGTCGTGGTGGATTGTCTGGTTAGAAACATACCAGGAAGCATTAAGGATGGTGCGAAGGACTTTTGATTGGAATCTCTGAATGCGAGCGATGTTGGTTGTCTTGGTGGAACCCCATAGATCAATTCCATATGTCCATGTCGGTTTCAGTATTGCTTTGTATATTGTTAGTTTGTTGCTTAAGATCAAGTTCGATGTCCGTTTTAGTAATGGCCTTAAGAGTCCAAATTTTCTGTTTAAGTCGGTTCTTTTGAGTCGGGTGTGGGGATTCCACGTGAGTCGTTTGTCGAGGTGGAGCCCAAGATAGCGAATCTGCAGTTGGGTGGGAATTGGTATGTCATTGAAATAGACGTCAGGACACTGCCGACGACGTAGTGTGAAGGTGACGTGGGCGCTCTTGGAGCCATTCACCCTCACTCTCCATCGCCTGCACCAGGATTGGATGTTGGATAGGTGTTCCTGAAGGTTGGTAGTTATAGTTGCAGGATTTAGATCGGTTGTAAGGGTGCATGTGTCGTCAGCAAACGTGGCAAGGACTGTGGAAGGATATGCAGGGAGAAAAACATCCGAAGTACCAATAGTGACTAACACCGCTACTGAAGATGACGACCAGCCGAAACCGGTCTAGCAAAAGACCAAACCGTCGAGAGGAGACAGAAACACAAAAAATCTACGGTATACCAACCCCTCGCAGACCTCAAAACAGATATGTTAAATTAAACGTTTCAGTTTAAATAGTTAGAATATTTTTTCCTTAATTGTAAATGGCGGAAACTGGCTAGCGGTGTACACTTTATGACGTCCTAATATTTAAAAATAAATTACCCTACTTTGAAAATTGGAATTACTTTGTTTTGGAGGCAGATCCGTAGCTTCTTCTTATTTTCGCCGGGAAGAGTGTATTACAAAACACGATGAATGAAAATGTCTTTTGGATATATAAATATTCAAAACGCCAGAGTGTATACAAAATTCTCTTTGAGAATTGCTCTGGGGTTTTTTCCATTAAAAGTTTACAAATCCTATAAGATAATAAGTGTTAAAAATGAAGGAAGAAATAAATATTACTAATGGAGTAGGATGACCGATAGCGGCTATTGAAAAGTTGGGGGAGACCGGGTAGATTGAATAGGACGGTGGATGAAAGGAGGGGGTTGTCGGAGTGAGCGGATTTGATTGGCGCGTATCAACCCTTAGCCCTCTCGGTATAAAAAAAACTACCCTCCAGTCACTGTGCTCCTCTTAATTTCCGGTATGGCCGCCCTTCTATCCAATGACGCTTGAGTCACCCACGACGGGCAAATGGCTGAGTCAAACACCTCAATAGCCTACTTACCAGGTACACAAAGTAGAACACTCTTTCATGGAATAAACTTCGGATGAGACTTCAAGACAACACAGAACAAACTATTACACCGTAACGAAGTCAAATAGAAACACTGTCAAGTAGCTCGTAGGAAGAAAGAATTTGTAATACAGTTTAATATACCTGTTTTGTGGTCTGCGAGGGTTGGAATACTGTAGGTTCGTGATGTTTCTGTCTCCTCTCGCTGGTTTGGTCTTTTGCTAGACCGGTTTCGGCTGCTCGCCATCTTCAGTAGCGGTGTTAGTCACTGTTAGCACTTTGGATTTTTTTGGGCATCCTCCCTGCACTGTCACTTTCACATGTACGGATAGTTTTGAGGTTGTTTAATGGCTCCAAGACAGGTTCGCAGGATCACCTCTTCGAGATTACAACTAAGCCAAGTTTACACTATACACTACACTGCTTATAGGTTCCAGTATTGAGAATTAATTTAGAACTCGTGCCATTAGAATGATGTAAGGAAAAACATTTCTACTGTACAAGTAGCAGTGACAGTGCAGTGAGGATGCCCAAAAAACATCCAAAGTGCTAACAGTGACTAACACCGCTACTGAAGATGGCGAGCAGCCGAAACCGGTCTAGCAAAAGACCAAACCAGCGAGAGGAGACAGAAACATCACGAACCTACAATTTGTAATACAATTTAATTACCATCACTAATATCCTCGGAGGCCAAACATAAATACGGTTTCGAAATTGATTAAATGTTATTCCATAAAAGGTTGAATAATGCGGTATTTAGGATTAAATGCTACATTTAGTTTCCCTGAATATCTTCGAGTGACATGTCTGAACGTTACTGGCGATAGCCGGTGGTATCTGACACCGCTTCAATCATCTTTGCTTCTTCTTCATCTTCCGTCTCCACTCCAAACCAATTTCGGCTTCCCGCCACCGTCAGTACACGTCAGCTGCAGGCGCACGCATAAATGATTATATTAACAATGACACAGTGGCTCATTGATTTACTGACCTAACGCTACTAACGATGATGAGAAGTCCAAAAAGTTCGAGCTCAGAAGACTCCGTACAGAAACAAGCACCGTAAATTGTACAAGCATTGAAGAAACTTTAAAAGGGGAAATCCTCCAGCACCCGCTCTATTCCACTAACCTTGCCCCTTCGGATTATCATCCGTTTCGCTCTCTGTAAAATAACTTGAATGGCAATAAATTTGATTCAATGGGAAAAGTCAAAAACTACCTTACAACTTTCTTTGAAAAGAGAATCTGGGCAGTCTCTACAAGGAAGGACTTAAAAAACTTGTAAAACATTATTTACGCGTCGATATCAGTTTTTAAGGCGTTGGTTCAACATTCGTTCGCCCGTAGAACTCAATTGCAGTTTCGCAAAGAAAGTTCTGAAAGCTCTCATAGTCGGAGGGTGACATCTAATTCATCATACTTCCTGGAGCGGTCTATGAAGTATTTAAAAGGGACGGCCCCTATGGAGGAGGGATGAGTCAGACTGATAAACTATATATTCGGAAGCAGTTGCACTGTTTTGGAGGGTCTTTTTGGAGGGGGAGTCACTTTCTGTCAATCAGTGTCCATTATCCTGGTCAGCCCTCACAATTTGCTTAGTCCGGGATAACAACAAAAAAATTCCAGGGTGATGGGGCCTTGCCAATTTCCTAGCCGGTTATACGCCATGGTGGCCCCGTAAAGGGTCCCCTTCGTTATTATCGCCCCTATGCCTGTAGGAAAATAATGAACTCGAAATTGTGATCGTCGTCGTTACCGATTTTCGATACAATTTATGTATAAAACGCCGTCTGCGTTATCGATTCTCAACTCTGGCATCTTTATTTAGCCGATGTATAAACCACAGCAGTATTATTAGTCCAGTCTGATTGAATTCAGGTAATTCACACTTTCCTAAAGTTATTGATGGTTTACTAAATAATCCATCAGAAATAGGGCTAACAAGACCCCAGGTGAGATAGACTTGTCCTCTAAAGGAAAGTTGAAAAATTGAAAATTATTGATCTGTTTTTGAGCACAAATTAAGCTTAGAAATTGTTTTTCACTGAAAAAAGAGGTGTATGAAATGATGAGTTTTTTATCTCATAGCCAGGGTTAAAAAGCGGTTCACAACATAACATGTAAGAGTATTAATGTATGTTTCATAAATAAAACTGGAACTTATGTGAATTATCTATAATTTGAAGTGAAAAATAGTTTTCTGTTATTGTTGAATGAACACTTAGCAATGTTATTATTTAGTGACATTTGGTAAGGGTTGAGATCATGGTGTAAGAGCTGTTCCACTAAGAATAATTCTGATAATTACCACATATCTCATTAAGTATGGATATATTCCTATATTAATCATTTATTTCTTGAATGAGTTTTGTTACCAAGAAATTTCTGGCCAGGAAATTTATAGTAGCTTGTCTAAAAATAACCTGTATTATTATACAATTGGCGTACTGACAAAAAATTGAGCAATTGACAAAAATAAGTTTGAATGAAAATTGTATGTTACTCAATCATTAATTGAATAATTAATTGACTATTTTATTGTTAACAAACACAAACTGCACAATATACTAAATTAATATTAAATTAATTTCATCAACAATCAACAATATTAATATATATTGAAGCTTTATATGATAGAAAATGTATAAATTATAAGATTTAGGATATAAACCTAGGAAAATTTTACTTAAGATTACCTTTGATTTTAATGTATTTTAACATATTTTTCTTATACTAATGGTAATTTTCAGTTTTTTGTAAAACTATTAGGAAATAATATTTAATTATAAGGAATATATCTATAACTATTAATATGTATAATGGAATAAAACGTTTTGTAGCCTGTTATAAATAATCATAAATGCACCTTCTTGGAGATAATAATTTTTGCACCATGAAAGAAGTGCAATGGAATCCATGTTCTAGTATTGAAAAAATAATAATAATTTATTATAATAATAATAATAACTATCTGAGGTGTTTTGTTATATTAACTAACCCATTAAAAAATATAATTTTAGTGTCCAGCATTACTGTACCCATTTAACATAAGGGATATTTCAATGGATACTATATTAAAAGGGTATTGGGACAGAAGAAATATTTTAGAGAAATGTAGCATTTATTCCTTTCCAAACATTATAATTATGAAATATAATTACACAAGAATGACTCAGTCGTGGAAATGTGATATTTGACAACATATATAATCCTAAGTACAGAAATGATAAACATGACCACCTCTACAGAAACATTCTTAATAAATACATACGCTCATTGTTCCTGACTCTTACAAGGCTATTAAATCATCCTATTCACAGTTGTATACAGAGGAAATAAAATTGTGAAATCCATCCCATAAATAGAAACCTTTCTAAATATACAGTTCATAAATAAATAAATTTCTTTCTATATTTCAGAATAAATATTTACTATGCGGGTTCACGCAAAATCAGTTTACAATAAATAATAACCTAATAAAAAATTTACAAAATATACAAGTCACACTCTGAGTTTAGTAATAACTTCAGAAGAAATGAACTACTAGTGTCTGCACATTTGTACGAAAATAATAAGAGTATAAAAACTCATGAACATAATAAACAAACCTTAAAAACACACATATATAGATATTAGTTGTTAAACCACAATATCACATTTACCCAAAGTTGTTTTCTGAGTGTACAATAATTTACACACAAAAATTAATACTTAACTTTATATATAGTTTGGTACACTTTCATTGTGAAACTGGTATTAAATATTTGTTCATTGCGCTTTCACTATTCTAAAACACTTACCATTAATCTTCATTCTTAAAAAATTGAAAAATTAATTGGGAATTTTAAGAAATTTTGCAAAATGGAAAAATAGGCTCTTTGATCCAGTCCCTTAAATTTTCTTTCAAATTTTAGCCTTAATTTTCTTCAATGATTGAGCTTTTACCAACATTCTATTTTGTGCCTTTTTTAACAACTAATAAAATAAATTAATATATTTCATTATTAGTACCTATAAACTCCTTGTAATACTGTTCTTATTTAGAAAAGAATTATCCTTTTAATAAAAGAAAACATTTAAACAGGCAATTTAACATTACAACTTCTCAAACTGGGGATTCATAGCTGAATGTGGTTCCTCGACCTATACTTCAATTGAAGGAGAAATGAGATCAAAGAAAAATTGCAGACCAAATGAAATATGGAAGGAACCTCATTGCAGATGAAAAAATAAATTCTAGGAATAAGTGCCAATTGAAGAGAAAGTGCCCCACATTGATGATCTAGCAGTATCCTAATATAGCAGTTCCAAAACTAATAGAAACATAAATATTGCAATGTGCTCTGAAGATAATTCGGTTTACTAATTTTTTCGGTGGGCTACAACAAGACCACACACACAAAGCTGTTTTAACTGCAAAATGTTTTCATAGCTAATAAATTGTCAAATTTCTAGAAAAAACTTTTATAGAAAAATTGTTCAACAATTATACTGAAACATACAGTGAGCAAAGTACTTTTTTACATATATAAATTTAAGACACATCAATTGAATAGAGTATATCAAATTTTAGAGACAAATAGCAATTGAAACATTGACACATTTAGTAATATATGTAACTGTTCAACAATGAAAATATGCACTGTCTAAAGAGTAGTTTTAATAAATAGCCTAGTATAAATGATACAACACGCCCCTGCACACCAAAAATCATTGGAGAGATCTTTATTGCTTTTACTTTTATTACTAATTACATAGTCTTATGCCATTCAGTATAATTCCTATTTTATCTTGGACAAGTTAAATGTGGACATCCTGTTTGGACAAAGAGTTAAGTCCCTTGTGTAAAATTGGCAGTACTTGAACTCCAAATTTGTTTATAAAATGTCATATTTATAATTATAAATATAAATCAATGAAATTTTTTTAAAATATCAATTTCTGTAGAAACATTATTTATGCTACTGCCATTGTGACTGCTACAAAAATTTTTCCAGAACACTTTTGTTTTTCTTATTAAACAACCACTTTACTCTAGACTACAAAATTGTTATCAACTAAAATACATGCAAGTATATAAACAGGTACATAACATAAAAAAATATTTTTATAAACAACAAAGTTATAAATACAAATCTCCTCCAATTTATTACACCTATAACAACAATGCGTCGGACAAGCGTCGCCGCCTCAATTGAGCATTCGTTAATAATGTACAAAATACAGCTACTGAATATAAAATAAAAAAAAATCAGAAAATAAATCTACATCTTATTTGAAAACTTATCACAGAAATAGCTCAATCCTCACACCCCCATCAGTGCATGAGGCATACACCAATATCGATAACGTCTCCATTTAAGTCTTAGTTCTCAATAAGCGCATATATACTTATAACAAACTCAAACATGACATTTTTCAAAAGCATTCTTTGTGCTATAAAATAAACTATTTCCTTTAAGTCATAAACTTTGTTTAAAGTGTACCTTAAAAATATGACAGGTGAATTCTGAAATTCCAAATAGGGATTTAATAAATTAAAGTACGGTTATCTTCAAGTCAGTTTATCCCCAGTGGATTTTCAGAAACTCAGGACCTGGAACACTGGAATTATTGCCAAAAACTTTGAGATAGAGAGAGTCATTAGGGAGAGAGCTTTCTCGCGTTTCAAAAGTAGTTGGGCCATGCGAGTTTGCTATGAGCACACAGTAGTAGTGTGTTTAGTAGCAATACACTAAATAGTAAACAGTCTATGTACACTCAATGATGTGTGGCTGAGAAGTTTCAATCACGGACGGTCTCTGTGCTTCTGAACCACCATTGCAGTTTGGAGCCATCTGCTGATGATTTGAGTGCATTTCGAATGCATCTCTTGTAGAATCACTTTCATGGTTTTCTTTTTCTAAGCTTCCTAAAAACCATATACAGTTATGTTAACAAGAAGTAAATACTTGATCCTTTCAAGTTCTATAAGTAATAATCGTTTCAAAGTGATATTCCATCAATTATTTTCAAACTTCATGGTGTATATTTTTTTCTATACTGTATTACCAAGTATAACTCATTACAAAATACTCACCAACACTAATGTCAGTATTTGCATAATCATAATAGTATATCGGAGGAGAACCGGCTGCAGCTGCCAGGGCCAGTTCTTCATCCATGTTATTTGGCCTACAACTAGTTGTTTTCCAGTGGGTTCTGTAACAGTTACAATTTAAATTATAGTTATATTAAAGGTGAAAGGTCATTCGAATTCCGGAATTCATTGTTACAAAAAACAAAATGTTTTCATTTTTTTAGTATATCTCAAGTGCCCTGAATGTTGTATTTGGGGAAATTAGTTACCTGAGGCCACTGGCACTGATGTATTTCTTGCCACAGCCCTGACAAGTATAAGGCCTCTCGTTAGTATGGAGGCGTTTGTGGAGTTTAAGGTGAACAAACTGAGTAAACTTTGCTGGGCATAGGTCACAAGCGTAGGGCTTCTGACCGGAATGCAGCCTTAGGTGCGTCTTCAGGTTCGATGTCGAACTGAACCTCTTTTTACAGATGTCGCATTGGTGCGGTTTTTCTCCTGCGATCATCAAGGACCAACATTATAGTTACAAATTATAACAAAAATATGTAATATTCAGTTATTTCATTTCTAGGTATTTGTTATATAAGATATGTAACTGTGTAAGTAATTAGTGAGAAACTGTAAAATCAATTTCTAGGGTAATTACCTGTATGTACTAAATGGTGTTTTTGTAAGTGAGCCAGCTGAGTGAAGCTTTTGGTGCACACGTTACATTTGAAGGGCCTTTCGCCCGAATGAGTCCTCAGGTGGACCTTGAGGTTGGAGAGTTGTCCGAAAGTCTTGTAGCAAACGTTGCATTCGTAATGCATCTTTCCGTCTTTCTTCTTCAGCGGATAAGGGAGAGATCTGTAGCCCCTGGAGCCCTGGGAATTAGGACTGAGAGGTCCTGACGAGCCGTCATCGGGTACGATGGGAGGAGACAGCTGGGGGTGCGGCCTAGGGTAGAGCGGTGGCAGGGGTGTGAGCAGCTGGTGATGAGGCGTGCTGCCGGGGAACATACCGGAAGAACTGGGAGGACTGTAGGAACTATTGCCGGAGGAGGGGGACACCTGCTGGACGATGTTGGAGGACGGGAACGGCTGGTAATAGAGCGAGGAATAGGACTCTTGGGAGTTGGTATAAAGCTGGGGCGGAGGGGGCGGCGGAGGAGTGTACCTCCTGGAGGAGGAGATCTGGTGGTGGCTCCCCGTCGAGTCGGGGCTGACGGGCAGCACCCCGTACCTCTGCGACTTCTTGTACGAGTAGGCCATCTCGGTGGGGGAGGTGGGCGGGGGCGTGGCAGAGTTCCGCCTCTCTTCCCTGTTCCTCAGCAGGATATTCTCCAGGATGGAGGTCTGGGGATGGTGGTGCGGCATTATCGGGGGCGGCTGGGCCTCGTAGTACTTCTTGACCGGGGTGGGCGAGAGGGAGGGCGGCTGCCTGACGGCGGTGCCCGCAGGCGGCGTCGGCTCCGGGGACTCCACGATCATCAGGGAGCCGGTGGGCGAGGTGGAGGGAGGCGGCGACGGGCTCACCGACAGCACTTCCTTCCCCGTCTCTTCCGCTTTCCCGTAGTGGTGACTGTACAGGGAGGCCTTGGACATCTTGATCTTTACCTTCCGGTATTCGTTGCGGTCCTGCTGCTGTTGCAGGTCCGAGGGTTGAGGAGGCGACGGAGAAGTCGTGAGTCCTTCTTCCGGTATCGTTTCCATCGGCTCGGTTTTTTTACTGCAATATCCGACGGCTCAATGTTAGACGGATGCGCAATGTACAGAGGCGGTAATATTTTAACGGGTCTGTCCGGGAAATAAACTCTCAACGCGGATAAAACGGAGGTAAGACCGAATATTACCTGAAATCCAGAACATAGTTGTTGTCTCCGTCGTCCGAGTCGGTGGAGTCTTCGGGTGGGGTAAGCGCTTCATCGTGGTAGCCGTGGCTGTGGTATCCTTCGTCGGACCTGACGGATCCGTCGGCGGGAATGCCGCTCGCCTCTGCGGCCTCCTCCTTGACTCCCCTGTCGGCGTGGCCGCTGCCCGTCGTCCCCGCGGAGCTGACCACCGCCTCGGGCGGCGACCTCTCGCGGCTCTCCCCGCTCCTCCTCCTCCTCTCGAACCCGGCCGCTAGCTCGCTCGACTCGTCCGCCGTGTCCCCATTGGTCGACTCCACCCTGTTGTAATTGGTGACGTCGGTGTTGTTGTTGTTGATGGTGTTGCTGTTGGTGGTGGTCGCCGGGCTCCTCTCCTTGTTGTGGGCGGCCTTACTGTTTTGGACGGAGCCGGTCTTCTCCGGCCTGGTGGTGGTCGACACCACTGCCGAGGAGCAGGTCACCTCGTTGTTACCGAGATCGGACTTGCCGCCGGCGGGTAGTGTCTGCTGCACCTGTTGTCCTGTAATAGCGACGTTTTATTAATGTTTGCCCTGACGCGTATACAAACGTCGATATCCGCCTAATTTAAACGAGCCCAATGTTGGTAATTGACGATTTTCGCGGTAGCGCCGAGCGAGTATTTATATCGGGGCTTTTTTGTGTGTGGTCGGAACAACAGTGGAGGCTATGGAAGGCGTGGGAGGGGGAGGCGGAGCTATTTCGATATTGTTTGACCTTTGCGAAATGTTACGTAACACCGGGAGCTTCCTACTCCTAGCGTAGCCGGCGTGGGCGTCGATTGGAGGAGGGGAGGCTAGAAAAAAAACGGTGACGCCACCTGATGTAGTGACACATTGCGCAATCGTTATCGACCCCCCCAAAAAAATACGCACTTTCGATAATTACGACCAAAGGATATTGGCAAAACTGTGCCCGTAAATGTATTTCTATTCCGTTTACCGACTTTGATAACGGAAAAAAGTTTCGTAAATCGGATTAAAGATAAAAGCCAAATGAAATATTCGTAAAATCGAATAAATATTTAATATTTATTAAATATTTATAAAATCGAAGTTTAACGTACGTTTATATTATATTATACGTATGTTTATACATGGTAGAAACACTTACGTATCCTCTGAAGCATGAGTTCTCCTGTTAAAGGGTAGTTAAGCCTCTCTGCGAATTCTCTACAGTACCATACTAAAAGTTCTTGGTTGGGTAAGATAGGCCTAATAGTGTAGAAGTAGATGCTCATCTGAAAATATAATAGCCGAAATTAATGCTTATATCCGCGGTCGATGCGATCGAATGGTTTGTGTGAAAACGAAAACTTCGTAATAATGATGTCGTAAGTGCATTGATACTCTCGTGTATGGAATTAATGCGCGTCGCCGAATCGCAATTTGCAAAAAATTTGGAAACCATTTACGCAAAGTGTGTTAATACTGTTTGTCTGGTCGCATGCAATTTACAGAGAGCAAGGTCGGGGAGGCGGTGCGGGAGTGTTCGAAATAACTTACGAGGCCATCGATGTACTTCCCTTAACACTTTCTCTATCGGAACAAATTTGGTAACCGGCTCTAATTAAATCTGAACAAGATAATTGTAATTTATTCCCGCGTTTTAAAAATCGATAAAACATCTAGAATTATAGATAGGCGTTAGTGTTGTAAGCGTTCGTCATATTTAATTTTTACGGGATGGCTTATCCTTTATCAATTTTTGGTTATAGATATTGGGGAATACTTACTTTGTATTGACACGCGATGAGATTCTGCGATTCCGACGAATATGCGGGATTGACGTATCGCATCCAATTTGACTTGCTGACGTCATAACCGTCGATGTAATAGAACAACTGGTTTTCCTTGTATACCTACAAAATGAAAGGTGTATTTATAATCCCGCCGCTTATTTCGGCTCCTTAATACGTGCCTAAGCTAAATAGAATTCGTATTTACAAAAAGATCACTCCACCGTAGGCGAGCGTGCGGATTTAATTCTACAGTTTGCCGACAGTATAAGAGGGGTTTAAGAGATAAATAGAAAGATAGAAAAGCCTTTACCTTGAAACCCCGAGACTGTAAAGAGTGCTCTTCCTTGATTTGGACCTGTTAGAAAAGTACAGATAGCGTGAGAAAGCTTGCATAACAGAAGTAAAGTAAAAAACCAACACCAAATCAGTAAGTGCGTTAGAGTAGTCAGAACAGGCGAGGGACGATTAGACGTTAAAAACAAAGAATCGTAAATTGTTAAATAAACGTTTATTCGCGGAAATGAAAGAAAGCCCCCGCTCTATTCCTTACACATTATTGCGCGCCCGGTTCTGTTGAAGCGCATTTCAAAGTGAGCCGCCCTTCGCGCTTCACTCTCCCCAAGATTTGGGCTCGGCTCCAAAAATCCGAGTTGCCAGGCGGGCGGGCGGGCTTCGATCCGCCGAGAAAGTGAGCTGTTTTGCGCCGGCAAGTCGGCGAGCCGTCATGCCGAGCGGGGAAACAAGAAGGGCCGGCCACAACACGGACGGGAAGCGAAATGAACTTACCCTCCAGAAGTACTTGCGGTTGGCGGTGGCGGGCACGTCGTTCTTGGCGTACACCTCGCCCACAAGGGGGCCGAACCTCGTCCCTTTAGGGATGTAGGACGTGCTCCAAACTCCCATCACCTGAAAGACAATACCGACCTGTTTAGTATTCATCCGGGCCTTCACGATCGCAAATAATATTTAACATTTTCCCCGAGCTTGAACATCGAGCCAGCGCTTCGGTAATGGCTGCGGCCTCTCTGTCGTAAATTCGTTCAAGGTTAGATGCCGGCCGATAGAATTACAGACGACGCGAAATACTTCTCAGTAATCCATTCGAGATGGAAACAAATATTAGGAACTAAAGAGAACGGACGAAGAATACTTACATCGCTGAGCGCTTGGGACGGCTTGAGGATTAGGTTCCTGGGTAGGGTGGCTTCTGCCCTGTTGGCGGCCCCCGGGGGCGGTGTCTGGTCAGGTACGATATAGACCACGTGTCGCTCAAACTCCTCCTCTTTGGTAGAACTCAAGTCCCAGTCACCGCCCGCGTCTCCGCCCCCGGCGTCGGCCTCTCCTCCGACCAGGCCCCCTTCCTCCCTCTTCACCATCAGTTTCTCCTGTAACCGAAAACGCATTTTTGATATCGAGTACATTGGAATAAGTTACCGATAGTCATTTCCAAATAAGATTTGTATTATACGTCGGATGTCGTCGTCAATTTCAATATCGATATCTTGTTACATTTTCATTTAGAAACGTTATACCAATTATCTTATGAAACGCGATACCTCGACTGACATTGCTCGGGTCCGGGTGAAGGAAGAGGAAAAATAAATTGGACTACAGAGTAACTGGAGAGTAACTCGGTGGAAATGCAGGAACTCATGCCGGCGCGGTGCTAGTGGGAACCCGAAGGTCTTTCAAGGCCAAACACGGCGGGGGCGGGGGTGGGAGCGGGGGTTTAAAGACGGGGATAAGGAAAAAGACAGGAAGGGGAGCCGGCCGCGGAGAAAGAAGTATAAAAGCCGGTTATGGCGGGGGGGGACGGGGGTCGGACGCGACCGAAGGAAAATGCATTAAGTGGGGCGGCGGGGAAGGTGGAACTGGGTCGAACCGCACCCCCACTCCAACCCCATCAGACACCCTATATAGGTCAGAGGTTATGCCGTCTCCGCCGCCCCCGCCTCCGCCCTCCCTCCTGACGTCACACGAAGTCCACCCCCGTCCGCGCCTCGGGGGATGCATTCCGATCGCATCCTCTCCTACGTGCAGTTCATTTTCGGGGAAGGCGCGTGGGTGGACGCATATGATAGTACACACCTCGAAATTAATCTTTATAGGGTCGAAATAAAAATCTTAGAATAAAACGTAAATTATTTCAGAATTGTTTTCCCGTCGCTTATTCGCGTTTTGTAGTTTGACAATATAAAGTAGTTCCTACCCCGCAACAGCCTCGCGACAGAATATATATAGGCAAATGACTGGCAGTATGTTAATTCTAGAAGAGTCTTTTATAAGACAAAATTAAATGGTGGGGGTCAATCTGAACGCGAGTTGAATTAACGAGGGTGTTGGGGGGTGGAAATGCAAGTGAGGAGGGGGCGGAATGCAAGGCGGTCCCCGCGGGCCGTCTCAAGGTCGGCGCGATCGATACCGGGCCCTACTAGCCCAGTGGCGGCAGCTCCTTCCGCCCTCCACCCCAGCCACCGAGTTCACCGTCATCATGTCGCATGTCGCATGCGGCTCCAGTCGGAACGGCTCCTCCGAATAGCTACATGTGGCAGCTACCAATCGGTAAAATGTAGACCGGGTTTAGTACGGCCGAGGGTGAGGCCGGCGGCCGGCAATCGATGCTCTCCGTCCGCCCCTCGTCGGGGGCGGCATCACCCCCGCCCCCACTGACCCAGTTCGGGCGCCCACTACTGCCCTACCTCACTACGATACACCGTGTTTCCGGCCCGCCTCTCCTTTCATTTTCACTACCGCCCAAATCCTACCCCCTACCCAGCGACCTTAAACGACTCCCGGGGTTCAATTTACAACCTATTCTCGGTGAGTAGACATTGCCTTCGTGAATAATGAAATCACCTTATTGGTATATGTTTACGATTATACGCAACCGCCATTATTTATATTATCTATTATTTTTCATTCGACTTGTCCGATTAATTAAAAAAATATTATATTACGCTAACGACATTGGATACACGCAAGCGATATTATTAGCGGGTCATTTTATTTTCTAACAAAGTAGTAATTGTCTTTGTGCGCGATTTTTATTAAAAAAAACTGAATTTCCAAATAATAACCTAATATCAATCCATAGTCCCGGAATTGCCAACTGCCGTACTATTTTATACAGAACCCTGTCTTAACATAGCCGCCTTATCATAATTCTCCCGTGAGCTGGGATCGTACACATTATATTCGGCCGATCGGGTTCCCACTAATCAGTACGTAATACGATCAGAAAGAAGTAGCAAAATACGACAATTTCACGAGGATAAGATAGCGTTCGATATTTAAAAATCATTTATACAATGTATATACATAAATTTAATCGATGTACAAAAACATATGTTACACTAGTAGTATAATTAATAACCCGGGATTACTATCGGTTACGACAGTAGTACGCTGAGTGCCGATTTAACAGTTGGAGGCGGTTGAACCGCAGGGGGTGAGGGATGACAGGGCGAATTCTGTCTGGGCTGTTATTTGGGGTGGGAAGCGGGCCCTCACTTTCTCTCTCTCTCTCTCTCCCTCTCTTCTCAGCCGCCCCTCCCCTACCACGGTTCTAATTCAATAACTCTGAGTTTATAATGGAATCAAATGGAAGGCTCGAAGGTAAGGGTGGAGGAAGTAAATTTGTACTTTGGAAATGAAATAAAACCGAGTGGGGAGGGCGATATGTATGTATGTGTGTGTTTGTGTGTGTGTGTCGGACGGCGGGGGTCTGGCGGGAGGGGTATCGGGGGGTGTCTGATATCGACCGCCTCACTCTCTCTCTCTCTCTCTCTCTCTCTCTCTCACAGCCAGACCTACCCCAACCCACCCTGTCTGCCCCTAGACCAGACACACGACGTCGTCCACACTGAAACCGCCCTTATCTGCTTTTTCGCCCTTCTCCCATCCCCTGGGCTTTCGGAAATCTTACTTCCCGGTTTACTAACCGAAAGATAAGAGTCGGCCCCCTCCTCCCCCACGGAATAAAACATGGACTTCCCCCACGTCAGAATACTTAGTCCGTGGAAGGTTGTCGGGGAAATTTCGTGACAAGGCAGGTCGCCGGTTGAAAATATAGTATTCCGACCCCGTCCCCTATATCCTTACGCCTATTTATTTATACGGATATTTTCGAGTTTCAACTATTGAACGGTATAGACGAGGAGCGGCGGAAATTCTCTCTGAAATAGATGAGCGTATTCCGGACGATGCATTCGTTTAAATAACGTTCTGTACGTTCATTTGTGTTTATACCCCTGAACAAAAATATAGCGATTTCGATAATTAAATGGCGTTGTGAAAACATTAACAATATATGCTTCATGCGCAATCGGCGTCGCGCATTTTATGAATTATTCGCCGCCCGCGTCTTCTTTGAATTGTGTCGATATATTTTGAAATGAGACTCGCTCTAAAAATACTTATATCTAACGGCCTGGATTAGTGGAGGCCGGGTGTACGGACTGGGATGACAGATAGGGTGTATGATTTGTGCGATTGTGGGGGTCTGTCTGGGCGAGATGACTGGTCTATACGGCCGACGAGCGGTATCGATTCACAGGACTTTATAACTCTTGAGCCGGAGTCGTCGCTGGATTTAGCTGTAAAAAAGAGATTCGCCCGGAGCGTAGATAGCCGCCCGATGATTAGGCACATTCTAAGTCGCCGGCTCCCGGCGGTCTCCAGGGCTATGTTTCCGATTCGATCCCTCGTATATTTTCCGACACCTTCGGTACCATTTTGTCCTTTAAAAAAATATAGACGCGTCCATCTTTGGATGGATAATCGGAAAATCCGCTCATATTTTTCTTATTTCCACTATTATTCCTTCATTCCTCAACTTCCTTCGTAATATACGATCAACACTAATTACTCTTCTTTAAAATAGACATAGTAATTGGGCTAGAACTCAATTCAAAGTAAATACAATCGTGCCCCCCCTTACAACAGGTCGTATTGGGCGGCGTGGGCGGTCCTATTTGTTGTTTGCTTTTAACATCCGCAGAAAACGGTTTACTCATTTATAACTATACATTTAGCTCTTCCCTTCCCAGAGTAATTGAGCGCATATTTATTCGTACAAATATTATCATGGTAACACCTTAATTAATTTGACGTAATTAAAAAAAAGTCATACGATACTGAATGGGAGCTAAATTTATCCAGAAACGTGAAAGCGCCATGAAAGAATGCATTTGACACTACCGGATCTTTTACTAAAGTGTGTTCAATTTAACGAAGCCGTAGGAAACTCGAAGTTTTTGACGATGGTTAAAATGAATTTCACTTTGCAGGGCATTTATACAATCAAAGGCTGTTGAATAAGTAAGTGCAAACTTTTTCGACAAATACTTTTTTACGGTACGATATTTACCGGTGTTATTTTGGTAATATATCTGTTAATACAAACGCGCTATTTTTATTAAATGGACAAAAAATTGGTGGCGCAAAAAGTCAAAATGGGGTATTTTTCTCATTTGTATTTATCTTCAATTTGAATGTAATTTATTTGACATGTTTTACGCTGTGACTAGCGCTGTCTTACCTGGCGTGTCTTGTCAGGGTATTTCATCATGCCTCCTGATCCACAGTCAGAGCGAATAACAACCCCTTTCCATTAGCACAGTCGCCGATTACCTGCAAAATAATAAACAATATGGAATATCGAAATACGAATGGAATAAAATATTTAAGACTACTGTATTTAGCGCTAAATTTAATCACACCATCCTGTCCGAAATGTTTGCGTTTACTTTGCGCGATAACTATCAACTATCAAAACATCGAATATGTAAGAAAGGAAGATTTCGTTTTTGTGCTAAATCACAAATGCGGACAATAACATTTTTGTCTTAATAATGCGCAATTAAGTAACGAAGATAAATATTACTGTATTATAATAACGAAAACTTTTTCGTTTATCCGATGGAAGGGGAGAATGGTTGGAAACTGCAAAATCATATTGTCTTACGCAAACAGATTTTTTCGCCCAGTGATTTTCCAATAAACTTAATGTCATTCAATAAATTTCGCAACATTGAATGTTACGCAATCATTCGGATCGAACGCGCGTAACACTAAACAAGACAAAACATGGAGGGAGGAATAGAAAAGCTCCTTCCGAAGTGAGAACAAACTCAGAGTCCATAAACCGATATACATAATAGCGCTATAATTATGTCCACGGAAAAAACAATAGGAAAAGCCAGCGTCCGGAATTGAAACGAGGAGAGCAGAGGGGTGGAGGGGGACCCTTTTCCCCTATTTCGGTGAGAATGTGGAAACGCGTGGCAAAACGCCAGCTAGCCCCTCCAACTCGTACAAGGGCACCACTTCCGCCACAATCCGGCTATCGCCGTATTAACAATCGACACGCGGTCAATTCGCATATGTACTCTTACAATTCGGCCATAAAAATTACGATACGTCCCGTTCGGATTGCGCGTCGAACGGGCGGGAAAAAACAATTCCGTAGAAACGTCGTCTATTTCGTAAGTAATTTCGCCGAGTCACTCGCGATAAAGAAATCGATTCGAGGCTTCCTACATACACGGTTACCGTTTGTTAAAGAACAAACATATCAAAGTATAATCGTCGGCGCACGTTTCCTTAAATTTCTAAATTCGGAGCGTACCCGGAAGGTTTTCGGAGCTCGTCGGTTTACGAACGTACTGCAAAGAAACAATCGGGAGAGTGGAGAAGTTAGACTCGAAGGGAAGGGGCGGTCGGCGTCTATTATAGCTACAGGCGGGTCCACTGCAAGGGTGGGTTTGTTTATAAGATGCGCTAGGTCGGTGGCGGATCTCGGCCGAGGGGGTGTACCGGAGGGAGCCGGCCTCCTCCGAGCAACTTACCGCCGGTGGCCGGTCGATCGGAAAACCGAGACCGGTCGGGAAAGTGACGCAACCTCCGGAGGTCCGGGTCCGAGAGATGCAGAATATAGCGGCTATACGCGCACCGGTGTTTACTAAATAGGCCCGGGTCTATATCGGGACGGCGGGCGGAAGAAGGGAGGCGTTACGCCACGGAGCTCCGGCGAACAGAAATAGCGCGCGAGGGGGCCGCCGCTCAAAACGCGACGACGGCGGCGACGACGACGACGACGACGACGACGACTCCTCGAGTACGATACCTTGGAGTATCGTGGCGCGCGGGAATTCGCGTGTGTGTGTCTGCGGGGCGCCGGGGTCCGCGACGCCTGCCGGTACGGGAGAGAACTAGAGCGGTGGGCGCCGATGCACCGGCCGTCCAGTTCCACAGCCGCGTCCGCTATGCAACCCGCACTGCATTTCCGCATGCGCCCACCACCCCCACACCGCCCCCACCGCTCGCTCCGTCTTAGCCCCCTCACTCCTCCCAGACACTCATTCCGCTTTCCGCTTTACCACTCCCGCCCCCCGCTGATCATTTACTTGTGCCGTAGGGCCGGGGCGCGAAAGCCCGGGTCGTCCCCGCCTAACACTCGCGCGACGCCTACCGCCAAGATCGAGGCTGCCAGTTTACGAGCGCGAAAGAGACGCTAGAGAAAGGTAATAGCCGACTGGCTTAATGGTTGGCGGGCGGAGGGGGCCCCCACGCGCTATTACTTAGCCTTGGGGGGAGGGGACGCGGCGCAGGCGCCCTCTACCCGATGCACTTGCACCGTGCACTTGTTCCATTCATATCGTACTTGACACATATTCCCTTAGCGCTCGCCCTACTTCCCTCCCCCCTCTCCGACCCTCGCCACGGTCACCGTCGGCCGACCGTCTTAATAGACCTCCCCTTCCCCTTCACCGCCCGCTTTCCGTTTCCTATTCCTTCTGTCTACACTCCGTTCGGAAATTACCGTATTTATTCGACGCCGTGTCGCCCCGTATTTCGTTTAGTTTCGTAACCGGACAGATATTACAATTACACACTACGAGATGTATTTCTTCGGCGGAAAAAACTAAAACTAAATATTATTCATTTATCGTCGAGTACCGATATGTACGGCTCGGTGGCGGAGTATGTACGGGTACCGTACGTATAGGGACAGGATTCGATATAATGTTTTTGTACGGATTGTAACGAATTACACATAGCGGTAAATCTTTCGAACGCTCCTGGCTCCACTTATGGAAACCTTATTATAGCGTCGGATTCTTTTTCTCCCTGTACAAATATTTCTGTACTCCGTTTCTATTATAGTTCCGATATTTTATTTGCTCTCGCTCGTTTGCTCAAAGATGGTGGCCGTCGTGGGGGAACAAAGCGACAAGAGAGAAATGCGGGACAGGAGTTCATTGGGTCAGGAGCGGTCGGAGTAAGGAGGCCGCGTCACGCGATTGGCCGGCCCGTGACCCGCTTTCGACCAATCCGAGCTCACTTGCGTTACAACTGACGTAACACGACGCACGGCAGGCCGATGAACTCCGGGGGAGGTTCTCTTTCTCTCTTCCAAACGCTCTCGAGGTCGTTGACCTCGACCGGATTTTAAATTGTACAAGACAAGTTTAAAGTACGCTGGTGTTCAAAAAATTCCGCCGATTAATACCAGATTCCAGGCTGACGGAATAACCGAGTTTCAGAGAATTCCGGATTGCGGTTTTCCCGAAACCACACGGTTATCTGCCAGGGAGGCAAGTATCAACTTACAAAACGTAGAAAGCAAACAGTAACCCTCCGGGACGATCGTACCAACGGCGATTCTCTTATATCGTTAATTTGTAGACGGTACTAGTATAGGTCGGTCAAGATACCGTAAGTAGAGCAACGACTCGGGGCGTGAGTGGAATACTACGGTCTTCTAGAGGCCTACACCTGCTTTCCTAACTTGGGATGAATACAGAGATTTTGGGCTCAATATAAATACTGACTACGATGAACGTAAAATATGTTTTTTTGGCTAATGGGCTAATTGTTCCGACAATAATTTGGCAGTTCCCTCCTCGTAAACGACATTAACTTCTTCAGTCTATGAAAACATCGTGGTTAGAAAACAAAATTGATGGGACGGTTCACAGAAACTCGATTAATTCAGTATGCCAAAACTTGACTATTTACAACAAAAATATAAAATAAGAACCGAACCTCCAGAAATTAGTAGTGTCAAATCTTGTTAATGATTTAACCGAAAGCTATCTATTTTGTCGGAGTCAAACTGAATTTAATTATTTCCAAACAATATTTAATTTTAAATCGCGTTCCAAATTCATGGCGGCGGAAGTGGCACTGAATTTCAATGGCTTTATATCGGCCAACGGGGAGAGGGTACTTTCTCCGCGTACTCCTTGTCCCAGAAGAGGTCGTTGAACTAGGCGCGGAGAACAGCGCCTTCAAGTTACACTCGGACGAAAATTGGGTTCTTTCATTTTCCATACTGGCTTTTTACGGGTCAATAATAATTTTAAACGATTATTTATCATTAATTAAGGAAACATTATTTATTATTTTACGAGTCCAAACATCGCTCTATTTTTTTTTATCGGTGACGGAATATTCTAAGACCGGTGACTCGATCGGTAGTTTCAATACAATTTTAGACCGGAAAAACAACTACGGGCTAAACCGTTCCAGCAATGCCCAAAGAGACTTTGACCGAAGACAGAAAGAAGAAGTGGAAGGAGAGGTCGAGAACCGGGGACGAGGTCATCGACCCGGAGGTATCCAGGTTACACCGACCTGCGGCGTGGGGACCACTTTCTGCGGTTAATTTCCTTAAATTTGGGAATAGGCGGGGGTGTAAGTTTGGCTGGTGGTGTGTGGAGGGTGGGGTGATAAGGTAGGGCGGAATGATAAGGGCGTGTAGGGAGCCGCCGGTGATGATAGTGGCGGTCGGTGGTATGTGTGTCAAGTGGTGGAAGTGGCCGTGAGGGGCCGGGCTCGCTCTCCCCGTTACTGTGCCGGTCGTCGAACCCTCGGCCTTGCCTCCTTCTCCTCCTTCCTCGTCGCACTCCTCGCCGCCTCCTCTTTCGCCTTCCGCCACCATCACCACCCCCCGTCCCCTCTCCTACCCTACCCACCTCGCCCGGCCGATCTCCTCGCGTCCGATATACCGCGCCCCTTTCTTTCTACCTTGCGTTAAAAAAAAATACGTTCGGCCCGCCGAATACTTTCCGCTACTTCAATTATTCGACGGGTGGCGTGTCCTCTCAGTAAACGAGCGCCAATCGTATAGGATTCGAATACGGGGAAGGCACTACGGGGTGAGTCGGGTAGAATCTATCGAAAAACCTAAGATAGTAGGTTAGTGAGAGGGCGGGAGAGAACGAGGGGGCGTGTTAACGAGAAAACCCGCTCGGAGAATTAGAGGTTCTGGACTGATCATCACTGTGGAATGCTCCAACCTATGGCTACTAACCGTGAGAGAAAGAGTGCTCTCCCCCTCTTCTCATCCGAGTTTAACGGTACCCGACGACTGGTGGTATCCTAAAAGGAACAAAAATTGTCCTTCCTACTGCCGGCCGGTGGAACACCGGGCCGGTGATATTAAATATTTAACGGGGTCATCTTCTGTCTGTTATTAATCGATTATAAAATAATTGAATTTTAATAACGCTGGATAAAATAGCTTAATCGGACGATATTTATCGCCCTCAGGATTGAGTCGATGAGCCTCGGGAGAGCGCTACGGCTGGTCTTAAAGGAGGTTGCCGCTAACCCGTAAAAACAATTCAGACCGGAGAGCCACTGTACCCTCGGGAAGGGGAATATAGGCCGTCCATCTTTTACAGTCTATTACCATTATCGAGTAGGGTATGCCTCCCCTCCCGTCCACTATGACTTACATAAATTCAATTACTCCGCTCAATAAAATAGCGAAATCTGGATAGAGTAACGTATCCCGGGTTAATTACCAGACTATTTTCCAACAGGGAGGACATTTATGGAATTTCCGTCCTATTATGATTTTAATATAACTCGGAAAACTCCACAAGCGCTTATTACTTATTCAAAGGTTCGGGGTTCAACGATCTAGGGGCGTGTATAGGAGACGCCCGGCGGTCGAGCGGACAATGCTTTTGTGATTAGAGCAGAGGGGGGATGTGGAGGGGAAGGGGGGTGTACAGTTATGTTCACCCACACGAGGGCCCGGTACTGTTCATATGCTAATTGCCGGTGAACGCGCGGCGTTTGGGGGCTGCCCTCCGACCTCACAACCCGACGCGCAATAAAATTTCGGAACTTGACGAGACCACTCGGGTTCGAGTGTAAGAGTAAAAAAAAAATATTTAGAAATTTTCTCGCTGCACTAGACTGGGGGCCCTCCGGCCCGGTCGGGGTTCAACCAACTCCCGCAAAATCGACCGTCCGATACCTGCTGAAATCGGCAGCATCTAACCTAACCTAACCTCCCCGATTTAACAGAAAAGGAAAGTGCGGAAGGGACAACCGTGTCGTAAAATACGACGACCTTTCCTGTTTCGTATATCCACTAGGGCCCCCGGCTTCCGGAAAATGGTTGGAAAAAATAAAACTACGAAATCTAAAGCTTGCAACCGGCTTTCGTAAATTGGAGGATTCACTTCAGTCGGTGGTTTTATTTTTTAGCTCCTGCCCACTGCTATTTTCAGTAATGAAGGGGGCAAGCCCTCATACCTGCTCAATTTCTATCACTTGCATCTGATTGATATGTCCCGGCAAGCTTCAGTTGGTACTATAGTATCATAACCTATGCGATAGGGGTAGTGGTCCGCCGGTCTCATCAGAGCTAGCTCTCTCAAATACTCGGCTAGTAGTTATGCTGGAAGGAGTTATGCTTGGACGGAGGCCAACATACCAGCCCGACAGCTATGCTAATCTCCTCCTCCTCGACTTCCTAAAGTAATACCGGCCACCGCTTATCTTCGGTATAGTGCTTATCAACTCAGTGTATTTCGAAACCGAAGATCAATTATATCCAAATTCAAACTCGTTTTTTCTTTCGGACAATGACGCCGGATGTCGAATTCATTAACTTTAATTAATTAAATCGATAAACCGCGTTGTTACACAGCGTTGTTATAATTGGCGAGTGTGTTGATCTTGAATACTTCATCGAGTTCATGGACCCCGGGGATAAGGTGTTGTATGTCGGCAAGAGTTAATTTCACTATCTGAATCGTGACCTGACCCACATCCCAGTCAGTCCGGCCGTCGGCGCCACTCCCCAGTTCCTACCACGCGTCCTTTAATTCTGCTCACACACATCTTCTTTAGCTCGCTGCTTTCTTTGACCATGAAATAATTTACGGCATATCCAAATATCAGTATAGAATCGACGAGACAACTTTTATTCTGAATCATTACCCCCTGAATATTTCTACATCTTATTTAATAATAACTACGCTCCTAATTAATCTGGTAATTTTATCACTTATAACATATCCGGTATATATTTATTACGCACTATACATTACTTTTTATATCCGGAGACTTTTTCAATTCAAGTTTTAGTCGGAATTCGCGGTTGGTTAATGTGGAGCGACCATAACCAATCGGAAATAACGCGGCCTGACCGAGGGTCACTGGCCGGTGGCCCCTCATCTGAGTCACAAGGCCGGTCGAGTCCTTCACCACCACGTTTGCAAAACACTTCAATTTTTAGACAGAGCTCCGCCTTCTGTGTTCCTATTCCGAAGGGGCCCTCTAGGGTTGTACCCCGGTAATTAGCAGGTGGCGCCCGTGAAAGTAAATCACTAGTACAACGGTACTTTCTCGGGGGGTAGATCTCCGTACGATTGAGAAGGGATGTTGTTAAAGGCTGGTGGGCCATCTGTTGCGGCCGCCCGCCTAGTTTTTGTGAGCAGGTGCCCCATGTCTCTCTCTCTCTCTCTCTCTCTCTCTCTCTCTCTCTCTCTCTCTCTCTCTCTCTCTCTCTCTCTCTCTCCTTCCCTCTCTTTTTCTCTTTCTCCGTATTGTCCCGGACCCGGGAGGTGTACCGTTATGTACCTGCCCGCTCTCGTAATTCTAGACCTCCCTCTCTTCCCGTCCCGATATTACCGTTATTCCTTCACACTCTTATCTACGTCTCATGTCTTCGGTCCTCTTCCTTTCGTCCCTACGACTCCCCTTTTAGGTTTATTCCTCGTCCACTTACCTTCACCAAGAATGAACACGTATTCTCCCACCGATATTTATCCAAACTCCACCGAGTGGTCAAATTCGTAATATACTACCGATCTTACCCTTATTTCTACTATTTACATTTCCATCTATTTCCCTGTGAAAGAAGCGGTCGACACGTCTCGGGTAGGACGTAATTTTAGTATACGATGAAATTCTGTTACCACTACATATAATAAATTATAGGTAAATACAAAAAATGGAGGTTTATGTTTCCGAAGGCGAGAAGAAGACAGAGGGAGGGAGGAGCGAGAGAGCGGGATACCGAGAGAAGAGCGAGTGGTGGAGCGAAGGGCGTTGACCTCGACCGTCAGGACTAGGCTACGCAGGTGAAAACTATCTTCTTGCCTCTCTCTCTCTCTCTCTCTCTCTCTCTCTCTCTCTCTCTCTCTCTCTCTCTCTCTCTCTCTCTCTCTCTCTCTCTCTCTCTCTCTCTCTCTCTCTCTCTCTCTCTCTCTCTCTCTCTCTCTCTCTCTCTCTCTCTCTCTCTCTCTCTCTCTCTCTCTCTCTCTCTCTCTCTCTGCCACACTCAATGATACCCCGGCAGCGTCATCATTTCGACCCCCGACCGTTCCATTAATAATGCATCCAGTCAGTGCACCCGTTCGAAATACGGATTATTCTTAGCCGATGGCGTCCTTTATCGAGCCATTGAAATTTAAATAGAACGCGCCCCATGAAATATGTAACGGAATCGCGATAGTGCTAAGACCGAGCGAGGGAAGAAGTCTCAAGTCGGCGAATAGCCTACCGGACAAATCTTGAGGTGACAGCCACCGCTGGTACGCTCATAGAAGAAATTCGGTGGCTTAACTTTTCTTACGACGGCACTACGGTCAAACTGAGGAAAAGATCAATGTAGATTGTATTAAACACTGGAAATCGTAAAATGCCGAACTTTAACCCAGGACACTCGCCTTTATAGATACTTGTTAGGAGATGGAGGAATCGCGATAGTCGGAGGAGGGTAGAGGACCCGTAGCGGAGGGAGAAGACTAGGTAGAGGAGAGCGGGGAGGGGGAGAGGCCTGAGAGGCCTAAGAGAGACTTCAACGCCGGTATAAGCCCGAAGAGGGGGCGTATTTTTGGGGAGGCCGGAGGAGCGGCCGACGGAGTAGGTTCTCCCGCGCGGCCTCTCCTCACGTCGTGTCGAGAGGGTCACTGACCTCCCGGCCCGCCTAGACTACTACTATACCTTCCGCGTACCCCCGTACCGCTCCTCGCCCTCCGCATCGCGTCCCGTCGAGCTTTCCGGCCCCGAGCCGTTTCGAGGCCCGCTCCGACATCGTCCCTACACGGCGGGAGTTCAACGAACCCCGAAGGGGGTCCGCCCGTGAAGTTAAGGTCCCGTGAAGGTCAAGCCGCGTCCCCCCGCGCCGTCCTCACGTCGTCCCGGCACCGGAGCACCTCCGGGCCCGAGACGCCTCCCCCTCTCGCCTCCTGAGGAACCACCGAGAAAGACGGCCTATAGCACTCACCTCGACGTTTATAATCCCTGTCGCGGTGACTGTCCGCTGACACAGCGTAGTAGACCTCTTTGCTGCAGAAGCTCGGTGGTGGGGAAGTCAATGTCAGTTCACATCCATAACTTTTGAAACTCGGAGCAGAAGAAGAACAAGTGTCACACAACACAAACACAAACTGGTGGCACTGTGGCGGCCTCCGCGTCGACTGTCGACGGTTCAACGACCGGCCGGCGTCTAATAAGACGGGGTAGATGTCGGAGGTGGAGTTGGAGTTGGAGGTGGAGGCTTATGCGGTTGTGGCGGTGCCTATTCTCCGGGCGGGTACACACAACTGACTGAGTGAGTGGGCCCACCGGCCCTCCGCCTCTGCGGGACGGTCCCGCTCCCTCCCACCCGCGCCGCTGGCGCCCCCTACCGGCACTACCTCCACTGCCCTCGCCTTCCTTCTTCTTCTCATCCCCCAGCCATCGCATTCCCTTCTCCCTTATTTCATTCCTCACTCACCTTCGCCTCTCCTACTCCGAATGTCCGAAATTTCGACTTTAGGGAATAATCTTCACCCATACACCTTTTTAGATGTACTCATTTTAATTGAATTTGGCGTAACAAGTGCAACTCAACTCGTAATGTAAGAATTAAAATTTCTTAATGACATTCATTTATACAATCGAGTATTGGAATTTCTCATTAAAGTAAGTATTTTATATATCCTGTACTCTTGCGGTACTGTATAGAACGTACGTCATATGTATCATATATCATATATATATATATATATATATATATATATATATATACAAAAATGTTTTCGACAGAACCTCTTCATATAAATGAAAAATAGAATATTTGTATTGTATTTATTGAAATAGTTCATTTCAGTAACGATTTTTAAAAGCACTAAACGTTTAATAGTTTCAATTTGTTTGATGGGAACCAGTCTATTATTTCGGCAGTGCGATTCACAGAATATAAGAAAAAACTACCTTTAGTTATAGCAATTCCATTTCCGGTCCAGAAAATGCCTGGGTTTTAAAATGTTTACAATGTAAATACTTTTTGAAAAATTTAGTCTGCGTGAGAGTCCTTTATATGTTTTAGTATTCATAGGATCCTCGTTCTAATATTTATACCAACGCGTAGTTTGGTTGAAATATTGTTACATTTACTTTCACGATGTAGCAAATAACCAAGGTTGAAGGATTTAAAAAAGCCATACCTTTTCTTGGGGCCCTTTTACCGGGGTTTGAGCGAAATATTTCGTACGGCCTCACGAAATTTATCCCTTTCGACGTTAGCTGGGTCCGGGGGACTGTTGTGGTCGGTGGGGGATGTTCGAGGGTGTCTCTTTCCAAAAAAGGGGGGAGGGGCCTCTACTTTTTCGACCCACCGGTGGTTTTTTCTCAGGGGTCTCAGGTAAAATATATCAGGTTAGCAGCATCACTCTCACTACCTCCCGCTTCTTCTTTCCCTTATCTCTTATTGTATTTCTTCCGGCTTATCCTCTCCGCCATAAAGCACCTGCGTTCTCAGAGGAAAAAAAGGAAGAAGAAAAAAGGCTTCCCGTCTTGAACAGTTAGGTAATAGACCTACCTGCCTTCGCTGGAGGGTGGATCGAAACGCCCCATACTACGGCTAGAAAACCCACCCTGATTTATAAGATAACAATCCCGTTAACCGCTTAGCGGGTAGGGCAAGAGAGTTGGTACATTTTTTGTGTGTTGGGAAATTTTCAATATCAGTCATGTTTATCAAGATATTTGATTTCGTGTAATGTTATTTGATTTCGGAACTTACCCATGCAATTTCAGTTTTTTGAAGGTGAAGGTAAAGAGGCATTGTTTGTTGATACAAATGATACCGATTGTGTTAAATATTTTATCAATTGTGGGTTGATGGACTAACAATTTTGTAATGCTCGAATGACTTGTTATTTTAAAGGGTTATACGAGGGTCTACAAAATTTGGTGGGATTATCATTATTATTTAAGATACCATTGTCCGCCATTCTTTGAACTCAGAAGACAGGTCCTTGACCGTTTTTTAATTTATAATATTTGGGAGAGATTCATCTTGACATTCATACAGGCGACCGTTGATTCAAGTTATACTTGGTCTGGTGTGAGGGTGCGTTGACCGGCCCATCTAGGATTTTCTGGTAGGATGACGGGCCAACGAACTCGTGCCGTAAAAATGCGGATGTCCCAGTAAAGTACACATCGATAACATTAGTTAAAGAGGCTAACACTCAGGGCGAGTCAGTTTATTCTCAGAAGTCCGACCCATTAAAGTGGTTGTATTCGGCGTAGAGCGCGGAGAAAGTCTTTCTAAGCAAGTCTGAGATCCCGTCTGAATCAGTCTCAGAGTTTTCGGCCTTCCACTCGATCCCCCCGTCCGATTTCGTGTTAACGTCCATTTCCGACTTTACCCCATCTTCAGTAGTGTTAGCAGGAACATCCAGCCACGGACGGCTTAATTACAAGCAAGACGCAACGTCTTCTATACGTCCTCAGTGACCATGCGGCTCTGGCATAATTGCCGACAAAACTGATATGCGTAAGTGAACTACTCGTATTACTAGCGGACTAATAGTGAGGATGTCGAAAAGACGAAATCGGTTCGTCATAAAACGAAATAAATCAGTTATTTGTAACTCAACTTAAATTGAGATTTATATTTTATCTTCGCGCCCTTGACCTACACCAAACAGAAAATAACTCTATTCTTCACACGTTCTATAGTTAAACGTTTAGTTCGTTTAAATATAAGCACAGATCTGTTGTAAACATGACGATTTGTTCAGTATTAACAATGAAAACTCCTAATGAATGGGGGATGTCCATATCGACGCAGATGTCCATATCAGGCACCAGTCAAATCAATTGGTCCACCCAATCAGCCAATGAAAATGTCAGAATCTATCCTTAATCGCGACAATTGAGAACCGGCCACTCGATAATGGAGGTAATAAATTATTTCGTTTTCTATCGAACTGTTTTTCATCGCTCTGCCTGTATTATATTGAATAAATTTACTGGTTATGTAATGACCTTGCCTCAACCATTCTGAACCGTATGTAGAATAGAAACAGCTGATATGATTCAAATAGTGCAACTTATGCAAATTTGAAGTTTTATAAAAACGTTTTTCATTTTTTCAAGCTGGCCTGGCTAAGTTGAATCAGTGTCTTTAAAAATGTCTTATATTTGTATAATTTAAAGGTCGATTACTTGTATTCGCTATTGTATTCAGAAACTTCCAAGTTTCGCCGATCTCTCGAGGTAATTGACCCGTTCATTGTTCTTCGTTAGTCGGTGTTATATTATTTACTTTGGATTCGGATATTGTGCCCGCTATAAATAAATACATATATATATATATATATATATATATATATATATATATATATATATATAATAACATAGAGTCATACATTTATTTTAAGGAATATGATTTATAACCATAAATATCATTGATATTGCTACAGTTAATTAATACACTAGTAGTTCTAATAATTTTGCGGTTTCGCCTTCGAGCACTATATTTCATCACCGAAACGCTGACATTTTTCCAAGATGTATATTTTGAATGAAACGAATACGATTTGTTTTTAATTTTCATTCTGAAAGCTTCGGGCAACGTATATATTAATCAAATATATCTCTAACGTAATAAGTTTAGACATTACAATTGTTGTGCAATAGGGTTGAGCTCAGCTGGGTAACTCGATAGGCGGGGCGACCTTCCTTTAGCCGTGGCCCCTTCCAATGCCATTGCCGGGTTCGCTTCATTCATCTCGTTATTACAGACCGAGTCCTCTCTTTGGAGTTTTCCTCTTGTTAATATGCCTTGTCAAGGATAATGCTCCTCAATAACTAAATGGATTAACCACGGAATAACTACATAATATATAATGTTACAGTGAACCCTTGGGTACGGATTTATCTAGTGTAGCGTCAGGTGCGTGATTGCGCCAGTATGGAAAATAAGTTTAATACTGTATTCTTGAATAAATAATACATAATAAATATGTAGTGGTATCCTCTTTCTTTAATGCAGAATTAATACTATTGGTTTCTGTGGCAGCAGTTACCATTTTCTAATGGACATCAGTTTACAATTATAAGCTAAAAGGCGTCAAATCTGACTGTAATATACCAACAGAAATTTTGAAATAGCCGACAGCGATACAGTATTTACAGAAACACTGCAGAAGAAAACCAAAATAAAATAATTTATTAAATATTGATTTATGTGCTCCGCTTTTAGTTGGTAATAATCAGCTTTAATATTAATATTGCTATTTTTCTTTGTTCTGTATTTGTTACAATGTATTGTAACTTGGTGGATTCTAGAAAGGTTAAAAACTAAATTATACATTTTGTACTATATTTGTACTTTGTATTTTCAATGTACTATTTCTTGTGGGTTAGTGCAGTGGATAGAATCTTTGACAAATGTTCATCTCTGAATAGAAAAGTACATCGGGTTTTTTTCTATATTCCCGATTCCTTAACTTATTCCAATGTTCTCAACTAACTGTTGTTATAATTGAATCGTCGCTAGCAATACTTGCTGTTCCCCTTTTGTCGAGCCCCAGAAGACATCGGTCAGGTTTTGTGACACTCCCATTAGCACGTTTAGTAGTGTCGGCCTCCTCCGCTAGCCAATTATACCGAAATGGATTCCGGCGCTAATTACACCGCCCGTCGCGGTCCCACTTATTTCCTTGTTCAAGTCGCGGCTTTTCTCCTTTCTTTCTGCCGGATTTACCCAAAACCGCAGTTGTTATTCACGTCGGGTCGGAAAATGACAGTTCAGAATTTAAGGTCCGCATAAGAAGCACACCTGGAGGCTGCTGTGTGCTGGAACGAACAATAAATTATAGCTCAGCTGTTATAACAAACTTTTTTAGCGTAATGAAAACAAAATCCGTCTTCATCTTCAACTAAAATTAAAAACTTGAAATTGAAAATGAAATTTGACCGCAATACATTCAGGTTTATCATGCTGCGTTTTTGATCTCCTCGTTGTTATTCAACTGTTAGTCATCAAAGGAATACCCGAGTTTTCTTCCTGTAAAACTCCCATTTATTATCATTTGCACACCTCTTACAGTATTGCAATGTGTAATGACACGATATAAATATAGTGTATAAATAATTTTTTTGTGATCGTTGCCTTCTCATTTTTCGCGCTATTTTATCGTTTGCATTTCAGTTAGAATGAATTCGGTACAAAGATTAAGTTAAAAAAATGAGTTAAAAAAGAAAATCGAAAATTTAATTATTGAATACCTAATCCTAGCGGCTGACTGGAAGAGGAAGACCTTTATGCTATAAATCTATGTACTTATGATAATAATCTGTACGGCCTGTAATCTAACGCCCTGCCAGATTTTATCTTATTGTGGAGTACCAACTTTTTTCAATAGACCTTTTTAACTATTACCGGTTGTCTGCGGTTATATGGGAATTCAATTTCCTGAATTAATATAAACTTTTAACTGCGAGAGTAAAAGGTCCCATATTCAGTGGAAATTCCCCGACAGAGGAATTGAGACATATTCCCGATGGGTGCGAAGTGGGGAAAGTAGAAGAGGAACTGTCCCGCGTTAAAATTTTGAGGCCGGGCGGCCGTCGGGGTCGTTAAACCCGGGGTTTGCGGTCACAGCCGCGGTGAGCACAGATTGGAAAAGCTCGTTGGCGGCTTTAATCTCCATTTAAATGTTCGGACTCGAGTGAACCTCCTTCCGTGTCCCGTCAGCCTTACGGACAGTCGGAAAAATCGACGGAAAATGGAAAGCCAGAGCCGGAGCGATTATCTGTTTTTCACAGGGGCAACATTCCTTTACTGAATTTATATTTCGGTTTTATTGTCCAAAATTATCTTCGAGAAATCGACCATCTGGCCCATTTTCTTGTCCTGCTATCGACCTCTGGGAAATTTACGTTATTTTTGAAATGTTTTATAATATTTCAAATCTACACACCAATACGATACATCGGTAGCGGGGGTATCGATGAGTGTCTATTTAAAGTTCTATTCAAAATACCGACGAGATCCATTGGAAATGCATAAAGAACGCGTCTTATTCGAAGTATCACTAACTAGCCTGCGCTAGGATCGCGTAATGCTGTGGGAAGTAGCTCGGTTGGCAATGTTTGACCCCCTGCTGTCTCAAGTCCACTAGATATCCAAGGTGAAGGGAAAATTCAACTTAACAATTGCGAAACCTGAACATTAAATTTCAGTGAAGGTGTTGGTGTCAATGACCTTACAGCGTTATTCTGTTCATATAGGCGTTTCGAATGATATTTTAAAGGATGACTTAGTGTTTTCCTTAATATTAATGTGGACTGTACCTCATTCAATACTTATATCTATCTACTTATCTATACTTATATGTATCTATATTTTGAATATACATACAGAAAATCTTAGCTGATTATTGAATGTTATTAGATTGAAACTTTCTTCGTTTTTTTTATTGACAGCTTACGTGGATTCTAAAACTACTTAATTATAACTAATGTGAGCGCAGTTTTAAAATACCGGCGTCTTATTATTTTCTTGGATACCTATTTTGTATATAAATAGACTATAAATGATATCTCGTGTTCAACCGTACTAACGAAATAATTCACAAGAAAAATGTTCTCGCGAATATCAATTACCTGGGACACCTGCGCGTCGTAAGGATTTACAAAATTTTACGAGTTAAAAATAAATGGTAGGTGTGAACCGGCCTCGTGTAAAATTTGTAAACTGAAATTTTATAACTGATATAAGAGAATGAAACCCAGGAGGGTTATAGTGGTAGAGTTATTTTAAGGAGTGACCTGGTTATTGGTAGGCCCTGGCCGAGGCCTCATTTTTCCTCTAGGCTCAACCAGTAGGCTTCTTTTAACAGCCGCCTCACAAGCCCCTTCCTACCTTTCACTTTGTTATTATTTTAAGTATTCTACAACATCCCCATTACATATATATATATATATATATATATATATATATATATTGTGTATATAAAAGGAATTTTTATTAAAATTACAGAGGGTAATAGTGGAACTCGTGACCTGGGCTCAATACTGTCCAATCTTATTGACATAATTCGCTTATTCTTGTTTGATAAACTATGGAGAATAATTAAAAAGAAATAATTTACCACGATAGCGTCGGGTGAAAAATGTACCGATTCAAATATAATGCATTATAAAAATTAATCAAGTGTTCTATCAATAGATTAGTAAGTTACTTAAGAATCTGTTGCCGATGTGGCAAATGTCAACTGGGACAGATAATGGCAAGAATCGTTTTCCAAACCCCCTGGGGACCAACTCAGACTATACCCCGTTCATGCATGCATAATTGATATCTGTGCAGAAAACATATATATAATAAATCTAAAAAATGGTCTTGGCGGTATCGTAGAAATGAAACGCACGAGTGATGTAACTTATTCATAGCGTCCAATTCAATTCTTAGATTGTGTTCCAGCTAAGAGCGGGAGAAAGTAACGCGAGGCAATTATTTTGGCAGGTCTGACTCAGCCGGGCTTTTGCCCTCCGTAACACTTAGTTCGGCCGATGACTGAAAATTCGGATACGGGGAAATACGGTTTGAACGCGGACATAATTCCCACATACGGCAGACCTCAGTCGGATGCGAGCTCTCCCTATGGTAGTTCACAGCGGGGGTTGCCCAGCATCGACAACAGAAGGAAGATCGAAATCGACTTTTTCAGAAACAAATTTAACGTTCCAACCAAAGTCGAGGGACGGGGAATTGGTATGGAGGAACCTGGTATTAACGTGAAGTATAAACTTCACTGACTCCAATCGCAACTTCTTACATTAATTGACGTTATTTATTTTTTTTTAAATCCTTTCGTAGTTGACTTTGATTTTGATGTCTGTGTATGTATTGAGAAATATATTTACCTTAACAATCCGAACATGTACAATTGAAACTATGACAACCTTCAACTATGAGAAGGTTCAGAGATTTATTTTGCCAGTGGCAAATACCGCCTTTGTTTCACTTTCGCATGTACAATTCGCTCGGATATGTTATGTTTAAAACAGTTTGTGATCCTGTCCTTTACTTCAGGCGGTTGACCTTTGGTACGCGCGCATGACTATAGTGGTGGCCGCACTGTGTGGACGAGACTGGTAGGTAAACAATAAACATAATGCTTTGTTAATCTTATCTCATTTACCCTAGTGGCAGGGTAAAATGATGTAATTAAGATATATTATACGCTCATAAATTATTCAAATTTTGTTTAAATTCTTACAATATGCTAATTTGTTTACTGATTTTTGCTTACGTTTGAATTAATTAAAGTGATTATAATGCCCGACGATTACTGGGCCTAATTAGAAAGAATGCGGACTAGGAAATAACGAGAATACTATCCCCGAAACCTTCTATTGGTTAAAAAATAGCTATATTACTAATTTAGCGATACGAATATTATAAAAGATAGAAATTCAAATAATTACCTGTTCTCTAGCCGAGAGCGGTGAATGGATGAGAAAATACGTTGAAGGTGAACGCGAGGCGTGTGATGAGGCGGTCGGTTCTGGCACCAAGTTCATTAACCGACCTCGCGGCGTCGCGTTCACAGTCCCAGATATTTACAAACAATCGGTCACCGGCCCAAAGAAAAATTACAATAATAATTTATAAAAAGACTTCCCCCCTGTCCATTGCCCCCTTGAAAACCTAATGAGGCCAATTAGAATTGTAGAAAATAATTAAAAACCCTTCCGCATTTAATGGCGAGGGTCGAATTCAAACCTGCACCATATAGTGCAGTATCACGCTGGTATTTTCCAATTTAACAAAACCTTAATTAATTACAGCCTCAATTATTATTTTCTTAAATACATTTTAAAAAATTATAAGTTCTCCGAGCGTCCCTAGTTCTTCAGTCCATCGGAGGGAGAACATAGTATGAAGTTTAGATTGATGTTATAGAGAATGATTAGTCGATACACCCACCGTTTGTATAATTCCGAATGTTTTGAGTATTACATTTACTGATACTAAAAATGCGTGAACCGGAAAATTGAATATCATTATCTAGTTTATCCTTTATAATTGTCACCAGATTTTATCGAGTGTTATTATATAGTTGTCTCTTTTTGAAAATGTACGCACCTCTATTGGTCAGATTTCATTAATACTAACGCCTTTATCTTGACCCGATTTTCCCTTTTCACAGCATCGGCGCGGACACGCTTTCGGTTAAGTTTTAGAGATATTTCGGAATAAACTAACTCGTTGTTTGTTCCCTCCAGCTGCTATCGTTCCTTCAGTCAGTGCAAACCACAAATATCCTAACGGATTGCGCTTCCGGTGTGTGCAAATTTAAGCAACATTAACTGTCCGCATACTGCCTCCTCACACTTCTTGCTAGCAACGACAATTTATGGAAGTCGTACAGAATTATTTTATATATAATTCGGATTTATTTAGTCCTACGCTAATTCGGAATCGGCTTCTCGCCGTCGGCAGCTTCATTGTGTAAGTTCTACACAGCAATCAGCATTCAGCGGTTAGGTGATAAAGAAGGTAACATATCTCTAGAGATATATCCTATTATACTATCGGCATAGCGATATTTTTGAAATAAACATTTGGAGGAATCGTTTGAACATCATTTTAAGAATTGAACGCCCAGCCAAAACCTCAGGATTATTTCGGAAGGGCTAATTTTTGGTACTAATGTTAAATGTGCCTTCTCTATTATGAAAACATCTCTAGAATAGTTGAACTAGGTGGCTTTGAGTTGGAAATAAATAGAGGGAGCGGGCAGATATCGGCTCTGCCAAGTTTCATTGAAACTGTTGGCCCATTTTGGGGGTAGCCGTGTTCCAATGTGGGGCACGGCCGAGTTCAACGAACTCTGTTCCCCCCCCGCGACTACAACTCTCTTTATAGAAGATACAAGATTCTCCGGTTCTTACTTTCCGTTATTTTTCTCTTTGTCCCTTCCCGATTATAATGTTGCGTCGGTTATTTTTAACGCCCGGTCGGGACCCGGAGCAGTTTTTTTGATTCTTGAGCCCGTTCCAAAATCAACAGAGAAAGGACGGTCGATGTTCTGAAAAGAAAGATTCCGCGAACTACGGGCGGCCCCGAATTCATGCGTTTCAATTTTCATCTTTACGTATTTTCAGAAACGGGCTGTAATAGAGAAAAAATTATTTTTGATTATCCGGCCAACGCCATATCCGTTCATATCGAAGCGGATATTTGGTCGGTTCTAAACATGAGAAAGGTATAATGTCAATGCTCTGGTGCGGCCTTCGCCTTCCGGCCCCTATGTGTATTAGCCAGGGCTTATTATCCCGGCTGGCTCGCGGCATCATTCAAATTTATAGAGAGCATTTCCCTTCCAACCCGGCTCGTCCCGCAAAAACATATTATAAACGCATCCTGACATTTTTATTACCCATTTTCCCGATTTTATTACCCATTCGTTTCGTTTCTGTAGTAGAAACAATGTTTTACATTCTTAGTAGAACACTAAGTATACAATTCCAGGAAATTAATAAATAAATAATAGTTAGAATCTTGTGTTCTTGACCTCTCCTAAATGAAAATAATCTATTAGCTATGGCGACGCAATGTCTATCGATTGTTTGGCAAAGGAACGGCTTATCCAATCAAGGCGTACCAAGATAACGACCGGGACGGCCGGCTATCGCACGTCCAAATACTTCCTAGTTT
Source organism: Lethocerus indicus (assembly GCA_019843655.1). Classification (NCBI taxonomy): domain Eukaryota; kingdom Metazoa; phylum Arthropoda; class Insecta; order Hemiptera; family Belostomatidae; genus Lethocerus; species Lethocerus indicus. Next base: position 7,887,027 of record JACDQD010000103.1, on the reverse strand, counting down.
TTTTTTTCTATTTCTAAATTATTTATAGAAAAGATAAATAAATTCCGCTATCTAAACTGTTTACAACGGTTCCGAATTGTACAGTTCCGCTTCGAATCGAACGCGGCGTTGAAGGCAAAACGGTGCGCGTACAGCCGGAGATCCGTGAACTATGACATCATTGGCTGGGATCAATACATAATTATATTTCAGTCTAAATTTAAGAATTGAAATATCATCATTCGTCTATTTTATCTGTTTAGATCGTAGAAAGGAAGAGCTATTGGAATTCTGGGAATGGGCAAAGGGGGATGGCCAACATTATTGCATTCAACCCTCCAAGTTTGAGCCACTCTAGCTAAACCTACCGTACAGGCGAATGATTGAGGCGCGGAGGATGCGGTAACGGAGGCCTCGGTCTAGAATCTTTCTATTAATGGAGACAGTTGGGCAGGTTCCGGTCTGTAGCCGGCTTATCTCGGAGGAGTGGCGGCAGATAGACCGGGATAGGGACGACGACACGTGACTATCTGCCAGACGGGCCCGCCATAACGGCCGGTATTTGTCCATAATCTCAGTCAGGGGCCCGACTGTCGGCAATTCCAATCGAGGGGAGGGAGGATATCTTCTCTAAAACGATCCGGCGATACTGAGCTCTTTGCAGATTTGGTGCTACTTATCTGCAGAAATAAGGCTTCTCGTAATAGTTTAGACAAGTCCTAGTAAAGTGGGGATCCTTTATTTTTATTACACAATCAACTATCTTACGTATTATAAGTGCAATTATAAAAAGTATCGACAGTTCTAATGATAAAGAAATCGCCAAACTGGTGACACTTTCATGAATTGTTATTCTAGACCAAGGAAATCTCCAGGACTAGTAATACAGGAGAGGGATACAACGAGTAATACACGAGGGATACACGTTTGAAATATATTTTGTGTGAATTTTCACGTTTCATTCGGTCCGAATTTCCTGTAACAATCATTTAATTTCCATGGAATTGTGCACCCTGGAAGAAATGGACGTACTCTTACCCTCAATTCAACGGTTTCGGCACAACAATACTACAATTTTAATGATATTTTTTATTAAATACTGGATTAATTAATATAGTGTACACTAGAAAACATGCCATATGGTGCGAAAAGTCGGCTCCTGAGTGTCGAAAACCGGCCCAAAATTCCAAGCTACTCGGGGTGGAGATAATAGTCCTGTTGGCCAAGTCGCGCGAAAAGTATGTTTTTTCCCTTATTTTTTTATAGTCCCGGTCTGGCCCCAATTAGAATTTGAAAACGCTAAGTTGGCCAACCCGCTTTATATTTATATTAACCAATAGTTTTCAGTGCACCTTACCTATCTGAGGAAGCGACCGTAGTACAGGGATCTACGAAAAGTATTCTATCGATTAGATTTATTCTTCATAAATATTTGAATACGTGACCAAAACGTAAACTTTCTTCCATTATTTAATGTTCATTGTATTATTTGGTTTAAAAAATTTGGGGTTCCCCTATTTGGTCTTAAGCAATACCGGTTTCGGTTTTTGGCTATCTTCAGTCTATATTTTAGTAACGCATGTCTGAAGAAGTATCCTGTTACCACCGTGGTGTTTTTGGTTGTCGCATGGATACAGAAATTTCCTCTGCTCTTCGCCGTTTTATATTTTTCCGTATGTTCGTTATTGTTTTGGTCGAACGGCGTACCTATGTTGTGTTTATTAAACGGGAAGTCAACTGGCATGTGACCCGCTTCTTTGGTTAGGACGTGTTATGGGGGATATATTGTCTATAAGGGCGTATCATTTCCTCCCTTTTATACAATGAACGGACAGATAGAATAGTTCTGGACTTCCTGAAAAGAAGGAAGAAAAGAGGACATTTTGCAGAAAAGTAAACAGGTAGAAGTAGGAAGTTTGGGACTGGGGATGTAGAGCAATTATTGGATAGTGGGGGTGGAGCGTGTCCGACATATATAGGACAGTACCCTCGGAGAGTCCGGGGGTGAGTGGCCCGGGGGGTGAAATCGGCCGTCGGCTCATTGTATTTTAAAGGGAGAGAAAACCGAAACCGATAATTCGGCGTGTAAATTTTTCTATGGGGCCCGGCCCCCTAACAGACCATAAGGCAAGAAGGAAGACTTTCTTGCTTTTCGAGGACAAAACGGGGGACAATGGCCATTATTTACAGTTAACCAAAAAGGGCGAAAAGGGAGAAAGAGAGCCCTTCATTGGTTTGGGAAATTCCCACCCCGGAAGGGAGCCAGCTTTCCCTTCGATGACCCCGCCAACCGAACCCAGTCAACTCCCCCATTTTATTAGTCAGCCTCCTTATAATTCCACCCATCATTTTTAAATAATATAATAAATACTAATATGTAAAAGAATACTATTTTACAAATTACCGTTTTACAAACTCTATTTATATAATTAAGAATGTACTTAATATTACTGGTAATTTAAGAAGCAATAATCCAGAGCATTATTGTTACCTTATAGACTACGATGTGACATTTATTTCCTTATCTTTAAACAATTAAGAAGCGAAAATAAATTCAAAATCATCTACTTTTCAACTGTCCGTCTCATTTGCCGTTATAATAACCTTTTGAAATAAATCTTGTTCCAAATTTCTCCCGAATAAGCCAAATGGAGTAGGATATCGCAATTATTTCATTCATATTGCCAATTCATCCCTCTTTTCACCTATTTGTTGACGTCAACCTTAAAATACAGATCCTCCTATGTATTTTACTGCTGGAAAATGTAAACAAAAATGAAGAAGGATGTTTTTCGTTCAAATCGTCATTACAAGAGAGTCATAAAGAAAAATGAGACGAATACAGTCCAGGTAGTACGTTCACTCCTGAAACAACTCAAATTTTCGAAAATATATTGATGGTAGTATGAATTATCGTAAATTTCCGGTATGACGTCACAAATTAATTAGGGATTCCCTTCACATATAGCTATAGAGTTAAAATTATGGAAATTTATTTATTGTTTCATCGTGTCTCATATAATAAGAATACCTCGTAGGCCGGGTTTTAAGAAAATTATGAAAATTGTAGGCTGCATAGGAATATGCATGACTTCCTTCTAATTAGATGTCTTTTTGTAAGGTATCACTCGTGGGATTCACATCGATGAAACGAGTAAAACCGCACAAATCGGAAAATTGCGCAAATGGTTATACATTGCGAATGCTCGCAAACCTTGCCTCGAATCAATTTGAAATTTCAATATAATACGTATTAGATATGAGCTGGCAAATTGTTGAATTACCTCGGGTATGCACAGCTTTCTTTATGTAATTTCTCGGTACGCAAACGAAGTTTCCGAAAAACCTCATTGGGGGCGCCTTTCCCTCATGATGGACGCTAGGGTTTAAGTGGCCGGTGAAAGGAGACCCCTAGGACAGCCCGATGACTGTTTGCTAAAACAAAACCCTCGCTTCCTTTCTCTCTTTCCTTCTTAGAAGCTATACTTCTTAGAACGTTTCCTTGGTAACGCACCGGTGATCCCAACTGTATACGTATGGATGAATCACCGTTTAATAGATTTTTTAAACTTGAGATCGATTAAATCAGTCAGTAACGTCTGTATATTTACAAATGATTGTTGGTAAATACAGTTACTGTGGGATATCCGTTTGTTGTTGTGCTTTGGAAGACCACGGTTCTTGCGACCGCCGGTCTGGTCTTTCTCTAAACCGGTTTCGGCCGCCCAGTGACAACTAGGTGACAGATACTGTAGGCGTGTCGTAATGGAGGTTATAAAAATTAGTCAAGAATTTTTAAAGAAATACGAACAACTTTTAATAAGGTGAACTAGCGTCACCTGTAGCATGATGCTGGGCGTGTGTGTTCTTTTTTAATTAGCTAACTGGTGTTAGTGCCGAGATGATTCGGGCAGCTAACTGGGGTCAATAGATCCTCAGTGCGGGGTGAACAAACTTTTTCGCCAGCGGTCGTCAAAATAAAATGGTATCGTGTATTAATTACCTTCTACTTCCTCGAGCCTCCGAACAGTTCGTTTCGGCCTCACGGAACGTCGCTATCCTACTCGGACTTAAACTCCGTTTGAGTGGACTTATTCAAACATTTATCCAGTATCTTGGCTGGATTTGAATTTGACAACAATCGGCAAGGTACTCATTTTTGTCTGACAACCATAACTTCTGAATTTACATCAGAGTTTTACATATTTTTAACTCGTGTTCATATTTTGAATTAGAATTCACTATATCTAATGGAGACAGAAAATTGCGATAATAATCATGCATATTCTATATCATGTTTTTTCGTCAACTAACATCTCACCTAAAGTTAGTGATAAATCAAATTCCGGTCGTGGAAACCTCCACTCTCCAGTCAAAATAGTGCCCGAAGGAGAGACCGAATGAACATCTCATATATAAATATGGAAGTGTTTTCTTTCAACTTAATAATCGTACAAATAAATAAATACATTTTTTACATTGTAATATTAAAACCTTTATAAATTTTAAATTGTCTTGTCTGCATGTTAGCCGGTGTCCAGGTGTACCCCGCTCGGGACTGTAATTTATCCAGTTTTTTTTTTTGTGTTTTTTCCTCTTTGGCTCCAATTAAACAGCAACCCCTGACCCAATTCGAATACTTTTCTACCCCAAATACGGTTCCGACCGTCCCACCAGGTTGGTTCCCGGATTTATCGAACGTAGTTATTTATCCTATTAGAATATCAGTCAATTCAAGCTACAGATGCCCCTCCATATGAAGAGACGAGTCGCATTCGAGATTCTATAAACCTTTCTCCGGCAAATCCGGATTTTTCAAATTTCTAAATTAATGGCAATTAATACAAATATTAACATCTATCGTTATTTTTATTTCAAATAAATGGAATTTTCCCGTTTTAAATATTTAAACTGTTAATCTTAGTTTTAAATAGCTCGAGAGGACAATATCTGCCTATGTTTCCAACATCATGATGGAAGAATTGACACTTCCAGGATACCTTTTTGTCCTCTGAGTATTCATTGATCTAAATTTCTTCAGTCCCTCGCAATCTTCGGCAATATCGTGGACATTTGTTTGTTGGGCAGTAGACCAACACTAGACTAGTAAATTAGTGAAGAATGAACAGTTATAACTTCATCGCGATATTAACGTTGTATGGGGGTGGAAATACTTCTGGCCTTGCCTTATATCTGGGTTTGCAGATGTTAACGTTGGACATCTTCAGGCCCATTATCCTGGTATCGATCCGCGATTGGGGGAAAGCCAGGTTGAATAAAAAATTGAAATAAAATAAATTTCAACCGGTAAAAATAAAGGGGGTTGCTAGTTGGTGGGGGGAGGGACCAAACTGAGAAGGAGTCCTCAAAGTATGCCTGGGGTCGGTGACCGGGCACCAAGAGTCATGACGTCATTCACGGAGCCCCATAAGAAAGTGGAGCAGCCATATTGTGTGTCGTCACTGGTTCACCTGCCACCGACCAACAAAGGAGTCTCAACTTAAGAAAGTTCTTCTTCCTCCACTGACCTCCCTTACACTAATTGCTGTACTAAAGAGTATATATATATATATATATATATATATATATATATATATATATACAGCATGGCAGGTTAGGGTGGTTTGCTTGGAAACGTATCACTAAAAAAGATACGCGGGGAGGAACCGACCAAGAATGTGTCAGCGACGAAGGTAATGTACTCCAAATTTATTTGTAGGTACCAGTCGCCAGCCAGTATGAGAGCAAAACTTTCATTCGTTACAGCCGGACCTTTTTTTTTATTTCTTACTTGATTCTTCCTTCTGGTAGGCATGTGTGACACTTTTGCTCTCAAGACTACTAACAACATTTGCACTCTGAATTGAATAAGGAAATAAATGTATTGAATACAGTCCAATACAGTAAATCGATGATTCCCTAATTCTATGGGCCCTTTGGTCAGTATTGAGAGCGGGTTTGAAATGTTCATCATTCAAAAGTGAAAGGCTGGAATTTCGACATTGTACTCTAAGAAGCTAAAAATATTACTTGGCCCCATTTTGCATATTTCTAGTGCGAAGCGGTGTCAAAAATAAAGTGAACGTGCTTTGTTATGTATAGAACAAAAATAAATTAGTGCCGGTAATGTGATAGCGTAATTTGTTCAAGGGTAAAAGTTATACACAATTACACAGTCCGATAATGTTAAATTCGTTATTAATTTTTTTTCGACATTTCAACTTATATTTATACTTTTAACTTTTATTGCATTTAAATATTTAACTGTTTCGGAAATCGACGTGTATAATTACAAATGCGACCTTTTCTAAATGCAGAAATATTTTTGATTTTTTTTTTCAGACACGGCGACCGTGAAGTAAATACTATTGTAAAGTGTTGAGAGAAAGCCGATGCATAAAGTCACCCGTGAGTCCCAGCGACCCCAATAGGGGCGCACATTTTACGTTATGCCCCATCATTCCGACTTCCTTTTATTACGGTCCAACTGTAATTCACCGTGAATTCGCGGTTGGCCGTAAAACCCGATGGAAGGGAATCTTTGTCATTTCAAGAATATTTAGTGGGGAACTAAATATGAGCACCTCCGTATACCAACTTCAACACATTCCGTACATTCAGAAAATTGCTTCTTACTGATCTGATAAGAGTACCTCTTAATGTTCAGTACTTTCACCAGAATTCAGTTCGGGTCGCCCTCTACCTGGAGGGGTGAGTGTTCATTGTAGGAGAAAACATCGAGCTGTTTAATTTAGTTCCTCGAGTCGATCAAGTCCTGCCGGCTGAATATTGAGACTTAGCCTTCCTGGGTCTCGTCGGGATCTACTTCTTCAGCGTCTCGGACTACAGGATCCTAAGAAGATGGTTTTTCCCTCGTTTCCTAGTAAAAATAATTCTCTCGTCCGGGTGGCGTGCGCGATAGTTTTACTCTCAAAACTGCCAGGCAGCTGACTTTTAAAAATGAGCTATTGAACCGAGTTATCTGTTTTACCGCTAACTTCCTGCGGGAGGCATCAGGTTGTACAAATTAAAGGGGATTGAGCCGCTACTCCGCGATTTTTCCTGTGTTTGGAAACCACCGGAGCGAGCTCCAGGTGGAAGGGTTTTTGCCCTTTCCTTCTGGGACCCACTCGATGGTCTATCCCTGCCAATCGAACTTCATCCAACAGTGTTACGCGATCCCACAGGTAGTTAGCGATAGTTCGAGTTTATAAGTGATTTTTTATCGCGGGCTCATTCTCAGCCCCCCCCCCCTCCCACGAATTTTCGTTAGGGATACCTTTCCGAGCAAAACCCTGATCCCTGATCCGCTACCATAGTTACTGAACTCAGGCGGCGTTATAGCTGCGAATCTACTTGTAGACCGTCCCAAACTAGAGGCAGTGAGCGGGCCTAATAGTTTGAATCTGTGTTCGGGCAGAAATTGAAAATGGTACCGGGGAGAAAATGGTATTGAGCGGGTGTTGATTGGAGGGAACGTGTTGTGTGGCGAAGGTCGCTTCCGGCTCTCCTTGACCGCCACCTCCGAGTGACTTCCGGCTGACGTCACCAGCGCCCTCCGACATCAGCGTTCACTTTTCATTCGGTCGATGTACCTATCGTGCTTTGAACCCGGCGCTCCTTACCTCTTCAGTATCCCGCCAATTTAATCTCTTACACTCAAATGGCTGCCGGTAAGTTCAAAACCTGCAGCTTTTTGGTATTTTAAATTTCACCCAAAAAATAATTTTTCGCGGTTAGATTTACAGTATTTATTTCTTTTATTCGTATAATATTTAAATGTGAGAAGGATTTTTTACATGAGGTAATTGATAATGGATGAAATAAATATCCTGGTTCTACCTCATGCGTACTCGAATGTTGACCAATAAAGAACCACTTTGAATATATAAAATTGGTACTATACACTCCGAATTGACGGACTCAATCAGTGCATCCGATATCAGGGCATTATTTTGGTCTGTTCCACTGGGGGCGTTTTAAGACCAGCGTAAGTAACTAACCCTATATCACCGAATATAGTGCATACTTTACTTTCACTATTCACATTTTATTGTTTTTATTATATTTATTAATATTTTTTATTATGCTTATGATCTGTGTTCTCTCATTTTCTGGTCGAATTGGTTATAAACCTTCGTGGGCATCTGGACATATAATACATCTATAATTTTACCAATAGCGTCTTGATCTTAAATCTTAAAACCTTTGTTTAAGGTTTACTTCTAGGACAAAGAAAGAGGTACTTAGAATTACCAGCACATTTTACTTATTGTAATTTTGTAGCTTATATGTATTATACTAAGGTATTGTTTCTATTGTTTATGATATACATTGAGTATATTCAAATCAATATTCTTATTTGATATTTCAATATTTTTATTTGATTATCTTACTATATTCAAATAAAAATAGACCCGTCTAAAATAATCGGTATTTTTATCGTATCTAAAAAAAACGGAATATCACTTTAGAATTCGGTTGTAAAGTGAAAACATAAGAATATAACATAATTAACCGACCGGTTTCGTGGGTCACTTCGATTTTCTGAGCCGCCGAAACTGGGTTTCATTTTTTGTGAAATTATACGGTAACCCCTTACAATTAGTCGAAGCGATGTGTCGATTATAGTCCGGCCGAAATCAGGATTGTATTGTTCGGATTTGAGGAAACATTCGAATTTTGAGGCCTTTTTTCCTGCACAACTATAGCCCAATCTCGCGGACCGGTTGAGAAAGTATACGATGTCTTTCCATCGTTTGGGCCACCGCTCATCTGGTCGACGTACTGCCTTGACCCCGGCATTCCTCGGTATTATGCTTGCTAATCCTCCAAAAGTATAATAGCGATTTTCTTACATATTTTTTCTACCCGAATTCCTCAACACCCGATTATTGATTCTGAATCGTCCAGTTCGAGAATGTAGTACGTACCCGAACGGTCATTTCAGTCGATGAAAGTATGTGATATTTTCGTTGTAAAATAATACTTTACTTCGACCCGGTCGAAATCGGACCGTTTTATTATAGCCACACTAACTTTCTTATTGCAACAGGTTCGCGGTTCGCGAAAACTGCGGCCTCTCGTGACGCAGCCTATATTTCATCCAATTTCAGCCACAATCGGTACTTTCTCGAGGATCCTGTAAGGCGTGAAATTCGAACGAAATCGTTGCCGGAGGATCGACATTTCCCGCAAATTTTATTTCGGATGTTTCAAAATGCATATTGCTCCGAAGTAGTCTATAAGCAGTTTCTCAATCTTATGTCTCCTCCAGCTGGTTCGGTATAGCGTTCTTCAACATCACCGATAAAAAACAATTATAAAGCGTTAACACCAGTCGACTAGTATGTTTATTAACTAAAAAATCTAGGGATACACTCAGTTATATTTGAAAATTAATCGAAAGCTCCGTGCGTGTACGTGGCAAAAAATAAAAACAGATCACACGCGGAATATGAAATGCGACTGAGGATAACATCAATAGAGCGAAACTTGGACAGTTTGTGTAAAAAAATGCCAGCACACCGCAGTCACTAAATATAATGCAAGGGTTGATGAAGCCTGAAGGACGGTTAAGATAATTAAGAACTATTCGATATGTGGGCGAATTGTTACTTTCGTCAGATCGTTTGGTAGAGTGATCTGGTCGAGAGGTTCTGGAGGCGAGCCAGAGAGGAGGCAGCCACTGCCGCCGCAATTTCGCCGCCGGCACGCTCCACGCCGCTTGTGTGAACTGTGCTCGGTTATTACAAAAAAAAAGAAGCTTTTACAGGAGAGTGATTAAATATCATCGGTCTTCACTTTTCATGCGGTCAACGAACTCGGCGTCTTGCCTGCGGGCCCGCGCCTCGATCTGAAGCCCACCGTGAAATAAGCCGTTCTTGGGGCTTAGCCCCGGTATTTCGCCTGGAATCGGAACACTCCCAATAGGCAATTGATTTGCGGTACTGTTCACCGGCAGAGAATAACCAAATTTGTTTTTTGAGTTCGATGGAGGAACAAACAAATCGTCTTCTCACCATCTTCAGTTGTGTTCACATACATTTCAGAGGAATGGTAGATATATTGCAGAGGCCGAATTCAGTCTATTATCTATACACTTGCAATGGAAGTATTTTGAAGTCTTATATTACAAATAGAACTAATCTAAAAAAAAATATTCAAACCACAATATTTGATTTACGGTTGTTTCATTAAAACTCTATAAACAAAAAAAAAATTTAATATATTTCTCAAATTTCGAAGCCGGGGCCATTCCTCTCAACTCCAAATCACTTGAGGTGCTGAAAGGCCAACAACACAATCAGCGTTCACTTTTCATACGGTCGATGTATCGTTCCTTGACCCCTTCTCCCCACCAGTCCTACATAACTTTTAATACTACCTTCTTATATATGTATATATAAATCTCGAAATAAAACAATTCGCCATTTTCCCTACGAGGAAATAAATTTTGTGTTTTGATAAAATTCTTGAAAAACCTTTTTCTTTCTCTGCCCCCAACAGTCGAGTAATCAGTTCTTCACAGTATTTTTATTAAAAACATTTTCAGTTTACAAAACTTCTGTGTCTAGAGTGAACTCAATCGAACCCTTAAAATCTATCAGGGGAGCAGGAAGGGCATGCTCAATTATTATCAACCTCTTGTAAAGCCTAAGTTCTAATGAGATTAATGCATTCAGTTGAAATTTACAACTTGGGAAAACAACACCCTATAATAAAAGGCTATCGTTTGTATTCAAACCCTGGTCGACGCGTTAACGCCGTTCCGTTTTCTTCGGAATTCCCTTGAAATGACTCCTGAAAGTGAACGACGGTGAGTTGAGAGTTCAGAAACATATATTATATATTCCTTTCTAGAATCTTTCCGCAACACTTTGTAGACCTTCTTCTCTAGAGAAAGATATATTTTTTTTGGAGGAAGCCCTTCATCCAGAAGTCGAAATTGACGTATATTCCACTCAATTTATTTATATCATTTAAAGAATTATTATATGAATCGAATACTTTATTGCTGAGGCGGCCGCTGACGAAAATACCTTATACCGATATACATTATTCGTTAGTTTTAATTTTGCCTTCTGCGCGTCCCGGATGCTCGGGCCTCGAAGGACCTACTTTCGGCCGACGTCACATTCATTTTGTGGAATTGCTGCTTGCGTCACAAAGCATTCGTGATCCTTCCACCAAAAGAAACCGGCTTGCCTTCTTCCCGGTAACGAGAAATCGTTATTTCCTTCTTTTGTGTTTCAATAATCGGAGCCTTAAAATACAGAAAAGAGATTGAACACCTTTGACTGTCTCTCCAGAATTCTGAAAGGTAGGGATCATTTGAGAGTATTTATGTATAAAATTTATTGGTAGAGTTGTTCTGTCATTAATATAGAAACGCTTAACATATACTAATAAACACCATATGTATCGATTTGATAAACACCATTGAAGAATTTTTTATTATTTTCCGAAGGAACCATGATTTTTTTTAAAAAATTTCAGTTTGAGTTCACCCTGAAGGATAATTCTCTAGTTCCTGAGGTAAATGGACGCGAAGGATAAATCACCTTCAGCGTTCACTTTTTAGCCGGCCATTGTACCGAGCATTGACCCTTTCTTCTCCTTGTACCTTTTCATAATTTTTTATCGTAATTCGTATTTCTTTCTCCACTCTTGTGTCGCTAATAATTATGATCTTATTTGCGCTGAAGACTGGGCCTTTTAAAATGATCTTCCTCCTTTCAGTTTTCCCTATTGACATGAGTACTGCGGCCGCAGAGAAGAGCCTGCATTTCGTTGTTATAACGGGAGCTACCATTTAAAAATGTTCTTGGGACGATTGCCGACATGTTGTGTACGATTTAGAGAAAGTCTGCAGTTTTCGCATACCCTTATGAAGAAATGAAAGGAAATGCTGAAGCACTGTGTGAACTGAGCGGGCGAAACCCAGCTTGTAATATTTTGCGCTATATTGCCGTTGTCTATTAATAGCTGACCCGACCGGATAGTTTCGAGGTTGTTTAATGGCTCCAAGACAGGATCACCTCTTCGAGATTACAACTAAGCCAAGTTTACACTACACTGCTTATAGGCTCCAGTATTGAGAATTAATTTAGAACTCGTGCCATTAGAATGATGTAAGGAAAAACATTTCCACTGTACAAGTAACAGTGACGGTGCAGTGAGGATGCCCGAAAAACATCCAAAGTGCCAAAAGTGACTAACACCGCTACTGTGGATGGCGATCAGCCCAAACCGGTCTAGCAAAAGACCAAACCAGCGAGGGGAGACAGAAACACATTAAATCTACGGTATTCCAACCCCTCGCAAACCACAAAACAGGCATTCTAAACGAAAAACATTTGGCATTAGAGAATCGATTGAGTATAACTTAAGCTACCTGTTTAGTGGACCGCCAGAGTAATAATAATTCGCCTCCGCACCTTATGCCTCCAAAAAATAAAAATCAGCAAAGTGCGAGTGCAGAAACAACCTACAGCCAAAATACTACTGACGACAGAAAGAAACTAGAGAGAGGAAGGAGAGAAGGATATATTTCTAAATTTCTTAAATTTTTAAATTTCTTAGGAAAGATGGAAATACAGTAATGAAGCATCTCATTATTTGCCGCTTTCGTATTTCGCGACCGGTCGGTGTTTCGGCCGACGGGAAGGTGGAATTATAAAGATTCGCGAAACTCCGCGGCCAAATCCGAAAGGGGAAGGAACCGAAAACGTGGAGCGGTCTTAAAGCGATAATGACTTTGGGAGGAGCCCGATGCTGTTGCGAAGGTAGGGATGGGGCGGAGGCATGGAGCAAGGTCGTCTCCCGGCAGGGTAATCGACCTCGGACCTCGATATACACCTCTCTCCTCTCTCTCTCTCTCTCTCTCTCTCTCTCTCTCTCTCTCTCTCTCTCTCTCTGTCTCTGCCTCTGCCTCTGCCTCTTCCTCCAGGAGCTCACTCGGCAATTAAGCGCATTCTTGGCTGGTATCTGCCAAGTGTCGGTGGCCGGGCCTAAAACCCGAAACGCCCGACTCGTCCAACAGGATCGACCCGGCTCTTCCCAAGGCCCGACTTTATGCCTATAAATACTTGACATTTTCGTTCTTTTAATTATCCCCCGGCTTTAAAAATACACATAACAGTAAGTTCCGTGTAAACCCGAATATGCAACCAATTTCTTGTTGGGGAATCCGCCGGGGTTTTGGAATGCCATCGATCTTCCGTCCTGTCCCCGCTCGTTGATTCGAATATTCGACCGTTTCCTGCTTCCCGCCACCCTCAATATCATTCAGTACCTTGAAAGTATCGAACGCAAATGTACAACTTGAAAATATATTAATTAGATTGTCTACCGAGGATAAATTCTTGCGCACCGTTCTGGGCGCCACTCGAGCCCGGGATTTGTTCAGGATTTTTTTCACAAATTCTGTCCGCTCGGCAATTGAACCCGAGATCCTCCGGTTCAAACTTCGCAAGTATAACTAACGGAAAGTCGCTAACTGCGGTGAGCAGAAACCGGTCTGAATGTTGACCAAACTTAGAGAAAGGGGAGAAATGTCGCACGATCGTTGTTCGCTTCTCGTATCCTTGCCGATTCAGGACGCTGGATCGATAACAGCGGCATTTTTCGAAAAAGAATAATTTAGAATACCTGTTTTGTGCTCTGCGAGGGGTTGGAATACCGTAGATTTCCTGTGTTTCTGTCTCCTCTCGCTGGTTTGGTCTTTTGCTAGACCGGTTGTCTTATTTGGGTTGGGAGGGATATTTTTAATCGGCTTAAGTCTTCTTTGTTGGATTATCGGTAAAATATATATTTGATCACACAACTGGTCACAACCATTATGTTCTGTATCCCAAATATATGACAGGAAACCTACCTGGTATAGTGTATATACGATCATAAAGGTTTACCTGTTGATCCAAAATTTATTGAAAAAAGTTTATTTTTAGTTATCTAGTTAGTTTAGTTAATCCGTGCAAGTGCACCCAAAGATCTATAGTTAAGTACATTTCCCCACCAGTCTCAGGGGGCGCTAGTTTATCTGTGCAAGTGTACCCAACGAACTTTAGTTAAGTACATTTCCGCACCACCCTTAGGGGGGCGCTAGTTTCGCAAACATCGTTTAGATTACTAAAAGTAAACTTTTTTGAATACATTTTGGATCAACAGGAAAAATTTTATGATCGTAAATACACAAGACCTGTTTCCTGTTATATATTTGGAAGTCAGAACATAATATAATAGTTGTGACCAGTCTTAAAGACTTAAGCCGATTAAAAAAATCCCTCTCAACCCAAATAAGACAAACAACATCCCCCCAAAACACAATAAATATATATATATATATATATATATATATATATATATATATATATATACACAACAAACAGAAGACAACTACCGCAGTACAAGTGACAGTGACAATTTAGGTATACATGCAGCAAACGATATATATTAATAACCCCTGATAAATTTCTGTGCATATATTCGAAAGTAAGAAAAGCAGGAATTTTGTGCAGAACGTTCCCTGCTTGGCCGAGTACACTTTGTTGATTGGATGAAAGTTTTTTCTTCCTCAAAATATACTTTGTTCACTTCGAAATCCGGGACGGGTCGTATTTCAAGCTCTAGTAAACTGAGTGTGGCGGCGCACACCAGTGCAATAACACTTTCAATTGTCGAACTTGTAAAACTCAGCCACTTTCCAAACAAGGAGTCGGTTAGCCGAGACACCAGTCTGTCTGTTTAAAACTTTTCTTCGGCCCTAAGTAGCCTTTTCGGAGTCAAAAGTTGGACAACACCATTGGATAACAAAACGACAATTATAAACAAAAGGTAAGTTCATCTCTAAATAAAATTGTAATTTTACGAATGGAATTTTTATCCCCTTACTGTCCTATATATGCAAATTATAATTATATTCATGTTTCCTAATTTCAGTATTTTGCTTTCCTAACGTGGACTACATTTATTTGAAAAGGACAAAACTATTTGTAAAAGTCAAAATGTTTGAGGTCCCATTCCAAAGGATTGTTCGTAACAATCCCCCTTTTGACAACGCCCCTCGACCATTCAGGATAGTCGCTGATTCCCTGCCAGATAGTTGAACTATTAACATCATGTATTGAAGCTTATATGTGGGGTGAAAATAATGAAATAATGAAAATGATGAAATAATGCAGAATTTTCCTGGCTTGAATTGCACACATTGACTAGGGAATAAGCCGTGTTTTTGTATCTATTATCATATATCTTATTGAAACTTTTCTCATCCTCATTCCTTCAATATAACCGGCTCGGAATATCAATGAAGTTTGGGCTGAAACAGTGTCAATATACGCACCGTTCAACGTTAGTTTCAAAAATCACGGAAGACAAATTAGGGAAGGTAACGGTCGGTTCTTACTTCGTTTAATAAAGACTTGTTTAAGTTCAAAATCCTGCATTATTTTTGCAAGAACCGAATACTTACATAATTTTGTCTTTATATATTTACATATAAGACAAGAGATTATGTTACATTTTTGGCCGGGTCTAAGCCCAGAAGGCTGGTCCGTGGTGGGCCGCACTGCACGCCCAATTTATTCCGGTTGAACTTTTGACCTAATCAGAGGCGGTGAAAAGTGTAACACGGCGGTGGTAGGGAGCTGAAGAGAAGAGCAAAAGCGGGCAGGCCCTATTGTATAACATCTGCCAGGGCCCAGGGGGGATATAGTCCACTGGATCATCTCTCCCTCTACCTCTACTTCGGTGTCGTCCCCTCCCGTCCTCAACTTCACCCTACCACCACCACCACCGCCGCCAATACTACTACTGCTGCTGCTGCTGCTGCTGCTGATGCTGCTAGACAATACTACTACCGTAGTATGGCGGGATAGAGCCCGATGAGAATGAGCGGGAGGCCGCCGAGAGACAGGGAGAGAAAGAAGGACGAGGAGGAGGAGAAGAAGAAGAAGAAAGGAATGGTAGGCGTGACTATACGAGTTCAACGACCCCGCCAGTCTACAACCGCTTCTCTCTTACCGCAGCGCCCCCTTAACAATGTTCTACCTCTTTAGTTGTTTCAAACCGGTCTCGATAAATATATTAATAGCGAATTAAATAAAACGGAAAATTTTTGTAATAAGAACGGCCCAATTGTACACTACAGAACGCAAACTAATAATCTAGCGTAAACGAACCTCACGTTTTGTTTATGGTAATATAGAAACGATGTTAGATTTATGTGGGGAAAAACTACTAAGAAAGCTATCTCAAACTAATATATATCTTAAAAGACGATCTAGACCGTTTTAATCTTCAGTGCGTTATATATTCATCGGCGGTACAATAGAGTACTTGAAGGCATCCAGTCACCGCTTTCCTTGATGTCAACGGCTCACCAAAGACCCACAAATCATTATAATAATGTAAAATATTTGAAGTTGACGGCCTTAATAAAGTCCAGTCTGGGTCCTGAAACGCGTTTAATTTTTGGGGGTTCCTCTGATCCAAAAATATATTCGGTTGACAAATAATAAGGCCAGAGAGAGAGAGAGAGAGAAAGAGAGAGAGAGAGAGAGAGAGAAAAGATGGAGCCGAATAAAGAGGCGGCGGCGACTACTTTCGATGATGACCGCGGGAGTTCATTGCACTAGTTGGCATCAGCTGAGACGCTCGAGCTCGGGCTCTCCTCTTCCTTGACCCACCGTTCAAGTTTCTCCCGGCGACCCCTTTGGGACGCCCAGCGTTCAAGTCACCGGGCACCCCGACCGCTCACAATTTAAACTCTCCCGCCGATCGGGGCCTCTCGAATATGTCCAGAAATCCTATCGTGCCCTCGAATTCATGCACATTGGGGAGGGAGGCATAAAAAAGTAAGTTATCCAATAAATACTATAGTCTTGTCCATTACCAAATTGGAACAAATCCTTGAAACAGGACCTAATTTCTATAGTGGTGATAGGTGATATTCCAAATTCCCAGATACTTCTTTCTTTCTATACATTATAAACATTCGTAAAGGCTGTTATTACAAATCTAAATTATTTGATTAATTTTTTTATAAATTCTAAACAAATTTCATTGTTCTCGGAAATTTCGCAATATTTTTAGGTCGTCCTACATGAGAAGCATGAGAGATCTGTAGGGCGTTAAACTTTCAAGGGAGGGCAAATATTGCGATGATGTTCTCCGGACTAAATGCGAAGGGTCGTTGACGGCCCTCGATGGGATTTCCCCAGTTTATATGAACTAACTCGGGCGTTTTATGCGACGTCGTATAATATACATTGTATAACGCAGGGGCGGACAACCGTCGTGGTAGGGCGACAGGGCGTGGTTGGGCGTCAATTTTGAACTCTCAACTCTTCCAATTGTTCTGTGGCCCGAGGCTATTTGCGAGCCTCTTAATACGGAAGCAAGCTTACCTGGACTCGGGATCAGTCACCCCTGGGTGAAACCGACCCACCGATTTCGAACCAATAATTTATGACCGTCCCATAGCGCTAGATTTTTAAACTGAATTGCTAATCCTGTCTGCTTAATAGTGATACATAAACATAAACGTTTGTCAACAAATACTACATGGGGTTCCATCAGGGTTAGTTATGAAGTCAGTGCCTAATTGGTCTCATCCAACGAACAGAATAAATTTATACGCACGATATTAGGACAATTCGGCCCGCCGGGGTATTTAACAGAACCGGAAAACAAATCCACTTGTCCTCGAATTGTTCCTTTGCTTTACCAGAATAATTATTAATTTGACTTTCTTGTTCATATTCATGCCTTATTAATTTCACGGTGCTCATATTATTACATGCCTCCACCTTTCTTGTTTAAAAGAAATACAAGAAAATTCATTAATTTTTTAGTACGGGTATCGATATTGGCCATTGACTCGCCGTATTTTTAAAGAGACTGTAGCTCTTAATAAAATTCAAATTTAAGACAAAATTAACTCGATTCCCAATGGGACGGTCATTGCATGATAATGTCCGTTCCTCAACCAACACACATGTTCGGCTACATGTTGCGAACTTTCCCCTCGGAGGGTCATTGACGGTAACTCGGACGTTCTTCTCAGAGCAGAATTTTTACGGGGCACCATATATAATGTGATGACATATTGCACGTCCTCGTCCCCCTCTTGCACAACCCCTTTTGCGTCAATGCAACTCTTCCTACGACCCACGCCATCCCCCAATTTCGAAGGGTTGTATTATATTGGCATTGTATTGTGCCTGGAATTGCGAGTGCGGCGAAAACGCAACGACCCCCGGACTCAGGTAGCAGGACTCAGTTGGCGACTTCTCTCTCTCCCTTCCCTCTACAACACTTCCTCTACCTGTGTCCTCCTCCCCGTGTATGTTTTCGGCCCATAGTGTTTTCGCCAATAATATCACAACACAATGTTATTTATGGCCCGGCTAGGGTCCGCGCTATTGAGTTGTACTGAGGATATGGGGTCGCTAAACTCCCCGTATCGGCGGTTAAGGGGAAGTCATCCACCCAAGTAGAAGTCACTGAACTGTCGGCCGGCTTAAAGGAAGAAAGATGTTTCGAAACTTCTGAAAAATTCCACAAGTTTTTTGGGTTTGTTCTTAAAAAAATATCCGGCACGTAGCGAGTTAACAGGAAGGTCGGATTTCCTATATTAATACAATCGATATAAATCTATATACTCTTTTTAAATGGGTCAAAAATAGGATATTATAAACATTCAGTGTATTTTTCTGTTGTGAGGTTCTTCAATACCCTAACACTTGAATATCCGAGCACTTGGAGGGACCCGACGGATTTGATCTAGGGTCGAGGCGATACCAACAAAAACAACTTTCGTTTCGGTGAATTTCGTTCCAACGTAACGTAACCAAATCAAATCGGAGAGAACAAAACGTTATCGAGCATCGGTGATTCGTTGAACAGCGAGATCGGATAAATAATAGATGAGCGGAGCGTTTCGAAAGCGATGCTCGGGCAGTCTGTTTGGCCGGCGATATATCTAGTTAGCATAATATCGGGCGGTATCGACACGTGCGGTATTATGTTAGTCAAAGTGCGACCGACGAAAATTGCGTAAGCGGCCCAATCGGCAGTTCGAACACCGGTTACATTACTCATCGACTCAGTGCCCCACCAAGCTGCCAGAAAGTAAAATTCACCCGACAATCGACGTATTAATAAGTCGAATAACCAGTTCTTTTTTTATTTGACAAGTATCAAAACGTGGTACAATTTCTTATTCCTAAGGCGTTGTTCGTCCTGAAAAAAATCCAATCAATAAATAAACGATATCTAAACTAAAATGGCAGTAATTGTCATTATTTCCAAATAAATATTTTAAATAGCATTCAGGAAGTTATGGAACTTGTCTGTGAGAGTTATTGTAGTGAGTGTAGTTTAAGTTCTCGAGGTTTTATTATTGCATAACTTTCCCTATTACCATAACTACATTGTGAACAATACAATATATTTAAACATAATACTCATGTACACAAATGTAGAGTGGCCCTCGGGCCAGCCAAACATGTATCGAAAAAGTGCGTGTATCGTCTACGATGTACAATGTAAAAAAAATAAAGTACTTGGAAATTTCGGATTCGAACGACTGATCGTGATGGAACGACCCAGAGTTCGAACCCTGGTGATGGGCCGGATTGGCCGGTCGATTGTAAATTTTGGATCGAAAATTTATTTCGTGGAAATATATTTTGGCATTTCTGAGCAATAAATACAGTAAGATGTACTACATCCGGTAGCAATAAAGAATCAGGCGTTGTTTTCAATCTTGATCGGTTAAATGGTCCGCACATTTATTCTGACACAAAACTGTATACGTTTATACAGTCTCAAAATGTCAACATTGTTATATATAGACCCCCACACACGCACACATTCTAGTCAAACTCGTGCAAAAGTTAACAGTTTATCCCTATTGTTCTACTGAATTGGACTTTCCCTGGGAGTCCATACCGAGGCCGGGATTCCCATCTTGCCAACGACCCCTGGTCTCTGATAATAATAAACCGGAGGAGGACTAATCTCTGCTGTTTACTCCGCTCGACCTTTTGTTATCTGTTTGCCGTTATACTGCTGTGGAAAAATCTGTTGTGTTGACTTTATAAGCGGACGGAGAGTTCAATGAATTCTAGGATTTTTGAAAAGAGACCGGTTTCAGCGGCCTGTCCCGGATATTGGATATTTGTCCCTACACGAACTTGCTACTCTGTGACACAAGACGGTTCAAATAGTTGGAGACAATTTAAATATGAAATACGCTGAACGTTCGGCGTACTCGGGAAAAAACTATCGTAGGTAACAATCTTTATTGCCTGTAATAATTGTATACTAAAACTTAATCTTATACGTCTTGCGCTTAAAAGTTTCACTCTGATGTTTTATCCTCGTTTATTCCTAAACATAGAAAACACGGATAAATGTTCATCGAAATTTAGATAGAATGTCTAATACTGTCTGTAATCTGCAAACGAATTCTGAAAACGGTTTGGTGAAAAAGGTTTAATGGCAATACATTGGTATAAGAAAAAAAGTTGCCCTCATTCCATGAACCCTCATATTCGAGCACAATTCACACTCTCACAAAGCTCCGAATGGCTACGTTTAAGGAAGATAAAGGATTGATATCCATTGAGCGTTCATCAACCTGCAAAACAAGATTATGAACCAATATATTCCTATTATAAAGTTGGTATAAAGAAGCCAGAACTTGAACAACTACCCCCGTTTTCCACGAAAACGTCCATCCTATAATTCTTTTTTCCAATCTTTCGGTTTACGTCAGCGGCCCCGGGGATGTACCGCACTTGAGTCTAGTTTTCAGTGTCCAACCGATAAAAATAACCAATATGATTTTGTTTTCTTGTTTCTGGAACAAATGTATTGCCAACTGTATACGCCAATTGGAAATGGCCGGTGGGGACGGCATTCGCAGAGGGTAGTGAACCGAGCCTTTGAGGAAGGGAAGTTGTGAAAGTCGGGGTTTATTGTTGGCGGCGGGAGGTAATATACCAACCCAGTGTAGTCCACTCACCCCAAAAATTGTCCGCTCCGAATGCGATTTTACAAGCGAAACCCACCCCCTTCCTTTTCCGCCTCGACCTTTACCATTCTGTCTCCGCTCGTTAACATTAAAAAGCCCGGCAATAAACTGAAACTGCACAAAAAAACCTAGTTGGAGAATGCAGAAATCAAATTGGCCGTAGGCCGACTACCCCTATCCCTTATGAAAACAGGCAAATATATTGCTGTGGCCGAACCGTTTATTTCCGTACGATCTAAATGATAGAACACAGAACATTTCTACATCTCAAATGCAGCAGGTTAATTAGAATACCCCTACTTTATTACGAAATTTCCCGATTATTCTCATCTAGAAGAAAATGTTCACAGATAATCTTAAGCTTGTATCAGTCATTCACCCGAGCAGTTTTCTTCTATCTTAATCAGTGTTATCTAATTCGGTTTAAATTTAGTCAGGAGACCCGTACTTTTTCGGAATTTCCAAATCCAGAACAATTTGAAAGGGAAATTTTAGGCGTTTTAATATCACTCGCCGATTTCCGTATTTTCGGATTGTCTGACGATTACATTTTTACGAACGTTTTTTCCCCCTTTTAACCACCCGTGGAGCCGCGCGTGTGGATCAGAAATATTTGAATTCGCTCCACGAATCTTTTAGACGAACCTCAGTACCTTCGGCGATTATCAGGTTTTATATATTTAATATATTGAATATATTTCACCCTCCGATCTAGAGAAATTATCGGGTGGACCCCCTCTTAATTACTCCACGTACATTGTTTCCATAGAAGTAACGCCCTCCTACCACCCCCACGTTGCTTGTTTTTCCGAGCTCTATTTACTTCCCGGTCGGACAATAAATCAGAAGAAGAAGCCCCGTCTTTGCGCCACAAATCTTTCAGTTGTGTCCGACAGTGGACAACGGCCGGTACAAGGGCCCGATAATGTAGGGCTGGACTTAGTGCGTTATTTACAGCCCTGCGTTTTCTCTTCCTCTTCCTGAATAGCACCGGCCGGGGGGTCGTCTACAGTCCACTGACCCCCTGCCCTCAGATTTCACCCACATTTTTAACGACAAGTATTTAACGCTCTCTTCTCTATTTCAGACTTGACTCCGAGGATTTACAATTGCCTTTTGAAGCGACCCCCTTTTGTCACCGGCCGTTGACGCACTGCTGATTATTGATTTCCTCTTCTTCCTGAACGCATGTTTACCAATTGTATTTTCGTTGTACATGACTGAAATGACAGGGGAATCGCACAAATTTTGATTGATCGAACTGTGTCGCTTTATTTTTATTCGCCACTCCTGTGGTTCGAAGTCAAAAAATTAATATTAACTCTTCCATTTGTTGAATAGTCTATTTTCGATCTCAACACTGAATTCACACTAAAGTTAAAAAAAAAACTAAACTGCCCTCCAAGAAGTTAGTCTGCAACCAGAGAAACAGGTAATTCGTGACATTGTTTCGAGTATAAACATTGAAAATATATTCCTTAATTCGAGCGTCCAATTTTCAATCTTCTCGTGCAGGAATATTGGGAATCGTCGGCGAGGGAGTGTACTGGGTAAAGTATGGCTTTGTTGAGCGCTGTGTGTATTAAGGCTCACGACGTAGGTGGTGGGAGGGGGGGCTGTGCTGCGCGATGCCTCATCTTTGAGAGGACGTCTCCCCGGGTGAATTATAATCGTGAACGGTGAACAGGGAGCGTGACCCTCCATCCTATTTGACTAGCGGCCAGCCTCCCCCTCAATCCTTTCTATTTCGTCCCGCGACAAGGAGACGTCTCCTCGGATATGACGGGCCGTTGTGATATATGATGCGGCCCCGGCATTGACTGGACCCGCCATTACGTAATCGTCTCTGGTTTAAAGAAAAGGAATATTAGCTAAACTGAACTCGGTATACTAACCAACAGAGTTTTCAATCGAGCGACACACAATAGCAAAATAGAGCCGTCTGTTTACACTAGTAGCTCGGGGCCGAAACTCGATTCCCTTGGCTGTAAATACATACGGGTACTAGTCTTTAGTTGTATACAGCTGTTTTTGTATGGAAGTATGGATGCTGTATGTCAGCTCTTGTTAACAGCTGAAACGATCTTTTATATTTATGGGATTTTAATGGAAATTGCAAAAGTCCCTCAACTTTTATAAATTTATAAACCACTCATTCCCACCCGATTATGAATAACAACCTCTATAGTAGGCCCAGTAAAGGCTGACAGTTTCAAAATACTTGTAAAGTTTAGCTATAATTCGTTTACGAGCCTCGGCCAAGATTTCTTGTGGCGGACCGGATCTAACGGTCGATTGGACAGCAATGACGCGTAGTCAAGTTTAGTTTATAAATATGTAGAATTAAATGACGCTCACCATATAATGGAGTCTGTTTTTTAACGACAATCCTGTATGCACGTATGAAACGATTACAGTAGTATCGAAAATCACTGATGAAATATTTACAAGAGAATCGCCGGATATTTACATTGAGATATATGATAACTGGGACTAATACAAAACCAGAAGGCCGTGCTTATCTTTTGGGGACACGAGGGTCCGGAATAACTTCACTCTCTGGCACTTTCCGATTTGGTAGTACATAATTTTTTCAGACTCCGACCAGTACCAAAGAACCTGGATAAAAGAAAGGTGTTATAAAATTAATTTAGATCAGGGTTCAACGTAAAAGGTTTATTATAGAAAATATTTTTGTAGCATAACACGCTCGTACATAATATATAGGTGTATGAATTTAAATGTTCTATACTCTCCGACATACGGTCCGGGTTCCGGTCGCAATCCTGTCTGTATTTCGCGGACCGATCCTTTTCCAAATATTTTCTGATAGAAATCTGAAGTAAATTTCGTTAAAAAGAAATTAATTATAAAAATAAAATTGAAAACGCCCGGAGAAGAGAGTGTATCTCGATCGGAGAGTGGATTCTATTGTGAAGAGGTTGAGCGGCGGCATGAGGTTGGGGCCGGGTCAACTCAGGTTGTTGTCCCACTTCGAGGAGAGCACCAAGAGCAAGGTTACATACCTCCCCATCTCCTCAACCTAGACATCACGACCTCAATCGATATCATATACAAAAATTTAACCGCTCCTATTTCAATACCTAGTTTTTCCGCTATTTTAAAATAGACATACGCGTACGTCGTCAACCGATGTGGGTATTGTAGTAGGCATCGAGTCCAAAGCAGCCAACAGTTTAAGTACATGGTCCATAAGATCGGAACTGTGTTTCAATAAAAGAAAATTTGAAAATTTAAAATTCGGACATTTAGACTCTACATCTGCTAAAATGTTTTACACAAAAACTATTCAGTAAGGCCACATTTATTTTACTGTACTACACTCTAGTTACTACTAAGACAAAGTCTGAATAACTTGGCTCTATATTAATTGAGCATCTTCCGATTTTCACACCGGTTTCGGTTTCTCTTCCTCTTCAGTAGCCTTCCGTCAGTGAGGTTCCCGTGGCGCAAGTTCTCGCCTCGGGCGTTAAATGCAGATCGTTAATACCTTTTTTGAGACGAGGAGAGGGAGTGAATACTTTAAATAAAATTTTATATATTTTTAATATCGTTAAATATTTAATTTCGAAGAAAATCCGGGCGGAAATTTTTTCTCGTAAATTGCTTCTTAAATTTCATATTACCCGGTTTACGAACATTTTTGCACTAAATCTCCCCCCCCCCCACCACCGATAATGCAATTTCCTAACGACCGAATAAATTTAAGACAACTAACGGAATTGTCAGAGGTGCGTGCCAAGTTGTCGGATTCCTCGGTGGATCTGGCACAATTGGGCGGTTAAATCGTGACGGAGTCGGGTACGTGACGCGGGGACACGGCCAAGTCAGATTTGTAAAACAAATAAAATGAAAAAAAAAAGACAGAAGAAGCGGCAGAAGCGGGCGGGACGCGGAGAAGTGGAGGAGTAGCGGGTGGAGGAGGAGGAGGAGGAGAAGAAGAAAGAAGTCCGAAACTGATAAAATGTGTACCGCGGCCTGACCCGTTCAGTGAGCCAAAATTCAGCCGTTACCATGACCTCGCCTTTATAAACCAGATTGTCAACAACTGGCGTTTTTTCTATTTTCATTCTGTTCATCAAATCGTATTATCCATTAACGATCTGCGACGGACAGCCAGTGTAGACAGACGATTTTTCCCATAGTGCAAATAAAATTTGGCCAAATTCTCATCGCATAATGAATTATTTTGTTCTTATAACACCGACAAACTATATAACTAACGTAACGCTACTTACGACGTGGAGAAGCCGATATCGGAATTTATTGTGTCAACGAGTAATCGGAATACGGTGGGGAATTTAAATTCGATTAATGTCCGGCTCTAATCTGGTAATTAGGGGCGCGTCCGGCTCAAGGACAAGGTTGGCGCTAAGGTAAAGGTTAGCCGTAAGAGAAGGGCGAGACCTGGGCAACGTTACACTTAGGAGAGAACCGGGAGGGAAGAGAGAAAAGGTGCATTGAACTCGGTCCCGGCTCTCTCTCCTTTTCCCAGTTATATCATAGCCTCAGATCCCCCGAGAGCTGAACTTCACCTACACACAGAGTACATTCACCCCGAGCCTCGTCATAACACTTACACTACGCTGTTTTGGTTTCTGCTCTGGCGGAGATGCGGCCTAACTGGAAAATCTTACCCGCGGGAAAACAGGGCCCTACTTACAACGTACAGCGTGTAAACCCTCATCGGGCTCGTAAATATTTCAAATTGTTTACAATAATTTCTTCTAACTATTTTTCATTTTAAAATATTTATTTCAATTTCGCGGCTGACGAAGAAGTGAAATGAGTCTCCTAACTCTCCTTTTAATGCTGAACGGTTTATGCTTCTGACGAGCAGGTTTGCGTTAGTAGCATAAGTGTAGTACTGTTGCAGCTGTCGCTACACTGTTGTTGTGCTGCAGTGTGCTACTGACAACGGCAACCGATATATATATTTTTACATACATATATATTTTTATCACATTGCACTATTAAGATTTATATTAATTAAATTGTGTGAAACTTTTACTGCCGGATGCCGAGCTGAGTATAATTGAGAATTTTAATGTTAGTAGGCAGAAGGTGGATAAATAATTTTTCAATAGTTCACACGAACTAAGTAAGTGACACTTCTGAAGCAAATGGGGAATACTTCAATTCTAGTGTTCAAAGCATTGATTTATATTTTTGTATTAAGAAATTAGATTAAAGTCCACATCTTTATATGTACAACTTCTCCTTCAGTCCTTTCAAGGCCATCCCTATTGTTTTTAAACTACCCCTAAATAAAAGTTATTCCTTTATCTCTTATCCAAATCTACAGAATGTATTATTTTTCCTTCAAAACAACAGAACTGTAAAACTTTCCACTTGAATTCCTGGTAAAATAAAAAATACCTACTGAAAATCTAGTATTGTTCATATCAATGTATACATCGCTCGCGTTTAATTTTACTAATAAAAACCCTTAATATTTCATCGCCTTATTTCGATTGTCGATAATGACAATAAAGTAAAATGATTGCCACTATTACAATTACTCGTAAATCATGAAACGATATCCGGGTCCATCGAAAATTTCCCTAGAAATATGTAGAACCGACGGCAGGTACTTAATCGGCGGTACGACTCAATATGCCGCCGGAAAAGGTGACATAAAGGAAAGTAGGCGCGGACGAGAGGCCGACGACGGGAGGCGCGGATGGGACGGAGAAAGAGAAAGAGAGGGGCAGAAGGAGGTTCGGAAGGGAAGTGAAGAAAGAGAAGAGGGACGGAACGATGTGGAAAGAGGCGTCCGGGCGACTGGAGAAAGCTGGCTAAAGAGAAAACTAGATTACGAGTGGCACAAATGAAGCGGTCATAGGAGAGTGAAACAGAAAGAGAAGGAAATCCGCGGATTTAAATAGAGAAAGTCCGGCCTCAAATTAATAACAATTTTTCAGGTTGAAATACCAACTTGAGAGTTTTCAAATTTGATACATTCTAAACATCGTTCGGTTTTAGACAACTCGGTACCGAAAATTATTTTAACCTACAGTTATTTTAACCTCAATAGCGCGTCAATGCTCAGTCCTGAAATTTCGAAACGCTGACCATTAAACGAGTTTTGAGGGACGCACACTCGGGAATAACGCAATATCGGCGGGCTAAGTCAACGGCCCTAAGGCTAGTTTTTATTCCTCCCAACAAGAGAGGACAATTTTCTTTCCATTGAGAACGAATCGGTGGTCGTTGTAAATCTCTGTACGCCCGGAATTTATGCAATATTCATAAAACAGACTGTGTGACATAACGGTGCGTCGTGGGTCTCGAGCTTTTAACCGTCGGATCCAATAAAGCGGACATTTTTCCGGGCGGCTCCCACCAAACGACCCTGGACTGTTTGTTTATATTGTTAGCCTTCGGATTTTTAAAGGGAGCAAACCTATACCTAGCGGAAGGGCGGGTTTTCACGCGGCCCGGGCTAACTGTAAACCGAGGGAAGCCCTAAAGGTGAGGGCAAAAACCCTAGCGGGGTTGGGAACCGTTACCCCTAACTGTACACCCGCACTAGAAGTACGCAACTCTCGACCGCTGTACACCGTTAGTTTACCCTCAGAGGGGCCCTTACCCCGCCATAAAACACACCCCCCGTACACACTATACACATTCGGTTCGTTATTCGTCGTTTACGCGGCAATGAACCCTGCCAAGTATGTCCGTACGCTTCAATTGTCATCGAAGCGGACATTTGTAATAGGACCGTCATAACAGGTTAAAAACGACTAAACATTATTGTTTCACATTCGATAAATCACAGCTTCAAAATGACCGTGGATCTTGTATTCGCTAGACCGGTTTCGGCTACTCGCCGTCTTCAAAGTAGTAGCGTATAGTTAATATCATTCTTGAGTATCGTACCGCCAACATATTAGAGACGGACTTGAGCCTGTCGGACTGTCTGCGGGGCATCACTGTCACTCCACTTCCGGAGTAAGCACAAGACCGAATCGGTGCACGGAGCCAAAATATCACGGGCCTGGCAGTAACTAGACAATTGACAATCAAAAACAAAAATAAACCATAATACCCATAAATGTAAGGCTCATTATACAATAAATAATAAACGGTCATTACTGTTTAGCAGCGGCTGTTTGGCCGAGCTGTTTAGCACTCGGCAAGAGAAATCCAATTTTGAATTAATTTTCTAAATAAGAGTGTCGTCCGTCTTGGGGCATTGGCATTCTGAGGTCGTAAATCGTGGCGGTCTCGAAACAATCGATGATGGGGGATGGCCCGTTACTGGTCTGTGTTGGGGCAATAAAACACCTGTGTCGGAGGTGGCCGTGTGAGGGAGTGTGTCAACGACTGCCGCTAACTGTACACCCGGCCAACGGTATAACGGTACAGAGCCCACTTCTCCGCCGCGGCAACAGCCCTCTCTCATGTATTCACCCAAACACGCACCCCTTTCTTACACCCGGAGGGGCTATTTACCCCCGGAGACGTTCCCCCTAGCCCGCTTCAGGTACGCCTACTACCGGCTATCAAAACTAAACGGGGCCCCTCCGAGAAATTCCCTTCTGGGCCGCCGCAATCTAACTTCCGGTAAGATCGCCTGATACTGCTGTACATTTCAAATATTTTAGTCATAATACTTATTGTACATAATGTAGAAATCAACATAAATGTAGAAAAGCCACGGGCCGGAATGTATGTAAAAATCAAAGTTGTGGATTTGTATGTGGCTTAGTGACGAGAGCGACGCAGTATTAACGCGTCGACCCCTAGCGTGATCATGGATTATCACGAACGGTAAAAGGTGATTTGGACGGAAGTTCCCTCTAACAAGGTAAAGACTGAAATGGTTGTTAACATTTTTATCGTACGCTTTGGGCGCTACTCGGTTTCGACTCGATGATAATTTATCGTATGGACTGATCGATCGGCACTTAGGGCCGTGTCCGGTCTAATAGGATTGGACTCCAGGAGCAGAAGTTGTCGGGGCCTTAATTGAATGGCCTTCCAGAAGGGACGCGTTCGTCCCGGAGCGATACAGATGCCGGTTTAAGAGTCGATGGTACCGTTGTTGACGGAAAAAACTGGAGCCACTGCGGACAACCTCCGGACAGTTAGACGGCCGCTCTCACTCACAACAAAGAAACAGTACCTTGAATTTCCGACCCTCTCGGGGACCTCGATATGTTTCACCGTCGGATGAGTTCAGGAGTCTTGTATTTGGTCCTTAAATTCAGTACTGTAATGTATTTCAATATTTTCTATTACATAAAATTATCTATTCGTGGTGAAAATGTCCAAATCTGGATATTAATGTATTGGTCCTAATTGAGAAGTCTAGTCCACAACAAAATCAAACATTTCGGTATGCTAGATTTATTTCTAACTAACCCTCTGCGCATTAATTATTCGGCTCTTCTTCTGCTATAGCTCAGTTTTTGTCCATTTATTTACATTTTGATAGAAAAAAATCTGTAATTCTTCGATAATATTTTATAACACAATTAATTTATTTCGGATATTATTTCAAAAATGATATCACGAAGGTTTTCAGTAGGTAAGTAATTTATCATTTACTATTTTCGTATTAGTTTTAGTGTACCATAACTCATTGTATGGAATAATTTTTAAAAAAATGGTGGAATATACTTTATTTATTTTTTGTAAATACTGTTGTTATTAATTAGAGCTCCTTGTGTTTCTTTTTACTGTGCCCAAAAAACATTAAATATTTAAAGTGTCGAAAGATTTGTTTCCCGTTGAAATATTCTTCCTCGGAAAGGTATCGTTAATCACTGTTTTCCGGGAGGGGGCGTAGCCCTTTTTTTTAAAAGTGGAGTGCAGGTACCAGCAGGTAACCGTTAACGTGCTGGCGAAGCAGCTGCATGCTGAACAACCGGACTTATTATCTACACTGCTATCGTACTGTGATTAGCTCCGCGGCCATCAGGAGCCCCAATTTAAATGGGAATGTATCGATAAATTGTAGCACCAACGGTAGCGCACAGGATCGCCAGACTGAATTTAAATTACAAACATTGTGGACGACTACATAAAGGTTTTCTGTAAATATGGTTTAACACAGACATGAAAGGAATACCGAGTGAAACTTGGAAGCGCAATAATTTTCTTCCCATAATTAAAATTATTGTCCTCTGTGGCTCAATTGGTTCGGACCGCCGCCGTGATCTTTGTATGGCGGTAAGATGCTTACCCAATGGTGTGTCGCTTACCCAATAAGCCCCATTTTCACAAAGGCCTCAACATTCCGATAGCTGACGAATTAAATAAAATCCGGGTACCTATAGTTTCATTCCCGCCTCACTCCCCGTACTGATTTACGTTTCGTTGGCGCCTCCCTAATACCTCGGCGAAAATAAAAAGTATTCGGGATTTCGTTTATTGTTTTCAGGAAAGTGATGTTGTTGCGGTACTCTGTCCGTCTGTTGAGACGGCGGTCACTTTTCTCAAACGAGGAGGAGAGTGGCCGGGGTCGACCACCTCTTGGGTCCCCGTCTTAGCCCCATCCAGCCGCTTTCTACATACCGGCTTCCCACACCTATCGTCTCATAAAAAGCAAAACCGCCGCATCACCTTCCTCGCACCGGTCCTGTCCAAACGAATGACCAATTATGCGAAAGAGTCCCGCAAGAGTATGAACGATTGGAGCGAACTGGGTTCGAGTACATCGCGACAACCACCGTTCTCCAAATCGTCAAACATTTATCACAAATTACAATTACCAATTTACTGATGTACGTTCCAATAATCGTAAATTGAAAATTACTATTGGAAATTGTAATACAGGGTTTTCTTACACAAAATATAGCGCTGTGTCCATAATCGATTATAACTCGCAAATAAATTAAATATCCGCGGTGCCAACAGTAAAAAGCTTAAGACGCGATGAGTGAACGACACACCCACCCCCCACCCCGTTTTTAATTATAACTAAGTTTACCTTCCGATGCACCCCCCCCCTTCTGGTGTAAATATTGTGTAAATTTTCTCTCTCTCTCTCTCTCTCTCTCTCTCTCTCTCTCTCTCTCTCTCTCTCTCTCTCTCCCTCTCTCTCTCTCCGCTTCTCTTGGTGTTATTTCTCTTCTAGGCTCTCGCAACAACAGTTAGTTGTGTGTCTTACTTTCGGGAGGTCAACGAACTCTTTCTTCCTCGGTCGGTCGGCTGGCGGCTCCTTCACTACTTTTGCCGCCTCTCTCAAGCAACCGAAGGTCTTATTTATCGATTAACGCATGAGTGTTTGGATTTATTATACCCGTATATACATACTTATAATATATATATATATATATATATATATATATATATATATATATATATATATAGAGAGAGAGTTTGGAATTGCTAAATAATGATGCAACATGGAATAATTACATGTATGTTTTCCTTTTTTCGGGATTAAGTCGTCGTACAAGAGGAAGAGAACTGCGAGAAAAAATATTTGAGTCCCTCATTGGATATTTTCATCTGCACTGAATTTAAATCACATTTCTAAACTAGCCACTAGAAATATATTGCTCGGTAATTAATTTTGTAGTATTAAATCGTGTATCATAAAATGAAATAAATATTTAGGCTTTATTTCGCCTGCATTTTTTGCATGCAATTCATTGTATACTTCGTGCTGTCCGAAAAGTATTCCTCAAAGCTTGTATAATAAGCTTTTTTCACCCTATAAATTAATGTACCGCGAATATTTTTGCCTAATATTTCGCATTCGACGCAGATTTTATTTTTAACAGTCGCCCTGAGAAATACCGCCTGTCTAAGTGGGACGGGCGTTGGCCATAGGTTCGAGCCTTCCCACGAATGGGGCGGCGAATTCGAATTCAGGAGGCGGCAGGTTCGAACCCGTTATCGCGACCCCTGCCCCACTGCACCCGCTGCTCGATATCACGTTCTTCTTTTAACGAATAACAATGATGGCCATTTGCAATGGCCTGTAGGTCTGAAATTCGCGATTTCGCAGGAACGGCCGTTCCAAATGCACATTGAATTGAAATTAGAAAACAACGAAATTGCGGGGAAGTAACCATTTTAGGGATAAACTCGTAGAATATATTAATTAATAACTACTTGTCTTCATTAAGCACTTCCTCCTAAAGCAAACACCGCGCTCAGTTTGAATCCATTATTGTTGAATTAATCAATTAATATTATGTTGTAAATTTTAAGTTTCAATAATTGTATATCCCCGCAGTATATTTCTAGTACCCTTAACAGGTTTTATATCTAAACGAGGTGTTACATATTCCGTGCGATAATATGCCTTTTTATACCGATGCCTGATCTATCGTCAGGTATCGAGTGTTTAAACGGGTAATGGGTGCAAAATAAGAACACATAATAATATCCCTCACCTCCTGGAGGTCGTTCACCTCGCTCTATCACTTTCGCATCTTGCCCCATCTCTCTCAGCCTATTTTCCATTCGATGTTGCCAATGCTTGTTGCGCTAAAAATATTTTGTTTTCGTTCCTCTCCGTCTATATTACTAATAACAGGTAAAATAAAGTTACCTAAAATATAACAATACCAATCTAAATAACTCTCTTAGTGTTTTCTCTGGTTTTTTTTAAACACTTGCAACTCTGTATCTGTTACTACCAGTAACATAAATATTGTAAACCGTACCTTACATTCATAATAATGTACTTGTTTTCATTATTTTATTTAATTAAATATATTATCTAATAATATACAACAAAAATCATTCATCTAGGAAGATAACTTTACTTCTGCTGGATATTCATGTTATGACATTATTATTCAATACTGTTATTTATCTATTTTTTATCGTTTACACAGGCCTATTTGCCTTACCGAATATTATATAGGTGCTTGTATAAAATTTGGTAACGCTAGCTAAAATTGTCAGTCGGCATGGGTAAATAGATAAATTATGAACTTCGGGCCCAAACCTTCCAATAATGTCAAACCGTCTTAATTCTAAGGCGTTTCATTATCTCGTAAATGTTTTATACGTTTTTCCAATTTCAATTTCATTAATATATAATAAATTTAGAGCAAGTTAATAATTGCAACACGAAATTAGTCTCACTCGGCCTCACTCCGTTTATTATGAAATCTAACATAAGCAACGGTGTTATATATATCGGCCAATGGATAGGCTGGGGGGTCCTCTTTATTTAAGGTGGTGTGGAGTGAAGGGAAGGAGGAGTGACGAGTGACCCGAAGCCATTGAAAACGGCTCCGGAGGGAATTGGGGCGGCGGGCAGCGCCGCGGTGACCCATCGCTAGACTTGACCCGCCTTACCTAAACGCAGTGCGGGTCGGGTATCGTAAGCGCCGCGAGATATTCACGGAACAAGGTTTATTGATCTCATCTCTCTTTCAACCGGCAAAAAAACGTGACAAACGGTTAAATGAACAAACGAAAAATAAAAACTATTGACATACAATACTAATATAACGGAAAAAAGTAAATAATCAATCATATTTTCGTCGATAATAATTAATAGCGCTTTTAACAGTCTACAATTAAATAGCCACCCCGGAGAAGTGATTATTATTTGTTTTCAATTCATTTCATTTTTTAGTTCCAAATACATATTGCGTTGTATAAATACATAACAGTCCCTGAACGACATGATTCCCCGTCCTCGACGACAATTAGCAATGTAATTCGTGTAAGCATTTAATCCCGTTGGTTTGTTCAATAAGAACACAACTTGGGCTGCTTCCAAATTTAATGGACACATTTTACCGCTTAGTAACAGGAGTGTTAGTGGCGTAGAGTTTGTTGCGTAGGTGTCCTTTCGCGTCGGTCTAAAATTTGCTTGTGGTTTGTTTTCGCCAGAAGAAATCTTACCGATATACAATACTTTGTCAGAGTAACTACTGATACTAATCAAAAATTACTACGCGGCCCTCCAAACAAAAATAAATGTCGGAGATCCCTAATTTAGATTATATTGGTATGAATTCAATTGGAAGCGGACCAAGAAATCCAATTCAAATGATGAGCCCGTTTTACTGCAAAACAACAAGTCCGAATGAGAGGGCTGTTAGCGGGAAGTTAATTATTTAAAAAAAAATTTTTTCCCGAGCTCGAAGTTACTGTACGCAGGAAGACTAGCCATTATTTAAACCTGTATTTTTCACACAATGGGGCTCCGAACGGATGTTTGGATACGGCGGATCTTCGCATATTCGGCCGATCCCCTCAATTATACACGGCATACCCGTGTCGGTTTCACTGTTGTAAATAAAAGGAGCAAAAATATTTTCAGTTTATTTCATTCTTATTCATAAATTCCTTGTTACAATTTTAAGTCTTCCATTAGTCACCCCGCTAATAAGAGAACGGGAATTTCACTTTTTATTTCACGAGCCAATCAGCTTAATTTTTTCAATTAGTTGGAGGGTAGTTATCCCCTCCTATCGGTTTCTAGGATAATTTTTTTATCGGACGGAATAGCGGCCTCTCCATTCCGCAAACGTCAATTCTCGATCTAATTTCGGGAATTCCCTGAAACGAAGGCACCAATCCTTCAGAAATGTTGAGGCAAAACATGAATAAAAAAGTTCATATTTCTTCAGCATCTTCTACCAGCGAGTGGAGGCTGGTGTTAGACTACACTAAATTCGATTTCGGCTTCTCCCCTTATTAGGTACCGTTCCGTCAGTAAATCCGTGACCTTGGATGTAGGATTTCGATGGAGGATCCGGGTATACTTTAGGAGGCGAAAAGGAGGGAGAAACATCGGTACACGTGTATTTGAGTTGGCGGGAAGTCGAGTGTAAAGTTAAAGTTGACCGACCTTGTTGAAGCGGCGGTAGGGGGGTCAATCACCGACCCCAACCTCGGTTTTACCGTCAACGAAACGCGTTTTTAGACAGGGGGGTGATAGGGCGCGTTGGCGGGGCGGGGGGAATGAACTTGTACGGATGAGTGAGAGGCTCCCCTCCACTGCTGATGCTGCTGCTGCTGCTGCTGCCGATGATGATGATGATGCCACGCTCTCCTCCACACCGCAGATGCGATAACGGAGAGCGCGGATAGCGGTACACGCCTCCCCCACTAAATACTGTTAGCGCTATTATTCATGTAATACAAGCCGACAGGGAAAGGGGCCCCGGTCAATAAACCCGGCCGGCCTACCGTTCCGCTAACCGGACCGACGGCCCGAACTTGGCCCGCCGCAACTTGGTCGGTCTTACTTGGAAATAAAATAGAATTTACGACCGCAATCTCATCGCTCTTACACCCCGGCCAAGAATTGTCCCCCAACCACCGCTTGACTTCCGATCAGAAAAGTCACTTCCGAAGTCGACGAAAGAACACATATTTGTAAATAACTACCCTAACAACCTCAGGCGGTCATAACTTATACACACGTTATTTTCATATATACGACCTTTATTCATCTAAAGCAGTGGTCTGCTGTAAATCCGCGGATTAAACTAATATAAGACGAATTAATTTCGATTACTTTGTAACCTCGAAATTCAACTTTTAAGGCGGATGGTATTTATTGCGCATTATCAATATTTGAAATTGGATTACAGAAGGTTTCCAGAAGGTCCTCTATGCCTTAAATACGAGATTGCGTCAAAAGTTGTTATTCCAACAGATTCGGATATTTTAAAAGATGTTCCTCGAGCTTAAAAAGACCCGGGTCCTATAGAACGAGGTATAGGCCCTACCCGATGATTTTTATGCTGACGAAAAAAGCGAGAGGGAGCGGAAAATACGGTCGGACTAATCGAAAATTTCGGCTCTGTACGAGTTAGCGGTGTTTCCGAAAATGGCGGGATAGAGAAAAAGCGACGTGGCCGGTAGAACGAAAGGGAGGAGGCCGGGCCGGATAGAGCGGAGGAAGACCCGTTAGCCGGAGAAGGAAAAGTAAACTGTGAACCGACGTAGCCCCAACAGAAGTGAACGAGTGCGTTGAACCCTTCCACCTTGGCGGTAGCGGGGGGAGGGTCAAAGACCGACCCAGATCCGGCGAGCCGGTATAACAGAGCAAGGAAAGTGCTCCTCCCCCTCCACCACCACCGAGACAAGACAGCCGCTCCTCCTCACCCGGTATAACGGTACGAGGGGAACCCCCTACACCTCCTTATTACCATCCACTATAGTGTGTCACCGATGCCAACGGTACTCCTGCCCCCCCCACCGCCTCGCACTCCTGCCAACACAACGTCTCATCGGTTTACCTTTCGTTCGGTAAGTCGTCCCGCCGGGAAACATGCGTTGGCATTCTACCGACCGAATATGGTAACACGCGCGGTAACCGAACCGCGGCCATAAATAATTTCAATCTCATTTCCCGAACAGATTTACCCGAAGCTCCCTCCTTGGCGGTGTCGGCGGGGCTTGTCGCGCGCCGCCAACTTTCGATTCCGGAGAGTCGTACCTTCCGCGGCCGATAATGGGAAAGGAGCCGCGGCCACTCAGCAGGAAGGCGTGTTATGAAAACCACAAACTATAAACAAAACTCACACCTGCTTTAAAGCCGTACGTAGCTATCTAAAAGGATAAAAACTGAAATCCGAGCACTAGTAATGTTGAGCTACACCCATATTATGTATTTAAAAGAGAAAACAGTGTTAAGAATTGACTAATTTAAAAACATTTTATTTTTTAATTATCTATTGTATAAAAATATTAGTGCAGTTACAATATTGTAAATATTTAAAACGTAGAGCGAAATAAAACAAACCTGTGAGAATTTTAAATTGTGCATTTGATAAGAAAGTGGATAAAGGAGTCCATTTCATGTGAATTACAAATATTTTCAGAATAGGAGTGGTATCAATTATTCGTTTTTATACCAGTTTTTTTTATCTCTTTTTAACTAGATATTTAAATAATAGATAAATAATAAGCTAACATTCGATGTTTATAAATATTAACTTTCAGAAACAAATAATAATCACCATCACCGAACGCACTCGTAATTTCTATATATTGATTTCTCCTTTCTTCACGCCTTCGAGGGCCACAAGAGCCCACTTTTTTAACCGATGTAAGTCGAAATCTCCTTTACCTCCGCCAATTTCTAAGATGAAAATTCTCTCTCGGTTTCTTCGTCAAAATTCTCTATATCCTTCATCATTGCTGGGATATATTTCCTCGTGCTATGGCAAACGACCAAAAGTCCGGTTGAGCTAGTGCAGCGGTCTTCAAATTTTGACCACTCACGAAACCTTTAGAAGTTTCTACGAGGGGGGACTCCACTCGACCCTTAGAAGAACTTGCCTTAAAATAATACCGATATATAAAGAAAAGTATCGTATTTTTTTAATAATTCCAACGCGAAATTAATGTAATTTACCCGTACGAATCGGCAACTATGCCGATTATTAACTAAATGTACTTTATATTTTTTAATTAATAAACGCCAGTGTTGACTGGCAGAACCCCAGATATGTATATTTGAAGACCACCCTTGTGCCCTCAGTCCTGCTGTATTTTCTTTCCTCCATCTCTCTCTCTCTCTCTCTCTCTCTCTCTCTCTCTCTCTCTCTCTCTCTCTCTCTCTCTCTCTCTCTCTCTCTCTCTCTCTCTCTCTCTCTCTCTCTCTCTCTCTCTCTCTCTCTCTCTCTCTCTCTCTCTCTCTCTCTCTCTCTCTCTCTCTCTCTCTCTCTCTCTCTCTCTCTCTCTCTCTCTCTCTCCCTCTCTCTCTCTCTCGTTACGTAATCCGGTGCGTGGAGGCCAGTTAACTGTAAACAGATGGCGGGGCATCATCGGCACCGCAATCGAGAGTGTGTCCAGCCGAAGGAGGCCACCGCAGCCCGCGGGTCATCGAACTCTTCTGGCCGGCTCCCTCCGTGCTCTACCCCTTTACAACGGTACACTACCCCCACCACCACCAGAACCCACCCGCTAGCTGTCAATGAACCTCGGATCCTATTCCTGTTATTTGTAAAAAAAAATCCGAATAGCGTAACAGGTAAACTTGTGTGAGAAATATCCCGTTCCTTTCGCCCGGGTTGAAAAATCCCATTTCTCCTCGCTTCTCACCGGCTAAACTGGACAGTTATATATCGCCACACAACCGCATGAAACAATTACGGCAGTACCCTCAAACCTCCGATATTGAACTGTCGGCTTCAGTACTGGATGGAATCGGATCTTTAATACTTTAAGGAGCCGGAAACCCTCATGCCGAATTATATTTATAGTGTTTGCATATATATATATATATATATATATATATATATATATATATAAAGCAACAGAGTGAGAACTGGTCTTTATCAGTGAGCGGGTGACTAAGCCCGGAATGTCTAGGGAAGTTCAACTTTGAATGGAAGTCCCCGCCCATGGAATTTAAGGCAAATATTTCCTCCCGAGAATCGATTCCGCACGTCATCAACGGGCAGGAATGCAGGCCCTATCATTTACCGTTTTACGTAATGACTACGTTCTATGACTCCAATTCTTTCAGGATTATTCGCTTCCTCCTTAAGACTTTTTGTGATCGACAATTAACGATCGGCTCCTTAGAGCGATCCGCATCGTGTTACCGCGTTCAAATTCCATACAATGATATGGTGGTGGTTCAACCTATCCCGGCTTCACGCCTTATTCAGTAGCGGTCAGTATGATCTTTAATTCGCCAATTTACAGCGATTATATCATTCGATTTATTATTTTAAACGAATGTATCGGGATAACAACATTGTTAAATTAGAGAGATGCTGGCTTAAGTTTGCTTAACAATTCTACAGGTTAATATTTTCAGGTTAATTTATTTTTTTTTATTAGAAAAAATGTATATTATTGTTAAATACAGCTTTATTACTTTCGAACATATTTATGGAAAACCAATTTTATAGAATCAATCTTGGTGTTTTCAGTTTGGAATATTGTCAATATAGTCGAGGGGGAAATTGTCGAACGTAATATAAATTTGAATGTGAATCGAATTAAATTTCGAGCAAAAAAAGTGTGGCTAAAAAGTGGGGATGGCGGTAGAGTGGTAGGGTGGAGGGAGGAAGGCGTAAAAGTGTTGGTTGGTAAGGTCAGCAGCAGCCGCAGTCCCTGTCCAGGCCACTGACACAGTTACCTACTACCCAGCCTCTACCTACCCCCTCTACCCCTCGCTATACTTATACCGTTTACAATATCCAATTGTTTTTACCCCGCGAGACAATTTTAAAACAAAAGCCAGGACAGTGTTTCCCGTAAGCGCGGGAATCCAAATGTGTTCAGCAATAACGAACCGGATTCAACGCCAAATCTAATTGTATGGCTACTATTCGAGCGGCCATAAAAGTCTTCTTCATTTATGTGAACCAGGGTTTTCCACATTTTGATCTACATTAAACTATAAGCGGTGATCTTAAATTGTAACTGCCCAATTATAATAAAATAACTGGGGACAAGATAATGTATACCGTATTAACTTGAGTAAATATTCGGCTAATGAAAATTTCTCTCAACAGTGTCCCTTACCCTAGTATAATAATCTTGTTTTCCCTTCGTTTCGAACCTAAACTAGACTAGTCTGGTTTCGGCCATCTGTTACGGTCTGTAGTCCTTAAGAAGAGGGTCCCTTATTACAAAAGGACTGAGAGGAATAGAGCTCGAGAGTGAGCAATTTCTTCGAGGGTTTTTCCCGCTGGTGGACGGTACCGGGGGATTCCCGGCACTGGTAATACAGTTCCTTGATGCGCGTAAAAAATTACATTTTATCGTTAAGATTTATTGTTCCAATGCTACGGAGAAAAAACGTTTAGTCCTTTGTGCTTTCTTCGGATATGACGATTTCAGAATTCCCCAGCTACTCTTCTACAACTGAGGAGGTAATGAAGGAGGTAAAAAGGAATAGCGGAACGAACCAAAATTACAGATGATGATCCAAGGATGAATAGTGAACGTCAACACTATTAGATTCGAAGAGCCTACCATGTTAGAGCCTTAACTACCATTTTACTAATTACCCATCGCTATCTGATCAATTCCGAGAAGTCTATATATGCAAGTAATACTTTCACTTAGTAATAATTACCGACAAGCAGTATGTTTAGCGTTGTCAGTTCGTATATTTAACTCACTAAATATCAATTTTGTCAGTTAATTATTAAAGTTGATGAGAGTTATTGAGACAACAAAAAGTTGTGCCAAGGACGATGACGAAAAGTCACTGCCTCCATCCTTTGCTAGACAGGTTTCGACTTCTGTCCGTCCTTAGTAGCATCCCAACGATAAATTAGCAAGGCACTTTCACATATCGGCGGCCATCGGAACAACATCCATTTTCACACCGTCATTCTACAGTAACGCTTACGACGACGAGGCGACACTGCATCCTGACAGTAACAATGTTTCATTTAGTTTTACATTTTGTCGAAAATGCAGACTAAAAATATATCCTGCGACTAAAAATATGAACAGATATGTGACTTCACGCGGAAGATTTAATTAAAGCCATTGCCGGCGTTCTGTTTCTATTTCAACTGTACATACATTTTTATATTTATTTAGAAACAAACATTACTCCAATTGAAAAAAAATCAATCACCATTTTCAGCCAAGAGTAAGGTATTATTCGAATTCTTTATAACTTAAAATTGTATCTATATCTTTGTAAACTAGGAACTTGGAATATATAATATAATACATAGTATTATTTTATGTCCGTTTGCGGACTAAAATGTTCAATTTTGCCCGGTTGATTGGATTTGATGGGCATAAAACTCCCGTTTTCGAGACTTAAGAAGTACTGTCGTATGTCCACTTTAGGACTGTAGACTTCAGCCAGCTCAAGATTTTCAAGAAAATCGTACCAATTCCTCGAATTTGGATTCATGCTTTCGACAGTCATCGCTCTAGGCCTCTATCCTTGTGCGGCCGAGGTCAGTGACACTTGAAAGGCCTCTGTGCCACTTACGCGGTTGTGGGTCACTCTTCCCGTGCAAAACCTTACCCTGCGCATCACAGAATCCTTTCTGCGCCCTACAGATCTGCCTGTCGGGGCAAAATTAGCTCAATTCGCTCTTTTTCCGAAGTAAAATATATAATCATACGAAACGTCACAAAAAAGGAAATTCAACACCTGGGACCGATAAGGGCACCACTAATACGGCAGAGTGCAGCACTTGCACGTCCCGAATCCATCCATCACTTATATACATTATATCAGGAATCGCTTGAAATTTATTTGAATTTATTTGAATTTATTTGAATTTATTTGAATTTATTTGAATTTATTTGAATTTATTTGAATTTATTTGAATTTATTTGAATTTATTTGAATTTATTTGAATTTATTTGAATTTATTTGAATTTATTTGAATTTATTTGAATTTATTTGATTTATTTGAATTTATTTGAATTTATTTGTTATTTGAATTTATTTGAATTTATTTGATTTATTTGAATTTATTTGAATTTATTTGAATTTATTTGAATTTATTTGAATTTATTTGAATTTATTTGTTATTTGAATTTATTTGAATTTATTTGTTTATTTGAATTTATTTGAATTTATTTGAATTTATTTGAATTTATTTGAATTTATTTGAATTTATTTGAATTTATTTGAATTTATTTGAATTTATTTGAATTTATTTGAATTTATTTGAATTTATTTGAATTTATTTGAATTTATTTGAATTTATTTGAATTTATTTGAATTTATTTGAATTTATTTGAATTTATTTGAATTTATTTGAATTTATTTGAATTTATTTGAATTTATTTGAATTTATTTGAATTTATTTGAATTTATTTGAATTTATTTGAATTTATTTGAATTTATTTTTATTTTACCTAAGAATAACTAAGAAAACAGACTCAGGGTGAGAACCTAAGCAAGGAGAGTTGAGTAAAAGCGCAGAAAATTGACTTGGGTTAGAACCTAAGACGAGAAAAGTGAGTTTTCTCTGACCTAAGTCCTTTTCCTCAGCTATGGTCGTCATAGAGACGAACAATTGTATTTATTATTGGTGAGAATGGGAGCAGCCGTTCACGGTGTACAGCGTAGAGGTGACTACTGAGCTTAGGGCGGACCGCACGATTTGGAAATGTGCTTCTTGATCTGACCGGACATGAGATCCATCCACGCTAAAAGTTTCGTGGAAATCGGTTCAGCTGTTTGGAAATGCAAGCGAACACACACACACACAGACAAACGCCATTTGAAAAATATTATATAGATCATTTTTTAAATAATATTTTTCGTTTTTCGTTTACTAAGGATAATTTCAAAAAGCGTTCATTTTCAAATCGACTCCATTATCGATTTCTCTACATTTAATATCGATATAACGTAACACTCGAAGTGGCTATTTCCCGCCACTGTAATCATAACCTGTTGATTTCGTGTGGAATCTGATTTCGTGAGTATGGCCACAGAATCAGTTTCGAAGGTAAATATATTTGATTCGCCTTAAATATATTTCAAAATCCATTCTCTCCTTAAATGCAACGTATGTACAAATGTGCTTATATTAAGACTGAACCATCTAACCATTTTATTAACTGGTCGGTACTCGGTTGAATTGCTCAAATTATTTTACTAATTTTTACTGTTTCTGTTCTTAGGGCTGTTTCATATTTAAACCTGTAGGCACGAAGAAAGTGAAAGCCAAAGAGACGGATCCACTGGAAGAAATTAAATTGGAAGATTGGTACAAAGCATATTCTCAAGTTTGGAAGAAAATAGAAAAGAAATTAGAGGTAAGGAAGTTCATCATCTTGTTTGTTCAGTGTTTCTAATTAGGCATTCAAAGCACACAAGAGTTGAAAATACTATACAAAGACAAAAATCATATAAGAATACTGATTGACAATACAGATTCTCTGAATAATTCTCTAGTGTTTGTCCTTCAGTATTTCTCTAATGTTCAGTTAGGCTTAAAAATTTATTATTTTTAGAGTTTGGAAGATGATGTATCACAGAAATTGCTCAGAGATATTATTGAGTACATCACCAGTTCAACACAAGAAAGTGGGATGATACCAACTGCCACTCTTCTCACAGGTGCAATCAGATGAAGAATGCTGTTCATATTAGTGGCTATTGAAATGAATATTAATTCCCCATTTACTTTTTTTTGTTTTTCTAACACTTGTTTTTATATTTGTTCTAAAGGAGTTAACCTTCCTGATCATGGCTCTTTGTTTTCTAAGCTTTCATCCAAGTTGTCATTGAACCAGACAAATCACATAGCTCTGCTCAATGCATCGGACTGTCACTCTCTCAAAAACATGATTGAACAGATGACAGGACAACTCATGAATAAGATAGTCTATCCGGAAATACAGGTATTTGTATTCGAGTTATCAGTTATTTTATATTGTCTGCCCATTTCACAGAGTATTCCCAATACAAATAATGTACAGTCCATCAGATTCTTCTCAATTTCAATTACAATTATTGTGTATTGACATTTATCAGCTGATTGTACAGTTAAGTTATTGTTATCTTAGAAACAACAAAAATTCCTAAATTATGTGTGCACAGAATATGTTGATGCAAAATAGTCTTAGAAACTGGCTGCACTATAAACACAA
This sequence comes from Lethocerus indicus, assembly GCA_019843655.1. Classification (NCBI taxonomy): domain Eukaryota; kingdom Metazoa; phylum Arthropoda; class Insecta; order Hemiptera; family Belostomatidae; genus Lethocerus; species Lethocerus indicus. The sequence continues at coordinate 7,843,490 of JACDQD010000103.1, read as the reverse complement.
AGAATATGTTGATTAGAGTTCAGTTTATCATTGCAGGCTGATGACATTTTAGATATGGAATTAGATGAGGAAGAAGATTGTCAGGTTTCTTTGAAACGGGCACAATGTTCTATGCCTGTCTTGGAAGATTGGTACAAAAACAACAAAGATTTACCATCACCGACCAAGCGTTGTAAAACCTCTTGTGAACCAAAACTTGTTGTCATCATCCCTGAATTTGAAACTTTCCCAATGAAAGTGTTACACGATTTTATATTGATTCTCAGGTAAATGAATAGAATTTTGCATTGACTAAACTTATCAGTCGTTTCAATAAATATGAATTCTTGTAGCTAAACATATTAATAAGAATTACATTATAGAACAATAGATTTATAGATCGAAATAATTCTCATGTCCCAAAAGTGTTACCATTGGGTGGTTTCTTTTATCAAGTACTTCACGCACAAAACAGTACACTGTACCATTGTACTAATAACTATAAGTAGTTGATTGTACAAAATTAAAGGAAATAAAAAAAAGATCAAAATAAAGCTAATAAAAAAGGTGTTATTTATACATTACATAATTAACAGCAATTACATAATAGTTTGGTACCTGGCTCCCTGGACTTGGGTGTGCTTTCTGTTTGTTAGGGTACTCAAGATAAAGGGACATTACAACCTGTTACCCAAGTGTATTCTTCTTTGCTGAAATATTGCTTTAGTACAATACTATGTACTACACTATAACACTGTTTAAACTATTATTAATTAACCTGAGAAGAAGATATTACTTTTATTATTATTAGTAGTAGTATTATTAAGTATAATATTATATTATTTCAGTGGCTATGCGACTCGATTACCATTTGTCCTTGTCCTCGGGGTAGCCACTACCATCTCTGCTTTGAACAATTCACTACCACACAAGATTACTTCTAAACTGGCTATCCGTCTGTTTTTGTCTCAACCCTCAGTCCACTTCCTCAACAATACTTTAGATAAGGTAATATCAGTCTTGAAACATAGAATATGAAACATGTTAAGATGCAAAATACATTTTTTCAACTTTTGCCGCTACCTTATTTAATTTCAAATCACCAATTCCACTCATTGTACTCTTGTATATCGTCAGTAAAGATAACTAATTAGAATGTTTATTATTATTCAGCAATTTGAACTGTAGATTCTACAATTCTAATCGCTATGTCATGCGAAATGACACTAATTTGTATTTTAGAACTTATCAGATAAGGTGATATTTAGAAAAAGTGATAAAATAGTTGTATTATTTCATTCAGTTTGTTTTTTGCGTCCTTTGCTGTAAGATAAATTTAAATAAACTAATTTTTAATGTGTTCCTCTCACAATTGTTGACAGGTGTTCCTGTCAAGCGATTGCCCTTTTCAGTTGGGCCACAAGATCTTCAAGTTTCTTACTGATGTTTTCTTGTTCTACGATTTTTCAGTTAATGGTTTCACACAGGGAATAAAGGTAAAATGGCAAAACATTTATCAGATTAAATCACCATTTTTAGCACCTGTAAAATAAAATCTGTTGATGGATCTAAGTTTAATTCTAGATCTGCTCATTTTAATAACACAACTTTACTTTCCAATGAATAAAATATCATTGTTATATTATTTTTTAAGAATGAAAAATACTTGTAGTTCTGAGAAAGACAACTTCTGTTTAGGTTTTTCTTCCAACTGTAAATTTTAATTATACATATAGAATATTTCTTATTTTGTTATTTTAAAATTCATACATGAATATTGCTAATAAATTGCACTGAAAAAAGAGTGCACACTACAAAACGTTAATGCTGATATATATTTATGTTTGTCTTATTGTTTTGAATTATTGGTTTTCTCCAGTTTTATGAAACTTGCCTGGCCAAATGTTCATAAAAATGTATCTACATTCAATTAATGTGTTGGTCTATTTCAGTTGCATGACTGGAAACATTAGTAATTCTAAGATTTATTTTGAAACATTTCAATTTTCAGACTCTATTATCAGAGGCAGTGTTTGATGCATATGTTATTCACTCGTGTCATGATAATTATTCTATCTTGGCTATAATGACATATTAAAGTTAATAAGTTTTTAGGAGTAATTCCCTGTATACTTGCATTGTATTGCCAAGTTAATTCTGAAGTAATAATTACCTTGTTTCATTTTATAAACAAGCAGTGGAATTTTTTTTAGTACTGTGTTATGGAGCACTTCTATGAAAAACCTGTCAATGTCCTATGCTGTGATATTAAGACTTTAACCAAAAGAATAGAAACTCTTTCTCATTTGCAAACTGAAGGTATTTATCAGCTACTATCTTTCAGAAATTATGTGGAATCACAGCCCAAATCTGATCAAATATTGTTACTCACAGATGAGAAATATTTAAAGGTAAGATAATGTTTATTGAACTTACTATATTTGTTTATCTCATATGTGAAAACGCTAAAATTCGCATATATTTTATGTATTTGGTTGTGTATCTATTTTAGGAAAAGGTTTTGATGTTGTTACAAAAGTTACACAAGAGAATATTTGAGTTTCACATTTCACTGAGGCTCTTACACATTTTAGTTTCTCAGCTTCCCCATGTGCCTCTGGGCAAACAGGTATCCTATCTAAACTATAATTATTTCTGTATCTCTTTTGAGAAATATACTCATATGATTTACTTTGTTTTTAATAAATTACACAAAATATGTGTACATTATAAGTAATTAGTACCAATCTTAAATATTATTGGTGTTTGCAACCATTCTGAATAATTGCTAAACTGTTTTTTATTGGAGTAAAGAATCCACATAATTTATATGGATATAGTAGACACTTCATCTCCTAAGAATCAGAACCTTTGTAGATTTATCATATTTGAAGCGTATAATTTTTTTAATTTTAGATTAGAGCATACTACTGTGCTGCTATGTCCAGCAAAATATCAGAGAGTCCTGAATACAAAGAATGTGCTCAGCTGTTAGGTTTTCAGTCTAAAGATGATCTTTTGTCTAAATTGACTAAGGTATGAATTGAATGCATTGGTATAATAAAACTCACTTGTTGTTATATAATAATTAAAACAGAGTTGTTTCTTATATTCAATCTTCTGGCATAGAATTCTCAATAATATTTGGGAATTAAATGTATGGATATAGTAAATAAATAAGATTGGATTATTATTATTTAATTATATTTGCATTATTATTGTTTAAATGCTTTTATAATCAGAAATAAAATTATAAATTATTTACTTGTTATAAACATCTATTTATTAAGTATATTTTGTTTTTAAGACACACAGAATTTTTAACCTAATGAACAATATATCCTTCAGATGCTGGAATATCTCAATGACATTAATACTAAGAGCAAGTGGGTGACTGCTGTAAAAGAAAAATTGTTGTATTTTAGTAGTTCCCTGGAAAACATTGGTATCAATAAGAATACCCGAAGTCCGGTGAAAAGTCCTAGAAAAATTGAAATAAATGTTAAAAACAGAGCTCAACTAAAAGAGGTATTGCTACATACTTTGAACATTTTCTTTTTATTAATTGATTTATGTTCCCATTTAAGTTATTTGTTTTTATAAATTATGATCAATAAGCTTTTTCCTGTAATTTTATTTATGAGCAACCTGAATCCATTAAATGTACAACCGCATTGCACATTAAGGTATCTTGAAATTCTCTTAAGAACATGACATTATATTGTTATCTATTGTGTCAGTTATTTCTTTATTCAAGTCATGCAGAAATAGCTTTTGCCACGTGTATTATTAAATGTTACTTGTGGTAGAAACTAGTGGAAATGGGTAAAGCTAACAGGCTGACAAGTGATTATGAGACAGCGAGGAAAGAAGCATTAGACTACTTCATGGTTGAATTGTTCCCAGTGTCATTGTCACCACTGACAAGTATACCATTGCACGAGATCATGATCTGTGACAATATCTCCAGTGTCAAAAGGAAAATTGTTGGAACTCCTAGGGCCGCCACCCATACGGCCCTCAATAATCCTCAGCTATATCTTCAGGTATCTATAAAATTTTGATTACTTGTTTTAGTTAGTTTTTGATGAATTGTTAAAATGTATTTCCTTGATTTAGTGTGACTGTTGCTTGTTGGAAAACTCAGTTGAGGTACTTACATCAATGCCTGACATTTGCATTGTATATAAACTTCATTTAGAAAGCGGTTCCCTTATTAACATGTACGATTGGCTCTTGGTGAGTAATTTTCATTTTTTTTATGCTTTAAACCTTGATTACCAAAAGACTTATTGTAATTGTTTATTAATTCATAGTTTTTCATGTAAAAATTCAGAAACAATTATATTACATCCCATAGAATTTAAAACCCATAGTTATTGCATGATCCTAAAAGACATTTTTAAATTTATGTTTTACAAATTTATTCAATTTTTTTTATATCCTATTTCAGGCATTTGTCACAATTGTTAATCCAGAATTCACTGGGGAAACTCGACATATAGATCCTAAAATACAGTATCCTTTAGTAGATCAGTGTTGATATAATTCTTTCACATTTCAGGATAAGTTAATTGAACTTTACTTAAGAATCTTTGTCTTTGTATATAAAAATTTAATGCTTGTAAATATTTTGTATTATGTACCTATGATTTCATTCCTTCGTCAATGATAAATTTTCAGTTCATAATATGGAGTTAAGTTCATTTTAATTGTTTTCTTTAAACGATTTTTAATTGTGTTCAAGTAATTTTAATCCTTGATTTTAATTACCTCTTTATTTTCATATTATTATATAAATGTTCATAAAATTATCAATAAAATTAGTGCTCTATATATACATACATTCATACATAATGCAAATAGCTATTTGTTTTATTTTTGAATAAAATAGCAGAGTATGCCCTGATATAGTGAATTAAGTTAGTTGTTAAAGTTATACTATTTGTAACATAATAAATTAAGTTAATTCCTTGACAATAACCATAGAGCACGTTTTACACAAGCTGTTGCAGAATTAGAATTTTTAGGTTTTGTGAAGTCTACACAGTGTAAAACTGACCATGTTGCCAGGCTTACTTGGGGAGGAACAAGTTAAATGTAAAATTTGTTAAAGAATTAAATTATAATAAATTACCTTTAGAATTAAATTCTTATGAAATTAAAATAATAAATACAGTACTCAATGTAATTATTATTTCACTAATTTGTACCTCTTCCCAAAATCATATATTAAGTTGTGGATTTAAAAATTATGACCAGTTGTCATCATCTGAATCTAAATTTTATTCTCTTTGCCTTTGAATTCCTGTTGATAAAAAACAAAAACTTATATATGCAAGGAATTATAAAATGTTAATTGTATTGCAGATGTATATTAATAGTATTGTATTTTGTTGATGCAAAGGTTTGTCACAAATTACATTTCTGAATTCAAATATACCAGTAACCAGGTACTGGAAACAATAAATAAAATGCGCAGTTATCACATTTTTAGTGATGTAAATATTATGAGATGGAAATCCAGTCTAAATCTAAATTATTGAAAGTCCAAAGTTACCTGAAATTTTATTTAGTTTATACAATTTGGGTTATTGTAATATATAGTTTAATTTGATAAAGTACACTTAATACTTTATACTTATATTTTTTATACCCTCAATTTGTTTATTATTAATCCACAGTCTGCTTAGTTTGCCTGTCGTATAGGCTGTTCCGGTGGTTGGCCTTTATCCTGTTGGGGTTGCCCTTTATTTTCTTCAGTTTCTTCGGGTTTTTTTTTGTACGAGCCCACTTTCCACCATTCCGTCCAGTCTGAATCAAGCGATGCCACATCGTCATTAGATATTGTCACATACTTTCTTCTAGCTTTTATAACGTCCTTTTGAAACTGGGGCATTTCGTATTCGGGCATGTTCAAGGTGTCTCCGCCATCTTGGACAGCTTCTGACGGCAAATTGAATTCAGTCTGATATTTGTCATCGTCCTCGTCTTCCGAATAATCCACAAAAAGTTTCAGACGATCCCAATCTTGACGGTTGTGCCGAGCCAACGCCAGCTGTTCCACGCCTACCAGGTCGATCTCTCTGTCCACGGTCTCTTCTATATTTTTCTCCATCGGTGGTTTTGATCTGCATTTGGGCTGTTTGCCGAAAGCTCTCCATGCCACGGGTGGCTCGAATAGCCTCTTCATTGAAGCCAGCATCGCTCCTATTTGTTTATCCCTCTGTAAAGCTCGGGCCGCTCTCATAATTATGTGTATTTCCTTTTCTGCCCCTTTCTTCTCCATCACTCGCAGTTTCTTGGTTTTAGCCTCTTTCAATTGGTCCCAGATATCTCTGAACGCCTTTTCGATTCCGCGCATCATGTCCAAACTGTCTAGATTGTTCTCGTTTGCCCCGACTATGTACTCGTACAGGTCTTGAACCAGAGCCATCGTTTTCAGGGACTCCTCTCCACTCATTATTTCCTTAAACGCCGAATTCAGTCTTTGCATCGCTGTTTCCTTCATGTAGTTCGATCTGTCGTGGTGGTACACAAGATTGTTTTCAGTCTCCTTAATCAGCATTTCGATCGCTTTCAGGTCCTCCGTTAAATAGGAAATCAGCGATTCCGACACGTATTTTATTTTATCCCTCATCTGTTTTATTGCCGAGATATGGGACAGAACTCGTAGATTTTGGAGCTCTATCTCTCGAAAAACAATATTTACTTGCCACGTCTCTTCGAAAAAGTTGATCGGTGGCCCAATTGTTCTCAATCGTTCCGTTAGATAATTAACAATCTGATCCACTTCCGGCTCGTGGCCCACGTACTTTAGGAACACGTTGTAGTGGTACATAATTTGGGATATTTCATTTTCCACTTGTTGTCGACTCTCCTCTTTCATAATTTGATAATCCTCTTGCCACTGAGGAGGACTGATGTGATAAAGGACTTGTTTGCAGAATCCATGGTCTTCCCATTTTTGTGTGAGTTTTATGAGCGAGCATTTAACAACGTTGAAGCTTTCGTGCATGGAATTTACCTCGGCCGCCTTTTCCTGCCTCTTGAGAAACATCTTCTGTCCGGTGTGAATCAGGTTTAAAGACTTGGTATAGTCGCTTTCTAAATATTTTTCAAAGTTGTTCATCAGTTCATCGTACGTCTTGTCTATATTTGAAACGTGCCACTCGTTTAATAGATTTCGTTCGTTATAGTGCATGATCTCATCTTTGATGAATCCATTAGTTAGATTTGTGCAGAATGTCTGGCTGATGGTAGAGACAAAGTGATCGCGCCTGAACTTTCTGCCTGTAGGCCGACCCTGTATCAACTTGAAATAGTCCGGGTCGACATCGCACTTGGACTGCGGCATCGACCCACTCTCCGAACGAATATAAACTCTTTCGAGCACATCTTGAAACTGTCTCCCTCGATATGTCGGCCTCAAATAACCTTCACTCTCTTTTTTAGTATCTTTTGGCCTTTTCTGCCTAACTTTGCCGACTGCAAAAGGGCTTTCCTGGAGTACGTCCCTTTTTGAACCCTTCCCCTTTTTTAGGGTCTTGGATTCAGTGAAATAAGAAACTGTGGACACTTTACTTGTACTCGTGTGCGTGAGCTTTTCCACGATTGTAGGTACCTTCACTCTTTCCCTCCTGGCCTTTATGCCATTTTCAAATTTCAATATTTTTACCAGTCGTGACTTATCTAGATTACTCAGCCGCAGTGTTTCTGTCGACATCTACCAACAGATCAGAATGTTTTATGAAAATGATATAGTACTGTAAATTTAGGGCCTTAGTTGTAATCCTTTCCTGTTTCCTGTACCATACATTAAGTAATTCGCAAAAATGAAAAGTAGGATCCTCCGCTTCCTGTAGGATAGGTGCAAGTGGACCCAACGAACTTTATTTCATTTCCGCACCACCCTCAGAGTGCTACCCTCTGGTGGCGACTTCTGGAACTACTAGCACCCGTATCACCATTCCCTGTGCAGTAGTGCTGCTCCCTGGTGGAAATTTCTCACACCATGTCACTATCACACTTAACGGCCTACTATCTAGCGGCGCTTTTTCGAATTAGTAGGACCCTTATCAAAATTTTCCGTGTGATTTATAGTTTTTACCGCATCTATTACTATATAAAATAAAGATACACAGCCTATCATATAAGTTTATGCAGGTATAAACACACTTAAAATATATAACAATTTTTTCATTACTATTATGACAGAACGATGCCTCGACGAATTATTTCCAATTAAAACATTACAAGTTCTCAAAACGTTTATCTAGCGGTAACTTGTCGGGCTACTAGCACCCGTACCAACACCCACCAGTTTACACCACACAATGTGGGCTAAATTGTGGTTTTTTCCAGTGCAATAATTGGCCTAATAAGCGGTTTTCAACGCGAAATATGGACTCCAAACGGTTTTTTACCGTTTTAATCGGGACTAAAAATCAGGTTGCCACTGCTAAATCAAATTGCACGGTTGTAAACTGAACTTTCACCGCCAAACGGGTCTAAAACACGGTTCTTCATCACAAAATAAAGGCTAAGAATTTAGGCTGGCTTACCAAGAGCAACTGACCTTATCTGGGTCCTAACAGATCACCCTCGTATGAACCAATCCAGATAATCAAAATTAAATTTGCCGGATTCTATATCCTATGGTTACATCATTGTAAGCAATTCTCTTATTCAAATCATATCATTCATTGTCTATTTTTAACTCATCAGGGGCAAAATTCAATTATAATTTTCTCTTTTAAACGTTTTTCCTATTTCCCTAGTTCTAATGAGAGCAAACATGTATATTAGCACATTTTCTTTATCATTTTTTACCAACATTTTGCTGATAAATTTGGTAACTTCTGTAATATATTAGGTTAACAATCACCAGCTGTAATTTTCTTTCTTTCTCGTTCTTTTCTCTTGTAGGTAGCTTATATATAAAATCAAACTAAATGTATATAATGTTATATATACATAAATTTAGAATTATTTTAAAATTGCATATAACGGAACACAATATTTTCTCATAAGAAGTATGTTCCATGGTGAATACCAAATTCAACAAACGTTTACCTTGTATGTTACTTACTGAATTTGGTTGTAAAATATCAATGTTGTTAAACGACTGTTGTTTTATTATGTACTGATTGTTACTAACATTTCAGGTTCGATAGATATTCTGGGACAATAGTAGGAATGCAAAACCTTTTTTCTTTATGTTAGGTATCTTCGCATATTTGTCGGCTTTCATTTTTAAACTGTTGACGATCTTTGCAATAAAAAAAATGCAATTGTCACTGACTGGCTTCTGGTAAGATCGCGTAATGTTGCTGTTCAATTTTCCCTGTGTTTGGAAACCGCCTGAGCCGGGCTCCATTGAAATGGTTTTTGCTCGCTTCCTTCTGGGGCGCTCCGCTGGGAGTTGTCCCCTCTGACGTTTCGGAACTATTACTGGTTTCATCATCGGGGTCATTTAAGAAATTCAATCGTTTCTGAACCCTGTTCTACGTTCTGTCTCCTCTGGAGAGAAGACGTAATTGTAGACGAGAATCTTGGGTCCCCTTCAATTAATTGTTTATTGTTCGGGCTACCAGTGGCCCTCGGAGTGGCGGCCGTTCTGAGCCATTACACGGGCAATAACACGTGTGGATTACCGTCGGCTCCTCATAAAGCGGCGAGAGAGCTGGCAAGGGCAGTAAAATGATTTCTTTTTTTTTATTACAAGAAGGGGACTTGCAGTACCGAACGGTATTGCTTTATTGGGGGCCGGCGCAACACACCTGGCCTCCCTCTCAATTCCAAGTACGGGCTTACCTGCACATCATAGTCTCTTATCCGTGGGAAAACTGGTACATTAATTTCGTTTTGAAAAAACACCGTATTTCCTTGTAACACAACAGTCGGAGGCTTTTGAGAGTGTGTGGGAGTGATTTCACAACTCTCGTCAATCGGGTCTTGGGCTAGATCGAAAATAAAATTATTCTTAAAAAATCTCTATTAATCCCCGGAATATTTTTCCGTATATAGAATATACAAGGTATTCCGAAATTTAATGTCGAAACTTTGCAAGTTGAGACAAACATTTCTTCGGAAATTTACTCGATTTCGCTCCGTTTTGGAGGCGAAACAACAGTCCAATAAGGGTAAATATGTTGAACGTCCGCTTGAAAACTTGCGGTAAATAACTAACAAATTCACTGAAGGAGGGGAATGTAACCGTTGTAAAAACCGTGCACGAGGACATAAATGTCAGCGTGTTAAACATTAGAATATGTACGCGGTATATTGTGACACATGTAATTCACTCGAAGGCTCCCGATGAATCACGGACGGATTTACAGTAGAAAGCAATGTTTATTTTAGTTTGTTTAAGTTCACATTTCTGTTCTTTTATGAATCAGTCGGTTATTTATCAGAAGCTTTCAAGTGTATTTGTCCCTAATGCACCGTGTATTGGATCACACTGAGCTGCTGTTATTGGTATGGAATTATCAGCGTAATACTGTTGAAAGAACGTAGGTTAGCGGGGGGAAACCTGAGCTCAATTATTATTGAACTGTTCTTGCGACGATGTTTATTTCATTCGTAGAGTCTCTACGGCTGCGTACCGGGGAGCGGGGGCCTCACAGACCTGAAATTAAATTGACGATTCTTCGATCCTCTGGATAACTCTTAAAAAAAATAAAATAAATGTATATCGCCTAAGAATAAGTCGTACGCCGTTTATGCGTTGGAGAGTGGCGCCAACGATAAGGCCAAAATGCAGAACGTCGTAGAATATAATCTAAATGTAATCGCTCGGCTCTTACTCTTTACTACTTTTATTTCGATTTTACATTGCACACCATTCAACTGATCCTAGTGTACGGATCCTCCGGAATATTTCTCTTTTCCCGTCGGCTCCTCGAGCTCAAACTGTTCGGCTACCGATTCTCCATCGCGATAAGAGTGGAAAATAGAATTTTTGAAACGCGATTTGTATCCGCTAAAAAGACTTTATAACCGTTCATATTGATGATTTTCCGGAGCCCTTTTTTTCATGCCTTCCGCGCCCCGAGTGCATTAGTTTTTATTGAGGATAAACCGGTAGCCGGTCGCTACACCGCAGGTCGGATGGAGCGGATGCGATACATAAAAGGGGTTTGTAGGGTGGACTGTAAGGGTGGGCGGTAGGGGTGGGGGCGCGTTCGTCGTGTGTGGCTGTCCGGATTACCTGGGGCTCAATAAAGCGGCGTCTCGCTCAAAGGGATGCCGCCGCCGCCGCCGCCGCCGCCGCCGCTACCTGTCCCACCCACCCAATAAAACACCCCCCCAAAACACCCCCATAAGACACCCTCTTCTGTCTTCCACGCCCCCTTAAGTCACTACACCACGCTTAAAACGTCAACACACTATTCGACTCGGCGATAAAATTCCTAAATTCCAACATACATATTTACGTGGAATCCCCATACCCGACTCAAACAGCAAATTTGGACTTCTAAGACCATCACTAAAACGGACATCAAAATTGACCGTAAGTAACAAACTCAATATACAAAGCCATATTAAAACCGACATGGACATACGGTATAGAACTATGGGTTTCATCGCTCGCATCCAGAGATTCCAATCGAAAGTTCTTCAAACCATCCTTAATGCTCCCCGGTATGTTTCAAATCGCATGTTCCCTAAGTTCCATTCCCGCCTTACTCCTCATCCTAATTTGCTCGTTCGGCCACTCTCCTCTATTGCCCATCCGTTATCCCCACCGCGACGGCTTAAAGGCCACTAGCCAGAGATCACCTCGGACAGTAGTTAAATCGTGTCAAAAAGTGCCATAATCGGGTGGTTTCTTTAACGGGACAAACACTTGAAAAATATATATGTATAAATTGTACTTATAACTGTAAAGTTGATTGTACAAAAATAAACAAACAAACAAAAAATACATATATACTTATTATTCGACTCACGACCGCCTTTGGTCCCGACTGCAGTAATAAAAACCGTTCATTCAACAAGTCAAGTATATCATACTTATGATTTCTTTTGATTTCATTTTCTTTCGAGGATTTGGAATACACACCACAATTGATATTTTGTTCATCTTCTTGGTCTTGAGCTGCAATAGTTTCGGCTTCGCACATTGATGCCGTCAGTAATATCGTATCTAACGGTTGAAATGTACTGCATGGGTCCTTCCTCATTCCGTTAATCGGAAACGATCTCCGTCGTTCAAACCTCGTCTCACTTCGTGTTCGGTCCCATCAGAACGCATATTTTGTACTCCTTGTCTTCGATTTTTGTACTGCGTATTTTCCTATTTTCAATACAGCGCAGGGTCCTGTCGGGCTTTCCACTCGATTATTTATTCCTGTTCTCCCAAAACCGACCGGGCATGAGCTAAGTGGCACCGGACGGTTTTCACGTTACCCGAGAGGAATTCTCGGTCAGAAAGATGAAGAAAGGACAGTCCCGTCGGTGTTTGAACGGCGGGGACAGCGCATACAGAACAGGGCACCGGCATTCTTAGGTTTCTCTGTTTTTTTCTATTTTTTTTTGTTCACTGTTTCTTGCTTCCAGCTAGCTCTCGGCCGTCGTGCGTTCGCTAGAGAGCCAGGAGAGGGAGGGAGGGAGGAGAGAGAGAGGGAGGGAGGGAGGGAGGGAGGGAGGGATGGTTTGCCTTGGCGAGAGGAGCGAGCGAGCGAGCGGCGCTAATCAGAAGTGACAACAGAAAACCTGTCCCCCTCCAATCAAGCATGACACACTTCCACCGGCCACTAGCCCACTCATTTTATTTACCAGAAATCTGTATTTCCTACACCCAAGTAAAATATTGTGCGCACAGCCGGCGATAGAGCCTATAATTATTCCAACTGCCTAGAAATTATCAAAAAGTAATTTCATTTCCAGAAATATTAATTGCTGCGCTTCAGACGTCGACAATGTACTGAACCAATAATGATGGAATACGTATTGAATACATTGACTGGCAGGCTACTCTGGTATTTCCAATCGACTATGTACAACTTTTATCTCTAATACGACAGTGTTCCACTTTACCGGTGTTTGAAAATAAGATAACGTATTCCAAAAAGAAAATAATAGAGGCGTTGAAAAAATCATTATTATTATTCCAAAGAGATAAAACTAAATAGACATAGTAATGGAAAAAATTGTATACGTTTCATGTGAAATAAGAACAAACAGTTATTCTTGATAAATTCATTATATTAAGAAATATTTAGTTAGTTTTGCTCTTCCGCAAAATGCTTTATGACTTGTTTGTTCGCGCATTACTGGGAACCATCTTCTACTCATGTTCTACCCAATATCCCTGCTACAGTTGATGTTTCTTCTGTACTGCTACTGCCTCCCTCATAATCCCGTTGTAATCGTTGTTTTTCTTTGATAGGATTTTTGTTGTTTCGAATTCAACGAAGATTTGAAATGATGACGATTTTCGAATTTAAAAAATGTTCACCTACAACGTTTCATATTTGGCTGTATCCCCTTTTCTCATGTAAACGGAAACATTTTGGCCACATATTTAATTATAGGACTGCGCTTAGACAGAAGATTGACATGGAACCTACGTACAAAACTCAAAGGTACAGAAACGAAACGACGTTACAAAATTGCTACTAAGACTCCTCGACAATAGATCACAGTTATCATTTACGAATAAATTATTTATTTATTTATTTATTTGCAACTGTATTTCAAAAACTAACTGGGCGTCAAACCGTTTAACTCGTACAAAATTGGATCATTACAATCTGTCATCCTTCGTGAAATTATTACCGCCCCACCTTGTGTTTCTAAACGCACGATCCATTTCGAATTGAAAGTTCCGTTCGTTCATGACTATGCATCTTCCCGATATAAATCCTGTCGTTCGAAACTATGATGTTCCAATGATTCCTCGCGTCACTTTCCTGAAAATCCCGAGCGCCGCCTTAAGAGGTAATGGCTACGTGATTTCCTCACTTTCTAGTAAGGGTTGGACCAGGAGTACCATCAATGGGTCTATGGGTTATCTGTCACTAAATATAATTTCAAAAATTGTAGTCGGGACTTAAAATAAAGAGGAAAAAATTAATTATCGTTATAGCCCTACGCGTGGCGTACAAAATCATTTGACATTTTAAATTCGATGTACTTTTTATAGATCAAAAACCCTACCTCCGATCTTCGCGATTCCATAATTAATACGAGAGAATAAAAATATGAATAGGTGTTTCAGGGCAGCACATGCAGACGCAACTGTTGGGCAATGACTGACAAGTGGTGCCGAGAAAAACAGTAGCTCAACGAGAGCAAGAAAGTCAGAGAAAGAAGTGTGCATTGTGCACGTGCTAGACCGAGAAATTGTAAATCCATCTAGTATCCACTACCAATCACGGACGGTTATAAGGGAAAACTAGTAGTTATAGAAAAACATTAGCGTTTTTTAAAAACAGAAAATAATAAAAAGAAATAGTGATAACAATAGTAATTAAAATAAGAGAGAAAACAAGTCCGAGTCATACCATAAATATGATTTCCCGCGGTTCAGTCAACCGGTAGACCACTTTTGACATACGCTACCATAGTAAATAGAGCGGTAAGTTCGGAAATAAAAAAAGGGTAGATTTATCATTGCCGCGTTGCTGATAAAATTAATATATTCTACCTATATGTATTTATTATCATCGGTACTCTGTTCAGCTGAGAACCCGATTCACATAAAATAGTTAAACGGTTAAATAATAACTGAAATTACCGTTTTCGAATTTTAATTTCAGTAAGCGCAGAATAAGAGCACATTTTCAGTTTTAATTCTTATCAATATACCCGAAATGGCGGTTCGATTGGGGGCTCGGTCTCCATGATTGCGGTCTCTGGGCAAGTGGTAGGGGGCGTCGTCCGCCAATGGGGGACAGGCTCCCTCCCTCACTCCCTCCCTCCCTCTCTCCCTCTTCCTCTCTCTCTCTCTCTCCTGGCTGGCTCTCCGACTCTACAACCAGTGTCAACAGCCCGAGTGTGAACGGTGTCAATTTTGTGAAGGGCCCGCGAATTGGCCGGCCCCCGCCTGTGTTATTCCGACCGGTAAGTAGCCGTTAGTCGTTAGTCGCTAGTCGCTAGTCGCTAGGCCGCTAGCCGCCAGTCGCTGGTCTCTTTCATTAATAGCCACCAATTAGCGCCCCTACCATATTTACTGCCGATTCTGTGCCCGGTTCCGCGTCGACTTTCCGACCGCTCCTTTCGTCTCTAGACTTTGGACAACACGAAAATCTGAGATTAATTCGGACCTGTTAGGCGAGAACGAATTTAGGTCTGTTGACGTTTCTCTTCTCCTCTTTCAATCGACATTGACTGACAGAAAAGTGGTCCGAAGAGAATATTTCGGTAACGACTGCAAATTATATATTTCCCCAAAACGGGGATACCTAACCTTGAGTTGAATGCGCACGGCAGCTCGTTAATAACTAGCTTGAACAAAAATTGGGCAAAGAACGACTGCGAGAAATTATTTTTTCCCGCGTCGTTATTCGGTTTGCGAATATTCGGTTGTCCAAATTATACATGGACATAGTCAGAGTTTTAACCCCTTAGAGATACGAATATTTTGTTTCGCACTAAAGTCACGCCTTAAGTCCGATCTAAATCTCGCTTGACGGCAGCCTAAAATCCGTGAATTTTCATCACTCCGCGCCTCTAACATAGATAAGGAAACTGTACGTTTCAAGGGGAATATGCGCTGACGAGAGATTATATTTTGTCTAGTTTATTTTCACTAGTTCGGGATCTATGTACCGGGAGGTTTTACTTTTTTATTGCGAATTCACCTACAATGTCTTGGAATATTGTCACCGGCGTGGTTTTTCTGTTTCTTCTCCTTTGTTTGGTCCTACGCTTTGTCGGATTGGGCTTCGATGGCTTTTCTTTAATAATACATTGGAAGTGAATTATGTACGATGGATCGTGTCGGCATCGCTGCTGGCTTCCTACGAAAAATTGAAGATACTATACAAACCAATGTTCTTGACAAAACCGCCCTGATGACAATGTACTGATAGTTTTATCAGCGACATCAAAATCATAGGAGACAAGAAAGTATTATGTTCGCAAAGCTTTTAAGCACGTTTTTAACCCGGATGTCAGTTCATTCACGACAGAAGGATTCCAAATGCTTTATGGGTTAAGCCTTTGAATATCCTCGCTAGAAATTATTCGGGCGTTGTCTATCTGACCAATCGCCTTTCCAGTTTAACTTTGACAGAATTTCTAAACATTTCTAAAATGAAAGGGAAAACAATTGCTGTCATATTTGGCCACTATTATTGAATGGGCTCCTGTTGTCTGCACCCTGCTACTGTTGCACCTGAAAAGAGGTAGGCGGAACCGTTAAATTTGCCACCTACATACACCTGACGGTCCGACCTTTTTTCCCCCCGAACAATAAGCCATATATTCACCTATGTATGTATGTCCCTTTTGTTGTAATAGCTTGACATATCAAGTTGCCAATCTCCAGATATATGCGGATTCGGGAGTTTATGTAGCGTGAAAACAGTTGGGATGTAACAATATTTTCGACGGTATTTTTATCGCAGGTAATTAAAAGGGACGTAGCCTGAGATTGCTTCTACACTTTCGTTACTGTAGCGTACACTTTTTTTGCCCACTCGAAAAAGGTTTATTTATTAAAGACTCTAATACTGGATTGGTTTCCACCACAAGTAGAGCTTCGTTAGTAGTATAGTGAGGTACTTGATGAAGAACCCTCGTATCAGATTTGCCGCAGCACGCCACAGGAACAATTTAGCGCACGTGAGTACCTCGCTGTGGAATTTCATTTCAATCCGGGAGAAACACTCCTACTTGCGTAAGGATGTCTCGGCACAGTTAACTAGTGTGAACCCACGCAGATAAAAATACATTGTCTTATTTTTATCAGCAAAGTTGAGAAGTCGCGGGGCGCCTTCCGAGTAATGCGTTAAACAAGTCCACGCACACCGCTTGTTGAGGGCCGCGCATAACGTCTTTTATGTGACTGTCACGGCGGCCTAAGGGCTATCTTTTTATTATTTGAAAACATTATCTGATATACCTTCTGGGAGACTTAAACGGCAGAGGAATGCTATTGGCCTCTGCCCCCCCGATCAATTCAAATTAGTATTCGAATGAAAATTCGACATCGAATTAGTTCGTTAGTTCCTTCCTGTATAACTTACTTTATATAAGAAGCATTAATTTTCTTTCTGTCTTAATCTTTCGCCCATGGCATTCGCAATTCTCGTGCTTTATTTTATTCACGTGCTAGTCGGAAATTGTAGAATATTTTATTACCTTAACAGTGGATAAATAAATGATATATTGTTTTCCGCTCTGCTTATACCGATGCTCTGTATATACTCAACATCCGTGCGGGATAAGAATGAAATCGTTGATTTATTTTGTCTCCATTCAAAAACAAAAGACGTAAAAAATGAACGTTTTGAAAAGTTCCATGCATACAATGACTAACGATGGTGACTGGCTTTAATTGCTTTATTTATTAGCGAGATTCAGTTGAACAAAAAACATCGAATAATTCTCGAGAGTTTCAATTTTACGGTACTTTTCCCAAAATCATCTAGACTTTAGAGG
Source organism: Lethocerus indicus (assembly GCA_019843655.1). Classification (NCBI taxonomy): domain Eukaryota; kingdom Metazoa; phylum Arthropoda; class Insecta; order Hemiptera; family Belostomatidae; genus Lethocerus; species Lethocerus indicus. The sequence goes on along the minus strand of JACDQD010000103.1, from coordinate 7,825,892 downwards.
CTAAAGAGCCAAATTCACCCTTGAAAATTTTAGTCTGGAAACATTTTAAAGAGCCATTATTTCGTTTTAATACACGAGCTTTTTTAGCAACATCTAATGATTAGTGCATAAATATCCATAAAGAACTAACAATATGTAATAAGTATGGATTCAAATGAATGAGAACGATGATTCGTTCCTAATCTTTTAATGAGGCGTGTGTTTTTTAGCCATTGGTAGTCGTTGTTATTACCGATACGATGCCTAAACATGCGTGAAAATGGAATGAAATTTTGCGCGAATATTTTCTAAATTTTATCCCTTATCAAATTAATTTTAAGGGGAACTTTTTCGCACGAATATCATCAAAGAGCCGCAAAATTCTGTTCATCGTGGTAATCATAGTAACGGCCAATTTCAAATTGTTTACCAATTCCGTGTTAATTATATAATAATGTATAGCGTTCTATTATAACGCATTATATTTATACGTTAATTATAATTATTATTATACGATTTATAATAAAGCTCATAGAAAACGCATTTTTTACATAAATCTTATGTTCATTTGAAATGACTTATCAACATTTGAGATAGGTATAAATAATTATCGTCATGTTTAAATTAAGGTGTATGGCTCTCGGATTTGCGGTGGACCTTGTAACTGCGGGCGACTTTTCGTTCGTGTCGAATGAACCACCATTGGCCAATTCTTTCAACTCGGTTTTGTTCTCAGAGCGTTTACCAGAGGAGAGGACATGAGCGAGATGTGCACTGAGAGCGGTTGGGGCGGCGGAGACCAAGCTCTGCTCACGCTGGACGACAGAGATCTCTGGCTCAGGTTTCAGGCCCTCACCAACGAGATGATAGTCACCAAATCCGGCAGGTAAAACAACCTACACTTTTATAGAATCGAGGGTTTCTCTTCTACTCTGAACGGTCTAGAAGCTCGCAATTGTCCGAGTGAATATTGATGGGGCTACACTTGGCACGGTAGACCACACACAAGACAGAGGGTACAGAGACGAAACGACGTTACAAATTGCTACTAAAACTACGAAAACGGTACACCACTATTACTTACATTGTTTTTTTAATTGTATTGTGAGGAAACGTCTCACTCCTACAAAATTCAATCATCGCAATCTGTAATCCTTCGTATAGTCGTTTCCCTTTCCTTATAATTCCTAATCCTTTATTTTTTGACCGCACGATACGTTCCGATTCCAAAGTTAGTATGCTCGTCCATGGATTTGGAGCTTAACCGTGTAAAAGAGACGCAAAAAGGTGAATAACCCCCTAGGGACTCTGTTAGAGGCATTAACGAGACTGTATACTGACGCGTACACCGTGCAGGATAAAATGCGCTAACTTGGGAGAAAGTGAATATTTAATTTTGAGGATTTTGGGATACTCGCTTCCCGGCGTACAAGAGAGAGGCAAAGAGGTGAAGAACCTCTTTAGGGACTCAGTTAAGAGGCCATGACGGGGAGAGGGGGTAACAATGGCGCGTTACGATCGAAGAGTAGGAAACGGGCAGTGGGTGCCATTCTAGTTTTGAACAAGGTGGTGATAGACGGAGCCCCCCCCCCCCATTGTTGACACGGCCAGAGCACTCTACCGGTAGTCGTACCGGTACTCATTAATGGGCGGGCGTCAATTGTCGCTAATCGGCCTGCACTCCGTTTAGCACCGGGTTAACAGGCGAAACACGTTTAACACCCCCCCCACCCGCTACGCACCCATCGTACGCTCCCACGCACCCGAGCCACAACTCACCGAAACCTTTTATTCCAAGAGATCTCATCTTAACGCCCTTCTTTTTTTTCTAACCGAACCTCTTTTGCGACGGTAACAACAATTGGAATACGACGAGATAATGTGAAAGGTTCATTTCAACAACGCCGCAACCGAGTCAACAATGGCCGACAGACGTTTTTCGGAACAAAAATATTCTTTTTACTTATTGGTGATAATAAACATGTCAACTACGATATCTCCATATTTCCATATTGTAGGTACCGCGGACCAATAGCGTACGCTATTGAATCAGAAGATTCAAGCAAGTAAAGCAAGAGACAAACCCGGTGTAATTGATTTTTTCCTCTCGGCATTCTTACTAATATAGTCAGTTTATAAGGAAGGCGCTTTACAACCCCTCATAAATGTCATAATAAACTGATGATTGTTTGAAATTTATTCGAAATTTGCATTTGTGTAAACAGGAGAATGTTTCCGGTCGTTAAGGTGAGCGTGAGCGGACTCGACCCGACGGCCATGTACACCGTACTCTTGGAATTTGTCCAGATAGAACAGCACAGGTACGAATACAGTAAAAATATATTTGTTTAATGTATTTAAATAAAGATCCAAATACTATTATTTCCCAGAAATTAATTACCGGACGCCAGTCAGTGATAATTCAAATACTGGCCGCGGAAACCTTCCATCATTTAATAACATTTAATTAAGAAAGGGCTAAAGCCAGTGGGGTTCTCCTCCATTCCGATTTTTTTAAAATGCTCCGTAATATTTTTGTTTTATAAAAAAATCCGATTATATTTAGTTCATATACTGGTATTGTTTTTATTGTAGGTGGAAGTACGTGAACGGTGAATGGGTTGCCGGTGGTAAGGCCGAAGCGGCCCCAGCCAATCCGGTCTACATCCACCCCGAGAGCCCCAACTTCGGTGCCCACTGGATGAAGGAACCGGTCTCTTTCGCCAAAGTCAAGCTTACGAACAAGGCCAACGGAAACGGACAGGTATCCCAGTTTCATAACCCGTGCATCGATACGGGATGTTTCGAATTTTTTCTCTTAGACATACTTGTACCAGTTTGGACCGCGTTTCCCGAGTTAAAATCGGGCGAATGAAAATTGCAGCCTACAAATGTTCATTTTCCCGGGCATAGACGCTCGAAAAATTTATACCGTAATTAATTATCCCTTAGAACTGTGGTTTCAAACCTTATCGAGCCACGGAACCTTTAGTACTGTAAGGTTTTCCAGGGCGGTAACCCCATCCCGCCAGGTGGAAAAAATATCTTTAAATAATAGTTAAACTAGATCAACATGTTATAGGTACTTCGTGTAAATATAATTAAAGAAAAGCGTCGTATTTTTCATTAAAAAATGTTAACATAAAATTGCTTGTAAAATAACTATTCGCCTTATAAATTTATCTTGCTTATCGGACAGTTTGAAATGCTGCATGATTTCTGTCCGACATTCGTACGGTATTCGAATGGACACTCCCTTTCAAAATATGACTTTCTCCCAGATACCGTAGTCCTGCCTACATCTGACTCCGGTTGTTCTTTTGCTTACGGTACCAGTATATTTAAAAAAATGGAGTTACACACACCTTGCTAAAAAAAACTCGTATAGTTCGATGTATTTGTTTCAACGAGCCAGTGGCCTTACCGTTACTAATACAGGGAGGTACTCGGCACAAGGAAACGATGGAAACTCATGTGAAAATCGCAAGTACGATTGAATATTTCGAGGGTTCATTTTATTAAATATGATTTCGTTATATTTTCATGATTTAGCTCAATAGAAATTGCTATATACGAAAAAAGCTTTTTAGTTATGCACGATGGATGAAAGCTAGAAGACAACAACTATCAACTGTCATTATTTAATGTTTAATTTAAGACTCAATTTATCGCTCCAATAACTATCGGTTTGATTTTTCTTTCTCTATTCCCTTTCTTATCCCTCAGATAATGCTGAATTCGCTGCACAAATACGAGCCCAGGGTACACATCGTGCGCGTCGGTTCCGAACAGAGGCGAGTGGCCGCTTACCCTTTCCCGGAGACACAGTTCATCGCCGTCACCGCCTATCAAAACGAAGAGGTTAAAAATTATTCGTAACAAACAAATATATGCACAACAAAGAAATATATATATATACACACATACACGCTGATAAAAATGCAACATGGATAATATATTTCATATGTTGAGATTTTAATTAATTATTTTTATTATTATTATCATTATATATTTTAAAATAATGAAATAATCTCACGGGCACAGGTGACTTCGCTGAAGATAAAGTACAACCCGTTTGCTAAGGCGTTCCTCGACGCCAAGGAGAGGCCCGAAGCGTCCAACCACAACAGGGACTACGCCATACAACCCCATCCACAGTGTGAGTCCGACGACAAAACTTTATCTGAAACGAGATATTTCTAAAAGCACTCAAGATTTAACAGTAACAAATATAAAAAGAATCTCTGCGCCTTGCGCTTCAAGTTGCCTTAACGTATAATAAGATAACCGGTTCGAGGACATAGTTATATGTAAATTTTCGGTTTCAGACGACAGCAGCCCTTCCTGGCTAGGCGGCGGTTACAGCGCTTGCGAGAGGCTGAGGGGCCACAGGCACGCCCCCTACCCCGCCCCCAATCATCATCATCACCACCACCACCACCACAACAACAACAACAACAGCCACAGTCACCAGCATCAAACTCACGCTCAGGACATCATCCCCAGGCCGCCCTCCAACTCACCCCCACCGATAGGTAAACAAACACAACCACCCACACGCGCTCCGTTTAGAAATAAGGAAAAATCTTTGTCGCAACATTTTTCAGCAGTTAACATCTGCGGAACGTCTGATTTCTCGTTTGAATATCTAGTCGGGTACTCAGAAATTGAAATATAAAGTTTAATAGGGACGTAAATCGATCAAGTAGAACGAATTTTCATATTTACCTCCTCATGAGACTGTTTTGATTCCCTCTTCTGGTGTGAACGTTCTGCTCTGGAGACTGTCTCGTGATAGGTTCATTAAGCATTCATTCTGAATCGATGGTTGGTTTCTACCCGCCAGGTCCGTGAGGGACACTCCTGCTCGCCTCTTCACAAAGCACCTCTCTCGGGGTCGGAGGGCACCTCGCGGAGGGTAAACCCTCGTCCACCCGTTTGGCTCGCTGGGAAAAACCCTTCCTGCGTGTCCGACTGCTTCAAAATGCTTCTACAATAATATCCCGGGCTCAAAAACGTACCACTTAATAGACAACAAATTTTATTATTTTATTATCCAACGATGAAAGGATAATGAACCAGTCAACGTGCAGTTTTGAAACACACACGCCAACCAGAAGAGAGAATCAAATAAAAAAAAAGTTTCACAATATTACAATATAAATTCTATAATTCTTTATAAATTATTATATATTTATAAATTATTTATGATTTCTTTTATGACTTTACAAAATATTTGTAAATACTCTATTTCTTCTTCTTTAACGATTTTAAAAATCATTGGAAATGATTTCAGCGGAATCCTACCTTTTAAACGGGCTTGAAAACCGACAGCTAATATTCGAAGAGCCATTTCCAGGTTACGGAGTGGACTGCGGGAACGGTATGGGCGGTGGGGCGGTTACAGCTGGTCTGCCGGGGTCGGGGTGCAGTATGGGGCGGGGGCGGCGGTGGCGGGGCGGTGGGGCCGGCGGGGCGGTGCCCTCTACAGCCCCTGGGCTCGCCCCAGCACTGGCACTTGGCTCCCGAACAGCCGGAGTACATACCACTGCACATAGTCCACCACGAGTACGAGGCCGCCCCCGCCCCCCTACCCGCCGCCGCCCCCAACAGCCCCCACCTCACTCCGGATCGCGAGGACCTCGTCAAGAGCTCCGACTCCCCTCCACAGCCAACTGTCACCTGCTATAACGTCGTCAACTGAACTTAATATGGCCACGAGTAACCGAAAATCTGAATATACTTATATTCTTCGAGGACTGAAATATATTCCGTTTCGAATACCTGTTATTTGCGAGGGTTTGGAATACCGTAGATCCTCCGTGTCCTCTCGCCTGTTCGGTCTTTTTTTAGACCGGTTTCGGGCGCTCGCCATCTTCAGTATGGTGGTGAGTGACTCTGGCACGCGGGTCGCAACCTAACTGCACTGTTACTTCACTTGTAGCATCCCTTATGTACCTACCAAAGTGACTCACCACCACACGAGCGGCCGAACCCTGTCTAGCAAAAGATCAAACCGGCGAGAGGAGACGGAAGATCGACAAAACTATTATTTTTCATTTCCGTGAAAACATGCGGCCCTTATGCTTGCTGACGATGGAAAAGCGAACGAGCATTTTCATTTCGGCTTCTCGCCATCTGAGCTACTTAAGTCAGTAAATTAATAGCGGCACTTAAACATGTTTGCTGTCTGTGGGGCATATACTGTGTGTTTTAATATAGAATATAGAATTTTTATACACCGAATAATTAATACACGAGAGACTTAAGGCCGCTGACCAAATACCGAACGACTGTGAAATGAAGCTCATTTGGTCTATTCGGATGGTATTCCAGCACGAATACCACTGTTTAATAGCGTGACATATATTCATTGTCTCAACAATCTACTGACGGAACTCTACAAGAAGGACGGCAAGAAGCCGAAGCCGGCCCAGAGAATCAACGAGAGGGGGCCAAGAAATAGCGTTCATTATAATATTTAAATTTATCAGAGGTCTGAGATTTGCGAAACGCAGTACTGAATGTGACCGAGGAGATAAGAGAAAAAAGATGGCTGCTAATACGCTTTAAGACAAAACAGTGGCAACATTTCTTTGCTGGGAAGAGGGGACTTGTCGCCCCTCGAAATCATTCTCATTATAATAGAAATTGTAAAATCGAAGCTGTATGACTTCATATTTATTGAATCATATCCCCAATTTGTAGTGCCTTAGTGGCGGACTAAGGGAAAAATGTAGAGCCCAGCATCTTTTTCAACAGCTGGCAGTTTATATATGAAGTCTACACTAGTCTGATTAAACGACTCGACCTTCCTCCATTACTCTGCCATATATTTTCTTCAATTTATTTTTATATTTTACAATGATTGTTTAGTGAGTCCACGGCCTCCTGCCATCGCCCTCGTAATCCAGGATTCTTTATTTTGTAAATATATAAATACAAATTAACCAGAAATTTGGTGGAAATCATTAATTTATAGATGTGTAAAATTTAAACGATACTTAGTATGTTTTTGTATTGTTGTAGCATTTTAATAAATTCGATAATATCTAAAACCATCCCAGGATTCCTAAGGAAGCTTATTCAAAGTCTACTGTCCCCAAAATTTCATTTGCGAGTTCTTCAAGAAGGTTCAGGTCTGAACTGTACAGGAACTAATAATCATTATTTCTTCCTTCAGTGACTGATAGAAACTTCCCCTGAAATTTTTATTTAGTGGTTTCAAATAGCCTACTTTAAAAATGAATAAATTTAATATTATTACAGTCATAAAAGTACATTATTACATTCTTTCACTGTAATTTCATCAACATTAATCTAATTCCAAAAACATATTATAATTAAAAAAATTAATAAATATATAATGTAGATTATGATTCAGGATTTAATGCTAATAACAGATTCCACTGGTTGTTTTCAATTCAGTAAAATTAAATAATGAAAATGCTTTTTATTTTAATCAAAATTTGGTGTCATTGTTATTGAAATAGGTAATTACAACAGTTACTAATATTCAATCGATTGTACATTATTCATCAATTTAGTTCTCAACAATCAGACCATTGTAAATTTAGACACCCACTGATCGCTGTAAAAGCCTGAATTACTGGAATTTTATAACATGATACGGTTTGAATAAATCAAAATATGAAAGAATACCATTTGAAATGGGCTCATAAGCTAAATTTAAAGCTATAGCTCTACTCATTCCAGCAAAAGATCAACAAGTAATACATAGGTCAACAAATAATGAAATACATAGTAATTTAATCAAACCTAATCAATTTGAAATTACTGAAATAAAATTCTTGCCAACAACTTGTCTATTAGTACTGATTTTATAATGAATTTCTGAAAATAAAATAACATAAATAATACTTTTATCTTTCTTGCTTTCAATGTTACTGCTGGTAACTACTTAATACTAAAAATCCAGTAAAAGTCACTTGTACAGTGGTACTCATGAGCATCATGATTTACAGGTTGAGAAAATATTTGTATATATAAATAACACATGTAAACATGAAGGTAAACAAGTACATGGATATTCAAGCTCAAAAGTGCAATTTAATTTCAGCATCTGAAGTGGTTCTATAAAAATAAGTAATTCATATCACAATTTTGAACTTTCAGAAAATCATTGAAACTGAAACTCTAATAAATTTTACATTACACATGCAATACCAATTATAATGGTAAAATACATATGTAATAAATTATACTACAACAAAACATTGTATCACTTGCAAAATGTATCAATTCTTGTAAAAAAGGACAAGCAAATGCTTGCAGAAGGCATAGCATATGAACAAGTATTTATTCACCATTATAGAAATACAATTTTCAATTATATTACTAATTTACAAACTGCATTGTGCATTTACAAAATTGTTTTCTCAAAGAGAAAGTACATCATATGCACTAGCCAATTTTTTCACTAACTAAACTTATTTTATAACAATTATCTCATTTTTTTATTTAATAAGTGTAATCACATTGGTAAAATTCTTGAGATGGCACACAAGAATTTATTACACTGCAATATAAATAAACTAACTTTGTTGGCATTCTCAAAAACCAACTAGGAAAATTTATGTAAAGGCAGACAAGTATTAGCCAACCAATACATGTATGAAACAAAATATAAAAACAATTAAATTATTATTTGGAATAAACAATCTTAAATTACAAATCAGGCAAACCGCCTTCATGTGCCTATGACAATTTCTTCCTCAAAAAATAAAAATTGAAAAACAAATAGAATATGCAAAACAAAACCACACAGAAAAGTGACATTTATCACTAGATCATCTTGACTAGTTCTTTACAAATGAAAACTATGGCAATAATATAATACTTTTTACACAGTCTAGATTAAAATTCACCTTTCTCCAGGTTAAGAATCCCAATTATTGTCCCTTAAATTAAATTACGATTCATATAAATGTAATTTCTTTTATAACAGCCATTTTACAAAATTAATTTTCACGCTATACTCTAGTGTCAGTTACCTAAACAAAAAATGAAATGACTGCTCACATAAGTCCTGAGATTGTGGGGCAAAAGGAATAATGAAATCAATCAAGTTGTCTAAGAGGAATAAGTACATGCAATGGCATAAGGGCATGGAAGAAATTGGCGGAAGAGCCCAGATAGACGGAAAGAGAGAGAGAGAGATTCGATATGTCAGAATCCCAGAAATGCAAAAATATGCAAATAGAAACATAGAATTTGGGACATATGAGATATGTCAGGTGAACTTCAGTCAGAAAATTGGATTAAAACAAGCATGCTTGTTGTTCCCCCTCCACTAATGTTTCCAAAAAATCGTCACATATCTGATATGATTCTCTCCAGGATATTGGTGTGCATCACCTTTTCTTCTTTAAAAGCAAAAACTGTGTTAGTAAAAATTGTTCTAATTCCAATGATGATTCTGTGGCACTGTTTATATTAAAATGATAACTATTTGGTCCAGTCCAATTAGAGCACCAAATTCGATCAAAATCTTTTATATTATAGTATACAATATATAGTTTCTTCTACTTTTATATACAATATGATTTATAGTTGCAACCCCTCCCAGGGAAGGGTAAAATTTTATTTCATTAATTTATCTTAAAGCACTTAGTTACCCTGGGGCCCCAGTTTGAACCATTCAAGGTCTTATCCAGTCTGAGGAAATATTGATGTATATAAAATACAAGAGGAAAAAATAAAACACTTATATCTAAGGGTAAAAAATCTTTAGTTAATAGTAGAAATATGGACTGAGCAGACACTGATACCTTAGGGCTATTATACCCACAAAGATTCATAGATTACATCAAAGTCACATAAGTCTCCAAATATTTTTTCCATATTTACGGTAATACATGATAATATTATTGAACCGCATTTTCAAAAATAAATTTGTTTGTAGTCACATAACTCTATTTGTCAAAACAAAATATTCTTTTTGATATTTTACACCTTAAAATAATTTATAAATTGAGCAAAATTTAAGAATTTTTTTGGTAAGTGATTTTTATCTGTCTCTGCTTTCCATTTCTATTATGAAACATTTATTTTATTCATTTTTCAAAATGCAGTTAAATAACATTCACTCCAGTGAATGCAAAACATTAATCACAATGCATGCTTTGATTTTCATTGTACACCAAAGCGTTTTTTAAAGTATGACCATACACAAATAAATAATTCCTATAAAAACCCTCATTCATTAATTGAGTTTATACAGTTCCCTTTACAAGAATTTCAAAAAAGATAAATACTTTCTTTGAGGAATAAATCCTATTCCATATTGATCTGCAATATCTTTTTACTAGGCCAACAATAGAAAGACTTGAGACATGAATGTGTTAAATAGTAAGCTGAACCTTACTCAGTAGAAAAATGTTACAGTATCGCTTCAGTCCTCAAGATAAAGACACTGTTACGAGGGTGTAGTCATAGTCATTCATAATAAGCTTTACATATATATATATATATATATATATATATATATATATATATATACACAATTTTAAAGAAAATATTGGAAGAAAATATTTCTTATACAATTGGCACTGCATCAGTTAGTTTAAAAGAAATTGTGCTTTCTAATGTAAAACAAAACTACACCTTCGTAATACAAAATTGGTGTTACTGACTGATTTCAATACACCCAACTTAAATATGGTATAATAGTCAATACCAAAAAAATTAAATATGGTAAACAAATATAAATACAAAAGCAGTCTTATAGGCGAGTGCGGCAAAACAACTCTTTTTTACATATATATATATATATATATATATATATATATATATATATATAAACGCATATTTTATATTATTTAGAATTTAATCATGTAGGATTTGTCTTCCATCACTAAGCCTGACAACTTAGTCTGACTCAGAAAAAACAGGAAGAAACACTCTGACCTATGATTTTGAGGTTACATATTTACTTTGTCTATTAACTTAAAATTATCTAACAGTGCAAAAGTTATACAAATTTATACTATTCATACATTTAGGACTAACAGGTAAACAATTATTATTATTATTACTGTTTATATATAATATATATATTCATTTATATATAAAACTACTTCCAGTACAAAACAATACTTCATAATTTTCTCTTTCTTTTATATTTCTGAACAAAGACAAGAAGATCCGCAAACTAGAACCTTGTTGCAACAATAATGATCAAATCACAATGTTCCTTTACAGAACTCATCACAAACAAATACCCGATTATCACTTTTAATAGATCACAACAGCAAAAGAAGGCTGATACAGTGTACCATATTACTTGCCAAGTTTCTGTTTCTTGGCAGCCACATCCGCCAATGTAACAAGCCCAAGGTTGTCATTGGCCGCAACTTCCACAACACTCGTATCTATAGCATACAAAAAACAACATTAACAGCACATTCAGTGTACTTTAAATGTCTACATTATATCTCTTTCGAAATTACAAAACATAACTTATTCAACATATTACTAAAACAGATAATATTCAGCAAACAATTGGATGAACCTAACTTTCCAAAAATTTTGATGAAAATAAAATCACAATTAATGTTAAAAAAACATAAACAAATATTCTACTTTCAAATAATTATATTTTAAAATAAGCATTTAAAAATTGTAAAAATAATAAATAAATATTAACAAACATTACAGTTAATTATTATTTAATATAATTACTCATTTCTGTTTCCGTGTAATTAAAGTTTCATTAAACACAATGAAGCAGTAACCAATTTTAAATGTGATTTAAAAATTAACCAGAATTTAAAATGAAGTATTACCTTTGAATGATGTGCCGGGTTGAAGTCTCCTTATATCTTGCCTCCTAGCTTTCCTCTTTCTACTTCCTACAACCACAGCCTTCTGAATTCCTTTTTCATTATCAGCCTCTTTAAAAGTATAGATGAAACATATTTGTAAATACTAGACAAAATCCAAGAAAATAAGAAGCTTTGGTAAAATTTAATTTTGATAATGAAATTTATATAGTTGCATTGAATATATTATAATTGGCCCAAATATTGTCATTTTTTTATAATTAATTTTCTGGAGTTCAATGAGCTCCACTCAAAACCAATTCAAATTTGCAATTGAAGGAAGAAGGATATGTTGATGGTCAGGTTCAACACACCTTAAGTATAATTGGGCTGAAATCCCAGTGGCTAACCATTTTTTTGTGCAATGGCAAATTTGACTTGAAAATGAACATTTGTTTACCACATAACTCATTGATATCAATGAGTATCTTCAAACTTTTCAAGAAAACTAGATGACTGATTAAAGCAGTGGTTTAAATTTATATTATACAAAAAGAGTAAAATAAATCAATGTATAATAAAAAAAAATCGAACCTGTGTCACACTGTCCGCATAAGGGCTGAGATGAATTTGTGCCCACCATCACAATATTATTATTATTTTGACTGTCAACACAGCCTCGCCTCACATTTACAAGCACTTTGTTGTTGTTATTGTTGTTGTTGTTGTTGTTATTGCAAATGTCCAAACTACCTTTTCTAGAAATCACAAATTCACAACTGCCACTCCCTCCTTGTGAAAAGGGGTTCAAAGGGTTCTCGCTTAATCCTTGATGCTGGTTTCTACTGCCCATGTACCGCCCATGTCCTCTTGTGTTCATCTTAATAGGACTTGGAGAACTGCCACCTTTCTTCTTTGCTCTCTTTTTCATTTGAAAATCCTCAATGCTCAAGAATGGGAGGGCATGGATTTTTTCATCCAAATTAAAGTCACTACAATAATATTAATTAATTTTATGAGGTGTTCAAAAGTTTGTTTCAATTTATAGAAAAAGTTCAAAAAATTTCTATTTTCCAATAATATCCAATAGATACATACATTTTTTTCATAAGCCTTTAGCATACTTAGTGCTTTAAGCTGAAATATATAATAAAATTAGGATAACTCACTTCTCCTGGACTTCAGTTGCTTCATCAAGAGGTTCTTGCTTAATAATAACTTCATCTATATCACCACAACTATAAAATGAAATGTATAGAAATAAAAGAATAAATTATAATTGATAGCCCACAAATATAAAAAAAACATAAAATAATAATATAAACATAATTAAAATTGAGTTAGTACTTTTACACATTTATCTTTTAATAAATACACATGTTACAACTTTGTTATAAGTATTATACTGTGTACTTTTCCTTCAGTCGTAGGAGCTACTTCATCCAATTTGCATTAAGTTTGATTTAACGCTATATTTAACACCTATGTTAGCTTAAACCTCCAAAGAGTTCAACAAGAATCAAACTTGCACTGCCAATGGTAGTTTGAAGACCTCTATAGTCACTAAGCCACCATGGCCCCTAACTATATTTATTCTGTCCTTAATGAATATATATTCACTTTAATGTCAAATGAGGAGACAGGCACCACTAGGTTCAATAGTATAAAATAAGACACAAAATTACATTTACAAACCTCAATATAAACAGAATAAACTTACATTGAAGTTGATGCACTGCTATTGCTAATTTCTTCTTTGGTCTTTTTGTCCTCACTTGATTTTGCTCTGCACCTCCTTCTTGGCTGAACAGGTGTACTGGCAGTTTCAATCATGTCTTGACTACTTTCCCACCTATAACATCAATATGAATGTATGTTACATACATGAAATAATAGATACAAACAGTATATACACTTGACTTACAATAAAGAATGCTATACAAGGAAAAATATTTTTGTATCTCATTTTCAGTTTATCTAAACAAAAATAGTCAAACACCTTTGATGCATTTGGGTATTCATGAATAATTTATGAGCCATTTATAGGATGTGTGCAGTTGAATTGCATTTGAAATTACTCAAAATATTCAATAAATCGATATAGGCAAATCACCATAATAAATACAATAAAAATATTTCTTTAATGATTAAATTTGTCCCCACTTCACACTTAATTGTCAATATAAAGTCTCATCTAATATTTGTTGACTGTTAGCCTAATGGTACCTCAAGAGACCAGGAAGAACAAATTGAATGAAAATATGGACTCAATCCCAACAGAAAATATGAATATATTAAATCTAAAACAACAAGATGTAATAATGCTTCTCACATTCACATACCAGAGGAAGGAAACGTTACTAACCTAACGTGCAAGCAACTAATTATCATGCAGATATATTACACAAATAAAAACTTAAAGTACATTTCTCTATACCACTTTAACATCAGAATGAATATATTTATATAGGAGAACATTGCCACAGTAGTACATGCAAAAACTAACCAGTAAAAGAGTATTATAATAACCAACTATTCAAATTTCCAATTAGGGAATTAGAAAAGAATAAAACTCAACCTTTATAATATATAATAAAATGTATAATGTGTCAATCAGTTTGATGAATAAGAACAACATAGTATCAAAATATTACTGCAGTTCAATCTGTGCCAAGTAAGAATATATTATTTATACATATTAAATATGCGTAATGTATAAAGGTAAATTCATTTTTTTATTTCAAATTCTTTTCACAGAGACACATTATAATTACCTAGAAGAAGATTTTCGCCTGTTGATGACTGAATTGTACATGAATTCACGATACCTCCTGCCTTTACATGCCCTAGCTTTTCCTTCTCTTCTTCCTTCTTCCTCTTCATTTTTTACTTCATCCTCTATTGCTGAATCCATTGATTGTGTAGAAGTCCTGGTGGCTGGCAAATGGCTATTGTTATTCACTTCATTTCGATACATGCCACCCTTCTGTATGTCTTCATCATCTTCCTTCTTAATATCCCAATCTGTTTCTACTTTAATTTTGTTATTCACACATTCTCCATCCTCATCAGATTTTATTGGCAACAGTCTGTTTCTCCATATCTTCATTCGATCCTCCTTATCCATGTTTAGTTTTCCATCAACTGCCTTGGCATTTGAATTCTTTAATTCACCATTGTACAAATCCAATTTGTTTGCAACTCGTGTCTCATTCCTGCCAAGATCGCCATTTGTAACTTCTCCAATGCAACTAGCACCCTGAAACAATTTTGAGATGTCAAACATTGTTTAATTGTAAGTTTGCATTCTTTGCATTTTTTATTGCTAGTAAATTTCAACAAAAAAATTATCAATAATAAAAACATAAAACAACCTGTCCAGTGTAATTCGCTGCAAGGTAGCGTTTCTTAGGTGGTTTTGGTACTTGATTAAATACAGACTGCTTCATTCCTACAGGGGATAAAAGACTACTTAACCCGCCAAGTTGTGATTCATCTGGAAAATGAGACCATTTATAATATAATATTATAATTTATAATATAATACTGATAAGAAAACTTAGAAAGCATGCTGAGTGTTAAAAAGTGTCAAGCATGCTTGAATTATAGGTGTTGGGTATAAGAATTCTAATTAAATTTGGAACTATAATAACTTTCTAAGAAATCTTAATTATGAGTTCTGCTACAAAAGAAGGAGTATCATAATTCAGTGGGTGACAATCTTTTCTAGATAATTCAGAAGTAAATATTGCTGGGAAATAATAATTAGTAGCCATTAATGAACTGTGCAAATGAAATAGGATGAACTCAGTTTCGAAATGACAGTCACTGCTGCACTCAATAACACTCTTGTAAATTAACCAATATACCCAGCACAGTATTTAAACAATTGGTCATTAATAATTGAAGTGATTACACAAACTTCATTCTTTATCTCTGTCAAATAACAAGACAGTTACAAAATTACAAAATAACTATAATCTTGAGTTTTCCTCAATGAATCATTTAAAAACATCTGAGAGTCACATATCCTAGTAATGTACAAGTACTGTTCAGTTCAAATAAGCCAATAAGTGTGAAAATCCAAGGAAAAAGAGAAAAAACTTCAAATGAAATTATATTAGCAAGTCTAAAATTTTAACATTCCATAATATTAAATTTATTACAATTATTATTATTGACACTATTAATGTGATAATAAAAATTATCTTTAAGAATAGGAACTTTAATTACTTGTGCATGAATGGATATTTAATATATAACAGGCAGCTGAGAACCATTATATACACACCTATTATATATAGTTTATAATTTCCTTTAATTCTGGGTAGAGTGATCTCAAAAGAATAAATTTCATTGTGCATAATGCATTTTGGAAATTTAAATGCAAGTAAGTCTCATTCATTAAAATGTAAAGCAACATTTTCAAGCTATTTTTATATAAGAATAACGTGTATATATTAACAAGAAATTTGTTTGTTGTTTGTTTGTTGTTTATGCTGCAATTAAATATGGTTATAAAAATAATGAAACAAAAATAAAACATCAGACATATTTATGACAAAAAAAAAACAAATTTTGATAAATTATACTTGCCTGCTAATTTTCCAGGAACAATTGGACCCTGAGTGAATTGTTGGGAGACCAGCCTGGGTTGGGCTATAGGTTTAGTCCTTGTGGTCATAGGCCTACAAGGGGGAGTAGCTGCTGGCATTCTGTACCACTTGAAGTCCGGATGAGCTTTCATATAAGCTTCTTTGTACTGAAAGATCATAACCAAAGATAAATTATATGAATATAAGGTGAAAATAATTATGAAAACATTTACGTCCTAAAATATTTAGAATACTGCAATAAATCATCGTTTAAACTTTCTTCTCAACACAAAAAAAAGGCAATAAATAATAATTGCAAATTAATATAATTGCTAACTTACATGTATATAAAACACTGTACTTAAAAATGGGAATGTATTTGATTATAAATGGTAACTATCAGTGTCTGTCCAGAGAAAATATCAATGTAATTGATGAAATAGTAAAAGGTTTTCACCATTAAGAATTTTATTTCCAACTGTTTATACAGCCATATTTCAGTTGAATATTAATATTATTAAACTTATGGATTAGACAAAATATAAGGAATACACTTAAGAAATATCTAGCACATATACATTTCTAGAGTTTATAGTTGCATAGTTATTTTGTTTATTAATTTACATTCTGAAAGATATTGCATTCATTTTACAAAAATCTTAATCACAAATTCATAGAGTACATTTGTACCAATTTGGAATTTTCACTCATGAGATTTTCTGTCTTTAATAGCTCATTTAGTGCTATACGAGATCATTTTCAGCTACTTGCAAATATGAATAGTGTTTTGTTAGTAATACAGTAAGTTCTTAAATAAGTAGGCTGTGGATGAACATTCCAGGAATATCAATACACTGGTCATGGTATATACTGGACTGGTCTCCATATTTGATTTGTATAATGCATACTTTCAAATTAGGTAGGTAGGGAGGATAGTGTTGTCTCATTTTTAAATGTCATTTCTGTGAGTCGTAGTGCTTCATTCAAGTAGGAGGGACTTACATCCACATATAATCTAAAGCAGGTAGAACATTATTCAATGGCAGAAAAAACAATACACAACTAATATTACTATGGATGATGAGAAGTAGGTGAAACCAGCCTAGCATAGCGCAGAAGATGAGACAGAAAATCAGATGATTGATGATATTTAGAGCCTTCATTGACATATTCATAAATAAGATCTGCAAGTATAATTCAAATAATGTTTGGACCTAAGACTGTAATATTGTCTTGACCAAATATATTCAGTGTATGTAGGGAAAATTAAAGAAAAAGATTTACTTGTATGTCCTAGAAATTTGAAACAGTATTTTTAAATACAATTATATAAATGCAACAAGTATCTAAGGATTAACCTCGAATAAGAAGAAGGGAGTACCTGAGTGGCAAGCTCAGTGTATAAAGCCTTGTCAGATTCCTTGAGATTAGCCCACCACTCTCCCAGTATTTTGGTGACAGCTCTGTTCTCCAAATGGGGATAGAAGCTTTTGACGACTCCCCTGTGCCTCTTGCAGAATATGAGAAAAGCGTTCATTGGCCGCCTGGCGACTGCTCTTGGCTGAACACTGCTCTTACCTTCAACTGGCCCTTCCCCCCCACCTCCTCCACTAACCTGAAAAATTTATATTACACTATACTTATAGTTTACAGAGTAAATATTCAGGAGAAAAAACATTAAACTTGCCTGGTTTTTACATTATTGTGTGTATGTATATTTATATTTACTTGTAGCTTACAAGCTTAAGAGTCGGCAACTTGAGGCTGTTATGTACAATCTTTTTAATAATTTACTATGTAATTACACCAATGGTGGTAATTAAAAAGAAAAAATGAGACAAACAAATAAAACTTATACCGATTCTAATGTAAATAATTTCTAAATGTAATTTTTGCAAATCTTGGTACCTATTTAATGTGGCTAAAATACTCTGTCCAGAAATTTGAATAGATCTAACATGAGAAATTTTAGTTGAACTCCATGCAACAGACATGCACAAACTACTTATGAAAATTTATATGAAATAGCTTTATAATTATTTTTTGAAAAATGGGGATGTTATTCTATAAATTTTGTAAAAGAAAACTTGGAACTGAGAACTAGTTCACGATATTTAATTGATTCTTTCCATTAGACAGACTCACCATTAATCACCAGCAGAACGTTCACTGCCAATTGTCTGGGAGTGAAAAGTTTAATTTTACTTTGAAGAATCATTTCAAAGATCACTGAAGTTTAGTTTCTATGATTCCTACCAGTTTCTGTTTTAGTTGTGTCGATTCTGATTTTCCATCGGTTACAATAGGTGTTGATATTCTGAAATTCATCAGTCAGTATGTTTGCACTATTGTCTAATTGTCAGGAAAACTTAATAAATAGTAGAAACAAATTTTGCCAAGTGAACATCTCTCAAACTATACATATAAACAAGAAATTGTACATATCTTAGGAAATTATCAGTTACCCTCTTTTACACAAACACACACCTATACATATATAATTATAATGAAACCTGCTACAGTGACTCAGCAACATAAGGGCTTTTATGTTTAATATAAGTAAAAGATTAGGAACAATTAAACAGAAAATAGGCAAGTATGACTGTGAACAACAAACTGTTTCTAGAATACCAAAAACAGAATTTCAAATATTTATAAAAATAAACGAAATTCAAACTATTATAACAATCATCAAACAGCAGAAGAAATTTCATCCTTGGTTTTTTCACTCTATAATTTGAAAAAGAATTGTAATAGTTTACCACTAATTATTATAAAGTGGTAAAACCACCACTAGGTGGTGGTTCACCTATTTCATATTATACATATTAAGTATTTTTATTTTAGAACGCAATGCAGAAAGTATCACATACATATTGAACCACCAGTTGTGCAATGCTATGATATTTAAAATGTAATATTTTGTTACACAAAAATCCTGACTAATCTTGGCAGTGAAAAATAGTTAATGTTAATTAGAGTATAAAATAATAATTCATAAATGCACCTGAAGAAACATAAAGGAACAAACACTGCAGTACATACTACATTGTGTATATTTCCATTTTCATAATTATTAAGAAAAAGAGCACAACAAATTTCATAATCTGACATACACAGACAAATGGAGCTTTGTGTTGATACACTTTTCATTTAAAAATTCAGTTCAAGAATCTTTCTAACTAAAACCAAAAATCAACCTCATTTTAAATTCACTAAGCAATTTCACTTTCAGAAATATTTCATGAATGTCATGATCTTTATTCAATTAAAAGCAAAATTTCACTATGCTGTTCAATCAGATGCTGTCCTTTTATTTTAATTCCAGTATTTCATATTCAGTGATTTTTCTTAAAAACAAATAGCACACACATCTTACAATGTACAATAGAATACAATAAATTATGTGAATCTATTCTAGAATGAAACTAATATTCTAGTTGATACATAAATATTAACAGTAATATTGAATTTAATAGTACACAGTACCAATAAATGTTACCCATGAGAAATATGTTTTCTAAAATTAATCATACTAAAGAGGAAAAATATGAATACAATTCAGACAATTGGATTCTTGTATATTAGTATCCCATAACACACCTGGTTCTAGAACAATGAATAACTCAATTAATTCCATTTTTCACTTTTATATTTGTAATTCTAAATTAAAGAGTACTAACCCTATTTAATACTCATAGAAACTAGTCAAAACACAAGTACAAACTAATGACCTCAAAATCAATAAATCTGATATTAGTGCCCCTTTGCAGAAAAATATATGAATAAGAACATAAAAATAACTTTGAAAAAACAAACAAATTTTAATTATTAGGTAAAAACACTGTAACCTTATAAGTTGCATATATACATACATATATATATATATATCTCCCAAAATAACTAAATAATCAGATTGGAAATGATTGGGGACCAGTATGGGTCTTTAATTCCATAAACTGCAAAAAAAAGTACTTAGTAAATAATATTGAGTGCATTAGTATTAATATTTTCTATTATTACCAGGCCTCAAATTATTATAACAAAAGGTGAAGTATACTGAGAATGTCTGTAATATTTTAATACCTGCCTTAAATTTAAGGATCAAATAAAAATTAAACAAAAGTTATTAATGGTTTCATTTTGATTTTTTAACAGACTAAAAGTAAGATTTTATGCACAATTCGATATAGGTATTTTGACAGAAGTAATCATATGAGAATACTGTTTGGGAACTATTAGGGATTGGTAACATATGCTAACAAACAATTATTAAATTATCTGCAATTAATTATTATTAGCAATTGTCTATAAATTAAATCATTAATATTTCAATATAAATAGCAGACAACAGTCTGCCCAAGAAAGAATTGCATTTATTTTGTAGGATACTGAGCAAAAAATAAATGGTACCTATGACCTTGATTCAATGAAACTCATGCATCATCAAAGCAGAGATGATCTAATTAGTGTCCTAACCCTTAGGTAACTTTAGTGTTAACAAACTATAAATTAATCAATCACAATGTTAATATAATTATATAAATTATTAAATACCAAGATATATAAAAAGAATGGCAATCAAATTTCATCATATCTAAATATTTTTTATTTTATGCCCCAAATCAATAAAATAAAAAATATGAAATAAAAAATAATGTTAAAATAGTCATGAGTACTAATATAAAGGACTGTAATAGCAATGAAATGGAATAACAGTAATATAAATGTTAATTGTTAATAATGAGGATAAACTATTTACTTGTTTTGATTTTTTTATGAAAAAAGAACTATAACACTACATTAGAACTCCTCATGAAACACAAAGGAATTTTTTTTAATTCATAATTTGTATTTCAGAAACATATACTGCTAGTCATAAAACACATTGACACAACTTACAGCTCCCCCTAAAAATAAATAATACATTGTATAAAATAACAAACATTAGATGACCACAAAGCTAGAACAATGGATTAAACAATTCTGAGCATTATTTCATGAAGAAACCACTCATCAATTAAAACATATACTGACCACCATTGCTGAAAGATGTTCAATAAAGTTTTACTGATTGTCACATTTCTGAATAAGCAAAGGGGAATTAATTTTAATAAATAAATTATATAAATGTAAAATTCAAAGTTTAACTCAAAGCTGATACAAAAATCTTATGAGGTAATGACTAGCCTTTATTAAAATGACTAAAGTAAACCACAATATAAAAACGGACATATGATATTGTATTTCATATGTTTAGAATTATCTGCAGATACTACTTTTATAAGAGAACAACAAGGGTCAATGATACTGATATGTTAAAAATGGGATCAGTGAACAATAGTAAGTGTTTACATAAATTGTGCAAAGCAATAGGTACTACACACACCCAATTCAGCAGACATGTTCCTTATTTAACACAAGTTTTTAAATTAAACAATTATTTTCTATATTCAAAATAGCCTCACTTCAAATAAATGAGGAAATACTGAGGCAACAGCCATTATCAATTATGTTTCCAATGAAATTCCACATCATACACTATTGAAGATTTAGGACTGCACACATCAAAACAGCAAAATAGATAGGGAATGAATTCAGTAATTACTCTGTACTTCTGAATTAAAATTAAGCAACAACGCTTCAATTATAGCACAAACCACTACAATAAAAAATTATTTTTGACGTAAAATTAATAGAAACCTTAATTTAAAAATTAAAAACCAATTTATATGTACAGTAATGTCAAGGTTTAAGAATATTAACTCAAGGTCAACACCAGATTACTAATTTTACATTCATTCCACTTAAAGTGCTTCAATATGCATTTTTACACGCTAAAAGGAATCATAAAACAATAATTTTACCCTCATTGTATGAGAACTTTTGAGTACCCTAGAAGAGACGGAATCCAACACGTTTTAATACTTGTCAACTTGACAGATGACAGTCAAAATTACAGGAAACATCCTCTCTACACCATAAGGTCAGTAAAAACTTCCTCAAACACTTTATACGTCATTCCAATCGCGTCTAGGGCTCAAGATATTAGAGCGGGAGGGGGGGGCTGGCTAAAAAACAGAAGACTTATGGCAGCTATAAAATAACGACGACTGTGGCGTCACTTTCACTGCCAGACAGACCGAAATAACAATTAATAGTAAAGTAATTGATTTCCGAGGGCGCGTTACACGAATACGGAAATTGGAATAACGGTTAGTCTCCTTTACAGCGATCGTCGGGGCAATTCTTAATAGGCCCCGCAAAACGTCGGACTACTCGTTATGTCACACATAAGGGACATGACCTAAATTCCAACGCAAAGAACGTTTTCGGAGCTTTCTCAACTGAGACACGTTATCAACGGGCGACGTCGTTAAAAACAAATACGGGGATGTCCTCCGAACGACAATTCGAAAGGGAATCGGGACCTCGAATCGAAGAAAATAAGCGATTCGATGTAACACAATATCAAGGTCAACGCATCGCGAAACACCGATGCCGTTCAATCGTCAAATCCTCAATGAAATTAGCTACAGAGATACTCGAAATTGCGTCGCAGCGCGGACGGGGTATTTGCCGAGGCGAGACACTGGGCGAAAAACGGTGACGTCCCGTACATTGAAAGAACGACGGGTGAAAAACAAGTGGGCTCGATACTCACATATTTACTCGCCATAACGACAAGTGACGTCAGGCGTCCGGCCGCCCCACAGAGGCACCGATATCCGACAGAGCTCTGTCATCAGAGGCGAGGGTCATCTCGGAACAAAAGCCGAGACCGACTCAAATCTGTATTAAAAATGAACGCCAAGTGTCAGTGAGGGAAAGAGTTGTGATCAGCTGAGCAGCCGGGTCTCCACTGTGGCTCCGCTCAGCTGACCGAGCCCCACTCCACCCCCCACCCCACCACACCGAAAGCACACCAGGCCTTCTCACTTTCAATTTTATTTACCGCATTAATTATCCCCTAACGCCCCGACTCTCCTATTCTTTACCTCTAGAGATTTAACGCTGCCTTATTTTGCACCTAACCGATATGACGATTCTCCTTTCCTTTATTCATAAACTGTCCGAGTGCGACAAACGGACGAAACCAGAGATACTTTTTGCTCGAGAGGAAGTAATAAAAGAAAACATCGCATCGATCTAGACAAGATAAGGAACGATTGCAACGTTGGAACGGTGTGTCATTTATCTCGCCCAATGTATATCGTATTAAAATACACGAGCCGAGATTAAAAAAGGAACGGTATTACTGAATTAGTATTGATGCCGAATTATAGTTGGAAAAATATTGATGGGAATTCGTATATTGGATTAGAACAATTCGATAACAATTTTAGAACAAAAGTAGGGTACGAGGTATTACACCGTGAATTAAATTATTTATATAAATTAATATGGCGAATCGTTCGAAAATATCTTCCATGGAAATAATCAGTAGCGAACTGAACTGTTCCACTCCATTAATAAATGTGGGAATTACGATAATCGCTTAAACCTTCGAGTGAATAGAGTAATAATAGGATAAATAAAAAAAATACTGGCGGGTTTTCAATTAATATTGACGATCGGTGAAACGTGACGAGAATTTTGGCGTAGAAAGGCTCTTCTAATGTCGGATTTCTTATCGAAACCGCAGGTCGGTCTTTCAGATTTCCCCAATCACTGACCTTACTAGGTCTGAAAATAAAGGCGAAATAATAAAACTACGCCTGACGTATTGACACTATCTAAAATCCCAATTAAAAAATGGGCTCACAGATAATTTCATTAAACTCGGCCGTGTTAAACAACGCTAAGATTAGTCGATTGTTTATTCCACTAGATTATCTATTAAAAGACGGGCTTATCAAAATATAGTGTAATAAAAGATGAAAATAGCATTTAGTATAAACGGTCGTTGGTATAACAATTAAAAAAGAATGCATATTTAACATTACTTTTGACCACGAAAGGCTAATATGTGCAGTTTGAAAATAAGTATACATCGGCGTGATGTTAAAACCATAGTGCTCTGGAAAGTATTTTTAGACGTAATATATCATCCTTATTCTTGGAAAGTATGAGAATTATTCGAATAAAGAGCAATTTTATAACGAATGGCTAAATATAGTACAATAAATTAATAAATCAGGTACTATATCAATTTTTAATGTCCTCTCAAAATATCAAATGGATGACGTCATCTTTAAAAAATGATACTAATCTGATAAGAACAAAGTTTCCAAGTAATGTAGGTCTGACACGACGTCACTTTCACGTAAATTGTCTGGAATCAGAATACCAACATTTGTATCTTAGTCTTTTTTTAAATTTCTGTCAAATTCATTTCAGTATAGAATTATTAAATAATTACTTCAAGGAGATTTTTAGATATTTACATTAGGCCCTCACTCCAACAACTTAATCCTGATCACATGCAGGTATAACAGACAAAATGTTTTCTGTAATATTATTGTAAAGTAAGGCTTAGGAACTTTATTTATAAACAAAATTAATTAGCACCCTTCAAAAGGGAACTTGTCCTGCCTGACACAAAAAAACCTGCTGAAAAATGTAAGGGGTAATGTAAAGTGATAGATCTGGAAAATAAAATTCCATTCATACAAAAAAATCTTTGTTCTTTCTATTCTCTGTTGACTAGCAGAAGATACAATATGAACTAAGAGTTGCACATACAAATAAAGTTAAATTAAAAACTACGAAATACCTGAAACATAAATGAGGTAAGAAATTAGTTTCCAAAACAGTTGTTCAAAATATGTTGCTAGTTAAGGTGTCACTGACAAAGTACTGAAAAATACTAGTTGTTTTAGCCATTATTTCAATTCATTGATTGAATAAAATTTGGGAAATTTATGGGCTTAAGAATAAGAAAGATGACAAGTACAGAGCAAAATTGGTTGCTTTTTATTTCATAAACAATATATATTTACTTTCATCAAAACAACATTCATTCAAGTACACCATACTTCATCATCCAAGTCACTTTCTAGGCCATTCAGGCCACAAGGATAACATTAAATAAATGATAAAATAAATAACACGAAAATAACGTAATGAAGTAATTGTCACTGCTTTAAACTTGTGACTATTTACAGATTTGGTCAGAAAATGGATAAAACAAAATAAAGACAGAACTTTAGAAGGAGTAATAACCTTTTGTTGTACTTGAATTCATTTACACTATGAAGGAGTTTAGTTTGCCAGTTGCTACAGACTGTTAAATTATTAAATTTCAACTTTCAGCATAGGAAATCACAGACAAGTGATTAGCAACAATTTAACAAACTGTACAAAAATTAATTAGCAAAACAATTTGCTTAACTGATTTAACAAATATGAAAAAAATACAATCATTATTATGTATTTATATATTTACACATCTAATTACAAAATAGGTGTAAGTTATGCGGAAATATTTCTTAAATGAAAAATTATCCATACCAATATAAATAAATTAATACCCCATTCAGATACAGAATAACTCGAGTAGGTATTATTAATACTATATTAACTAAATGTGCATTTCCATTAATAAAGACAAGAGCAGTAACAAAACAATGTACACTGTTATTTCAATTCTCTACAGTTAGTGTAAATCTGCAATTTCCTTATTACGCTAAGAGTACTGTGCCATCTCAAGTTTCTCATTTTAAGTAAACCTCCTCTTTTATTTAAAATTTGAAACAATAAATTACTATCTCTTTGTTTCAATGCTGACTTGAGTATACGATGACTGCACAACTGATTAAAGAGCAAGAGTATCATCAAGGAGGGTAGCCAACTCTCTAACATGTTGCATCTTGCTACCTGTTGCTGGTGAGGCAGCAGTTGGCCTACCTGCATAGCTGTAACATGAAAATGGGTTTTTAAATACTATTTACTGCTCCAAAGAAAAATAAACAATTAAGCATTGGCTAAGCACTTACAAATAATATCAACATATAAAATTAATTTAGTCTGTTAAGAATATCTTCAGTGTTCACTGAAAAATGAAAATGCATGCCTGATAAGTTGAAAGTATGAAGAATATTACAGCACTGAGCCAATAATAAGAATACACATGTCATTTTAAGTTAGAAGTTTGTTATGCCATGTTTGACAATTTTTAATATAACACTTTGAAGCATAATGTAATAACTGGAATTATAAAAAACACATCTCCACACAAATCATAATAATGAGATTACAACTTTACTAGGCCAACAACATAAATAAAACTATATGCACTAAAATTTCACTACAGACTTTGATAAGGCAACACATTACTTTTGAATTTAACCTTAAAAATGATAACTTAAAGTACAAACTACATATACATTAATAATATAGTAGAATCTGAAAGTATATATCACAGTTTCTAACATAAAAATTGTATATTAGTCCCATTACTGATATTTAACAGTTATATATTATTTTGTTAAATAACAAAGTTACAGATATACGTTGCAAATAAAACACTAATTTAAGTAATTAAGACAAACTGAAAAAATACCAATAATATTAATACAATGCTAGTCAAACAATTTTGGAAGTATCCATATAAAATATCAATCAAATAATTGTACCTTATCATGCATTACTGTTATCTTTTATTTTCAAATTGCTGAGAGAACAATAATATGTTAAGAGAAATGAAATAACAAGGAAATTAATCTGAGAAATTCTGCAATGCACTTAATAAATCATTGTGACCAGGAATTTACCTTGAAAGTAGTAGGCAAGGTACCAAAATGTATTAGTCAACCAAAATAATTAATAATAAAAAACTAATAATTGTACAATAAAAAAAGCAATAACAATCACATTCAATATAAGCAAACAAACAAACAAGCAAACAAAAAGTGAAATGAAATAAACAATGTTGATCATCTTTCAAGGAATGGAACTAATGTAAATTAATTATCAAACTTAACACAAAATAGTAATAAATGTGAAACACCAACATATGAAAAAACATGCTTTGAACAAAAAAAATACAAATAAGAAACAGGATGAATTATGGTGAGAGATGAGTGCAAATTAGAAACTCAAATAATAAATTATTATACAAATTACAAATTAATAACTTTTAAATTAAAAAATGAAGTTTTAAAATAAGTTATTAGCAACAGAAAGGGACAGAACAGTTGAAATGAGTTTCTGTTTTCTCATTAATACTGAAAAAAGGCAAAACTGCAGTTATAATAATTTTACACCTCAATATTTGTTTCTGATCATTAATAATGAGCGTTTTTATTTAGGGTAGTTTTGTACTGCATGCATACATTTAGAAAGAACTAAAAATTAACTTCAAAGCAGTGAAATAAAAATGACCTTGAGATTTCATATTATATAATGATCTAAAGTATTCTGCAAGTTTGAGAGAAATCTTTCAAATATATGTTTTTAAGTTAAAATTTTGTTTAAAGTAAAAAAAGTTAAAAATCTATTAAAAAACAGAGCTACTTTTAAGTGATTACAAAAACTAAGAAAATTTGCTGAGAAAGATCAATGAAATGTTTAACAAAGAATAATAAAATCATTTGCTAATATTAATATTTTTGAAACTAATGTGATAAGTAACTATTTTTATCTTTGAGAGGGACTAAAAATTACATAAAAAATACAATGTTATTATCTTATGTAACAGACACCAATATAAGTAAAAATCTTAAATACCACAAGTGCAGAGAATATTTAGGGTCCTTAATGGTACATCAGGGTTTCTTTCAGCCAGTAATATTTCATTCTTTCAGAATAATATGGTTGAGAGACAATTATTTTTACAATACTGTTTAACCACAATGAGTAAGGAATTTAAATGGTCATTCATAAGGAAGCTTTAATTAATTGATAAGTTCTTCTAAACTGTATAATAATAAAGTAACAAATTGATTTTTTTTCAATATTATAAAAGAAACAATGATTTATGAAAGGAAGAGAGCAAATTTTTAAATACATCATTATTCGCCTTTACTGAAAAAATTAAATCTTTCACTTTAAATACAAAAATGAACAGTGAATTAAATGTTATTAAAACTTAATACATACAAATTAAACATTTCTACAGTTATAGATACAAAAATATAATATATTAATAAAAAGACAAATACAATGACACAGGTCTAAAACACAAGAAGCTCTTGGTATATACATTGTAAAAGCTCCTATTTGATATATATACTGAACTGGAAGGTTCCATTAATTTTTCCCTACGATAATAATTATGACAAAATTCGATCAATTTAAGTTCAGTTTAAAGTAAGAATATTAAAACAAAAAACATGATTTCAAAAAATATATAGAGTCAAAAAATAAGAAACTTTCCTCTCTAAAGAATGTTTGGATTGAGAATAATGCAAGTAACTCAAGATCTGAATTAAAAACAGATTAACTGTAAAATAAATGTGTCCAGGAGATGGAGATACAAAAAGAGAAAGAGAGAGAGGAAGAGAGCAGCTACATGAAAAATATAAAATGTGAAACAGTTGAATTTTATTAAGTTTGTTAGTAAATCCCATTGGAAATTTTATTTATTCATAAATAATTTAACATGCAACAAACAAGTTTGTGCCTAAACATTTTTTGTGTAAATCTCTAGCCTATTATGAAAAAAAAACTCCCATATATGTACTTCTCAGAAATAACACTTTACCTAATTTGTTTGCCCACAAGCTTTGATTAGATTACTCAATAGAAGCAATTACTCAATGGATATTGGCTATTATAAATGTATGCATCAGTGTATATGTGCACATACGCACAATTATGTGTGCGTAGACGAGTTTTAAGAATGAATCCCCAGGTTGAATAGCTCACCTAATCAGCCTTATGGGGCCGGTCGGCTTATTTTGTTCTTGCGGTTGTTCAGGTGAATGTGTAGGTTTCACCGAAGAGGGCTGAGCGCCAAACAGACTCTCTAGAAGTCCCCTGTGTTCGGGAGGCACAGCCAGTGGAGTACTGTAACACACACACACACGCCCACACTCCACGCTAAACCACCAGCTCCTTTATTCCACCGCTCTCACACAACACTCATTTTGACAGGGTGTCCACACCAACACACATCAATTATAATGTTCCGTATTACGATTAATTATTTTATCAAATTTCGAATAAGCGTAAAATGGAATTGCTTAAATAGGGTGATAAAAACTTAATGTCAGTAGTTTAAATCAATTAATTTCAAAATAACAAACATCACAGCAACCAGTAGACACCCTGTATTTTGGCTACATCCCAGATAGAAAAATTCCATCTCCAGCTGCACTTTTAAAAACTTATATCATTCAGATAACAAGGGATATGAACCACACTTTTCAAAAAGAGCAACGATAATCTAAGATTGAAAAAAATAATATTAGTTAATAAAATGTTAAGGAATTATTTGTTGGCAAATTATTTTTTTGTCAGCAATATTTATACACATATAAAATAGTCGATAATGTTGTATACGGATTAGAATAAGTACATGAAATAATATAGAAATGAACATATCTAGGAATTAACTCTATTTGCCAGTTCACAAAGAAATAAACAGGCATATTTCATTACTGAAAAAATGTAGAACTGTAAGGTCCTACATAGGCCTGGGGGATATTTCATTTTCAAATGACAAATTATTCATGCGTGAAAGAAGTCTTGTGTTTATAGTAAAGATAAAATGAATATATTCACTAGACTATAAAGAAACAAAAACTATCGTACATACCATCAATAATGCTTCATTCTGTTTACATTCAATTCATACATTTTGAATTGTTAATTATTTTACAGACAAGGGTGAATGAAATGAAAAGATATCATTCAGTTTTCATTAAGAAAAGCATATCTCAAACATAATCATTACTGCTTTAATCCAAACAACAAACCATTCATTTAATCAACTCAATCATATCTTACCTTAGGTCCCGGCTTCCATTGAGTGCAGTGTAGAATCGTGGTTGAACATAGGTCCAAGATCCTTGGTTTTTATGCTCTTCTTGAGACCAAACCAAAGTTGCATTGGGATACTTGGCACATTCAGCTTTCACCAGATCATAGGGGAACGGTGAAATCTAACACAGAACAAATGTTTCAATGCACAATGTTTAAAGCAACAAAAAATATGATTTTATAACATAAATAAAACAATAAAATATAATGTACAGAAAACCTGGTATTTTTAAAATTAATGGTTCAAGTAAAATTAAGTAAATAAGTAATAGAATGTAATAATTCTAACTAAAGACACCCACTTAAGAAATATTTCTCATGTACTTTTAATGGCATACTTTTTAATTAAATACTTTTGTCTACCTATCTCAAAATATACTTATCTGATTAAATAATGATTTTGTTAAATATAATATATAATTTATTCATAATAACTAACCTGTTCAATTCGTGAAATAGCTATGTCCCTATCGAGTTTACGTTCATCACGAGCTTTCTTCAGATCATAAAATATTTTTCCAGAGCAGAAAACAAGTTTCTTGACATTTTCAGAATTCTCAGATGCCGGGCCATCTTCAGAAATCACTCTATATTCAAATTTAAGATTTGTAATAAAACAACTTGCAAATAATACTATGCAAGATTTGTTTATACCAGTGTTGATAATCATGCAGTTAACATTTTCATATTTTATGAATACTACGAATGTGTCATATACTTATATACATTGTATTTAAATATGCAAGAATAAAATACAATATAATTTTGTTCAAACCTTAAGAATTGAGTGTTTTCAGTCATCATGTCAAAACTAGATTTTGCTTCAGGGTGTCTAAGCAAGGATTTTGGAGTCATCAACACAAGAGGCTTACGGAAAGGTAAGGCAATCTGTCTTCTGAGGATGTGGAAGTAGTTGGCTGGTGTGGAACAATTGGCAACCTAGAATTAAGATCATATATCAATTTTTAGCTGGTATAAATATGAACAATTTATCCCACGAAATTTTTGATAACTTAAAAAACTTCCACAACTGACACCCAATGTTTTGGTATCACTTACAATCCAATTAATGTCGTGAAGCTGTCTAATAGCAAACTCTTCACTTTCTGGCGGAAAATAGTCAGGGTCATCTGAAGACATTTGAAGGAACCTCTCAAGTCTTGCAGAGGAGTGTTCAGGACCCTGAAAAGTATAAAAATACATTTGAATTCCCAACAGCTCAATGCGAATCCCACTGGGTCATAAATGTACAAATTCGTTTTAAAATTATGGGAAAAATAATAATACAGTATTGTACCATGATGGCAATAATCATGGAGATTTAAAATTCATAATTCCCATCAAACCAATTTTTACATGAAATCACAGTGAATTATATGACAAACATCATAAATCATAATTATTACAAACCATTCCTTCAAGACCATGAGGTAGAAGCATGACAAGGCCTGATTGACGGACCCACTTGGCTTGCCCAGATGAAATGAACTGATCAATGATGCACTGGGCTGTGTTGTTGAAATCACCAAACTGAGCTTCCCAACATACAAGTGCATTCGGGTTGGTCATTGAAAAGCCAAGCTCAAATCCTGTAAACAACGAATCATAAATGTAGACATGTCAATTAAATAAAATAAAAACAAAATGCTCATATTCCATGTAGCTATGTATCCATAAATATAATTTTTGTAATCATAGGTCCTAATTATTGAGGAAAATTTGTTTAGCATTTTTTTTAATGAGTTTAAAAGTATCAATCTCCATATTATCTATAAAAGATAACTATAAATCCAGTTAGTTAGTTCCAGGAGAGCACATTAGATAGTCAATATTTTTTATATTTATAATTTGGTCAATGGATGTCATTTAAAAGACATTGCAACAATCAAACCCTTTCATGGCATAACTATTAAATAAAAAAAGGTGAACAAATGTACTGAAAGTACACTTTTCTTAGCTGTATGTATCTCATTCGGTTTTCAAAACAGATTAATATTTTAAGAAATGAGTTTAATTTAAATTTCAAATAATTCATTCGTATTTTAAAAATAGCTAAACATGTTTTGAAACGTACCCAATACACCAAATTCAGAGAGAGAGCTGTTGCAAACTGTATATGGAGCCTGATCAGGGTAGAGATTACACAATGGCCTATATGTCGCCTTGTCAACATTCTGGTGGTGGAGAACGTGATGCCTGTGTGAGAAAGTGCCTCTTTCTACGTCCTGCCCAGAGAGCCTCACATGGATACCTTGAAACAAAATAAACATAGAATGTTTACAAAAATGTATGGCTATGCCTAAAAAAACAATGTGATTAGTGAATCCAACCATAAGTTACAAATCTGGTAATCCATGAAGTGTTTCATTGCAAATTAAATATTTTAAAGTCTCAAAATTAACTGGAATGTGTCAATTAAATTTTGATAAATGATAATAGTACAATGGGTTTCTCTAATGAATGGCAATAAAAATTATATTCAAACAGATAATGTTCATACAAAGAAATATTAAATTTTAATTTTATTTTGGTTAATATAAATTATGCATTTACCTTCTTTTAATAAGGATCCAAATGCCATAGCCTCAGCTAATGCCCAATCTGCAGTACGAGATTCAACCATCTGCATTCTTGATTTCAAAATCCTCTCAATACCTACAATACTCAAAATTACTATCTGATATTCTTATTCTACAAACAATTGAAGGTATGATTTTAAAATTAAATGGAGACAATAAATGTGATATTGAAAATAAATATACAAATAGAAACCATTAAATACAATGAATTAGCACATCAAGACAATTAGGTATTAATAACATAAAACAAACCTCTGTGAATGACAAATTCAGCAGCATTTGGAGGAGGAGATGAGAAACGTTTTCCAATATGAATTAAAGTATCTTCTTTAATACCAGTCGGTGATACCATTAAAGGGTCTTTACCCTCAAAGAAACCAGACCACGGTGAATCAAGCCAATCTTTATATTTTATATGTGTCTCTTTCCTAGCATTTGTATAAGCTTCTTCACATATCTTGTCATATTTGTCACGGACATCCTGACAAATAGAAAACAATTTTGTATAAAAATAAAATTATTTACCAATCCAATATTAATTAAATAATTATTTTTGTAGATATTTCATTAGTGTATTTATTGCTGATGGCCAACTTTGCTACTACATAAAATTAATCATAAATGTTCTACCTTAACTTCTTCGTCAGTAACAACTCCTTCA
The DNA here is from genome assembly GCA_019843655.1 of Lethocerus indicus. Taxonomy (NCBI): domain Eukaryota; kingdom Metazoa; phylum Arthropoda; class Insecta; order Hemiptera; family Belostomatidae; genus Lethocerus; species Lethocerus indicus. Next base: position 7,792,369 of record JACDQD010000103.1, on the reverse strand, counting down.
GAAATGAGCTTATCGGCATATTTTTCTAGAGCAGGTTTAGTATTCCTAATGATCTGGTACATGAGGGGTTGAGTGAACATGGGCTCATCTATTTCATTATGCCCATTACGACGATAACAAACCTAATTAAACCATTCAAAAAATTAAATTATATTTCAAAATTTGATATTGAAAATTACACAAAGAAAAGGAGAAATCATGAAAAATTTACAAATTGACATCTCCAGATTTTAAATATTTTATTCAATCATACTTACAATATCGATGACAACATCTTTGTGAAAAGTATTCCTCCATTCAGCAGCAATATTGCAAACATGCATCACAGCTTCAGGGTCATCAGAGTTAACATGGAAAATTGGTGCATTCACAACCCGAGCTACATCTGAAAGAATAGATTTCAAATAAATTAATTTATACGAATGAAAATTTAAGGCATTTATGAGGGGGGAGACACATGAATGTGTTTGGAACCTTATGATGATGAAGAAATGAAATATGACAATAGTATAAATAAAACATCATATGTAAACAATTGGACCTTCAAGCTTAGTGGCAGATAGGAGGATATTTTATCAATTGCAAGATAGAATTGATCACAGGGGTTCATAAATGCCAGTGCTCTCATAAAATGGAAGTATAAATTATACCTGTGCAATAAGAAGAGGAACGAGAGTGCCTGGGGTCGGTAGTGAAACCGATCTGGTTATTCACCACAATGTGAATAGTTCCGTGAGTAGTATAATCAGGCAGGTCAGATAAATGGAAAGTCTCAAAGACAACACCTTGCCCACAGAAAGCAGCATCTCCATGAAGAAGAATTGACATAACTTTACGACCTTCTCCGTCACCTCTATAAAACTGTTCAGCTCGAGTCTTGCCCTGAACAACTGGGTCCACTGCTTCCAGATGGGAAGGATTTGCTACTACAGCTAACCTAATATTCTTGTTGGTAACTCTATTCAATCGTTCGATATAAGTTCCTAAATGATATTTTACATCTCCAGAACCCTGTAAAAATCACAGGTTTAAAAAACAAATAAAAAATGATATAATTTGAGAAATTCAATTTCAATTTAATTTTAATCTATCCATATCATCTCCTTTGGCTTTATCTGTTACATAAGCAGAAATATGTTGATGCACCATTTAACCCAACAGTCTTTCTCAGGTTCAATATAGTCAAATGACAAATTCATTAGGGAAAACAAATTAATAACTGAAATGTAAGATTTCTGTTTTATGTTACTGATAAAGCCGAAGGAAGTAATATGAATAATCAGACTTAATTTTTAGGTCATAAATTATATACAAACATGAGCTCATATTTATGATTATGAGTTTTTACTACAAAAACAATAATTCAATTTAATACATCCTATTAATTCAGTATAACTCATTAAAATAACTAAAATGCATACTGCTTTAAACCATAGTTCTTTAAAATACTGTAAGATAGAGAGTTATTATTTATGTAATATCAAACTATTATTTCTTTATAACAATACTCATAGGTTTGGGTTTGAGTCTGGTAGGCTGAAACTCAAAATTTCATTTACTTTTCCAACTCTTTTTTTAATAACATGAGTTTCAAATATTTGAAACAACTTAAAAAACAGTAGGGTTTAGTATAGAACAACAAAGAATGTTATAAAATAATTTCCATACATCATCAGCAGCTTCAAGTGCAGCAAACTGGGTGAATATCTGTTCAAGAGGTTTTCTGCAAACATTAGCTAAAACATTTAGCCTTCCACGATGAGGCATTCCCATAACAATTGATTCCACACCTAACTCAGTCGACTTGTCGATTATTTGTTTCATTGCCGGGATCAGGATTTCAGCACCTTCAAGACCAAATCTCTTCTCACTGGACCACTTACGAGCTAAGAATGCTTCAAAACTAAAAAATAACAAAAAATCATGTTATTGCAAGAGCTTTTTAAAATTTCAAAGAGCACACAAAATGTTTTGTCAAACAGATCATTTTTCTAAACTTTATTTTAATACAAATTTTCATAATTGCTGGAATTATTACAGAAAGTTACTTAGGCAGTAGTTCAATAATTTGAAAATACAATAAGGCAATTAGAACATAAGAATTAAAACAAGTTGAAAATTTATACTGAAATAAGTTATGAAATAAAAAACATTCTGAATAATTCTGGCACCCAAATTAAAAACAAGAGTTACTGAACGTCAAAAAACAAACAAGGATGTAGCTACTAAAAGATTCAGTGTAGACTCTAGAGGAAAGGAAGGTGAAAATAAGATAAACTGTTGACAAACCCTGTCGCTCTGGTAAGTCTAGCCAAAATTAGGCGTTTCTGATTACTGTCCATTTCCATTACTCCAGGTGTTTCCAGTCTTTGCCTGATCCAGTTGCATTGTTCTAAAGAGTTGATGAACATAAACTCAACTCCAATATGACGGCAATAACTGTCTTCTAATCTCCTCAAAATCTCCCTTAGAGTCAAAGACTTCTCTTTTCCCCCAATGAATGTTGTGGAAGGCAGCTTAAATGTTCGGTCCATATCTTCTTCCTCTATTTCAATATAGGTTCAACAAAAATATAGTATCATCATATAATAACACAAATCAATTTTGTGGCAACAAAAATCACTTACACATGTAAATATTTTTTCTTTATGATTCACAAGTATATAATGAAGATGATTAGACAATAGTTTCTCAACTCCAAAATATATCAATAATACAATTTTGTGTTTGTTTTTCAAACAGCCCGCTAGATATAAATATTAAATTGTTTGCATAAATACATGATTCTGATGGGTAATAGTGGAAGAAGTCTGAATTCACATTCGAAATATACGAACAAACAATGTTAATAAATAATATATAATATAATACATGTTAAGTACTACAAAATTAAAACTACTAACAATTTTAAACCACAACCTGAAGCTAAAGCAAACTCAAACACATGGAGGCAAGACACTTTAAGCTAATAAATAAAATTTTCTCTACAAAAAGAAAAAGAATGAGTCATGTCTCAAAAACAAGCAATTTACATTTACTGTAATATTTAAAATGCCATGTATTTATTATAATTATAGATATAGAAAAAGTTATGACTCATCCATTTTCATAATTAATTTTTATTATTTAATATACAACATAACGAGGGAAGTGAAAATTACATACTTTCCATCATGCTTCCAACCTTTGCTTGCAACTGTTGAGAGTATGTTCTGTTCGGTCGTTTGCCTAAAAAAAATAACTGAACAACTAAGGACACACAGAACGTAATCCAAAAGAAAAGAAATTCCTTGCAATACAAATAAAAACAAAAAAATTAAAGGACATATAGGAAGGAAACGTAACAAGTTATTAATACAAAAAACAAAATATAATGAGACAATAAAATAACAAAAAAAGAGTGATCTGAATGAAGCATTAAGAATAATGAGTCTTTCTAATTTGTAGTTGTAATAAAATAAATTAAATATGCTGTGTGTACAAAGTTACCAGGTTGCGTGATTTTAACATTTTATCATTTTTAGCAAAATCAGTGATTTACCAGTGACTCTACAATAAAATGTAATTAATTAAAGTATAGTAACATGCCCAAATGTATAGATTCATGCATTTTAAATTTCTTTCTTTGTGGAAAATTTTCCACAATATAAAATGGAATACTACTCCTATGCTGTTAACAGTTTTTGTTTATATTGTGAAGAGTGAGTGTTTTTTCTATAATTTTTAAATGAACATGAAACCACACAAATTTATTCCTAACTTAAGATTGATGAATTTATTACGCTGTCCTACATTTCAAAAATTAAAACAATGATTCCAGCCTAGTAAAATTTCATAAAGTGAAAAATCTATAATTTAATTTCATTATGGTTCAACACCAGTGTGGAACACTGTATACACACAACAGCAAAAAGAAATTACGGAATTAAAAGATCTTACCAAATGAATAGTGACTATACAGCAACTCTGGAGGGTGTCGATCATCTAAATCTGCGCTTGATATTCCCAGTGGATCCAACTTAGCTATGTGGTGCCCTCGTATCTGTGACCATACACACACACATCCAACATACCTACTATTGTTATGCACATTCATTTTTATACACAACAAATTGACTGGCATAACTAAGCAAACCAGAATTATTGCAAACATTCAGTTAGAGCTACGGTGCTTGCCTAACTGTAATGATGACATTGGTGCAATCTAAACATTTACTTATTGAATATTAAAATGTTTGAAAAAATTCAAAATATTATGTATGAGAGAAATTACTGCATTATTCTTAATATGGTTAGAACATTCGTTAATCAAGTAACAGCACCAACGATGTAAACAAAAATTATTAAAAAAAAAACAAAAACCAACAGTACAAACCTGCTGAAGAAATACTAGTGTATTTTTATTATTGTAATTCATTTCTAATTAATTCAACTTAATAGCCTACTTACAAAACAATGTAAATCACACTTGAGTACCATTAAAGACCTTCTTTCAACCAAGTTTTAAAAATGCCAGCATGATCTGGAATTTAACTATTAATTTAAAAAATAATATATCTCCATTAAAACTATATTTAAAGTACATTTTTTTATCTTGCATAAGTTGCAAGGTCTGCAAATATTGCGATTATCTTCATCAATATGTTTCTATTTATACACCTAAGAGATCAAATAACTGTAAACTAATTTTAATAAAGTGTTAATAAAGATTGAGACATGATTTTTCAGTTATGTATGGTCATCAGTTGTTAATTACTCCAAATATTACAGCTTTTAGTACACAGGTAAACAAGGGGTATATTCTTTCATGTAGACAATATTTCACAAGTTTATAAAATTGAAACAATTTTTAATTATTTCATTTTTACAGTAATATTAATGTACTGTAATAGAATTTTTAATACTATTAATACTAAACAGGGCAAGGAAAATAGATAATTATTTTCTACCTTCACGACTATCAATGAATGTATATATAATGCATTATATATATATATATATATATATATATATATATATATATATATATATATAATATATTACATGTATGTATACATTATCGTATTTGATAAATGGAATCACATATCTGTTCTAGACACATTTGAGAGTTAAGTTCTTTTGAAATAAATTATTTAAAAAATAATAAAAAAGCAGAGAATGGAAAACTAAAACACAATGAGATAACAATGAACAATTAGTCACATCATCAAGGACCTGTTATTCAGAACCAAATAAACGTTCAGTAAGTAAGATCAGGATATTTCATTTACACTGGAAGGTTAAATGTAACTTTTGTCATTTAGTTTACAATTCAGAACATTAGGGCTCACACATATTCAACAACATTAATACTAAAAATCAAGTTATTAGCAATCAGCAATCCAATTAATTGCAAACACAGTCAAGCAACAATTATTCAAGTACACCTAAACATGCGATACATACTAAAACTATTAACAGTATAAAGTGCAACATTAAACCAGACAGGCACCCGACAGGTAACAAAGATCAGACTTCTTCTTCACAAAGATAATGTAGCAATGGGTATTCTTGGGATGATACTGGGACCTCATAAGAACCTCATTATCCACCCACAGTTTTCCAAATAAATATGAAATTGAAAATTTTAATTTGAAGCTTTCTAACATCATAACAATATCAATCCAATTTTTTTAAATATACCGTACAGTGTACTTAGGCTGATGTGGCCTGTTATACGCTAATGATATTGCTGCTTAGGGTTGGTGACAGCAACCAGAAAGTGTAGTGGCTTTACTTCACAATCTAATATTTAATCAGCATTCATAATTATGTTTAGAAATTGAAAACATATTAAATCTTAACCCACAGCTATTACAAATATCATTAGAGTGGAAATACAATAACGCTATTGATGATGAATAATACCTACTTTTAAAAAATTACGTTAAAATTTGACTGATTTATTAAAACAAATCATAATATGACTCTTGTAATTATCAGTCTCCATTCACCTATTTGTTCTTGAGGTAGATTAGTTTTAGTTTCTTACCAGTGTCGGTAACATTCTGTTAACACTATCTATACATTACACCATGTTAGACTAGTCACAATACCAGTAAACATCTCCAATAAATTGAGAATACTCAAAATTTAATAAGAAGAAGCCTAAACTTTTTAAGCTCAATACCAAATAGGTGAACAGTTGCAGAAAATCTCAAGAGTGATGATATTCCAAACCCTTGCAGACCCTCGAACAAACTTTAAATTCAAACAAATTATATGTTTCATATATCTAACTTACAAGATGTACATACATAATTACATAAAATATTCTGATAAATACAGAATACATTGTGTATCTTCTAAAACAAGGTTAATATTCCATGTAATGTTAATATGATAGTCAATTAAAAAATGTTCACCTTCCACACGCATTTTCCATCTCTTAAATCTCAATTAGTATTACAGAGTATAACTTCATCAAATAGAGCAAATATGTTATGAATATTCCTGCAAATACCGAATATAACAGAGCACAGTTAAAAGGTATCTTAAGTAAATTAGAACAAAATTGAATTAAATTTTCAAGATGTGAAGGAGGTTCTCTGAGAATGGGAATGAGAGAAGACAAAAGTAATTCAAGGAAAGGAGATAGGTCTTACCGAGCATATATTGACGGACGACAACTTCATGGGGTGTTCCTTTCCTGTCCTTGAAAGCACTGTGCAAATCTGCGTAGGTTATGCCCAAGGGGTCCAGTTCGGCTACCAAGTGGCCCCTAGCCTAACACCAAACAAACCCACCCCACTCGACAAAGTTATGTCAAATGTACACTGCACTAATAAGACAATAAACAGAGTGCATTATCTACAATTCTTATTTTTTTGTAAAAGTTATACTCAATTCTTCATTTTAATTTTACCACTCTAAGATCCAAAAATGAACTGATTTTAACTCAAAAAATTAATATAAATCTTCTATTATACATCATATGCTAATTTCGAATTAGCAAGAGATTATTATATTTTAAAATATTTATCATTATATTATATATATTACAAAAATAAAATGTAGGTTTTAAATATGATACATCAGTACATTTTAATAAATATAAGGAAATTAATATATTAAATAAAACTTATCAAAAGCTGGGAAGGTCAAAGCATTGCCACCAAAGCAAGATCATTTTCATCAAATCTAAACAATTACACTTTGTACAATACATTATTACACTTCAGTACATCGGTACATCAATACACTCTATATTTAATTCAAACATTAAATTGTTTCAAATATACAATAACTCAAAAAAGATAATGCAAGACAATCAAAGAAACATAAAATAATTATAATTGTTAGCTTTTTCCCCTGTATTCAAAGTGCAATGCATTATCTAATGTTGCCTAATGCACCGAATTTGTAATTTAAAATGAAGTGATGAATATTTTTATCTTAAAATTTACACGATTAAACATTTTTTGTTCTAAGTATGTAAAAAAAGTAGCAAATTGAGCTACTAATCTACATAAAATATTTTTTTAAACAATTATGAATCAAATATGATATCTGCAGAAGGTTAAAATTTCAGTATTATCACTTGCAGATATTATTCAGATATTTCAAATACTGTCCTGTACAGGCATGAATTTATCACTGAGCTTTTGACATTTCTCTCAATTCATGCTTAAATATGAAATCAATCACTATCTATGGTCAAAAAGTAATTAATTATTCAGATTGCAACTAACATTCTACACTTGGTACAGGGAACAATTTCAGTTATATTTGTAATGTGCATTCAATTCAACGTTAGTTTATTGTATTAATTTATATATTTATAGATTCTCATTTAAGGAATTCTCATTTGAACATGAGTAGAACGGATAATATAACCAGCATGTATGATGCAGTGAAGACCTTCAAATGTTATTGCTATGCTAATACAATACAGTCTATGTGTACTTTTGGATTCAGATTTATGCCACCTCACAACTGTTGTAACAAATGATAAGTAAGTTTAATTTACTATGAAGATTTGATGATCTGATAATACATTACTATATTTAGTTAAAATCTTGTACCCATGCTTTTCACATCCATGCAAATAAATGTTCCATCATATTTTAACAAACCAAAACTCTTATCAATAAATTGGACATGCTAATACCAATTCAAACAGCTAACATGAGCTTATTACTGGAAATGAATAAATTAAGATAAATAATAATATTAAACGAATAAATAAACATCAAATTTATAATTAATCAAAATGAATGAACTCTTATGAATATAAAATAAACATTATTTCACAATATAAATGAAATAGACCTTAATAAAATTATTTCCATCAAAACCAAACCCTTTAAAAACAGTTTAAAAAAGCAAAATTAATTTAGTAATCGGCCCATGTGCATAATATAGTTCAATGTGCATCACAAACAAAGAAAAACACCAACAAGAATATGGGGAGCCACAGTTCTCAATGAAAAAAATGACAAAATCTTGTATTGTGTGAACAAATAAATCATGATAATGAACTGTTCAGATAATTGGGTTTTTTATAATCTCCTAACGAACATTTAATCGGAAATGTTTAGAGTATATCACGATTAACAGACTGATCAAGATAGTGGAGTGGGTGTGTCAGAGTCAGCAAAAAATAGTGTGTACAATGTAAGAGAGTCTCAGGTCAGATTTCTCATGACTTGTAATCGTGGGCAAACTTTCTAATTTCATAAGGCCAAAATGAAACTATTACAACTTGAGAAGAGAAACAAACCGAAGAGATAATGGAAGTGAGAGAGGGATAAATAGGTCAGGTAGTGAGGCATTTAAATTTAGAGTGTTATAACCTTGCTACACTAGCAGAGGCTGAAGGTCACTAAAAAGGACCTGTCCCACTGCTACAAATTAAATTCCCCACTTCAATTCTGAAACAAATAATTTACCAACAGTGTAATGACATTGAAGGGAAATGAACAAACTCCTAATGTCTCCTTGGAATGTCAGAAGGCATTACACCAGTCATAACACTAATAAGCCTCCAAATTTAATTATAGAAGAAGATAAGTATCAATTAATAAAATCAAGTAAATTCAGTGCTTTCAATGGTCAAAATATAATGGACATAAGTATTAAATATTGTAGTAACGATTTTAAAAATAATAATTCATTCTAATATCGAAAGAATATCAAATAATATATTGATTCAATATAATAAATTTTCATGCCATATTTTTTAGGAAGAATTTCTTTCACCAACATGGACATTACGCTTAAATAATCCAAAAAGTAAATGACTAGAAGACCTTGAAAATCATGGTCTTTTGTATTGCTGCTGCGACTTGTACAGCTGATGAAATATTTTTAAGAATTACGTATCATTTCTGTGGAATTCACAGATAAGGACTTTTACCCATTTATTTTTCAGCAGACCTTGTTTAACCAATTTTGTACTATTGTTCTGCCACTATTCAGAAATGTTTTCAAAAGTGTATATTAGTGTAGTCTTGTTAGCAAAATAAATGCAAAAATATGGAATATTAAAAAAAAATTGCTATTTTAAATGCGTTTCATATTTCACCTGATATGATCGTATGATCGCTTGTACTGCAAGGTGGTCATCAATGACTTTTTCATTGACTTGTGTACCCAATGCTGGCATCTGGGCACCAAGGTATGGGGCAAGACTTGATATTGGTAGATGGTTCCTTTGAGGCTCTGCCAGTGATGGTGGGGATGTGTAAGCCTGTCCAGGTAAAGCTCCGCTTGTGCTGTTTCGGAAAAAGGCATCCCATGACTAAAATGAAAAAAAGACAGAATTAACAATATAATGCTCATTTTTTTTTAAATACATACAGGGTCATTTGTACAAAATTATATATACTGTAAAGAAAAAAAGACACAAAAACAGAAGTAAAGGAAAAGATAAAGAATGATTTTTTTAAAGAATAATTACCAAATGAATTAGATAATAGAAAACTTGTCGTTATATTTTTTTAACAACTGAACACACACACACACATACAATGCACTTACACATACATAATGTCTGTGTCACAAATGATTACACACAGTAAAATATATAACAAATCCTTATAAACAATTCCTGAACAATCATGTGTAACTGTCATGCGTTAAAAAACAGGAAGAATGATTTGCATGTTCATAAAATGATTTGCTAAATTCACATAATTTAGCGTGGTTTTATTTATTCACACTTATTTAATACAAGATCTGATAATGACCTTGTATCATTCCGGATAAACAACTGTATTTAATGTATAAGTATGTTTCAATACATATTATTGTCTCAATTACACTGTCTTATAAATTCATAAAATAAAATCAATAAAATAAATTACTGTAAATTATTATAATAACCACCACTAAAAATTATATTTTACAATATTTTTCTCTTATACAACAGAGAAAAACATTTTGTTATAATTATTCAACAGATGGAGAGTAAAAAAGGAAAAAATGAGACAAAATTATAAATGATCATAGGTACATAATGTTTGATCAATTTGAAACGTTTAAATAAACATATGTTCATGTAGGCATGTAATTGTCCACAGAACTAGCCAAATTCATCAATAACTTTATCTACAGTATGTTTTGAATTTATTCTAACAATTGTTAAATATAATATACTTACTGCATGTACACTTTTTGGATCGGCAAGCCATGAGTTGTACATTTCTTCAACGTATACTGATGAGGACCCATTTAGAAAAGGTTCAGTGGCAACAGATGAACTGTATTTTCTGTATTCTATTAAACTTGTGGCCTTGCTCCCAGATCCTATTAACCATGATGCAAATCGTTGATGGCCAACTGCAGTTGGCAAAAATGGCACCAAATTGTTCACTACACTTCTGGCACGGTACATTTTGCCTCCTGAATACAAATATGTCTTACAGTAAAAGTAAAAATATAAGAGGAAAAAAATTACAATATGGAATAGATGTAAGTTTCATAAAGAAAAATTATGATTGTTAAACAGGACGTAAAGGTCAGACAAAGTGAAAGGAATTTACTGTTATTAAATAATAAATAATTAGGTATGCCTGAACAATTTTGGGATATTTAAACACAAGTCGAAACCAATTATTTAAAGAGTGGCTCTCACAAATCTTGTTGCTTTCCACAAATACAATGGGCTGTTAAAATTGTTTTTTTTATCATTAGACCATAAAAAAGGTAATCAGTTGATATGCTAGTCAAACAAACATATGGCCATGTGTACAGTTCTTTGTACCCTTAAATGTATGAAAAATTCAACCTCATTTTTTTTGTAGCACATGTGATTATTCCAGGAATTTGAAAAGGAAGTAACCACTACCTGTGTGTAAATGTATTTACAATTTATATAGAAATTCCTTCTGCCAAAATAAATTATTAATCTAAAATACTATATTTTGCAGTCTTTAAAAGGTGAGAAAAATACTAAGTGTATGAGGGCCACAATACTGATCTTTAAGTGACCTACCTAAAAATAGCCAAAAATGAATTTGGTCCAAACAATGTGCCAATACACTCCACTAATAGAACTACATATAACGTCAAAAGACGTTAACGGGTATATTAAGAGACTGACCGCTATTTGCAATTTCACCAGGCTAAATAGGTTCCAACCTATTGATTTTGTAGTCGGGTCAAGAGGAACACGGTCGGGGACTAAACTCTCGGTCAAATTACACAGTCCACTTATAATATAAACAACATACTCCGTCACTAATTATGATACGGGCCCACAAGCACACCGAGATAAAGATAGGGAAAAAAATCTGGTATAAAAAGGAAAAGCTAATCAATGCGGTGTCGCGAATTACGCAATTCCGTGAAATAACAGTTTCATTTGGCATTCAATAAACTCACCTAATTCGTGGATTCACTTAAAAAGATGAGTAAATTTCAATAAATAATCACTGCGGCAATGAAATACTGAGTTATATATAAAAATTGTTAGAGCTTAACCAACCCCACCATCATTGCCAATGAGAGCACACCAAATAGACCAGTGTACACATCAAACACTAGACTCGATATAGCATCGATACTATCGCCTCGTTTAACTATCGATATATTTATATCATCTCTTATAGAAAGTCCAATTTTAATGCAATACTTACACACTTTTTTATTTTATAAATTTACTTAAACGTTAAAACAATTTCTAGTTCATTTATATCAAGTAAACGACCGGAGACCGTAATTTCTATGTTACCTTTGCCCTGAAATTCAGACAACTCTATTGTTAAGGCTATATTAATAGGAATATTTAAAAAACATGAAGAAAAAGTATACCTTTTCAACTGCTACTTAGCCAGGATAATTTCATTTGAACTGTAAATGTTTTTAACCCTCTCATGACTGTTGCTATTTTAATATCCTTGTATCCTAACTTATTAAACATTCTTTTTTAACATTATTTATTTACTGCGCAATTGTGCCTGATGCCATTATTCGCTGAGTAATCATCTGAAATTACACATTATAATTACTCCTTTAAATAAAGTATTGTGATCCTTCTGCATAACCTTCTGTTCATTTTTTTCTGATTTGTTTGTGTTTGTGTTACAAATGATATTATTACATAATAAGTAATGACTAAAATACTGTCATTTAAATAACAAAAAGAAAAAATTAATCAAATACAGTTCCATTCTATTGAAAAATAATTATTCCACAAGTTGACATTTTAGTAGAACAGCAAGGGATTATTGAATTGAGTTGTAATTTTCCTGTGCTGTATGTGTTGTTTCCTGGTTTTCTTATTAAAATATAACCTATATTTCTCATCATAAAGAATTAATTCTACATTTATTATTTTAATTTTATGTAATGATCTAAATTACAATAGAAAATTTAGGATATAGTTATTAATATACAAGGTGTTCAATTAAACATCAAACTGAACAGGCATAAATAATTATTTTGCTTTTTCAATTTATTTAATTAATTTTTAAATTTAATTTGTAACTTATTTAAGTCATACATTAATAAATATAATTAAGGATAACTTACCATTCATTTTTTCATTGTTATGGCTTACTCCATTTAGTTATGCATTGTCCTGGATTTAATACATTTGGTTAAATGGTCAATTTGTAATTCAGCAATTTGTTTAATTTTGGCATATGTGCTTATGCAGTATAAATTAATGCAAACTACAGTAACTTTTAAAAATGCATGCAATATGAAATATTTCATCATATTCTCTAGAGGTTGGCATGATGACAAATACAATTTGCTTATTCTTACATTTTTGTTCTTCAAATAATTCTCCTAATATTCACCTGATTCCATTCACTTCATTTATTAGTTATTATTTCTGGCATTCCAACAGTAATGCCAAGAAGAGAACCAATTGTTCTCATTTTATTTTCAAGGATTCTGTCCAGATGGAGGGATGAGATTTTTGTTCATGGGTAAAGCCTTGAATGTATTGGTTTATCTTAGCCCCTTTATAAACCATTTATTTATACTGTAATTCCAAAATTATGATATTTGAGGAATAATTCAATATTTTGAGAAAACTTACCCCTTTGGAATGGCTGTGAAGTATGTTTCACAGATATGTGTTTCTGTTGGCAGATATGTCTGCCAACCCATTTTTTTTAAACGTTTTGTTTATCATTTTGAGATCATATAAATATAACTGAAAAGTTAGAAATAAAGTAAATACAAATTTTAGTTTATAAAAGTAAATTTTATATAAATTTTTAAAACACACACACTTTTAAATATTTTATTATTATGTAAAATTATTAAAAATATTAATATCGGGGTGTATTACAGGTAACATTCATTGTGCCCTAAATATAAATAAAAATAGCGACAAGGAAGAACTATTAGTGTATATAAATACTTAATTGTAAGAATTTGATATCATTATATGTAGAATTTAATATTTTAATTTTTATATTTTTGTTCTTATTTATATATATATATATATATATATATATATATATATATATATATATATATATATATATATATATATGAAAAATTTGATTATGTATATAAAATAGTCAGTATAATCTAATGATATTTTTAATATACAGTATTTTAATAGGACAATAACAATATTAGAACAATCTCAACATGAGGGGTCCTTGCTTAGGTCTTCAGTTATCCTGCAGGTATTGTCAATAATACATTTGAATATCAAATACTACATTTGTTAACAGTAAATTAAATACTATGTTTTACCTAGAAATAAAGTTAATAATAATTAAAAATCTTTTCAAACAACGGCCACGTTGTAATTTAAGTAATTCATGCAAGATAGAGCCACAAATCAAGCCACCTGATATTGCCATCTAGCGGCAAAATTTTATTGCAATACGTTCCTTATGTAGTTCAAATATTACAAATTAAAAGTGCAGCTTTGAATTTTGCAACTACAGTTGGCTGTGTAAGAATATCCGGCTAGAAAAATTAGAAACTGGGAGTCGATCATTTGGTGCCCCCCCTCTCGCCACCCGGTGTGGTACAGGTAATGTAATAGTTTCTCCGTTAATATGCTTGTTATTCGCGCGGCACTTCGTTCAAAACATAATGTTCGACTAACCGCAGTTGCTTATATTATGAGAAACACCAGGCTAGAAAAGTTAGAAACGCGAGGTCGCCATTTTGCCCCCCACCGCCAACCGAGTTAACAGGGGTACAGGTGAATGTCGTTGTTTCTCGGTTAATATTGATGATATTGGCGCGCTTCTATTTCAAAAATACTTTCATAGACAAATTGCACCTGACTTTGTCGGAAAATCCCGGCTAGAAAAGTTAGAAACGGGTGGGGGCCATTTTGGCCACTCTCCCCCCTCCAAAGGGACCCAGGAGAAAGTTGCTGTTTCTCGCGTGCCATTTCATTGTGTATAAAAATACCAATAATTGTAATTATTACGAGAGAGACATTTCGACGTACATTTATAAATAAATGTATAGTGTATTTTGTTACAGTATGTTCTGAATGATAAATGGAATCATTGTTACCTTAGGTTCTTAGCAAAAAAAGCCTAGCAATTGTGTGCACATTTGCAACATAGCAAAAATGTGGACCACAATAGAAACCAAGGTGGCCACGGACAGACAGAAGCGCTAGAAACTTAATCTAATATATATTTAGATTGTAACAGAACACAGATTACATATGATGTGTTTAAACCAAATGTATCAAATGAAAACAGTATATGGGCTGAAGAAAACAACAACATGCAAACATAAATGTTTTAACTGTTTTTTTTTAATTGATATGAAGTATTTCATAGATGTTTGAGGTAAATTACGGCGGTTCAGTTACTTTATTTTTTGTCATACAATCTACAGATACACACATCATAACAAATATATATTTGTGTATACTTCAAATGACCAAAAACATTAAAGGTTGAGAAGAAACTTTATTTTTTAGTTGTGTTCTTTTCAGCGATTTGCTGCTTGGGCAGTTTTCTTTAAATCTTTCTGTCGTCCTATTACATATTCAATGTAACTTAAATAACCATCATTGTCAGTGTCATCTTCCGCCAGGACTTGATCAATGAGTTCTAAAACAAGTAAGCGGGTATCAATAGAAACAGTGTTTAAAAAAGAGTAGGATATTTTGTATTTAAGAGTAAAAAAATGATTTGTATAACTAGTTCAACAATAATTATCGATAATTAGTTCATTTTTAAATCCAAAAGAAGAAATTTCTCACCAATTAAATAATTGAAATTTTCAATTGTAGGAGGTGATGCAGTAGGTCCGTTAAGTTTAGCCAGTTTATATTCCTCGTGTTCAAATGTATGCCTAATCGCTTGTAGTATTTCCAATCCATCAAGCTTAGTATTGTTGTCAAAATCGTGCAGCCTGGTGATTAATTAAAAATTAAATAATTACGATCGTTTTTAACTCAATTAAAATATCATTAACTTTTCACTTTCTAATTATCATTAAATCATTACAGAAAAAATAGTTTCTTCAAACGATTAATCCAAAATAAATATATATTTCATACGGTTCCATGTTACCAGTAAAATTCAGAGTTTTGAGTATTGGGGCAGAACATCGTTTAAAATTGTACGCTATTGTTCAATTTATTGTTCACTCAATAAAAGACTTACTTAAAATAATGGAACTCAAGTTCTTCAGGGGTCATTTTATCAGTAACATCATTCGACACCATGTTCTGCAGGTCCTCCTGTATGTGCCTGTATGAAACAATGTTAAAATTAATGCATGATTTCAACACCAGTTCATATTTTCATATACTACTGTGCTTAATAATTCTTGTCATTCTTAGATTTAACACATTCATTTACATAAATGCTCTCACAGGGATTTGGAAACGGGTTTAAAAACATATGTTACATTCAAGACAGCTAATTTCTGGTAAACTATATTAAAAAAATCAGTGTGTGGCTATCTTCTGTCGCCGGTTCCGTTTTTTCACCATCTTCTGAGTCCTCAATAACTCAACGATCGAATGTTATCCACAGCCGAAATCTTTATAGGACCGAACGACAGAAGATGGGAAGAGTGTATGGGAACGGGGTATATTAAAAGAGCATTTAAACGGGCTTGGTATTTTCGCAGTACAGAGACCGCTTTGCCTCTCCAGTTTAGATCTAATTACGAAATGGAAGGTGAGGATGGAACTTACTTAACGTCATGTAAAAGTTGAGTGTCCTGTGTTATTTTTGGGCTGTATCTACCTGGGGTATAATGGTGATGGTCCTTGGGATGGTGTGGACCCCTGAGCGCTAGGCTAGGCTCCGTTGTTACCACCGCCGCTGCCACCGCACTCACTACCAGCATAGTTCCCGCGAGCATCCTCACTCCAAAAACAATTAATCAAATCATCACATTTCAGATAGCACACCTAAATGTCGAACCTGTACTTTTAAGCTCGGTTCCATTTTAAAACTAATCCCTCGATAATCTGAGGTTAGTCGATCCTTGAGATATACCGCATGATTATACATAGCGATAGAAATACTGTTAATGAATTGTTAAAAATGTTTAAAGAAAACCTTATTCGAAATTTACCCAGATATATTTATACGACTTAAGGCATTTATCCGGAAAAAAAGCTGTTGCCGCGGGTTTGTCGAACTGTAAAATTATAACGGCCCATTGGACAGTTACCACTGTTCATCCTTATTATTAGGCGGGAGTTTGGTATTTGTTTGCAAGCGGTGTTGGGCTCACTCTATCAGCGGAAACAATCTGGAGGGGCCGGCGATCCTGTTTTGTTTGCGGAGATGGACGGGAAGGATAACCCGGGCGGGGGTCGGTAACCCTATAATCCTTGACTGCTGGAAGGACCTGCCGCCCTGGAACACTTATCCCTCCGGCATCTCGGCCGATGGGGTTGTCCCGATGGAGTTGAACATGTGGACCAAGTTGGACGCACTGCCACGAAGGGGAGCCATAAGGCCCCATAGAATACGAGACCTGTAATTATATTGTGATAGAAGCCGGGTTGGGGGATGTCGACCAGTCCTAATGATAACATTTGCGATAAGGTAACAAAGTGGCCGCTAATGCCACCCCCGGCCGCTGACAAATCTGTGACACTCCGTCCGTCCTCCCCCTTCGGATGCGTCTATTGTAATTGAAATGCCCCACCACCTGCTCCATACCGCCCACTTCATCCCTTTATCCCTCTCCCCCTGAAACATTTCCTATACGGTGCCGACTGTTTGTTTAAATGTAACAAACGCCCGACCATAACAATAATGTAAATATCCGTTCGAACAAGTTTTTAATTTCATACATGCTAGTGAATGATGGACGTTGAGTCAGCCATTTCGTCTACAAGCGGTGATGAAACAACAAACCTGTTTAATAGAGGATATAGCCTTCACTAAATTATATGAAAGCCTAAAACGTAATGCCTCTAAACTAAAGACCGAAATAACTATTGGATCGGTAAGTACTTCAGCCGTGTTTCCAGACAAATTCAATAACGTTCAAGTTTAGTGAATCCCGGCCTAAAAACCGGTAGCTCAACATTTCTCTTGACGTTTATGTCAATTGGAAACTGTCGAAGGGAGAAATCTCAAGTTCTTCCGTTTAAAAAGATTGATTCATTCCAACCTATTTGGCTCTCAACTAGGTTTTTGTCTTGGCTTATCAGTCATGGGAAGACCCATCTCTATTGGGGGGTAACCAAGGGATGTATGCTGTTAATGACCCAACACTTGTTAATAGTGAGGGGCGCTGTGATGTGTTTACGTAATAATAGTTCTTTATTTAGTGCGGAGTTAATGTGAGCTGTGGGGTCGCTCACGCACGCACGCACACGCCAGTGCACCTTTGGAGTCCCCTGCGGGTTACGAATGGCCAGACGGTGAATTGAATGGAGTTGGCGCTTTAACTCAGCGAGAAACCACTCCAAGTTGGCAACAATGGGAGCCTGTGATGACCCGCACGACAGCACAGTTTCTGAATGCGCGGAGCCCTTTAGTTGCCCCCGGTATGCTGGCTGGTCGAGAGGATCAGCCGGGAGACGGATGAACGTCCCGGGTATTAGCTATCAGAGACTAGACAATTACGAATTTTAACTCAATTTAAACACTTTTGTTAGAATGGAGCAAATAAGAATGTCGTTAATCGGTACCCCAAAAATGTCCCCAATTCCCCACTTATCGGAAATATAAATGACCATAAACAGACGCCACTCCCCACTCGGCCCAAATATTAATTTTATTTTAATACTCTATATAACTGTTGGAAGTTAAATGAATGTATAGATAAATAAACTGTGTAGAATAGATGATAATCTACTGGCCGATTTATCGCCAGTAGCCAATTTAATACATACAGCAGTAGGATGACCAGTCATAATCGAATTAGCTGCAATCGAGTGTTTATTAAATTTAACAATTAATGAACGTGTACCACTACCGAGACCGTCATTGAGACTTGACAAACGATGACAACTGATCCTACGAACTGATCAGTTCGAATTTTGAAAATCCGGGGAAATTTAATTGAAATTTTCGACTCGACATTCCCTATTCCCAATTAATTATTGAATGGACCCCGTCAAGTGTGTTAAACCGATTGTTTAAAAAGGACTACCTAATCGTTAATCCATGTTCGGTATATGATCGGGGTCGTGAAATTGATTATTGAGGTTGATCCGGTTGAACATACGGCGTATCTCCCCTCGGGGTTCGTCTCCCGAATCAATCGGGAAGGGGCATCGCTAAGAGATAACTAAGTCAGTGCACTCACTCAGTGGCGGTGAGTCACTAATTCGGGGAGCCAACAGCCATTCAGATCTCGGCCTTTTGATCCTCCACCAAGTCCAGAATATAGAAGATGGGGTCAGCATCGATGGGTACAACATTTCAGTTTTTTTTTTTATAAATTGATGGAAAAAGGCCGGTATATTTCAAGCGATTTGGCCCCAATTAAATTTTTTTTAACTGTTTTATTGTCACAACTGTAAAATACAATAAGCGACATCAATGTTCGCGTAAGTTTATTAATGAGTAGGCGGAGGAGAAACCCGCTGGCTTTCCCCCTTTTTCTAACATTTTATTTATTTCGTCTTCTATATTTCTGGTATGTTTAGATCACGTGGCCACTTCCTATCTCTTAGGATCGTTTGGGTTGTCAAGATATTGTAGGGTTTGGACCATTGGTTTACGATGATGTGATGGGTAATTCGGGAGTGAAAGTTGTTACATTTTTGTATGGCAAGGTCGCGGAGTTTAAGATCTGTATGTAGGGTAAGATTTGAGGCGTAGCAGGGTTAATATTTTCGACTGTACAGTTTGAATTTTGTTGATATTTGTTGCTTCGCACGTGTATAAATATAAATTAATTAATAGCGCTAATATTTTCTCGGGACATTATTCCAGATGATTTTTGCCCTTCGTCTGTCGTATAAAAAATCCTGAACATACGTTGAACCGGTAACTACTACAATTGAGTTTGTGGAAATCTCCCCTTTAAAGTAGTTAGGCTCACGTACAAATCTAATGACGCTGTTAAGCAAAATGGATCGATCCATTATCTGCGTAAAATTTAATTTCAATATTTTGACTTCATGGTATTGATTATGTGCACACACCGTTTAGACGGTGGCCCTGTTCGAAAACAGGATATAAAGATACATTCCCAAGGGGGGGATACGAATTTATATCGTTAGCTATAACCACCTTGACCAATAGATAAAAAAACGTATGCGTTCGATGAATTTTATTGAGTCTAGGTGATAATGGGCCTATCGGAAATTTCTGAGCGATAATCATTATCATGTCACGTTTGAGATTCTAATCAGGCATGATGGCAGGGTTTCCGAGTAAAAGCTATTGGCCACGTGGAGACCTTCCCACCTTCAGGCAGCTACCATTCGATGCACCCTTCAATGTTTATGCGTCTATACGCTCTGGAACTCTGTGCAAAAAGAGTGTAGCCATGCGAGGTTTCAAATGTTAATATCCTTGAACTAATTCCTCCTAAGATTCTATTTAAATTACTCCGATTTAAATCTCCGAACCAACCAGTCTTCCGGCCCTGCGCCCTCCCAACTATCGGCCCAATACTTTAGGTCCCGGCAGGGGCCAGAGACAGGGGACAGAGTGGCGTAGGGCGACGACGTATTGTAATAGAAAAATAACGCTCGGTGAAAACTGAGGACTCGGGGATCGGAATAGGCGCGAGGAGGAGATCCGGTGTAATCGGAGACTGGAGGGCACATGTGAGTAGTATGTAGGGGCGGCTACAAAAGCGGTGACAGCCTGTAGTGCCCCATACGTGTGGGGGGGGGGGCCATATGCTCAGAGGAGGTGTCCGCATTAAGTGCTCATTTGCTCCCTCAAACCACCCCCGCTCCATCCCCCGGAGGGATTTCAATTATCTGTTAGTTTTACACCTCTTCCCCTTTTGAGTACCGCCGTTATTGTCTCATTACACCCTTCGGTGTTCCCTTCCGCCTCCCCCTCCCCCAATCCCCAATCCCCAATGCACAATGCCCTCGGGGACGCTCATTCAGGTCCAATTCATTTGCCACAATTCTTTCACAAATATCACGGAGCTATGTCGAAACTTTGTGCAAACCTCCTCCGCCTGCCCCCACGGGCAAATCAAGCCTTTTTGAAAAACTGGTTAATCGTAGGAGAATCATAAATAAAAGTAAGTAAATACAAATAATAAATAATAGTTCGTCAAACTCTCAACCCAGGTATAGCTGCCGCAATGGGTAATTAGTAGGACAGTCCGCGTATGCAATATAGTGACGTACATCACGCATTTCAGTTGCCACTTAAGCATCCTGTTAGCACAATTGCTGCGCTAATGCTAGTACTAACGTAATGCTGCCCGGCCGGTTTATTTTTTCATATATATGAATTTATTCGTATATATTATTTCTATAATATGAATTTATAGAAACCGAAAAAAGGAATTGGTTTTATTGAAAGACTCTCTTTGGCCTTTCGGCGTTCTTTTGACGAAAGAAAGCGATACATTCCACCACCTACCGCGTTATACTCTCAAGAGTGTCTCTATTAAGTATATGTTATACTTAATGACCAAATGCCGCCCATCCACACCCAATCCATATAAAGCTCTAGAATCATGAACACCATCATATAACAGTGTTTAACTGAACTTTAGTGACTGTGGCGAGAAATAGAATCCGGCCAACCAATCCGTTAACATTTACATTGTCCACAATGATCTTTGACTACTTTCATGACACCAACTGACTTCACCTCAATGTTTTTTTTACTAAGTTTAAAAGTGGCAATCCCGGGGACGCTGCACCACAGTTGTCCCGAGTGTGCCCTGAGTGTGTACTGACAGATGTACGACAAGTAGCTAATATAATATGGTCAACTGGCAGAGTGGCGTAAAATGGAGTTGTCGGTCCAGCGTAACGCTAAA
Organism: Lethocerus indicus; assembly: GCA_019843655.1. Classification (NCBI taxonomy): domain Eukaryota; kingdom Metazoa; phylum Arthropoda; class Insecta; order Hemiptera; family Belostomatidae; genus Lethocerus; species Lethocerus indicus. The sequence goes on along the minus strand of JACDQD010000103.1, from coordinate 7,770,493 downwards.
TTCACGAGTGGGAACAGGCCGCAAAAATTATGAAATTTTCCCCCTTATATACGCGCAATTAACTGTGTGACAACAAAGGTAATGTTAACATTACTATATTTGTTATAATTGTTTACAGATGTATGAACACAAATTAAATTGACTCAACTTATATATATTTTTTGGAAACAAATATTTTTTAAGACAACCTCACCCCGGTTCTCTTTTATTTATTATAATTTTTTCTTCATCTTAAAATATGTTCACACCCCTCCGCATATATAACACCGGCTGGTAATTTCCTCAGTGTTCGGCCAACTTACGTATACGAGTTTCTATTAACACACTCTATCGCATGCAAGCTGTTTGCAAAATAGCCGCCCGCGACACTATTAGGCGGTTGGGTAAAGGGGTCGTGTGAAGGTTTCAAAAGTGAACCCGGCGGTGCGGACGGCATAACCTAGTGCGCGATAAGTGTCTAAGTGTGAGGGAGAGGGTGGGAGGAAGGGAGGGAGCGTGGGTGGGTGGGAGTAAGGGCTGCGGCTTGTCAGAAAACGAAATTTGCCGGGACGGAATTTTTTGGTAAAGGAGGAGACTAACCTGGCCGGTATAGACGCCGAACAGCGGTGGTTTAGGCCGGCATCCGTCGGCACCCTCGTCGGCAGCTTCGATCGCCTCTTTGGGAAATGGCCGTCCCAAAAGGAGGCACCGGTCGATAATACGGCGCAGGGCTAACACAACTCAGCCGGCCTAAAATAGTTGTTGTCTCGCACCGATAGGTCATGCCACCGTCTTCATTCCTTTCCCAATTTATATATATATATATATATATATATATATATATATATATATATATATATATGTATACACATGTTGAGAAAGGGTTTGGAAGAAGGGTTTTGACTAAATAATGACAGATTTATATTTTGAAGCACAACCAAGGACTAATCTAGTCAGCGTTTCGTCCAAAACTCAACTGCCCCCCCCACCAATCTCCGTAATTTCTATTTTGATCGATTATCGATTATTGATATATTTTATTTCCTTTATTCCGGGAATAAAATTAAAAATGTGTGGTCTCATTCTATCATTATTGATATACAGAACAAAACATGTACAATACTGTGTACTTAAGCATAATTTTTTTTTCTATTGCGTTTCAAGAAGTGTTTTTCAACTGAAAACAATTTTCTTTCGCCTCCTTTCTCTTGTAGAAACTTTTTACAAAACGTCAATTTGAAGCGAAATCTTTCGAAACTTAAAATCCCGAGCGGGACATTTACTTGTTACGAAATATGGAAGTAATAAGGGGCTTTTAACATTCTAGGAAAGGATGTCGATAAGAATGGGCACGGTTATGAATCACGTCTTTCTGAAGAAAAAGTCGGAGGGAAAAAGAATGTGTAACTTTAAATTAAAATATATTAACAATCTATACGTTGAATATATTTCAAAGATTTGATTTATGTACTGACTGTAGGACCAAAAATGGCCTATTGAATATAAATTTAGTTTCAGGGGTAAATTATGTTTGCTTATGATAAACACAAGTACAAGCCTTAAAATGTAATAGCGAAGTCCTACAGGACTGGGAATTAATTTAATATTTCCTCTAACTTGGTCCGGGCTCAGTGCCTTCGTCAGGAGCATCTGTTAGTACTAGATTAACTTGTTGCCAACAGTGTTGCCAACAAATAGTATTATACAGTATACTATGAATATGAATTGCAACAAATGCATTCCAAAAGCTTATTCTAAGTTACCTTATTGGAAAAATTGGATAAAAATATTATGAACATCTAATCGGAAGCTAAGAAAATTGTCCCCCATTGTCAGTAGTTAGTTTTTCATTAAAAGTCTACCAGAAAAGGCATAGTATTCTAAAAAAGTGTTCAGGTATTATAAGGAAAAATTTATCACTGCACTTTACTGACGTTTTCAGTTTTTATTAATAATTTTTATGTACAAAGTTATACGGTAATTAAAAATTTATTTATGTTATTATAATACATCAGTTCGTCGATAACAAAGTTCTTTTTAAATAAACTTTATTTATTGTTTATTCGATTCCTTTTGTTATAGCATTAGTAGCAAGAGAACCAAAAGTTAAGACAGATATAATAATAAGCTCGATATCCTCGATTGTGTTTAATACATTTAAATTCTATAGTTTTTTTGTTAATACTTTGTGACTTCAGGTCGCAATTGCCGGCCACGGAGTACACAATATGCCGAGTGAAATGTGGGAATAAACATTTATTGGTTCAATAATTCAAGTTTGAGTTACTAACAAAAAATTTGCCGTATTCGATACTGTTAAGGGACGGCCGTTTCAGCGTACTAGTTCGATTTCCGGTTGGCAGGTGCACCGGATTCCGTTGGAGCTGAATTGCTCCGGCAGATGGCAGGCGAGTTGTGAGCAGAAAGCTATCGTCTGCTGGAAATCGAATTAGGGCATTTACTGAATCCCAGGCCCTTTATCCTCCCGAGTGTGCTCGTATATATATATATATATATATATATATATGTGTGTGTGTGTGTGTGTGTGTGTGTGTGTGTGTGTGTGTGTTAATTAATATTACTGTCGAGTTTGGCAATCTTGGTTAGACGCGACGTGTTCACATTGCTAAAAGAGGTTTTCTAATAAAAACTGCTTAGCTTTCACTCGCCTTCTACTTTTATACAATTTATTTACCGGCCAGTTATTATTATTAGTATTGCACTCTCCTACGGGTGGTAATAAATGTGCGCTCAGCCTGAAAAGAAACCACTTTCTACATCCGTCGGGTCGACACCATTATCCTGTGCTTCAACTCTTCTTAAATTGAAACAATCCTAAAATTTAATCTTTAAGAAGCTCAGCTAAAATTATGCGATTTTATGGTATTTTTAATATGGCATGATCGACAGTCAGTGTTATTTAATTTTCCTGAAAATGAAATTTTAGGACTGAGAAGAACTAAAAATAATTTCGGTGCGTTGTGCATCCTTCGGAAACTATGCCTTTTAATTGTTTGCTCTCTGTATGAATAAGTTGCATCACTCAATTAATAATCAATACTTAAATTTTATTCGTAAGAGAGATGTTCTAATAACTTCAAAATTATTATTAAATAAAATAAATATTAAATAAAAATAATTATTAAAATACTTGTCAGTATATTTTTATATGGTACTGACGAGAAACAAGGCCACGTGAGGACAATATGCGACAGAAGAAACAGTAAAGTAAATATCAAGGCCGATGGTGTGCTGATCTTTCAGGGTTTTGTTTTGTTTACCAGCAACCATTGCCGAAAAAAGCTCCCGAGGGATCGAGTTTTAGAAATAATCAATTACGTTTTGTAAGCGGTTCTTTTCAATTAGCCGATTAGGGCGAGCCGGTCCGTCTTAAAGGAGAAGGAACCCTTCTTTAACGGGAGAAAAAGGAGCAGAAATTAAATTAATAAATAATTTAGGGATAACCGGGCTTGGGCCTTGTCACAATTTACATCTGATTTCGAGATGGTGGAGGGGACTCTTTCCCTAACTGGGCTATTATCGGTGGAGAGTGGCCACCGAACAAATGAATTCCCTTTGATCGTTCTCGTTTCACCGTCTTCCTTTCGGCCCTTGTCCTTAGTCATTCCAACTTTCAACTTTTCAATACCCAACCGTCTCCACCTTAATTTTAAACTTTAAGTCGCCTATTTACTTGGAACCAAACCCTTTTTCGCGAATTCTTGACTCCTTATGCAGCCCCTTAGGCGCAATTAAACTCGGTATTCGCAGATGTACTTATAATTAGCGGCCTCATTTATTACGGATATTAACGCAGTACAAGTGAAATAAGTGACAATGCAAACAGGACGACTCACAAGAATCCAACGTGCCAATGTAACTCGTAGTGCTACTGAAACCGGTCTAGTAAAAGACCAAACCAGCGTGAGGAGACAGAACAAAACTGGAGGATAGAAAACTATCGGGTACAACAGTCGATAGGCTACGTAATCTTAGGGAAAGAGTCACCCGTGTAAAGCTTCTAAGAACTGGCCGTTCTTAAAGAACTTGTACTGATATGTCGCTATATATTTCTTCATCGGAGCTCCCGCTATAATATTGTATTAACTTTGTGAAATAATGATTGGCATAACTTGGTTATACACGAACGCGTGTTCGAATTTGACTGCGGACCGAATTTCCCGCAATGGCACATTTGGATTGATGACGAGCGAGGTCCGCATAACCCGGGCGACTCATTAGTGTTTCAAAACAGATTCGGCAGTGGGTCCTCAACGAGGTTATCTATGTGACGATTCTAACTAATACTAAGCTTTCACAACGTTCTACGATTGCACGTTTCTGTTCACAAAATGTTCGAGCACTGAGCCTTTAAGTCGTGAGCTGAAATCGCGTTTGGGTTTCATATGTTTTTTATTATCGCGAAAACATTTTTCAGGGAGACACTTAAGAGTTTATTATAAAAATATATAAGGTTTGTCCTGGGAGAAAAAAACGTACTAATTCTCCTTTGCTTTCCACAAAAGCAAAGCCCCCCTTTGTTATGTGAGCCACAGCCAATTCACAAACCCTGTAATTTTTGCTTGTTAACAGTACTGGACAACACGCAGTTACTGTGCTAGCCTGGAGCATGTTATTTACTCGTTATCTTCCGTCAGAGGAGATTTATTACAAAAAGAACGAAATATATATAACGTACTTAATTGTACGGGGTACTCTACGATTGTCAACCAATTCGACCTACGTCGTAAATCGGGGTATGTACATTTTTACAGTACTGTGTATTGTAGAGAATATAATATATGTACACACGGCTGGTTAGCGTCACAGTTCCACGATTTATGACTGCAACTTGGTCGGAGATCTAATTCGAGGCCAAATTATAAGGGACCGAGGCGAATTTTGAATAAAATGTAGAAGGAAGGTAAGCGTGGCAAGCAGAGCACTGCTCGGGGAACCGGCATATTTAAGGTCGAGCGAGAGGCGTCTCTCTGCCTCTCCCTCTCCATCGCTCTCTCCCTCTCCCTCTTCCACCCCCCTCTCTCTTCCTCCCTCTAGTCGCCGGGTAATGGAATTCGGCCCCGGCTCAATTGTCTCCCGTTACAATCTACCCCGGCTTAGCCCCGAGACAAAAGAAACTGTTTTCCCGGAAGGTTATTTCCACGGCGGAACGAGACCGGAAAAAAGGAGGAAGCGTTTCGCCTTTCTTATCGGTAGGGGCTCCTCCCCCTCAATCCCACCCCCCACTCGACTAATATACATGGAAATTTGAAATTTCCGCCCTTTTACGCGTTTACGCCTCATTGTTATTTTTCAAACTACCGACTGTAGTGCGAGGACTGCAACATGTGGACCGGTCCACGATATCGAGGGCGGTTTGCTCGGGAACCTAGGAAAAATGACTCTGAACACGTCGGTGGGAGTGCGACCACGATGAATAAGTAATTAGTTCAGAACGTAAGGTCAAAGAACCGGTCACGAGGCATTTTTGAGAGTAAAACTTTCCCAAATACTCACCAGGAGAGAGAATCGACAAAAGTAGTACAACTCCCGCATATATTGGGTTGGGAACACATAATTGGGGATTGTTCCCATCCGCTGGTTATCGAACATTTTTTGGTATACAAGATGTTTCAAATGGTTTCAATGAATGTATGGGAGGGATACTTTTAGCTTCTGCACTAACACTAGTGTTGTACTATGGCGATGGGTATTGATTATGGACTTTATTTGGTCATCGACTTCGACCGGACAACCAGAGCGCTCCTAGTCTTGTAGTGAAAAATCGCCCGAAGGAAATTGAGCAAACCAGTTTTGACACTGACGTTAATTTAAAGCTTCATCACCGTACACAACATGAAAATAAAAACGCAAAATATAACGATAATGTTCCTTCTGTTTCAGCGGGTCTCAATTGACGTGGAACACTGTTAAACAGATCGGGGTAAGTTTGCAACCGCATGTTTTATAGAGTACTAAGTAATAACACATCGGCAGACCTTATCAGTTCCAAGATACACATAATTACAATGTGATGCTTAAAAATACAAATAACGCCACCCATCGGTGAAATCCACAATTACTTAGTTGCCAACCCAATATGTAAACAATAAAATCATCGCTTTAAAACCGGATGTATAGTTGGATTGAAATTAAAGGTTCGACCCGTCGAGAAACATAAAGGTAAAGCGTAAACTCGTAATTAAATCGGAATCGGAATTAGATAGTGAGCGGGAGCGGGTGTAACGAGCAATTAACATAAGTGGGGTCGACGGGCGTAAAACAGGTAAGAAGTGTAAGGAGGGGTCGGGGGGTCGGTGGTGGGCGGACCAACAGGTTGTTATTTATTTAAATTGGGCTCGCGACCTCAGCCTGTTATGACGTCAGTGTCCTGTGGAGTCATGGCGAGCCCGGAGAGGTTGCAGACTGTTATTGCGTTTCCCTGGTAATTCGATTGCAAACACAATTTAAGTTGGGAGGCGGCCGGGCCGGGCGCTCAGCCTTCACCTCGGTGCACCGTGTGTCCTCATTACTTCTCAATCGAATTTGCAGTTCATTAGAATGGCATTGAGACCGCGGGGGGGAACCCTTTCTTAAAATTGCACGGATCCCTTTCGCTTCCTCGACCCCCCGCCGCCCCTACCCCAACACGAACCCCTATTTAATTCCCTCCTCCCCCTTCTCGGAATAAACAAACCCGGCCGGCTCGCTCCTTTAACTATCGGGCAGACTCTCGTTTAAAAATACATTCGCCCCCGCCAACGATGGGGCCTTTTGTCGTTTGCATTTTAAAGATTCAACTCGAAATCGGTCCGCATATTCGACGAGTCCACATATGATGGGACTATCCAAGTATTTCGTTGGATAACTATTCGATAATTATTCGCACTTCAGTCCAGCCAAAAAAATCTGGGCGTTAAAAAAATGTGAGGAATTTTCAGTTTTTTAGTTGAGAAAAACAAATTGAATAATTCATTCGTGTCACCTTTTTTATTTTGTTTATCGTGTTGTAATACTAAACTGTAATTGTAATCATTTAGCGCAACTGCGGTAATCTATAACGCCGGGTTTGGAATTAGGTGCTTATAGTCTTCACAGGATTCTTGAACGGTAGTTAACCTCATTTGTTACTGACAGATACTTAGACGACAATAAGGGGAGAACCGGTTAAACTTTCCAGACCGACCGATTAGGAGGGAACGGAAAGGATACTGGGATTTAGTTGTACTATCAGTACAACAGTAAGTATGTGTTGGTAAGCGGTGAGGAGTTTGGGTGGCCGTGGAAGTGTGCTGGCCTTGGCCTTGTCCGCGTGTTTAGTTGACCGGACCCGTCAAAGTGAGTAGCCCGTCAGAAGGGACCGGCAGGGGACGCCGCCCCCGAGGGCTTTATGCAATTTCGGTCGATGGAATTTAATTTTCGGAAAAGTTAAAGTTATTCCCTGGCGGCCGGCCATAGTTGCGACACGGTCCAGACACCCAATTTGAAAATTAAATTGCTCATTTTAATACTTGTATAATATTTGCGACGATCGCCTCCAAGAATGAAAACAGGCTTTCCAAGAAATGAAACTTTTATAGGTCCATGTAGGCAAACATTTATGGGCTAAACCTTTATCACTTGGACGAGATAGGTTGAAGAAGTTATAGAAGAGAAAAATGTTATTGGTTCTTCCCAATCCAAACCATAGACCGGTACAATTCTTGCTTCCGTTTGGGCGTAAAGGGATGGCCTGAACTCGAATCACTTTATAATGTGTACTATATTTGTAAAACGACTGTATTCCGTATTTCAGTTTCCCGACGCCCAGGCTCGTCCGCGGCCTGGGGACCGCGTGCGGAAGAACGAACGTGGTTTTTTGCGCCGAACGAGGAGTACCACATTAGAATTCATCGTGGGGCGGACGCCTCTCCAGACGTGGCCCAATACACTTTCTTGGCGAAGACGGACAAAAAAAGGGAAGGGGAGGGTGAAGAAAAGAAACATAAAAGAAGGAGGAGATAAAGTTTATTCCGTAAGTTCCAACTTGGCGGCAGCTCTCAAAAGTCGACCGCTCTTATCATAAACGTCGGGTACTCGACGTCTAATTAGAGTCCCAAGTCCTCAAATACCCGGTACTCACATTTGCTTAGCTTATGATTTTTAAAATTGGTCATACTTTGAGTCAATTATACAGCTTCGGTGCCAATTACTACCCACCTACCTCAAACATCCTTCCTCAAACCTTTCTCCCGGCCATGCCGTATGTGTCACATATTGTACGCCTCTACTATACTCACTCTAATAACCTAATTCTAGGCATTTTCCTTATTGCGAGCTTTCCATATCATTCCGTAATTGCCAAACACCTCTAAGTGGGTGGAAAAGGGAATTGCGAAAAAAAATTCATCCTTTTTCCAGTAGTACAATGCCACACTGACACCGTCTTCATCGGCAGCCGACACGCCTAAGTTCCCCACTATTACAACTCCAGCAATGGTGCTACTGATAACGGAGACAAGCTTGGGAACAAGTGGCCAAGTGAAAAAAAAGGACTACTGCACATTGGAACGCATTACTTGGCTGAAAATGAAATGATTAAAAGAGAATAAGAGATGTGATCATTATTTGTTATCACTTGTCTTCCGTATGTTTGATAAATCATGTCTCACACTCAATTTAGAAGTGAAAATTTACTAATACAAGTGACAATATATATATATATATATATATATATATATATATATATATATATATATATATATGTGTGTGTGTGTGTGTGTGTGTAGGTATGTAACTAAAGGGGAGTATTTTCCATTTGCCAGAATAAATTAGAATATGGGGGACTTGCAGGTCCCTTCTTTTTCTTGAGCCGAGCCTTTCAATTAAGCCCGTGGGTTATGGAAGGGCGGAATTTCGGTCGTGGGGGTTGAGAGGCCCCAGGGGCGAAGACTGCACAGGACCCGGAGCGGGAGAGGAGACTGATTGAAGGGAGAGAGAATTCGCCGAGGGGATGAGGCAATGGAAGACGAACGAGGGTGCCTGAGGGGGAGCGCAACTCCACCCCTCCAACCAGCGCCACCATCCTCCACCAATACAGGAAACAGCCCTCCATCCTAACAGCCGCCGCCCGCATACAAAAATCTCAACACCCCCGCTATACACCGTCAAATATAACCGTCCATATATTCTGGACCTTGGGCGCGAAATGTTCATACAGTGTCTAGATATTAATATTTCACAACGGATCAGATATAATATCAAATTTTCATATTCCCACCAGTCTTTTTTTCTAAATTATCTATAAGGCTCATTAGATTTTTAGAAACAAAAATGGCGTAAAATGACGTTTTTCGCGGTTAGTATTGATGATACTCCGGCGTTTTTTGTCTTCAAAATGCGTGGTTAGCCTAATTGTAACCGCCTATGTAGAGAAATCCGGGCTAGAAGTGATAGAAATGAAAATCGCTTTTTTCATCCCAAAAAAAACCAAGTAAAACTTTATACCCGTTTCCTCCGTTAATAATAATAATAGTCAATAATAGACGGTCGCTTTTTTGTTTTCAAAATGCATGGTTCTCTTAGGTGTGCGTGCGTATGTGGAAAAATCCATGTTACCATTCATAAGAGAACAATGAAGCAGTGTATGTCTCAGAAAACAAACTCTGTTTCTAAAGGCACAATAATATAAGGACAGTAAATAGCATATATGACGAAGTCGATCCTGGACACGTTAAATGGAAGCGAGTCGGTAGGTTGTATGAACGTTCAGTACTCGACAGCATTTTGGAGGCTGAAATATTTAGTTGACCCATCGAGTATTGAGAAAGGGCGAATAGGCAAATCTCTTACGATTCAATAGTCCAATCAGTGCGATATTAAAAGGCCTTAGTTTAATTTTACTTTTGACATCTTTATCGCCTTTATATAACTGCACCTAATATAGACACTTATGCAAGAATTCGAGTTCGCTTAACTCCGAAAATCCTTGGCACTTTTAGTGGACGTTTTTCATTAATATCCGCTCTTTCAACTACGTCATCTGAACATCACGTTACTTAAAAATGCACGAAATAATTAGTCGAAATTCTACCGGTTTCTTGTGTTGACTAAATTGGATTGTTTTTAGAGTTATTCCCTACAGCGCACGCCGAAATGACCCCGCGACCAGGTTGACATACCAGCGACGGAGGTCATGCCGGGCACGTACATGTATATTTCCCGACAATAGATAGAGTTTCTCTATCCTTGTTCCCGTCTTCTCTCCAGGAGGTTTTCATCCATCCATTTACAGGCTTCCACAATCGGAAACTGGCGGGGATCACCTGTAGCGGATGGGTCTACTAGAAAAGGCTTCTCCGCGCCTCCAGCAGGTGCTTACATATTGTGCGCGACATCCTAACCCTCGCTTACCTCCAACCTGGCACTATCGCCGTCCATGTTCAACACGCTCATAAAGCAATTTGGCAAAAGCTAAATCGGAAATATCTCGGAAGTATGGCGGGAAAATGATTTTTCTTCCATTACTCCTTCGCAATATCCGTTCGGCAAAGTCCGCTTTAATTATCCTGCTCCCGGATTCATTCTTGGCGGCAGAGAGGGAACTCGCTCGGCGTAATTGTTTCAATTCGGTTACCTCCGCGGGAAACATCGGACCGTAGGCAGCGAGGGACGGGCGGTGGGCCGTCCAAATATTAAGCGGTCGGATTAAATTCCGAGTGGCGGTGGCAAGGGGGCCGGGGGGTTATAAGCCCGACTCACTCTCGGCCGGCTTTGGAGCATCGAGCACCGCTCCTCCATTCCGGCTACGGGGCCCGCTTTGTTTTTAAGTTGTTAACGTTAACTGGAGAGAGTAAATCCGATTAGGGAGGTAGGAGCGAGGGGGGCCGAGAGGGGTTTGCAGGTCTCTATCTTCCATCGAGAGGGGCGGCCGTCTCACGTTGGCTCCTCCCGCCCGCTACCTGCCGGCCCCGCCCAGTCCAAATTTAAATAGCCAGTGCCCCGGCCACCCCCCTCATCTCATCGAGTTTCCAGAATCCCTTTCATCCCCCTCCGCCCGCCCACCCCCACCCCCGGGGGTTGTTTCGGGACTGTCCGACGGGATAGAGAAACGGAACGAGATTTGCGCGCCAACTGACGTCCGCTTAATTTGCCCCTCGCTGCCGGCCTCTCTCCCGCACCGAATAATAACCAATTGCGGAGCCAAATTGTCCTTTGAAAAAAAATAAGAAGGCGGAAAAAGCCGGTACGAGCGAGTCGAAACTTGGGCCGACGGACCGTGATGGCCCTTCAGCCAGCCACCCGACAGCTAACCCGGCCAGTTGATTCGAAAAATGAGGGCGCACCTATCACAACGGACTGTACGAACCTTTACCGATTGAAACTGCTGTTGTTATCTATAGTTAGTATTAAATATTTATACACACCGCTCATTGGTATCCTGCTGCCAGGACTCGATAATGGAGGAACTCGAAGACCCTCCGCTACAAGCGAAATATTCTGGCCGGTGTACGACTTAACATTGGAGTAACGTCCTTTTAGAAGATGTAGATCGTGAATAATAACTTCCGACTCGATCGTATTCAGATCATAGACGCGTTAACCACACCACAGGCAATAATTAACAATAGCCTACATTTACTTGTATTTCTGAATGTTTTGTCCTGGGATTTACGAGTCCTTGGGTTATAGTACCAATGTATGTTATGAAATTATCGTGATCGTATTGAATGAAAAAAAACTGTTGTTCTAAAAAGAAAAAAACATGAAATGAAAAATCATATATACCAATCTAGGAAGCCGGAAAAAATGCGTATTTAATTAATGGGGATATATATACTGCAATTGTTTAAAAATATGTTGTGTAGTAACACTAGAATGTGTAACACTTTAATATCCTAATCAAGCTAATATTGATGTGTACATTCAGGTAGAGAGACCTGCGCGCCGCCATATGTGTTGTTTCCGAGAAGTATACATCGCAACCAACTATTTCTTACCCGTTTGATGAAATGGTAAAAACAGTTTAAATTCGCTGCACTCGATCTGTCGAGTGCGGGTTTCGATTTCCCGTAAGGCCCAGATATCTAAAATATCGACGTGTGCCAGTTTCCAGTCTCCGAGGACGGATATGAGAGAGAGGTAGAGAGTTAGAGAGAGAGAAAGAGAGAGAGAGAGAGAGAGAGAGAGAGAGAGAGAGAGAGATCTTGGGAGTCGTAAAAAACGATAAAAGTGTTGTGATCTCGGTCATTCGTGACTGTACCATTCCCACTAGCCCTACGTTTAGCTAACCATGACCGAAATAGCGTCCGAAACGAGCTATCCTAATGCGAACCATTGAAGAATTGGCCGTGAATATCTTAAACTTTCATAAAATACCGAAAAATTACAAGCCGTATTGTTATAGGGAACAATGACCCTAATTTATTTGAAAATGAATGAGACATTTGAATGAAACATTCTTATCTGCTTTCCTGTTCATTCGAGAATTATTTAATGGGGAATAAAACGGTCATTGTTCGTAACATGATCCCGGGCCCCGTGAGCCGGTAATTTAGTCACTCCTGAACTATCATTCCGGCCTCCGTCGGGAGTTTTTTTTCTTCTGGCCTATGGTCTTTTAACACTGAGACACTTTTTCTCTTTCTTGTTGTGTTTACGTTTTTGCAACTTTCGACTATAGGCCAAGCAGAAGAACTATTGTGTTCTTCACGTAGGCCACGACTCGTGGGTTATTGGAGACCCCAGTGGCCCTCTGCCCACTTCCTCTTTTATCAGTGGTGTCGACATGCCGAACATCCACACGCTTTTACCAGATTTCTTGGTACGGTACCGTAGGCTTCCTTCAATGAAACCGTCGGTCTCTGTTTTGTATGTTCCGTCCACAACGGAAGAATCCATTGCAAAATGGTCGCCCGGTTCCCCGGCTGATGGATTCCGGGAGGTGGCCGACTCGGAAAAAAGGGGCGCTCCGAAGAATAATTGGGTTTTTGTTCGGAAAAGAGGAAAAAGTAGCCGGACCCTATCCCAATTTTTCTTGGTTCTTGGAAGCCGGTGCCGTTGTCTCCTCGGCGTCTTGCAGCTAAAAGCCCGCAGCGCTATTCGATTATGACTACAAGGCATTCTCTCCCCGAATGCAACTTCCTCGCTTCTGTCTCCCGTTTTTTTCTTCTTCTTTTTGTCCCCCCCCCCTCTTCTTCTTTTACTGTAATCGAGTTTTCCCGACTGTAATGTAACGCTTGGTGATGCGCTCTCTCTCTCTCTCTCTCTCTCTCTCTCTCTCTCTTGCGCGCGCCTCGATAATGTAAAGAAAACGCCAGTTTGGAAAACCGTGGTTTATAGCAAATTGATACTAAATAACAATAATAGCATTATTGGATTCCCGGATGAATAATTACCCGTTTAGTATGCCGGCCGCTTTACAATTCAATTAGTAAAAAGAGGCTACTAAGATATAATAAGGAACATTTAATAACAGACCTATGTGAAATTTTATATTAACAAAGGAAAAGTCCCACTCCTCTTCGAAGTTTTTACACATTCGCGGTTAGAAGTTTTTCCATCCAATTCGGATCTCCAAAACTAGGAGGTCTAGGTTGGATAGACTGAAAACTGGCTTTTAGAAGCCCCGTCTCTCCGGCGAATCCGAGTAGGAATTGCGTCAAAGAGATGCGTCCAAGGTAATAATATAATATTATGTATCCAATACTGCCAAAGGAGTCAACGATAATTACATAATATGAATGGGTATAAACTTAATTGTTGATGACCAAGAGAACAATCAATATTTCATTTAGAGTGTACATAATATTGTTTCCTCTTCCATCAGGCCTATCCTAGGACTCTGTTAAATGAAATTCCTTCTCTGGAGAACCAAACCACCTACGCTTATATCTGCATTTAGAGTGAACAAAAGCACGCCGCGAACAGCCTTCGATCCCCCATCCTCCAGTGTGGTGCTCTGCCATCGACATACAAGTCTTCAAATGTTATTTACACAATTGTGTTCATTACCTTAAATCTGAGAAGAGTACTTTGTTACCGATTAACACGAAATATAATATAATCGATTATATATTGTTGATACTACGGGAAATATACGGGTTCGCGGATATGTGAAAATTTAGAAAAACGCGTACAACTCTTTGGAAATAAAACTACAGGGAATTCATTAACATACGTTTAATACGCCTACAGACGTTTCATCGATTAATGAAAAATAGAAATTAAAGTTGGAACTATTCTCTAATATTGGTGAATCGATATTTCTGAAATGTTGTTAACAAAAGTTAGCTACTTTCAGTATTTCATCAATAACAATGAACTTTGGTCTATAGTAGAATAAATATTGCGTGATTGAGTATAGTCACGTCGGTCAGATTACACATAAATTATTTTAGATTCTTAACACATTTCTTGGTATAGTAATCGTCGATTCATTATTGTTTACTCCGAGATAATAATAATTCGGAAAACAGGACGAATTTCGCTCTTTCGGATTTTGCTTCCCCCTTTCTCCCCGCACCTACATCCCCTTCAATAAACTCGGTAAGGATCCTTTGTTCCACCCCCCCCCCACAGTCCAAGTAACCCTCCCAACAAGAATATAAGCTAAAGGACATGAGAGATAGTGCGGGAGAGAGAACGAGTTGTGAGGGGGGATAGGGAGAAGAGGCTGAAAGAAATGTAGGGAGTAAGAGAGAGGGAGTGAGAGAGAGATGGAGAATAAGGGAGTGAGAGGGAAGGAGATTGAGAGAGTTGTTGTGGCGTGGAAGGGAGGGGTGGCTGATGGCGGGCTTAAAGGGGGAGGGGAGGGGGAGCCTATCAAAAATATATGTAGGTGTTTAAGGGATGGCGGGAGGGGGTTGGGACGAGGGGCGTCCGGAAAACCCTGCTTTTCCCTCCACCGCCCAGATGGGGGTGGACGAAGGCAGAAAGAGACAGATAGAGGGTGCGGTTTCCATGACGACCCAGTGTGTATTGATCCCCACCACCATACTTCCCTACTCTATCTCTCTCCCTCCCTCTCTCTCTCTCTCTCTCTCTCTCTCTCTCTCTCTCTCTCTCTCTCTCTCTCTCTCTCTCTCTCTCTCTCTCTCTCTCTCTCTCTCTCTCTCTCTCTCTCACTCGCAATCTCCTTCACTCGACGTCCGTTAAACTTGGATTTGCAAGTAAAAATATATCAACCGTATCGGGTGCGTGGCGGCGGTGGGGTGGTGGCGACGACGATAGACACTAACTGAAGTCCACCTCGGGGGTCAGTCCTCCACGCGCCTCGCTCTGACTGGACGAGACCCTCCTGTGTTAACAGACCGAAAAGAAAATGGAATAAATGTTTTTGAGATCGCGATGCCAATTATACCGAAACGTTTATTTTATTTTCAATTAAACGTTGACGGATAATATCGGAATAATAATTTTATCGCAAATAGCAGCGACATATTATAACTTTACTTTTTTAGTTTTTATTACAAAAACTGTACAAAATTATAAAAACCTATTCGTTATAATGACTTTAGCAACTCTATTTACTATAATGACCGGAATCTATTCACAGTGAAAGAAATACCCGAAAAGTTGACAATTCATTCAAAACAACCTCAACTCTTAAAATCTGGCTTTTTTTGCACTTATTTTCAGAATTAATTTATATAAACTAGCAATTATACTTAATCGATTTTTTTATAATTTCTTGGTTATTGCACCATCCTTTGAAACGTCATCCGCGTCTCTATTACAACAAATAAGAACCCGGCAGTAGGGCTCGATGGGAGACATGAACAACATGTTAGGCTACATGTTGTTAGCTCAATCGATAGGCCGAGTGCATCGGCGGGGACCGAGCATGATTTAGGCCGGCGTAAATGAAAACGATAAATACTCAAGGCGTACACTATCAAACCCAGTATTTAATTAACCCGAAACTCCGTTTAAAAACAGGACAGAATAAATTATAAACCCCGGAACTCATCCGATGAAGTCGCATTGCCAAATCAATCTTGTCATTTGAAATAAAAATTGCACTTCCCATTAGACAAATATGGCTAATATATTTATTGGATGCCGTTCGCAATGGTAATCCTCATCGCAGTAGCTTCTTATATAGTGTACCTGTTATAACCTCTTAAACAATTATAACAAATACAGAACCCAATACATTTAGCCTCCTACAATGTTAATTTTCTGTATTAGTTCGAACCAATTAATATATATCTTACTAACGGGTTTTCACGTTCTCGATTTCCCATCTTGAGAAAGAAACATCGACCGACACCCAATTAATTAAATTCGGTCCAAGTATGGAAAACCTGTTCTGAGTTTATAAAAGAAATGTCAATTATAGTAAGAATTGCCACGCTGGATGCGTATAAATAAGGTTTAGGACGTAGATTTTCATAATAAATGAATTCGAGAAGAATCAAAAGGTTCCCAATAGGCGTCTTAATATCGGTCAATATCGAATGGTACACTTAAAAACAAACGAGTATTTGTAAAATTTTGTTCATTTTCGCTCATGAGTGTTTCCGTTCCAGTATTGCGATCTAGTTATTACGAAAATGAAAAAAATGTAGATGTTCTCCTCCCCCACACCCGATCACACGAATCGACTTAAACCGTAAATAGGACATTAATAAAACGGACATCAAAATTTACCCTAGCCAACAAGCTGACAATATAAAAAGACATTGAAACCATAGATACGGCACATTAATAAAATCCCGGTTGCTAAAGTTTCAGTCCTTGTCCTAATTCACCCATCATTGGGGTGGCTTCTTTATCGGGAGAAACAGGTGATATAAAAATAAATAAACTTTCTATGTGTAATAAGGAAAAAGGAAGAACTGTAGACGTTTTCTGTTGGGAAATTGGCACCGGGCGTCTTACCGGATGGTATTGTTTTGTTGTTGGTAGGAGGGTGATGGGGAAGTGTTATATCGCGGAAGCGGCGAGGCGCCCAAGGGAAATGGCAGCATTCCGGTTGAGACCAAGTGGAAAACCACATGAGCCCCGGACCCCAACTAGACCCCCCCCCCCGCCACCATCCGACCCCAATACCCTCATCCGCTCAGCAGGATTCCACATCCAGGTGGCATTTAATTTTACGAATTAAAGCAAGATTTGCCCCCTTCATACGTCAGAAGGGATAAGAGCCTGCAGTAAGCTGAGGCTTACCTGCTGCAGTAGTATCGGTCACGTCTCCCGGATTTGAACTCTCGAGATTTAATTTAGGCTGCGAGTGAAGACAGTCTATTTCGTCTAATAAAAGAAGGGGTAAATGCGTCCGGCGGTTCCCCCATAATCATTTTATAGAGGCTAAAAAATATAAATTAAATATGTCAAATTTAAATTTGAGCTCCATTGAATGCTGATGAATTCCGATGAAGGACAGTTTTTCTGGCATGTAGGGGGGTCCAGTACCCACTAAAGACTACAATTTGTAGCGCTGTCTGTTTCCATTTGGAAATAAATTTTGCAATTTCTTGAGTCAAGTATTTGACTATGTTCGCTCCTTATTATTACATGGGTCCCCGAGGGGATTTCTCATATGGAAGACCCCCTTCTCGAGCCCCAGGAAAGTTTCGGGTCACTGGTCTCTGGAGGTTGAACTGACGTGTATTTTACAAAGTGGCGCAGGAGAGGCAGAAAAGATCAGAACCCAGGGATTATCATGTATTCAAGCAACTTAAAAATCATCGGAAAATGTACTTGAAATAATTGAAAAAAATTTCGGAATTATTTATATCGCTGATTATATTGTAAATATGCATTTATATAATGTAAATACATATTGCGCCATTATTTAAAGAATCTAGGAATAGAAAAAATATGATGTATCCTAGAGCTCGTGGGGCTTTATGGACTGGTCGGCTATTTAAAATATAATACAGAACTCGGTAAAGAGGAAAAGTACGCATTTAAAAAATCGGGCACTTACTATCCAATACATATATATTGAGCATCCACAGGAAACGCATATCGTATAAAATCAATACGAGTAACATTCTTTTCCGTTCATTTAATCGTTCTCACCTTTAAATCACATTCGGACTAGAAACGTACCCAAAACGCTCAGTGTCAAAATTATAAATCGAAATTTTCATCTGAGATGTGTGCTGAATATGTTGTTAATACATTACTCGGCAATTATTACGGTTCATAAAAATATATGACAAATTTTAATTAGAAACGCTACGCACATTGTCGTATTTTTAGGGTGCTTTTTTATTTGCGTGAAGAGGGATTTTTTCAAATTGTCCACTACCCTTAATTTGCGGATTGACGTGAAATAAAAGCCATACATTTGCAGGAAAAGGGAGAAAGGGGACGGTCCTTCGGACGTTGAGACAAAGCAAAGGAATCCCTTTGCCCCTACCGCACCGCCATGAATAATAACCGGTATAAACGAGAAAGACGCCGAGCGCATTAGACATTTCTAAAGAGAATGGGGAATTCTAATTTGGTTTGTCGGGCCGGCGTAACGGGGCGCTGAGCGGGCGATGACTACAATCGCAATTACCCTCGGTCGGCTAAATCACCTTCGGGGTTAAACAGAGCGCCAAATAGTGCCGGCTAATTTCTTAATCGGTTTTTAATCCCGGATTCTTTTTTGTCCCGCCAGTTAAAAAGATGACCCACCGACTTATATAACTCAAAGAAGCCTCTGAATTTCATTTACATTCTTCTTTTTTCATCAAGCCCGAAGGTAAAAAGTCATCGCTTTTAACTAAATTATTCTTTGTTGTCGCTTTTCTTTTACTCCCCGACACCGCGGACTTCCCGCCGAAAAAATGTAAAGTAGAATTTAACATAACAGCTTGGTTTTCCACCTATATTCGGCTTCTTGTCATCGGCGCAAATCTGACAAAGATTCTCGGGAAAAATTCAATTCACTTATATAAACTAATCCGAATATCAAATCGGAACAAATCCTTAAGAAGTATTTTAACCCAAAGGAACATTTGGACGAATTTCCAATGTTAATCAACCCTCTGAAACCGAAGAAATGAATGAAATATTCGCCTACACTTGACCTTTCCAAACTGTGCGTCCCGTTAGTGTTTCGGCCGCTTTGAGTAGGGCATCGCGCTCAGGTTTCCTCTTAGTCAACGTTTATTTTATGATTCATTTGTCCGGCATTTATAACCTTCATATTTCATAGTATTATATAGAAAACCGTTATCTTCCTATCGTACGTTAAATTGACAGTTGCATTCCGTTAGTACACGCTTGACCGGCTACAGGTCTATTAGCCTGTCCATGTACTACTCCGTTAATTAAACGACTTTAAAACATAGATCGTCCCTTCCATAATTCCACCGACCGTCGTAGAGTCCCCTTTAAAACTGCCGCGATACGATATCGAACTGGGAACGGGGATCGCTAATGGAAATTGTCGGTGGCCGCGGTGTAAAAGCGGGCCAAATTGAAGATGGCCGAGAGTTTGCGAAAGCGGGTGCAGGGGGTCGGGGGTGGCCTTTCATGTATATTTGAAGGCGGGTGAAAAAATGAGTTTGCAGCGGCGCGCGGGGGCGGACATATCGGCGGTCCCTAATTATGGCCCTGGGCCGATTTAGCGGTGGCCGGATATCGGTTGGCCGGCTGTAGAGGCCGAGTGTAAAACATAACCGGGGGCCGTATAATGGGCCCCGTCCAGGGCCCGATTAGCCATTCAAATTCGGGGCGCTGACCCACCCCCCTCCATCCTCCCCTATCTGCATAGCTTTGTAGGAGAGCCAACTACGGGCCGGCTACATAATTGTTGGCCCGACCGTACCTACCACGCCCGGGGGGGTAATTCGTAATATAGTTGAATGCGAAGTGGATAGCGTTGGGGCTGGGAGGGGGCGAGGGGAGGTACAGCGCTTCATTATATGCCGTGTAATGTCTGAGCCCCCTCCCCCTCGCCCCGCACCCATTACCGGCCCCCTATTTCCAACAATCCGTCCGAATTCACGATCGCGACATTTGCTACGAAATACCGTCTTAATATTTTCACTTGATCGGGTGTCGATTCCTTTCGGGGATTCGTCATCGGCCAGACATCCTCCGCGGACTCTTGTCTATTAACAATCGCCGAGTCTTCCGATTAACCGCTTTCGGATTAATGAACGTAAATTCGAATTGGCGATGTCAGATCGCAAAAACTCGGTAATTATAAAAAGTAGTAATCTTAGTGACCTGCTTTGATAGTAGCACGGTGTATCGGACCGTACCGTGCCGCGATGCGTCCACCGTGCTTTTAGCTCATAGCTGGGTGACTCCGGTAACTACTCCGTGTAGTTAAGGAGACGGCTAGGACGGCCTGTAGCATCTAGCGAGCCGTTAAGGGTCACGCGAATTTATTTTACCCGGCTTCGATCGTTACGAATATTAGGTAAGCGGCACGGGGAAACAAAAGGGGCGGGTGTTTGAAATCAAACTTTGAACAATATTTATCGAAATTTTTTTTCGCGCTTCCGGATGCCTACTCAAAAGCTGCAGGGTGTACGGTGGGGGCGTTGTTTGTTCGGGGGCCGGTGCATTAGCCGGCGGCCGACCCGAGCCCGTATTTTTGCCCACCCTTTGATGTCGGAAGGGCCGAGGGGTCGTAATGCATTCGCGAAAAGAGGCGCCCGCGCGTGATCGTGCGTGCTCGAAGGTGGGCGGGGGTGGGCTAGACTTCGAATTTTAGTAAATATTCCATTAGCGCTTAAGTGAACGGCGAGGGGCGAAGGGAGGGGGTGTCATCGGCCAAAGGGAGGACCCATCTCTCCCTCCTATATTGCTTGTTGATAACAATTTGTCCACGCGCACACGGGCGCACGCGCAGAGCGCTAGCGCGCCTACACACGCACACACACGCGTGCACACTAACTCACGCACAACCTACGGCCCGGTTTTTATCCGACTGAAAAAAAAATTGAGCGGGAAAGGAGGTTGGGCGGACGGGACAGTCACACGTGAAATTCAACCGTTTGATGTGATTTTAGTCCGACACTCCATCGGCTATTGGTGACGTCACCGCCTGTTTTATCCTTTTTTTTTCTCAGTCAGGAAACTGGGCTTGTAAGCGATCGACCGCATCCTGCCCGGACCCGTGCCCCCATCCACAACTTTATTCCAGTTTTATTTATACCCGGACTCCATTTCCGCACTCATATTTCATTCCGACCTACAGTCTATTTAGGCTCCTGATGGACATTTATGACGACGTCACTGTCGCGATGACTTCTTCAGTGGGATAATTAAAATCGCAATGTTCCTTCTGAATTATCGATGGATAAGTATTTTATTTGTAATGAATCGTGATGCATTAAATCGTAATCGTTGTTGGTCAATTTTTTAGTTGAACGCAATTGGTATGTCGCAGTGTTCACACGGGGACAATAGGATTTGATTGAAATTCAATAATGTGGCCAAGTTAAAAAACGCGCCAAGTCGGTGGGAGGGGGCGCGATGTCCCTTTGATTTCTTAATCATAGGTCGGTCGAGTACAAAACGGAAGAGTGAAAAGGCGATGAAACCGCAGCCTAGTGCCATTATTAGTAGAGTCATGTTTTGACAAGGGGGCGGCACTGGCCGCGTGGCTTAGGCACGCTCCTCTTTCTATAGTATAGGGCGCTGCCGAATGGGCCGAGCGTGCCCATTGTGCCATTCAAATCCTCGTAGGGACGTTGAATTTTTCACAGAAACATTTTCGGTCGCCGATTGGCGACAAGCCCGATCGATACAAAATAAAAGTGTAAATTTATATTTCGAAAATCTATTTGTCGGGAATACCGTTCTTCTTGCGACCCCTTGGTCTTTTGCTAAACCGGTTCCTTCGGAAGGTTTCCTGTCACTGCACTGTTACTAACGTGGAGAAGGTATACTTTGGTCGGCGGCTTTGTTCTAGTGAAAGTTATAAACCGCGCTGTAACTGCTGAAATGCGGTTTATTTCATCCGTAAACCAAATTTCCGGGAACGAAAACGAGAGCCTTTCCGGCTGATGCACGGCAGTTGCGGGAAGGGAAAGGTAAACTGTATCTTTCGAATTTAATGAAATACGAAATGGAAAATTAATATAAATTTTGTTCGTATAATGAAAAGTATGACGTTAGATAAAGGCCTACCCCCTGTCTTAGGTTTAGTCTTAGGTCAGCCTTCGAGGATTATATTATTAGTATCGAAGATATTAAACTTGGAAAGATTGGAAGATGGGTCGAAACAGTTTAATTTCCGTAAATGGCGCTTTGTAGTGGTATTATCAAAGTTATAAACGTACTGGGGGCGCTTTGAGATAGACCGGCGGCATTTGTTGTTTATAGAGCGGCGCGGTGTTTACTGAAATGCGGTGTATTTCATCCGTAAACCCAATTTCCGGGAACGAAGGCGAGAGCCGGCCGCGTTCATTTGGACGGAGCGGTATGAGGCGGGGGCAACGCGCGCATATCAATGCCGCCTCTGCCGCCCCACAACCCATCGCACCGATAATTTCACCCGCCCTACCTATTAGCCCCAGCGCCGGCTATACAACTGTATAGAGAACCACCCCAACCGCTAAAGAGAACCGGCACCACTGTTTCACCATCTTCCCTTTTATAGCGACGATGCCTCTGAGAACGATTCGGCGGTGCGATTATACGATAAAAAGAAAACTATTCCTACGAGTATCTCCTCTCTTGCCGCTGGGACTGAAAAAAGAGATTATATCTTTTTAACACTAGAACATCTCAACTGAGATGCCCATGTACGATGAGAAATGTTAGGAAATACCTGGGGACACCTGTACTCTTATCGGCCGAACTTCCGACTGATAAACGACACGAAATCCTGGCCATATTAACCCCCCCCCCCTAAATAGGGGGGTTAGTTTAGAAATAATAATAATTTTTATGATTATTGGGGACGTTGCGTTTATGGAGTATTCCGTAAAACAAATAATACGTACTACACTTGGTAGACCTGTCGAAAACTTGCTACGGATAGACTCAAACCGCGAGGCGTACAGATGGAAAACTACTAAAGATTGAAGACGGTGAGCGGGCCCTAACAGGTCTATTAAAAAACAAATCCAGCAAGTCGGAGACTGATGCTCGGCATTAAGGATCATCATGAGAAAAGGAACATTCGGTTCAGTTCAGAAGTCATTCACCGGAATACCAATAACTACACTATTAGCGCTGATTGTAAATAAAGGTGTAAACCGATTATGGGCGTTACAATACATACAAGTAGAGGTTATATCTCAGTCGATGTTCGTAAAATAACCGTAGAATGGACGTCAATATTTATAATCGTAGATGTAGACAATAGAAGGGCGCAGGGCGAAACCAGCAGCAACTTACTTTACTCCCGTGGAATGCGGGTTAGCCGCTCAACTTCGCCGTACGGCCAATATATTTCAATTGCCTGTAATCCATCGACAGTGAGTGTGACAGTGTCTCTTCGCCGATTTGTCCCTATTTACAATTTCAGACAATGTAACAAAATATTCGACATAATTTCCAGCATATTAAATTTAGCAGTATTAAATATGATCTTCCTTCCTGTATTTTGTCCTGTACATTTGATTTCACGTGGTTTGATTACCTGTAATTGACAATTGATTTACTATTGATATATTTCATAGTTGTAAGGTTCTAGACTCGGTTAGGTCGGGAGAATAGGATAGGATATAGGGTTACTTTTTTTGGTCGAGCCAAGCGCCGACGGCTGGGCTGGAATGACGCATCTTGGGTGGAGCCTCAACCAGTGATTCGTATTGATGAGATGTTGATTCGGTTATGAGTCCCTGGCCCGCCTCCCCTATCCCCACGGCCCTCCTCCATTCCCCTTTTGTCTCCCGTTCCACCATCCCGTCCCCACTCCTACCCCTCCTCTAAATACCCGTATAATTTACAGTCCAGTATTGCACAGTGCGGTCCAAAAAGATCTAGGAAAATTATCGTTAGCACGTTAGGAAGAGAAACAAAACAAAAAACCATTAAAAAGAACTGCAATTTATCTAGTGCGAAAACTAGATAAATTTCCAACACACTAGTGTGTTGGACTTCAAAGTTGTAGGCAGTGGTGGCTTATAAAAACATTTAATACAGACAGGAAGAATTCTGGTCCTCCTGCGAGCACCACTCGCTGATTCAAGCTTCTCGACATAGTCAGTAGCATCCTGTCAGTAAATTAGTGAGGCATGTCTGCCCTGTCACTGAAGTGATCCTATTTCGTGTCCTGCAGGAAAAGAAATTCTTTGTTACGATTTATCCGTTCATTTACGTCCTCGAGCTCCGATTTTGTTAACGATATATAATGATATTTATTTACTTCGGACAATATTCTAAGAATCTTGGTCTATAAGTTATCGATAAACATATACGTACCCGATCCTTATGGATTAGAATAACAGTTCTGATAAGATATACGATAGAAATACTTGGGTGTACGCACCACTTTAACGGCTAGCCGGAACTTGATGATTCAGTAATTCCCCTTCAATTACTGTTTACCAAAAGCTACTCTTATATTTGGGCAATCCAATTAGAGAGCGAGGTTCGTGTTTGAACTTTTGGCGGGAATTATTTGTTCGGAAACGAGCCGCAACACGTGTAATCGGTCGATATATATGTAATGTATGTAATATATGTAATATAATTTTAAAAAATAAAAACATTCAATTTGGGGGGGCCGATCAAGAGCCACCGCCGGCTAACGTTGTGTTTAAACGTCTTCTCGATCGATAACAGGTTATGAAACGAGCAAAAGGAGCTCCGTTTCGAATGACGGGGCTGGAACTTCAAAAAAAAGTCTCCTTACACGTGAGCCCCGCCGCCGGCTCTTTCCGTACGGGACCGCAGAATGAAGGCTCACAACTTTCCCATTATACTTGTACCTTCGGCCCGCAAGGCATTAAATGTCATTAATTTTGCTTTTAACCCGTTTAGCTTATAGAAGCTTATTTGAGCTGAGGAGAGACGGGGGTGGGGGAGGGGCTGAACAAAGACTTAGCGGGGGGCGGGTTGCGGGTGGTGGGTGAGAGGGGCGCGGGGGGGTTGGCTCTATTCAAAGCCACTTTGGAAGCTCGGGATGGCGCACCATTACTTTCTACAACATCTGCCCGCCCGCTCCCTACCCTCCTCCCACCATCTCTTCCTCCCTGCATGTCTCACAATTGCCCCCTTCCCTTTACGCGCCCTTAACTAAGTGGGATAGCCGCCCAATTAAAGGGAAATCTTTTCTGTAGTTTTCACGGTCTTCTGTCTTCTCTCGGTGGTTTGGTCTTTTGCTAGACCGATTTGGGCTGCTCTTGCTGAGCAACTTTCGCACATTGGACGCTTGTGAAGCATCCTGTTTGCACTGTCACTTACTTCACTTGGAGGTTTTTGGATTGGGAGGGATTTTTTTTAAGCGCCATATGTCTTTCTCGGATAATCGGGGACAGAAGACTACAGTATTCCAAACTCTCAGTGATAGAACAGTGTATTGTCAGCGCTACTTACGCCTCTAAATTACCACGGCTAATTTCTCACCGCCTACGGATGTTTTAATATTCAACGCCATCGTATCCTGTTAATTCCCGCTCCATCCGTACGCTAATAAATATAGCGTAAAAATAAATATAGGGCTGTAATTGGTGAGTGAAGGTGGTGGACACGTGTGGGCCGAGGGTGAACTTCCCTTGGGGCTCGGTGATCGACCGCAGCCACTAATTGGGCAGGCTCAATATTGTGACTCCGGAGGTCGCGTGTGCCCGTCACGTGACCCACCGAAAGGGGTCACGACAGCCTGTCTACTCCCCCGCCTTAATAAAAACCATAAACGACTTATTCTAATTCTTTCCACCCCGGTTTCGGAGCCTGGCCACAGATTCGACCTGAGTTAAATACAAAAACCAAGTGACGATTATCATTCGATATCGTAATGGTGGGGACATGCCAAGAGGTAAAAACGAACTAACACAAATTCATCAACGGGGTAGAAATATATCCGACCGCTCGTATTATTTTACCTTTAGTTTATACATATTTGGCAATTTGAATGCAGTCCCTCAGCAACGGTAATTTCGAAGACGTACGTAGGAAAAAAGGATAAACGTTCGGCGGTAGAGGAAAGACGCCGATCCTAGTAAAAGCTTAAAGTTACTATTATCGTACGCTCTTAAATCCGATAATAACAAGGGACGCGTCGGATATTTTTTGTTTAACGTGGACCCCCCCCCCCCCAAACCCGAGGGTGACATTCGGACGGGGTGTTTTAAAGGGACACGTCGTAGCAGGAGGGAGCCTCGGATTCTAACCTATGATTATTGAAAGACCTGTTAGTAGCGGGTATGCGCCTTTGTGTGTGCGGCCGGAGCAGCTGGTGATTGACAGAGGGCCCCCCCGCGGAGGCGGCCCCCTCCACCGCACCCGGGACCCCCTTTTAATGCAGTTATACATTGAAGGAGCGGAAGTAATCGTCCCTCCAGGAGGCGTGGACGCACAACTGTCCGCCCTTCACACTAATTGACACAAATTTAAATCCACAGCCCAGTGTAACGATGATGATGGGTGGCAAGTGAAGGGAGCGGGGGGGGGGGTGGCCGCGCCCTCTCCTTTGCCATACCAAATGTCGCTCCGAATCGGTTCTTCCGCTAGGAAAAACATTCGAACTATCAGTCCGACCGACGCCATTTGGAACCTTCCTTCGGACCGGTCAGGACGTAACATGACGACCTGCCATTCTTCGAATCCGCGTATGAGAATCAAACGTATAGTAGGACCTTAAAAATTGGTATTTAGACTACTCGACAACAGGTTTTCGGACTAACGAACGACTGCGTTTTAAGACCGAACTGGGTGACCGGAATGGACCAGTGGGAATCCAAAAAACCGACCAACTCCTACAAAATTTAATCTTGAAAATTCATAATCCAGGGTAAAATCGTTAAGGATCCGACTTATGTTCTATAAAGAATAGGTTTAAGTTTCTGGGGATTGTTACTGGGTAGGGAGGTAAATATGGAGTTTAGAATACCTGTTTTCAGGTCTGCGAGGGGTTGGAATACCGTAGATTTCGCGTTTTTCTGTCTCCTCTCGCTGGTTTGGTCTTTTGCTCGACCGGTTTCGGCTGCTCGCCATCTTCAGTAGCGGTGTTAGTCACTTTGGCACTTTGGATGTTTTTTGGGAATCCTCACTGCACTGCCACTGTCACTTGTACTGCTGGTTGTCTGTTTGTAGTGTGTACATATATGTCTTGTTATTGTGTTTTTGGGGCATGTTGTTTGTCTTATTTGGGTTGGGAGGAATTTTTTTTCAATCGGCTTAGATCAATGTCGGATTATCGGTCAAATATATATTAGATCACACAACTGGTCACAACTATTAGGTTCTGACTTCCAAATATATGACAGGAAACCTATCTGGTATTGTGTATTTACGATCATAAAAGTTTTCCCGTTGATCCAAAATTTATTGGAAACGGTTGATTTTTAGTTATCTAGTTTATCGGTGCAAGTGCACCCGACGAACTTTAGTCAAGTACATTTCCGCACCACCCGCAGGGGGATTAGTTTCACAAAAATCGTTCGTTGAGACTATAATAAAGTTGAAACCGATCATAACAGTGATGATCTTCTTGTGAATGCGAACACGGACAGAAAATTGATTTTCCAACTTTCTCTAGAATACAGGTTTGGCCTTGTACCGAACTTGTTTCGCACTCTCGTTGGCGCACGCTACTTTTGATTCTCGCTGCAAACGTTAACACTCCGTTCATTGGGTGTTTTATAACCAGCCTAACGCTTATATAATGCCTACCTTCTTCATTCCCGGGGAGGTGGAAAGAGGCATCTGACCAGAACTGCTCTTCCCGTAATGTTTATTTTTGATCATATGAACATATCTCATAACGGAAGGGATTAATATTCAAAAATATTTCACAATACTCTCTTGGTTTTGGTTTTATACGCAATTACATACGCTCTATATTGCATATAAAGCGTAAATAAGACCGACCGTAGTATTATCCGGATTTCGATCCCAAAAACTGCCTTCCCCTTTAAAAAATCCCAGTGGTGTATCGTACTTCTGAATTAAAAAAATCGGTCAGATTTTATAGGCCGCTTAACTAACAATAAGGCTTTAAGTGCATAGAAAGAGGAGCGTGACCAAGCCACGCGGCCAGTGCCGCCCCCTTGTCAAAACATGACTCTACTAATAATGGCACTAGGCTGCGGTTTCATCGCCTTTTCACTCTTCCGTTTTGTACTAGAACGACCTATGATTAAGAAATCAGAGGGATACCGCGCCACATTATTGAACTGCAATCAGATTCTATTGTCCCCGTGTGAACACTGCGACCTACCAATTGCGTTAAACTGCAAAATTGTCCAACAACTTTAGGAAAAATTAATAGAGTGGTCCCCGGTTAGGTCGCTCTGGACAATCCCAGTGTCAGATAACAAATTTTCAAGGCGAATGCAAATGAAATATTTATCCATCGACGATTCACATACATCGCGCTTTTAATTATCTCACAAAATAAATTCACCGGTATTTTCAATGTCATAACCGTCCATCAGGAGCCTGAAAGACTCTCCCCTGGAAAGTGATAATCCCGTTTCGGCTACTCGCCATATGCAGTAGCACCCCCGTCAGAAGGTCGGTCACTCGAACGGCCCATCTCGTGATTCATCCCGTCCACACTATCGCAACAATTTTACGCTGCGGACCGCAGGAAGCCGACAGTACTAAAGCCTCGGAAACCGAAACCGAATGGAACTGAGTAACATTTCTTAAATATAGTTATTTCTCATTTACACCGGTAAATGGTATTGGCGTCTTTTCGTATTTACTGTTCGTTTTAGGCTCAACAGTATATTTAGATGCTTTGCTACTTGAGCTTTCTCCTATTTTGACAAAATATATCATAATATTATTTATAATACAATATACAATATAATTAGATATTGAAAATTACATTTTTATCTCAACTCAATTAAACGATATCGACGCATACCGAATGGCGGCATGTATAACCGAGAAATAACGATACACACAGGGGAAGTGACTGTGTGAATGCTGACGTTCGCCGGAGAATATAGACATTTGCCAGATAATCGGTCTGTGGCAGTGACATATATATATATATATATATATATATATATATATATATATATATATATATATATATAAAATCAGGCCTGAATGGCCTCGAAATTTGTTTGTTTCACAAGCAGACTCCGCCCACTCCCCTAAAGACTAACGACTAATTTGGTAACCGGTGGAACGGGGATTGAGGAAAGAGAAGCTGAAGCTTCGGTACTGTCAGGTGTTCGGCGCCGAAGCGGAATGGAGATGACATATTAGTGAATAGTGAAGTTGATTAAGTAAGCGGGTTGGGGGTGTGGGGGTGGGGGTGGGCGTTCGTCAGATGCGCTAATGAGGCCGGTTCCCTCCCTCTCGCTCGCTAGTTTGCTCCGCGTTATGTTTTCAACATGTAAAACGCATTAGCCTCTCAAACCGTAGACTCGTCAAACGTGCACCGACAAGCCGGCCAATCCGAAAATCCTGTTTTACTACAGGCCTTCTCTATTTGGACCTACCGTTGAAATCACGTTGAATGCTCCACATTTCCCCTTTGTTTTCAATATGATGCATACAACAAAAAGAAACATACACATAAAAATGTGTGTGTGTGTATATATATATATGTGTGTGTATATATATATATATATATATATATATATATATATATATATATATATATATATATTACGGATTCCGAAAATACCCGTTTTTTCAGCCTTATTTCACACCACCTCTAAACCACCGTTCGATGAAATTTTGAAAGATTCTGAGGAAATATTATAACTTTTCATTTCTTTAAATACCATATATTTCACATATCTACTCTAAACCATCGTTTGAGACAGTGCTGAACGATTCTGAGCGGATTTTACAAATTCCGAAATTCGCATTTTTTTACTTTAAATCACAGATTCTTCCTGTAATAAATTACAGGATTCTCATACCGCTTCCAGGAACGGTTTCCCATCCAGACCGACAGTTGATTAAGTCAAAAATCCATGCTACTAAAGTTCCATTCTCGTCTTACTCCTCATCCTAAATTGCTCAAGTATTTTTCAATGGTCTGAAACTTCACGAAGTCTCAACTAGCAATAATCTCACCTCGGTATAACTTCATTGGTTACGACATTGCCACTGCACAAGGTTATGTAAAACGAAGTACCGGCAATTATTCGAACAGAATTGCCAAGAATATATAGGTGTGATCCATATTCGGATCGTACGACCTTATTTTTTTAACAGCTCACCCGGGACATTTCGAGTAACCGATATTTTGTGTACAAACCTTAGCAGCGTCATTTTTCTAGGCTCGACATCACCTATCGGTATAATTTAAAAGTGCCAAAGGAATCGATGTATCAAAAAAAAAAAATAATGGCCCGTTTTTGGCAACTATCTGGCGATTCGTGGAAACGCGTTTCATGAGACCACCGAATTCCGACAGGTCCGGTCAAATCGGATCAACTAAATTGATCATAATGAATTAACTCAATTACAAACCGTCCGGATATACGGTTTCGCAGACGATACACGACGACGATTTGCCTAATCAATGGAGGGTCACTACGATGGGAGATGGGGCCGGGTGCCCCTTAAATGGGCTCTCCGTTATTCACGAACAAAAGCAAGTTTCCCCCGGAGTACACCTCGAAATAGAAATACAACTTTTAAATTACTCGTCCCTATACAACTCCAATCACCAGTCAGTCGGCCGAGACTATTCTCGCCACCATTATTAGCATGTGAACAGACGTAGATACTGCGGTATATATATATATATATATATATATATATATATATATATATATATATATATATATATATATATTTGCGGGATTTCTGAAGACCGATAATTTATATCGATAGGAAGAGGTATACACCTGGGATATTAAGGTTGTAGATTTAGGCAGGGGCGGGGGGGCGGCGCATGCGGTCCAGGGACGGTTGGGCGAATCGGAGACGGAGGGAGGACGGCACACGGAAGGAGGCGGTAGGACGGGCGGAGGGAACAGAACATATCATAAAGAGGTGGTTGGAGCACCGAGCGGACTCTCGGCCGGCCAAACAGTTAGTTCGGCCCCAAACCAGCTCAATCAATTTGGGTAGGGGGCGGCCGGGTGGGTGGTTAGTGTGTCGGGGAGGGGTCGGGTGGTGGGGTAAGGGCGGAGAGGAGGGGAAGGTATTTTTCTAAAATGTGCGAGGGAGACGGTGTCTCTAGTTCATCGGGTAAACCGGTATAAACAGGCTTGATGAGAACGCGTCTCCGCCGACTGGGGCCTTATCTGGCCCGCCCCCTCTGCTCGGGCACAATTAGGACAAACAAAGGGCGGCGCCATATTGGAGGGGGGCGGGTCGTTATGGCGACGGGGCGCGCGCGCATCTGCCCCCTCCCCGGCAGCCCCCGCCCCCGCTCCCGCCCCCGCCACCGCCCCTCTGTTTAGCGGGGCTCGATTCTGCCACTAACGAAGTTAGTCACTTTTCGTCGGTTGACGCTTCTCCTGGTCGTCTACCTCCTCCGCCTCCACTACCTCCTCCACTACTACCACTACTCACTATTATACTCCGGAGCGGTAGGTCCCGACTACCGCCGCACTGCACCGCACCTCTTAAACTCGTTTCCATCGCCCCCCTATTAATCGGCGCCGATCTAATAAGGGCGGTGTTCGTAGGCTCCGCAAAGTGGACTTCAAGGGGAGTTGCAGCGGGGGCGGCGAGGGGTCCGCGGCGGGCTCCGCGTCCTCGGCCGCCCCCAACGCCGCGGCCGCCGCCTCCGCCGTCGAACAGCAGTTCAACATTTTCCCTGCCATCTTCTCCAGGCAGCTCAACTTCCAGCAGGCCGGGGAGGAGGCGGGGCGGGGCGGGGCGGCGGTGGCGGCGGAACCGGACTCGGCACCGGCACCGGCACCGGCAAGCTCATGGACGACCTCAGGCCCAACCTCGGCCTCCTCGGCCTGGTCGACACCGACCACCACTTGCACCACCATCACCACCATCACCATCACCACGACAAGAGGACCCCCAAACCGGAGGATTTCAGCGCCCTTTACTCCTTGCCTTCGGCCACCGCCGCCGCCGCCGCCGCCGCTTCTCTTCAGGACTCCCATCCCACACCGCCTCCCACAAGAGTCGTACCCGACCACGCAGGTAATTTTACTCCATTTTACTAACCGCCGCTTAGAACACCGCTTAGAATCTATTTTTTACCTCAACGAGGACGTTAGGACTGATCTATCGAATATTGACGTGCGCTGAATTATTTTAAATGACCGAACGCGTGCTAATTTTTCAGAAAAGTATACGTTTTCGATTCTACTACCGTGCAGTATAAGTGCGAGAATTGACTCGCAAAGGACATCGATGGCAAAGTTCTCGGAAGTAATTACACCGCAAATTCTTCCGAATTTCGTCCCGTCACATTCGAATCGAAATTTGTACATTTCCGAACCCGCGCATCCACTCCGAGATCAATTTAATACGAATGGATGGAGAATTTGCTTCGTCCGTTCCTTTATGGATTTCATTAATTTGGTTAAATTGCGTTTCCGCGAGACCGGCGTTTTTCCTTAAACTACGCGAGGCTAAACACAGAGCCAAATGTTAAATTTTATCCGGATTAAGCCTGATATTTATAGTTATATTTACACTGGCAAAATTAAATCTGTAGTACAAACAGGTTTCATTTTAGCGTAATTATCGGTGCGGGTGAAATTCATATTCAATTTCACACCCTATTATACTATTAAGTTTATTAGGAGGTATGACTCTGTAATCGGTTTCCTCCTTCCTGTTTTCAACAGACCTTAAAAACCGAATATGACAACCACAAATAATAATATATGAATTCGGATGGTTGTAGTCGTTTATGTGAACCGCACCTAGAGCGAAGTAATTATAACTGAAATATTTTAACGTCGTTTTTTTTTAATTATGCAACCGATAGCGGGATGACTTATGCGATTGCTTTCTGAACGGACCACCGGAAGCTCCACTAGATATTCTCTAAAACAGGATTCATTTCTTGTCATACTAAAATAACTGCAGTTTTACCCCGAAAATTGAAATTAAAAAATGAATTTTTTGGAAACTTCATACCATAAGCTCCGACTATCCTAATATGTGCTTTCAATTCAAATATAACGCTCAAATTTCTATGCAGGGCATGAACATAACATGGGTAATTTGCAAGCCTCAATAGGCTCAATTCTCGAACACAGAATCGACCCTATTTATTTAACTTCCCAACAAGGATATATATTGCAATAAACCGTTGTACATTTACATACTTACAGTATACATTATGGGTCTAAATAATTAAAATTAACTTACACTTAGTTCCACTAAGGATAAATTGGTTCTCCTTCACTGTTTCCCTCCGGTACTGGGTATACCGCCATTCAACGCCTTGCAACACAATAAATTGTACGCCGTCATGTTTACTAGCCATTCAACTGAACACGTTAAACATCTAACCTGTGCCAGTTGTACACAACTCTTCCTTTAATTGCCGCTTATCTCACGCCTACTGTCTTTATGCAGGGGCGCATACTGTCTTGTTTGTACGCATGCAACCCCTATATTTACGCATTTATCAGCATGCTCGAATTTAAGTTATACGATCTGGGATCGTGGACATGTGCTTCAGTTGTGATCGACTAAAAAAAGGCTGGCAAATTTGACGATTGCCGGTTCTCCAACTATACGCATAAATGTCTGAGAATAATATTTCTTTCATTATGATAATAACCCACTATGGCACCGCTAATTAAAACGGTAGGCGCGCGGAATGTGAAAATAAAGGCTAACGTTTAAAACGATCTCTCACTCAACTTACGAATCAGTCGTATAACAGAGGGGGTACGTCCTGGCATTAGATTTATCCCAGAAATTATTATATTTAGTTCTTGCAACGAGGATATTTTTGTTTCGTTTACGTGCACAAAAAATGGGCGGAAACTCCGACGTGAGTGAATAACTCCGGTAGCATTCCCAATCGGGATCTTCCTTCCGGAAGGTCCTAAAAAAGCAATCCTACGTGTCGTCCTAAAAGGGAAATGTATTCTCATCTGCGGTTATTAATTTATAACCATAATGGGACATCGGAACGCTTCACTATACCTCGTATTGGTAACGAAACGCGTTAGAAAGATTTGAGTATTTTTTCGACTGTAAGCGGGCTGTTGAGTTTAAAGTTCCCTTCGATGGTAATTATGAAGGAATTTTTACGAAGGGGCCCGTTTTTTTAAGAAACGGGTTACCGGGTTAGCGGTGGGAATTGATAGAGCGGGGTTTGCCGAGCGATGAGGGGTGGGGGTGGGGTAGGGGTTGTTATACATAACTCGGTTAATTTGGTTTACATACATTTTAAACTAAGAGCCGAACTGTTGAGTGAGCCCGGCTTAAACACCGGTCACGGTAATATTAATTCACCGATTAAATTTCCGTAAACATTACCTTCGCTCCCGCTTTAATCATTTTCTTTTTCAACACGGTTATACTCGATGTTCTCTCAATTAAAGGCCTTAAAGTTAACTTTCTCTTGCGAGATTAACTTTCTCTCGTCCGCAATACAGAACTGCAATGGGACTGCGTTGATTGCACCAGCTGCATATAACACTGAACACAACCCCTCGCAAGGAAGTACAAAGCACACAACTCGGGGCTACTGTCCCCGAAGAGAGTCTTGAGCTTAAATATATCATTGAAATTACATGTTGAAGTTACATAGATGTAAAATGCCTGCCGATTATGAATTATCAGACTGGTGCAAATCAGTCTTACTAAAATTCAAAGTCACGGGGACAGAGTAATCGTGTTTTTATTTAGTTTATGACAGCATAATATGTAGTTAATGTAGTTATTTAGTTAATACAAAATGGTCAGTTTTTCTTTATTTATCGTATGGAAGATCCTATTATATAACGCGGGGACGTAATTACTTATTTTATTTGCCGGATTTAGCTTTCTGCGGTCAAACTGAAAATATAGGTGTTCCTTCTGCACATTTATTAACTGCCGCAACAGTTCGTTTAAAAATAGTTTTCATTCATCCGAAACTCTCGCTATGTTATAGTCGTCCTAACTGCCACATTATTTCTCCTAAGTAAATAATTGTGTTACAGTTTAACCATATTAAATGTTTGCACTTCTTGCCGAACAATTGGAAATATATCATCGTTAGCGCCAGAATTTTCCGCCAGGGCTTTCTGGAGCAACAAATATGTTAATGAGCAAAGGTGCATTGTAACTAAAACTTGCGGTAGGACCGCCTAATACTGTGGGAAGAACCTCTGTATGTAATAATAATAATTGCAATAATCATTTCACAATGATATTGGATACGGGAGAAAAAACAAGGTATATAGGATGCCAAGTTGATCCTATTGTTGAGTTGAGGATATTCGTCAATCGTACCCTGATGATGGAACCGGTAAGAGTTCCGAAACGTCGGAAGCAGACGTCAACCGAGAATCCAGCAGAAGAAAAGGGCAAAAACCCTTCCTTCGGAGTCCTCTCAGACTGTTCCCGAACACAGGAAAAACCCCGCGAACTTGAGGATCTTTCCACAGTATTAGGCGTTCCTACCAGAAGTTAGTGATAGATAAATGTCTTGTTGTTTGCCGCGTATTAATTCTGAGAGATGGGCAGAGAATGTCACGTGGAACATAACACGGTTCCACATTTCCATAGACGTAGGCGATGTGCGTTCAAGAATCTATGAGGAAAAATGCTGCTCCGTTCGGGGGTTGATTATAGAAGGCCGCGGTTGATTGTGAAGCGGCGAATATGAAAAATAAACTGAGGGGGGGGAATGAAAACAAAAAGTGGAAGCCCAGTTTAATTGGCCATTTGCACCTTTTTAAAGCACTCTTTTTGATACACAAACGCATCAAATTCAGACAGTCCGCTCATTAATTTTTCGCCGACAGCGTTTTCATTCTGGTGACTCAATTTCGCGGTTGTATAATATTGCCCGAGGATACTAAATATTGTCTTAATCATTTATAAATCATAATAGAGCATTCGTGGGTATTATTTCACTCCGTTGATAATAACAAGTGCGTTGTCGAAAGTTTGAATTGGCGGACAATTTTCCCCATTCCCTAATTTTCTGCGACAAAAATAATTTTAAATATAGAAACTACATTTAAGGTATTTAAACCGTCCTTTATATTTCATGCATATCCCAGGCTTTCTTGTTACTAACTGGCTCTGTTTATTTTTTTAAAGTAACATTATTTATTAACTCATAAATTATTAACCCATTGAATTCCGATGGCTGTCTGTTAAAAGTACAAGATATTTAGAGACGGGGCCAAATTTATGTTAAAAGATTTTTTCACCCCTTAGTGTTAATTCTGCGAAATAGAAAATGTTTTACTCGATAGAATTCCATATTTCACTGATGAAGTGTAGCGGAGAAATAATATTATCCGAAAATTAATTATAAGAGTATTATAACGATATTTTACGCTTTTTTGATACTCTGTATTGATGGGGTAAATTTTGTTACTTGATTACTTTATCTAGTACTTTAAACAGCGTAAGGCAGTTAGTGTCTATTAAACTAAGCACAATATGAAAAACGAATTTGCTACATATTATTTTGAGCTTTTTCCACTTTTATGCTGGGTGTTGTGTAGGTTACCTGTGGTACTTCTTCTTAAAAAATAATGTTAGCTATTAAAAAATAGCTGATAAAAGTACTAGATATTTTATGGCGGGGCTAAATAAACTATGAATGTTGAATTACTGTTCAAATTGTTAAAATTCGTTAACATGTAAGCGACTTTACTTTGAAAGGGACACGGACCTCTATGTATTTGTTTAAAAATTAAAAATGCGGTCTTATATCTATATTTTTTAATTTATTTATTTACCGCGTTTATTAATATTATTAAATTTATTTATTTATTCACATTTTGTCACCTTAGTTGACCTTACTTAAAAGGGATTCCGTTGTTGTACCTCTTGAAAAAGAGCTGGAAGGCGCAACGTGATACCCAGCCCGTTTGTCAAAGATGTTACGCGGGTTAATCTATTTGTTGCGCCGCAATGTTCCTGAAGCCGAATCGAAAATTAATTATTGAACTTAAGCCCTCAGGAATTCGCACTTTTAAATATACATTATAAACGGATCATAAAATTGTTAGTAATCGGTACACTATAAAAATTGTTAATCTATGACAATCTAATTAAACTGTTCCAGTCAGTCCGATTGAATAATTAAGCTTCAGTCTATTAACCCGGACAGGTCCTTCAAGCGGGTACTACCGACTAAGAGGCTAAGCAGTAATCTTTTTTACAGCTTATATTGGTAATATAAAATATAATTTAATAAATAAATAAATTTAACTGTTTACGATGGGTTTACGGGGTCGCCAATGTGGTAAATTAATTTGGACGATCGTTAAGATTAGAATAAATGGAAAAATAAGCGATATATTATAAATACTATACATTACTATATATTATAAAGGGTCTACATCTTTTTGCCTCTTAATATTATTTTAAAAGTGTTAGTCGAGTCCTGTTACCATTTTATCTGTCCTGTCCAAGTACCACCGAAGGTATTCTCAACTACGTAATCCGAGTAAGGTATACGGACGGGGCTAGGCGTCATTTTATTGATTTTATTCATTCATAAATAACATGTCGCATAAAGAATTTTCGAATAGTATTTATATTTCACATTTTACGCTTTAATAGATCGGTTGGCCGTCGTGTTCCATTTCAATCGGAGCCCAAATATAGAATTTAGAAAAGGGCGGCGGGTAGAAAAATATTTATTCTAAAAAAAGCGTAAAAGCGGTTTTGAGACGCGGTGCCTATCCAAGCCCCGGCTCTGGTAATCTAATTGTATCCCGGTAATTGTGTTACTATCGAAAAATTTAACCCGACGATACACGGACGCTTCCCGTCCCTTTGTCGGCAGCGCGGAGCCCGTCAGCCCACCGAGCTTACATCCCACATTCCATCGCACTGAACTAACTCAACTGTGACTCAACCGTACATTCACTGAGCCAACAATCGAGGGAACTCACGTCGATTATTTCCCCATCTCGGAAATATGGGTAATATATTCTGGCGGATACTATATTGTGCCTCCGCTATCGTCCAACCCGCACCTAAGCAGCCAACCCGGACATACGAATATGTCCGGCGTACTTGCTTTTTTCGTTACAATTGTTGGCGCCGTTTGGCCGAAGACTGAGGATTGGAGCCTGACCATTATTATTCATAAGTGGGGCGGTGCCCGCCGCTCATATATCTGATTAGACCTAACCGAGTTGACAGGCCGCGGCCATAACAGACGGAATCCTAAAACCAATTGGCGCGGTGTTTCCCTTCGAAACCCGCCGCTTGAAATAAATTTGCATACATTCTCCAACCCCAGGCCGTCACGGTCCACCCCACACCAGCCGCCCTCCTTCGTTCGCCGCTTGGACCAAACCCTGAGTTATGCCGAACCGCCGACACATGTCGTCAGCGCCTCCGTGCACATCCATTTGACAGGCACTTTAGAAAAATATTAATCCACAGCATTTAATACACCCCTTATATCGCTAACGGGCGACCCCAGACCGCTAATTCTGGCAGCTCTCCAGCGACCAAATATTAAATTAAATACTATTTCGGTATCGTATTTTATTTATTTGGCTTCCTGGTGTCAAACGCGATGGATCAAATTCGCTGCGAATAGAGGCCTAGTTTTAGAATGACATTCGTGAATCGCTGTCACGATGAAAAATTCTATTGCGCGTAAATTAAATTTTAAACGTTATATTCGACAGGAACGATTGAAGCTGATCTGAGTTCTATTTGCCGCGGGTCAAAATATTTCAGCGATTTCGTAGGGTAATCATTTAACAACTAATAACCACGAGACATATTCGGCTGTTATTACGCCTCAGTTTTTCGGGGGTATTTCAATTCGAATGATTTAACCGTGTGAAAGAGCGCGAGTCCACAGACGAGAAGAGGATTACTAGGAAACTGTCAGAAATATACGAAAATATAATTATAACTTCCAACAAATGTTGGGAACGGGTATAACTTTGTTAACGCAAATAACCCCCTTTTATTTGCCATCTCACCTCTAATATCTTGCCTGCTTCTAAAATTTAAAAACGAATTTATCTCGCGTTATTATTTTCTTACTGGTTTCAATAATTATATACTTGGAGACCTGAGAGCTTTGTTGCTCACTAATGACGGAAGAAATTAGAACGGTGACAGAATAAATCATCACATTCCGCGTTCCGCATTGCTCGGAAATGCTAAATGCTAGAAAATTAATCACCACCGTACATGGTGGCAGGAGTACGACCGTTTAGGACACGGTAATATCGAACTATCAAAACACAGCGAAAGTTATAACCGTACAAGTACCGTATTGGGCATGAAATATTGAATATATCCCGTCATTGTTGATATGAATTTATATGAACGTTTTAAATTTCAAGCGTAACTGGATAATTTCGGGATTAATGGTACACGAAAATTATTTTATACATACACTGTACACACACACACACACACACACACACACACACACACACACACACACACACACACACATATATATATATATATATATATATATATATATATATATATATATATAGACCTAATATGCCGGGTATCCAGAATGTAATGCTCCGAATTTCGGGGCCATAATATTTAGGGCCATAGTGGGGCATAAGGAAAATATCTCTCGGCATTTTTCCATAAACACTTCCTATATTCGAAAAACAATAAAACAGGTAACATTTATTTTCAAACTTGCAATAACTACTCTGAAAACCGCTCATCGCTATATCGTAAAATCGTATCCTTCATACAGTGTTCGTTTAGAAAATTGTATTTCAACGAATGAGCAAATCGAGTAGATGCTACAAATGGATAAAAAAGGAAGCGTTTCCGGATATATAAGACGACGGGCAGTTATTTCATGTGGATACGTGAAATACAAAATGTACTGGTAGGGGTTCGGCGGGATGTAACAAATATTGAAGGGCGTGTCGCCGATGAAAGGACGCTTAAGTCATTTGGGCGGACAGGTAGGGTGTGGGGCAGCGGGGGGCGGTGGCGGTACGTGGGCTTTAATCCTATTGAGATTCAGAGGGTAGGCAGTTGACTGGAGGCCATCTACATGGCTAATAAGCTCCTAATTCAATACTACCCCGGCCCACCCTTACGACCCCCACTTCATATCGTAAACACCGTCCTTAAACATTCAATTATACCATTGATACCGCCCCGACGGAACGCCCACTCATAACCTTCCAGTATTAATGCTGCATCCTCTGTCCTGAGCTATAATTTTATTTGAGTTTTACGTTTTTAGACGTCAGCAAATATAGATTACAAATAAATTATGAAACTTCTTTCGCCTTTACTTAAAAGACGGCCTTCCATCCGCCAATGTTAATGATGCTAAATGTTTTAATCTGTCGATTCCCATATTTTGCTGACCATATATAACGGAATAATAACATTACCTGTACTATGTGTAATATGCACTGTATCTGTGACTAGGCCCTTCCGCTCACAAAACCTATAAAAGTACCAATAAACTAAATCTACCACTATATTACTTTCGTCTTTATTCACGTTTTCAGTGGGCTCTGTTTCACGTCGGTGACGCGTGGTGTAACTAAACAGCGGTACTTATTTTTTAAAAACAATGTTAGCCATTAAAAATATTCTAAAATAGCTGATAAAAGTACTGGATATTTTAAGACGGGGTCGCATTGACTGTGAATATTGAACAACTGCCAATGTTGTTAAAATGTTTAAAAATTTAGGGGATTTGACATTGACGGGACAAGAAGACGTAACGCGTATCTCAATACGTAACTAGTTTCGATTGTAGACAGATAATACCAAAATAAAATGATTTAAAAACAAAAAACAGAGAGTTGTCCCGAATCAAGGAACTTGGAATATTATTTTCATACCGTTTCGTTTTACCGTCAGGCGATAATGTGAACATTTCTAGAATTTTCTGAGTTTTACTTTACTCAGTGTTAGACTTCATTACTCTGTGTGGCTTAAAGCTTATGTAACGCATCAGTGGTACATGCAATATTTACAAACAGTAGACAATTGCAGGCGTATATTTGGTTTTAACAAACATTTTCATCTCGTCTAATTTTCTGCATCCGCACTGTATTCGGTCATAATCGAGGCTCGGCGTCTTCAGTAGAATACCGAGAGGAATATAATGAGGAACAGACGCATCCTCGTTTTGAATGAAGGTACGTTTTTGGCGGTGGGCCGGAATTTGTAATCTCGAGCGATCATCTCACCCGCTCAGTTTATTTGGTTCAATAAATGAGGTTTTCGCTTCTCCTCTGGGCGGTCCCTAACCTCTCTCTAGTACCGCCCTAATCTAATCGATGAAACCGATTAGACGGAATCAGAAAAAAGAAAGAAAATAATGAATGGCGGTAGTCCTCCATTTTTTTTTGTTAATACCAATGTTTTTATTAAGCAATTTGGAAGGTACTCTTATATCGAGAAACAAATAGGTTTCGGCGCATCTACTGAACATTTTTTAAATTTTATGTACATTGGTAAATTTTCAATGGCTGCTCTAAATCTGCCTTCTGAATAGATGGTAACGAGTCGTGCTGACCCAGTACCATCAATATGCAGGAAGATATTCGTGTAACCTATTACTTTTCTAGGAAATATTACGAGACAAGTATCATTGTTTGAAGTAGAAACGGTTCGACCGGTTTTAAAAAAACCTTTTCGCCCATGAAACCGTTATTTGCTTTTTCTTACTATTTTTTCTTTCTTGTCTCGCTATATCGGTTTGGGCTGCTCCCCGCCTTCAGTCAGTTTTCCGCAAGTGAGTTGGTGATAACCCCGGTGGACCTCGTGCCATTCATCTTAAGGATGCTTTCGCCCAAGTTAAGGTTAAAATAAATATTCCAAGACAAATTTATAACAGCAATCGTTAATCCTAGTTTGCTCATTTTTTTCCAGTTGGGGGAAAATTCCTCCACTTTCGTGAGAAATTGTCGTCTTTGATGTTGTTCTCCGGAACCCCGGTAAAACTAATTATTCACTTATACGGACTGGTTTTCTTTCGTGTATTCTCACCGCAAACATTTGTAATAGCATTAATAACATCAGATTTTGTCCATCCTAATTTAATTACTAATTGAATTTGTTGAATTCCCCGAACTTCGACTTTCGGTGAATTCGAACTTACTACTAATAGTCATAATAGTCAGAATAATAGCCTATTTGTCCCTAGTATTCTAACAAGTCACGTACAATTACGTACAGTTACGTATAACGTAACTGATAATTCAGTTCGCATAATTGTACACGTACATCGCACATCCGTACGAATTTTATGGTTATTAAAGATCAGGGTGGTGAGTCGAGTGTAGAAACATTACGAAAAAATAAAAGGCCCAGCGTTCGAACAACTCCGGTCCCACATTTGTAGAAAAATATGGACCGAAAAAAGAATAATTCTTTTTTTTGTATAACCGTTAAAAAAGTATGCAAGATAATAAAAGAGGGGAATGGAAGTTTTGATGCATAAAAGATGTATTATAAAATGGCAAAATTTATTAATTTAATACTCGTGCCTGTTTATTTGGAATATTTATTAAAATCCCTTTCCCGAATACCACAAAAACACAGTAAACACTATCATATGTATGTGTCTGTTTTTTCAAGGCGCAAATCGCTAATGGGATATGCGATTTGTGCTGTTAATCTCATGTATCATAATCGTGGCGTTCTGATCGGTTTCAGTATTGCTTAAACACCTTCGTAGTTCGCTAGTAAAATCAGTTAGTGCTCGGTAAAAGGGTTATGATATTGCCCAGGGGTGCTATCACCCCTTGGTAATGCGAGGTAGCATTCTAGGGGTTGGAAGATAATATTTTCATTTTTTTAAAAACAATATAAAATAACTGTTTAAAAATCACACATTCGTAATAGATTTTCCACGCATATTTTAAACGCCAGTTAAAAATGCAATTTGGAAGTAATCAACTCTGGATCAATATTTCTGTTATATTGCGGCGATGAGTATGTTCCCAAAACAGCATAATTAATATGCTCTAACTGTCCCATTTACGACGACGTAGTTACGCGAGTCCGTATTTAGTACCCTTTTGACAATCGAAACAGAATGTAGAAATCGCTCGGATGAAAAGCAGACATAAGAATTGCTATTGGTAGTAAAGTGCCAATATTTTTATTTTGGAAGAGTTACGCGAATGTTAATTTTTCTTCTTATTTCTATGTTTCATTGTTGTTTATTATTAAGTTTTTTGGTATTGCTTACGATCTTATCCATATCCATCATTTCCACTTTACCGCAAAATTAATTTTTACTTTGGCTTAGTGGGGAATGGCATTACGGTTCGTTAAACCAATTGTCGATTGTGTTAATTAGTTAATCGGTTTTGAGAGAGCAGTAGTTTAATAATTGTCTCTGACCGGTCAGAGTTTAAAGAGTAAAAATTTAAAGAGTGATAAATCCTAAGGGGTCTCCCCCTAAGGGTTAGTTGGATATAAGGGCACTAATCCTAGCAGACATTCGTGTAATCCTATAAAAATAATTCCAAATACTTTAAGTCGTGGGCGTTTACACAATTTTCGGTTTCCCGTTCGGATGGCAAAATGCAATGGAATCCAAAATCGGGTCCACAACACTACCGGAGCGATTTTTAGCCGGACTCCCCAGTACAGTGCACTGCTACCTTCCAGTCCGTCCAACACTAGGTTGTTCCAATGAGAAATGTTACCGTTAGGTATTTAAGCAGTTATTTGGGTCGGATCTCGGCAGTCGGCATCCTGGACAAGCCGATGATCCAATCATTTATCACAATACCAGCGATATCGATCGCAATACCAAAAAATCTAATAAATGTACCTACCTCGGACCCAAGTTGGCCCCAATTAACAGTAACGATATTTTGAGGGCGGACTCCAGGTCTTGGCTCTCGCTCGGACACCTTTGTCGTCCTCCTACCCGGACTAATTGAACCTCTAAAACGGACCATCTCCGTTTTAGAGGTTGAATTGGGGTACCCCATTCCCGTCCTGGACCCGTTGCTGCCCGATTACTGTGAAAAACTGGGACACTCTAAGACAAAACAACGTGCACTCGGCATTCAACCTGTGCTCCCCTCTTTCAATCAGTTACTGAGTTTCCATTGAAGAAAGATTGGGTCCAACATCGGAATTTGATCTTCAAACTTCTGGAACACCAATCACCCTCGGTTTTCTTATACATAATGTTACACATCGCGGTTTCTATTTGGGAGTGGCCTGTTGAGTGAAAAAAACAGCTGAAAAAACATCCG
Organism: Lethocerus indicus; assembly: GCA_019843655.1. Lineage (NCBI taxonomy): Eukaryota > Metazoa > Arthropoda > Insecta > Hemiptera > Belostomatidae > Lethocerus > Lethocerus indicus. The sequence goes on along the minus strand of JACDQD010000103.1, from coordinate 7,726,169 downwards.
GCAACTCTTGCCCGGCTAGATTTTCAGAGCGTTCAGGAGGCGTCATCTATTTAAACGGAAAGTGTGCCAATTACTACTTTGAACGGTGCTTACAATTATGTACATTCTAAATAATTAACGCGATGGGGCGCTAATTGTAAATTACTACCTGTTACGAATAGACTTCCTGAAACGAAGAATTCGAGACGGAGGGAGAGACACGAAGGGAGAGACGATTGAAGACGTTGATTATTCTCCACGCATTTTACAATTTAAATTGTGCGACCTATTAATCATGGCAGGGTATCAACTCACACTGTTCATCGGAAGCCGACTATTCCGGATTACTCCCTCCCCGCTCTCCGTGTTCTCGGTTTGGCCACCGATTCCGGCGGAACGTCTAATGCTAATCTCGGGCTTTCCGCGCTATCTTAAATATCCAATTTTTTGAGCGTCTGTTGTTTCTGTTGTACAAGGTGGTGAAGGGGCATTCAAGAAGTTGAAGAACGAGCCGGTGGTGTCTCCTGCGCCGAGCGTGGGCCACGCGGGCCACACCCCGACCACCGCCTCCTGCCCAACCCCGGCAAGGCGAAGGCACCGCACCACATTCACCCAGGTATCAGATCATCCCCTCTTATACTATATTCTATATCATAGATATAACCCGACCTTATAGATTAGACATCTTATATTAACTAAAATATCTCCCTCCGTACATTTTACTGCGACAAGACGCTGTTCAACATTTAACGTTGAGGTAATGCGTTTAATACAGTCCCAACAATAGCTAATTTTAAATCGCACAATGGACATTTGGTTACGTTTTGGTTACTTTGAACCGCTATCATATTATTTCGATAATATCGAGGCTGTACGGAGGCTGTACGGTGTACGCTTTTCTCGAGTGATGACGACCTCACCGCCGGGACGATTCAATAACTTCCCTTAGAAATTAAGGAGTGCACGCCGACTGAGGGATATCTATCAGTGCCGGATTAATAACAACAAAAAATATATGGAAAAATTAACGACGGCTTTATTCAACTTCCGGTTCCTAGACGCTAGACCGGTTCCGGTTTCTGCGGTGCAGACCACTCGGGAAATGTCGAAACCGGTCTAGCATAGGGCCGAGTCAGCCGTATGGAGGCGGAAGATTGCAGAAATGTTGGAAAATCGGTAACACAAAGTATGAAGGACGGAAATGAGAGATGAGGTGGACGAATTTGAAGAAAGTTCTTCGGAATAAAAACTCTAAAAAATAGTTTCCGGGCTGTACCGAATCCAAATCGGAGGTCCACAACTTTGACATTATACTACAGTGAAGGGGAGTGTCGCATGCAAATTGTCGGCATCCTCCCAAAAGACGTTTCACTTCAAAAATGAATACGCAGTAAATATTTCTTTTAAACTAAGCATGAAGTATTTGAATGGAACCGAGGTTTACAAAATACTGGTTCGAATGGCCTATTCGAGGGTTGGCTTAATTTATTTTTTCTTCGGGCAGGAGCAACTGGCAGAACTGGAGGCCGCCTTCGCCAAATCACATTACCCCGACATATATTGCAGGGAAGAGCTCGCCAGGACGACTAAACTCAACGAAGCCAGAATACAGGTAGGTATTATAATATTATACACTATAGGTATTTACACTATACCTAATAGACAATTGGCCGGTTTAGTTCATCAAGTATTTGACGTTCCTCCCGATCGGGCCCTCCGAGATTTCGTTCTCGCCAAAGGGGACGCGAAAATAGGATTCAAAGTACGTCAGTCTGCTTGAAGTGACAATCTCCCTCTCCCTCTCCTCTCCCTCTCCTCTCCCTCTCCTCTCCTCTCCCTCTCTCCTCTCCTCTCTCTCTCTCTCCTCTCCTCTCCTCTCCTCTCCTCTCCTCTCTCTCTCCCTCTCCTCTCCTCTCCTCTCCTCTCCTCTCCTCTCCTCTCCTCTCCTCTCCTCTCCTCTCTCTCCTCTCACTCTCCCTCTCACTCTCCCTCTCACTCTCCCTCTCACTCTCCCTCTCACTCTCCCTCTCACTCTCCCTCTCACTCTCCCTCTCACTCTCCCTCTCCCTCTCACTCTCCCTCTCACTCTCCCTCTCACTCTCCCTCTCCCTCTCCCTCTCCCTCTCCCTCTCTTCGATGAGTTTGATTCGTTTTCTCGACTCATTTTGTGCCGGGCTCCTCCTACAGCTCCCAATTCTCTCTTTCTCTATCGATCTAAACCGACTCATTTCCGCCGCTCGTTAAGCCCACTTTCTCTGCCTCCTCCGAGGCTTCCTGCCGTTCATCTAACCGACGGAGGAGACCGACCCGAACAGTTTCCACCAAGCCACCAGCCACTCATTAGTGACTCGGTGTCCCAAGAATTAGCCGCTCGTTATTGAGGGCCTGGGTTCGATATAATTTACTATACAATAAGTCTGATGTAATTTAGGCATTCCTTAAAATAAAGCGATTATTCAATGTGTGGCTCACACATCCAATTTATTGCCACAAGATTGTGGCACAAATGTAAGATCATTTTATCACGATCGGAATGGATTTTGCATCTTATATACTTATTTCGGATTTCTGAGAAAATAGGCAGAACGGATGCTTCATTCCACGAGGTATTGTGAACGCCGTATACTAGTGCCTACACAATGGAACGACTAGTAGTTCTCTATTTTCAACTTAGTTCTCCGAAATATAAACGAATTTGAGGCCGATAAATAAATATAACACCAGAATCTGAGGCCCCTAACGAAAAATGGAAAATGGGGTCATCTTCCGCGAAATTTTAAATCTTATAACCGAGCATTACTCGGCAGAGTATTGATACCGAAATTCGGTAAAAAGGCACGACGATTTTCCGATCAAATTGGGGGGCCAACTGAGTTGTGTAGGGAAGTTCCTGCGACTGACTAGTCTATCGCAATCTGCAGAGTGGGGAGAACCACAGAGCTACTGAAGGAGGCGAGCGGCCGAAACTGCGCTATAATTATGCTCTTTACCCGGGCCGATTCGAAACATCCGGTGAGCGAGAGTCCGTGAAGTGAGAAAATAGAAGTTATGGTTACTGGGGGGCGTTAAACGGCATACGGGCCGGCACTCGTTTTAAATTCAGAACGGACTGGCCGGGGGCAGGAAAATTGCCGATAACCAGATAACCAAGGCCGGGGGGTACAAGGAATTAGATTAGGAGGGCGCCACCACCGCCCCCGCCTATACCTCCCTCACAACTCTCCTACAAATCTTTGTAAAATAAGAAAAATAATAATATACATAGAAATTAGTTATAAAATTAAGTTTAAAAAAGAGAAGAACTGGATAAGAATCGCGATGTTAACAATCAGCGTTAAGAAATGAATTGGGAACGAATTGTAAAAACTAGAAATATTAAGTGAACTGGACTGAGGGTCAGCCAGTAACGGAATGATCTTTATAGAGGCTCGCCCCTTACAACTTACACTGCATAACGGTTAAAGTGGGAAGATAAGCCTTTTAGAATCCTTCGAACTTAGGTATAGCTCCTTTGTCTCATATAACTTGAGTCATTCAATACTTGAATACACTAGAATTCACGGAAATTAACAATTTTAAAAGCGTACTACAGCCAATAGACCACTCGGACTATCGCAGGAAGGGTTTCCCCTATCTCCTGATAATTGGGTGAAGATTTTTCCCTCCACTACGTTCCTCTCACTATCAATAGGTCCGTGAAACCCATTTCATCGACTCTTCAGATACATCTTCGCTCTTAAAAATGATTATCTTGTAATCTAATTGGCCTAATTACCAACGCTAGCAGAGGTCCCAGTATGATTTCCATTACGATGACATTTTTCCCGCATATTTAAAATAAAAATAGGGCGGATATCCGTAATACCGACCCACGGGGGCTCTAAACAACAACCCGGTGTCGATATCTCACGGCCAAATTGAGTTTGGGCTCGGTACGCGGACGATCCCCGTTGCTCGATCCTCCGACTGACTACTCGGTTTCGTATATTTGTTTCAGTTTAAGTTCTATGGCTCATTAATCGACGACGCGTCGCGTGAAAACTGCGGCCAATCAGGAAGGTGGATAATCGGGTTTCGTCTAAACTGGTGCTCCAAATGTCCGAGGGAAGGAAGGAGCCGACAATAGAGGGGGTGGGTGGGTAATTCGCTAGGAGAGTTCGTTGTGTATATTACTAGTAGGGTGGGCCCGGGGGTGGGCGGTGTTCGCCAAGAGGGCCTCTCCGAGAGCAGTGTATGATGGCATCGGCTAACCTCGTTACGGTATACATTTGATGGGATTCGCAGAGTGGATGGGAGGCGGGTGAGGGTGAGGGTGCGGGTGCGGGTGCGGGTGCGGGTGAAGGGGGTGGGTGTGGGTGTGGGGGGATGGCAGGGCGGATTATCGGAGCAAGAACCGAGGGAGAGAGAAAACAGACAAAATGGCGTCGTCTTCTCCCTCCTCCTCCGCCCCTTCTTAAAAGCTACACCGCCCCTCTAATGGCCGCCCTATCTATCTGTTCGGTTCTCACTCTATCTTTTCCTCCTTCTACCCTCTCAATCCACCTCTTCGGCGCTTATTCTCCCACCCGAAGGCACACTCTGTATTCTCTGATTTGAGCCTTGGCCAACCATATACCGTGGAACACGTGTCCGGATACGGGAACCACAAACTATGCATATACAGATTGCTTAACCCTTTCGCTCCTATATATTAGTAAAAAAAAAACTGTGACCCATAAGCTCCAAACGAGTATTTTCGCGCCTTGTTTTAAATTAGTTTTCTGCTCATTACGGCTATTTTCGTTGCGTATTTATTTACGTTTACTGCTCCACACGACTTTTTACGCTGGTTACTATTATTATGGTTTATTATTATTATTATTATATGGTTACGCATACACTCAGTTGTTCTTAGTATTCTGAATAGGACATGTTGAAACGTATTAAATTGAAATATTTATATTAGTTTCATAAAGTTGTACTGTGAGTTTGTTATTTTTAATATTATTTATTTATATTAATAATAAATATAATTTATTAGGTAATTTATATAAGATGGCAAAATCGTCAAACTGCTCAACACGAGTCAAAACGCAACTACTAAAATATGTGCGCACTGCTAGCACATAATTTCAAAACGTGTTGCGCAGCGAAAGGGTTAATAATATGTAATAGTATAATATTTACAATAGCATTTTATTACATATATATATATATATATATATATATATATATATATATATATATATGTGTGTATGTGTGTGTGTGTGTGTGTGTGTGTGTGTGTGTGTGTGTGTGTGCTTACAAGTTATAGAATGCTGGCAAGATTAAAATAGCGACAATTATTACAATCATATCCACCTCTGTTTACAAACATTGGTGTTATTAGATTCACAAATAAGTTTGAAATAAAATCTGGATGGCCTGAGTGGTGGGGTGGTGCTTCGGTACGAGTGAGTAAGTCGTGAACGCCGCGCCGCATTGCGGAAGCCACTTAGGCGCCAAAAAAGGAACCGAGGAAAAACTCAAACGACTCAATCAATACCCGTCCGCCAAGTCGGGACATTAGCGTCCCGAAGACGTCCGAAACTTGAACGCAGAAGATGCAAGAGGAAATATATAAGACCTAGAGGAAGGACATAACTGGCCACCACCACTTCTCTAACAAGTCGAAGGACCTCTATCAGTCCTCCGTTGCCTTTGCATTGACAAAAGACACATGAGTGTCCCGTGAGTGCCAAAACGGTTATCAGTTTTTTTACAGCAGAACGCAAAGGTGGGATTCTTTAAAAAGAGAAATAATAATTAATTAAATAAGAAAATGTGCAATAGCTTGGAAGAAACATCTTTTCGCGGGCAAGTATCAGGAGAATTTTGGGACCTTCTTAGGTTCTCCCAGCCCTACCCAAATTCAGAATAAGGTCAGAGGACCGAGAAATCTCGAGGTCTCGACAGCCTGAATATTAATTCCTATTCATAATTTTTAAATAAGGTCATTAGTTCATTTATAGGATTGACTCTCTCCCGCCCCCCTCTCTCTTCTTACTATAGCCAGCGGTATTTTTTAAGTTTTTAAAAAATTGAGAAAACTTTTGAATTACTCTTGAGAGTAAGAATGGAGTGCACTGAATCCAAGATTGCATGCGGCATCCGAAACAGTTACTTTCTTACTTTTCATCATGTTCATGAGACGGAGGATTGCGTTACAATTATTTATTTATTTTAATGTTATTAATAATATTAATAAAAATCGACATTTTGTTGACGCATTTTACTAGTCGTTCATTGTTCAGTTCAATTTCGCTTGCGTCATAAAATATAATAGTTACTTTTATACCGCCATATTAATCCTTAGTGCCTTAATTAAGGTTCTTCTTATGGCCTTAACGAACTGCGACAGACTTTGTGCATTAAGCTCGATCTAACCTATCTATGTTAACCAAATCATGCTGACAAACAATATTATTTGTATTCATTTCTGTTTTGTTTTTTGGATTAACACCACTTTATCCTTTGTTCGTGCGAAAAAAGAACGAAAAAGCCAAGTAGGTGAAATTTACTATATTATACATTTTTTTGGCTTCAATATAAACGGATATTTCAGTATAAATATATTCCTGTGACCAATTGGAGCCACATAATGGTACAATTCTTTACCTGAAAGTAGCTCTTTCGATATATATATATATATATATATATATATATATATATATATATATATATATATATGAGATATTATGATTTATGAGTATTTTCAGTATATTCAAAGACTACCGGTCTGCTCAGAGTTGTACAGCTCACTTGAAAACAAGAAGATTGCAAACACATACAACATTGCAAAAATATAACACTAAAGAAACCTCTCACCAGTACTGGAGAACCCGGCGGGGTACGATAAGTCTGGGAGAAAAACATGGAATAAACTGAAATTCCGCTTAAGGAAAACGGTACCGGGAGCCAGTATCAAGGGGAACGACAAGTAATGTAGACTAGGAAGGGTCGGGATGATGGAGTTTGGATGAGGGGGGTGGTTGGAGGAAGCGGGCTCCAGTCATCTTTAATTGGGACATTAGAGGACAGAGCAACACTTTTAAGAGCTTTGGCCCGAGGGGATGAAAGTTTAATCAAGGCGCCCCCCGCGCCCTCGCCCGCTCCACCAACCACCGCCTCCCCCTCGTTTCAATTTATACTCCACCATCAGTTCCATCGCTCCAGTTCCCAAACCCATCCCCATTACAGGGACTACCCAGCCCCATCCGAAAATAAACACGGACGAATTTATTGTGCGGTACCTGGGACCCACAATGACCGTCCTATCTACACACAATATTTCAAATTATAGCAATTCTTTGGGAAAATAATCCTGGTTTTCATCGAGAATCTGTGTTCACCCAGCTAAGTCCCGAGTGTAGTCGGTAGTTTAGCCTAGCGAGGAGATATATACATATCATTCCGCCATGTATATGTCCTCTTCGTTCTTTGAATTATGAGCTGGCAGTTTCCTGATTTCTCTTAAGAAAGAAAAGGTTAAGATAAGAAATAATATTTGCTTACGCAATACGCGTATCTAAAATGTGTTTACTTGAAAATTGTCTTAATAAAATTTGTCCTCGGTACAGATTTATTGAATTCTGTTATACCTGGTTATTATACGTTTTACAGTGGACACCATGCTTATTGGCAATAATGACAAATTAGGACAAATGGCAGGACAATTAGGTGGAGCTGTGGTGGGTGGGTGGGACTTGACACCTACCCGTAAAGTCATTCTTTTGTTTCCTCCTTTCCTGGTCCTACCGTTCATTTACGTTCAACTTTATGGCTAAGGACAGGTTTATCGTATCGACACGACGGTCTCATGCCTTTAAAGGATAGACAGTAGAATTTTCAGTCAGTATTGCCTGTTTGTTAAACGTACGCTGGCGCGTACCTTTAACAGCGGGTGATTCTTCTTATATTTCAATGGAAAGTGGTAGCCAAGCTGCCAGAATTCTTCCCATTCGTTTTTAGGATTCCAGTTTTTATTAAACAAATAAATTTGTTCGATAATAAATGTCAGCCTACATTAAAAGAAGAAAAGAAGATATTTTGAATATTTCGCGTTTGAAAAATTGTGCCCCTGAGATTTCAGTTGGCCTTGAAAGCACGATATGCGTTCTCAGACAGCCCGTACTTTTTTTGAGCTGTGAAAGGGTTAGAGAAAACCTAGTAACGTCGTTTCATATGTTCGCTAATAGCGAGTTCTTCGTCCGAATTACTATAAATACTGAATAAATACATACAGCATTTGTACTTATAACATTCATTGTTGGTTGTACAAAATAAAAAAAAGTTAAACAAAATAAATAAATACCGAATTACTTATCGTATTCGTTTGCCCTTAAGGTTTGGTTCCAAAACCGGAGAGCAAAGTACAGGAAACAGGAGAAACAATTGCAGAAGGCTTTAGCGCCGAGCGTGCTGCCCACGTGCAACGGCGCTATGATGAGAAACATCTACCCGACAGCGGCCACCAGGGGCTACCAACCGTACCCACATCCCAACACCATGAACAGGTATCCGCAGGTAAGCCACTTCTGTTATTCTGATTATTCCTCTCACCACAGAGACCTCTTCTCGCCATAATGTCGACCGGGAAGGCCCGCAGGACGTGATCCCATTCTTCCTCTGGCCCGCATGCGCACTCCCAGTGGTCCTAGAGGCCTTACCCGGGCACAGGAACAATGAGCAATGAGCTGTGCCTTGGTACCAGGAACTTGAACTTGAGGCTGCACGGTAGGTCATCCTGGACACGTACTGGTAGGGGTTACCCACCAGTGAGCCCTTCTCTCTTTGCCATCCCAATTTCTCTTGAGAGCATTCTCTCATGCAATTCCGATTGCATGGCTGCAGCCCCACTGCTACAGTATACAAGTGCCAAGAGGTTAGGGAATTCATTCTATTCTGTCCGTCCTGTCCCTGCCGTCGTCCTATGGCCTGCCATTTGTCGTTTTCCTGTGTCCTTCTGTGTAACTCGGCTTGAAATAACTGTATACGTTGTTGTTTCTCTTATACGATTATTACCACCATCCTCCTTACAACCCTATATAAGGTATAATATTACTAATCTAGAATACCGTTGACGCAACTTGGCCCCTGTTTCCAATGTGGCGTAGTTTTCTAGGTCCATCAGAAAAATATCAAAAAGTTCATGTAATTTTTAAAGTTAAGCCGGCTTTAAAAATAAACCTCGAAACCTAAAGTGCGATTCTTCCTCCAAAACATAGGAAGGTCCGTAACAAAAGGATGATCCCTAAAGAGAACGTCATCGCCTACTATCGGATTGCTATCGGATGAATATGCCGCTTATGCTTATATTGTTTCTAACTTTGTTTCAGATGACAGCAACTAGTTACCCGTCGATGGCTCAACCTTTTTCAATGACACACAGTGCCACTAATATGACCGCTATGTCGGGTATGCGACAAGAAGCAATGGGTGAGTTATATGAAAACCTGGGCCGGTATCAGTTTACTATTTGACCATTAATGTATAACCTCCTCTTATATACTGAGGGTTCTTACTAAATTCGTTTCCTACTCTTTTTACGACAACAATCCTATAGTTACAGTATTGTCAGTTTCCACTTTTACTTGCAAACCAAGTCATGAAACCATCGTTAAGATTTATCTTTTATTTAATATATTAAACGGTAAATTAATATATCGACGAAGATGCTATACTCCTGTAATTTTGCTTATTCTAGCACCAGTTTGTTGACAAAATTGATTAAATTTTACGAAATTGGCAGTTCAATCGTGAAAAGAAAGATAAAATAAAAAATGGATAATAATTAACTGTCGCCGATGACGCTATTTAAAAAGAACTAAGCTGGGGATTTAAAATACCTGTTTTGTGGTATGCGAGGGGCTGGAATACCGTAGATTTCGTGTGTTTCTGTCTCCTCTCGCTGGTTTGGTCTTTTGCTAGACCGGTTTCGGCTGCTCGCCATCTTCAGTAGCGGTTTTAGTCACATTTGGCACTTTGGATGTTTTTAGGCATCCTCACTGCACTGTCACTGCCACTGTCACTTGTACTGTTGACTGTTGTTGTTGGGGATGATTTATGTCAAGGAATGAAGTAAGGTAATATGTAAGGTCCGATTTAATCACGCGCGTCTGTAATTAATAGAATCTTAATTAAATCAATATTTTAAGTAAGTAAAATCTAAGCCCAAATATTAGCGTACGTAAACGGATCCGGCTAATTTTATAGCAAATATGTTGTATAAGCTAAAGAAATATAAATAAAAATAAAGCGGTGTACAGGTGTTGGTGTTTGGGTGCAGGTATGAGCGCGGAGGATGAGTGGTACAATAAAAGTCTGTCGGCGTTGAGGATGAACAGTTCGCACCATCCCAACCTGGCGGCTCCAATGCTCCAATACCAAACATAGTTGCAATGGCAACAGGAACACTCCAGCAACAACCAGCCGAGCGAGCTCTGAGTCTGAGGACGGCCGAGGTTGTTAGTCTACTCTTCGGACGTCACTAGACGAAAACCGATGCTGACTGTATACTAATTCTAATTATGTGTACATATTAAGAAGATAAAAAAAGGAAAAGCGAAGGCAAATTTAAATTTAACTCGTTGTCTGTTTTTTTATGGGATATCGTTATAAATAATAATTTGAAAACGGATTGATAAGCGACACAAATAAAAAGCTTACTTACTATCATCGATTCGTGGTGGTTAAAAAATGTTGAAGATGACTCTTATTTAGTGCTAATCGGTATTTTTTCCGGTATACGATTTTTGTATAGGCCAATGCTGATTGGAAATCTCGCTGAAGAAATAACTATAGATTTTTGTATTTGAAATTACCAAGTTTAAACGCAATTAACATTACAAATTGAAACTTATCTACGGTTAGAGAGATAACCCACCCTGGGTGGGCAAGGTGCTGGGAGGAGCGGCGTCAGATATATTTCCATCTGCATAGGTGCCTGTGTCCATCAGTATAGGTCTCCCATACGAATAATTTCAAAGCTCTGTCCCGATACCAACCTGGATAACTCGTTCTGGTTGAGCTATCCCAATATTTAGAATAACGTTTAATAATATTTCAACATTTAATCGCGAGACGCGCCATGCTGTAAAATAGTTACTTGAACTCCGTTTAAAATTCCTTTATTCTAAAAAGTAATTGACACCGACCAATAACAAAAATGTCACATTTACGATGCTTCTTACAATGGTTCTTGATAGAAAATTATTCATAGTTGATGACCAAAATAAGTTGGCCAGTATCGTTCCACATTCTCCTTCTATTTCTATTGTCAGTATCCATAGTTCCGGGGCATGCAGTATGTTGTACGTTGTTGACTGAAACGATTATAAGCGGTAGTAAAACTAATTCTGGCCAACCAACTCATTTTATGTGGGTAAATATTTTCCGTTAACATCTAGGAACTTACTTTACATAAAGAAGGGAAGGAGGTTTTTTAATTAATTTCATTTAGAATTAGACACCATACACATTCTACGAATGACTAATATAAGAATAATAATGAATGTATAGACTTAAATAAATTTGCGCAGTTCCCAACATTTATTGACATATATATTTAGACCAATAATAAAACTCTCCGTGTTCATTCCCCAGACAGTTCATCGCCTCACCACCGGTCTGAAATATAATATAACACCCGTTATGAGCTGCTAAAGAAATAAATATATTAAACGTAACGAAAGAAGTAAAAATAAGTGATAACAGATACACGTGTAAAATATTTACAGATATTTGTTAATTTCGGAAACCAGTAATAAAAACAGAAGGTATGTTTTCTAATAAATGTATTAATTCGTCTATGACAATATAGTATTTCTCTTTTGTATCTAATAGCAGAACCAAACTGAACCGCATTTTTGCTAAAATAAAAATTTGAAAATGTTATTAGTCTGACCTACCGTTCAATACCCCCAGTTCTTGACTCCATTTCGTTTGTTTCATATGTCTTTCGGTTGGGAAAATAGAGTTATCAGATGGGCAGTTATAGCAGAAATAGGGCAAGCTGCTTTGACCAATTGACTGAAGAGAGGCTCACCAAACGAACCTTGAGGACAATGATACAATATATATCTATGTGTACAATATTTAGTGGGGATCAATTTAAGTCTCTAAATTAATTATTTTTCGTATTAATAATGCTACGCCCGTTTTGAACTATTTGGTATGAGTTAATTAAATAGAGGGAATAGAGGAGATAACACGTCGAAATTGAATTTACGATTAGCCTTGACTTACCGGAAAAAATACAAATAAAGTTCAAAAGCTTCCTGTACCTCAGCGAAAAAAAATTTGCCCAGGAAATCTCATGTTGAGTAGTAGAGGTCCACTGGAAGAAAAATGAGAAGGAACAGTCACCTCTGAACGATGTTCTTAAATTGCTCTCATTTCTATGTCATCATATATGTATGTATATACATATGTATTTATATATGTACATATACATGGGTGTATGAGTTTTTATGTATGTATGTGAAAAATATAAAAAAACAAAATTGCAGGATCGTGGGGGCAGGCTTTTCACGTTTTATGTATTCAAGTTGTGAATAAAACTTCTTACAGGACAAAATGTTAATAAAAAACAATAAAATGCGATAAAATATAATAAAGCTCCCAACTGTAACCTCTTGCCCAGAGTCATTCTCACTTTGAATGTTAGAAATATTGTTTTAAAAATAATTATCTTCTATATGGTAGAACTAACATTAGTGGTGATATAAATCAGTTGCTTATCTATGTTTGTTTTAAAGTTGGACTATATGTATTACGTGATATAATGTAATAATTATGTAATTGTGGTGTAAATAGATATGAATAAATTTTAACACATGAAAAATCTGATGTCGTTCTATTAACATAAATTAATTGCAATGACCCTAATTTTTAAATAATGAATTATTAACAATTACGGTTAACTGAATTTTGATGTGTGTGTGTGTGTGTGTGTGTGTGTGTGTGTGTGTGTGTGTGTGTGTGTAAACACTGATTTGTATGCGTAAAATGATGTAGTCGAACAAGTCAAATTTCGTAGTTCATATATTTTTCAGACAAAAAAATAGAAGAAATAGAATATTATTATTTGAGAACACCCAAGAGAAATGCTACGAGGCCTGTTCAAAAAGTATCACGAATTTCGGGTTTTTTCAAAAATTATTTATTTATTTATGAATATCTATTTTGTCCCCTTCAAATTAATCCCCACCAGATATTATACACTTGTGCCAGCGTTTTTCCAATCCTCAAAGTACTTCAAAAATTCATTTTTTGTGATCTTGTTAAGCTCCATCTTCTATGCCGCTTTATGTCCTCAATTGTAGCGTAGCGTCTTCCTGTCTTGTGCCTTTTCAGTTTTGGGAACAAGAAAAAGTCACAGGGGGCCAGATCTGGTGAATACGGTGGCTGCGGCATTATTAGAGTGTTGTTTTTGGCCAAAAATTCGCCCACAAGAAGCAATGTGTGAGCAGGGGCGTTATCTTGGTGCAAAAGCTAATTTTTGTTCTTCCACAAAAAAAATCGAATGGCACGAGCCAATCGATATGTTCAAGTGCTCAGCAACTTCTCTAACGGTGATTCGACGATTGGCTATAACTAACTTACTAATTGTAGATCAAAATCAAAACTGCGCATAAAGCATTCATTTCTATTTGTAAACTCCGGGCCTACGATATTTCTAATGCTTAAATGGCTAAATAATTTTTCATTAATTTCTTCTATTACTTTATTAAAACAATTAATATTAATTTGCACGCAAAAACAATGTAAATAATCATTGGTTAACAAAACTACCTGGAGATTCATATTTTAAAATTATTTTTCAATGCAATAGTAAATAATAATAGGAAATATTATTTGGTTGGGCACACGTTTTCCACACATAATTTAATGCACTTGAAGTAATTGACTCGTCAGTCTTTTACATTCTCCCTGGAGGGCAAACAATTATTTTTTGTTTTTGTTCTATTATTTGCCGCCTTCTTGTTTTAGACTCAAAGCGGTCCCAAAAATGTTCTATCGGGTAGGATTGCTACCATGATTGAGAACTTTCTTTAGGAAGAAGTAGAGAAGTACTTTACACAGCCATGTAAACTGCCGCTATGAAGGGCATCATAAATTGTACTCAATTTATACTAGCTTGATGCCAAGATATACATATCTTAGGTGTTACAACACCTGGGAACCACTGTTGACGGAGTTTGGGACAAATCCGCGAAAATTTTGGATAATACAAACATTTTCGATATTCTACTTTCCCATATAGGGCTAGCGTATCTCACCTGGGGAACACTGTTGAAGATGAACAGTTTTCTTGAATATCTAGCATTCGGTGAAGCACTGCTTCGAAGAATCAATTTTGCACTGTAAAACCACTTTTGCCATGTTTTACCATTTTTGCTGTGTAAATCCGCGTTTTGAGTGGTGAATTTGGGGCGGTAATTGTATTTGCTTTGTAAACCCCATTATCTTGTTCGAGTACCGTACCGCTTTGCTGCGTAAAATATTCCCTTAGCACCGATTATACAGTGCTAAACCTATTTTTACTACGCGTTTTCCGGTTTTTAGCGCCTATTTCTGGTGTAAAAACATTTTTCAGCTGAGATTTTGCGGTGAGAAAATGCTTTTAAGCGGTTATTTTGAAGCGTAAACAAAGTTTTCAGCGACATTTGTTGGCGTCAAACATCTTTATAGCGCCATTTTTGCGTTATAAAACCACTTTTAAGCGCCGAATTCGCGGTGTAAGCCCCGTTTCTGGGATTATTTTTTGGGTTAAAACATCTTTATAGCATTTTTGTGTTGTAAAAGCGCTCTTTAGTGCCGGTTTTGCGTTTATAAATACTTTTTAGCGACTACTTTTTGGTGTAAAACCAAATAGTTTTTGGGTTTGCGTTTTAAACCCATTGTTCAGTGCCGGTTAAAACCAGTTTTTAGTTCCAACTTTGTGCTCAATAACCGCTGCGTAGCACCAAATTTCCGTTTAAACCTGCTTTTTAGTTCCGGATTGGCACATAATAACCGGTTTTTAGTTCTTATTTTGCGGTGCAAGACCAATTTTTGGTAGCGATTTGCCGAGTGAAACCGTTTTCTCCCTCTTGGATAACGACTTTTTAGTCTTGCATATGCAGTGTAAAGCCGCACATGAACAGATTTTTCTGTCAAAAACAGCTCATTAGTTGTGCCTCTTTTTCCCCACTGTTTCGTATTAGAACAGTTTAATAAGGGACAGGGTCACGAAAACATAATATTACTAAACAACTAAACTAAACAGGATGCAATATTATCCAAGTAAATCCAATCTGTAGCCTTCTGTTTAATTTTACTTCAATTCCATACCTTTAAACAAGAAATGGTATACATTTCTTATAACTGTTACAATAATTAAATGATACTGATTGGCAATGGTATATGTTCATCTCAATGCCATTGTATGATCTAGAATGAAAATAAACACATTAATTTATTAAGCAATTTTCTTTATTTATTATTTCATACATATAGAAAAATGAACCCAGTAGCCATTTTATTCTTACCGTACAAGGTAAATATATATTTTTAAAAGCCCCATGTCAGAGACGTTCAATTTAACGTTAGAGACATAATAACAAATGTTGCAAGTAAGAACAAGTAAGACAATACACAAGTAAGACAACAAGTAAGAATAATAGAAAAAATTTCTTTAGTTGATAATGAAAAAACTATGGCTTTCAAAAAAAATTGAGAAGTTATTCATAGGGGAGACGTATGAGGCAGACTTGGCTCCAAATGGCCAGCATCAACATTTTAACTAAATACATCTTATAGAATTATACATTACTTTTCACAAATTAATGAAGAATTATACATAAAACATAGGATTACTATTCATTAATTCATGTCTCACAGCCATTCTCTGTTGTATTCTATTAATCTCGGTCAATGGCGGTTGTGTCCTAAGAATAAAAATCCTTGATAAAAATGTTAGTAAATATTAGGTTTTGCAATGCTTAAAGTTTAAGATTACATAAATATATTTATAATATATTATTGATATTTCATATCCATATATGTAATTTTAATATAAATTATTTTAAAAAAAATTGATAGATTTGAATTTTCAATTGTTTTTCAAATTCCAAAGTCACTGATGATTGGAGTAGGGCAGCACAACATAGATTACTGGTTAGAGGAGCAGGGTGTAAAAGTATAGACCCAGGTTTGAATACTAGTGGCTTATCAAATTTTTCTTCAGTTGATTATGAGAGAAGCTTACACAAGCTTATAATAACGCCTAATAAATTCATTAGAATTATTAGAGGTTTAATACACTTTTTACACATCTTAATGGGATTAATATATTTAAGTTCCATTTCTGATTAATGTAAAAGAATGAATATAAAATGTTTACTAGTCATTCCAAAATATTGTCAAACCCCCATGTCATATTTTTTCTTCTTCCATTCCCCAAAAGAGTGAAGTTCTGATTGGCACAGATTGATGTCATAAACCTTCATAACCTTCAGACAGTTTTAGTAAATGAAAGACGACTACATGATTATTGCTCATTTCTGATGTAACCACTTTAAAGGACATCATGTGAAAAACTCCAAGCAACTTCTCCAAAGATTGTTTGTAATAATTAAAGTATTTTATTTAATCTTTTCAAATTTGGAACCCAATTTCACACAGACATAGATTCTTTGGTCAAGTCCAGTATCAAGACCAAATAAGACATATTTACATAATTCAGAACTATAACAAATGAAAGAAAGTATTTCTTTCTTAAAAAACAAACTCACCACCAGTCAATTCACAAATGATGATTGTATCATATAATATCTCTAGTTTTATACGCAACATTAAAAGTTGATATTCCATGTTTTTTGGTTAAATCTCCTACAACTATAATTTTAAAATATTGTGTACATTTATTATATACTTACCCACTTAGGTAGGATCTGATACGAAATGCCGCCAGATGAGCATAATAAGTTGGCGCTGGATAAGAAACAGACCTAGTACACCGTGTAAATATATGGCATAAATAATAGGTTATTTGCTCCAACTCATCTTCTGTTAAGTTAGAATCATCCCACAATAGATGGTACTTTGTGGGTCTACTAGTTCCCTGTAATTAATTGAAGACTTTTTAATTGTAGAATTAATTGATATATTAATTTTTTATTTATAATTTGCAATCAACAGCTACAGATAAATATGTGTCATCTAAATAAGAATGGCACAAACAAAATAATTTTATTATAATTAAATTATTCATTATAAAGTAAAATAATACTACTAATATAAATAAAATACTAAAACCGTTTTTCCTAGTATTCATGACACACGAGGGAAACACTTAGCCTGAACAACCACATTACATTTTGTTATGTATGCAGGGTATGCATTACATTTTTTGTGTAATAGATATCTTCTCTTTTATACCTTTGTATCCATTTCAAACTTTTGTACAATGTACAAAACCATTAACCATTAACAATCATAAATTACCTTTCCCTTCCTTCCACTGAACCCTTCTATTTTTACCCTGAAATTCCTTCAAGTTACTCCTGCACTTACAGTATTCAAAATATTTATAAAATTCAAAGTAAATACCTGAATGCTCGCATGGCTAACTAAATAGAAATCAAATTCAGTTGGATGAGTTATATGTGTATCAACAATTGTTCCAGCAGGAACATTTTTATTTCTTCCATCACCATCTTGAGGTCTAGGGAAAAACCTTGTATGATGTCTTTTCTGAACTACTAAAAATGTAATCTTTGGTTCATATCCAGGTTTAAATTTTGTACAGGCACTTCTAATATACTTCAGCTCTTCTGTAAGTACCTGTTATGAAAAATATATATTGGCATTATACTGATTATATATATATATATATATATATATATATATATATATATATATATAAACAATTTAAAGTTCATCACATATATTGAATACATTGTTAATATTACTGCTTTTTCCAAGAGTATTTCAAATATATTCAATTGGTGCAAACAAAATAAAACAAAAATTAGTTAAATATACTTATAGTCAAACACACATTGCATTAAAATATTTTGTGTTGTAAGACAAAATATTAAGTATCCTAAAGTGAATACGGACTTCACAAAGGTAATTGATTTCAGATACAGAGCAGGTAAGGCTGGAGAGTTTTCTATACTAATATAATGGGTCCATGCCCCATATATGTACTCATGTCAAGTGTGAAATAATGCAGTAGCACAAACAGTTGAAATAATAAGAAACAAGACAATCTTTATTAATTGTAAGACATATATATATATATATATATATATATATATATATATATATATATAAGTTTGCAACAGTGCCGTCAAAGGACAAAAAGGACCCTCTTTGCACATACATAATCTGTCTTTTCGCCTCTGTCGGCAACCCATCAAAAAGGGTATTAACAGGACCCCCGGAATACATCTCCCAGCCTATTGTATTATATTATATAAAAGGTTAAGAGAAAAAACAAACACAGTCTTAGGTAGTACTATGGATATTGTAATTGACAGTTATGCTCCGAAGCATATTCCTGTGTATTCAGTGTTCACACCCTTCTTCAAGACCTTTCTCAACTTTCATATATATATATATATATATATATATATATATATATATATATATATATATATATATACATATATATACACTGAATGGTAACCACAGTTAACATTTCAATAAACTGTTTTGCACACTTGAAGCAGGAAAAATGGATGATGCTTAAATGGAAGATATTTGTCAACAAAAGATTCATATAGTACACACATGTACAGAAACAAATACAAAAATAATTTTCTTCCACCAACAAATAAAAAATACTACAAAAGCATTATCTTACAGTTTGGAATTGTCCTTCACTGACTCCATCCCTATAGAAAAGTAAGGCCAAAGGAGGTCTTTTATTCATTGCATAAAAGAATTTTAAATGAGTATTTATTATAGTCTCCATATCCTGTATAATCTCCAGTTTTGCATCTTGCAATCTCCACAACATATTATATTGAGTTGCATGATTATCATAGCTGGCAACAACCTGAAAAAATTATAAAGCACAAATAAATTGATTTTATATATCACTATCTGGTGTACCAGGCTTCGCTGTGAAGGTTTTGTTTTAGAACTAATGATAATTCAATCATGTCAATGCTTCTTTGTACACTATATTTTTGGTACAACCCTCATTTGCCTAAATAAATTAGCACTTAGGGCCAGCTACTTTTGAAGAAACAACTGTATTGGGCACAGCTAACCATGCCCAAAACATGGTTATAAATGTATGAGAGGACAGTTCAAATTCAGGAATCCTACCCATACGCCCCTGAGGCTTAATATAAGCTTGAGGAGTCATACCGCGATTGTAAACTTTCTTGGCACACTGGTTTTGAGCATACTTTATTTATAGGGCTGATCCAGGCCCCTGGCCCCTTGTGTAACAGTTATATAATAGTTAAATATTAAAAAGCTAAAAACGTACAGCAGCAATAGAGGGAAAATCCCTTTGATCTGGAGCTGGGTGAGTTACATCAGCTCCAAGAACCATTACAGGTGCATGAGTTGATAAATAAGAGGGCCTACAAAATAAAAAAGGAACAATAAAACAAAATATTTATAAACCATATGTAAAATAAAATGTAAGTAGCTCATCATACCAGCTTCTATTTCCAATATAATGATTTATACCATTCAATTTGGCATTTACTTTAAGAAGTATATTTAAGATAGTTGATCTTTCACTTGAGGGGTTATTAAACCTTCGAATTGTACCTTCTTTTATACATTGAGTTAAAACACCCCCCACTTCAATTTCTGCTTTCTTTTTTACTTGGGCTGAAATTAAAAAAACATTAAAACCTAAAAGCTGGTAAGTATATAGGTTTCACACACATGTAGGCACACATGCACATACTATTTCTTTTTTCTTAAGGTTTTACCACATAGGGCATACACTAATTGATCTAATGATAATCGACCTCATCATATTATAATTGATAATAATGATTAATCTACCTCATAACCTAACTAAGCCACCCAGGGCAATAATTTTGTAAACCTATAGTACTGCCAGTAATCTCCAAACAGTAATCCAAACATTTGCCTCTATAACTACTGAGCAACTGCAGTCTCTTAAAAATCATTTAATTATACAAAAATGATAATGTATGTACCTACAGTCCCACTATTTTTTTATTAAGACTTTGTCCCACCATTTTTCAGTGTATATCCTTGATAATCAATAGGTTTGGAAACTACTCTTTTAAATCACTTCATAAAGTATAAACATTAACAGGGAATTTATTCATGAACAAATAAAATAAGATTGGCAGCTCATAATATTTGCATAAGCGATTTAGTAAACTTGATCAATCGAACTGAATTATAGCACAATAATTTATGGATTGTATTGTAATATTATAATTCCATACATTTTCAAATATAAGTATTTCCGAAGGTAAAAAATATAAATTAATATCAGAATTAATACTATAAGTGTTTTATTAAATTTAACAATAATAATAAAATTTTAAGTTTTATAAATTACCGTAAGCATCTCCTCTATCAGGAATGACAACTATAATTAATTGAAGTTTATTGGCTGAATCATTGAAGATTGTTTGAAGTTGATTTTGAACATCTCTGCTAGTAATGGTTCTAATAAAAGTATAGTGCTTAATATCCATACCAAGATCAAGACTACCTATCCGTTTGAAGGATTCTGCCAGGTTACTAAAAACAAATGATTAAATATATTACTTAAGACCAAAATAAAATTAATACAGAATGATAGTTCAATTTCCATATTTGTAATACAAATGTTTATTCTAAAAGAGAACAAAAACAAAAATCACTGTAATGCCTGCTCTTGAACCCTTGGACTTAAACTTATTAATGCCCATTTTGTGAGTTCTGAAGGAGTTGAAAATTTCTTTGCATTCCAAACACCTCTAACAGGATTTACCTGCAAAATAATATACCTCCATAAGAATTGTAATCACACTATAGATCATCTCGTGTTGAAAACATAATGTCTTTTTCCAACACATATTCACACTTTCATTTATTATTATAAATAAACAAACAAATATTATACATACAATATGTATTGTATATTTATTATTACTCCGTTTATTTATAATTATTCATCCACCAATTTACAAAGAAATCAATTAAGAAAGATCTGCAATGATATTTATGTATTACATTAAATAAACCAAAAAAATACCTCTTCCTGTTTATATTGTAACGTTGGTGATAATAAAACTCTCGCATCCACTTTTTCAAATTGATCACTAACTTCAATGCCGAATTCTCGCACACAATTATCTTGTTTGAATCCGGCTTCTTGTATCTGAAAAGATGTATTTTAACAAAAGTTAACACACAGATACATTACAATCAAAAGTGTATATTCCTCATATATAATGTATTGTATAATATTACGTAGGGATGTACAAACTCACAGCATCCATTATTTTCTTTTTTCGTTGAAAAGTATCGGTAGCAGCAAATCGGATCATATTTCTAGTTTCCACGTCATCCATTCTTTTTAATGTCACTTGTCCTGCCTTAATGGAGCAAAGCTACAGAAGAAAATTTCATAATAATACACACAATAATAAATACAGACAATTTATATATAACAAACAGGGAATAACAAACATGCACATTTAAACTATAATTATTTAGTACATATGAGTTTCAGTCTGAACTTAAATGTAATTTCTATTTTTTTCACTTATAGATGTTTTTAAAAATTGAAAACAGGATTTATAGATTACTTTTCATTCCTAAAAACAGAATTTTACTAAACTAAAGAATTTTAGATTGTTTAAAATTAATTTGCCTTAATTCTTATTAGAAATATCAGCATAATAAAGAAATGTTTTTAAGAGTCTCAAGACATGTGCATTAAGTTCTGCACATTAGTATTATTTAATGACATTTACCTCAATAGGCAGTGCCTGTGCGTGCGTTCCTGTTATAAGGCAAGGTAATAGTGGATAGCGCAATTCGTAGCCCTTTACATTCATAAAATATTCACCCACTGTAATTTCCCTTTCTTCATGCATAAACCTGAAATAAATTTCTCAAAATAAATAGTCAAAAATAAATATAATTGATAAATGAAATAAATGATGTCTTTTAAATGTTCTTGAGACTTACTGCAAATACACAAATGCAGGAGTGAAACTGTAATAAGTAATTGCTGATTATCGTAACAATGAAAAATGTAATAAGTTGATGTCATAAATGTTGTCAACACTGTTGATGTAATAAATGACATTGAAATCACAAGATTAAAAACTTTATCACACCTCCATAAAAATGTCTAGTTTCAATTACTGTACTATAATATAAGCCAATGTTTTTGCCTTATGGGTTTAACAAACTGAGTGTAATAAGTTCATTCTAAACTCAGTATTAATTAATATAAAGATTGAATAAGGAATTAATTACCTATATTCTATAGCATTAGCACCAACATTGTCAACTTTGTAACTTCTTTTAGTATTTGCTCTCCCTGGGATTTCATAATCAACTTTTAAGCCTTTGATATATTTCGTAAATAACATTAAATCATTGTCTCTCAGTTGGAACCTATAATCTATATTGCGAATATTGAGGACATTACAAAGGGCCTGTATGCAGTCAACAGGTTTAGGAAACCCTTTATGAGCAACTGAAACAGTTTATCAGAGTTGATTTCATGTATCTTTTTTTCATAAAGAGCATCATTATGATTTATATACAAAAACACAAAATCCATCCATAAAAATTAAATCTAATAGCACATATAAAAGATAAAATAATAATTATTTACCATCAATATTTAAGAAAGGTTTCCAACCAAGGATTGCACTCTGAAACAATCCATACCAGAGATCGAGAGTCCTGGAAAGTTCGATAACTTCACCTCTTGGTGGAGTAAAAAATGATCTCCCAACTGGCACTAATCTAAAATAAATCAGTGTTTAACCAGTTTAAGTTACTCAAATGGTGATTAGAGAAGATTGTAGAAATAATATATAATTATCATAATTTTCTCTATAATACTACAGTCATAATAAAATAATATAAAACAAAAAAAATCGACTTTTCAAGAAGTAACGTTTTCACCAAAAATATAAGTAATGGAAGGATGCTGATATTCATTTCCATCCTCGTTCGAAATACTTGTAATAGTCTAATTTCATAAGAACTAATTGTAAAATGTTTTTGACTTCTATGGTAGTAAATTAATAGATAGGGAAGGTCAAACCCCAATATAAATATAGAGAATATTAAGGTAATGAAATATTTACACATTTTGGTATGGCACAAGCAATGTTGTGAATGCTTTTTAACTAGTTACTGAACCCACCCAAGACTAACACAAGGGAGGGCAGAAAATCATACAGATGGTATTAAACAAAATCAACTGCAATAACACTGACATAGCAAGTCATTTTTGCCAAACTGTTTCCTGAATATGGAGGAGGAAGATCCAAGGATTCCAAAATTTAATTATCAAACTGACAAGTACTGAATTTGATACTTGTTTAACCAAAATTAGAAACAAATGTTTACTTAATTACCTCAATGCTGATGGGTGTCTTAAAGCTATGTCTATAGCTTGTAAGGCTTCTTGAGGAAGTGCAGTTGATGAACCTCTCTCCATATAAGTATCCAAGGTTGACATATCTACACTTGATGCATATTTTATGGTAACAGTATATTCTACATCTTTATTCTTTTCCTCATCATACACATTCAATGTTAGAGAAATCTAAAATAATTATAAAATAATAAAATACAAGAAACAAAAGCAACTTTAAATTGTAGGATTACAGATATCCAATCAGACTTTAACTTACATCACGCAATTTATTCATTGAGTACAAATTTTTTTTTCCATCAAAAGCTGGATAATATTGAGGGAAGTTTTGTAATCTAAATTGCTCCATCACCTTCCTAAAGATATATAGAATACAATATATCAGTTTAAACAATTACAGTATGTATATGTATTCACGTGTTTCTAATACAATATACTTCAAATATAACAAGTACAATGTGACACTTATAACGAATGTCTCTGTAAGAAGTCAAAACCACTTCAATTTTATGTGGCTTAATAAAATAGTACGGACAATGACAAAATTTAAGTGATAATAGAATTGATATCAAAGACCCTACCATGTCCCTTCCACTGACATAAGGAGTGATCACAAGGCTAAGAAAATGGCTACTAATCTAAAACCAAACTATGTTGTTCAAACATACAGGGTAAAATGAACAAGAACATCAAGCTTCTAAGTGGAAAGAACGGCTTCTAAAAGAGCTAACACTTTCAAGAATAAGTTTGTTGTTGGTTATTTAATTTAAATAGCACAATTGGCAGCTGTGGCCAGTTATGCGCTTGTGATAGGAAGTTAGTGCTTGTTTCTCCAATCACTATCCCTACCTACAAGTATCGTACAAACCAACGTCTTTAGCATACAGGTTGAAAGTAGCATCACCTCCTCAAAAAAGAAAGAAAACTACATATCGATACGAGAGGATTACAAGAGATAATACACATTTTGAGAATTTTGTAGGAATAGCATCTGAGCTTCTAAATAATGTCCCAATAGTTTATTATATTCTGGCCATTTCTCCAGTTGCAGTCACTATTACAGAGCATACAAACCTGATTGCATAAAATGCTATGTATTGTTGACATATATTAGGTTCTTAAATAATAATAGAATTTGGGCTGGGCTATAATCACTTTTATGTTACATTACTTCTTAGTTAGTGTTAATTAAGTAACCGTAATTATTACAAGAGAGGCATAAATTAAATTACCTGTACATTCTGTAAGGTTTATCAGGAGAAATTACGACATCATAATGGTATGATATTTTTTTTGGATTTTTCAATTTCAACCTCAAGTAATTTGTTTCAACAACAATTTTTTTTCCACTTGTGCCCACAACTGGGCCTTTACTCTTTCTTTGTGGTATTTTTAAACCATGTGAGTGTGGCTTGCTCAAATCAGGGGTCATAACTGCAAGCAATATCGACTTTTTCAAAAAGAAATTATCAACTTATCACACATAAGGAGAAAACCCAAATATCCAGTTACTGAAACAAATTAATACATCAACCTGGGAACAATTATCCACACTATAATTCCTAAATAATTAAAGCATTTACTAATAAAATAATATAAATTATTAGCTCTCTCTGCCACTTTCTTAACAAACAGCATTCCTGTCAGAGCCCTCTAAATAAAATACTGAATATTTACATTAATTGCACGCACGCACGCACGCACACATCAAAATTCAGTTTACCGTAATTGTTAATAATTCATTATTTAAAAATTAGGGTCATTGCAATTAATTTATGTTAATAGAACATAAATTAATAACATAACTCTCGCTGGTTTGGTCTTTTGCTAGACCGGTTTCGGCTGCTCGCCATCTTCAGTAGCGGTGTTAGTCACTGTTAGCACTTTGGATGTTTTTTGGGCACATGTACTGTGAATGACAGTACATGTGAAAGTGACAGTGCAGTGATGCAAAAAACATCCAAAGTGCTAACAGTAACTAACACCGCTACTGAAGATGGCGAGCAGCCGAAACCGGTCTAGCAAAAGACCAGCGTTGTCTGCTTCTGATGTTTTGCAAGTCTTACTGGTTCTATTATCAGGGTCAGACTCTAGGTTTGTTATCTTATTTCTACTAATATGATTTAAAATTTACTATGATCATCTACGATTTACTAGTAATATTCTTGGCCTGCTCATAACAAATTTTAATAAATCAAAATACTTACCTCCAATATTTGTTTGCTGCTGTCCTCTAGGACTACTCACAGACACAGGAGGAGTTACTTCCTTTTGGGGGGATTCTGTAGGCACTGAGATCTGCTCCAATCGTCCACTTATACTCTCTAGGTCGGAAGAACTAGGTGTTGTCCCTAGAACATTTGAGCAAAATCCTGTTTCTCTGAACATTACAACTAAAACCTGAAAAAATATTTATGATCAAAATAAATCCTACATGTGAGAGCACAATTGTTAGATCCCTTAAATTAGGAGGATTTTAGGTCCACATACTGATTAAGGGCCAGGACAATATATAAAGTACAGAGGCCAACTTCTATAATTATAATATATTCCTAAACAAAACCAGGACTTAACATGGTTGGATAAGCTAGAATCAAACCAGTCATGTCGAGGTTAATAATGTTGATGTCATAATACTGTAATTATAGTAGGTTCGTGATGTTTCCGTCTCCTCTCGGTGGCTGTTTGAAATTTTGGACCTTAAGAATGATATTTTACTAAAGTCCTCAGTATCAGAGGAGTTTCCCATTTTTGAAAAAAGTGACATATAAAATCAAATTGTTTTTCAGATCAACGTATTTATGTGAATCATTGTTTTCAAACATGAATTTAATAACATCACGATATAGATCTCGACTCACCGATGAGCATCTTTATGATTGTTTGTTAACAGGATTATCGTCATATTCTCCTAATTTGAGGCACTGGAAAATGAAATGCAATGCCAAAGATCACAGTGATATATCGATATTTTTTTTAAAATGATTTCTTTGTATGTATATTTTTTGTTTACTTTGTATTACGTTTTATATGTACGTTTCTTTGTGTGTATATAATTTGAACAATAATTTTATTATTTTGAAATTATTTTTGTTCATTATTTTTTATCCTCGTCCAATTATAAATATCCTTAAAAAAATAGCTGGTGCCCACCGCCCTACCAATATTTTAGAATGTGCTCTAGAGTATAAAAAAGTTGGGAACCCCTGGTGTATAGAATAATATGCACAGTTTTAGATTTATGCTATTTGGAGCAACTACAAAATAAATAGCTGTATTTATTTTTTCCGGATTTCACCATAAATAACCTTTATTTGAAGTTATTGATAGACCCTGAAAGTGATCTATACAATGAAATCACCCAAGCACTGCAGCTTCCATAGTAAAATGCACCTTCCAAAGCATTTGATGAAAATATAGATCCACAGACAGCTATAAATTGAATCCAGCAAAGACCTTAGGCTAATATTAAAATGTTATGATGCCTAAAAATGAAAAAATTGAGAATTATCCAAACTGATAAATCAGTTACATCATGGTGAATTAATTGTTTTGTGTAAATCAAAACAGTTATTTACTTCTTTCCTTAATTTGTATTTTAGGGCCCCATGAGATTTAACTGTTATGCACCCCAGGACTTATAATTTGACTTCATAGGGTCACATGATCACAACAGAGTATGATGACTCAGTTCCCTAACTTGTACCAACTTATATCTAAAAACCATGGAATGGACAAATTTGAACCGCTGATCTTTAGGCTCATAGAAACAGGCTCTATTGCCTGAGATCTCAATTTTTTTATCTAATAATAATCTAAAAATAATTGTATCAATAAATAATTTAAGGTTACAGGGCCACAAAGGTTTGAAAGTAAGTTTACAGAAATGGTCCAGCTAGTATCAATATTTACCTCTACTTCGTTCTTCTCGTGTTTCCCAAGAAGGACCCGCAGAAGGACTTTCACTTTGTCTTCTTTCATCAAGGCCTTTTACCCATGCGGCACCAACAGCATCCCCTCTACCTCTTCTTCCTCCATCACCAATATCCCCTCGTCCTATTCCCTTTCCATCACCAAAATGCCCTCGGCCTCTTCCCCTTCCCCATCCAACATCTGAATACCCTCGGCCTCTTCCCCTTCCCCTTCCATCACCTACATCCCCTTGGCCTCTTCCCCATTGACCACTTCCTTCACCGTGGTCTGAAGATTTCTGTCCTGAAAAAAAGGAAGAGTTGGGGGTTTTTAAAATAGTTACAATGTGGTGCAATACTCAGTTAAAAAACATGTGTTATTTGCACTATTAACCAATTCCAAATGGCACTGATGACAACCCCTGACATTTATGTAGCCTTAAGCTAAATAAACAAGAAGAAATACATATTTCGTGAGAGTAATAATGTTCTGAATTTCCGTTAGTTAATAGTTTCAGAACTATATACAGCTCAACTTTATTTATTCTGAAGGAACATTTGACTCCACCAGGCTCTATTGCCTGAGATCCTAATTTTTTTATCTAATAATAATCTAAAAATAATTGTGTCAATAAATAATTTAAGGTTACAGGGCCACAAAGGTTTGAAAGTAAGTTTACAGAAATTTTCATCAGAAATAAACATAAGCAAATACCTCACAATAACATTGGTTATGGTGAAAAACCAAAACCGGTCCAGCTAGTATCAATATTTACCTCTCCTTCGTTCTTCTAGTGTTTCCCAAGAAGGACCCGCAGAAGGACTTTCACTTTGTCTACTTTCATCAAGGCCTTTTACCCATGCGGCACCAACAGCATCCCCTCTACCTCTTCTTCCTCCATCACCAATATCCCCTCGTCCTATTCCCTTTCCATCACCAAAATGCCCTCGGCCTCTTCCCCTTCCCCATCCAACATCTGAATACCCTCGGCCTCTTCCCTTCCCTTCCATCACCTACATCCCTTGGCCTCTTCCCCATTGACCACTTCCTTCACCGTGGTCTGAAGATTTCTGTCCTGAAAAAAAGGAAGAGTTGGGGGTTTTTAAAATAGTTACAATGTGGTGCAATACTCAGTTAAAAAACATGTGTTATTTGCACTATTAACCAATTCCAAATGGCACTGATGACAACCCCTGACATTTATGTAGCCTTAAGCTAAATAAACATGAAGAAATACATATTTTGTGAGAGTAATAATGTTCTGAATTTCCGTTAGTTAATAGTTTCAGAACTATATACAGCTCAACTTTATTTATTCTGAAGGAACATTTGACTCCACCAGGCTCTATTGCCTGAGATCCCAATTTTTTTATCTAATAATAATCTAAAAATAATTGTGTCAATAAATAATTTAAGGTTACAGGGCCACAAAGGTTTGAAAGTAAGTTTACAGAAATTTTCATCAGAAATAAACATAAGCAAATACCTCACAATAACATTGGTTATGGTGAAAAACCAAAACCGGTCCAGCTAGTATCAATATTTACCTCTCCTTCGTTCTTCTAGTGTTTCCCAAGAAGGACCCGCAGAAGGACTTTCACTGTGTCTTCTTTCATCAAGGCCTTTTCCCCATGCCGCACCAACAGCATCCCCTCCACCTCTTCTTCCTCCATCACCAATATCCCCTTGTCCTATTCCCTTTCCATCTCCAGAATCCCCTTGGCCTCTTCCCCTTCCCCATCCAACATCTGAATACCCTCGGCCTCTTCCCCTTCCCCTTCCATCACCTACATCCCCTTGGCCTCTTCCCCATCCAACATCTGAATACCCTCGGCCACTTCCCCTTCCCCTTCCATCACCTACATCCCCTTGGCCTCTTCCCCTTCCATCACCTACATCCCCTTGGCCTCTTCCCCTTCCATCACCTACATCCCCTTGGCCTCTTCCCCTTCCCCTTCCATCACCTACATCCCCTTGGCCTATTCCCCCTTGACCCCATCCTTCACCGTGGTCTGAAGATTTCTGTCCTGAAAAAAAGGAAGAGTTGGGTATTTTTAAAATAGTTACAATGTGGTGCAATATTCAGTTAAAAAACATGTGTTATTTGCACTATTAACCAATTCCAAATGGCACTGATGACAAACCCTGACATTTATGTAGCCTTAAGCTAAATAAACAAGAAGAAATACAAATTTTGTGAGGGTAATAATGTTCTGAATTTCCGTTAGTTAATAGTTTCAGAACTATATACAGCTCAACTTTATTTATTCTGAAGGAACGTTTGACTCCACCAGGATCTTCTAGCAGTGATATCAAACTCCAAATTGTAATACTAAACTATTCGATTTCATGACTGACTCAACCAATAGTTTTGACGGTTTTATATTACATCATTTTACATGCCAGCAAAATTTAAAAAACGTAAACTGCACAATGAATGTAAATATATCATTTAAAAATATTACCTCGCTTTTTCTTTCCCATTTTGCTTGCTAATTATCTTCAGGTAATAACACAAAAATAATCCACGAAGATAAACTCAACAGTCAAAATGGCGAGCACAAAGGAATGTAATCTAAAGCTGCGATCAGCAACTCCAATATGAAGTTTTTACTTTTTGGTAAAAGCATATATATTCATCAACGGCTGTGGAAAAGATTAAATAAATTTTAACCAACTAATTTTATTTTTGTTCAAATAATTTGCTGTCCAATAGTTATATATTTATAATGTATCTTCGACAAATATACTATTAACACTTTAATGCATGATTTTTATCATTTGTACGAAATTTTTCTACGGTAAACTTTTTTTACTGGTTGGTGATAACAGGAAAATTAATTACAATTTCTTTTTCAAATTCACAAGGGCAATATCATGTGTTACAGTTCATGTTAGCAAAACGAAAGATCATTGTGTAAGCATTCAAAAGGTTATGTGATCTTTATTTAATGCAAAGACTGGCTACCTATTTTTAAACACAGAACATGTTATCACCAAAGAGTTATGCAAACTAAGTTAAATTTTTGGTATATATTTCTTGGCTACCCCAAATTGGCGAATAATCTAGCCTATCACCTCATATGCCAATGAGGCAACGAGTAGTAGATGGTAGTAGGAAATGATCAGTTATTTTTCAAAACTTATAAGGTTTATCGTATTAGACCTTAAGGTTTTCAGTGAAGGACAGTTGACATATGTCAATGTAGGGTGCAACACAATTGTGCCCCTTTGATTTTTCGTTTATCAAAAAATTAATGACAAATTGCTATAATTAACTATTCACTAGTTAAGAACCTTAAAAATACTGTAAAGCAAAATTTAGATTAAACTTCTTAGCACTTTCTAGTGCTATTGTATATTATGTTAAGTGGTGTTATAAATGGGAGTCTGTAAATTAACTAATGATGTATTTTTTATTTTTTTTACATTTATTAGTTTTGAAAGTATAAGAATTCAGTGAGTGGCATGTTCTATTTGAATTCGTGTTTCTGATATCAATTTCATAGTTATACATCAAAAGATGCTACATATCTCTTATGAACACACAGATTACCCCAACCCCACAATTATAACTACTCGTCTGCAGGGAGAATCAAAATCACACTGCCAATAGCCTCAATGGTTTTAAACTAATGCTTCTAGCTACTGATCCACTCTGGTCAAGTGGTGTGCCACTCTGTTCTCTTTAAAAAAAAGAAAAACAAAACAACTAAAACAATATCATATATAAAATACGTACACTTAAAATTTATGTTTTGATCACAATACCATATAGCTAAAATTATTATTACTGGGTACAATAACCAAATATAATTATTCATAATTTTTAATGTCTAATACTAATTGTCTTGAAACATTGGTTGGTGCCATTCTTGTGGAATACTGTAGTGCTCTAGATTGGTTTTTCTCATCCAACATGGTAAGAAAGGTGTGAGTGTAACAACACCATAATAAGCAACACATGCAAAGACCCAATGTAATTCAACTGGAACCAATTTATTCTTTTGCAGTAAATCTGGAACACATATACACATACAAATATAAGATCTAAACTTAAATTATTCACGTAAACATACAAACATGTATACAAGTAATATATTATTGCATTTTAAGGAAATATTAAGTATAGTAGCTCTTCACATACATCACTGTATGTTGGTAATTAATTTATAAGTACTATGAGTACTAAATTCAGAAACAATTTCTTTAGCAGTACTTACTAAATAAAGAAATGTTTGGCCTGTATTTAGAATCAAAAAGGTACAATATAGGTTTTTTCCATTTTTCTCCTAAATGATGTATTTTCCTCACAATTGTTGCCCCACAAAGCAAGCAGAGTCTCTAAAATATTTAAAAGAAAACACTTAAATATGGATTTCCATGCATAATAGCTAAGGCACAACAGATAAAAATGGAGTTGACAATTGACACAAAAACTATCACCTTAACCCACCTTATGTATAGTATAGATTAAAGCATAATGTTTAATCAAGCATACAATCAACACATTTCAATTAAAATTGTATATTTTACCTGCAACACTGGGGCCAGTGAATGAAAAGATATTGATTGTGTACATATAGTCAAACTTTCAAACGGAGGTCTCAGCATTACATTTAGACACTTTCTTGGTCCCATACCATCAGGAACAAAATCATCCTTGAAGTTATGTTGAATTCAATAAATTAAAAAAATAAATTTAATTCTAGATATCAATATTTCTAGAAAATCAATCAGTATAGTATCACAAGATATACGCTAATGGTTTATGGGGTCTTTATACTCCACCTTATAGAACAATATTATAATAATCATTTGGCCATAGTAATATGGGACATAAGTTCATCTAGGCCATAATACATGCCAAGTGACATAAGGGCGCATGGAACTGCTGGTAAAGAGGTAAAATTCAGTTGCTGGGTATCTGGGATAAATGATCAGTGTAAAAAATAGTTTAACCAGGTTACTAGTCTGTCAATTTGAGCCAAATGCATTACAGGAATTAAACTGACAAATTTCATCCCGAACTTATAAATTTTCAAACCACTTGGGGATACCCATGTTGCTAGTTTATCTAGAAACTTTTTTCAGATATTCAAAATTTGATGCATATCACACTTGCCACCAGCACAAGGATACAGTAACTGACATGATCTGTGAGAGTTATGTCACTGATGGCTACCAATTAACTACCATTTTATTTGTATCTTGTATACCTCAAGTATTTCATTGCATTGTACTCCAGCCTCTACTATACAAGCATTTGAGAGAAACAGATTATAACATGAAGGTAAAGGTAATTTATTTATATATCTAAGGTAAAGGTAACCACTTCTGTGGTTTAATCCACTATGCTTAACTTTCCACTTTTGAAGAAGAGATGTAAGGTGGAGTTAGTTCGCCTGTAATAACTTAAATGCCTCATTCTAAACCTAAGGATTCAGTGTTGAAACCAAGCGAAATTAACTAAACAGTTCACAGCATTCATAAGCACCGGTCAATGTATACCCTCCATTTCAGTTCACCTTTCTCTATAAGAAAAATATGCCTATTTTGCACCATAGTTGCTCCTACTTTACATTAGCCAAGCCAAATTAATCCAAGCATTACAGGCATATGAGAAGATAGATGCTTCTTAGTATATAATGAACCAAAAGTCCTACATGAACCTGGATCTTTTGAGTGTACTACACTTCAACTGCAATACAGAACCCTTGTAATCCACAGAGAATTGTAATATCTATGGAACAAAAATTTAAAAATGTAATGAAATTACTTCAGGTACAAGATTTTTTTTTTCCAAACAGGTTTCAATCCATGCCATTGTAACAATTAAGCACCTGGATGCAATTCCAAGTAGGTATTTAGTTGTTATACTTGGTGTTTGTTCATAATTTCTGATAACAACATGAGAGGTCCTTCTTGTAAACCTGGTATCTACCCGGAACCCAAACATAACTGCTAGATCACACACTTTTTTCAAATCTAAGCTGTCCAGATTAGATGGTGTTAATATAGACACATTCACATCATCAATGACACTGAAAAAAATCAAATAAAAATACATTATATAAAATATGAGGTGTCAGCTTAAGAGAACACAGAAACACATCACAAAGGGAACTATATCACCCAAATGAATATTTATAGATGAAATATTATGTCTATCAAAATATGTCAATAATTTTTATGTCTTCTAATTACTTTCAGAGTCAAAATGATAATTAATTAAACACAAAAAAATACTTAAATTTTAATTGAAAAGAAAATTTGTTGATACACTTACACTATCACATTATTTTGTATAAAAACAAATTTTTGTAAAAAGAGTATACTAAAATATACTAACAAAAAAATGTAATACCTAGAAACATATGTTGATATATTCCGAGAATATTGTACCTCATTATTGTCATCATATTCTTCATCTGATATAATTATAGTTGAATCACTTGTCTCCTAAAAGTTGAACAAAGTTGCTGTTCTTATTTTCAGTGGCATTAATATTTTAATTATAAGGAGTAACTGACAAAATTATTTTGACTTTCATTCTCAAGTATTAGAAACTTTAATGTTGTAATTTAATGACATTCAAAACAATAAATTCTTAATGATAATTACAGGACAATCAATATACTAATTATAAATTCTGTTGTACATCAATAAATATTCCCCTAAAATATGTCTGTTAACCTATTCCAAACTGTTTAGTGTCATATATTAAACATGAATAGGGTGTTGTTTGTATACTATTTGATTATCTCATGTGTAGTACGCAGTATGATTTGGGGCTGCTATGCCCAAGTCATCAGCGTACTTTTGATATTCCTTTCATGGACATAAAAATCAACAATAGTGATGTAATTCAAAGAAACAATAAAAAAAACTAACCCTCCATCTATATATCATATACATTAGACATCATACACATGACATCATATACATAATACATTCATTGACAAGAAGTGAAATAAACACAGATTTTAAATATTAATTGGCTTTAAAAATTTTTTTAATTATCATATATAA
Organism: Lethocerus indicus; assembly: GCA_019843655.1. Classification (NCBI taxonomy): domain Eukaryota; kingdom Metazoa; phylum Arthropoda; class Insecta; order Hemiptera; family Belostomatidae; genus Lethocerus; species Lethocerus indicus. Next base: position 7,691,617 of record JACDQD010000103.1, on the reverse strand, counting down.
GGCATTCTTTTTTAATTATGAAGACTTTCCAGTAGATTAAAATGTACCTGTTTCTCAGGCATTTCTTTTTATTGCTGACTAATAAGCCTAACATTTTGTTTTTTATAATTGTCAATTACAAATAAATCATTACAAATATCATTGGTTACAGACCTTAATTTAAGGTAATTTATATGGGAGCACCAACCTAAGTTGGTTTGGGATTTCTCAGAATTTTCTAACTCCACAATGGTCTTAAGTTTGTCTGGTTTCAGCTTCAATGGTAGCATTTTGTCAGTAATTTATAATGTATAAAAAATTAGAGGAAAAATTACATAATAATACCCTCATAAACTATTCTCATTACATCCACGATTTAATGAATCATGGTTTTATAAATAATGGTATATTTTCTAAGAAAAATTTCTTTGAGCAATGAGGAATCTCTTTTAAAGTACCCTTTGAAAAAAGTACTGAAACAGTACACCATAAGGTCACGGACTAGTTGCTCTGTTTTGAACAATATTGAGAATTACAGAAAAATTTAATGGGATAAAATAGATCTTTGACCAAGTGTATGAATCCCTAAATACAATGCAGTTATAGGATGCTTCATCGGCCCTCACTATGTTACTAATTACCACTGACAATGGCATGAACCCAAATCCAGTCTATCTTCAAATCATATAAGCAAATAATTAATATAACTACTCACATACTAACAACAAATAGTCATAACAGTACTAATAATAAAAACTAACTAAAACCTTCACTCAATACAAGAGAATAAAAGCTACCAATCATATTCTTCCTAATATTTATCCATCATCCTCTATTTATTTACAATAGACATTAGTTTAAAGAAACAACCATTGAAACCAATCAATATTACACCATCTCTCTGATTTAAATTTATGAAAACAAATATTATAGTTTAGACAATAACTACACTACTTACTTCATACTCATTTTCCAAAGTTGGTGGGATTGTTGATAGGCTTGTTTTTTTTTTAACCAACTTATTATTTCTAATTAATTTTGTACCCAAAGTTCGTTTTTTATATTGATACAAACTTTGGTTCTGTTCGGATAAATTTAAATCATTGTCACCTGACATTTTATGTGATTTGTCTGTTTGTTGCTCCTTTCTAGTAGGAAGAGATGGTAAATTATTGAAATTTGTTGGTTTGAAATTGGTTTGGACACCAGCATCTTTTAGAGACCTAAAAAACACGGTTTTTTATAGTAAAAATTTGTGATTAGGTTTTATTCTGTTCATAAACTGGACGAAATTGTAATACAATATGTACATTTATTGACATATTAAACATTAAACTTATATTTTAAAAATGGAATTCAGGAGATTGAGGGACTGGGGTGTCTTGAAGCACCTCTAAACCCAAGTCTCATAATACAGATTTTTTCTACCCCCAGTAAGTTTTCTCAAACCCTCATTATCAGTTGTCTCAATGGTTCAAGACATACCCAGAGGCACAGCAACCTTGAGAAGTTTATTTAATATTTGCGTGTTCACTAAATAAACTATCCCCTCCTTTCATGTATTTTTTTAAAGTTTATTTTACATATTTAAATAAATATTAAAAAGCATTATTGTCATGATTGACTTTACCATCTATTAAAGTAGAAATAACTTGCCTTTCCTTGGAATCATCCAACCTTTTCTTTTCATTTGGTTTTTTTGTTAAAAAATAGTTGCATACTTTAATTTCAACAGGACAAGAACTACTTAAAACCTGATCTTGATTTATGTTGTTCATTTTCTTTTTTTGAAAAGTATAAGTACAAGACATAAGTAATTCTGCACCATCAAAACCATTCAATCTTAACTGGTTGAAGTCAAGCATTCTGGACAAACTAGCAAAGCATTCCTTTTCTGTACATGAATTTATATGCATTGATCTTCCTTGAAGTCTTTTTGGTGTACAAACATATTGGCCATTCATATTTGTTACTTTATTGCAAACATAATGATTAATCCCAGAAACACAGTGATTCCTCTTCTTGCCAATTTTCCCTATTCTTGAATGTACATTTTCTTTTTGTTTTTGTGCATATGTATTATGATACTCATAGTTTCTTCCAAGTAATTTTATATCTGAAAGTTCAACAATTATTAACATATTGTTAATTAACAATAATTAAATAAATGTTCTATGTTAAAATATTGTACATTCAGTTTAACCAAACTTTAATCAATGCTATAGAGGACATTGTTAATTACTGCTTTAATAATAACATTAACAATTTTTAAAAAATCTACAAATGTAGATACTATGTTTATATTTAATGTGTAAGCTCAGCTCACTTAAAGGAATTTGTTTTTTATAGCAAACATGTTTTACTAATGACTAATATCAAGCATTTATTCTATTAGTTCAATATGATTATACTGTATATATACAAATCAGCCTTAATAGTTTATCTATGCTATATTTTCTATGGTATAAGTTTATCTCTATATTCACATGGTGTGTCAGTTAACCATGACCAAAAGGTAAGAAAATAGGGAAGGATAGCGAATTAAACGGAAACATTAGGTAAACAAATCACAAATTAATGCAAAAGGTGTGAGTACAATTTCATCTCCTTCTGATATTTTTTAAAATGGTTAAAGTACTATTTTTACTAAATTTGTTAAAAAATAATTTGACCGCATATTCATAAATAAAATTTAACCATTCTCTGGTTTAGTGTCATAAGATGTTCACACACCGATTTAGAAATATACCTGAAATGTAAACTGCAATTTCATTTTGAAACTAAAATTCCCAAAACTAAGTTCCAAGGCTTCCAAAACATTGAGATTGTAATAATAATAGGGGCAATTGACAACCTTCTAAATACTTCGATTAGGGATAAAGGGATTTGATTTAATTAAATCAAATTCTTACCTTTCCTAGGCCTCAAGTTGTACCTCATAACAGATATTACTCCCAAAATCGGTTAATAACTTTGACAATTGACTAAGCAATTGTCTCCAGAGGAAAGCTAAAACAAAAAAATATATAAATCATATTGTAAGAAATTAAATGTGTGTTCAAACAGACATAAAACAATATACAAACATTTTTTCAAATGATGTGAAACTGGAGGAATTTTCTACTTTGAGAGTTGAAACACTAAAAACTGAAACAATGAATAATGACGCTTTACAATTTAATGTTCTATCAACTATAATGAATCGTTGACATTTGAACAAATAAGCCTCGATTTCCTGTTATATGTGGACGTAATATTTAAAAAAAATAATACACTAGAATATAGGTGGCATTTATATTGGACCTTAACAAATAAAGAGAATTATACATATTAAGTTGGAGATATCAAGTCGGCTGTTGGAATGAGGATGACGTAGAGTGACGTCATGTTCGTTCCTAGTCGGGAGTGGCGAGACTCCTTCTGATTGGTCGCGAAAACTGCCGAACACCTCTGTGTCCCAGCATCAAAAATTTTGTTAGTGTAGTGAATAATGGGTCGTTTTTATAGTGTGGGATTCGTTTTTCCCGTCTAAGAAATGATTGTATAACAGTGGTAAAACGTTTGCTTTGGTGTTGAATGGAGTTTATTGAAATAGGTTGCCGGCCTTCGTACTTGGGACACTAGGGAGACGGGGTTTTATCGGAAGGACAGGCTGTTTCGTGGTGTGGGGTGTCAGCGAGAAATGTGATGAATCTATGACGTGCGTCAATACAAATAAAATAAATCGCAGGAGACAGAAATGAGTGGACGTCCTAGAACAACGTCCTTTGCAGAGGGTAACAAGCAACCTCCTAATCCTCCGTTAGGGGGCATGAAAATAAGTAGTAAGTGCAGTTACTCGAACAGAGCTCGATTAGGAATGACGTTGGTTAGCGTAAAATTCGTTCAAAATGGCTGCTTTTTCTAGCGATACGGTTCGTTGTATTCTCGAGCTTCCCTGATATCTTAATGAATTACATATCTGAGACTTTAAAGCTTTAACTTCATATATATCCCGAAGTGTAGGTTGTCTGTTATATGGATGTGGCGTAGCCCTGTTCCTAACCTTAACTCTGGCGCTCTAGGGTTTTTATCCTCAATAAATCATCTTAAACCATTTCTGCCTTTCTTGAGCCACAGTTCATTAGAGTACATAGGTTATACAGTGTAACTGAATTAGTTGCCATTATTACTCTAAACAGGATATTGCATGGAATGCATGAATTTTACCTTTTACAATTAACTGCTTGCCTTATTTTACCTTTTCATTTCTTTTGGAATGTAAATTCAGATTAATAATTTTAGTATATAATTTTACTTTCTGTTAATATTTACCCAGTTTTTAAATTACTCATTCTTTAATTAATATTTCCATTTTAAGTACACACACACACATTCATACATTTATATATATATATATATATATATATATATATATATATATATATATATATATATAATGTTTGTGTGTAGATATATTTTTATTTTTGCAAAGTATATATTTTTTATTTAATATTGGGATATAATAGGCCTTGGAGTGACACAAATTCTTAATTATTTTGATTGTATAACTAAATAAATTATGTATACAAAATTTCATAATTTTATTCATGTTATTACGTATTGAATGTATAGGATCTTCCTCAGCAGAGTTATGATGCTTTCTTTCAATTAATTTTTGTTTTCATTGGTTTGTTCTAATTTAATTACTAATAACTGTTGTATTATTTTTATTAGAAGAAGAAAACATATAAAAGATGATAATAAAGATAAGCTTTTGTTTAGTTCATCTATAAAAGTCCAATAATGAACTATGAAATTTATATTTATGTATAATGTAATTCTTTGTTGTAGTTTTTTTAATATGGTATATCTTTATTAATCTGTTGTCATAAATATATGACAATTTGATAACATTTTAATAATTGTACCAACTTCCAAATTAATATTTTCTTTTTAACAAATGACCAATGGAAGTGGACAGAAATAACCAGATTTACAGTTTCCTTAAAAGGATTATTGTACATATAATTTGATTTATAAAATTGACATTTTTATTATATCTGGGATTATTTGTTAGTTATATATCAATTTTTTAGATATTGAAATCAGCGAACAGTTCGCCAAAATTGTATTGAAGAAAAATTGGGTAACGGTTGTTTTTGGGGTTGGTTATCGACGGGAAGGGGTGGGGGTTGTGAGGAGTGGCTAAATGGAAGGTACAGCACCCTGGTGGCTCGAACCTCAACTACACCTTCAACCCGCTCGATAATACATATTATTGATTCATTTTGTCTGCCATCCCTTTTTATATTTTAACATCGCCATTGCATTTTCAATGCTAATATTAATACTAGGATGAAGTTTTATTGTTTTCCCCATTCTTTAGTTTTGACCCTTTCTTTCTTATGTGACCAGTTATAGAAATTTCAGTTTTTTTTAAATGTTTTCCTCTACATGTAGATCACTAAATTTTAACTCTGCCAGTTTATAGATGACAAATGTTAATTTTTCAAAATCAAAAATATATATTTTTCAAAAGGCCAAATGTTTTAGTGTTATATATTTTTTAAACATTTATTTATGGTTATTATATTGGAAAATGAGAATTTTGTTTTAATTTGGGAAAATTTGTGAGTAATAAATAAGAGCTGCTTGTTTCATATATTAATATGAAAAATTTATTAGTTGGTCTATCTCTTATAAACTGTAAAATAATAATTATGTTGTTAATCAGTTATTATCAGTCATTATTATTATTTAAATGAATTAATGGACAATTTTAATACCTAATTATTTTCTATTATTGTGATGAGTGGGTAGTTACGGTATTTATATCTTCAGTAAGCTCCTAAGATATCTATGTTAAACAAGGGGCCTATGTGATGAATAATTTTCATTAGGGAGAAATGATTAGTTTTATTTTTATTGTTTTATGAGTAATTTTATATTGCATTAAATTAGGGACATTTTAATTTGTAAAAGTTTTAATTGTTTGTAGATTAGTTGTACTAAATCATTACTCATATTTCAACTTTTATAAAAGTCAGTTTATTCCATAAATAGAGGAATCAAAATAAATTTATTTTATTTCCTTTTTTGTATGAAATATAGAAATATTATTCACATAATCTTTTATCTTATGAAAGTTACAGTATACATACTTACAGTATTTACACTTGGTATGATTTATTAAATAATTTTGTGCTGCTTTTATTTCCATCTACGCATCGTAAGTGAGATGGTGATAAGTTCTTCTTGTTTGAAAATATTTATTCTTTATTGTATTAGTAAATATAACAAAAAATAAAATGATATCATGCGTGTTCTATATATAAACCAACTACACATGTTGTTTCTAAATATAACTCTCGACTTCTCTTTTATTCACGGAAGAAATCTTTTCCCATATTTCTCAATCTTAAGCTTATGTAATAATGGTCATTGCAATATATTTTTCTCGTCATTAATTCATCTATTATTCGTAACCTTAATATAATACAGACCAGAATATTATAAGACATTTTTATACTTATTGAGTTATTCAAATGTACATTACTGCATTATAATACTTGATTTAAATCAAACCATTTGTTTTAATGAGTGTTATTGATTATTTTTTGTCATATTACACCATTTAATATATCGCAGCATATCATTTTTTATATAATATTTAGTAATTGTTGCATTAATGCTCTATAAATATTTGTAGACTTAGCAAACAATAAATTGTTTGTTTAAATTTGAATAATGAGGGCATTGTTATCTAATCTCAAGTTGTAAGAGATAATGTCTGCTCACTTGTATTTTAGCATTCCCATAGAATTATAGCAATTTATTGTCACCACTCATGATTCTTGAAGTTGTATTAAAATAAGCCCAATACCGAAAATCCATGAAATCAGTGTCATTTACGTACCTGGTAGTATTTTTTTCTTGATTAAACTAATGATTAAATTTGTTTTTGGACATGACTGTCTGTGGTTTTTTCCAGTGCTGGTCAGGTGAGATGTGTTCATATTTATAGTGAAGAGTATAGATTTTACCTTTTCCTTCTGCTAGTTCATTAAACATTAATATCAATTCATAGACTCCTATTTATAGTGGCCTTGTTCTTTTTGTGTAAATTGTCAGTTGGGTTTAAATAGTTAACATTTATTTTTTATTTATGATCGGTGACTGAGAGTGTGAACCCTTTGGCAGGTCTGTTAGTGTACTCTACACAAACTTTGTTTTATTGCACCCATGTTGTTTCTTGCTTATACTTTCACTTTTAGAAGTTAGAAAAAATTAAGATCAACAAAAGATCAAGATATGATTATAATCTTGTCATGAATACTTTTATTTGTCTACTGAATTCACTTTATATATTTAATTTCTAGAGTGTTAATTGGCCACATAGATATTTATAAAGTGTGGGTCAAACTTTAATATATGGGGCAGTTTACATCTTCAAATACAGATGGCAGTAGTGAGCACTGACTGAAAGTCTTTATACTCTCCTAATAAAATAATTCTGCTATGTTCACATTCCTTCATAAAATTAAGTTCACACTCTGTGAATATATATATATATATATATATATATATATATATATGTATATTTTTTTATCTATAAATGCTTTTTTCTTGTTCCTTGAAAGTTTAAATGTTTAATTGTTTATACATATATAGTTTCATGTTAACCTATTGGAGTGTTTTACATCCTACTGGGTGTCATTTTATACGTAGTAACTCCAGTGCTATCCCATCTATATCTATATTCTATATCTATTCTAAAATCATATATGGAGGTTTTATTTTGAGTCATCCAATTGAAATATTGTCATCCAATTATGGGCTGTTAATCATAAGCAATGCACCTGATGTTGATCAGGTTGCAATTACATCCAGGCTGCAGAATTGAGAAAAATGATGGGGTATTTTATGTAGCCTGCTTTTTAAGACACCGCTATTGATATATAGCCTTATAAATATAATTATATGTGAGTCTGGCAATAAATATCTTAGCTTATCATTTCTTGTTAACAGCCAAAAAAAGGATTCAAGTTTTGTTCTTTAATGACAAGTTTATTACAAATTTCAGTTTTCAGGACTCAGGATTAAAATATTTGAAATATTAAGTTGATCTTAGAAATGGAAACAGAGGGTTCTTGGTAGCTTAGGTTATTGGGGAATGCGTCCGTAGAGGCCGAGGTTGGTGGTGCAAATCCACCCTAGTGAATATTAGCTAACCTGATATTTGCCATGGATATTAGCCTGTAAATAGGGGCACAGTAATCGTAAGTTTCCCCTGTGATCACAAAGTGCATAATGGCGAAAAGCCTATTGTGCTATATAAGCTCTGAGAAAAAAAAGGAAACTGTATACATATTCACTAATTTTATGTAGTGTTGGTTTTAAAGTGTGATGACTTTCAACTCAGTTGATTCATACCTTATATTTGCTTCAGGTGCTACTGATCAGTCCCTTACCTGTCCGGTCATTTATCTAAATATTATAAAATAGAACGTATTTTTAGATTTTCTCCTTGATGGCATCAGCCATGAATTTGACATTGCATTACTTCAAAGTGCTAAATATATGTGTAAATATATGTCACAATTTTCTTTTCTTTATTTTAATTCATTATGCACCATTTATCATTCAGTTATTGTAACAGTTGGAGAGCATTTAGTTCATTACAATGTTTGCATGTATTAACTACACATAATTATATTAAATCTCTAGTTCTAATTTTGAAATATACATCCTTGCATAAGATAAAAACTGTAGATGGGTTAAATTTATAAATTAGATTGGTATGATTAATAAAGAATAATATTTCTAACTCTCTTATGTATATACATACTATAATGTTTAATACTATTTGAATGTCATTCAGGCTACCCAAAATATTTTTCTTTGTTTAGAATTTAATTTATTGTTTTTAAATATTAATCTTGCCTAAAATCTGCACTTATAAATAAAATGAAAAAAGAAGTAATTTTTAATTTGTACCATTTTATACAGTAAACAGTGCTTTTCATCTTTAAAAGAATATGTTTGCATTAACTACACTGGTGTCTATGACATAATATGAAAGTTTCTTATAGTTGATGAGTGCATTTAGAAGTTTAGATCAAATGAGGTTACCCATTTTACTGAAAGGAGCATGGATTATTATAACTATTTAATATATGAATATAATATTTGTTTCTATCAATTAATATGTACATTTGGGTCATTTTAGTAATCTTCCGACACACTAAGTTAACTTTGTTCTGACATTTCTGGTCGTAATTTCCAATTACCCTAGAAAGTAATGGTTTATTCCCAACAATGCAGCCACAATGTTATCTTTTTTACACTTCTATAATTTTAAAAAAGTGCGTGCACTTCTGGCTTTTATCAGTTGTAATTATGTATTAGTATTGAAACATCAAATTTGAGAACTGCAGATTGTTCATATAGTAATTTACATTTTGAATATTTCATTTTTGCTTAACATATTACCTGTACTTACTGCTTATTGCCCTATTTTATTGTTATCAGTTATTATATTTCGCTAAAGTATTTGAAATTTTCTTCCATAAAATTATTATTAAATTTTTTAACTTTTGAGTAATTTAATTTTGTCTGTCAATATTTTATTGTATCTTTATGCTTGTTGACTTTAGTGTCGTAGATCTATTTTCAGTTTGCTAATATTTTGACTTACATTTTTAAAAGCATGCCTTCAGATGATGCTACATAAATGTGAAATTCAGTTCAGAATTATTACAATTATATATATATATAATAAATTTACATTCAATAATTTGTAAACTTTCAGGCTATTGTTGTTAGATGTTCTGGTGAAAGTTGAATACACAGACCATTATTAATTGGTACACATATTTTATGATGAATCATTTGGTACAAAAGCTCAATAGTATCCAATGATATACACTTTGGACAGGGTGGTATAAATGTAAACATTAGCATTAGCATAGTATGACATTTTTCCAGTCTGCCTGCATATTGTACTGTTTGCTGTTGTCCATATCTCTGTGTACTCAATTTTAGCCAAAGATATATTTTTAGAACATAGTAATTTAATTTGGATCATACAGTATTTCATATTTACCCTATGGAAGACAGTTGATCAACAATGTCTACTAATATTGTTAACAATGAAAATCATATGCCAAACATAATATTCATTGTAATTTTCATTAGTCAATAAGTTTAAAAAAAAATGAAAATAAAAATAATACTATGAAATTGGCTTATATAAAATGAGTAAATTAGAAAACCACATCAATGAATTTACATTTAGCAGTTTATTGGCAGGTACTTTTAAGTGTTAAAATCCAAATTCCCAATTGACAATATATGAATGTCAAATATATATCATAAAAATAATAACAAACTTAAAAAACCTCATTCAAATAATTTCATTAAAATGTTATTTAAATATTTTATTATTCATTTAAATTTTAAACTTTTAACTGTTATTACAGTAATCTAAATAGTTTATATTCACAATTTGTTTTTTGTTCCATATTAAGTTTTAAGAAAAATTATACCTTGCCACAAGTGTTCTTCAGTAGTTTTTATTAAAAATAAATGTTTATGGTTCCATTACGAGATTACCGGTTGTTTATGATGTACTACCTATATAACAAAATATACTTTAAATTGCACTCAAGGATATAAAGTTATGTATGTCTGCATTAGGTAAAGATGGGAATAAGGTGACAACTGTTGTTGCAACACCTGGTCAGGGACCAGACCGTCCTCTGGAAGTTTCTTACACAGATACTAAAGTCATAGGTAACGGTAGCTTTGGTGTTGTATATCAGGCAAAATTATGTGAAACTTCTGAAATGGTCGCCATCAAGAAAGTACTTCAGGATAAGAGGTTCAAGGTATAACTACATCTACCATAAAAACTAATGACTAATATTAATAATAATAATATTTATTTTTGTTGTAAATAGGTACAAGTTATATTAATATGTGTGTCTGTGCAGTATTGATACCTCTATAATTACAGTTATTTTTTTATATGTATATATATTTGTTTACCTTATATTTTCTAATATATTATTTTTTCTAGTACAATTCTCATACAATTAATATCCATAAAATTTTAATTAGTATTTTTATTCACTTCATTAAGAAGAATCAATTAAAATTAGGAATAATAGTTTTAGTATCATTACTGTTAAAATAAGCACAAGTATACACAAACAAATACGTACAATTATATAATGAAATGTTACAGCCAATATTGTCTTGCTGTCAAGTTCATTACAATATTTTCATGTACATGCAAGAGTAGTACATATAACAGTTGTGTTTCATGAAATGTTACATTTGTATTATTAGATTTTTTATAATTATTTCATTACTCTGATGTTTATTACAGAATCGGGAGCTCCAAATTATGAGGCGCTTGGAGCATTGTAATATAGTCAAACTCAAGTACTTCTTTTATTCCAGTGGAGATAAAGTAAGTATTTTATATATTGTAATGTAAATTGTGGAAACATTTATGTTGGTAAAGAATATAAGTATTATATATGTATTTATTTATATAAACATACTCAAAAAGAGCACAGTGTTAACCAAGAGCTGGAATCCAACTTGCTAACTACAATATATGACAGTTATCTAGACAGTACTGTTAATCAATAATCCACTAAGCCCCGAGTAATTATGCTAGTGGGACAAATAAGCAGGTTTCATCTTCTCAAAAGAATTTTTACATATTATAGAAATTAGGCATTACTAGTCTAAATGTGTTTCATGTTCATAAAGATTCCTCATTATGGCCTATAACATGGTGGAAGGTGGTTATAAGGAAGGCTTAGAATGCTTATCATCATTTCGGTAAAGAAGTTAAAGCAGATTAATGTTTATTTTTTTTAAACATTCTTTTTGGTATTAAATAATTGATGCAGGTTTATTACAATATCTAATGCTGCATTCCAATATTATCATACATTTCAGAATATTTTTTGCATTGCAGAATTGTTTTCATAATGTCTTGCTATTGGCCCAAATAATCCCATATACACAAAGTACATTCATATACATATGCACGCACATTTGTGTATGTATATGAACTACATATGTAACATTATGAATTAATGTGATTTTACTTGTATAATACATGTATTATCAATGACTTCAGGAAACTGTTTATTATTATTTATTCATTTGATAAAGTTATTTATTTCCTTTCTAGAAGGATGAAGTGTACTTGAACTTAGTTTTGGAGTACATACCAGAAACTGTTTATAAGGTGGCAAGACACTACAGTAAATCGAAACAGACTATACCAGTTAGCTTCATTAAGGTATTTTTTCTTTTTTTAATGCATATAATTTGCAAAATGGTTTATAATAATAAATAATCATAAATATTATTTATTAATACATTCCTACTTATTGTACTCATGGTCTGTTTGTGTAATTTTTCATATTTATTAAAATGATTAACAGATTTTTTGGATTGATTAGTAATTGTAAATATTGATTAAGTTATTTACTTGTGATAAAGCTTTGCTGAATGACATGTTAAAAAAATTATAATGTTTTAAATGTGTAAACTTTAATACTTAAAAAGCAATAAGCAATTCATATAAATAATGTCAATAAATTATATAGACAATAATATAGATTGTTATTGTTGTAAGATAAGAATGTGATATTCCGTATTTAATATCCGTAAGTATTTTATCTCCCCATACTAAGGATTTTTCCAGAATTGAATATCTATATATGTTAACGGAATAATTATTAATAACGTTTACAGTTGTACATGTATCAGCTAATGAGGAGCTTGGCATATATCCACTCGTTGGGTGTCTGCCACAGGGATATAAAACCTCAAAACTTGCTTCTGCATCCAGATACTGGCATTTTGAAGTTGTGTGATTTTGGTTCAGCCAAACATTTAGTGAGGGGTGAACCGAATGTGTCATATATATGTTCAAGATATTATCGTGCACCTGAGCTTATATTTGGTGCGATTGATTACACCACCAAAATTGGTAATTATATATGTGTTTGTATATGCATATATTATATTAATCCAAGTCTCAAAAATTGTCTTATACTATATTGTCTATGCTTGTACTAAAATTATCTTACCTTTAAAAACTCCTTGATCCTTAGATCATTGTATTAATTTTTTTTAAAGTGAACATTTAGTAAGTGAACAATTTATAGAATACAGAATTATTTTGAGTACAATATTTTTGTACTATTGATATGTATAAGATATATAGATGTATTATATTATATGTATATTATATGTATCAACATTTTAATGGTTTCCTAGTTAGCAAAGTTGGGTGTTATAACGCTGCACTCTCTGGCAGAGTTCACTTAACCTAATCAACTGAATCATAAGCACATAACAGGTGTTAAATCAGTATAACAAAAACCACCAGTATAAAAAAATTCTGTTTGTGTGATGTGTTTAGAAAACATTTTTAAACCATTTATAATGAACAGGTAGATATAAAAAGTGGTAATTGTATATCATTTAAAAATGAAGAATGGTTATTAACCAAAACTACTAAACAAACTACACAGAATTACTAAACAAAAACAGTATAACATGCATAGTATTAGTCCTTAAAAAATTCATAATTCCATTCATTTTTCCTGAATGATTGAATCCTAATAATTTAGAATGGAGCAAACTCCAATAAATTGTCTTATTGTTTATTCCTCTCTGGATTGCAAATAGATAATAGTTTTGAAACACACCGTGTTCAACCAGCATTTGATGCTGATTTCATTGTTGTACAGATGTATGGAGTGCAGGTTGTGTTTTGGCAGAACTTCTTCTTGGGCAGCCTATATTTCCAGGTGATTCTGGTGTGGATCAACTTGTGGAAATTATTAAAGTTCTAGGTACTCCCACCAGAGAGCAAATCCGAGAGATGAACCCAAATTACACAGAGTTCAAGTTTCCTCAAATTAAATCACACCCCTGGCAGAAGGTAAGAATTAAGCGATTCATTTGCATTCATTATATAATTGTTTAATTTAATACATTTTGTGCCTTGTTAATATACTATAGTAATTTATCTTGGATAGTCCCTTTAATGTCCATTTGTAATAACAAATTTGAATACAGGAAAACAATTTAACAAGTAGTATTTATGTGCTCTATATAAGGAAATGACTTGAAAATGTAGATATTTCCTTTTGATTGGGGCCAATTTTTGATAAACAGAGATTTGCATTTTATCCTCAGATTAATTAACTCTCATTTTTATTATCGTTAAATGTTATTAATAGGTAAAGAATTGAGAAAATTGTATTTCATATTGCATACATACATTGAAACAAATAAATTTTACTTTTCTACTAGTGGCATAATTCTGAACTTGCAATGTCTGTTTTTTGAAATGTTGATTTAATTACACTGTGTCTGTAAATGTATTTTATTTGAATATAGGTTGAATATATGATGCAACATATATATATATATATATATATATATATATATGGTATGCATAATCCATAACATTATTAGCCATTTTTAAACATTTGTTGCTTTAATCATAAAATCATATTCTTGAATACTATCCATAAATAGGTGCAGTTACACTTCTAAATAAAGTCCTGTTTCTTATTTGAAATTGAATTTTTTATGTTTATATACAAATTCGTAACTATTTAAATTGCAAGTGAATAGTATATTGTTATTTTCATCTTCATCACATCTTAAGTAAAAATTGATATAGAAAAACTTAATTATATAAATTTTGTATAATTCCCCTATTTTTTACATGTTCTGAACTTTCATTGTTATTAAAAAAGGCAGAAGTAATTATGTTTTTTTTTGTACAATTGAGGAAGCAATAAATACGTATTTGTGTTTGTCATTTAAGTAGTTTAGTTGTCTAAAACAGCAAATGTTTCATGCGGGGTATTTTCCTTGCAGTACATGCTGCAGAAAATGTCTATGCTGAATAGTGCCACAGATCACCAACATATTAGAGTAAGTGAGTGCACTTTTGTGAACTTTTGAACAGAGTTGTGCTCTATGCAGTAACCACCCATATTTATTACCCTTGTACAACAGACATGGCAGTTTTGTTATTGGCTTTCTTGACCAACAGATTAATTAATTTTCATGCAAAAATAAAACATTGTTTAATGCAGTATATTCGTGTTGTCTTGTATTTGAAGTTTGTGAAATGTGTTTGCAAAGGTTGAAATTCGAAAGAACTTGTTGTATATATTTGTATACATTTTAAACTGTGAATCTTAAAATTGGCCCTTCAAAACAAGGAAACTATTTTTCTGTCTTTTTATATAACTCATGTTTAACACAATCCAGATATAGTTTGTTATTATTACAAGTTATTCATTTTAATTTTGAAATTGTTTCTTTACTCAATTTATTAATTAAGAACTGTTGACATTATTAAGTAAGTACTGTTGAAATTATTTGACACTGATGAATAAAATTCTTTGTGTGTGCTTTGTGTGTAAATTCAAAAGTAATTGCCTCAAGCCTTCACATCAGAGTTTACACAGACTGATTTCTTAGTTGATTTTATATCAAATTAGTGAAAATTAGTAGGAGGAAGGTCTTATAATAAAATAAAATGAATGAAACATTGTATACCAGCATAGCTCAAATGTATAAGAGCAGCTGTGCAATGGTATAGTTCAAATTTAAAATATTTCAAGTGTTTATCTCAGGTTACATCAGAAAATGATATGATATTATATGATATATATATATATATATATATATATATATATATATATATATATATATAGGAGTTCAAAATATTCCTGGAAAGTGGTTACTATTTATAAACTGAATGCTATATTGGTAATTAATTGGCAAGGCATAAACGTGAAGAGAATGCACCAATGGAAACCACCCTTTATGATTAGATTAATTGTTTTTAATGTATTGTATTTTATGTGACCATTCCCTCCGAACAAGGATGAAACAGGATCAGTTAATTAGTGTGAATGATATTATTAGCCCGTGTGTGTGTGTCCAAAAATATATTAAGATGGTTATCAATCAGAAAAGTTCTTTTCTTCCATTTCTCAGCATTATATAAATATAAACATAATTAAGAGGAGAAAAATAAAAAGATCAATAATCATTTGCCTGAACAGTCAAAACTGATAACAATAATCTCTATTAGTTTTCATAATTAGTGTAATCCTTTAAATGAATGAACTTTCTACAATTATCTATGTTGTAAGTTTTCCATATTTTTAATTAGGGAGTTATTTTTAATTTTATAAGAGTAATATTTTTATCTAATATATTCTATGTAATAATAGAGTTACACAAGTTCTTAATTCCTTCAAAATGAAATAGAGTTGGTCAGTCTGTTTGTCATTGGGATTAGACTAGTGTCCTCCAATAGGAGCAGTTGAATCAAGGTACACTAGTATTTGTGGGTAAGGCACTCCGAATTTTAACAGCACAACAGTTCACATCAGTGTGAATCCCAAGGGTGTCTGAATAAGTGGTCTTTAAATTGGAAATTTTGAAATAGTACCTTCATTATTATCTTTATGTTGAATATCTACTATTTAAATTATTTAAGTAATGATTTTTTAAAGCTTTATTTGTAATATGCAATTCAACATTATTCAAAGCACGATGCGCTGAAGTAACGACATTTATTACAAAATGTTTAGTTTCATATATTGTATAGTGCGTGATAATTACATGTGCTTAAAATTTTCATCATTATTAATTTACATAGCTTTGGTAACATATTTATCAATTACATTGTCTTTTTGGGGTTTAAATTACATATTTCTAGAAGTTGTTATTAATTGTATCTTTTAATTTAATTATAGGTATGATTAATTGTAATGCCTTATATATTTTTAATATATATGGATAATAACTGTTTGGGTAACTAATTTATTGGTCTATGAAAGTACTGAAAAATTGCTGAAAGCAACTGCAGTTTGTAAGATTTAATATTTGAATATGCGTGTATAGTTTTGTTTTTATTATTCTGAGGTTCAGTAGGTTTGTTACCGTGTAGGAAAACCTAATTTCATGGAATTGCTTTATAGGCATAATGTGAAAAGGAGATAAGACAGAATCTACCAAAAGTAATGGAAAGAAAAATTGAGTATAAAATATGTTTTCTGTAAATATGCGATTAAACTATTGTTATTGTGATTTTTTGTGCAGATCAATATCTAACCCTTTCATTTATTATAGTTTTATTTTTTGTAGCGGTATATGCAATTTTCTCTGTTCTTTTAACTCATTTTCTACATATTTATAATGCAATGCTTGGTGCGCAGTTAGGTTTTTTTTACCATTTCCTGGATTGTACATTATAATACCTGTAATAATATTACAATAATTCAAACTAGTTCTTTATTAGTGTAATTATTAGTAGAATTAAGTCAAAATTGTACATTATATTTTTACTTATATTCAATTTAACGTGATCTAAACATTGGCTTGGTGTATTTTGAAAAGGTGTTTAGGGCGAGGACACCTCCTGAGGCCATAGAACTAGTCTCACGCCTACTTGAATATACACCTTCATGCCGCATTTCACCCCTCCAGGCTTGCGCTCACTGTTTCTTTGATGAATTACGTGAGCTCAACACCCGTTTGCCAAATGGTAGAGTACTGCCACCTCTCTTCAATTTTACTGAACGTGGTAAGTTATAGCATTATTATTATTAAAGCGATTGTAAAATTTGTGTTATTTTATTTATGGAGTTCAAAAAATTATATTGAAACAATAAGTACGCGGCAAGGGGCCTTGGTGGTCAGGGCTGTGGGGTGTGCGTCCCCACCAATTTTTTTTTAAATTACTTAAATTTGTGTTAAGTAATAATTAGTTATCGTTATTTGTGAGGGTTCGGATAACTGTAACTAGTCTTATCAACTGGTTTCTCACACAATCGGTGAATAGCTGGATTCACCATTTGTAATCAGTCAGACATCAGGCTAAATAAGTTGGAGTAGGCAGGAGCCAAACAAGTAATTATAAATGTCTGATTTGTATTCGATGTAGCATATTTTGTAACTTTGGTATTTCAGAGTTGGCTATACAACCATCGTTAAACTCTATACTGATACCAAGGCATCATACGGGTGAAGGTACAGGAGGGGGTAGTGGAGCCGAAGGGGGAGCCCAAGGCAGTCAAGAGGGTACTGGCTCGACGGACATGGCCGGCCCTCCTGACACCACATCACAGCAGCCTCCACCCTCTGCACCAGACATGGCTTAAACAACATAGTTTTTTGGTTTGTTTTATATTTATTCAAATTATCTCTCGAGTGTCCGTGTGAAATAAATATTTATTTCCAAGTTTCATAATTGAATGTCTGTGCGCATGCTTGTATGTGTGAGTGTGTGCATGTGTTTGTATGTCTACATGGTCATAGTGTATCTACATGTGTCCATAGGCATGCGACTAGTTCATTATATTAAGGGTTTTGAATATGATGAGTTTTTATGAATAGATAATTTCTTTATTCGGAATTTATTAGCTTTAGAAAAATCTGTCCGAGAAGTAAAAAACAAAGTAAATAGATGTTGAAATTGATGAATCCATTAGTAATTGATTGGTCTATTGTTATGTTTCATATTGTAAACAATTATCTTCAAAATAGATCTGATTATTCAGAATGTATTTGTAATATCTTATTTGTGGAGTTGATTTAAATTTGTGGATTTTGGAGACATTTTAAAACATAAAGCTGGTGGTTTATTTTTTTAATTCTCACCATTCGCTGAAATTTGAAGCTTCTGTGAGGTAGCCGTGACTGAATGTATGGATACATAAATATGTATATTCATTTTATAATGTACGACTGACTCTCTTTGATTGAAATTGATTTTGACATTGTCAAATGTAATAAAATCTGCAGTAGTGTAATATCCAAGTGTTGTTTTAGTTATCGTAATCATGTTACTTTAGAAAATTGGTACATTGTCATTGTATCATTGAGTCTGAATTTCTGAGAAACTGAACAATAGTTTCCATTATAAGATCAAATATGTCTCTGTGGAAGAGTTATGGATGTGTTCTTATCATTCTTCTATTTAGGCCATGTACTATGGACTGTACAAACCACTGTCCATTTACAGTCAGCCCACCTCCCGGCCTATACCTTCGTTATAGAACATGCAGAAAATATTCTGAAATTGTGTAGTACAAATTTTTTAGTACCAGAACTGGTAAAGGTCAATAAGGCAAGGTTTTGTGATCTATCTGTCAGAGAACATCTTTTGGGAGGTGAGAGTGCAGTCACCTGAAGATATTCTCTGCCTTTTGGAGAATAGTCCATAGTACTTAGAAATAAGATTTGAACATACATTGTTATTTATTTTTATTTGTATGCGTGCATGTAAAAACACGCATTCGAGTATTTGTGTGTTTGTATGGTGTGCATGTCCTGATGTGTGTCATTTATTTATTTCCTTTTAAAAAAAGTAACAATTTCCCAATTATTACTCTTCTGATATAATGCAATATAGCATATGTTTTATTGATTTATAGTATTATATATAATACATCTTTTTCATTAGTATTCATTGAATTGAAACAATTCACTGAGTGCAATTGTTTTGTTACCTTAAATGATTTGGTCTTTTCAGTAATATATACTGTGTTTAAGTAGATAAATATTTCAGCTATTTATTGAAATAATGTAATTAGATTATAATTAATGACAAATGTAATTATCTTCCTGCAATAAACAATTGCAGTTAATGAAATATAAATTATAAACAGTGAATTAATAATATGTGGGCATTATGGTATGAAGGTATGGTTAATCAGATGAACTTTTTAATCCAAAGTATCTTTGTTATTTTTGGATTATATTCACCTATATTACGAATTATATTCATATTATTGTTATATCCTGCTGGTGCTGTTGTAGTTTTTGTCAAGAAAAATTAAGAAAAAATTAAAACAAAAAAATGAATATCGGACATATTCTAAAACAAAAATTGTTGTTTTCTGATCAAACATCTTTCATATTTGTTTATACGTGCCTTGTGCTCATTATTTAGAGTTTGAAATTCGGGTGGCATGTGAAGTATTCCTGTCATTACTGTAGAAAATTGAATATTATGTCTTTTCCTTATATTTACTCTTGGCCTTCCATTGAACCCTCCCTCTCATTTTGTTAGCCAATAGAATTAATTTGTAATTGAAAATATCTTCCTACTTTCGGTCACCAAATTGATAATTTAGACTAAACTCTAGAGACATTTTTGATTCATTTATATTTTTAACATGAAACTTTATTTTTAGTACTTTTATTTCAATGAGTTTAAGATAAGTTTAAAGATAATTTAAAAGGCTTCTAAAATACAATATTATTTTATGGAAAATTAATTGAAAATAGAATAATGTATTTTTGTGTAATTGATTGACAGTTAATCATTTAAGTTTAAAACATACACATTATATTGATTTTGAAAATTCAACACCTTTATTTTAGACTGTTCTTTTGCTTCTTATTCAGTAAGTTATGTTGTGGGCAGGTTATGGACCTGGATGTTTCCACAACTGCACCCCAGAGTTGAGCAACTCACACAGCTCGTCCACCAACTAGCCTCTTTAATGTATAATTTGATTGCCCCTTTAATTCTCTATAAGAATGTACACATGAATGTATATGCTTTTATCAGCATATATATAAGCAGATGCATTCATATTTCTTCTCATTGTATGCAAATTCCAACTGTATGTATTTTTTTAAATAACTTAAAAACTAAACATTATTATGAGTGTTGATAAATTCAGTTTTAATTTTAATATATTCTTTCCATTTTTATATTTTCCCCTTTCAAATATTTTTTTAAGAATTTTTTTAAATTATTCTTTAACATTTTTCTTAACAAAAATTGTTTTATTTTGTTAGTGTTTTTACCGTCAGTTTATAATAAGATGAAAATGAAACATGAATTTATCTATATTTGGAGGGAATATCAATGTATGGATCTCTCATAGTTATGTACACTTGCCTTTGTGCTGGTAAAAAGGTACATTGAAAAGTGACTTTAAGATTTTAAAAGCATTGTTATAATAAGAATTATTGTAGTAAGGAAACTGGGAAAATTATTTATATTATTCTATTAGATGAGAATGAGTGTGTGAAGAAAAGTATAAGCATGCATATTTATTGTTTGTACGTGTGACATGTATTGGTAACATTGGATTTAGCCATTTATATTTTGCAAATTAAAATAATGACATTAGTAAAAATATTAACACTTCATCATTTTTATTGGCGCTTGATTGAATTTCAAGTATTCCCATGTTCCTTACTCAAATGAAAACAAACCATTCTGTTCATTTTAATTAATGTTTTTTTAAACACATATCGCAAACATCTTGTTAGATGTTAAACATGAAATTATTTGTGGATACTATAATTATTATTTTATAATATTTTTTAAGTTATACTTCACATGTAAATATAACAGTAAATGATCATGTATAGATAAATTAGAATTTAAAAATGGACACAACGGTTTTGGATTCTTTGAGCAGTGATATAACTCGTGTCAGCTAAGGTATATAGATTAGTAAAATGATAGTCTTGTTGTGCTTTTTAGGAAAATAATATATTTGGAGTGTCAGTGTGAACGAGAGACAATAGTGTTAAAGTATTCTGGGATTAATTGTATAGCAAAATATAGTAGAATGTTAAATAAATTAAATTAATAACTTATGAAGAGGTAGTAATACAGTGGATCACAGTGGAGTCACAGAAGCACGATACAATGTACATATATATGTATATATATATTTTTCTTTTCATGTTTAATTTTTCTAGGACATATCATGCATTTGGTAGTGTAGTACAATACTCATAGAGTTTGAGTACTGCATTCTATCTATTTCAGAGAGTTACATACACCTTCCTAACGAATGAGGTCACAGTCATGTGTTTCACTCAAATAATATTGATTACCGATTTGAAATAAGAACAGAAGATTTGGACTTTTTTTTATTATATTTATTATTTTTAATATTGTTCTATTGTTAGTAATAAAGAAATTTTGAAGCTCAGTTATGAAACCTCTAACTTTATATGTGTAATACATGTACAGAAATGCACTTATCAGTAGGCAATTAATGAATTGATCATTTTAATATCTCTTCTGTTCACATTCAAAAATGGGACAAGTGACTTTATAAATAATAAAATACAATATTAGGCCACTGTAGTGTTATTAAGGATAGTTGTAAAAATAAATATTACATTTAAACTATTAGGTACCACACAAACATTTTGTACGCATTCTAAATTATTTTCATCTAAACTATACCCAGAATTCAAATTTGTAATGCTATGCTTGTGTGAATAGAACAAAAGAAGATTTTACTTATTAGAATCAAGTGTTAAAATAAAAATTATTATACATTGATATACTGTAACAGCATTGTTATAGTTAATCTATACAAATCAATCATATTGTAATTTATGCACACAAGTTAAGTATTTTGGTCAAGTCCAATTGTCGATTCAGTTTTAATCTAATATATTTTATTAGTAACTGTAACGTTGTTAAAACATTGTAATTTTTAAGATTAACATTCTTTATAGACATTCTTGCTTTTTTTTAGATATGTTGGCTAGAACAGAAAAAGAAACAAATAGAGTTTTGCCAATGTTTTCTACTTCTGAGTGTGTGAAGTATGCGTATACATGTTTGTAAAATGCAGATTGACATACATATGTATGTGTGAATGTATTAAGTACTAGTATAAATGTACAGTTGTTTTTATGTAATCATATGACACAATGCAATGCTCAATATATGTTAAAAGCATGGGTATTGTTCTTATTATTTTACAATTTTTACCTATTTGTTGAAAAGTTGCAAGCATATATATATATATATATATATATATATATATATATATAAAATTTCACATTGTTGTCATTTCTTTGTTGACAGATATGTCCACTTTTGAAGTCTAATATAGGAACCAAATTTGTTAATAAAGGAACCAAAATTGTTTTGTTTGTACAAATGCATGTTTACTAACATTCACATAAGTAAATATTGATTTACAAATATATGTAAAAATTAGAATTTACATCATAGTTCATTATTAGAGTTAAAAAAAATGTGCAAATGAGAAAAGTTATTCCAGTACATTATCAAAGCTTTCATCCCTGATGTTTTGTAAATTATAATTTTCATTTTATAATTTAATAATCAAGGCTTATATTTAAGTTCACATCAGCAGATGTTACGGCATGTGTAAAACTTTTGGTGGACCCTTGTTGAGATTGAAAATATGAATCGTACAGTGAAGGCTGGTTAATAAATTCCAATATATGAATTATTGCCCACACATTCTATACAAATGATGAAAAATACAGAATGCATTAACCTTATCTTAGCTTATTGTAGGGTACGGTGATAGATGAATCTTTCACAGTCGTGTAGCCTTTCATTTTATAGTTTTCACACCAGTACTACAAAATGTAGTTGTTGTAATTGTTGTTTAACAAATTAAATCTTACAAAATGGACAATTATTTCATGTACATCTATTGTATAGGTATAGCTTCTTGTCTTATACACAATCTGCAAATATTTATAAACTGAACTACTGTTATTTAGGATATGTGTATAATAAATCTTCAAAAGTTAATTTATATATATTTAACTTTGTGCGTGTATACATATATATGTGTGTATATATATATATATATATATATATATATATATATATATATATATATATATATGCATATATGTACAAACACAAATATAACTAATTAATAACAAAGGGCTGACCAAATTATATACGGATATGGATGTATATAGATATATGCATACATACATACGTATATATACCTACATAAATATATATACATATATAATTTATGTAAAATATATATAATTAACAACAGTATCTGTTGTGTATACTGTTTATTGGTGGTGTATACTGCAGTCCAGCTTTTCCCCTTTTCATATATAGCTTGTATTAAAGCTACAAATACATAGGTAAATTACCTCCATTTCATATGTATTTCATTTTTGTATAAGTTTTAATTAACATTTACCATGAGATACTAAAAAACTTCAAAATTATTTATTAGTCCTCGTAATTCTTAGCAGTCTGTACATGAACAACATTATTCTAAACATCCAATTCTTCCTTATTTCATTTTCACAAGTATTTTATTCATTTGAAGAATATTGTTTATTATATCAATACATTCTCCCATGTGTTGTATTTGATCTGATTCATGAAATATTTGCTTAGAAACTATTTAGGCAGTTATTTTGTACTTACTCTGCAATGCCAGTGATGTAATTAAATAGTAAGACTATTAAAAAAGAATTGCTTACTTCTATTACTAATTTTGTAACCTGATTGTCTCAGTTTTTCTCATTTTGCCAGGTTCTCTAGCATCATTTACCTCGAACATTATACTTCATTAATTATTGTTTGACACGTGTAATTGTTAGGTCATTCTATAAAAAAATTACTTGTAAATAAACTGATTTTCAAATTATACTAATGAAATCATTTCAAATATTAAATAATTGTTTTATATACCTTATTGTGTCTATTCTTCAGCATGAAATAACTGTCAAGTGGTTGAATTAGTTACATTTATTGATTAAAAACTATCTTTTTCAATAAAAATATAAAACAGCAGATTAATTTATATGTATTATATAAATATTGCTATATTAATTTACTTTTAATCATATAATGGACTTGTACAGTTAAATTGCACCTAGGGGCTTCAGCTTCTTTAGACCAGGTGATTTTCTGTTTAAGTAGAATAACATTCCACCCACTGATTGAACTTGGAGGACTTCTTCTTATTCCACTTTAATCCTGAATGGGATTTGTGTGAATTCCAAATAATTTTTATAGACAATAAAGCCTAATTTCAACACATTAATAATGGATTATGTTTAATCCTTGGTGATTCTATAGATTAATTAAATATATGTACTAGGTTCAAGATAATATATTTATAATCTGAAAATAACATATTCTTAAGAAATTAACACAATTATGAAGATTCTGAAAAATATATATTTCCATTTTTTATAACATTTTAGGCTTAACAAATGCAAACACAATACCAGCATTGCTTTCTCTTTAAATATAATATCCATACTAATAAAAGCATGTACAATTGGATACAATTTTAAAGCATTTTTGTTTGAATTTTTGTTCCAGTTTATATTATTGCAATTATACCATACATGAAGTCACATAAATGGAAAATAAGTGATCTGTCCAGATCACAAATTTATCACACAGTTTCATTACTCAAGTAAAAATATTACTACATTACTGCAGTCACAAAGTTACTACATTGATTTAAATCATAATTGAAAATTATATTTTAATGCCTGTTTTAATTGGTCCCACTTCTTGATTGTATCCTTTATCACAGGTTTTCCTACATTTGATTATTTTTACCATGTTGAATTAATTATTCATTCACTTTCTTATCCTAGCAACACTTTGCGCATCATGTTGTCTACAGCAGATGAAGGTCCTTGAATGGCAGAATTGTCAAGCACACATTTGGATGAACACAAATACTGAAGTAATGGTATCCTGTATTTTCCACAGAAGTCAACAAATTTAATGTGCTCAACTCTGTTGTCAAAGAAAACACCTAAAAGTAAATGATAATCATGAAAAATGGCTAAATTTAATTTCACACAAACCTACTGTAATGAAATAGGACAAATCAAGTTTATCTGAAAAGAAACGAACAAATTTCATGAATTGCATTTTCTAGGTGACTACATCTGTAATTTAAACATTAAATCGCCATTAGTATGTACTATGAAACAAGATTAATATAATAATAAATGTATAAACTCAACACAAGTAGAAATTATTCAAATTAAAATTAGACAGTTCACAATTTTATGTTGAATAAAGACTTCTTCTATGGAATTTTGTAAAGACTTTTGTAAACTTTGTAAAGATTCCTTCCTCATTAAGCACTTTTTTCATACAAAGCACGCACATATTGTTCGATGATGAAGTTTTCATATTAATTAATTTTCTATATTCTGTTCACAATACTAACATTAAGTAATTAAGGAATGCAGCATTGTCTCCATGACATTAACATAGACTTGGTTCTTACCATTACACCTGGGGTTCACACAATGATGTGCACTACGAAGGTAATCTCTTAGTGACTGGGGTAGGTCCGCTGGTGAATAATGTATGCCGAGGATCTTGATTACCCTTGCTGATATCTCTTGGAGACTGGCTGGATTATGTGTCATATCACTAACAAACTGTACAACTAGTGGGTTGTCACGAAGGCTCAACTGTCAACAAATAATAGATACCTTCAATAACATACAATCAATGTTGCTAATTGATTTTCTTTGCATATAACATTATTTAATATTTTATCAATGCAATTTTTCGTCTATATTTGGTTTGATTGGCGAGTTACTACAGTAACATTAAATTTGACTTATACCAACATATCTTCATAGTTTTATAACTCAGTTGACCATGTACCGATGTATTTCTTAAATAATTTTATTAAATTTACAACTTAACTTTAACAATGAATAATGCCTCCAAGGGAAAGAGCACTAGTTTCACCTTCTTTGATTTATGGAATGAGTTTATAAGGAGGAAGATTAAGAAATGAAAACAGCAAGTTTTACCCATTTAAACTTGCATATACACACCCCATGGGAAAAAATAAATGTGGATATAAATTGTTCTTGAAATATTAGCAAAATTCAAGTTACCATGAATATTACAAATTACAGAGGCTTTTGTCCAATTTTACAAAAAACATTGTTAGAAGGCCACAATAAAAAAATGAAGTGGGGGGTTTCTGGAGCTATGAGTTCCCCCCTACACAATACAACCTCACATCAATCCAATGTTATTAATTACAGTTCATCTTGTTTATCTTCAATACAAAATAATGAAGTTAAATGTTGTCTGACTGTTGCCAGTGTTTGTAATATTGCCACTCTTCTTATCTTCTGTCACCAAGATGTTAACATGTTATTAATGATGACTAAAACCCCTAGTTACCAAAATAATTTATACTCTGGTGCTGGAATACAGACTTAATTACATGAACAGAATTAATAACGGCTATTACAACTCACCTCCGAGAGACATCTAAGAGTTATAATTTCTGTTGGAAGAGTTTGAAGTCTGTTTTTGTGCAATTGGAGGGTTTTTAATTTTGTGAGACTGGCTATGGACGAGGGCAAACTCTCAAGTTTGTTATCACTCAAAATTAAAACCTCAAGATTTTCCAGATAACCAACAGTGTTGGGTACATCAGTCAACTGATTACCACCAAGGCATAAAACCGATAGCCTAAAATACAAGAACAGAAGAAATTATGCCCAATTTTATAATTCTTCAAAAAGCTGAATTAAAATCAAATGAAGATACCTTACAATTATTTTACATTATTCTCACATCATATATTCTGATCATAACCACTGACTTTTTAGTCCATAATATTTTGGTTTTTACTTCAATTTGTAATCACGATTGCAATGAAACAAAGTGTAGCTCTGAGAATTAAAAATAATCATACAAACATTAAAACGATGATGTCAATTGCAAATACCCGATAACAACTCCCCGTAGCTCAAATGATAAGATGTAAAACAGAATATTTCAAAACAGTAATGAGTTATGAACAATTACAATAACTAATAGCATCACTTATTTCATTATAATGTAAATATATATTTATACTTTTTCTAAAGATTATTCTTATTGATTTAGTAGAATTTAATGTCATACTTTTTGAGACAGGTTAAGGTGACCACAGTGATAATGTAAACTCTGCTAAGCCTGTGTACCGAAAGACTTCTTAATGTATTTCTTCAATATCGATTGTTGTAGATAGATTCAAGAAGGATGGACAATATAATCGATTAATGAAATAAATAAATTATAAATACAACTAACCCAACAATCCTGTTGATCGCCCAAGGTATTTCCTCTATTAGATTACTGCCTAAATAAAGATTTTTCAGCCCAGTCATTTCAAGCAACTGTGGCGGAAAATATTGAAGGCGGTTGCCGCCTAAATTGAAAACCCTGAGGGTGGAGGTCCAGGCGGAGAAGGATTTAGGAAGCCGCTCGCTAGTTATGATATTATTCTTGGCGATGAAAGCATTCAACGGGAGGCCGGTAAGAAACTCGGGAAGGGCGGTCAGCCTGTTGTTGCTCAAGTCGAGGTTCCTAAGGTTGTGGAAGGTGGCCAGTTTCTGTGGGGCCCGGCCCAGCCTGTTGTTGTAGGCCAGCAGGGTATGGACCAGCTCGGGCCTCTTGCCCTTCGCCTCCACCAGTAGGCTCAACTTTTCATCGAGCTCCTCCTCGGTCAAC
Organism: Lethocerus indicus; assembly: GCA_019843655.1. Taxonomy (NCBI): domain Eukaryota; kingdom Metazoa; phylum Arthropoda; class Insecta; order Hemiptera; family Belostomatidae; genus Lethocerus; species Lethocerus indicus. Next base: position 7,663,287 of record JACDQD010000103.1, on the reverse strand, counting down.
ATAAGGTAGTTGAACTCGAGCCATTTGGCGCCCGGTGACCCGTCCGTGTCACTACCGCTTTCGGATGAATAGAATTCCATTATTCTTACCAGCGCCACTTCTATACGAAATTCCCGATCATAGGTTCATCTTAGACATAACGAAATGCCAGCAAATATCATACAGGAAGAACGGAGCACGCTGGCCAACCTAAAAATGACTACCGGTAAAGCAACTACTGTTGGACAGAAATAACTGGAGGACCAGTTTTTTCCTAGATCCAAAAAACCCGACAGAACAATTTGTAGGTTAATTGTTCAAGTGCTACATATTGTCCTCGAAGTAATTTCGAGTTAAGCGCTGATCCATTCCCTTATTCTACTTCTGTTACTGTTTTATTAATTACTTATACCGTTTGTTATGTATTGATAGTATAATTTAACTGATCGGATAAATAAGCACTCAAAGCGCATAACTGAACGTAATTTGCCAATTGCGCTATATAATATAAGCAACGTTGAAGATAGTACAATTTAAAGTAGAGCGATGTAGGGTGGAGTGTAAACTAGAAGGAAATTTAATGTCTTGGAGGATATGTAAACTAAATCAGCGAGGGTAAATTAACGAAAATATATATTCGAAGAACGACATTTTGCATTAAATTTTAATAGTGATTTATGAAATAATATTGATATTTAAACTACAACTTTTTTACTTTTCATTAATTATTCAAAGAGCGATTAGGTTGTTAATAAATAATAAAGGGGAAGAGGATAAATGTTGATCCGAAATATATCGCTATTTTGTTGTGGCTGACTTTGTACAGTTTGTTTGTTTGGTGATGCAATTCCTGTAATATAGAATCCTCTGAACTTTTCATTTTAAATACCGAATTTTAAAATGCGGCAGGCTTATCAAGTCAAAAATAAATTATAAGATCGATACTATAAGGAAAGGAATAAGTAATTATATAAGTTTTAAAATTCTGATTTTAATATAACTAAGGGTTCGTAATTAGTTTTTCTCAATCTTCCTTAAACAGTAAACTACTGTTAATACGCAGTTTAAAAATGTACACTGATATGTAATTCGATACCGCTATTTAGGTAGCATTGACATCAGCTGTCAAGTTTGTGCTACTTCTAAATTCCTACAGTACCGTAGAATGGTAAGTATGCTATTCTATTTTATTTTGTAGCAGATTATTTAAAAACTAATAATAAGAAACTTGTTCTGTGCTAGAATTTGAATTTCCAGTGATTTATAATTACATTCTGTTAAAAACAAAATTGTACAGTTCCTATAATCATCATCTTGATTAGGAGCACCATAGCATCCAATAGAAAATCCATAGAATTGGTGCTACCATTATTGTAATATGTATGATATGTGTATGTATTTTGTTTCAGGGAAATGAAAGTTCATTACCGATGGAGCTCTGCTCCAATTGTAAGTATATAATTCTGTTAATGGGTATCAATTAGCTATTGAAATATTAAATTGTTATAAATATATGCACTTTTATTAATTCAGTCGATGCAGATGAAATCAGACGTTTGGGAAAAAGATTTCGAAAATTAGATTTAGATAATTCTGGGGCCTTAAGCATTGATGAATTCATGTCTCTTCCTGAATTACAACAAAATCCCTTGGTTCAGCGTGTCATCGATATTTTTGATGAGGATGGGAATGGTGAGGTTGATTTCAAAGGTAAGAATTCATTTTGCACCCATCATTTCACCTTGGATTTATATTGGTACACTCTAATCCCTAATTTCTTTTTTAGAGTTCATTCAAGGAGTATCCCAATTTAGTGTTAAGGGAGATAAGGAATCAAAACTGAGGTTTGCTTTCAGGATTTATGATATGGATAATGATGGTTACATCTCGAATGGGGAATTGTTTCAGGTCTATATTAAATTTGTTCTTGCACTAAAATAAGAAAAATGACTATCATAATATATAATATACAGAAATGATAAATCAGTGAGGCACAAGTATGAAATAGATTTAATTTATTGTACGTCATTTATAGGTTTTGAAGATGATGGTAGGCAATAATTTAAAAGATACACAGCTTCAACAAATTGTTGACAAAACCATTTTATTTGCTGACAAAGATGAAGATGGGAAAATTAATTTTGAAGAATTCTGTTCGGTATATCTATATATACATTATATTATTTCTAGTGTAACAGGTTAAGAGTATCAACTTAGGTATAGATTGAGCTCAATGCACATCAAATGCTGTAGCTCCTAAAACCCAGATACAATCTAGCAAGATAGTGTAAACACTTTTCAGATATAGAAGCATACAATATTATTAATATGATGAGTTTAAAATAACAGAAGGGGCCCTCAGTTGAATGGCTAAAGGTAGGAGTGAGGAGTTTTGGTCATTGAGACCACTAGCCTAGCAATTGGGAATTTCATTCTAGCTCAGACTAGAAGATTAAGTTTGACTATATTAGTATATCATGACTTTTCATATATGCTAGGAAAGAAAATGACATCAAATGGGTTTTAGGCTTAGAAGAAGTTAACTTAAATAAGATTATTTATTGTTGTAAATAAACAATCTGGCTGAGTATTTAATCTTCTTTAATATCCATATTCCAGGTTGTAGGAAATACAGATATACACAAAAAGATGGTGGTGGATGTTTAGAAAAAGGGGAAAAGAAAAATTGTGTTGAGTGTCTGTGTTCATTTTATTCCGGAGTTTCTTCCATCGCACAAAGCTGTTCACCATCAGAATAACAGTGAATCTTTTCATTTCCTTTCTTTTGTTCATTATCATCTTTTGTAAGGTTGTTACAGTTACAATTGCTGTAGCCTATAAATGTACTTAAATACCGTATTCAGCTGTAAGTAGATATAGGATTCAAAAGAAAGGTTCAGTTAAAAGAATTGAAAAACTATGAAAAATATTGTTTCTGAAAATATATAAGCTCTCATACAGAATCTGCACTCCTGGCATTTTATTAAGCTTATAATAGGGTCTACTGATTAAAAGTAAAATTAATTTCATTTTACTTCTTTATGAATCAAAGTAACTATATATAAATTATAATTTACTTCCTTATAACACTTATTGAAAGTTGATTACTACTTACTCAATACATTAAACATAAAACCTATTAGGAATCAAATTGGCCTGTGCATTTTTGTTTTGTAATTTTAGTTAACACCTCTCTTTGTTACCAGATACTGTTATCCTTTAAGTGATTTATGTTATCATACAAAGTTTACATCTTACTGTTGTTTGGATTGTTGGAAAAATTGAAATTTTTTTTTTAATTTATAGTTGACTATTCACAAATATTTATTATTTGAATTTTATATTTACAGTTTTAGTTTATAATTTCTTATTTAATTATTGTATATTTTTAATGTACCTGCAATTTTTTTTAGTGCCTATAATATAAAAACAATAAAATAATTCGGAATTATTTATGTTGACAGTATTGAAAGTTAATATTGTATTATATCATTCTCCTGTGCACTTCTTCCCATTATTATAATAAATTAACATGTAGTGTAATTATGGTTTAAATATAAATAATAATTCCTTATTATCAAAGTTATTTATAATCAAATTTGTTAACTCTCATTTTCCTTCCTTGATAATGTTTTTAGATGACAATTAACGTAATTATTTTATTAAAGGAAAGGACCGGGATATGAATTTTTATAAAAGGTCATTCAGCTAGAATCTGATATTAAAGCTCTTTTCCTTACAATTACTAATTCTTTTAATAGTTTGTTCCCATGGTTGATGTCTTATTTCGCAACAAAAATTAAAATGGGACATCTTCAAATGGAAAAAACTGACCAATTTGTAAGAACTTTATTTAAAATATATGTAATACATCAAAAGTACAATACAGAAATGAAAATTCAGTAGTTATTATTCATCAATTGATGGGAGGTAAAAATTAAATGTAAATGATTCAAGAAATAACTGGGAATGAAGGATGTTATCTTGTAATATATTTAAAACTGTTTTTCGAGGGTTTAAGTTTTCACAGAATAGTAATTGATGTAGTTTTTTTACATCAACCCTAATTTGAGCTCCTGTGTGTTCACTGTCTGAAAAACAAAACAAATTAGTTTAACATACCTGTTTTGTAGTCTGCGAGGGGTTGGAATACCATAGGTTTGTGGTGTTTCTGTTTGCTCTCACTGGTTTGGTCTTTTGCTAGACCAGTTTCGGCTGCTCGCCATCTTCAGTAGCAGTGCTAGTCACTGTTGGCACTTGGGATGTTTCTCGGGCAACCTCACTGCACTGTCACTTGTATGATATTGTAGTGTAGTGTTTGTCAGTTGTATATATAAGCATCTTGTTATTGTTATTGGGAATTATGTCTGACACACCTAAGCAGATTAACAAAATCCAACCCAAATAAGACAAACATAATTCCCCAATAACAATAACAAAATGCGTATATATAAAACTGACAAACACTACACTACAAGTGACAGTGACAGTGCAGTGAGGATACCCGAAAAACACCCAAAGTGCCAACAGTAACTAACACCGCTACTGTGGATGGCGAGCAGCCGAAACCGGTCTAGCAAAAGACCAAACCAGCGAGAGGAGACAGAAACACCTCTAACCTATGGCAAAACAAATTAAAATTGCAGAAGTTAATATGCAACATTATATGAAAGATGTGTACATTATATAAATATATATATATATATATATATATATATATATATATGTATTGGTATTCTAGTAGTATATCTATGAAATGGATTTGTTTTATAAATACCAGGAACTTCAATGTGATATATATTCTTGAAAATTATCTTAACAGTTGCATTTTGTGCTTCAGCATGCAGTGACAACAAACTTTCAGTACTTCCAATAATGGTGACATATTGTGAGATTTTTTTCAAACTGTCTACCACGTACCTAAACTTCTTAAGGTTATTTATTTCAAGATTTATCTGTAAAAAGCATAAAATTAAAATGGTGTTAGTTGGCAGACCAACAATAAAAAGTAATTAATTGATTCTTTTCTACATATACAAAAAGTATTCTTTCTTTTCTCTGGTTTAACTTAATATAACCATTACATATTCTTAAATTATTATTTACTTTAACACCTATTATATTTTTATTTCTAAATAAAACAGTTCACATGAAATTTCTAAAACTTTTCAAGTCAACAATTCCATAATATCCACAATTTAATGGCAAAAGTATATGAATTTTTATTATTCAAAAAAACCTCCTAAAATGACTTGTAAATGAGATTTACTAAGATTTTCCTGAACAAATTTCAAGTTAGCAACATGTGAACATAATTTAAATACAACAGATAACTAGTTGAACTTTATTTTAATCAATGTTTAAATTGTAGCTATAAGATATTTAAGTAGAATAAAACAAGTTTAATTTGTATTACAGTATAATTCTTTTGAGCTGGTTCATTAAACTGACTCCACTCATTGCTTGGAATGATCTTGACAGGAATATCATGAATACACGACCTTGAAATGGAGTATTCAGATACCTAAAAAAATTATAATAGTCAGCTTTCATTCTAAACAAAATACTTATTATTAACTGGTATGAATTAAAAACCAAACTAGTTTAAAAGTTGGTAACAATTTACTCACAAATTCCATTTTAAATGATAAACAAGGAGATAAATGATCTGTTAATTTTATTTCAACAGATTTTGTATCTGTGTTTGCTTGTCTCAAAAGGCTCAAGGACGAAGAAAACATATCTGTAAATAAAGTCATATTTGTAACATTATTAATGCGTATCACATGAAAATTTCAATGCACACATAGGACATTTTTAATTAGTTTATGTGACATCTTAATTCCTTCTAGCCAGCCAAAAATTACCTTCATTGTACAAACAAAAATAATTAGACATCAGTTTGTTACAATTAATTACATATCAGTATGTTGACATAACATAGAAATAATATAGTGCAATCTTATTCATTCATTTTTGATTGTTTGTAACTTAAAAATCACAAGAATATATTATTCTTTTTCAAATAATTTTTTTATCATTTACATATAGCACAATAGGCCAGTTATGATATGAACTTTTTCAATTAATTTAACATGAAACAGTATTACATATAAAACAATAGTTCTACAAACCAGTTGGAAATTCGAGAAATATTTCATTGGTGTCCGTGAGGCCATCTACTGTAAAATCATTGAAGAATTGTAATGTGTGTAATGTACACCAAACCATAATTTGTTTGGGAGATGCAGAGTCATCATATATAATGAAAGACATTTTGTTTGTACCCAGTTTCAACACAGTGTATTTGGACAATTTCGAAAGTGCACCACTAATAACTGAAAACAATATGTCAATATGAATCAAATAGAAAGAATCTAACGATCTAGGAGAGGAAAATGACATTTGCTAATAAATACTAAAGTTTTGTTTAATTAATTCCAAGAAAGACTTTTCTACTCAGTTTAAATAGAGGGGATTATTGATTGTTAAAAAAAATTTACCTCATACATGTACACACAATGACAACTGGTGATTCTAATTTTAATGGAACTATGAAAGAAGACAAAAACCCATTTCTTTTTAATAATATATGCCGGTGAATGTGCATAGCATGTTTACTTATACTTTAAATTCCTCTCTTTCTTTGGTGCTGTGATCCACTTTAAAGTTGTTCACCTTTTTGTTGTGATCCATCTTACATTTAACCACGCTTTCAAGTCATTTTGTCGTTGTTGAGCTCCCTCATCAGGCATTTCTGAATTATAAAATAACAGCCTGTTTTAAGGTATCTACAGGATATAATCAAAGCATTCTTGCTCTTGAGAACTGCCACTATATCAGGTTGAGATAAATTCGTTGCACCGTTTTCATCATTGGTTGAAGATGCATATACAGCCATATTCTTTCCCCTTCCCGGTGTTACACACAACTGTGATTATAACTGTTCAAAAACCAGAGCTGTTCCATGTCTTAATGTGAGTTTCAATTGGAGTTTTCTGTTGCAGCACAGGTTAAATGACATGCTCTTGTTTCATAATGAGATGTTCTCAACTTAATTTCCTCTACTAGTTCCTTATTCTTTATATTAAAATTATAAAATAAGGACTACACTTATGGCTAGAATATATAGTTTGGTAATATAGGAGTTTGGTAAACTAAAAATTCTTTTTAAGAACCAAATTTTTGACAGAAATATTACAGGTTCTTTAATGGAAGGGACAATAAATAAACGTATGGGCTGCTACGTTTAAGTATAAAATATTTACACTCACGTGCCAAATTTCTCATCGACAGAGTTTCCAACATTCTGGCTTTGAACTTCATTTTACTATCTATAAACAGAATACCAGGTCTGCTACTTTACGAAAAACATTACCTTCAAATCACATATACAGGGCCGCTTTAATTTCAGGGTGACCACTCACTTTTTTAAACATTTATATTAGAATTAAATGTTGTCTGTGATATAATCTCAAATATGCAGGTTATACAGCAAAACGAATTTTGTTTTTGGACATCGAGGATGGCATATGAATTGTTCAGTATGAAATTCGTCATTTAGTTCGTATTTAAAAGGCAGTTCGAATTTTTATACGCAATACGTAAAATATAGTCCCGAGTTGTAGTTCTGTCGTCACAACAGTTCATGGCTCTCTCACAAGATTTGATCTCCTCTTTGCTTATAGCAATTGGTAATAGCCTTCCCAAATATATTCGGAATGGAATTGGGGAAGTTACGGTAAAGTAACCTGCGCTTCTACAATTCCTGTAATTGACTGCGGCGCGTAAATTATTCGTTATTAAGTTAAATTCACTCGCATGGATGAAATCTGTATTTAATTTTACTGATTATAATGTCAATTAACGATGGAAATGTGTAAATCAAATTGGAATTAAACTGATTTCTGTGAGTAATTACTATGTTTCAAATTGAGAATACAAAGCCTTATCATTGTGATAGGAATGTTTGGGATTATTCGCAAGCAGTTGAGAGGAATTATAACAGCGCATTTTCAAGTAACTCATTGTTGCGATTACATATTTGATTTGCCCAATCAGCACTTATCCAAGTTAAGTCATTTGGTCCTCAATTGCTATCGGATATGTAATGTTAATGTTTTACAATCTTTGAAGAAACAACCATTAATAGAAGAGTGTTCCACAGTTGCAATGAATCTGCCAGGATTAGAAGTGACTTATTTTATACCTTCGTATGGCTTTGGCAATCAGATGTCAAGAAATAGTTCAGTTGAAGGTAATTCAGTGTGCTATAATTTTTGGTCGATGGATAATTATTTTAAACAACCGTATTGTTCCATTAAAAAGATGAAATCTACTTCCTGGAGAGGTGTGTTCTACTAATTTTTTATGTTTTTCTTTATTTAGTGATATTAATATTTCATATACCTACTTGTATATGAGATTAAACAACTGTTCCATGAAAATACTTCATAAAATTTAAACCCCTTTTGACTAATGATACAAACTTAGACATTTGTGATTTTTAATATTAATTTCTAAATTTAATTTTTAGAGGCTGTTTTTGCACACTCTTTAAAAATATTGAGACAAGAAAAGTTTATTGGAAATGGATATAAAAAAAAACAAGGTAAGAATATAGTTGTATAGGTATTTTTATCTAAGTGACAGATTGTTTCTGACTAGTGCCTACCTATTATAATATGCAGCTTATAATTTTCATTAATTACAATTTTGTTTTATCAGTATATTTTTAATTAAAAGTTGGACATAGCTTTCTTATGTTTCACTTCAAGTGTTCAGTTGTTCATGCATGCAAAAAACTTATTATTATTTTATATAAATTATTATTCTATTTAATTTTTTAGGAAATATTTTATTCCAATAAATCATATTTATTTAAACTGCAACAGTTATTAAGTTTCTGTTATTTTATTGTAATGTCATTTTTTCACATTAATAACCATTTTGAAGTTGTTAGTTGGGAGTTTCCCACAGAGTTGTGTTATTTGAAAAGAGTACGCTCACAAAATAACTTTTGGTTTGCTTGGGAATCCATTCTCTAAGAAGAGATATGTAGTTATTATAAATAAATTAAATACAATATCAATTCCTTGAAGTCTTTGTTTGGGCTGCTAGCATAACAATAAGATATATTTTAAGGAGAATATTATCTTTTGTACAGTTAGAATTTGTTTTCTTTAATAGAATGCTTAAATGGGAACAATCAAACGTGTATAAAGGTGATGAGCTATAATGTGCTGTCTCAGACACTTTTAGAAGAGCACAGGTTTCTGTATGCAAATATCAACCCATCTGTTCTTCGATGGGACTTTAGATATCCAAAGCTTCTGGGACAGATTGGGTCTGAAGATCCTGATGTAAGTTCCTGGACTGTTTAAACCACTTACATCTGAAGTATTCATATTTGAAATTGAAAATATTAGATGATGTATTTTGAATACTTTTTCTTTCCATAACTCTAATTATATATCTAATTGTGGCTTGATGTGTACATTTTGAGCCATTAAAACTGCTGGGAGTACGTTTGATTACTGTTGTGAACATAACAATCAGATACCCCTAGGTATTTAGGTTAAATTAGGGTAATACTAAGACTCTTTTCACATCAAGCTTGGTGCACATAGCACATAACTTGGTATATTGTAAAACTTGTAAAAATTGAATCCAAAAAGAAATGGCTGCTTTATGGTTTTTTATACTGCAAAATGCTTTAAGCACAATTTTTTAACTTTTTTATTGTCTCATTTGTGTATCAATTATCATGTTCAACAGATATTATGTTTGCAAGAAGTTCAAGAATCTCATTTAGCCAATTTCTCCTATAGACTTCATGAGTTGGGTATGTGAATTTTTATTAATGCAGTAAGTGGTACAAAAAAATTTCTTTTTGTTTCGATATCCCAAATTTTATTATAACGCTTTAAGTTATGTTAACAGTCTTAAGTTTTATTGAATATCATGTATTATTATTTTGTATTGGTGAATGGGGGCTTAAATTTTTGTTTAATTTGTGTTTGTATAACATTTTCATGATTTTAATTATTTTTTTTGTAACAGGTTACAAAGGTTTTTTCAAAAAGAAAACCGGAAATAAGTCAGATGGATGTGCCATTTTTTACAAGTCAGAGACGTTCAATGTTGTTGATTTTTCATATGTAGAATTTTTTCGACCAAAGGTATCCTTATTAAATCGGCACAATGTAGGTCTCATTTTAAGACTGAACCTTAATGGCTCTCCAGGAAATGATTTGGTGATTGGTACAACACACCTTCTGTTCAATCCTAAGCGTCTTGATGTACGACTAGCACAAATACAACTCTTTCTAGCTGAAATTCATCGAATCTCTAAGTAAACAAAATATTTAGCAGATAAGTTAAAATACATTCAATACTTATCAAAAATTTGATAATCTAGAAAAATGCTACATTAATTTCACGATATTTGTTTTTTCCCAGTTTGGGGGGGAAAAAGTGCGCTGTGATATTGACAGGTGATTTGAATTCTTTGCCTGAATCATTAGTTGTGAAGTTGATTACCGAAGGGTCAGTTCAACATTCATTCACACCCATTCCACCTGATGTAGGATTGTTACCAACTTGCGAATTTGCTGATCCTGATTCTGTCAGGGTGATCATTTATTCTCATTGCATTTATCATAAGACAATGTTTGTTATATATGTACTATTCTCTTCTTGGACTCAATCCAACGGACTAATTGTTTTAAATAATGATTTCAAGTTACTTATTAGTTTATTTAGTTGACTAATTCAATGTTTGTGATATAAAATGACAATTTAACTTATTTTTTATGATTTCTAGTTGTTTTATAATGAAAAATTTGGGTATGAGACGGCACAGATGAATACTATTAATTCACCTGGAAATAACCCATTTAAGAAGGCCCGTGCAAATACAAATGACAGGTAAAAATCTTTTCTTGAAGGTTTTATTTTCCTCTTTTTCTTTTAGGCCAACATTGCATTTTTTTACTTATGATTACTGAAAAATATATTCACCTATAGGAAGAATATACTTTAGAATATCTTGTTTTGATTATGCCTAAAGATGTAATTAATTCTTCAAGATATTTAGAGCTACAAACATATGTCATCAACTCAAGTGGATATTCTTATTTTGTGTATGAGGGGATTTTTTAATGCATAAAAGATGGAATTTTTGTGTCCAGACCTATGTTTAATTCTCTATAATGTTTTAATTAGATTGATTCTTGCAATTCATCCATCATTTAATATTTATTAAAATGTATTTCTTTATGTATATATACACACACATATTATAGCCATCTGCATGAGGCTAATTTCTAATTCTCCTGGGCGATTCCCCTCTATCTTACTCTTATTTCTCAGAGGTCTTCTACATCCTCAAACCATCTGTTCTTCTTCTCCCTGGCTTCTGGGAATACTCCTTTGTTATTTTTCTATTATGATCCAACCTTTCTGTATGGGCCTCTCATCACCGTAATTATCTGCACAGTCACCAGTTCAGTATAGAATTCTTCTCTTTCATAGAATCTTTCTTTCCCAGGATACATGGAATTGCTCCCTGACCTGTTTCAAGCATCAATGTCCAGGTTTCAGCTGCACTTGTAGCAACATACTGCTTTATAAATAAATAAATAAATTTGATTAACATAAAAACCTAATTTTTTATATAGTGCAATTGTGCTTAAGCCGATATGTGCTTGAAAATCTATGTTATTGCCAGTACATTTGACAGGGAGAAGTACCAGACATCAAATGTTCCCAAAGCTGTTATCATGTCTGAACAATTATTTTACTTATCTATTTCAGTTTTAATTTGTCTCATGACCTCAACTTTCGATCCGTTTATTCATTCATGGAAAATGACACCACTGTAGCAACAACTTTTCAAAATAAATGGGTTACTGTTGACTACATGTTCTATTCGTAAGTAATTTTTCTGCACATTAATTAAATGTATACTTGTTTTATGTGATTTATAAGGAATCAAGGAATAGGTAATAACAGTATTACGTTTTCAGATGCTGTGAAAAGATAGAATTGTTGTCAAGGCTACGACTGCCAACATCATATGAATGTTCTGAACACATTAGATACCTTCCTAATTATGCAAGTCCATCAGATCATTTACCCCTTGTAGCGACATTCGCTTTTAATTTGAAGTAGTAAATATAAAAGAACAGTGTACTGAGAAGTTATTCATTCAATTTATGTAATTTATGGAATTATGTTACTTTTATGAGATAGGTAACAAATTTATTTTTCTAAACAGTTCTGTGCTAGTGTAATATGACAAATTCCGGATGTTTTTTAGTGAATTAATCATTTTAACAGGATTATCTGTGGTAACAATATTAATAAGATGTATAAATAGCTTATATTGTAGTTTATAATTATATTCTTTGAAAGAAACAGTCCTTCCATGTTTGCATATTTTAAATGAATGCAACACTCTCTTAGTCAAATAATAAAAGTCTCAAAACATTTAACATATCATAAACTGAACACTATATAAAAAAAATTATAAATTAAATGTCAGTTGGGCATAACAGTTACACCTCATTGTGCCCAAAAATAAAAATAAAGCATTAAAGAAAATATTGGTTATTAATTTATTAGGTTATTGTTTGAGTTGTTTTGTATGTTTCATATCAAAAATGTTAAGTACTAGGTTTTTTCTCTTTTAGTGTATTCATTTTATTGCATTTTTGGCTGTAAGATAGGGAAGTGAGGTCATAACGAAGATATCGAATTAAGTCTCACTCATCGTTCTGAACAGAACCATCGCCGCCGTGAAAAAGTGTGACAACTGTGCCACAAAACATGACATCATCATGAAGAGGACAGTGAAACGGGACCCGGAGCGTTCTCAATTATTCATGTCTCAAGAGTAGTATCGGGGTTTGGGTGAGCACAAAATTGTATTGCGAATCTCACGGCTATATTTTCCAATAGCAATGAAGAAGAAAAACGCAGATGTCACAAGTCAAGCAGAAGCAAGATGAAAAGCGAAGGAAACGGTGACCAAACCGTCCTAGAATTACCGGGCGCCATCATAGCATGCACTTTTCACGGACAACTGAGTAGTTTAGGACAATTAAAAAGTAACATTAAAAGTAAGGAAATTACTCTTCTAAACTATACGTCTTTCATTATACATGTATACATTATGCGTATATAATTCTCAAGTACAATCAGTTTAAGGCGGTAACCTTACGCAAAAATATCTGACACCGTATATTAGCCGTTAGTAGAAACCACGTATTAGTAGTCGAGGAATGAAACAATTCAAATCGACCATCAGTCAATTCAATATATGTGTCCATTTTAATGTTTCCTGCGAGCATTTTATATTATAAGCAGTTTCTAATCTTTTTAATTATAAATAAGTAAATTGTTTCCCCTTTTGTAATTAATGATAATGCCTAAACGCAAAAGAATAATACGCGTGCGTAATTCGTGTTTTAAAATACGTTGACAACCATTTATTAACGGACATTATATATAGGTCTCCCAAGATTTAGGTCAATTAGTGCAAAATTTCGAAGTGAAAGGGAGATTTCTTAAAGAAAAACAGTTCTTTTTTTCATTAAAAAGAGATTAAGTTGTGTGCCGTTAGTGAGCTACCGATGGGTCCGTCACAGTTGGTCAGTTTGTGGTTTGTGTATTTATTTAGGATTAGCTCTGCAGAACATAGTCTGATCTTAGTCCATTTTTACGTGTAGTTTCTATATTAATCTTGATCATTTCCTTTTGCCAACTCCAGTTTCATTTGGAGACCAGAAGTGGAGAGACTAATTTATTGTGTCCTTCCTGAGTGGTGCAAAAATGTGACTAGAATTTGTGTAGGATTGTTAGCAGCAATTGTAGGATTGCAGATCAGGTTTGTGTTATGTACAAATACCTTCAAGTCATTCTTTATTCGGGACCCAAAATCTGACAGCAGACCTATAATGAGGGGTGAAAACAATGAGGGGTTCACTACTAAGTATGTTTGTTGCGGATGGTCCTCCTGTGGGCCAAATATAAACCATTACCTTATCCGGTTGGGGTTCTGTGGAAAGAATGCAAGGTAACAGAAAAAACAATCTTTACTACGCAAATTTGTAAAAATTGTCATAATTTTATTAATATTTAAAAGAATAACCCTGAATTTTGTATTTTAAATTATTAATTTTTATTTTATTATTATATTATTTACAATATAATTGAGGTTGTTTTGTAAATCGCTCAACCAATTTCATTCCGGCAAACTTCCTGAAAATGAGATCATTTATATTTACTCTTCCTATTCCTCAATCCGCATATCCCTCGCTTCTCTTATCATTATTGCACACAAAATATATTATTATCACTAATTCAAAACAAGCTCCTCTGACCCCAGGCTCTCTTACCATGGTTTATAAGTACTGAAATGACGTGTGAACACATTCCAAATGACAACACAGTTGTCATTGCTATGCTAATGTACTTATTATTTTGATAATATTTACCATTTTTCACAATACTAGTTGTTTTGGTGTTACAAAACCTAGAATAAAGGTAGTATATTCGGACGTAGATGGCTCTTACTTGATTTGTTTGTTGTAGCAATGGCGTTTCTGAATTACGTTGCATGCTGTATGCGGTAGGCAGATATAATATTTACTAGAATAAAGTAATGTTTAAATTGATAAATATGAAAGCGTGACAAAACGAAACGTAGCCACCTACGGAGAGATGCTATTTCTAGCAGTTTTGAGTATGATCTGGTACTCTGCGACTGCTGAAGCAAATATTTGCTGCAGAAAATCAAAAACTGCGTCTTTAAGGATGAGAAAAAGATGCGAGGATTGCACGAAGTGACTAGAGAATAGCTATAAATATTTACACCTATTACCTACTGAAAACTTGGAAACATTCTCACCTACGAAAGTGCTATAACCCCATAGGCGCCGCTTTTGCGACCCATAAAATTAACTCCATTTATCCACTGCCCAGGCGACGTGTTTGGCTTATTGTCTGCTTACAAAATAAACAATACAGCCTGACACAGGCGGGCAGTGCAGAATATTCTCAAGGTATCGTTGTAACGCTGTACGTAAAAACCTGATAGTGATAGTCCAGATACTGATATCTCAAAACTTGTATACAGATAGAGTGTAGGTTAATCAATCAATAATAACATTTAAGGGTAGATCTATTACATAACTTTTGGGAGTAGGGAGAAGTGTGCACTAAATTAATGTATTTAAAAAAAGAACAAACGAAAAACATCTGACTTACTATTAAAACTGGATAATAATTAAATTTATATTATAAACATTACAGATTATTTTTTTATCCAAAAGAAAATCCTGCAATTGTTGAGAGATCACTTCAAAAAATACCGTAGAGCAAAAGGATGTTCAAATTACATGGTGAAATATGGGAAGACTCTTCAAAGTATACCCTGTAGGAGGACAAGTAATGCACCAGTTATAGGCCGTAAGAGTGGGGGGGTGGGCTAATTACTATCACTGCTATGAAACAAGTTTGGGAAGTGTAATGCCGTCCATGGCCAATACGCCCATACAGGCTGTACGTTCCCGTCTGTACAAAACTCAAGCGGAAAACGAAGTGGGGGAAGATACGAAGTGAAGTGGGGGCACTGTAGAATAGTCTAAAGATGGAGTGGAATGAGTTTAGCTGTCGGCGCACGTTAGATAACTGTGAATGGAATGTGCTCTCATTAAACGGAAACTATTCCAGACAAAGTTGAGGTGGATGCCTATGCCAATTGAGAACACCCGTGGGAGGCCTTCTTCGTTATGGATTCTCCCAACAGGTCAGACTTTGCCACGAATTTATCTGCTCGTTCTATCCCGATGGTTTGGTCGGTTGGAGCCACAGTTTGATCCGTCTCATCGTTATAGTAGTCTTCATTAAAGTGGTACAGCCTCCTTTTAAGTTTTTGAATGTTTCTCTTCGCCAGATAATGGTTGTTCTCGGTGTTCTCATTAAAAAATGTTCTAATGAGGGTCGGTTCGATTTACAAAGTGCATTATATTCCGATAAGAGCCCTCGATTTAAAATTACAAGCTATAATTAATGTTGGAAATTGGTTTAGAATTTGTTTTGTTACTTTTTTGAAGTTTCAATGTATTATTTGAATGGGTTGGCTTATCGGGAAATTAACCAAAGTACAGTATTTAGGTTATATGTCGGCAGCCTCTCCCCGCTTTGCTACCTCTTTCATCGGCCTGCTCCACTAATTTAGCTTTAAATTTCCGGTTTCCTATAAATAAGACGGGTACTATTATAGATGAGGTATATTGAGAGGCGATGTTTCGTACCGTCATTTTAACGACGTAACAAAATACGTCAGTGTACTGCTTTACACTCACTGTCTTTGTCGAGTCAGGACTAAAAAAATATCAAACAATTTTACCCTATGAAATATTAAAATCTTCCTTTTCAAGTTTCATAAAATGACAAATTTAAACTTTTCTGCATGACCAAAGATTTCTTAATAATTATACGAAGTATGTAAGGTAAAGCAACCCTAGAACTAAGTTTTGGAACGCCTTCTTCAGTCTCCACTCACGGGTTTAGTCTTTTGCTAGGCCATTTTCGGCAGTTCGCAACGGATGGGGCATCCTATATATATAATAATAAATTACAAGAATAAATTACACCTTGTATTAGTAGATAAGCTAGTAAAACTCAATTAGACTTTCTCGGGCTACTTCTTTCTCTCACAGGGATGCATTACAATTTCAAGTTTATGATATAAATGTTTTACATTTTTCGAACCCCAAAAAAGAATATCCATTAATAAATCAATGATTTAGAGAGCTTTGATTTAGAGATATAACTAAATATATAGCTCACAAATATGCTCATCCCGAGTATAGAAATTACCTTGGGAGGCCTTTGACCCACACACACACTGGAGTCAATGAATCACATGATTGGAACCATTGCAATGGTGCTATCTTCACTGAAAATAGAAATCGTGAGGTCAGGTACGCTGACCTTTTTCAATCGGTGAAATCAAAAGAATTTGAAAAGTATTAATCAAGTACTATTTCCAGGCATATTCTGAATCGGGGTTTTATCTCGGTTATTACATTAATATGAAATAGTAATAACTGCCTCGAATAATTCGATAACATATATGTCGAAGGAGATTCAAATTACTGACAGACCGCCGTTATCTAATAAACTCAGAGATCTGTAAAGTGCCTTTAATCGGGTATTCGTTACTAAGATAGTTTATAATACTGGATACCGGAATAGGTCAAAATTTCATTCGATCCAAGTAAAAATACTATCCGTTTAGGATTCCTTAGAGTCCTTGTATATCTTTAGCCTTATAATATTTAATTCTTATACAACAGAGGTATTGTACTGTTTACGTAGTGATTTCAACGCTTGACTTAAAACATGAAATTGTGCCGATCAGCTGAAACGTCCTCTGTTTCAACCAAGTTTTCTATTTTGACCCACAATAGCTTTTGTTTGATTTTCGCTGGTTATTAGATTTGATTTTAATAGTGCTATATTGGGGTTGATAACCAAATTGTTTATGGTTACCACACAAAATGTTCGCTATAGAGTAAATAATGATGATAATGAGTGATGTAATTTTTGGATCAACGTTCACACATCATTAGAGTTCTTAAGAACCGTGGTAAGGGAGTTTCGGACCTGAGGAAATCGATTTGTATTTGTGATAATGAAACGTTCTACGTGTGTTTATCGTTGTATATATATATATATATATATATATATATATATATATATATATATATATATATATATATATACATATATATTCTCTTTTATTTAGTTTTTACATACAATAAGGCTATCGGGGATAAACACCTAAGCACTTGATATATGCTTAAACCAGAAGTTTACAAGTACAACAACAGAGTACTTACAAGTTGTAAGTCTGACAAGAGTTTACATTATAATAAGCAAAAAAAATAACACTTAACACCAACAGATATATGTAATGTCGTGAAAGAACCTTAAAATGAATTACAAGATAATTAGTAACATTTAACAGTTGCGATCTAATAGTCAGTTCATAACAAACTGTTTAGAAGCACTTTGTGTTATTATTTCCACAAATTACCAGTAGATTTCTTTGCATGCCTTCACCTTTTCCCAGCCAGATTTTCAATGACAGCATTTGGGTTAAATTGTTAAAAACAGAGCCAACTGTGTAAATAAACACGAGATCCGAACTATGTTTCATTGTTTTTTGCGAGCGGAGTTCGGAGCAAGGGCTGTCGATCCCAGAATAGAAATGAAAGAAACAACTTTATTTCCGAACACAATTTTATCGAACTCCAACTATTCTTTTGAGCAAGATATTAAGCCAAGATATGGTGTTTTTCAATAATTGTTTCTATTAACTTGAAACTTTTCTCAGGAATATAGGCAATCGTTGAACAACATAAAATATATCATCTCAATAATGTAGATTAATGTGTAGTTATTTAAATTGTCCTCAATGTAATTAAATTTGCAGGTGCTCTTTTTGTGATGACAGGGCTGGAAAACTAATCAAGAATCATGTTGAAGATTACTGTGCTGCTAGTACAATCCATGGAGTACAGTACCTTACTGAAAAAGGACGTCCATTTAGTGAAAGGTTATTATACTATCCGATCAATTAACTTCATTAAGTTAATATCTAATTTTTGAACTAATTTATGTCAAATAAATTATATAACTTTTCATTTTGACATGTTTTTGGATGTTGATTCATCCTGGTAATCAAAGTGTGGGTGAAAAACAATAACAGAATAAACTTTCTAATTTTTAAGAATTTCCTTGACATATTACTAATTTCTTTGCAGGGTTTGGTGGGTAGTTGTGTTCATTGCAGGTTTCCTTATTAATTGCTATATGATCACAAAGATTTGGCAAAAATGGAATAATAGCCCAGTAATAGTTTCATTTTCGGATCAGGTTACACCAGTATGGGAAGTACCTTTTCCTGCTGTAACAGTTTGCAGTAATGCAAGGTATGATGCTTCAAGCATTAATTTAAAGAAAGCAATGAAGGAAGCAATAGAAACTGATTCTATGTAAGTATTTTATAAAATAATAATGTTATATGCATATATATAAATAAATGAATATATATATATATATATATATATATATATATATATATATATATATATCTGTGTGTGTATGTATGAAATAACAATGTTAAGAACTATTGTGTTATATATGAATTCGATTTTTGCACAATTTATAAAATGATTTTGTTTATAGCACACAAAATCTAACAGACATTTCAATGCTCTGTAACTTCAATTTTCCTATTAAGGATTTTCGGACTACTAATGAGTCTGTAGTAGAATTATATGATCAGGTATATTTTAAAATTTCTTTAATTTATAAATGTACAGATAAGAACATTGAGTTTACAAATTTTATATTTGTTTGTACTTCAGTTATAATTAGGGAAAGTATTGCTGCGTATAATTATAAATTACAATGGGATATTATAAAAATGTTTGGAATGTATTCCTATCTTTTTATATATAGTGGGTAAAGAAATTATCCACAATCAAAATTATTCCTGTTGCACAGGTGTATGGAATTGGCAAAAACACATTTCATTATTCTTGATGATAATTACTACTTTAAGTGAATATACACGAAGCCACTACACTATGTATTCATGCATTGTTTATGCCAAATTTATATGCTTATGTGTGCATTTTTATAATATTTTTTATTCGATTGTTTAGATTGGATTTAAATTGAATGAATTAATTCTGTCTGTATTCTGGAGACGCACTCAGCTGACTGTTAATTCTTTCACCAAAATCATGACTGAAGATGGTCCTTGTTACACATTCAATATGCTTCATGCTCAAGAGTTGTTTAGGTATACTGTTTCTTGTCTGTGCAATGTACATACATATATTGATATACATTACATGCATATGTGGTTGGTCATAAAATTTATTTAAAAAAATAAATTAAATAAATGAGTTCAATTTCAAATTTTGTGATTGCATTTTCCTCCATAATGGCAGCCATATATAAGTTTTTAAATTGAAATTGTAGGTATTAAACAACGCAGTACCATTTTTTCCCTTGTTCCTTATGTTATTTTATTGGAAAAGAGTTTGTTTTATAAAAAGCCACTTGGATTTAATTTTCTTTTCTCAATTAGATTAGCCAATTGTTTAAAGTCAAAAAGTGTATGTACACTAATTTAAAGTAACAGCCAAGTCTGTACTTTTGAATGTTCCTTATGCATGCATATTTATATATACATTGTGTATGTACGCCTTATAAGCACTTCAGGAATATACATTTTTAAGCCATCCTAACATGTACAACTTTTAGGAATGAAACAACACCATTATTGGCTGGTGGCATATACTTCTCCACTGATTGGTCATTAGAAAATGGTTACAGTGGAAATATCCATTTTAACAAATCTTATCCTTTCCGTGTCGGAAATTCAGGTCTGAAAGAAGCTTTAGAGGTAATTCTAATGTTTGATGCGAGCAAATTTGACCATTTTTGCCATGGTGTGACACGTGGCTTTAAGGTACTCGTGTAATTATTTTATTTTCAAATTTTTTATATAATTTTATATATAATTGTAAATGGTTATAAATTTAAAATGAATGGAATTGTTCATAAAATTTGTCAATGTATCTTATTATAATATGTATAAGTGCCTGTAAGGTGTAGGACACAATGTCTTAGAATTAAATCGTAGCACACTCAGAATACATAGAGTTTCAGTTCATTTTATTTCGTTATTCACTACTCATCTACTCATGAACAATTTAATTTGCAAAATATGTAAGTATTATAAAAAAATGATGACATTAAATAATTCTTCAAGTTGTATTTTGTGTTAGGTAACCTTGCATCACCCCGCTCAATATCCCCCAGTAACAGAAAAATATTTCATAGTTCCAGTTGATAAGGAGGTAATTTTAACATTTTTACTGTTTCTAAATTATGGTATTTCATTTCACTTTAAAAATGTAACATTTCTTTTTAGGTCGTAGTTAGTATCACACCAGACATAATGACGACTTCAGAAACGTTAAGATCATATTCCCCGGAAGATAGGTGGTGCTATTTTTCATCTGAAAGGAAATTAACATACTTCAATGTTTATACTCAACAGAATTGTGAATTTGAATGCTTAACAAACTACACAATTAAAAAATGTGATTGTGTAGGATTTTTTATGCCAAGTATGCAGAAAATTGAATTACTTATTTCATTGATCTAACAGTGTTATGGATAAACTACACATTTTAACATTTCAAACATTTTTTTCTATTAAGAATAATGCATTTATCCCATATTGAATTGCAAATGCACTGAACAGTACACAATAATTATAGTACAATATATTCCTGGAAGTTTTCATAATTTTATGTTTTCATTTATTTGTGTGGTTTTCTGAGATAAATTAATTACATTTAATATTACTTTGTTATAGGAAATAATAATTCCATTCCAATCTGTGGTGCAGGAAACAAGAAATGTATGCAGGAAGCTACATGTTGGTATATCATTTATTCAAATTCATCTTATTATTTTTAAATCTTATTAAAATTTTTTCTTTCATACTTACAATAAATGAATTTATGTAACCATTGCAGACTAGTTACTTTTTAAGAAAAGTTGATTTGGTACATTTAAAAATAAATAAATTAAACAAGTTTTAAAATTAATTAAATTATTTCTTATTAATGTGTAAATAAAATTCTATGAATTCTTTTTAATAATTTGTTATAAACCTTTTAATCTGAGGTAGTATTATTTACCTCAACATTAAATATACTTTAAAAAATATCTGTTAGTAGGATGATGTAAAACTGTTTCATTAATTTGTTTTTCCTGAATTTGAGTAAATAATCCAGTTTTTTAGGGGAAGTAAATAAAGATTTGATGATACAATATGATAAAAATAGAAAAGAAGGAGGTGGTTGCAACTGTCTACCATCTTGCACCTCCATTAAATATTCCACGGATGTTACACAGAGCAGCTTTGATGTAAATAAACTGTTCACACAAGAAATTGAATTTAACAAGAACATTAAAGGGTTTGTCATATTATTACTTCTAAATTGTATATACATATATATATATATATATATATATATATATATATATATATATATATATTCAGTGGAGAATTTAGAAATCTGATGATTACATAATGATATAATATAATAACATAATTTATAGAAATATATTACGATGTACTACAATTTTTTTATTACTGAACAAATTGTTAAGAAAGGTCGATTGTAACTTGGCATTTTCCAGGAAGAACATCTCTGCTCTTATTATTTACTTCTCTGAAAAATACTTTACTACAAGCAAAAGATCTGAACTTTATGGAGTAACTGATTTTATTGGTAAATAAAAAAAATTAATGAAACATTTCCTTTTTGGGCATATATAGCCTTTATTAATTTTTGAATTCCATCTAATAGTAAGTTCATTTTTTCAGCAAACTGTGGTGGCCTTTTGTCTCTGTTCAGTGGTTTGAGTTTTCTGAGCATTGTTGAGTTTGTCTATTACCTCACCATGCGCTGTTTCAACAATTTTAGGGGAATCAAACAGGACAAGGAATTAGAAGACATTGAATTGAGTGAACTTAGGTTAAAAGAATCTTAAAAATGAACGCTTATTTTAAATAATAATTTATATATGCTTTATAAATGTCTACCAGTGTGGTTAAAGAACACAAAGAATGGTATCTAAATATTATTGACATTATTATCTGTAGGTGTCACCCACTGCTGCTACTTTCACAATTCATGTAATTAATAAGCTAGCAGTATAATGCTATTACGATGATTGTCACATTTCCTGTGCCTCCTATATATAAATTTGATAATTAATTAAAATTATTATCTTTTGACTTTCATGATACCATTAGTATTTAGTACAGAAGTATTCTGGAAAATACAGGTCTTGGATAAGAGTGATGAGTGAACATAATACTTGTGAATTACTTAACTTTTCATAAACTTGAGATCTAAAGGAATAGGTACTAATGAATATACAAGTTTGCTACAGTATAAAAAAAAACAGTTTATGCAATTTAAGTTAATTGAATTTGGAGTAGGTTTAATTCAGTATATTGATTATAATGAATTTTCATTACAATTACTGTGCAATTAAAACACTGAAACATTGGATACAGTATTACTTTTGTCAAATTAAGTGGAAATTTCTTTCCTTGGTTGGTTTGAAAGTAGTTCTTAATTCAGAACTCATTGAGAAAAATTTGACTTATTTCAAAGAAAGGTTCTATGAATTATATGATAAAATCAATGTAAAAAATGTTTAATAAAATCATTGTCATTAAATATAAAGCAAAAATATTCTCTCTACTCCATCTATAATTCTCTCCTGATTTATTTGATACAGTAGCGAGCGGATCATACTGGAGATTCCGTGTACCAAGTTACGAGAACATGTACCTACAATTGTAAGAACATTGGGGATATTATCTGGCACAATGTTTAAAGTGAAATTTAGATTTCACCGTGATGTTCACCGTGGCCAGTTTTATTTTCTACCTTGACAGTAGGCCGAGGAATTGGTAATTCTATTGGTATTCTTTTTATAAGTTAGTTAATTATAGTTATAGATCCAACCACATTCAAGCTACAAAGTAGTTCAGATCCTAGTTAAGGCGTATCAGAAATGAATCCACTGATTATTGGTCCATTATTAAGAAGTAATGAATTAAAATAAAATACTAAATTAAATTTTGCTTTACATTATGAGTGTTGTAAGAATATTAACAATTTATATTAAAACAATAATATAAAAATGATGGAATTATTTAAATTCAAGTTTTGTGTGTTTTTAAAATGAATCATATTTATCCTAACAAAAACTTTCAGGTGTCTATCATTAAATATTGTTCTAAGAGTTAGTTGTTTATGTTTATATACACATATATTAGCCTTACACGGCTCCCATTTCAGGTAATAGATGCAATAGAAAAATGTAATGTTTCTGACCCCCGACAATTCGATAAGTGGATATAAACCCAACTAAGGATCCCTTTGCATCTGGATGCTGTGGTTGACCGGCTCGGGCTCAATCCTGTTGGTTCTCCTCGATTGCTTCACAACCACGAATTCTTCGTCTTCGATCACCCAGTGCTGATAATCTGTGAACGCCTCGTGTTCCCTCACCTTACCGGTCCACGGCGAAATTACCCTCAACAGGAGGCCTGAAAGCAGACAGTTGATTTCAGTTTGGACCCAGCGGATTTGGAGACTGCAGATTTTTTTTAACTTGTTCTCGGTATATTGGAAGAGAGGAGAGGTTTCAGAGGGCGTTACCTGTAAGAGCGCCGGCAGCTATGGATATGACCAAGGTGAGAACTAGTCCCAGTATCTGGTAGCCGGCCTGTTGACCCGCACTCCTTCCGAGGCCGGGAGCGATCATTATAGTCCTCCTTTGTATCGCCTTCATTTCTTCTGAGAACGCGACTGGGGCCATCGCCGGGAACAACCGATAGAGGCTGCCGAAAAAACAACACACCCTCAAACCCATCCACATCTTAACCACCCCTTGAAATAACTCCACTTTCGTCCTCATCATTTAATAACCAGTCGCCAGCCAGTCAGTACCGAGAGCGAAACTCTCACACATCCCACCCAGACCAGAGAATGAACTAATCGAATGCTGCAATAGAAACCGATCTAGGAAATGACTGAAATACCGAGTCAGATATTTCTTCGTAATATACTCAATCGAATAGAGAAGTTTAAATTGCATAAAACTTATAGAAGAAAAATATTGTTTTTCCGCTATATTAGAAGCGAACATATCCGATGTGGACATATGGAATCGAATTAGGGGATTCCACCAAGACTTGAAACGTGGCTTGAAATGAACGGTCCTCCTTCTAAGTCGGTCTGTCTCTCAAGTTTCACTGGTGGGTTACTGGTCAGCCTAAATAGCTGGGTCTAACCTTTCTCCGTAGAGGTGGTAGGTGGCCATGCCGGCTCCGACTGCGCCGACGAGGCCGGCCAACAGGGCCGGCATCCCGTGCAAATTGTGCACACCGCAAGTGTCGTGCACTCCCACCCAACAGTTCAACCACGGCTGAAACAAAAACAAACCAAACTCAACAACCGAACTCGGCCCCCTCGCCCCCACCCCGATATCGGAAACATTTCCTGTTTAAACGGGAATACTCCACCACCCGGGTACTATCCAATAGTAATGCTCTTTCATTAAAATACTATTTAGTTCTATAGCCGGTCCGAGTTTAAATAGTCTAGAGACTAGACGAGTTGTGAGGTGAGAGTGAGACTGACCTGAAGGTATACGTATCCTGTTGTGGAGAGGATGCCGGCCAGGGATCCGACGATGGCGGCTCCGTACGGCCTGAGCATCATCGCGGCCGCGGTGCCGATCGCCACTCCTCCCGCCAATGTCGCGTTCTGAACGTGCACCTGTAACAGAACAGGAACGCCTTCACAGTGTTCCGCCTCCCACCGCACAGTCTTAAATCAACGGTTTAACCCTTTCACCGCGCGGAACTATCCGCCGCTGGCGCTGCCAAATCACCGTTAACCGAAAGCCCGGTTATAATTGATTGGTGCAACGTCAATCGGCCATAATCCGAATAATGTGGAGTCGTCACCTACCATGTTGAATTTATTTTCCCTGTTGGTTACCGATGAGAGAGCGAAAGCGACGACGCAGGAAGCCGCTATCGAGATGTAGGTGTTGATGACGGCGCGTTGCTGGGCGTCGCCTTCGGCGGTGCCGCCGTTAAAACTGGGCCAGAAAACCCATAGAAATATCGTTCCTGCGAGCGGGGCCGGAAAAGGAAAAGGGAAAACGTTATTATTCAAACCGAAACCAGATTGAATGTTATTGACGGGATTCGATGAAAATAACTAACCGATCATAGCGAAGAGGTCCGAGTTATAGCTTGAGCCTTCCATTTCGCCAGTTTTCGGCTTTCCCAGGACTCTACTGCAAGCTAACCCGAAGTAGGCGCCGAAAGCGTGAACGGTCAAAGAGTCGCCCGTGTCCACCACCTAGTACCAATTTATTCATACTGAAAGCACCCTCCAATCTAGGGTATAAGTATCAAAACAGTATCCTTGTGTTTCGATAAAAAAACATTTCTTATAAATGTCTTTTTAATTTTTTTATCTATAAATTAAAACCTAATCTCGATTTCTTAATTAATCAAATAGAATATTTAATTTCTAATAACCTTATAGCGGAAAATATTCTTTTTCTTCTATATTAGAAGCGAGTTTTATTGTAGTTGACAAAATTACAATTGTAAACCAGTATCGAGTAACAAATAAATTATCAGGAAATAAACTTCGATATTAGACTTTGAGGTTTCCAGTTGCATCGGCACACTAACGTGTTTATAATCGACACATTTTGCATGCGGTAAACTTTATGGATTGTAAAATTTATGTCTATTAAACAATGTAATACGATTACCTTTAGTTTTTTAATTAGCTCTTCGTTACACGAATAAATAACAGCCTCAATTATACCCATTACAAACAATTGAAAGGGTGTTGTTTTTCCTAGTACGGCTCCCATTGAGATTAGAATAGCTGCAGCCAGCACATCTGCTCCCATCAGGCTGAAATGTTGGTGACATTACAATTTATCGGGTTAGAAACTTATCCTTTGTTGCATAATTTTCAAGGCAATTGGCAATATTCAATAGGGGGCCCGTTAATCCGAAAATCCGGATAATTCGAATAAAGTCGAGACCTATAAGGTGGGAAGTGAACCTTCCAGACCTTGCTGCTATTCTGTACCCCAAAATTCTAGAAATCGTGCGAAATTCGGTTTGCCGTTAGTAACTGAATTGGTGTGTGCCAGACCAAAACGGCAGGGAAGAGAATTAATTGCCCCAGCATTGACTAGGCTGTTGCCAGTGGATAGCAGGCAGCCTTCATTTCTAAGTAACCGTCCCTCTACCTAGATCCTGGAAATTAAATCGCTCCAGCCTCTCTATCTCATTTCAGACTTGTTTATTTCTCAATTGATACAGCAAAACGCCAGTACATGAACACAGTCAAAACATGTTCACGGCGTTAGGCTCTTCTTGTTCAATCCGAACTTTCGCTAATCTGAATTGCTTTAGAAGAATTGTTTAGTACTTTAAAACTTTAATTTTTCGTGGGCTAGTCTTCGCTTAAACTTTACGAATTTGTCCTTAGGTTCGGATTTTTTATATTCAATAAATTATCATAAAATGTTTGCGCCTGTTAACTTGAAAGAACTACTTGTATTTTTCATTGTTTAGAAATGTCTGCATTTATCCTTGTGGCGTTCGAGTGTTAATTTTCACGTAATTACCACGCTTTCAGTGGTTTGATAATTAAATTTGACAATAGTTTGTTATGTCCATATATATAGGATTTTCTTGTGAAAGATATCAGCACCATTGTATAAGTGTAATTTAAAAAAGAGATTATAAGTTAGAATTTTAAAATGGTGTAATACTCTGATTCTAAATTCTGAATATACGACAATAATTTATTTTATATTAATAAAAAAATAAAAAATATTAAATAGTGATGACATAATTAAATAAATAATTATATATATAATGTATATTAATCTATTAATTGTTATTATATTATTGATAATATTAATCACCCAATAAAGGATTTGTGAATTTTATAAATCAACTCATAGATTTTAGGTAATAATCCTAAATTTTTACATGCCTATTCAATACTGATACAGGTAGGTCCTTTTAATCTAAAAATTACATTCTAATCCAACATACATAACAAATCATTAGTCATAACAAAACGTTCGGTGGTCAACTTGCCTTTTCATTCCGATGGCTATGTAATCATTACTAAAAATGCCATTGCAGAGAATGCCCCATTCTAACATGCATGCGGCGAGAAGAAAGTTGAATCCGACAGAACTGAAGCCATATTTCTTCAAAAATGTCATGAGAAATCCAAAACCGATGAAGATCATGACATGGACATCCTGAAACACTGATGCAGTAGAATGCTATATTATTATTAATAGGATAAGCAGATTCTGTTTCTGCTTTTATAAAAGTGATAAAAAGTGCAGTAGTTTACAGTTACAAAATTTGAAATTCAATTTGTATAGTTGAAATATTTGAAATTGTATAGTGAATACAGCAGCGGGTAGGATTATTTATCTTGATTTTTTAATAGTTACGTGTTTACACTATGAACCTTTATATAATGTGAAAAAAGTTACAAAATAAAACAGATATGTAAAAATAAAAGTGATTGGGTGGAGTCATCAATGAAAAGTGCTTAAAAGAAATACATATTAACAGTGTGAAGGTATGATAGACATAGCAGCAATATTCTAATTTAAAATCTAATTTGGAATTTTTAGATTTATTTATTTATTTCGAATAAATCGCGTATTTACCAAATTTTATCAACGGATACATAATTGAAAATCTACTTACTCGGATAGGAAGATATTACAGGTTCATTTATCTTTATTGCTGTTGCATCAGCATTCCTGTCATACTTAGTAAGTGTCCCATAAAGAATGATGATTATTATTTGAAATAAAAAAAGGGAAATCGCGGCTAATTTGTCAGCCATTTTACCTGGAACACTCTAGAATAGAAAATATATTACTTAATATTGAATGGAGTCGGGATATGACAATAACATTAATCTAATTTAAAGGCGGACTATAAAAATTCTTCTTGTTAATTTATCTGGCTAGTAGAGTCAAATGAGATTATCTCTTAGATACACTGTAAAATGTATGAAAAATGTAAATGCGCATATTTAGCAGTGTTGTCCAACATTGTCAACGTTTTGCTTTACAAGCCAAACTTACGCAAAAGCGTCATTATAAAATGGTGTCTGTCACTGGATCGTAAAATAAAACAGTAAAGGAAGGATCGTCGAAAGTCGTTTGAACGAAAACGACCGACCGCACATTTTATTAATAACAATGTCGAGTTTTCTACTGTTCATCTCACCAATGCAAATACAGAATACTAAGTCAAAGTACGGTTTTGACGTTTCCATCAAACTGAATTCGCTGAAAGCCGCTGGCGAACTGGCGCCGGCCAGTTCATGTCCTGCCCGGTTTTAACGAAAAATTATTTCAAAACTGCGTAGTCGATAATACACGAAATAATAATTAAAGCGAAGTCGAGACCGCTTACGTGGATTGGTGAAGACATGCTGAATGTGGTGCGAAATGAAAGCCGTAACGGGCAAAAGCGGAGCGGGGCCACCGGCGAACGAGCGGCCAAACTCGTTGTCCACTTAAAACTGCGTTATCTGTTTGCCAGAGTTCAATAGCGCTCAACTGATTGTACCGAATCAATCCCGAGCCCTCAATGGAGAGCCACACCGATTATCTACCATTGCGCCGGCACACGCCAATACCTCATATTAGATGGAACCTAGATGGCCCACTTTCTTTACATTCGCGTCCAAACGTATGCATAGATATAAGTTAAACGAATATCTGGCACACCGCTCGCGGCTGGGCCTTATTATCTTACGACTGAACGTCAGGGTACAAATATATCTTACTGACATTACTGGTATTATCACTGACTATGAGCACTTTTCACACCCCAAAGGCGCCGCTATTGGGCCATCCATTCCGATTGAGTGCTACCAATATATATATCATATAAAAATATTTGGATTCAAAAAACCTCTCACCAATTAATAGAGTTTATTATTTAATAATTACTGCAAATATTCGCGCTAAACCTTGAATTTTAATCCAGAACTATCAGGGATGTCGTTTTTGGCCCGTTAGTCACCGCCACTTTGCTACACTGAGTTAGAGTATTTCATTACAAGTAGTCTGTCCCGTATTTTTAATATTGACGATGGTGTTATGCCGAACCCAACTGCACCGATGAGCCAAAACCTCGATTGGCAACCATATTTGTGGTTGATTGGTATTCTAGATTTAGCTGTTGAGGGAAGCTATACAGGAAGTGGTGAGCTGCTGAAACCGGTCTAGAGAAAGCTAATGACCTGAGAAAGATAACGTAACAAGAACGGTTATAATTAATTGTTGGGGGATTGGCCTGGAATGGGCCCTGAAATCAAAAGCATCGAGAGCCCTCAATCATCCGCTATGTTTCGGTAATCATCCTAATCACTTATTGAGGCTACTCACCCTGTATTCAACCGTGGAGTATTACGGTAGGTAGATAATATTTAGAAAATTGCTTATCGGAAGTTATTACTGCCATAAGTGCAGTGGCACGAGTGCCATCGCTCGCAAACAGATAACCTGTTTGAGGTTTTATTTGAAATTCAACTGAATTCAATTTCTCTCACCGCGTCTTCTATGAATAACGATTTGTGACGTTTGAAAAAGACGTTGGAAGCCATCCTTATCAAAACAGATAGTGAACTCTTTGTTTTCAGGTTAAGATAAGCGACATTCAATTTACCATATTTGGGATTATTTCTTCTTATCGGATTATACCTCTTCGCTTAGGAATGTAAAAAACTGATTCCCGTTCTATAATTTATTTGATTTATCGACAGTTAATTATCACTACACTAGAGTAACGTTAAATGAGAAATGGCGGACAAACTTGGAAATAGTTGGATCCGCCAGTTGTCGGGTTCTAATGTATTCGGGTTTGTGTTCTCCTAATGCGACATTCATTTGAATTTTTATCGGAAGCGAATTGAGTTCACAGATTGAGTTTACATTATACGTTCAGTAGAAACCTACTCGGGGCGCAAGAGCTGTGATCTTGTAGACCTGGTGGTATTTTCTACCTCGAGAAACTGATCCTTCCTTGGCGGATATGGTCCGCCGATAAAGAAAATTCGCCAAGTTGGTCAATTGAACTCCAAGATAAATATAACGCCAATCCTGTAATCGTCGTTATCTGGTTTATTTAATATTAAGCCCGGGGAGCGCTGACGGTGCGCCGCGACAATGGCGAAACGCCTAAATACGGCGGCAGAACGTAGGAAATTAATTTGGAAACTGTACAATGTTCACACCCCCGCGACTTGTTTTTATACCATGTTTTTTATATCGGTTATTTTATCGAATTATTGAATCAATACTGAAGGTGACAAAGTTAGTATTAAATGAAGAAAACGCTAAATCTTTGGGAAAAAATTAAAATGATCGACTAAAATGCCATCTAACTTTAAACAATTTGATTAAAACTTCCAATATCAGTATGCCTATTATAACATACACTACTGCCGTCTGTGCTAGCTGAAATATGAAACAAAGGCCTGTGAAGTAACTACAAATCTACAGTCAGGCTGTACGGTGGTAGGGGAATGAAAAACGGCAATATTGGTGACGTTATGATAGGCTAGACCGGAGGGAGATACTCACCGTGAGCAGCGGGTGCACTGGGAGCGACCAGAGGACTGTGACTGATAGAGAGATAGAGAGAGATGGTAGAGAGAGAGAGAGAGAGAGAGAGAGAGAGAGAGAGAGAGGGGGGGGGGGGGGGGAGGGAGAGTGAGCGGCACCCCACCCCAAACAGGCACTCTCGGTGTTTAGCCTAATTGTGGCCCGGTCTCCCTACTAATCCTGTTAGCGGCCATTGTCGACTGTTACGCCACACGACCTTAGTCCTTCAGCGTACCAAAATGAGAAAACGCTGGTGAAAATTATCTGCACAGAGGAAACCCCTTCCCTTTCTGCTCAAAACTCCGGAAAGTCGGTGAGACGGTGGACTCCTCGACCCAGAGATCTTCTCTGTCTAGAAAAAGTCTCTGTCAGGAAAGTGTCACCAGTGGGTGATTTTTTCATCACCAGAACCGTGTCGGGACAGTACTCAAATACGTTGCATCTTTGATATATACATTTTTCGATTGTGTAACAAAAAATGTTAAACAAAAAGGAATATCCGTTACACGTCCGCGACGGTTCGGAATACCAAAGTTTTCTCTGATCTTCCGTCACCTCTCGCGAGAGAATAGAGCTAAGATAAAAGAATTTTTCGACTGGAAATCTATCTGTCTCTTTTCGAGCACCGAGACGGGATTAGGGAAGCCAGAAGAATTATATCGTCAACGATTACGCCAGATTATGTACATTAAGTGGGCAGGTACACGCAGGCAACAATATAAGACATTCCGTTAATTTACTTGTTTTTATTAATGAGGTACTTGTAAGTTACACTTATTTAAGATGAGTAAACGGGAATTCGTGCGTGTGTTGTGAGTGTGTCACGATAGTCTGGAGCTTGAATGCGTTGGAAAAAAATAACGTAACGATTTTCGCAAAATAACTTGGGCCCGTTGAAGTGAGAAACTTATTTAGATTGTCAACACGGTTAATGGTTAAGGTCTATAGGGACTGAAACGGGGTGAGCGAACGGCGAGACTCGGAAGGAAAGGGGAGGACGACTCCCTTCGCCGATGCGTGTTCGGCTACCTTGGGCACCTACTGCCGAGATAACACAGGATGTCGAAA
Source organism: Lethocerus indicus (assembly GCA_019843655.1). NCBI lineage: Eukaryota > Metazoa > Arthropoda > Insecta > Hemiptera > Belostomatidae > Lethocerus > Lethocerus indicus. Next base: position 7,630,842 of record JACDQD010000103.1, on the reverse strand, counting down.
CGTTGGCGGAGGTGCAAGAAAAAGGTTCGACCGTCAGCGTCTCACCGACGAGTCTCTAGTGGTGTGCCGGTTGAAAGATAATAAAGTAAAACTCACTTTGCGGGTTGAGACGCGTAGAATAAATGGATAATATGTGGGGGCACGAGGGTCGAAACGAACGGTCTGCGAGCAAATTTCGCCGCCGGTTAATATCGGAGCCGGAGAAACGGGCGGAGAGGAGTGAGGGCGCCGGCCATTAAGCGGGCTTCTTTGATGTGTCCCGCCGGCGGTTTCAATAATTCAAACGACACCGGCCCCACCAACTTGCAACACGACCCGAATCTTTCTGTCACTGCCATCTGCCGGCGCTACTACACTGTACCGACCTCACTCTCCCGATCATTAGCAACTTTTACTTCCAGCTCAGAAATCGAAGCCCCAACAACCCGCTCGTATCCATTTTTATGAGCCCGAGGCGTTATTGTGGAAGCGCTTTGAAACACTCGGACGATTCGCGGGAAGTGGACGGGGGTTTTCCCTCTGCCAAGTCCCTTCGCGGGTCGGGCTTGGACCAATTTCAAACACCTTTCACACATGCCGACCGGAAGAGGGAATAAAATAAATAAATACCACTCGTACTCCCGGACAAGAATATAACTACTGAGCGGACTTCGGTTCCGTATTCTTGTCAATAATTATACTGACAGGTTTTCTATGAAACCTCCGCGACCTGTAACTATAAGGCGAAAATTAAAAAAGAACGCAGTAAACAGGAATCCACTTCGGGCAGGTAACTCGTAATAAAGAAAATAAGACAGTGTATATGATTTTTAATCCCAGGTATTAAAAGATAAGATATTAGATTATAGATAAGAAAACCCAATCGGGATTTCATAGTACTTCGTGTTAATGCCTTAATGTCTTGAGAAAAGAATGTTAGTTCAGTTTAAAATTGATTTACGAAATAAAAGTATGGCAATTTGTGTCAAGTTCCGAAAAATTGCCATTGGAAAGAAAAACTAAAGTACATCGTGTTTTGTTAATAATCGTTATTTAGGGTCACTACGGAGGAATCGACAATAACATAATACGAGACTTTTACGTAAAATCTGTCGACGAGCAGAAATCTAATTTTTGTATCAGGAAAACAATCAGGAGCCGCAGGAGGTAGACGAATTGGTTTACAATACGTCTATTTTAGCTTACCGCTACTAGATGGCGACGTCAACCCTAATGTCGGCCGAGGTGTCATGTTTCACCGCTAGATTGTGTCTATCTGGTCAGTGAAATGATGAAAAATCGTAGATTTTAGATTAAAACAACATCCCGGTAAAGATTTTATAGCCATTATTACCTTAATGGTGTACGAAATAAATGTATTTAGTAAGGTTTCAAACTTGTATCAACTATCCGAAATTAAATGATTTGATTAATACAATTGGATTATATTCTGTAAAATATTCTCATGTACAGTCAGTCACCATAGGTAGCAAGGAGGAATTCACAATAACATTCTACGAAACCGTTGACGTATTTTAGCGGTTTACGTAAATCTGCAGATGGGCAGAAATCTAATGTTTCTATGAGGAGAACAAGGAGCCACAGGAGGTAGGCAATCGGTTCCTGATACATGGCTCCCTTAATTAAAGCTGCGGCTACTGGATAGCGCTGTCAACCACCGAAAGTCGATTGTCGAGGTTTCATATTTCTCCGCTAGATGGCGTGTGTCCTGGTTGTATGTACACAAACAGCAAGTATGCATAATTAATTGTTTACGTCGAACAAATATTTTGGGTAAAAGAGACAAGGTAAATTTAGTTTGAATTTTCATTTATTAAAATAGTCAGATACAATCAGGTCAAAAGTAAAAACATCCAAATACAATAAGATACAAACGCTGTTCATCGTGTGTACAATAAAATTTATTCGGTCTTTTCTGCCGCTCAAGCACCGATCTTTCCGACGGTATGACAAGTCACGCCATCGCTTAAACGACATTTACGATAAGTTCGACCTTTTAACACATTAACAGATCTTAGCTTATTGAAAGTTTCATTTGCGAATTGAAGATGTACACATTCCCAGAGGGATTTGCCGGAACTAGTCCACGTGTCATGCCCGATGTACGATTATGCATATATCGGTCAGTTCCCGACGGAGTTTTATACACAAAAAACACACGGAATATACATCATAAGAAAAAACTTATATTCTAACATTTGATTTAAATAACTCTCTCTTCGTACGACCATCTTTATCGCTTTTCAATTAAGGCGTGATATACATTTATGACGAGTAAACCGAAATCGGTTAGAGCATGTACAGAACGACAATTACGGTTGCCAATCGGTCGGTCGATATTTATCGTCCGAGTGTTATGGCCAATAATGATGGTCGTACATCTACAGACTTATCCGTTAAATGGGTAGGTTCGCGGTGAAGTTTTACAAAAGAAAGTCGTACAAACATTAATAGTGACACCTTTCCATTCTAAGGAACGGAGACTTCCTCACAGTCTGTCGCCAGAAGCCGACTTACACGTTAGATCCAATAATAAAATTTATCCTAAAGTACTTTACACATATAAATACGGACCCTAAGATAATTAAATATGTACAATTAGATTTAAACATTAATAATATGTGCACGAATCTGCGAAAATATACTGTAATACATTTTCCGACTTTATTTTCATATATATATATATATATATATATATATATATATATATATATTTAACTTTTCCTCATTTTGCCTAGAGATCAGCCGGGCCCCTAAAGCGGCGCCGAGCCTCAGTCGGGTAAATTAAAAAATATTTCGCAACATTTTTTTTTATTTTTCATCTTATTTATTATTATTTACCGTGAAACACATCTCGGGTAGAACAAGCTATAGAGTACAATAAATTTTAAGTGCTAAGAAGACGAACTTAATAATTCCCCAAGTCCCGGCGATGCGAGTGGAAAAGTCGGGCGCGCCCTCACCGCACCGTAGACATTTTTTTACTATAGAAAAAGGGGGACAAAATTATGTCGCATCGGCCCCTTTAATAAGCTCAACTTTCGTTTAGATCAGAACCCGGAAAAAACTGGCGGACAAAAGTTCAAAATAGAACCGGGAGTCTCCTCACACCTTACCTTACCAATCGAGCCCCGATCAACTTAAAGAAAGAGACACGAGGCGTATTTTTAAGTACGCGCGAGAGAATCGGATACTTGGAAAGGTCGGAAGCGAGCGTCGGACTAATTAGAACGAAAGAAACAGAGTTAAAGTTTACAATAAGTTAGGGCCGCAAAACCAAGAGAAGAGAGATGGAAAGGCGGGGCGAATCAGGGGTGGGGACGGAGGAGCCCTTAGCGTGGCTACGTGAGGAGGATGAGGAGGAGGAAGGAGAGGGAGAGGAAGGTGGGAGGGAGGTTGAGGGGCGGGGCGGGGGCGGCTGAGGTGGATGATGCGGGGGCGGAGGCGGCGGGGTTGGCAGCGAGCTCTACGGGCGGGCCGGCCGTGGCCCTCAGCTCCTGGGGGCAGGGAGGCTCTCGCGGGGATGGCCAGCAGGTGGGAGCCGCCCCCGCCGCCGCCGCCCCGCCAACACCGGCACCGCCGTAGTCCCCGAGGCCCGAGGTGAGCGGCGCCGTGCCCCCCTCTCGCTCGTCGACACCGCGCCGCCCCCCATCCTCACCCTCCTCATCCTCATCCTCCTCCTCCCCCTCCGCCTCGTCCTCCTCTTCCTCCCCAGTAGCAGACCAGCTCCTCTAGCGTGCTCTTGGTCTGCTCGCTGGGCGACTCGTTGGCCACCCTGTACATCCAGCCCAATCGGCAATCGCACAGCAAACGGTTACCTGCAACACGAAACACCCGCGTTACCATTTCGTTACGAGGTGTAAAAACCGTTAGTTATTGGAATAATTGCCTCCTGTCTTTCGGAGGACAGGATTCGACAAAGACCGGACTGCCGGTAGGAGACAGAAGACAGTAAAAACTACTCTATTAGTTATTAGTATTTCTTGCTAATGGAACGGGTTAAAACCGAGGCCGCGCGGAAGGGAGATTTCCCGGAAGCTCCGTAATAGTATAATTTTCGCGATACGATGTAATTTCCGGTTGAGTAGCGAGCATTGTTTTTCCTTCCGAGGGGCGCCGTCCTGTCGCCGTCGTGACGGTCGAATCGCACTGCCCCTCGCCCTATACGCAGTAACACTAAGATATTAATTGGGTAATAGGCCAGAGCTAAATCGTCTGGACCGGACGAAACATATATATATATATATATATATATATATATATATATATATACCGGTGGCCGGAAGAAGTGGATTCACAGACTGGCTGCGACAACAGTAATAGCTGAGCGGGGACGCCAGTTAACAACTTAACTACATGAGGAAGTGCGCCTCCTCCCGCCACCACCACTTCACTCTCTTTCTTCTATTTATATATATATTCGGTTTCGGTTACACGCCATCTTCAGCCCTGTTAGTCATCAGCACTTTGAATGTTTTTGTGCACACTGCACTTCACTTATATATATATATATATATATATATATATATATATATATATATATATATATATATAGCCTTCCGCTTAGATTACATTATACTCTCTTTACTGTTTTTCTTTTACGCTGTCTAAAATTACGCTGTCGTATCCCACTTAGTTATCCCAATGTATGGCACGAAGCCGAAGCCTGGCTGGACTGTAAAAGTGAGGAGGGTAAAGTGACAGTGCGTCGATAAGTTTCGGTTTAATTTTCGGCGTCGTCGTTGCTCCAACCAGCGCCTATACGAAATCGAAAAAAATATTTCCGGTTCCTGTAGTCCTTTACTCCGCTCGGAATAAAAGTGCCCTGTGTATGCGCCGACTCGGAATACCGGGACGGCAGAAAGAAAACAGCCGGCGAAAAGGAACTGAGGAACGGGGAATGTTCCAATTGTCGAGTGAATTAGGGAAGTGTCAGGGCGGTGATTTCCCCGAGGAACACTGATTCACGCCGCAACCCGCCCGCGGCCGACCCCGCCCCCATTCTTTTTAATTCCTCCCATTACGCCTTTTCCTATTTCAACATTAAGATATAGCGGTTCGATCGCGTAATATTCAATTCGGGCTGGACACTTTACGAATGCCGGCCCGACAGGAGCAGAGACACCCCCTCAATTCCAGTTTGATTTTTATATAAATACTACTAATAATTAATTGTATAAATAAATAATGTCCGGGAGGAAAAGGGGGGGGGGTTAAGCATTAAGTTTAATCGGTTAGAATGTGGGAGTCGGGCGTAATTGGGACCGCAATCGAATTAGGAGCGGGTTGGGGTGGAGGGGGGTGCCCGACGGTTAACGCTAGAGTAATTTCGTATCGAATCAGGAAGTGATTTTGGGCGGAGTCCGTTAATTAGAGGATGGCGCGGGCGGCGCCTTCAACAGGTGACATAACACCCTCGTCCTCATCTCGAGGGCGTTAACTCGGTTTAGAGACAAGATGTCCGCCCCGCGTAATCTCCACCCCCGAACCAATCCCGGCCCCACCGCCCCAACCCCCAAATATCCAAAATCATCCACCATTTCCTCCGGAGTAAGAAGAAATCGTTACGCGGTTCTACACCGAACGGATAAATACTAAATTATCGCGCCACTCTATTCTGTAGGACGGCATTCTAATATACACTCCGATAAATCAATCCATTACGCGGCGTACTGAACTTAGGGCCGCAGTTAGCAAATTGCGGCCTAAGCATCACGCTAAAATGTCGTAGATTTCACTCGAAATATTTGAAAAATGTGTTTGGGGGTTCCGTTAAACCGCCTACGGATCCAGTTTTGACCTTTAGCGGGACTGTCGCTAACTTTAATCAACCTTTATAGTACAATTTTTGAAAGTATTTTTTTTATATCTCTCGTTTCTTTTGATAAAGAAGCCACCTAATTATGGCACCTTTGACGTGTACCCGAGTTATAGAAGTTCTTCAGGGCAGCGGCGTTTAAGCCGTCGTGGGAGAAAATGGACGGGTAACATGACACAGTGGATTGGGCTTTAAAGAGTGCATTGGGTTGAAGAGTGAGACGGGAATGAAACTTTAGGACCCGGCATTGTATAAATTCGTCAACTCTCGGTATGTTAAGGTCGTGAATGGTGGGATTTGCTACATAAGGTGGAGCATTAAGGATGGTATGAAGGACATTTGATTGGAATCTCAGGATGCGTGCAATGTTGCATATTTTGGTGGAACCCCATTATTTGAGGAGAATGTAAGCTTTTTCGCCATTTATATTTACCCTATAAAATGAAAAAATGTGTCGCATTGAAATGTCAAGAGTTGCAAAGTTTTGGATTGCAAGAAACGGCAAGAAACCTACACCCAGAATGTATACTATTTAAACGTCTCGTTGTAATATTGTATAGAGTGAAACGTGAAATAGTATGGCCGTGTAGCCTGCAATTAAAAGGTGTTACGATATTGTTCTAACCTAAATGTCTAATAGTCGGTGTGTGAACGGTGGAAGGGATCTGTTAGCAGCCGGCTGTGAACCAATTATGAACGAGCACCGACCAGAGAAACCCAGCTTTACCGTTGGGTTCTCCCGATAGATAAAACCAAAACCGGGACACAATCCCGGATAGATTCTCAATCATAGATAGTTTCAATCCGATATTTTATCTATCCGTCGGTAAACTGTCAATTGGGAACCTAAATGCTTGAAATATTGTCGAACCAATAACAGCTATTTATACAATTGTATATTTAGCATCTGGCCGCAATACAGTAATTTACGTCTAATTCGAATTTACGTAAATTTCCTAATTTAAAGATTTCAGCTCTTCTTGTACCCCTTAGTACACACTATCGGCGATTAACAACGAGTACAATTGAAAACGGGGTCCACTAGTGTCGTAATAGCAAAAATTCCATATAAATCGATTCGGTCGTACGGCCGCCTTGTTTGCCTCTCGGAAGAAGGCCGCTCGGTCGGAATTGGAGGGGCGCGGGGAGCGGGCACACCCCTAAATGTATTCCGGGACACGAACTGCAGTTAAGATAAAGCCAAGAGCAGCCTGAAAGCGTCTTCCCTTTACGAAACATCGGCGGCTTCCTCAGCGACGCCCATACTAGGAGCTGCCACCGACAATCAATTAAAAACAACGGTAACACGGAAGAAAAATCGACGCACAGAGGGAAAAAATAAAACATTAAGTTATTATAAGTAAGCCACGAAATTACCTTCGGGCCCGGCGAATATAGATTAAACCATTACATGGAAGTCGTGAGGGTTTAGCATCAGATTATAAGGGGGCGGCGCGGTCGTATGTCGGTACAAACAGCGACTTCTTCTTTAATAATTAAATATTATTTTATATCGCCCATCATACCGAATCGTACCGTTTTATACAGGCGATACAGACAACAAATATCGCGTACATATTAAAAAAATAAAACATTTGTAAATTTGTGTAGTGGCAGAGTTTTAGTGCGTTGGTAGGTATAAATGCCCAACTAGCGCGATGAGATTAACACAACCGAGATAAAATGAAAATGTACACGGGTGTACTATATTGGTTCTTATCACAATGGAATCGCATCGATTATCGGTACACGACAAACCTGCGGATAAATAACTCTTCCATAGTTTATTAAGCCAGTGCAGTTGCAGTTCTGACAGGATGTTGACTATTTCCGAAGGTAAATTAAGAGCCATCGGTAGTGCAATTGCAATTACGCTATTATATATCGAATAGAATCTTATTTGGATGACATGAAAAAGGAAAACAAGGTTACCTTGAATATTTACAGAACGATTTACCGGAGCATTGATGCAACGCCGAATCAAACGAAATCAATCTCGGATCTTTGACGGAATAATATTTTTGGGAGTGAGGGGAAGCGGAAAGGGCGTTCATCCGGTTCAGAAGAGTACAGAGGTGGTGGGCGGGTTTGTTTATGTGAGCAAGAGTAGGAAATATGTTAAGCCCTGAGCTCAGCGTCACGGATTTTCTCCAGGGAAAAGGAAGTGACCCTATCCAGGCTTTTCCCTGTCCAGCCAAACTCAGCCGGCCTTCAGCTTCTCACCTAGAACTAACCGACTGGAATCCCAGTCACTAGAATTTAACAAAACGATTTTTTCTTGTGCAATTCAACCTTACAGTTACAATGGCGGTATATTTATTTCTAACTATTATAAGACAAAATAAAAAGACAGCGATCCAGTGATTGTACTTGTTGATTTGAATTTAATGACTAACCAGCCTCAGTTACTGTCTGAGGAGATCTCTGGCCCAGTGGGGTTTAAACAGGAGGGGGCTGGTTAATGGACGGGGTGGTGTAATAGGGAGGGTGACAACAGGCAAAATTAGGATGAGTAGTAAGGCGGCAATGGAACTTAAGGAACCCGGATTTTGCAATACCGTCGACTGTTGCCGTGTTGAGGTCATGGTGAATTGTGCAAGGAGCATTAAGCATTAGCGGCAGTGGGCGACATTTCAGTAGATAACTCCATGAAGATCGTATGCATCGGAGATAAGATACATCATAGTAGAAATTAATTCTTCTCTAAGTTTAAGACAAACTAAAATCTAAAATTATTATAGGCAAAGTATTGTACCGGCATGAAACCATCCTGTTACCAATGTATGGAAGGACCCCCCTTCCCCCGGGGAGGTTTCCCTTCCGTGTTTTTATTAATACTATCGGGTAGGGCGGGCCCAATGAAACTGGAAAAAAGGAATACTGTATGAGTCCCATGGCGCCCACCAGCCCGCTAAGGCTTCACCTTTATTAAACCACTCTCAACCACCTGCCTGCCTCTCTCCATCCCTCTCTCTCTCTCTCTCTCTCTCTCTCTCTCTCTCTCTCTCTCTCTCTCTCTCTCTCTCTCTCTCTCTCTTTCTCTTTCTCTCTATTTATCTAGAGTTTCTCTCGTGATTAATTCCACGGAAATGTGAACGGAACTATGAAACTGTAACGGATTAGCAGAATCAGTAGTGTTCTGTTACAGAACTCTGTAAACACTTCTAGAAAGCTGGACATATCTGGAAGAAAAGTCAGAAAGGGTCAGGAACGAAAGGAGGTGTTTGGAGCCGGCTTCGAGGATTTGAAGTTTTAATAAAGTAGAGAGAAATGGGGTTCGGTCAAAGTGTTAAAAGCGTAAATTCCAGACTAAGGCCAGGAATATAATCCTGAGGTTTGACTCAAGAGTTTGGCTTTAAAACTCTAGTCAGGGTTTTACTGTATTTTTTCTTTGCCTGGAGAGCTTAACGCCATCGCAACAGGGAAGCTTCCCAGACCCAATTTTCTCCAGAGTGGCCGCCTCCCTATATATTAAAAGCAATAAGTACATCCCGCCCGCCTTCCTATTTTTCACCACTTCCAATCGACGCACACATAAACGTTTTGAAAAGACCTGATGAACGTATGATTCTTTGTTTTCTTAATTTGCTTTTGAAAATGCAGCCCTACATTTTTCACAATATCACCGCTATTTTATTCTCAAGTCTAAATTAGAAAATGTATTTAATATATTTTGTGAAAATGCGCTCGAGATGTAATTAAAGTTAGAAAATTTAGAAATGAGAAGCCACCGTGGTGGCTACGATTAATAGCATCCGAGGTCGACAAGGTTTTTCTTCGCACAGGACTTTTGGACGAGTCAAACTGTTCCACAGGCCGAAACGGACCTATTTTATCACTAGGCTAATATATACGCAAAACAGCTACAAACATTCGTACTGACTGTACAAGACAGTACAAGTGACAGTGACAGTGCAGTGAGGATGCCCGAAAAATATCCAAAGCGCCAAAAGCTACGAACGCTACTGAAGATGGCGAGCAGCCGAAACCGGTCCACCAAAAGAGCAAACCAGCGATAGAAGACAGAAACACGCGAAATCTACGGTAGAACAATAATGTTTTACTACGCGTAGTGCGTGCCGTTATGGGCAGGAAGTGGTGCACTTCCTTTCGTTTTGTTTGTCGTTTAGTAAGTTGAGGTATTTTGGATAACTGGACGATATAAATCGTTCCCGACTTTTTCTTCAGCCATTAAGATAATGGCGCGAGTACACTCGGCTGTAATTTATAGATCGAATATATCGGAGCGGATTATTTTACGAAAACGATGTTGATCGACCCGCCTTTCAGGTGAGCGCCAATAAGCGGAATTACATTGATTTAATAGATTTGGAAGGAGGACGGGCCCCACCAATTGTAATAGCTGGCGGAGGCGTCCAGTCCCTTCGTACCCCGCACGCTTTTTGAATTTCAATTCACCATCAACTTCAGTTCGGCCCTTCGGTCGTCCAAGAATCGAGAAAACTTTTTTTCCCTTATTGAAGAACTTTCCTTATCGATTAGCCGGAAAAAAGCGGGCCCGTGAAAATAAAAACAAACGAGGGGATCGCCTTTTGAAATCGTGAATTGAAATCAGCGTTCCGACACGTCTTTAGGCCCAATTCGAATTCGCTGATGGCTTCATTCGTAAATTGGACTCTTCCCGAATAATAATCGACATTCGATATCATCCTAAATTTCGATCGTAATCGAAATAGCCGATAATCGTCCAATTAAAACGACCGATAGTCCCCTCCCGGTATCTTATTATTCCACGTTTAAAGAAATAAATAAGATCCCGTCATTGTGCTGTACAGGATGGAGATACAATCGCTGTACTTAGGAAACGATACTGTATGGCGGAAATATTTTCGTTAAAATAAAGAGCAAAAGTGGAATGCCGGTCATCGGAAACCGTACGGAAAAAGCGCAATGGCCGATAAAATACGATCGCAACCGCCAGTAAAGCCCCCTTCCGAAACGTAACGATTGCCGAGGAGGGACCCCCAACGCCACTCTACTTTTCCCCTCCGCTAATATCAACTACATCGCGTTTCCCCTCCGTAGGGCTACCTTATGTCACCGTCCCGTATCTTATTGAAAAGACAATAACCGTCGTATACCGAAGTATATAATATAATACCGCCCGCATCAGACGGAAAGGACACCGGAGATATGGAAGGAATAAGAATATAAGGGGAGATGGTTACCTTCTATTAGTAGGTATGCGGATACGTTGAGTAGATTCTGCATGATGGGGGACACGGTGGCGGCTGTGATAGTGTGCAGGCGGTTGTCCCTGAGGTCGAGGTACCTGAGAGCGGGGTTGTCCCTGAGTAGGGGCCCGGGGAGGCTGGTAAGCCTGTTCTCGGCCAGCACCAGCCTGCTGAGTTTGTGGAGGCCGCGCAGAGCTCCCGGGCTGACCGCCTCGATCAGGTTCCTCTCCACCATCAGCTCCTCCAGGTTGGGCATCTCGACGAAGGCCCGGTCCCCGAGCAGGGTGAGCTGGTTGCCGTGCAGGTCGAGCCTCTTGAGGGACTCCAGCCCGAGGAAGGTCTCCGCGGTCACCACGGTCAGCTGGTTGCCGTACAGCTCGAGCTCCTCCAGCCTGTGCAGGTGAGAGAACGCTCCGTCGTGCACCAGGCTCAAGTTGTTCCTGTCCATGTAGAGCTTCCTCAGTGAAGGCAGTCGGACAAACACGTCGCGCGTCAGCTCGGCTATTCTGTTCTCCCCGAGGGTGATGACCTTGAGCTCGGGCAGGTAGGAAACCGCCAGCGGCTTGAGGGTCACTATCTGATTGCGGGTCAGCGCCAGGTCCTGCAGCAGTGTCAGGTTGGCGAACGCGAACGGCTCGACGGTGTCTATGCTCGCGTAGACGATCTCCACCGTCTTGAGCTTTCCCAGCCGCCCCAGAGCTCTGGTCGGCACATAGTTGAGCGTGCTCATGCTCCTCATGTGGAAGGTAATCTTGCTGAGGTGGCTCTGCGACCTGAAGGCCGTCCAGACGGGGGCGTCTTCGGCCTCGCCCGAGTTGAACAGCCAGCAGTTGGCGTCCGTGGCGTTCTGGGGCTCGTTGACGTCGCAGTAGCAGTAGAGGTTGAGGTGGCGCTCTCCCTGCAAGTCACAGATGTTCATGTCCTCTATTCTGGCCTTCTCTTCGGACCATTTCCTGCTGTTCTTGTTGTCGAGGGAGGTGGCCTTCTTCTTGTCGTCCCTGCTCCTGTTCCTGGCGGAGGCGCCCCCGGCCCCCCCAGCCGCCACTACCACCGCGACCGCCAACAACAGCACCACCACCGCTCTCTCCATTATCACCACCCACAGCCGAACATCTATCTGAAACACCCGAAACTATAATTAGCCACCCGACGTTTATAGCTAGAGGAAATAGGACTCTAAGTCGACTTTTCGAAAATTTGTTTAAGATAATTCTTTCTTGCAATATTCCCGGAAATCGGTAGAAGCGACCGAAAATATCGGGCGGAGTAGTGGTAAGGTAGGAGGGGGAGGACTCGGGTTGACAGACAGCACTCCCCCCATTGGGATGTGTGATCAGTTGGACGATCCCATCTCTCACAGGTTCTATTTATTTAGCTCGACGTTCCATTCCTCCTCGACACCTTTTCCTCTCACTCCACCGTTTACATATTCCCTGATCGGCCTTTGATGCTCCTCGGAAATCGTTCGAAAAATGTCAAGCCTATCTTTTTATACGTCGTATCGCGTCCGTGAAAGTGTCCGACCCACCGAACGGGAAGAAACGGATAAAATGAACAACCGCCGTTATAATATCGGCCTGTCCGATCGGATGAGAAAAAAATATGACGTTAGCACGGACGTTTAAGTTGGTTTTTTTAAGAGATGGATACTTTTGCAGGAAGACAAAAACATCGACATTACGAATGTACATATTATTGATAATTAAACCGCAGAAATGTTACATTTGAATCTTTTTTATAACAGGGAGGTCTGAGGTTTATCATTACGACCAACAGGGCGAATATTAAGGGAAGCCATAATTATAATGCGAGCTCTATTAGGTAGGAGTTTTCCGATAAAATTCTCATTCGAACAAGACAAACGTGAAACAATTTATCGGTTATTGTTTTTGTCCCATTATGTTACATATAAATTTGTTTATTTACAACAGTGTTGAAACCTAACGACTTATCTTACCGTAGATTTCATGTGTTTCTCTCTCCTCTCGCTTTAGTCTTTTGCTAGATCCGTTTCGGCTGCTCGCCATCTTCAGTAGCTGTGTTAGTCACTTTGGCGCTTTGGATTTTCTTTGTGCATCCCCACTGCAGTATCACTTGCACTGTGGCGGTTGTCTGTTTGTCCTGTGTGTGTGTGTATGTATGTATATATATATATATATATATATATATATATATGTCCTGTTAATGTGTTTTTGGGGGATGTTGCTTATCATATTTGGGTTGGGAGGAATTTTGTTATTCGGCTTAAGTATTTGTCGGATTATCGGTCAAATATATGTAATATTTGATCACACAACTGGTCCCAACTATTAGATTCTGACATCCAAATATATGTGCCCACAATTATGAAAGTGGTCTAAGTCATATATTTCTGGATTCGAGATATTTAATGAATTGCTTTCGAATAAATTAACAAATATTTTTATATTATGCAACATTTTAATTTAGAATCTTATTAGTCTTGATTAATGGAAGTTTACTATGAATATGAAATTTTGTGTGAATTTCATATGAAAATGTATTTAAAGTTTGAATTGACTTAGACCACTTTCATAATTATTGTCATATTATGACTGGAAACCTACCTGGTATTGTGTAATTACGATCATAAAAGTTTTCCTGTTGATCCAAAATTGATTGAAAAAGGTTTATTTGTAGTAAGCTATTGAATCGGTGGAAGTGGACCCAACGAACTTTAGTTAAGTACATTTCCGCACCACCCTCAGAGGGCGCTAGTTTATCAGTGCAAGTGCACTTAACGAACGATTTTTGTATACCTAGTGCCCCCCTGAGTGTGGTGCGGAAATGTACTGATGCCGAAATTATTCTACACCGATTAGGAGTTTAAATACTTTTATTATAATGTCGAGAGTGTTTATTATGAAAAATAATTCCGTTCGCTAATTTTATTTCGAAGGAGTATGATTCTAGATTAAGTGGTGATCTGCTGATTTCTAATTCACAATTAAGAAAAAGATAACATAACAGGCAATAGAAACCAATATCTCCCACCCATTTATATAAGTAGTTCATACGCCTGTGGAGTAGTATACAATAAACACTTTAAAGTTGATATTGGAAGTGATGCGAGTGAACAGATTTCAGGCTGGAATTTTGCAGCGGTCTGGGAGAGTGTATGACCAATTCGCGTCACGTATTCATTAGTCCCGGGGTGTTCCTGTTTGGAGAGGTCGGTGTCGCAAATTGCGTTAGGCCGGGTTCGGTCCACAACTCGCACAACTATAGGCCACAGCTTCAAACAGAGCTTACCTTAAGGCCCACCCGCCCCCTCTTACAAACTTACCCCGCCACCGCCCCCGCCACCACCCTCGGTCAGATGCAAAACCCGCCCCCAGTGTCCCAGTCAAACACCCTTACTGCAAATACCTTATAGTTAAAAGAGTAGTTTTACGCCTGTTCATGCAGTGGAAAAATCCAAATGTAGCAAATTACAACCATATATTACAAATTACAAGTCATGATATAATGATATGAAACACGGAGGGATGATATATTACGGCACCAAACATACCTAATTAAATCGGGATCTATCAAACCACAAAACCGACGGGAGTACATAGAAGACAACAAAAGCCATAATTTCTTCTTATTGTAGCTTTCGTTTCGAAAAAACAAATCTGCAAAACTGTCACAGCGTGACATACTAGTAGCGTTAGTAGTTTGCGCGAGGTTTGCCGGTCGTACAGAGTGTAGAGGAAGGGGCGGCGCGGAGGAAACATCCAAACAGATTGTTCCCTGAAATGGGGCCTTTTGTATACCGGAGGGCCTGGAAAAGCAGTGTATGCCACGCCTAGTCGCATACGTATGTCGACGCGGAATTATCATTTTTCCCCAATCCTTTTATATATTCCTGCCACCTTCCCCGTTGCTTACCGCGGCCTACGACCGACCGACCGTATACTGCGATTCGCCACTACATAAGTGCCAAAGTAAGTGCGGTCATTGCTTAGCTCGAGTGTGACGTCAAAATCAACGCCTTGCATCAAATTCCAATATATTTCCTCGGCGCTCGACTCTAAAATAATATTATTGTTAACAATCTTATCCGGGAATTGGGATAAAACTCTAAAATGTAATTGGTTCTTTCATTGGATTATAGTCCATTATATTTTTGTACTCCGACTTATTGTATGTTATGATTACGAAGAGAATGGAGACGCAGACAGATCAATTAAAGTTACGGGGATAACAACGCAGGCAATTAATTAGTGACAATTTGATCGGCCTCGTTCAATTATCCGCTCATTTTTTCTGAACTCTAGGTTGAGTATTATTAAATCGTTTATACCGCAATAAGACTGTACAGTTCCGACCACTAAGAGGTCCGAAACGTGGGAAGCAGACAACAGCCGAGAGGTTCCAAACAAATCCCGGAACATTCAATGAGAGGAATATCATTGTTCAGAAGAGTGCTCGGATTTGTTTTCTTTTACAGCGTCCGTAGCCTGCCAGAGTTTGAATAATTCTTCGTGTTCCGAGGCTTCGAACAGCAGCCAAAGCCTAGATCTGGTGAATTGTGGCTCTGGCGAATTTGTTTTACCGGAAATAAGGGGAGAGTCCGACCCCTCAGTGGCGGAAATTGCGCCCGTTCGCGCCTCCACAATAATTATAGAGCCATCAAATTAATTCAAATTGTATTTTCAGTCGATCGATCGCGGGCCCGACTAATCTGTTATGGCGTCGATTTGCAGAATTACATTTTGAACTGAAACCACCGGCTATGTGTTTATGATAGGGACGCCTCCACATCGAGTAGCCAGAAAAAAAGGCCCGACGAACAAAATTACTCAAGACAGGAAGTCGAAAAAGTTTCCTTAACTATTGAAGGACGCTCGTTGTTTCGAATTCCAATTTTAATGTTTTATTTAAGAGTATACGCTACTTTTCAAGCAGGAAACCCTAAAGCGAACCTTTGGATAAAACTCCACTGTCCCAAGGCGATAGCTGTACTTTGAGTGGCCGTTTCAAGCGATCGGTCCTGAAAATATATTTCGGCTTAACAGAAAACTGGTTAACGCACTTTTCTTCTAGTTTTTCAACCGAAGCGAAGCGACTCTTGTCTAGTCGGGGAACCTTTTCTTGAATAATAGGCGGCGTCTTAGTACACGGGCGTTGGGCTCTCATGCATTATTCAGGATTACACCGCGCCCGGTGGCCACAAGTCCCCTCGCATTTCCCCCATATGCCGCCTTCTTTTTTAAATTCGCCCTAAAGACCTTCGGCCCTTTTAAACGAGTCAAAACAAACCGCCCGGTTCGGTAGTGTTCGGCGGTTCTGAGGGCCGAAACAAAATAATCCGGCCCTAAAATGGTATCGTCAACCAATTTCTGAAAGGTATTCGATAAAAATACCCTCTATCTCTTATTAAATAATTTGGATACTGCATTTTAAAACAATTTAACATTTTCCGAACACCCGAGTACACAGAAATGATTTGTTTTTTGATAATAAAATTTCAAGCTAGCATTTGTTTATTACAAGTTTCTTTAAGGGGCACGTGTGCTATAAATTCTTACATTTTATATGAAACTGTAAAAAATCTCGGGCCCATTAATAAAATTAGTTATTAATTAATCATTTTCGAAACGGACTCAATCACATTAAATAAATAGTCGGGGTTAAACAGAATTTATTTGAAATTTTGGAGAAACATCGATAACACAAAACTCGATCGAGTAAGCGGACTAGGGATGGAGGCTTCGTATTCAATTATGATATAAGAAAATGCGATTCGTTTTTTCGTGTTTGTGTCTCGTGTGCAACAGTTTCGGCAGCGGCCGAAAGTTTACACGCAGTCGACGGTTCTGGAAGTGAATTTTAATTGGAGTAATTTTGGACGAAATAGATGGGAGGATTTTGTGTATTTTGAAGCGGCGACTAAGTCTGAGAGCGAGTGAGACTCGGTGGCGGCGATCCGAAGGGTCGGTAATCGGGGCGGCCTCCCCAAATTCAAAGGGAATGCCCGATCAAACTTGTCTCGCGTATTAAATCTGTAGCGTCCGTCCGTCTCTCGGCCGGCATTTTAGATGAGCCGGAAAATTGACGCCGCTAATCGGATAGCCGTACTGAGGGAATGAGGAATTCACCCTCTAATACGCCCCTTAAACGCCGCCCTCCTACTACCGACCTCGTTCGCCGACTCCTTTGTCGGACTGACCTTACAACTGAAGTATTTACCGACATTTCTATAATCAGCACCCAATTATCGATTGAGTAGCCAGTGTTTTTTACATACGAGTGCAAATTAACTGGACACGTGAATACGTCTAATATAGTTCGGAAATTTTCTGAAAAGTTTTCAACAAATTGACATAGAATAACCGTCTTAGAAACGATGTACTATTATGGTAACATGCAACGCTAACTACCCCATACCATTTCACTGATGAATTGATTATGATTTGGGTTAAAATATTGCCCCAGGCCCACGTTATATCAAACCGTCGGCGGCGGCGGTGGAGGCGGTGGAGGCGGCGGCGGTGAGGGACGGGGTAAGACGCGCCTACCGCGCCCCCCTCACTCAAGAGCCTAACGACGTATTATATTTGATTCGGAACCCGTAAAAATAATTGAATTTGGGGCGTGATCAGTTTGATGAAGTACTTTCATTCCCGTTTGTATATTTTGGGGGTCCGAAATGTTTAATTTAAATATATCCGTCACCAGCTAATTGATACTAAACGTCATTGAAAATTGTCGACGAGCCTCCTCCGCTCGAAGGGCCCAAGCTGGATACCCTTACCCGGGGTCGTAAAACTAAAACTAAAATCGGCCGGAACATTTAATAACGGTCTGATTTCGAGGAATTTTCTCTTCCTCTTTCTTTTATTCTTTTTTCTTTCCGCGAGTCGTAAAAAATGTCGGGCCCTCTCATTTGGAAGAAGTTCGGGGGCCCGTATTAATAAAGTTGGGTGGTCGGAGTGTTGGGCCTGCACCTGCCCCGTTTTAATATAACAGTCCAGTTTTGTTCCGCCCCCTTAGGGGCTGTTCTTTTTTTCGCCAGACGTCACGATATCCAGACGTGTGCCTCAAGATTGAAACCGGTATGCCGCTAAAGTCATTATTATTAAAAAGGCAGGGTAGAGGTGCGTAGAATCTTGTACCGAATTACAGACACGTTTGACGCTCGAATTTCCAACAACAGATCAGACGCGATGTATTCCGATTTTAAATTTTTTAAATTATTTCACCGTGTGCACAATGGGCTTGTATGACCTGA
The DNA here is from genome assembly GCA_019843655.1 of Lethocerus indicus. Classification (NCBI taxonomy): domain Eukaryota; kingdom Metazoa; phylum Arthropoda; class Insecta; order Hemiptera; family Belostomatidae; genus Lethocerus; species Lethocerus indicus. The sequence goes on along the minus strand of JACDQD010000103.1, from coordinate 7,612,589 downwards.
CCTAGAAAATAGGAGAAAACAGCGCGAGCGAGAGAGAGAGAGAGAGAGAGAGAGAGAGAGAGAGAGAGAGAGAGAGAGAGAGAGAGAGAGAGAGAGAGAGAGAGAGAGAGAGAGAGAGAGAGAGAGAGAGAGAGAGAGATAGAGACGACTAAAAAATGATGCCATTGGCCGTGTAAACGAGAAATCGAGGCTGGGAGCGAGCCTCTGAAAATAGATTCCGTTAAAAACTCATTAAATACGTCGAAAGTTACGAGGTCGTTAACGCGACTAAATTGTTATTCCCCGGGGTAGAAATTAGTTGACACAATTTCAGCGGGGGAAGTGGGCCCCCCTACACCACCAATGAATTTTGATTAACCAAGCACCAGTTAAGCAAAATATTATTATCCCAAAATGAATATTTTCCGCCTTCTTTTAATCCGATTTTTTAAAAAATAATCTTTAAATCTGAAAATAAAAATAATCTATACTGTTACATTTTATTGTAGAAAAATGTACGACAGTTGTGTTTCCCATTACCTGTGAACACTTATGAACACTTGTATGTAAGTTGTAAACAGTTCCAGAAATTGGCACTCCCTCGCCCCCGGGATTAATGGGATCCTAACTGTTGTTTTGCCCTGAAGGATAAACATACACGCAACCAGACTAGCGAAAATGCAATTCCTTAGCCTCAGTTCTGATCGAGACATCAAGTCGGAGCGTAGCACTACGACTTCGGATGTTGACGCGAAAACAATATCTTCTTTATATACTTTAATAAAGGTCACCAATAGATTTAAAACAATACCACGCAGAAGATGTAGATTGTCAAAAATTAGAGGGACTATCGAGTGATAGTATTATCACTAAAAAACTTCAGGGGGGATCACCTCGATTTAATTACCGTATAGTGCTCTTTACTATTCGATTAATTTCATTAATGAGCTCGGCTCATTTTAGGGTAGGCCTAATTATCAAAGCCGTCAAATGACTTCTCAAGTCCAATATAGTTGTCGTTAGGACAACCCCGCTCGTAGTTTGCGAAACTACGAGAAACTAATAACGAGATAACAGAGGGCAAGATAAGTGCCCTCGCTGGCTGTATGTAGTGTAGAGGACACAGGCCCCAGACTGTCCAAACTATCCGGGAATCGTCAAAGCGGATTTGCAAATCTCATAAGGTAAAATTTCGGATACATCTTGCCGTTTAAAAAATCCGCTGGCCAAAAAATGGAGCACGGCCTTCCTGGGCAGCCGCCCTAAAGCTATTCCTTTGAATAGCGAGTTAGTGCGTGATTAGCGCGGTGGGTAACTGGCGAAAGCCCACACAGCGTAAATGAGCTAGCCGCACTATCCGTAATAGCGATAATAGCCAAGTGCATTGCCCCCGGCGCCTCCACTAAAACGGTTCATATATCCGAGTGCACCGGATTCTCACGTTACCCGCTAACAGGGAAGTTATGCCTGCCGCCTATTCTCTGCTAAAGCACCAGTCAATGGAATGTTCGCAACTTACGCCTTCTGGGTTTTCCTGTTTTAATCAACGTAATTTTCCTGATCGTTAAATGAGATATGTACACATTTTATGTTAGTCACGGACATAGAATCATAGACACCGGCATATTCCTTTATATATTGGACGAAATAAAGTATTCTGTAATTTTGGTTAGCGCGCTTCGGAGGAATCTAAGGCTCTCGTGCAAAATCCTGGAGTAGTTTTAAAAAAATCAAGTATACGGTTGGAAACCGCAGATCCGATCTGACCCAAAAAGCCGGGAACAATTAAAACATACAATCATATTACATATAAGGAATACTGTATCCATAGATTGAAATACAGAATATTCTAGTTTTAGGTCGGAGCGTGCCGAAAATTGCAACGCAAATTAAATCTCCGCGCTGTTGTCCAGGCTCCATTCACGTCCGCCCATACAACATTAACTTGGCTTTGAGCACTTACGAAAGGGGCGTACTTTAAACTGCGAGCCGACTAAATATTTAGGAAAGCGCAGTGCGACCCATTTCGGCACTTCATTTATAATTAAACCGGGCGTTTAGCTTCGCTCCGGGCGTTGTGACTTATTTACAGAAGACATCGACATAAACGATGCATATTTTAAGGTTTCTCCCGCAGTGCCGCCTGATCGCGACCAACCCCCGCGGACGGTTTCCACTCAATTAGGCAAATTGGATTAATATATCAGAGAACTATATCTGAATAGTGGAAGTCGGCATTATTCGAGTACAGGGACACTACCCTTGGGGGTACTGCAAAGAAAAGGGTGCTTTGCTCGGAAACGAGGTAAACTGTCCCTAACGAAAATTCGCGGGGAGAAAGGAACGACATGAACGACGAAGAATGAGCCCGCGATGAACAGGAATAAATCAGTTCGGAATAAAAGGTTATGGAACCAGTCGCCAGGCAGTATTGAGACCGACACTCCAGTACACATGCTCACCAGAAGTGAGTGTGAACTAAAAAAAATTTACAGACTGATATTTATACAATATCATATTTCACAGCATGTCCAGAAATTGAATAACTCACTAATTCATAGGACAGGAATGTTGTTTACATTAGCAAACTAAATTAAACCTCCATTTTCGCGATTTTGTGCCATTAGTAAGCGATTAATAAAAATAAAAACGTATAAACAAAAAGAATTGTTTAAATCATCTCACCTTTGTAGATTAACGAAAGGGTGACGGTAATTAATAATAAATACCAGTGATTTACAAGTTCAGTAATAAAAAAAAGAGACATATCGCATTAAAAATATACGTTATACTGACAAGGTCTGTGTCTACAATTGTATACAGAATGTACAAGCGAAACTTAACATTCTATATACAATTGTAGACACGGATCTTGCCAGTATAACTTATATTTTTAATGCGATATGCCTTTCTTTATTACTGAACTTCCACTTGTTGACATTCACTGACAATAATATCAGTTTATCGATTAAACAATACTCAAGATCGTGCAATACCACCTGTGCGAGTCGCGTCGACACATATGAAAATGTTGAATAGATGAATGAAATTCGATTTAGGCGGCAAATTTTAAATCCGGACTTTAGTTAGAACGCCCGCCGTTGCCCATGCCCTGTTTACTGTGGCCCACCGATAGAGCGCAGTCGAGCCCTCTCATAGTTCTATAGCCGTTTCTCCAAACGGCCGAAATTTTTTCGATACTTTTATTGACAGCCGGGTAAAACGCTTTGTGGTCCAATTTTCCTCCGAGTATAATTTACAGAGATACCAGGCTTTTGGAATATTATTGGAAAACGGGATAAACATTAGGCATTTTTCTAGGATAAGAGGGTATTATCGTGAAACATTGTATTTTAAACATTAGTTCTTCAATATTATTCCGAGAAATGTCAATGATTTTAATAATATAGTCACATTTACTCAATATCTATTGTCAGGTTGTAGTAGGAAACATTTTTTGGAAGTGAGTGCCCGGATAAATGTGTATCAGAAATAAAGTCCAGGAATGTTACTCGGACTTTATTAATTATAATTACATATTAAATTAACTTACGACGTCGAATATTTTATTATTAATTAAATAAAATGCGTCGCACTGTAATTATTACAGACAGGTTTTATGTTTAGTTTTAATCAACTACGGAATTGAGCTGAGTGGATCCACCAAGCCAAGTCCCACAAAATTCAATCATTGTAATCTAATCTGTAATCCTTCGTTGAATTGTTAACGTTGTTGTTCGTTCTTGTATAAATCCTTCCTTCCGAAACTCTCCCATAGCTCGAATCCTTTGATTCGCGTCACCTTCATGAAAATCCCGGCGCAGCCTCGAGACGAAATGGCCACGCGATTTCCTTACTATCTAGTAAGGGCTGGAGCGGGAGAACCATTGATGGGTGGATTCTCCATCAAAAATACATTTGTGTTTTGAGTACACTGTCCCTAAATATAATTTAAAAAATTGTAGTTGTAACTTAAAAAAGATCGGTTGTAATTTATATCCATCCCTACTTCCCACTCTTGCTATTTGTTCTTGTACAAGAACATATTGTCTTTTCTTCCTCTTTCTTTCGGATCTTTTCAAAGAAGACCTCGCACTCGATCAGTAACAGTGTCCGACTACCGAGGCCTAGGTCGGCTTCGGGCTCAAAAAAGTCAGCGACCGTTATATTAAATCCCCACATCCGGTTAACGATATTTATTTACCAAAAGGGAGCGTGTTTCAGTCCGCGTCGGCTATATAGAAATTGAAACAGCGGCACGAAAGTCGGCGTAGGTCTGGGAAATTAAACCGCACCGTCACACCCGTAAGACAGATGCCGTGGATGCCGGACAACACGTGTGCCCCCTTTTAATCTTTATGTTTTTCAATAAGTGGTTTTCATTCCGAGTTTGTTTTAGTCGGTCCCACGGCAATTACAGACCGTATATTTAAGAGGAGCTAATATCGCTCTATAGGAATGTGCGTTATTCCCAGAGCCGTTCTGGGTCACCATCAGAAGACCGAGAACCTATTTACTCCCTCCTTTATAGGGTCCTCTTTTTGTTTCGCTTAGATTAATTGTGTTTATACACTTGAAAATAGGGGCCAACATATGTAACATCGAATAATAGGTAAAGTAGCATCAAGGCCCACCGGTTTTGTGTGAACAACTAACTGTACGTCGTACCACCGAAAACTGTCCAGTCTTGGTCCACTACCCTAGGCCTTTCGAATACCAGCTGATATGTGCAAGACACCGACCTCTTTGCGCCATTATCCTTGTTGAAAGATATAGGAATGAATGTTCTTCCGTATTTAAACTGTACTAATTTATATGTCTAATTGTATTTGGCGGCCTACGCCATTGACGCCAATGTAAATAAAAGAAAGGAAAATGATTAAAAGCCCTAAAACTATTTCTCTAACAGGATAAGGCAATACTGATTAACTATTTTACCTGACAGCAGTCTTACCACCGACTTAACTAGTCATTCGCTGAACGGGCAATACTTGGAGCATGATACATTGAGCCTTCTGTATTGTACGCTTTAACCTCATCTTAAAATTAGAGAACAAAGTTACAGCCTCCTTAGTTTGCCCCTCACTGTAGTAAGACAGGTAGATTTATTTTCGAGAGGACTAATACTGGTTCGACCCAAATTACAGAGTCCATGTAAGGCTATCAAGGCTCTCTTGTCCTTTTCACTGACGAACAATGAAGTGTTCCGAGGACAGTTTTCGGGGTCGGCCATCTTGCCGCTCTTGCGCTCGGTTTCACCCCGCTATGAAGGCGCTATGAGTAAGGCCTCCCACACAGCCCTGAATTACTACAACTTACAAGTTAAAATGAACTGGAGGCGTTTTAAATTGGCACGATCATTTCCGAGAGAACTGTTTATATGTCAAAACTTAGTATCGTTATTTCACCCGGCTAGTTGAGAAAGTCGAGTCGAACTTCGTCCAACTTCAGAAACCGATGAGTTCAGTTGAAGATATTTAATTTTCTACCCAGCGCACGTTTATTAGTCTTCGAACGATATACGAATTTAATCCTGCTTGGAATCGATGTCGGCCACATTAGAAATCGAAGGACGCTTAGTATTTGCGGCAGGAGGGTTTTCTCTTCGACAACAAACGGTGGAAGCGACATAAAAAACGGTCCACAAAATTGTAGCCGAATAGAAAACAAACCCTGAACGCTTTTGACCCTCAGAAAACGTTTCGAATGTCCAAACACCGTATCATCTAATTTTTCCTCGGTTATGTCCTGAAGCAGTTGAATCGAGCCCGGGCACACATGGGCTACGACGAAAGAGGAAGAAATTATTTTTGGCGCTCATTCTTGACAACATCAATGAGAGTAAAACATTCAGGAATGCCAAACACGACGACTGGTTCTGTAAAAACGATTTTTTCGATGTTTTATTCTTTACAGCGCCGGCGCAGGCGTCTCTTTATCATCGTTTCCTGCGTGACCACCCTACCTTTGCGACCCTCGCCTCCTACTTAAAAAGGAGACCTACACTCGCATACGTTTACGGAGAAGGTATCCTCAATTTTCTGATGGACTTATTCTTCCAATAAAGAAGTTTTCATAAGAAGATAGGTGAGGATAATTAAGGAGGGGAAGTGCTTTTGCCAATATGTAGGACTGGTTCATTCAAACTGAATCGAGGGTTTTTACAGGAATCGTTAAGAGAAGAATCTATTGATGAAAGGTTTTCAAGAATATTAGGGGCACGATACTTGATTTCTCGCTAACACAGATACAAATTGTAATGAAACTGACGCATTTAATGGGTTCGATTCGTTTCGTTAAAATTAAGAAGAATCCGCGAAATATCGCGATTAGATGTCGACTGAAAAGCTTTTTATCCAATGTCATACATTGGAAAATGTATGGATCCACTTGCACCGATAAACTAGCGCCCCCTGAGGGTGGTGCGGAAATGTATTTAACTAAAGTTCGTTTGGTCCACTTGCACCGATTCAATAGATTACTAAAAATAATCTTTCTTCAATAAATTTTGGATCAACAGGAAACATTTTATGATCGTAAATACACAATACTGGATAGGTTTCCTGTCATATATTTGGAATTAAGAAACTAATAGTTGGGACCAGTTGTTTCATGAAATATATATTTGACCGATAATCCCATAAATACTTAAGCCGATTAACAAAATCTCTCCCAACCCAAATAAGACAAAAAACATACCCCAAAAACACAATAACAAGACATACATATATATATATATATATATATATATATATATATATATATTCATATATAGACAGGACAAACCGACAACCGCCACAGTACAAGTGACAATGCAGTGGGGATGCACAAAAAACATTCAAAGTGCTAAAGTGACTAACAGAGCTACTGAAGATGGCGAGGAACCGAAACCGGTCTAGAAAAAGACCAACCCAGTGAGAGGAGACAGAAACACACGAAATCTACGGTATTCCAACCCCTCGAAAACTACAAAACAGAAATGTTAAACTGATATTTTATACTTACCACAGGCCAAATACGTAGAAAAGTTCAGAGAGCTCGGGGCAGAAATCCTGTAAAAATAAATGGGCATATGAAATATTATATCCACATATGAAATATTATTTATATATGTATATATATAATAATTTACCACTTGAAAATTGTGGAGCAGAGTATAAGTTTCCATTTTTCTGGGCCCGGTTCAATGGGAGGCCGAAAAGCCGACCGAGCTAAGCGGTTCTCATTTATTATTGGGCATGGACAAAAAACTCGGCTGCACCGGCAATCAGAGATGGCCAGAATTGGAACGGGGAGCAATTTGAAAAGCCCGAGGGAAATATAAATCACATTTAATGTTGAGGAGGGAGAGGTGAGCCCCCTGGGTGTCCCGCCCGATCCAATAGAGTTCAAATTCTAAGAGAGCCCCCGCTGAGTATAATTTGTCTTCTCTCAACCTTCGTCCTAAGGTATGGCAAAATTAATTTCCTATTCCAAATAACGAGAACAGGACAATTCAAAAATTTGCCTCTAACTAATGTTGTACACCAAAATCGCTATTGCCTCTAACAAACTGTCGCTAAGCAAAATGATCTTAAAATAATGAAAGACAAACTTTTGTGGCGATCGAACAGTCATATCCCATAATACTTCATTATTTGTTAATTAATCATTAATTAAATAATTTATTAATTATTTATTTATAATTATTTTACAATAACCTTTATAGTTATAAGTACAGTAGTAGTTGTTTATGTTTTTGTATATTTTGTTCCTCTGGATAAAGAAGCAGTGCCAGTGATGGCCAACTACACACACACACACACACACACACACACACACACACACACACACACACACACACACACGCGCGCACACACACACACACACACACACACACACACACACACACACACACACACACACACACACACACGAATTATTTCTATGTAGGGAGATTGGTGCTTCACCGAGCCGTTCCTGAGGGACGTTCGCTTGCCATCGCTCGATAACTATTAAATCGGCCGAAACCGAAGTTACCGAGTTATGGCAAATAGCGTTTCATTGCGGTAGAAACGGGCAAAGCGAGGGGGACAACCGCCGGTCGCACCCCTCGTCGAACAATATCGCCGGGCGATGCCGCATTTATCAAATTTAGCACGGTGGAAGTGTACGCTTCCGTAATAAATTGGAAGGAAACGGACAAAAAGAATAGAGACGGGTTTCACAATGGTGGGAACGGTCCAGGTGGTGGAGAAGAGGGTGCACGTGGGGTGCGCGCTGGGATGCGGTAGCGCCCGCTGATGCCGGGGACAATACCCGCCGCTCCCGTGAATAATTGACGGGTAATTGGATTTTTATTTGAGCACGGGACGCGCCTCCTCCCGACTAGATGAATTGCGTAAATGTCCGAATAATAATACCGAGGAGGGGGTCGTACGAGATGCACGACCGAACCGGTCAAATTTTTAAATTCTATTTATTTTTTGTTACGAAATAGAATCACGTAAGAAGATTTTAGTACATAAGTGTCAAACTCAATTTGGCTCATGTGCCACGTACAGTCTCATTAGATGTCGAGTGGGCCGGAGAAGTATAATCGTAACATAATTACCTATATACAATAATAATCCGTGTTTTTTAACGTACTTTAGAAAATGGTACATTAGAACGCAGCTATGGACGAAATACATGGAGCCCAGACATAATAGAATTAATAAACGTCGGAATCCCTTTTTCATTTCTGAAAATGTAAGGTTTTAGAAGCCTAACTGGTGGCAATCAAAGCACGTTCTAATGAGAGTAGGTCACTTAACACGATTTGCTAATAGGAAACGAAAAGGCCAGAATGTTCTTAAGAACGAAAGGGGGAACAATTTAGGAAACTAATCTTTTCGCAGATAATTCGATGTATGTAAGAGTTTGAAATAACTTTCTTTATCGAAACGCCCATTGTACCGAAATAATGTAGTAATGAACAAAGTAAAGTTGACGAGACCAGAAGCCGGTTAACAAGGCGCAGTTTGTCAGATTACTCCAAATGAACAATTCAAAATCTGATTCACCGCCCGAATCAGTCTGCTGACATCACCGACAGAAAGCTATATGAGCCGATGGGGCGATTGGGACCAAATATCATCAGTTAATCGGTTGATCACATAATCTCTTAATCTTACAATTAGTGCTCGTTACGTTCGTATCCTCTGGTTGTGCACCTTCTGTGTATATCAATGGCCCAAATGACGATACCGTACGCCTCAGTCTCCAACATTTACACGTATTAAATCAAACAGTAATTAGTAATTATCTTTACCAATAAATATTATATACAATTTCATTCAATCATCATGTTTATATTTAACTTCATATTGCCATTTGCTATACATTTAACCTCGAACAAATAGTTTGTTATAGTTGAGTATTAGCCATATTCATACATTTCATACATTATTTCCGTACTTCATACTTCAATTTCAGTGTAATTTTTTGTAAATATCACTTTAAATAATTGAATATCTCATATTCACTATCAGTAATTAATATTTATTACAATTAATATTTCCGTTGTAATTACTTAATTTTTGTAAACTAATACAGAACAGTCGTAAATATAACTTGCACTCAAAAGAAGGGAGAAGTAAGCTCGACGTAGGAAGGCAGAAACTGAAAAAAAATCGACAAACTTCCGATGTGAACAGACAGAAAGTTTTAGGCTCATTTAGGGCTCGTGAAAAACAGGCGGCTTTTTTCATTATTCAGGTGGATCGGGGGTTGGGGAGCGATGACGAAAGCGTCCTTCTGAAAGACGATAAAAGCTAAAGCGAGGCTAAGCTGAATAATCCAGAACGGGACTTCCAGTAAACAATAGTCCTCAACAAAACTACCAACAGGACCAACTCTCATCATCAACAATGGATTGAACGGATAGATGTTACCAGCAAGCTCCCTTCGCACAATTTTCTTTCTATTAATATCTTAACTAATGTTTTAACAAGTAATAATAATGACTTTTATTATGGTACGTAAATTAATTAATACTTCGGAAAGCGTATTCGTTAGCTAAATGACTGCAAGAAAATGAGTATTTAAAAATAAAATCGAATGATTCTTATAATTCAACCTTATCACCGATCTATCTTCGCACATACCTAATATACTTCTATGGTATAATATTTCTATGGTTCCGGACACGTGTAAAAAGATCTAATTCCCTTCTCAAAATCCAGCTTTGAGAACTCGAGAAAATTTGAGCTGCCATAAATAGCACTACCGGCCACTCTCCAGAAAAACAACTGATAACGGTTCAGATACAAATGTAAATCGGGCGTTCAGGAGACTCTCCCCTCCCGACCCCCCGACAGTGCGCCCCTGCGCTTTGTCCCCGTCCGTGGGGCGGACAAAACAATGCCGAGGGAGGAGCCCCGAGGGTTGTTTGTGCGGCAGCCCCGGGTCACAACAATACCGCTCGACCCAGCACCTCGGCCCGCTCTTTAATCAAAGTAACGGCTAAGTAGGCCCCACCCCGGCCTTACGTCAAGCACAATAGCCGACTCTCAAATATGTATAAAGTAATTAAGTGAAACGAGATATAATTGGGCTCCACGTACCGCCCGGGGCTCCCCTCCAATATTGATAACCTCCGAGGACAGCCGCCTCCCTCCGGGGGCGGTGCCTCCAATCACGTCACTTCAATAATATATTCGCCCCTATGGGCCTCCGCCACCAATCCCCGACCGCTCCCTATCATTTATGACCTACCTCATTTCCCTCTTATTTTTGTCCCTTATTGCGATATCTGATTTTTGTTTCGAATATTAAGTTATTCCATATTTGTCTGTAAACTCCTTCCTTAATTTAGCAAATAGGCGGAAGTAGGTTGAACATTTTTTTTCTGTTTTTTATTTATCGTACGATCAACCTTTATGGATAAAGGTACAATTGCGGAATGTTTTCATGTGCACCTCCCGATAAAGAAGCCACCCGTGATGGCACTTTACGACGTGTGCCCGGGCTGCGTACCGAGGAGATCTCTAGGCCGGTGGCGTTGTGGACGGTTATGAATTAGGAGTGAGACGGGAATGAAACCGACGAGAAACCTAGTACTTTGGATGTTTTTGGGCATCCTTACTGCACTGTCACTTGTACTGTCTTAACTAAAGTTCGTTGGGAGCTCTCGCACCGATAAACTAGCGCCCCCAGAGGGTGGTGCGGAAATGCACTGAACCAAAGTTCTTTGGGTGCACTTGCACCGATTAACTAGCGCCCCCTGAGGGTGGTGCGGCAATGTACTTAACTAAAGTTCGTTGGGTGCACTTGCACCGATTAACCTGATTACAAAAAATCAATCGGGAAAACGACAGGAAACCAATCGAAACGAAATCTACGGTATACCAATGATTGAAAAGGGTGGGTGTGAAATTCTTTATCGGCCCGCAAATTTCAAATTGGTTTCAATCTGCAAGCTACATCGGCGAGGGAGTAATAATTATTAATGAAAAAATGAGAGTTCGCCGGGCTAATTGAGAGACGCGCCTGGAGGAGTATTTCGAAATTAGTTTCACGAAGATGAAACGCGGCCGGCCGTCTGAGACTGTGCCCCCCTACTCGGCGGCCAATTAGCCCGGTCAAAGGGGAACAGGACTCTCCCTCGGACAATACCTATCTGGAAACCTACCTGAAACCCGACCTTTAGTCTCCGCTCAGACGGAAATACTCCTCACTCCGACAGTTCAACAGCCGAAACTAGGACCGAAATATGGTAATTCGATTCCGGCCTCTTAGGGATTCGATTGGTTGTTTCGATAAAAAGTGGTTCGTACAATTTTAATCCGTTCTCAGTGCATTAGAATACATCAGAGAATATTCTCGAATGTTAAAAATTCGTATTGACGATTGCTACCGCAATTTTCTATCTATTCTCACAGATATAATTCCCATTCTCTTACTTAAACATAATTCTCGCATTCTTTAATAAAATTCCCTTATTAGTGCAGTTTAGACGGTACGAATAGTCGAACAATAGTTCTAGACTGTTAGTAAGTGATCTGTTTAAGAAAAGAATTAAGAAAACCGGGGTTAAGAAAAGTTTGGTTTATTCTTAAGCACGAAGAGATTGACGAAATTTTCTTTTCATTAGTGCTTAGTGAAATAGACCGATTCCGTTCTCTGAGTTCTCGGCTCTTTATGACGGGGCCGGTTTAGCGCTTCGCGTTTCAATTTATATTTAGTACCGCATTTGTAATCCTTTCTATTTCCTAGATTTATATCCGGGTTATTCCTTAATCCGGGATCGTTCCAGGTAAATAACAGGCTATAACGGCCGCCCGGAGATGGGATCTCGTTTCAGCCAAATAGGGGCGGGAGGAGGGCAGTTTTAACGGCGAAAAAAATATAAATGTTGCACGGAAAAAAATGATAATCCGAGCGAAAGACAGCGTGAAAAACTGGCCGCGGATTAGAACGGTGCAAGAATTCGCAAGAATGGCGTTCTCTTTAATGATATCGTTTCTCAAATCTAGGGCGGTGAATAACGCGACAAGGCCTCTCTCATGAGCAGAAATCCCCTGATTCAGTCTGGTCTGCCGTTCGGAAGGTTTCATTAGTCACGTCTCAATGTACTTTTGTCTGCATTGCACGAAAAGTCGACGGGGAGGTCGTGTTACTTTTACCCGTTTCCGAGGGCAATCATTAAAACACTTGTCAGGACATAGTGGATCGCCGTGGACAACCCTTATAGTGGATATGATGATAGTGGAAAACGCTACCCGCGAATTGTGGGAGCGTTTCTCTAAGAGGTATCCTCGGGTCTCCTCTGGGTTCCCGCATAGCGGGACCCCCACGCACCACGTCCTCCCTTTCTACCTCTTCCCCACGCTCCCGAATAATCCCACAGGGTTCGCTTGCAAATGAGCATTGAGCGATCCGTGTCCCGTTTCCAAGAAAAGAAAGTTCAATCTCGAGTTGTACGGCTGCGATTGTGGTCGCCCTCGACACGAACATTATTTCTTGAGGCCCTCCCTTTTACAAGCTTCAAAATCAAATCAAGATCAAGCGACATTTTTAACGGCACTTTAAAATCACTGAGAACTAAATCATACCGTTGTTAACGGTACAGATGTGTTTTGTAATATTATGGACTGTAATACCTCGGCCGATGGCTGTAATTTATATTTAGATTAGATGGAATAACTGAACTCTTAGAGACGAGATACGGGAGATTGGGGAGAAGAGAAATAATCGGAGTAAAACAAATGTGAACTGTGGGAGGGGAGGATCGATTATAGGAGACCTGTTGCTGACCGGCACTCTTCGCCACCGGCCATTCATCCCCGATTCCATTGAAAGCGACTCTAATCGAAAAAATACTTCCGGCTAGCTACTTTCGGTTTACCCCAGGACGAGTACTGTAATCTAGACTGTATTTACCAGGGAGCACTAAGGATGATTCGAAGGACTTTGGATTGGAATCTCCGGTTGCGAACGATGTTGGATACCTCGTTGGAATCCCGTAGTTCTATACCGTCCGTCCACGTCAGTATCAATATCGCGTTGAAAATTGTGAGTTAGTTAGCTGAGGTCAATTTTAATGTCCTTAGTACCGGCCTTAATAGACCTCGTTTCGGGGTTCAAGTTGATACATTTGTTTGTCCATGTCGGTTTCAATATGGCTTTGTATATTGTGAGCTTGTTGGTTAAAGTCAATTTTGATTTTGGTGACTACCTAAATCTTCGATCTCGTGTAATATCTACCAAACATTTCCGATTTCAAATAACCCAAACCGACAGGTTATTGCGTCAAAATAACGCCGGTGAGAATAAACCCTCAATATCCTGGAAGGCACTGAAGGGTAGGACCCACAACGATTCATAACGAAATCCGGGGCATATTAACGCCGGAAATGTTAGGGTAGGGTTGTAAGGGACACTATCTGATATCGGAGGATGACCATCCGCTGGTCTCTCTTTCTATCTCTCCAAGGACTCCAATATTGAGAAAGGTCGGGTCAATGTCAATAGTTCCTCACCTCGGGCGGCTCTCGGAACTCGAAAAGGCGAGCTATTAGCCCGGACTATTGAGGTTGGGGAGGGGTGCGGCGGTGGATGGCCCTACGGGGATGGAAAAGCCGGTGGGACTTTTTAATTTCGAGAAGGTTCAGGCCGACATATATGCCTTACGAACGAAGACCGATTTGAATGGCCGGGATCTTCATATGAGTTATTTAGAAAAGAGGCGATGAAAGTATGGGAAAGGAATACGCAAAGCCCAGTTTGAACTACCGAGATACCGGCGACGACGTGCAACTTAGCACACGTAGCCCCAGTAGCGGCAGATCGCCCAGTCCCAGTTACGCCGCGATCCTCTACTTCCGGATGAATTATGCTCCCCTACCTGCGAAATGGCTTCTTATCTGCGGGTTATGGATTAAGCGGCTTTGCTTGGAAACAAGGAAACGTATCCCAGCGAAGATTACCCGGGACCGAGAATGAGCCCGCGATGAAGAAGAAATGAATTAGGTCGTTCGTATTGGCAGAAAGACGTAGGGGTGCGCATGACAATTGTAACACCTGACAATTCATTGTAGGTCTAGCCATTAGATTTTGTTACACAAAGAAGAGTACAATAAATGTATTCTGGTCCCTTCTGTTGACACCAGATTTTAACGTAGTTGTAGAACGATAAGTTATTAAGAAAATGTACAACTTCATTTAAACGTGCCAACTCGGCATCTGGGTGTCGTCCAGATCTGTAGGGACACTGGGGCCGATAAAAGAATAAAGGTAATCAAATTAGGGCCGAAGGGGGGCAAAGCATATGTCGCTTTTGGACGAGAAGTATCGATCCCGTTTTTTCATCACAATCTAGCTACACTAGCTAACATATGGGGCCCATATCGGGCATTACCCTCACCCGTATATCCCGGAAGGGGATGAGCGCCGAAGATATTGATGACCGTAGTAAAATGTTGCGTTAGTGGTAGGGTGGGAGAAGTACTTCATTTTTTTTACTATTTCGCCAGCCTGTCGCAACTCACGGCAGGGAAGATATAGTACTCCTTAAGGCCGTCGCTCTGTCCAAATAATAAGTCGGGAAATGAGCCCGCGTCGTAAAACAACCCCCTAAAGTACGAAGTGATTTTTTCCTGCCCGCATATGAGCCGCTTTATTGGCACCGCCACAGTTCGTAAAGTGGCGCTTACGTTATTTAATATACATTACATTAATCAACACGGACACTGAAGTTTTACACGAATAAAATCCCGGTCCCATTGGCAGGTATAGCCGCCCAACTACCAAATTCGGGCCTCTAGTTCACAAACAGGTTTTTTTCTTTATTCACACTGGGATAATAATCGGGAAAGTCGTATTGGTAAAAATCCGAATCGAAACGTAGCCTCTAGGATCATGAATAAATATTTGGGGACCAATATACTTTATTGAAATAGGTTTTTCATATCTCAAGTAACGTTGCGATACAAAGCTGCACTAATAATATCGTACTTTGTATTTTTATTACTGAATCTAGTTTTTCCTAGGAATAATATTAGGAGGAATAGCGCATGAAATATGCACTACTCATTTTCTACCCCAAATTCATTTAAATTTACCATTTGGTGAATTTGCCGTTTGGCGCTAGTGACATTGTGCTATAAATGAATGGGATCTTTCGTCTGTCATAATTATACTGCAGAGGTATGTAAATATAAGCAAGCGTTCTGCACTATTGAATCCGTCTCAATTTAATTTTACATTGCCAAATATTTCACTAATGTTGTAAAAGACTGCGTCTTGAATAACAAAATGTATTTGGTTGTTCTCCTCCGTTAACGATAAATCCGGTGTGACTACTTTGGGAAGGAAATAATAAGCCCACTCGCCGGATATTGGGGTCGGAAGCGGAAGAGTGGGCAAGGCGAACGAGACGCATTCAGTTCCGGACTTTAAACGAAACGTTTGGTCTCACCCTGATGCATAAAACAGGGCGGGGGTATCGATGGCCGACTGACAGTCATTGACAATGGGATTGACAACGGGCCGCGACCTCCGCCACCCGCTCCACCTGCCACTCAATATTTGATTGAGAAAATCTCCCCAGATTCCTGTCAACATGCTTCCTCACACATTACAAACGGGAAACCATTCATTTGTTACAAGCCCAAATTTACCAAAGAATATTCCCGGTTAAATTGGAAATAAAGAACAACAGACAAGTCACTCATGCTAAGTGATGTCCCGAATTGTATCATTTGAAAAAAATCCATTAGCGCCTAAGTATCAATCGAACAAATAAATCGGGAAACTATTTAGGACGCCAATCGCCTTTATAATGAACACCTAACATCGAGTTATACACAAATTTTAAAGACTGATGGTGAGGAACTTTTTCAATGTAACCAAAAATGTCGGCCTTTAATTTAATTATAGCCAAATATTGCGCACGTTCGGGAATTTATTAACTGCGGACAAGAAATTAGTATTAAATGCTGGACAATTTGAAACGACGATATTGCTTATTCGCTTGTAATTTCCGTTCGCTCGCCAGTCGTTTAAGGAGGATGTTGTGTTTCGGATCAAAAAAAAGTTTTTCTTTTCCACTTTGAGCAAAGCTCGCATTAGCCAGGAAAAGGACTGAAGGGATGAGGGGCCGCCCGGGAAAGGGTTGAGAGCCGGGGGCCTTCGCCCTCCCAAGTGCCTACATAATAAATCCCGAGTGAAATATTTATGGGGCCGCATTAACAGAAGTCATAAATAAAATGGCCGGAAAAAAAGGAACACGCTTTCGCGGTCCCGGTCGACTCGCAGACGCCCGCCCGGCTAGGCCGCCGAACGCGAATTCCGAATAATTAATAACGTTAAATTCGAATTTAAATAGTCGCCCGTTTATTCGGACCCGGCTTCATTAAGAATACATTAAACGGCGTCCTTTAATCGAATGACGCCGTTGTTTAATTCAACTATTCGCTTGGAAATCAGGATTACTTCTCGTTTGGGTCCGCTAACTCGCATTCGGCCACGAATCATCGCTTCGGTGACTAGGGATAGTTACTGGGTCTTCATTAAAGACGTTTTTGTCCGCTATCTGTTTTATCTTTCCCCATTTCAAATTCCCATTGAAATTTTCTCTCTCTACAGGGTTGAACAATTTACGTCGTACTTTTTATAGATGATCATGTACATTGTTGCCCAAGTTATAGTGCCGGTAGTCGGCAGTGATTTACAGCCCTTATAGGTCGCGTAATCGACAACCAAGATGCCAATGAGGCTAACCAAATCATGGCGGAAAATTACCGAAGTTGGAAAGCAGGAGAAACCAGTGTGACAAAAGACAAGACCGAGATAGAAAACCGCGGGAACAGCGGTATCGCAGTTATTGTTTACAATCTTCTGGGTTGTAGTCGTCTTCCTTTTCCCCGGAGCCCTCGTTTCGAGCCTAACGCGGGACTCGGGCGGGTTCAAAAAGAGGCGCGATGTAAATAAAACATGCGGCCGCCCAATTGGGTTCCATTTGTCGGGTTCTTCGCTCCGAGTCGGATCCACGGGACTGTTCTCGCACTCGGCAGGGGTAAAGCGACCCCCGTCCAATATTCCATTCCCCCCGGGAGTAATTGTGTTGTTGTTGCCGAAAGAGGAGGATATGAAACCGGGCGGGGGAGAAAGCCTCCCCTCACCCTCGGGGAATATGCAGGGGGTAGCCCGACCAGGCGCCCCTCAAATATCCACACTTTGATTTCGATTTACCAAATATTCGATGTATACGTAATTCATTTTTAAATGCGACGACAGCGGTAGGAGAATTAGGATTTATTCGTTTCCTCACTTCATCCTCTTCGGGTGCTACGCCGGACGACACAGTTATTTCACTATCTAATTTCCGGTTAGCGAATAGTGAAGTTCCTCGTCACGATGACGAGATTAGCAGCAGTGACTAAACGTTCGGACCTAAGGACGTTCCGGGGCGGAAGAAAACTCGACCTTCCCCTAGGACTGGATTATATGTAAGACGGAACGCACAG
The DNA here is from genome assembly GCA_019843655.1 of Lethocerus indicus. Classification (NCBI taxonomy): domain Eukaryota; kingdom Metazoa; phylum Arthropoda; class Insecta; order Hemiptera; family Belostomatidae; genus Lethocerus; species Lethocerus indicus. The sequence goes on along the minus strand of JACDQD010000103.1, from coordinate 7,594,620 downwards.
AAACGAGGAATAGCGTGAGATAGTAACATATCAAATCACCCCTGTTTATCCTACAGTTTTAAAAGACTGCTGCCAAGAGTGTAAGTTCACTGAATCCCCAAATAAGGCGTGTATACATTAAACGTCTAGCGGCATCATTTATTGATGAAACTGTCTAATAAATAGTTATGAACTTTTACACGTTGAATGTTCGGATAATACAGGGCGATTAACCCGAGGCAATTATCCCGACGCTTTGTAGGTGGAGGGTAAGGGTAAGGGGGCGTGTGTTAATTTAATATTTTCCCCTTCGGGGCCACCCCTTATTATCGGGACTGGCAGGTGAGCCGTAAATAAGGGGGGGGGGGCTCCTTAAAAAGAGGGGCCCGGAGCACAATTAGAGCCGAATAAATCATGGCGATGCGCCGAAGCTCGTGTGGGGTGGGCACCGTTCTTCATTAGTACACCCCCGGATCATTTCCACCCTCCTTATACAACAACCGCCCTGAATGAATTATCCTGCGAGTTACTTTGAAGTGTTGGGCCTGATACGGTTCGCCCGACTGAAGTAATCCGCGGTAGCCGGTGTCAGTGGACCGTTAATATTTATCCCGAGGTGGAATGGGATGTAGAATAGGTTATATTATCCTCAATTTCAGTACAGCGTAATAATTCATACATCGATCCATGGGTTTCGACACGAAGCGGAAATAAAAAATAACGGTATTCCCGAGAAAATGTTATAAAGAGACTCGAATTACATAAACTAAACTCCGGAAGGGGGTCGCTCGGCAGAAGAACGCTGAAAGGGAGAAAAACGAGTGGCCAATCAAATTTACATCCGGTTGAATGTTCGCTTCCTGTTCAATAGGCTTCCCCGCCTCCTTACTAGTAGCACTACTACCGCATCCTGCCACCAGACGTACAACGTCTGCTCTAAAAGATAAGGGTATAATTTTAGATACCTTTTAGAAGATCCCGAGTTTTCTGGAATACAATTGTGAGGAATGAACGATGGAATTCTTTTATTTTGTCAAAGCCTAATATAATATAATTATGTTTTCAATGACAACTATATTAGTAGAAAAGTAAATAAACAGGGGTGCTGGAAATGGAAATGTACAGGGACCGGAAAGAAAAGCATTTTCTCCCCATCCAAAAAGAGAAAATTCAGCCCGTAACGAAAAGCGATCGGACGGAAGTTCGGTTTCCTTTATCTTTTTTTACGAAATATTGTTTAATAAGCTGAAGCGATAGTTGAGAAGTTGGAGAGGGCTGCCTTTGCTCCACCCCGCCCCACCCCCCTCTTCACCTCGGAAAACCTTAAGGGTAATAGGTTCGTTTAAAGTTTAATAAAAAAAGCCGAAAACTTATTTCGAAAAGGACTTTTTAGAATGGAGATTTTGGCGCTGGAAAATTATTCCTAGTCGTAAAAAAAGGTGAAAGGGAAAGAAATGAATACCCGCAATTTCTGTACACCCTAAAAAGCGAAACGAATGGGTATTGCTTTCTGTGATCTATTGAGACTACCAGCGGTAGAGGACATTCAACAAGGACTATTCTGGGACTACTAATGAACTTTCATTAAAGCGGCATTAAGGAGTCACACATTGAACATGAGCGTGTACATGAATCCTTTAAATTTCGGAACATTAGGACAATATTATCAGTGATTTTAATCTGTCAGGTTATGTGTTACAACATTTATTTAGGTCTTGATTAAATAAATTTCACTGGTAAATTATCAACGAACCGAAACACAACACGGGATTTGAATATTGGGAGTAAAGAACTGCACGCGTCCTATTACTTAATGATAAAATAATATAATACCGAAAAATATTATTTATTATTGACTTAATGGATTAATGCAATAATCGTAGCACTGTATTGACATTAGGGTCCTGCTCGGCCGGGCGCCGACTTCATTGACTCTCGTGGCAATATGAGGTCATGAATCAAGTTCAATTGGGACGAATTGGTCTGTGTTATGTGTCGCTAGTTTCAATGACAACAAAACGTGTCCTTTGAACATCTTCTAACACTGAACTGTCGTGTAAAAACATCTAAGATTCGTATCCCTGGCCGTTATTCGAGGCCGTCCAGTTTAACAAGTGCTATGTAATATTTTATTGGCCTCTGATTGTGTAGAAAACGTTTTCATTTCTAGGGAATTTACATTTTTATAAATGACATCGTTGCATCGCCTCAATACAGGACAAAGTAATAGCGTTTTATTGTTTCTATTAATGATACAGTATGAACAAAAAGCTTCATCAATATGGACACTAACAATTGATACAGAAAAAATACCAACATTGTACAATTTTACTCTACCGGTCTTTTGTTAGACCGGTATCGGCTGCTCGCCATCTTCAGTAGCGGTGAAGATTCCAAATATATGACAGGAAACCTATCTGGTATTGTGTACTTACGATCATAAAAGTTTTCCTGTTGATTCAAAACTTATTGAAAACAGTTTATTTTTAGTAATCTATTTAAGCGGTGCAAGTACACCCAACGAACTTTAGTTAAGTACATGTCCGCCCCACCCTCAGGGGCGCTAGTTTATCAGTGCAATTGCACTCAACGAACGATTTTTGTGTAACTAGCGCCCAATATATATGTATTTGACCGATAATCCGACATAGACTAGAGCCGATTAACAAAATTCTTCGCAACCAGAATAAGACAGACAATATCCCCCAAAAATGCAATAACAAGACACATATATACATATATATATATATATATATATATATATATATATATATATATATATATATGAGTATATACAGGACAAGCAGACAACCGCCACAGTCCAAGTGACAGTGCAGTGAGGTGCACAAAAAACATCCGAAGTGCCAAAGTAGACCTTTATGGCGAGCAGCCGAAACCGGTCTAACAAAAGACCAAACCAGCGAGAGGAGACAGAAACACACGAAATCTACGGTATACCAACCCCTCGCAGACCACAAAGCAGGTATTTTAAACTAAATATTTTAATAGATATAAAGCTAAATAGTAACTATAATAAATATTATATAAACATCCGTGCATTGTAATCGAGATTCGTTTAAGATAAGCGATCATTCATAGTGCCTAAGGTCACAGACACATGGCTGTTAACAATGTATTTACGATGTAGGACCTAGAACCGAAATTCTGATGTATATTAGTGACAGAATGCTACTGACGCCGGAGGAAATCGTGGAAGGCGAGAGTATTGGTATCAGCGATCGCACGGCATCTGGAGGTACTCTTATTCGGTAGCCGTAATGACAGAGAAAGTGAAGGGCGGCGGAGGAGTTTACAAAAGGAGGGGCCCTTTGATGTTTCCCAAGAGACGCGGCGCTTTTGCAAGTAGCAAACATCGAGATACAGTATAAACAGAGAAAGGGGAAGTCCATTTGCGGCAAAACACTATCGAAACCGGTCGGACCGCTACCAGCGCCTCCAGTTACACAACAACCAATAACGGGCTATATTATTCATATCGTGTGAGTCACCGAGCGTGAAGGGGGCGCGGCGGCATCTCGGAATTGCGCCCAGAGCCAAAAGTTAAAAGCACCAGTCACCATAATTTTATTGGAAGTTTATATAGAATGGTTATAATTATCACCCCACCAACAACTACGGAGGAGGTGCGAAAAAAGTATATGCTGTCCGTCCATTGATTCCTAACGCGATGAAGTAAATCCTCCTACCGGACAACCATCATAGTGATCTTGTATATTGAAAAAACAATTTAGCGAGCAGTGGGCCAGTTGACCGGTGCGGAGGTCGGAGGAATTTTGTACCCCCATTTAAAATTAAGAAGTGATGAACGTGACGAGGTTGAAGTTTGTCGGAGGAAAGGAGTTGATTATTGAAGCGCCGGTCTCTGGGGAATTGGCGCCGTTAATGTGTGGAGTCGGTTCATGGAGGCTGCACTGGCCGTGGACACTGTTTGGCGCTTTAGAGAGATACGTGCTCCCGATGAAGTATTCAAACGGGTGAATAATTGAGGCGGAGGAAAGAGACACCTCAAAACGCTCTTTCTAATTGACGAGGATTACACACAACGGGCAGTAGACAGTCCGCCATTTTGGAGTATCCTGTCACAAATCACTTGCCGCGTTCGCCTAGGCAGATGGCGTAATGCGTACTTTTTTCCTATATTTGCTAGGAACGGCCGTCGGTCGTGGGGTGTAAAGTTACCTTGATTCTACCGGCCCGGTCAGAAAGAGCTATTGGGAAAAATAAGCCCCGCCTACTGCTCTATAGCAGTAGGTGTGGGAAATTCTGGGCCAATAGGTGGCAGTTCTAGAAGTCCGGTAGGATTATGTACAAGTTACTTAGGCTAGAGGATTATACTCGCCTGATTGAAGTTCGGGAGGTATGTTTTAGTTAGCGTTACAGAGTTACTTAGCGTTCTGTCATCAAATAAGCTCCGTTCGGGCTTGACCGCTGGGAGGACCCGCGTGAACGGGTGTTATTTTATGGATTATTTAAGTCATTTGCAGGGGGAATTCATAAAGCTGTGCGTAATCAAAGCAGATATCAAGAGAAAAAAACGAACTGAAGTAAAATAAGAAAAAATAAGAAATGCTTTCTTAATTCCTGATGAAGTTTTCCTAATGGGGATGATGAAAATTGAGGTGAATGGAGCTCAAGGATATACGAAATCAATAAATAAATAACTGGAGCATGTCCAAATTCACATTCCAATCATGAAGTCTATTTAAACATTTCTTAACTGTAATTATTGGAATTAATATTCCATTAAACGGGACCAAAATTTAAATTGTTATTTTTTCCACAATTTTATATAATATTCGTGACTCGGACAACACTCAAACACGAGTAATTACTTCCAAGGGGGAATGTAAATCATTTATGATTACCTCTAAATAAGATAAATAGAGCAAACATAATAATTGCATATAATATTCCCTAATTATGCCTACTGTTCATGATTATATACATAGTTGATTATTATATTCCAACAACATTATTATATTAATCGGATTATAAACCTTTGGCAATGATATTAAATTTTATAACCGCCAAGTGGGGAACGATTTGCGATTCTAAAATAAGGAAAGCGACGCCAACCCAGCGGGTAAACTTGAAAAGTCGAAATGAGCAACAATAACGATCCCTAAATCCTCGGAACCTCAAGACTCCTCGCAGATTTCGGAAGGGGGTATAATGGAAAAATATTATTCCATCCGAGCATTCCATTTGTCGGGGCCGTGTTTCCGGTAACCGGTTGCGGTTTGGGGCGCCGAAAGGCCGACCCCTCCCCGCTGCCACCATGAAACGTAACAACACTCAGAACCTCCCTAGCTCCAAGCGATAAATCCCCACGATGTAAAAAGTCGAGCGATAAGAAGAAATGTTAAAAGGGAGACATAAAGCCCTTTCCGAGAGACCGATGTCGAACCCTTCAGACATGTTCCTCCTAAATTTAGTCTATAATATACAACAATTGCCGGAAAAAATGCGTTCAAACATACGCTATAATACGGTAGGTATTGGAATGAACAATTTTTATTGCATTTAAAATTCATTTTTTTCTCAACGGGCTACGGTCCATGCCGCTTAACTATGACGAGGCTCGTATATAACGACGATTGAAGTACACTAATAATTATCCCTTGTGATTGTGTGTGTACATATATATATATATATATATATATATATATATATATATATATATAATTTATTTCAAATTTATTGAAAAAAACAGATAAAGAAATGAAGATTTAGTGGAATGGTATTGCAACGGGTGTGTTAAAAATAAAAACGAACCGAAATTGTGTGGTGACGCGCTCATTGTTGGTGCTAACGGAAATTAGTGGCCGGCTGGTAATCATTCTAGGCGGGTCCAGTTCATAGCCAACTTCCGGTTCCCAGGCGAAGGGCAGCCGATAATTTACGATGTTCCATCCGGATCGTAGACGCGTCGTCTATGATCGAGCCACCAATTTATCGCTCCTGCGTTCCCGCTTCCGGTATCCCCGCCATCACTACTCATTCACAATATCCGACTTCCTATTTTCTAACGTCGTCATCTCAGTGTCGTGGCAAACGGGTATTTGAAATTCATTTTTTGGTTCATACGTTCAATCCTTCCGCATCCTTCCCCTTGGCAGTTTGTGATTTCCATCAATTTCAGTCCCCCGTGCTTTCATAGACAACGGGAGTGCCTCATAATACCTGACTGCGCCCCTGGATTAGACGGACGGAAACGAGAACCTGTTAATTCCGGAAGTGGAGCTTCGGACGCCACCCGAATTTAAGATACTAACTTTACTCTAGCTCCTCGTCTTTTGTCGAGCCGTCGATATCGCCTTCGGAACCGGTTGTAATTTATTAAACCCTGGCATCGGGAGAGTGGATGGCTGGGCAAACTCTAATAAAGTTCGCCTTCCCGTTTGTATAAGTCGGGCGCATTTGAAGTTTACAATGGCCGGAGAGCGAGTACTGAGTCAACATTTATGGTCTGACGCCGCTCATTGTTTAACTTTAAACTATAATAGGCCAAGGGGAGAATGCTCGCTCCTCACCCAACCCCGACCTCAAAACCCGACACCCGACTTATTTATTTACACCCAATTCTATAAGACAGTATAACGCAGTCACACTGGTCCTCAGTTTATATTCTGCATCAGAGTTGCTCTTGTTACAGTTCTCTGCCTTGAGAACAGATGCTCGCGTTCTATTGGTCGATATTTCAAACCCTAGCCATTTTAAAATGTCCATTTTGGTAAACGAAAAAGCTATATTTGAAAACAATTGTTAAACCATATTTGCCAAGTTCCCTTCTCGAGCCCAAGACTTAATGTTCCGAGTATTAAAAAAAACATGTATACTTATAGTTTAATCTTAAAAAGGGGGCCTTTATCAAAGAGTAGGGCACTTATTGAAACTAAGGAGAAACACTCATTTGACTGAAGTTTGGGTTAGGTATTTTATTGACAAGGGAGGGCGGTTGTTGTGGACAAATTAACGCACGCAGGAGCGACTTGGAGGCAGGAAGTTATAAAACTTAGACAGGAAAGGTACGCGGCCAACTGTTGCCACTTAAAATGTTTTGACAGCCTCCCCGGTACCCTCCAGTAGGGTCGGTGTAGCCCAACCCTGGATATTCTGTAAAAGGGGTCGATCGAAAGAATTAAAAAAGTATCCCTTACTTAAAAAAAGTACAAAAAACATTAAAGATTAAACTTTCTGTTATTAATATGAACATCGAACTGCTGATTCATTTACTGCTGTTACCGGTTTATCTGCTCAGATCTTACAGGAACAATGTGCTTGTTTCAGAAGAAACTAAATCTACTTTACCTTCTTGTCATCGACATTAGCATTCCCTAGCATTGGGGTACATTTTAGCTGCATTTTGCCTGGACGAGTTGGAATTGGAGTTGCTGGAATTCGAGTGATATTTTCCGATCCCTAGTGTGTACAATAGCCACAAAATAATATAACAATACTCCTTGAAACAGGGGAGATTAGCTTAACACGCGCGAAACTCTTAATCTATGCCTGTTTAAAAATATTAAAAAAAATATTGCTAACTTACCGAATGAGGTCGCTGTCCCAATGAGGTCTCGTGGAATGCCTGAAATAGAACAAGAAAAATATTAAAATTTAAATTTTCGAAACCCCGAGCTCAACTAAATTAATTGTATTTGCTAAAGTTTAACAATTCTACCGAGCTATTTTAGCTATCATTAATATATAACACACGATTCTGCAAATAATTTGGTCGCTAGAACTCGACGGACGGAGAATATTTTTGGAGGGAAACGTAAAAGGGAACGACAAAAGTTTTTATAGTGATTTTATATTCGTTATGGTCCAAACCTGTTAGACGGCCTTATTAAAGGTGGATTGTCCGCGAGTGTGAACCAGAGTATTTGTTATCAGAACAGGTGGGGAGTTCATAGGAGGACTGAAGTCCAGCTCTCCACCAACTGAAGAATGGTCACTACCTAGAGCAATTGACGATGCCTCCCATTTAGATACTCGTTGAGGGTAAAAAATCAGCACCCCTTACACAAATTACACCCTTCTCCCATTTCACTAAAGCCCAGCTCTACATTAAAACCAACTCCGCCATTATTTACCTCTATTGTTACCGTTATGTTGCGCTACGTGGAGGGCCGTAATAGAGCCGTAACTGATTTTTCTGGAATTAGTTCTGGGATTATTATACAGTCGTGATCGAGATATAGTTAAAATTGTGAAATTCTGGAAGTTCGGGTCGTCGGGTACTTAACGTGGATGCCGGAAATTAGAATACCCCGAGAGCGTTCAACAGAAGACGTGGAAAGGGATGTGCGATAGCGTGACCGAAAGCTCTGTTTTCTGACCCACTCCCGCATCCATTTTCATTATATGATTTTTCATGAATGATATACATATGTAATATAAGATACTTGTTTCGTTGGGCAGTATATAGTATGGTGTAGTGGCAGAGCAGGCAGTTTGCCCCATCGGCAACCGACTCATTAATGTGCTAATACGAGGCTGCCGGAAGTGGTATTTTCGGTTATAAATATGATCGACGACGAGTTTAAATTACTTAAACTAGCTAGTGACCCGGCTTCGCCCAGGTGGTTCAGTTTTAGAACTTGCAATAAAACAAGAAATAAAATTCAAATATTGTACTTATAACGATAAAGGTATAGGATTGTCCAGTAAATAAAAAAATAATAAAAAAAAGTATAGGTGTTTACACCGGACAAACACACATGAATAGTTTCAGCTTTATATATTAGATACAATTATTTAAGAAAAGCGGACGCGCCTTCTCCCTTATCAGTGGTGTGTATCTTTTACTCGAGCCACGAATTCAGTGATTCCTGGTCACGTAGACAGATGCGGGCGTACACGCATCGATAAGTTAGGAGTTGGCACGGGATTTTAGGTAAGGCGCGTGTGCTCGGACTGCGAAACCGAAGACAGGATGAACCCTTTCCGATCGTACCCTCGAAGGCCGGACAGTTGTCCTTTTGCCAGCCACTTTGGACACTGCTTAGGATAAATCAAAAATGTTTCAACAGCTCCGACTATCCCTGTTTAGCCGGGATTTTTAAGATCAGACCGTCTACAGACCACCGAACAGTTGCCATCAAATACTTTTGGTAAAGATTCGGTTTGGAAAAGTGCTCGGAAGCCTCGTCCCAATTCAGCCTCCAAGCTGAACGTTTGCGATTGTTATAGAGGATCCAAATTTCGTCCCCGGTTCCGATACGGTCCATAAATAGGACTGTTGCGCAAAAGAACAATAGAGGGGAGTTCTTGCCATGTCGTATTCTAAGGGCCCGACTTTAGACTGAATAAAAGTTTTGTTCAGAACTTAACACTATTAAATATCGAACTTAATACTATTAAATATCGATGTCGATTCTAGCGAGTTCGATTTCAATTTTAATCGTCAACAGGGTGTCTCCTAACACTACAAATTTGTTCAGGTGTGTCGACAGGACTAATATCGAGTTACTCTCATTTTGATTTTCTACTCTCACTGATAACTAATTCCACATATAGCAGCGTTAACCGTGTCGTATTTACGTTCGTGACTCTCAACCGGCAAGCAATATGAAAAAGTAGGTATTTCGCTTTCTGTGTTTTGCTACTCTTACTATGAAGGTAAATTTGAGGTGCACTCAGGACAGGAGGGGCGCCGACAGGGAATGACAACCTGAACGTTAACCCAACATTAAGATATATATATATATATATATATATATATATATATATATATATATATATATATACTAGCGCGGGTCCAATTAGAAACCGCTGCCAACGATAGATATAAAAGCTTTTATTATCACTTCTGCAATTTTATACCTCCATTCGCTTATTTGGCCCTAAAATTTCACCTTCTCGGTTCTGAAAGCTCCTTAAAGTCGCGGAGGGAACGGCCCCAACTCAGTGTTACTAAATTGAACAAAACACGAAAGAGCTATTTAGATTGATAATAGAATAGTGGAGGAATTGTAAATGCGCGAGAGTTATATCTGCGAAACGGTTTTAAGCACTCAACGGTTTACATTGGCGAAATTATATGTAAATTAATAAGGACTGTTGGCGACTAAATTGTAGATAACCAGTTCTCAACCCGAAGAAGGACGCGTGAATACAACTCGAGCACGTTTAAAATTCCAGACTCAGGGATCTCCTCTCCATGAATTTTAAATGCTCGTTACTAGATTAAGTTTTCTCACGCCCCTGGGTCTTCGTAAAGATTTAACCAACCAACCCTATTGGCTATTTTGTGCCTAAAATTACCCAGATAGCACATTCCATCAGGTGGTGTATGCAGTAAGTCTATTCAGCGTAGTTAGCTTTTTCAGTTTCAGTCAATTATCTCATCTTCGTGGTTTGCCCGGTGAAAGTTTTGGTCTCGTTATTGTCCGGCGACCGGAACTTCCGAACTAATTTCTTCTTGCCTCGTTTACGAGTAGACCGCCCACGTGGACGAACTCGCGTTATCTACTGAAGACTGGGAGGAACCTCGAGGAAGGGGCCCCGAGTATTCTCGGTGTTGTGCCTGCAGTTAGTTGTTCGCGATTATCCGAACCAGACCCAACGTATCGGCACGCTTCCCTAGAGCCTCCGCGTTTGAAAATTCAGATATATCCTGCCTAACGTCATATGTAGAAGTTGAATTAAATATTCCCAATATTTTAGCCGCGAGAACGGGATGTAGAGGGCTGTGCGGCAGCTGGATTCGTGGCGGTGTGATACCTCCGGGCGATGGGCCGTGTCACTTTAAATCTTTTGATGTAATTAGCCTCTCTGTGTTTGCAGCCAGCCAGTAAATCCCCGGGATGACAGCTCCAGCCATCTCTCTCTCCCTCTGTCTCTCATCCCGCTGATTCCATTATTCTGATTAGTTGTCTTGTTTTAGGGCGGACCAGCATCCGACAGGTGTAAAACGGCCAAAATTATTTCGTGTTGTTTTCTTCGTGCCGCATTTTCCATTCATGAAATCTATTATCTTCGTTTCGTACACTCGCATCAACCTTGAGATTCCACTGGAGAAACAACTGTTCCATCAGTGTATACGATTCCTCTTGTTCCAGAAGTTTCAGAGGGCGCCCTTAATATCCAGTACTTCTATAGTACTATTATCCTGTATTCGAGCGATATTTTATGACAATTTTCCGTTCGCTGAGTTGTAATGAACATCTCGACTATAAATTTAATCGTTCCATTTGGAAATGTTACTCCGGATGGTGAAGCTATTAAATGTTATTCAGAAATTCGTCCTTCGATATAAAAGAATAAAAGAACGCTCGTTTCACATAGAAGAGAAATACGGAGAAGAACAGAAAAGAATCCTAATTTTCAATTTTTCAAAACAACGGAGTTTATATTGGCGTCAAATCGTAGGAACATATGTCAAAGTCAGAAAAGTGAAAGCGAGGACCGAATTTAAATAAAGATACTGACCTCGCCTTTAAAGGAGCCCTATCTTTACTCGCGACATCGTACAACTTTCCCTTTTCCAGAATGTTAGTTACAGAAATATGAGCTATAATGAATAAGCTGAAGGTGAATAAAAACTATGTTCTATCCTTTCGTCCCGGTTTTAAATTTCGCAAGCTAGATGCATTGTTATTCTACTAACTGCTAACCAGTAACCGCGAGGATGTTTTATGTGTCCAACAGTGTTATAACCAATTGAGATACTTCGTAAAGCCGAATTTAAATCCCCAAATTACGGGACCACCTTTGTATGAAACAAGCCCGACTGATTCGATAAGGGCGTTTTTTGTGACTTATCCTTTTGAGGTCCCTACTTAAATGGCCCATAAGGCCCTTACTCTTGCCAACTTATGAAGTTAGTCTCTACTCCTCCTTGAAGTTTCACTTCCAGCTAGTTCGGACCCCCTCGGCGCCCATCAGCGCCACAACTACTAAGTGGAAGAAGTATTCGTCAACAGTTAACGTGTACTATCCGCCAAACCGTATTAAAATATTGTACTCGCGGCCGAATTCGCCAGAAAATAATACGTATACGGAATAAAAAATACAGAAGGGGCAATGCGCTCAGGTAAAACCCTATGTAATGGGGCCGGACATTAGCATAATAAATACAAGTAGTTCGTTAGCATAATGCACGCTGAATAATCGATTTTCAGCGGGCATTAATTGCCCATTAACAGGCTAGTCTGCCTTCGGGGGATCTATAATGCTTCGAATTATTCAATAATTCAGTCACCGATACAAACGGCACCCTACAAACTGGCAACCTTGATTTAATATTTTCGACGTTTTGCATTGCAACAATTTCAATCTTAACAAATATGAAATGCTCTTGAAAATGGTTTAAACAAATCATATCACTGGAAGTCCTTCATACGCAGGAGGCGAGTAGTAATTCGGTTCAGAAATTTTCGATTGTACTTAAAATGAATCAGTAAATAATATAACTCCAAAATACTGGAGGCATTTCCAAAATATTCTCATTAAAATATTGTGGATCTTAAAAATTTTACTAAAAATGTTGCGTACCTTCCTGTTTACCTATTTTAAAAATGTTTTCATAAAATAAATGTAACATGTAACATAAATGTTACTGCGTAATTTGCCATTAAAGAACAAAACGGTTGAATTAATGTTCTTTCTGTTTTCTGATATGACTTTTTTCCTCAGCACGATTTGCTGAATTTTACCAGTCAATTCATTCGGGCGAATGTATCAAGGCACGGCTGAACATTAACAACAAACAAAAAATTGTCGATGAATATAAGGTTTGGTTTCAACAGCGCTTTTACTCTTATCCAGCCTTTCTCGTAAGACTGCGAATTTATTATTTCCCGATTTACTTTGCCCATGCGATAAAGTCGCGTTTAAACATCAATTTGACACGACTATCGCTATCTTTCAACTTGTCAGTCAGAGTGAAGATTTCAAAAACTTTATGAAGTTTAGATAAGAAGTGGAAACTCTACTTTGAATAAAATGTGATTCTGTAGATAAAATATCGAACCATCATAGAGAATATGATATATGTAATCCACAATGAGTTTTAAAAAAATACTCAAGTTTGCTAAGGTAATATAACAGTTATCAGAATATCTGTCCAGTATAAACATTAAAAAACACCACATTTGAAAATAAATATTCGAAGCAATAATATCGGCGTTTATTATTTTAATGATCTATTTTAATGGCCTATCAAATTCCAAAAATGTTTTAATATTGTACTGATATAACTAATAGAATATTTCAGACTCCTTTCCTCAGTGTTATAGTATTTCAAGGATCTAATACCCGTTATAAATCAGCGGTGGGATGACGCCAGAGATGAATAATTTATGAGTGGTTTGCTAACATTGCACACAATACTCGTGGATAGGAAAGAGCTACTCGATTCTCGGCTCCCATCGGTGTAGTCGGTACACGACCATATATTCCACAGGGTAAACTGAAATTGTTCACTTTACTTCGGGGACGAGAAGACCTAAAATAGCCTAGCTGCGATGCTTGTGTAAAGTAATCTTCGCTGCCCCCCAAGAATTTCAACATTGTGTCCGGCTTAATCCAACACTGTATGGTACATATACCAAGCATGTTACGGGATTCTAAAAACAACGCAATGCAAAGATTAAATATGACAGCAGCCTACAAAGCGGTGACTACAAAAGACGAACTCAATAAAATATATACGTAGGCTTCTAGGCACATATTTATATCTGAACGAAGAATGTTGAGCAGCCGAAACCTGTCTAGCAAAAGATCAAACCAGATATATGCATGGCGTGAATTATATTACCTGCAGGACGGATCAACTACTACTCACAGAATCAGAGATTATCGAAATTCAAATACGAGAGTGGAGAATTCGAAAATCCCCGTCGCTTGTAACAAGAAAAACGTAATAAAAAAATACCACGCTACAATATAATGATAGCGATAACATAATAATAATTATATATACATAAGTTCAAAAAGAGATATTTGAATTTCCCGTACGGGGACTAGTCGTAAGAGTTTCAGTCGGTATAGTACAGAAAAACGTAGTTTTTCGATTGTCTGTCAAAAAGAAATATAGCAGTCGCAGCGGCAGGGTAACTTCCAGAATCTCGGGCAGGAAAGAGGAAAGAGACAAAACTGATGTAAGGAAGAACTCCGCCGCAAAAAGTTGCACCGGCCACTCTACACTATGGCCGCTATTTATTAGTCGACGTCAAAGTATTTTTGAAAAAACCGAGACGAAGGTCCACTTTTAGCTTATTTATGGCAGAGGAAGGTGGGAATGGCGATGGGAATTAGTAAAAGAAAAGGGAAAACCTTTCTTACGTCCTTTGTTACGTGTTTTATGATCCGGTGAAAAAGGTCGAAGAAAATTCCGATACGGTTTCGAGATGCGGAACACTCTGCCTGTCCGTGTTATCATCCTAATATTAGCTAGTCGGTCAAATACACCGCAATTGGAAATTACACCCTTCTGAGCACAATTTATAGGAAGTTTTGCAGAAAGAGTTTGTAGAAAAGTTGAAACTGAGTTGCACGAATATTCCAAATATATTCTACCCTTAAGCGAGACTGCAGATTCCCCGGGAATAATTTTCATTAAGATTTAAATCTTGGGAAAATTTAGAAATCGGCGCCACCGCAAAACGTTCGAACCGCGCTATCCCAATAAAACGTCTAGCCCGATAAAACTTTTACTAGAGTGCAGAGTGGGGCGATAAAAGTTGAATGTAAATTCAACTTCGCTTGCGGCTTACCCAGGGCCCGGGTAAACGCCCGAGGCCGCTGTCCGTCTCTTTATATTTAATTGGGCGGTGGCGGAGAAACAGGGACAATTCCATAGTGTCCACCAATTAGCCGGTGAAATATTTAAAGGCCGGCCAGAAGTTGGACTCGGCCTTACCCGTGAATAATTCCCACCGAAAACCGAGCAAACATCAATTAGACAGTTTACAGCCTAATAGTCATTGAAAACAGTTGCAGCTTAAGAGGCCGGTCACAACTTCAAAAAACACAAAATTCAATCGTTGCAACCTACACTCCTTCGTAAAACTGTCATTGGCACGATGATCAGTGCACGCGTAATATCTAGTAAAGGCTGAAGCAGAAGTACCGTCAATCGATGTGTTCTCCGTCAAATACATCCGTCGAAAGTACATTTCTGTTATCAAACCGCATTTTCATTAAATACAATATTAAAAATGTTAGTCGTGACTTAAAATAAAAGGGGAAAAAAGGAAAGGGCTTTCAACCCTTAACTGGCCCAGTGGAGAAATAGAGAGGAATTTTCAAAATTGTAAGCTCTGAAATCGTATATATTAATATTAATAAAATAATCTCTTTATTAAATATACATTACAAAATGTATATTTTAATCCCGTTGCCATTTAATGCGATGGGAAATAATTTTTAACAGCACCGTACAAAAAATTATACTGTACACAAGGGAAATACGAGAGGGAGAAAAACGTTGCATAAATTAAGAAAAAAGAAAACATTTTCTGCCTTCTCCCGCTTCTTCGGTCTTCCGGTGTTACAAAAGCTTCGGGCCTCGTACCATTTATCGTCGATTATTTTATTTCTATTTTTAATTTGTCGTGTCCTCTGCTTACGACATTTGACGAAAAGGCGATAAAAGAGACGGGAGACGTTAAATTAACGACGACCAGAAACTGGATGCAGACCGTGCGAAAGATTCAATAAAAGTGCAATAAGATGCAATAGTGCAGAATCATTTATCAATTATATTAGCGCCCAAGTAAGCGCGTGTGGAATAAGTCGTGTATTATAATATCGGGATTTGGTAGGCAGTCATTTGCGCGGGATATTTTTTATGGAATACAAATTTTGAATAATGCACACCGGCGTGGCTTTCAACATTTATAGTAATAGATGTTTGGACCTGATATATGTAGAATACTGTTGTACTAATTGGGGAAGTTTCAATAATAAAAGACACGCACGTGAACATAATTTACACTGAGTCCAGTGACTTGGGCCATCACTCACACTGCACCAGGCCACTTGTATTCACTTCACTGCCGGTCTTATACCACCGTTAGGATTATGATACTGTTTAGTAGTCCACTTAAACTGATGCGATCACAGGTTATTCTCAGAGCACTCTAGATTCGGAATCTGCCTGCTGTCAAGACCCTCGTGCTAGTGGTGCTCCTTTGCACTTTTTGAGGTACAAGTCCGTGTTCTTGGTTTACTGGAGTACTGTAGGTCCAGTTTTTCGTTCCCCAATCAGTAAAGAGGAGTTTACCGAATTATTCTTTATTTTTCAGAAATTAGTTACAGACGAATTGAAGGCAGAAAATTAACTTCAGAAAGCCGCCGCGTCAAATATATGCGGCAAGATGCTCAAATATACTGAGAGTAGTCTCTGAGAAAGGGATTAACTGAAAAGGCATTCCGGATAACTTGGGTAAATTGGATTTAGTTCAGATATTAAAGTTAAAGAATCAATCCTCAGGTAGTATTGAGAGCTAAACATCCCAGCCGAAAGAGATAATGATTTAAAAAAACACATTGTTTAGATGTCACTTTTCTGAATAGATAAAAGATCTGAATAGAAATAAAGCCCGCAATTGTAAAATTTAAGAAAACCGGTATAAAACAAGTTTCTAAAATAAAATTAGGATATATATTTAAAAGGTTGCGGATTATGAAAACAAATAGTACATTGGTCGGAACTGTTATTAGTAGACACCAGCAAATCAATCGTCCAACCTGTTGCACGCGAAAAGCGGGATTTGAAAAATGTCTCGGCGCGTGAAACTGAATCGAATTCACATATGATATCCAATTATAAGATTAAATAAATATAAATATCGAGAGCTCGCGAAATTGAAATTTGAATTTGGTATAGTGTTATTCATAACTGATAAAATTTATTACCCATACTATCGGGGCTGATACTCTTTGACGATATCAATTTATTTCCCAGAATGTTTGAATATTTGATAGCATTTTTTCAATGCTTACCAGAAATTAAATTTTGTACTTCATAATCCGAGGAAGAGGGCGACGATGCCTCTCTTAGCAGGGACAATTGTCAAGGCTATCATCAACAGAACCCAAAGAACAAACTTATAATTTTGTAGCGGTTAATTAACTTTTCCATCACGTACTCCTATCCGGATTCATACTCCTAATCGAAAACCGAGAGAAAAGTTATATATTAAATTAGGCTAAACTCAAACTTTAAGGGCAAGATGTTGAAATCGAAATATGAATAGAATCGCAAAGCGAACGATCAGGACATGACAAAACGGCGTGCTAACACAAAAATGAGACCACTAACACTAATCGCACTGATCCCCCAACAGTTGACATCGGGGCAAACAACAATCCGTAAACATTGTGGAACACAAACCTAACGGCCGCCCCCTCGACAAGCGCCGGCGGTTGTTTTTGTAAAACACGGACATAATTTTAGTTATTGTGTTTGTAAACGCAATTATATAGTCTCGTAGAAACTACAATGAGAACAAACAATTTTGTGACAAGAACTCTCCGTTAAGAACTAGACTAAAATCTTTAGGATCAGGTCAATATCCATACTCTCACTATCCGATATTAAGGAATCAGCGCCAACGACCACTGCCCATTTATCCTCATCAAATATGGATAGCCGACGCCACGGTACTCGCTGAACCTAACTGTTCGGAACGAACTCACCCCTAACAATTTTGTTCCGAATTTTAAAACCGGCGATTTCAATTCCAAACAAAAAAACACACACTTTCTTTGTTTTGTTTTCCACTCACCGATATTAATAAAGCGGGTCCTTAAGACTAGCGGGGGGGATGGGACCGTTTACGAACGGCCGTCCATAAGGAGGCGGGCGGCTGCGAACTGAACGGGGTTGTGCCGTTGACTGGCGGGCTGTGTACAGCGCCACGGTACACCACCCCGCACCCCACCAATCCCAAATCCCCTCCACCTAACCCAAACCACCCTCGCCCTTCAACTCCTATCCGGAGGTCCGACAGTAGCCGACCGGTGTTTATCTCGGCCGCGCCCCTCTACAATACGAACCATGTTGTCCGAACGATATTTTTTTACTAAACCGACGTAAGGAATAGTTTAATTGTTCCGAAAACAAAAACCATGCGATCACCGATCGCGGATGCGACTGACCGATTCTAATGGTGGAACTTACCGATATCTGGCCTTTACGATATCGATATCATTCAGCGCTCCCCAATAATAACTCAAACTCCTATATTTAATAAGACACCGAAACACTACCGAGGAATTGGATAACAATATTCCAAACCAACGTTTCGGCATCCGGTGCTGTATCGGCATCGATCCATTCCAATAACTCCGATTTCCTTTGAAGAGCTCCGAGGAGAAAGGGCTAGAATCTTGTCGACGATGGTAAGCCACGAGGTTTAAATCAGAGAGGTGTTGACAAGATAGGAACGCGTGAAAAGTGGCCCCGCGAATTAATCCTTAAGGCGGGCCACCTAAGCAAATCGGCGGGGATATTTGTTAGGGCGGGGAGGGGTCGTGTTTTCAACCGGGGTGGAACTACTTAGAAAGTGGGGGCTGTTTTTGCCCCGACTGGCACGACGCCCGCGGGAGACGGACAATGATTTAATGGGCCCAACTACCGATAAAGGGCCTGTTTACAGCCGCCGACCCACCCACACTCGCCCCGGCAATTTTAATATTAATGGCCGCCAGGGTTAATGTAGCGGTTATTATTGTTCATTAGGCCCGATTTAAGTGGTGAGTTCGGATCCGCTTATCACGGTGCGGAAATTGATACGAATCGTAAAAAAAAGAACAAGAAGACGAGACTGCACAAGAGGCCCAAAGTATCCATTTGACGAGTGGTCGACAAGGCAATGACTCTGGAAACGGAGAAAGTGTCCACGTATAGTAGTCCTAATATTCGTACCACATCCCTAAACTCGAAACAAATAAATGGCACTAAATGAGGGACAGAATAATAATAATATCAGCTAGGGAAATAGGAATGGTCATAAAAAATATAGACGGTGGTGCCTTGAAATATTACTTAAAAAAATACTAATAATAGTATTTCGAGTGTATTATTCGACAGTACTACGTAATATACTGAGGGTGAACTCTTCGCATAACCCGAGATATGAAATTTCCGAGAGTTTATTCGAGGAGATGACGTCGAGCAGCATTGAGGAAGTGCCTACCGCAAATGCCAAGCTGTCGAGCCATTGAGTCGACGAATAGATAAAAAAACATAACCGACGGGACTCTCTACAAGCAGCAACTGCTTCCACTCTACACAGCAACATATAACAATAAACAGTAGCCGACACATGTACCTCGAAATTAAGGCATTACACACCTCGGGGTTATCGTCATGGGAAGGGACGGCATATTCTTCTTGATATGTGTGGACACTGAATAATCTGGAATAACTGGCAGAATATATTACAAAACAACACTGGTCGCAAGTACTAAGGCATTAACTGTAAACATCTTAAAATGTTGAGCAATTAGTTTAGGATTTAGTTAGGAATAATGAGATTGTCTTTCTTTTTTAATTTGAGTTAAAACTGCACTCAGAAAAATAAGGTGGGTCATTAACGATTTTACGAAGGATTATTGATTATATTTTGTTTGAGCTAAAAGCCTCAGTAGATACACACGACCCGATATCATAAGCCAAGTTCGGCTTCAAAATACAGTCGCAAAAGATTAATTTGATCCCAAGTAATTATGAGACTAACAAAAAGAGTAAGCGAATGTGGATGGGTCTAATAACCGGTCACATTGCGTATAGTGTCCGTACCAGAATTTATTTTTTATCTGAAATAAGGATTGGCGAAAATAAAGCCCCTGAAGCAGAAATGGCTAAGAATTTGTTATAAGAACAATGTTGAAAACAGGAGGAGCGCGGTACTAAGCATTAGCAGGCTTGGGTTAGGGGTGGGGGTCAATAATGGTTCTAAGTAGGTTGCATCGGGGCGGTGGTCTCATCAACAATTCAAACTGAATTATGAGGAGCAGCCCGAACGGACGGTAGCGGGAGGAACGCGTCCCGGCGCTCGCTCATCAATCAAAAGAGACTATTCAATTCCTACGCAATAAATTATTCGGGGATTTACGCTGCGACCCTTCGGCCCCCGCCCAATTGGAGATTACATGGACACCGCGTTTCACCCTCCAACCCTCTACCTCTCCCCTCTCTCTCTCTCTTTCTCTCTCTATCCCTCAACTCCCTCCCCTTTGTGTCGTTTGTACTAAAGCTCGGGACAGGAAATAGGATCAAATTAGGAATTGAGATTGCCCACGCCCCGCTGCGAAAATTCTAACGGGCACACAAGTTGGGCCGCTGATTGGCTGTTTGCAGACCGCCGATTCCTGATCAATCGTAATCCGGACCGGTGGCGAGTGGCGGCCCGCAACACCCGACAGATCTAACCGAGCCATCTTCTATTAAATATTTCTGGTTTTCGTCCATTCTGTTTGCAGTCTCCGAGCGAGGTTATGGCTTCTGCAGGTTCATTAGCCCCGGACTGTAGATACCAGGAAGTATTAAGGATGATTCGAAGGACTTTGGATTGGAATCTCCGGTTGCGAACGATGTTGGATATCTCGTTGGAATCCCGCAGTTCTATACCGTCCGTCCACGTCAGTATCAATATCGCGTTGAAAATTGTGAGTTAGTTAGCTGAGGTCAATTTTAATGTCCTTAGTACCGGCCTTAATAGACCTCGTTTCGGGGTTCAAGTTGATACATTTGAGACGGGTAAGGGGAGTCCACGTTTCAGTTACCCAGAGGCGAATCCTGCCAATGCTTTAGTTCTTATAGAGGGCGCTGTTTATTGTTCTTTGTCGGTGTTTAAATCTTGTGTCTGTAGGGTGTAGTTAATACATGTCTCCACTATATAGGCCAGCGCAGTCGAGCAGGTCTATCCAAAACAGTTTTTCCTGTAATGTAAATGTAAATTTAACTCGCTTGTAATACAGCATCTTCAAGAGTGTTCCATTATTTATTTTTTATTTATTCGTCGACTCGATTACTCAATAGCAATGCACATGTCATAGAAATTCCCTCAGTACCATTTTGAATGCTCTGAAACTTAACATTGATAACATGTTTCCCTTCAATTGTGTAACAAAATCTATTGACGGTCGAACCATGAGAATTACGAACTATCCGCCAATTGCATACGTACTATTAACATTATCGTTCTTACAAGCTGCCGTTGATTCGGTCCTATTTTCGCCGGCGTCAGTAGCATTCCGCCAGTAAATTAGTGAGGCCCAACGGAATATCTCGGCATGATATAGCTCGAGAAATTGCGGATTTCACTTAAAAGTAGCGACATCAGCAGCGGTAAATTTAGCCGTAGGTCGTGCAGGGAATCAGAGGGCGATATGGTGTGTGTCTGTGCACGTGTGTGTGCGTGTGTAACAGGTAGGCTGATGCCTGGAGCAGCGCTCCGCTAATTGGATGTAAAATAGATCGGTCGTGTTATTGGGGTCCGGGCGCACACGTCTTAGGCCTCCAGCTCTCCAAGAATAATTTAGGCCAATTTGCCGAAACGGATATTGCGACTAAATGGGCGCTTTGGGCTGTCTAGTCTCAGAACGTAACCTGGACTTAATTCAATGATGCGTCAATTATCCGGTCATGAAAAAATCATGGAACGTCGAATAATTTTCGGAATATATTTTACAACTAGAATTTGAAACAATTAGGGTAGGTATGTATAAATATGTCCCCGCTCGCAGGTTTGATCTTTTCCTAGACCGGTCTCGGCTACTCCCAGCGTATAAGAACAGACGGCCGACGAACGCCCCTAAGTGACTCACCAACCTACTGAAGATGAGAAATAGCAGAAACCGTTCTAGAAAGAAAGACCAGGACGGAAGATCATAAGAACTTTGTTCCGTACGATATGGGAATATTTATTAAGTAACCATATGAAATGTTTTAAATTCTATTATCTTTTTAACCCAAGTATTGATAACTAGTTTATTATTACGTTCGACTAATCTGTGGACTCTCCAGGTCGACGATGATAGATACATGAACGCTTCGTTCGAGGGAAAAAATAGCATTTCGACATTTCGTGTCACTGTATCGAAATATTACCAAGGGTGGACCCCACTGGACCGAGAGGAAGAGAAAAATGCTTCCCCCAGGTGAATCGTTCTGAAACGGATGGCCGTTCAACTTTTGATTAATACCCGGTTGTCTGTGGATGGAATTGGGCGAGGTGGGTGATGCGTTTCCCTTCCCGGTCTATTTTATTACAAGTAAGGGATGCAGTCCATTAGCGAGGAAATTGGGTTTGCCCGAACTGCAGCGGGTATACTGAGGGGGGCCGAAAATGTTACAATCGATAAGAAAGAACTGCTAGGTAGGGTAGGGACCCTACCTTGTTTGTTCCGGCATAGGCTAGAACACAGCTTCAAAAGTTATTTCCTACTATATCTATCTATATGTTAAAGCCAATTAGGTATTACAAACACCCAAATTAATTCTCTTTGGAAGTGAGGTCATACCGCAGGCCTTGTTTTACCTTACCGTGTTTACAGAACGTATAGGGAATTCTAAGTTTGAGGAAAATTATAATAATACACAACTATAACCATTTTCATTTTTAAATAATAATATAATAATATAATTATTGTAATAATAATATAATTTTTAAATAAAACTCGATAAAAGGAACACAACAAAGAAAACAAAATGTGCGCTCATAAGTACACTTAAATTCTATGAAAACAGTAGGGTCCAAAATAATTATACACTCTCGAATAGCGGTTATTTATGCTCTATTTAATAACTGACTTAGGATTCACTTTGTGTGTAGATTTTTTTTGGCCCCTCTGTATATACAGATTTATCGACAAATCTGATAAGAAAGAGAAAGAGAATCATTTCAGGTAACATAAATGGAAGCTATTCTGGGAACTATTCTGGAATGAAAAAGTTACATAATTTTTCTACAATACTTTAGTGTCCGTAGATAAGTCACTGTCCCGCTATAAATATTGTGTTTAAAGTGACGAAATTGGTTTTGACATTTGGGTTTCCTTTCTGGCGGTAGAAGCGCGCCCATGGCGCTCTCTCTGTTGGGGCTTTAATTGGTGCAGTAAAATGCCCGGTTAATGAGGATTTTAAGGGCAAACAGGGGCGGTCCCAATCGGCTGTAATGAGGCTTGCAGCAGTCCCTTCCACTAATTGAGTTGTCCCTCCTTAACCCACTGCCCCCTCCACCCAACAACCCTCCGAGCGGCCGGCCGAATTCGGACGCCTTTCTCCAGTCCGTCCGACAATTATATGTCACTCTTCCAATATTGTTTGATGCTTGAAAAGGTTTAAAAAGGTTACGCGAAGGTCAGAGTATTGCCACTATCAGAACAATACTTCCATCTTCCCTCGGGCGGGAAAGGGAAATAATCGGTCATAATACTGTCTACTATTCTAAGTAATATCTTCGGCATTATCTCGTGCAAAAAAACTGTTTGTTTTTCATCGCGTTATCACTATTAGAGCATTCCAAAGTTGCATAGGAATGATGAATTCGTTAGCCGATGTTCGTGAAGTGGATATTATTTAAATTTGCAGAATTTAATACCATAGTGGCAATAGGTGAAAAGTAGGTCGGTGCGTGGGACGTAAAAATGATTTCCGAAATTGAAAAGTTTCTTAATTGTCGTATACCTGAAGGTGACACATTTTCATTGGGGGGGGGGGGGTTCGGTTTATTTTCTCCTTTCCCGGCCAAATTCAACTTATTAAATCTCATTTTGCCGAGAGCGAGAGCGAGGGAAAGAGACAGTGACGGACGCCCGAGGTACCTGAAATTGAGACCCGGGTCAAAAGTTTATTATCGCGGTGGGCAAAAGTTCACTCCAAGAATTATCTAATGCTCCCACCCACTCCTCTCGGTATGCAATCACCACTGCGTACAACCGGTAAGGAATAGACTTTCCTCGGCCGGAAAAGCAGCGAGGAGGCAGCTGTGCGATCAACTTCTCTTGATCATCACGTGTTTGGAAAATGTTGTAGCCGAGACGCATGTAAACGAGTTCCCCGTGTGAAGAGAAGGGCAAGGCCGAGAGAGAGGAGATGATAAGGCACGAGGTGTCTGTCACACACGAGCCCCATATCAACCACGCACTATTGTTACCCGGTAGTTATTATTCGTCATTCGTTATTAATTTATTCTTAGATAAATTTATCAATATCTATAATTAATTGTTCGCTACTAATTAGTCATTATGTTTAGCTACTACAATGAATTAAATTTTAAATTTATATTAATTTTTATCGTAGCGTTTAAATTCTTTATTTAATTCTACTAATACAAGTTGTTTATCTATTGTTCAGCCACTAAGTAAATGCAAAATTAGCATATTAGTAAATTACTGTAAACAATTGGTTTCATAAATAGCAAGCTCACCTCTGTACCGTGGGCGTTTTTATTTGTCACAATTTTATTCATTTGGCCTAAAAACACCGTGATTTATATTTGTTCCGGTGTATGAGACGATTACTCCAATTCTCGGTGCAATGTGATGCACGATTCCGGAATTAATTGAAAATCGGGAGCATTTAAATGTAATATGTATAAGATATACAGACTTTCATTACGGCAAAGCATATAAAGCAAATATGAACCTTGGAATTATTGCAAAATCCAAAGAGAGGAAAGGAAATCGACACGGACGGACATGGCTGAACGTCCTCAATTGAGACCGCAGTCCCATTTCTGAATTTATCCTTCTCGAAGTCCAAAAAAGAATAGGAATAGTAAGATATGCGCGACTGATTTTGTTAACCGACTTACAATCTGGATCAAAGTGCTTTTCCTCAAACCCCTTAGAGCGCCCAAATTTCCTAAAATAAAATAAATCATTCGCGTTGTTAATTTATTTCCATGAAACTACGTTTGCGTACACCCGTTACTGCTTGCTGGGGACTCTCAAATGTTTTTGAAGTAGGCGTACACAACGATGGATTATAATGAGTGAGGATTCGGTTTCCATTGTCGGCATCGTGTCCCTACTCATTGGACATAAATTGCCCTCCGAGGATTCCATAATCCCAGTTAGAGTGGAAGGTACAGCTGTTCATTTTTAAACAATCCATTCGTGTAAGTTACGAGCGAGGGATTAGCAGAGGGCAGAAGGGCTAAGTAGATTTTAATAACGCGCGGATAACGCCGTTCCTCACCCCTGAAAACCCTCTTTCGTTAAATATTCAACGGGCGGATTATTTCCTAATGGGGGGCGCAAACAGGATTCAATCGCGGCGTCGAACTAGAGGGGACATGGAAATCGTGCTGTACCCGGCTCGTAAACCTATCGTCTGTTGACAGTAAGTTGGCCCGATCGTAGGAACGACTGATCTTCGAAAAGCGCGAATCGCACTTTACGTAACTTTTACACTTGGTGAGTAATACGGCCGATTTATATTAGGCTGACAACTAAATAATTGTGGATTTTTCACATCCATGGGTTTGGTCACCGAATAATAATACAGAAATATACTTCGGAGCATGACCGTCTACTAAACTAGCCAGAATGTCGTCCAAGCCTACCTTCTCCGTTATTCCCTTTTATTCATTATAATAGAATAGGGAGAGGGAGATGGATAAATGCAGGTGTTCCGTTGGTCTCGTTAATACCCTCTTTGACGGCCCGCCCCCATTGACAGATAAGGTGAATCTCCGCGTGCGTATCCTGTCCTCTACCTGTGTAGCGTTCCTTTTGTCTTTTGGCGGCACTGTCGCTAACTAATAGGTACATATAAAGCATATAGACAAAACATATAATTTTCGATTGCACAAATTCCTCCACGACCAAACTGAGAATAAATTTCCCTAAGGAAACGAATAAGCCCAGTCGTACTGATAACGAAAGATATTTCTTTTTACTCCCGTCCCAACCCTTTCGGGGAAATTAAATTCCTATTTTTATTTTTATTCATCCCGCCGATTCTATATTCGAACTCTTCGAAGAGAACTGGGCTCCCGGGAAGATGAAAACTCGGACCGAGTAAAGAAAATGGGCCCCTGGTATTAATGGCCAAGTTTTTGGTAGCGGCGGGGGCGTAGGGCATTTGGAATTAATTGATCCTGAGGGAAAAGAAAAAGAAGAACGCGGAACTTAAGTCGGAAAAAAGGGAGAAATAATCGGACGGCATTAAACAGATGGCAGTCTTCAGATGTTGAAGCCAAATGAGCGGGCATTAGAACCGCAAGTTTTTTCCGACCAGAACCGATTGGAACTATCGGGGAGGCATCTGACGTCGCGCCTATATTGATAATCATACTTGGGGCCATGTTCACTCAACTAATTCATTCCATTTTTTTAGTTAGACCAAAATACAACTAGTCTCCAAACTAACCTTCACTGACACAACTATCACGACACACAAAAAAAGTTCTGCCGTACAACCCATGCCAATTTTAATGTTTTTACCAAGATACGATCTAAAGTGCGTTTAGTAGTTAAAGCAACTACCAGAATATTAATTACCGATGTCGAGGGGGGCTGAAACGGGTCTGGCGTTTGACCGAACAGGCGAGTGTAGAAAGAAGACTTGTACAAGTTATATTCAAAAACTTCGCGGAGCCAAATCCGAATACCTTAAATTTATTAGGGTGGAATATTTTGTGTTGCCAATATTACAGCGCTACAAGGTTATAACGAACTGAAGAGAAGTTACACAGACTGGGGATGGTAACCGAAGAGAATAGAACTCCTGACACACCACAGAATCCACTCATTCTAGCCTCTTCGTACAATCGGCAAATCACCAGCTCGTAGGGTCGAGATGACACTTTAATATTTTTGTATCTACAACTATAATAGAAAATTCAATAATATTAATCCGCTAGGTTAACCTAAGATATAAGAAAAACAGTTTTAAAAAAGGTTACCTCTGCCATTTGTTTTTTGGCTGCGACGCTTACCAAATATAATTTGTTTAATTTTATCCGGGAATAACTAGGGTGCAAATTTTGTGCTCGTTGGCTATTTATGGGAGGGACGTGATTCGGCGGAGGTTTCAATGTCTTAGTGAGGGCGGTTTGAGAGGGGTTGAGGGCTCGGAGGGGCCAGCTCGAGTAGGGCCTTGTTAGCCCAACAAGGGGGCGGCAACCCCTCAATCTTCAACCGCCCAATCACCGCCTCAACTCCCCACCCCCCGACTATCACATACCTTTAACCGTGTAACTCTCGCCCACCGGACTGTTGTTTGTCCATTGCATTTGCTTCACTGACGATCAGAGTAATGCGAAAAAGCTATTGCCCCGGGCTAGAGCGATGAACAATTGAATTCTGATTTGAAAGTCCCGTTCGTTCACAAACTAGCTAAACTAGCTGAAAATTCCGCCTTGGGAGGAAATGGCAGTGTGTGATTTACTCCTCCCCCCTCCTAGTAAGGGCAGGAGCGGGAGCTCCTTCAATGGGTGGATTCTCCATTCGGGTTATCAAATCGCTCCATCACTAAATATAATTTTTTTTATATATTATTTAAAGTACAGCTAGCATCTAAGGCTATATTGCACGTTAAATATAATTTAAACAATAGAAGAGTCGACCGAAAATTCGTTCTACTTTGTTCGTTTAGTGTCAACTTTGTGTGTTTAGCCAATATTAATACGGCCGCTATTTCAACCCTGTCTTCCTAATGTACGTGGACATGAATTTAACAGAATACCTCAGTGTGGCTGCCCCTTTCCGGTGAGGCGTGTGCTGTTGCCACCAGTGGTGTTCCGAATACGCGGTGCGATTGCTGCTAGCTGCCAGCTCATTGTCGATGGTACTGGAGGGGACTGCCGACCGAATTTATTTTCTCGTTTAATTTTTTGTTTTTTACCGGCATGCCTTCCTCGTTAATATCGCTCGTTAAATTGATCCCGAAGGATAGAGCCTAGGGCGGGATACTTGTAAATTTCAGAGGGGAGTTTCGGTGAGAAACTCGTTTGTTATAAGTTTGCGTTTGGAATGCCGCTCAATACGGGACCTGCCGGATTAATTATCCTTATAGACGGGCTCAGTTAATTATGAACAATGCTGACTCAATATGGGCGGCAAGTTCACTTACAAAAACTGAAAGGGGAAGAAACTTTGATCTGAGGAAAAAGAATAAGGCGAGGATTGGAATTTCGAAGGAAACGAACAAGAACTTCGTAACGCTTTTGCTCCTGATCGACTTCTTCTTATAATCTCCCTTTATTTATATAAAGGTCCTTATTATATATAATTATTACTGTAGGATGGAGTTTGGCCCAAAACAATGGTATCTGCCAACAATGGTTAATTATTATATCTAAATCAACATACCGAAAGGAGCTGTGCGCCTTATCTAGTTTTATTGGTCCCACACTGGCTAGACAAGTTTTGGGTCACGTCTTTATCAGTAGCATCGTCTAACTACGACCACAGTGGTCGTTTTAAATAATATTATTTTTATTCGAAACATTTGTACTTCATTCTATATTAGAATGCGATAAATATTTTTCTTGTAAAAAACACTGCAGTTGTTTAAAGGTTATAAAAATAATCGGCAGATTAGGAGAGGTAATGAGGATACAAATTAAAGAGATCTCTTTAATAATGTTTCGCTTTATCGCATCGGAGTGATTAAAGGGTTGCCCAACAAATCCGAAGGCTAGAGGGCGTGAAGCTGGAAATTATTACAAAATAAATAAATGCAGGTAAAAGAAGAAATGTGACAATTTCACCCTCTGACATTTTAATTTGCACGAGCACTGGAGCGGGGATTTGTTTTTCTCAACGCGAGTTTCACTTTTAGATGAGCTAAATGCCCGCGTTTATTCAACCACCGTTTAAGTCTGAGGGGACAAAAACTCTAGCAGGTCCTTTGCCATTATGCATTCAAAGAGGAATCGGTCCTGTACCTTAACTTCTTATTTAACTATTTTTAAATTGTAAATAAAATATTTTTTGCCTGATTTTAAAACAATAATTTAAAATCCGGAGCATTAAACTAAGAAACGAAATAGTAATACTTCTAGTGAATTCTTATATTTTCACTTTAAATACTGGGATACTCCGCTCAGTGTAAATTATACAGAAGGTTTTGCGATCGGTCTAAATGAAAAAGCTTTTTCATTGGAACTAAAAAAAAGTGAATCGGAAAGGGCACTTAGCTTTGTTTGTTGTCCATAAACTCGGGGTTACGGTCACAGAAAGCAATTTCTTCCTCTCGACATTCAACAGCTCGGCCTTACTCATTAATTTTTTTCTAGTTTTAGTGGCTCGGGTAAAATTTATTCCATCCCTTTCATTTTTTACGGTCTAAGTTTTAGTTTTAACTTTTCTTGTATTGTTTCAATTCCAATTTGCGAGGCTAGGGAAAATAAGGCGTTAGTGGTAAGGCCAATGCATATTGTATTTTGTTTCTTCATTGTTATTAACCGACCGGCCCGTAAATATTAATGCTTCGACAGTGAATCGTTCAAATATCTGCCAATATACGAGAATAATGATGCAAAATAATTTCCCTTCGTTTAGGAAACATCCAGAATACGTTATAACACAAAACGTATCTCTGATGTGTGTTTTGACATTTGCCTGTGTAGTATCTTACCATTTAAAGTATACTACAATAGAGGAAACTATTATACAATATAATATAAATTAGGCGAGAATTACTAATGCGTAATTAAAGCTTTGGAATACGAACTATTTCCATAAATTAAAACAAAACGAATGGTATCAACAATTTGGTGCGCATTAATAAAACCGGATTTTTTCGAAACCACACATATCAAGGGTTTCCTATATAATCCGAGTTTTAGTGGTTTCCTCGGTGTAGGCAGAGAAGTGGAGGGCACTCCGGTCTGGGAATAGTCGACGAAGGTAGTGCCGCGGATGGGGGTTCGTTAAGGCTGTAGGGGCTGTAGTTGGACAATGGGGGGGCCACTTACCGCTGCCCTACTCCAAAGACTAGGCCTTCCTCTTTTCACTCGACCCCGCCACTTTTATATAAAGAAAAAAGTGTATAAACACTCGACACCGCTTAAGAACAATATCGACTCCTACTTTAGAATGCGACCTTAAGAAATCACAAAGTTGAAGTTCGCCAGTTGGCTTATAATCCGATTATCATTCAGTTTTGAAGCAATTTAACTTTCCTGCTTTTTCATTCTTGGCAGTCTGGCAAAGGAAATCACAGTTAACTAAACCAGAGTTTCCACATATAGTTTTGAAGGCTCGCTTAAATATAAATACCTATTAACAATAGATTTGTCGGGTAGTATTCCAAATATATATCAGGACCAGGCTCGTCGAAATTAGGACTTGCAAAAAAATAAATGCATTCATTCGTCACGTTGATCGTTTCCGGCATCTCTAATTGCCAACAGAATTTGCACACACCAAGTTACACTACTATACTACTATACACTACTATATATTATAAACATGCCGAGACAAGAATCTACCTGAGTTTGGGGTAAAAATGGGGGCAGGGGGGGGAGATAATGGCGGCCGTTGTTTATTGTTGGCCGGAACGTGTCGGTGGAAGCGAAGGGGACGCGGCCCAGAATTAAGTTTACACTGTATATATTAAATGACGCGGAGTGCAGCAACAGGGACCGGCGAGGTTTTATGACGTCCGAAACAAACGGTACCGCCCCGTCGGAGAGAGCGCTCTCAAATTACCGGTCTCGGTCGCTATTACCATTTCCGCCCACTATAGCCAATACTGTGGGCGGCGCTCGTAGTGTAAAGCGAAGCCGGTCTGCCCCAAATTTTCCGGTGAGTGACGATAGTAGATCGGTTCTTATAGGGATCAGGAGTCGTATTATAATTCGCAAACTGTAAAAAGGTTCATTCTTCGTACTGAAAATCGGCCCGAAGCCGCGAATTATATGTAAGAAGAATGGACTTCTT
Organism: Lethocerus indicus; assembly: GCA_019843655.1. NCBI lineage: Eukaryota > Metazoa > Arthropoda > Insecta > Hemiptera > Belostomatidae > Lethocerus > Lethocerus indicus. The sequence continues at coordinate 7,563,759 of JACDQD010000103.1, read as the reverse complement.
CCGCTTAGAAAAAAGAGAATGCAGGAATGACGCTCGAAAATATACAGGGGCATTTTATTTCACTCCCAGGTTTGGAGGATCGAATTTTTTTTCCCAATAAAGCTTTCGTTCCTCAGATTAACCCTTTAACTGCGCAAAGCCAGTGTAGTCGGTGGCTCTGGTTTGACGCGAACCGTGTGCGCCGCGCCCGTATTCTTAATTTTGTCCCGATGTAAATAGAAACGAAAATCAAGGATGTTATTATTACACGGAGTACACTTTGCACGAATGTATAAAAGAGAATCGCGACGGCGATTATGGTTAGAAAAGGTGAGATAGACGGACAAGAATAATTACTATATTTAATGTGGTCGTTATAAATATTTAAATTGGGGATGAAGTGGGCCGAAACCTATTTCTTCCTAGCGCCCCGGACGGTGTTTAACTTTAGCGGATTCGGTTCCCCCTACCGGGCGGTAGAGTCTTTCAGATTGTGGGCAACGGGCGGTGGGGAGGCCTCCGGCAAATATTTGGGTTGGCCGCCCGAGTGTTGATCCACTTATCAGTGTCGTCGACCGAAACTCCTAATACAAATAGAACTCAACTTATTAGGGTCCAAAACGGACACGCGTACCGTCCCTCGGTTATTAGTAGGGGTCCACTAGAAGGACGCCCGTTAGTAAACCTGAGCCTGAGGAGCGGCCGCCAGTGTCTCTTTGTCAGTTTATTCCCGATATAACTGAAATTATTAATTGCTCGTATTTTTTTTTCGTATACCCCACCCCCGTTAGCATTGAGTATTTTTTCTCAACATTTTTGCTTGACTTACTAACTAACAGCAGTCTAGTCTTTAAGGCAACTTACTAACACGGAGTTATAGAACTATTTATAATGGGAACATTTCCAATAGGCTTTCCCGTTCGATTTCACTGCACCCTTTGTCCTTTCGATTCGTGCAAAAGGTTTGACGAGGACAATTTGGGGGATCGGAGAGCGCGATGTATCCCCTAGCTGGTACTGACATTAGACGGAAACAATCTTACTTTGATATTCACGAGCCATTTGTCTCGGAAAGACAACTCTTTTCGGAAAGGAGCCGCCCCGCCCGTTCCTGTCAGGCCCAGGCAAGGGCCCCCCGAACAATCACCCCACCGAACAAAACCATTCTCAAACCTTTTGTCGGCAAAAAATTAATTCGGAATGCGCTGGACCGAACTACTGCATCGCATACTAATCGCTCCGATGGGTTAGTCATCGCTCATCCGAACTCACGGGAAGCGGGTTAAATAAATAAATAAACCGTCAAGTATAAGTACGAACGACCTGCCTGGTCCTATGTAGGGCATAAAAACCCATTTATAGGTCTAATTTCACTGAAAATTTGACCATTCTGGTAATATTTCTGGATTTACAGACGATTATTTAAAGGCAATTGGTACAACGCCGTGAAGACACGTACTCTTCGTAACTCTTAAGACCCTATCAATCGGCTTCGTTGGGGGCACAACGCCGAGAAAATAATATACAACAGAATAATGGTAACAGTCAAAGAAATGGATAAAAATGAGTCATCGCGTTAATTATTAGTTGCGTCGAAATTACACCGAGTGTAGTCCATTTTGAGCGTAAGTAGTTGAACACCTTTTTAAAACAGGGGCCGTTCCCAGGCTCCAAAGAAGTTGGTTCAATTTACAGCATCAATTTAAAAAATAAATTTTGCATCCGGCAATTATGTCCGGAATTAAAAATAGGCGTTGAAGCAATTAGTGAGGTTCATATATCGCAATGGCCGGAGTTAAACAAGATTAACTCACGACAAGTCGGGTGCAGGTGCGCTGCATTAACCCGCCAAAATACAGCCCGACCCGAAATAGTTTTTTCGGCAGTTTTTTTAGCTCAGTGTAAATGAAGAATAATAATTTCCATTATTATCAAATTTTAGGAAGGAGTTATTTTCTTCGAAACGTTAAAAACTTTACTCAGACAGAAAGGAAGAGAATTTAACATTGGAAATAATATTAAAGTCTATTCACATGTTTTTGGGTTCTGTGTACCAAATTAGTAACGAATATGTATCAACTCAATGTGAGAAACCTGGCTGTAAATGTTTTCTTTAAATTTAACGATGTCCTGTTGTCAATGGTTCGTTTCATGTCTAACGGAGTATGCGGAAAAGTCAATTCAATGTAAATCGTCCTCTAGTCGGAAATATTTTACTTTGACTCCTACCATATTACTAAGTCCCTGGGTTTCTGCACATCAGCAATAAGGAAACGTGATCTGTTAGAGGATTAAAGAAATTTAAATTTACGTTATAAACTGAAGCGTTTAATTAATAATGTATTCTAGTCAATATTCACTTTGGCCTGGGCTTGGCGGTTTCCACTAATTCCACAACCTCTGAGCACCTAATTAAATACCATGAAATGCTACCAATATTTACACACCAGTCTACTTTGCAAATGGCTATCTGTATTTAAAGTGCTATTTATTTCACTGAGAGCGAAACACGCTTGGCTTTCAATGGCTGTGTACGAAATACTCGTATACGGTTTCTGAGATTGTCAAGGTATTTGGTTTTAGTGGATCCTGGGACATTTGTACGAAGATCACTTATTTTTATATTTTTCCTACTGTACTATTTTTGTACTTTTTCCGATTTCTGAGTCTAACTTAAAACAGAAAGAAGCCTCAACCCCTTTCATTATACCTTGTTTATATGGTCTATTTATTAAGTTTTCTAAAATGTTAATATCTATGTTATATACGGATCTATGTTTATTAGGTCATTTATATAAGTAGTTTGTATCAATATGAATTTAAACCGTACAAGTATGTCTGGGGCTGTCTCCATGAATGTCAGAAACGTTTTAATATTTCACAGTACTACAAAATCACAGATAATACCATAATTGCGCAGAATGTCAGGTCTAATAAAACTGGTTTATCCAGAATATGATTTCGTGACAATAATTGCAGGATAATTATAATTATTAAAATCCAGAGCATTCAACTTTATAGCTTGCGGGGGGAGCGCGTTTAGTTTCACAAATTCTCGAACGAGAATGTTAATTAAAAAAATCGAAACCCGGATAGCGGGGATGCAAAAGAAAATTTTTTCATTGCAAACGAAAATTAATGGCCCATTTTTATATTCCTACCGGCTTTTACGAGGCGTTCCCCCTGCCGCAATTATGAGAGGGCGGGCAATGGAAGTAGGGGGTTTACTGCCACCTAGCGTCGCAATGAATAATTTACTATTTTCCGTTTTTTCCAGACGTTTTCGCGTTTTCCCCGTGTTCGGAACACGAGGTCCCGGTTCCTAATTAACTCGGGCACTTGTTGATGACCCCAGGGAAGCGTTAAAAGTCGTTAAGGGGTAAGGTAGGGAAATTTGAAAGACAGCATGGACATTACGGCAACATGGACATACGGCATAGAATTATGGGGTTATACCAAAAGAGTATTCGAACCATTCTCATTTCTCCCTGGTATTTCCTATGCCACACCGCTCACCACGACTTCAAAATACCGAACATTGACGAATTTATAAAATTCCGGTCATAATTCACTCGCTGAGGCCCTCTCCTCTGTCACCTGTCCATTATGCCATTCAAGTGATATCATTGGGGGGGCTTCTTTATAGAGAGAAAGAAGAGATATAAAAATAAACTTTCCGCAATTTTACTTAGAAGAATGTAGGGCTTGTAGCGGAGAGAGTAGTAGAGAAAACTTTCGTGCATACCGATGGTTCTTCGCGCTGTTGTACTTGTATCAAAACGCAAGACTTGCCGGATAGGTTGGGCGAATGAGCCGCCCAGATAGAAGGTTGCGGAGCTCGTGAATTGGTCCCAGCTTCCAAATTGGTAGGTAATTCGAGCGACCAGCGAGCGAGCCACTTTAGTGGCCCACTTAAACTTGAACACACTTTAACTGGGCGCTAGATGGGCTCTCACTCCCCCCACGTCTCTCGACTCCACCCGCCCCAATATAATGATCCCCTGCCCCACCCCCATAATTCAGGTTTGGACCATTCAATCGCTTTTTCACGCCTAAACGATTCATCCGTCAATACTTCAATATTTTCCCTATAAGACATCAAGTACGGTACCTATGACCACAACTACAAGACTCGGAACGACAAGTTCCCCCGTGACTATTTGATAACGCCTCGACACATTGTAACAAACTGATGATTTCCATTGAATTCAACTGCACGTATGAATGTCCAGAGGCACAACGAATTTAACAAATCAGTCCCGCTACTAAGAAATTTAATTGAAATAAAAAATTTATCGCTGAACAATTCGTATTACTATTAACAGGAAATATTTTCTGACCAATATTTTCCTTAAAAGGAATAACAGGTACCAAATTATTATACAGTAATATGAAAATATAATAAAACTGTTTTTTCTAATAAATTTTCACTTACATTTCGTCGAATCTCGCGTATAACTGTTGTTCGAATCACGGTTTCCAATTATAAACGAATATTATATCAGGAAAATATCTGAATAGAGGAATCTAGAAAAATGATTTTACATTAGGAACGTCAACCGAAGGTAGTACAGGTAAATTGGGTTGAATATTGATGCATGCACAGAAATGCGAAGACGTGTTGAGGGTTTAATGAGAGAAGGTGGCGAATTAAGATCCACGATCTTATCAACCAACAAAGGACATGAAAAAAATCCAGGCGTTCATTAGTCCAACGAATTTCCCTGTTAGAGGATAATCCTTTTTCCTGTCTCATTTTTAAATAATGGGGTTAAAAAAGAAAATGAAAAAAACGAATCCCTCCTTTAAATAGAAGCTTTGTCTTGCGGAAGGCTCCTCTTCTGGAGCCGGGATGATTCATTGAAAATGTTCTAATTCAGGTTTGCCTTCATCAACACTGGCTGGTTATAAAGTCAGGCCTCTTATGCAGTCCGCATTAAGATTTCTTCTTTCTTCCTTTGTTTAAATTGGTCCAAACAGACATAGAACAGAATTTCTGGTCCTAAATGAAAACGCAGTAGTAACGCAATTTTCTTTTGAATAATCCCTACTTATATTAAAACCAATTTCATATTCAGTGATTGTATTTCCTGCTGCTGTCAGTATCATCCACTTAGCACTGAGGTACTTGAGAACACAGGTAGTGAAACCATTGCTAAATTTATGAATCCATGCACCGTACCTGATTTCGAATATTGTTTTATGGAAAATAATTTGAGGGAAAAACCATAAAACACGACACAAACAACTACCCCAAAATAGAGCATCGGGTAGCCCGTAAGATTAACCAAAATATGGAGGAGGACGAAAGTTAAGTAAAAAAGGCTGATACATCAACAAACAATTATAAATACATCAAACCAGCCAGTAAAAATTTTACGCTTTTTAAATTTGTATTTATCAACAAAATTTCTTCATAACTGAATCCTACCGCAATAAAAGTTTCAGACCGAACATTTATAACCGACTTGAAGGGATACCGTGAAAATATTGAAAATTTGATTTATCCCTCGGCTCTCGGAGGGGCCCGAAAAATGTAAAGCGGATCCGGGAATAAGTAGTAGTCGGGGCCGATATATCCGGGATAGAATTTGGCGCGGGTCGCGGATCCCCCGGGGCGGGCCCGACAAAGGAGGAGACCCTCGTCATCATATTGTTATCTCCCGACGGCGCCCACACTTTAACCCCTCAAACCTAGCCGGCCGACAGACACAACCTGCCCATTTTACGCCACCTTTTATTTAGTTTCTCTCTTCTTCCGCATTGTCCCGAAATGTTTTTGCGAACCGCATCCATGGAGGCAAATACCCCCCCCCCCAAACACTGTCCTGGTCTTCCGCAGAACTTGGCGGAATAATCGCTCAGGCTACGAGAAATGTCGTTTTCCGATGTAATACAATTAACACGTCCGCCGTTTGTGAGTAATAACGCTTAATAATCACCAACTTCGGGTAGGATCGCGTAATATTCCGGGGAGAATACTCGGACCCGAGGGGGCTCCAGAAGTAAAGGGAAAAAACCCTTCCAATGATAGTTATTTTCCGGATGTTATTTAGTTTTAAAACAAACACGTCTTTCATAATTTTTACTCTTAAATTCGTAGAAATAAGATTCGTTATTTATTTTCGTTAGGTGCAGTTGGGTCGGACGGATTGTAAATATGAATTCCACTTCCTTCGAGTGCTCCTGTTAAATGTCTCCTTTAGGCAATTTTAGGCGACTTGGGTGTTCTAAATGATACTGGGGCAATATTTAGATAAACCGGGATTGGCGCGATTCTCTCAACTGAGGTCCCATTAGAAGGGGTCACGGATCGCTGAGTATGGCGCGAAGCAGGCGAGACACAGGAATGCTTTGTCTGACAAATCTGGGTGCTCTCCTCTCTCTCACTCTCGCTCCATCCATATCTCTCTCTCTCTCTCTCTCTCTCTCTCTCTCTCTCTCTTCCTCACTCACTCTATCTCTCCCGTTTGACGGGACGATCGGATAATTGGCCAGATAACCCCGGTGTTAGTTACGGATGCTACATCGCCTATTCGGTGGAAGCGAGCGGGATAATGCGAACACCGGAGGAGGGAAATGGCGGACGAGATATTTTCTCAGTTACGAGGTTACGAACACTCAATAGAAGCATCCTTCGTGCGTCAGTTGCTGATGACAGTAACAGTACACGCAATAGGAAGAACGATGATAGATTGTTACTGAGATCCTTAGGCTCTTCTTTACCTTTCATTAATGAAGTGATTATTCTCACACTTCTAATTTGTGCGTTAATTTCACTTATATTTTTTATTTCTAGTAATTTTCCTGAACCTGTGCACCCGGTATTGTTCCTACCTAATTGGGGTGCTCCCTCCTATTAAAATATTTCATATACTCCTCTGGCGAGATAAATTCAATAAAGCCGCGAATCAGAATTGAACTGCAATTTATTTGGATTTATGAACCGGGGCCGTTTATTATCGGTTGCTTATGCCAAAACCCGGAGTTTAAAACTGACCCAATTATTATTCCTTATTTCCGGAACACCCAGTCTAATATCGATTCCAGTGGCGAACTTGCAGTCCGAAGGTCCAACACCCCCAATCACCGAGTGATGAACGATAAATGAGGATAAATTGCGGCCTCCTGGAAATGTGTTGTAAATGTCACCCCCGAGGGAGCCGGGCGCCCATTTTTAATGGGACCGCCCACTCTAAAGGTCGTCGACATCGTAAATAAGACGCGTTGTCCCCGCGGCCAAACTGGCCGAAGCCCTGCGTAATAAAGCTCCCTTATGATTCCTTAACTTATCGCTTGTATTGAAAAAAATGGACCGATAACTCACGTCTTGAAACTTGAGCCCTCTGGAACCAGAGGCTAAAACGAACTTTTCAACAGGTTGAGTTGAATACGCCAAGAAGAGCTAATCTTAGCTTAACAGGCAACATGGCCTGAAGTGAGTATTAATTCGTTATTAATTCCTTAATTATAAACTGATATCCTGCTGTTCGATTTAACTACTTTTCTTTCCAAATTATGTGAGATGGATATCGCACAATATTAACTAAAATTCATGCTTACAGACTTGATTTAGCTTACCAGATCGCGAATCACTCCTCACTGAATGGACTCACCTGAAAAAAATAAAAATCTGTTATTAGAAATATAATTAACAGTCGATTTCCTTTCTTCACATTCTGATTTGGACCTAGCCACTGCTCCAAGGCCCACCGCGTGGTGGCTCACTAATTTTCCTACAAATGCAAAAAGCCGAAACCAATTTAGTTTTAACGAAATGGAACAAAGCCACAGGCTGAGAACCGCTGCTTCTACTGAAGTTGAAAATGATACAAAAGACGATATTCAAAACAGGCATCATAAAATAATACTTGTTCAACGTGTTATACTAAAGCTAAATTTAAATTTCGAATTATATAGGCAATATAAAACACTACAAATTAAGTATAGTTTTGACTATAATAAAGTCAACAGGTACACATTAATACCACGCTACCTTGGTTAATATACAGGCTTGGTAAGAGTTTTGTATTAAGAATACAATGCAACACTTTAAAACCTGCATTTAAAATGTAAGTCTAAATTGTATTAGTCAGAATTTTCAATGCTTCTGATATTTTTGTTTTTTTACTAAATCAGCTCCTCAATAACCCTTGACCCTAATTCCCAACATTAATTACCTTTAGGACATAATCTTCTGTCGAAAATACAGCACTTCTTCTAACGTGCTGTTTTTTTGTGTAAGACTCTTTCTCCAACACAGGAATGTGTTTACCTACGCTTTCCTGGGCCCGAAACAGTTCTTTCTTTATACTCGTCGGGACTGCTGACTCCAGAGACCGGCAGAGTTCAAAACTCGCCCTGTCGTCGTTCCAACTGAATGTAACGCCGACACACACACATTCACAAATATATATATATATATATATATATATATATGCATTAACGAAAGCAGATCCCTGAACGGAGATATATTAATTATATACGGCAAAGGGGTCTGATTACTGACGGTGGGAGGGTCATCAATCAAGGTGTAGCGACAGAGCCCAGAACCCACGCTAGGTTCGGTGACGCTTAGAATTGTCGGAAGGGGAGGGTGAAAGAGCCCCGTTGGGAATTAAATTTAATTTCCAGGCGGGTTTCCGCCGGGTGCACATTTCTGAATTTGTTTTTTCTATCCAGTAATAAATCCGGACAGAAACTGTCCTAATTCCCCCTATTATACTCGCGTCCTCGGTGTCGCCTTTTAATGTACATTTCCAAATGTACATTACACGAAATAAGGCAGCCCCTCTATTGGTTATATATATTTTTTGTTTACCTCGAGAGTAAAGATAACTTCAATGAGCTCGTAGTAATAACACTGTAATCACTCAATTAATAGGTAAATCGCATTAAGAATACATTTTGTATACACACGAATACCATCCAATTGATACGTTAAGATGATTACCAAAATGTAACGGCAAAAAGGTGTAAAAAGTTCATTCTACAATTTCTATGCAATTTAGAAGACAAAATATAATTCTTTACCGGTAATATTTAGCGTTATGCTGATCCTAACCAAAGTAAAGAGTATTGTTTAGTGCAGAAGTTAAATACATTTTTTGTTCAGTTTGTCAATCTTTTTTTATTAGACTATAAATAGAAACCACGGCGTCACCCTATTAGTGATCAATAGGGTTGTGTTATATAATAGAAGCAATTATTCTAACGACTTAAAATTTTTATAACTCTAAACAAAAAAACCGCCGTCACACAAACAACATGGCCGTCATGTGTTTAGTAAAAAAGAAGAGAAAGGAAAAATACAAATTAATTCTATATAGATTAAATATAAGCAGAGTGTGTTTCCACAACAACCGAGACTTCTGTTTTGTGCCTTTTTTTGTTGTCCGCTGGATGGTATAATTGAAAAATATGTTCACGGGTTGGAATAATCGCTGCCGGAGCAACATTACTCATCCTCTGGAGTCAGTGCTTCAAAATTTAAGGCCCAATATATCCGACGCCAGTTCCAAATAAATCCTTCTAAATTGAGATCAATTTTGATTTATAATACACCGTAAAATATAGAACCGGCGGTACAATCTTCCGTTGTCACAACCAGGCCTTCTGAATCAAGTTACAACCTCGACTTCGTTCACTGTTACGCACGGAAATTTTTAAGAAAAGATTTTATTAATCAAATACCGCTGAGAATTATTATTTGATTGATACAATTTTGTGACATAATATAAGGTCCTCAGTGTAGCATGAAATCGTTACTTCAGGTAAATTCTCTCTTCAATATGTTCGGGGATTCGGAACTCTTACAGGGTGCGACCATCGTCTTGGAGCAGACAACACCCGAAAGGAAAGGGCAAACCGTAGGTTCGTGATGTTTCTGTCTCCTCTCGCTGGTTTGGTCTTTTGCTAAACCGGTTTCGGCTGCTCGCCATCTTCAGTAGCGGTGTTAGTCACTGTAGGCACTTTGGATGTTTTTTGGGCATCCTCACTGCACTGTCGTGTGTTCTGTTAATTTTTATTGGGGGATTATGTTTGTCTTCCGATTTTGGTAATCCGTTTTCTAGGTGTGAGTCAGATTGAGCAAACCCTTTCCAGTTGAACCCGCTCATGGTGGTTTCCAAGCACGGGAAAAATCCTTCAGAGGGTCAACCTCTACTAACCGAGGTTCTACACGCAGTATTGCACGATCCAACCGGAAGTTAGTGATATTTCAAGTTCTGGTAGCGGAAACCTTCGGTCTGAATATAGATAATTTAGAATGCCGTCCGCGTTTCCGGGTCTAATACACGCAAATCGTGGCTTTCGATCCGGGCTTATTAGAAATGCCCGTTGCAGTGTGTTTTGAAATCTGTTGACTTGGAGGCGGTTTGAGCCGGGCGGGCCACAAAGGGCCGGCTACCAGACGACGGACACCTCATGAATTATACACTGGCAGGCCCCGCCATCATCTCACCACCGCCGGCTTAAACAAAGCAGCTGTCTTCACTGCACAATAGCCACTGGTATAATAACGCCCCAACATCTTGTCTTCTCCCACTCCTGATAGTAATAATATGTGCAACAGGCAATAATAGAAACTTTCTGAAAGTGTACAAACGTTTCTCGCACTGTGAATTTCCAAATTACACCATGTTCGTACGTGGAAATGTATATATATATATATATATATATATATATATATATATAAAATCAAACACAATGTAATTACATCATGAACCCGCAACATATTTCAGTAATAAATACAATTTAAATCGGTTTGTTATCAAATAAAATATTTATTTAAGGGTGATTAGATCTTCCACTAAACCAAAGACCACCCTTTACCATTTACAAATAAGCTCCCACCATCTGTATATCAAATTTTGGGGCGGCAGTCGGGACTGCCATTCGTAACGTTTAGTTCCCCCCGTGCCTTTTTTTGTAACATTTAATTAGCCATTTTTCAGGCGGTTAATTGTACTTTATTACCTGCCTTCAGAAAAAAGAAAACAACCGGGGGCATTAATAGGACTCGGAAACCGAGGGGCGTCACCCCGCCCCCCTAAGAAGCCTCAATTATGAGTCCATTATACAGGTCCCTTACAAAACAACGGAGCCGGGTTTAATTCCAGTGAAAATACCGGGAGTAAAGTCAGCCATGTTCACTTTAAAGTATGTACGATTGTCCTACTGCATGTACAAGAGTTTAGAATATATCATTATATATATATATATATATATATATATATATATAAAATTGAGCCAGACATCAGATCTGAGCTCGGATGAAAGGTACCAACAGTTTTTGGCTAAATTTGGAATTGTCCCGGGTAGGAACCCAATATCTTTTTAGTCGAACATCCTGCCGAATCTACAAAACGTAAATTGGTCCCGAGTGCCGAGTAGTCGGGGGGGGGGCGTATATTTTTTTCCATTTCCCAAACAATATTCCAATTTTTGTCCGCTCTTCAAAAAGTGGGCTCTTCCCCTTTCAACTGCTCCTCGATGGAGCGGGTGTTCCAATCAATAATCCATTTGCTTGGTGGGACCGAACGCGACTCGAATATATTTAAAATCGGCCCGGTTTGGCCCCCGTCTCCCTTCATCATCAACGCCCGAGCAATAAAGAGAGCCCGCCCCTCTCTCTCCTCATCGCCTAGCTACCGATAAAGTCGAGCGTCGTTTTAATACCCGGATAATTTATTGGGTTCAATTAGGCTATAAAACGGCGTCAAAACCGGATTTTTACCGGCCCAATATAATTTCGTCCTCCGGCCCTTCCGAGCCCCGATCGTTAATCGTAAAATCCTTTTAATTAGCCCGGAAAAAGGATGAATTTCTCAATGAATGGTGGGATTTATTCTGACATACCCGTCAACGCTTAGATGGTTAATTATTTTAATTGCAAAGAGATTATTTGTTGGCCGATCATCGATCTAGTGTTAAATTCTGGGTAAGACCCTTCTCAGTGATATCCCAGAAGATTGTAAGATAATGCTTTAGTAGTGTTGTACCGTCCATTTTCCGGAATTGTTCCTATCGGGCCTTTTTGAGCGTGATTATCCCAGACCTGCCACTCACGGCGATATCTCGACGCGTATTTAACTGCCGCGACTGGAGTCGATAGTAGGTTAAATCGTCCGAAATTGACTGGACCACCGTCGGCAAGGGGCGGCGACTTTGACGCGGTCATCGAATTACCGCCGGCAACAGAGGTGGGCTCAATCACTCCTCCCTCCCTCCATCACTCCGCCCGCCAAACCTCAATCCTGATTAGGCCATTCAAAACACCCAGAGCACTCTCTCCATTGGCCCGCTATGCGGGACTCACAGGGAATGTTAATGAAAACATGTTAAAGTAGGTTTGTCGTCAATTCATTTAAAAATAAAATAAATTTTACTTTCGCGACTACTCGGATTGTTCAGTAAGAAACAGTTGACTACGAGCGCCTTATGCTTTGGTGGTATTCTCCCCGCCTCCTTTTATTCCCTGATGTGATGCGCTCCAAATTCCGTAGGTCAGTAGTTCTCAACATTCCTAATGCCGCGACCCTTTAATACGGATCCTCACGCGGCGCCCCCCTATTCCGTAACAGTGATTTCACTACTGTCACGTCTAAGGTGACCCCTGTGATAGGACAGGGTGGCAACCCACAGGTTGAGAACCGTTGCCGTATCTTGTCTAGCATCCAGGATTAGGGGCACCGCGTAGCATTTACAGTGGCCGCCTTTCATTTACGGCGGAAGCGAGGGAGGGTCGATCGCGTGTTTGTCAACTCGGTAGCAGTCGTCGGGCGATTGAAAAGGCCGACGTGGCGTGATAAGGGTCATCCCCGGGTTGGCGGAGTCCGTGGTGAGGATGGGGCGGGGGGGGGAGGTATCGCGTGAGCGGCCGACATCGCTCAGCGCCTCGCACCTCCCCTAGACCGGTACAGATTTACGGAATCGCTGGGTTGGCGCTCCCCCTCCGAGGTCCCCGACACCGCGGGAAATATTTACGGTCGGCGAAGCGAGGCACGCTTCTATTCACTCCCTTATTTATTAGGCCCGTCCCCCGGAGAAATATGCTGATCGCCGGCTTCGTGGCCCCCGGGGGGAATAACATTGTGTCTTCCCTCCTAGAAATGACCCCACCGATGAAACCGATAACCGATTAATGTAGGACTACTATTTTTTAGACCGCTCTAAAATCTAAAAACTGTCGCTTTCCGTCCGCACTTGGATTCCGGCCGACAAATAAAAGCCGCTCGGCTGTCATTATAATCTCTGCGACCGTGTTGCACTCGACCGTCATTTAATATATACAGTGTAAACTTCATTGGGGCCCGCGTCCGTTCCGCTTCAGCGTTAAATTCCGCCACACGATAAACAATTGCCGCCGAAACAACTGCCGAGGGTTTGATTTTTCCCGGCTGTAAAAATACGATGCCGACCGCGCACTACGCCATGATCGTTTTCCGCTCGTATTTCTAGAACCAGTATAATATTACTGCCGAATGCGCCGAACATTGGTTTAAAAAATATGTACTTTTCGAGCTTCCGTATTTCATTTCATTATTTCTTATGTTTTTGTGTCAAATCGGTCATACCGGAATACGTTGCGTTACGTTTGATATTAACCGGCTTCAGACTCCTAAACTGGGCCGAACTATTGTGCAGTGACAGTGATACGATTGTAAATCTAACTAACCGGCCTAAAACCGGGCAGGCGAGAGGGGACGGGAAATGGCACGATTGATTAACTAATATTTCCCGCGTGTCAAATGTTTATTTTTCACCTCTTTGATTTCACCGGTTTCGGTCTTTTCCGTAATTTCCATCCGCCGACTCTTTTTTTTTGCGAACCGCTCGTTCGAAAACCGAGTTCAAATATGTGTTTACGGGCACGAAAATGATCGAGGGGAAGGCTCAGTGGCGCGGTTTAATCCCTCTGTTTATAGTCTATGTTAAAAGGGGAACAAAAACGGTATAAAACAGCGAGAGGGGAGGCTACGCGGTGCAGATTTGTTGTGTATGCGACGGGATCGTCCAATTGGAACGGGCGTGCATCCTCGTAGATTAAACGTCAATGAGTCGTCATGAAAGGCATTCTGTGGAGCGCTACGCGGGTATAAATGGGTCGTATATATTTTATTTGCGCGGAAATATAATCGCCGAACCGCTTCCGGTCAGCGGAGCATTGGTTTTGTCACTGGGGGGGGGGTACGAATGATTTCATGGCCGAGTCGTGTTTCTACTCTCTCGATTGGTGGGATAGGACGACAAATAACGTAGATTTTGTGTGTTTCTTTCTCCTCCCAGATATGCATCGCTCGCATCACAAAGCCTAATGCAGAGGTTGAAGATGCGACATATATTAACACTCTTCAGCAACAAGCAGGATAATCACGATATTATATTTTCGTAATATTATATATTGTATTCATTATTTTTAAACTAGGTTATTATTCGCGTAGAGCTTTTTAGACGAACTCATGCCTGTGTTTTAGACGATCTCAATACCCGGAACATACGGACTGCTTTAACTCCCACACATTTAGTCACTCGGACACATTTAATCGTCTGTTTTTAGACGGAATTCAATTGGTTTCAATAAATTATAAAACCCGTCGCGGAACAGATCTCATGAAAATTGTACGGTATTTCTGGCGCAACATTAGTGCAACCGACACCAGCGCGTATCCGACGCCGTTACAATATCAATTAAACCCAATTGGAAAAAGGCCGCCGGCTGTTTAATAGAATGTAATTTCGCCGAGCGTTGTTGAGATAATGTCCGGTTGGGGCTCCGGTTAGTGGCAAACCTGTAATTATTTGATCGATTCCAAGACGTCAGTCATTGGGAACTGTTCGCCGCCCCTGCCTGGCTGCTAGGCAGGAAGAGACGATTGAATTTTACAAATTGTTGCCGTCTTCTTTCGCCGTATGTATCAGTAATTTAAAAAGAACACCGAGATGTCACCCTAAACAGACTAAGATCAGGACATACAAAAATAACGCACCTACACTTATTTGGTAGTCTGCGAGGGGTTGGAATACTGTACATTTCGTGTTCTTCTATCTCCTCGCGCTGCTTTGGTCTTTAGCTAGACCGGTTTCGGCTGCTGGCCAATCGAGTAGAAATTTGAGTTTCTTTGGTGCATGGGATGCTTGTAGGCATCCTGTTTACATACTTCAAGTGTCACATACTTCACTCATACTGTGGTGGTTGTCTGATTTGTCATGTATATGTACGTCCTGTACTTGCTTTGATATTTTGGAAATCCTGTTTTAGCCGCTTAAGAAAATCCCTCCCAACACAGAAAACAATGTATTTTCTCTTTAACCGAAATCTACGGGAGTGTTTTAGATAAATTTAAATAATTTTTTTGGATAAACTACTCGACCTCTACAAACTCCAGGCATCTAGACGTTGGCTACAAACTTCTATTAAATCTTGAAATTGATGGAGTAATAGATAAAAAGATAATGAATTACTAGAAGGACCCTTATGGGTTAGAGTGTAGGAGTGGATGACGCAATGGGCAGGTATACCGAGGTCAGATCGATGGCGGTCCGTAGAAGAGAATATGGCCCTCTAAGGGAAAGGTAAACACCGCCACAATAATAGGCCCTTTTCTCTCTTTTTTCTCTCTCTCTCTCTCTCCTTCTCTCTAATCGTCGCTCTTTCGCCCCTCCCCACCCCGCTCACCGGCCGTCGACAATCCAACCCGACCTAAGGAATTATTCCGGTAATGCGGATTTGCCTCCCTCCTTCAGGGACCCGGACCCTTCTCTCCTTTTTTTTCTGAAGGAATTTAGAGCCGGCGGAATAATTGAAAAAGAAAGAAACGGGGAAAGGGATGAGGGTGAAGAAGTGGGATAGACAAAGGGTGGGAGGGAGGGTGAAAAGGGTTGCGGAGCGGCATACATTATTGAGGCCTTCGCCATAATTTACTCGGCCGGGGAGGGTTTATTTAATTGTTTGACGCTCGTAAAATATTTAAGAGTCCGGTCCCGGTGACTAAGGGCCGCTCACCCTCCTGTCCTAGCCCTTCCGCATCTCTCCCTCCCTCTTTTCCCTTATTGTTTGTGTATTCTCTTTGTGCAATTAAAACTTCCGGCCTTCCCGGACTCCTTTCCTACACCACAATATTTTTTGCTCCCGGCCGTAATGAGGCCTCCAAGGTCCGCCGCCTTACGACAGTTTATTAAAATGCCAAAGCTAATGTTTCATGTAAGATCTTACTCGTGGGACCTTGTTATATAAGGTCCCGGTTACTCCGTATCCGCGAGAGAATTTAACTCTTTCTTTCTCCGGACGCGTTAATTTGGCTCTTCTGATTTCGTCTCCCTTTTCGACTTCATATTTAAAATGCGCGGGAGATAAATGTAGGCCGGCGATTGTTCGAAACGTCGTGACTCACTATATTACAATACGGAAAGATTCTGACAATGGTGAGAAGCATAAAGCCTTTTAGATGAGGACCCAACGAGCTGTATGAGAAATACACTGCGCAACGATTTAAAAATAAAAATGTGTTCTTGCTTCTTGTGCAGGAATTATTGCCTTAGGGCGAATAATACGAAATAAGAAACAACAATTGAGCGTGTGCCTTGAGCCTGCGAAATTTGCCATGGTGCCCCTTGGCTCGTGTAAAGTTGTGGGCTACGCAATTGCGAGCGGGGCCGAGGGACGTGTTCTTCCGGCTCCTCGTTAGCATAAGAGGGGGAGGAAATGCGGTGATAAAAGGCCCACTTTATTAATGCCGAGGGTAAGTTTGCACATACCTTAAATACACCCCTCCAAATATCGTAAGTCATGGCGTACTCCGGTGGAATGGGGCTCATTAACATCCGTGGGGTTATATGCTTCCAACTGAGGGACAGCGAGATTCAGGCCCTACTTACAGTCGACAGCCGACTTACAGCGACTTATCATCGTCAGACCAGTTTTGGATTCGCGACGCCTTCACTTGAATTTCATTAATATAAAATTGAAGTTTAACAAGGCGTTAACGACGATTCCATACTATAATAAATGTAACCACCAAAATAATAACTCATGTTCTACGAATACATCGATAACATTTTATTATAGGACAAATTATTATACGATATCGAAGAAGACATCTAGCGCTTGATTTTGGCACAACTTTATTCCGATTTATCATTAATATTATCGCTATTTCGTTTCGACTAATTAAAAGTCGTTCCTGTATCATCCTCCGTTATAATCGGTATGTGCAGCGTCATCGACTTAATGTCGACTTAATTAGCGACCAAAACTAAAACGCTCGGATTTAAAACGAACAATTTAATTGTACTGCTGTTCTCTTTGGGGTAATGCGGATTAACAGGCGCACTTCCTATTCAGGGCCCGTACTATGGGCAGTGATGACTGGGTCGGACAAGAGGGGAGATGTCGGAGATATGTTGAGGGAAGTTGTGGGGGCCGGGAACTCTCGACTGTTTTGAGGAGACCGGCGGTACCGATAACGGTCAAAGGGAAGTGGTCTCCCCAAAGGATAATTGATTATTCGTGAACGGTCTAGGAGACGGTTGAATGCGAACCCTTAACGGTAGGGACAATTGAACGTAGGCCGAGACAGAGATTATAATAGGGATAGGACGAAGTGATGAAATTATTTAAAAAATAAAAATTATTCGGCACCCCCTCCCGGCGTGTTTCGACCCCTTGGGGGTTTTTCCCAACCCTTCTTGGCCTTTTGGCGACTTCTTTCGATTTTCTTCCCTTTTCTCACGGAATAGCAGTTTGGCTTCTGGCCGTCGCCGGTTGTACGCAACCGTACAAGGAGTCGACATATTAAAAAGTGCGACCAAAGTAGTAACATCCAAGTAAAAAGTAACAGCATCGAGGCAGCGTGGACGGGTAGCCCCATATAGGTTTTTTGGCATTCAACTTGCAGGATGAATTCACAATCATATTTCGTTAATTAAATCGTCTTAATCGAGTGCTCCCGTTTTATATTTTGATTTCACGTGACCTTACGTTCCTCAGGGTTAATCGGCCAAGAAAATTCGTTCTTGAGCGGAGTCGTTGTTGAGGTTTCAAGAGGTCCTGGCTCCTGCCGTGCGGCCGCTGTGGAAGTGGCTCGAAACAAATGAGTATTGAGGGTTTTTAAGGTCCGTTTTATGAGTTCTGAATACTGCCCAATCGTTAGAAACAATTACCCCCGTGGATTAATTCACTCCGATGAACACCTGAGGTCACTGAGGGAGGGGGACGTTAACCGGTGAAATATAGTCGTGTCAGGGCCGGTCAGCTCGTTGTCGGTTTCCGAATGGGGCAACTAAGGGCACCAATCAGTTTGACATTTATTTAGCCCTGGGATCGGTCACGTGGTAACGCGGACAGTGTCTAACGCCGGCCATACACAATCTAATGCGCACCCCCAAACTTCCCAAATGCATGCCCCAAATGTATCCCTCGGGCCAACGCAAAATCAAGAAATCTTTCTGGCATACATATCCAGGAAAAGATCCTTTTGTGACCTACATTAAAGAGGGAGCGACACTTTTTTAATTAAATTCCTCGAACACTCGAAATTCGCTCATCTATCAAAAAAAAAGTTGTACAGAACAAGGTTTACTACTTCCAAAGAGACCAGTCACTCCGATTGACTAGAAAATATAGTCACTATTAGGTTTTTAGGATTTAAGTATTTTGCTGGATATTTGTTCACTATAGTTGGTCTTATCGCTCTAATGCTAACAATCTGAGGCCAAAGTGCACATCTTTCAAAGGAAAATTAATATAATAAAGATTTAGTTCACTGGAGAGAGACTATCTTTCGTTCGCTTTAAGCTATAGTTAAGCCTTTTAAAATTATACTTAAACTTTGGGCAAAACGAATCATAACATCCTGAATGTTACTGCGGTGGCCAATCAATAATCGTTACCAATTGTTATCAAAACAATTGGGGAAATGTTTACTACCGATTGTGCAGAGTTTACTGTGCAGTTTCAAGTGTTGTAAAAGCGTCCTGTTTATTTTGGGTCCGGTCCACGCCCACGAAGATCCTATTTACTAACTTCCCTGTTGAAGTGTTCCGTACAGGTTGAGTAGCCCCTGCCGTAAAACTACAAGAAGCTTAAGTACTGTGTTATAGGATTACTATCAAACAGGTTTATAGCAATAAAATGATGCTTCCACAAATTGACATTGATGTTAAATAAAATTCATTCGAGAATAATTCAGGAAGGGAGGGCTCTAATAGCGGAACGCCGGTAGTTATACCCGGTTAAAGATTCAAGACAGGGCTTAGGCGGCGATGGATCGCGTGATGCGTTGAAGTCCAACTTGTTGTGAACGCTCCAAACCGCTCGAAATCGTATCGACTGAATAATTGCCGTACAATAAGATGCTTACCTTTCGCCTACCGGGCTTGAGAACCAATTTTAATATTAATTAAGCTCAAGGGTAAATTCTTTGGTGATAGAAATTTTCTTCTGTAACATCATTTGATTACAGCCTGCAGTTAATTATACAGCAGGTTAAGTATATTTTCGTAAGTGTAGCGTTACCATCTTAAACGCAAATTTTTAAAATTTCAAACTGTTTCAAACTAATTAGACAGCGACGTGAAGATGTTTAACGATCGTTCTGGTAAATTGGTAAAAGACGGAAACGTTATCTATAGGTCGCGTCACGACCGGATCTGTACCTAAAGGGACTTATCGGTCTTTTCGAAATCGAGTGTCAGATAGTTACTTTTGTGCGGTAAAGGGTGGAATCGAAAGCGGAGATAAATAAATGGGAGTGGAGCGCCGCAGCAACAGGTGATCACTTCGACAACGGTTGCCGATACGGGACATCTTTTAGGACAGAGTTATTTAACATCGGCGGTCGACCCTTCCGCATTTTCATTTCTTACACTCACTGTCTGATTCTAGCCCATGGGGTAACTCCACGCCTAAATCTAGATAACAGACTGCCAGAGTATTCGCATTGAAACTCAAACTTTGCCCGTGAACAACCGTACTAAAGTGAACATTTACATAGGTATAAAAAGAATTTACAGTGGTTTGAAACCTATTGCTGACTTATGTCGTTAATTGACGTTACCAAGTTGCTCCAATTTCATTTTCGCGCCACCAACATTCCATTAGCGAAAGATGTCAAAAAACCGCCTCAAAAATATTCACGCTCGCCCAACTTCGCATCGGCAATCGGTATATTCATTTCCCGCTAATCTGGCGGCTTCGATCTCTGGCGGTGCTTCCACCTGTTCTCGGTCGTGAACATCCATCTCTTTAGAAATAGTTCAGATGTACTCTCTATAATAAATATATATATATATATATATATATATATATATATATATATATATATATATATATATATATATATATAAGTTAGGAATTGGCAGGTAAACGGAGTAAATATTATTGTATATACCCCTTTAGATCCCATCGTCCTATTGCCCAGTAGGTTGATATAAGCCGAGCCAGGGCTCGAGGCGTAGTCAATCTCCAGGCTTCCATTTACGCATTGTTATTTCATTTGTAATTGCGTTGTACAATAAATCAGATTTTTAAAAACGTTCGCATTCATCCGATTTAATTAAATTCTATAAATTTAGCTCCACAGTGGAAGTGGTGATAGTTCAGACAGAATTCTCACAGGCAACCAATATACCACGCCCAATATATTCGCCAATATAAATGCCCCAGTGTAAATACTGACAAGAGAGCCGAAACCGGTCTAGAGTAATAGGCCAACCCAGTTAGAGGAAACAGAAGATCGAAAACGTTTTGTATCTTTTTTTCACGATATATTCACAATTCGAGCCTACACGGCATATAGCGCATAAAATTAACTCCGGGGACGGCATAATCCCATTTGTCGGGAGCGAGCGAGTAGAAAACTGCGCTCCCTTTGAAGGGGAGACGGACGGGGGGGGGGAGGATGATTAGAGTCAACAGGGAGCCAAGAGAACCGTTGCATAATTCGGAGGCGGCGACTTAATGCAATATGCACAAGGCCCAGGGGGTTGTTCTTTTTCGGGCCCGAGTAATCAGGGGCCGAACCCCGTGCATTAATAACCGGCCCGCGGAGGCCCCCTTACACCCCTTATGCATTCTTCAATTTTAACTTCCCACACGCGCCCTATCAAGAACAAGCTCAAATTCTTCGTCGAATAAATACTCTTCTTTCGTAGTTTGATTAGGAGGTATGTTAGGTACGAACTTTGGAAAGAAAATCAATAAAAACGGAATTTTAAATTCCATTTTGAGCTGTAACAAGTTACTAATAAGAGAAAAATTATAGCTGTTTTTGATAACCATAATGGTAAGATAGGTAGGGTCTATGATTTATTATACTATTATTATTTATCAGATATTGCATACTATATTAACTTATTCCTTGTAACGGATGTCCAGTTCAGCTGACATAATAACCGCTCGACCGGCGCTACGGTAAGGGACCCGAACGCGCATTATTAATATTAGACGACATTATTAGCTGAGACCGTTTCAAATTCAAAAGCTTTACAGTGGCGCATCAAAATCCCGACTTAATTGACTTAATTGAGGGCGGCGAGTGGCGTCATAAAACTGTTGGAGAGGCCATCAAACAGATTCCAATTAGCGGCATAAACTCCAATTTAATTAATAAATCGATAAATTCAATTAAAATAAAGGGACAACCCCCTCCCATTCCACCGCTACCTCTCGGTCAATTAATGCGGTTTGAAGTCGGGTTGAGGAGCAAAAACACAGACTTAGTAATTACCTCGGCTCGCCATATACACGGGATGGAGGGAACGCAAACACTGGGGTAAAAACGCCTTAAATATTTAAGAATGATGCGTTAATGATGGGTGATCCGAAGTCCATGTTGGGAAATCTATTTTGCAAAATGTTTCCAAGCATTTGGGGCAAATTATTGGCTGGCAATATCGTCGTCAAGGTATTAGCGTAGTGAGAGTGGTAGACGATTATCGTTAACGTTGCCATTATAAGAAACAAATACAAAAAGGAACACAGAATAAAGAAAGTGTATCAGGACGAAGGGGTCCAACTTTTGGATTTAATGATAAATTCCATTATGCCACAATAAGTTCCAATAAATACTAGCGCATTATGCACGTTTACGTTATTATATTTTCCCAAGTACGGTTTTGTTTAGTTGTAATAGGTGCGCAACTGGCTGCCATCATGAAGCAGCTTATGTTTTTTCTCATCTTGCTCAGAAACATTCTCAGGGACACTGTACCCTGTAAAGGGGTTTTCCTTGTCTGTGCCTTGTGTATGCATTTTTGTATTGTGTGGTCGGTTCAGTGAATAGCCCACGTTTGATGCGAGTCGGGCCTCAAATGGACCCGAGACACTATTCCTGGCTGGGCTAGCTGTAAGAGCCAACAGGTGCGTGGATGCCAGAAGACGGAATACGAGGGTGGTTCACTCACCCCACTCGAATGAATAAACATGAGCGGCGGAAAGGGCCACTGGATTCCCTCCATCTATCAATATTTATCATACTCCTCCTTGGGCCCGGCGACAATGCTGGATTAGGCCCGCTTTGTACCAACTGTTACAGATGTAGCCGCCACCGAGGGGGGTTGTGAGCGGGGGACAAGCGGAATTGAATTCGGGCTCCATATTATTTTCAGTTCAGCGCACGGATTATTCGGGGACCTCTTCTAAAATAGTATTCCAAAAATCCGATTATTAAGCCGGTTCTCGACGCGGTGAAGCCGGTGCGGTGTCAGCAAGTGCAGACGGGATGCGCCTCATTAGTCTCGGACCAAATGGACATAGAACCTCGCTAATATAAATATGGTGAACCATCCATATTTATATTAGATTTTCCAGAATGGAAAATAATATTATACTTTTGAAAGGTCATATACTGAAAGTATCGTCAGTAAATTTCGTGTCCTTCCGTTTTCTCTCACTGGTTTGGTCTTTTGCTAGATCGGCTGGGAGGCGAGATGCTCAGGGCCGAACAATCAGCTCGAGATGGAAAAAACAGGAAGGGTCAGGTAAACTTGGGTTCGACGAACCAATTACCTTTGCTGCGCCAGAGTCAGATAAATTCAAATCCTATTTTCAGGCGCTGGCAGCCAATAAAAGGAAGGCAGAAAGGAGGTGGGGTAGTTGCCGCAGGGGGTAGGTATATATTTACCTTTAAAAAAACTCATCAGGAATTAGCGGGGAGGAGGCGGATTTAATCCTCTCGTAGGGGCGATGGGGCGGGGGAGAGGAGGATTTGTTTGATTCCCAAATCGCGGAGGCCTGCATTAGACACGGCGGGGGCCAAAAACTGATTGAACGGGTCTCGGTGGAAAATTTCTGCCGGCCGAATATCCTCAGGGGCCCCCGCTCGCCCACGGTTTAATCCAATTAGAAACCCTCTCTTCTACCCCCTGGGCCAGAATTTACTTCCTATTGAATAATCATTAGCCCGACTCTCGGCTTCGATGTTTGAACCCGGCCACCTTGGGTGGCGGGGGCGGGGCAACTTTTATAGGAATTAAAATACAATTTCTGGTCAACCGACACGGATATAAAGCCAGAGAAAGAAAAGCTCGACTGACAACAGTGACTCAATCGTATAATTGCGTTACTGAGTGCTAGTAGGGAAGAAATGTGCCTGTGTAATTTTTTTACGATGCAGCTTAATTAAAAAAGCTTCTTTGTACATACTCATGCGCGTTATTAATACATTTCAATATTTTCACTCTAGACCCGTCTTCACCGCTTTCCAAAACGTATTTTTTTCATTTGTTGTAGACTTAACAAACAACAGTTATGGACAATTCTGGAAAGTTTTTCTTACATCGCTTGTTTCTCTCGACAAAGAAGCCACCCAAATTATGTCACTTTTGACGTATATCTGGGGTTAAATAATCTCTAGGCCGTCTTGAGGGCCAAGACGTACGTACCCACAACGTAACACAAAATATAGGAAATGCTTCATAAATTAGAGAAGAGCGTTAGTCTTAAGGAACTTCTGAATGAACGAAGTGCCTGCGTGTTGCCCTCGCGTAACCGGAACCCGGGCGTAACTCGGCGTTGGTAAACAGGGCTAGGAATATTTGGCTAGGGCCAACATTAGAGTGGTAAACAATGGGGGTTTG
The DNA here is from genome assembly GCA_019843655.1 of Lethocerus indicus. NCBI lineage: Eukaryota > Metazoa > Arthropoda > Insecta > Hemiptera > Belostomatidae > Lethocerus > Lethocerus indicus. The sequence goes on along the minus strand of JACDQD010000103.1, from coordinate 7,539,702 downwards.
TTGGGAACCCGACCGTGGCTAATGAACCTGGTTCAATTCCCAGAGTTTCGGGGACTTCCGATGATGGGCCGCGACAATATCCGACCGAGAACTATGTACATGCGTACAACTTAAAATTTGCAGACATACAAAGAATAAGCATACGTCGTTATTGTGAGTTGTTCGAAAATAATCGCACAATTCTCTATTTTAAAAGGCGATACATTGTGTAAACTCTACAAGTGATGAGCCCAATTACATCAATTTTTAAGGGGAAAAGGTAAATGATAATCTTTGATGAAATTCCACGAATAATTCCAAATTCAAAATCTATTCGATAAATTTTAGATTATTGTTATCTAATTTATGTGTATGTTATATTGTATACACAGAAATGAAAATAAATAGTTCGCAACTGTTTAATTTATTTTTCCGTACTCAGTCCGTCTACAAGGAAATAGGTCCCAGCTCCTGGCTTAAAACCTATGAATACCTAATCGCAGGGAAATGCATCAAAGACACCGGCCGCGGTTAATTCGTTGCGTCTAGCTTAAACAGGCAACTGGAGAACTTAAATTTGAATTCCACTCCAAAAAGAGTATTACTACTCGAAGGACGGTTGGTCAATTTTCAAGTGAAACAAGAGAAAAAAAGTTAACAAAACAATATTGTTCCCCGGAAAATGAGGCCCGCAATAGGCAAAAAGTGCTGTGAAAATAAATTGCCTTCATGAGTTGAAGGGGCGATTCACCATAGGCGCCGTCTGTTTGCATTCGGCTCCTTCTTATTTTTCATTACATACTTTTTTGTCACAAAGCAATTCTCAACAGAAGAGGTGTCCTCCGAGAAAATTATACCCACCAATTTCCTGAAATTACACTAACATTAATTTACAAAGCGAAATATGCAGAAGTAAAGGCGACACTTAAACAGGAACAGGTCATGAATTTCATAGTACCGATTTCTGTTAATCCCCGATAAAATTATTGACTATTCAAAACTGTTTTGCGGGATAAACATTTATAAAAAATCTGCCCCATTCTGATGTTCGTGTATCTGAAATTGGGTTTTGATTTTCTGAGCAACGGGTCAGACGGCTATTCCTTAACTTGACCAGGACTCGGGTCGGCTGTATTAATTTCGGTTAGCGGTCGGGTCTTCTCGTATCCGGGAGCTATAAATATTGGTGGATCGATAGAAGGGAGATGGGAGCCGAGGTGTTTTCTTCTGGAAGTGGAAGGCGAAGAGTAGGAGTAGGAGGAGGAGGAGGAGGAGGATCGGTTCGTTTATAATTTAAAGTCGTTTGCATTCTTTCGCAGTGCTCTATTCTTTGAGTGGGGCCCGGTCTTATCTATATGCAGATGACCCCCATCAATATTAAGCGGAGTTTCCTTCTTTCCCTTCACACGTATTGACCGGTCAGGTTAGACAAAGAAAAAGAGGAAATTAATCGGCTCCCCGTCCCCTACCTTTATTTCCACGGACTCCGGGGCTTTTTATTCCCTTTTAATTCCATTTGTCTTTTCCGACGGTTCCTTTCCGGCTGAAGAAGATTTTCTTCTCGCTCCTTTCCTATTTTTATTTATTAAAAATTTTGTTCTAGGACAATTAAAATTTAAAACAAAATCGTATACCCTCAAACGTTTACTGATGGAAAGAGGGATGAATCACTACAGCGATGGTTCAACACCGTCAAATATTTTTTTTGAGTTGATCTAGTCGGACAAACACGGTCGTTAAGAAACATGATGTATATCATGAAAGGTAGTTCATGAATATCAAAAATCGCATTTTTGGGCCATTGGTAGACCGGTTTTACCATAGTCCCATCATCAGGACCCAGATATATAAGGAGGAAGAATGGAAAATGTTAACAACGACATGGCTTACTCATTTCGGAGGCATTTAAGTGATAAGGCCCCATCAATATTAAGCGGAGTTTTCTTCTTCCCCTTCACACGTATTGATCGGTAAGTTTAGGCAAAGAAAAAAAAGAAATTAATCGGCTCCCAATCCCCTACCTTTATTTCCATGGAGTCCGGGCTTTTCATTCCCTTTTAGTTGCATTTACCTCTTCCGAAAAATCCAAACCGGCCGAAGAAGATTTCCGTCTCGCATTTAAGTGACCACGCTCGGTCTGCCCGACATATCGGAGGTCATCCACTGGCAACAGGACCTTGACCACAAAAGTTTCCAGTACGAACAGAAGACGAAGAACAACCAGAGGAGGGAGTAGCGATTAAATAAGCAGGCATATTTAAAGTATATAGAACAATATTAATTGTAGACTTGTTAGGAATGAAAGCAGGGAACTAGGGAAATATTAGTGTCAGGAACCATCGATTTGGGCAAAACAACATCAGCTATTAATTATCAGAGTTAAGTCGGTTCCTGTGCCAGACTGTTTCACTAACTTAACGCTACTGACGATGGCGACGAAACCAAACAACTGAAACCGGTTGGGGTCCCTCACCACGAAACGGGAACGATTGGTAGTTGGGCCGTCAACCGTTATTCCGATTGTGGCGCGTCCGCGGTTGAATTATTATAACATAAAGAATAATTTAGGGCGTAAAACTGGTTGGTACGTCGGCCCGGACTGCGTCACGCGACGCTGCGGGAAGAGGACTGGCCTGAATCGCGTGATAGTCGCCACCCCTTGCACCAACATTTTTTTTTATTTCGAAAGCCAAAAGAGAGAAGTAGAAAAAGAATAATTTTTGGTCAGTAATATTGAATTATACCTATATAATAATAATAATAATAATTCGAAAATAATGTTGTAAGAAATTCAGCGTATTTCCCGTGAATTCGACGAGTATTTCAGAATTATTGGAAGATATCATTCTTGCGACCTTACATTTCCATACGCTAAAACGTATGGTACGAAATACCTAACGAAAAGTACAAAGATTTTTGAATTAAAATAATCCATTAAGATAAAAACTTTCAATCTTTCCAATTGTGCGCGGTATTAGACTTATCGGAAATACGTGTAATTTGGTACCAAAGAAAATGTTACGCAATATTCCGTGGAATGTTAATTTGTGAATTAACACCGGGTGAGATGTTTTTCGACCGATTGCAAAAGACCGGCCCAGATACGACCCAAATATGCGCGTCTACTCTCGCATTTACCGATTACCGACTTCTGCAATTGGTCTCGATTGGACCTAAACTCCAGTAAACTCAAACTTCGAACAATTTTTGAACAAGTTTCGATTGCCGGTTCATGTTATATACCCTCACACTTATCTGATGTCTCATGTCGCGAACACCTAATGGGATTCCAGATGCAAGAACCAATGTTTTTTTTGGGAGTACCGAACACATTTGCAACTAATTGTATTGGTTGTTCTGTAACTAATGTTGTTTGGTGGTTGAAGGCGTGCCTCTCTGACGACATATTTTTTTTAGCAAATATTATATCGGCATTATTAGATTCGGTTCAAAGCCTTTCTCCAATTTGGTACATTAAAAACAGTTATTGCCTCCGGTGGAAGCGGCCAATATTCTCTAGTCTGGGGCCGCTCGGCTCATCAAAATTTAAACTTTAATGTTTTCTTCCCTCCCCCTCCCCTTCCATCTCCCACGGGCAATGTTAACATCCTTTATTGAATCGAATAAATATTCGATATCGGGAGTTCAATTGAATTCCGCAAATATGGGAAATGTCTACATTTGCTTTCTCAATTGGAATTTCGTTCAATTGCCGGCACATATTACTTCCGAATCGGTACTTATTTACTAAGAAAGGGTTGTGAAAATTCCTGTTCCGAATAAAGTTTGTGAAACGAAACCGGAAAAAAAATATTCATAAGGAGATTTGTATTCCCGAAATGGATAGCAATAAACTCAGTCGGGTCGTAAGCGAGGCATATTACACACTTGGAACGTTAATTCCCGTGCTTAATAAAGGGAATTCATCCCAGGGTTAAACCTAGGTGAACTGGAGTCGTGTGTCGCTTAAGAGGCTAACACTTGGCCGGATCTCCAATCGGCTGGGAGTTGATGGCCCAGTTGTGTATTCATGGGCCGTGGGCCACTCCTCGGTCTGCGATAATCGTAAAACGCTAAACGGGAGTCGGCCGCACAAAAGAGCCCCAATTGAATATTAATGTCGGCCGCCGGTTTTCTTTCCCTCGGACAAACGCTCCCTAATGTCCGACAATCCTTGTCCCTACCGCTCTGGGCCCGATGTAATTGTTCAACGGCCCGATTGGCAAACATATCTCGACACCGCCCTCTCAAAATTCCACCCTTTAAATGAAATTCCGTTTACAAACAGTGTTCATGAATCCCCGCGCGTCTAATCGCCCGCGTTGGAAATTTATTTAAATCTGAACTTTCTGACATTTTGAAAAAGACTGACTGTAATCGAAATAAATTTTTTTAAGAATTACTACAAACCAGCGAGCGATATTAAACACAAAACAAAATACTTCACTAATGCCGGTATACATCGAAGAAATAACGGAAAATTCGAACTAAACAAACCCTGACTGGACTCTGATAATGAACATACGTAACTCTACATTGGACATGCTAAATGGGGTCCACCGCTAAAAGGAGTAAGTTGACCACCTTTCAAAATAAGTACAGAACGATAGAAGTTTATGATGTTGAATTCGTGTATACGTAGTTAAGTTGGATAAAACAAGAAACAGAAACAGAGGATATAATTTCCAGCACAATTCAGTTAACGTACGCTTTTTACGTTATATGTCGATGAAAATAATGTAAACAATAAACGTCCTAAGCCGCATAAGACATGGGATTTGTCGCGATGCAATACTGTCGAGGCGGCACTAAATTTGCCGATCGGAAAACGTTATCCGGCGTCGAAAGAGAAAAGGAAATTAATCTTCATACTCGGGAGACCGGAACCCTGTACAAGTCTCAAAGGGGGTCGGATCGTTCTCAATATTTCAACACTTCTAACAAGGATGTGTGTAGTGCCGTAATGATGTGTGGTGGGCTGTTCAGCGTAGCCCCCTCCGTCCCTGGCTATTTACCGCCCCCATAAATCCGCCGGGGACAGATCCCCGCCCAATCTATAACACCGCAATTCATCAATGACCCGGCCCGCAGGGAAAAAAGGCGGCCGAATTTTTTAGAACTTTTCCGGACGCGAAAACCTCTGTTTCCTCTTGGGCGGAGACAGGAGATCGGGAGAGTGACCCCCTCAAACCCACCTGGCAGTCCGCCAAACAGGTGTCTTAAACTAAGCGTGACGCCGTACACTTGAATACATTCTGAAAGCCTGACCGCAAAGAATGTTCCCGGGATGTTGATCCGAATCAATATCTTGTTTGGGATGAATCAACCCAATAATGCATATTTTCAGCAATTTCTGTCACTCTTCACCATTTTAGTTCCTTCCCTCCTTCCGTACGCATTGCATTTTACTAGTCGGTAACAAAATGCAAGGATATTTTCTCAGAGACAGTCAAAGAAAGTTAGGGTTCGAAGATTAATGGATAAACAGGATGGTTAGGAACGGATACGATTTTAGACCGTGAAATTATGGCATATATTACCAATAATATCGGTAGCACCGCTCGCTTCCCCCTTGCGGATCCAGGACCTTATAATCCCCCGTCCGGACCCTTTTCTTAATGTCTTTGTGCGAAGAAAACAGAGGGTAGCAAACGGGGCTATGGTAATAAGCCAGTCTTAAACAAGGCGCTCCCTTCGTCGGCCGAGCCTCCCTCTCCTCTAATATTTCACAATCTCGGGGGCACACACGCTCCTCGCGAAGGGGTGAAACCAGCCCCTCGCTGTGGGCCGAGGGGAAATCCATTGTTCTCCCCCCTTAACCATTCAGCGGGAGATCGAGCCGAGACGCCTTGAACAGGTTGTTTAGTCCAAATTGAACAATCGGCGGACATAAACTGATTAATTACGAAGCTCGGATAAGGGCCGCAAATCGTCCCTACCAACAAACGGATCGTGCCCTGTGCCCAACAACTGGGGTAAAGACTTGTATGGAACGCCCTTATATGGTAATAAGAAGGGGCTAGGTTAACGAGGGTGGCTCCAGCCTAGCAGCTTTCGTATTCCTAGCCGCCTTCTCGCAATACGCGTTTAAGCTAAATCTGTGCCTTTCAAGCCTGATTGACGAAATCATACATGAAAGATACTACTACAAAAAAAGAACTTTAGAAACCTGTAATGGGCGACTTCTTAAGCCCTTCTTTAAAGCTACTTTATGTGTAGAAATAAACATCTTATGTTTCGTCCAGGAGAATTTTCCAGAACATTTATTTCCGAGCGATGGCTCCTACGATTGTAACAATAATAGAAATAATGTTTTCGTAAGTATAAAGCAATTTAAAGACATGTTTGATTATACATGCGCTTATCTCTTAGCCGCTCTACTAAATTGTTTTCGATCCTATCTAGTAATCTAAATTCAGTTCCTTCGGGGAAATTAAGTTTTATCTCTAAAAATTCTCTATAAATTTATGTTAAAACTAACAGCAGCAGGAGTGCCCCAGCTGTTGCTGTTGTAATTTCTCAAACTGAAATCCAATTTATCAGGAGCATTGTACTGAGTTATCGCAACGTAATCGACATCGGAAATAATGTAATAATTCTGTACCCGGGGTTTACGACGGCACTATGTCCGTACAGATTTATGGATTAAATAAACAGTGTAAAAGGAACTTTATGAGTTTGTAATCAATGCAGAAACTGCTGATTAGTTTAGCTCCATTCTGTTACGATATAAACAACTAAATTAAGGTATCGTTTTCCAGATATTGAAAAAGGTTTTTTTATTCATATAATCGAGAAAAATAAAGCTACTACTATGGTGTAGATAGAACGAGTGATTAAATGTAATTAAGGTTCCATAAAGAATTATGGGCATTCGTTAAACATTCCGAATTCATTTAGGAGCAGAAGTAGGATACGAAATTCTGTTACTGTAACACTGATGGGGCACCTTCCATGATCTAAATCTCTTTTCCAGGCTATAAATAGTGCAGATAAATATTGAAATACTGACATCAAGTATCTATTCATCGGGATCTTCTCTTCAATTTCACTAGATTAGTTGAACATATCTTAGTCCCAGTCTAGCGAAACTGGGACTGCGCCTATCATCACTGCACCATCGATCATTTCCAGAAAGGGAAGAGACAGTTTACTGGAGAAGAGGAAAAATAAACGTTGCCGAATTCTTGAGATGCGCTCTTACATTATACCAAGGGAAGCGTTAGCTAGACTTTAACTACAGAGGTCACATTTGCATTATAAAGCCGGCTCTGCCGAAACGTAAATCGGACAATACGTGTCCGGAATGGGCGGGCGGGGGCGTCCCGGCTATACCAAATATACGGCCCTTTGAACCGGATTTTACATTTCTTGTTTTGCGTTTGTATTCCCAACTTGTTGGGCCGTATCGCTAAGAGATTATCGTGCTAGGAGATGCTCTGGCTCCCCCTCAACATATCGACGCCTGCATCTAGACCGATTTTGGTTTCTCCCTAGTTATCTGACAGTGCACAATTACTCAAAACTACCGGTTAGATTTTCAGAATTATGTTCAAAGGACAAAGTAAAAAAGCTTAATTAACAATTATCCAAAATTTAATTTCGGCGGCAATGCATTGGCATTAGAATCGATGGGAAATAGCTGATTCGGAATTTCGGACCAAATAAACCAAATTTTGTGGTTATCCGAGAGGTTATTGCTTACGATTATACCGATGAAGTGAATTGTCTAACTTGCAACACGAGAATGCTAAATGGCAATAGAATTTGAATTTAAGGTGAATACTAAATGTCTATTGAAATTGGTGGGGGAACGATGAAGACTGGCCGGCTGAATCAGAGAGGGCCGCTTTTCGTGGAGGTCCCGCTTCATAAGGCCGATATGAAATTACACAGAGGGTGAACGCCCAATTTTATATTCTGGCCTCGGGCTTCGACACGGCTATTTACGGCCCCAATTCAATCGCTAGTTAAATTCAATTTTAGATCGCAAGCCCTCACGCACCAATTCTTCTTCTATCGAACTTCTGTTACCAATGTTCGAACAACCGCCCATTCTGACGTGTCGCAGTATCTGTTACATTGTAGAATAAAATAAAGACATATCGTGCATTATCGTTAATGCAAGAACATTGTTTGAACCACAAATCATTAACCCGAAATTATTAGAAAACCCGTCCTATGAAATGTAAAATTGCGATCGACAAACTACTTTCGTTGGAACCCGATGCCCGGTTGGACGTCGAGTAGCTCCGCATTCCACTCGTTGGGCAACAACTTGGACAGTGTTATGCAAGCCATTTAAAAAGGTTATTTGCCGTGAAATGTGACGGGCGTTTAAAGTCTCGTTTATTCATTTGGCAGTTTTCAGGCTGATTCAAACTGAAAAATTGTTGCTTTCGATGAATCACGTTCTAACCGCTAACCTCTCGGTAAAGGCGGTAACGAGGGACCAGCTGGATCTTGGCTAAGGTACACCAGGAGAATATGAAGTGCCAGAGGCCGAAAACAACTTTCAAGTTTCTTTCGCGGGTGTTTACCTTCGTGGAGGTAAAGCCGCCCGAGTTTATCAGGGTATGAAAACTAGAAGAATGCATGTCTTTGCAGTTGCGGGTGTTCAGACTTTGTTTCAGCTTAGGACCATTTAAAGGATTGAGTGCATATAAGTCAGGTTTCCTGCAGGCCAAGTTGAATAGACGGATGCCGGGATTCAGGCTTAGGATTAGGTATGTCAGACTGACTTCATTAAGTAAAGCTCAAAAAATCGTCTTTATATAGCCGCAGTGTGTCTGAAAGGAAACGTTATTTTTCGATAGTCGAAAATGAAACTAGCTCCTATGAAAGCGGCGTTCTGTAGGCTCCCTTCGCGGATTAGGATTAATTGCGAAATAAATTAGACCAGTTTTCATTATAATTTATAATAAGACTTACAGCGAAGATTATGATTAACATTCCTTAACCGGAAATTAGCTTTAGCCTTAAAGAAAGCCTTTTTTGTCAGTACCTCGAAATTTTCCATTTGCTTTCATTTTTTCTGTAATCCGTTTTTCAAAAGATAAGGAAGCAATATGGGGCTGGGGAGACGAAGGAAAAGCCAATTTGATATTTCCGAGAAATCCGATCATTTACGAGCGACGCCAATAACGAGCCTTTGGGCTTAATGAGCAAGACAGGCTCACAATTAAGGAAACGACCTCCTTTTAACTTCCTTTTTTTAAAATAAAAGAAACAAGATAGTTCCTCTTTATGAGGCTTCGAGATTTCGGATAAAAGACTCGGCCCGTTTTCGATTTCCGCAGCGCGCGAATTGTTACATGGTAGTATCGTCAACTATGTCAATGTTGACTCTGGAGAACAATGTGTTTGTTAACATTGTACAGTGCGGGCCAACCCGACGAAATAACGTTCTATTCTCGTAATTTCTAATACACTATTGTTGTATTTTTAATTGAATACAGATAAACTGTGTTCGCCGATCCGGAACAATAGTGGCGTTTCAAAAACGGAAAGACCCTGTCGGAAACATTGTTTCTAAAATATTGAAATTTCAAAATCATAATAGGGAGCCATCCTGAACCACAATCGGCCATTCATGATAACAGCCTACCGTTTTTTCAGTAGTGCTTGGACTTTTCAAATCAGAGAACAGTATCAGATCATACCGATTCAAATTTGACAACTTATATTTCATCAAATATTAAATAACTACGTCTGTTCCGTTCTGTACTATGAAATACTGTTGGAGTTGTACGTAATATACACCTTGCAGGTAATAATTAAACTATTTCTAACATTTACTTTTCATTCACAATGCTCGACAAAAGTATGTAATAATAAAATCGTTATTTAACGAATTGTATCATTGTGTCCTTAAGAAAGAGCCGTACAGTTCATCAATATCTGATGTGTGAAATCGAATGTTCGCTGACCTGATAATTAAGCAAAAATGATCGAATCGTTTGTAATTTAAATAAAAGAATTAAATAACATTTATGAAGGGAAGAGCAGCAGGACAGCAATACGATGTGTCAAACGAGTTAGGCGGATTTCTAGGTACCTCTTGTTTCTGACAGAAACAGTGCGACCAATATACTTAAACGGCTCATCGAGGACGAAATCGGCGAACGTGCACAGAACGTTGGTAAACTTCGAACTTATTGATTTGAACGGGAAAACCCGTAGGGTGAATACAGAAGATAACCGGTCACATCGCGGAAGAAACCAGGTGAACACCAGTCGAGCGCCGGTTCCTTTGCCTCGGTGTTTTTTTTGTCTTATTTTTCCTTCACTCTTTTCTCCTTTTATTTTTACTATGAGGGGGCGGACCGGGCGATAATTCACGACCGTAAAACTGAGAAGGAGAGAGAGCTAGAGTGAGTGACTGGGGAGGGAGTGAGAGAGGAGACAAGCGGTGTGGGCAAGGAGGAGCGATCTGCATAACCGGTTCTTTCGGGGCTATCCCCCGTAGCCGGTCCCGTTCCAACCCAAAAAATAAAAGAAAAAAACACTGGCCCCCATTAAACGAAAGTACGAAATCACGGTAAGACCGTTAAGTGGCTCAAGATGTTTTATTTAGGAATCAACACGATTGATTTCATACTTGCTAGTATTGAGTCGTACAATTGGACCAGTCCATTACTCGAAAGAAATGCGAAAGTTCATGTTGCATTATTGAATTCCTTTAGCGATAATGAAATATAGCAGTATGTTTTTGTTGAATAAAATCCCAATACATACCAGTGAAAAAATGTGAAATCCTTACTTTGTTTTGGTAACACGCGAGCTTTCGCTTATCTGCCCAGTTCTAAGCTTGGACTGCCAGTGTTAAGGTGGGCATTTTTGTTAAAAATGGACAAGAACCTTTGGCTCTTATAAATTTATATAATTTATAAGAAAAGGCTTGGACCCGATAACAAAAACATAGTTCCGCCAAAACCAATTGAGGAGTTTACATCTGAACACACATTTTACACCTGAATAGCTAAACATTGTTTCAACTTCCATTCAGCAGAATTATAGATAATTTCAAGAAACGGGAATCAGAAAGACGTTTTATTCTGAAAAAATTCTGTGCAAGCATATGGAATATATCTGCAAAGAAAAACGATCATCAGCAACCCTCCATTATTCCCAGCGTAGATAACAGGGCCGGCAAGAATCACTCTAGTAATTTAGTTTCTCTAAACAAGGCCGCCGTTGGTTTCTTTTTTGAATTAAATGCGAAACAAAATTAAATTTTCGACACTCCATCTACTTTTTAAGTCGGTCGCGTTGCGAGCGATATCGTAAACGAAACCTAATGTCATTGCCTTCACACAGAAAGTAAAGTAACTCATTCCTGGAATTTAAATTGACATTTGCATTTCCTTCTTGTCTTACTACGCTCGGGACTTTGGGGCCCTCTGAATAATTTAAGGCTCGAATATTCTTGTGTAAAACTTTTCGGGCGGTTTCATAAATAAGGCCCCGCCTTACGTTAGGTCGCTAACATGAAACAAGTCATTCACCGGACCAGTTTTCACATCGAATTGGATGCTTTTCAAATTACGAAATTTCATCTGTTCAACCAATGATAGTGGCGAAAATAAATTAATTGATAATCGTACTAAGAACGCCAGAATTACCAGGAATAGACAATAACGTATTTGAACGATTGCATAAAACAAACAACGGAGGGTCTATCGCCACTCGCTAATTTCGTAAAAGGTTATTTGATTCCTCCGGTTCGAAGGAAACACTTGAATGAAACCTCGATATATTGTGTATGTTGTAAGCGAAAGCATAATAAGGAATTAAAGCGGTAAAACGTAAATTCCCCAAAAAATCTCTCGATCTATGAACAGGGACAGCAGACATCGCTCCGGATATAGCTCCATATACAGGGCCATCATCACTCAAAGCCATGCAGAGTCCTACTTGAACCAGTACAAATCGACTCATACATATTTGGTACACGTAAAAAAGAATGATGAATGCGAGTTTTATCTTCCTCTCGACCTAACCAATTCGAAGAACGTAAAAGCGTATATACCGATCGCATAAAGGATCATACCGAGAAGTCGCATTTTCTCAGCGGGGGTTGAATTTTATTTATTTTTTAACGAAGACAGGAATACGAATTTCGGATATTTGAGGGTTTCTGCATCCCCGAGGGCTTCGGGGTGAAAAAAAACACGAGGAATAAATACCGTCTCGAATTCTATGAATAACCCGGTGAGGTTCATATTCCGGAATTTACAAGGATAAGTTTTGTCGGTGACTGGCTATCTCGAATAGGTTGTCAGAATATAAGGGATCATTCGCTTAAATAAGTTCATGGACCAGTAAATGTCCCCGCCTAACGGAATGCTACTGAAGACGGCACAAAAAGATTGACACTCAGCATATTGCATAAACCAAAAATCGCGGGTAAATATATCGGTACAGCCAAATACACGAAACGAGATTATACATATCGACACGGGCTTATCATTTGTAGCGTAATTGATAGAGAAAACGTTTGAAACAAAAATGTCAGCCTTTTGTTATCAAGCGCGAACGGATTCGGAATACACAGCACGGATGAAGTAGGCGGGATGACAAAGAAGTGTCAGATATGACTCGCGTTGAGGTCACTGATTCAACTGGGCTTGGTTCCTGACGTATACTGACTCATGCTGACATTAAATAAAGTTCACATCTATAAAATACTATATGGGAAGCGAACTTTTGTTTAGAGTAATAGACGAAGTTTACAATAGTTTATAATTCAAAATGTTGCGTTTTGAAAAATGCTACTAATTGTACCAATAGTGGGCAATAATATACGTATTTAATTCAATAATTCTTCTGTGATATTTATTAATAACTGTTTGATAAGTTATTTATAAAAATAAAATATTGCTCGGAACATTTCGCGCGTAAAATCGATGTATGTAATTAACGATTTGTTTGTTCCAGTTTAAATGCTTTAACCATTTCTCAAAGTCAACTTACGTTACGCGACTCACTAAAATATGTAAATTTAAAGTATTTTGTGATGGGACGACTGCGAGGGCTAGGACACGCGATTTTCTTGTGACAGAAACAAGAAACAATGCTTGTGGAGCGACAGGTTGGGAACCGAAGCCGGTTTAATTTGGCAGCATTCTGTATGCATGATCCAAGACGGCGGAGACTAAAGACCGTAAGAGTTGTGATATTTCAAATCCTCGAGGACTCCCAAACAAATACCGTAAATTACTGTCTAGATCGGTCCAATACTTAGCAAGCAAGAAGAGGCACTATGTTCCCCACCACTGTTCGCCCCGTTATTTATATTACGATATATTGTGGTTTAGAATGTAATTCATTACGATATAATTGGCACCAAGATACCAAACTGACCGGTGGCATTTAGTGTCTAAGAGCTAACATCGGGAAGTATAAAAAATATGGTAATATATCAAACTGACGCGTGACATAGAAGGATGGACATCCTAATTAATGTGAACGAATCGAATTTCAAACTTTCCAAATGACTCCAGATCGAGAAGTTCTGCTCCAGTACAAAGTTGGATTCGAAAACATTCAAGAGGAAGGCATTATGGAATTTCATAAATCAGCGTCAGTTTAAATACAATATAAACCATATTCCAATATAGAGAATCGTAATCCCAACGGAATGCTACCTTACTACACAGGTTTCAAGGACAGAGAAGACAGAAAAGTAAAGTTGAAATCACGATTTTACAGGCCAATGTGCGGGCACACAAAAAAAATAATTAAAACATTGTTCCATCTTACCTTTGGGTTTACGGAATCGTAATTTTTCTGGATGACAAAAATTAAAAACGGCCAACCGTTCACTGAATTTTTGTAATTTTTGTAATTCAAAGTTCACAGAGTGTCACTTGTAGACGAGGACTTGGCGAGGAGGCGGAGTTTATAAGCCGAGGGGTAACTGGCTAGGTGGTGCTCTGAAGAGAGGCAGCCGAGGACTGACAGCTCTGGACCAGACGCCCCCTCGCCCACCCTCACTCCCTCCCTCACTCCCACTCGCCATCCCTCCATCGCTCCAGCACACGCCAACACTCCTTCCCTTCCCACTCACTCCCTAATCACCTATTTGTATCATCGTTCTCTTACTCAATCTCATGTCGGATTCACTTAATACGGAACGCTATAATAAACTGATCATCATTAAATCGTCAAATCTGCAATGATGTTGGGCCGAAGGGAAAATGTAATGTAGCAGCAATGCAATAACCCCCCTCACCAAACACAGACGAAGTGGAAACAGTGTCGCGTACGCAAGTGTATTGACACTATATTTTTCCGATGAACTACACCCATCCATATACACATACAGTTTGATCTGATCACAGTAGATGACTCCGTTTCCAGAAGATGTCCCACCGGTAACCAACAAGCCTCCTCACTAATTTACTGACGGAACCAAACTGACTATATATATATATATATATATATATATATATATATATATATATATATATATATATATATGCGGTTACAGTATTAAAAAATGTTATTCTCAACTTTGGAAATAACTAAACCGGGAATATAACTACACGGAGCAGATGTAAGAACAATGACAATGGTATTTTTTTCCGGCCTCCTCGAAAAAATAAACGCCGCCTTTCTTCTATCTACCGCTCACCTCTTCTCGTGTTTCTGGAAATGAAAATATAAAAAATTCTGTATACACGCGTCGGGGAGGAATGGGGGGGGGAGGACAGGTCGTCGGCTCGCCTTGATGTAAGTTTGAAGGGAACCGGAAGACGGAGGAAAAGAGAATGAGAGGAGGAGGACAGAAGAATGATTATGACGGCTGAGAGAGAGAGAGAGAAAGAAAGATGGAGAAGAACATACATATCTTGTTACCGGGAAGGAGGAGCTTGCTCATAATAACAAGCGCCACCACCCCCCCCCCCCACCAGGTAGAAAAGAGGGTAAAACGATCGTCAAATGCCGAACTAAACTCCACCCAATAGGACCCCGCCCGACGTCTAGAACTTCAAACGTCGGCTCTTTCCTTTCTCGCTTTTCCATTCGCGTATATAGCTGGATTTTTAGTCTCTAGCTAGATTTTTAGTCGTGCAACTGTCGTGGCTAATGCGGCGACTGTGTCTCAACTAAAGACTAGTCAACAAAGAAATAGCAGGCGCTTATCGGACAGTGAGGTTTTTACAAGTAAGGTTTCATTCTGACCGCCCGTTGCTATTTGTGGAATTAAACACCCCCCCTATACGATTCTTGAAGGACAGGTTTCTCTTACTTTTGTAGGATTTCTCTTACTTCTTAATCTAATTTTTCTTAGTTGATTCTATCTTCTGACAAACGTTTTGCTCTCAAGAAAGTCTAGCGACTAGTTCTTTAACCTTTAGTTAGTGCTAATTTATTCACTCATAGACTAAATCTGTTTAGTAACTGTCTAAAATGTCGGTAAGTGAGTTTGTTGTTTACCCGGCGCCTGATTTTTGACCGGGTGAAAGGGCGAAGCTGACTTTGGGCCGGAGTTGTATAAATAGGGCCGAGTGAACATCACTACTGATCAGAAAATGAACGTGGCTGTGTGTCCAATTATTTTTCGAGGTTTGAAAAGGTAGCCAGTGGCGCACACGTCCCATTAGCAACTCTGGCTTTATTGAAAATGAAAAAAAAAACGCGTTTCCTTACAATTATCCGCCATATCATTATACCTACAACTGTTATTGTCATTTTTATTATTTAGTACGATTATTACATTTATTGGTACTTCTTTTGGTGACTATTTTTATTAATATTTATAATTTTTCCCTTCAATTTTGTTAGTTATAAAACCGCCACAAAGATTTGGTGCAGGCACCACTGAAATAGGACACCGGTCTACGAAAACAAGGGAAGACAAAAGTCCACAAGAACCTCGGCAACCACTAAACCCATACTCAAAATTAATTCTTATTAGCTACTGTCTTGAGTTCAAGGAGCCTGTCTTTATTTATTAATAACTTATTTATGTCCAAGCATAACCCTTTTATGCTTTCAGTCTAATGCTACTTAAACCGAAACAAAAAAAGAAATACTTTCTCCAGGAAAACTTTTTTTATCGCCTTTAATATAGGACTTTTTATGTGATTCTACTCACTTCAGTTTATATTTTACTTCCGGCCTCCAATTTCCAATACCTTTATTGGCGATCGGTGTAGTCGAAATTCAATTAGAAATAAGTCACCGGCGTCTTTTCAATTGTCCTCATATTTATTTCGCCTCCATTCCTCCAATTGTGACCGGTCTGCACAAATATCTGAACAACGACGTGTACTGATAATGGCCAGAAGCTCAAATCGATCTAATCTAACTCGACTATAAAATTTCGCTACATTTACAAATTATAAAACGTACGTCATAGAATAAACTTTTATGACCTTATAAACTTATGAACTTTTATGACTTTTATTTCTTTCGTCACAAATCGGGAATTTTGAGAACATCAATCTTTTTAATGTTATCGGTTGAATCAGTATTTTTAATTTCAGACACAATAAAACAAGTAGGTGTACCCTACATCTTTTAATACAGAATTGGATAAGTAATTAATTTTCATCACAGCAGTCCCTAGGTCCTAACGAATTCTGACGTTTTTTGTTATTGTTGTAATTAATTAAATCAAAATATTTTCCTTTCATTGAACGCCCGAACCAATTATTTTTTATAGTCCGCATTCATTAAGAAGGAGGCGTGAAAACAGAAATGTATACACATACTCTCATGTTTTTATATATGTATAATATCCAGAAATCAATAGTAAAAAAGTATAAGATGAATAATACATTTCCTTATATTTAAATAGTTAGTTATTGTGTTTTCTGAACTTCCACAAGCGTCCATTTATCACCGCTTGAGACTAAATATAAGACAAAATCAACGAGTGGAGAGACAGTTTATTGTCAATATATGAAAAATTATAATAGTCACTATTAATTAATATTCTACTGACGAGTAGATCGTGATAATACTGGCTAATTTGAACGACTGTCCTATCCCAAAAAAAAACAATAAATAAACACGGAAGAAGTTCGAACTAACAGCAGTTCTCCCATATGATTTATAGTCTGTAATTATTTATATCTCACATTGACAAATTTGGCCCGTGTGGGGGTTATTCCAGGTTTGCCATTCATCCGGTGAATTGGGTAGGACAATGAGGCCGATGGCCGGCTTCCAAAAAGTGCGTGGCCACCGTTTGTCCCCGAGACGTCAACTTTTCGCTTTCACCGGCAAACGGTCCTATACCCGGCATCCGTCTCCGCTCCGGCCCGTCCGCCTGTTTATTTTTAAAGCGTTTCCAACGTACAATTTTATTATTCAGTAATGGTTCACGCCTCGTTCGAAATTCCGTCGCGCCTCTCAACCGGGGGCCCGGTGGTTATGGTCTGTTTTGGGCTTGTATAGTATGTTTAGGCCTGTATAGACCGTTTAGGTGTGTATAGTCTGTTTAAGCTTGTATTGTCCGCTTATGCGTGTTTAGTCAGTTCAAGCGTGTATAGTATGTTTATCGGTGTATATTCCGTTTAGGTATAACTCGTTTATCACTATCAGTATTTCAGTCATCTGTGGTCGTAGCCTAATTCGGTTTCGGCTTTGGATATTCTCGGCTTAATTCCGTTAGTGATAAAGTACGGTACGTACTTGGTAACGTTGTATAAGTTCGAGTATCGAGAATCCGTAAAGAGGTGTGGATGGCTTAGAATAAATAGCGCGGAGCCATCGCTGTAATAATAATCCCGTAACGTAATTTTATTGAGCGGTAATTTGAATTTATATTGAGCAGCTACACTTACAAATCTGTACAAATACCGCTTTTCAGTATATAGTTCAAAGCTATAACTTTGTTTATAGTTTTTCTCCCCGTTGACCTGCATGAAAATTAATCGTACGCGATTTCTCAATACCGCAGAGAGAAAACCAATGCCGGAGCTGAAGAATGTCTTTAATATCCTTAATGGAATACGCGCTATTGAAGTGTGTTCTATTTCTTGGAGGATAGTTCGGTTTACCCTAGCCGGCTGTATATTTGTCACCGGCTCAGTTAGAAGTCCGCGTCCCTGCGATAAACCCCGGCCATAACAATTTATGCCTGACTGAGGGACATTGCGCTTTGGGAATGAGCGCTACCGAATTAAATATTTGGATTAAAGGGAAAATACGATTTAAACATGCTTTTTGGCAGAGTCAACGGGGGGTCATTACGAAAATAGCCTTTTTTATTATCCCCGGTGTTTATATTACAGGATAAATCATCGTGGTTACCGCTCCTTTGTACCAGCGTTCAATACTGTTTTTATCTAAAATAGTCCGAATGTATTTTTCGAAATATCGTCCCGCGTGGTGTGTATACACTTTTTTGTCATATACTAAGTGTCGGATTCTCGCCGGTGGCAGTCGACTATGCATCCTTATACATGTAGCTATGTATACATAAAGCTATGTAGTTATACTTCACTTTCAGCGGGTATGTGTAACCTCACTGCATTACAAAAGGAATGGAAAAATTACATACAACACTAAGAAAAACTCCTCATAAGTAAGAAGGAGCTGGTCCCCAGAGAAAGCACTCGGCAGCCCCACTCTCCTTAAATGAATATGTTTAATTTAATCTCCTGTAGTTTCGAGGCGCTGAGAAGGCAGGATTCACAATAATGGCATTGTGAGGTTATATCGGTAGATGTGTCGAACAGGGATGTTAATGTAACCGATTAAGTTTAGAAGAACGTAATGAGTCGGCCCAACCGACGAGCGTCGTGTCCACGGCCCATCCTGGCTTTTGATTGCTAGCCCACGCCTCGTTACGTACCGAGGCCGCCTACTCGCTCCTAACAACAAATGAATAAGCGTGGGACGGAAACAAAATTCGTACGGAGTGATTATTTAGTTTACAATAGTAAAGATTTAAGTACCGCACATTTTGCTTCTCCCGTCCCTATTCGCTGATAGGGCGTTTTGATAGGGCAGTTTTCATTGGTTTGGTGATAGAATCTTAACGTAGAGATGACAACAGACGCGCCTAACTCACCGAAAATGGCGTGATCGATGGCTATTTTTTATTTCCCTCCGTCCTCCGGGTTCGGTGGTGTGTAACACCCGATTTCAAATTCCGAAAAGGGACTTAATAAGGTGGTAGGGATGCCCTTTGGCGGGCCCACCATTATCCGGCGGCGTCCGACTCTACCAATCCTTATAAGTACCCCTCCATCGCTCCCTCGCTCGCTCCCCAGGCCTACCGATGACCGGCCCTCCCCGCTCTCCCTCCGACTCCGGCTCCCACTTCGTGTTTGAGTTCAAATATTTGTTCGCAGAGAGAGATATCCGCGCTGCGTCGGTTTAAATCTAGATTAAACCCGAACACGGGCCGCGGATCAAACGGCTTCGTCTTTGATACGTTAATTAAAATTCAAAGCTGGTAGTAGGCGGCGGCGGCGGCGTCGGCTCTAAGCTCCCCCACTCACTGTTTGTTATGGCAAAGATAGCGCCCTGTCTACCGCCGCTTATGCAGACCCGATATTGGCGCAAATCATCCCCGATTGACGACCCAGCACCGCTAATTAGTACCAGTTTTATAGTTCGATGGAGTTCATGATGCCGCGGTGAGGAAACTATTCGAAGGAAATAACAACTTCTATAGTTCTAAGCGGAAATTTGAACGACGTTTGACCCATTTTTCTGACAATTTGAAATCATTCGGTTATTTTCTATGAGAAAAGGAAACTCGAACTTAAATAATAAGTTAAAATTCAGTAACTTTATCAAATGCCATCTGGTCAATATTTTCCCTATATGATGACATAAATACACTCGAGAGTATTACATGCAATAAGACACGTTTATAATGACGTAAAAATGCCGACTGTGAAATGTCGTACACAGCAAACATTTCGTGATTCTACGCGGACTTTTTTTAATTCGCTGCCCCAAAGTATTATCCAGAAAAATAATATAATCAACTCGGCTAACCGAAAGTCCTGCGGCCGTATGAAATAATTAATTAAACTGAAGGGGAAATACGTGTTGGAGCTTGTGAATATAAACTTGTGTTTTATCATCCCACGGGACAATATTGACTTATAACATTAATGAAGTTGGTAGTTTGGTTTGGGGCCGGATTACACAGCCAAGTTAATATCGTTAGGAGGAGATGCAAATGTTTAGCATTCCCAATAATTAAAGCTCCCCGGGCCGAATTCCGGCGAGTAAAGGACGGAGCCTTTACTCGGTTTGTCATTAACTTAAAACGCATTGTTTTTAACCGACCCTGTAATTTGATCTTAATTGACCACGGAAAAATGTTCGGGTTACAAGGCGATCAGTTTGGGACGAACGGAGTTAATATTATATTCGATTATTCAAAAGTTAGATTAACTTTTGCGCAGACCGACGACATATTGTGCATCATCCATTTCATTAATTTTTCAGTAAACCGCTCATTACCCAATATTTTATTCTGTATTGTGGCCACTATCACTTTCCGAACTGTTCCGCAGCTGGAGTCCGCAAGAGGGTAGATCTTGCACTCATTACGTCCATTTCGACCGAATAATGATCAAGTGTAAATAGACAGAGTGTTTGTCTGTAAATCATGTTTTATCGGCCTCATTTGACATCGTAACCCTGGCACAATTTGCGCTAGACTGGCGCGCTTTTTTTCGCTGAATAAGGAATCTCACTTACTTAAAAAACAGACTAATGAAATCTCTTTCGTGCAAGAGTTTATTGGCTAAATGATACAAATGCGGGTTCTCGGCTCGTGTACAATACATCAAATTTCCATGCTTTCTGCTTAATTAACACATTACTTTATTATTTCTAACGTCGGGACAAAAGAGAAATACGCGAAGGAAGACAAATTAATCATAAAACCTTTCCCCCTAATAAAGTGTCTATATGCTTGCGTGTGTATCTGTTTGTGTGTTATATACATTTATTTATATAGCTTTTAATAAAGCTTGAAAAAATGATGTTAAAAGAAATAAGAGGGTTAAGAAATGAACTGGGAATCTAGTATAGATAGTGTTATAAGTAATGATCTTTATAGACGCCCGCCCCTTACAACATACACTGTAAATAAACTGTATCTAGGGACAACGGTGTATAACGGCTGAAGGGGAGATAATCCTTCTAGGGTTCTATCCTATCACAGCATTAGGACCCAGATAGTAATGCTGTACCATCAGATCGGTATCAACCTGAACACACGTAGGATGCACGTAGGACAAGTGTCACTGATGATGCTAGGAAACTAGTCTATTCTGGGCACATTCAAAAGCGACCGTGTTAACTGATCTTAGTTCTTATGTTCAGTCAGCGTTTCACCCTCCTGCCCTTTTTTCCTGAATACGATCTTATGAATGGAGAAAAGAAACAGGAACGGGTAGTTATCCCTTCATGTTCAGAAATTTACTACCCCCGGACTCAAGATTCAGTCACGTACCTCAATATGAGAATAGAAGAATACATATTTATAGGAGTCCTCGGCGGAATCGTTCACTATGTGATATCTTTGCCGGGTGTGGGAAGAGCTAGGAGGCTACCGGGCGGTGATGGGTAATCGTGCCGGCTGTTAATTCCTGCCAGCAATAAAGCCACCCGCGCCACGCCATTAATACCGTTGCATTCCGACGCTCGGTCCTACAAATGGTCTCGCGATTGGGAAATTAAAATTCTGGCCCCGTAAATTTCTCGCCAATGAATCACCGTAGAGAAATTGCCGCGGGGGGCGTCGCGGCGCACGGAATTCGGCGCCCCATGAGGGGGGGGAGGACAATTAAACCTCCTCACTGCCACCGCGTTCCCCTTTTATTATTTGCATCGGGAGGCCGGTAATGCTCAAAATGCAAATACATCGATATTTGCATAGCGTTCGTTTCGCATTTCCGCGGCTCTTATACCGGAGAGTGCTCTTTACCGTTGAGGAAACTCGGGAGACGGAAAAGCGAGATGGGGACGAAACAATAAAAAAACCGAATCAGGCGTCACCCGTCTATCTGATAATTGAGCCGGTATAATTTTATTAATAAAGAGGAACGCTTCTGACTATACGGGACTCAAATTTCCCCTCCTCGTCGACTATTCTGGCAGTTAATGGACCTTGTCTAACGAGATGTTACTATAAAAATATTGTTTCACCCTGGTTATTCCTTTAGGAAAAGTAAATACCGTAGGATACGATCAATCCGAACAAGGTAAGAATACAAAGAAAAGAAAAGGAAAGGAATGAAAAGATGCGCAATCTGATACGAATGAAATACAATGACGAATGGTCACCGAAATCATGAGGACTTTTCGTATAAACGGCAGAGAACTTATCCTGAGGAAGTACAGCGCGGCTGTTTTTTTCTTAAATCGAGGCTAGTTTTCCCTTGGAATTAATTTTCTTAATAAGTTTACCTACCGGCTCAGTTATCGCCGCGTTTAAAATAGCTTCATCCACCGAATAAGTCAAAAATCCCCGATGTTTCGATAACGGTCACATTTTTCGTGCTTCCCATTGTGGAACGGGAAACTGGGCTTCTCCCACACTCAGTAGAAAACGGCGGACGGGGATAGGGCACTTTGCTACGAAACGAGGACAGAATCTCTAAGGAAGATCGAAAATCCAACGGCAAGTGTGAGCCCACGATGGAGAGGAATTAATTAGTTCGGAATTTAGGGTTTAAGAACCGGTCACCAGTTTTGGAACCAAAAGTTTCATAAACGCTACCCAGAAGAGAGAAGGCACATTTTGTGGAGATAGTGGATAGTTAAGGAAGTTAAATTACTTAAATACAAGCGGGATAGTCTGTCTCGATTAAGAGGCACAACCAGTGAATGCGGTTTTAGCTCGTAACAGAATATTATAGATTGTTAAATGCGTATACACGTTTTTTATTTGTAAATTTCAGACAAAACAGAGCTTAAGTGTTGGCGAATGCTCACTGTCGGAAATATGGTCTCAGTGCCCAACAGGTGGGCCTCTCAACCTTTGTTGTAATAGGCTCGCCTAAGCGCTTTTCTTACTCTTCTATTTTTTAATGTTCAAATAAACACCTCGTTTGATTCATCCTGAACGAAAATCTCGGTAATAGGGTTTATTTATTTTTTCAAAATCACTAGCTAATTTGAATCCGTATTGACAGCTCCTCACATACCAGCTACGGACTCAAACCGACACTAACTAAACGCTTCCGGCTGCAAACCCATAATAATAAGGAGGATACTAGTAACAATAAAATAAAATAAATATTTATTATTAGAACCGATTGATCGCTCTTATTATTTTCACCACAATTTGATTTGGTCCGATACTAGGCCGGTTTAGGTTTCTTACCCCGACAGCAGGGTTGAGTGTGCAATGTAGCGAACACAATGTAACTGTGAAGCTGGAGTGAACTATTACTGACAGCAATAGCTGCGCTGCTGATAACAAGTAACTGTCTGTAATAAGTATTTCACGATTGTAATTTTGCAGGCCGCCGCAGTAGATGTTCCACAAATTGAATCGCGCTACATTTGCAAAACAGGAAATCTCGTGACCGGCGTCGAATGAAATGAAAACCCCGCCTAATGGCCGAAGTCCAGTACGGAGTGTGGCTAGAGGAGGGACTCGGTGATGGACGTCCACGACGTTTCGGGAATACGGAGAAGCGCCATCGGGTATGACGAGGATCATCCGCCTCTTAAATCTACTCGCGTGGCCAATAAAGAGGGAGAACACACTATGTTCCCATCTCCCCCTGCCTTCCTTCCCGCTTGTACAGCTTTATATTACTGGCAGTATTACTTACGGTCCCGGAGCTCTCCTAATGGCCCCCATCTGAATATCCCGTCAGCACTATCCCTACACTGTTATTATTCACTACGGTTACACTAGCATAAATAATTGAATAACGTACTCTTTTTGTCTTATTTTTTTGTAAGTTAATAGATACATTTTTTATGTTGACTGTACTTATGGCCTTATCATATAGGTCGGCGATGATACCGGAATATCGCCGCTGTCGCTCAATACTTCGTAATTGTAAATATTCACAATTGTTGTGATATTTACATTTATCGGTTTCATGAAACAGTCGAGGGTTTCTAAAAATTATCCAAATATTGTAAAAACTTTTCACGTCCACGAATTGTCAGACGATGAATGACGGAGACGTGGCCTTTTGAAAGAATTCCCTTGAAGCAACCGACACGATCATTAAATTGACGTTTTCAGGGCAGCGCCCCTTCTAGAAGAAACAAAATATTTGCCTCATTTAACGATTATCCGACAGTTCAATAAAAGTATTCCCTCAGTGAAGGAAACATCTCTTTCGCCTGTAACGACCGGCCTGTGAAAATTCACTTCTTGAAAAGAACGTTTCTCTTCGTGCTCTTAATTTTCTTTTTTTACCCCCGAGCCAAAAAATAAGTGGATCTTGTTTAAGCCAGCACTATGAATCCTTTTAAAAGATTTTCTCGGATTTATTGCTTCGTTATAACTTCCGACTGGCAGAATATTCCCGACTACAGTATATTTATCATTCCGCCGTGGAATAAACCCGAAGGTATGGAATTTTGGTTCTTCGAGTTCACCCCAAACATAACACTTCAGTCCTTTTTCATGCTCAAATGACAACAAAATGGTTATTCTAGGAGGCCTCGGGCCTAAACAGGCATTATTGGTTTTTATTAAAAAAAAGATGAAAGGCTTATATAATTCTACATATAATAATACTGGGATTATAAATGTAGAAAAATATTTCTTAAATCAAGGAAACAGTAATTATACTTTCCAATAAATGTATTCATGGCATGGTTTTGTAACGTCGCTCTACTTTTTTTTCTAAAAACAAAAATATCCTTTTTAATTGACAGTCCAGCCCAGTGGGTTCTTGCAAGGACAGATCACGAAGCAGCGGCAAAAAATGCTGACCGAGCAGATGGCTAAATATGCAAGCGGATAATGAACAGATAAGATTGTCGGGCTCGTTACAATAAAAGAATTCGCGGACATTATTTAAGGAGAAAGATAAATAAAATATAGCACTTAATTGGGCTATGACTCACTCTGCTATAATTTAAAGAGTCAAATTGGAAGTCTCTATTAAATACATCTGAAATGGGATTATTTCTACGGACTGCAGAATCTAGATGATGGCGCGGTACATATGTTTGCAACAGTTTACCAGAATACCTAAAAATAATTCAATAAGCTCAATTAAAAATGAGCGAAAAAATGTATCACGGTAGTTGTACAATGCTGATCTACAACCGTACAACCGTTATTCCATGAATAACGCAAGTTTCATGTAGCAGTTTAGTCTATAATCATACGGGAGTTTCAGTCTCCTCTCTGCCGTGTTAAAACTGTTCCCCTTCATCGTGACGAGCGCTCATATATTTCAACAATAAACAAATGTGTCTGTGCGTTCTTTTTTTGTTTATAGGAAGGTTTGTAATTTCGGGTACAGAACTGGGCAATTTAATATGAGTAAAAAGGGCGGGGATTAGGTTGGACATCAAATAGCCACGGACCGTGGCTTTGTTTGATGCTCGATTCGGCAAAGTGTCATTGCGGAATAAAATGTTTTTACGCCGGATTCAATTAGCTTCGCGTCAAACCTCGGTTACTTTGTGTTCTGGCTGTTACCAATCGTCTTCCGTTTCGATGAACACGAAAGCGAATATACCCTGCGTGCCATATAATATTGTCAAATTTAATTCCGCGTTTCTCGTATTTTCGGCTTGTTTTTTAATGTACCGTGCAAGAGGATAACTGGTTTACAATTTAGAGATTTAGTAACGACTTTCACTTATGCTAAATGAAATGAAATAGACATAAATTATTTCTGTGCTTTTCTAAACATCCTTTGATATTTCTAGAACCGCCAAGATACTTGAATTTACAGTTTTGTTTACCATAAATTCTGAACGAAGCATTCTTCGAATTCAACTATGTTACCTATCATATAAGAACCACTTGCATTCTATATTTCAAATATTCAAATACAGAAAGCTAAGTCGAGGGTGCTGAGTTCTGGAAATTAACCGAATTATTCTAATACAGCTGCCAGATTTATTATTAGAGCTCCTTCAAAAAGATAGATGAGAATTAAGTATTACTTAAAAATTACCATACTTTAATAACTGATCATAAGTATAAATATGTGAAAATACCCGGTAGAACCCGCAGATTTTGGCGCCTATAAGTTTATTTTATTTTTAAATTACGGTACATTCGCATATTTTATCCAATATATTCCACTCCTTTCCGTGTTGCATTCTCTATCGCAGGACGGAAAAAAATTGAGATCAAAAGATAATTGCATGTTGTCCGTTCTGGTAATTCAAATGAGTTTTAGCATCGAAATACGTCTTTCGATCCAAATCGTTCCATTTTCAAATAATTATTTTCTCAGGAAAACATTTTTACACCGGTTAATGTATCGGTTACAGCGCCGCTTCCGCACCGGATATGTATCCGAGTTATTATTGTACATTTGGGGTAGTCGGAGGGGAATTATTGAAAACACTCTTTGCGGTCGGGGCGATGCGTTTCAGGGTGGGGAGCGCAGGCCCTGCTTTTCCGCATCGTAACGCCCGGCTTACCGTTCTCTTTCACGGTCGTTAGAATTTCTGTTTCGACTTCCGTCAGGGAGGAGTACGGCCCCGGTCGAAGTACCGAGGGGGAGGTTTATTGAATTCTACTTGCCGATACAATGGGGCTGCGCCCGTCGCGTTCTTTATTTTTACTGCCGAATTCGTAAAACGTCCTCCAAACAGACGGCGGATAAAAGAATACAAAAGACGACTCGGATATTGTAGTACTTTCCAGCAATAAATTTCAGTATTTATTAGTTTAGAGTTCCATTTATCAACTATAGCTCAAAAATTAAGACATGTTTTGGTGCTTCCATAAACACTGGTGAGGCCTTAAGCGAGAGGAGACTGAAGATCGCAAAGATGGAGATGGGTAAATATAACGATATACTATTAAAATTATAATATAATGCACGAATTATATAAATAATTTTATTCGTTATTGATTATTTAAACTTCACAATACGTCCGATAAGACCTTCACGTCGTCCATTTCAGTTACTTTGTACAAGAATTTAAACAAACCGCTGCCACTCAGTGGTGAAGGAAACAGGAATTAGGTGGTGCCCGAGGCGACGTGCAGTCAGAAAAATGTGCATACATATCCATTTAAAGGAGTAAAAGCGGGTGAGTGGGGAATAATTGGAGGCAGGAGGACAGTGTGGGTGTGGGTTGGCGGTGGCGGGAGCGGGGCAGGGGTCTACGAGGCAGGAATACCGATGAAGACGCCGAGATCGTTATTCAGGCTTAAGTGAGGCCGGCGCTGCCCACAGGGCCAAATGGCCGGGGATAATCTAACGGAAGATTTGGGTCGCCGGACCGCCGCGCCTTTTATGTCTCTTAAACTGATAGTTACTAAACGTGTCGGGCAGACGAGTTGACAAATCCAATCGCTTCCATACTCCAATTAGGTTCCTGCCGGATTAGAGTACATTTATGTAGCCCTTACTATACACTGTACTTTATGCTTTTATATTTGAAATTTGGAACTTCGAGGTAGAAGAATATATGTATATACATGTATGGCCGCTGTGGTGAAGTTGAGCTTCCGGCTTCTATGGACCTAAGCTAGGCAGCTTGTTGCGGCACCAACATCCCGTCGATGCTAAGGATAACATTTTAAGTAATTAAAAGTTTTTGTCCCTACTAGATTATTTGAACCTTAGGATACCCACCAGTTAAATCTAAATCTTCAGTTATGTACTACAGTAGTGGTGTAATCAAAGTGCTTAAAGAACCTGTAGTACTCTCGATTATAAAAGGTAGTTGTCGTGACCCATCATTAATTTGTTAATATTAATATTTTGCGCTTTCCATATTTTCCGAAAACTGTTGAAGTTCTCGTAACTGATATTAATAATAATCATAGACACAAAGTAGTGACGGAATATTGGAGAGGATTTGAACGAAATGCATTCAAGAGCTATATTGAAGAGGCCCTAAGGGTAATAGAAATCTATGAATGGGGCTAAAGTTCTCACTTCGGCTGCGTATAAACAGATTAACCGATTATAGCCGATTGTGGGGCATCAGTCTCTCTCTCGCTCTCTCTCTCTCTCTCTCTCTCTCTCTCTCTCTCTCTCTCTCTCTCTCTCTCTCTCTCTCTCTCTCTCTCTCTCTCTCTCTCTCTCTCACTCAGCCGTTGGGAATGAGATCCAGAAAGAGAGAGAGAGAGAGAGGAAGAGAGGAAGGGGGTAGCAGACACAGAGGAAGCGTTCGCACACAGATATTCATCTCGTGCAGTTGATTTGCCAATGAAAACCGGCCCGATAATTATACAAAGTAAACGTTAGCCGACGTTTGGCGATCAAATGCCCACCAGTTTGAACTGCTCTCCATTGGGCGGCGGTGGGAGGGGACTGCCAAACGTCCTGTATTTCGTGGCAAATTGGGCCGTCCAGCCTATTGGTCATAGATAAACATGAAACCGATCGATCAAATGCCGCCCGACCGAAAAAGGAAATTAAATACGGACGCAAAAGAGCAAACACTGACGGCGGTCTATATATAAGTCTTTTATTGCAAAATCGACAATATGTTACAGACATAATGGCGGTTGGGTTATTTCCTGTCTGGCATCTCAGGTCACCTGGAGATGGCACTTTTCGACTTGCACTTACAAGAACCCTCCATTATCTCGGTTAACGGTACGTAAAATGGTAGCTGGGACAGGTCAATAAATAAGAATTACGGTAGTACAAACCCTCGCGGACCAAACGGGTATCTTAAATTCTCTATCCTTATACCGTTATATCGTCACGCGGGTTAGAGCTAGTTAAAACCAAAGGGGGGAGTAATAAGAATAATGAAATAAAAAAAGAGGAACACGGATGTCCGGGGGTGGATCTGAGGGAACTGGATGTGGGAGGGAGCCTTTTCAAAACAAGAGAGACGGTGCCAATATGCTAAGGGGTGGCAGGGAAGGGCCACCCGACAGTATCATATGTTGACACGCGGCGGCTTCCTGTTGACGTTCCCTTATTTGTTTGGATTGGGATCCCCCCCACACACACTCACGCACAAACACACACTGGCACACCCGACAGCCGACCGCGACCCCCGTATTATTCCACGATTATAGCTCTGTGTCTCTGGGCGCCTATTTGTCCGCCCGTTCGATCGGACAAATTGTCGCCAACTAAACATTTCGAGTGGCGGCGACAATTTGACCGCCGGCCGGTGCTATTTTAATATTTGGTTAACCTGAAACGACCGGATAAGAGAGGGGCGGCCTCTCAAAAACGGACGCCCAATTATGAAAACACGCGCCGAATCTACCTCGCGGTAACGCTATATCCTTGCCAACTGAATCTCTACTCTAGGTTATATGATCTTAGGATGCCGGGCTACTTCAAATCGTCAGTATCATTTAGTCTACATCTTGTGGCGACAGTACTGACAAGGTGGTCCACCGCTAACGAAATTCTATAGATGGGAATTAACCGAAATAATTCTTGATCTAAAGCCGAGCTTTTTTTCTGCCCAGTGAAACTTGAAAATAATTTTCATTTCCGACTAAACACGGGAAATTACGGAAAAAATGAGTTTGTTTACTGAATCGGATAGCGAAAGGACAATTTTTGTAATTCAGTCATTATTTGTCCAAAGAAATTACGAAGGAGGTACAATATTATACGTTATCGATCCGATAATAACGGTTGGGTCCGTAGGGATAATGTGACATTTTATTCTTAAAATTAAACATACCAATAATAGTTGATAGCGCGTTGTAAGGGAAGGGTAAAGATAAAACCGAGTCTTGACAGGTTGGCTTAAAAGGTGGGAATACCATGGCCCGATTTCGGTAGGCGTTTCTTACCGATCGTTGAGTTTATTCCCGTCCGTAAGTTCCCGAGGGAGGGCCGCGGGACCCTACTCACTTAAGCTACACTTCTCCAGATGGGAAAAGTCATCCGGCACTTATTTCCAGTTCGGCTCAGACATTTGTTTTATTGGACAACACGGACATAAAATGTTGTTCCCAGTGACTGTAACAAGGAAAGATTGAGAAGACGGCTGGGGACTGTTACAACTCTGCCGATATCCAATTCGAAGGGACCGCCAATTGGCGGGGGATCGAGTCTGCGGATTAAGGACTAATTTATTAACAAAAATTATACTAGAATAAATCGAAAGGACAAGCGCGATTCCGTCTTTCCGAACGTACAGTCTACGCAAATTACCACCCCTCAGAAATACTTCAGATTCTGGGCAGAGACTTCATCTAAGACGAGTGTAAATTTGAATTCTATAAGACAACAGTGTGTGTCGCATTTTTTCTCTCATTTCGGATAAAGGGAAATATAAAGCGTATCGAATAATATTACGGAAATAGTAAGAGATCACTTGTCATTGTATCGCAGGTGCCTGGACTTATTCCGCTTTTCCATTAATTGGAAATTGGGTAGATTTCAGTATCAATCCTTTCAGCGTGTGTCGTGCGGTAAAACTGAACCGTGGTAAAAGATCCCACGTTTACGAAGAAAACCGAGGATAAAGGGTACGCCCGGACTGGGGGCTGAAAAAGTTGCCGAATCTGGCTAAAATGATCCTTTTATTTGTCTGCCTCCCTCTGACAGTTTTCTTTGCCTGACAGAAGCTCCAAAGTTGGCCGTCCTTTTGAGGGATTTGGCGTTTGTCTCGGGCCGAGGGGAGAAGAAGCTCCCTCTGGCGGCTCCTTATCCATTCTCAGTTTAAACGCTCCTCACTTTGTTCCGAACCGACTACATTCCCCGCCGCTGATATTTTATGCTTCCCAGTCTTCGTCGTAAATCCATGCACATAATTCAGTACAGTAATATCTCGATTAGCATAATTATTTGCTCGTTATACGTTCCAAATGAAGACTGTTTTAATTCGGCGGCTAACCGTGTACCCAGCATGTGAAATACCGCGTAACAACGTCTCTCACGTATCTATCGATTCCAAAATTTATTTTGCAAATTACAGTTTTGGCGAACCGGTAGTAATAATGAGGAACTGTTGCTGGAGTATTTTTCTTAGCCTAAGGCTACGTTCGAATAACAACAGGTTAAACAGTGCACAATAGCCTACAATCGGTGCCGAAAAAAATATATTCCGGTTATTAAAATGCAGTACACTCTGGAAATCTAAATTATCCCAGCGTTCGCCTTAGTTTCGCTGCGGAAACTGGAAATTATAGTAGTCGGCGGGTTTCCCCCGCCCCCCGCCAAGGGCCTTACAGTGACGAAAACACCGCTTTCTGCGCAATACAAAAATAAGGGAGGCATTTAGGCCGGAACGGGAATGGTCGGATGGGGAGTAGCGTGCAGTTATGGCTGTTTTATGTTAAGGGGGAGTGGGAGCGGGGTCGTCCCAGGTGCGACTGGAGAATTAAGTGCTTTCCCACTTTCCCCATCCCCCCTCCTTGTAAATTAAACGGGAGTCCTCCCTAACGCACAGCCCTCTCACAGCAGTCCGGTGTGAGGCCGCGCGGGGGTGGGGCTGAATTATTAATATGAATTTATTTACAATCTGTTCCGAGGAAACTCTTTAATTATCTTATCAAAACTCGTGACCCCCCTCCTCCAACCCCTTGTTTTTTATCGGGGTACTGGGGCAACCCCTCGGCAAGAGTCTCTTATTAGAATTGATGTAGCTCGACTAAGATAACGTGGCAATTAATTAGCCTCCCACCGCTAACATGACCGGCCCTCTCGCTTGTTAAAAGAATCATTTCTCAATATTAGCTCAACGTCACATCTCATTACGGTATTTTATATAAGTATTTTTATTATATGTGTTATTTGAATCCCGTCTCGCGTTGCAGAAGTTGGTTCTTTCATATTAGAAAGATGGCCGATATGCCTTCGATGTTAATATTAACAGCAACGTACCCAGTGGTTAGTATGGTTACACCTACTACCTTATTCAATGGTCAGAAGAAGCCGCCGACGATGATATTACTTTGAGTGGATCTAAAATTCAAAACTCTCCGTTGAGTTCAGTACACTATACGGGTAGGATGTTTTACCACTAAAATTCTAGGTGCCTTTTCAGAATTGTGTCTTTTAAATTAATGCAAAGCCACGAACCGAGTGATAAACCGTAGAGACGGGGTTAACGATCTCAATAAAAGCCTCGATTCGTGGAGCAGGTTCCGAAACCGCAGCGCCGGGGAATCCGTCCGGCCCGCGGTCGGCTCAACTTTCCGAGTTAATTTGCTTTTGAAGCCGGCTTAAAAGTTTATGAAGACGGGACAAAAGTTTGCTCGGGAGCGGGCTTTATTAGGGCGGTCCGGGCGAAGGGGCGCCCGACTACTGGGGCCAATTCCCCTGATGACGGCCCCTCGACAACTATCACAGCGCCTTATTCTTATTGTCCCCCATCAGAAACAACATCAAACCCTCCGACGGTTCCTCTTATGACTTTCTTTTATGTATCATCTAACCTATATTTCCAGAATGTTTAATTTCCCACTCCGGATTATACACGGATCATTGCCCAGTTTAAACCTTTACGATTAGCGAATAATTTGTTCGCAAAGGTGAATTATATATGTGTGTGAATGACTATAAGCATCAACAAACAACGCCTGCAGACAGGAGATGATATAAATTCGGCGTTTCTAAGTAAAATATAAAGTTTTAATTCGGTTACAAAGTTCCCGATATTTTAATTGATAAGTGCACCGAATACTACCTCATTAACAATGAAATGACAATGCCGGCAGGTCGATTCTCCGAAAGGCGAAAGTACGTTACTATATTACTGTCTGAATGCTCCAGTAGATGAAGAGATTTTATCGAAACAGGCTAGAAAGCATTAAACAAACGAAAGAAAACAAATCTGCAGAAGTTAGTTTTTAGCATAATTTTATAAATATTGGTTATAGGAAGATATTACGGGGAGGTCGTCATTTAGGTATTTGTTGGGACTTGGAACATATTCACAAAAGACATTGAAATAAAGTATTTCTTTCTTCCTTTTCCAAAACGGAAGGAATCTAATCCGATAATATGTCATTTCGACGTCCGTCTTCCTAAACAAGTCCGGAGCCCGAGACGGAATCGGGTCGGAGGATATGGTTTATACGTGGGGGCCCCTAGGATGTAATAAAAATGTGTATTTTTACGAGGTGGGCGGGCCATACTTGTGCGTATAATGTATGCAATAAAGTCACCCAGTCAGCGTCTCCGACTCTTTGTCCGCAGGCAATAAAGGCAGACGGAGCCGCTCCCTTCGAGACACTCCTCTCGGATAGCGCCCAACAATGGCTCGTTTTGATTTTTATAAAACGACACCCCCTCCCATAAAAAAGGGGGAAAACGCGTCAAATTTATGGACGGACTAGATATGAAATGTCCGCGGAGTGCGTACTATTTTAATATTCGGTTGCGGCCAACCAAGTGTAAGTAAGATCGCCACGTTCGGGCTTTAGCCGAATACGTTTTATTACTACGTCACGCTCAATACGTTTCGAACGCTCGATAAAAAGTTTATTGGCCCGAGTAAAGCATCCCCTAAACATCAACGTCGGGAAACTGAAGCTAAATCAAAATTCAAAATCATCGGTCAAATGAAGTAAAGAAATCCATCTAGTAGGTATTATTTAAACCAAAATATTCATCTTTACGCCTGTTAATCCGGTGTATGTTGGCACAGTTTGTGGCATGTATCGGTGTATATTGAACATCGAATTGTTCAATGGGAGAGAAAGTTGTGCCAGTTATTCTTTGCCGGGACCAAACACAATGAAACCTTCCCCCTTCGACTATTCTGTCAGAAAGGGCTGGAACTGCATACAGGGAGCCGTTTACTGAAATATCGCCTAATAGAGAGATAGGGCCCGCGTCTCTTATCCGGCCACGGTTTTACGATTTAATCCACCACACGGTCCCCTCACCGTAAACCGCTACATTATCCTCTGTACTCTAATGTCGCCTACCTTGGCGAGAACCCATTACCACCGGGATTATGGATATGCGGAAAATTCAAAACGATCGCTATGGCAACGGGGAAAAAGTGAGTCTTGAAATATAAGATCCCTCCGGGTTTAATTTCTTAGTGTAGGTCGTACAAACGTAAGCATCACAATTAAATACGAAATAAATAAATTTACCATAACATCGTAGCTACTTAAACAATTTCTCTGAAAACATCCGATGCATGCGATTTTATTTAATTACTCCGTTTCGATGAAAAATTGTCTGCATTTGAAATCGCGCTGCTAAACTATATACTTTTTACTTGTTTCGTTTTTGTGAAGGTTAGTATTCGAACATATGAAAAAAATGTATTTCAAATATATCAGAGCAATAAACATTTTCCGAGCATATTTTTTCTATTTGGTATTCGCTATCTTCATAAATTTATTAGAATTGACAATGCTTCCGGATACACAAAATATCACATTCCTGTTACTTTGGAACATTCCTTTCAGCTTATATATAACGTTAGAGTAAGTAGTACAGTACCTCAGTAACTCGTGCACAGAAAATCGCTCAAGTAGGAAGAATCGCAACTCACCTGAAACAAGAACAACAATAATTACAATCGTAACTCTTTTCTTACGCTTTATCTGTAAACATTTTTTGTGAATACATAATTCTTGTTAATACATTGTGAATACAGAGTTCGTGACTATGATAAAACTAACAAAATTATCGCGAAAATATTTTTGAAAACAGCTTTCTAAATTAAGGCGACGTCGTTGCAGTGTTTGCACTGGAGAAGCACAATCATCTGAAAAATGACCCTCCTAAATTCGTTTTCCGCGTTCGTTCCTGTCGGAAAGTACACCGAGTGTACCTCGAGGAGTGTAAGCCGAGAAAATGTCGAGGCTGATATATATATATATTCTCTGGCGCCGGCATAGTCCGGCTTTGTGCCGCGGAACAGTGCGAAGAAACTAACATAAAAGAATTCATTTGAGAAAGCCTAAGAATCAACAAGACGAAGCGTGGGGGGGGGCCTTTGAATATGGGGCAGGAGGTGACTGGGCCGGTTTGAGCGATGAGGGTCCGACTTTGAATTCGGGGACGGCCCCATGAATTCGTTAGGGCGGCCCCGCTTAACATTCATGCCACTTTTAGCCCCCTGAATAACCCCTATTTGGCCCATCCCGCTCCTAGCACAAAACGGATCCGTCGCGTTTTCAACAGATCGACATTTATTCCGGGGGCGAATGTCCGCGGCGTAGACGGCGGGAGACTATTGTCTCGTCTGTTCGTCGGTGCTTAAGACCGGACGTCACAAAATGAAATGACGACGATAGGAAGGAAAAACTAGTGGTCGGTGTTGACTGGTCGTCATCGGGCCGACGACCGGCTGTTAGCTCGCGAAAAGTACATTAAGCCGAGACAGTTTTGACGGCGTTGAATGGGCAGAAGGCGGGAAGAAATTCAGTGGGGGCCCGCCAGTCATGTAATATTGATGCCTCCTAATGTAAAAGAATGCCCCAGACCCTATTCATAATTCATGCTCCTCCTATATCATCGATCTCCCGCTCTCGCACTACGCCTCGGCCCATTCCCATCTCTCTTAGCGCCGATCTTCGTCCTTTCCATTTCGCCGAACCGGTTACCGCTTTGAAATTCCGAGTCTAAAATCTAATAGAATGTTTTATCCGTATCCGGAGCGTGATTTGTATTTAACCCCCCCCCCCTCTTTCAAAAGTCCCGGAATAAATAAAATCGCGCCGCCAAACGAGATACAAGTAAAACAAAACTTAATTTGAAACAGTTATAGAAGAAGCTGCCAGGTTTTCGAATATTACGAACGTCGCCTTATTATTCTGGGCCTTGATAATAAAAATTACGATTCAACATTTTATTTCCAACTAATCTTAAATTTTAACGACACAATTACTTTAATGGGTGAACTGGAGTTTAACGACTCCTCTCGCAAAAATTTTAATATAATTTCAAAAATTTTGGAGAGAAAAAATGATAATCAATAATATCATATTCCTATCGTATTTTCTTAACGACACAATGATAAATGTCACGAAGATTTGTTATAATTTGAAACAGAAATAAGTTCCAATTTAAATCGTTATATCGTTAAAAGTACGTGCTGCTGGGTAATTGCAATTCTCGCTCGGATGTAGTATTTCTGTGTGTGAGGCCACGTTTCACTGACCTTATGTCGGCATCCGCAGGGAGCCAGACACGACTGTGCCCAGTATCGTTTTAAAGCTCACGATGGCATCTACGAAGGGCATATTGGGCCTGGATTCGATCTGAGGATTTAAAAAATTGTTTTGGAACGGGGATTTTCAACAACGCCAACCTGACGGCTCAATCGGAACTGCGCCTACCCCCCATTTCTTCGAGTCGCTTTTCCTTATCAACCAATTGCCGACAGGACAAAAAATAAAACGGGTCTCGGAGTTGGAGCGCAAAATAACATTTTGCTAAATTACTTCATCTATTGGTAACACAATTACTAACGTAGAGGTTACTGTAATTAAAACCCATAAAATAGGTACGACGGTAGATCGCTACGGAGAAGGCTACAGTAATTTTTCAGAATTAAAAAATATTTGCTAATACATCCAGAGTGTTTATGCATGGAACAATCGACAGATTTCGCAAAAATAATATCACTTGCACCTAATTCCATTCTTCAATTATTGTTCGATTATTTACGCAAATGTAATTAGTATTTAATTTTTGTAATCCTAATAGATTCCCAAATATTTGCGGTCAGTGCGATTATATCGCTATTTTTATTATCGCTGAAAGCCCAATTTCTAGATAACACCGAGTTCAATTATAAAACAGGAGTATAATTCATATCGCACTTTTGAGCCTTATAAATTAATGTGGACATTAATAAAGGATTCTAATCTCAAAGTTATCTGAGTTTAACCGAAACGCATTCGTACATTTTTAATTTACCATATATCTGGTAAAGACCGAGCTCAACTCCCCGCGTATTAAATCATTTCAATCGATTTACTACTAATCGAGTTTTAAAATGATTTCCGCTCGAGAATTGCCATCCTCCTATCGCGTTGGGTCGACTCGGTACGTACATATATATATATATATATAAATCGTTGTACGGTGGGTTCGGGGTTATATTTTCGATAGTCCGCCTTATAGCTAGCTCCGCGACGATTAACTGCCGTCCCCATCCGGGGCAATACCCGTAGTTAACGCCGTCAGCAATTTTCTAATCAATTTAGAGACGATAATGATTATAAAGTCAGCGCTTTTTGCCCGCTTTTTTTCTTATTATTCTACGCCGTTGCGGCCTCTTCGATCGATGCCGGAGCGTAGATTGCCGCAGGATTAGGGAGGAAATATTAGCCGTTAAGCGAAACTCGAAGATGAAAGTAATATTTTAATGGGATCCCGCCCGCCGAATCGACACTTCATTACACGCCTTTCGGCCCACTGAAATACCACCACTTCATTACCAACAATCCGCCCGGTTCGGTATAAAAGGAGCGGCTGTCTTCTACTTTCCGCTAGGCTGGCTAACTAAACCACCACCCGATTAACACAACACACCAGACATCCGATCATAGATCAACATTTCACAAAACCGTTAGATGCGTTTTTGTTTTATACGATATTTTCTCGTGCGATATTTTGTCTATTGACTCTTCTCTTCGTACGCAGCTGAAGATGTAAGCACTTATTCGACAATTAAATTTCGAATGATTTTACCTGCAGATAATTTCACTGCAAATTAAGTATATAGAATATTGACCAATGACACGTCTTGGGTTTAGAACAATTTGAAAGTGACATTGTAGTCTCACTGTAATAGCCCTGTATTCTAGTGGGAAAAGTTTGTTGAATTTCGGTATTTTCGCACTTTTCTTTGACTAAGGTCAATAAATACTCATTTTATTGGGCTTTGCTCAATCGAGCGAAGAATTCCTTCGGGATGCGTTTTGTCCACGAGGCGCGTTGCGTTTCCGGTTTATTTAACACGCTCCCCTCCCCAAGTTTAATGCGAAACGGGCAACGCAGTGAGTGCAGATTGCACAAACCGGGCCCACGGCGATGTAATTCCAGTCTGAATAATTGAACAGCCAAAATAAAGTATGATACCGTCGGCGTTGATTGCAGCCCGGGCAGGAGAAAGTTCAGAGCAGGGAGGGGGCGGGGACCGTTGCATATTGCATTGGCTGTGGGGCCAAAATGCGAAACGGAATTATGCATGCAATATTGCGGAAGGGGGACCCTTGAAGAATTCCGGTCTTTCATAGCGTGTTAAATGTGGCCCCCCTTACTTTTCTCGGTCGGCTGTCTTTACTCGTCCCTCGCACATCGCTATTAGATCAATCTCGCTAGAGTTCAATCTCGAAAATGGAACGGGAGGTTTACTTTGCGTTATAATACAAAATATAAAGATATTAAAATTGGCATATATAACCTACAAATCTATAAAAAAAATAACGCGATCTTCGGTAGCTCACAGTCAGCAGGATAGTGTCACACGGGCATATCGGTTGCCTGCGGAGCACCGTGAATGGACTCATATTTTATAACTCGAAGCTCAGGCGTTACAAAAAAACTATTTAAATAAGGATCTGAATATTGCGTGACGTCCGGAAACCGGCACCGACCTGTTACGTTCGACGTCAGTGCAGAATGGTTTGAGGAACAATGGGCTAATAATGATAATTACACCCTATTCGGCGTTTTCCCGTTGAGGAATACTCGTTCTATTGTATTGACTGTCAGACTGAATGGGACATTGTGTCAAATACCGTTCTGACTAGTAGGTCCCAAAAGCGAAGTTGTACTCGGAGAACTATAGGTGGAGGATTACGATAGTGAAGTCTTTTATTGTTGTTATTATAATTATCGACTTTAAATGCGCATCGAAATCAGTTTTTTGCTGAAATTTTTTTCTAGTCTTCAATCACGCGCTATTTTATTTGCATAATTTATTTCTTAATCTACACAGTATTATCTCTTCTGGGAAGCATGAAAATTATGCTCCCAATACTGCCTGGCGACTGGTTCATTAACCTTCAATTCTTAATTTCATTGGAGAAGTTTCTAGTTAATGTAGCTCTAGTACAGAGCTACTAGCAGCTCTGTAGTCCTGTATCGTAAAGCAGGTCGCTTTGACGTGTATTACAATGAAATTGAATCGCCCGAATGAAAACGATAGGCGAAAGGGCTCTGTCTGGCGACAGATTAAAGAAGGCGGTGGGATATCAAGGGGCCCTCCCCCTCTCCCGGCTTGCATATTGCATTAGAACTCCCCGCACTTCCAGAAAGGGAATTATGCATGCATTACGTCAGCCCCGAGGGGAGAAATCCCCGCTCTTACGGAGTGCTAAATTCCTTTTTAAATGCGGGGGGGGTGGGGTGTCGCAGGCAGAGATGAATGTGTTTACTGGTATCGGAAAGCGCCGCCCGCGCTCCTCCCCCCACCCCTCAGTTCGCCCCCGATCAGTTAATTGGGGTGTAGAGGGGCACTCTGGTTGATTCGCGGGGCCCTCCTCCTCCTCCTCCTCCGCCCGCTAACCCAATTTGGCGGCCTTAGTCAGAGCCGACTATTTACTGCTTCCAGCTAACCGGGAAGACGGCGCTAATGGCACCGAAAGCGGCCTGTTCACGCTTGGCTTCGCACCGGCTCTCGGATACATCCCGCCCGATATGGATAACCCTCTAATCGACCGAACACTAATCCCCTCTCAGACTGGGCTCCTCCTAAAATTAGTTTATCCCGGATCGTATTTCAAAACTCTTTGTTTCCCCCGCTCCTTACTTGTTATTTCCATTTCCTAAATGGGAATCTCGCAATTCAATCGTAAAAGAGAACAATCAGGTTTGGAATGTGTTTCAGAGGCTGACTTCTTAATGTCGTACGTAAGAAATTTTTTGAGCATGACCCTTTGAGCTCAGATCTGGTGAAGGGTGTTGTTTATGTTTAGCGTTATATATATATATATATATATATATATATATATATATATATATATGTTTGTCTGTAATTGTTCTGTATGTAGGGTGCACTTAATGCGAGCCGGGGTCGCTGGGTCCATACACTAGAGCACATCTGTTGTCTCGTACGGGGATATACTAGATATGGCGGAGAATGCACACGCGGAAGTGGCATTTTACATTCGTGAGTTAAAAGTTAATTTACCGACAAAATAATAAAATTATAGAAGCGAAACAATTATGGAGCTCGGGCCGACACTGTAGGCGTGGAAAATGAACCTTTAAAAAAAGACGAATTTCATATAATATCGGATTACCGATGCTTTAAAATACAAACGAATATTGGAAATGCTAAATATTTTCCTTTTACTCGTAACTTATTGATATCTTGTATCAATAATTAGGTTGTAATAAGTTTGCTAACCCAACAATTAAATAGGATAATATAAGAATTTAAACTCTGAATCCCATTGTTCATAATGCTCGTTGATTAATTCCTTACATATTAATTAACTGAAACAAATGAAGTATCCAAGTTGGATTATTCAACCTATTATGACCGAGAGTCATGATTTGCTAGAGTTCCTTACTATTAGAGGCATCGTTAAGAGGCATCATATAATTGCGTAGATTAAAATGAAAATGACTCAGGGGCAAACTATGTATTAGTAGGTAATACTGTGTAATTACCGTGCGGTTGTTTCGTTTAGGGTTCCATTGTGCGGCGACTATCTGGATCGTTGCAGGAATCAATATTTATAAATTATCCAAGAAGCGAGTATAATGTTCGGGACTAACGTGCGTTCAATATTATACCGGTATATCTAGATACCATCTAGGTATATGGTGGAGTGACAGCGCAGGCAGGATGCCCCTCCGGCTGTTAGCAGCCTAAGTGGCTGACTACTAATATACTGCCGCATGCTTTACACCATGTTCCACCCTGTTCCCTGTTACCTCGATCTCATTACCAACTCAGGTTTGACTAGTGAGTTAATTCAACCTCAGCACGGGGTGTAATGAGCATCACTTATGGATTTGTGTCAATTATGTAAAAATATTGTAGTTGCGACTAAGAATAATAGGGGAGGAAAACAACTGTTATTATATATTGAAACATGTCTGGTTCAGGCGCTGGTGTCTCGGTCTCCGTTAAGAATGTTGAAATTGTGGCGAGGGAGAAGAAGCCAAGTTCAATGGTGCCAAGTTCAGTGGGTCAGTCCCTCCATTATTTCGATGTGTCTTCCAACAAGAAGTACTTCTATTTTCTTCATCTTTCTTTGCTCCTAATTTATTTCCTTTCTTACCGCATTTTCCCTATATTTTCTTTACTTATTCCATTCCGTGTTGGATCGATTACGTAACTTATTGAATAATTGACTTACTTTCAATTGATATTTTCAATAGCGACAGGCACAGATAGAATGTATCCAACGTCCTATCACAGTACAGGCTAGGTCAAGAAATAGAAACTTAATATAAAAATTATTATAACACGTTTGAGAGCAGCATAATGCTGGTAAAACTTGATCTGCGTTTGTCCACTCGTGAACGTTATACAATACCGCATCAATCCTCAAATTTTAAACAGTCGAATTCTTATGAAAGTCGAGTTTAAAAAAATAGACCTCCTCGGCATTGCCTTTGCCATTCCCTTTGACGGCCGGGAACTGAAATCGCGCTTTGTGTCGTCCAAACGCCAGGCGTTAAACGGGAGACAATATTCGGCAGGCGGCGTAAGTGCCCGGATTCACTCGGCCGTTGGGCAATGGGCGCAATTAAGGGCGAAACGGCCGCGGGAATTTTCTCCTTTTATTATTTTTTTCCCCTCCATTTAATCGTCCCGCGTACTCTGAGACCCCGCGCGGTCCGAGTCCCGCACGCGCCCACGACGCCGGCTCAGGTTTTAACGACGGGCGGGAACCCGGTTATTAAAAAAAATAAAGTAAAACCGAACGGAGGAAAAATTGGAAAAAAAATGGCCTCGTAATTGTCGGCCGGGTAATGGCCTCCAATTTACTTGATGATCGTGGAACAGTGGGACGTAACCCGGCCCAGCAATTTAGACCGTGGGGGGGACGTGCGTGCCACTAACGTGCAACTGACTGTCGTATCTACGCTCGGGCAGTGGCACCCTCTTATGGAAATGCTGAACTAATAAACCGGCCGGTAATCATTTCCAATATCCCCTTTTCCTGGCTCGGAGTGGTCAAAAATTGGACAAATTTTAAGAACGATTTTCCATTTTAATCGATCGATCGCGTCGTGTTTACATTTAACGACTGAGCAGTGCTTCAGAAGTCTGGGACGACAGTAACTCATTAACAACTTTAACCGGGCTCATTTCTCAGTTGTGCATGCTGTGCACTTCGCCCTCTGACTTTCGCTTGCGCAACATTGGGCGTATTTTTCTTACCGCTGTCAATCATTCCAGTATTACTTAAGAACATTACGGGGATCAGAGGTCTTTTTACGTTTTAAAAAATCAAATTTAATTATGCTTTTCTACTCAACATAAAAATTGAGCCTATTTACGATGAATCGGGGATCAACGCGGAAATTGGTTTTTGTGATTATTTCACGATAACTTGAGAGTAAATAATTTTTTATATAATTTTTGCTTTTAAATTGGAGTCTGTACATTATTAAACAATTCCACATCCGTATCGCATCTATAGCGTATTTATTAAATGGTATTAAAAATCCTTGTGGACCAGCTAACTTGCAGTTATTAATTATATGAGTTTGTCATTCCTAATCTCACTGAAATGAAACACTATCTAGGTTTTCTTTAAATAAATCTCCACTCCCGATCATAATATCTTCTCATAAATGACGAGAAACTAATTAAAACGAAAAGCCGTTCAAAATTTCTTCCAAAACAAATATTTTTCCTCACTTCGAGTTTGACGATGATTACTCATCGTCGGTTCCAACTTCGGTCGTCTCGGTTTTAACCAGAGGAAAATTTGAATTTCGGTACAATTAAATAAAGGACCTCTGGTCCTGGCTTTAAATTACCATAACTCCCCGTGGGTAAATTATTTCCGTACAAACATTCTGGTCTCCAAATGCACTGGCCATTAATTACAAAATGAAGACCAACCAAGACAGCGGGCTTAGTGGCCAGTTCACAAATATATCGCTCGTTTCCTATTACTTAAGGAGTATTTTGGCGGGGCCCCAATGCCCGAATATGTCCAAGATCATATTTTGACAGTTTGAAATATGTTTTCCCATCCGAAGTTCAACTTTTAAAATGAAAATTCTTTTAACACTATCAACTACACTATAAAGACTACTCCGGTATCAGACTGAGCAAAACTTAGAGGCAGAGTGTAAGTACCAAACAACGTTATTAACAAGACGCTGCTGATAAGCTCTAATACGGCCCATCTGCTAACTCCGCCCTAAACAGACACGAGTGATGCCTAAGAGATTTGGCAAAATGTCACAAGTATTGCGATGCAGGCATAGTTATTTATTAAAGAATTAAATTCCGTTCCGAGGCGGTGTAAGCTGTTATTTTTAACTGCGGGCCGGCCACGGTGGGCGAAAGGGCGATTCTGTTGTATTGTTACTCGTACATGTCTTGGACTGACAGCGGCGGCATTCCCGCTGGCCAGTTCCCAATAATTATATGTAAGGTCACGCTTTAATCGATGACTAACCGGCCGAATTTAGGCCGAGATACGGGGGGGGGGGATAACAATTTTCACGGTCCATTCGATTATTATATAAATGCGGAACGAAACGAGCCCATGGAAGTACGGCTCCAATTAGCTGTAGTTTTTACCTGTTTTACTTGGTGAGGTCGTTTGGACCAATATCATGCGAGTATGTTTGGGCGAGGCATTAATTCCACGCCGAAAGTTTAAGGCGAATTGCGTCGGCTTACAAAAAGCTCTTGTTAACGCGCATTCTTTTTATAGAGCACTGACGCGATGCAGATTACGATTCTAACAGAAAGCAGGAAAAAGGTTTTTTCTTAAACAACACGCCTCTGTGTCTTTTAATGTCAATATTCAGGAACTATATTAAATCTCTTTTCAGTAGCAGAAAACTATTTCCCCTACACTACTATAATCAATTTTAAAATTTAAGGGGTTTTTTGCGAGAATAAGTCATACTAAATAGATAACCTCTTTTAGTATTGATATTAACCTAAATAAAACCTATACGGTTGTGGATTTGATTAAGACAGTTATGCGTATGCATTTTATGTAAAAACGAATGCCTGTATTATTGGAAATAAGAGGGGCGC
Organism: Lethocerus indicus; assembly: GCA_019843655.1. Taxonomy (NCBI): domain Eukaryota; kingdom Metazoa; phylum Arthropoda; class Insecta; order Hemiptera; family Belostomatidae; genus Lethocerus; species Lethocerus indicus. Next base: position 7,495,509 of record JACDQD010000103.1, on the reverse strand, counting down.
CACTAAAATGCTTGTTACCTGTTGCAGCAATATTTATAAATAGAATGAGACAATAAAAAACGTATAATAAATAATTCCCGATTCACTTATTTCATGGTGTAGGAGTTGCGAATTTGCTCAGTTGGGGGTTAGGTAAAAGCGGGACGGTTAAATATTTATTCGTAATACATTTATGGGGGGTTCCCCTCGGGGCCAGTACACTTTAGACTGGTGCCCAGTATTAACTCCTATATGAAATACTCCTCTATAAGTTCACCCAGCCCCGGGGACTACGTACTACATAAAAGCCCTCCATTCCGGAGATTATTTTATCGTAAAAGCCAATTTAAAGGAGAACAACTAAACTATTTAATTTCATAATGCGACAAAGCAGTTTTATATTATAATTTTAAATTTGAGACCGTTCCCCAACGACAATGATGAATTATTCAGAAGGATTATAGCTTCGGTGCCGAATAATCAAATTATTATAACTTTATCGGCTTATTTGTAAGATTTTCATCTACAACTTTTCTGGTTTCATGTCGGCCTCGATGTTAGCCCAGAGTGAGAACATAGCCACCGAATTATGGTAGCGACACGCAGAACTTGTTACCTTTGTCACATTAAACATTTACGGAGTATCAATCATCCAATTTTAGTAGTCTATTAAATTTAATGTCTATATAAACTCGTCAATGTAGAAAACTTGGATGTGGCTTGGATGTGTGGATCGTACTTGTCTTCTTATAATAACCGGGCTAATAAAATTACCATACATCATTACTGAAGACGAAAACTATTTAATATCTAATTAATTAAAGTTACAATGCATTAAACTGAACGATAACATTTTTTGAATTTGGAATATCCGTTCGCTGTTTCTGGTCTATTGTTAGATCGGTTATGGTTGCAAAGAGGCAACCATCGTGCCAAAGTGATTAACCGACCAAAATACGAAAGGAAAGCTGAAACCAGTCTGGCAAAACGGAGGTCCTTTTTAGTTGAATACAAATCTACGCTCGCACTCATGTTCCCGCACTGATCGAAAACAACTTACGAAATCGAGCAATGGAACTTAGCCAAATCGTCAGCCAAATCTTTTAAACTCTCACTATATTGTGTTCAAAATTAAAATAGTAACAACACACAAATAATAATAACAACAAATAATTCCTCCCAGGACAGTAATAAATATTTAAAAATGAATGTAAAATGTAATGTAATATAAAATCTCGATAAATAACGAGCCAATGAGCCATTCACTTATATGAAATATAATAAAATTGATATAAGATTAGTATAAAGGATAAATATAAATAAAATGTCTATTATGGTAGGTAATTCGTGTCGGATACTGCAACTATCAAATTCCATAATGACCAGGTCATGCACATGCAAATTCCTGGATTCTTATTGCATCGGATATTCTTGTACAGTTGGAAATACATCCGGGGACATTCCTATTTGGCTTTATCTCGCCTATTAAGTAGGTGAACGGTTTATTGCTGGCGGTTATAACTGGTACGTCCATTTGAGCTCCGTACGTGGGTCATTCGAGCTGGAGGCACGCTATTGTCGTTAATGACTCACCTATTGTAAATAGTAAGTGGCTGAGGAATCGCTTGGCGCGATTAATATTCGACGGACTGAGCATTCTAAGATACGCTAAAACTTTGTTTTGAAACCGATAGCTCAAATTAAAAAAACGCACAGTGCTTGCTCCGTCCATGTGTTTGCTTTTCGAGAGTCCTTTCCATACCTCGAGAAAAGTCCCAAATACGTATACAAGAGAATGATAGATTTGCATATTTGCAATTTAAGCAAAATTCGATATCCGGGTCTGAAATGTTTTCAGAAAGTTCGATCTGCAACAAATGGCCTTACTATATTCAAACGATTTAATTGTAATTCTACGAGCTACTCCAGAAATTAGGAAAAATTGGTCCGGATTTGAGATTATTGCTGAAACGGCCAATAATGGTCTAGCTCTTTCTTCCAGACTCTATTCTGGACATTCGAGACGTCTACATGATTTTTTATTGAGTACTGGAGCTGTGCCGATTGAGGTTTACCGCTCGTAAATCTTCTCACCGGGGGGTTTATCCCCCTGTAAAAGCGTGGGGCCGCGGCCCCGGTTACGGCAGAATGACCTTGTTTTGAATTCAAGTCGCGCCAACCCGCGAGTTATTTTTGGCCCGAATTCAAATTTAATTGCAAATGCACAATGCATCCTCAATTTTTATCTCCCTCTCCCCGGCTCATTTCTGGCCATTGGTATGCCTGATTCAAACTGACCGAGCGACAACTTTATTTCCTGTCCGGTTACACTTCTGCTTAAGTCATTGTTCAGCTACATAAATTCACTTAGGTGCGAATCAAAAATAGTCAACATGACTTGGACAACACAAGAAATAGATAAACGGAAGACAAAATAGCGGAAAAGGTCCGCAAAAGGTTTATATATGTAGGGATAAATATCGGGATTCAACTGTCGAAACATGTCATTTGCCGGATTCAATAACTCGTAAATAGAAGTATTTTTACCGATAATTGGTATTCGTAAGTAAATCAATAATGGTTATACTATCGGGATTATAAACTGGGAGTTGGGTGGATCAAAGCTCCGTTTTTCGGTGTGGTTTCTTATTGAAACAATGTCTAGCTCGGGCTCGGCGTCCACTGATGCTGGGTGTCCCCTATTTCGGTTAATTGGTTCGGAGAGACTCCGACCAATCACAACAACGGGCGACCCTTTCTCACGTTCACCCGAGGCCGAGCCTTATCTCCGTCTCACTTCCCCCCGGACGAGCCGGCGGAGAATCGCTTTGCCCCTCTCTCTCTCTCTCTCTCTCTCTCTCTCTCGCTCAGTCCCTCTCTGGCCAGAGCCCAGGCGCCCCCTCGCAAAAACCGCAATCCAGGGCCACCGATATCCCCAATCCAATTCCGGGGCCGGGTTCTCTAACCCCCGGGGCGACGATCCCACCGTCAACCCCTTCCTTCCCCGGACGCAAACCCCCCTATACGCGAATGCTTATTTTAATCCCATTGAAATCCGATAAATATTTTATAGAATTTTACCGAAATATCTATTCGCGGAAGTGATAAATGGCGCTGTTGGAGCAAAGGAGATAATACAACGTCCAAATAATTCAACGTCCTAACTAATTTTATTTCCCACCGTTTTGTGTGAAACATTCTGTCGAACATGTCACGCTTAGTTCCTTTTGTAGAAAAGAGTGTCGATAGGGGGTTTTTTTACATAGTATCTAACTTGTAAAAGGTTAAATCAGAAGGAAATATTTGCTGATGTCTACATGGTCGAACAGAACCGAATCTGCGGTGCCAAAATAAACCCGGACGTTTTGGCTGCCGCGATGACTGTAGCTCAGTCGGTATTACAACATTTGACTGGAAATAATTTAGTTTTCCAATCGCGTGGGCCTCGAGCATGGTGATGGTCGGGCGCATTATAAAATTCCGAAATCTGTTCCCGGACATACGTATATCTGGGCCAAATTGTTGAATAACACATTTATTTACGTTGATATTCGGAACCGGTCAGCGAGGCCGCCAATTATCGTCATTCCGAAAGAATCCGGTTGTATTGCGTCGGCGTCAACATTGAAATTGAGAGGAGGAAAAAACACTGCTACTATCTAAGTTGCGAAAAAATTGACACGACCGGTTTCGACCGGGATTCGGTTAAGGACTTTGTAATTCATTGTTGCTCGGCGACCCGACATCTGGCCTTGTTTTAATAAACCTTGTTGCTGTTGCGTAATTGCCGGCCCTCACGGAACAGCAATACGCTGGAGGTCTTTCGGACGGGCCTCGGCCATACGGACGTACGAAGTTTCCGATAATTTACAAAACCACAACAAACGTTATAAGATATATAAATAATGATGGATTACAACTGTACACAGCGGACTAACAGCACTTATATCAATGTACTCGCGACCAAGATCTTTTACACCGTACGAACAGGACTTGGAACCTATAAATATCTGTGTGTGAGTGTCTCAACGATTGTAAGCGGGTGCGTAAGCGCCTGTTTTCGACTCCGATATAACCGTCCGACTGTTCGGCAAAAATAAGTTCGCTCGTGTGTACTACTCTAAGCGGGGTGTGTGTAGGATGTTTCGGGCTCCCGGCCAGCCGGTCCTATTCCAATACGCTTATAGGAATAAACCCCTCTTTAAAATAGAACCGGCTTCGTTTTGTGCCCTCGGCCGCGGCCATTATTCTCCTCCTCCGGGGTCGCTTCTTTTTCTTGTTTCGTCCGTTGGGCCGCTAATGCCCATTTTTTGCCGACCTCCGACCGTAAATATTCCCCGGGGCGACTGATTTTTTTTCTTCCTTATCCCCCGTTTCTGAAAAGGGGCCGTTCCGCGCATCGTTTTTGCCCGTCCTCTTACACGACTCCCACCCACCTAATGGGCCACGTTTTGGGACGGCTCCGTCTCCCAAGTATAGGCGTCTCCTCCAATCTTGTATCAGACACGATTTGTCACTACACTTCTTGCAATATGTTCCTAAATAATCCCTTATCTTATATATATATATATATATATATATATATATATATATATATATATATACTTGATCATTATGACTCCTAAAAGAACTGGCAATTTTATCTAGATATTTCATTTTTACTTTATAACATACCAGCATTTCATACATGTGGTTATAATGCTAAATTGGGCTCAATGCGTGAAAATTATCGGCACGAGGTGCAAAGAAAAATCGTCAGAAACACGTCACTTTCATATACTTATCTCTGTAATACATTTCGCAAACGTGTTCGTGTTTAATGTTTTTTCCCCGTCGCGTAAATTAATTAACATTTTACGTGAAATAATGATGGGCGATATGTTATCCGCGCCAAGAATCTATTGTGCCTTTATTTCGTTAAAAGAAAATGTTCGCCATTAATCGTTCTTGACTTAATAACGGTACTATGACTTAAACAGATTTAATACGACCGACCGCATTAATTAGCATATTTTGCTTCAAACAAATGAAACGACATTAAAATAACAATCCCAACAGTGCATTGGAAATGTCATAGAACACAGAACCATAAATAAAACATAACATTAAGGTACCCTAATGGGGATTCACAGACAGTTATTTATTTATTTTATACGATAATGTCGTACAGGATCTCGCCACCTGAAGAATACGTGAGAAAATTCGATTTGAATTATTGACGAGTGGAACCCGGTAAACATCCAGATTGCTGTGCAAAGTTTGATGGACGTTTAGGCGGAATCTATCGCTTAGTAAGTAGACTTTCAAGTCGGCAGAGTAGACTCGAGTAAATCGACGCCCCTTCCTCTCGTCCTTTCAGATAACCGCCCTAAGTTTCCAAAAGGGGTAACGAACGGGTCCGGGTCACGTGATGTGGCCAGGGGAGCGGAAGGAGCCAATTAATTTAAAATTGTTAAACGGGGGGATCGGCCCCTCGGCCGAACCATAAAGCTTACCGAGCATTAATCCGTTATGGATATGCTACCCGACCACGACTTCAACCCAGCCTCCGGCACCTGCCTCCCCCACCCCCAACCTATTATCATGGAAATTGAAGGACGCCCAGAATCCGGTCGCCTTCATTAAATAGAGTCTCTGATGCAGAAGTTTACAAAAGAACGCGCTTCTCGTTTTGGAACGTGTAGTAATTAATCTATCCGACGGTTGGATCAATGAATGTAAGACAAATTTTGCAATTTTTCGAAATCACGTTCAAATAAGAAAATGGGGTTTGTGGAAATAATGATTTAACTAAATGAGTTAATATCCCAAGTAAATGTGAGCACTCTAAATGGTGTCAGGAGTGTAAACCCGTGATCCAATATTAAATTACCAACATAATGTCCAATTTTTGTACGATATAGAACGGTTGGCGAAGATTATTTCTCTTTTGAATCCAGGGGGTGGGTCCTTAATTCAGAAAATTCCAATTAAAAGGACAGACCGTTGGGGGACCTCGATTTGCATAATCCGAACGGTAAGGATCGATGGAACGCGGAAGATAGGATTCGCCCCCCGGATTCGCGTTCTGAATATCAAGAGAATCGCCGCGACCGGACCTCAAAGACCTCTCGTTCAAGGGATAACGAGACTCCTCCGGACTGCAACTTGAAGTTGGAGAGGGAAAGGTGGAAAACTGGATTTTCTCCAGTTCCCAACTTAGGAACGCGAAAGAGTTGCCCTGACCTCTTCCGGCAATGGATGGCGAGCGGTGTATTGAGTCCTCACAATGTGGGATCAGACCACCCAGTTTATTCCACATACTTCACAAATTTATATATTTTTGTAAAAATTTAACTCGAGTATAATCAGTTTTTATAACACTGAAATACTCTACCGGGTTGGAATGTTAGGAGAATAGAAATGTACGACATAATAGTCCAGAATTTGAGTAAATAGCTTGAAATTGGGGACACGAGACAAAAATGAGAGGGGCCGTCTTGGGTTCCATTCTCAATATCGAGCGAACACACCAACTTTAAATTGATGAAAAAAAATTGTCATATGGTTTAGCTTAGATCAGCCACTAGAGGAAGAAGAATTCGAGAATTATGGAGTTATAAAAAAAACATTACCACCGACGATGTTCAGCAGCCAAGAGCTGTCTACAGCAGGACTAGCTATAGGAATAAGAAATTTAATATACGAACTGTGAAATGCATTAATTTATTAAAACCCTTAATGTTTGTTAACAATATAATTTTTCGATGTATTTATAAGACTCCATGTTGAAATTTTGCCTAATGGATCGCATCCTATTGGGAGTATTTTGCGATATATTATCTCTCTACAATGCGACGGTTTGACCGAGGACACTTCTCCGGTGAGACCAGCCGATTTTTTTTATTTCCGATCCATCGCAGAGTTGCGACGTTATGTCCTGGTTTACGAACTTAAAATCCCCAATTGACCGTTGGCAAATTGTGTGTGGAATGGAAGGCATTGCCGCTAGCAGAAGACGACGATGAGATTTCCCTGGGGATCCTGCCTCCCCAGTCCGGACAATGACTCGATTAATTCTTATTTATTTTAGCACTGGCCAATATCCGACCGGCGGTACAAAAATAATATTTTTTTCCCAACCAAGGGAAAGCTGCCGTTCGGAAAAACTCTGGAAAAATAAGAGATTAATATTAATCCTATTAACGTGGCCCTGCGGGTACAATCGCGGGGACCTCACTGTTGACTTAAGCCCGGGGCGACCACCTGCCCGTAATTGGACCTACCTGCGGTACCCGGGGCCCAACTCCCAATATGGTGAATCTGACCGACAGGCTTACATCTCAGTAGTCAGGACATGCTATCACTTCACAAGGTGACGACACATTATGAGTAATTTGAGTAATGAGTAACACGAATGACTACGATTCGTAAGTTTTATTGATTTGTTGCCTTCTATTTATTCACAAAACTTTGTTGCGGTAGAGGATCGAAAGAAGTACTTGTGTCAAACTGTAGGCAACACACAAAAAAAGAATTACATCGTCTTATGAGATTTAACATCTACAAAATAACAAGCATGTGTGTTCAGTCAGTTTATTTATTTCACGAACACTTATACAGGGACGCTTAGGCAGGGAAGATATCTTGAATCTAGTCTACGATAACCATGCCCTTCTTAAATCGATCGGAGGGAGGTCGGCCTAAGGTCATTGGAAGGGTCGGAGTACGCCGATAACCGCTATCTGGGGCTTTGATATTTAAACAGGAATTCCGGGTTTGCCGGGAGGCCCACATCTTCTCAGCACGGGAAGGCCGGCTCAATCACTTCTCCACCATCTGAAGTCTCCAATTTCCGCCCCATGGAAATGACTTCAAGTTCAAGCCAAGTTGTCCGGCTTAATGAAACCCCGCTCGACCATATACCGGGCTTCCCGGGAGGAAAGCTCCAGATACTGTTTTCATAATATCGGTCATTTAAACCTAAACAGTCATTATGCGCAGGATAATTTCGAACGTTTGCCGAGTTATTGATACTTGAAAATATAGTTTCAAAATTGGAAAAAACATTATTTTTTTGGTTCAAACAAATTTCAGGCACATAATAATATAGAGGCACACACCAGAGACAGAATATGAAAAGAACTAGGATGCATATTATATTTAAAATTGGAACAATTAACGCACTTGGAAATTCCTGGGCGGATATTAGTTCGCCGTGATAAACGTAGGATGAACAATCTATGCTTCTTTTACAGATTAGATCCTCTCATCAATTTATAACCCATTATCAGAGCCTAGAAACAAGAGGAAGGGGGGGGGGAGAGACAGCGAGGTAATCTCAAGTGTAAGGAAACGTGACAGAGCCTGTTGCAAACATTTTCCGCTTACTTATAGCGGTATATCTTTGCTCAATCTCTTAGCCCGGAAAAAAGTTGCTTAAAACCAAGCCACGTTCCGCACATAATCAGACCCAGGCAGCCCCATATCTCGGCAACGTTCGATATACCGGGGGAAAATAGCGTGTTCACATTCGTCCCTTCGTTATTTATATTTTTTTTTTAGAATTCTTTGGCCGGCATTAAAACTTGTCTACCGTAGAAACAATTCAAGGAGAGCGTGCAGGATAACCGATACGATATTCTGGTACAAGCTCCTCGGGCTTATGAATCCAATATAGGTTAGCCACTTCCTTTTATTTTCCCGGTTTACTCCTTCCCTCTTTTAAAGAATGTAGTTTATATTTCTGTTGACCCAGCGTAATCAGAAGAACCGCATGTAACTGATGAAAACAATTTTTGAACATTAGGACTAATGAAACTAATTCGGTAAAAGTAGAAAATAAAGAAGTTTTACAAATAACGTTAGTAAAATTATATCAATATAAACATGATGATTATTCTTTGATATAATCCTGCCAAATCTTGGGACACAAATTGAAAAGTATCTTATCATTACGAGTTACTTATATCCCTTAAAATATATGCAATATTTTTAATTTTTCTTTGATTTTGGAAGTTTCATTAGGTAGCATACTTTTATAGTCTTTATTCTTTTTAATAATATAAATAAACGGTTAGCGAGATTAATGTCTGTAATCATAGTCAAACTTGTAAATGAGATAATTTATATTGCATTGAGGGGAAATTAGTTAGCCAGCGTTATTGTCAGCATCCTTGCTCCCTTCGCCAGCCCGTGTCGCCGAGACAATAATGGCGTTTTCTCGAAGCGTAAAAACATGTCTTCAAACCATAATTGAAGAGGGTTCGGATAAAATGAAGGGGCCGAGGGGAGGGACTGAGCATAAAGAAAGAAATAGGGTAGGCGGGGTAGCAAATGACACCATGAATTATGAGATCATATTCCCCTCGGCATTTACAGTCCCTCCTTGGAAATTGTTCGCCTTGAGTCATAGATTAGACAACCGTAATCCAGAAACAACGATGAACATCTATCTTTCATTTCGGTGTTTTATGAAGTATACGTGCACACAAATCCACACGCACCCACTTGTATATATGTAAAGATTAGCCTACTAACTAACGATATGTATTTGAAAAAATTCTACTATAGTTACTAGTAGTAATAGATAAGGTGTAATTTTTAAACAGAAAATTGTGCAAACTTACATATACAGCGCATAATCTGGATTTTTGTGTTAATCTAACAATGATCTCCTATAAAATAATGCTTCTTTATTTATGTTATTTATCAGTTTTTCTCCGGTTAATGTTTCTTTACCATTTGAGCCGAAATGTTTTTAAAAAGTGTCACTCACAAACGAAATGGAATTTCGAATTAAATTACAACCGAAATCGATGTCATTTCTTTTTACATTTGAAAATCATTACATCTCTTGAAATAACAATAAATTTACGCATAATTAAAATTCCCTTGTAATATATGTTTCTATTTTAATTTGTAACTTCGTACAAACAATTTGGAGGTTTTCACCTACGTTCTTTGGTCTGTTGGAACGAAAGGAAAGTTGGGGGAGCGAGCGACAAAGACTGTCCGTTGTCTTCAACTTGTCGGTTTTGGTGGTGTAGGGGCGAGGGCGTTAGTCTTAAGAATTCTGGCCGGGCCACACACGTGTCGCTGACTCACACTGTCCCGACCGGAACAACGGCCGCTATTCACCCGAGAAAACAATAATTTCTAGACCTCCGACGGAAAAAAAACTTCCGAAAACCGATACACAACGCCCTCCCCGGCTATGAGCCGGCCGGCCGTAAATGTCCCTCCCCCCCCTTCCCGCCGGGGTTAGGAAATAACACGATTTTAAAACCGCTGACTCCGAACCGACAGTAAAAAGCGTTCGGGCTCTAAACGTTAAGGGGGCTATCTTTGCCCCGTCATTTAGTTTCTTGAAAAGGGATTAAATCACTGACTGAGTTACGGCCCGAGGGGAACCGGAGGGGGTCAGAAAATTCCCTTATGAGGCGCGTTGTTAACCTACAGATCCTTATACTAGTTATTTTTGTCATTTTTCATAACCGCTTATGGCCGGCCACTAAATTCTATCCGGAAGCTACTATCGGCTTACATCTCGATCTCGAAATTTACATTGGACAATAAGAACGTAAGCCTTGAGAATGCTTTAGTTGTGAAACATATATACGAAGTTGGTGAGAATTTAAACAATTAATCAACCGGCACTCAAATTACCTATAGGTTATTCAAGAGTATGACGTTTTCGGAAGTTCTAAATACTTTATTTTACATTTATTAGGCAGTAATAAAGTTTTGAAGTTATGAAAGTTTAGAGTGTAAGTGTTAAATCAATATAATACTGGGGATTACTTAATAAAGATTTCTTTGTTCTGAAATGGTCGTTAAACCCATAGTGACAGACGTCTTACACCCGGTTCGTCTAATTCATGTTCTACAGAGGAAGCTATTTACATAAATTACGGGAGTTGTGCCCGGCTCTCTGCAACATCCGAATCATGCCTGCCGAGGAAATTCACGCCGCCGCCATGATTTATATTGCCGCTGGGTCAATTATACTTGCATCCGTTATAATAATAAAAACGATACATTTTCGGTGGAACGACACGAGGGGCGTGCCCCGGGGAATTAACACGCCACCTGTCCCCCGTCTCCCGGCTTCAATTCCAACCGGTTAACATTACCGAAATTCCGAGATGAAATTCCTTTTGTGCCGAAACGCCGGTTGATAAACGATCCGCGCGCCTGTCTTCAATAACGCCCGCTCAACAGCCTGCTCGAATTACCGCACGCGCTCAATGGGCTCTACTCATGTTACAGTACCCGTGAATAACGTCTCAATAGTACAAACATTGGCCGAAATGTTTATATTATATTATTAAATACAATTTAGCATTAAATTTTATTAACGCTGACTTCCCCGATGGTTAAATTCAATTTGTACATGTTAGACAAATATTAATGTATAATCGTAAGTATTGGAAAATATAGTGCATACATTGATGCTCCAATGAACAGTGGAAGCTGAAATACACCTCCGTAAAGGAAAGTTGAACAATTTTAGAAATGTTAGCAGATTTGGCCCGCATCCGCCAACAGTGTGACGTATGATATTTCAACTGAGACACGAGCGGAGGTCTTAGACGCGTTGCTGTGGGTGGTGAGACATAGACGCTATCGTTGAATAGAAATGTCCGGTAGATGAGTGGCCAACAATGGGACCGCCGTGCGGAGATCAACGAACCGGCAAGCTGGCCCTACGTTTCGGACAAGACTTGGCGTTAAGTCAAAACCCCGGCCTGTTATTTGTGACGTGACGCATGTGGCCGCCGCCCCACAACACTCCATTCAGAAGGCGGACACTGCCACACCCGCCACAATCGCTCGTTCCGATCGGAAAACAGTTCGAAAAGCGGAGGATAAATGAGTCAATGTAAGGTTTACAGATTGACGGGGCCCTTTACGGAACCCGCCAACCTTGTGTTTAGGTAAGCGAGCCTCGGTTCCGACTTTGAGGTTATTCCATTGAGATAAAACGGATGGAAAAAATTGCTAAAACTGGCGCACGAGGCTATAAAGCGACGATTCAATGATGAGGGGGATTGTTGGTTTTTTTCTTCGGTGTTAAGAAAATTAAATGTTAACGGACATGAATAGTAGACAGCTGTGATTGATGGAGTGAAATGTCATTCGGAACCTATCCTCTGCAGGAAAACCCGAAAAAGGAGCGGAAGGAAATATAATGGATAAGAAGAAAAATAAGGATGAAGAATGAAAGGAATAGGGGTGCAGAGTATGCACCATTTTTTTCTCACTGCAGTACTGGGGGAATCCCTTCACACATGTCGAGAAATAGAGTAAGTAAATAAAATAAATATGTGCATAAATATGTTCGCCGTCGAAACAAATATATCACGCTCACTTAGCCCTGCAACTTCCAGCTAACATTGACAACACTATCAACGTTAGTGACAATTCTGACTTGTCAAAAATGATATTCTCATTTATACCTAAACTAACGGATTGTGCATCCTCTTTACCACTGTAAAGGATGTTTACCAATCAATGGATAGTATAAAATGATCGCGATTTTTCGTTAAGACATTAATTTAAAACAACTGCTAGCTGCATCAAGTTCGTTTAAATATAGAATAACAATTTTTCGTGTACACGCGACAGCTAAAATATCACGCAACTGTGCAGCACAAGTCTATCTCGACACCGCAATTCAATTGACCAGTAATGTTAATAAAGTATTATTTCGTTTCATTTGTCGAAATAATCTGAGCATTGGAGCATCAAGGTCTGCGACGGCCAATGGAGCGGTAGGTCGTAAATAACGGTTAAATATTAGATGCCCATTTATTGGCTGGATACGGGCCACTTGTTCATTATGCATAGTTCATCTATGAAGTGCCGGACGTGTCTGATGGGACGGTGTCCCTGATAGAATTTATAAGCCGAAGGGACCCATTTCAGACCCTATTAAATCTTCGCCGTTCCACAATAATTGCCCTTCACAATACGGCTATGAGATTTCGATCACGAGGAAAGGTTACGGTATAGTTGAAACTATACAAAACACCTTATTGTACAGTTCGAAATATACAATTTGAATTTACGGTAAAAGTGAATATACAGAAGTATGTTGATATTTTAAATGTACGAATTTTATAATACTTTTAATAAATATTGTTGATTAACAAAAAACGTACAGCAAACAATCATGCATACAGATATCCACAAAGAATGCATAAAACACCACTTGAAAAATTAAGAACCTTCCTGAAACTGTAAGAACGCCAATATATAACAAATTTTCGTTATTTTGCGTGCCCGTCGTTATTTCTTATAACACGAGAATTAAAAAATGAAATCTAATTAGCTATGCTAATGGTGAACTCTGGTAAAGTCAGAACTGGGTAGTGGTAGATTTCAGTTAACTCGAGGGTATTTCCACTGCTGAATACAGTTAGGGCGTGAAGTTATTCAATTGCAAGATGTCAGTCAGTATTGAAGAATCCCCTACGGCATCCTTGCATATTGAATCATCGAGTCAATAAATAAATATATAACAGGCGGCGGCTGACCGTATTGGATTGCTTTTAGTTGTGCAAGCAACACTCTACTGGCGGTGACGAGGCGTAGGTAGCAATGAATGCTGGTTTTCGGGTCGGCATGAAGTTTATTCAGCGCTGCATTGCAACAAGAATCGTCGAAGGTATTGTTTATTGTAAATAAGGTTTATCCTATTATATTGCTAGCATTTATGCCGCGGCCCGACGGAACCATTGTCAGCCTGCCGGCTAAAATCACGAAGCGGCTAAAATAAATAGGGAAACAGAGGGGTAACGAGAGGACGAAGAATACTGTTTTTTTCCGGCGCCTTTCCTTCTCATTATCTAAAGTAGGAAACGGGCGGTTTTATTTTGGCGTCGGGGGCGTCAAAGCGACGGCGTCCGGCCAAGACACAATGCCCACTTTTGGCCCTCCACGGACCGGTGACAAATAACAGCATAAAAGCGACACGAGAAGAAAAAGAGAGGGAAAAGTAAAAAGGAAAACGCCATCAAATTTCCTCCCCCCGGAGATTCCTTTTTACGGGTCTGCTCTCGTCACTCAAGTGGCCCTTTCCCGGACATTGATTTTAGTAAATTAAAAATCTCCTTCCCATTCGTCCTACCCTTTTATTCGAAGAGGAACTGGGCCGTTAAAACCGTCATTCAACCCGGCGTTAATATCCCCACCTCTTCAAACGTTATTGGGTCAAAACGCCATTTAATCATTTCATCGCTCGCCGTGAAGATTTCATTGTAGCTTTAGTTTACGGCTCGATAACAATAATGGCTCAGTCGTTCAAGGATCGAGAAGGACACTAAATAGGCCAAGTAAATTTTATGCTCCGGCAACTGTGTGAATAATGCAGATATACGTGGAAATATTACATTTTTTGAATCCTATACTATAAAAAAGCGTACAGCTAAAAGACAATTTTACATATTTTATTTCTCCTGAATTTTGGGAACGCCGTAAGCCCCGAATAAACCGTACATTACGGAATTGCGGCAGGAAAAGGGGCGTTAAGAAATTAGGTTGAGCAGAAGCGACATACGTCCCCCGGCTGTCTCACATTGCCGAAGAGACGCGAAGAGAAACCAATTTGACTGATTGTACGTCGCGGTCCGTTGGGGAAGGCAGACACTTAAGAAAGAAGGTTACACTCCGTTTATCCCCACTTCCCGGGCCCATTCTAGACCAAATGTGTGCGGTATTCGGGGCGCAGTCGTTTCATTCGATGCTCTATTTGTTTCGGAAAGATATCCGCTATACGGTCATTCTGAAGTCATACTTACGTGATCCGATTGCCGATGGGGCGGACTGTTATCATTGACAGTTCAGTGTTACTGTCGAGCACGTAGCATCGCCCCAGACGTCACGTAGTTGCTGTCACGCATATCGAGTCGGTTTTAAATAACAATTTTAATATTACTCGAACCTTTACTCATCATTTGCCCCAGTTATTTACCATTTCTTATTTCTGTTTGTACATAATTTATAACTTTTGCGGGCTAGAAGTACGGAACCATTTATTTCTACGTTTGCGCCGAAACGTCAACAGGGTTTGGATGCGGAGCGTCTTATGGTTATTCCTTCGAAGAATTGATAAATTGATAAATCACTAAATATCCGTAGAAACGCTTTGAAAGCGTATAGTATCTCGCTCGCGATCTTCTGTTTCTTATTACTTGGTCTTAGAGTGGCTTCTCACCGACCTCAGTAGCGTGCATATCAGAAATTATTCCGAGGTCCATGTCCAAAGGTCCAGCTTATAAGTATGGGACTTGCAATTGAACGCAATTAATGGATAGTTCAAGAACAATGCGACTGTTTCCGAGTCGCGGGGAGACTACTGTTTAATAGCGTTGTGGTGGGGAGATCGAGATGTCGGACAAGCAATTAGCGCGATTGTCTTTCCGTCGTGACCCATTTTGCGGTCGGCCTTTCTCCCCGTTCTCTTCTTGGCAATTATCGTCTCTTAGTCTCTGCCTGTCTGTCTCTCCCTCCCTCCCCCTCTCACTATCCCTCCCTCTCTCTTTCTCTCTCACGTAAATAGACATCCCTTAACCGAAAAGGGCTCAACTTCTTTAAGAAGGGCTCAACTTCCTAGACCTCAAGAGCTTTACAGAGGGGATTTTGCCCCCCTGGCCGATTGACCTTTACCGGGGAGGATTTCATCTTCCCAACACAAGTATCCCGGAAAGAGGAAGCGGAACCGACTCCACGAGTGACGAGGTAATAATAAAAATATGTTTCCAGTCTTGTGATTTGATTTGGTCATATGCTAGACCGCTTTCATCTTCTTTAAGTGTAAATTAATGACGCACTTACGCAATTCCAGACGGGATTCTCCATCTGCAGAATGGTACGTTCCAAATTAACGAGTGGGGACAAAATATCCCAGGTTTCTACCCCTCCTCGCTCACCGGATTGCCGGACAGAAGAGCTCTCTGTGGGCGTATAATTTGGGAGGTAGGGGCCGCCACTAGGGAGAGAGGAGGTGGCGGCGCTAATTTGGCTCCGATTGTGTGAGGCACCGCCGCTTGCGGGACAAACCGCGCGGTTCTATTGGCACGATGCTATAATCCCGTCGGTGGAGTCCATCGACTGGCATGAATCGCTTACCCGTCGGCTGACTGCTCTAATCCCGCTTAACGAGTCTACTCGTGTATTGCGGCCCTTCTCTCTGTTCCTGCCAAGTGTCGGTACGAAACAGCGTGTCATGAAAATATTGGTTTCGAAAATGTCTCCGATTCGGATAATTGACTGAGTCAAGAGTTCAATGAGAAATTGTAACTATGCGACGCCGGAGGGAATATGAAAACGGTATATTGATTTCAAACTACACGTAATTATAAATAAAGATACAAAATGTTTTCTATTAGTCGAATCTTCCTCCAGCAAAGAATCTATCTTCGGCTAATAGAACGAGTCGAGTTTATTAAATCCTGTGTAATCAACATGTACGCAGAGTTCAATAAACGAGGAGATCGGAAACTGACCGAATTATCCTCAGGTCGCAAATTCGCAATTTTTTGTTTAAATGTGGTTCGACATAAATATGAATAAGGAGAGAAGAGCGTTCCGGGAACTACTTTGAAAATATGCGCTAAAAAAGATACCCACTTATCTCTACAGGGACTGCACATGTGACAGGAATAGTCATATGTGACCTCATACACTGGAATATCTTGTCGAATATTTGAGCGCCGTTTTGAGAATGCAAACGCCTAAATCGAATCTGCGATGAAAAAAATCACATTCCCGCCTACTGAACGTCTCTATATTATTCCTTCTTCTTTCAGTAATAATAATTAATATTTTATAATAACTGGAAATTCCTTTCTGCCCGTTTCCTCTTCTTTGTACTTTCGTGATCAAAGCGAGAGGATATCGGTCAATTTTCGATTTGATAAATCACAGGAGCTATTCGTCCCCGCTGTGAGAGAACCAGCACGGCCCACTCTACAAACTGAATCCCTTCTAGCGACATGGTAAAAGCTCGTGAAATTTCAATATATTAATAATAATAATAATAATAATGTAAACCTAAAGGGACGCATCTAGCGACCGAGACAATCCGGTGGACGCTCGGATGTCCTTATTCGCCTCCAACGTATCGGAGGGTCGATATATCGACATTGGGCTGTGTCATTGGGGTGGGTCTCTGTGAAATCTGAGCCGGGCCTCAACCGGGTCTACGATCCGGCCAGTGAGTCACCCCACTGATGGAATCGACCGAAGTGGAACCGCCGGCTAAAATAAGCACGGTCTGACCGCCCATCCTAAACACTGTCACCGCCTCACTTACTGCCGATAATACTCCACGCAGGTTCAATTATCGCAGTTTAAGTCGAGTTGATTAACTCGCTTATATTTAGCTAACTAAATTGCATTGTAAGTCCAAATCCCGCACCTGTAACCTCGGGTCGGCTAAATCAAGTATAGCTAATCGTATATACATATTTCCCTAGTTTGTTTTCTTAATTCGTCCCTGTCGAACTTTATTATTTAATTTGGCTACGCCTGGCAGTAATTCGCCCGGTTCGCTAAACTGCGGCCAAACAAAATTCGCTTTCCCGAACGGTTCGGAACAAACACGGGGCGATAGGTCGTAGCGTCGGCCCCCCGAGTTTAATTTACACAGTTATAAATCGTCGAAAATAGATTTGAAACCCGGGAGAGTTCGACCGAATATTTCCGAGCGGTCGAAAAACCCAACGGTCAAATATTTGAAAGCTTTTTTCGATTGTTATATTTTTTGTATACCACAGTCAGTTTAATAACGTCTGTTTACGCTTCCGATGGCCGGTTTTTAACGCGGAGGGCTCGCCCCGGCGCGGAAAGGTTAAACCAATAGCGGATATTAAAAGAAAGACAAGTACCCGCGGGAAACATTTTTAGAATTCGATAACGAAAACGAACGCCGAATGTTTATTCGTCGTCGGAACGATTCGCGGAATATAATCGGAGCGGAAAATCCCAACCGGGAGTGTAAAAATAATCACTTCCCTCCGAGGTCAATTACAATTGAAAAAGAACCCGGTCGCTAGGAATTAATTTGAATGTAAACAATGGGAGGTAAACTTGGCCCCAGTTTCAAAACAGGTGGCCGTCCTCACTGCAGCTCTCGCAGAAAAACTCTATCACTCCGAAAAATTTGTTCATGGCGTTCGCGTCTCTGCTACCTTTCACCGACAGATCGGTTCCTACCCGTAAGCAGTAACATTCGGTTAGTATTTTCGGTATTTAGTGTTTCGGTTTTCCGGATTAAAACTATTTTCCGGTTCTCCAAATATCCTCTGCCCACTTTCGGTAGGAGTTTGCCCGAAGACAGACGTCCTATTGTTAGGGGATGTAAACAGTGCCCATCGAATGCATAGTAGGAATGTTAAAACCGGGCTAATATTAAATAAATATTTTCATTTTATATTACGTTTTATTACTCCTCAAAAAGACTGTATTGGAAGACGCAGCTTGCGAATGCTGACCGAATTTTCTTTTAATACAAAATTTGAAACATAATACAGATTGAAAATTAAGAATAAGAAGGTAATTAATTTCTGACCCGAGTGTTTCCGCCGTAGAGAGATTATCGAGAAAAGGGTGCCCCTACATAAATAGGGACCAAATTTATGCATCGAGGGCCGCCCAATATTTGATAGGGGCGATATTTCAGGGGCGGGCCGAACAACTGACGTGCCCACTGGCATTTGCTCGCCACCGGATTATACGCCGTATTATATATACTATTTCCCGGTTTTGTTGCTTCCCGGGGGCGGAAAGAGGAGAGTGGCGGGGAAGGGGGCTGCACGAGACACGACCCACAACCGCAAATGGAATTTATGTAAATGTGTTCCCGTTTTCTGTTGGGGGCGGCCGAACCGAACAAACAGCCCGTGTACTCGGAACATTCTTCGCGGTACGCGCTGGCCAAAAAAAAAATGGTGGGCTACCGTTAACATTTTTTAAATCGATCCCCTCCCTGTGACCATTGGCCCGTCAAGTTTTTCAGTTTGTGCGCTGTCGATTCTACCTGCCTCCAATCAATTATCGCGAAGGTATTAAAACACCGATTTTTCCATCTATTAAATAAATTTCCGTATAAATACCGAGTCCAGGCTATTTTGGTCCGTTCACCCCGTCCAGTATATGATGGATATTGATATCAAGAGGTCCCTGTTGATTTAATTGTAGAGCGGGCAATCCCTGAGCACAAGATCCCTTTCTTCCACATCCCCGCAGGCGTACTCCCAGGGATCGTGTCCTGTTACCTGAAACACGAAACTTCACTCGGGTGGTTTGATAGCCGCGAGGGATGTCACCCAGGGCACGAACTGATCTACGCCGCTTATCAATTGTTCCGATTTAATGATTTTTAACCAAATTTGAAATTCGAACATTCAAATCGAAATGCATCTCTAGAACAAAACCTCGCAGATGTGGCCAAACAGGCGTAACAAATATACCCATAAAGCCCACGAGGTTATGATACTACGAGGCTCAGGTGTACTGGCCCTGAGAAGGATACTGAGGAAGATAGAAAAAGGTTCGACACTAATCAAAGGTCCCCCTCCACTTATCAACCTAAAAAACAAAAAACTGAAGAAAAAATATATAAGACTAAAGAAAAATTATTTAGATAAGAATAGACAAAACGACAAAAAATATGCAACAAAAATGTCATGAGGTCCGTATTACCCCCGAGCACATAATATACAAGCGATGTTTGCGTTTAATTTCAATATAAAAAATATAATGAAAAATATGATAATTATCATTCTCTCCGTTGTTATTTCCTTCATAACAAATTTTATTACTTCGGCTTTGCTCAATTTATTTCAACAAATTTGCGGTCAACTCTCCATATTTTAGTTTTTATAAAGGCGGTTGGTCGTCAAACTAAATGGAGTGACAAAGGTTATGAAAATTTAATACCCCCACCCCCACCATTCTTTTATTTCTTTTTAATTTCAGTAATCAGTTCAATGGGCCGAACATAACCGAATCACTCGAGTCGTCCCGTTTAATTAGGCCGTGAATTCAGGCGGAAATAAACGCTCGATCCCATTCGCATTTTCATAGCGTCTGTTAAAGTCGGAATTTTTATTTTTTACTTTTACTTTTTTCCTCCTCTTTTTCCGTATCGGGATACAGGTCCCGGGGCTTGGGACAAGACCGCTTATATAAGTGCCCCGGCCCCATTAATATGTATGCACGTACGCTCAGCGAACCGACCGAATCCGTCGGATTTGATTGAAACGGGAACGGTTGTTTAACAGCTCAATTACTGACAAAATGGCCGGCACGCGAGACCCCAGTATCGTTAGGTTACTGACTAAATAAATGAAAAAAAAGTGAAAAAACCAAAACGAGAGAAATAACTAACTGAATTACGTTGGGGAAACCCGCTGTACGGCCATGTGAAAATGTCGGGACGGGAGTTGATTAACTTTTAAACGAAACCAATTAAAATATACTCGCGCAAAATATGTTTTAATTGGCGCTCTCGACAGGGGAATTTCGTCCGATAATTTGTCGCCAAAGTCGGATATATGTTACATTTTCATGCGGGTCAATTAAAACAAAGCCAGTGGCGTTATTAAATCTGGCGATGTGTCAGCATTTTACCCTGCCGATTGCAGGTATGTTTCAATAATAATACTCCGAATATTCATTAAGTACTGTTTAAAATCTGCAATTCTAATTTTAAATTACTATAACGTAAATAATTGACATCCTTATCACTATCGCCAGTAAAGCTTTTTGCATTCTAAATGCAAAATGTGGAATACCTGTACAAGAGTTTGAGGGTCTCATCGTACTAACGGAAAGCCACTCAAGACCACAATATAAATATTTCTTACCGCTATCGAAATGCAACATTTATTGATAAAAATTCTGATGCGGATTAAACGCTTCTCGAGTAAATAATACACAAAGAATCGCAGAAAATAAAATAATCATTTGGCCCAATTTAGTGATGCATAAAACACTATTGTATCTTCAGATTGTAGAACGTTTGTCTTACCGAAGGGCGGAAGGAGTGGCTTTCGCCGGGCAAGATAAGTCGGCCGAAGGGCAAAGGGCCAAGAGTTAGGAGGCCAACCGTTGACCCAACCAAAGTGAAAATAAAGCTTCACCTACTTCTTAAAGAAAAAAAACAGCCGAAGTTACAATGTACTATCGAACATCGACGATAATCTAATGTTGGCAAGCTAATCATGGGATTTCGCTATACAAAACTTAAATCCGATCCGATTACGAGGGAATGAATATCATCTGAATTCTCACATACATAAAAATTATATTAATATACTGATCATCGCTTGTCCATTTTGAATTTCATACTTTAGAGTAGATTAATATAATGTACGCAATGGATAGAGTCGGAAAATAAGTTAAATAAACAAGGCTGCTTTCTCAAAGAATTGATAAACATATCTATGTTATAAAACGTAAATCAAGAGGACTCACCGTGCCGAGGTTTGAAGCACTATCAAGGGATATTTGTAACTCTGAGTGTGGCAGTTGTCACTCACCTGAAAAAAAATTATTGTTAAAAAATGTATTACGTTATTAAGAAACATGTGAACAGTATTATGATATTTCGGCACTTATTTTCAGTTGCGATCAAATAATAGTAGTTTTCCTATAAGATTTACTATAAGAGTATTTGCTATAAGAGTATTCAGAAATACAGGAGAATATTATTATACCACGTACTTATGTCATTAATTTTTGTTATTAACTATAAATTACAACCCGATTCTAATAAATCATGCGCTTAATCTACTTGTGAATACATTTATCAGCGATTTCATTTATATTTGTTTTTCATTTTATCATAATCTAAACTTATTTTGGCTCTAATACGCCAAAATAATAATATAATTACGGTTTAATTAATAATAAAATATTTACGGATAGAAAAAAATACTAAAAAAGTTATAACTAGTTTTAGTCCTATATAAATTTTCCACCTTCCATTATCTCAACAGCTTTTTTTTTTCTACCGAGCGGAATTAAATATTGCCGGTTGGGCTCGATAAAAATGCTATTCGACGAGACGAAGTTCGGCCGGCGATAATCGCCTTAGCGATGGCGTCCCATTATTCTCCTCGTGCCATATTAAATTGACATCGGCCAATTTTCATCAATCAACGATGAGACCCTCCTCCCCCCCGCCTCCGGATCGGGCGGCGTTGAACGTTTTTCGTCGTTTCAATCGCCCGAGATGCAAAAAAAAAAGAATTAACCAGATCCTCCAGTCGCCTCCGAGAGGACGACGGACTATATTTCAGATAACACCGGCGTTTTTAAGCAATACGAACCAGTCGTTTTATCCTGAGCTCGCTTTAACATTATTGCACGTCGGGCACCAATAAATCAGTGCCGAGTGAACTTTTATAACGGTTCATTGTTCGGTGTTGGAGAGCGGTGATAATATTATCGCACTGCTAACCCGGATTCTTCCCAAAGTATTACGCGATCCTGCTGGAAATTAGTTAGCGATAATCGTTGTATTGTAAGTTTATTGAGTAATTAAAAACGCTGTACACGCTATTGCACCGACCCAATTCTAATTCTGAACTCCGATGCCGGCAGACCGAGTGCCGGCACACTCTAGACCTCTGTAGATTTAGAATAATGCCACAAAAGAACAGAGCCATTAAAACCAGCACATGTTCAAGTCCGACAATAGCGTGGGGGCCATTAACAAACACCGCAAAGGTGGCCTTCATCAACTATAAAACATCGAAATTTTGGCTTCCCGCCGGGTTATTTTGGATGAAAACATGCAGCGTATAATAATACTTATGAAAATGCATTCATTTAATTTTATACCAATTTCGTTCCACTGACTAGCGAAGTTAACAGATGACGTGCGTACTACATACTTAAACCCTTGTAGACATCTAAATATGTAACCACATTATCTTTATTTAATTTTTAAACCTACACTAATATTTTGAATGAAAAAGAACGTCTTTATAAATCAATAAGAACTTTATTTTATGGCCTATACCAGGAAATAACTTGTTCATGAGATCAAGGTAAATTAATACCATAAATTAATAATTAAAAAACAGTATTAATTAATAATGGTAAATTAATAGTGCGTTCCTATATTCGTTTTGATGGATTTTGTCACCTTTGTTTAAATATATGTGTTGGCAGTTGTTAAATATATATGTTTAAATATATGTTAATATAGTAAAATGTTTAATAACAAAATACAAATTTCGAACTCGGAGATTTAATCCCGCGGGAGGAATTCATTTTGGAAACATCGATGGATTTGTGCTAGTACAACGTTAGGCGATACCCACTTCGACCCAACCATTCTAGAGCATCAGAGCTCTAAATATAGAGATGTATAACTGGGCATAGTTAGTCCGGCAAACGGGGACTGTCTCACTGGGGAATGTCCAAATGGGCTGGCCGTTGTGCGGGGGCAATTAAACTAGGAGAGAAAAAAAAGGTTTGGACACGCAGAGTGAGCTAGAAAGACGGCAATAATTGTAATTAGCGTCCAATTATGCGGACGTGGAAAACACATCATAGCGCAAAAAAGTACCCGGGACGAATCACCCATTTAGGCCCGGCCCTACGGACAGTTCACTTCTAATTTTTATGGTGACTGAACCCGGTTGAATTCGCCAGCATCATCCAATAAAGAGAGTCACTATCCGCTATCAGACAGACTTTAATGTGTTGGGAGATTATTTAAAGTTATAATTGGTTATAAACAGTTAGCAAGAGCTTACGTATAATTAAAATACTCGAGCTCACAGTATTACGGGAACAAATAAGTAATAATCCTAAGAGATTTACCTACACCCTGCCTTCAAGTATACAGAGGGCCCCAAGTTGTGTTCTCTTCATTCGGACCCTGATGACCGAACCAGTAAGAGTTCCCAAGAGGGGTCGCCAGGAGGAAAAGCAACTATCTCGGGTTGTTTAGAAACACAGGAAAAATCCCGGAATAGCAGAGGGTTACCGAGGTTCTTCCCACAGTATGACTCCATCACACTGGAAGTTAGTGTAATTTCAAGTTCTGGTCGCAGAAACCATCGCTCATTTATATGATATATTATTGTCCTGGATTTTTTCATTTAAGGCGTGATCCAGTTCACTCTCGGGTGAAAGCTAAACACTTTTAAATTAAATTAAGGTGTAACTGTAAAATGTTAATGCCGACACAGGACTGTCAAGATGATGGAAATAAAAAGAGAACGAGTACAATACGGGGGGTCGAAACTTCGCGAGAAGCCGGCATGGCAAAACAACAAAGAAATGAGACGAGAACATCGTTCCTACTCCACCAGTGGCCTCCGAACAAGGGGCACCTGCGCTCGTGAAAACGCGAGGAATTTATGTATTTCTTTTTTTGTCGCCGCGTCTCCCTTCTGTTGGACGACAAAAGTAGGTCCCCGATAGTGGTATTAAACCGTGATGAAGGGCCAAGGGTTGCTAGATGGGAAGCGATGGAGGAGGGGCGGGTTGCGTAAAAAATAAGCGCGCCGATGGCCGAAAAAATCGCCGCCCGTAAAGCGGTGGAATCCTCCGATTTGCACTTTCGATATGTTTTACGAGGCTGGAGGCCGGTTTCGTGTCCGGGGAAACTTTTCTCGGATTTACGGCCGTGTAGAAGAAGGGACCGTCCCCCAGAATATTCGGCCCTCCGAAGGACACACAATGGCGCCCGCCCTCCTTACCCTTTAAATTTCACCCCTGCCGCCAGCTCCAACCTTACACACTCACCTATATTTTTCCTCGCAGAAACGTTCCTCTACACGCTCCAAACCGAAACATTTTTCCGACCGTATGTCGTAACGGGTTGAAAGCTCCGCTGAGAGCGGAGCAATTAAACACAGACACTAAGTACACAAAGGACTGCAGTGCCCAAGAAAGCCCTTATCCAGAAGGCGGCAGCCGCATTAAGGATCTGACTTTGATCTGAGACGATGGGAAACTTGATAGCCTACTACGATACGCCAAAATTACTGGCTAGGATAACAAAAACAAATAAATTTTCAGTCAGTAACAAACTGAGCGAGATTTTGGTTACTATTCCACTATTTATGTTACTAGGTTAATATTTGTTTTACTATTTGTTCTTTTTAATTTGAACGACCCAAGTCTAGTTATGAATGAGTCACGATCATTCAGCCACCGTTAAGGCAGTCTGGGACGCCTCGAAACTCGACTCAGGCACGCTTCCTGAATTACATCACGGGTTGATAATGCCCTGTCTGTGGGACGAGTAAGGTCTTAAAAGATAATATTATTATGAAATACTTAAAATAAAAAGTTAAAAAAACATTAGTGTATATAAAATGAAGTTTTTTTTACGCTGCCGAACAGTGTCGATGAATAATTACCGAAATATATCATCGGAGAAGACTGGTTACGGTTTCCGAGAGCGACTGCGGGCTATAAAAACAAGTTCGGAAACTATTTATAGGGTGGCTGTGGGTTTTGATTTAAGGCAGTAAAAGGGAGCGGTGAAGGGATTCGCACTTTACGGCCGCTTCCACTCCCACTTATTATTTTATTACAACCAAAGACCCCACTGCTGTTTCTGCTGATTTGTGCTAGTATCCGGCTACGGAATCGTTTTCCATCACAAGTTTTGAATTTATACTAAATAAAAGATAGAAATTTAAACGGAAAATATTCCCTCAAATCGGTAAAAAACCTATGCCACTTTCCACTAGATTCGTCGCTTTACCCCAACGAATCTCAACCGCAATGCGGGAACAGTAATTTAGTAATAAAAAAAAAAAAAGTATATAAAAGGTTGCGTGTGCCGGCGTATTTTTAGCCCCTAACCTCATAACTTGGACAATCGTAGAAACTCTCGATTTAGACTTTCTTTTCACGGCGCAATTATACGGTCACCGGGACTTTGCGAGTCGCATGAACGACACAGACTACCGTTAGAAAAGCAGCCGGCAATATGAAATATGAATTTCATTAATCGCCCAATTAGTGTCCGTACAACAACTGTAGGGGAAAAGTGTCTTAACTAAAGGAATAAATGACAAATATATTGATAATTGTCAAATTGTGGAAAAGATAACTAGAACGGAATTTAAGGTGCCTCACGAAACGAAACCGGGCAGGATATATATTCATTCCATTCTGTTTGGTGTGTCCTAGACTTTCGCCTGTAACTGCTCTTAGCTCTTACTTCAATGCATCTAAACAACATTCATTCACCGATGAATGGATTTCAGTCCTTATTTATTACAGCCAGATACATTTGTTTACACTTTTGTTGTAGAATCGGAAAGCAGAAAAAGTACAGTGGGAGACTGGCAAATGGTAACAGCCCGCACTTAAATCCAGAAATACGCTATGAGATCATCACCTAATCTGCTCATGCCGTTAATTGCCACAAAAAAAGGCAGTAAGAGTAGTTCAAATAACTCTATCTGTCTTGACTTCTGAACGCTTTGCAGAAAAATTCTACGTTTAATTAAAATGTATTAGAAGCAGGTAGTATTTTTTTCGTTAAGAAAAGAATAATTCGGAACTCCCTATAACGAGACAAAAAAAATAATGTTCAAATAAATAAACTCCCATATATCGTTGTTCAACCGCTATTAATTTTGTAGATTATAATAAATGGAGTTAAATTTAGCGTTCAAATAATAAATCCTTATTTTAGGAGGTGTAACTCTCCTAATACGACGGCGATGAGTACTTACGGGTTGAGTATCGCCCGCCTAAAGGCACATCTCGGGGTATACATAAAGATGAAGCATAACTATGCAGTTGAAACTGAGAACTGATTGGCGGAAAATAGCAGTGACGCCCCCTCCACTATGCACGGTCGCTATTAAAATAACGCCAGCGGCGGGGTCACCGTGTTACTATATCCAATGCTTGAGAACGGCCTGCATTCCTACCCGATAGACATAGCGCTTCCAATTCCGGCTTCATAATACAATCCTTAGGCTAGAGTTTTAAGATACTAAGGTAGGCGTAAGGCACTAGAATGCCTACAGGACTATATGCACAAAATGGCATTATAGGGGGTACTTTTAAAAATACCCTTCGAAGAAGCATTTTAGGGTCTCAGTAAATAGTTTGGAATAATATTCATGGGATTCTGTCTTCGGCATAGGATACCAACGCATTTTGGTCACCGACGAATACTACTGAAAATGGCGAGAAGCAAATGCCCGTCTAGACACAGAACATGGGATAGGATATACCAATCTCGGTGACCAATTTAACCTATAGCAGGAGAGCTAATCAAACGGGTAAGGACGAATTTCTAAAAAGTCACTCGCTGTACGCATTTCATTCATATTCTCTATAAAGCACAGTGAAATTTATATTCTAAAAAATCTAGAATAACATACCGGTCATGCCATCCACTGGTACTTTTGCTTAAAATTGTAGCCAATAACAGTGCACAGGTAATTACGCGAGGAAATTACATTTATTTCTTTTGAATCTTTTGATGTCTGCAATCTAACGGAACGGTAAAGCTAAAATATGCTGTCTACGAGTGAAACTTTTAACTGCGAACTCTACATAAGGAAGACACGTTTGCAGCTTTCATTTTCCTGACGAACGGAGAAATTACATTTTTTCTCGCTTTGACCCGCCGGTGTCTTTATGGAAATAGTTGTCGTTGTGGAGGCTATCGTGTCAAGATCGAAGATAGGGCCCCATTGTATTTTGCAATGCAATTTTCATATTTGTCGTCACGCTCTCTCCGCCGGACTGTGGGCTAATGAAAAATTCTAATGGCAGCGCTATCGACTAAACAGCGGTACGTTCCCCGTCCACCACTTTCATCGTTGTCGGCCCATTAATTTTTCATCGGAAACTAGAGATCCCTGGAATTTCATAACTTTCTAAAATGAAAAGGCACGGTGTAGGGGGTGGTGGAGGGAGGTGGCGGGCGGAATTGACTCCGCGTTTCCGGTGATTTACCCCGCGGACGTTTTTCACAAATTTATTCGCTAAATATTTCGCGATAACAAATTATTGACACTAAATATTCCGGTTACAGTTTCATTTATAATTCATACTCTAAACACGGTTTTAATTTTACATTTATATATTCATGGAACACATTCCGTTCCATGAATATATAAACATACCGACAATAATATATAAACCCGAAGTATATTGAAGTGCCTTATTTAGTAGGATTCCCGGTATTTTCCGGTCAATCTAAATTCTGGTTATGTATCCTACCTTCGGACCAATCAAATGATAAGACCCGGTATAAACTAGGTGATACGTTACGGCGTATTTTTCGTTTGTTCGTCCGATCTATCAATCTACAGGTCCTGGGTGAGCAACCGAAATTAATTGTCGGGTCAACAGCTTATCTAAGGGGTGGTGAAGTAAGGTCGGGCGCGGGGTGCTTTCTCCGCCCCTATCAGTTGATGTAGAAACTAGGGGCTGTATCCCCTCTGAACCGTGGGTCTCCCGAACTGCACTTGATGCCCGGGTGATTATTGAACGTAAGACGCGATCGACACTGAGTTTGTGAGACACTGAAGGGGGCAGACCTTCGCGCAATGAATACCGTCTTAGCCGTTATCGTCTCTATCAACCAGAATAGTATCCGGCCTATCGACGATGGAGGTTATACCGGCGACGGGAGAATATTATCGAGAAAATATATTCCGATCAAATAAACAAGTCAAATATTGACAACCCGGAGCGTTGGAGTAGGATTCCAACTTTTAACAATGTATATAACGATGGGCAGAACTGACAATACACTCTACTGGCAGCATAACGGGGACTTTTTGTTATCAGAGCCGCGCATATTGCAGATTTGACTTGTGATTGGCACCGGGGCCAAATGAAGACTGACTGGTCCGTCGCTGGATGCCTCGGCAAATTCAATTGGGCCGCGCACTTAGCCCCGAACCACTTACTTCAAAGCGTTTTAAAACGTCCTCCAATTGTACTATACGTCATTATACAAATGAAATCCCAACATCAAAACGAGAGAAACCATAAAGCGGCGTTGTACGCGGGCGGCCCTCTCTGATAAATATTTATTCCCCGCCCTGGCCGGTTCCTTCAATTTATTTAACGCCCGCATTAGAAATTCAATTGCTTTCGACTTCTCCCCGAACGCGGCCCAAAGTGGTCCAATTCAGTCCTCGGGAGTTGCGATATTAACACTTGAAGATATTCATTGCTTTGTAAATGACTTTATACCACTCCGGTTACCTCTAAAAAGGGGACGGGGGAGGATCCCAGGCGCTCCCTCCTATTGAGCGTATTTACGCCCGGCAATGAACTGGCCGAACCCTACAATTCAGATAGCAGTTAAAACAACAGCTATTCCACCCACCTCCTCTAGCAGCAAACCGACGCTCAGCCTAACGGCCAACTAACATAAGTCATAGATATAAAACAGATTTAAACTAACCCTCTATTATTACCTGGGTAGGCGTTTTAGAAACGAGTGAGTGTAAAATTTAATAACTTATGAGTTCAAAAAGGATTAATTGTTTCGGAGCAATGTTCCAACATATAAGAGCTTAAAACCAAACATGACTGATCGGGAGTTCAATTAGCATTTCTCATGTACTTACATAAATATCAAATGTCATTGCGCAGATAGGCTTCTCTGTTATTTCATTTAGAACAACTTCATAAACTGATGACTTTGGCGTTCATACGGGAATGGCAAGATTCGTATATTCCATTTACACCATGAAATATCATCGAGCGTGCAATTCGGCCTCGGACTCGCTGATTTTGTCCTACGTGAGGGCCCTCGCATTTTCGGCTCCTCGTCACTAGTAGGGCATAATTAATGATAATTAACACTGCTGACAGGATGACCTATCGACAATCGACCTGCGCAGGTGCCACACTGGCCTTATTGACGCAGAGCTACTGACGTTGGCGAAATGCCTAAACTGGAGTTTTTTCTCTTTTTCAGCCCATCAATTAATCAGCGATCAATTATCAAAGAGTTTCTAAAATTTCAAAAAGGTCTAACAGAATTCGTTTTAAAAATAATTTATAAATGCCATTCAGCGTCGGTCGGAACTCGTTAAATTGTTTTTATCGTGGGACATTAGCGGATTCAATTAACCGTCTAGATCGGCTCGAATAAACCGTGAAGTGAAGGATGCATGCATGTGCAAAGTTAATCTGTACCTGTCACCGGCACGCACGCAACTCCAGAGTTTTTCACTTCTAGTTTCTCCTTATTTTTCGGTCACGTCCGGTGCGGATTTTCGAGCAAGAGGACTCAGTTTAAAATTCACGGGCGGATACCTGTCCTTGACGGACATGGTTAGAATCATTCAAGTTATTAAATAAAAAAAAAGGGGGGGTTTCAAACTGCAAATCTAGCCTAAAAAGTGGTGTTTATCCGCAAACCGGGCCTAAAATGTGGTTTCTAACCTGAAATCCGGCTATCAACTTGAATTATCACTAACTAGCTTCCGGTAGGATCGCGTAATGCTATGGGAAGAACCTCAGTTCGCAGGGGTTGACCTCCTTCTATTCGGGGATATTTCCGGGAAACCATCTGAGCGGGCTCCATTGGAATGGTTTTTCCCATTTCCTTCAGGGTCGGACCCTGATGATGGAACCGGTACGAGTTCCGAAACGTCGGAAGCAGGCGACACCCGAGAGGGCCCCGTGTCAACCCCTGCCAACTGAGGTTCTTCCACCAGTATTAGGCGAGACTACCGGAAGCTAGTTAGTTACTTCTTTTTGCTTCTAGTACATGACGATTATAGAAGCTATACTCAATTGAGGTATTACATAAGGTATGATAGCGAAACAGGACGGCGAAAATTCTTAGGGAAATATAATGGTTGGTCGATATAGAATGAAGTTCCGTTCATCCTCAGTCCGGAATGTAACCGCGAACAGCCTAAGTAATTAACGCGCGAGGCAGAGGCTCCACCGCAATTTGCGTTTCCGATACCGTTTGACTCGATACAAAATTTATTATTTACGTTCGGCATCAAATCAATCAATAGGACGGGCGCCAATATCAGAGCGCCGACGGCGTTCGGTTAAATATCGGTTTAATTGAACCGACGGACCGAACGAAACGTTGCGGTTTACGGTTCTCGTTACATATAAACCATCGTATCTTATGCATTACAGTACAGATTGCAACGATATCCGTTAACCTCTTATAGCAATAAACAATTTCTACTATTCTATTCTATTCTGTATTTACAAAAGATCAGGATCAGTACACATAATTAATTTTGTGGATGATAATATTGAGTAAATAAAACTGCTTGTACGGTATTAAATTGTGGTGATCGTTCATGAAGTTGACTAAAATAACGCTTCTTGTTTGTTCGGCGTTTTTTCGTTCATTGTAGGGGGGAAGTTTCTTGATGGGAACGGTTTTACTTGCCGGAGAAAACGGGACATTTCTCAATTATGAGAACGGAAACCATATTTTTATTATTGGATTATGTTCTTCAGAACTCCCATTTAACTGAAGAGGTTACTTGGAGATTCTACATAATTTCGTTATGCCGGCAATGCAATCATCCCAGAAGAAAGGCAAAGAGAGGAGCTGTATTTTTGAAGCCGAGGCGAACCTGACACAAGATGCGCTAAGCGTTCCTATATCACAAATTCCATACCATTAGCCATTAAATGCTACGGGCAATTTACTTTTAATGTATCATCAACATAATCACAATTAATCACATCAATGTGCGTATATTATAAAACGAGAAGAACCATTTAAGGCAAAATCCCTCTCATATAGACTCCGACACTTGAATGAATTTCCCTCAGGCATACTTCGGATCTGCATATTTGCGATTACACTCAGCCATAAAGAAAGCACACGAATTAATGCAAAATAATCCAATAATATTTCCCGTGTCCCGTTAATTAAAATGTACCCTTTTTGTTCACGTACGGCTCCAGCACACGGCCTACTCTCCTTTAGACTAACTGTCACGAGGTAAGTCCAAGAGTCAAGGTGTAATTTTCAAGGCGCGTCACAAGGCTGCAACAAAAAGATGAAATTGAAGGAGAAACGAGAGAGAGAGAGAGAGAGAGAGAGAGAGAGAGAGTGAGGTGGGTGATGAGAACTCTCGACGGGAGACAATTGAAGGGTGCTAATGGTCGACTGTTGGCGGGTGAGACCGAGACGAGAGCCGTCATCGCTAGAGAAGATGAGTGTCGTCGTCACCTCCCAAAGTGCACGCTACAATCCCACGCCCATTGTTTCCCTTTCGGGGTGCCTCCCAACATATCGCCATTAGCCCCCTCAACTACCATGAATCTCCCCGAACATTTCCAATCTCAACATTATAATAGCTCCCATTCTTCATTTCATGCCTATTTATCTGGAACCAGCTGATTACGCAGAAGTAATATATATATGGAATAAATTTTTATTCTCTGAATCCTTTGTTTGATATAATACAATAGAGAGAGCGGGAGATGGTTAATTGAACGTAGTCCCTTGGTCCCATTAATACACTAGTTGACGGCCTACATACTTATCGCCGGTATGACATAAAAGGTGAATTGCTAAGAAATGTATCCTGTGTTCTCAAAAGGTCAACTTTTGTCCTATGTAAGCACTGTAGCTAACATTATATGTAATGATGGTGATATGCAAGGGTTTAGAAACATTCTTGGTTCTTATTATCAACCAATCAAAATGGCGAGGGGTATATATATATACACACACACATATTTGGGATTCACTGAAAATCTAGTCAAAAATTTGCAATTGAATAAAAACACAGTTGTTCCATATCCCATACCCGGTCCATAGATGCGTGATGCGTGATGCGTGATGACGCAACTTCTAGACCGGCGGTGGGAGGGGGGTAGGGAGAAGAGAGCGGATCAACTTTTCATTCAATTACAAATTTGAATTGGTAACGAGAAGGTTTTGAAATAAGTTCGGCGGTTCGTTTATAAATAACTCATTCCCGGAAAATTGCAGACATAAGGGGTTTCGGCCGCAAACATAGGACAGTAAGTTGGAACAGCCCCACCCTGACTAGTCCGGATTAGGTCCTCGGTAGTGGACAGGGATTGAAGCTTTTCAATCAAGCTTAAATTTCAATTTGAATTACATGTATATATATATATATATATATATATATATATATATATATATATATATATATAGTCGCAGTGAATGCACACCTGGGAAGAAGAGTGTTGCCAGAATATGAGTAGCCGCTATTAATCAGGTAGGTGACTTTCATTTTGTAGGGTTGTTCCTTGAGGGTTTAATTTAAGCCTGGCTCTCTCATTTTAGACTAAATTGGACCCGAATTCACTTTATAAACCCACAGCTAAAATGTGGTATAAATGGATAGAAAGAAACCTAAGCAGGAATAAATACTGATTGTCTGCAAATGTACTTCGATGTAGTAAATTCGAATTAATTACAACATTGAATTTTGATGTTTCATGCTTTACATTCCAGTTGTTCAGTAGGAACAGATATTTAATATTTCATGTACAATGAGGATTCCTATTGATTTTATAAATAAATTTATATTTTACTCAGAAATGCTTCGTAATGTGCATAATTAAGCCTAGGTTTAGATTGAGCCTAATGCATTTAGTATTACCCTAATTACACCAACTCTCATAAAGGGCAGCAAAATAGGTCTTTCAGAGGGAAAGGAGAAGGAAAAAAGCCCCGAAGGGAGTGAAGTTGTGGGGCCGAGGAGTGAGAGCGCTAATAATGCAAAGATCTGGTCGGGATTGTAGAGTGGATTATCCGAGGGGCCCTGTCCCCGGGCCATGAGCGGCTCACTGATAAGGGGACTTTGAGTTATGGCCGCCACTCTCTGCCCTCTGCGCTCGTTACAAACTACTTCTATCCATTACCGTATCTATTACCGTCGTCAAAAATATACTTCATTGGCCCACAAAAAAAAAGTGTAAAAAACCCGCATCAATCGGACGAATTTCTATCGGACATATTTGGCCTAATGAGAGTGAGTTCCTATTAGTATGTTGTCAAAAACTGGTTTTTTCTTATATCACTTGCAATGGAGAAAATTCCAAGCAACGAAGCTCGAGGGACTGAGACGAAATTGGTTTTGGTTTCGCGCCATCTTCAGTCGCGTGTACACTGGAGACAGTCCTTTTTTTAATTAATTCTCTGTACTGGGTTGCATTTGTTTTGCTCCCATTACTGCCTGGCGACTGGTTTTTTTTACCTTAAATTATGAACTGATTTAATCGTGGGCTCATTCTTACCGTCGGTTTTTCCCCGCGGAGCGTTAGGGCCTCTTTTTTCCTCCTTTCCGAGGAAAACACCCTACCAGGTCCCACTGAGTATTAACAGTAATCAATATTGGAAGTTTTGTTCTCAAAATATTGGCGACGCTGCGGTATGTCGGGCCGTGGCGCAAAGAGGCCGGTGGCGGTGGCGTGGCGAACGACTGTTAGAGCCCCGCTCCTTTCGGGTAATAAAATACAAAATAGAAAAAAAAATCTAATCACAGTAATCCGGGCAGCGTAAATCGCGGCGTCAATAGAGCGTTGACTTTGTATCGCATGTGGGATCGCTCTTTTCCACAAAACTACAACGGGCCCTAATTGCCGAAAATTATCCTTCCCCGTCCGGCATAATGGGATTGGTCGTTTTTTTTTTTTTAGTAGCATTTAACAGCTTTTCATGTCTCTGTCAGAGGCGGCGAGCCTGTGGCTACCACTTACCCAGCTCTATCGACTTTCACAGGACCTTGTTAGCGGTCGTTGTATAGAAATCATAGAAGCCGCGAGGAGGCTCAAAATGGCGCGAAGTAAACATTAGCAGTCTGTAGAATTTACAACCAGGTATCAGAATTTTATGCGACTTTCGAATAATCCTTCCAGAATTAGATATAAAATACGCATAATAACAAACAGGGAAAAATCTGTGGAGTGTTCTGAATTCTATTTTAGGAATCCACACATCAAATCTTAATTTTCCAATATGGCATTGAGAATTGTCTGCGATTGCAGTGGTAATTACTCACAGCTGAACGAGAAAGAGACACTTAATTGAGACACTTAACTCTTTATCTTGCTTCAAATCTTCATAAATTCGGTTAAATATTATTTAATATAAATGAATGATGTGGCTGTCAACATGATTAGCTCTTATTGACTTTAACACTTGATGCTGATATTATTATCTTGGTTCCCACACCTTACGAAAAAAAATTCCTCAAACCACGAACCTGGGCAGTAGATAAGAGATGCGTCTTCAGTCGGTTTTTTTCACGATCCCTCGCGACAATATATTTTTAAAGTATCCGCCAGTCAGTCCAGAAAATAAATTTGTCAAATAAGCTAGCGCATTTTGCAGAGGGATAACGATCTGAACATTCTAAATAATATTTCGCAAAAATGTTCGTGATGCAACGGCCAATGTCGGAATTAATCAATCGACAATATTCCGACGGCCGCCGTTCGAAGCCAATTTGTCGGGTTCGCGAATTTTTCCTGCCTGTTGGCACCGCGTAACAGAGCGGGGCGAAAGAGAAAGTGAGTGAAAATAGAAATAAAAAAAGAGAGCGAGAGAGGCCGACGTTTGGAACTGTAGCGAATTCCTAAGGGGGGGAGAGCGGTGTCCTGCGGGAGCCCCCCGGGCTAATGATTGATGGGCCCCACCTGTTACCTAATGCATTTAGCGGGCCACCCACCGGACGAAGATAAACGGTCCCGGAAACTTCGGCCGGAAGTCTGGTCCCGTATTTTCCCGCGCCGGTCCGATACGGGCCGCCCGATCGAAAAATTAAAACGCTACGCGCCGCGGAATTCGTCCTCGTTCGCGACACTGCTCCCAAAAGTACTAAGTGATTTGGAAAATAACAACATTAATACGCTACCAACTTTTAATTCCTCTTCGGACTACTGAAGTTTTTTTCAATACAATTTTCTACAGACAGCTATAAACCAAAAGTTATAATACGAGATAATAGAAGTTATTTGTTTGGAATATCTGTTATTTGGTCCTTGAGTGTTAACTCAGCATGTGCCAGAGTGACGCACTATCATGCTGACGGATACAGCTACTGAAGATGTGGAGCGGTCGAAACAGGTCTAGTGAAAGGCCAGACCGCCGAGAGAAGACGGAAGAGCGAGAAAACTACTGAAAATAATTTTTTTTTTAGTATGCTGGCGCGGTTTCTATTTATAGGCCTACGCAACACAGTCCGAAATCTGCTAGCGATCACAGTGTTGTCGGCCATTCTGTTGACTAAATTCCGGATTCTTCAAACCTTTACAATGTAGATCTGCGGTGCCTCAATTAGTATACCTCATATGGCGTTCTTTCGATTTTACTTCTTTCGCCTAACCAGTCGTCACTGTTCGCCCGTCAATTCTATATAGAAGTGTGCCCACTGGCGGCCAAAAGAGCATGACTCACGGCCCAACTATTCCGGCGCTTAATTGTCGGCCCTTGGGGCATGCTCAACCTCCCACTTATCCATATGGAACAGATGTAAATAAACTACTGAAGAATCGGTCGAATTCGCTCGTGTAAATCGACAATAAAACAAAGCCTTATCGCACGATCTTGGGAACCGATCGGAACCAGAAGTATAAATCATTCACGCTTCCGCAATAAATCAATTTCGAAAATTAATACTAAGCTTACCGATATCCTTAAATAATGGTAAAGGGCAATTTAATCTTTATTCTAGAACTTACATTGCAGGCTGATACAATTTTGAGAACGGAGTAGTCAATCCATTACCTGTAAAAAAAATAAGAACCTATTAATTTACAAAATAAAAACGATTATTTGATAATATACTATATTTAATACGTTACAAAAACGTAATAATTATCTTCTCAATAAGGGTTTTAACACATATAGCGGTGGAGGCCACATATATCAATTCTCGGTTTGTTTTGAAAATGCGCTCGTTTCATCAATTTATGAAAAATGTTTAATAAATAGAGGTTACTCTTTGTTTGATTCGCCTCCAAACTATATTCTCGTCATACTGTTCCCTAACAAAATAGTATACAATTTGATATCTCTCTACATTTAGAAATAGGGTGAAGAAGGGCTGTGAGAAAGTATGGTAATTTTAGTGATATAACCCACTAAGAATGAACCCACAACGAACAGGAAATAAATTAGTCCAGAACTGCATTTTAAACAGACCGTCGCCAGGCAGTATTGAGAGAAAAATCTTCACTAATGCCAACAAGACGAGAGAACGAACTAAAGAGGAAAAACATGTTTATGAGTTTGTTGTCTAGATAACCACAATTAAAATAAATGATAATTACAATGATATAATTACTGTTCTACATTTATAACGGAAATTAACAGCAAAATATCTTACGAATAGAGGTATAGAGATTGGCAAGTAATTTGTAAGGAATTAAAAACCAGGCACGATATAAATGTTACAGCGATAAGAGAAGTTGGATTTCGCTCAATGTTGATCAGAAGGCATTTAGCGCTGGCACGTTTGAATAATTCAATATTCCCCCACAGATGGTTATCATTTATTATTTTTTTTAAATGTGCTTTATCGCTCTCTGAATAATTTAATTATTCATTTCATTATTATTGCTTACTGGCGTGCGCGGAGTATATCACGGCTGCTAACCCGTAAATATTCAACTCTCAAATGAATAGAAAGGATACATTTGATTTTATTTAGATGTACCATGGCGTGACGCAATAATTTTCGGTTTTCCAGAGAAGTATCTTACAGTAACCATATCCAATTTTGAATCATGTCTACCTTCAATATAATTCCATAATAATTTTCATACAGGTAGTGTAGCACTGTTCCGCGCGATAAAGAATACCAAGGAAACAAATAGGCATACTACGTGAGTTACTTCCCAGACACAACTACTTCACAACTAACATATGTAACCCCCGCCAAGGTTCTAGGAAGTGTGGAAAAACTTGAAATTACGGAGAAGTAAAAGTCCGTAATGGTGAGATCACATTGAACCATAACACGAAATACAAAAAGGATAACATATCTGAAGCCTCATATGTATGAAACTATTTATTAACCGAACTATTCTAATGTGATTTAGACATTCCAGTTCATTAAGAAAATATATGTTCCCATTCTGGACTCCCCAGTTTTTATTTATTCCAAGCGTTACGTCTGGCTTTGAATGCAAGAACCGATATGTAGGAAAAAGGTAGATTGATTAATATTGTTTAGTCAAATTTCCGGATGGTGAAAGAATATCAGAAATATTCTCGCTACAAAGTTCTCGCGATCCATAATGCAATTAAACTTTTATCGGTAACGGAAATTCCTTAATTACTTTATTTGAGGCACTAATTGATCCAGTGAGTGGGCTCGTCCGCAGCCGATCACCAACTTGTTGAATGTTTACATTTAAATTTACTCCGATAAATCTGTTCCTCTACTTCGAACTATGTCGCGGATTTCACCTCCGCCCCAAATACCTTAATTGTTTCCAAAAAAAGAAGTAATAAATAAAACAACCTCCCCTTCCTAATGCTGTAAGAGGCCTTAATCCTGAAAACCGCCAGTCCCAGCCAGGATTAACATGCTAATTGCCTGAAGATTAAAACAAAGGGTTTTAATCCCCTTTGGAAGTGTCGGGCAGGCGAAAAAACTGAATAATTCAGCCAAGGAAAAAATGAAGTTTTCTAATACAACTGAATTCATAAAAAAAACATAAATAAAATTCATAAACATATACCAATTTATACAGGCAGGTTAACCCGGAAAAGTGAAACGATCGTGTTGGCAGGATGCTCATTTTTTTGTGTGAGGATTGCGAAATGTTTTAGATTTATTTATTTACCAACGATGTGCCCACCGAAGAGAAAATACACAGATTGCAAAGCAATAGGGCTTTGCCTGAGGTTTCACACAGGCGGGGGGGCTTGAAATTCTTAGAGAGCGCCTAGTGGCGGCGTTCAAGTGGTTCAATTCGTCTGGGAAATATGCAGAAGTGCATTCCAATTCAGTGACTTAAGTACGGCCCATGCCACTGTCGGATCCGGATCGCGTGAGCCCTCATTGGACATGGCCACTTCCGGCTAGTCAATCGCAATAGCATGCAGGGCCGCTAATGCTAATTTTTCTCCACTGTTGATTTCACTGTGACTTACCGTCCTTGAGAAGGGTTTGTTCGGAAAGGAGTGAAATTATACCTAACTGATATTCGCTGGCAGGAATGAGCCCACTACGATCAAACATTTCATTTCAGTTATTCCCTCCGCATATCTCAAATACGACAACACGAGTTGCGAACTTGAAAATATTCATCGCGTTCCAGGGAAAAGTACATACGTATTCATAGTAGTCGTAGTCTAGAGGGCAACCTAATAACCGAGGTAACAAATGGGGACCCGAGAATCGCACTTGCGATAATCAAAGTTGAAAATGTTTCCCCCCGGGAGGGACTAATAATACTTTGGCTCGTCCCAATTAGCCCCGAGGTCACACTTCAACCTCTAATGTCATTCGCGACACACCCGGCAGTCGTCTTCATTCCGCTCCTCTATAATCCAACCGTCCGGACACACGCTTTCCATTTATTATTCCATTATTCCCGGCCGGGATATGCCTACGGTAGTTAAATAAAGACAGACAGTAGCGGTTGATGGGGAGGGGTAGGGAGAATTAACTTGTTGGACAGAGTCATTAAGTTGTGTGTGTGTGTGTGTGTGTGTGTAATTCAGACATTTCAGACAGACAGACGTGAAGACGTTTCAAGTCTTGCTGGGGGCACCGCAACTTTTGAACAAGTGGGATTAATCTTAAAATAGTTGGCGGACAGGGGGGCTTAACTTTATTTCGCCCAGCCTTAGTAAAGGGCGGGGCGGAACACGAATAATCTTATATAAGCTCAAGTTTGACTGAACAATGGCAAAGGTTTTAGTTGATTTTTAATGTTTTCTGGTGTTGAGAAGGAAGAAATGTAATGCCCCCACTCAGAAGCTTCCTAAATCTTTGCAGAAAAACCAAATGACAAGCCAAAGTACTACTTAGAGCGTCCCCTTTTTGTTGCTACTCTATTATTAACTCTATAACAACTTAAAATTTAAATTGATTATTTAAACATAAAAATTAAAAATACTTCTAAACATCTTAATGAAATTACAAGGGCTACATCGTAGCTACAAAAACCAAGTATTTTAATTTGTTTTATTGTAGGCTTCAACGTTTGTATGTAATTATCTGCCAAATGTGGAAGTTATTGTGGAAACTGCGAGCCACGACAGAAACATTCGGGCGAAATTCCGTAACTTTTTTCTCACCCCAACAGCGCGGTAAACTAAATGTTTGGCCGAGGTCCGACCAGTATCGTGACAAAGCACAGTTTAGCAATTTAGATTCGGGATAGCCCCGCCCGCCACTTCGCCCCGGTCCCTTACATTAGTAATGAATGAGAGGGACGCGAAGGCCCGACAATGGGGCCGGCCCTACAAGAGACAACAATGCCCGACACATAATTATAGTGCAATAACAACAATAATATTGACGCTCTAATGCAGGAAGGCGGCGGTGTTAATATCTTAATTGGATCGCCGCTTTGTCGGCCATTGAGAAATAATTCGGCGAAAGATGATTTCGGCCCGGTTTTAAACGCCGGCCTCAATTAACGCTAAATCAAAGCGGCGCGACAGCGACCCTCGTAAATAAACGCACGAATTTCCCTTTCCCGGGCGTCGCGATACATATTCAAATCGAGGATATGACCTATTGCTTCTATGGTTGGCCAAAATTATCATTTGTCGTCTCCGATCTTATTTTCTGTATGCATTCGGTGTACTAGTGGTCGTATTAAAATTAGCGTCCTCGCACCTCCCGCTATTTCCCTCTCTTGCTTGTTTGCCTATTTTCGGTAACTGTTAATAGACTGAGGTACCTGTACGTATTACGAGAACTGTTTTACTGTTTCACAGGTTTCATAAGACACAATTATTAGACCGACAATGTGCCGTAACGTTAGCGTCGTGATGCCGGTGAGGTCTGGTGGCGGTATTTGTTTCGTGAATTTCGTATTTCATGTTTTAAATTAACACAGTTCGTTCGACAGTGACAATGTAATGAAAGGATTCAAAGCAAAATTTACTTTGCCTTAATTAAAAATGAAGTCTATGTCTAAGCCAAACAGAGGACCCGGATTATTATAAATAAATAAATATATTTAGTTATTGGTTATTTTTTTTATTTTTATGTACTGTTACAGTTGTCGTTTTAGTTTTGTTTAATTCTAGTTGATTTTAAGTTAGTAGCGCAGGCACATGGAGGACTCTTACACTGCCAGGACATTAGTGCAGGATTCTTCTAGCCCATGGTTGTAAGTAATTGCGGCTCGTGAATAAATGCGGGGTTGTTTTTTTTAGCCATAATTTTTGAGCTGGACGTGAATACTGTGCGGAGTCGGTAATGACGTGGCGTCGGACTGCTTGTGACGATTGGAAAGTTTCAACGGGCTTAGCTTCTAACACTAACCGAGGGCGGCGAGTAAATCAACAGAGGAGGGAAAAGTGACTAGTGACTCATCGGATTATCGCTCGTGTCGCGTACAAGACCGGCCGAATGTTGAGAACTGAGGGACCGGTCGGCTGGAGAATGTTCAATTCGGGCCGGCGGGAACCGTGTGCTCGAGTTAACAGTGCGTTAACTGTGTTAACAATGACTGATGACAGAGTGGGGCTATCTCGGTCTGCGTT
This sequence comes from Lethocerus indicus, assembly GCA_019843655.1. Lineage (NCBI taxonomy): Eukaryota > Metazoa > Arthropoda > Insecta > Hemiptera > Belostomatidae > Lethocerus > Lethocerus indicus. The sequence goes on along the minus strand of JACDQD010000103.1, from coordinate 7,453,868 downwards.
GGGGCGCGGCCGTTTTGGCTGTGGGCCCCGATTATCCGTCCGATAACGATAACTAATGGACGGTTGATTGGGCCCCATTAGATCGGCCGTTGGAATGGCATGATTAACACGTATCTAACACACACGGTGATGTCAGACCCATCGTCGTCATCCCCCCTACCCCTGAACTTTAATCAAATTGCGAAGCGGCCGCGAAGGGCGGAGGGAGCGGAATGAATAATTTATAACTTTGACGATTGTATCGTAGGCCCGATCTTTGCCATTATGCCAGTCGAGGCTCGGTTCCTACGGAGAATACTTTTCCGTTTAATCGGCTCGTAAATATCGAGTTTTAATTTTAAACCGGGGCCCGGGGAACTATGGATGAATAAAATTGTACCTGCAGTTCGAAAAACTGATAAGCGGTAATAAAACCGGATCCCGTCCTAATAGTACAATACTCTCTTTTCTATATGCAAAGAAAACAACATTTGGAAATGTACTACTCGATGCACGAAAAGCTATTAATAAGTCTATTCGAGGCGTTGTCGATTGTCGCACTGGAAAATGTCAACCGGCTTGTCACGGTGACTGTACCATGCACGAAACTCCAAAGGGTAATCAGATAAGGCTGAGTCACGTGTTATTTTATTACTGTGCAAACGTTCCCCTGCCGTTGTCGAGCGGTGGGCGTTATCGGCTAACTTTCTTTAAACATAATTTATGAAACACGGTTCAATCGGGTTCTTGCATACACCATCAAGCGCCGAAATTTATAAAACATGAAAGATATTAAAAGATGTACACTTCTAAGTGTTGCAAAGGGAAATTTAATACATTCCGATGAGAATTTCAGCTATCAGAAGGGCTCGAAAGAGATCAGATGCTTCCAGTTATCAATATCCTTCAAAATATTTCTCTTAGTGCTTAAAGGAACTATGTTTAAGGTATAAAGTGTAAATGAGGAAAGATATAATATAACAGTATTCTAAAAATATAATCAAAAGGGTCAATAAGATGGAACATTACTTTTCTGCTCAAAAAGCCCTGAATATATATTTATAAAGTTCAGGGGGGATTTATTGCAAAAAATATCTGCACTCTGTATTGCATCGTATGACATTGGACGTGATGTTGAAAGCTTTATAGTGTTATAATTAAAAAAAGCATTCCATTTTGGAACGTACGAAGTAAAAACCAAAAGTAATGTTGTCGAATTTAAAACACATTTAACACATTCTCGTTCTAAATTAATAAGGCGTCATGAAAATAAATCAATCGATGAATTTAACCGACTTCAAACGACTATATTTCCGTGTTCTGAAATATAATTTGTCAAGTACACACCCTCAAGGCGTGAAATGAGCATATTTTTTTTTAAATTAAAAGTGAGGTCCGGATTGAAAAGAATTGAAAGAAACCATGGCCGTACTCATTCCCATAAAATATGTGTCGCTAATAAAGTCGGAAAAAAGTGGGGGAGTGTCAACCTAGTTGATGATCAAAAGCTCATGAGACAGAATTTACTTAGTCGGCCCTTGCTCGTGATAGAGCTTTGATCTAAGGGGGGGGGGGAAGTGAAAAATCCCGGTCTAATTCTAATTTTATTCCCGGCTGAAAGCCGGGGACGCTCGCGAAGTAGGAAGCCGCTCTTCTTGCTCCTGGCCCAATGAATAATTGAATTTACCCGCACTGAATGCCTGATTAAGGCAAAGTCGTCGACAATCCCGACCCTCCTTCTTCCCCGACGCCTCCTTATAGCAGCCGGCAACATTCGACTCCAAATTTAATATAGTCCTGTACTGTGAGAAATTGAATTTCTATTTCGTTTGATTCCCATACGGGTCCAAGAATGACATTGCATTTTGTAACTCCCACCGTGACTTTACAGAAGAACTTCGCAATGCATTGGAAATATATTTAGTTTGATCTTCGTTGTTAAAAGCCCAGTTTAATTGTAAGACTCTTGAACACTTACTATAAAACTTATATTCAAGCTAAATAATATTATCATTTTTCAAGCTATAGAATATAATTAGTGTTTTATTATGCAATTCAATTAAAAACACATCTCAGTATTAAGGTGATTAGCCTTTAATAATACTGCGGTGGTGTTGAGATGAAAAAATTGACTGGGTATACGTATGGTTCTGGACGCTTTTAATAGATCCGCAATTCAATAATGCAACATTCAGACATCCGCGTTATGGGAATGTACCAAAGTGGGAATCGAATCTAGGACACGGCCGGTTTCGCGTATTAATTCCAGTTCTTGAAGGGAGGAACGGACATGGTTTCTTGATCAATTGAGACCCTCGGTAAAATTTGCAGATCCTTGAAATCTTAATTTTAATGCCCTATCCATAATGCCCATCGGGGGCACTTTCCATAAAACGTTATAATTTAAAAATCACGAGTTTCGATATTTACTTTATTATATTTTATTTTTATTTTTGATAGACCCGACCATCCTTCTTAATCAGCAGTCGAGCGCATTTAAGCGGTTTGCGTAGGCAATAACGCGATTTGCGAGGACCGCGTCGAAATACACAACCGGTTTTATACACGCAGGAGACTCGTTACGAAATCGTAACACGAGGGAACTGCCTTTGTAAACGAGCTGTGTATTTTGGGCGGGCACGCGATACCCAAATTATCGATGAATCGTTACCGCGCGATTGTCAAAGAGTCGGCTGGCGCTTTTCACGAAACAACCGAATTTCATCATGAAACGGGGACCGTTTCACCAACAATCCATACAACGTCCGTTATACCACCAGCCCCCTCCCCCCTGCACGTCCACCGACAAACACTGATAGTCATCTCCCACCGCCGGTCTCTATTAAGTTTGTCTTTCGTAACCACGGACTGATCGTGATATATTACCTACTTCTAGTCTGCTCCTACCGGCGCACGTAATATTTATTCGTGCTGTTGAGACTGTTGAGATTTATGTACATTATTGCAGCGCAAAGAGGCATGATATTCTGTTTTATTTAATATTAGTACTTGATAAAACCCCCTTCAGAATTTGCTCCAGAAACTAAGACTGTACTGTCGCACTGTATTTCTACCGCAATTTGTGTCGAATAAATGACAATGTTAACAGCACAGACGGTGAAAGTACACGGCATTTTTGCCGAAAACACGTGTGCAGTCTCATTTGACCGGGCTGTTATTCGGCCGGCTATAAATTAGTCCGTGGATAGGGGAGCTCCTCTGTTCGGTGTACAGCGTAGGCCTGTTTGGTATTCAAAGCGTCGGACACGCAAACAGATTTGAGGCCCCGGCACCCCTCCCCCAGAGCCCACCCCATAATCGAATAAGACACCCGTTCTTATCCTCCTCCTGTACAATAATGGCTTAATGATACGGCGCGCCGATTCTCCCCGGTTTCGCTTCTGTTTACACCAGGGTCGAGGGATCGATCGTGTTCCCTGACGCTCGGTTTAAATAACTGCAGATAACAAGTAGGGCAAAACAATTATTCTGAGCATCTGACACAACTTTCTCCTACACTTATAGTCATCACTCTAGAAATTAAGTAAACAAATAATAGATAGGATATTAGATTATCTGTTATGGTGACGTTATGTAATGCTTAATTCGATTATTTTATTCTATCCTATATAAGTTTAATTACTCGTATAAAACTAGGTTATTAGATCTAATAACCATTTTGACCCAATAGATCCATTATATGAAATTAATATTGCGACTTTTCCACAGTAAACCCGACCAAACGCGTCCCTGAAAGTTTATCGCCGAGAGTGCACCTGCCAGTTTTGTTTTTGAACATTCAGTTTGTATATTATCCGTAGCCCGTTCGGTTTTTAAATTATACAATGACGGTTGTTTAGTATGCGTCTCTGTCGGAAATTCGGATTAAGAGGAAAGCCGGTACAATATAATCGAATCAGATCGGCACTGTCGCAAATCCCACAGCGCGTAGAACACGTACTAATACAATAATGTATAGTTGGCCGTAAAGTATAGCGCGTGGGGAGAGGGCCCGGGGTGGACCCGAGTTACGTATTCAGTCGGCCACGCCCGCGTCCCGAACTCAACCGCCCCCGGCAATAACGGAGGACACTGTCGTCCCAGTGGTTCGACACGCCGACGGCAACATTTTCGGCTCGCCATAACTTCCGAGGACGAGTAAACCGAAGTCGAATTCATTTTGCAAGTTATCAAGCCTTTTTGCCGCTCCCGGACATAATATCTCGAGAACTGTTTTTTTTTATAACGATCCAACGAAAAAACTGCGAACGCATTTGGTGAGCGGGCCATTAAATTTAATCTAATACTGGTTTTCTACTGGGTGAGGATTCAGACATACTTTAGTTTTATATTTTTCATTAATACGCTTTCCGCAAAGAAAACGGAAGAAACATTCTCGTTGCGATTCACGCATTGCGATTCAGCAGTGCTCTGACACACGTCTCATACATGACGCCGTTTAATTGGCCCGGCGCAACTTAGTCCTCCCACAAAATAATACGGGTCAGGAAAATAGACAGAAATGCATTCCAATTTAGTCGAAGAACGTTCTGGTAGCAACCCCACAGGTTTGATGCACGCCACTGGTCGCGTGAGCCCCCATCGGACACAGCCACTTCCGGCCAACCAGTCAGAATCGCATGCGGGGCCGCTAATGCTAATTCGTTCCGACTGTTGATTTCATTGTGACTTACCGTCCTTGAAAAGGGTTCGTTCGGAGCCGAGGGAAAAGTATACCTATCAGAGATACGCGGGCAAGAATGTGCTCCCGACGAAGAAATAATTTCTTTGACTTATTCTCCAGTAGAATCAGTCGTAGATTAAAACTAGAATTTTCATTTTCCCCTTGTTTGGGCCCGAGGTAACCCTGTTTGGGTTTCTCTTGTTTTACTTTAGAATGTCATTAGTATCTGTAATTCCGGAGGATTAGAAATTAAAATTACCGAATCTCAGTTAAATACGATTATTAATTACGTATATCATAATTGATTACACAAGCTAATTACATTAATACGCAAATTTGAATTGGAAATAAATTAATAATAAATATTTACTCACTGTAATTATCTGTTCGTAATCGAAATCTGCAGTGTTCATTTCAAGGATGATTTAAGAGTGGATTCTGCGAAAGAATGACAGTTGTCTAATTGAAATCCCAGATATAATTATTCAAGAGGGAAATATGGAATATAAATATGAAAATATTATTTAACATTTTACTTTCGTTACATTTATCAATTATTTTTAACTGTGATCTTTTGTAATTTTTTTTAAGGTAATGCGAGATATATCTTCATAAGGATTATTGAAAATCAGGATACATAGTCATATGGAAACACTCATATAGATGTACATATATGCATAGCACTGCAGGTAAGGTAGCCAACAAAAAGAACAAACGATGTCCGGTTACTCTATTGATAATTACCTCTTTCTTTGTATTTATTCTAAATTTTTCTTAGAATTTAAATGAGTACATATTACAGACAGGGAGGTGCTGACGAGCAGAATCAAAATCGGGTCTAGCATAGGGCAACAGGAACCGGCAATATGATACTATTTCAAACACTCACGGACCACCCGACAGAATTATCTGGAATTAAAGAGAATTTTCTTCCCGGCGGAATCTTTAGGTATTACGTTTGACTTGCCTTAATTGAAAAAAAGGCCAGAGTCAACGGCCTGACAGGAGTTAAGAGGTGGTAAACATTGAAAAAAAGTACGAAAGGAGAAGAAGAAGGCGAAGGAATTACTGTCGCTTTCAACTGACGGTAAAAGATGTTTTATTTCGAGGGGGAGCGACGAAAAGAAAGCCGGCGGGGGCGAGGATTTGGCATTAGCCAAATAGCTGCCAGGTTTGAAGGGGTACTCAGAATGGGGGCGGGGCTGGCACCCTTTGGGGGCCTTCAAATAAACAAATCTATTAACTCCCGATTCTCATTTCTTTCGAGATCAATCCCCAACCTATTTCCAACCCGGTGCCCCACTCCAGAAAGGCCATTCCTGGGGGAGATGGGAATGGCGTTCTTCGAATAAATCGATGGGAATGGAAAAAAGCCGGCGGACCTTCAAACGGGATTGCACCTCGCTATGAGACCGGTTATTAGATATATCTATATCGCCTTCTATCAGACGCATAAATAATGTGAAAGCCCAACGGTAAATCCAACAGCGTCTTATGCGGAGACAAATTTCCTTACATCAAGGTGGAGGTGTTTGATTTTCATTGGCTCCGAATCACCCTTGTTCCTCTAACTATAAATCAATCAAGAGGGTTTACGGCATTTCTTTCAATCTTATCCAAATATCTGCTTAAACATTTGGGTCTAGAGAAGCATTTTTCAGCGTCCCGCATACTCATTAGAATTTAGTTCGCACGTCTAGTCCTGAACAACTGCTTCCCATGTAAGTTGTATATTCGGCTGTCGCTCTCAAATACAAGTGGCGAGATGCACAAATATAATGAATGTATGTTTCTCTAAAAGGAGTAATTGAATGAGAATTCCGTAGTTACAGGCCCACGATTAGTGCCGAGAAAGCTTAGTCATTAAAGCCCGGTTTGAAATAATGGCGGCGGACCGAATTAAAAATCCAATTAAAAATTTCAACTGAATGTGAAAATGTTTAATACAAAGCACTTACTCTATTGAATTATATGAAATATATCTGGGACAATTAATGCTACTGTAAATAAATATTTACCGATATAACTATTATTCCTTCAAATCCGCTGAGCATGTTTGACTTTTCAGAAAAAATACGCTACTACTCACCCAAGATTCGTTCAAATGTTCTTATGCAACTACATCCAAAGCCGGTGGACATTAAATTACACTTATTTTCAGCCGAGATTGTCACAAGCTGTAACTGTCCGCCGGTCGGATTGTTTTAGAAGACGGTTCTTTTATTGGGAGTCCGCCAATAAATTGAAAAAAGTATACAGTTTCAATGTTAAGCGGAGTTAGATAAAGTAGGCAAGTGGATCGGGGCCTTCGAGCGATTTATTGCTGGTCTCTTTACAGGGGATTTTCTCCAATTTATTGTCTATTGGTTTTGGGGTCCATCGATTTGAGGGGGCTCGATATAACAAACATCTTACAAACAATAATGACTATAATACTGCGTCACGTTGGAACATATCAAGTATTAGTGCGGCCTAAATTAAGTACTATATTAAGCGGTAAACATTTTTTGATTAAAATAATCAAAAATACTATATAAACGAAAGACTTTACTATTAATATAATTTTTTATATTTATTAGAACTATAACTAACGACCTTTCAGTCTGCGCAAAGTTGGAGACGATCTATCAAATATTTCTTTCGAAACGTTTTCACATTAAGCAGAAAAAATATTAAGCACAGACAGGACACAATAGTAATGCGCGAGCTTTTAAATACTTGCATAATATTTGGCGTATTCATTATCCTTCCAATACGATATTCGTGGTAACTGAAACATGAAGTTATTTGGTCGAAGAGATCGGTAGCTTTGGGGGGATGTAAAGGATTGATGGGAATGCCGAATAATGGCTGGAGGCTAAAATATTTCGGGGTCAAATATCTCAGAGGAGTGGAACAACGGGTCGGGAACCCTGCTTCCTCGGGAAACATCACCCCTATACAAGGTTATACAAAGAAGCCACCAATATAAAATTTAGAGCCCAGTTACGAAATCCTTAATATTATACCAAATAAAAAGCCCCGACTTAATGATTCCGTTTTATTTTGTCTTCAACAAACGTATCCAAAACATTAATTTGTAATTAAATTTGTAAAAAAAATAAACTGAAAAATTAAATTCCCTTCTCTTATCTCAACTCAAACCCAATGTTAAGGAAATGTATGAGGTCATACCGTTGTAATAGTATCTTCAATAATTCCTCGAAAATTTAAGCGATCTAAAAGCTTCCGGGAAAAATCCTCCCCCGGTAAATTGGAGTGGGTCTGGAGTGAAAAAAAATCAATCACAACAAGAAAAGCCATTCGACTAAGCTTGACAGCAGATTAGAGGACGACAATATATATTGGTATAATTATATATAAAAATCATTTCCTCGGAATTCCACTTTGAAGGGCACTCGAATGCGAAGTAGGGGAGATACGCGTATCGATACATATTATTTTCAGGTAAGAGTCACGTAGGCTTTTCCATAATAAGGGAGAGAACGGCGATTTCCGGCCAAGGAAAAATACCCTCTTTTTTTCCGGCCAATTAAATTCCCTTCCGAAAATCGGATAAAGACCGGAAGCTTATTTTCTTATCGGAGACGTCCCGTCGAACGACGTTAGGCTAGGCCAACTTGAAACTCTAAACTTTACCGACTGTAATGACCCCGCTGCGTTCTGGCCAAGTTTGAGCCGACTTAGGGAACACTACCTGTAATTGGGTTGGAGGTAAGGGGCGGCCGCTTCTCAACTGGGCAGGGGGAAAAATAAGCCAGGCAAAATAGGTTTCCAGAAAGGGCAGGTCGCATTTAGTTGACTTGTGGGCTTCCTTCAATTCAAGAGGGGAGAGGGGAATCTGCTGCGAGGGTAATTATCGTGGAAAGTAATACTGGGGTTTGCTCCTGCCGGGCGAGACCTTCCTCGATTGACCTAGGGGTGTGTACTGTTAATGGCCTAGTATTATACTTGGGAGGAGTGTTGTTTAGCGTGGTATATTGGGGAAACGGTCAATTTTGTTAATCAACAGAAATTCGGGAAATTACGGACCTCCACCGACGAATCGAACGCTTATCTACTGATATAACCTGGATATCTGTAATTTTTCCTCCCTACTCCTAAACGAAACTGAAGGGAATGACAAGGACTGATTGATTATTTAGGTTCCGGGAACGTGATTTGGGGGGGGGGGGCAATTCTGTATTCTGGAGTGCTGTAAACTATTTCCCAGTGCCAATGAGCAAAGTTATGTTGACAATGTGAGGTAAACTGTGGGGGAGGGGGGCGTGTGCTTGCTTTTGGTAAAAATGGCCTCCAGCAGAGTCGTGCCATGCTCAAAGTTTGCCGACCCCAAGGCCTTTGTTAATGGGCCCTTTCCGACGTCCGCTTTCTCAAAAATGATCCGGAACTTCACGATCGAGGCCTGTCGGCAATATTCCAGGGACCCTTTACACAAATAAGAATGTCGAGGAGTTTAAATGATAATTAGCGATCCTTTAGGATAGCGGTCCTTCCTTCTCGCTGTAAAGAAAATAATCGCATCGGAGTATAATTGTTCCGGACTACTTTGTGAACAAAAAGAATTTGAAAATAAACGATATAAATCGTGGTACAGTTTTAGACTTATATATGGCCCTAATATTTGTTAGGTTCTGTGTTAGATGCTAAAAAAATAGAGAAGATATAGGTGATGAAAGCGTAGTAGAATAATATGTGTCATACTTCCATAATTATTATGGCATTCTGTATGAAACAATTTATTGCAGTTTATTATTTTTACAAGATTACATTATTTTATTGTAATCTTACATCTTACATTATTTTAATCTTTTAATGTGACTAAAAAACTTGATAGGATGTAGGTTTGTCCATTTGGATGCAAGAATTAACACTACTCCCATAGAGTATTCATTTGTACACCAAATACAAATCGATAAATTTAATATATGTAAATCAAATAAAGTTAACAAATAATTCCTTTTCTTCTTGTAGTTTAAAATAACTATAAAACGACTTAACAACTATTATGAAAATAAGCCTGACAATAATCTGGTAATTTCATTTGAATGCCTGGTGTAGTATAACCTATGCGCCGTGAATGAAAGCAAAGCTAATATGACACCCCAACTGTAGTTGGTTACTTAACCACTGTTCAGTCAAATTTTGATTCAGATAAACGTGTAAGAAATATAACATGCGAAAAGTGGTATAATAATTTAAATGAATAACGAACTAGATCCATAATGATTTTAAATTCACCGTTAATTTTTGTACACTACCGGCTGTTATTAATAAGTTATTAACCCCATTTGTTGTACCCTTTGAATGGATAAGGCGCCTCCGATCTGTACCCAAATCGCAAAAAATATTAGCCTTTAATTAATACCTGGGAACTACGTAGGAAACCCGGTCCGTGGTTTTGGCCACAATTCGAAACAACACCCCAGGGGAACAACTAGTTGTACAGGTTTGGGTTCAAACTGATCGCTAATTATCCCGAAACCGCCATCACACGCACCAATTGCCCATTACGTAGGGCCGAATCTCATTCGGGTCGCACGCACGGGCTCAGAATGCAGAAAATGGTACTAGTCGGCACAACTCCAAAACAACGCGTACTATGTCACATCTGAATTATGTTTCAAACTAAGCCCCGTCCGTGACTCCTTTCCGTTTCCCAAAATGTCGTACGTAAGCGTTTATCCGTACACCCTGTACACGGCATCAAATATTGTGAAAATATATTCGAAGGTATATGAACGAAATTTGCGGTCCTTTTTAGTTTTTATAAAATTTTTGATGTTACGTTATTTATTTTATATATAATAAAAAACAGAAATAATATTATACAATATTCCATCGAATCAATATACTATATTTTCTATGCAATCTTCCTGAATTATCAATTATTCATTTCGGGTTATTTATTTTTATTTTAATCACTAAATTTTGTTTCTTCCAAGAAATTCATTAATTCAAATTTTCAAGTTAATTACTACTTATTCCCAACGATCAGTAACTAAATAGCTATGTTATCGCGTTTTAGATGTTATTTATCGCGAAAAAACGTTTAATATTTCCTTCTATATTTTTACTATTTCTTATACATCACTAGGTCAAATGAAAAATAATCGAAGTCCCGTGGTCGTAAAACTGACTATAATTCAGTTAATATAATAATATAGGACAAAATCACTTGCGGAGTGCGGGAATAGGACCTATATCCGGAATGGAGTACTAATGTCGGGAACAATCGTAGCTGAACGGAAGCGGAAGGGACTAGGTCTGCCCACGTTCGGGAGATGCCTCACCCGCAAATTGGATTATTCACCGTTTAGGCGGTGCAATAATAGGCCGCAGCTGGGCCGGCCGGGCATACGTCTACGGCCAATTAAGCGGTGCCCTCGTCGTATATATCGCTCCTGATTCCCCGCTCCAATCGACCGATATCGGAATTGGCCGGTGGGCAATCGAAGAATCCCGTTTAGGACCCTACCGACACGCCCTCTAGAGCGCTCTCACCATATTGCCAATATAGGTACGCAACATCCCGTTGATGTACCTACAGCGCGAGGCCTCTATATATATATATATATATATATATATATATATATATATATATATATCGGAATATCGGACGCGGATGTTGAAGCCAATCGTACCCATCAATCGTACCCCACTAGTACCGACATAAGAATAATAAGAAAAATATAAGAGCTCATTACTTCTCAAGCAAAAAATTCGGAACTCAAACCCCGTAGGAAGTGGGTTTCGGATTTCCTGATTTGCGCACTTTTTTCCTCGATCCGGAAAACCTCTAATCCACGGCAGCTCGAACTTCCACTGCAGATTGGACAGAATTTTTTGCCCCAACTCGAGATTCTGGAGCCATTTACACAAAAAGGCCGAGAGGATTCCCCTTCGGTCATTACGAGGCTCCGGAGATGAAGATTCCAAGATTAAACTAGTTTTCTCAATTTTCTGCCAACTCTTGTGAAAGTATTCTTGTAAACGACACTGAGATAATATCGAAATTATATCATCCGCAGAGCTAAGTATGCCAATGAATGGGTGTAAACGGAGTCTGAAGTTTTTACCCTCAATATAGGTAAGTGAAATATCCCGACTGTTGACTGTTGCGAAACTGGAGTACTTTTTTTCTCTTCAGTTCTTTCTCTCGTCTGGATGGCGTGTGTTAGTCTTGCTTTGAGTACTATGCAATAATTGCCCGCATAACTCTATACTGAACTGCCATTCATAACACAAGAATACGCAAGAACACGAAAGAAACTACCTTTTCAGTTTAGCTCCCAGTATAGAATTTTAGATGGTTAAAGGAAGACGAAGAATCTTAAAATATTAACAAAATTAAACGTAGAGCTAGCTATAGTTTGTATTTAAATGTGATTTTCTGTATGTTATCACATATCCGGTATACATGAAATAGCCAATGTTCGGCAATGTGTTGGCAGAAGAAACAAACGAAAATAGACAGAGCAACACGGGTTTCATATTGGCACGCGTTTTATTGACGGCCTTATATAAAGGAGGAAATGAAAGGGAAAGGGCAAGGCGAGAACAGAAAAAACGGGAGAAGGAAACAAGTCGAACTAGCGCGGATTTCCATTGGGAGAGAAATCCGGGCTAACCAATCCCCCCCTCCCACCAACCGGCCATTTTACGAGCCATCCACAATCGGCGCCTCCATTAGCAACTGCTAGACCTCGACAACAGAGCCGAGAGAAAAGAATTTTGGGAACGGGGCTTAAAAAAAAGGGGGTCGCCAACATTTTAACCGTTTCTTCTTCTCGGCTTAATAAATTCCCCCCTTATTCCCCACCTAAATCCCTCCACCTTATTTATTTGTTTTTTAATACCAACTTTTTGTCTTGTCTCGAAGGATTTTTTTAATATAATTTCATTCATTTCCAGTGTCCATTAGATATTCCATTAGATATGAGAAATACGAACGAAACTGGATATCACCCTCATAGCTATATTAATGAGCTCTAATCTGTTAAAAAACCGACTGTTTATATTTTTGAATAATCATTATATTATAGGCGGGAGTGCAAAAATAAATATCCTTTATTTTCAAATATCCTCCTTATAGCATTTTTATTTTAAAGTTTTGAGAATTATACTAACGTATTTATGGATTAAGTATGTACGAATTCTTTGTATAGGCAAACGGTTATTTTATTGACATTTTTTCTAAACTAAAAAATAAAAATAAAAACTAATATCCGATTTAAATTTTCCAGCTCCTCTAGCCTATTAGGTCTGAAGCCATGCGAAGATCTACGGCCGGAGATCAATCGACAACAACTTTCCGCGTATTATCGTCGGTCTTTTAGGTAAGGGTTACTGGAAGGGGTGCTAATTTTTCCACGCCGCAGTGTCTGTGCACCCTATATGTATCGGGTTTCGAAGAGCGGGCCAACGATCCCCACGAGTCCCAGATTTCCCAACGGGCCCCTTCTCTATTTCGGGGCGCCAATTATCACCGGCGCCTCAGAACCAACCCCTCCCCAACCGGGGGAAAGTAATTGCTATGGAAATTCGTGTTATTGTGCCCGGGGTGTCCGATGTGGAATGAGGCCCTCCCGGGGTTAGTATTCTTAATAAAGCTGCCCGCAGTACTGTTACTGCGTACGGTCAACGATTGACTCACTGCTCTCGCCGAATCGAGGACTGTAATGATTTCGCCGGTACCGTGGGACCCCATCTTGGCGGCGGCGGCCGAAGGTTCAAAGTTGAGGACGCCGAGTAGTGGCGGGGCCTCGGCCCTTTTGTAAGACAACACCGCTGCTCGAGGCCGGCGGGTATAAAGAAGCCCGGACAAGGGTATCGTATTAAACGATTTCTGGGCCGAATTTTAGCGGGCCCACAAAGGGCCCGGGTTATTGCCGGCCTTTCCCTTTTGCCTATTGCCCGTCCCTACCCGCCAAACCCCGAAACTCGAGCGAACCCGTTACGAAATAATGAAAGACCGGTACCGGGTTTCCGCTTCAATTTTTTTGTGCTTCTGCCTAACGGGCTGTGTTTTCGACCTACGACGAAAATCTACGACAATAGATATTTTGAAGTCGCGACGTATTTAATTAATTACTGTAGTCGTGTTTGTCTGTCTGCCTGTCTGTCCGCGACGAAACCGACGAAACGAGTATCTTGCACCTTTCCGCAAAGAAACATCCCGACTACTTTATATCGAAAAATTTGGATCTTTCTTGGAGAAACTGAAAAGCATTGATTTTTTTCCCAAGAAGTATTGATGAAAATATCCGTCCGGCTTTGTAGGTTCGGTTCGGGCATTGTTATAAGAAATATTTTTTCTTTTCAAGAAACAATAATTTATTTCAACGAATAATATTTTATTTCCTATTTTCAATAGGTAAAACAATATTTAAAAATAATCTCTTAAAACACCAAGTTCAAAAGTGACAAATGTACTATACTAGTTCCAGAACAGTTAGAACGATTCTGAGTTATATATACGAAATTTATTTCCATACACCGTGAGTAAGCAAGCCCATTAGCGTTTATTCTCGTTAGCATATCTCTTTAATTTTAATCCGCTTAAAAAAAACTTCTTTCGAATAAGCAGCACTTCCAACTTATCTACATTCATTAACATACAATCGATGGAATTACCGGGGTTGGCCTTTTAATATTCGGTAAAAAATGTCGTAATAAATCTGCCCCGCCGCAGTTGGAAATTTAAATCGCTGGAAGTCGGTGCTTATGGATATCTGGATGATTGGCCCCGAAATTAATTTCCAATTATCGGGGAAAGGAAACGACGACTACAAAACAAATGTCTGACTACGGTTTTACAAAATTGCCTGCCTGCACCACTAAATGAAATCTGTAGTCGTATCTAGAGTCAAAATTATTTGTTGCGGAATAAGTTTTATAATAAGAATAATTATGGAAAGCTACATAAAAGTTTCATTCTCTCTTATTTTACAAATTAATAAAAAAGTTATTTTTAATTCTATATTCACACTATTTTAAATATATTATCAAAGAGACCTGTATGATGATCCACAAGGCTTTTGAATATTATCACTCATGAAATCTTCTGCCTCCACTAATTTTGTCTAATGCTAGTTCCATTTCGTTTTATCGGCGCCTTCAGTAGGTTTTCCAGAAATGTTAAAATTCTCGTGTCTTTATTTCTGTCTTTAAATTTCCAGTTACGACCGTATATTTTTAAGATTGAATAAAAGATATCATTCTTTCTAAAAAAATAAGACAATTACGCAGGGATAGAGGCCCAACAAGGCTTCCTTTTTTTTTATAAATATGTAAAATAGCTGTAATAGCAGCGAAACTGTAAACTTGCCGCACGCAACTAGTGTAAATCTCGGCTCTCGGCTGCCAGTGGAAGTGCCTGTGCTAGTGACTAACGGCATTCAAATTGAAGACCGGCCGGCGTTATAAATCGAAACCAAGCCGCGTTCGCGGACAAACTTTAAAAACCAAAAAGGGGAAAAATAATAATAACGCCGGATTATATAGCCACGTGCTTCAAATATAAGAGCCGCCCTCTTCCTCCCCCAACCCCCGCCCCGCTCAATGGTCTAGCACACACGCAGTGCTCGGTTACGTGTTGATACGGCGCACGAAATATGGGAACGCCGATGAATAATGCGAAATTCGGAAGTGCCAAACTCGTTTGTCGTGCGAGCCATACCCGTACAAGGCGACAGAACCGTTTATGTTACAGCAACGTGCCTCGAGTCGGGCACGACCCGGCTGTATTTTCATTTTTATTTTTCAAAATAGACCATAATTATTATTTTTTGAAAAAAAAGCGGTCCTCGCCCAGAATTTCCGCGCACCGTTTTCGTTCTTTTAAAAATGGTACGTATGATGTGGAATCAAACGGAACAAGATTTTATGGAGCAGGCATATTCGCTTATATATAATAATTTATATATTTTGGTGTTGGCCAACTCGAAACAGTCTTAAAAATGTAATAAAATCATCGTAAAATTCTGTATCGTCTTCTGTGTATGCCTCATTTCTTATCCAAGGGGTGGCTGCGAAATAATTTAAAATCGACGCATTCCGCCCAACTCCGTCGGACGGTAATATAAAGGAAAACTCAATTCGTTTCCAAAGGAGAATTCACAGGGGTTTTCAATTGTAATGTAAAGTCGGAGAGATATCCGGTTAAATTTTCATCGGTGAGATCCGGATCAAATAAATTTGGTGCGGAACCCGGCCCTCCGGATAAACCCCGGGGAAGGCGCACTTCCCGGAAACCGATCGACCGCCGGAGCGAAAACGGCGGTGTCGGAGGCGGGAATTCGGAGAATAAATAATGCCCGTTTTACGATTTGCAGGGGGCTTAAAATCTATTGCGGGCGGTCGGATTTAATACCGTGGTTCTATCTGCATGGGGAGCGTATTTCTCGACGGTGGTGTCCGACCTTTGTGATTCTTACCGCCGGCCCACAAATCTTATCTCGCTCGGCGGGGGGTTTTTCAAACGGCCGTTTTTCCGGGTGGGGGGCGATTAAATGAAAACACAGTTTAAGACGGGCGGGAAAAACGGGACCGCTAGACTTTTCCACGACGCGATAAATAATGACTGGTTTTTTCCCCTCGGTTTTTATGTTTCTAAGCTTTAAGAATTGCTCGAACCCGCTTTCTGCGCTCGGGGGGCTTCAGTTAGTTATTTATTCGCTTTAAAATGTACCAGAGGTGATATACAACCACCCCCTCCCACTACAAGATCGGTTTTCCATAAAACTTACTGCAGACCGCGATTAAAACTCCCACCAATAGACGAAGGGTGAAAAAGGTAGTTTAAGTGAATCAGGAATTATACAATACAGCGCTATTAGAGCCAATAAATTATAAAACCCTCTCTAGGTCTTGAGCGATAAGACTATATTGAAATTCAGGCGACAAAGCTGCCTGGTGGAGCCAGGAAATTCTTCAGAAATATTACATCGTTAGTGTTTTTTAGTTGTACGAAACAATGTAATAACATCAGTGGTGTGGAATTTGGTCCTCCGTCGTTTAGTCTTATGGTTTCAATATTCGTCATCTTCCTATCCGTATCTTGTTCTAATGCGGTGGATACATTTCTTGTTTCCATCTAATTTTTCTTCATCGCTATTATCTCCCGGCAGTCATCGTGGCTTATAAGATAGAACCCCCTATGAGAGAGGGGGCCCAGTATATATAGTAAGAGGGAGAATAGAGGGGAGGCGTTAAAGTCGGGCCGGAATCAGAGTTTGAGTCGGAGGTGGGGCGACGTTAGGAGGCGATGGGGGCGGCACCGGAGGGGGAGTAAATTAATAAATGAACCCCCAGAGAGGGACCGCCCTCCGTTAAAGTCTAATAGCGGGGGCCCTCCACACCGACTCTCCCATCCCCGTCTAGTATTCCCAATTTATGACCCCGAGAACAATATTGGCAGATTACTGGGGTGGGCTCCACTACGCATCAATTATACACTTCTACAGTTCTTCATTCCTACCATCCGCACGGTATGCCATATTCGCCGGCTAAGATTAATCACTGTCGTCTATACTGCTGACACATGTTAGTCTTTCGAGCTAAGTATATGTTTGAATCGCTCCTAATGTTAGCACAGTTTCGGCAGTAAGTAGTAGGACTGTCTGGCGAATCGGAATAAAAATATTCTGCACCCCCGACATGATTAGACAGCCCAAAATAATGATTAATCTGCTACTTCGGTAAGGCTGTATAATTCAGGCTTCGGGATCCATTTCGTTAAAGGCCAAGGGGTTCGGGTTTATAGGGATAAGATTGCTGAAACCCAACGCGTTTGTATAAATTTCGGTAAAACAAGCTCAAACTTGAGACCCGAAAGTGGGCGGCCGCCCAGGGTGGTCAAGGGGGGAGGGTGGCGTAATTGCGCTGGCGATATTACGTGGAGTGTAATCTGTGGAAGGAACTAACGGTATCCACTAATCCCGCCAATTGGAGTGGACCACCGGAGCCCGGTTAATGCCCGAAATTGCCCAGAGGGTATCGGCCCCGGCCTCCTCATATCGAAACCAGAGGACATATAAGCGCAACGCCCCGCCGTATAAATTAGGAATATACGCTCAGGCAATAACAATTATACACGGGGATACAGAGCCGGTCAGACCGCAGCTCCAATGCCCGTTGACTTTCTCAATTTTATACGCGTCCGTGACCAAGATAAAGAATAATTAAAAATCAGGTAGACAAACCCAAGAATTAATTTCGGCGTGAATTTGAAAAAAAGGTTGAATGGCAAATCACTTCATCATAGCACCTGCTGTTTCTAAAAATATTGTTTGCACTAATACTCCGCTACGTATTCAAAATAAACCCCAAAATATAATAGGCTAGCCGATCTATTGATTACGGTGGTGGAATATAAGTCAATAAAAAAAGGTGAGGAATTTTGAAGTTGATCAGAAAAGAAAAATGATTTTTCTTGATTGCTGGGAAAGGACCCCTAAACCTACAACTTTAAACTTTAAATTTTTACTGAAAAAGCATTTACCGACGTGAGGACAAGCACTACGTTTCTTAGACGTATCTTAGAATTCGTTCATTTATTCTTGAAAAAGGGAAAGAAAATTATATTTCACACATATCCCCTGCATTTCATTCCCCGAGTGCAGATTTTATCATTTCCTACGAATAATACCCGTACGTTATTAAAGTTTTAAGCTCTCCCTTACCTCGGATAGTAAAAACGCAAGCTGCATTTATTCTAGACTATCCCGAATCGCCCGTATCCTCCGTCCCTTATCCGGCCGGAGTAAGATATAAAAAGAAAGATATTAAACCGGCGGGGAGCGATAATAAAATAATTAATTATTCAAATTCGGCTCTTATTATATTTGAATAGCCCACTCATCTCCGGGCGAGCGTTCTGCGTCTGGCCATTAGTTGTTTATGAAGGCGAAGCGAGGGGCCTTTATCCTGTTTTATTCAGGGTTGCTCCTAATGCGTCGGATCCCTCCCACCCGGTAAAGCCAAGAGGAAATGAGTAGAAAATTAAAACGCCCGGGAAATTGAAGAACGACGCCTCTCCTCTGAACGGAGACAGAAAGGGACTTTTACAACCACAAACAGGAGGAGGAGGAGGAGGAGGAAGCACAAAAAAGAAATGCCTCTTATTTTTCAATTTTACGATAAAACCGGGTATTTTTTTGTTGTAGGGGTGGGACCTCTCTTAGTGTCACAACATCGGCAGAGTTAAGATCATTGAACAGGGTTTCCCTGTGCAAGAACAATGCGGTTGTAGAAAGTAGAGAAATAAATGAGAAACGATTAAATAAGTATTCGTTCTATATAAACCCGCTTTCCGATATCTGTGAAGTGCCTTGATTTGAAGTCAATCGATAGATAAGATGTACTGTGAAATATTTTTTCAAGCCAGGATACTCAATCAGACTACCCGGAGCTGGACATTTAACCGGGTGCATTGTGCTATACACTATTCCGTAAATAACATACATTTCTTGCTCTTTACCATAATATACACTGAAAATATTTTTGTCCCAAATTGGACAGTTATTGAAGGGCTTCATTGGTTCATAAATTCGTTCATTTTTTCTGCTAAATGGCTCTATTGGCCTTAATGCATTCAGCTGTTACGAACGCTAGTATTTTAGCCATAATAGGAAACACGCTTGAAAGCTTTGAACGGCGGCCCTTGCAATGGGTCCCATGCGGTCTCCTAAAACGACCCTAAGGATGATGAGAGCTTCGTGTCCTCTTTAAAACGGGTGTGGGAGTACTCAGCTCCAGTTATAAAAGAATGAGTGTGCCAATGCATATATATATATATATATATATATATATATATATATATATATATATATTGTAGCCCCATTGGACATTTGAACCGTCCTCCAGAACGAAAAATATATTGGGAAAAAAACAAAAAAGGCAACTCAAAGCTCGAGGGAGATGAATGTCCCAGCTCTCCGCCATCAATGAAACGTGTTCACAAAGCAAACGAGGGCAAAAATACAACCTTTTAGAATAACTCTATATGTAACGGGCGATTGGGAAACCGCGCATACATTCAATTAAACGTCTGGTACTATTCCGACGCTCAATAACTACGATTCAGACAAAATCTATCGCGTTGAATAAAATATCGGATGGGAATGTGCGAGTGTATCTAGAGACGAGTGCGAACTATAATGGTCCGTGAAAGTGAAAGCCTCCTTTGGCGGTCCACAATCCCATTGGGCTGTGGTCGGCTCAGAAGCTACCCTCTCACACGTACATTTGCCTTATTCCAGTCCTAATTGATTGCTCCGCACCAGAATTGATTACTTAATGTTAATTAATAGCCGGACACTCTGGCCCTGTCCTCGCCTTAAACGGGCCGATGCGGTTTCAAAGTCCCGCGGTAATTACGGTCCGAACCTAGTTTAGAATCTTGTTCGGTGGTAAATGTAAATAACACGATCGTTTAACATTATCAAAATTAGTGCAATATAATCGACGATGTCATTAAACGTTCAATCCGTTTTGGCAGTATAATAGTAAAGAATAAGAAGGAACGGATCTAACTAGAGAGATGACAACTGTAATTGAGGTACTCACGCGTGAGCCATTGACGCGTAAATAACAAATCTGGAAATTTCGTAATGACTTCAACCGTCGTATTTGCGACGCGTTTCTATTCCCCACCATATATTTAATCTAGCGATGTATTCAAATGTAATTCAATTGGGTTAATCATATCAATGGGCCGCGGCCGCGGTAGGAGGCGTGCACCAACCGGAGTGGATATACATATTCATTACCGTGGGATTCGGATCGATGGGAACGCATCAGGGCTCGGTCAGTCGTGCATTATTATATGATCATTAATTAATAAGCTATTAGTTTGAAGGGGAGGGGGCAGCTCGGAGAACCCAGGTGCGGCGGAAGTTCTCTCGGCGGCGGCATAAGCCCCCCCCCCCCCCCCTTTCACCCACTAGTGTCTCCTCCACAACACAAACGCATTAATTAAATCAAATGCAACCTGCCAATTTGCTAATTAACTGCAGTTTGGAAATCCGGGATTTCGCCTATCGCGATTCGGAAGGAATCGACATTTCGGAAATATACCTCCACTGAAAATAGTTCAAGTAATATTCCTCCGTGAAGTAATATTTTCTATCGAAAATAATTCATGTTTGGGACGAACGCGACAATATATTTAATCTAATTATTAACCCGTTGCCGCACACTTTTTATTCGACGATGTCGCTCAGAAACACTTTTTTTTCAATTGTTTATGGCTGCCAGATGAAATCGAGTGTAACTTGTATATTTGGAAGTGAAAATTATCTCATTTGACCACAATTTTTGCAAAAAAACTGCGACGGCTATAACCGTCATTTGCTCATCATGTCATTTCGCACTAACGCTGTTCTTTATTTATCAATTAAAATGTGCACGACGGCTATAGCCGTCGTTTGCCTACATATCGGCAAATATCGGACGGCTATAGCCGTCATTTACGGCAACGGGTTAAGTAAAGTAGTCGATAAAAATATCAATTCAACAATGCATATTCACGAAATTAACTAGACTGTACATTCAAAATGACGATATGATAATTTATTATTTACGAAAAATGCCCTGTGAGTGTTGGAAGATTATAGCGATTATTGTTTTAGCTTTTTTAAAGGACTTTCACAAGGGATAAACTGCATTTACATGGCATAAAACTCTATGAAACGAAATGAAGAATAATAACTGATAATTATATTACCATTTGGGTTAAACCTTTCTATTTGACAGAGCGCCTCCAATTAAATTCCATTCCCTTTTCCATTCGCCCCCTGGTTATGGCAACGGAAAAAATGGTATAATCATTTTTCCCGAAACTAGGAAAACTAGGGCAATAAACCAGGTAGGAGAGAGAAGATCGCCAGAACTAACGGCCGACAAAAAGTACTATGATAATGGGGTGTAATAATTGTTATTTTAAATTGTTGCTCACCGCCGGAGTGCAGAGTCGGACCATTAAAATTAGGGACAAAGAGTTTTGTTCTACTCGCAACGGTTACTTAATAATTGAATACAGCGCAAGAATTATGAAACTTTATATAATTAAGAAAGGTCCGTAAAATAAACAAATTTACAGCTATCCTTCCTTAGGGAGGACGCCTCTTCTTCTCTCCGTTCTAATTTTCTCGCTAGGTATTAAATCAACCAGTTACTTCGAACGAATCAAATTTCTTATAGCGCATACGAGATATAGATGCAATATAAGTCAGAAAATAAAATGCGTTATTAGGGTAAACGGCCTGCGGTTTCTCGCCACTGTCCACTAAATATAAATTGTTTTAGGTCAGCCTTCTACAGAAAATATTCTGGCTCCGATCGTTCGTGAATAAAACGATGGAACAAAATTCAAATCTCCCAAGTATTTAAAGGTAAGAAAAATAAAACTCACGGTCGGAGTATATTTCATTTGCCACTTAGTAGTACTTGTGGTTATATCTATAGAATTCTGGTATATTAAATAATTATATTCACACACATCCCTTTTTCGGATAGCTATTAATGTTATTAATGAGATCATATTTCATCAATTAATACCTACGGTATGGAAGAATCGATAATAGCGTAATTAAAAAAAGATAAGGGCGGTTATATCGCGTGGTAAGTAACGGAAATGGTATAATTTATAACCAAAGAAAAAAACTGGGGCCTTGCTTTGACCTACTGCAGAATTGTGGTGGTGCCCTAGTAGAGTAGATTACAGGGCGATCTCCAATTTGATAGGCTATCGTGGCTGGGCGGTGTCATCTCCGATACCGAATTATGGATGAAATAGATTTGCCGGTGGGAGGAGAAATTAGATGGGCCGGCGATAGGCATTGGACGGCCGTGGGGAGCAGCGGGCTGTCGATAGCCGCCGTTATCGGCGTTCGATTGGCGACAGCCAAGTCACGGAATTCGCGCGATCGGATAGCGAACGACAGCCCTTCAGAAACAATCGCCCGAAATTAGCTCGAGTATCTCCGGCGGCCCCATTCAACGACGTTCCACGACAATTTGCCGCTATCGCCGTTGTCCGACTAATGAGGTGAAAAACCGAACGTTTTTAAACCGCCCGCCTATTAATCGCGTTTTTTCCGAAAGCGGACGGGACCGGAGCGGGGAAATGGCTTTTAATTTCTGGCATCGAAAATTCAATCGGGTAGTTCGTGCCGGTAGGCTTCCAGTTCGTATCGGACGATTCGCGGAAACGGTTTCTCTGTATAAAATAAAACGGATCAAGGTTAACCCTCGACAAGGTTCCTCCCACCGCGAGTAGACCGAACTCGAACACCTCCATTAGACCGGACGGGGATATGGTGTGCGGAATCGAGGAAAAGTATCCGTAGGGAACATAAGCGGGGAGAAACCAATGGCAAGAATGATCACACGATGAAGTAAAAATAAAATTAATTTTAAAGAGCGAGTCGCCAGGCAGTTTTCGATTAAAATATTCACTCGTGCCAACAAAACGAAGAAAAGAAACAGCCATCAGAAAAGGAATTTCCGTTAATAATATATCGGTCTAGAAATTTAAAATCATCCAAAGTTTAACTTGTTTTTTTTTTAAATGATCAATTTCGCTCTTTGGCCTTAAGTAGGGCTTGAAAGGCGGTTACTTTTTCCCATCTCCATTTTTCTGAATAAGAACTGTATCGGTGGTTTACTTTCCCACAGAAGTGAGTAAAATTTGGTTTAAAACTTTAAGTAACACGATTATCGCTACTCGCTATTGCAGTTTCAAATAAACAAAATGGAATAGGAAGTGCATTTCACTGTAAGGCCGGTTGACGTTGGGAATTTCAATCCATTCATTAGTCAACAGCGCTTATCTGCATTTCCGAGACCAGTGCAACTAATACATCGAATCTCAATAACATTAGCGTACCAGATTTAACGTCAACGCCGCCGCCGACTGTAATTCGACCAAATTACATTAACAGCGCGACCGCATTGAAATTGGAGAAGGAGCGGTTTTAGTTCTAATTCAATCAACCAAATTAACTAATTCATTTGATTGGAAGGCGAAATTCTACGGCGGAATTAACTAATGTCGCCAGGACATTTCCTCAATACTCCTATCCCGGTCGATTTAAGTTCGCCGAAACTTCACTCCGCCGGCCGCCGACTGGTTTCGCGTGCCGCTTTTTTTCTTTCAAGTTGTCCAGAAAATTGAAGAGCGGCAGACATAAATCAGGCGGTAATTGTCCCTCTTTCGAATAAGTTCTAATGCAGAGGCAAGGAAAATGAGGTTTTTGTTTTTTACAGAGAGTTTGTCCTAACTAGCTTTTGACCACCTTCTCGGACCAACGCCCGCGCTTTCCTTGCTCTGAGCAAATTTAGCGCGCTGTTTCCCCCTGCCGTCCGTGTACACAGTTTAAAATTGAGTCCCAGTTCGCAGTATAAAAAGTCGTCCCACTTTTCCCAGTGCATTTACTCAGCCACATATGTACAGAATGTATAAGGAACGAACGGGTATACATATGTATGCAATTTAAGATGCAAACAGCATCCAAAGTAAATTCATGTTATTATGTTGGGGTTTTGTTAAAATCATAGTTTACTTAATTCAATTACAATTATGATTAGCAATTATTGGATATATTCGCTGCAACGCATATAAATTAATCGTCAATTATAATTCCGGTTAAATGATTTAAGTGTATCTATTCTAATAATTTGAATTAATTTTACACCCTTAAAAATGGGTTGATTAATGCGGAAACAAAGAAGAAGCGAGGGTATTTAAATTTTAAATTTAGAATCTTGAGAAAAACTCATCCTAATCAACAGACAGCAATTCGCGTCCAATTTTTGGCCGGGAGTACTGTACGGCGAAACACAGGAATTCCTGTCCCTAATGTGGACAAACAACTGAATGTCCGACTGATATTACTTTTTCTCCCGTAGCAATTTAGTACGAGATCAAATTGATATATTGGGTTGATTGTACGAGCCGGGGAGGCCCAGGGTATTGCCATTGTGTGGGCTGCTTATTGCCACATTCCGGCCTCTCGGCTGTCCGGCCCCCGTTGTACTTCCTATAAAAAAATTCTGCCGTCGGAAGATTCCCTTCAAGAGTCGTTACTGTTCCAGTCCGAGACGGGATGTAATCGGGAGCACAAATCATCATACAACGTGATGGCAATATCACTTCAGTTAAAGGGCATGGGCCAAACGGCCGAGTACCGATTTTACACACGAGCATCCTTCTCTTAATGATATCGTCATATTCCTAATTACCGCGTACAATATATGATAATCATGCGCTATTATAAAAAGAAAAAATAATGAACTACCATTTGACCAAATGTTATTTTGGACACAGTTCGGAAGCTTCCGTTTTGCCAACTACATCTATATAAATCTTCCTATTGGGAACGCTTTCCACGATTTAATCGGCACGGCGATGCGTGCGCGTGAGTGTGTGGGTCAAGCTCCGGCTCACAATAAGGTGGGAGGGCGTGTGGACTTATTGCTAAAACATTTGTCCGAACAATAAATAGTTGGAATCGGAGCGAGTAAATCACCCCGGTAATGGGACTTGGTCCAAATTGTAGTCCGGTGGCGCGGAGAAATTTATACAGAGCCGCCCCCGCCGTTCCTCCCCGAACACTGGCCTTCCTCTTTGCCTCATGCCCCGCTGGGATAGTTTGGCTCGGGCCATCCTCCCTCCTTCTCTCTCTCTCTCTCTCTCTCTCTCTCTCTCTCTCTCTCTCTCTCTCTCTCTCTCTCTCTCTCTCTCCCTCTTTGTGTGTGTGCCTGTGCTAGTGAGGCGAGAGCACGCCCCGGGGCCCCAATCTTAGACCTGATGGTAGGTGAAGGGACGGGGTGGAGGGGGGAGCCTCCGATTCACAACAGAAAGCGCCCGATTGGTTTACTAATGGGATTCTGAGACCCCAGGGGCTCGGCTCCCCCTCAGCTTGATCTTTTCATGTCACGGCCCGATTCGTTGTAATTAATTTTTTAAAATATAATTTATAACTCTAATAACAAATAAATGAACGAAGAATTATTTCTATTATTATAAAATTAATATGACTCGAGCTGGAAAGGCGGATCATTCTTTTTTTATTACGTATTAGTTTTGCACATAATATCTAACGGGATATCATGGGTCCTTTCCTGTGGAGCAATGACCTATATCATTTTTCTCGTGTGCGATTTATAATTTAATTTGTAAAACATTGTATTAATATATTCAAAACATTAAATACGCCTAATCGGGTTGGGGAAGACTGACTGCCTCCTATTCGCTGAAAATTCCGTTCTGTATATTCTACCTTTGTGATGAACCAAATAAGGCGAAAGAACTTTACGTAGAGACGCAAACAACCTTACAAAAGAATATTTAAAGGTTCGAAGCTATATCGGGCCTTAAAGGTGCAATATATCGGCCCCTATATGCGGATTATACCTTTATTGCACGCACTTCAAATGTGAAAGGCGAAGCCAATATTTTCCGCGCGGGTATTGACGACGAAAGAGTGAATTCGTCCCAAAGGTGAATTCTAGCTCACTTCACAATATATGAGATCGTGTGAACAATGATGCCCAGACCATAATCACAATCAAATAATTAATACGACGATATATTTTTTCACTGTCAGTTAATGGTCCGGTAATGGTAATCAATTGTATGAACCTAAAAGAAAGACGAATGAAAACTAGCGACTTCATTGATACCTAATTCATTTTACCTTTTTGGAGCCATGAAATCTTCCAGAGTACAGGAATTTCTAGTAAAAACTTAAAATTGACCGGAATAATATTTTTTCCAGATACTCTTAATTAATAACGGCAATAGCGAAACGCTTAGAAAAGTTTTATACAGAGAGTTTATACAACACTTCTGTGACATTAACTTTGTTCCTATATTAACTTGAAGGGGCATCGACCGAAAACCGGATATTTAAGGCTACGCAATAATTTACAGAAATTGGGCCGTTTCAAATACTGATAACGGTTTTAATTGGAAGGGGCAAGGGACGGAAACAATGTAAAAACCAGCGCGTTACTCGGCTTCAGATAAGGGACGAACAAATATACAGTTCGGCCGGCCGCATTGCGCGCTTTTAACCCTGCCAAAACCGGGAGGCGGTAATTTATCCTAAATTAATTCCAATTCTGGATTATGTATTGTCCTCATCGCTACGTCGACATTATGGGTTCGGAGGCAAAAACACGAACGACATTCCAGATAAAGCAAAAATGTATTGGTCCAATCCATAAATCGCGGAGTAACATTCTCGGGTTATTGACGCCAAATGAGTTACGTAATTCCATAGACGAGGTTTGCGCTCGAGATTTGCTTTTTTTGTGGAAGTATTTTCTTGCATATTGTATACAGAGTTTAGTTTAGAATATTTATGGTGCCGGGCGGAAGGAAGTGCGAAACATTTACCGTCGAAACCAATTAAAGCGGGGCAAAAAAAATGTACTCCATTATTATTTGTACAATCGATGGGAGAATATTAAATTTCGAGCAATATTTTCATTAGGCAGTAATTGCCCGCACGAAACCGTAAAGCGCAAATACTGGCGGAATAAAATACAGAAATATCACTAGAGCACATCGGCGATAAATTCTAAGTTGGAGAACGGGTATTGTGGCTGAAAGGTATTCCACTTGGATGTTGTTCAATATTGAATGCGAGAACATTAAAAAGATAAATAGCGCCAACTAAACATTTTCATTCTTAAACTTTTATATATAATAAATAGGGGTTAATTCTTCGTGAATGTATTAACGAAGTTATTTCTTTGTTATTCTTTATTTTTATTATTGGTTTATTTGGTTGATTTGATTCATGAGGGAAATGTTTCTTTATAAGGGGAATATCCTTAGCACGCAACGTGTTGGCAGTACGATAAAGGTCTCCAATGTACACGGTACTCGATATAAAAAAAATATATATATATATGATCATGATCGTATGTTTTATCATGATATTTCTATAAAATTGAACACATGGGGATGGCTATTGCCTTACAGCCTTTTCTGAGCGATATTTCTCCGCCACTTTATCACAAGCTTTATTTATTTTCGGTTTTGGATTAAGAAAGGGCAATTGATTTAGGCGAGATGGTATGGGCACGTTCGTGTCGGGACGGAACGAATTCCCCTTCATTCAATAATTGCAAATTTGGATTGGCGCGTGTAGCTCATATAATTGTAGTACACTCGTTTTCGGGAATGCGATAGGGGTCCCTAGAGAAATCAAGAGCACCATGAAGAACAGCAAATTAGTTCATAACTTAAGGTCAAAGAACCAGTCGCCAGTCAGTAATGAGAGCAATACTTTCACAAATACCACCCGGGAAAGAGAATGAGCAAAAGAAAAAAGTAATCGTTTCACTCCATTTGCTCATTATACTAACACTATTATTACCCTAACGCTTCGATATCGATGTCTTCTCCAACTTTATTCGTTGTAATAATTCGCGGAGTAATTCAATTTATAGTATTAGGATTCAGGTATTTCACAAACTGCATCAATTTATAATAATTATTCGCAATTTTTGTCGATATATTATACTTGGGACTCGAACTTATATTGAATTCGAATGTGTCAATAGTGATGCGAGGGAGTGGTATGTTCGATGCTTAAATACACATTAGGAATATATAGAGAGATGATAGGAGTACATACGCGGTTGAGCATCCTTAAGGGCAAATAAATATCTGTTATAAGCGGCGGTGAAATCTGTTGAATGGGCCTTAGTCGGCTGGGTGGTGCCGCCCCGTGGCCAAACCGAGCGTTAAGAACGTTTGCTTGTTAAGCCCTCCGCTCCATCCTGTGTGCTTTAAATTACCCTTCCCGCATCATCATACGGGTTGATGATTTTTGTTATTTTTGAAGCTTCCGCACCATCTCAAAGGGTTACTTTTTAAATTTAAGCCGAGGTTTACCCGGTGAAGAATACGGGCCCTATAAGGGAGGAAATTCTTATAGGAAATTTCCGGGCGAGCCGTCACAACAAAGCCGGCTCTTATACTTAGCATCGAATTCATTACTATAATCCGTAACCGTAATCGACTTGGGTATTCGCGCTGTTTTGATAGTTATAATTGGTTTAATTACGATGGGACATCAGAGAATCAAGATAAAAGGCGAAAAGATATCCTAAAATAAAAGTTTGAAATTTTAAGCTTTGATATTTCACGTTGATGAAACCTAATACGAGCCCAAGATGTTGCAAAAATGAATTGCACATTTCTACAATAAGTTGGTCAAACAATTTTTTCCGCCATTTGTTATTGATTCTATTTAATATCGTTGACGTTCTAAACCCTAATAAACTTCTATTACAGCGTTTCGATTGTAAGCACAGAGCCATTTAGAAAGTAGCGTCCCTGTAATCGTGTTATTCAGTCGACCATATGTGCGGTTTGGATGGAGTTGTTTTTGAATCGAGCGGCCTCAAACGGACAAACTGTTGACAGACACCGGCGCGAACTGGGGGAGGGGTCGAAATCCCCCAAATAAATTAACCGAGCATTTGTATATCAATTGCACCGTGTTACATATGTAAAATCCTATTTCTGGGACGCGACTCCCCCGCGGACGGTTTAATGCCAACCGGGAGACCACAAAGCTCTGTCCGAGGCCTGTGTACTTTAGTTACCTGTTCGTTTAACTCCGAAACGACACCGCTACCCTGTCAAAACCGCGCACGCCCGTTTAGATA
Source organism: Lethocerus indicus (assembly GCA_019843655.1). Classification (NCBI taxonomy): domain Eukaryota; kingdom Metazoa; phylum Arthropoda; class Insecta; order Hemiptera; family Belostomatidae; genus Lethocerus; species Lethocerus indicus. The sequence goes on along the minus strand of JACDQD010000103.1, from coordinate 7,424,509 downwards.
GAACGTGCGGATTATTTTCAAAACATTGTTCGACGGCATACCCTAACTAAATTGAGGTTCTATAAATATTCGGAACACTGTACGCCGTGTAGCATTCACGCGAGTCTCACTTGAGTGGCCTTTGATCACGAGCCCTTTTCGTGATAACCCCAACACGACTTAAGCTCGTTACGTTTGTCGCCAATCACTTTTTCCATCTCGTAATCGTAACAGAAAATAAATCCTAGGTAGGGAGGTTGCAACACATTGGATCGATGAAATAAAATATTTCGGCTTAATTTGCAACAGTTGTATTCGACTGTCTGATCGATAGTATGAAGAAGTTATAACAGAAATTGCTTTACAACTGTCGTGCAAAAACACGGTTACTTTAAAATAACCTTTAAAATAGAAATGTCAAATATGATATTGTGCACAGAGAAATATACACATAATCATTCTAATAACTTGGGAATAGGGGATACACAATACTTCATATTTTGGGAACCTCAGCAATGTGAAACCCCAATTTCATTTTAAATGTGTCGTTCTCATAGACATCAAAATATAAGAAGACGAAGTTTCATATCATAATTACTGATAAATTAGAATGATCTGTACGTGTATTTCCCTACATTTCGCGTGTGTAATTTTAATTTAACAGCGGAAGCAAATAATCCATTATGCTTATAAAAACAAAGGTAATGGTTGCTTTTTTCCGTTATACCCTGAAAACCATATAATTAGTGTAACCCGGAGTTATATGATAACGTGGAAATATTCGAAAATGCATTTTCTACGGCCAATGTATGCGTGCATTTCATGACCATAATACAGAAACGTAGTGAATGGATATTGATTATTGGAATTGAACAGTAGGAAAATGTTGAAATTATAATAATACTGTCGACTTCTTCTCGACCCATCGTATCGTCCTCTTCATCGTACTCCGAACATACCAGTTCCATCAATTACTTCGAGAGCGACAAAAAACCATCTATTTGATCCTTACCGATCGAACTGCCGAGTTAATTCCGACTCCGGAGCCAACTTATCGAATTACCATTTTTGGCTTTCGCTCTGGTCCAGGGAGGGAGTTTAGATTTTCACGATTAGCCCCCACCCGCAAATCCCGGACGGAGGATTAGGCCGACTCCGGGATCGAACTTTATCCTTATCGGAATGAAGATTAAAAGTTTTGTCATCCGCTTCGGCTGTTCGGAATCGGTTTTGAGCCGACGGACGACGAAGGAAGCGTTATCGGGAAAATTTCCCGAATTGGCTGGCCCCCCGATTCGGTCCGCACCGAGATCTCAGTTTTCCCATCTGAATCCCGTTATAATCTCTTTTTGGCGGGGTCCGGGCCTAAAATAGGCCGGCCTAGACTCCTACTGAAGATTCGATCTAATGCCGGACGGTCTACCAAAATAAACTATTACGTTAATAAATTAGGCAGACTATCACAAGATTGATTAAATTCCAACTCACGCCGCCCCCTCTTACATGTAGCTTAGAATGATGATTCGCAGGAGCACAATGTAGTCATACCCAACGGCCTCAATCGCCGACGAACTGAGCTGCGCTAGCGCCACAACCGGGGTTTTACTTTTTGAGGAGGTCAAATATCGCGGAGTCGATAAAATATTAAATTTCCGCCCAGCGTGGAAAAGCCTACTCCGCCATCGCTAACCGGGGCCTTCATTCGGACACCAAGTTCTGTGGGAGCAATAACCGGGCTGAAAGTTTAATAGGGCCGGCCTATGACGGTGCCCGGCCACTAACGGCCCTCGCCCCCCATGAATAAACCATCCCCGGGGACACAGCCGGATTGTTCTCCGCCCGTACAACTTTATTATTCCGTTAGCAAAGTAACGCTAAGTTACGGTCATACGTGACGAAATTAATAAGAGAGAGAGAGAGAGAGAGAGAGAGAGAGAGAGAGAGATGTAGAAAGCCGGCGGACTACGGAATTGGCCAGGACGACTCCACGATGCCGTCCGATCACATCCCGAGTGGTACCCCGAATGGACCTAACTTTAAACAATGGACTCGCTCGCGCAAGTGAATTACCGTCGCGACAATAAATATATCCCCAGTTTACAGGCAAAATTTGAAAAACTGTTCTCTCGATTAACTCGGTGCACAACATGGACTGCAGTTATATATCGTTTACAGCTGTCTAACAACCAAATCTAAATAAGAACCGGCTAGCGTTAGAATTATATAGTGATAACGAGAAATCTAAACACAGTAGCGAATGTGGACGAAAAGAGAGAATAATTAATTGGTGAGTAATAATCTCAAATTAAAAAAGCGCATAACGCCATACAAGCATAATTGCGCTGTATAAGCACTGAGAAAAAAAATCTCAAATCAAAATTGGGTAATATTCTGTTATTCGTTGATTTATGAATCCGGCAATAACGGAATTTCGAAGAGGCGTGCGTAAATTATGAATTGTATATTTGAATTGCGTTGTTATTGTGGAAATTCACAACGATGTTTCATGCTTCTAAAATTTCTTTTGGTCAATAAATTTTGGTAAAGAGAAACACTTTAAGTGCTCCTGGTAGCCGAGTAATGACGGGCTTTGAGCTTTCAATTCCAGTGTTGCCTCTGAGAGATTAAAATTGAGCGGAATGAATTGTGCACAATTATACTTAATGTACAATGACAGGAATTAATACCGGCGGAAAGCTACGAAGAGCCGTATAATACAGAATGATTATTCGGCCCATTCGTGCCGTCAGTCTTTTGGATGAAGGCATAACCGCGATCGTTTCGGTCTTCATTAAATTCCGTGAATCCGTTCGCCCGTTTTATTTCCTATTTACGAGTATAATTGCCCTCGGGAAAATTGATAAATATTAAATTGGACCTGTAAAACAGACGTTATGGTTCCATTAAACGGTAATTCCGGCGCGTTTTAATACGTTTGTTACAGGGAACAATAATGCCCGCCCTCCCACCTAAAATAATAACGTTTACGACAGCGTTGCACGGTACTTTTGATAAAGGAGAGCCTTTTGATCCCTTTCCTCCAACGGTACATTTGCATAACGAATAGGGAAGATAATCGACACGGATAACGGCCGAGGGAAGTAAAGGGACGAAAGTTAAATATGACGTAACGATAAGAGTTTTACAACATTAGGGCGGAGGTGTTAATGAGCATAAACTGAGACGAAAACCATATTCTCCAGATTTTACACTGAGATCTGCGGTCATCTGACCTCCGAATCAAATTTACAATTGGGAACATTTTTTCCGCCCCTCAGCCCATGTTTCCACCATCAATAAAATATATGTACTATATTTGTGTGTTCAGAACTAATTTTATGGAGATTCACAGGTCATTTTCATATTAACAATAACAATTTTCGGGGGATACAAAATACTATAATTGTAATAAATAATTTAGAAAAACAATATCACTCGATAGGGAACAACTCAGAAGGGAGTTGGAAGCTAAAGTAATTAACTAATAACGCAGTATAACAGTGAAAAGCCCTTCTTTAACAGTTATACAGAGAGATTCTTTGTATCTAATGTTAGACTGTATAAATTAAAAACTTAGTAATTGAAGTTAGTAACAAAACGAATTACTCACGCTTCTGATAGCTCACTAAATTGATTTCCAACTGACCTGAAACAGAATGATATCTCGATTAACATATTATTTACATGAACACAAACATACATAAATATATAAATATACACACACACATATAAAGTTATTTGTAATATATCATGAAGTTTATATATTAATTCAAGTTAGCTTAAGTATCAAGTCTCAAGCACAAATCACTAACGATATTTTTTTAATAACCATACAACTAAGTCGGTAAACAGTGCACAACGGCTTAAATTGCCTTCGCATAGAAACTTTTGAACCATATGTGATGATTACGTAACGTAATATGGTGAGTACTGCTTTGGAATAGGGGCATCTATCAGTGTCATTGACAATTAGTTATCTTCCGAGTATCCCCTAGTCACCCTACAATAGCAACGGGGAGGAACGTATTGGGTGCGGGTAGAACAATGCCGACTTCATATTGCATCGTTATATGAACAATACAAGCCTAAATATTGAATAAGCTAATAAAAAGAATTGATCTTTTCCGCCGTTTTCCCAATCCACTCCTTAGGAAACCATTCTTACTTCCGGATTCTCAAAAATAAGTTTAGGACAAAAAAATTATTGTTCATTGAATCTAAATATCGAGCAATAGTGAGGGCATTTAGCGGCCGCTATTTCTTTTAATAGTGCTAGCAGTGGCGACCAAAGTTTCAAAAAATTAAAAATTTTAATTCGAACGTGGTTTTTTTAAAGAATGAATTCTACATACTATAGATATAGATACCATTGATGTATATTATATTGAAATAAAAGGGTTTGTTCATTATTTTAAATAGGTATTTTCGAACAAACGGTATACCCCTTTTGGAGTCGATCGGTTACAGGACCGCCCGAAGGGCCTGTTTGGAAGCGATTATATTTCCGTGGCGGAGAGACTTTTCATTCGATTTTCCGGCGGCAGTTTCCGTTTCCGTATTTTGGTTATCCCCCCACGGTATTTGATTTTATGCTCGGGGCCATTTGCCCCCGGCTGTCCCCCAGCAGCCGCTCAGTCATGTTTTCATGCCCACTCCACTAACGAAGTTTGCCTTGGAATCGTTCCAACGTCGATGGAAACCCGCCTGATTAGTTCGGCCTCACGGCATCCCTCAAATAAGGTCCTTCCCGGATAGTAGCAGTTTTCCACGCACATCACGCATATATCGCCAGGTAGGATATAGGTATTTAAATTTTGTTGCGGAATTCATTTATTATTTAGTAGAGAATAGTTTCTCATTTGTAGCGGGAACTTTAAATGTTAAAGACGAAATTTAAAGCCAGCGAAGTTTATTTGCTCCAAGAATGAATAATAATTTAGTTTCACAATTAGTTTTGAACTCTGGTGGGTAGGTCAAAACGGGAAGTCTGGAAATATCGATGAATTGAATTTTAGTAAAGTTTACTTTAAAGTGGATTCGCTCCCTTTTAGAGGGTCGGGAATTCAATTTTATTTTTTAAATAAAACATTTAACCGAGCGTTTCCGTCGACGTCCATTTTCAATCTACCAAGTGAAATTATTTCAATCGGTACACGATTTTGATTGAAAACACGGTTCGATCGCGGAGTATTAATAATTCGCTAAATTGAGATGGCTGTTGCTGACTCCATTGTTTTACACCGAAGAAAGTTATTGGCTCCACTCGTTCACCAAATTTGATTTCGCCAATGACGTTTGTTGAAAAAGTATCTGAAATTTACGGTCCAACGGTTCCAAGTTTTGATGGCAAACATTGATATGTAGGCAAATACCAATCATGAAAAGACATGTAAAATTATTACTTTATGCTTTGATTAATTCTAATGTTGAGTGCAGGAATTTCAAACGGCAAGCGACAGGTGCAAGCAGACTTACTGACAGTGGGCTAGTGAAGGTAGAGAGAAGCCAAAACCGGTCTAGCATATGATTTAATCGGCGAGAATTCAAATAGAGATAAATAAACATTTACTATATATTTATTTAATAGTTATCTGCAGAAAATATTACTACTCATATCGAGTATATAAAAAAACTTGAAGGTGTACAGCTACAAAAATATTTTTCGTGAGCCGAGTTATTTCGGTTATTGTAATAAGTTTTTCGGACGCGAATTGCTCTGGCGCGTCCGTGCGTTCGATTGAAAAGCCGCAACACTAAAGTGTATCGGATTGTTACCGCACTGGGTTTTCAGGAGGACTCAGAGCGCACAAAGCTCCTGTTGTTATTCTCCTCAAAAGGAGGGGGAGAGGGCCTACAGGCTCGGGACCCGAGCAACAACCCAACAGTCTCCGAAACTCCGTTAATTATAGATTCCGTCGGAGCGGAAAAACAAAACGTTATCGGATTTCAGAGTATACATCGGGGGGAGGGTATTTTAATTCGATTAGCGGGAGGCGGGCTGAGAGAGCCTCGACAACGCCTTCGGTTTTTCCCAGTGCGCCCCCAACAGCCCTTGTTTCACGCACGACTCCACCAAACCCGCGATGAATCACGGCAACCCCGAAACCTACGCCTTTCTGACGCCCCACAAAAGCCTACCGTCCAAAATAAGAGCCTCCATAATATTAAATTCTCTGTGTCTAACCTAATATAAATATAAAACCTAATATACCTTAATGAAAAAAAGGGAGTCCAGTTTTGTTTGTTAATGTCTCGTTTAAATAGTATTGGCGTGCTTAAAATATAAAGAATAGACTACCGATCTAAAGAAACAATGACATTCACAAAAAATTCTCAAAAAACCGTTAGGAAAATTATATGAGAAAGTATAGGATGGGAAAATAAAATTACATTATGTGTATACACTTTAAATATTGTAACGTTAACGTTACAAAATAATTCCATTGCGTTCTTCGAAAGTCACGAAACGAGAAATCATATTCGGTAATTTTCAATGCCTACAAAAAAGACCATATGAAATATATTTTTGTAATACATATTTAAATATGTAGAATATAGAATAGAGGTGTCAATATAGAAAATTATTGCGATACTAATTTTCTGTTATTTGTATTAGAAGTTGAGCTTCTCTATGAACTTTCCCAGTACCTCTATCAATATATATTATAACAGAATATATATATATATATATATATATATATATATATATATATATATATATTCTATTCCATTATCCATCATTAGGGTAATCAAATAGACGTCACAAGGCCGGTTGCGGAACCAGTTTACCTATCCGAACTAACTACCGGAAATTTATGTCCCGAAAGTGAAACTCAGCTCTTCCGCGCTCGGCAACTCTCCCGAAACTAGTTTCTCAAATTATTCTGATATTAATTGTATCGCACTACCTCCGGTTTTATTCGCCGTGATACTGCAATACTCTATTCGGTTATAAATTGCATACACCAACAATGACTCGGAAAGTATATATAAACATTAATAACACAAATTTAAAATATTAAAAAATATTGAAAATAAGAGTTAAGTTAATATATACAACCGATTAAAAGATCAACAAAAGCGTGGTCTATCGCGAGTAAGTAATATTGTTCTTTTACTCAAACGTATACAGTAGTCGACCCTGCAGACTTAGTTTCAAACATAAAGTAAATATTTCCTTGGTTCGGATTGATTGGAAGCACGCGAACGTGTGGTCGGCCCGATAACCGAAGGTAGCCCCCCCCCCCACGTAGTGCTTTGCATTTATAAAATCGGACTTTTTACTCACTCGCTACAAGCACGATTGGAAATCAAATAAGAAGCGGCGATTGGTCCAATTTCGAAAGGATTATCTTAATATAATCTCTCTTGAGTCGGTGTGACCGGGGAACTGGGTTTAGCCCGGCGGTATCGAAGTGCCGAAATTGCGGGTTGGAATTCTCCATATCGGGGGGCCGCCATTACGCCCGGCTCCTAGCACATCTGAGGGTGGGGGTGGGCTCTGTCATTATGGAAATGCGCGGTACCAGGGGAAAATCGAGCCCCCCCCCTCTGTTTATTTAGCACCGGGTCCAACCGGACAAGTGCTAATCGCGTGACCGTGAGAACCGCTACATGAAACGAGCAGAGCGTTTTCCAGTTGACAAGTTCGGGTTTCAATTCTAGGAATAATGTACGTGTAGTAGATATGCGATCTTTCCTTTCGTGCTAATCATTCCTTCGCTACTGGACGCTTCAATATTTTTACTCCGTTTCGCAGACTGCACAACCATAATGGGACAATGCTAAGCTTACCAGCCAGGCGGCAATGTACCAACGATCCGCCGGTTCTATGCCAAGTTTGAGGAAGATCTTGATAAGACTATTTAAAAAAGAATTATTTGGAAATAGTCGAAATTGAAGCAATATTAGGCTCACCACCAGACGCCAATCTCCAATTTCACCGAATCAGCCTTTGAATCAACACTTCCTTTAAATCACTGATGAATTTTTAAAGAACGCAAGAAAGCCTAAATAGCACTTCAGAAAAGCTCAGCATGATATAACAGTCAGTTAGAAAGAATGTTAAACACTCAGCTAGTTAAGAAAGACAATTAAATGCTCCAACAACGCAGTGAAGAACGGTTACAAAGTTTTGTTGGATGAGCGTTAAGACTGATGAGCGCTTTGGGGCATACTCCTTTTGTTTGGAAATGTATATAAATCTAAGAGGTTCCACTCAAAACTGTCGTCATATCTTAAATTCCTTGTCAAGGAAATAACCTCCTTCTGTATCATAAGAGTAATTCGGCAAGAGATTGTATCGCGGCTTAAGCGAATATTGTGAATATGAATAATACATGCGAAGAATGCAATGACGCATTAAAAAAATGTATAGTTACAGGAGAAATTGAACTGTATGCATGTCCATATAATATAAGTGTGTTTTAATAATAGGACTGCGTTTATAGCGCTATATCCAAGCATTTTTTCATTGTCAAATACATAATCTACAATATACCTAATAACTTTTGCCGCGCGTACGAAAGATGTAATCTTTACAATATATTTTGCCGTGGAATATCAGTATTAAACTGCATGGCGGAGAAAATACAACTAAAAATGATTTCCCAAACAATTATTTTGTTGACTAGAAACGAAAAAGAGAAATATGAAATTGTTTTCCCGCATCGCATATCGCGTGTCAGTCTCCCCGGTTGCTCGTTCAGAGCCGACCGCGCTGTCCTGTTTCTTTTTTTCTCGTGAAAGGAACAAAGGCAACAAGACCGGTGGCCCCAACATTTGTTGAAATATTTTATATAACGCAATCATAATTCATCCGTCTCAATGCTCCACGTAGTATCTTTTCAGTTATACTCGTGAATCCAGTAAACATTTTGCGAAATATTCGGCAATTTGGCTTGTCCTACATAAGCAAAAAAATTATGATATTTCACAGCATTGGAATAGGAAATACGAAAAATTGTTCCGTACGGTATATCGCCCATCCATCCGATTACTCATTATAGGAAGTCAATAATATCTTATACAACATGGCAAACTTTAATAGTCTTTGTGATACACAAATCAGGTTAAGAAACTCGCTACTGGTCTTAAATAATCAGGTATGAAAAATGTATTCGCGTCTTCGGTTTCTACTCGCGAATCCTCGTTAGGGACAACTGGAAACCTACGGTATTCCAAACCCTCGCAGACCGCATAACAGGAATCGCAAAATATTTTCTACTACAGTACGAACAGTGATAAAGCTACAATTGTGGTAGGGCACGTACGGGTAGAGCGGGGACGTGCACAGGGAATATGCGGCCGCCAGATAGGTTTAAGCTCGAACGAAGCCCCGAGTGCGGGCCGGACTGTATCGCGGCGCACAGATGGTTAATCGGCCCCACTTGCTTGGCGGGCCACTTGGCAGTCCAACGGGGGAAAAAGGAGTGGATTCTATTAGCGCCGGCGTTGGCGCTCAACAGCCCGCAAAGTGCCTCCAATCGACGCTCAATTGACGCGGAACGAATTCATAGCCGGGACATTCACAAATCCGGCCGCTACTAATCTCCATTCACCGCCCACTCTCAAGTGAATTCATAACATTGTCCCGAATGGGCCTCACAAGAACATCCAATAGAGACGGCTCGGATAGTAAAATCAACATCGAAAATTGAATAGAGAGCTATTTTTATCAGAGTTTATAAATATCTACTGCTACAGTCTTAATTGATTTGAGTCAAGCATTTACAAACGCACTACTATCGGTTATCGGGAAAACCCCCCCAAAAATATGCTTTTGGGGAAAAACGCTTAACAACTTAATTAACACGGCTTCAAGTTGATAGTTGAATATGTTTCAAGAAGACGTTCCACAATTTTAAGCGTTTCGTCTTAACTTGGTCATTTACTGTGTTATGAAATTTTTTCTGGGTATCACTGGTAACGAATTAAAATATGAAATTGGCTGAAAACTAACGGAAATCTTCGTTTCATTATCGAGAGTATTATCTTCGATTAATTGATCCTTATTCGAGGGAGTTACCATCATTATGTTTGGCGAGCAGCCGTATATTTCCACTTTATCAAGTTCTTTTCGACGGACGGAAGGCTGAACTTTGTAATGAATAAGAGTACTCGACTCGTAACTGAAAAGTAAGGAAACCGCCTCAGGGAATGGAACCCGAAACTTCCGAGCCATTATGAATTCTAATTTTTAACTTTTATTAGCTTTTCAACGATAATTCCTGGACTTTGTCTTTATTACATTAGCGAATTACATCAATTGACAAACACGCCAAAACCCAATCAAGAATGAATAAATTATTATTTCAAAAATGACTGTAGGGAACCTGATAACGGATAGTACGAAGTATTGCATTAGTATGTGAAACGTAGGAGCGCAATAAATATTATCGACTGCAGTTATGGTACACGTTGTGCAGCCTTGTCCGGTGTGTTTCCGAACGGATCCGGAAGCATGATTCGCCCGAACTCACGCAATATAACCGGAATGAATATTCATCGCCTACTCCGCACCGCATTTTTCTCAGCGTTTGACTTTAAACGATCGTTCTACGATAACAAACGCCCTTATCCATGCAACTGTACAGTCCTATGAATTCCGGTTTTTATTTACCAATCGGTCTCCGGTATATTTTCTAGAAATCAAGCAAATGGGAAAGAAAACAACCGCCCTCTGTTTGTTTAAAGTCCTCGTGCGTGCATTGCGCGTGAACGTCTTTGACGCAGACATGCATCAAGAAATTCGCGGCGGAGACGACGTGGAGTGGCAGAATAACTAAAATATTGTAGAACTTTAATTGGTAAAACAATAACGTGGGTAATAACTCAGTAAATTGTTTTATGAAGCTGAAATACGGTGTTTTTCGGTAAGAAACGTCCGTGCTAAGGTGATAAAATTTGTACGGTTCCAGGGGAACATATCCAAGAATGTATCAACATGTAATGCAATGTGTAGTATATAACGATTGGGATTAAGATATAAGCATAATGATGAATGTGTAACATTTCGTCTACATCAGGAGCCATTCTGAAGTGGCCCTGTCTACCAATACAAATATTTCATAGAAGATTTCAAGGCGATGCGGATTAATATAGGATTAGCTAGGATACAGGGACCGATTTGGAATTTAAAGTTGGCGGAGGTCTTTGAAATTGGTTTGCGGGGGCCCGGCCGACTGAAGTTGGAAGCCCGGCTATGAGTTAAAGTTGGTCCCCCCCCGCCGAAGATTGTTTCTGGCTTCTTGATTTGGTTTTCTCATTTCGTGAGTCACGCTAGGCGTCGGCTGGCGACCGCACCGACGCGAACCCACAGCACAGAACCCACCGCCGTTTACCATTGTCATTCCGCAATTACCCAAACTAAGTGACTGTTATGCGCTTAATGAAGGGGGATAGTAATCATCGGCCAGACGGCGTCCCACGCACGCTTAATTTAAAATAATCATACGAATTAGCAACCGATCCGGGGAGGGAGCCTAACGACACTCGCATAGATTCTTGTTGTACATGCAACCATTGTTGTCTCTATCGGTTATAAGTTAAAAACAGTTCGCATCGGAAATATAATGCGGGAATTAAATATGTAATTCTAGACAATTGGGTACAATTTGTTTGGGCCAATCAATCTTACCACCGATCTATGTCTGGACTCGGCGGAGACATTTCAAACATATTTATCCGACCGGATTACCGGCCTCACCGGAAACATCACGTCCCGGACAAATTGAAGCATTTAATCCGCCAATGTAGGACCGTACAGAGAAAAATCCTCCGAAACGGTAAAATATTAAGAGGGAGACTAACGGATCCGCTGTGAAAGCTAGTCCACTGGGGCAAAGAAAACAGCGAGTAAAAGTCGACCGGTCGATTACTGAATTTTGCAGACAGGCCTGCCTCCGAGTACTGTATTATATAACCCACTTTATCAAACTCGTACTCCGCGGACGTCATTTCAAACAAACCGAAAGCGACACGGCTCTGTACTCACTCAGTCCCTCGTTCAGTAAACTTCTACTTGGACTTGAGAACTGCGCTAGACAATTGACAAACAAGTTAAAACGATGGACCAAATAAACTCCGGGGAAACTGGGCATACTTTTCACTTAGGATTTTACCTTTAAAAAGGACAGACAGCACGCATCATGGATCGAACAGGCGAAACGGAAACTAGGAAGAAAACCTGCTATAATCTATGACTCTTCCCGAGAGGTTGATACTGCCTTCTAAATGTGATTCTAAAAACAAACGTTTACTTCATAGCAACATCCTTGCATGAAGTTTTATCAGTGTTAATTGGTCACCAATTAAAACTAATAATAGTGACTCTTACTGCAATTCTGCGTTGAGATGTCCTAGACATTCCGATCTGCATTGACCTAGTTAATATTATTCTTCCGGGGTTGTGATCCTCTAATCATTATTAGCAATGCTAAAGTGAATACCTGCATTGTAGCAACTCGTTGAAAACATTTGAAAATTTGAAAGGGCCATACATTGAACTCTAAATAAATAAGGGGGGTGTTCCCATATTTGGTATGAAAATATTTAACTACATGCTTAGTAATTCTTCAGTTGATCAAAAAACGCATATAATATCGGTCAAGAAAGAAACCTAGATTGACCCAGTGCCCTATACAGGAAAAGAACGGAATAAAAAGAACAACGCTAATTTCCATTCGCCATTATTCAATACGGCGCTGTTCAATTTCTGAACATGATAAATCTGGAAGGAGAGCCTAGAGGAGGGTGCGGGGGGCGTTCAAATGGGCCCTTGTCACGGAACATTGCAGCTAAGTCACTCGGCTGTCTCTATTTGTACCCGCCTTTCCAGTCTAACGTCGCCCCGGTAAAACTAACAGCCCAAGTTATAAACCCGTGGAATATTGGCGACTCAATTTAAACATAAAATGGAGTACATCGGTGATCGATGCAGACCGCAGCGAATCGTTTCAATCGAATTCCAAGCGAATAGAAGTTCAATTTCAATTCATCAATCGAAAATAATATTCGAGTATGGGCGCTGAAATTTTGACTAGTTTTTATATTCCCAAAATTTCACAGTCACCGATGAATAACTTTCAAATCAACACGGATATCTGGTGTGGACTGGAATCTTTTGTATTCCACCAAATTTAGAAGCTTGAAGCTGAATATTTAACATGGAAACAATGTCGAATAAACTAGGCGAAGTTATAATATTTCAAAGAAATAATTAGAAATATTAATTAGCAAAATAATTCCGGGGAAAATATGCAAGGGAGTATCGGAATTAAATGTAAGGATTATTTGCTCCAAATATTTATTTTATACTCCTACGCATTAACAAGGCACATTTGTATTCCAGCGTCATCAGTATATCAATTGTTTAAACAGGAATATGTATGCAGTATTTGAAATATTCTGACAATCCTAAATATGTAATAACGCATTTATGAAAGTAATGAGAGAAACTAATTTGGGAAGGATATCCACCGTTTACTAATAATAATATTGGTCTTCATGATGGTGGATTTCACTAATTGTGCAACTCTCAACTTCACTCTGGCCCGACCTCGGGAAAATAAGTCGCCACAGGACGAGAAACATTAATAGTTAAATAGAGCATTAAAAAAACAGATTTGATCAATTTTTTACACGCAAGACGTGCTCATTGCTGTGGCATCTGCCAAACGGCACGCCAATGATTTCTGGCGAAAAATGGCCCGCCCGATTCGGCGTTGTAGATCGCCAGTTCACATTGCAATTATCGTACACCCCTCGAACACCTGTGGATATCGTAATCGCCTATGATCAGTGGATTAATTGGACAAAGCAGCTGGGCATAAATGTGGTAAACCAAACGACTGGAAGGAATAGGGCTCAAGACGCTGGAATTAACGACGCATAAAATACGTATGGAATATTTTAAAACTATATAGCCTTAAAGCCCGCGTGACTCAGTGCTCAATGAACGCGTTCGAGTTCACTTCCGTTAATTTCAAGCACTATCTAGGCCAAATTAACACATAGGGCTGAAAACGCTTAATAAGCCGGCAGTGAAATTAACACGTCGTTAAAGCGCTCTGAATTTCTCCCTATTGGAGTCATTTTACAGGGCCACCCTCGGCCAAATTACAGCCGATTATGTGTACCGAAAGCTCTCCCGATTTTACCATTGACAGGGGGTTACCGCCACACTGGTTGGGACACGCGAGCCGCCATTTCAATTGCCGCCCAATCGGGCCCACCGATCTAGGGAAAATCGCTTTAATCGCTCTCTCGCTCCCTCTCTCTCACTCTCCCTCTCTCTTTATCTCTCTCTCTCTCTCTCTCTCTCTCTCTCTCTCTCTCCCCACAAATTAATGCTTACCCAGGTTTATTGCGGAGACCGCAGGCGGCTTTATCTCAATCGCGGGATTTACAGAAATTACACCCCAATTATGTGGTTAGAAAGAATTTACTCCGAGTTTAATCTTGTTCTTCATTCCCCTTTTTCCTTCCTGTCCTGTAAACGTTTCACAAGATTTAGAAATCCGCGGCTGTAAATCCCCTACAGCTCCATAGTCTAACTACACCCCGTTTTCTTTCCCACTTACGATCCCGTAACAATATATATGTCAATTGCGATTGTGAAAATACACAAAAGTCATGAATATTAACGAATAACAACATTGAAACGAGTTTATTTATGTGATAATTATTAGCTCAAACAGTACACAGTATTGTAATAATTATGTAATAACAATGTTCGAATATAAAATTGACAATACCATATTTTCTAAATAATCCTATGAGCGAACAGGTTGAAATCAGTCCTACGGGGTCCATGCCTTATCATCGACCTTTTATTGTAATATTCAATTATGATTACTAATTTACACAGGAATGAATCTAATTTGATATTTAACAACCGTTTTCGCGCTTGAGATTTTGCGGCATTATTAATTCGTGGTGGAGGAGAGTCATCAGGGCGGTGTTCTCGGCTGGTCTCTCAAGGTATTTCTTCGGTGGCGGGGTGGCGGCCCCCAGGGAGGCGGCCCGATTTTATTTATGGCCCCCGACGCTCGTAAAGCAACTTTGACTTTGCCGATGCGTCGCCGCTGACCGAGAGAAACCGTCCCAGCTGGGGGCTACTGCCCCAAGGAAGAATTCGGCCACTGTTTTATTGCCCCCTCACCGGTACCATTCCAGGCTTGACACCAGAAGCGATTATTCACGGGATCGACCACTGATGACATTATATTTCGCCTGGCGCAAAAAAATTGAAGATTTGATTTTCCAATTGTTAACATTTAGAAGACTCAAGTTTATGAAATTTCTGCTCTCTTTCGCCGTACGAAAGACCGGTTTCGATAGGAAATTTTCCGACCATTAGGAAAATGTTGCAGCATTTCATTGCGTATCCTAATCAACTCAATTAGCATCTGTTTACAGGACAGTTAAAGAGGATTTGATCATTTGTTAACTAACAATTTTTGCAGAAATGCAAGAAAAAGTCACATTCAGCCCATATCCTTTAAACGAAACTGTATGAATATTCAAAATTACCACGAAATTTTATATTCTCTGGATTTTGAATATGTTGCTGTCTGTGAATTTTGTTTTACTTCAAGTCGACTAAATAGTATGAATGTTTTGAAATGGGAGTGTTTGTAACTTCAAATTTGCCAAACCCACCTGCCAAACAGGTAACTGGTTGATGACTGTGTCCATAAAATATTCGGTAATTTGAATCCCACGTGTAGCCTGTGAGCGAGACGTGGATTTCGGTAAAAACACGCTCGGTTTAAATATTACCGTGTTTCGGGCATTAATCGTTCGGGGGACGGGCAGCGCTCTCGGGTTTATTGCCGACGATTTATCACTGCCCAAAAACCGCAAGCTCAGTATTATGTCGAAAATTATTCTCCCGTCCTTTATATATTAACGTGGCAAAATTTCCAGGGCCGGATCAGAGCGATGAACGAAACATTATACCCGATAGAAGCTCCAGTCTTGGTTTCTGATTAGACCGGAATATGTATGTTTCAGTTTTCCCAACATCGGAATGAATCGCATCCAAAATACACTGGTATGGACTGAATCATTAGTACGATTATAATAGACAATAAAAAACGAATATTAAGACATAAACATCACTTACACAAGGTTTCTTAGGTGTGATAATAGGTTTACCGTGATAGTAGGTCACCATGTTTACAGATTATGATTTCAGTAGTTGTGTCACTGCAATATTTATTTCCTTCCAGTACATTAACGGACTGTAATCAATTTAATTTTTGTATAAACAAATTCACATTTTATGCTATTATGTTTCTAAACCCTTAAAGAATACCGGCTATTTTTTGTTATTTCCAGTTGCGTAGGGGGAAAACCCGGCCAGTTTTACTTGGAGAGAGCGTAATAATTAATTGAAACATTGGCAAAACGAAATTAGGGGGCGGGGAGAGACGGGAAAAGCCTCTATGGTTCCTAATTAGGGACAAGGAGCCGGGGCCGTAATTAGGCTATTTACATTTTTATTACGCGTCACTAATTACAAGGTGAGGAAATTTGGCGTTTTCTCGGGGATGAAGGGGGGGGGGCAAGGAAAATGATCCCGAAAGCCTTCGCTCACGTTTTTCCAAAAGCTAGAATAAAAAAAATGCTAAGAGAAGGAAAGGAGGTTATAACGGTATAGACGCTGTCGGCAGCCTGGGCTCGATAATCTCATTAAAGATTAAGGCAAACAACCCCCTTCCACCATCCAATGCGATCATTTACAATTAAAATCTATTCAGGGATGAAAAAAGTCATCCGGCTCCCTTTTGATGTTTGGACCGCGATGAAATGAGGCGATCGATGGTGGAAAAAATTATCCGTTTTAATTGGAGAAATCTTATTTGATCCGGTGACTTAATTGATGGGATTTTAATTGGAGTATAATTAACGGACGTAAATCCGTGGATGGGATGGATTTGGTTTTTGAAGGGCTGAAATTCGAACTTTAAGAAAATCACTACGCCTCTGTGATGTTCAATCCGCTCTGAAGTGTCAAAAAAAAACATTTTGGTAAACAATAATATTTAGCATAAGAAGGAATCAGCGAAGATAGGTGATGGCAGAATGATTATTCCAAACCCTAGCGGACCCCTAAACAGATATTTTCAGTATAGTGCAATATTTCCAATGCGTATTCATTCACAATTAAACCCATTTTCTTCAATGTCTCAGAAATCCCGAAGATTGCGAACATCTGGTGCCGGCCTAGCGTAAGACCGAAGCAGCGAGTGGAAACCTAAGAACGAAAGTTTCATCTTCTTTTTTCCTTCGTTCAGTTATTAAATATCGGCGTGGGCCGATCAATTTCGACTGGGAAGTAGAGGCCAGGACATTAACCGGATCATTAGGCCGGGTATGCGAGGGCCGTGTGTTCCCGGAGAGTGTCCGCTTACCGATAACGCCGATCCTATTTTACGCACGGAAACTTTCCCCCTTCGTCTGGCCGAGAGCCGTCATATACTGCGGTATAGACGGGGTTTTTCTTTGTCTCTAATTTTGATTTTTTCGATAAGAGTTTCGGCACGATATAATCGATTTGTTCTAATATACAGATTCAGAAGAAATAATTCAAATTGTTTTAATATTTAAATTGATTATGTATGGGGGTCCATTTATTTTTTTTTGGAATTTCATCGACGATAAACATTTTTTCTTCGAACTGGAGCCGGAGTTTCAGGAGGAAGTGACTAACGACTGTTTGGAGTTTTTCTTATATGTTTATGAGAGCTGTAGATTTCGTGTGTTTCTGTCTCCTTCCGCTGGTTTGGTCTTTTGCTAGACCGGTTTCGGCTGATCGCCATCTTCAGTAGCGGTATTAGTCACTTTTGGCACTTTGGATGTTTCTTGGGCATCCTCACTGCACTGTCACTATCACTTGTACTGTGGTGGTTGTCTGTTTGTCGTGTCTATATATATATATGTGTCTTGTTATTGTGTTTTTGGGGGATGTTGTTTGTCTTATTTGAGTTGAGAGGGGAATGGGATTTAGTTAACCGGCTTAAGTTTATGTCGGATTGTTGGTAAAAAATTCGATATAATCCATATATTCCAATAAATAGATTCAGACGAAATAATTTAATTTGTTTTAATATATAAATTGATTATGTATGGGGTCCATTTATTTTTTTGGAATTTCATCGACGATAAACATTTTTTCTTCGAACCGGAACTGGAGTTCCAAGAGGAAGTGACAAACGACTGTTTACAGTTTTTCTTATATGTTTATGAGAGCTGATAACGTGAAAGGTTGCGTGAGCGGGTTCTGTCATCATCATATTTTTCTGTTTCCCGACATAAAAAAATTATCTCTCGCCGGGGTCGATGACGCCACAATGTATAGGTCAGGATAGAGAATTTTGAGCACGTTAGCTGTAAACATGCGGGCTGAACCAAGTTTTATGAATCACCCGTTTTTTTTGTCATAAATAAAATGGATAGGAAAGCGTATAAGAAAACTCCCTGTTAGTTCAGTTAGGTAGTATGTATTTACCATTAACAATTGTTTTAGTACATATCTCCTTATTAGGTTCAGTCCACACCAAAAAGAAGAGAACCTGTTTGTGTTAAAGAACAGGCGAGTTTATTTCATTTAATTCCCGTTAAATTTTAAATTGAATAGCTCAGTGAAACGTCGTGACCCTTGAAATCCGATTAAGTAATTGATTACAAGAAAAAATTAAGGACTCTTACTACCTTATCTTATTACCCTACTTATTATCATTAAATTAATTTAGTCATATCATTAAATTTAATTAATCATTAATCTTACGGAAATTGAGATATTCCTAAGTATCGAAAACGAGGTATAACAAATTAACGCTATCCTGATAAAACATAATATTCTGATATAGTAATATCTTACTTCACTTAGTAGAAATATTTATATCCCGCGATAAGTTTTGTCTTTATTCTTGGCTTAATTCACATGATTTGTATTTACTGTTCCTTATACAGGAAGATAATTATTGAAATATTTATGTTTGCGTCATTGTACAGACTGCCATGGATTTTTATTATTTTTTATTTGTGATACTGATAGGAAGACTACAGTGCTAATAACGGCAATAATCGATGGGTGGAATGTACTCACTGCATTACTCAATTCACTTGCTACCCCGATAGCGAAAATCCAATGGCTCACTAGGGTAAGAGGAGTTGTTAAATTCCTAATTACATTCCCAACTATCACTCAATATAACCGCATTAAACTAATCCGATTACGGCTTACAGTTCATATAGATGTACCAGCTGAAACTAGGACCCCAGTATACTTCAAGTCCTTAGGAGATGCTGAGTTTAAGCCGGGCACGATAAAGTTGGCTGCAAGCATCGGTAAATGGAACGAGTTGAAAGTGGCATCGTCCGTGTTGCACTTACTCGGCATCATCTCCAAAATGGTTGTCCCCCCCAACCGGCTCCGCGTTCTAACGAGATCAAAAGTTAACATCAGGTTAACCCTTGCCGAGGCCCAGAGAGACTTCCCCACGGGTCCCCTTCCATTCCACTCCCTAACTTAACTACGTCCTTTCCTCTTCCGGCTACACGCTCCCGAAGACACCCCCAATCCTTCCCCCTTTCCTTCGGCGCACTACATTAACTATTAACGTTTTGTACCTGCAATATGGGGACAGATAAGTGCATTCATGTTTTTGCATATCCTGACCACATTATTGTAATATAACGTGGTTTCCAATTTCTTCTCCTATTATAATACACAAGAAGAAAACCTGTATGAAAATACTTAAAAAGCCTTATTCGGGGGAAATACTTCCTCCTTTCACCATTATACGTCACACAGAAAGTAGTCCGGACTTCCAAAATGGTAAGGGAGAACCAATATATCGTAGCTTCGGTCTGATAGTTTCTTAACAATAAACTAAAAATATAGTCATTTAAGAACCGGTGTGCAATTCCTTCTGTCAGCAATTTTTATCATATTCTCACTTTATATCGGGAACTAAATCACAAGTACATTAACTGGAAAACAAACATTCCTACCTTCGTAACATAATATAAACACTAAGAGAACAATGTACGATATTACATATACGATGTTATTAGCAGTTCTTAGGCCAGTAAAAATAAAACTGGATTACGCATAATGCAAAGAAAACTGCAGAAGACCCAACACGAAATAAACCGGAAAACTAAAAAGCAAATCTACCGACGGGATCATATTTCGAAACACGGGACAATAAAACATAAAAGCTTGAGAACTTAAACCGAATTTGTGTAACGAGATTAGGATTTTTGCTTTGGCCGAATTCTAAATTATTTTACACAAATTTATGTTGATTCGTTGAAACAGGCCGAGCACTCTGCGAGAACCAAATGAAATGCCAACCAAATTAAACAACACCTAAGTAAGTTAATGTCGGATTGCATTCGCTTATTTCGCGCCCCGTATTTTATACCCAGTGTAACTTTCACTCTTAAACTTTCTCAATATACTGGAATATAATGAAACTGCTCGGATGATCAAGATACCGACTTCGATTAAAACAAAATTTCCAGAATTAATTTAATATCGCCATAGTGCTCGGTGAATTTATGAATAGTAATGAAATTATATTCACATTAGAGTTATTCGCAACTACTCCCAATGTTATCATTTTTATGTCCTAATTGTGCCAACCCAAGCTAGGCCTAGTTTTGTCAGCTAGACTCACTCCGGATGAAGGATCCGGATTTAGTTTCACTAAATCACTAACAGTATCGTTAAGTGACGAAATTCGGAAACGTGGCCGAATTTTAATTATGAAATAAATCTCAATCGATAGCAGTAAGCCTAATACAATGGGTTAGAAAATGATAACGACCCACCTCTCGTCCCCCACCGGGTGCCAAATTTTTTTAAATTAACGACTGAGTGTGCCGCCGAAGCATTTATAAGGGGAAGTCCCCTTTTCGGGGCCGACAATCGGTATTATTCGGGGCAATGAAAAGCCGTCCTACAAATGACAAAGTTGTCAATTTTATGAAAGAAGAATACACTCGCACAAAGAAAAAAAAGGGGAAGAGGGAAAAAGGTTCCCATTGATGGGCCAAATAGAATTGTCAATCTCTTTTTGGGGAGGGGCGCTTCTCCGATGGGGTGACGCCTCGGGCGTCGCTCTCTCAATAAACGCATAACGGATTAATCACATTCTAAGCCGCCAAATATCGTTTTACCTGTGAATGTTCCCACATTAGCGTATATATGTCGGTGGTGTAAAAATTGTCCAATTAAACAGGCATTTCGTTTTTTAATACATTTTCTGCTCAAATATTCATGCTTCGTTTGCAACTATCGCGCGCAACTTCCAAATGAATTCAACGCGCGATTGAATATTCTACGTTAATTCCCCAGAGCGAATATTAGTGTGTATCGCTGGCCTACGCTTCATGGGCGGATATGAACCCGAATGCTGGGAAAATATACTTGGGGGAATGTAAATAGGGGTTTGAAGATACTGTAAGGGAGGGGGGGGGCGGTACGAGTCAGAATGTTTCCCTTACATTCAACAGGCCACCTCAACTGGGGTGGCAGAAACAGCCCCGCCTGTTAACACAGATCCCGCATTCTCTTTTTCCAGGAGCACGTATAAAAAAGGGACTGTTTCGTTACACTAAATAAACAGGCGTAGAAGTGATAATTATATTATGTAATACATGACGTTACTATAATAAAAAAGTTGCTAAAAATTATCCGAATTTATCTGAATGAGTATCAAAGAAAGAGGATTCGGATAGCATAACGGAGTTTGAATTTATGGTTTTCCCGGCAAGACATCACTGGTCGTCACAGTTGTGTACACTGAATTATGGTGTATTCAATCGAAGATTCGTGTTCAAGAAACAATCGCTGCACCGGAGGATGAATTAATCCGGAACCTGGCGAATAATTAAACTTGAGTCCGAAGTCGAATTGATTAAGCCGTTAAACCTTGTTAAAGTTTCAATTTCAGTTATAAGTTGGGGGCCCAGGACTAATTAGCGTCTTGTGGGGGGCTATGCGATGCACGGTTCCTGCCGTTGTGCCGAAAAGCAAGTTTCATTGAGGGGAGGAGTTTTTGCGTGTAATAAATGGTTGTATACAGCGGGCTCTGATGATACCCGAGGGTATCGTTCGGTCGATTTTCCGGGAAACTTATAACAGTGAGGACTTAGGAACAGAAGTTCCTGTGTTGTTTCGATCCATTTTTGTACCCATTATATTTTTGTGTCTGTGTGAGTGTATGCTCTTTCATAGTTTGTGTTTGACTCGACAGTGTTTTTAACAATTAATGGTGTTACAAAATCACATGTAGCCATGTCCACTATGCTTTAGTGGACATTTATCTTGTTTATCGGTTGAATGAAGAAATACGGAAACCGATGACACGTAATCAATGATCACCCTCCACAAAGTTGTCGCGTAGAAAGAACAACGAGCGTGTAGTGCACGGACAATAATACTAGAAGAACGCGGTGCAAGTCGATCGAAACATTAGATTTTGAGGAGTTGAATTCGTTGCTGAAACTAACTTACGTTTCGAGATTCAACCTACTTAGTATTCGACAGTTTGGCTTAAACATTTTACACATAACGCAGGTTAAGTCGTTTTCAACTCAAATAAGTTAGAAGGCCTTCTATAACTCTAGTACCTAATATTCAAGTGTGTCGGGAAAACTTACCAGAGATCGAAGTTCAAAGGGGAATAAAATTACTGCGCAATGGACAGGGGAGGATTAGAAAGGGGCCGACGGATAGGTTTTAAGATGAATAGGAAAGGCAAAAGTCAAATAGAGAATTGAGAGGTTAGTTAAGGTCTGCGGGCTTTGGGGGCTGAGCGGCGGTGTTTACAGGCCTCCTCCTGTTTACATTTGATTAAGGCCAATGCAGTGTGTATGTTGTTCCGCTCACATTTGTAAACCTTAAAGGGCGGCCGCCCGACGGCCCACTTAAATACACCCCCCGAATACCGATATTCCACGCCCTCCTGCTTTCCAGCTTTACCCTTCTATCTTGAATTATGTATTCGCTCTTATTACAAGAAAAGTTTCCTGCAGACAAAAATATCCAACGGACTAACGGTCCTGTCAAATAAAAAAAGTCGCCATCGAAAAGAAGTGTACTGACGGCATGTTAGGTGCGTTTCGGCCATTAACAAACATTAGAAATTTAGAACATTTAGAAATACTGTTTGTCGTACTTCGCCTGTATAATATTCGGTTTGCAAGTAAGCGGAAATACGAGATATTTTTAATCTAAAATAGGTACAAGCCAAAGTAAGGATCCTGAGAAACCATCCAAGCAAACTGAGGTCCTTACTCTATTTCAATTTCCTCTTACTTTCAAAAAGTGTCTTGACAACAGATGTTAAAAAATGAAGTTTTATTTGAATAAACGTACAATAAATTACTACGTTCCAAATATTTTTGTGCTATTATTGCCTTACTGCTGTAATTAACTAGTGCAGTTCAGTTATATACGGTTTTTATGTAATTTGGCAACATTTAAAGCAACGTTATTAACCTTCGGGTTATGGGTTTTTCACCCAAATCCCCAGGAATCCGGTCGGCTGTAAGTAAGTAAGGGATACACTGCCCAGTCGAATTATCCTCCACATTTTTTCGTTTAAAGATTACGGGCTTTGTTCGAGAATTGAAATTGATGGCGCATCGTTGGCTTTATAAGGTCCCAGATTTAGGGCTTAACAAGCTATCGGCTACTGAAAAACGTAATACGAATCCATGCCTTATTGCACCGCGATATCCCGATTTGTGCCGCAAGCACCCGGTCGGAAAAAACAACTTTTTCGTTTCGAGTGGTCGAGGTTTTTGTAAAAACTGCCAGTCGTCCCACATAAATCTGCCAATTAAGACGTGCTAAGTTAAGACTATGAGTACCTATGACTATGACCTGGTAATTCCTATTTTTGATTCAGTTTCTTATTAAGCCCGTTCCGTGTAATCATAGTTATGCCCATGGCAGTAATATATATATAACTGACCAGAATTCGCACACTTTGAGGAAATGGTGCTGCTGAATAATAATTCTGGAAGTTGAGTTATTGTTATTTAAAAAACAAGAGGATTAAATTTTTATGTTTGCTTGTTAATAAAAATTATTTGCGGAATGAACTACAAAGCGAAAACCGATTTCATTTCCAGAAAAATGTTAAAACCGAAAAAGCAAAATAAGCGATTGAATTGAAATATATTAATTGGAGGAGGCCGCTCGTTCTTTTCTACCGTGAGCGAGGGGGGGATTAAGTTAGATCATTTATTGCCATGGTGATGTCACGGATCCCTAAACCCCGATCGGAAATTATCAATTTAACTTTTTAACGAACCGGCCGCTAAAATATTTGGCCGGAAACTGGGCCCGAACTCGATTTATTCGGCGGCTCGAAATTGTTTCATCATTCCGTTATTGGCCCTTTTGTGAATCCGTGTTCAAACTGGTTACACTTAGTTTACACCTTCACAGACCGATTTATAACTTCGGAATTTCAAGTATTTAGATCACCCAATACAACCATTACAAGCATTCAATCAAATTTATGGCAAAGCTATTTAAACTTATTGATTATTCTCTTCTTTATGTCATTATTTAAAGTTGATTTTTTTTAAAAAAGCACATTTAGATTGTATATACGCTACTTTTAATATACTAGTTTGAGGAACTTTCAGTTGTATATTTCCATGGATTGTAACGTCCTGTTAGTTTGCGGATGATTTCGGCCCGTGTAGCTGTAGCAATAAGGAATCCATTGGCCGGATTATACAATCTATAATTGGGTCTATAAACAGTAGGGCAACTGCTGCAAGGGACATCCGCTCATATCTCAATGAGGCCTCTCGGACATGAGACAAACCCAGCCCAAACCGCAACCCACACATCTCTCAAACCTGAATTTACCTCCACCCTCATTTACGCCAATATCTTATTCCGGTTAAACACTGCCTTGAGCCTGACTTATGCAACATAAACGTAACTTATTTATGTTTGCAACTTTAAAAATCCGAAGTAGTAAACTTTCACAAAACGAACAAGCTCTGTACGATCCCTCCTACGAACCAATTTCATAATAAATATATAAGCCGTGCGAAACGCCTTCATTAACCGACGCCAGGTTATAAAACAACTTACGCGTAACGTAAAACATTTACAGGGGGGCCTTGAATTATTTATGGTGTGCTTATGTATTTTTCACAATGTGAGATCAATAATCTTAACTTTGCTTTCTATTCGATAGAACAATTGATTATATTACTAAAAGATGCGGGTGAAAGGCAGTTGACAACGCTATTGTATTGCCCCGGGAGGATTATAAAATTGTTTTAAAAATGTTTAATATATATATACATATTTATAAACTAATTAATAAACTATTAATAGTAAATCGTTATTTCAGCATTATAATATCGCGGTGTTTGATTCAGAATGGCCACGAATAAAAATAGACCAAATTCTGGAAATTCGCCAATAAATATAATGTAGGTAATTGTTTGCTACTTTCTACTGCCTCGATTCAATAGGTAATATTCAATCAGAATATTACTAAAATGATTGCAAGACGAGGAGCAAAAGTAATGCAGAATTGTAATATGGCTTTATTTTCTTATTAGCGCGGACATCTTCAGGATATTTCGTGATTCAGTTTATAACTCGAGGCAGACAACTTAACTCCAGGTCTGATAACTTTAGTAGACAGTCAGCCACCAACAGGCTAGCTCAGGCAAACAGTTAACTACAAGATATATACTAAAAGACGAAAAGATATATCGTACAAACATGTGCGTGGGATATATTTTCTAAAATACGTTTTTTCTGAAAAATGCATTCCTAGAGATTACGACGTTTTTGAATTTATTATTTGAATATTTCCTTAAATAAATTATATTGTTTAATGTTAAACAGCTGTAGCCGAGTAACTATTTCATTATTATGATATTTTAATATCATTGTTTCATTCTACTTAGCAGTGTCTATGAGCTTTGGTTATCTTTTTTCATTCTAGTTAAAAGGTACGTTCGAAATATATATATATATATATATATATATATATATATATATATATATATATATATATTTAATTACGTGCAAACATTTGGCTTACCTTTAACGGCGGTGAATAAAATATTTTCATTCTGGGAACTTACCTGAAAAGAAAACAGAAACGTTATTAATAATAGTCCTCAAAAGATGGTTTGATATAAAAAATTCTAATTATAAAAGCATATTTGAAACAACATGGCATTAAAAAAACGTTAACAAATGGATTCTATTTACATTTCGTAATAGCAATGGAATGTGGTAAATTCACCACTTTATCACTGTCTATTATTAAATAATCTTCCAGTAAAAACCGTTATAATTATAATATTTTAGTAGCGGCTAAGAATGGCCTCAATAATTTAGAATTTCTTCTTCATACGTACAGTCTAGAGAGCGAATCCACTAAATATACGCAATTTATTTGGAAAAATTAAAAAAAAAAAGGGACAAAATGTGCCTTTTTAGATGTGGGGTCGGAGAATGGACCCACCCGGTTCTCAATTTTGGGCTCACATTTCAGAGAAACATCATCTGGAGAGTTAGGCGGTGTTCATTATTAAAATGTCTTTCATTTCGTGGCCGCCTCTGTCCCCGTCCCTGTCCTTCTTACGGGCAATCTCTCTCCCTGTGCGACTGAAAATAATATTTTTTCAAGGCGGATAGCCAATTACAATTTCGCTCGGCAAATAAAAATGAAACCGATGTCATATCTCGCTCGGAGTGTGGTCCCACCTAAATCCGTTACATTAACGTGATTACTAAAAGGGAATTTTTAAACGCCAATACTGCGAAATTTCAATTAGTATGGATTACAATTGTGTATCGGAGGATGTCCCGGTTATTTGTCAATATTTGTCTCTATTAAGGAAATTAATTATTCCCGTGTATCAACGACAATGCAATATATAAATTTATGTCACGAGCACATTAATACATAATTTGAAGCACTTTGCGGGGAGACAGCGAGGGTTTGAAATTTCATTCCTGTCGTAATTTTCTGTTTCAGGATAATAACTTTCTATTCTATGTTTCCATGAAAATTCTAGCAAACGTTTGTAACGAATCATATAATAGAGTCTAATATAACATAAGTATAAACAACGGAAAATATCGAAGTAAAGCATTTAAGGTCATTCGGAAAACAATTCAATTACCACTGCCCTAATTTTCAATATGTGCTCGTATTTGTATCTCGGGAGATCTTTGTTTATGCATTCATAATGAAGGTTATTGAGAATACTACAAAGGAATTTTGGTTATTAAACTGGGTGGGAATGTAGAGACATAAGTTAATGAAATAGTTACGATATTAAAATTCTCATCTCATATACCCAGTCAGAAATCTACAGCATTAAACTATGTTCGTTTCTTAATTTCTTAGTCAGCCCATAAATTACCCGGCCTTTGGCGAAAAATTAGTGCGCAAGGATTGTTTGTTTATTTTCTAAACAATGCAGTGATTCGGGCTCGAACTTTATAAATATTGTATTAAGAAAATAAATTATAACTGGGAGCAAGGGTGTAATATTTGTCGAACGGTTGTAATAAAACATACCGACAGCCGCGGTAGAATAGTGAATTGATCTGATAACGGGTCATGTCAGGTTGCAAAGTGGGAGTAGCGCTGAATCCGATTGGGAATGGTTGTATACGTGGCGGCGGGGAGACACCCGAATGCCGGGTAGTGCTGTTTCAGGTAGTCCCGTTTATTGGCGGATGACTCCCCAACAAAACCGGACAATGGATTCCCAGAGTTGGATTGAAATCGACTCCGTGTCTACGACCGACATTCCTGCCTCCAATGTAGATCATGCCGCCGGAATAATTGGTCGGGGCGCCCCAACCCATTGAGATATCGGGCACAAATCCCGCCGCCTGCAAAGGACAAACTGGCCGGTCGGAACGCGCTCAGTGTCGATTTCGAACGAAACGAAATAACCCGAACGCCGTTCGATACCGAATTGATTCGAGGCCTCCGTACAAGTAAAGGAATTAACGCGTAATTAATTACATATTACGAATCCCGACGCACTGCGCCCCATGACATGGAGTTACCACAGACCCACTCGACAGACCAAGGTGCCAAATCATCCAGATCCAAGAAACCTAACGCCTAACTGACAATAATCGACATATTCTAATAAAGGCGAGAAGCGTAGGATCGAAGCGCGCAAAATCACGCGACACTAAAAGGTCAAAATATTTCGACCCGCACTGGTTGCCTCGCGATGATATAACACTCTGGCCTCTATACAAGTGGGCGCTACAGATTTTACGACGGCACTATAAATAATAACTTTAATTGTCGCCAACATAGAACACGGCGTAAGGAGCACATTATCATTACTGTCGTATAGTGTCGTTTTTATGCTCTCATTAAAATATAGTCATAACGCTGTATGCTGTAATTATAACGATACAATGACACTACAACAGGCCGTGAGGGAAACTCCTCCATCCCGGGAACGGTACTCGGGTATAGGTATTCCATCTTTCCGCCTCTGTGAGCGAGGGGTCGGCGGGCCGTTAATGAGGGTATTAACTATACCTCCCCCCGAACACCTGGGCTTAGCCATCGCCCTCTTCCGTGTTATATTATAATGTATAAAAGTATAACGTTTAAACGAGGAGATAGTTGAGTCAGTTCGGCGTTTCTTAAATTTTATACGTATCCTTTCATACAAAACTGACGATGGTTCGGTTCAGTTGAAACAGTTCTCAGATAAAGAGCCGAGATGTGAGGCGTGAAATCGGAGCGGTGGACATACGTTGCGTATCTGATTTTCAGTTGATGCGATGTTTATTCAAAGAATAGCGAGGAGGCGATAGATCATGCGGGGAGTGAAGAGTGGCAGGCGGGCGGGCCAGATAGCGCGGGGCCACGATAAACCGCCCAACCGCCGAAACGCCCCCGCCGCTCATATCGCTTCCACCTCATCAACGCCCACCGGACAATTAAACTGAACCTAACCCAGGTTTAATAAACAATAGCCGCCACCTCCCTCCACCGCACACACTCTATGATTATCTACGAAATTGCTATGACCGCTGACAAAATTGCTACTACAAAGTGAACCAACTCAAATTTAGTCTCGCCTGCAATTACGGTAATTAATAACGGAAATGCCCTTGTGGACCGCCTTATCTGTAGTTATCGACGCATTATTTCATCTATTAAAATAAAGCCCTTGTGGTGTGAGGAACCAAACTTATTTTACTTCAATTGGGCAGAATTGGGTTAACGAATTGGAAAAATATGAGCTTTAGCTAGTTTATTATTATTATATATATTGTACCTACCGGTACATCTTTCTCATTTCTCATTCATTTCTCTCATATAGCCAGGGAAACTGAAATTCTTCCTTAGGTTGTACATGGAAAAAGCAAACCGACCGGAATTCAACTAGCCACCCCAACGGGGTTCTATCAGCGGTGCGACCCAGTAAACTTTAAATCTCCTGAATCTTTCAATTCTACTACTTTCCGAATATCCAGGAAGCGGAATATTTGCAAAACTATTGATAAATAATTCTCTAACTGCATATATAAATTGATGCAGAGGCTCAGAAAGTGGTTGCTAGGTCTAAAATGGCGAACTTCCTTAAACCTTCTTACATTTTATTTTACCTCCTATTTACACCTCGGAGAAATACTTCGGTATTCCAGGGCGGAATTCCATTTTCAGGAAACACTCCTATTGTAATTCGAGTTGATTTGTGTCCAAACGTGAGTTCTCGAAAAGATTCAATTGTCGGTACAAAACGAGAAAAATGTTCTTTGAAGAAATTCCAGGAATAATGCTGTTCAATATTGAAAAAAAGAACATTTTAATAAACTCCGGACTCCTTTTCGGTAGCATTAATGAATTCGGAGATGAATCTTTCAGAAGGCAGATACGGGACGGAACGATTTACAGAAAATGCGAATTCATTTATTACCGTTAATTACCTCCATTCCCCCAACTGAGAGTGGAGATTAAAAGTCTTCTTAAGCGGCTGGAAACAAAAGGAGAAAGGAACAATTATTTCATTTAAGGACTTTTCACTTTAATCTGAAAAACAATTATCCAAGTCAAACACGCCATTGTTCGCACGACTGCGGATTTCATTTGGAATTCGATTTGAAGATTAAATCTTTAGAGGAACATTTTATTATTTTTTCCACGTGATTTCTATACTGATCTTAGGGTGATAATTCATATCATATAAAATCGATCATATTCAATATAAAATCGCAAATACTACTACTCTGATTTGAATAACATTTTTTACAAATAAAATAAGAAATAATTCCTTATAAATCAGGATTTATATATTTATAATTCCTGACAAGTTTCTTCTGATTGCTAGCACTACTATTTGGTCCGTAATATAATAATTAATCTAATAATATTGAGGCTCTATTGGGATTCAAATTGCTCGAAAAGTTAATCTTGAAACAATTGCGCCACAAGTGAATTAAATAACGGTTCTATAGCCTGCCTCCGGTTAAAAATTGTCGGGACCAACAGAACTGCAAACAGCCAGCGAATAAATATTTTCCAATAACATGTTCAACATGAAACTCGAATAAATATGAGTAATTACAAGGCACAGACCTGTTCAGTGTTGACACAGTAATCATAAACAGGGCACCAGTGAAGGGCAGTTACGTGAATCAGCGACGATAAAATTCTCGCGAACAATGTGACTGAAATAACAGTTTCAGTGAAGCCATTTTTCAAACTGAAAAGGGCCCTTGTTTGTAATTAATTAATATTTAACGACTCTAAAGTCCAGTGCCACTAATGGTGCCGTGTACTCTTTCATGATTTATTTTTAACGTTGACTGTATTATCGGTTTAAATTGTTTACTAATTAGTTATGATGAACGCTTTGTCAGTATCGACACTATAATATAAATATACAGCGATACACAGCTGTCGTAAAGTATGATGTTCAGTTAGCAAGGTTTTGATACCATTTGAATTATCTATAAGTTAAAAGTAAAATATTGAAAGATATAAAAATAACACCTCGAGTTTAAAATACGGCCCCTCTTAACAAAATGCTTTACTCCCAGTAAACAACATGAGGGAATCTTCTTCCCCGGCTGTACAATGAGGTTAGAGCAATTAAGGTCCCCCCTCGGCTCGTTTCGACACGGCGGGGGTGGCTAAGAACCTTTAAAAAACACAATCCGACAGAAAAAAAAATAAAAGGGGCCGAGCAATAATTAAATTACGCCCTCGCAGAAAGGGCCGACTTAACACCGCCTAAATTTGAGCTCCGCCTCAACGCTAAGTGGTTCATTTGCAGCCCGGAATCCACCTTGAAAGCATATTACCCTTTTTTAGTCCTTGCCAGGGTAGAATTCTGCCAATTTAGTATGACAAAAATATGATAAATTTATTAGAATTGTTAGGTCCCATAGAAAAGTAAATAGTACTCCTTGCAATTTTTTGTTGCAATGCTACTTCAACAAGTTAGGAAACTCATTTCTATTGCTTTTTAATCAAGACACGCAAATTCTAGCCTGTGTTCCACGATCATTAGAAGAAGCTTTTCACTGTATATCGGTCGAGGAGGCGTTTTTAATATATTTAGAAATAAGTCGAATCTAATTGTTGAAACGTCCTAAATAAAATGTACCGGTTTTTGGCCGGGATATCTGACGAGATATTTGGCGGTCTGAACGCCAATGTGTGTTGTCCGTTCTGAATATTGTCCCAAGGAGCTTTATTTAATTCCGAGCCAAAGTTCAAACGGCAGTAACGAATGCCGTTTGAGCGGCCGTGTACCGGATGATTGGAATCCACTGTCGGGTCGATGCCGGGCTCATAAATACTGCCTGGGCCGGCCGGAATCGATTTATACTTGGGACAACAACCAGGGGACGTCAATCATACTTACAGCCAGCTGTTTATTCGCCCCCGCCCCCATCCACTCTATCCCCCGTTGGGATGAAACGGATTTACACGAGCTTCGGGGGTCAGAAGCTTTTCGGGGACTTGAACACCTCGAAGCCGCATTCATATTTAGATTGAGAAATGAGGCTCAATTTTTCCTATTAATTTTTAAAATTATTAGTAAGAAATTATTGATAAAGTGAAGGTATACACTATACTCGCTCTTCCGAAGGATATCAGGTTGAATTTATGCCAGTTCTGGATCGGTAAACCAAACAACGTAAGCTGTAATATCTCGTGACTCATAACTGTGTGTACCACTTATAAAGAGTGCACGCAACTCATTATACACAGAACAATGAGCATTCAAACAAAATCTATTCGCTAATTTAAATAACTTAAATTTTATGATTCATGTTTATTCAATAACGTAAAGGAAAGAAAAATAATTCAATCGAACGCAGTCTGAAATGGAAACGATCCCCAACAAACAACTAGAACTGCGGCCTTTTATAAACAACCGATATCCGGTACCGGGCTAAAACCGAACCGAAATCAAATAATTCAATTGAAAAGCGCTCTTTGGGATTCGGTCATCTCCATTTGGCGGTCGCCGACCGAACAATTCCCATCTCGTTGGCCCCGGCATTATCTGACCGGGTCGCTCAATTCGGAATTATTCCGACCGTTAAAACCGGCTCTGTTTTATACCGGCAAAACCTTTCCCTCCAAAGTTCCAAAATATTTTCCCGCGCGATTTCTGTTTGAAAATAAAGCCCGACTGTACGTGTGAACTGCTTTCAGGCAAACAAATATACGGTTTTCCGTATTCAACTGAAATTTGAGATGATGGTGCGGAACCCATGTACGTCGGTTTCCTGTGGGATATCACTATTTATTCGACGAACAGAACGCCCGACCTACAATCGACATGTCTATGGCCTACTATAGCATATTAGGAATCAGGTGAGGTCACAAGAACCATACAATCCGAAATAAACATTTCATTTCATTTTTATGTCATTTATAGTCTTTAGGGTACCAATCAATTGTTCAAAATCAGAACTGATTATTATGACTAATTCAAAAATAAATATGGAAACCATACAGTAGATTAGCCCAAAAACAAATTTCTTGTTTGCACCAAGCAGTTTCGCAGTGATACATACATATATATACATTGCGTTATATAAAACATCATTTCCTTCGCATTCTTCTGAACGAATTAATCTCACTTTGGAATGATTTTTACGGTTATTGAACAAGTAGAATTAATTCCGTACTAGTATCCTTTCGAAAATACAACTTGGAGATAATTCGCCCCCGGAGAAATCACACCCTACATTTAAATGCAATTTACCGCTAAATGTTAAGGGCCTGCATATGCATAGTGCAGCCCATGCTTGAGTGTCACTGGTGTAAAGTCTGAATTAGCCTGAACTTCTAATGAATATTGATGTCCTACTCAGGAGAGCATGTTGGCGAATGCGCACACAATTAAACACTGGGAAATAAGTTAACTGATAAACGGGCTGCGTAATTTCCTTCACAAATAATCTAATAATACTGATACGAATATGTTTTTTACGAATTACAAATACTATCTGTGTACATTAGATGAAAACTAAAGCAGAACTAATGGAAATATTCTTATATTAACGGCAATAAAAAGGTGATATTCTAATCCTGTCATGTTAACTTCTATTTAGGTTATTCCACAAATTCTAATACTACTATAATTCCGTAGCACTGTGGTATAATAATATAGATTTAAATTTAATAGAATCAGAATTGTTTTTCAGTCAATAACGTAAGTTAATTTCTAACGGGCAATGTTTATGTATTTAATATTAATTTGCCTAAAAAAATAATGTTTACTTCATTTAAGCTCCACCTGTGACATTCTGTATCAGACTGGCCGATAATAACCAAATATAACCGTCAATATCTGAAAACCGTCGGTCTTATTAGTATTCCTTAAAAAGTTATACTTTCCTTTTTTCAGAACACCCATCAAAATACAGGCGGAGATCCTTTTATTTTATGGCAGAGCACTCAAGTTGAATTACAATAACCCACTGTCAATTACTTGAGGAAACCCTTCCGAAACAGGGCTCCACTTCAAAGCCCCACCGGGGTCTAAATCCTGCTCCGCTGACCGGAGGTAGGTTAAGGGAGACGAGTATATCCGGTGGGCAAGAGGAGTAGGATATAAACCGTGATAGATGTGCATAGATCCCATAGAAGGAGACCGGAGTAATCTCTTAAAAGAGCCCAGAACCGATCTCCCAATATACTCAAAGCCGCCTATTCAACCGTACTCGGCTCCCGATTTAGCACCCTGGCCCGCCCAACGCTTAGTGGCCGATGATAAGCACAAAAATATCTCCTTTTTTTATATCGTATTTACCCGATTAACTTTCCTCTGTTCGAATTAAAAAGGCTAAGAAATCCGAAGCCCACAGCATAACGAGTATTAATGACAGATACTAATTGTTAAAATATTATCGCGTTTACACGGTAGTTGTGATAATTATTGTCTATAATAAGAATCAGTAAGGACCGTGAATTTCATTTTAAATTAATATACTGGAAATAATTAAACAATTCAAGGTCACGGTAAAATATAAAGTACATATTAATGTACCTATAGAGGTGCCTATAGGCCTTAATGTACCTAAATAATATAGAGGTGGCTGGTACTATCGAAAGTGGAGACAGTATCACGTTCATCACCGATCGCTCCTCGGGGCTAATTTTCGAGTTTCATAGGAGTTCTATGTTGAGGTACGAACCAAAGGCCAATGTATTTAGGGGTAACCGGTTAAGAGTAGTAGCACATTGAAAAGTTGTTACGACTTGAGGTCTCCCCTAAACCAGGTTATGCCTCTCGGGTATAGCGACAGTATCATCCAACAGTTCAATTAGTACCACAGCTTTGCCAATACTATAATAATACCGAGCAATTAACCGACGGGATCACCCGTGTTTACTACCCCAGCGATAATAGAGCTTGCTTAACGCTTAAGAGAAATTAATCCACCTAATGAGTTGCACCTCAGGGCGTGGGAAACGCTCAGTGTTGCAATGATGAACTTATGTAGCTGACTAATTTAGACAGATTCAAATAAGACGCATATTTTTAAGAAATAACTCTCAGTTTTAATTTCAATGCGCCAAATTTAACCTTTCATTAGCGGAATATTAAATTCAGGGCACGACTGAAAAGTATTCGATTATAATTTATAATTATAATAATTTGTCGTTTGAGACAGACAGTAAAATACAAAAACGTGCAGATGCTCGCAGAATGAGTGTCAGAATGTGTTAATTTTCTGTTACATTTTTAACGTAAATTTTCATGCGAGGGCTACAAAATTAAGACTCCTGCCGTTTTTTTATCGAGCGGAACACAAGGCTGAGCAATAAGGTGAGGCAAGTGGAACAAGGCGTAGAACATAAAATCGAAATTTCGACCACTTTCTGAATACTTTCGACAAACTGAGTTGGCCAACTTTTTTCTTTTCAGGAACTGGGCCCCGCGAACATAGGAGCGAGGTCGGGATAAAAGGGACACTCTTGGAGAGGAGGAATTCAAAGTACCGCCAACTTGGTGTAACACAGGTGAACTCGAGGCACCTCTCTACAACTAACTTTTATTCCTTTCCACCGATGAGTTTTGGTCGTCCCCGTTAATAATATATAAGCAGATGGCGAGGGGGCGGGGAACAAGTCTAACTTATTTTGAAACTCGATCGACTTTTCCACATCCTGGCTAACTCGCCACGCAAGAACAACAATTCGATTCCTGCAAAGTTATTCAAGGAATAAATAGATATTCCCTACGCTATGCGGAAACACCTTCTGCAAAACTGAAATATATTTAAAATGCCATTTAAATATCATTATGTTATATAAGAAGGGCTAAATGCTACTAACAAAAATGATCGAAAAAGGACCATCTTTTTCAATAGAATTTTCATATAATAATTTGGGCGATTTTCCATTAGAGTTAACAGTCGTAAAAGTATCTGAAATTAAATATTCAATTATATAAGTTAACATAAAATTAATTCCACCGTTTTCCTGCAGACTTGGACGATTTTCTCTCTTCCGTTTTACACTTCAGTATACATTATTTTGTAACAGATTTACAAAACGACCGGTAGCAGTAAAAACAATCCCTATTCGTTATATTCTTAAAATTTGTTTAAAACTAGCGATTATACATTTGTATATTTATGTACGCACAGGAATGGGTGAATTTGTATTAGGGTATCGCACGGAAAGAAAGTTTGAGAACAATACCCAGAGACCGAAGTCCCGCGAGTTGAAAGGAAAGCATGACAGGGCCATGATGGCGCAGACGCCGCCCCTCGTGGCGGCTCTAATTGCGGTTGTTAAGCCGACGAAAGGAGGAGAAAAAGGGGATAAAGGAGAGCGCAAAAGAGCCCGCATCAAAAAACTCGAGGACGCGATAACCGCTATCGGCCCGACAACAATGCCAGCGCCGGGACTATACAGCCAGACGCCATATCGCGTTATTTGCAATACGAAAACTCCGCGGACTTTAAAGCACTTTCCAAGTCACCGATCCGGGCTCCCGGGGAGAGGGGCGGTAGGTAAACGGCACGAAAAAATCATAACGCTATCGTCCGAGTAATTTTCGATACACCTTAAGTGTTTTTAAATGAATTTTAAATCTATTATCGAATTCAAACTATTTCTTCCTTTATAATGCCTTCAAACACGGCATGCCGATCCCTTTTCACGTCCTATCGATCCATGTGCATGAGGCTGCTGCTTTTTGCCCCGGTCCTTTTTGACAGGCACACTCTACGCCGGTCGTCCTCACGGTCGGAAGCTCTCCTGCGGGGAGGAGCCCGCCCCTACCTGGGACCCGTCAAAAGTCGGCAAATCCCGTTGTGGCGCAGGGCCACAATGAGGCGGCCTCTTTGTGACGCGGCCCAGACAATGAACCGCGGGGCCACGCTCCTCCAATCGTTACTTACGCTCGGCCGAGCTCCCCCGGCCAGATACCGCAATTCAATGCTCTCCTCCCCCCCACCCGCGGACTAAATAATTCGGGGTTTTACGAGGCCTCGACAATACCGGGACAAAAAGTCATTGTGGCCGACCCTTATATCGGGCCGCGGGCTTAGTCGTGCGTTATACCCAAGATGTTCCGTGGGGTCGACCAAACTCTCCCCACCGAACGACTGTGATATTCACTTACGCGATTTTTAGAAACGCGATATTTCAGTTTAGAAAACGGAGTGAACGGTTTTCTCGGGATATCGTGGATCGTGTAATAGAACATCTACTTTCATATTTACAATACTTCAGCATAACCACCAATACTCTATTACATGGAATTATAGTAACTGAGTTGTGCAAGTAAGTATAGTTGAATTTTAAATTTAATTTAGGTGCAGATAGGTTTATTGGTTGGTTGTAACAGCAAACATCAAGCGATGGCTGAATTTTCCTTTTCATTTTCGATTGTGACCGAAGCTGGGGAGTTTCATACTTGATAAAAACTCCCTACAGAGTATGGAATAGGCCCCCGTGGAGATTCTATCGGGGTTGTACGGTCGGTCGACCCAGATATAGACCGAATGTCCGCCACCCCCAGCCGATGATTTACCATCCATCGCCACCCAAAACCTATCTCTATCACTCACCCGGCATGTGGTTTCAAATCCGGCCAACTATTAAAACGTAATCATTTATTTTTTTGGCACTACGGCCTACGCTTTGTAGATCGCCTTTTTAGTATTTAAGTATATTGGAGGGATTCAGTATTAGAATGAAGTAGTTCCAATGCTTCTTTTCTCCGATTTCGGTAGAGTTTTGTCCATATTCCATTACGGAAAATTGCCTGATTACAGTTTAAAAATACGAAAGAATCTAGTACGTTTTAATAAAATAGATATCTAATTAAGGCAATTACAACAAATACATATTTGGAAAACACGGGCATGAAATTTTGTTAACACTAGGCTTACTATAATTAGCAACACAAATTGTCATTAGACAGAAAGCGTCGTAATTATGTTACAGCACAATGAGTTTACTGGGTTTAGTGAGCCCCACTCGTTTAATCAGTTGAAACTGAAATTGAGGATTAATTCGAAAATATTGAAGTGGTCGGCGATAGTAAGCTATCCAGCATACCTCTAGAACCATGAGTCGATAAAGTGACCCAGCCTAAACTCATTTCTCCTATGGTGTACAGAATTTCCCCCGATTATAAATATCGCAAAGTGTGCTTTGTATAACGAAGTTTTTTATATAACCGCAGGATACATATTTCAAAGTTAACAGTGCATCAGTTTTACAAGTGATAAAAAACACATTCCGTCCGCCACCTGTTGAATTATTTTTTCTTTTTCAATTGCAAACTTGAATTTGTAACTGGTCGAGTCCATACAGCTATAAATAAAATCGCATGTATAATAAATATGTCGGCAAAGAATGTTTTTCGCGGGACAGTAATATTTTTGTGAAACGGTCCGAGGGATTCCTAGTTCAAATAGATGGAAACGAAAATGCTCGCACCTATGGGTAAACGGAGAACATTCACTGTTAAAAGTTACAGTTTAAAGTACATCGAGCAATTTTGACGGCATCGAATTTCCGAAACGTCCAGATATATTTTTCGCTTTCGAACATCTGTGTTGGACAGTACAGCCGGGTGGGTGGCGCAAAAAATGACGCCGAAACTCGAAAACAAAGCAACATCGGGGCCGGTCCAAAACCGCGCCCCGAATAATTGAGTGAAGGACAATAATTGCTTTTAAAAGGCAATTGACATGGATCCTTGTAATCAGCAAACGCGTCTCGTCCAGTTTTTACTGTCGTAATTGAAATTCACTACCAACACCTAACGAACGACAACGTAACACTGGCTATTCTCTTTTTATTAGCGAAAATAACAGAAACATCAAAATATAATGATTACTAATTTTGAATAAATAAAGATTGTATTTAGAATGACATTTTATTTAATATAATAGTAGGTAGACAAGAAATATCAGATATAACAGGATTTGAAACTTGTTATCCCAGATTTTAAACTTATTATTTGAGAAACCTAAGTATGGGATTTCTAGCTCTGATAGAATTTGTTCAGTTCTCATTATCCAACTTAAATTTACCACTAGCCGCAAAAAGCAAGGCATAATTACTCCTAAAAGAGAAAGAGAAAACTACTATTTTCAGGGTTGTGTATATTTTGAGTATCTTGTCCGATAAGGAACTCCAAATTTAACAGAATGTACCATATTTTGTTTCTATTAAATAGAATAGAATGAGACGAATTTCTCTGAGATTGGCAATGTTCGGATTTTGTTAAAATAGACAGGACCGTAATGTTAAAAATTAATTAATCATCCCGGCCAAATATTCTCCACCAAAACCCTCCTTACATCTATCAATGCTCACCGGGCTTTTCGGATATTATAGTAATCCCCTTTCATCGTCCGATTCCCAAAGGGGAATCGGAAAAGGAGAGCTCTCTATTTTCTCTAAAGGTGATTTTTATCTAAAACAGTCAAAGCGTTTAAAACGTCGGTTCTCATTTGAAAAGTTGGCCTTTAGTGAGTGAGTCTCGGCCCGAAGAGGAAAATTCACGGAGCACTTTAGATTTCAATTTGATAAGACCATATCGAAGCGGTAACGTTCGGCACCTTTATATCAAATATCGGAAAGGTGAATGTGTATCGAGAAGTTTAATTTTTACCCCGACTTATTTACTATTTGATTCCAGAATTATTAAAATCCCATTACTTTGTTCAGACTGTATTTTTTTGTGATTATTTATATTAGGCGCAATTATGGTTCCCCCTGAATAACTACCATGTAACGCTCTCGAGAGGTATAAACAACTCTATAAAATGCAAGCCGATGGGAGAAATAAACATTTGGGAACTCAATAATGGAAAAAAATCCGGTGAAAATCATATATATGTTCAAAGACTAAATCATCACCTCAGTACCGATGTAGTAGTAAAACGTTATGCCACCGACATGCGCAGGTGAGTTGCCAATTTGCTGACGGAATGCTACAGAAGATGGCCGGCATTAAGACCAAATCGACGAACGGGTGATGCGGAATTTACGCAAAATTCTAGAAAGTAAAATAAGGAGTCTCCGTTCATTCAGAGATAAAAAAAAATACCGCCGAGATAAATGGTTTTCGGGCACCTCGAGCCCGTCTAATTGGAAGCTCTGCTTGGCGAATCCTGTTTGCCCTCGGTGATTAGCCAGAGTTTGGGGGCTTACCTCCCCGTTTTTACGCCA
Source organism: Lethocerus indicus (assembly GCA_019843655.1). Classification (NCBI taxonomy): domain Eukaryota; kingdom Metazoa; phylum Arthropoda; class Insecta; order Hemiptera; family Belostomatidae; genus Lethocerus; species Lethocerus indicus. Next base: position 7,384,286 of record JACDQD010000103.1, on the reverse strand, counting down.
CCCTCCCAAACGCCGGTAATTACTCGGTCGGAAACAACATTTTTATTGGGAAGGGAATAGCGGCTCTCTCTTTCTCTCCCTCTCTCCCTCTCTATCTCCCTCATCGCCTCGGAATTCGGTGCCTCATTAGCGGTTCAACTTTTCCGGTAGCTTAAAGGGGAGGGGGGGCGGAGAAGAGTCCAATTTACTCCTACCCAGACGCGGCTACCGCGGACGCTACTTTTCCGAACCCAAACCTTCCCCCCTCCCCGAAAAGCGTGAAACGACGTTAATTATCTTCATTTGTCGGGCGTTCCGTCTCGTTTGGCCGTTGTTCACCGATGGATTTCTTCCTCTTTTTTTCGATTCCTTGAAATCGAACGTGAACGCCCGTAATATAATTTTGGACCGGTTGCCGGCTCGTTTGTTCCGAGGGAAATCCGAGTTAGGAGAAGGATGTTTTCTTCCCTCCGCTTCGGGGCGACTTTGTTGGGACTCGTTGAACGTTGGAAACGAGTTTTCGAGGTAGTTGCACAATGTCTTATCATCGCTATGATTTTCGTTACCTTAGTAGTGTAACCACCATTATCAAATTAAGGCTATTAATTGGGAATTAATTTGAACATATTGAAACTCCTTTATCATCAATTTATCTCAATATCGTGGAAATAAAAAATTTATTATTGGAATGTACTAAATTTTAGTCGGGGGACTAAGGCAATAATGATAATACAACGGTACATATAAAATTTCCATTTATAGTTTACATGAGCGGAGAAACGCAGATTAGGTTCATTAATTAAATAATTAATTCAAAAAGAAATTGCGAGCGGTGCACTGAGTGCGCAGCCCCGGACACCCTTTTTTGCATAAATAAGACATTGCATACAAATATCTGTGCTAGGAAATGAATTTTAATAACTGGCGATTATTGCGCTGCGTTCTAATCCATTCGAGCGGAATACTGTTTTTTGCATGCCGCATTGAATACAGATGAGGTAACGGACCCAAGAGGTGCGGATCATTACATCTTGTACAGATTTCGGGTGGCTGGGGCCAAAACAATACGGATTGAATCGTACAATCCAAAACGTGTTCACAAAAATCGACGATCTACGGACTGATTGAGAGTGCAATAGTTATCATTTTGAAGCGTGAATTTTTGAATTCGGAAACATTCGATAAGTTTATCATTACCTCAAAAATTCAGCACCACTTATACTGTACTTTCACATTTTAAGTTTAAGTACAAAGAAAAGCAGCCCGCACTATACTTCTGGTTTAGCACATATACATGTGTTATACAACTTAATAGGGCGCACGAAGTGTTTATTTTATTCGTCACTTTTATTTCAGTTTACTTAAGGAACTTTGCTCTTAATAAACAATAATTAATACTCCACCCATTTGTTTCGGTTTATCGGCTCCCTCAGTCACATTATGAGCACAATCATTTTTCTTCGAAACCAGGTATTAAATCAGATATTGAGCTATATAGTTTATATAATAATATGGGTAGCGATTGGCTTATCGACAAAAGGTTTAAATATAATTTGGCACTGGACAATATTCCCCTGGGTTCTTTTATATTGTGTAAATTAAGGATAAAGTATAAGGGGGCTTATATTCTTGATTCCGATTTCGTTTTCGCTCTATTTAACTTTAGCAGATAAGAAACCCTAGTACATTTTTACTTATCTGATCCAACCGTTTCTCTCTTTCGTGCATATTTTTTCTATATAAATCCTTAGCCTTAGTTTATTTATTGTTAATCGATTAGAAATATTTCTTCGCCTGCAGTGTGCGTACTTTGTTCGGAACATTTCTTTCGGCAAAAATCTGAGGTATTTTCTGGGTTAGCATATTCATATTTAGGAAGAGAAAGTACGTATTCTAAGCTAAAATCAGTTCTGTGTTCCACCGTTAATTGAGAAATACGCCTGTTTTAAAATGATAAAATGGTAAAACAAAGCGGTGACCGAGCAGTAGATGAATAGGTCACTTAAGGAATGGTATCTCGAATATTCATCACCTTTTTATTGCATTATGTAATGGTTTGGCCCACTGGACCCGCTTAAGTGTCTCATGAATTAGGTGTCGATCGTGTCCTATCTTACAGCCTTTCGCGCTCGCTTCGGCCACCCCACCGTGGTCTCCGATGTCCCTCCCATTTATACCAGGTACAGTAGCATTTATCGTGGCTTTGCCATTTCAAATTCTGCAGTCTCAGTATGCAGGGGGATGCCCCGTGTACGAGAATCGAACAATATGAAAGATGAGAATAATAAGACTGAAAGTGGGAGGGGCCGGCTGTGAGGCAGAGGGAGGCGGAGGCGGAGGCGGCCGCGGAGGCAGAGGCGGGGGCCAATATGGGAGGCTGTCGCCTAAATCATGTCCCGGAGAAGATTTAGTTGAGCCGGAGCCAGAAACAGGGCAACCTGCTTTGGCTTCAATCAGAGGGGGCCCCCTTGGCGGTGACGCGAAAACCCACTAAAGCGAGACGCCCCTCAGGGCGACCACGATACGCCGCTTCCTCCACTTCGTTCCCTTACCCGCTCACTCAATCCTATTCACCCACCACGCTGGAGAGCATTGTTTGCAGTTTATTTATATTCTTGTTATGTTTAAATTCAGTAAATACACGACGAGTCATTCGAAATGTCGAAATTGACAACCTACTTGAAATTACGATTTGGTTTACGTCGGATTTTCCTGAGAATTTTGGTGTAGAATGCTGTTCTATATCGAAGAAAATAATGAAACTTTCAGTTGAAAGAAAACTCCAACGCCGATTACAGGGGGGGGGAGGGGTTGCTTAGCATTATAATTTTTCGGTTTTGTAATTAAATTTTTTCATATTTCCTTAATATTACTGAATACAAACATGAGAAGCCGAATTTTCTTGAGTCGATTATTAAAATATAGGATCTCGTACTCTCTAGTTTTCAAAGTCCCCACTATAAAAATATATCATCATTCTTAATCCCTTAACTTTAATCTCTCTAGGGAGTTTCTTCTCTGCTAACACCGAGACATTATTCTGGAATAGTGGTATGAGGGCATTATAAATCTAAATTACTTACCGGGCTATAACGATATAACGGGGATTATAGTATTTCAAATGTTTCTGGTTAGGAACGGCCATCCGCATTTGAGATATAAGTTCTTAAATTTTAGTTTTATTTTTCCCTATCTTAGATGGGGCCCTGTAAAAAGAGTGGCAAAAATGAAAGAGTTGTCGGTCAAAGAAAAAAGAAACTTTGGCGCGAAGCCATCGTTTGGCTTAAAAATTTCATGCCAGAACCGCTGGGACGTATCGGGCGACAAGAAGATATAGGATCTCAAGTATAAAAAGACTTATAGGACTCGCGAGAAAGCCTATTTGTATTACATGGGGCCGCGTTCTCAAGGAGGAACATTTTCGCATTTATTATTTATGGAGTCCTTTCCAAGCCTCCCGGAATCGTTCTTTGGCCCGCTATTTTTTCTTTTTCCCTTTTTTTCGTGCGTTATGCTTTTAAACGTTCTCTTCTCCCTTTCGGTAACGTCGAAAAACAAAAATACAACGCTCCGTTCCCTTTTCGCGAGAAGGAAAATAATATGGTACGGATCACCATACCTTAAGGCGACTAAATTATTCTTCGGCGCAAAGGAAAAAACATTTAATATTTCAAGACTCGGGCCCTCTCTTTTACCTTGTACACTCGGACGAAGGGTCTCTCTTGAAAAAAATTATGACTGAAGATGGGGATATTATATGCCGTATTGGAACGATTGATCAGTGCGTACCCAATGAAAGTGGAAATGATGAAACATGAACCAAAGGCTTTTAGAACCTCGTTAGGATCGAATTCTAGTCGATACGCGTGACATAATTACAATGTCTAAATAAGAGATTTAAATAGATTTTTATATGGTATGACGAATCACATGAGAGTGATCTATTAAAACAATGGGGAAGGAAAAGGAAAATTTATAACGGCGATACAATTTGTATCCGGTAACTACGATACAGATTCCGTAGGCATCCAAACGAATGCTTGGACGGATGAGAATAACGCGCGGGGTTTAATTCTTCCGACTTAAAGTTCGCGTTAGCCAATTGGATATGAGATTACTGAGAATAAAATCTTTCGAGGGGAAGGGGGTAGAAAAAATACTAAAAATTAAATCCGATTTGTTGAGAGGGGCGGCCAAACCGGAAAGCGGGGACGAAAACCGGGCCGGAAATGGCCTCTTCGGAAATCGAAAATAAAAATGGAGGAAATGAATATAAATAAATGAAATGGGGGACGGGGCGGCAAAAATAAAGAATCAAATGGAGATTTTTCGTCGACAAAAAATGAAATTATTTGACGCACCCGCCACCACAGCGCTGCCGGAAATTGGTGGGTCCAAGATAAAAATATTGTGCAGAAATTTAATTTATTGTGCCATACAATTGAGGCCGGCTCCGTCACACAGGCCGTGGAATGATGAGTTGGATTGAAAAAACCAATCACTTTCTAATAAATAAGATTTTATATATTTCTCGTTTTTATTTAACACGCTCGGTCGTTTAACTAATACGATTGGGCGGCCGGATAAACGTTTCTCTGTGATTCCATAAATTTCTGCGGGAGCACATTTAAGATAAGATCCCACGATTCGTTAAAATAGTAAAAACATCAGCTTTATTAAATTAATATGTTGGAATTAGTGAAATCCTTTCTTTTAACTTATTGAAATATGCCTAACATTCGAGTGCACATTTGAATTGATTAAAATATCTACAACAACTCTCCACAGTGTTGTATTAAGGATCCAATAGATTAAGAGTATATTTTGTCCTTAATTCCCAGCCAATATGGATATACAAGGCAGCCGCTGTAATAATAATTATAGCGAATCTTATCAGACGTAAGGAAGTATCGATTTGAAATTCCGAAATTGCCAGCGACAAAGGGCCAGTCAGGTTCTCCTTCAATTGAAAATCTGAACTTATTAACCTCATTATTCAATAAATAAAATAATTATAATACATGGGTATGGCCACTATTCTAATCCGGGGTCCCTAAGATTACTTTGCTGGTCGCGAATAATACAAATTGCGAATAATGCAATATTTTTAATTAGGCGAAGACGAAATAAGAATACCTCACTGAGAATTAGTTAGTATTTTCACATGTCACAAATTTCAAATAGCGGAGCTCACTAATAATTCTCTAGGTTTGGGACTAGTCCAGCAAAAGTGTTTTCACCACTTTTTCTACAGACAACAGCTGGCTGATGATAGGTTAAAAATCACAACTCAAAAATGGATTCCTCTGGGTTTTGTTATTGCCACACATCCCGTCAAACAATTGGCGAATCGTCCAGTCAAGAAATCAACAATCCGTCACCGGCTCCCTTTCGCAAATACTAAACAGCTCTAGAAAGTTGGCCGGGTTCAACAGCCGGTGTTCCTCGCGTTTTATGTCTTCGACCCGGGCTGTTTGTTATAGCGGATATTCGAGAAAATCCCAAGAATCCGGAGCAGAGCTCTGTATACAGGATTTGTTAATTCTATTCTTGGTTCACGGAGACCCGTTTTTAGAGTGATGGCCAGTGACCCACCGCGGGTTTCTATTTTCAATACCATTCAATACGCTTAGATTGGGTAAGCCAATTTTCACAACGAATGATGATTACGAACTCATAATCATACTACATAAATTATAATCCTTTTCTACAGATATAGCTTTCTACAATTATAGATAAATCAATAAAATCAATATATAATTTTCGCGGACCCTCGGTGACTTACTCTTAAGAAAGTTTCATGTTATATCTTTCCTACACAGTTTACCGTTTGTTTTCATTACATGAAGCGTGTGGTGATTATTATTTATTTTTAAGTTGGCACAATGAGAACGAAAACCTTTCACCGCTTAATTTCAGGATCAACCTCAAACGCTCTGTATTGTCCGAGAGTACAAAAATTATGCTGTCTTATCGTGCGTCTAAATATTAATGTTAGGGGCCGTAATATAATGGATAGTTCGGGGTGGGCTGGATTTATTAGAACGAACCGTCCGGTATTATTCAAATTGAGCGCTTTATAATGGGGAACTTGGGAACGCTATTTGTCATTATATTCAAGTCTCTGCGGGCAATGAGCGGCGCTCTAATTCGATAAAGATTGAGCGATGCGTGAGTCCCTCGCTGCTATCCCTCTCACGGCCGCTGCCGGGGGGTTCGTGTCTAATGTACCGACCGGGCCGAGTAAAAATATCGCCGCCCGTTAAACGGGACACAATTAAATTATCCTTTACTTTAATGCCGGCTCCAAAACGACTCACGAGCAGTGTGGCCCTCCGTAGCTGGCCATTAGAGCCCCATTATAAATTTAAATCAGAGCCCCGGCTTAAAACCGAAGCTTATAAACATACTCATTAGCATATAATTACACAACTCCCGTCCCACCCCCGATCCGCGGCAAATAGGTTTTCGTTTCAAACGGTACCGGGCGACTATTCGTTTTATCTATTTCGCCGGAAACACCCTGGCTACCGTGGACCAATTATTTCCTTCGACACAGCGTATATGAAGGCCAGCGCCAGTCATTTCCATCGCGGGAATCAAATATCGGCTGGTAAAGTCAACTCACCATTTTGAAACGCTCTAAGCCTCAGAGAAACGCGTGATATAAACATAAAACATAAATGCTAGTTTTTTCGTAAAACCTGAATATTATGAATTTTTTCGTAATGAACAATATTCCAGCAACGAAAAAGTGTCTGACAGTTTCATTACCGAATTCATTCTTTATATTGTATCGGAAAATTAATTGCGACACGTAAATTAATATTGTCATTTAAAGGGCAACATCCCAAAGGCGGTGCGCCGCTTTAATATGCTAATCCCGCACTTCCCGCTTGCAAATTTTGTAATTGAAATTATCTGTGGCGGTATAAGAATTATTGAAAATTCATTTTTTTAGAACGAGAAATTAATTCGACACTTCGAAAATTTAAACTTTGACCCATTGTCGGTATAGATTCATGTCAGGTAGAACAACTTCGGTAGTACGAATAAATCAAATACAACATGACTCATAATTATTCCCGAACTAATGTTATTTATTCTATGTTATATTTGCGACAATTATTCGGCACAATTTGTTTCTTTGGCCCGACACTGATCAAGATCATAGGTTCGATATAAGAATGAAAAAAAATTCTTTTTTTTCATCCAAACGACATTTTCCTAAAATAGGACGGCTGTTGAACCTAGAGCGGCAACAGCTGCGCTCTCAAATGCCTTCCAGTATATAGGGCTTTCCGGTTTTTAAAGGAAAAGACGAATTGCCGGCTTTCAAATCCAACGACGACGCCTTTCGGGCGACCTATATATTTATAAAATAGGTACCCGGCTATTTTCCATAGGTCCTAGACACGAATCTCCATAAAAGTCAAATACATACCTGAAAACCTACACTTTCATCGAGTTTATCGTTAATTCAGTAAATTGGCACAGAATCTCTCCATGAAAAACTGTCCTTCGTCGATAAGTCAATTATTAAAATTACAATATTGTTCTCGGATATACCGGATTATTAAAAAATCGTAATTACTCCTAACGATTTAGACAACAGGTGGGTATTATTCTTTAGCCTAAAATTATGACCATGTTAATGAAGTGTAATATGAATACACTGTGGATGTATATAAAACCATATTCTCTGATCTGGCCGGTTTCGGCTTCAGCCAGACAACTAGACAAGAACCGCACGCCGATGGAGGAAATTTGAAACTCTACGGGATGCCGAAATAAATATCTTAAATCAAATAGAGCGTTTTTTTTCACTCCCGATCCAAGCCGTAAATAGGAAATGAAAACAGGCCCTGTGTATGAATGAAACACGGATGAATGCAGATGTGACGCTAGTTTCAATAGCGCCGAATTGGCGTCCTTCATTGAACGGGCGTCGTTTAACAATTCAGCATCGGAGTGATACACGGGTAATAAATAGGAGGGGCGGCGGTGGCCGCGATATTAGCCAAATGCGGTTTTAAATCTGCGGTGGCTGGTTGATGGATATCGGTGGCCGGGGGCAAAAGGAGCCGCCGCGTGATTTATAGGTCGGGCGCTCGGCCGAGTGTATCGGCGCCTTCCCAGGGCCGGTGTCCCTCTGACACCCGGTGATGAATCTCGGGGCGCCCGGAAAAGACCATCCTCCCCCCCAGAAGATGATTTATTATTGGCCCCCCGCTCTCTGTACTTGTCGGCCGCCGAATGGAAATTTAAAAACCGGGCCACTGGCGCAACGATACCGCAATGAACCGGACCCAAAAAATATATATATATATATATATATATATATATATATATATATATATATATGATGACCGGAAAGAGCTAAATAGAAAAATAGACTACGGCGTCCCTGGAGTGACCGTTCACAAAAGAGAAATGAAGAAATATGGACATTCCGCCTGACGACTAATCTTAAAGACGCGAAGGCAGAGTGGAAATGTGCTCTCACAATAAATATACGTTCGCATTGAATATAACGTATTGTCCTATTATTTGGAAAACGTTTGGCACTGCAGATGAGAGGGTCCACCGGTTAAAGAATTCCGGAATTGCGAGGAACCTGCCGTGGGCGCTAAAGTTTTTACCTCCCGCCGTGCCGGTATGCAGGACGGTCAGCACCGGAGAAGGACGAAAAGGATTTCAGCTGAAGCGATGTCAATACTGAAAGAAGTGAAAACATGAAGGAAACTATTGAGGATATTGAGTGCCCCAGTCGCTTCAACGCTAAAACTATTCCCACAACTGTTTTTTTCCCCGGCTATTTCGGGAGTGGATAAAGTTTTTCTCTGAGGGCTCTCTTCCATTGTCAGTATACACGACATACAGTGGTTTATAAGGATTCGAGTAAAAGGAGCCCTAACGAAGATTCGCAGGGAGAAACCGGCAAGAATGAGCCACGAAGGGGAAATATATTAGCTTAAACCTTAATTTTAAAGAAACTCTCGCCGAGCAGTGTAAATGAACTGAGGTTCATCACTCAGGTACCTTCAGATTATAACAAGGAGTTTAGTTATCAATAAAAATCTCTGCGGGAACGTTTATTTCTATTATCTCTTCAATATTTTCTATAAGTTTATATATATTTTAAAAGCATAATTTTTATTCCGCAACTATAAGTAATTTACGTTTATAACTATTTTATTTAGTTTAAATAATTTATAATATTGAATAAATAAAAATAATGTATTAAATCATTGATTAATAATGTACTTAATGCATCGCATGCAAGCAGACGTGCATTCCAAATCCAAATCCAAATTAAAATATCAAAAACGTTTTTGTTTTTCGTTTTTGTAAAATATTAAATACATTTTATCAAATTAAATTCTTATAGCATAAAATGCCAGCGAATAAATCCTATTTTCCTCTCTCTATTTTAGTTTGTCCGTAGTCCAAGTTTAACGACATGTCATCAGTCGGAAATCTTAGTGACGAATCTTCCTATCGGGCAAAATAAGAAGATTGCGGTCGGTACTTGGGTCGGGAACTGGCGGTCGAAACCCATCTAGGAATAGACCGGGCGATCGCGTGGCTGCGACCTCAATTGGCGAATTTAAACGTTCCCAACTTCTTGGAATTCCTTTCTCAACGACCAATCCCACAATCGGATTCGGCGTTAAATTCCAAGCGTTATTTTCAGTTGCTGGATAAAAAGTTAATATAAAAGCGAGCCGAGAGGCCCCAGTCCGGTATAAAGCGGCTTATCTTCCAGTAATAAATCGAGAAGCCAGCGGCGACCGCATAAATTTCTGCGACGTTATAACTCCGTTATCAATAGTTACCGAGGTATTTAAATCAAAAATAAAATTCGACTCTACGCACAATATTGCCTACAATATGAAACAAAACATCGCAGGGATGGTAAAATACAACATTCCGCGATATAAACTCAAAGTCATGTTTTTTATGAAACATTTAGTTAAAAAAATCATATTACCATTTATCATATTACCATCATTTATTACCCCGTAACTAAGCTAAAAACATATACAGCCCGTCTGAACACACACGGAGTTCATTCGTCCTGCGAGCACCAGATGTTTATTAATTTATTCAACCGTTAGCGGCATCATGATATATTTTAGATCAACCGTCATATTCTCAGTCTCAATATCCCCGCAGGGAGCACCAGAGCTACACTGCTCTCATTATCTGCGCTCTATACACAGAACAATTACACACCGACAAAACTAAACAAAACCTCTCACAAGTACCACGGCGTTAACAATACACACCTCGGGTACCATGGGTCCCATCCTCGAGGAGGGGTTAGTAGGTTAATAGAAAATCTAGGGTAGGTCAAACAGAATGGAACAAATCAAAATATCCCCTTATCAATCCTAACAATGCCTATTGACATCGATTGTTCTGTCAGTGATGATGGAGCTATCCATAAATAAATGTTTATAATTATTCATATCGTGCCTAATGCCCGTACATATGCGAGCTTATGTTCGTCAAACGACGGTTAAATTTCAGCTACGCGAGAGGTTCGGGTGTTAAATCCGCGAATTCTGGGCCAATCCGCTAATCGGGCGATAACAGGCGGCTCCCGGCGGGGGCTTCCCCCTTGATTTATCGACAATTTACTTTAAGCCCACATTATACACTAGGCGCAGCCCACTTACGGGGGCCCTCGCCTGCCGGCGTAGTTAATGCGGCCTACCGCGAGCAAACGGAAAGCTCCGCGAATGCGGGGGATCTACTAGGGCACAATAAGATCATAGAGCTCATTACCTGCGCCCTCAATGCAGATAAGACCCGATTGGATCAAGCCTGCCTGAATCCATTAGCAGAATTACCCAGATTATGATGCGAACATTATAAAAATCACAGAAAAACTTTGCAGCACCAATTGTGTCAAAGTTAAGAATATGAAAAGGATTATGCGGGTCTACTGACATCACTAGCATAACTTCCGGGAGGGTCCCAGGGTAAAAGGACAAAAGCCCTTCCACTGGAGTTGCTCGGGTCGTTTCCAAACGCAGGAATGGTCATGCGGAGGTTGTGGTTAATCGACTTCTGGTAGCGGGAACTTTTGCTCATTTACTAGCAATACTTTTATATATAAATGTCATGGAAACATTCGTGCAAAACATAATATACTCAAATTGAAAATACCAGATATACTCGAACGCATTCTGTGGAAATAATCTAATTCTCTCTGTAATTTTTTTTCGATAACGTGCATTTTTTGTTTACCAATCCGGCGAAAGATGCGGACAGGAATGGGGGATTAACCGGAGGTATTGTCGCCTTCCCCTCGTTTCGCATCCCCTCTTATCGTTCCCTCACAGCTGCCGCTGTTCTTTTATTTTTTTGTATTTTATTATATTTTGTATTTTTTATTGACCGGAATCGGCGTCCGACCGACTGGTAAAAGGGGAACCCTACTGCCGTCCGTTTGGCTCTCAGACTGCGCTTATAGATAATCGGTTATAGTCAGATTCCTTGACCGAATCCGCGCCCATTTCTAATTCACCCCAGATGTTAAGAATATTATGTGTAAAAGCGTTCTAAGTGGTTTACATCAATATTACAGCAAATTCATACTAAAATTAAATTATTTTTAAATCAATAGACCCCACTTCGGTTGGAGACCAAATGCCATCAGGGAGCTACACTGACAACCGAAATGAATTGCCCTTTCAACAGTATGCAACAGTTAGACCTCAAAACCTTTTAATTAACTGTAGTATAAATGACGGTAGAATATAACACAAATTGTATATCCTGCAGTATAACTGCCAGTTATGCTGCCATAATTTATTCACGGATGAAGTAAAACAGCATGAAATAAAATTTATGGATCACCGAACAATTCTTTACCTCAGCCACTCCACAAATATAGACACGCTGTCCGATAGGCAACACACTCACTGATTCTGACAGTTCATAATTTCGCGCGATTACCTAATTAACAGATAATATATGCGTAGCGGAGAAATGTATGCAGTCTTCAGCATTGATTTATTCGGAACCAACCGTTCGTGATTAAGGTATATATCTAATGCGTCGTAGGCAGTATGCCAAATTGAAGAATTATCAATACTACTCAAAATAATGGTGTAAACGAGCGGTTTTGTAGGAGGTTGCCACAGTTTCTGTAGGGATAAATCCAGGACAGACAGTGATTTGATCGAAAGGTGCAGTGGCAGATGTCTTAATTTGTAGCCCATTAGTAGGGGCCGGGGATGAAACCCAAAAATCTGGAGCCGTCGCCCTCGTTCTTCCGCCTTCTTCATTTCCGCTTCCCTTGCTCGGTTCCGTTTCGTCCCTCATTACCTGGGAGAGACAATTGCTCCTCCCATTCCATCGCCATGTTGGCCGCCCCCGCCCCGCAACAACTTCCTCCCCTGGGATTATCTCATTTGGACGGCCCGCCCCCTCCTTTTTCCGTCGGAAGACGCCCATAAACATGGAGGACCGGGAAACCGAGGGAAAATCTCTCCCTTGCGCCTTTCCCGAGCCCACAAGCCGTCTTCCATTTTTTTTCCTTTTAACGAGCAGAAAAGGCGAAGACGGTTTTGGGTACAGCTACGTCGCATTCCGAAATGTCGAGAATTACTTTAAAATCATTTACCAGTCGTTCAATCACACATCTAGAAAAAATAGGGAAAACATTGTGCCATTGAATAGTAAAAACAAAGAACAGGAGGAGTAACGTCTTCAGGAAGAAGTTTTTACAGGGTGAGAGAAGATGAATAAGAAAAATAAATGGAGTGCGCCACAAGAATATGCAGGGCTGGTTTCATTTGAACACAGATACATTCCGATTTACGGTATGGATTAAATACCTTCCACTCCTGAAGCTAGAACGTTGAGATTTCGTTTATTATCGAGGTAATTCCCATCAGGTACGTAAAGTGGAGTGTAAACAGTTAAATGTTGCGTGGTATATTAAAAACAAGCTATGTCATATCGATAACTAATTTTCTCATTAAAAGAATCTATTCTCCGAGCAAATAGAATTTATTATATTTTTTAACTTCAGTCGCACCCGTCTCTAACTGTTTAACGATATACAGCGATTAAGCGGAATAATCGAATAACCGTACGGGACTCTTTTCACGGCGAGCCATTTTGAAATTCGCAAACCAAATTATAACGCAAATGGGGTGCGGGAGAAACGAATGAAAAAAAGGAGGACCGTAAATTCGGCGGGGAGTTTCATTGTCTTTGTATTACACGGGCGAGAAAGAGGGGAAGTATGTTTCGAATAGTCGCCGAAATTGTATTCCCCGAGGAAATTCAGTTTGGCGGATGCGGAGAGAGCCATTGAGAGCCGGAGATAGGACGGGGCCGCCGTTATTACGCTGAAAAAGGAGAGGAATCAAATTATAGGGAAACGACCCGCCGATGTGAACCCGGCTTGGCGGTAAGTGGCCGGCGAGTAACCGGCCCCGGGATCCGCAAATCCGTTGAATTCAACCCATTCTATACTCTTCTCGACTCATCTCGGTTTCTCTCGGTTGGCTTCCTAAGGACCGCCGCGCTCAATCCTATACAAACTGAAAACGTCGTGCAGTCTCACAACCCATATGAAACAATACGGCCGAGGCCGCATCGCGACGACAATTCGCACGAAATACGGACTTTTCATATTTTGAAACAGTTTAATTCTGTCTTGGGAAGCCGCCTACACGGTTGCTTAAATGACATCATCGATTGCAACCAGACGAAATAGAACAAAACCGGTGCTGCGGAAATACGAATGTAAACGAGTGTACGAGACAAGTATTAAGTACACTACAAAACAGCCAGCTGTAATACCTTGTGGAACAAATAAATAAAACGTTACGCGTCTTGACTGCATTAGAATAGTCTAGAACAGAGAGGTCGTTAATGTAATTATGTTTTCCGTACGTGTCCTGGTAATTCAGACATTAGAAATGATCGGGAAATGGGGCCCGGTCTGAGGTAGGGGTACTAAAAAGAAGGCCCGTTTGTCTGACAGGATATTTGGGCTGTCGGGCGGCGAAGAAACAAGCCATTGTCATGAAACTACAGGCAGGAGGCGTGTAATGTACTCGTTAACGAGTTTTGGCCGACTCGGTGTTCACATCAAAGCGTATTATTATTCCCCGTTAGCGTCACCGTCGGGCGGGCTAATGAGCGCCCACATAAGTCTCGGATAACTGAGCATTTTCGGGTGACTACATCCGTCTTACGTGTATCGTTAATACGAATGTTTAAAACCTCGTTACCTCCAGGCATTGCTCCGATGATCAGACCGGTCTTGTCGCGCTTTGACGTTCATTTCGGATTACGCGCAACGACGGTTCTTACGCGCATCATAACATATAATTTCGGTTTTGATGCTAGCGACGCGTTTAAAATTTTAAAAATATGTATTTAAACTAACAATTCGAGCAATTAAAATAAAAATTATAATTTAATCGAAGATGGTGCACGAGTATGCTATATTTTGTCAACCTAAGTTGTGTTACTTAAGTGGAAAACTGAGTACTCGGTACTCCATTTTAACCGACAAGATTGGGCCAGTCTAGTTTACTGGCGAAGAGTGATAGTATTTAAAACCGTCGCGGACCCACTAAAAAGTATTTTAGACTAATTCTATGTCAATGACTCAAAATTCCGAAGGTACTCCATATTGTTTATAGGCATCTACACAGTTGCCACTATATCTGCAGCAATACGAATGCACAACTTAGGATGTTACAATATCTGTAAATTGGTGTAATCATTAGTGAAACCATTTCGAATGAGAGGACTGACAAATGATGGCTGCTTTATCAGCGGAAATGTAGTTGATTGCTATTTCTCGTTTCGGGGGAAAATCGCTACCCCCCAATGGTTGCAGATTGTATAAGTGCGTTGGGCTGATCGAACGGTTCGGGCCGAATCCGAAACCAAGGAAGTGTAAGGAGGAACTAAGAGTTCCATTTAGTTGTTCCAGAATGAGTTTGATAATTATAGAGTTTCTATTCTATGGATTAGTGTCGACGGACGTGTCGTATTTTACCGGGCGGGAGTGGAAGCGGGGAAGCGACTCCCCCCCCCCTACAACTCTGTTGACATTTAATCCTCCCATTTAAAGCGCCCTCACTTCCCCCCGCTTCAACTAAACCCCATTAATTTTGTCTCTAATTAGCGTGTAAATTAGGGAACGCTCGCGGGACCACCCAACCCGTAGCCTCGTCTCTACCGAACATTCCTCGAGTCCTTCGTCCCCCAACTAATAGTCCATCGTTATGGACTCCGGTCGGTAATGGCGTCCCACACCCCCGACAGGCGTCCGTACGTATAAATTCGCTTTCAAATAGCTATCGGGGCGTCCGGGAATGGTTGTAGAATTATAGGCCCAAATTATTACTAAAATTTAGAAAAACGTACGTTGTGCAGAAACTGGACGTACAGAAGAACAATGTTACAAAGCCATATATATCCCGTCACATAAAAAGGGAGGTTTACATTCCTCCCGTTGGCCGAACGGGGAGCGACCGAAAAAGTAAAAACAGAAAACGGTGGCAACCCCCAACAATGACATAAAGAAAATGACCCGAAAATACATATATAATTCCGGAAGACGAGGAAGGTAAAATTTCAGTATTTGTGAAAATTCAGCCGACGGCAACTAGGAATTGCGTTTGTGGTATTCGACAGTATGGTCGGTATTCGTTTTTCCTGAAGTTGCGTATCTATCATATTTGTAATTCGGTTAATTTCTGAGAATATTTCCATTTCATATTTCTCTTCTTCTGCGTAATAATATTAATCTTACTGAGATCCGTGGATCAAACATTTTCTTTACCCTTAAAAACGTTTTAAGGGAATATTTAAGGTGGTAGATATAATTACACAAAGTTTTATCCGTTATTCGGAGGCTAGTCATTGTCAACATACATAATGTTCCGTATTCCAAACATAAATATCGAAAGGGGGCCTAAGCGTTGATACAGAAAGGGTTACATTATATTATTACATTCATTCCAAGTTCGGCCTTTTCCCCCGGCGCTTGGCTATTTACACAGAAAGCGATGTCTGTTAAATTGGTTGACATGTAGTCGGAGGATGTGACCGGTGCGCCCCTCTAGCAATGGAGTTAGTCTTCGTCATTAACAAATCGAATTATAAACTCCGATGCAATTCCGCCACTGCGCTCGTCTAATTCTCCTACCGAGTGAAAGTTCAGAGAAATGGCCCGACCCCGCTCTAAATTACATTACGCTGTCACGGAGAGCGCCGCGGCTCTTCCTCTTTTTCAGTTTTTCCTATTTATACTACAGGAATATATTATAAATAAAACATAAAACATTTTTTATCACACTTTTTAAATAGAAGATCTAAAAAGATTTAAAGATAAAAATTTCTTTCCGTTTAATAAGTATATACTTGATGACATTAACCTGTCATTTTTTAGCAGATACAATAAAAGGTATTTGAACCTGTTTGACAGTAATTAACCACTGTACGATATGAAAACTATCCTAGTTCATGGACAGAATATTGTGCTAAAATGGGCAACAATTATTATAGTAACGCCGCTAAATATGTCCCGTCGCTACCGAGTGTGACTATTTAGACACGTTTAGTTTGAAAAACGCCAATAGATGAGACGATTCGTCGTAGGATCGCAGACTCACAACAGGTTATTTAAAGCCGATGCTTAAAATTAAAGGTTAATAAAATTATAGTAAAATGCTGATCATTTTAATAATATGATTACCAGGATAAATATAGAGGAATGAAATTTTCGAACGAATTAATAATTCTTCCATTCTCATAACGTTAACGGTATATTCGGCATTTATTTGGACTACTATGCACATTAAAGCTCTGGACACTTAATAGCCCGACGAGGCCATAAAACTTTTCCTGTAATCAGGCCAGGAAATTAGCATTGGGCGATTAACAAAATAGTAGCACATTATGAGCATTAAATAAATGGGATAAAAAAATTGTTGATTATCAATTTTGGCCCAATCGAGGCAGTTGGAATTTGATTATGAGAAGTAATTATCGAAAACCATCGTTTTCGTAAAAATAATTACGTCGCTTGACCATCAATTCCCCATCCCAGGACCGTTAACTGGGTCCGCGTTTACCACGCTTATCTTGAAACAGTAGAGACACCCTCGAATTTTCTAAAGTTCAGTACTACATGGAATTCACCAGATGTTCTTTCATCCGTCCGATTGTTATTCGAAGTCCCAACCGGACTGTCCAGGGGCAGAAATATACAGGGACTATTAAAATTATATTTCCTAACGGTACATCGTAAAGACAATACGGTAAAGCCAACAGACCGCGATATCTAAACGAGCGCGACAACA
Source organism: Lethocerus indicus (assembly GCA_019843655.1). Taxonomy (NCBI): domain Eukaryota; kingdom Metazoa; phylum Arthropoda; class Insecta; order Hemiptera; family Belostomatidae; genus Lethocerus; species Lethocerus indicus. The sequence goes on along the minus strand of JACDQD010000103.1, from coordinate 7,366,953 downwards.
TTTCGGGATGGGGGCGGGTAAATAGATTCGCATAAAATGTCCATACGCTGGAAAATTCTGTTTGCGGCTCAGGTTGTCCACCTGTTGTCCCAGCTGGCGTGGTTATTTGACAATTCCGATTCAAACGAAGGGTCGCTAGTATAATTGAATTAAAACCCCTCAACGTAAAAACCCAACGTAAACATTTTGGTCGCCCAACCTAAATTAGAGTCGGCGCCGCCAATTAACCCTAGAATTATCGTCGGATATAAGGTACCGATATTTGTTTTCTATCACGCGAGTTGTTAATTACCCGATTGCCGAAGTTGATTACATTATTACTTTTATTACGGTGTCCTATAAACACTGAACAATGAAGAAACCAAAGAATTAATTTGAAGATGCTTCTCATAGCATCGTGCTTTTTCATTCCCTACCTTTTATGTTGATCTCTGAGGAAATTCGGAAAATATCCAATTATTTAAAGTACACCACCGAAGTAACTAAACGCGGATGAATATACGGTTTCAGAAAAACAATATAAAGCGAGGTGGATGTTTTCCCGGTTATCCGGGCTTCCTGATCCCGGCTAATGACGCATATCTCCCGGCTATATCCTATCCTCCTTCGGCGGAGACGACACGTGTTCCCGATAGGAGGTTGTAACTTCTAACCCGGGGGCGTTATATTGCCTTAAGTACTCGGGATTTTTGCCTAGTAGTACTAAATCAAATTTGAATACATTTTAAATTAGCCCTAAATCTCAATATCGCTATACACCGGAATATAAAGGCCGGCAGTGCGTTCCAAGTTTCAATTTCTCATCATTTCAACTCTGCCCTACCGTTGACATTTCGCCGAAGATTTTCTGGGGGAATGGGGGTGTATTTTTTTAGGCTTGTTCCTGCAAAATCCTTACCGATCCTTCAGAAAAAAATATCGGGAAGCCCGTCCGAGCCCGGATATTGATTAGTATAGCCCGGGAGTACGAAGGGGGGAGGCGGGGGTCGTCTTTGGGAGTCCGGCGCGGATAAAGCCGGGGCTTAGACGAGGGAATAGCGGGCGGAGGGAGCGAGAAAAAACCGGCGCCGAAGGCGAGACGAAAAGCGGACGCGGGAAGGGAGGCGCAATAAGAAAAGGTGGAAATTGGGAGGACAGTGAATTACGGGATGGGAAAGGGTTTGGCGGACTTCAAAGGCGAAGCGCCGAATGGAGTTAGTCTGCCCCCTCGGCACAGTATCACCTTTAAAATTGATAACCCCCGGCCCTATCTCAAAAGTACGTCTTATCGCCACCACGAGACGAAGAGAATGTGGGTGGCCGAATTCACGGTCATGATGTAATGAATGTCTCACCCGCCAAATTCGGGTAGAATAACCTGTTGTAAAGATTTTATATACATATTTTCATGCTACAAAATAAAAATAGGAAACTAGCGGTGTTCCAGCCGGTAGTACGTCACAATTACGACCTTGCCCGCCATAATTGGTGTAAATTCATGGGCCAATAATTGTAATAATAGCTGATTTGGTTCAATTTGAGACCGGTTTTAGTTTCTCGCCATCTGCAATAGTTTACCTTAAGCACGTTAATGAGGCACTCGAGAATTTTGGCTCAACCAGCCAGTATTATCCTGCATAAACGGGAATTTCGGATTCACCTACAAATGATAAGAATTATAATTTCATAACGAAACAGTCTGTGATACAGCACAAAACGTCGGCGTCCGGCGCCGCGTTCCATCATAGCGTCCAGGTACATCGTTAGCGGATTTTTCGCCGCTATAAAAATAACGAACATTTTTACCCCTCCAAAAAAAAGAAATTTCCAGAAAATAATTAAAAGAAGTATAATGACGAGGAGGGATAGCGTTGTCCTAAACGAAGAGTAAGGGATCCTCCCCCTCGGCATTTAATGAAGCGCCCTAGCGCTGGCCCCTGACCCCCTTACAACCGACATTAGCACTTCAAAGAGACTACGCATCATGTGGCCGGCACACGACTTCTGCTATTCAGCAGACAATAAACCACCCGTATTTTCCACTCGAATATGATGCATTAATTTCCTCATACAGTAACTATTCTCCGTGTCGTTAGACTCAACAAGGCATCTCGACCCAATATCTACGAGTATCCTAAGTATGGGGTAACTTGAAAAGAACTGATAGTATACATCCGAGAAAAATGAACAACATAGTGTGAAAAGGTTGCGCGATATGAATGCCCCTAATAAACAAAATGTCGGTCTTGCGAAACCATGAAATTCTGATGGAATGACTAAACCACACGTGAATAAAAAGTTTCAGATATAGTTTATGAGGAGCGTGCGATTGGAAACTAAACGGTTTCAATCGGTCGAGAACTGATTAAAAAATGTTATTTAAAAAAGGTAGGAAGGAAAAACCCTTGAAGGGAAAGAACATGATGCGATTGCCCAAGGTTGAGAGGATATCTTGGGACAAAGCCTCCCTTATTCGGTATTGGGGGTGCGATCGATCAGTTGCCGGAATTCGAATGTGGCCGCCTCTTCGTATTATATTGGCAGCGCGAAGGGTGTTTGAAATTTCATAATCCCGAAAGGCACTCCCACCGGGTTGGCGGAATTTATATATAAAATTATTCCTAAGCCGCCTAAGTAAGTCATCCAAATATATTACTACGAATTCAATAACTTCGGATGTTGTTATTAATTTTTTGATAAGAATTATCACGGCAAGCAGAATGCTTGATAACTGACATTCATAAAAATAATATTATTAGACACAGCCTCAAGTCGACCGAAGTGCTTATTTAGGGGAAGAGTGTGTCATGACTTAGTTCTGGAGCTAATTTGTATCCACTCAATTTCATTGAAAGCAATTAATTGAAAAGCGTATAACTCAAACTAGCTATCAATCCCAATAAAGAACGTTCCCTCGGAGAATGCAGAGCCTCCGGCAATTGTGTAGCTCATAACGTAAAAGCTCCCCTCCGTGACAGGAGGTAATTCAAGTTTACATTTCACGTGGCACGCACTGTTTAAACAACTGCGAATTTTAATAGTTTATGTAACCCTTGCAATTCACGCAAGTATATGATTCGGGCGATAAGAAATTATTTTTATTAACGAAAGAAAACTAGCCGTCCAATTTTAAACATCGAAAAAGGTGTTTTGAGATATGAAAAGATGTTAACCGATTCGAAGAAAAACGGAACATTCGACACCATAATTTTATACTTTTTATGACCTTGCGAACTTCCTCTATCCATTCATCGATTTGGTACTATGGTCGAGCTAACAGACATTTTCAAACTATATATTCCAAATTTAAAGTGGACGGTAGAATCGTGGATTGGAATTTATCAGAATTTCATATTTACTGTAAAAATGTCAACACCCGAACATACAAAGTAAATTTATTTGAAACAAATAAACCGAGGTTTTTTTTGTAGCTTCAATTTAACTAATGGTGTTTTAATCTGTACGCAAATATTTGTTCGTCTGCTCAATGAACATTCATTCGAGAGCATTGTACACATAATTAACGTTAATGGAATTCCTAAGGTATTATATAACTAAAGCGGCAGGTGTAATCAGCGTATCAAAGAAGAATTTTCAATATGTCTTTAATTATTCGAGTTTTTTTCCAATCCCAAAAGGAAACTAACGCCTAGTAATTACAGTAAAGGGACAAAGGATTTTTTAACATCAGTGACATAGATACCTTTTTAAAGGGAAGAATATTTTAATTCGGAGCTCCAATTTAAATTTTAATTAATATTTAAGAATGGCGTTTACTAACAAGGGAGTTATACGATTCTGCCGTCGTTGTTTAGATGGCAAAAGTAATATAATTTAGTAAATTTAGTAAATTATATAGTAATAAACAAATATAAATAACCGGATTGGAATTTCTTATTCCCATTATAATGCATTAACAGACAACAATTTGTAAATGCGTTTATTCAAAACTGAATTCTACAAGGGGACAGGAAACGAAATATAGAAGTAATTCTCACAGCAGTCGACGACTTAATAGCAGAGAAATTCTAATCAGTCGGGAAAGCATTGAATAAACGAGCGCGGGCCGATTATTTGTCAGTCCCGTCGTCCAATCCGTCAGGGACAAATGATCACAGCTCGGTTGAATTGGAAAAATGGAGCCCAAAGCCCGATTTTGGGCAGCAATTTTGAAATGGAATTATCATCTCGGTCGTTTTCATTTGTCAAGCACGATTTTTCATTTAATCTATACGAAAAATTAACAAAGAAGGCCTTTAAATCCTACACGTTGAGTCACGCCCCATTTCATCTCGTGTCCAAGGCTAAAATGTACCATTCGGAATCCACCGCATAGCTTCAATATGTACGCTGAAGATTTTTAAAAATTCTATTCTGCTAGGCTTTACAATTTTTTAAAAATATTTTTAGTGTCGTTGTGCTTTGCTTCCAACTGACCATCATTTTTTAAAGATTCCTTTTTTTAGGTCAGGTTGACCGATTAGGTGTCATTTGCCTAAAAACGTATTAGTTATATTTGTTCGTGCCCCCTTGTTGTATACCTGTATGGAATATCCGTTTCAAATGTAAATTTTAAACTGGGGCGTCCAAAACTAGAAATAATTTTTTTCTTTCGATTGGGCGGGAATTTTTCAGTTAGGAGTCCACCGTCTCCTACTAGCTGCGCTCCCTGTTGGGCGGGGATTCAACTAGCGCCAGAGAGAGAGAGAGAGAGAGAGAGAGAGAGAGAGAGAGAGAGTCGCATCGACGTTATCTCTTTTCGTGCCTACATTAACCGCCCGTGTCAAGTACTTGGATCCACCGATTGATTCCCCGTTTATATTAGGGGTTAATAGTTATACTGTGTACACAGCCTTAATTGGACCGATTCCATATCCGAAGTTCCGGGACGCATAATAATAATTAGGTCGAGAACAATATTCTCGGAGGGGGGGGGCTCGGGGTCCGACCCGCATGATGAACACTCGAACGGAGGTCCGCCAACTTAGACACAGAGGGCTTGATACCATAAGCGGTCAAGTATTTCTAATAGCGGGAGCTAGGTCCTCCTACTTAGTGGGGGTTAGTTAACAAGCCAAGTTCCCAGACGCTCTATACTTAACATTCATGATCGAAGTTGATTTGAGGAGGAGACCCGCCGGCGCAAACTTTCCCCGATGGCCCTAATTGAGATTCCTATTGGCCCCGTCATAATTGAGATTAGGCGATGCAAGGTGCCCAAAATCATCGCTTCCTTGAAACATATATAGAAGGAAAGGTGGAATGCTAGTAACATTTGATTTGTGATATAGTGGAAGCGTCCATTAATAATTGTCACTACTGTTTGGTATTTATACTTAAACCGTAGCTGAATTTATTACTCCCACATTTCTTAATATATACTATCACACGCGAATAAACATGAAATCTGTTGATCATTTAGCGATATAACTATATCAACAAAAATGATTCAGAGATAAGTAATGAGGAAGTCAATAAAACAGATTGAGTTGACTCTTATATATTATTAGGTTTGGACCTAATATAAAAGTACATAACTTGCGAACTCCTTACTCAAAATAGTATATTGTACCGTAAATTACATTGTTTCAATTTATTATATAGTTAATTTTTTGTGAATATTCCTGTCCCGACCAAGTCCTCTATACACACAATAGCACTTTATAATTTAAATACGAGATATAGAGAAGAGACATATTTTGTGACAAATGCCGTGACAAATTAAAGAGTAATCCCTATTCGGTTTCAATGAAATAAACAACACAGCATACAGGCGGACTACTTAACAAAGTAGTTAATGTAATATGCAAATGAAGCAAATTTAATATGCTTTAGAGGAATTTCTAAAATATCGAAATTGCTAAATTAAATAAATACTATAGTTTTCTCGATGTTCTGTCTCCTCTCTCTGGTTCCATCTTTTGCTATAAAAACTTTGTCTATATAAAATCAATTTCTATTGTTCATCAAATCTATTTCTAGGTCACTAAGTCAGAGATACGGTTTATTAAAATCTGTATTTCGATATTTGCAACCAATCTGTCCATATAAGTGTGCAGTCGCTCGTAAATTCTTAGTCTGAGTTAGTGGCTGTCCGGTGCAGCGTCCGGACATCGGAATTGGGGTTTCACTGTTTGTCAAAACCTATTGTATTGGGCGCGTGTGCAACAACAATGCTTCAACGAACAACGCATCAAACGTAACAATGCCCCGCAGGTAAATCCGGAGCCCGTTCCCATGTCGCGGATCAGCGGTCATGCAACTGCATTACCGGCCTTACCAATACCGAGAGAGGGGTAAACATGTCATTCTTCCGAACCCGACCCCGGAGCGGCCTTCCTAAATGGTCACTATGACTAAAGTGAGCTATTTAGACGATCGTGGTAATTTTATAATACCAAATGTTAATGACAAAAGTTATCAGTTTTATTATCATCATACTCATTTCTTAGTTCTTAATGTAAAGTATCGCTCAAGTTACGTAGAATGTACAGAAATTATTTTATTACAACGCCAGCAATACAGCGATGTAGAAAAGCATGACGTTACTGTACTGTTACGCTGAACAATATGTCTTCTCTAAACCATTTGGAGTGATTCCAAGAAGCTTTATTATATTAATAAGAAAATGAAAGTCGGGAAATAATTCATTTCTCAGAGTTAACACGTTAATTCGACAGGCGAACCGAACGGTAATCAGTCAATATCCGGTCGAAAGGTTAAGAGGTCAACACTTGGGATGACCGACGCTTCTCTTCCATCCCATTCCGTCCCTTTATTTTTATTTTATTTTTCGCAGACCATGGCCGTGAACTTTTAAGAGGGGAGTTGTTCCTCATAGGGTTTATCTCGAAGGGATTACCGTAAGAACAAGTAGGAATTCGCCTGGGCCCCGCCGCGGCGCCTCCCGACCGTAAAATTTCAATTCCTGTTAGATAGAAGAGTTTACGTCCCGTCGGAAGCCGCTTCTCTTCCGCCGTCCCAAAAACGTCTCTCCCCTCCGGTGCGGGATTAAATGCTTTTTATTTCCCGTGGAGGTCCCCGCGTTCCTTCAGACAGTCCGCGCCGGTTGAACAGTGAAAATTAAAAAAAAAACGGATAAGATTAAAAGCAGGTTCTGAAAATTTAATTCAAAAAGACGGGGGGGAAGTTATTTGCTCGGAAAACGAGAAACGGTCTCCCATCGCGTTTCAGCAGCCGTAAAAAGTATGAACCGTTTGGAAAGCGTTCTCGTGATACAATAGTATGAAAATACTGTATTATTGAAAATCTAAAACTGAATATTGATATTCTGCCATTCTTCGGATCTTATTTTCAAGAAAAAGCGTAGAAAAAAAATGACAATTTTTTTCTAATAATATCGATTCATACTACCTTTTTTAGTTAACAGGTAAATTTGTATATGAAAAATATTTACTAATAATTAGAATGTTTACAAATATTTAATTTAATGTTTTACAAATACTATTTTCGCTGACAGTTCTGCTTTGTAGGATATCTACAAAACGACAACATTAAATGTTTTCGTGTATATATATATATATATATATATATATATATATATATATATATATATATACAATATTATGTATATAGTATACAATGTATATATATATATATATATATAAATAAAAAATGTATATATAATAATACTCGTGTGCATACGACGTCCAGATCGCAATTGTGTTCTAGTAATAAAGTAATGGTAATATTACTAGTATGATATTATATTTCTTCAATGTACCAATTCGTTTGGTTATTATTGTCGTAACCCTGTTTTTAACACTAAAGCTCTACATAACTATTAATTAAATACCATTTATTTTAATCAAGAGATTATCCTTTGAATAATCCTTCAGCGGGCTATTCTGTACTAATTACTCGAAATTAGAATGGATTGAATGCAAAGAGAAGAGTAAAAGTCCGCCTATGCCGCAGATTAGCCTGATAGGCTCGGCTTATGCTAGTTTTTAAGTACTTACACCTTCATTTGAATTTCAAATCGACTGCTAATCTAGACGACCATCGGGTGTAAGGCAAGCGCACTACTTTCTATGAGGGCCTCAGGTCCGGGTGATCTCAGCTAATGAATGCATTAACGCAGAACACCCACAAGCCTTTCTCAAAAGTCCCGCACGCCGGTTGAACAGAGAACTGTATGATTATACCCCCCGGAGGGAATTATTTCGTATTTCGGCTTACTCCGACCGGCAATTTTCAATTAGTCAGGCAACTGGAAAACGGTTGAAATATTCGGTCCGGACAGAACACGAAAATAACAATTAAATATCGGAGTAAGATAAAAGGAGCACAGAAAACTACTTTTTAAAGGAATTATTAGGTTAAACCGGAACATTCATTTCGCCCAGTCATGTTTTGAATTAATAAAATCGTTCGACGCAATAATATTTCTGACATTCAATTTTTCATTTAACGAATTTCATTGCGGAATTAATAATTCTAGGGTAATATTAAGAAAGAGTTTGGATTTTACATTGTACGTTATGATTTATTGTTAATCTCGTAACCAACGGATGAATATTACATACGTTTATGTAGGTACATCACATATTATACTCTACGAATTCCTCTCCCTAATGCGGGAAGAATTCGGGCAGTGAAACCCGACTAATTGACATCGTATAACCGCGTTGGGCCCTTTCATCTCGACCGCAAAAACCGCGTACCACGGACCTTTCAAACCGAACCCTATTTAATAAAGCCAACACAGTTAGGTTATCGGATTGTACGACTACACGAGCTTACAATTAGAGGGAGAGCTAAGTGAATAGATTATTTCCAAGTATATTCCTTGTCTGGATGTTATGGACCATCCATAGAAATTTCCACTCTCACCTTCCTCCCTGGAAGAATATTATTATAATTGTTTGAGCCTGAAACCCTTCTGGGGGATTGTAATTTGAGCAAGAATTAAAGGTCAAGTTGAATATTTGGACAGTGCGGTGCCATGTTGTTTCAGAGAAAATATCCTACTGTTGGGCAGGATAAATCAAACAAGAAGCGGAATGAGGAAGAATCATCTTCTTACACATAATAAATTCTTTAAATTAATTGCGTTAGTGATATTTTGAACTTTTATTCACCCCCACACTCAGTATTGATTTGAGTGTACTTAAATATGATGTAAAAATTGATAGAATTATCGATCATAATTAGAATTCTTTAAAAGTCTAGTATTCTAGTATTGCAGTAATGCAAATAATCCATTATTTTCTGTTAGAATTATAAATTAGCGTGACTATGATTAGATAATATCCAAGTGGCACAATAATGGACGATATAATCCCTAATTAATATAGCGATACAAATATGTACTCTACATTCGCTTATTCAGCGGCTACTGAATTTAATGATAATTGAATACAGGCTATTTATCTTTTCCAACATCAATGATATTGTTATTTGAGGACAATAAATTCGAATATAATCTATCCCCGGTTTCATCTGAATTTTGCGACGGATACTGGCGGCTATGTTCCCGAAATTGGAATCCATTCTATTCCGGGTTCGGAGTGGGGTCGCTTCGTAATTCGGTTTGCTATATCCATGCCATTACTGTAATTGGAGTAATAGCCCCTAACATTATACACAAAACACTAGGCTGTAGCCCAGGCTATAGCCTTTTCATAATGCCGGTAATGTCAGCGCTCATATTTACCTCTGGATAAACCCCCACCAAATAATCACACTCTTGCAATTGTTGATCCGCCGCTCGATACTAATTAATATAATCACTAATCGTTGGATGACAATGGGAATCAATGAGTAAAAACGTGAATCGAGTCAATGTGCGTTGGAAAACCGATAAATCAAAAAATATATTACCGAATAAAAAATATTCGGAAGCAGGATTGCCGATCGCCTTGGGGAAGTGCGGTTTTCAAAGTGGAAACTTGTCCCGAGTCCATTAATCTGAGTGACAAGTGAATCGACCACGCGATAGGATCGCTGGCTGAGACAGGAATGGGACAAAAAGGATGTCAGATCGTTCCCCTACGACGTTTCCATTGTCCTAATCCAATATTACTTTCAATTTCAAAATAATAAAAAGAATCGACTCCAGAACTAACTGATTCCAGACGTGAATTACAAGTGAACAGAGAGTCGAAAATATAGGTCAGAAATGTATATTCGTCGTAAGCATATTTTTGTAATATTATCCAATGAAATATTCTTCAATTTGTTTTTCTATACCTTGTTTATTGTGACGCAGGATTGTTTAAATTAAATGAAACATTTCGTTATATTCTCCACAAACACACGCACACGTTTAAATTTGAATTACTAGTACTTACAAACTAAATCTCTTGTCGCGGATTGACCTATAAGGTGTAAAATCCATTACTTCCACTTCAATTACTCCTTAGCACGGAGCTACTCTCATTATGTATGGCAATTTCGCCACTTGACCTAATATCCGCATTTCCTGAACTGAATTTTAACGAGCGTACTGCAGTTCCTAATGCAATCGATTCAAATTTTTAAATAAAGTAAATTTAGTCCCGCCACCGGAATCCTGGGCGTCAACTTGCCGATCTGTGTTGGAATCAATTCAGGATTTCCTCATTAGAACGCTATATTGTTATTATAGGACAATAGTTTTAGTATTTAAAGAAATGAACAACAACGAAGCTGATCCAGTTGATGTTTGAAACGTTAGTCGAATTAATAACGATGATGGTAAATTCTGGATTATATAATATAAGCTTTCTCTAAAGAAAGCAATTGGATCGGTGAACAAAGAGCACAAAGTTCTGAAAGTGACTTCTAATGGTTACTAATCCGTCGACACCAGATGCAATGTATTCTGTACATTATTACCAACCTGTCTTCAATCCGAGCGTAAAATACGGGTATAATTTAGGGAAAACCTCCCCTAATCTAAATAATTGCTCGCTCGAGGGGCCCAGTGTTGTGTTCGAGCTCAAGAAACATTAAGGTTTGGGCCGAATTTGTCTCGTACCGGCCTAAAGAGGCGTGCCGCCTAATGTCTTATGGTAAAAACACAACGGAAGCACTGTACCGGTGAATTCTGTTAAATGCCTTATTGCCTAGGACGTGGCCACGTAATATACGCCGGAGTCTTAATTACCCCGCTGTGGGTCTCAATTAGACGCTTCTATGTATAATTATTGTGGATTTGATTCTTTTTAAACCGCGTAACACGCTTGGATAAGAATGATCAGCATTTTTTTCTAGGTATTTCTTACTCAGCTAACCAGCTTCACGACTTGTGCCCATCTAACGCTGTGTAATCAACAGCTTCAAGAATCATCAATCGCTTTTTTTCTGTTCGCAGAGAAATTGGACAACACTGGCAATAAAATCCAATTATGAAGAAATTATTTACTTTAATTTACGATTCCTGCTTGGGTGTAAATGACGGCTAACGCTTTCGGGTTTTTGCCATTGTGTGGTGGCATACGTTCAGTAAACTGGTAAGGGAAGCATGTTGTTTGCCGGTGAAGCATCGCGTTAGCGCCAGTAGCATTCCGTCGATAAATTACTAACAGTGTACAGACAGAGCAGGAAGGACATCCGTAACCGGCATGTGTATCGGTACCGTAATAATTTAAAGACTAGTGATGATGGCAAGAAGCGGAATACTACAGAATATAATTCTGCCTCCCAACAGATAGGAGTAAATGATTTCTATATTGAATTAAAATAGTGGTTATAACACATTCCACCGTTAAAAGTTCTTTAGATAATGTTTATATTATGTGTATGCTTTAGTATGAAAATTAATATTTCATGCTAATTTCAGGGTTAATTGCATTAATGTCTAACTCGAACCCCAATGATATACGCTCTAGTCATAATTAACCCGGTGTAGAAGTGCTTTGTCGTTCAGTTACTTAACGAACCTGCGCTCGAGGAGTTGGGCTTTGAAGAAATGGGGGGAGAAACTCGCTGGGGTTTGAAACACAGGGGGAGAAGCCAGCACGAAGGAAGCGGGGAAGGCCGATAAACAATAGGACAGAACGCAGGTTTATTTACATTGAAAGTAGCACCGGCTTGGTGAGCCTAACATTGCGCCGAGCTCAACCGAGTATTTTTCCAATTCTCTTGCATCAGCATCCGAGTTTCCGTTCCTCCGCTGCTCCCTTCAGCTTTCGAAGCTGCAAAACCAGAAACGCAAGGATCGGAAAATGCGATCACGTATTGTTTCTCCAAACAATAATTTGCATATCCGGTAATGGAACACATGATAATTTGGTGCCACCGCGAAATGAGGTGAGTCGGAATTTATAAATATGGGAAAAAAACAGAGTAAAAAAATTAACGCAGCAAAACAAAAAACAAGAAATTAAGTTATTAACGGTTCACAAGAGGATATTCGAATTATTCCCTGTTATGTTTGAAGTTACATGTCTGGGAGTTATTTTGATGTAAATTTTTAAACTTTAGAATGTTTGTAAGTTATTAACTCTTTCCACAATTTCCGCAAGGTGACTTCATGTTTCCTGTCGGTTGGTAAATCTCAAGCTACATCAGTAACTGAAGATAAATAGAAAACAAGGAGTTCTCTGCGCCGATGTGCGATGTCTATCCTCTCGGGGAACTAGCGTCGGCAATCAGGTGCCCCTTACCGGCCCCCTCCGAACTCTGATTTCCCTCCACCTTTTAATTCTTTTCCAATTATCTCCGGGTCCCATTATCGGATGGGCGCGGCGGCGGCTCAAGTCAAGTTAATGCTTCTTGTGGGGTGAGGTAGTAGGCGGATAAAGAAGTGGGGCGGGGGATTCGCCAGTAATGGGCGAAGGGAGTGAGTGTGAAACACGGCCCCCGGGGTAAATGAGTCAACCCCGTCGGGTCGGAGGGGATAGAAATTCTATAGGGGCCAGGGGAGAGGGCCGAGGAATACAGATTGCGAGAGGGAAACGGAGATAGGGAATGAGGAGGGAGCGCGAGCGAGAGAGGGAGAGAGAAGGAGGCAATTAAATGGCCGAGTTAAAGTAATGAGTCTTACACCTGGGCTGGAAAGGGAAAGGATATGTCCGCCAGATGGTGCCCCACTCATTATCAAAAGCCTTTCATTACATCCCTCGAGCTCTCACCTTTATTTGTCTTAAACGAGAAGGCGCTCGTCGCCCGTTGTTCATTACGCTTATTTGTCAGGTCCTCCGCGACGAATAAAGATGGCGTTTAATAAATAAGCTTTGCTCTCGACACGCCTCCCGTGCTGATTTATTTCAAAATTTGTTACACGTCGAATCTCGATTTTGACAAGCCGAGTAACAGCCTTCGTAAGATATCGCGGACTTAAAACAGACGCTCAGGGGATTGCCTATGTCTCAGGAATAAAAACATCGTCTTATAACCTCTACAGATTAACCTTATGATCGTCGATGATAGTACTTTTTAAAGCTTCGGAGTTCATTTATTTCAAATTGCGAACACTCTTAGCTTGGACAAAGAAATTTTAAATTATTAATATTATAGTGAATGGAAAGGTCAAAGACGAAGACATTTGACATAATGGTCAAGAATATATACGTACTCTACATAATCCGATTCTCGTACCTCGAAATTCATGTTCGAAGCATGAAAAAACCAAAAAAAAAATAAGCGGATAAAATATTGCAATAAAAATTTATAAGAGATATAAATTAATAATAACTCACGGTTCGGGTGGTTCACATTTCAGATCGGCCACTCACCTGGAAAAAGAGAAACATTTATGCGTTAGTGTAATATAATAAATATGTACGTATTTTACTACATATCTGCATGCTTATACTTATTTTCAAGGATTGAATTTTATTGATAATACAAAAAACTAAATATTTCTGAAATAGTATGGACGATTGTTGATATTTGATGTTGGGCTGAACGCTCGAATCTATGCAACACTAATAATTTGTAGCAAAACTATCTGAGTGGAGGGAGAAAGGTCTCCCCAGGTTAGTGGTAAGTTAGAAGGTGGGGATGAATATGTCTACTGTGAACAAGTATAACTCCCCGATTTACAGGCGGAAGTTGTTCTGTCCAAGCGGAAGTCAGGGTTACAACCTGCGACGCATTCCAAGGATTCCCCAGGTTAAATCCATCAGGCTAAAGCGGGACATTTCCACCGCTTCTGGGATTCTTCAACCGCTTTGTTGTTGCCCGTTTTTTGTTTCAATTCAGTCGGCGCTATAAAAGCGGCCTACCGGAAGGGCTAAAAATACCCCCGACTGTTTTTTTTAATGCGGGGACAATTCATAAAACTCTCGCCTGAATAATTCATTTCGCCTCCCCCCAAACCCCCTATCGTCATTCTTACAGATCAACCTGGAAATACGCTCCCATAAAAACTTTAATTCAAGCCTAATTCGGAATTATTATTTGAAATTACTGAATTATTGCAGTTTAAGGTGGACACTGAACACGGTTCAGCTCCCTTCTTAGTGATCGGTAAGTAGTCCCACAAACTCGAAACATTGCAGTTTATTTAATCCTCGATGTAAGAAGGCCACGACATTTTGTCACTATCAGGAAATAGGTGCACAATTTCTTTCTTAATTTTTTAATTTAACTTTTTTGATTAGTGTAATCCAAATTAGGTAATCGGGCCACTAAAGTGCTTCATCACATGAAAACCGGAACAGGAAACTGATAACTTTAAGCGACGCTTGGCATTATTGCATTTTTCAATTGATGTACTACGAGAGAGTGTGCAACGGATCTTAAGCACACATTATCATTCTTCAGACGCTGCGACCACATTTCTTTTTTTTAACACGATATTGGCTTTCGTTTACACTTCGGAAGAGACATTTCGCCTTATTCCTCGTAAAAGTAGCCATCTTAGAGTATAGATTAAGAGGTCGTAAGTGTTGTACATTCCTGGATGGCTCCTCCTCCGCTAAAGTGAGACGGGACACTAAAGACCCCCCCCCCGCCAGTTTTGATGTTCGATACGAGTTGAAGGGATTGCAGGGGATATTGCGGTCTAGTACAGGCATCAAATCAAAGTTTATCTTGGACGGGCCATAACGAGGCATCTATACCCCAGTGCGCAACTTCCAACTTGTATTATCTCATCTACCAAAGCGAGAGGTAGCGAGCGAGAGAAACTCAGAGAGTGGAAAGGAGTCTTGAACGTCGATGAAGATCCAATCCACTTGATTGGATAGCACTCGAAACGGTACTAATCATAGCTATTAGTGAAATTGTAACTGTAATCGTGATCCATCAAGTACGCCTGAACGGGATAATCAGTAGATCAAAAGGACCAAAACGATAATATTTTTACCAATAAATTGGAAGTACAAAAATGTTCTCATATATTTTAGGACAAACATATATATTACGCGGACATATATAAAGTAACGAATTTTTCTGTCGCTGATCGATCAGCGTTAACATTACTCGGAGTTTGTAGTTCTTCAACTCAGTATATTACCGACGGAACGTCACAAACTGTAGCAAGAATATATGACAAGCGTATATGAAGCAAGCCCTGAATACCAGGCAGCGAACATTAATCAAATTAATACGTGATTCGTTTTTAATATTCAAGGCGTTAAAGCAATATCATGTCGGTTTGGGGTTACATTCCTGTATTCCATAGCACCAGCGTATTTTCTGCCCCGGTGGAAGCGATATTAAAAACACTGTGAGGAGAAATTACGGGGGTCTGTGCGGTCGCGAAGAACAACTCGTAACCAGGAAAATACGAGGCAACTCTGTTGCAGAGTTGGGCTGAGCTTTAGGCCGCGGCCAGCCAGGAGCGCGTCATGTGTGCCACACGCGGCCTCTATAATGGGGCCACAGTTTAATAGTCCCCGGGCACAATTGCCTCCCGACCCCCTCCCACAACCCATCCCACCATCCACAACTCCCATTATTTCCACTGCATTCGACCCGTCCAGAAATTTGTTACGTGCGTTTATTTCGTCGTTTAACGTTTACGACCCTTTAATTTATACCGCGTTCCCGAAAAAAGAAATAACGACGGACCGGGGTTAAACGCGGTGACAAATGATCCGCTGACGATTGTTTAATTAATGTACGATTTCCTCTCCCGGGGCTTCTCAGTCGTATTTCGAAATAAAACTTTTAACCGGGTCCCCGTGAACATGGAAAGTCATCGTAGATCGATTTTTATCATTCTATTTATCGACTCAATATATGATCCGTTGAGATCCGACTCAATATTTTGAAACGTTAAACACTGGAATATCTTCGCGGAATTTGTGCGCTCTAAACTGTTTCACGAGTGGCCTCACATCGAATCGAACCCCTAAATCAGTAATCCACTATTTCTCTTAGCGAGACCGATATTCCAGTCGACTGTTTACTCTGAGTTATTTTTTTATATCGGTAAGTTTATTTCGACGACTTGTAAGGTAAAACATTATAGCACGTTTAAACTTACTTATAAAATAAGCGCTTGAAATGAAAACCACCCTAACTGAAACCACACTTAAGGACAAGGCAGAAAATATAATTCAGGCATCAGTTAATTATGTTCTTAGTTAGGCGGTTCGCCTCAATTAATTAATTTAATTAATTAATTATTCGGGATACATTTTTTAAAGTATATTTTTTTAATAATCAATCGAGACACCTTCCCGATCGGAAGGTCCAGGATCAAAACGCAGCCACACCTCTGTCCTACCAGCTGTTCCGAAACACATTTATTTTCGCAATCAATAATGTATATAAAGTCAGAGTAAAACTATATTTTCCGGAAGGGTTTACGACTTGAAGTGGGCGTCGTATGGGCGTACCATGTGTGCCCGGCTCAGTTTCTAATGGCGAGAGAGACTCGTAGGTCAAGCTCGTAAACAGTGGGCTGCCGGTCACCGCAGTTATAGTCCCAACCAACTGGGCCAATCCTATTATTTCAACAGCTATTTGAACTGTCGTCCGGATTTGCTTTCTCTCAGTTTATTTCCCAGTCCGACCTGAACGTCTCCTTAACTTTTCTGTTTCCTTTGCTCACTCGGGTCAGCTGTATTATAAACAAAGGTTCTGATAACAATTTACTAGACAAGTTATTTGTTATAGGCGCTGTATACTGACGGTGGCAGGAGGCAGCAACAAACTAATTTAAGAGGTCGACGGGGGCCTTAAGTAAAAGGAGTAATTGAATGGGAATTAACCGAACATTGATGTCCAAGGTGATAGGCTATACAACCTGCCCAAATCTATTAGCGAGAGGTCGAAAATAAACATTTAAAGAACAATTGTACGGACCCTATTTTGTGTCCCACACCTGAAGTAACGTACCGAATAGGCACCACAAAAAGCTAGAGGTCCAATAAAACAAATGTCTAAATCTTGCCATAGAGCTCACTTGCACTGTGGACTCAATAACCGACAAACATTAAAGTAATAATAGTAATAACAGTGAAAATACTATTTTATTTTTCAGGCCAACTAATGTTCCTGTTATTTTCTGAAAATGCTTAGTATTAGTAACTGTATTGCCCCCAGAAATAAATATGGAGGAAAGTGTTCCGCCCTAAAAGCCATTTGCAATGCCATTTCAAAAGGCGATTAAAAAAATGACATTACGCCGACTTTTTCGTCGGGAGCAGTTAAAATGAATTCCATCGTTCTAAACGGTCATTTTAAGAAAGTTCAAATCGAGACCTTTCAAATGTGACCCGAAATCCCATTGTTGAGGACATGATGGTTGTCTGAAACCCCATTAACACGGAGCCATTTCATAATGCCGTCTGCAGAATGGCACGTTGAACCTGATTGTTAGCAAACACAGTGCAATCATTACATTTCATAGTGTGAAAAATATCGAAGAATTTGTACAGTTATGAAACTCAACAATAATCATAGTCCAAATGAATAATTTTAACACGATTTAATCCTGATTATGGTTTATTTAGAGGAATCGAGGCTGCATTCCATTTCCTCCCAATATCCTGGTAATCGTGCATCGAAATGGACGCACACTCTACAGCACTATGCTGTATGCTCAAACTATGAGTATGGTCAAACTTACTGATTTTTACTCTATGGCATTCGTGTACCTTACAGAAATTCGGTTAGTAAGAAGATTTCGATAAGTTTATTTACACTACAATGCTAGAACCAATCGTTTTTAATAATCGTGTAACTGCACTAATCTAAATAAAATAATTTTCTATGGAAAATCTAAGGAAAGTACTGCTGGGGGTCAGCTATGGTGTTTAATATAATCACTTTTGTGATCACCTACCGCCACTGTCACTGTTTTGGTTAGACCGGTTTCATTTCCTGAACACTACCAATAGAATTATGTTCGTATTAGATACACCTACGCATGTTAGTTGCCAATCGAATACTCACTTCTATTCTGTTATATATTTTACTGTCATAGCATATGATCAAAGCAATCGGCGAGAACAAAAAAGGATTAATGAATTTAGTAAAATGTATCCTCCATAATTATTTTGCTGAGTATAAACTTTTCTATGCTTTCCAGCGATTTTCTGGTCTAATAAATATGAAATTAAGTTTAATGCACACGTGGCGACTTACTGAAATGAAGTATTACAATGAGAAAGAAAACAGCAGCTTAATATAAAAACGACATATTTTCAGTTCAGAGTTCGGACAGAGTCAAGGGAATTTGAATATTATTCTATACATACATCATTTTCTACATATGTACATCTATATAAATTATCAGCTAAACAGAACGTTTCAACGACAAATATACTTTAACAATTAGGTGAGGACATTTTTTCGGCCAGCCAGGCTAAGGAATCGCCTATAGGAAATTAAGTTTTAGCCGATCGGAATGTTAATTGAATTAAGGATGTGGTGCACCTGCACATGTTTTGTTTGGAATATACAATGAGCGGTGAATTTCCCAAACTTTCCTTAATTGGTATACTTCGAAACACTGTGTAAACACATCCTAATTTCCATCCGTCAGTTTTTGGTATATACCGATCAGAATGGGTTCATTCGATAATTTGTAATATGCAACATCTATGTATAATATGTAATACGCAACATCTATGTATAATATGTAATTCTTGGCTATTCGAATGAATTCGAATAAGAAAGTTCGTTAGTAAGTAGTCAGACCAGTTTCTAATTCTTGAGCGAAAATTGTTCGAAGGATATCGTTTTTTATTTGTTTTTTCTTGTTTTATTTCGCCTATGATATGCAGTATACCGAAAATAGTTAATACGCTGACATGGATTTAACAAACATTAAATTTACGTTAGTATAAAAGTATAATTTCTGTCATCCTTCGAAAAAATATTTTACCAACAGTATAATTGACAGATTACACAATTTTCGGAGTAAATAACTTGATTGTATTAATTAAAATCAGGAGATACGATTTACATTTTTTATGCACGAACGAATAAATATAATAACCCATAAACTACCAATTACTAACAAATGAATCAATTATCAATGAAATTTGATTTTAAATGACATTTTTAAACTTTGATTAATTTTGAAAACCTGGAGTAAGACAAAGTTCGGTGTTTTAATAAAATTTTTCCCCAAGCCACTCGAAGTATAACTCATCTAGGAAGGTTTGCCTACTTATGTTGGTTTAAACAGAATATACGGGGGATCGGAATAATTATAAAGTTTGAGAGCCAAAGTTATTTTACACTTTTGGGCGAATGCATTTTTAATTAAATTTAATATTTAAGAACTTCCACCAATATAAAGTTAATACTTGTGACATGAATGAAGACACGGGGCGATTTTGGGCTGCCTGAGTTGTGCTGTCCGAGGGATTAAACTAAAACCCTTGTGGGATAAGTGTTAAATTCAAAAATCTTGTTTTGGAATTTTGATTTAAGTTTATAATGGTATTAAGCCTGGCTTTAAGCATACGACTCTTTCCTTGTGACTAAAAACATCCACATTTTGGCAATTGTACACTCCCCCTTTCGGCTATCGCTGACAGTCGTACTCCGGACTGGAACACCGAGCGGTGGCGGTGACAATGGGAGGGGGGCATTGTCCGGGTTTGACCGAGGGGCTTGAACCCATCGAAGAGTGGCATTGAACAGCTGTCCCTCGTCAACACCCAGTAACCGCTTGCTCTTATTTCCCCCGGCAGTACTCAACGACCCATTCATCCTATTACTGACTCAGTAAATAATTGAAAATAGGAAAATCCGCTTAAACTAATCCTCGGGATCGTGCATAAATATCAAAATTCGAATTGGAAATAAGGCGGGGGGAATTTCAGTTTCAATCGCTCATCGGTTGTAAAAATGTTCCAACAATTTATTTTTTAATGAAGGCACATTTAACATTACAAACTATCCAAATAAATAGACTTAATTTTATGGTATCAAACTCGCAAACTATTGTATGCTCATTAGATTTCCGTCCGGTCTTGATTCCTGTAGAAATACTTCCCATCATATGTGCAGATACAACGCTCCATGCGCAGATAGTCGTACATAACGACAGTATTTCATAAAAAATAGAATGAAAATTATTGTCCACCTGTACCATTTTCTTCGACCCCGTGTTTCTAAAGTGGTCTAAGGTCGGTTTCCGGAAACCGAGGGGCTAATAAGGCGAGGGATTTTCATCCTATATATAAACTGAAGCCTTGCCAAGAAAAAAGGATTTGTTACGATTAGAAGAAACACGGATTGTGTCCTTGCACAATCAAAGGAAGAAAAGATGGATAGCTCATTCGGGTCGGGGGATAATATATAGCACCTCGTCCCCCTTAATCCGGCCAGCCTCTGGGAAATCTGCACAACGGTCCCCTGCCCGTTTAGCCTCAGTCGCTTATTCCGGCGTTAACGTCGTAAACTAATGCAATAAACTCTGAGAGGGTTCCAGGGCCGATTGTCTTTCTCCCCAAACAGCCCAAGTTTATACTCCGGGCTCAGAATTCAAAACAATTTTCTGTCCACAGAAAAGTCCGGTGTTCCACCGGGCGGGACAGTAAATTCACGAAGCCGCATTTCTTTTCTTCCTTTCAGACTGGAGGGAATTTTATATTAATATTTTCAAAACACTACGACCTCTCGTAATTTTGTTCGGAGAGTCCTCTTAAGTTTTCCCCCCTTAGAGAGCACGACAAATAATTCAACACTGTAAAATGGAGTTGAAATTAGTTGAATTGAATTAAAATTAATTCAAAATTAAGTTAATTTACTTAATACCATTCCGACCATAAGATACTTATTTGGAATATAAGACTCGATCTTCAAATATTACCTAACATTACCGTTATGTTATGAGCGACATGATAATATATTGGACAATATAAAAAACCCTAGCGTATTACACCAAACAAATATCTTAAATATTCTATTCTCATTGATCTCTAAACATCGCATCGAATCGAGGTCTAAGATACGAAATTCGAGTTTCAATTTGGTGCTAGCGGGATACAACAGGCATTACATGTGGGTGGACAAAGAGGTGTCGGGACGGGGCAAAAAGTTGGGCTCACCGAATAAACCTTAACCGGAAAGCGGTTGAGTTTATTGTGCCGTGGCGGCGGCGACTTCTTTATTTAGTGCCGCCGGTTTTATTCCCCGGACGTAAACCCAATGGCCCACTCACCGCCCTGTTGGGTTAAATTAGTGGCTCTCACCTCGGACTCCATTCACTGTCCGAATCCCCCACCTAATCTGAGGTCGGTTGTTTGCCTCTCAGACCTATTGTTTGTTTTCTCTTATTCCACTACCGAAATTTAGATTTTCTATAACTTATGTCCCAAGTAAAATATATGTTTTTCTCAATCTCAGTATGAACACATTATTATTCGGATATATGTACTTTTTTGGTGGATTGGTCAATAAACTAGTTAAAAGAAACTCGTGTTCTGCGAGTATTATTCGTTAGTCTCTCGATGATGATTTAAGGCATTGTCCACAAGGCTCAAATATTTGAGCTCTATTTCAGTGATTCGATCCTACTAAACAGTATAAAATATAAAATTATCGACTCCGACGAGTCCATACGTTCAATCGGGGCAATCCTGTAGCGAACAATGTTGAAGCGAGTAATAGAACCGTCGGTAAACTTCATTGTCATGGGAGGGAGGAACCGAAAGAAGAGTGGGCGAGATGAAACAACTTCAATTTATCGGCCCGTTGTTGCAATATCGGACCGCTCGAGTGCACGGCCACTCGAACCGGCAGGTAGATATGGAGGGGGGGGAGTTTACTTCCGAATAGCGACAACACTCGACCGGCGAGGCAACCGGGGCGGAAAAGGGGCCCGGAGACCCCATTAAGTATTAACGTTATTGATATTCAATCAAGCTAGTAGCAGGAGTGGATATTATGCCCGGGTAGCCAACGCTCGGGTCAATTTTTACTAGCGGCTAATGCCCGCTCGAGGAGGGGGGGCATTGATGAATTATGTGACGGCGGTGAGGCCGGGCCCCTTTAGAAAGCAGAAGTATTAACCGATCGTGGACCCCATTAAATAAAATATTAATCCTCGATAAGAATTATTTTGGACGAGAGCGGGATTTAACGATTCAACGAGTATTAGCAGTTCGAGTGGTCTGTAATATTGCTCCGCTTGAATATGTTCCCAATGAGTTTTTTAGAGGTCAACTCTTTTTTAAAACAAGAACTACGGAGAATAAGCGCTTTTGCGATTAATCTTCCAGGTTCTCTAAAAATGGCAATAACACTGTACAATAGTCAATGAAAAACAACTGCGGCATTATTTATAAGTATTTATTTTGTGTTATTAATTCATTCAGCCGTGTTTTTCGTATTTGTAAGACCGACAGAACAATCATCTCAAGAACGCCCGAGAGTAACATAATATGTTAATGTCTGTTAATAGATACAGGACTAACATACTTACGGAAAACCCGAGTCACATAATTTGCTCAAAACTTTTGTTGTTAGCCGCTTGCAGCATTCATGAACAATTTAGAAAGATATATTAAAGTACGGTTAGCACAATTTTGTTTTCATTTATTCGATATTTCTTTCTGCATTTTACTTTAATCGTAATTTTCCTAACATTGCTTCGGCGTCTACGCGTAGTCGTGTATGAAATCAATATGTTGTATACACATTAATTTTACACTTGTCCCCCCCTACTTCGCGATAGTATCCGGCCATTATTAAACGAAAAAAGAATCATTAGCATTTGGAATGCAATATCCGAGCGACAGAATATTCAATTCAACATAATGTAGCTTTGGGGTTCGTGGAAACACTTCCATTTATTTTTCCATATCTCACTCGAACAATAAAAATTTCATTGGACACTTGTAGGGAGCCAGACATGCAAATGAAGTTGCGACCTGTTTTCTACTTATTTCCGACAAGGGTCGCGTGAATCTACTTCGGGAAAAATCTAACGCCCAACAGCCGCACTCGTAGTTAAGTGGGACTATAAAAAAATAATACCAATGTTAATCATTGGTAATTCTATTTTCGTTAAGTATTAGTCTACAAGCTGGTATACCCGGCTATGCTCGGGATTAGTTTTATTCCTTGTAATAATGATATTCAATCACGCCTTAAGCACTGACTGTCATGATGATGGTTGCTTAGAATAATGCTCTGGCGTTTTAGTTATCGACGCCTGATGGATACAAATACACTTACTGTCTTTAAATATCGGCTGAGTCACCTTTCCGCGCACCTCAGGGACACATAGGGACACACAGGCGCACATCAGCGATAGTAATCCCGACAACTTATCCCATTGTAGTGGTAAAATAAAAAGGTAGATGGTAAGGCTGGTGAGGAAGGGTAGTTACCACCTGCACCGATAAAGGAACAAAGAAACAATACAGATGACGGTTGAAATGTATACCTGACGCGTCAATAGGGGCGGCACTGCGGTCGCCACTCAAAGAGAGTTTTACCGGACATCTGCGTCGCCTCTCCGAGTACGGTTATCTCCCTCGTCCCGCCATTTTGTTGTGAAAATATAAAAAGGTGGTGTTATAAAGAAGGGGCAGTCAGAGACTACACCGTAGTGAGGCTAGTCGCGATTTCCGCTCTATTGCGTATTTCAGTGTTATTATTCTCTTGGTTGCCGCCAAGAAATTCTTAGCATGTATATATATATATATATATATATATATATATATATATATATATATCAAACTTAAATTTTCAAAATTGTTATCGTCGCGTGCAATCGCCGGCAAAAGTAAGGTGGAAAAACAGTATCGCCGCCGATGGGGAAAAAAGGCGAACCGAATTTCTCTTCTATAAGTGGTGGGCGGGGAGAGACCAAGTTGGTACAAAACGTCGGGATCATAATGGAGTGTCTAAGTTGGGCCAAGTTTGCCCAACTCGGCAACTTCACTCTAATGATATCGCCGCACCGCCCCGCAGTGTCTTCACGCTCTATTTGTAATAATGACGTCACCCCTGTTTAATAGCTACCATCCACACGACACGGCGCACTCCGGGACACTACCGGAAATTAAAAAGCGATTGAAGAAATGTAAAATCGGTTTCCCGGCTCGATGGCAACGTTAGATCGGGAGATAAAGATCGGGCGTTTGATGCGGATTAATGCCTGTTCGATTAATTGCCGTTATATCTGATCCAGGAAGGCATTTCTTATGGGCAACGGACAGACAATCTCACTGCGACGGTACAAAAGAGACAGTAAAAAATTAAATACTAACAATGTAAAAATATTAAAATATTTTTTATTCGATACTTATTAAAACAATTAAATATATGTGGTTGAAAAAATAGTTTTTCAATACACTGTTGAATGACGGTGCCGTTAAAATTAGAAGCGAGTAATATATTCAAAACCTGCGGTAGGTGGCGGATGACTGAATATTAAAGGAAAGAGAGACTCTTCAGTAACTGGAGTAGAGAAACACTCGACAGTTTCACTATCTGTCGTTTATTTCCATTTACTTGAGAACAGAGTGGGGGTGGGCTGCTTTCAAGGAGCGCGGGCCCCGGGTCAAGCTCTTTACCCAGAACAGGTCTCTTTATAGCTACATTTACACCTAGGATCCCTTTCAAAGGGCGCGCACGTCCCTAAAACATTCAAGCGCCGTCCAGATTGTTCAACGCCGACAACGATTCCTGCGGGCGCATTCCATTCGATCTGAAGGGGACCCCAATTTTAAATTTTAATGAGCGAATGTCGTGTAGTCGATAGAACAATAGCAATATTTGTACGCAACGGACGCGATGTATTTTCAGATTTAACACAAGGGGTTATTTCAGCGGGCAATGGGTTAGAAGAGCGTTGAATCTGAAGGACCCACTTGTGTCTATTCATCCTGTATATTCCGATTTTATAAAACGGATAGGCTGGATTAGAACGACTTTTTTCACTGCGTGGTGCACGTTCTAGGTTCTTTAAAATTGGGTATAAAATAATTGTGGGTTCATACCCGCCGATGGTTTCTCCCCACAAATTCACTCCTCAGGAAATAGTGGATCGCTGGGAGAAAACTATTGAGAATTGCCGAGCGATGAAAGCTGCTGTAAAATTGTACTGCAGTAAGTGGCGAAACAGGCAAATTTAAAATGACAATAGGGAAGTGGTTGTATGTACCGGGGCGGAGGGGGGAGACGTGGTACTAGAATGGTATGCCAATAGTAGAGGAGAGTATTGTGTCAACAGTAACCCGGCCCGCCCACACAATCTGAGCCACCTCAATTTCGACTCCGGCGCCCTGCCTGCCTGCCTCACGGCAAAGCATTATTTCCTCTTACTTCACCACTTCTTCATATCCTCGCTTCGGGCATTCCCCAAGAACCCACTGTGTTTTCGGTAATATTAAACCAGAATACTCCTGGACTGTCATAATGAAAAGACCTTAGGTATTATTATGTACTTTGTGAAATTCACCGGGTCTTACTGGAGATATACCCAAGTTTTTCTTGGATTGAAGAGCATGATACACATTAAAAATTTGATGTAATGTTTCTTGTAACAATGACAGTTAAATTCGTTCCATAATAATAACGTTGGTAAATAATACACAACTCTCAGACTGCTTAGAAGGAGTTGACACATTACATTAAAATATGGACACATTATCTACTCAATCTTATATTGAAAATATTTTATACCTTTTTTGTGCTACCAAATACGAAATACAACAATAACAATAACAAATTTTATACTTTAATAAGAAATAAAGCGGGCGACCCTACTGCCTAGGGGTGACCATCGGCCAGGGCAAATAATAATATAAGCGGGCCGATTTGTCCACGAATCCGGCGCCCGCGACAGCTGCCCACTCGAAGATTAGTCTAGATTAGATTCAGTCTCGGAGTCCCAACAGTTTCACGCATCACCGCTCGGTCATAATCGATTAATGGTCTATTCAATTAACGGGGAACAATGGGGGTCCGGGGGCCCAACAACTGTTACCAAGTGGCCGCACGGGAGCCACCTACCGGAACGAATTTTCTGGCCCAGTGCAGCCCCAATGCACACGATTAGACTCGCGGCCGGAGAGCAAAAAGGACTATCTCCCCATTCAATGGGGCCACCCGATCCACGGAAAACGGCTTTAATTTTAAAGACTCGAAAATAACCATCCCATTTAACATTGGCACCGGTTAAATTATAGACGTTCATTGCTCGTGCCACGTCCCTACGGCTCACTTCGCAACGTCAGTCGACCTTAGATAAGAAACCGATCCACGAACATTTGGAATAGGAACACTAATTCGATCATCCTTTAAGCTTGTTTGAATGTTGGTAAGCATTTACGACCTCAGGACCCCAAGACCCGGACCAACACTAATCTCACGCCAATATACAAACACCGAACACGCCTCGCAAGCATCAACTGTGCTGCTAACAGATCTCAGCGCTATTGTCCCAAAGATAGGCCCACTAAGAATCCGTGCCGACTATTAAAGCTAACGCTGAGAAGTCCGAGGCTCTCCGACGGGTTCGATAGTAATTGTTCCGGCGCGGCATCCTATGTGGAGGCATTGAGGACATGTGGACCGACGTAGAAAATCCCTGGAACTCGACCTATTGTGACATCGACAATGGGCCTCCGCCCGACCTGAATTTTTCCGGCCCCAGAAGAAAATTCCTCTTTTCCTCTTGGTCGGTTGTCGGCACTTGTTTAGATTTCTTTATATATACGATATCAGTCTTCCGACTTTCAATCTCTAAGGTGAAAGCGCTATAATGCTCCCCTAAGCTTCCCGCAATTTCTGGTGCACTTGCACTGTACTGTGCGCTGTCACATTTTCGGTTAGTAAATTATTCAAATAAATGACCACGGGCATGAAACAAATCAGTGGATTATAATGTCACGACCTGAGAGGGCACTACCTCGGTAACATAGCAAGGCTGAGATGATGCTTATCTCACTAAGATACCGATGAGTGGGAGCAACAGTTGAACTGTTGCTATAAACTCCGATGAAATGCAAAGTGCAGCGCAAAGTGTAAGTGAATGTGTGTGATAGCCTGTGAGCTGGAGTGAGTGGGAACTGTGTTCTCGGGTTTTTATTAGTCCAACTTTCCCGATTATTATACCAACATTGTACTTCAATCCCGAACCAATCGCCAAAATTAGGTCGAGATTTCACATTTCATACTTTTACTGAAGAAAGTTGGTACCGATGGTCACATGTCGAAACCGGTCCAGCTTAAGACCAGTAACGCTCGGTCGAATATAACTAAATACAACCTTTCTGTTTATCGTACACATCCTATACTCTTGTTCAATTAAACACTAAGCATATATAATAAATTGTATTAACTTACCAAATCATTTAAGAGTGAAAAAATCTCATGCCACTCACCTGTGAACAAAAATACAATATTATTATTATTTTACTTATTGTCAAATATGTATAAAATTTGCATTAGAAGTTCATATGAATTATTGGTTAAAAAACTAAATACACAAAATGTTTTAATAGTTAGTTACTCCTTGCTTTATACACTATGAAAATAATTATCTCCACCAGACGACGGTCGATGTCTTCTGCAGCGATCAACTGCACTAATCTTAATTAAAACGCCTTTTCAGAAATAATTCCTCTTTAATTGGTTCTCCGTCCTTTATCTCGACCATATAATTAAGCTATTCTGGCAGTTACCGTATTCTTAACTTTAGTTTCTCTACGGTTGAAATAGTAATACGAAACAGAAAATATATCGCTATCTCGCTTGATGCCGCAGATTAAGTACCGAATCGAGCAACAATTCCAAACTAAGTTCGTTATTTGTGATATAAATTTAGCTTGTATTAATTGCATTTCCATTTTTGTAGGTAGCCCCTAGGCGACCCCTTATTTACTCCTCTGTCGCTTTTATTACCCCGGATATTAAATGATGGAGATTAAATGTTTATTTCGAACGAGGTTTAATTATTCACACGACCTAATCTATTCATTGAACAATGAGAATAAAAACGAACTAACTGACATCCTACACACAAAGTATTCTCATTCACATTATTTCTTCTCGGTATGATATTTGTCGAGGAAGGTAAGTAGTAGGATTAGAAAGTAAACCGAGTTGATGTTGAAAGGTCAAGCGACTATTAGTATCAGACTTAATGGTAAAGTGCACAGTTTAAGTCACACATCTTTGATGAAAATAAATTAAAGCGCATAAATACCATTTTCCAAATAGATAGGTATTGTTGAATTTAAATTTCAAATCTTTGTTATAAGAATTCGATTCATATCAGTAATATGCAATTCATGTAAAATTCAGTCCACCAACGGAGTTCGAACCCGAATCGATGAGCCCAATGGTGGTTCAAACCAAATATTCATTCGGTTGTAAATTTGAATTTGGAGCTCTTCAATTCCAGTATATTAGAATTAGATCGAGAATATTATGAATTCCGACCACTCGCTTAATCATTAATTTCGATATGATTATGATGGCACCGACAAACGAAAAAAGAAGACACGAATTTCATTACCTGGAAATGGACGGAAAATAATTCCCTTCTGAGTTAATCGTCTTTAAATTTTATCAGCTTAGTGTTCTTCACAGAAAAGATATATTAAAAGAGGAAATTTAATATCACTTTATAAAAAAATTTTCTTGGGCCCCCATTCAACCGTCCCCTCTATGAGTGGGGGGACCGATGAAAATAATCGTTTACTTTCAGATAACACGAATTTAGGATACAAGTTAGTTTAAAGCGATTAAAAATTCATACGCATAGTGCATATTCAACCCGTCAAATGAGATGATCAAGATTAAATCTAACAGTTATAGGCGCGACAGCGAAGGAGAAACTTCATTGTGCTTACTGATCATTTTGTATCTAATATTTATTTTGCGGACGTAATTTGGTGTCTGTCGGCGATGTTCACAACTTTACGACTACCTTAATTCAATTAATGGATATCAATTCAAGCGAAAAAAGTAATAAGTAGTATTTAATTTATTTAAGCATATTTGTTAATAATGTTTTATAACACCGATTAATTTGCAAGGACGACTGATTTCATTACGGCCTAATTATTTTAAAATTATAAAATGTCTTTTCAAACAACTTTTCGAGGAATTTTTGGAAATTACACGCGCCAAATTACACAAATGCAAGCGGGGGAAATTAATATTTTCTATTTATTCGCTTGTTAAGCTAACATTCGCCAAAAATGATTTCCTTCCATGGAATTATTGCCATTGTGCAAAATAAGCGGCGCGCCTAAACTCGTTCATTAGAAAGGAAATACCCCGCGAATATAATATCTTTTTAATTGGCCCAAATATTTGTTATTTATCAAAGCGTCATAATTTCCAACTCGGGACAAAATTTCCGGGGAGAATTATAACACTCGAAAATGAAAATCGCTTTCCATTTGAAAGGGAAACCCCCCGAGTGCTGGGTGATTTTCCTCGCCGGGGAGACAATTCCTCTGGTCTCTCTTTTAGGAGTGGCTTTGTCCAGATGTTAATTATCGCTGGGCGAAGGGGGTAGGGGAAGGGCAATTTCTGATCCTCTGTTATTAGCAGTGCTTCTCCTCCCAGCCATTTATATTTCGTCTAAGAGCTCTCGACTTCTGAAAACCAGCTAAGAATTTGCGTCGTATCTCAAACTGTGGCTGCGCACTAATCGGTAGATGCTATAAAATTAAATTTTTTTTTGGAGATAAATAGACAAAATAATTTGCTCATTCACAAAAATGCAGCAAGCTTCACCTACCCCTTGACAAGGAATAGATTACCCTAACTTTTATATGGACGTCACTATTACGACAGCACATTGCACCGCTAAAAAAGTTCGCACGGGGGTTTTCTTCACAGCGATCCATTACTAGGGACAAGTGGATAAAGATTTTTCCTTAAACTTGGTTCCTCTCACCGTCAGAAGACAATACGTATGGCTCCACGTGGCGAAACGAAAGAGGCTCAGGCGAAGATTCGCGAGGAGAAATAAACGGAAAGAATGAACGAACGACGAAGTGGATTTATTAATTCAGAAGTTCAGGTCAAAGAACCTACAGTATTGAGAGGAATCCCTTCTCGTGCTACCTCATAGAGAAAATAAACTAAAAAAAGAACCTCTGAGCCAAACACCCAACTAGCAATAGATAATAACTTCTCTGATAATCCTACTTACCCTCACAGACCCTCATATAACCCTTTAGAATTATATTTCGATATAGAAAAAATAGGTGAAATGATAAATAGGATGAAGGTAGGATGATAAATAAATAATGTTATGACATAACGAGATTAAAACTGGAATATTTAAAATGACTTCGGTGTTAATAATCCGTTATACCCAGAGAGTGGGAAAATAACGAAAAAAATAAAATGCGGACTAATTTATATCCGAGCCCGAAAAGCTAATTTGAAACCGGAGTTGGAGTCGGACATTACGTCAGAAGTATTCGACATTCCACTGCCTCGCGTCCACGGATAGTAAAAAGTTTGTTTTCATAGAATTACTCCGTCCGTCCGTTGACAACATCGAAATCCGATAAATTGCCTTTTCAGTACTAAACTTCAAGTACCAACAATCTCTCGAGACTTTGAGAGAAGTAAAAAAGCAAATAAATCCCTGAAGGGTTTGGCGGGTCGGTGGGGGTGGGGCCGGGTTTCTGCAAAAAGGAGACCGGCGGCATACAGATTGCCCGCTCACCCGTCAAATTTGATATCCCTTGTCAGTCTCTAAACGAATTGTTATCTGAAAAAGTGGGTTTGAAAAAGAAATTGGTTCAAATGGAACGGAATTTAATAGCATTGAAATGTACTCGCTCTTTCTCTCTTGCTCTCGGTTCAGTCACCTAGTTCACTCCCGCTCCACCTTTCTACTCCCTCCGGTTCTCTCTATTTCTCTTCGACCTTTCCCTAGGGATGGATAATGGTTGTTATAGGAAGAGAAAGAGGGAGGGAAGTAAATAAGGGGAGGGGGATAAGCGAATTAAGGGCACTGGGAAGAGCTCATAAAAAAAGAGCCAACCTTCGATGCTCTTCGCCTCTCGCTCATCGCACTCTCTCACTCGTATTTCCCTTCTCTCTCACTCTAATGGCCCGGCTGTTGGCTCCGTCTTCTTTTCCGAACTTTCCGAACGCGAATCTGATTACGGCAAAGAGTCGGCCTCCCCCCTCCCCATCCAGGTCTAGTGGAGCCTGGACGCTGAAATAGCGCGCTGAAGATATCAGTGCCCACTACGTGTTGGTTAAAATGGGATTCTGCAAAAGAGCATTGGGTTTTCACAAATCCCCGCAGTGAAAAAATGTGCCAAACAATGATAACAAGATTGCCAGTAACATGAATCAAGAATGGACACTGCTGACAGAAATCATTGAGTAAGACTTTCATGCATGTTACACGAATGAGTAGATGAAGTAAAAATAACTGACCATACGTATTCGGTGATTGTCAGTCCGGAGAGGTGCGGGAAGGTGTGGCCTTCCGTCTTATCGGACCCTTAAGAGAAGTGGTTGATGGGGGGGGGGGAGGAGGTGAGACGAAAGAGCGATTTATAAAGCCCCGCGGGCAAGTCCCCCAGGGAGCCCCTCCGACCGGTCAGAAAGCCCCCGAACAACTGAACAACAACTAGAATCGAAAAGGTCGACCAATTTATAACTCAGGGCGAGGGGGCCGAGCGGAAAATAAAATGTATCGTCCGCTCGGGTGGAGAGCGCCGAGCATATCGCAAATAATCGGGCTCATTGCCGAAATGGAAGGATGAAATATTAAAAGACAGGTTTCCACCTCTATTCTGAAGGACGCTAACTTATCGGTTGTATCATGTACGAATTGCATCAACCCCAAGATAAATGCTTTTTCACTTTCTCTGGCTGGACGAAATTCAGTAATTGGATCGTGAAAACTATTTTAACATTAAAACACTGACATTATAATAAATATAAAATATTAAAATATTTCATTGTTACATTAGTTGGATTTATTCAACGTTTATTTATTTCGTTTTAGCAAATAAATGCCGTCTCATTAACGGCGCCGACCATGTCCTGCCACACAGTTTTGTGTTGTGGGCTAGCATTAAGCGCGCCCTTGGAATTAGTATAATTCTAATGTCGTTCGTTTTAAACACTTTTTTTTGTTTTACGGTCTACAATGCGACACTCCAATGGAACCTTCATAAAATGGAAGACAAAATTGCATAATTCCCGAATCTGCAGGCAGATGATACAAATAAAAAATGAAACTCAAATATAAATAGTGTATTATAAATTAAACTGGCGTTCACTGTGTGTTGTATAAATACATGTGTAATATAGAACTTACTACTCTTTCATGTTTTAAATAATAAACAAGAAGCTCTGAGGTAGATAATTTCCACCTACTTTTCCTAGGGTGTCAACAATTATTTGACGCAGAAATTTCGCAATAAAGTTATAAATGAATACTTCATGAGGGTTTCAATAGTGATACGAGCCTTTCCCCGGGGGAAGAGGAGGCGGAACATATCCCAAATAATCGCCCCCCATTGCCGAAATGGAAAGATAAAATATTAAACGTGAAAAGCCGGTCGGTAACTTATCAGTACTAAACCGAAATGGCCTCTCCGAACGCGATAGTAATAAATATTTTTTATCATGCTTCTTTCCTATCTAAAGAACAAGAACACTGATATTGGGTAAGTATAAAAGACATGACTATATTTAACATAACAAAATTAAGACACATAATTTAGTTCGATGTTAAAATAAAATGATTATTTTAATTAAATAATCGTGTGTAATATAAAAAATATATAATAGATATATTATAGTACATGAAATAACATTACTCTGGCGTTTTCGCCGTCCGCCTTATATTATCGATTTCGTATTTACCCCCGAAAATCAGTGTTCAACAGTAATAAATATTTTTTTAACAGGAAAATCAGAGTCTTTTCTTGAGTAAACGTATTGACAGGAGAATTTTATTCAAATGAAAGTTCCGACTTGTAATATTGATATATTGATAATTAACAGGGTGTAATTCGTAGAACAGTCCACAATAAATCCGTGCCAAGGGCCTTATTAAGCGGGGGTTCGGGGGGACCCGAAACAGGAAGATTTCAGTAGGTGATTTCAGCAACCATACATTTCCCGGTTGGAAAGCTATACGATCGAAAACCAAAACAGTGCAGCGAATACAAGCAGCGGTGGGTTTACATCGGATAATAATAATATAGAAAATGTGGATTACTTATAGATATCATTGAATACATTTTTTCGCAGGTGATAATGTTACCTTTATTGAACACAATTCAACTGCCTGGGACTACTTCTTCAAATAATAATATTTGAAGATTTCGAGCGTTTTTTGTTCATTTTATTCCATAGCGGGTCGGTTATGAAGATTCACTATAAAGTACTGAGGTGGCGATTATTGTTGTCCTAAGAGAATTAGAAACAAAACAATTCTTCGGAACCTTTTCCCTTTGCGTTGGAAGGAGAAAATTTCATGATACCTCTTAAAGTCTTGTATCATTTGCATTCGGCTCGTTCCAGTCGAAATGCCCCAGGAATTATTCAGTATTATTAGAGGAAGAACAATTGCATTTAATTAAAACCGCGCACCATTGTAAAAACAATCGGGCAAAGAAACCAGCAACGAATGAAACAACACAGTTGCAGGCTGGGCCCGAGGTGGGCTCCGCGACCCGACCCGTCAAGAAGAAGTCCAACTTGGAAGAAGGGAGTTAACTCTGGATAAATAAACAAACCGAATATTCCGTTTGAGTTATCATCCTCAATGGGCCCAAAGGAAACAAACTTTCGCCGAACGGGCGGAGTAGGATCTCCATTATTCGGTAACTTGCTTTAGGCTTTTAGCCCGCGACCAAGTTCCCAGTCGGAAAGCGAGCCCGCCAGTCCTGTTTTTCTTTCCCATTGAGCCACCCTCGTTTAAACGGTACTCGCCCCGGCAATTATTCGCAAATCAAACGCATACGCTATGTTTCGCTTGGGCAAAATACCACGTCGTTAGGTGAATTGATCGTGGCGACAATGAACAGGGGTTAACGTAAGCCAGGGTTCAGAAACAATTTGAGAATTGTGAGGAGGAATCGTGGCATCTTACCTCTCAACTGTATTGATCAAATTTGATCGATATCAGTAGTCTATAAATTTAGTACTAGCGAAATAATGTTTAACCTTCCAACAAACTGGTCCAGTCAAACACTCTTAAGTAATGAAACGTGTACTTCGATCCCTTTCTCCTTGTAAATGTATCAAATTCGCGACGGTATGTGTTACTGAAGTATAAAAGCAGGGTAACAACTTCTTTGCAAACAGAGCGTGAAAAAATTTAAAGAGTTTTCTGCATGGCATTAATTCTGGTCAGGTATTTGCAATCGTAATTACAGTCCGGTAACGGGGGTGAATTCAAAGCCGCGATCAAATTATAGAATGGATTTTTTTTGCTATCCCGAAACTATTTAATAAGGTTGCGAAAAAATTCGGTACTGTCCCAAAGCTATGTAAATTAAGAAAAATGAAAACAAATTCGGTTTAATTTGTGCTCAACTAACGGGTCGGAGAAGAATGCGAGAGTGCCGCGGCAAAAAGCATTCCCGTAGGTAGGAAGAGCGGCAAACTACCTGGAATTTTGTATTGCCGCACTGGGCACACAAGGAAACCATACGAATGAACAAACGTAGCCGGAGCAGTGAGAAACTCAGGCGGCCTAATTGCTGGAAAAAGCTGGAAACAGGCTCGGTTTAACTTGGCTGGAAGCGACCGGAGTTGTCAGCCCGTTCCTAACTCATCTAAATGTTATAATCTATTATAATCAATTATGAATTAAATAATTATCAGTGTATCATCGGTTAATGACGAAACATAATACAAACGAACATTAATACGTTCTCCTAACAAGTGTTATTATAACCTTGTAACTCCTAAATTTAGATGGAAAGAAGTTCTTACAGACCAAACTCCCAGCTCATTTTTTGTTGCGGCCAGTTATCCCGTTTATTGTTATAGGTTATTGTTATTCCTTAACAGAATTGAGCAGAGGGAAGACTCACGCTCTGGGTGTTAATTAATTAAATTTAATTAATCCGCGAAGTGGTGCTTACGGTTGCAGTCGACCCCTATTTCTTCGGCCGCAGTAGTGTGTGTCCTCCATTAGTTTTTCCCTCGGCGGCCCCCCTTTCCGTAAAGTTTGGACACATCAATTATCCCGGGTGGGGCCCCCTCCCGCCAATATCCCCCCGGCAATTTATTTGCCCTTTTTCATCCGAGCGGCGGCCTCCTTTCTACCCCTTGAGTCAACCTGCCAGCCGTCCCGACCGCTCCATCCCCCCAAAGGCTCACTCGGCCCCGTTCTGACATTTAGTGTCGCCCCGAGAAGAAGGAAAAACTGGGCCGACACGAGGAAGGCCCCCCCGTCTACCAACATTCCCCACAGACCGCAATCCTAAGTAATTGCAGTGTCACTCAAACCTAGAACCGATCCTTCTTAATGGCATTGATTTTGCGGGCTCGCTTTATTCCCTGTTTTTTTTTGTTTCGTATGTATTCCGACGTTCTCGATTATTGGAAATTTATCAGCATTGATGAAAATCTTACTCTCGCCCTTTATGTATGACATCAAAGAAGAATAACGTCAATGTTATAGGTAATAATTGCTTTCCCGTAATATAAGAAAACATTACCATCATACCTTTTCCATTAGATACATTTGTCCAATGAAAAACTCTTAGATCGTGGAACATGTACAATGCGACCCCGTCAGACCACCGGAAGCAAATCCTGGTGAAACAGAGATCTGTTTTACGCGTAGACACATGCAATCCAGATTTTTAAAATTAATATAGTCCTAACTTGAGAATAACATTCACTGTTTTAATATAAAATAATTTAAATTCATAAAAGTTGTCAGTATTTTCTGGGCTAATTGCATTTTCCTAGGAAGCAACTAGGGTAACAAATAACCCCTAATCACTCTACGATTTCTGACGAGACCTAAACCTGTCAATTATAACTCTGATAAATATACAACCTTCAGTCAATCAACGTCTCCTCTGTTCGGGCCATCAAGATCGATTTCTTGAATTTTCGGTAGTAGACAAGATTAATAATTTCGCGGAGCAGTCTACGTTAAAGTAAGTCAACATTGAAACTATCAGGTACAAATATAAACTCATAACTCAATTAACAGACAACTACAGAATTGTTAATGGTACAATAAAAATAAATGAAGTGGTACAAAATGTTGAAAAAAAAAAGTTTTAAAATCAATTCTGACGCTCATTTATTCAGACCCATCTAGTTAGCGAACAAACTATAATCATCTAATAATCATCTAATCATCTCATAATTATCTATAAGATTGTTCCAGTTTGAGGTTTCATATTAACTAGAAGCTGGAGAATATGCGCCACGTTGGTTAGAAAACCCTGAAATTTTATTTCGGCTCTCCGTGGGGCGAATCAGGATTCAATATTTGTTGGTTGGCCGGCTAAAGCGGCCACACCTAAAGTTGCCAGTTTAGTATTTACCGGATTTGGCCCAAGGGGGCCGAACAGCAAAGTGTTTTGGCTCCGGTTGCCAATTTGCCCGTGTTTCGGAATAAGTCTCTCTCCCCGTCAATTGAACTCTCCGATTTATTCCCTAATGTAGCCTCGTGAATACTGTACTTATTTTGAGCCACAAAATCGAAGATAACTGAACAACTAGAAAGGTTGGTATAAGTTCAACCTGGGTTAGCTTAAGAAGAAATCGCCAAAGCGATTGTTTTCTGTAATTAGACAACTACTGCTATCCAATATTGTTTAGTTTATTCATAATTTCGGCGTTATCTTAAATTTTATATCTCCAAATTTGTTTTGGGGGGAATTTGGAGGCACTGTTGAAAGCTGTTCCCGTTACAATTAAACAGCCGTTCGGGAACTGTAATTCAATACGGTAAGTTGTTGAACGTCTCCGTCTTTTTTATATTTCATGCCCATCAAAATTACTTTTTGCACGTTTCTCTTTTCGGCCCTCAACGCCCGTAGTCGGGAATTGGTCCTCTCAAATGTATACTGCCGGCCGGGATGATAAACCGGGCGGCGTAGTGCAATATTTGTGGCGGTGAGGGGCGGGGGACTTAGAGATGGGCCCGCCCCATAACGGTTGAGAAAGGCCGGGCTTAGCCCCGGGCTATTCTATTACGGTACCAACAATTTTATAGCTAAGGGCGTCGTTACAGAACGCGTTCCGCTCCATCCATAATTGATACGGATACGGTAAATTATATAGAGATAAAAATCCTGATATGTGAGATTTGTTATAGGAGACAAAATAATAAAAAATCCGTTATAGTGATAAAATAATGGCTCTGAACAATAAAATTATTCGGATAAAAGAGAATTATACCTGGGAAATTTGGATGTAACCTGTTAGTTGATGGAATCTATTTGTAACTGGTAATTCCTGTCCAAATCTATCGATCCTTTCCACATCGGTAGAAGTATTAACCCAAATATGATTATAAACTTTACCATCTCAACGTTACCATCAGCCTTCAAATACTTATTTCATTTCTTTTAAGAACCGAGTTAGAATTAAACTGTAAAATCAGGAGACGCAGGAGGTAGAACTAACAATGATATTTTTATATAAAATGCTCCTCGGGGTTTCGGCCTCTACGTTCATATAGAGATATATAAAGAGCGTTGTGAAGTTATGCGAGCCCTGATCGTAGGTATTTAAAATATTCACTTAAGAAGTGAAGTAACACTATAGGGGCGCGGAGTCCTTTCTAACAACTTTGCCCTATCAAACTTCAGTGTGTCGACGATAACCGACGTTATTATTGACGGGGTCTACTCACTGTGACGAGAATCCGAAACCGACATGGATCGAAAGGAAATATGCCAGTGCGGGCAGGAAATCTCAAGAGTGGAATTAAAATCCTGTGAGACTGTCGTTACCCGAATTCGATAGTACGGAATATTGTTCTCGTATGCCGTTCCCGGTAAAAGAATTGTATCGAGGGGTAGGCGGGTGGCGTTATCCGGTTTGTGCAATCGCGAAAGTGGGGGGCGTCAATTAAAAGGGGAGAGGCCGATTTATTCGAAGATAGGTCCGGGGTCGAGACTGTAAAAAAGGGGTCCCGGCTGGAGAGAGGACCACCAATGTCTGACTGATAACGGCCACCGAGTCCAACTTCTTTTATTGCCCGCTTAACTCATATCGCCCATCGGTATCCTTCCTGCCGAGATAAAAAAGTGGGATAATGGCCGCGGGCTCATTCTTGCAGCCAACTTTAATGATCACTATATTCGTCGTTGATACACCAGGTTTATGTAGATTCGGTTAGTTTCTAGTCTACGATAGTCCGCGAATGTTCCTATTATTTCCTCTCGTTTGTTTCGTCTTACCGATTATCGCGAAGCTTAAGAATAATAATATAATTTCTGTGGATGATAATCTCATAATCTTCGAGGAATGATAGGATTCATCATTTCTGTTATAACATTTGAATAATATAACCCGAAATGTTAGTACTGTGGACCTATTATTCTTCCAATTATTCAAAAACTAGAGGCTATTATTATGGAAAATTATATATTACCTTATCTTCTTACTATTGATATTTCAAACTCCCCATAACGGGAATCTTAAAGGGGAATATCAGGCCGACTGAAATTTCATTTTACAGGACTTATTATCGGAAGAGTCATTTTTCAGATGTAGGCCAAATAACGTAAGAACAGGAAGTTGTATGTTTTATGTAAAACGTTCTATCTTTTCTACGTTTCTGGGGCTGATTATTAGTGGGGGACGATAGCGGCGGCAAGCCCAATGCACTGTTGTCGGCCGGCTGTGCGGTATCATTAATGCGGCACACGTAATTCAGATTTAGCCCGGATAAAATTTCAATTCCACGCCCCCTTTTCCCCTCCAGACGCTACGGCCGCCCGGCCCACCGGATAATTTAAACATGGCTTTGTTTTACGCGACCGGGAATTAACTTCATTCCCGGCCCTCTTATACGGCATTATCGATTATTATTGCGTTTTCAAATACGAACTCAAATATACGGCCGCTACAGAACTTTTCAGAACTTAGTAATAATTTTCTTTTGCTTAAAGTTGCATATTTTAGGTCATTATAAAACCGGTCCGAGGGTAGAGAACTGTAGCCATATTAGTTTAATGATATAAGCTTTTAAAAAATCATGAAATACAGTTATAGAGGCCTCGTATATTTTTGTTTTAATACACCCTGATTTTCTCTTTCCTCCCACTCGATTACTTAAATTGGTTACTGAAACTAAAAAAGAATCACCCTAGAGTTATGCACTGAACCGATATCAAAGCAGTACAACCCTAGAGTTATTCAGAAATGGATCATTGTGAGTTAACATTTTTCGTGTAGTGTTTCCCACCGAGACGATCCATCTTTGGCAAGGCAAAGATCGTTATGAGCGATTACAGTTCTGATTAACCAGGTTCACCGGTGAGACGCGCCAACGGTTAATAACCTAATGGGACAATCACAAAAGGCCCGCGGAGACAACGAATTTAGACGGAGGTTGACGGTGTCTCTAATTACTCGAATGCTATTAGGCAGGGAACAATCTGGTTTGCGGTTGAAAGGGCGGACAGGGTACTGTAGATCGATACCGCGTCCGCGGATGTAGATGTAGATGTCTCACCAACAACTATGTAATTAACTCGGGTGTTCCGCTGCTATAGACAAAATCTCCCACAATTGCCACTGATTATATACCTCTATAACTAAATAATTGCCTAGTTAAGTATATAATATAGAGAGTTGTTAAGATAACTGAAATAGTCGCCCTACAAATATTTATATTGCTCAGCGCATTACATTGGCTCGAGCTGAGGAACCAATTAATTACCGATATCGAATAATCCCATTGATTTCCAGTAAACAACATTGCCTAATTACATTTCTGTTTTTGGCATGTAAATTAATTAGAAACCGAACTAAGGTGCCAACGTTCTTCTTTTTCGTCAATTCAGAAATAATATACGAGTTGGGCAATAAAAGTGAATTTCTGTAATTGCGGATTCCAAGTCGTTTCCTCTCCCGGCCATAATTCCTGTGTACCAGAGTGGAGAGTGGGCCCACGCGTGCCAACTATACGTCATTTCCTTAGGGCTCGCGGCAAAGGAAGTGGGCCATGTGTCGTCCGGGGGAAATTAATATCGTGCTGCAAGACGGCACCACTGCCGCCCTTTTGTTCTAATGCCGGTAAAGTCCATTTCCATAAGGGGGGAACCAGGGACGTATAGATGCCCACTGGGCAATAATATATGGTCGTATTTCCAACTCGCGCCATAGCACTTACCGATTGGTAATAACAATTTTTTTTTCTTATAAATACGCTATAAATCGATTCTATTGTTAAGTGTCACCTTCAGTGTCAGATAGTGTATGATGATTTTCGTTGGAGAATTCTCTGTTAAAATTATCATTATAATTGTATCATTGTAAATTTCTATTGTACACTATAAAATTCGATCATTCACAGGGTACTAGTTGGACATATAAAACAACGATCAAATCTGGTTTGCGACATTCATCGCAACGTCTTCCCAACCACAGTGAAATATTCTGCAGGCGAGTTTGGTTTGTCCGACGGCCTGGCTGAGAACTTAATGCCGGCCTAGTTAAGAAGGCGGGCCGAGATATTACTAAGACTTAGACTGAAAGTCCCCCTCCGGTCCGATACTTAAGCGGGCACAACGCGTGAATTTGCATAAGCCCTAACGCCCAACCCCCCCACCGACCAGAAGCTGTTGCATAAACACGACACGTACACTTAAAACATCATTAACTTATAGTGTCCCGCTCTTTCCAAGTTATGGTACATCCGCGCCGATGCTTTATACCCGTCCGTATCCTAGTTGAACCGCATTAAGCATTAGTACAATGGAAGTTACAAAAGTGAAATTTTCGCCAAACTGACGATCAGAATACATAAGGCTTCAAAATACATCTGGGAACGTTTCATAAATATTTAATATTCTATTACTTCGGATGAAACGTTATAAATAGTTTCAGGAATAAAAGTATTATAAATTTTAACTCTAAAAATTATATTAACTACGCAAAGACTGGGCGAAAGTTATTTTTTTTAAACATTTGTTATAATCAAAATTAATTTCGACTACTTAATTTCGGGTCTACTAGGGATTGGAATACAACACGGTTCTTGCGATCTTCCGTTCGGTGAGCGGATACAGATCACGACAACCATAATAAAAATAATATTCATCGGATTCGTTTACTTTTTAATAAATAATTCTTTTCTACATTGTTCAAGAACATTATTGTCCAATCTGAAATTTAGTGTAAGTTATTTTCTTCCTTCCACTTTTGGGGGCCACTCCAGAATGGTAAATTTGTACTGAGGGGACTTGCCAGCTTTATACTTATCAAATTGGGCCGGTAAACCGAAGCCAATTTCTTCATTTTTAAAAGTCGCGCTTTAAAAAAATGGCTCCATCGCGGCGGCAATTTATTCCTATTTGGTCGGTATAAACGCAAACGTTGGGGTTAAAACCCCCTTGCCCATTGGAGCCATCATTCTGCCGCCCTTTCCCTATCTGTTCGGCCCCCCGCCACCCCGCCCCCGACCCAGTTTCTAGGACGTTAATGGAAGTAATTTATTCGAGGGAGCGTCCCGCGTCTGGCGTCCCGCGCACAGATTTATAACGTCTGGACGCCCACCGGCTAAAAGTTGCCAATTACTGGCTGCCCTCCGTTTTACGGCGCGGGCATTTTTAATCTTCGGCTCCTCCGCAGGGAAATCCACCGACTCTCGGTTTCGAAATAAATCGCCCCGTTCATCTCCCCGCGTTCGCCCTTGCCCGGCTCCTATAACTCCCTCCACTTTTATCAGCGTCCCATATTCCAGTCCTATTGTACCCACATTCGCCTCTTTAAATTTTATAAATTATCAAAC
This sequence comes from Lethocerus indicus, assembly GCA_019843655.1. Lineage (NCBI taxonomy): Eukaryota > Metazoa > Arthropoda > Insecta > Hemiptera > Belostomatidae > Lethocerus > Lethocerus indicus. The sequence goes on along the minus strand of JACDQD010000103.1, from coordinate 7,324,700 downwards.
AATGTATACTCCTCCAGAATAGTTGTTTTCCAAGATACCCCAGCGGTAGATAGTTAATTCTATACAATACACGTACAGTTTCCCGGAAAATAAAACTCACTATTTGACGACAAATGATTGTATTGAAAAGCTTGGTATTGAAAGATTTGGCAGTTGAATACATTTCTATTTGTGGAATCCAAATCCGAAATGGTTAATCGGCGCTGCAATTACCAGGGGCTTTCAGTTCAATAATTTACTCTAAAATAATCAAATTAATTGACAAATACGGCTCCATAAACAGTTCATTATAATTTCTTATAGCGGATTAGTAAATTTATCGACCGATAATTATTCTCCGGAATATTTTATCCCCAACTCGCATTGTAGAATCAAGCGGGTAGAGAAAAGCTTGTATTTCTCGTGGTTGTGTGTGCATGTGCGCGCGTGTGTGTTATGTGACCAGAGGCAGAGTCCCACATATAGAATTTCATTTGGTTTACGTGACCAAGGCCCGGGGATTTCGACACGGTTTCCCACTAATTCACCGGTTCGGTTTCCTGTTTAGATTTTAATTACGTTCGTGTTAAAGCGGAACATTACTGCATGGTAAGCATTTTTTTTACAACATCGAGGATAAACAAAAATTGTTTCAAGAGGACGTAGGGGTCAAATTTTCTTATATTAATTAGGGGAAAACATTCCTAATTTCGTGTGCGAAATATACGAAATGCAATGCAAAAAATATGAATAGCCTAAACCGATTTAAAGCAAATATGTGAATGGAGTGTTGGTCTTAGATGAAAACCCAATGATTTCTATCAGTATTGTAAATTTCCTGCCTTGAGGCAACAATTTGAAGTGAGAACAAGAAAACGATTACTATCAAGTTCTTCTACAGAGGTTCGAAAGTACACATCGAACATAGTAGCCGAGCGGGAATAAGAAAGGTAAATAGTTTGAATTATTTCTGGATCAAGTTTAATCTCCGTTAAATCAGAATAACGGTGGGACTGCTTTAAAATGCAGGTTGGTTTAAATTGGAAGAGCGTTGTGCGGGTGCGGGTGTGGGTGGGGCCAGATAGGGAAGCGGGCGCCACTCGGCAGTGCTCACAATCGCGGCTCCCATTTGCATAAACCCCGCCGGCGGCGACGTTTATTTGAACTATTCCGAAGACCAAATAGCAGCCGCCGACGGCCCAATATACATTCTCATTTCGGCCTGACAGTGCGGAAAAACTCTTCAGCGGCAGCCACTCTCATATCGCGGCGGGGAGGGGGGCTTACCGCGGCCACCCAAGAATCGGCCTACGCCCTACTCCGCGAGTATCAACTTATATTGTTATCGGTTCCTTCTGCTCGACAAGGCCCAACGACAAAAACGATACTCTGACGAAGGGTTATTTATAGACGAAGTCCATTAAACAAATTTAATAAGCGTTTTACGCAAAATTTAACCGAATGTAAATATTATTCTAAAATCACTGGCTGTCTCGATTACAATCACTATATTAGTCGATTTATTTTTTTGGGAAGACGATTGGAAGAAAACAGTGCGGTTAAAGTTCTGAAAGGACGATTCATTGGCAGGAGTATATCCCTGATAGTTATCATAAATCTATTTAATAACGCATCTCCTTATCCGTGGAAACCAATAACGCTTGTCCGGTTACTGCAATTGTTAATGTTGATTTTCGAGTTGAAATAAAAGATGAAAAGTCGTTTGAGTCTAAGCCTGCGTCGTGAGGAAAGAGAAGAGAGGGGGGGGGCTGTTGTGGGCGGAGGGATCGAATTGAAGGCGACCCCCGTTATGAATCCCCGTCGTGGGCCCCTCGCGCTCCGCTGAGCTCAATCTCCCGGCTGGCCAAATGAGAGCGGAAGCCCGGAGACCGGTGTTTGCACTCACGACAAGTGTCACCGCTCACTCTACCCGATCTCATTAGCCCCCGGCTACCAACTGACCTGTCACATGTCATGAGTCCGAGCCGAAAATATTTCCTCTATTTTTACGGCCATAGAAAGTAATACGGTCGTAATTATACCGGGAACAATTTTCCCGCGGCTTTCGTGAAATACTTAAATATTCGATCGAGTATATATCAATTCCTCCCCTAGCCTAGTACTGTTACGATACTATTATAAAATGTTGTCCGTACAATTTTTATAAAATTATTATTATAAGAAAATGTCAACTTAAATAACGACGAATATATAGTGTATTTCTAACACCGCGATAAGGGCGGGGGAAATATGGAATCGGGTGTACGCAAATAAATAAAACCTATCGGTGAACACCGATTCAAATTGCCTTCTAATTAATGTTATGAGTTATGTGAGATCTCCTCCCGCAATCTAGTGCACTGATTAGAATTGGGTTCAGTAGTAGTTTGATCCGTATCGAATGCTTCCCATTAGGGCTTGGAATAACTGCGATTGAAAGGGAATTCCGAAGTTGCCTGCGATCGGTGGCATAGCTCACTGGTAATTTGAAGTCGGAACGGGATCAGGATGAAGGGTCAAATTTCATTATATTTCTCATTTATACCGAAAGGACAGGTTAAATAACTAAGAAAAGGGTTGGCACGGCATACGATTTCGGGAACGAATTCTTCTTCGATTGCATACTTGATATTATCACCTAGTTTTTCGTGTAATGTGGCTTTCTGTACGTGTAATTCTTCATTAGTAAGAGTGCAGCAAAAGAAACCTCATCGATCGTTAACAAAGTCGACTGCGGTTAATAATGCGACGATACCAAAATCTGAACGCAAGAGTCCAAAGGAACAACAGGTCGGATTTGTGTGATCCTGAAAAAAAAAATTCTCTCTGAAATACACCGCGTACAGTGTAGTACCCCTCTGCCCACTTATTAGGAAGATGTATTGTCGGGATACTCCATTTTTTTGTTCCCTTCTGGGGGAAACCCAGTTTACCGAATATTTAGTGGGAACAAAGTCACGATTTGTTGGCTGTCGGGCGTTGCGGGAATTAAGAGTTACGCGCACGCTGACCTCTATCCAAAACGCGCAAAAGCAAAATATGGATAAGCGTATATTGGACCTGAATTATTGTGCAGAAATTCATAAAACGTATTTCACCGTTTAAGAGATTTAAAAGTAAGGGGCCCAAAATCAATCATAGCAGTTCATTTTGCAATATTCCTTAATTTAAACACTCAAACCAGCAATCTGAATTGCCTACGTCGACAATACCTAACGACTCAACCCCGTTACTATTACTATAATAATGGGTATGGATCACCCATTACTGAAATAATTCTCCTTCATATTTTCTCCCTTTCCTATATTAATCCACTACATAATATCGAAGAAACGTCAAAATACAATATCATTTCTTTATTAGTGTGCTAATTCTTAAAAGCCAAACAATGTCTACCTCATTTATCTAATATTTATTGTCCAAATGTTACAGAATAATAATTGGACAACTTTCGAAAAAAAACATTAATACTTTTTCTGGGTAATTGTTTAAACTACACCATTCGTAATGTTAATTCCCTCCATCGGCATAATTATCCTATAAATGATCCCTCTACAATATCTCTACCTAAAAGGAAGTTTCTCGTATTTTCAGAGAAACGAAAAGTAGGGCCTCTTTATCCCTCGCTATCATTTGGATGGGCTTGTTCCACCCTCAAACTGAGAGGGAGGCTCCCGTTTAAGCCCGGCAGTGGCTCGATATAGGTTCATTGTGCACATACATTACATAGGGAGATAGATGTGATAATTAATGAGGCAGACAAGACAGGCCGAACGGCTCACACAAAGCTTTGGCTTCATTAGCGGAGCTTTGCCCCAGACCGAGAGCTCTGATTGGCAGTTTTGCCTTCGACCCTGCGGCACCCTTAACCCGGCTATTTTAACCGTAAACCCGGGCGTTTATAGCGTTAACCCGGTTAAAGACGCGACCGTGAAATCCATTGACGCAATAAACATCAATCAGTTAGAGGGCGAAGGGGCTCTGATATATGCGCACGCTAAGAGATTAATGCCTTATAGTCCTTACGCCTAATTTGCTGCCGTAGTTTGATATAGGACATTATAGCGCATTTCACACTAACAAAATAACGTCCCATTTCGATAAATATCAACTTTTATTAGTTATTACGTCTCAACCATCAAACTTATTGAGTTTTTACATCCGACATTAAATATCTGATTAATAGGCTTCGTGAAATCTTAAACTATACTGTTCATATAAATAATCATATATTAATATATAGTTATATTTCGTTACCGCATCATTAGTTCTTCAGTAGCAGTATGTATGGAACATGTAGTATATGATTAAGGCGCTAATACTGAAACGGGCAGACAGTACAGTAATGCGGGTTAGTATTATAGGCGCCGTATTCTTTCACTGTATGATATCCAACGCGTACAGTGTTAAATATCCAATAATCAGGATATTGGAAGAATATCGTAAAAAAGGATTTTCCTAACCCATATTACATTTCAATTTTCGAATTGAAAATATATTAATAACCAATAGTACCTTTGTACCTGTGTTTGGTAGTACCTTTGTTGTACTACCAATTCAAATTAAAACAAATTTAAAAGAAAATGAAAAACGTATTGTTTTTGTTTATTTCTCGCAAGTCTTACCAATCTTAAACAACTCACCTGTCCTATTTATAAATAGGATATATCACTAAAGTGAATTCAAAAATGGTGGCCTAAAATCGTCGTACCTTGTAATGTAATAACGGTTTTCTAGAAATCGCGAAATCATGAATAGAAATCTCAGGAATTGTTAAAACTCCCCGTATATTTCAAATTACTTTCCGTTTCGCTGTTGGTGATAATAGTAGTCTAAGTGGTGAAAGGTGCGGGTCCCTATCCCTGCCTATTCCGCCTTGATGAATTAAACTTATAACGTAATTAGCGTTTCCGCCCGTTTCGGCTCTTTTAACTTCCTTCGCTCTTTCCAAGTTTCCGTCTGGAAGTCGCTTTACAATTTAATCTATCCTGTTTCCTTTTCCCTCTCCCTCGTCGAGCCGGTGCCGAGACGTCGTTACCCCCGGTAAAAAGAACAATTATGCCACTCGTTACTCCGCCCCAGATTAGTTTCATTACTCGAGAGACTCGGGACTAGTGAAGCGGAAGTTGGACCATTGTATTTTCTAAATCTGACAAGAATCAACTTTATAAATTATAGAATGTTCAGCATTAATGAAGAACCCCCTCCCACTACCTAGTTTGAATTTACTGGCGCTAGAGAGACATCTCAGACAATTCTACTACACTCCATACAATATATTAATACTGAACTATATTAATATTACACTATATTAATCGTATATTTCAGTCTGATTGACTTGTTCAAACTGTTCAATGGCCATATTCTTTTATATTTTGTATTTCTCTACATAGATTACTAATTACATTTTCAAGCCTATTTGGAAACTAAAATAATAAAAATATGATGGAAATAATTTTTTTCCTATATTTATATATATCCATGAAAGAAATATATTTCTATTCTAGTTTACAATAATTAAATTAAAATTAAAATCTCAGTTATTATAAAATTCGTTGTACAGACTACGATAAAATAACTGCATTGCAGTTCATGCAATGAAGTTAAAAGCTAATTTTCTCAGATCAACTAAAAACAATTGCGAACGTTGTCATTAATTGAGGTTACAAGTCGTTGCGCTAATTCTATAAATGGCGTTCAAACTTTGCGTTTCGATCATCCTGGGATAAGAGAGGATTAAGAGGGGGACCGCCGTCCATTTCTGGGTTCAAATTAGTTATCTAAAGGTAAGGCAATTTAAATCTGAGTCACGTAAGTGGACAAGAATAGTCCAGCATTTATCATCAAGATAGTGTCAACTCAACCTAACCGCATTAAGACATAACTTGCCAGAAAGTTAGTTAATTTCGGGATAATTGCTTAATTCTTTGTAAAGGATCCCTATTACTTTTTCATGTTTAAATAACAAGATTATATAAAGGTAAATAATAATTACCCTTATCTTGAAAATTATATAATTACTATTACCCCAAAATGTAGTTATTATAATTGCCTCTAAAATTTTCGAATGATCCTGCGATTGTATGGTCATTGCATAATTCAATTTTCCCTTTAAAGTTATTATACCATATCGGGTGGGTTTTCCTACCGTGGTTAAAACTGGGAGTAGAAAAATATTGTTTCACCTAAGGCACCGTCCACCAGCTGATGTAGGTGTTTCAGAACATTCGTTCCGGTCCTTTGTATTAATAATATAAATTTATCTACAAGAATCAACGGCGTATCATTTTATGTTTTACACTATCTTAGATTCGTGATATCCCCCGAAGTTTCGTGACAACATGCAGACGGGTATAAAACATCAGGGCTCTTGTAGGGTTCCTACACAATAAAAATGCAAATACTACAAGGAAAACAACCGATAATTATAACTGTAATTATAATATTTTGAACCGTGTTAATAACACCTACAGAAATTTATTTTAAAATTAATGCTTATTCAAATCAGTTATTAACCCATAATTGAAACATAAGTAACCACTAAAACAAAGGAAGGTACATGAATCAAAGCATAGAAATAATTATACAGTTGAAATTATAATTAGAACATACAATAACCTTCAGCGAAAATAAATTGGTGAAATTAAAGTTCTCTTTTCCATATCAACATTTCGCATCGATCTGGAAGGGTAAAATCTTTCATTTTGTATGCCCGTTTTCGTGCGTACCCGGTAGCGGTTGATGCCAAGAGGATGAGGTGGTCAACTGTGGGTTTAAGGGAGTGGAAAGAGGCAAGTTTCATCAGTGGCGGAGAGCATGTTAACACGCAAACTAAGCGAATCACTCCAAGTTCTCCGCGAGAGGCAGCCCTTCTCGGGGCCATCTACCGATTCGACATAAGGACTGCCGGCAGCGACTTAGAAACTTACCTGCCTACATACTCTCCCCCTTGCCCTAAGCCCGGAGATTAGTCACAGCGGTTAGGCTTTCAAACTGGGCACTGCCCTGTAAAGTGGTTTTAAGTTACACTGTAAGTTACTGTTTATCAACTAATAATTATACATAAGTAACACTACGGATAAAGTCACATATTTTTAACCCGAGTTTCACTATCTAATGGATACTTTATGCATTGAGGTCGACAGTCAAATTTATATCTTATTTCAAAACAAAGCATTATTAATAGATAACTGACTATGAACTTTACCAAGTCAAACTTTGACTCACCAGTGGACTCGAACACAAGGAAGATATATGTCCATATGAGGTAACAACATTTTAAACAAAATGGAAAACAATCCCAAAGATACAGTCGATGTTTACCGGTTTAAAATATGAGGTAATAAAAGATATATCGTTAACATATAGTTTTCTATTCGAAAAACATCGAATCTTTAATTACAAATACACCACGGGGACATAATTTGACATACCCTACATGCGTATAATGTACGTGTCCCTTGTTCTCGAGTAAGTAAAATAGAAAATTCCTAGTTTAGAGGACTAAAATGCTGGTGTAAGGGAACCGGCACTTAAATTACCAGGAATAATGTCGTGTTATTTAGCAGTGGGGTTGTTGGTAGTGGGTCGGGGTGGATTGAAGGTACTTGACTCAAATGCAGGTGGTAGTTGGGACACGGGGTAAATCCCCAGGTATTGTGCCGGACGCTAATGCCCAGCGGCCGCTAAGCGGTTTTGGGGGCCTCATATGGAGAGGCGGCCCCGTTTTCAATTACATTACATTATTAGTCGGCGGTGATAAATCAACCGGCGTATTAGGGCCCCGGATTAGGCCGATACAACGCCCTCCCTTAACGACGAACAACCATCTTATTAGTTGCACAATATGAAAACAAAAGTCTGCGCTATTTTGCATAGCTCTTTCAGTCAAGAAATTAGGATCTTTATAATTACGGAAAGGAAGTATATGACCGGAATAGCGAATTAATTAGTGGTAATTCCTATTATTAGATCCACCGGTTAAGTTAATCCCATTTCCGCAGGTTGAAGGTATTTTTCTCAGATTCCTATAGGAGAATGTCGAACGACCGGCGCATAGTTAGACCACCGCAATACGGCAATAACGGGGGGTGGGCTGCCTAATAGCCGCCAAATTGGATTAGTCAGGGCCCACGCCGTTCCCCAGGACGCAAGTGGTCTGGCCTGGATTGGCAGCGGCCGCCACCGCGTACACCCACCGATACCGAATACCTGTCCCACGCCAAATGTGCCGAATTCCCGCATCCCCGATGTTCTGTTCATACAAAGTAGCAACAAAGGAGGATTCAATAAGTAAATTAGGATGAGCAGTGAGGCTGGAAAAACACTTCAGGAACCGGTATTCCATAACTTCGTTGATTGTTGAAGGTCGTAGTGAATAGGCGTGATTAGAAACATATCGGGGAGAATTAAGGATGGTTCAAAGGACATTAGATTATCTGGGTGAGAGACAACGTTGGGTGTCTCGGAGGAACCCCATAGATCTATGCCGTATGCTCGCGTCGGTTTCAATATGACTTTGTAAATTGTAAGTTTTTAGCTGAGGTTAATTTTAGGGGGCCCTTTTAGTGATGGGACTAGTAGTCCTTATTTCAAATTCAAGCCGATTCTTTGAGTCGGTTATGGGGATTCGACGTATGCAATTGTGTTGGCGAGTCAGATTTAAAAAATCCTCCGTGGGCCTTTCCAACATAATTTTAATACTCGAAGAAGCCTAAAACATAACTGCCAGATTATCCATCCTCAAAAATATACCACCACGTCTGGAAAAATATATGCGGCATTTATTTGCCACATATAGACATTGGGATAGACAATCATAAATTCAATCTCATAATATCTGAATTCAGTTAAATTTTTCGGTTTCATACATTTAAACAATCAAAGCAACGGCCTCAAAAAAAGGCTTTGTGATCCGGGATAAGTTCTGTCCGCTCACCAAAGTCCAGAACTGAGTGTGGGCGCTAGTCGCAGAACAACGGAAGGCCGAACCCCCGGGTGTATTGTAGAAAAACCGGCAGTACTCCCACGGGAATAGCTCCGGATACGGTGGAATAGCACACGTGCTCCCGCCAGGAAATTCGGTTTGATTTCATTTCTTTTACACCTCGAAATATACGCGGAACTATATCCCGTTCTTCGGTGTACCAGACCACTTTTAATACTTTAAAACCCGTACAATATATTAGTTTACAGTACCAAACATGTGCAGCTTTGAATGAGGAATCAAAGCAAAACTTATGCCCAGGAAGCTTCGTCGGGAAGGCAAATACCAACTCACATAGAGTATAACATACGGTAAACGAGGAAATATTCCATAGTTCCCATCCGTCTCCTGATTCATAAAAATATTTTACTGATATTTATTAAATATTACTAATATTTATTAAGTAGAATACATATTTTATAGGCAGGAAAATGTCCTTTACTTTACACTGCGACGTTTCAAGAACTTTGAAATGAAATGCACGCCGGAATCGTTTGAAAGAAGAATACGCATAGTTATAATATATAACTAAAGTAGAAATATTGCGCGGGTAGTTTTATAAACACAAATTACAAAGTTTAAAATTAATATTTCTGCAGAAACTATTCCAGAGGAAGAGGGTGGGAGGCGGGGACCAAAAGTTGGAAGGTAATTGTAATTCATATTTCACTCTAAGTGGAAAGTGTTGTGGTACGGCGTTGAGTCGCTCCGTCTGAAGTGTTTAAATAAGTTCTTTCTCCCTCTCAGACTGGCTCCCCCCCCCCCCCCACCCCCCCGAGGGAGGGCTTATAAATAACGTAAAGTTATATTGGCTCGGTGGGGGGTGTTGAGATACCGTCAGGCGTTAGGTGTCGGCCCGCTCTATAACTCCTTAATGGGAGCTCATATCTCGGCCCCTCCGCCCCAACATGTGCCTCTGTTTGTCCGAAAATCCGAGCCCCGTATGACTGGACCGGGGCCAAAAACCCCCGACCGAATGTACGGGCGGAGGGAGGAGAGTGAGGTTTTTGAAATACCGGAAACGGCGAGCCCAGCGGAATCGTCCCCGAAATTATCTCCGAGTTTCGGGCCCACAGCGTTTTCAACTTACTTTCGGCCCTTAGTGGACGCACCGAAAATGTACGCTGTGCGGAGCCTGAGGGCCGCGTATCGAGAATACAGACCGACTTCCCAGGTTTACAATAAATCCCGACTAAAATAAATATAATGTACCTGTGCTCACATATCACAAAAAAAAGAAACTTACAACTATGCACAAGGTAAATATTGGAATTGCACGGATTGATCTTTAAAAGAGGGCCTAAAAACACGTATTGTGAAGTACTTATTGTCCACTATTACAGTATGTGACAGTACAAAAAGTGAGCTAAGCTTATATATTAATGACGCAACTGACATCAGCGAGAGACAAGAACCAGAATAACCTCAGACCAAATAAGCTGAGAGTGGAAATAGAAAATCCAACGCGCGGTATCATTATTTAGTTCAAAGTTTACTCGTTAAAAAAATCACATTGGCCCAAGTCAAATGTTGACCTTATATGTACCGGCACACTGTGTGGGACGATTCTCTAGTGCACCTGCAACTTTCCATGTGGCTGGCCGCAGATGATAGGTCGATGCGGGGCATTCCCATCAGGCGGACGAATACAATTTGACGGTGGTTATCCAGTTATCTAAAACGAGCGGTATCGCAGTTGGCCCCGTACAGCGGCAAAGTTTTAGGCGGTAGTAAGAGGGGGGGAAGGGGGGGAGCGAGAGGAAGACACTCGTATAACGCCGGCAAACGGACATCGGCTCGCCGACCAAATCGGACTTGATTAGCCCTAATTGCGGGGATAGGAAGCCGCAGTAATCTCGGCCCCCGGGTTAAACCGAGACCGCCCAAGTTATTGTTTTGAATCCAATTAAACTCCAATAATATCCCCGGCGCTAATTTATACGAACCCCGCCCCTGTTTCCAACTTGATTACAACCGTGCCGGGGCAACGTGGTCTGCGGGTCTTGAGGTCCTTAAAGCCAACCCCGGGATGGGGAGAGTGGCGGCACTGCCAATTTTCAAGTTTTACCCTCCGCATTACTATTTACCTAGAACTACCCGACCCATTATTGACCCTAGATAGGAGCCGAAGTTAGTGTTAGTCCGGTGCAAACGTGCCACCGAATGATTGAAACAGAAAGTAGAATCGAAACAGACTAGTTCCACTCTGAAATTTCTCTTTCTAAAAACAGCTTATATTCTGTTGATAAAAATAATCGCATTATCCCTACCCTTTGGTGGTATCCGCAGTACAGTCATAAAACGAACTGGATAGTTAAAAATATTTTAATTATTTAGCGGTAACTTCGCTTTCGGGCTACTCTAGAAATCTGTATGCATATCTATATACTAAAATAAAAATACGAGAGCTAAATAAAATAGCTCAATTAGAACGATCATCTCCCTGGAACACAAGTAAATAACAGTCTAATAACAAATTAATTGAGGAAATGGGATGGTCTGTAAGTGTACAATTAATGTTGTTGTCTATGGCATATAGCATGCTAAACATTCCCGGTTTTAATCTCTTTATTCGAAACATGATAAAAGAAAATCTCTACTATCCCATAGGGGTAATTTAATTACAATGCTTGTTACAAATGCGGACATTGTCGTGTACAAAAGATAACACTGAAAATTGACCCATTTTAGTGAAACTATAGCTTGAGCAGTGGTGGTACTTTGGAAAACCGTGGCGCTGTTAGGGAGAATACTATTAATAAAGTGGAACCATTCCAGAGTCCAAACAGGGAGCTTTAGGGCTCCAATTCGGTCTTAATCTTCCGGGCGGAGTCGACCGGAGGTAACCTGGCCGGGTAGTATTCTAATAGAGAGAGCGCCGACCGCGCAATAACAATTCCCGATAGGGGCATCGGCCCTTTCAAAGTGCAATTGCAATATTACAATATGCCCGGGAGAGGCCGCAGGGCTGTACCTACCATCCGCTCTTGACTGTTCTACGCTACCCGAATACATATGAGCAGACCGAACCACGTTTCTGGAAGTAAACCCGCAGTACATGTTCTGAATTAGCCAACGTTAATTACTCCACTCAAATAAATGGGTCAGGCGGAAGAAATTGACTGTGGTACTTAGCTAACACCACAGAAATATATCGCTTATTACTAAAGCTATTTGTAAACTGAATGATTCCAAAAAGCCAACCAATTGGATTAACATCCTAAACAAATTTCGTTAAGGTATAATTTAAATTTATTTTCCATCATTTCCACGGATTTTCTTTATTTTAGGATAAAATGCCTTTGACAAAATGAAAACTGAACTGGATGAGCTATATGCACCTTACGCATCTCGGTTATCCGATTAATGGCAGGTATAAATGGCTTAGATATTTACGATTTTACTGCGGATGTGAATTACATGTGATCAAGCCGAAGGTTCCGATAGTTAACTACGCAGGGGCTTGTAGAGGTATCTAATTAGCCCTTTCAAATAAACTGGAAGGACAGAAGCAATTTCCATGAATACGTTTGATCATTGCCACCGCCTGAGATCGTTCCTCGACCCCATTTAATTATAGTTTAATTTAGGCGCATTTAGCACCCGTTTTGTTAACAATTGGAGACACTTCTATTTATATATTACACAATTTAAAAACCTTGAATCTATGAGCAACTATGAATTGTGGGAAGTTTTACAATAGATTTCATCACTTCGAAATAAGTGTTATTGATGCGGCGCACCTTAGACGATTAAAGTATTGATGAATTCCTCGAGATACAGGCAAGCTATTATAGAATAAATAGCAGAGAATTATAATGGCACAGATCACTGCACTATTCATAATTAAAGTACCATATAAATGAAGTGAGTATACTTGAATTAATTACCTCCACTCGTTACGGAATTGCAAACCGCAGATTGGGATTCGGTATTAAAATGGGTTCGAATCTCGGTAACGGAACGAATTTCCTTTCTATCACTAATAAGTGATTAAACGGAAGAAGCTTCATTACATTCACCAGAATTCAGGGGGTTAAATGTTCCTATATAACGATTCGGTTAAACTTCCGGAACAGCGGTGCATTTCAGTCAAAGGAAACAACACTCATACGTGATAAATGGAACCTCGCTTGTATTTGTTTAATTACACATCCAACGAAAGGCAAGGTACAGTCATAATTTAAAATATTCCTCTGCGGTCTGGTTAATAGTCGTATTGTTAAGTATGGGGCGCAAGGGGTTTCCCCCGTGAAAAGACCCGAATCAAGTCTACTGCCCCGACCTGGCGGAATAGAGCGAACGGATTTACTTAGGCCGTGGCGAATCAATCGGCCGAAGGCGGCGCCCCTATCGCGTACGCGATTTAATAAAACCGACACGTCCGAGCCCTCGCGGGGAAGGTTGTTGGAGCGGGGCGGGGTTTCCGATGCGAACTGAACCCGGCCGAATATGTAATCCGAGCACTGATACACAGCCAGGCCTAGTCTAGTTCCGAACAACAAAGTTAGGAGGCAGAGCTTCCACCGCTCGCTCCCCACGGGCCGGCGAATCATCACCGGGACCTCCCCTGGTCACGAATTATAATCACCGGCGCACACAACTACACCGTACTTGATACATGACTCGAAGCGTTAATTAGGCGCCGAGCTCTCTCGATATTAGAGGGGCCCCTTTGAGGGCCTAGGGGGAACTTGTCTAGAGTTTTAGGGCCGAACGCTGTCGGCTACACAATCGCAGAAAGGAGTATTTCGTACTAGTACGTGGTAAATTACTATTTTCCCTTTGAGAGACTTACATACGCTTTCGGTGACATCAGATTGATAGGATGAACACAGTAGAATAGGTAAATAAATATTCAGCGGAATACTTAAAGCTTGTTTATAGCTTAAAACAGCGTAGTGAGCACATTTCTGTTCTCATTCGATGCAGAATTTGATCCTCTAGAACTTGTTACGAAAAGAGGTTTTGACGGATCGGCGGTTTTTCGCATATTTAAGGACATTTTTTGAAAATAAACTTTTTCTACTGTTTAGCTCAAAAATGGAGCGGATTGCTCTAACAATTTCCATAAAAGAAATCCGGCAACCCTATAATTTTTGTATTTGAGAATTACTTTATAACCTCGGATCAAAAGCAAACCCCTTCATTTAGGCCTATATTTTGAGGTTTTTCCATTAAACGAAATAATACCGTTAACGTAAACTTATTGAATAAAACCCAGCACGTTTGAAAATGGAATACATTGTATTCAATTTTCCCAATGGCCCGCCCTGTTAAGGAGGAGATCATCGTTTAAATAGAGGGTCGTTTAAAACGGCGCTAAGTGGGTTATAACTGTTGCCAACTTCTCGGCCAAGGAAATTACATCTTCCAAATGGAGACACTGAGAAAACTACCGTTATCAATTTACTAGAACAAAAATGAAACGGCCCTAGTTTTTAAAAATAAATAATAAAAAACATTTGTGACATTATATTGTGCAATTAATTTTCCCAGATAAATACCCCGAAGTAAATATCAATACCATAATGTTTTAAATTAATATGGATACATTAAAACTGAAAAATGAATTATGACTTCTATGAATTCTTACATGCCTATGATACAAACGCGTGTTGGAAGGTATTTGAAAAAGTATAATTCCGTGATACGTAGCTGCCCCTTTGGATACATAGGCGGAGGTCAACCTTTTATAGACACATCTTGAAAAAGCAATTTGAGTTATTTAGTGATCGCGTTATCCTCTTTCGGAGCGGTTCCCCGCAATATCCGACAGTTTATTTTCCGCAAGAGGCAACAAATTAACGGAAAGAAGTGGCTTAACTCAAAGAGAGAGGCAGAGAGGGGGGAGGGAGGGAGTTATGGGAGTGAGGGAGGGAGAGAGAGAGAGTGAGAGGGAGAGTGGCCGTCTCTAATCCGGTGGCCCAGGTCCCTCCACTACTCCTGCCCAGTTTATAGAATTTCTTATGTTACCCTAATACACTTTTGCTTATCTAAGAGTCACCTTATTAAATTTCGACCCTGTACAAAGCAGCACTTGACTGGTAAGATTCTCTAAAAAACTGGGTTAACGAATTCATATTAGTTACAGCCAAGAGGTATACATCTTATCATCCCTGTATTTTTGTTTCGTATTAATTGTTGTAGTGTAATGACATTTAACTAGCGAGAACTATAAGTAATGTTTAGTACATGAGAGATATACTAGATTGAGTTAGTTAATATTTCTCTCCTCGAGGTAAACTCAAGTCATATAACTATCCTCTTTCTCACTTGCCACTTGACTTGGTCATCGTCTTAGCTTTAATATCGGATTCCGCGATTACTCAGTGTATATACCGTTTTATATCCCGGATAATCTTAATTCTATTGTAGAAATCTTTTAAAACCTTGTTTCATAAATGCTGTTATGAGGCATAAACTAAACTGAGTTGGAAATATTTTTCACCGATAGAGAAATTACCTCTTTTCTGCAAGAGATGGATAGCACAATTTGTCACAATGATTGATGAAAGTCAAAATGTAAATAAAGAACCAATATTTATTGTTAAATCTGTTTTAATATTCTATAATTTACATTAATAAATGTTCAGTATTTTTCAGACAGATTGTTTAATACGCTCAATAATTTTTTATGCTGAAGATTATATTCACTGATATTATCTTGAGGTTAATTTCCAAAATTATTTTAACAGCTACACAAACACTGGTTAACAGTATAATAACGTGGTAGTAAACACTCATCAAATAGTAAATAATTTGTTACACGGATAGTACAAACTAAACTCATCTGGAAATCCGCAATATAAAAAAGTAAATTTTGTGAAGCAGAAAGCTAAGGACGGAGCTACTCATGAGTATATATATATATGTTTAGGCACACAAATGGAAACCAAAAAGAGAGTAAATGCAAATATGTTTGGGGGAGAGTGTCCTGAGTGTTACGTGAGACCATGGGAGGGGGCGTAGATTACTAAGTGTCGTCATAACTTACAAACTCTATTTAAGCAAGTACTTAGGCTCAGTTAATGCACTGATTTAAGTCCTCACTGACGTCGGGGGCTTTTGGGACTTAGGAAAGGGGCGGGAGAGACTGGAGGCGAAGTAGGGAGGGTGAGATGGAGGCAAGGTGCGCCTATGAGCGGCTGTGTCGAGTACGCGAGGGAGGGATACACTGAGATTGACCGGGCGAAATGAAGTTGGATGGAAGGGGATCTGTTATACCCGCTACTTATCACGCGTTAACCATAGACAGCAAAAGCACCGCTTCACAAAGGCTTCACAATAACATTAGCTCTGACAGTAATATTTTTAAAACAGAAAAAGCTTTATTCGAGGTGAAAATAAGCTTTTGGCATAGTTTGAGAAACAAACTGGAAAATTGAGGAGTGTGTCGGACACAGAGAAGTCAATTCAGAACACGAATATCTTGCTTAGTAAAAGGATGGTATACATTTAAAATTGTAATGTTAAAAATGATTTATTGTCATTCGTTATACCAATCGGAAGAAAATAGCGGCTGTAATTATAATTATATACCGTACTTTTTTACGAACTGTAACGAATGTACAAACTCAATACGATACAACAAATGTAAAATAGTAACAGGAGAACGAATGCATTAGTGAATACCAGACTAGTTTCCAAACTACTACCCGTTGAAAATGGAAAGATCAGGTTGCTTATATGCAGGCCGCGTTACCTTGTTCGGCAACCAAAACTTCCTATCCGAAACACATTTATAATTTCGAAGCAGTGTCCATCTTGAACTCGTGCGTTGTCAACATTTGTAATAGCTTGTTCCACTCCCAGTTTGTTTCTCAACAGGGCTGGCTCAAGGTAGAATTCAATAGGAAAGACCGATAACGCTCACTCCCCGGCCCGAATTCAACAATTGGGGATTGACAGAAACAATGATAAGCGAGGAATAAATTACCAGGCAACATTTTATATTTTCTGACGGAGGGGGGGGGCAGTACTAAACACCCGACAATATTTCAGAGCTTCATGCTGTCGTGTAAGATATTACACTCTCCTGTGAAATATTATGTCAGAACAATAGCATTCCTACCCTTTCGCCCTAGAAAAGTCTGATATCTTTATATGACAGTATATATATATATATATATATATATATATATATATATATATATATATATATATATACCCTACGTTTATTATTTCCTTCTTGGGTGGAGACTATGCCAGAGGATTTAATAAAAACAGATGTATTTATACAGTGATTCTTTACTATTTTTTATAAATATTTTAGTACAACACATTGCAGTGCAACATAGGTTTAAACATTAACGATAATACGATTATTTTTTCTTGAGTTCAATAATGTACACAAGCCATGTAGTATGTTTAATATCACAGTACGTAATAATAATATTATTAAGGGGTTTTTAATGCTCTAATAAAAGTTGTTTATTAAATAATGAGAAAAGGAAGAGATACAAATGACGCGGCAGGGGAACCGGCATCCAAATCGTTGATTATTCTTATTTATGTTAGCGCATTTCCAAGAGTTAAATAGAATGAGTGGAGTGAGGGCTAAGTAAGGGTATGGGGCCTAAGGTGGGCCCTCGGGCGCACCTCCGAAGTGAAGCATAATTCTTGTTTTGGGCCTCTTGAGGGAGTGAGGAGGTAGCCCCCCGTTTGGTAGGGGGTGGGAAGGGGGGCTATTGTCCGAGCCCACTGCCGCCACAACCATTAACCGAGATAGAAATTACTGAGATAAAAGAGGCCGATAACACTAAATAACGAGTAACACTCGGCCCCACTATTGTCCCACTGAAGTTTTTATGTTGATTAAATTTTGACTCGAATTCACAACCGCACTGAACTTTTCATTGTTCTCCATTCAGTCTTCTAATGGTAACAATTTTGCGAATCATTTTACTTAAGAGCTTTTACTTGGAAGTTGAATATATTAATAAATTTTCATATAATAATATCTCAATTAGTTAGAACTGGAAATAAAATTCTTTCCTTTGCTGCTGAATATTATGAATTTTCAAAATATTATATTTGAAAATAAATCCGTAGTCAGATCATAATCTTATAAAAGTAATATTTCGGATTAAATAATAATAAAATAATAAACTACAAGGAGAATTCGTTCATCATTTCCTATAATCATATACGAATTATTTGAGTGCAAGAATGAAAAAATAATTACGGTAAAACTGTAGTGATAGCGCTAAACATAATCTAATTAATTAACGGGCCGTTTCTGAAGAGAAAATCTTATCTACAAATTATATTTATTTTTTTTTATATTTCGTATGTACTTGTATAAATACAAAATGTTATATATTTATACGCTGTTATAATAACACAATTTTAATGCGTGTCGTCTTTTCTATTTCACGTTACGCAATATCAAGGAAGCATAATTTATCCTCGATAAACCGTAAATTCTAGTTAACCTTAACAAGGTAAGGAAAATGGCAAATTGTGTTCAAAAATTACAGCAGCAATTAGAGAAATTGTCTTCACGATATAAATTGCTGGGTCCGTTGGCGGAACGAACGGCCGTTCAAAACTCGTATAGTCGCGGCCGAGGCCGCTTTCATAAAAACTAAAAGTAATAACGCCGTGGGAAAACGGCCGAGCTCGGGACAGTGCAGTTTTTAGTATAGAAATTAACTCCCGTTAATGAAAAATAAAGACTGCGTTCGCCCTCCTAGATAGGCCACTTTGTAGAATATTGCTATACACTTCTAGGGTCATTTGGGTTGATGATTTAGGAATTGGTGCTGACAGGACTAGAGCGTCATTTGATAATTAATTAGAAAACCGGATATAGCAGTGGCTGCCTCCACGTTTATATTGTATTTATGCGACGATCATTCTTTATAATTATTGAACAATTATATACATAACATTTATTTTCATATATTTATTTTGTTACTAAAAATATGTATTGCCACGAAAAAACATTTCTCGCCCTTTTTAATTTCCATCCGATTTGATTATTTTCAGTTTCATCTATCAACACAGGCCCTCGATAAGTATAATCAATAAAATATGAGTAACGTTCATGAAAACCGATCTAAACCTACTCTTAAGCTTAGAATGTAACCTAACTTAACATAGAAAATACTAGTGTGTTGTATTTAACTTTGTTCTTTGTTCTTGGATAAAAGTGCGTCTATAATTTCAACTAATGAGTTTAATCGAAACTACAATACATCATCTCACAATACAAACGAATTCCAGAACACGTCCTATTTTATACGAGAAGCCAGTTAGTAACGAAGTTGTTGCGATATTGAAATCGGAAGATACCGGATGGCTGGAGACAACCCCCAGTGAATTTTGTGGGGGCTGGGCGGGGGAGTGGATCGCGTGCCTTCCGATTGAATATCGAACGCATGGCAAGGGAATTTATAGACTCCCACCGGAAGAGAAAAAAAAGCGGTAGGGAGCGACAACGCGACGGGACGTGATTGGCCGCGCCCGACCCGAGGGGCGCACCGATTGGCCGCCTCAACCCCACAGAACTCAGGAAGCCACTTCGCCCCCTTTTCGACTTCAGCCTTTAGCGGAAAATTGCCGAATTATAACAGCGACCGTCTCATGGCTACATTTATGGCGCCCGGGAAGAGTTACATCTGTTAAACCACTTACGGGAGAATGCCCACCGGCATCCGTAGACAACGCCTGAAATTCAACGAATATATTTCTGAACTACAATCTTTTCCTTACTAACGTTTCACTTTGAAAAGTATACATATTTTATTCATGATAGGAATACAGTTTCAGTAATTTTTAGCAGCGTAAATATCTCTAGATAATTCATGAAAAACCAAATTGAATAAATTAAAATATGACTGGAGTGTCCATCTCGTCCAATTAAAATATTTCCATTATAAAATTCATGTACCAATCTGGATGATTATTTATAACGATAAAAATGCCGCGCCTCGGGACTAAATTAATATTAATTTCAGGGAAGAGTTTTACTTAGAGATGTCCAAAACAGTACACTGTCTGACGCTTAATACGCCTTGTGAAGCAGTGAACTGAGAGAAAAAATAAAAGGGGTTTTTCATATTAATGGAATCATTATTTTTATATCATTGCTACTACTGTTATTATATTAGTTAACTCCTTTTCATTATTTTTGTGCAGGAAAGTGACTAAGATGTATCGGGAGGGAGCGGTGTAAGAGCCGTTTTCTCGTCAGAGGTTGTTGGACGCGATTGTAGTACTAGTAGCGGCACTGGGTGGGAGCTGTTACTCAAGAAGTCATGATTGGAGTCGCGACTAGTTTCCTAGCCTGCTGATTCCTAGTTGGCCGGGGCAGACGGATGACGGCCATTTGGTCCGGGAAGAGCAGTTGGAGCCCGAAATAAATGAGCGGCCCATCGGTTCTACCGTCCACCGAATTAAACGATTGATTCACCTGTCCGTGGACACAAAACGATTCCTCCCGACCGATTGGTCTACTGTTACACTTGATTTCTCGTTAGACTAAAGGAGAATTTTTAGAGTAAATCGGACTCTCTAATTCAAGTCGGATCATCCGATTTCTCACTTTAATAAACGGAGAAAATTCAATGCGATCTAGCACAACTCGTTTCTGCTTCATGTAGTTGGACGACTTTTTGTACAAGTATTTTAGACTTATCGAATTGATAAGCATTGGAATGAGTTCTTCTTTCAACTAAACCCGCGTTTACCATATATTAACCATTTTTCGACGCAGAGTTTCCGGATCTAATATCGCGCACGCCTTATTAATATCTATGACAAAACAGCGGAATTGTATTCATCTCTCTAGTTTCTGATTGTTCTGTCACTCAATTGTTACTTCATGAGTGCTACCTTATTCTCGATCACATAAACCTGCGAGATGCAAATGGTCAGACCACACGAGAGGAAACATAAAAATGGCGCGCTTTATAATTAATCATCAACGGCTTACAATTATTCGGAATAAGGAACTATTTGCGACGTAAAGCTGGAAATAGCTGGAAAATAGAAGCAATTGCACCAGATTTACTTTCATCTGCTTTTCTGCCCGTTTTTAATATTTAATTGCCTATAATTTGGGCAATTTTCGTGTCAACACTCAGTATTGCTAATAAATATGCATGCAGGGACTGAATCTCGTACGAGTAAACGGCCTAACGTAACGCGCGCTGGCAGCGAGAGGGGCGCGGTAAACTGCCTCGTTCTTTTAAATTTTCAAGATGATTTATTCCAACACCCTCCTTCCACCCATACTTCTCCGTTATAATGAGGTATCATGGTTGGGTTAAAAAATAAAAACAGTATTCGGAGGATAGAGGCACAGTGTCGCGGTGTCTTCCCGTATAAAAAAAAGGAAGGAAGACAAACCCCTTTAGGCGGGTAGTGAAAATGAATGATTA
Organism: Lethocerus indicus; assembly: GCA_019843655.1. Lineage (NCBI taxonomy): Eukaryota > Metazoa > Arthropoda > Insecta > Hemiptera > Belostomatidae > Lethocerus > Lethocerus indicus. Next base: position 7,303,346 of record JACDQD010000103.1, on the reverse strand, counting down.
ATGTTACTTTGGAAGTTGCCTCATCCATTTCGGCGGAGGAACACTCGGGGAGATCCGCACGCCACAGGACACGATCTAATTTTCATGCCGTTGTTTTCTACCCCCCCCCTCCCATAAGTCGGCTTCGTTGCTTTCGTCCCGCGTCTGACCCACTGTACTATTTACCCGATTAATATAAAGGGACGAACGGAAGATATTATTGTCATCTTCGCGGGCTCGGCCTCGTATTTAAATTAAAATCGGAAAAATGCGGACCCGACACGGGGCACTTGGAATGAATACAAACAAGAGAGGGCCGACGGATCCCCCCGCCGTGGCTTTTCAACGCCGGGGCCCCTCAAATATTTATGAAGGTAGGCGGAAAAAAAGGGAAAGAAGCGTGACTCCGTATTAATGAAGAGGCGAAAGGAGCGGCAATTCTTTTAAAATACTATTCGGGGGAAACAACGATCCGTCGTTTTAATAGTGGATCGTTGACAAGCCGACATTTCGGGTCCACGACGTATAATAATTCCACTGTATTATTCCTATCATATATAACAATATAAGCGCATTTTCTCATAGATTTGAACTTGGTTATAATTGAAATTTCCTTTAACAAGCTGAACCGCTGAATATAACGGAGAGAAAAGGAGCGTGACATGGCATTAATAAATCCAAAAATTATCCATTTTCATCGTGCCATCCAACAAAAACCAAACAATATTTCAATATTTTACTGTTTTAACACAGACGATATCAGTACCTTCGAAATACAGAAGGCTTTTATTTCCTTATAAAGGGGATTTCCTTATATAAATTAGGGAATAATTATTTTTTGATTGGATGAATTCACAAGAATATGCTAAACGGTAAAATTATATGCTCTTAATGACTCCACTAAGCAAGATAATTTTTTTTTGGTCATATCCAATGTCCCATTTTGTCCTTTATTGTTCCAATTCGTTCAGAGCTCGGAGACGTCACCCGGAGCAAGCTGCAACGACAATGGACGCCAGAAATGGGCGGAAGGAAATTTACAACAACAACAAAATTGTAAAACTCCGGGAGGGTATTAATCTCGGGCAAAACCCATCGTCTCCGATTCTGGAGCGGTCTGAAGAGTTGCGATTGTGAGAGGGCCAATAAGAAAAGCGGGGCCTCTATTGTGGCTCCTGGCGGGCCCGACCCCCGCCATCACAATGACCGAACAAACAAATTGTTCTTTTTCCCGCAGGCCCTAACCCGCCTGTTCATTAGGCGACAGCACTGGCGATTAATCGGCGCGAATTGTACAATTTCCGGCCAACTTTCTAACATCTGTCTCATGAAATATTTGTTTCTATATAGATTTTTATACCGGCATTAGTCTCTCCTATATGGTATGATTTACTACTGGGTGTGTACAGTCGGTCTTTAGGATGTAGTAAATATATTTAAATATATCACCGAGAGGTAACTGTCTGCATTAAGTCCTACAAAATAAAAATTTGCTAAAACTTTGGTACCGGTTTGAGGCCTAAATTAGTCAACATTTTTTCCTGAGCGTGCCTTTAAAAGCAGGAACTATTCAGTTAATAAAAAGAATCTCCTCGAACAGTAATTTGTATTACTTTCGAAGTCGAACTGAGCGATTTTTCTTCTGGCGGAAACAATATAATTCGGGAAAAATAGGTATCGGGAATTCTGGCGCGACCCTTCTTCGAAAATCGCCGATTTAATTAAATAACTTCCTGTAAACAATTTAGCCCGGGAGGAAAAAACTGCTCGGTAGTTTCGTGAAAAGCGTTCTTCCAAAAGGGCAAGTTTCTGCAGAGAGTTAAATAACTGGGACGGTCATCTGTATAAGACCAGACAAGAACTCCGAAAACAGAACAATAACTTAGAGGGAGGGCCTTTTATATTCGGACAATGTTAGCCCGGCCCTAATAAGCTCCCCATCAATACATGAAAATAGATACAGATCTTAAACTGGGAAAAAATCTCCGTTATCACGTTAAATTTTCTATTTTGTACTGAGATATCAAATGAGGGTGGGTTATGAGAGGATGGGAGAAGTAATGTTTGGAGCTGCTTACAGTATTCTATTTGTTCATGCCCTGTGTGTCTCTTATTTGAACCTAGCTATGTTTTACGAAATGTACGTTCCGCAATACATCCGTCCCGATATTATAATGGGCGGACGAGCTCCACTAATTATTTAGTTCAGCCGGCAGGGATTCAATACGAAATCGATTGTACCGAGAAACCTAAATCCCGGCCTAAATGTCGCCAGTTTCATTAAATATTCGACATTTCTACGGACCCGCGACATTATTATTTCAATTAATATAATGAATATAATATCTTGCCGTCCTGCGTATCATCGGCGAGGCGTATTTGTCAAAAACAAACAGAGGCCTCCCAAACGGAAATATTAATATTTTAGAGTGGTTCCACTTCTCGACATAACCCGTCTATTTAATGAATACAATTGGGCGGCAATCTACCGCAAACTCTCAATACAATGTCACAAGGGCCGAATTCGGCCGGAGGATAGTTCAGCTTCGCTTTCAGATTTGGTCCCTATGTTACTATACTTCGTGTACAGTTATGTAGGCATATTCGAATGTTTGTTTAAGTGATAATTCCACCCGTGGGGAGTCAGGGACTGTTAGACTAATGTCAATACCGTTAATAACCTTCTATCATGGAATAGTTCTACTGATAATTACCATTGCCCAGTTATAAAAATTATGTCCATATGTCATGCTGGATTTAAGGGAATTCGAGGGGAATCGGAGACTCCGATGTTTTCACTTAGCGTGATTGCTAAACATAACAACACCTACATTTAATATTTTCTACATTGTTCGGTTTAATATCATTAGAAGGCAACGAATGGATCTGCTCGGCGTTTTAAATCATCAATTCTTCAATATCAGTTCGATTGTAATTTGGCTGTCCTTACAAGAGTAGACTCATTTTGATTAAAATCGGGGACCAATTTTTCCGTTTATATCCGATTCGGCCATCGCGTGATTCAGGCCAATTTTCCCTGTAAAATAGACCGATATTCTTCTTCATTTTACGGCTTTGTTATACCCTCGTTTAAAACGATTTTATGCTAGTTATGTCTTCGCGAATATCGCATCGGAAAAGAAAATTGTATGGAGTCTTTTATTAAATTTTGTAACCCCGGTTACTTAACGATAATAATTGAATGATACCTGATGTACCGAATGAGCATTTGATTTAAATTTCATGTAAAGTTACATCGTTTCAGTGTAACGTTATCCGACTGACGCTTCATACCTTGATACGCTTAAACGATATCCGAGGGCAGGATCTTTATAGCATGCTCCTCTGGGAGTGAATATAATTCTTACCTACCACTAAACATAAACTCGGATACTATCGGATTTATCACGCGACTTTCAGAGAATTATTTCTTTTCTTTACGGGATTATACACTCCTTTCTTAACTGTAGATAATTATAGAGTTGTTCGTGATTTGTAAATGCTTCATTAACTTAAATACCACTTTTGGGGATCGATAATTAAAATGATTAACAGAGAATATCTATATATATTTATATGTATATTTTAAAACCTTGTACGTTACTTGTTGAAAAATCAAACAAAAATCCAGTTTATCAAATACGTGGTTATTTGTGTATATTATAATAATTAATCGATTATATATTGAGATGAATTCTGAGGTTCAAAAATAATTTTCTCTTAAAATTTCCCGTTATTCTTTCGATACAATTTTCCAGTAAAACCTCCATTACCCGCAAATATTAGGAATAAGGCTGCGTATGTCATCCCTGACATCGCGTAAGCGTATATCATATACGTGTATATATAATTGTCCGGAATTATATATACACAGTAAAATGAAACATAAATCATTACGGAGGTAATCGTTTCCGCGTTAGTTATAGTTCGGACGATTTTTAAGATTGAAACCAACATTCCCTTTTCGTTGATAGCTTTAATGTTTTAAAATCATTTTTCATAAAACGGAATTTTAAAGTCCGATGTTTCCACATAAATCTTACGTGACAGCCCCCTTTTTTTTATTAGCGTAGCCATTCTGTAAAGCGAGGAGTTTCAAAGGTCGATACCGAAGACCAGAGAGAGCATTAAAGCGGTGAGGTTAAGACTGTTTCAGCGGGCCCATGTTTAAGACGTCAACCTATGGTTGTGGGGCCCCGATATCGCTACGGGGCGGGACGGGGGACAATTCCGACAGGGTCATCGCCGTGGGGCCCCGGGCGAGGAAATAATTTGTAGTCAGCCGCTATGGGGCCGCGTCACGCCAGCCACAACAACCGCGGCGGCCCCTCTATTGATTCCAACAGCCACTGGGAGAAGCCGCACGATTTATCGCCCATCGCAAAAAGGGCATAAATTCTTGTCCAGAACCCCAAACAACCCCTCAGAGGTGTGTCCTAACCGTTCCCGGTACTGACTTCCGATCGGGCCCGAGTCAACTTTCCCTAGGAATTAATTTTTCATTCCTCGTCGTATCACGAAGTAACGAATATGCGTTAGCGGTCAATTGAATATTGTCTGAGCGGCGTAGTTTAAATGGGCGGAGGGATTTGGAATATCATCTGTCTAGCGATCTTCAGTTTCCACTCGCTGATTTTGGCTTTTGCCAGGCCATTATAGACGGCCTACCTGTAACATAGCTGATGCCTTGAGGATGCCCCATCAGCAACTGACACGAGTAGGCGTCTCGCTAATTTACTGACGGAATGCTAATGGAGATAGGCCTTTGCCTTCCTATCCGATTAACTTCGAGTTCGATCTTTGTAAATGAAACAATAACTCGTTCTTTCTGTTAAATTAACCAAGCAAACTCTCCGAATTGACGTTAAAAGCATGAGTTTAAAAGCAATGAGCACTGTAATCTTACCTTAATGAGACGTCGAAGTCAACCAAACTGCAACCTGGAACAAAAGATTATAAATTAGTTCCGTATGATTATTGTGATAATGACATCAAAAAATTTATGTCGCTGTCTGATATAAAACATTATTCTAGTTAATTTAAACGTTACAAGAGAGGACGGAAATGGACGGAGGCGAAAAGTGGTTTCACACAAATTCAAGTTGATCTGCGCGTATGTGTCGACAAGAAATAAAGATACCTGACAAAGAGCGGCCTGTATTATTTCACATTCTCAAATATGAATATTTATGCGAACAGACCCGGTAGGAGTTGTTTTACTTATATTTCCTTGAGTTTAATGGTTAAATGTTAAATAATTTAAGTTTTAAAATACACGAATTTATTATTTCCATCACCATATTCAAAACTATTTTTTTACTGGAATTGTGAAAACTGAGGGCGAGTGACGTTACCCACTAAAAAATAATATAAATAAAGCTGGAGCTTTACCAACAAAATGATTGTTTCCTATTGTTTCGGAGGGCCGGAGTCCGGTGAGAAGTCAAGACGTATCTATTAGCGGAAGAACAAATGTGTGCGCCCCGGGCAGAGATAGGCCCCCCTCCCCCCCCTAATGCGAGTAATGGAGATAAAGCTCCGTTTTTAGGAGGGGCCCTCAATCACCCCGGTAGGCCTCACCCTCTCTAATCACACTGCCCTCTCGCTTCTTTATTTACCGACGGATCACCTTTATTTCTCGACTCGACCCGATTAATGCCGACGAAAACCAGAACGGAAGGAATTTACATCTTTTCATTTTTGCTCTCTAGATTCGGTCCTATCAGGACCGGACGGCAAGACCGGCAGTAACATTCTCGACAGTAACGGTAACGGTGCAATAGAGACGGGATGCTCCAACGGCGAACCGCATGCCACTGGCCAATAAGCTGGTAAGATCACAGGAGGACCACAAGAGCGATGCTAGTTCAAATATTATAATTAATTCAATTAATAATTAATTCCTTGTCACGTTATCTATCGTGTTAGCTCTCGTCCCAACAGTCGGTATTAGTCGTTTGATAACGTTTAATATTAACACACCTGAAATAGTCTGAACCCTTCGAACGCTTAGTAGTTATTCTAAATATATATGGCACAATATAATAGTAAGGAACACATATAATCTCAAAACCATCTCAAGAACTTATAAATAAGGAAGGATAAATAATAAGGCAATATTATTACCTAGTGTCAGGAAAAAGCCTACTGTTTCACAGGGGAATGGGCTCTCAGACACACCTGCTTCAACGGAGGATATATTCGTTTTTTCCATAAATGAGAAATGGGAAATGTTACTTATTTCATAAAAAAGATCGTGGAAATCTATCTCGTGTGAATTATTGAAGAGCACTCATACTTGATAATTTAAGAAGATAGTAACATTTTACTTCTTCTTTATTCGTTAAATAATTTTAACTTCAGCATGCGCTACGCAGAGTAAATGAAAAATAACTCGTGCAATTATAGACCTAAAAATGCATATTTTTAAAGACATTTAAACGTCAAAATAAAATGTACTTTAATAAATGATTTAGAATATCATAAATGCGTAAGTATAATACTAATAAATTACTAAACTTATTTCTACCGTGATTCTCGGAACAACAAAAATTCCCAGTAAAGTAAGGTGGCTTGGTGTATCGGAACCCCCACGGTGCCATTCCGCTCCTACCGAAAAAATTTATAACGGCTGTTTAAAAGTAATTCTCGCCTGGTAAAATATCATCCGTCGACAGTGCCGGGCACAATTCAATTATTGCGCTCAAAACGGCCAATGAAAAAAGTTGAAGCCCGAAGCGTAAAAGTTGAACAGGAACCAGTGGCCCAAAGGAGCTTTAAACGCCGTTTTCAATGGGCATAAATCGGGGTAATGGGTAAAACAGTGGATTGTGGAGGAAAAGTTTTTTTTTGTTTCACCTAACACCGGTTTTATTTCTTAATCTTTCACAATCCAAAAGATAAATCGGCGTGACGATATTTCTAAACTGTATAAGCTGGGAGCGTACACAGCTGACAATAATATGTACTAGAATAGTTGTGTAAATTTCTTGTTCCGTGTAAATCAACATCGCGATGAATATTCAAATCCTCGAAGAGAGTAATCTTCAGACAAAAGATCCTAACCGAGTTCTAAGTCTGGGATATGAATAAAGCCACGATATTGTGCGCTAAGAGGCCGACATTCTATATATGGGATGGAACCACTCGGCGGTGGTTGTCAAGCAGTTGGTGACGGTCACTTCACGTGACCGCACGCCGAATTTGTATAACGAGCCCGTCTTAAGTTGTGCCGACCTCGCAAGTTCTGGAAAAGAAGTATAAATTGAGATCGAACTCCTGCTGGACGGGGCGAGTTTGAGGGGGAAGTCGAGCAAATGAAAAGTTTCGGCGAGGGGAAAGAAACAACCGAAGTAACGCCCAGAGTAAATAACCGGTTAAAGTTGGGTCCCACAGCCCGGCCCCGACCACACAAACGAGCACACCTCATTGGTGCCCCCCTAGCCTCAAAAACGCACCTTTAAACTGAATAGATTTGCCCAGGCTTCCTATTCGATAGCAGTTTCCCTTTCATACAACGCTGGCTTTAGACGAAAGCATACGCGAACAGTTCTCCCACAGTTCAGAACCCCGCCCACCCATCCGCTGATAGAAAGATTTTACATAATTTATTATTCTCCCATTACTATAAATTGGAATTGATGAATTTAAAAAAATTGGTATAATTTTCGGTGGTTTTATTATATAATAGGCAATGGTGAGAATTACCCGCGTCTATTCAGTACCCAACGATCGTGCCGAAAGTATACTAGTTCAAATAACGAATATTACTCTTCAAATAGGATATATTTATTTAGAATTGGGCTCTTTTAATTACGTTGTTGGTCTTTAATGAGTTATTTACAGTTAATTCACAACTTTTCCTCATTTATATATTTTGAAAAAAAAATTTTCCGGCATTCCGGTTTTCCGGCATTTGTGCATAAAGAGTTGCACAGCTAACGTGAATAACATTTGGTTTCAATATATGACTACATTTATTGGGATTAATTTGATACCTCGCCTGTTGTAATTTCACACACGCACATAGAGGCACGCGGGACACACAAAAGGCGGCATTTTGAGTTTGGTTAAGCGTGGAACAAATACGCGCAGTGGGAATGAACTTTACAGAATAAAACGAGGTCTTCCGATTTCATGCTTTCATTTATTCCCCCTCCTTCCCGGGTAATTTCTTCGAAACTGGTAATTGTCAGTTTCAGCGATTTCGGTTACCGCGCCGATTGAATCGAACCATTTGATGTTAGATACAGCTAGGCGTATAATTTTCCGCGGCAATAAAGGCGGAGGGGGGACGGCACTTAAATGCAGATTGAGCGTGTGTAATTTTGTGTTCCATTGAAAAAAGTATATATTACTGTAATATTGCCTCGGACCTATTTATAATTCCGCTTTTTCAATACTGCAAAACCCATTGGCATAAAATTAGTATTCATTGAAAACTAAGATTAAGAGTAAATATAAGGGGAAAAATAGGTTAAATCGTGAAGATTAATTTCAGATTCAAATAATATTATATTAATAATATAGTTATATTGTGATCATCATTGGAACCATTTGGGAAATAAGAGTACCGCTCTAATCCAATATTCCTATATTAGGATTTATACACATTACGTAATTATAGAGATTAATATGTCAAATAAATTAATATGGCACAGGGGATATCAGAGTAGTTGTTCATCCTACTTTATCTGATTACAAAATAAACCGGATAACAGATCTAGACAGTAATTAAATAAAGAATTCCGTAGTCTAGAATAGTATAAGTAAGGGAACTGTTTTCATTGTTTTATACCTATTCTTGTGAGCGCCTTCCAAAGTTTCCGAGTCCATTCGAAATTGTTATTTTGTTATCTTACTTCGGGATAGTCTTTAAACCATTGTAAAATGTTATAAAATAAAATATTAATGAGCGGGGAATAACTTTCACAAGTGGCTCCCCCGCGATAGGTCATTAGAGTCGAAATATGAGAACCAGTGGGAGAACTGAGTAAGACCCCCTCGGTCCCAGCAGAAATTCAGTCAACACTTGAGGCAAACACACTTAAAGTGGATACCGGTGTAAGGGACCGCGGGGGATAATGTTCACTTTGTACCTCAAACACTGGAATTTGTAGCCCCGGAAAAGCGAGGAGGCCCCCTGGACTACGAGCCCTTCCCGAGCGAGCGGAAAACGGAGGTACCACTGCCATTTGCTTTTAAACCTGAATCAACCTCCCGCACTGTTCCAGTCTCAATTACTCCAGGATTTAACACCTCATGAATGGCTAGCAGGCAAAAGCGTTTCGACCCCGATGAATTCTAGAATTTCCCTGCAGAATTCACCCTGCCGAACTCCTCTCACTTTCAAATACTCAGTCATATACCAGACTCCCTAAAAACGATTATACGTAAAACATTTCCGATGAATGATAGCAATGTTGTAAAGCGCATTTAGTTCTTTTATTATTAATCACGATCACGATTCAAGATATAATTTCTGTTTCCTTCTATCACATCGCATCTTCGGCTTTTTCTTGGGCTTTAGCCAGAATATCCTTCAAGTCAAACATTGGTAATATACGAAACATTCCGTAGCTATGCCAACATCAAGCTAATTAACAATATTATGATACAAACAAAATCTTTGAAACTAATACGCTTCACCATGAAGTCAAACAGGACATATATATTGATGTCAATAATCATGAAATTACATTTCAAACTTGATGTTAAAGGAGAATAGGGTAAGCCAACCGGAATCAAGCCCGGGTCGTCGCTACAACATCGCCGTTAAATATTGTTAAAACATGGAATTACAAATTAAATTAAAGCTAGGTAATTTCCTAATAGCTACAAAATTAACCAAAAGGACAGAAACAGTTTATTTAGAACTTGAAACCTATTTCAGTGTTGCGTTTTAAGCACACAGAGACTAGAAACGTCATTTGGTCTGGTCAACAGTAAACCGGCGTAAAACCGAACACCCAACTGAACAAATAGTAATAGTTTATATTGTATTTATTTGTGGCTATTTTGTTGTTATTCTTTGCGCACTTTGTCCCTCTTCAACTCTTGTTTGTTACACAACAAAGCGATCGGTAAATAAGCCCATCGTTCTACCAACCGTGAAGCTCGAGTACATCAGACATAACAACCCTAGTTTTTCATTAGTACTATTTACGAATTTAAGACTGAGTTCTCTGTAATATTTTAACTTGTTCGCAGGCGATACCAGTAAATAATTTTGATGAGTTAAACCAGTATCGAAAATCATTTGGGCAAATTGGTGTTGGGAGATGAGCCGGCCTATCTTAATAATGTTCGAACGGGGTTCCTGAATGTGGCGGCTGAGTACCACGTATTTATGGAATATTCACTTGGGACGTGGTCTGGTGTGTGGGGCAGGGGTGGGGATTCATCTATCATCTCTCGAAGATGCGGCAGTTTCGAAATTGATGCCGGTCCATTTCCCCGGGAAAGGAGCCCCCCTTCCACCCCTTCTGCCGACCCCGACCCTGCCACCCTACTAGTATTGACGTTTACAAATGAAACTATCAGCCGAGAGAAGGAGGCTGACATCGGGCATTTTTCCTTTACCGAACCACCGAGCAAGGAATCCCTTGACATCCGTCAAAGGACCGCTCATACTACAGATTGCCTCGATAATAAAACCCACCCCCCTATATGAAAGTCGTCAAGATTCGATTTATAGGAATGCAAATTAATTTGATTTCTAAATTTCGATATAAATATCTGTTGCGCATAAGGGACATGGAGATAGGAATGTCGGACCGTTAGAAATTGTAATTAGAAAACTGTATTCGTCCAGAATACTCGATAGGCTTTCTATATCGAATATACTCGTGAAGCAAATGAATATACGGGAATTCTTTATTACAGTAATTATATACAGGAATAATTTAAAAACCCTATTCTGCAACAAGGAATCGTACGAACTATGGGTCGTTTTCCCTACTCGAAAGTTGAAATATATTATCCAAATTAAATTACAAGCTGACTGGGTTGACCTTTTAGACGGATAACACGGAGATCTGTATCCAATTAAGGATGAAATTAAAAAATCGGATACACAACCGTGATTCTAGCTCTAAACAAAACAAAGAAATGGGATATAATTTTAATTAAAAACAAGTATCTCGTTTCAATTGTTAGGATAAGACATTATTAAACATCTCTCCTCTCCTTCATCCACCATTTGCATTCCTCCCTTTCCCAATCTTATAAATACGGGAATTTCTTTCTTAAATTTTTTTTTCGGCGAGTGAATAAAAAAGATAGGAACAATGCCCTTCGGGAAAAGGACCCCGCTTTCCTTTTCCTAGGAGGGAGGAAATGTAATCGGGGAGCTTTGGACAAGGAATTGAGGACAGAGGGGATTAATAACCGCGGAATGAAAATAAGCCCCCCGTCCTCCTATCCACCGCCCAATGCTAACAATAACTCCGAGGGGGCCTAAATAAACGGCAACGTTTCTCCGGGAAAGGAGCGGCCGGGGATTAATTTGAGAACAAAGCAACTTAATATTGGGCCATAATAAATTGTTTGCGATTGTTCACCAAGCATCGCCCCGATACGGCCCAGCGAGCTCCCCGACGCCGCCGAAGCCCCCGCCGCGGCTTACCCCTTAATTAATATAGCCGGCTAGGCCAGCGTAATTACGCAAATTAATTTAATTTGCAACATTAATATGAACATGATATACTAGGATGAAAGTGCGTGTAACGTTGACGTATCTTATCGAAATCCCGTGATATCAGAAATGGTTTGGGAATTGTTCGGTCGATGCCTGTAATCATTGTAATAAAATCATTGTAATCAAAAATGTCTAAAGGCTTTATACATGACAAAAGTGCGGGTACATCATTTTAACCGTACGTAAGAAATTAGAGCAGTGTGATTTAATATAAATTGATACTAAAAGTAATTGCATGATTAGGCGGTATATTTATTGTTATGAACTGTTATACAGAGTTTAATTTGTGCACTATTTCATTTGCCTATTTCATTTTTCGAATTCTACTTTAAAATCATTGCCTCCCATTACATTCTGCGAATAGAAGGAACATTGTAAATTCCTTAAGGGATTTATTAATTCAATTAACGCCACCGAATCTAGAGACAGGAGGGTACACCATTTTGGAGTTATTATTATTCTAATACATTGGGATGCATCCAATAAAGTAAGGGAATCATGGCAATATATCAACGAAAAAAGTTCAACTTTTAAGCGTGAGAGAACTGCTAAGTGAAATTGAATGAAATGAGGAAACCATTTAGAAATACATTAATAACCTATTGTAATTAATTTCCAAAATTCAATTGTAAATTCAACGCACGGACGTCGTCCACGCATGGGCAAATAACAAAATGGAATTAATTTACTGTAATTAATATTTAAGCTAATATCACAACAATTCGTTATTAAATTTCTCCAAAGCCGAATTTAATCAAATTTGTTTGTTTTCAGCTTTAGGAAACTTTTACAAACACGAAAGAGTATTTCGAGAAAATCATGGGAAATTAATTTGCAGTTTTTAAAATTATATTATTATAGAAATGCTTATAATTAACAAAGACGAATGTTTGACTCAAACCGCTCTACAAGTATCAACTGACTGACAAGGATTGTCCTTATTCTACGAGCTCATATAATAATTATATTTAAAAATTGTTTATATAACGGCTTTTAAATACATTACGATGTTTCGCCCAGCGGGGATGAAAGTTTTAAGAATAAACAGCGGTCGTCTTCCGACTAAGTAACGCCTTTAATATTTCATGCGTCCGAACTTCTCTCGTTTAGCCGGGGATTGTATTAGACGAAACTCCGGAGTAATTTTCGCGGGCGTTCCGCCCAATGAAATTACACTGAGTGGATTAGATCGGCCTGTAGCGATTGTTTACGGCGGAAAGTTTCGAAAGGGAAAAAAATACCAGTTCCGCGGAAAACCAATACGGTCGAAATTCCTGTCCGGGCGCGAATAAAACCGCGCCAGAGTCCACCCCCACTGTAAAGTAATAACCCGGGTACGTCTCCGCCAGCCGCCAGACGGCCATCATAAAACTGGCTGGCACAGGCAAATAAATATTTATACAAAATTCGTGCACTCAAAAAAAGAGGCACGACCGGTCGAGAGGTGCTTTTATTATTCTCCGATACCCGAGGCTCCCCACCGCATTGACCTCTCCGACGGTAGGAATTCGTTTGAAAGGTCGGCCAGATAAGAAACCTACCTCGGGCAGCAGGGAAATAGACGATGACAAAATGGCGAGCCAGGGAAGCGATGTCTAGAAAAAACTGGAGTTGATTAAAGTTCGGCTAGTGTCCGAAATTCTGGAAATTCGTTTCGGCACCGCTGTACGATTCGATCATTTACGCACATTTAGAGTGACTGGATTAATTAAGGTCTACCTCTGACTCAAATTTGAAATGTTCGGTAAACAGTATTATATATTTAACAGTGTTGAATTATGGATAAAAAATGCTCTGGGCCGCTTAAGTTATGGGCCGCAGTTATGGCCGAAATGGGCGGTCGGTAATGCCTTGCCGAGAAATATTGTCTATTAATAATTTACTACGTAATGATACTTTGTTGATCATTTTGTTTGTCATTCTGTCTCTCTTTCTACAATAATAAATATTTTCTTTAGATTTTCAGATAGAGAATATTTTCCGTTGAAAAGAAAGTAACTTTGGAATAAACGTTATATATAAAACAGCCGATTGAAGAATACAAATATTCCTGGAGAAGGAAACGTTCGAGTGGGCCCTTTCAGCGAGGAAAATAAATACTCGGGAAAATTTAAGGGTTTTATTATGTCCGAATTCTTATTTGATTCCCTCTTCAAGAACAATATAAGTACCATTCTGTTTAAATCCTCGACTGTCTCCTCCGTAGAAATACTTGAGATTCAGGATGCATGATCGGCTAATGATCCCCATCCTCTTTTCCTTCACGAGGATATTCTATTTCCTCAATCTCCTCCGCCCCTGCAAAGCCTTTTTCAGTCTACCCTGACCCTATTTTATCCTTTGCGAATTTCAATCGCGAAGGGAATATTCCTGTATATGTATGTATATATATATATATATATATATATATATATATATATATATATCCTCCGACGTATATTTTTATTGCAGAATCGCATTTAGACGTTTTCTTTTTTCCGGTTCTTTAAGTAATCCCAGACATAAGAATGAAGAGACTTGCAATAACCGCAAAAAAGCGATAGTATTATCCCTCTGCTTAAAGAGTGCAAAAATATGATTTTCTTAAGCATGGAAAATAAACGAAATTCTTGCATTGTATTCATGAGCCATATATGAACGTGCCAGTGTACACAGAGAGAATCTTAAGAAAATGAAACTAAGTATTACTATCTTGAAACCAATGAATAATATGCAGTCTACACATTTAATGTATTTAGATTTTTCTAAATAAAGAATACCATTTTTAACATTGCGTTTTATCTAGAATTTATAGCAAGAATTCCCTTATGGAATGAAATTGAAATACGTTACAGTCGCTACAATTATATTTCTTTTTCAAATACATCTCCCAAATCGGCGGCCCGCCTACGGCCCGGCTTAGGCAACACGGTCGAAAAATTCAGGAAACCGTCTCCCCCTGCCCAAAAGTCCAGGTCAATTACAGGAGTTATTAGAACTCGTAAACCGCGAGGCGTCGGACGGTGAAATTGCTCAAAACTGTCTAACAGGGGCCACCTCCGAGGCGCAATTTGCGCCGGAGCCCCGCTCGGAATTATGAGCGGCCTCTCCCCCCCGGTCCTATAACTCGAAACCCCAGCAAAGTTAACAACTCCCCATTGGCCGATACGTCCGGCCCCAAACGCAGCCCGTTTCCTCCGCTTCTATAATGCCCCGAACAACCCTTAAAAGCCGACACCTTGTATTTTGCTAAAGAGACTGGTTCCTTAACCCGAACCCCCCGGGGTTCGTAGATGATTGTGGAGGTGACCGCAGGGTTTTCTTACGACAAAAATGTGTGCAGTTGATGTACTTTTGGGTGTACAAAAGGAACTTTTGGGTGTTCATAAGGCATTCTGGAATGGAAATTGTACATAAACTTAGAACCACTCCAAAATCGTTACCCGGCTTTATACATTTATGTCAATTAAATATTTGGATAATATCGAGGATAGTGATATATCTACTTAAAAATAATAAATCTACACAAAATCGTCGAATTTTATATTATACTCATTAAATGCGTATTAATTAATATGATTGGTATTACAAATTAATTTTTGCGAGTCTCACTACGCAATCCACAGTTTTCGTTTTTATTTCCAAAAGTGTTCTTCCATGTTATTATAAATTAATAAACCGTTTATAACACGAGTCCGTGTCAGAATTACGATTGGCGGGGAGAAACCCTGACGTACTCCGAAATGTTCGCCGGGGTGTCTCGAATCCCGCTCCGAATAATGGACCGATTTTAAACTCGGATAATTAATCATTCGGCACTTTCAATTGAGAAACGGAGCCACTCTAATAAAGGAGAGAAGGAGAAGGGCTTAAAGTAGTAGAGGGATTGAGACGATGCGATGGTCTGGGCCGCTCGCTCTACGGGCCGGGAGAGAATACGGATAGTGCGGCGGCACAAGATTTAAGGCCTGGAATCGGGGGCAAATTACCAGTTAATAGCCCTCGGATAGCGGCTGTCGAGGACACTTTGATGCCATTTATAAAGTGAAAGACGCCTCCTCGCTAAGAAATGATTTTCCTAATTTCAAACTCCCACCCCCTCTCTCTAAGAGGCTTACTGGGAAAGACATAATGTTCTCCAAAAGGTTTATAGGAGAGGGAGCGAAAATGTTGTCCTTAATCAGATTTCATGAATAATATATTTCTGGCCTCAAGTAATACAGTTGTCAAACAAGCGGCGGCCCCTGTGTTTTTGAAATTTAGCGTTCGATAATGAAATCTATTCGGGAATAATTTTTTGATTCTGAAACAAAAATTCAGTTTCACGTCCCGTATCAATTTAGCAGTATAAACATATGAGCGTGAACGAAATAAAGGGTTTTATTAACTAGAAACAATAAAAATTGTATTTAATATTTTTCGGGGCGTATAACGCGTTATTACAATGTCAGTTTACTATAGATTATCAGGCGTAACTCTTAAACACTAAAAAACATTTAGTATTGTAGGTTGTATTATCATACAGAGAATCGAAGGCCTTAACGTTTGGATTTAAAGAAGGATTTTACACAATAAAGCTAGCAATAAAAATAATCACATTAGAATTGCTAAAGTTGCATCACCGTTAATTGTATACATATGTTACATTGTTAACCATTATTGAAGAAGTATTCAATAGCACATAATCCTCTACAGAATGTCTAATTGCGGGTTTACAAGTTTAGAGAAGCTTTATTATCGAGTTTTAATTAATTTTTATAATTTTAGTTTAACGTTTTGTTTATTTCCGAGTAATCGAAACAGTAACTTTTGATCAACGCATTTATAAATAGTGGCTGGTGGTTCGTATTGTGCTTTGTAGAGTGCAGAATACAGACTCGGAGGGATCTTCGTGGGTTTGGGTTTCTGCAAGAAAATGCTTTTGTCGGCTTCCTCTAGCACGAGCTTAAACGGGGGTCGGAAAGAAAGTGGGTCACTCTCCCATACACCGCTGTATATTTTCCGCTATTCGCACAACTGCGTTCGCTTGGCCCAAATGCGCTACCGCTCCTGCCCCGGGCTACCGAACCCCGACTTTCGTTTATCTGGGAAGAATGTCCCAGATACGTGGGGAACCAGCTACCTGTCCCCTAAGTTTAACGAGAAAACGACCACTCTATATAATGAATCGCGTTATCCGTATGAACAGTCCGAGCCCGATCTACTTAGCGGAGATTAACATTAGACATTAACTAACACTCTGTCTGGGTATAACAACAGATCGCCCGAGACACATTTCGCTGGGAAGAGCCCAACATGTGTGAACACTTGGCCGTTCATTAATATTCGATCTGACATAACGGATATTGTTTAAATGATACGGGCGCAACTAGAAGCCGAATGGTGGTGGAACCGCTAACCGAAAACACAGTTGAGTAATAGGTATAATATTCCTGTAATAGACTATCCTCGAGTGAAACTTGCGCCTTATCTGCAGTGCCTTGCGCCGAATTTACTCGTGCGGGTAGTTAATGTCCGGCCTGACTGAGGCGTTCATAGCCGGGACTAGGACGGTTACGCCCGGAGCCGCCTCAAAAGGAATGTTGTAGCGCCGTTCTAACAAGAAGGAAAATACATTAGCGCTCCTGAAAAATAAATGTCCCACTCCGCTTCCAGACAGACAGACAAACTTGTCGTCCGACATCAAAGGTCGGGGGAAAAAGCTCCGAGCATCATAAATATTATCACTTAGCCCCCACCCGGCCCCAACCCCCCTGCGCTAATCTCAAAGCTCTAAGTCAATCTGGACAATTTACTGAACCCTGCTAATCAGAGTAAAGGCGCAGTACCCACTTCGACCTCACAAGCACTGAGCCACCTTTTTATTGAGCATGAGAAAAAAAGGAAATCGAAATGAAAATCCCTGCCTAAATCCTAAGGCTATCCAATCATAGAATCTTCACTATCAAGAGATGATTGAATAAATACACTCAATTCGCAGTGACGTTTCAATATATCTACCGAATTGTCGACGAACCTCCTTATGATATCGTAGTGTTTTTTTAGCAACCATCATTGTCAATGGTGTTATGATTGAAATAGTTGCGATAGTGCATTTATACATCCCATACGGGGACTGGAATTTGAACTAAAGTAGTGAAACGGCCGGATATTGACCCGGGGCAGGAATTGAAAAAATGGTAGTAGCCCTCCCCGGTCGGTTGTGGCGAGTGTAATTTGGGTCGGGTTTGGGTTGGAGGCGTCATAAGGGCGGGCCCCTAACAACGCCGTTACCGGGAGAGTCGGCTCCCCAGCGCAAACCGTGTTACGGCCTATATAGCAGACTACCCTACCCAACGACCGCTGTTATAATACAGACTCCCCCGGCCCTCGCACCCCACTGCATTGCGATCAAATTATACACGGGGGCGCGGCAATTAAATTAGTAGACTAAATTAGAGTTCCGCCATCTTGACGAGCAACTGGCGTTATGGAGCGAGTGCCAATTTATATATTTTTTTATTATAAGGGGGGAAAGCGGATTCGATTTCGCCGACGTTATTGCCGCCGTTCAGACACCGCCGGGTTTTGGAACGGCCTCTCGTTCTGGACACCGTTTAACACAGGCGAATACCATAGCTGAACCCACCAAATAATTATCTTTGCTAACTAATCTTCGAATTTTCTTCACCTATAGTAGTATAGTTGTATTGCATTTGAACAATACAACGATTGCGCGACGTTTTTATAATATTTTCAGTTTATAACGAGTAGTACAAATACAGAACACATTTTATTTAGGTACTTTTTTACTTAGGTAGTTTTTTTTCACTAGTTTTATGGACTGTGAAAAATCAATCTCAATCGGTGAATCCAATTTCCAGCTCCCGTTCGTTCGTCCGTCCGTCCGGATGAAGTGGGAACTCGAGTCCGTTCCGGATTTCCCCTTAAGCAGTTCATTTGAAATAAATTTTCTTCCGGGAGGAGGGAGGTCCCTGGGATGTGCACGGCGAACTGTGGGCCGCCGAGGTGGGTGAGGGGCTCTGACCTCAATCAAGTTAAGAATGTACCCTGGAATCAATCCTCCCATGGTAGATCGAGAATGAGAAATGGATTCGCCAGAAGAAAGAGCGTATGAAAGACTGAAAAAGCCAGAGTTTTTTTTATTTTCATCTACCGAGCCGTGTAGATAAAGTCTATAATAAATCCAGAAAACACACATTCGGACTCATACCTACAAAAGAGCCATAAAAAATCCGGTTGGGTTCTCCTAACAAAATAAATTAATCTTTACAGTATTTATGTATATACTTGAAGTTGATAAAAATTAGCAGTTTATACCTCTAAAAATGTGAATGTACCATGTCTTGCCTAAACCTAGAAGGTTTCTTCGTGCTAAATTCTTCAATTAATACGTATACTTTTTAATAATATACTTTTTTTAATTAAATGAATTTTTTTCTACAATCATTTGGGGCGCTGATGTCGGAATCACATCTTTCTGATATATGAGAAAATAGTTGCAGATTATGAGCTGGAGTAGCTCCGCTATTTATATAGGGAAACTCGGATAATTTCCAAGGCATTATTTAATCGAATCAATGCCTATTCCGCAAACAAAATATCGCTTTAATACACTGGCATAGCGTTAAGTATCGGTTTGAGTTTTTTATGACCTCGATTATACAGCTCGGAAACCCACAATTTTGCGGATCTCGTTTGGTTTTCCCGGACTAATTAAATTCATATTGCGGAGAGAGCCGGGTCGTCGCGGCTACCACCCAAATATTTTCCCAATATTTCCGATGGGAAAATAGAGGGACGAGTGGGATTGAAAAAAACATCGTTCGGACACAACGTTAAAAACATATTGAAAAATATTATTTTTTCCAAGGAATAATAAAAAGGTGATCTTTTTTCTGCGATATACACTGTTTAGACTGGGTGTTTTACTTAACCTTTTTGAATAGGCGAAGTAGAAACAAGACTCGTATTTCTATCCCCTTTTTGCATACCTACTAGAACGGTTTAATCTTCACCATTGTCGAAAATTTCAAAGCATCAACCGCGTTAAATAAAAAAACTTGTTTTTCCATTCTCTTTGGCATGGCTTAGTCTCTCACAATTGGTCGCTCAGGGAATAATATGTAACTTGAAAAAATGTTCCGTCGGGTGCAAGATTGCTCTGTTAATTCAAACGGTTTGGCAGTTCGAGAAACCCAAACAGCAGATATGATCCGTTCTCCATGATGGAATCGAATGGTCAATTATGTAACAGGTTGAATACATTTTTCAAGGTTAGAATTATTCGGGGTCACGTTTGAACGTGTGACAAACGTCGAATGATTACTGAACGTGCAAAAAGTTCGAATGGATAAAATTATATTACGACATTGATGAAAATATCACATAATAAAACTTACTTATGACGGTAAATTACGAGAAAATTTTCAATTTTAAAATACTCAGTTGAATAATAAAAAAATAAATTGTTATAATATAAATTGCTAAAATGTGTTAATCACCATCTCTCTCGGCTAAGAAGAGGTTCTTACTTCTCATTTTTCGTGGCCATTTGGCACACACGAACGTGAGAGTTTCCTCCCACTGGCTCATATTTTTCAAACGCTTTAATCTTTTACTCTTTCATCTTCCAAACCCCGTACGACTTTTCTCGTACGTTTCCTTGCACGATTTGCGAGGAGCATCCCTGAGGTTCCATTAATCGAAAACGGGTGGTCGGGAAGGCCGACTGTTCATCCGGACTCACCCCTCGGCTAGCATCTCAGGAAATAATCGCATCCCCTCGCCGGGGTAAATCTGAAGGCGGGCCTGTAGATCCAGTCGGGCTTAACGTGCCATAAATAAAAACAACCCTCCCGTAGCCGGGGCCCCGGCTACCCCTAAATTATACCGGCCCGCCCGTAAACTAGAGATGGGGCTAGAGCGAGGCACGCAGTAAGGTATAACCTAGCCCCAACGGTTTATCTCCTATATTCCCCACCACTTCTCACGGGGCCCGCGGAAAAACGAATCCCCAGAAAACGCGAGCCGCAAAAAATCTTGGATTGCGCCGGAAAAGAAAAAAAACGAAGGAGAGTTTGGTCGTGGGTGAGGGTGGGGGCGGGGTACGAGGTTGCGGCGCCACGAGACGTCTAGATATATCTCCGGACGGGAGGAGATAAACGCGGCTGAAACCGTGACTTACTGCCGCTACGTGGACGAGAAAATATTTAATACGGAATGTCGAAAACCGCCGAGAATTAATGTCGAGCGCCAAACCCTGAGGAAGAGTTCTTTGAACTGAAAGCCTGGGTCTGTTGCGGGGTTAAATTTCTACTAGTAGTTAAACACTTAATTCATTCGGTGACTAATATTTATGGGGCCTGTAAAGGCACTACTAGCATTCTGAACCAAAACAAGTATCGCGGATGTTCTATTTTAATAAATAAGTACGCTATATTTGTGGATAAACCTTCTTCGTCATAACTATCAATAAGCTGTTAAAAACGAGTAATTAGAATGATGAGAAAGATACGAAACAAACAAATACATGTAGGTTCAATTTCAAACAATTCGATTATTATTTAATATATTATTAAAGACTATATTTAAACACCAGAACACCGTCCCCTTTTTATACTGTTCTTCGAGCGATACCTGTGGCTCGCGGTGGAGGTTAAACTTCAAAATTTATGCTTCTATGTGCACATTTATCCGGTGTTTGAGTTGAAGAGATAGAGAAAGAAAGAGAAGAAGTGAGGAAAAAAAGAAAGGATGGACGAGAGAGAATGAGAGAGATGGATAGAAGGAGGTAGGGGGACATTTCCGGGACGCGGAAAGGGGGGACCGCGATATTTTAAACCGATGAAAAAGTGGGGGGCTCTCGCCGTTTCCGCTTACACACGTCGGCCGCTTCAATCAAAATCAAAAAGTGTTCTGGGCACCAATCTCTCTCCGCTTCTCTTGTTCAAACGCGGCAATCCATCCCCCCTTACAACTGTCGGCGCGGCTTCAGGCTACTTCTCTTACTCCGACTTTTCTAAATGCCCCGGGCTTTTCTAATATCTCGTCGGGATCAGCCGAGCCTGATACAGGCGTCGTAAAGCGAAAACACCGAATGTAGACGCGACAATAGTTCCATTAGATGCGAATTAACAAACTGTTCCTTCGGGATGGATGGAAATTCAAAACGGATCAAATGTGTAACCTGCAAACAACGTGATGTCTCTCATTATTATCCCGAGAACATTTAAATTAATATCAATTAAATTTTTAAAAAAACGGGCCAAGGATGATATGGAATTAAATGTGTACGCGTACACTTTCGTGTTTAATGAATATCTTCTTGGTAGATAGCGTCGCCTAATTTCTTGAACGTATTTCTAAAGTTTGATAAAAAACTAATAATAAAAGGTAAAGTGACAGAGAGTCGCCGAACCCATTATCCAGTTAGTTGTTATTATTATGCCCGGTTAAATTGGGGGCCGCTAGATAAAAGTCAAAGTTGACGGGCATGGAGCGGCCGGCGAAGACCGCCACTTTCATTGGAGGGCCTCTAAAAATAATTACCAGGCTTTGAGTTACTTAATGCATGTAAGCGAGTTAAGTAATTAGGGAAGGCAGGCCAAGTTTTCACGGCAACTCTTATACCTCAACTAACTCAATTAATTATTAAAGTGATAAAGAAGACTCCCCTCTGCCCTTCGGTCGTGCCTTTTTTCGTTCTCGCAAAAGTAAAACTCGTTTCATTTAAAATATGCATTCTTCTGATTGGGGTGTGCGCCCTAAGGAGTTAAGTCCTAGGAGGGGAGCTGCAGCTTAACTGGGGGCTAGAAGTATAAATTGCGTTTATTTTTGCTTAAAATTTAATCCTGGAGTTTGGGAAACGGAATTTAATTAGTAAACAGCCGCACTTGTAATCTGTTTTTCTGTACTTTTCTCTTTGCCTGGCCCTGTCTGTAGTTTTATGCTCAGTTAACTTGTTGATTTGATTGAGATGTTTCCTGGTTAATTCATAATCTATATGAAAACAGTTAGTGCGGTTGTTGATAATTAATAATATGAGATCCTCCGGTCAACCTATTATTTAACTTTTCATCTCCAATAGTATGGAAGCCCGATCTATTCAATTTTTGGTAATTTAAAAAGACAATTAAGATAATATTTTATATAGTAATATATCAGTAATACTTCCTGTTAATGACTATCAAATAATTGTCCACCATTATATGCGAGGGTGATTAAAGTGTCGCAAATCTATTAACCTAAGGACCTAAGGACCACGAATTTGTTTTTGAGGTGCTACAAATATAAGGGGATTTCATATCATGATTGTATGAGAATATTAAACAAATGTTCTTGCGTTGTGTTTGGTATGATTTTGAGTATTGTTTTATTCCAAGCGTGTTCTAGTCTTTTCTATACAGTTGAAGTCATCTATAAACCCCGGAGTGTTGGAAATCATCTGTGAATATGGCAAATTGAGCAATATAGCGGAAACTAAGTCCAACAAAGGGATGACACGAATCAACTGAAATAAATGTTCCACATTTGGAAGCATTTGCAGAAGAGTAACGAAAACCATACCTTTATCTTTTCGTGTGTCATAAGATTTTTCATCTCAGGAAATTATATTATAACCTCACTTCTAAAAGGACAAATAGTGTTATAAAATTCCCTTTAGTATAGGATAGGCGCCTATCGAATCGTAAAATTTATAATAATTATTAACATTAATAAATAAAATTACGGACTACGTAAATATAATAGAACGAAATTCAGCGTTTAGCGAAACGTTCGACTAGATACAACATCGGGACGTCCCAGTTCAGAGAAGATATTACGAGGCAACTACTGAACATTTTCATTGAAGGAGCGGCTATCAATTATGGAAGAGGAACAAACTTCCGTCCCTCCAGTTAGACGAGAGTCAACCCTGATTTATATTTAATTTAACCACCAATTAACCCGAACATATTAACTCACATTCAATTACTGTTCGAGAATTTACTGCGAATTTACACGCAAAAATATCAATTCTCTGAAATATTCCGTTTCCTAATCGTTAACTGAAAACCTAATTGTTTCTCGCTTTTGTTGCCTGCATGTCATTTTAACTAAATTAAATTTTACATTAAAATTAACTGGCACATGATTAACATTAATATACATACATATTAATAATATAATTATATATATGTATATATATTAACATAAAATTTCAATAACCTTTTCAAAACAATTATCTAAGTAGTGAAGAGAGTATACATAGAATTTCTTACGAACAGGTACATGTAATTTATTTTGGCAACTGCAGTTTATTATTACATTCAATTAATTTCAGAATAATGGTAATGCGAATACAAGAGAGATCAATTTTTTTTATACAAGAATTTATATAAATAGCTTATCATTAAAACAAAAACTGGATTCTATAGAGGACTTTGTACTAACAAATTGGAACAGTACAGATTTGCTTGTAAGAAAATTTAAGATTAAGAAAATAATAATGGTTTCGATAAAACCCTTCGATATATAAGCCGTTTTTTATAGACGTGGCCAGTAAAATTTCATAACATTTACTATCACTTAATCAAGCCGGCACAATTTTTCAACTGCATTGATCCGGCCGTCCGTGGTAATTTCTTCCGGGCCATCGCTAGACACGCGTGCGTATCATTTGTCTCCATACATGTAATCTAATGATAACAAATAACTACCGGTCTACCTTCCGTGAAACGTACGCCTTCTTGCCCGCCGGCCCAACATTAACATTTTCATCAAAACTGGAACACGATCTTCGCGTTTATTTGAAAAGGCCGCGTGCTAAACGGATTCGGTCCGCGATCCTCCGTCCACCGAATTAACCTTTTCCGGTACACGCGAGCTGCCCGGCTCGTTAGTTCAACTTTATTGCCCCGCCAGTTCTGCCGTATGAATAAACAGGAAAGCCGGGGGAAGAGCCTAGGCCACGACTACTATCTCAACTAACAAAAAGGTATTAGTCAACTTCTAATAGTTTCAAAGTGAAACTTATTGAAATCTGGCAGAGTTTCGAATAGTGGGTCGGCGGGGGCCCTCCAGTATTGTACCAAAACTTAACTTCTGTTAAACGGGCCCGGTCCCTACTTGGTACAATTGTATTATCGTTATCTTTTCTGGAGTTCGCCCTCCTGTCACGCATTTTAATGGACGGATCACAAAATATAACGGTACGTTGGCTATAACCAAGCCCAAAGTGCGGTCTATTTCATATCGTCCACCTAAACGACCACGGAATGTACATGTATACTCACGATCATTGGCACGTATGATAATTTCCATAATACATTTTCATGAGATTTATAATGCCAATTAATATTTTAAGATATTAAGAAATTTTGTTTACTTTAGAAACAGCATTATGAAAATTAGATTTGTTGCCCGCGCAAGATTACGTTTATGTATTTCTTTCCCACTCTCCCACAAGAGCGAGCATAATTTAGTAGTTTACTCATCCGGGCTGGTCAAATTCAAGGACACGAAAGTCATTAGAAAAGTATTAATTCAGTGAAAATTCGAGAGGTAGAAACACAAGTACTGAGTAGCGAGACCGTAATAAACAATTTCAATAGCTCCAGAGAATATGTCAAGGCGCCGGGTCGTGTCCAATATCAACGGGAAAATTTAATAATTTACTTCAATTCATTTCCCGACTCTTTTCCCGGGGGGAAAAAAATATCATCTCGGATTAAGAATTAAATAACTTCCAACTCTAAATCCGAAACGCTGTTTTTAACTTAAATTAAATTTTCTGCTCCTTCTCCTTCACCGCCCAACAGTTTTCTTATATATTTCCCGGTCGTCTGCCGGTAATTTCTAATTGGCAGAGACAGAGGCCAGGGCGGCTCGGCTGCCGGCGTCCGCCTCTTTTTATATTTCCTTTTTTTCATTCCACTTTCATAATTGAGCGCGACGACTGGAACAGAACGGCTCGAGCGCCCAACGGGAATCGGCAAACATACCCGACGGATTCGGTAGGTAGAACGCGCGACGCTCTCCATGAATATTTCATGCGGTTCGAAATTAACCGGGCGTCGCTAAGGCGGGAGGGGGGCTCTAGGACGAGGTTTAAAACAGATTTCAGCCCGCCTCAGAAGCCGCCTCCATCAGCGCTACTTCACTCTCGGTGTTCGAAATAAACTATTCACAACGAGGTTGCTGTTTCGGAGGTCGATCACGGCTATATTCACAATCAGAAGATATTGATATCTCAATCGCGCCTATATGCAAATATTTTGAATAGATTTATTTTTCCATCACTCGTACGATTTTCAGTATCCCCTCGCGTATTTTGTATCCGCATTGCAATCGGTTGTTTAGAAATTTTCCCGATTACGATTATTAGTCCATTTATTACTAGCAGTGCTGATTATAGCGTATGAGTTACTTCATATTTATGCAACTCGAAAATAATGTTACTTACTTTTCGAAGTAAGTCATTCTTACAAACATCCTCGCTAGCCTAAATTCATTTTTACGTTCAAGAATACAATGTTGCACGTTCGCGATATTCTGATAGCTCCGAATGAAATACTGATGCCTTGAAGGTAACATTCCTTTTGTAAGAATTCAATATGAAAAGCAGTTTCTGACCACGGACATTAGAGTAAGGGAAAATTCGGAGAAAAGTCAAGTAACAAGTAAAATATCTTCTCTTAAATATAATTTAAGGCTTCCTTCCCCTTTACGAGAGTCGCCACTCGGGGAGTATTTCTATTTTTCCTCTCCCCCTTGTTCAGACTCCCTCTGTCTCTCGAGGCAGTTATGACATTAGCGGAGCAATAAATTAAGTCTTAACTATCTTCCAGCTTAAATATTTTTCTTTTTTATTCATTGTTTCTGCAGCTAGTTGTGGGGGGGGGGTCGAGCGCTTAGTCCTAAATAAAGACTCCGGGTCTTGGGGTCGCTCTAATTAAAGTGGGCAAGACTTTAAGAAAGCCACCGACCGAGGTAGAAAAACTTGCATTAAAATTGTCACCACCACCCACCAGGAACCTCTAAGCCGTTTCCTAAACCGACTACACATGAAACCCGACCCCGGGTTAATTAATTCATTTTGCACCTATTTATTTTTAACACTTGGAGGTGTAGAGCAGGTGTCTTTTCTCCTTCGTACCCAGGTTTCTGTTATTCGCGGTCATATCACAATTTCCACCTTCTAAATGAAAAAGGTGGACCCGTTTCTTTCAATAGTTAAGTCCAGGTATGGAAAATTGAAATTCCGCGACCTCTGAAACGCGTAAGCTCTCTCTGGAGCGATATTTTAGAATTTTATGCAGTACTTTCTTCTATGAACGACGAGGAAAAGACGAACGGTACTCAGCGAATAGTTTCATTCGTTGCTACCATGCTGGCACGCATAGGGAAGACAGTGACGAAAGTTACGCATCGAGTTTCATCTTACCCATAATTTGAAACCATAATCCCCATGCATTTGAAAACAAAATAAGTCACTACTGAGTGGTTTCTTTTGTCGGGTGAATCAAGTCACAAGATAAACTATACCACCATTTCATTACACCACACAACTTAACTAAGTTGAGTGGCAATAAAGATTGTTAAGTGTTAAGAACTGCTATGCGATAGAGTAATGATCCACACAAACGCCCGGTACTAGTCTTCTTAATAAATGTAAATTTGGTGCTAGTGATTAAGCCTAATGTCGAAGAACAAAGCGGACAAGTGGTTGTCTCCGAAGCCATTTTCAGCGGCACTCATTGGTAGCGTAGAAGGAGTGTCTGCCGGGCAATCGGCCCCAATTACACCAACGCCGCCAGGCCTACGGCCCTTGTAATGGCCCCCCCACGTTAATGACCGGCACACTGTAGCATTTGTAATAACGCTGACCCTATCTTAGGGGTTAAAATGTTCCCAACCCCTCCGGTTATATTAACACCTCGGAGAGAATGAACGGAAGACGACAGCAGGCCGGTAGCTAATTGCCCAAATAAATATAACCCGTGCTCATACCCGTAGTAATCAATTTACGGCAATAATCTAACGCACATACACTTTTGTCACCTGTTACAAATGCTAAAATCGAATTGTGCGTTCGAATCGTACTGCGACCGTTTACGTTTTTCACTACGGTATGTATTGAAGTCTGCGTATAAAATTGTACATTTTATAACCGGAAGCAGTTGTTATAAAACAATGCACCTAACTCATTTATAATGAGTGACTTGGAATTAGCTAGTAAGCTTGTAGTTGGCAGATAAAACTGACTGGAATCTAGTTAGTTGAGTTCCATCTGATAAGCAGAATACAATATAGGCACTACGGGTCTCTAAAGAGTAACGCATTTATCTTACAAAACTTAAATCTTTCTTGAAGTCGCTTATCCAATATTTAACTTAGTTCTAGGTTGCTCTACACGCTAACCCAGTCGATTTAGGATGCAGCTACTAGCAACCTACACGTTCGCCCCCATGCTGTCTGTACGAAAAAAGTGCATTACAAAATTCCAGTCTCCGTTGAGCCGAAAATAAGGGAGAGAGAGTTCTAAAATTAAGATATTAGGGCTTCCCAGCATTGAGCCCCAGTGGCCCTTTCACGCAGGATGAATTAATAAATAATGGAATAGAAAGAATTTAAACTATATTTTGAACTAGATTTGGTGTACGCGTATTCCCTAAAGATGGGCGCATGCAAATGGCATTGAAAATAACGCCGTATTGGAATTAATTTCACACGGGGGAGGGGAAAAAAGTTTCTCTTCGAATAACTCGTACACATTTTTACTTTGATATCGCGCTCCTGAACAAATCCCGGGAGCGGAGTATGTTTATACGCCTTTCTCTCTGAAAGGGTAAATCGGAAGAGAAGCTCGTATTAACATGGAACCAACATCGAAAAGAATGTCCTTTGCGCTTGTGTAATAAATGCAGCTTGTATATATTTTTATTTATTTTCTCAATAGGTTAACAATTGTGATAGGAATTCCCTCAGTATGCCTGATGCCATACTCTCCAAAAAACTCTCGGATACGTTATGTAATCCACACTTTAATTATTTAAATCTTACTTCAGTATTTGAAAAAATTGACGGCACAAGTACTTACGTAAATATGTATGTAAGTATATACTTATACATATACGTTTATCTTATTTCAGATATAAACTATTTAGTGGTCCACGAGAGTTTGGATTAAATAGCACCACAACTGTTTGCGTTACGTCACTACTGTTACACTGCCCCACTCGAAAGCAACATGTTTAAGTGCTAATCAACTGAACTCTCGTTTATATTACATTCTCTCTGATGATTACAAACTATTTTACAGCCTTCAAAATGGATCGTGGTAGGAATGTCGGACAACAATGACCAGGAGTTGAAATTTTCAAATCCGTTTGCCCGAAATGAATGTCCCTTTCAGGAACGCTTCGGGGTAAATGTATTTACCGGATAATGTAAACTTTCCTCCGGGGTTAGGGAAACTAAATGACGGGGGCGAGAGAGACGGGGACCGGCCCAGGGGAAGGACGGGCCGGGCTAAAGAGGTCCCCGATATCGATTCAGTAAACGCACTTTGCCGTTTAAGCCCGGGAGAGCCAATGTTATTCGGTTGGGCCGACACTATCTGGAGGAAACTCCGCCGGCGGTCCCCCGGCACAAGCCAATCCCCATCCTATCCCATCACCACAGTTCGGAGAATAAACATGGGCTAACTGAATTGCTCCTATATTTATACAGGGCTATTATGTATACCTCATCGGACTCGGCACCGCCAGATACAGACAAAAATATCTGACAGGTAACATCTGAATATTATGAGGGAATAAAGGTGACTTAGATTTCGGCTTACTGGCGAATTTTATTAAGCTATCGGGAATAGCTAATAGTTAGTAATAAAGTATGCCGACGTTTTGAGGATAAAATAAAGGAAAGAAAATGCGAAGGGTGTAAGACCGTTTAATGCCTCCAGTTTATCAGTTGAAATTGGCAACTGGAGGAAGATTTCAAATTAAACGATAGGGGCTCGTAAAATCCAGAATACTCATTAGAATAGAAGTTTGATAGTTTGTTGTTTAACTGCTTTCCATCTAAAAGCAGTTATTTTTTATTATTGTTTTATTTATATTTTACTCATTAAAGCTAACCCACCCGGGTAGATATGTTATGAAAATGAACATAGAAAATATGTAGGCCAAAATCAGGTACAACAATCTAATGAAAGAGAATGTAAAATCACGAAGCCCTATTACCAAATAACCCTAAAAGGCATAAGCCGCTTGACTAAATCCAAACCGATCGAAAAAGAATACTGACATTGCGTAATCCTATCAACAAGAGAACAGAATCAAAATCTATACATATCCCACTCCACAGACATTCGCTACAGTAAAAGTGCAGTAATAGTGCGACAGGATTGTCCCCACGGGCAACCGATATGACCGAGTGACTCGCCATCCTACGACGAAAGATCCACTGAAGATGGCGAGCAGCCCAAACCGGTCTTGCAAAAGACCAAAAAAGGGAGAAGCGACAGTTATTTTTATTCGAAAAGGACTAGAGCAATGTATTTACAAGTCTCGCTTGGTGACTAAAAATACATCCCGTAGATCCATTCAAACGGTAGAATCTGTCCCCATTAACTTTCCTCTTTTTAAAGCCGTGCCAGCCAATTGGTTAAATCTCACCGAATCCCCGTATAACTCAGGTCGTCGACGGCGGTGGGGGGTGGACAGGGGGTGGGGAATAAAAACACGACAAGAGAGCAACTAACACACGCGCACGCAACCAAAAAAAGGACAAAAACGCATGAAGTAAATATACGAGCTCCCATTAGTCACTGGGTTTGAGGCCAACTGTTGAAAAACAAATACGCCCACGTCTACGTTATATACGAGGGCGGGGGAATATTTCATTGCGAGCCTGAGCTCTGAGAAACGCTCTGTGGTTATCTATAAGAGAAACCGCTGTAAAATTCATACTCACAGTGTATTGCCAGCATTACATATTCCCCATTGTGTTAAAAAAAGTCGTCTTACCTGAAAACAGAAAAGGGCATTAAATCGGAGAAAGAAAGAATAAAAAATATATATTATTTGTTGTTCTTATGGCATAAGCGATCGTTATTAATTTACAATTTAAATTCATTTATTTTTATTACTCAAGTATGCTAAGGGTGAAAAATAATTTCGGATCAGTGATATAATACTTTTTAATTTCGACAGTAGTCCTAACCCAAATCAGTAATCAATAAGCCAAATTTGTCCGAAGATATCACCAGATAATTTTGTTTATCTTTGCTAAAGATAATTATTTTAGCCAGTAATCTTGTCGTATTCCATGCGACGCCCTTAAGGATGTGTTGATTACATTTTTTTTAATTTCCGTAAAGCCTAAAGAAGATATTTAAAAAGTGAAGGAATTTAATTTGTTCAAATGAGAACACGGGGGTCAATCAGCCGATTAAATTGGTGGGGGCATTCAGAGTTCCTTGCGGATTTCTGTCAGTTCATTTAGACTCAGATTACTGAATTTCTTTGTACAGCTTTAAGTAATTAGTCAACCGGATTCGTTACTTTCCGGAAGTAACACTGTAATTTGCGTGGAGAAGCCCGAACTTGGGGACTCGTGGGCCGCATTCGTCTTTTGGTCTTTATAGGCGAGCCGCAAGGCTATTGGGACTTAGGCCAGGCAATATGGTGCCCAATAAAACTGCTCTGACCCCTACTAGCCCTGTTATTACTATTCTCTATCCAATGCAGTTGTTCCCGCACATTTGTATCGAAGATGGCTTTCTCCAGCAAAGAAAAAGATGTTATAGATGCGAAGTTAGGAAAAATAAAAATTACTGCACTAACCGGTAGAGGGTTGAATAAAGAATATTTAACAGTGAAATTTCGCCCAGGATCAACATTAGATTCACTTTAATAATCTTGGTATCAGCGTAACGGCGAAATCTGAGACCGAACAGAAAATATCATTTTGACAAAGGCTAGAAATTAATACATCTTCACCGAACATAATAATTCTATTCAATAAGAAAACAAAATTTTTACCAAAATTAAAATAAAGAGAATTTAACTAGCGTTAAAATGCAGAAACTATTTTATTAAATTACTACGGAAAAACACCTGAGTAAACAACATTTACTTCAATTTGGACCAATTCACATAATCAATATTGGCACTCAAGTACTTCCTCTGAAGCTAATATAAATTCTTAATCTCGGCTTATTACGAGTCTTTTAGTCTTTTCATTGGTGTTGGAAAATTAATTACACGGAAAACGATATTTCAATGCGAATTCAATATTCGGATTAATTAACCTTAAAAAAAAGCCCAGTGCTCAGGGGAAAGAATAAAGAGCATGGAATAGAAGTCGGAATTAAAAGAAAGACGTTCGAAAATTAAATTATGCCAAGTAACTATAGTCGCTGCGTTAGGTTTTATGATACTGTATTATATGTCATTTTCATTGAGTCCAATTAATTTCATTATTTACAATTTTTACCATAATTTGGTTAGCTTATACCCAAATTAACTTCCCAAGATTAGTTTATTATGGATCCCACTTTACGTCGAGTAAAGTGAATCGAATACCATATTTTAGGGCCAAACGTTTAAAGTGCCGACTGTAATATTTCATCGGCCGCGTCCGGTACTTCACAGGAGCCATAAACCAAACCGCGATGCTGATTGGTGTGCTACCGATGCCGTGAATTATGCATTGTTCGGAAGGAGGACATTATGCGGCCGGCATTAATATGAATATGCGGCGGACCCGGCAATTCCCCAGGGAACTCGACCGTTAACCACGATTCCACCACCTTCCTCCTATTGAACGGAGAAAACGAGCTGAAAGAAAATTACTTTTTCCTCGAGCAATACCATTTCAGATTTTAAAAAGTAAGTGCTACAAAAAAGTCATAAAACGTAGGTATTTTAATAAAATGAAACAATATATATTTTCTGTGACAGAAGAGTGGGAGGGGTATCCCAATGTGGTTAAAGTTGGCATACAAGCTTAAACAACCAGCCCCATGAATGATCCAGATAAGACCACATTTGGCCTACTGAGATAATAGCAGAAATTAACTGCCCAAATTAATGAATACTGAATTAATTAGTCCCCATAATTAAAGATTAAAAACGGTAATAAATATCGCACTCTAATGAGGTAATATCGACCAGTACATTTTTATTGTCGTGATTTCGTCCCCACTCGTTGAGACCATATCGCCATCCTCAATAACATCTCATAAGTAAATTAGTGTGACTGTTATATTTGAATTTTTTCGGCTTATAGATGCAGCATAGGACAAAATCGTCGAACGGAAACAGAATCTAGAGAACCAACCTCCGGTCATTTTTGCAGGGAATTCAAAAATCGAAATTGTACCTTTCTTATGTCTAGAGTGCGTAAATCAATCAATATCTTGCCTCTTACTAGTACTCCACTGGTTTATAATTCGACGTGGACAAGCCAACGAAGGAACCGGGGTATATCCCCGAAACCGGTCTCTAGCATTGGCGGCCGACTAAATATTTCTTTGCTTCGACCGTTACGTTCCCCAATACTTAAGGGTTTATTTTTCGCAATAACACCCCGACCGAATAAACTCGTCGAAGCGTAAGCCGTCGACCACCAAAAATAGAAATTAACCGGTACTCAAGGAGAGTTGTTGCCCGCGAAATAAAATATATGGAGGCTCAGGCTAAAAAAAGAGAGGGGTAGAGGTGCGGCCGCCGCGCTTTTTTTGTATATTCCTCTCTCTCTCCTCTCTCTCTCTCTTTTGGGGGCTTTTATAAATGTATGAGGATTTCAGTGAGCTCGACTAAGCCTTGGTTATCCCTCAAGGGGCCCACTCATTTGAATGTGGGACAAATTTTCAGGCCGCAGCGGCCCCCCGCCGTCACGGTCATTTTACCCACTACTGACGCCGCGGGCGTGATAAAAATGCAAAACGATTCGTCCTCTCGCCCTCTTAATATCGATGCATGATTTTGAGTTTCAAGATTACAAATCAGTAGATACAGCGGTTTGAATGCATTCCGTATATATTTCATATCCCCTTTTGGATGCGTTTAAATATAATTAAAATACATTAATTCGTTCTTAGGCCTTAGTTTAATATGCGTTCCCAAATATGTCTGATTTGGGAAGTACCTCCACATTGTTCGAATTTATTAGATCTAAATCGCAATTACTGGAATGCAATATTGAAGGGCGAACGACAACAATACCCGTATAGAATTTCCGCTGAAGAAAATGAGGAACCCCGTCCCCGAGTTCCCACCCCTCGGGGCTATGCTAATCATTTTATTAATAAAACTTTTAGATTAAAATGGATCAGGGTGCGAGGAAAGTAGTTCGGATTAGTCCACACTGTAAGCAAGCTCGTCTACCTTGATACATAAGTCAACTAGACCTTCCTCCATTTCACAAATATGAGTTACTATACATGTGATTCCAAGGATCCTTTCATTTATAGGGAAACTTATTTAAAAGATTATTAATATATAATTTTATTTTATTATTGAAAATAATTGAACAGTTACTGACAGGAAGGAAAAAATTTCTTTTATCTATTGAACCGACAATCCCATAAAAAGTTAGCAAAATTCTCAGTAATATTAAATTTCTTTCCAGTTTCTCGCTTGGACGTGCTAAAAGACTTTTTTTTTGGTCTTGCTTGGACTTTCTCTCTTGTACTGATTAAATTTGAAGTACAATTGAATCTTGTAATCGGACTGGCTCAAGAAATAACATACGTCAATATCTCAACGAATATTCCTTAAATGAAGTTCTTTTCACTAACGCAATGAACTGTCGACCACCTCATTACGCGGTAAGAAGATGCATGGCGATCACTGCCAGGATACTTCGAGAAAAAATAGAAAATTCATATGGTAAAACGAAATTTACATATTTATATATTTATATATATAATGGAAACAACAGAGGCGACAAAAAAACCGGAATTCCAAATCCAAAACACACACATTTCAACAGATCGTCACGCGATGCGCATCCGCAATTACTTTACTGTTCCTAACCGCCACAGGTCAGGCATAGGAACCAAACAGGAGAAATGCGACTGATCAAAACCTTTATTCCTTCCTGGCTAGGGCGGGGATCAGGAATTCTTCGGTAATTCCCGGATAAGTTAATATCGGCCCGGGTTTGAGAAATAGACCGGGGAATAGGAGGGGCTGAGGAAGAGGACTGGGGAGAAGATTTTATACGAAACATTCTTCCGAACTTGGGACAAAAGCAATTCAACTGCCGTGAGGTCTAGATAGAGAGGGCGAGAAGTGGGCCGGAGAGCGGGCACGACCGAATTCCAAGGGATGTCCCACGTTCCATTCTTGTTCTTGCGTGGCGCGTCTCCGGGCCCGAACGGAAATTTGGGCGGCGCCGCCATTTTGGTCCCGGGTGGGGCTGATTATTTCCGACGCGCGTCAACTCCCGACGGGGAAAATTTTTTTCCCCCTCCACCCCGTCCCACCCCCTCCCGTCCAGGGAAAGGGTTTTCAACTGGCGCGACGTCTCGGAGCGCGGATAACTGGATCCGACAAACGGCAAGGCGGGGGTAATTGCGTTTGGGCGCCAGATTTCTCAAAGGCTCGGGGCATTTCGCCTCGAATAAAAGTCCGAATCGTTCCCCGGATAAGGGGGCTCGACCTGAGCCAGGATCCATTCCGTTTCAGTAAGGAGAGTAGGCGGCGTGCACAAAGCTGCTGGAAAATCTATTTTTTAATACCACGTAACAATCAAATTTTATGGCTTTTAATGTGTATGGACATTTATCGGTTTTATGTTTTCTTTTATCGAGGTAGATCTTATTATATATTCATTTTGTATTTAAGTGTAGCTTATTCGATTTAAAGATAGTTAAGAGACAATTAGTGAAACCACAATGCGTACTGATGTAATGTACTATAGTAGTTTGTCTCCCCACTAATGGGGGAATTATTTACCACCAACGATTATTTGTGCACCATCTACCACAATACTTTACACCTACCTCTGTCTGTTTTAAGTACCTATTATATCTTTGACATAATTAATTTCAGTGTACGATTTCTCGATTATTCCCTGAATGGGGACTGATCTATATCGATGCGATTGTTATTAATTAGAAAAAAAAACGAAGAAACGTACCGTCGGAGTAGAAAGCGTTCGTAATTTTTTTCAAAGACTGCAGTTTTCTTAATCATTCTTCGAATTTTTTTCGGTTATTCGAATCGCAGAATTTTATTGCGGGCACAGTTTAATTGGGAGGGAAAAGGGGGCTGGGCGGAGGTCGGGCCGCATACGTCCCGGCATTTAATCAGTCTCGAAACATTAACTTTCATAATTAAACGACTTGGCCGCCCGCTTCCCTCAATTTACATTTTGTAGCTACTTAAAACTAGATCCTTTTAAACCTTCCGTCCACCCCCGCGGCGCTATTAAAGGGCCGAGGACAAAATTAAAATTCCGGCCGCATTTATTTTAACGACCCGACTGGAAATCAGTTCTCCTTAATGTTTTTACGTCACATAAATGGCGAAGACCATCTGCCTGTATATAAAATTAGAAATAATATTGAACGTATATGAAATAGTATATAATTGGCACCCGCGGCAAATCTAAATATCGGTATGTTATATTGTCTAATATCGCTAATTTAGCCTAGGGCTAGTTAGTGTAATGGCAGGTTATATTAGTATGTATCTCGACTGTGGCCCGCTGTGAGGATCAAAATAGTACAGGGGATATAATAAGATATGTGTAAATATGTATATATAAAGCCAGAAATGTATATGACCCATATTCAAATGGTACTGACAGTATCCAATTGGTAACCAATAATGCGAAGGACATGTTATTTCAAGCCCTCCCTAAATGTATGATTCAATTATTATACGTAAGTCAAAATTAGTGTGTAAATAAGATGCATCTTTCTTTATTCAACCTATGTATTTATAAAAGAGTTGTAGGTTCGTAATTTGGCAGGAAATTTAGCATGGTAAATAACATACCCAATGAATTGAAGCTCAACGCTATAAAAATGTCTCAATTTATCTTATTTTATTTGAAATAGACGTTTACGCACTAATCCTACGACGGTCATTAAAACACTATAACTAGAAAATAAATTACGGCAAGCATCGAGTAGCAGAGTCAACACAAAGTCAGAGCTTTTTTAAATTGGGCCGGAATGGGACCGTCATCAATCATGGCGCAATGCATACGAAATATTGAATTCGACAGGTCCCTAATACGAATTTAATATAGAAGGGATGAAAACCTAGTGCATAAATCGTGATTTCAAATATCATGAGGTGTATTTTCTCAGGGTTAAATCATAAGTAAATGATAAAGTTTCCCGGAAATCCGGGAAGAAAATATAATGTTAGTATAATTTATAAAATTTACATTTGATACCAATCACCATCTGTTTAAAACGGTCTGTTGGAGAATATTCCTTTGCTTTTTAACATATTCATTTTCAGATTTGTTCGTGCCATCTATATCTAAATCGTAAAGGTAGAATGCATACAGAATTCAGTGATCTTCAGTGAAATACTGTTTTGATTATTCACTACCTGAAATAAAAGCATTGGTATTCCTAGATAATAATATCTATTATTGATAGCTATTGAATATTCATAATTGAAGCCACAGCACCGAATTATGTTTGGGGGCGGCGGATATCGGAAGTGATCGAATCCCCCTCGTTACTTTTATTAATTTCGGGTAGTAAGGGCGATGTGGGAGACGATGAAAAATCGGTCGGCTGGGAGAGGCCGCAGAAAGCTGTTTGTTTTGCCGCCTCCCCACTTCCCCGGAGGCCGGCCCTCGGGAAAATTTATTCAGGAATTAACCCTTATAATGCGGCCTTTCCTTAAGGCTTCGTAAACGCTCTCTTCCTTTTTTCCCCCTTTCTTTCTCCCATTCTGTCTCCCCGGAGCCCACCGGCCCCGGCCTAAGATTGTGTTCCGGACGTAAGGGTATTTTTCATTCTAAGCCCTTTTCTCCCCCGCCTCCCACCTCCCCAAACATCGGGAGTTATTGATAATGGCCATTTCGAATCTTATTGAAAAGGGATTTTTCATTCTGACATTGTTTTATTCGTGCGAGGAATAAAAGGAGATTATCCGTCCCCCCAAACTGGGGATTATTGGCTATGAAATACGATACACGATGATGACACACGAGCTTCAAATTAGTCGTATAATAAGAGTCGGCTAGAGCTCCCAGAGGTATAGGCCAATCCTGTGAAGATATACTAGCCATTTTGTCAGAAATTTATGTTACTAAACCAAGAATTACTATTATATTAAACTTATTTATGAGCAGCAAATATAAGTGAGAGAAATGAATATTTTATATTTTGCCGTTGTTAGGCTTGATGTAATGCTTCGATTGATCTATTATAATAGATTCAGCTATAGCTGAAAGGTGTTAATACAGTTGAAACATTTTTATAAGAATATTACTGAATAACAAAATTTCCATGGCTTCCGGAACACAATGAAAAAATCCTTTCTTGTAAAACGCCCTTATTTTCTGCAAATATTCGCTTTTAAACTTTTTCGAAAATTTCATTTTTGCCTAAATCCTAACGAACCGGGCGACTGGGATTTAATTATTTTCGCCGTTATAGAGATGAAATTATGTTCGACCTTTGGGAGATTTTCGGGTGCAAACGCGGAAGGCCGGGGGCCGGGGATTAATCGCCGTCAATTCAATTATTGAGGTATAATCAAGCGTGAAACTGTGGCCCACAATCGAATTCAGACTCCTCTAATATGAATTCTTCGTTTCTCATCGAATTACAGATCAACGGTTAATTGTAGTTTCCCCATTCGACCGCTCGACAGTTTGTAAAATCGATTTCGTTAATTGAATTTACAATCTCAATAACTGAATTATGAGGATTTCACCGAAGTTGAATTTCGATAGGAATAATTGCGTTAATGAACCATAGTTGTTCTCAGGAATATGGAATTCCTTGTTCAATTAATGACTTCGTTTTATTACTTATTGTGTGGGACGAATGTTTGAGTGGATGTCAGTAATTTTAAACTCTGGCGAATATTTACAAATTCGCTGATTTTCTATACTATAAACTATAAACACTATAATACTACCAACTATAATCCATAAATAAACAGTGCAGTTCGGTGGAACCAACATCATCTACATACTGATGCCTAGTGGTCAGAAGGGCCAAAACATTCCCCAGTCAGGCAGGCACGTTTATGCTAACTTATGCTAACACAATCCTAATTTAATTAATTAATCGGTAAATCTTACTTTTATATGTTCCGATGATTACTTTTAAATTCATAGTAAAATGTAAATTAATGTTTCTGTTTTGATAATTATTATGATCACAGTATTATGATAAAATAGGTTCTTGAATAAGTCATAGAGTTTCCTCTGAACAACAGCCTCAAATGTGTAATTACTCTCATGATACATGCTCAATTATTTCCTCCATAATCATTATAACTACCAATATGGTGAATTTACTACCACTATGGCGTTTGACTCCCCGGTTTCGCACAATCGGCTCTCACAACAAAGCACCACAGTCCCAAATAACAACAAAGCCATCTCTAAAGCTTTAATGGCGTCCCAGAGATACTTTCAAACGAGTATCGTTCGCCGCCGATGTTTATTCATAAAGGAAGACCGCTCGAAAAGGTGAAAAATACTTAAAACCCGGCAACATTCCGATTAAAATATCCATGATTTAGTCCCACTATTACAGCTAAGGAACATCAGCTCAATCTAAACAGAATAGTTCGACAACTAGGAAGATAAAACCAGGTCCATAGTCCCAAGTTAACACTATATCAGTGTAGTATTCAAGTATATTGTCTATAGTAACACAATCAGAAAAAGTGAATTATAAGCAACTATATTGGACCTAGACATTGTTTTAAAGGGTGTAAAAAATATTAATAATAAAAACGTCAATACATCGGGTAAATAAGAAAAATCTACTGAAGATAGTTTTTTCTGTAGCTATTTGGTGACGGTCAGGTGAATCGGAGGAATAAAATGGATTATACTGGATTACACAAAAAATTATACTGTATTTACGAAAAGTGGCTGGTCAGTTGTAAATATCAGAAATCCAGAATAAACATGTGCAAGGCTGAAATAAATAAATTTATTTGTACAGCCAATGTTGAAGCCGTATTGCAAAAATGAGTCCCATTTATACATAATTAAATTCAATTATTTGATGGGCGTTAGTATTTTCATGTGAACTGCTGTTTTGTTGGGTAACATAAATATTAAAGTCAGTTACTGTAAATACACGGGTCAATAAACATGCATTGTGGTTAATAAGCCCACTGCTTTTATCATTCTCCCCCAACCCAACCTCTCCAATCCCGTATGTACTTAAAGCTTGATCACCAATCAACTCCTTACAATATACAAACTACAAGTAGTCCTTATGTACGCATAGCTAGTAATTTATAAAATAATGTTGCGGAATTCTAAAGACTTATTCCCTTTATAATCATAAGTTGGTTATTTTAATCAAATTCCCTGACCACAGTATTCAACGGTCGGGTTTGAATTCCCTGTGGGACGTGCGCGAATTGTAAGTGTGAGCCAGGCTCGTTAATTATCATAATTATCTTTTATACGACATTCTTTTTGGTTAGGTCAGATTCAGACGGAGGACGAGAGGGTGTTATTTATCATCGTAATGCACTGGTAAGGGCGGCCATTTATAACCGCTTTCATGGGCCGCCCTTTGACAAATTTGCGGGGATGCCGTTTTCCGAGATTAGTATTCTCGGCCCCGAATTAATAAGAATCATTCATTGCCCGTGGTGTAATTAACTAGACCCCGAGCCGGGGACAATGGCCCTCTGCGACAAAGGGGGATGTAGTACAAAAAATATTCCCTCCTCATTAATCATTATTTAGTAAACTATATAGATATTAGGAGTAGAAATATTATTGAAAAAGTAACGTGTACACATGACGTGACCAAATGGGAGCATTTACATTTTAGTTTAAGATGCCAAGTAAAACCTGTGGCCATGGTAACCTCAATGAGGAACTTGTTATTTGATCATTACTAATATATTTAACAAACACGCTTTTTAAATATTTCCCTCCCTTAAGACCTCAAACTTGAAGCAAAGTGGGAGAAGTCCCACTGAAAAGGTTTATCTCCGTCGGCAGCTTATGTTTAATTGGGAATTTTCAAATTTACTTTTGCCAGTGGTTGCACTTAAAGATGTTCTTCAAGAACCTCGAACCCGCTAAAGCTGACCGAAATTAAACATCTGACAAGCCTCGATTTCAATGAAACCGTTATGTTCATTTTTCAAACTAAGTAGCCACGATTTTAAATTCTCAGTGCGCTCTATTCATTATATTTATAATTATTATGTTTATAATAATCATCGGTAATTTTAATTTAAATATCGTTTAATTTGGTTAATAATGTATGCGTATTACTTGAAACTCAGAGTTATAAATAACGGCATTTTCGGATTTTATTCACACGTTTAAAATTTATAAGCAGTGTAGCCATGGTAGGGGGAATGATCCCATCTAGAAATATTTCTTATAGCATACACCAGATCGGTCACAATTTGGCATCGAGCTACAAGCCCATCACTTCTGGTTTGCCATCATGTTTTATAGTCCCTCGGGAAATCTAATTGCTTCCATAACCCGTAGCTGTTATGAATAACTAACTGGGCAGTGAAATTTTCACAAAACCACTCGATATGACCCCAATTTTCGTAATTCTGGATTACCTCATTTCTCTGGGCGATTTTCGGGGAGATTTTCAATTCGTCATCGGCTCATTTATTCAGAGAGCGTTCAATTGAATTTTGAATTTTGATTAGGGAACAGTAGCCAGGGGGGATCAACGCTGCACCTCCCAGCGTTTCATAATTGGTGTTGCACCTTTCGGCGTAAAAACTAATTTACGTCCATTTTATAAAGGAGTTATAGTCCTCATTCGGTAATTAAACCAAGGTTCGAAAACATTTTCCACCATTATAAACATTTTTTAGATTAATATGTATATTGTTATTAACGAATTATTGTACAGAGTTATGTGAGACTATATTAATAAGTGTGGGTTCTAAGATTTATGGAGCTACTAGTAGCTAATATTCTCTCGTCTGGGTAGTATTTAGACAGTTTTGCTTTGAATACTCTCCGGTGATTAGTCCTTTCCTTATAAACTAATTCCGGGGCTCAGTCTTGCCCTCTGTATCTCACTGCGAATCTTCGTTATAGATACACTTCCTCATTTCCGAGCGAAGCGCCCTTTCCCCGTCCCGCCTACTTGAGAGGTTCACGTCGTCTATTGGTGGGAGGAACCCAGCAGAGGGAAAAATGTCAATCCACTTGTCCAGATACTGGCGAATCCTCCGGATGCAATGTTCTACGAGAGTGGTGCATGAGCATTCACGTGACAATGCGGAATCCGAACAATGTGCGGACGGGGACGAAGGCTGAGAACTCGAAACTCGCTGGTAACTGAGGAAGGAGAACCATCCAGTGATAGAACTGTTCTCAAGAAACCAGCTGCAACGCTCGCTCATCTGAGCTGTCTGATAAAAACCTCTCGGTGTATGAATGTTGCATCAAGAAATGGCTGCTCTGTAATTCGTACACGTGTATCATTTTGTTAGGCTTGTCGTGAGGAGGCCTCCCGGTAGAGTAATAGAAACCGTTGCCTTCCCGAACCGTGTCCCTAGGGAGGCCACTACCTTCTGGATCCTACCGCCGGCCATCCTACACCACACGAAATACCGACACAAGATAAGGAACTAAAAAAATTAACTAGCCACTGTAGTATCACTGGAATCACCGTTCTTTTTTATAGCAGCTCTTATGGGTCTCTTTCCAATTCTATCCACCCTGTCCCCACCTGTAGCGAAAGTATTCGGACCAGACAACTTTCTAGGTACGCATCTCAACCTTACTGCACTTAGGCAACGCTTACATTGAGTAAAGAATCCTGTTTGTGCTTAAATAATTTACCGGTTCATCAGGTTTAAAGTCTTCCAGGTTATAGTTCATACGATATACGTTGTTGCACCAATAATGCAACGGGAAAGCAAACAAGAAACGGCCAATAAATTGCGACATGTAAGTAGTAAAATGGAGCAACAAAACTTTTTGAAAACACGGGCTGAAAGCGGTCTGCAAAGCTCAAAAAGAAAATAAAAATAGGCGGGATGGTCCAACAGCATGGCTGACATCTTAATACGGCCAACACGCAACCGGGGTGCGCGGGTACTCCGTCACGTGGAAGACGAAAGGAGAGTGGAAAGCGGGGAAATGGGGAGGAATAATTGAGACAGGACCGGAACAATGAGCGAAAACGTTACAAATCACAGCCGGCGAATAAATGTACGGGCCACAAAAAAAAATACCACACGAAAGTCCAAAGATTACACCGCGGCTGGTTTTGTTCGGGGTGGTCCCGCGAGCCCTGATTTATTAGCGGAATAACACTTATTCTGGTGGTGACATATGCACGCCTCGCAAGTATTTCACGAACAGGCGGCACGCTATCCGTACGGCAATAAAAAAAACCCGACTAACTCCTCCGTCGGGAGTATGTGCTCATAATCCTTCGTAGTCTTCGTATATACGTATATATATATATATATATATATATATATATATATATATATATATATATATATAATGAAAATACAGAGCACATAAATATATCATAAACAGAAAACGGTTAACTCGAGTAGAGTATGCTGTGCCAATATATAATCATTAATTTTTCAAGTACCTCTGATGTGTAAATTTATAAAAGTCAATTCAATCATTTCTGGTAACGGGATAAGTACACCGTTTGGCGCCAATCCCCACAACAGTAGAGCGCAAACGAACGTTTAATATAACGACGTTAATGGTACGGAAGAAACGCCCTTTTGGCTTTCTAGAAGAAATCGAGGTAAAGTGGGGTTTCCTCAGATTCCTCGGACGGCTATTATAAGGCAATATAGGGGCTGGGCTACTGCTACATGCCGGGCAGGCGGGCTTCGC
Organism: Lethocerus indicus; assembly: GCA_019843655.1. Lineage (NCBI taxonomy): Eukaryota > Metazoa > Arthropoda > Insecta > Hemiptera > Belostomatidae > Lethocerus > Lethocerus indicus. The sequence goes on along the minus strand of JACDQD010000103.1, from coordinate 7,259,656 downwards.
GTGCGTAACGCGTTAAACGACCTGCAAGATCAAGGTTTCCGTCGCGTGCAGTCGACGGCCTAAGGTCCGCGAGATTATAAACGGGGTTTAGAAAGACCAGTCAGAGACCGGGAGAATTCCGCTCGGGCACATTCGCCCCATATTCGGCAGCAGATCAGCCGTTTATTTGTGAACGACATGAGACAGACCGAACTAGAGGCCGGCTGTAAATTAATATTCACCCCCATCTCACCTAATTAACACGGTCGGTTGCGTTATTGAAAAAATTAGCGTGAGCCCGAATTCAAATCTATATTGCACAAAAACTGGAAAATTGAATACAAATTATAGAATTAACTAGGAATTAATTTCGTAAACAGATCAGTACACACGATCTTAGACAGTATCTGGATGTTACACGTTCCTGTCTTTTTTTACAAGTTTGAATAACTGTAGCTCACTAGCTTGGGTCTCGGGTAAGGAAATTAAATTGATACATAGCACTGACTTCATTTCATATAACATTTCTTCCGGAACTAATGCACTACGATAACAATTTTTACTTTTTTTTACTTGAAAGTATTTATATTTACAGTTCACCCGAACGATGATAATCGTGTGCTATATATCCTGGTGCCTAAGCGTATGAGAGAGGCTTCATATTAAGGGGAGTGTGTAGAATTCAATATGGATGCGTCATGATGAGACTGGACGACCGGAAGAATTCAATACGGGTTTGAAAATGACCGAAACGAGGTCCATTAGAAACGCCTGGTGTGTCGAGGGGATCGAGTACCGAACTTGACCATTTGGGTGCGCAGCCAGAAGGGCCGGAGGTAATAGGAGCAGAGAGCTGCAATAATGTCGGAATGTTTATTGCGGCCAGTGTTATTAAGAGCTGCGTATGAATGCGAGATAATCTCTCAGCAAGTGGGGGGGGGATAATAGTTCTATAAACGCGGTCCTTTTAAATAACGGCCCGGAGACTTACAGTGCTTTTGACGACTCGGGGACATTATTTATGTGTCCTTCACACTTAATTCGTTTATTGGTCCATTTCCCAATGTTAAGTGTACGCATTCCTTCTGTCTATAATAGAATTATGGTTTATATTATTTATATTACGCTAAACACATTTAGCATTTATAAAATTGGTAGATACATCAAGAAGTAGAACGAATAACTTTATTATTGCGGAAATTTAGAGGATATTGGTTTTTTTACAATGTCTATTCCCTGAAACAAAGCTTATAATTAATTCCAACTCTCTACAGACAATGAAAATAATGATACACCAAGTCATTTATTACCACCAAAAAGTGTTAGCACAAGATTATTCGCGCATGGATTAAACAGAAAAAGAAACCTAGAATATTTGGGAGCACTAAAGCCGAAAATGTCCACATTATACACTATGTAAACGCCACTTAGAAAATGTTTATGTTCCCCACATCCTAGATGGGGAACTAAGTAGCAAGATATAATAAAGTAGGGGACTAAGAATTGTTGTGCACTGAAAGCGAGAAAGGTTCGATTATACTCGTATTTCATGTGTGCCCCCCCCTAACGCCCAAACGCCACTTGTTAAGTTTGGTCGGGCCATCGACTAGAGCGAGCATTAGGGAGAAGCGCGCACGCGGGGCTAATGTAGTGTTATCGTTCCCTTCAATAACTCCGGGGGCCTTCACCGGCGTAAATTGTTTTTCATTTGCCCCCCGGTCTCCGGATTGCTTCGGTAATTGCGCATAAACCCGGCCCATTCTTTACTTTAGACGCCCGCCAAATTAGGCTAACAGTGGAGCCGCCGACGCTGGTCCGGGATGGGCCCCATTATGGGCAAATTTCCGGCCCCCGTCATTCTCTGCAAAAGTCGATACAGAATTGTGTACACGCGCTTCGTCATCTCTCACGCAGTCGAAAAATACTCTAATTTAGTGAGTAAATGGCTACGGCTTACTTATTCCACCCATTAGAGACATCAGACTTCTACTTTCGATTATATACAGGGTTACAATATAATGATTAGTTATTAGGTTGGTGACGCATATCTTCCTCTCAATTCGACTATACAGAATGTGTGCTAGTTAATATGGTAGAACTCTCAAGAATCACGATAGAATTATTTTAAATAAACCTTCGTCAGCAAAGTTGATTTTTTCATTAGAAGAGAATATTATTCAGTTTCACAAATAAAAAGGTTAGTCTGACCCTGCAGTAAACAGCTGAACCGGGAAAAGAGAACTATCGGCAACGAAACGGTTTTCAAAAATTACGTTTATATCGGCTGAGAAATATTTTAAACAAATTTTTCAGTATTCCAATCGATCCAAAATGCGATATCGGGTATAGCGCCTTCCATTTAAGTCAACATGGAGGTTTTAATTCTGCGAATCGGGCTGTACCCATTACGCGCGATACGCAAACGTTCTCAAGGACTGCGGCAAACGTTTAAAGCGGAGAGAAGTGCGGCTTCAAAACGGGCCCTATTGTCGAAGTAAAATACCGGACAATGCTCCGGATCGTCGACGTTGATCCCCCTAGAAACACCAGGCAGGCGAACAATCGCTATTGGGCCTCCACTATATTGTGTATAGCCCGCGTTCTATGTTTTACATGGACCCGGCCCAGCCTCGGTATTTGTACTACTTCCAGTTCTCCGCTTACAAGTAAACACAAGCCCACTCCCGTACAAACATAACGAGAACACAACAATTAGATTAGGAGTATAGTATCCAATTGTAGCGCTGAATTGATTAAAGCCCTGTGTTGACTCGAGCGTTATTCAATAATGCCCATATTAAATCTTCGCTCTTATAAACTTTAATTAAATAGACGGGAATAGACCGTAATTCCTTAATTTAATTTATTCACGGTTATTCAGGACTAAATAAGTATTTCGTACAAAAGAAATTTCAGTCACATAAAATTGTCTTGTTAAAATAAACTTGTTTTGACAAGTTCTAAAATTTATTTAATTGTTGCTGTAAAATTAAGTTATTTGGTCTATTATTTACAGTCTATAAAAATGTTCGATCGCAGGAAAATAAAAATTGTGGTCGGATTGCTGAGATTGTAGGAATAATCTTATGAATATTACCGTTTTCCGGAAAATTATAGAAACAAAAACTTTAGAGTTTAAGGCCGGGAGGGGCTCCCAACCCGTAATTATAACCCCTCCCGCCCGCCACATACACTCCGACCGGAAATTGATCAACCCTTACCGTTTATCGCTTAACAATCTACCCGCAACACCTGACCGCTGACAGAAATATTGGCGTTCAATTCGCAACTTGAACCCTCATTATTTTAGTGAAGCCGCACGCACAAAATCATTAATTGGTTGATACCGAAAATGCGATTACCTTGAGGCATGAAATACCCTTCATGGCAAATCAACCGAACTCCACCTTCTATTATAATTAATGCACAATTCAACACACAGTCGTCTTATTATGGTAAATAACAATTAAATCCTTCAGAAACCCATACGCACCAATTCATCTAAATATTATCTTATTTTTCATATTGGGTCTAAGTTAAATCGAAAGTACCATTATTAGAGTTAAAGTGACGAAATAAAAAAATAGAATATAATGACTAAAGAATATTTCACACTTATTAAAAACAGTTTGGAAAGAAGAAATATGAAAATAATTATTTCAAAAATATTATTTAATATGTCAGGCCGAAATGAATGGCCTAGTATATATGGGTATATGTTTATCCGTTCATCGCCGAGCAATAGAGCTCTAGGATCTGCACTTCTATAGAAATTCAAGCGACTAATTCGATTCGCTCCCATTATTCTACGAGGCTTAGAATCATCAATAACACCAGCAATTGAAAACACGGCTATTACCAGTATTGGAATAGGGTTTATAAATTATACCGGTATTGTCCCTCGAAAACCCGAATTATCTGTTTAAATAACCGAATTCTGTGTCCATGTTCTGAGCAGTCTGGGGTATTACTTGAGCCGGTCTTCAATTTCCTGGCTCCTAAACCCTATTGTAATCTAATAACTGAGTCCCATTCGCGCTCGCGCGCTGTCTCTTTTATTAGAGCGCAAATGCTCGATACGTGATCCCCACATAATTAAATGTGTAAGCCCCCAATAATTCCGTGACCCGACCACTTGTTCTTATACAAAGCTCTAACCGTTTCCTCCTTGATTCAACATACAAACCCAGTTTCAACCATCATTAAGATATTTTGGAACAGACTACCTATAAATAAATTGTTAACAGAAATCACAAGCGCAGACATAAAATCAAGTACCCAGTCTGCTAATTTCCAGTTTTATATAATATTCCGATACAAATGTTCAATGACGCTTATTATTCAAGTGGTACAGTTTCGAATATCACCATGGCTAGTTATTGAAAGAATTGTGTTTCTTATATGTTTCCCACTAAAATGGCGAAATATAGAACGCAGAAATAGATAGCTCAATATACAAATAAAGTAAGTAATATATGCTTATAAGATCCAACACAACACGGCTTTTCGAAACGATAAGATTATTATGTAAAACTGATGGTGTTCCAAACCATCTCGGATCAGGAGTCCTAAATGAATTACGGACCTATTAATGGATTACAAATTACGAAACGAAATTCCTAACAGCGTATTTCTAATTTGTTCATTATAAAGTACACGCTACATCATAATAAGGAAACAAATATAAACCATTTTTTATCCACCGCTGACTACATCTTAATCACACAACGATTGGGCCTGACAACGAAATATAGGAGTATTAGAATACTAAAAAATGTATAAATTTCCAGAAAAATTAATCACGAGGGTTAAGAAGACCGACGCGATAAGAATGCACAGTCCCTTTCAACTCAGGAGGGGGATTGTGAAAAATTGTTTTTAATTAAAACATTTTTTTTGAGAAGACAAACACGGCATCATAATGTTGATAACCCGTTTTATTCCCCAAGGGGCGCCCCGGGGAAAAAGGACCGTAAGCGAATAGACATTTTGCGATAGTAATTAAAAAAGTGTTTAACGCAAATGGGCGGCAATAATGCGGTACGATATATCTTGAAAGGGCCCCCACACCTCCCATCTCTCTTTTAAACAGTCTTTCCGCCCCGCCGTTATCTCGGGCTAAAAACGCCCGAGTTGTCCGCGGTTAAAAAGAATGTTCCCCGACGTCCGACCGCAATAACCCTCGGGGGGATATTTCTCCGCTGAATGGGGCAGAAGAGGAGAAGAAGGAAAATAATCGGGTGGTCTGTTGAGCTTCGGTGCATCTGATTCATCGCCTGTCATTATACGCCAGGCAAGAGGAGGGCCGGCACAGATAAGCCGCTCTCCTCACTCCTCTCTCCTCCTACCTAATTAAATCGTCTACCGTTCAAACCGGAAGAAAGAATTCAAACCTCACTAGGTAAACTAACTTACATCTATTCTATAATTGATTTCAAACGTATACATGGGGAGAAATAAATACCGGTCTAGCATAACATCTATCCAACATCTAATCTTGTTATTATTAATTTTTGGGTCGCATCCATATATTTAATGGGAACAGATCTGGATCTGGTTTCCCAATCTGAACTGCTAATTGAACGGTGAATGCAAACAGTCGTATAAATTCTCCTAGAGGGCCTTATCACGTGTCGGTGTCGCTTTGTCGGCGATTGTTTTCCTCGAAGGACAGATTAATTTCCTCGGTGGCGTAGACCCCAGGCGGCAATCTACCCGGACTCAAGTTTGAATATTAATCGGATATCCCCTTCTCGGAGAGTCTAGATCCGGAACAAGTCTTTGACACGGCATCCGGACAACCGGTGTTTTCAACCGGCCGGATAGTAATTAGCCTGACTGTCATTTAATTTCTCGATTTCATCAAGATCCGATCAAATGCGTGCTCGAGGCCAGGATTTAATCCCAGGACCTTCTCCGGTGTGTAAAGATTATCCTTAGTGTCTGAGCTACCGACGGTACACTCAGATTGATTATTCCTTTTTCCGGGATTTCCTCCCACTTCGGTGTTCTCTCATTGCTTATATCGAGATCGCCGGCACAGAATTTACTAGTTTTCTGGAAACGGTTATACGAAGAAAGGCCCTACCTACCGTTAACACTGAATTAATGCCGGGTAAATAACGAAATACTTCTCGTTCTAAATATTCCTTTAATACATTAGATTATTCTGTTCGTACGATATTGATGTTCCCAGGAATATTGCCGAACTGAAATTGTACCAATAATTCCTCGCCGGCGTGTATATATTAGCGCATTTAACATAAACGATTGATTACTTACGGACGTAAATCAGTTACCGACCGTAAATTAGAGGGATTAATACCGTATCCTGGTCAATAAGTAGCTTTATTTACGATCACCCGTGTGATATACAGCTTCTAATAGCATGTTATAAGGTTACAATACTGTACCGTACCTATTTTACGTTACGAGAACAATTATGTAATAAGTGCCAAACAACACATAAATCATTCCAAAAACTGATTTGGAGTAAGGAAAGAAACGTATAATGACCAGAATATAAAAATCACATTAGCAAATAATTATTAAGGATTTATGATTTTATCAAAGCAAGAACATTTTTTTTCAATTCCCAAATGCCAGGCATATGTATGTTATTAAGTCAGCACATGGAATTAATAATACAAAATAAACAATAAAACAAACGAAGATACCTGATTAGAAGCAAATTGGATTTCTTGTTATAGGTTTTATACATCCATACATACATATATGAATATATGTATATAAATACATCTGAACCTAACATATATAATTTTAGACAGAGAAATTAGGACAGGAACGCCCAACCGTTTGCATGTGGTTCAGCCTGACATATTAAAACCATTCCCCACAACTGCTGCAACCTTTCATTGTTAATGTAATGTAGTGTCCCTGTGGTTCTTCGGGGCAAAAATTGTAATTCCAAGGTACATTTCGTCAATCTGTCGTTCACGCTAGGTCTATTTCATTTAAAAATAGAAGTGATCAGCGCAGAAAAAACACTCTATCCTGTAACCGAAGCGCCTGTAACCGACACAGTGACACGGGTTACGATATTTTGGGAATGGTATTGGGAAATGACAAAACCTGAAAACACTACCCCATGAATCTACAGTACGAGTATAGTAATAGTACTAACATACTGTTATGTCGGACATAAAAAGTACTTTTACGTTTTAACAAAATATTTAAACGTTGAATTTGGTTATACTTCTTGAATAAACGGATATTTTTATATATCAGAAATTGAGTACAATAATTTACTTTTGCGCAACGTCTGTCACAAAAATATCACAAGAAAATAATTCATGCCAGAGACGGTAATGCTATACTCAAATCGACCGGCATCTGTAGCAGGGCTTATTCCCTGGGAAGTCCAAAGGGGGGTTAATGGGTTTTATATACAGAGACTCCGGAGTGTTACAAGAAAGCCCTAAAATCCGCGGCTGAAGTGCAACTATAAAACCCGAGACTCGTCCGACTTGAACGAGCGATCAAGCAGATTGGGAATCTGGACTCCGGAATCTGGCAAGTTAACGGTCTTTACAAAGTGTAGAATACGAAGGAGAATTTTACCAGGGATAAAGGGCTCGAAGAGTGTTTTAGTAAAGGCTAACTAAGACAATATGGGCGCTGTTAAACTGGAACTCTGAATTCTCTTTTAGGGATTTTTACATCCGTGCTCTTCGAATAAAATTTTAAATAAAGAAGTTCAATATTATGTACAACTTATTGTGACTAAAGATGAATATATAATTAGAAACTATTAAAATAAAAATAATTTCAATATCATAGACAAATCCGTAGATATTACGGAATTCATAATTGAATTTTAGTAATAATAGGTGTTCGGAACGTGGGCTGGGCACGCACCGTTGCTAGTTAACAGCCCATCAAGCCCAGGCCGTAGATACATAATGGTTTACTGTCGAACATTAACACCGGCTCAGTTTTCGTCCCGTCTTCAATAAATTGGCATAATTCCTATGCATTAACCCGACAAGCCGTTAATCTTCAACGCGTTGTAATATCGTTGCAATAATTAAATTTGCAATTAACTGCATGGAAGAGGGGTTTAAAACTGATTTACAAGCATTACATCCCCGTTCTATGGCAAGAAAGCTTTGGCCGGGTTAGTGTGCCACTTCTAGAGTTTAAAAACGTCAATATAATAGGCGTATGTCCAGCGCAGGAGTAAATATCAGGGATTTGTTTCTGGTTCAACCAACATATGGACAAAATGATTTCTAACCTTTCCTGTTATGATACTCACAGGTAGTAAGATATTCACTTCATGTAAAACAATGGTGCAAGTCCGTTTTTGTCAATTATGATGATTAAGTTCTAAATAAATTACATTTACAGGCTGTATATTTGATCGATAAGTCAGCACAAATAATAGTTATATGTTCTTTTGAGGAATTTAACTACTGCCATATCGTCGTGATGAGCATATAAGTAATGTAATATTATTATTAATTTCTTCGTCCGTGACCCTGATTTCATCACTCAGATCTGTTCTCCTCCCGTCAAAAAAAGCACCAGGTTATGATCTAATAACCTCTGAAATATTAAAACGACTACCTGACAAAGCCGCACTACACCTAACGCACACTTATAATTCTGTTTTAAGAACCACATACTTCCCAGTATTATGGAAATATTCAATCATCAAAATGATACACAAACCATCTAGACCAGTACACGTAGCATCATCCTATCGTCCTATAAGCCTGCTCTCGGTCCTAGGGAAAACTTTAGAGAAACTCCTTCTCCTTCGTATTTACCATATCCTAAACTCCTCTAACATTCTCCCTGACCACCAGTTTGGATTCCGAGCCCAACATTCGACCATCCAACAATGTCATCGCATTGTAGACACCATCGCGACCGCTTTTGAAAAAAAATAATACTGTTCAGCAGCCTTCCTGGACGAGGCACAAGCCTTTGACCGGGTGTGGCATGAAGGGCTACTCTGGAAACTGAAAAATCATTTACCTCATCCTAAAGTCCTATCTCACCGATCGTTATTCCCAAGTTAGCCAAGGCTCTGAATTGTCATCCTACTTCCAAATCATAGCCGGAGTCAACCAAGGGAGTATCTCTCTGTCAGATTCTATACTCTGTATATATGGTCGACATCCCACAACAACCCTCCACTATTCTAGCGTCATTTGCAGATGACAAAGCTATCCTTTCATCAGATCCAAGTCCTATTACCGCTTCCTACAACCTACAGAATCACTTGACCCTGATCCAAACATGGTTAAAAAGATGGAGAATAAAAATAAACCTGAACGAGTCCCCCAATATCCCTATTCGAAACACCCCTACCTACGGCGGATCAGGTAAAATACCTGGTCCTCTATATAGACAAAAGACTGACATGGAATCCACACATAAAACTAAAAAGACTAGAAGTTAACAGACGATACAAGTTACTACATAGATTACTAGACAATAGATCAAAATTAAGCCTAAACAACAAATTATTATTGTACACTACACTATACTTAAACCGATCTGGACATACGGACTCGAACTGTGGGGTTCGGCCAAACCGACAAATATCCACAAAATCCAAACCTTACAGTCAAAAATATTAAGGACAATAACCAAGACACCCTATTATGTCTCCAACCTTACCCTACACACAGATCTTAAAGTCCCGTTTGTCCGAGACCTTGCTATACAACGATACAGCAATTTCCACTCACGACTCAGCCATCACCCTAATCCACTAGTCCAAACCCTACTATCTCCCGACATCCCAAACGTTCCTTACAGACGCCTGAAAAGGAAGTGGCCACGCGACCTAAATGTTTAAATAAATAAAATTAAAAAAAATAAATAAAAATAAAAATATTTAAAAAAAGTAAAAAAAAGGGAGGGAACCAGTGAGTTTCTCCTCTAATTGTTGTCTATTGTAGCTAGTGCCTATATCAATGTTGCTTGTTGTATAATTTTACAGTTGTAACAATAAAAGAGTGAAGAAAAAAAAGATCTGTTCTCAGAAAACATCCCTAGTCATATAACTTAGCCATATGGCCTAAACTGGTTGCGGCTTATCGCCATCTTCGGACCTATTTTATCAATAAAATAGAGAGGCAATTACGAATGTTAGGGAATAAAGCATACTGTCTTCTATAATACAGTTCATTTTGGGACTCGAATTTACTGTAAATTTTTAATGTCAATGTTTTTTAATATGTGTACGTACGTATAAACCAGAAGGGATCGGCAAGGTAAATAATAACCCACAAATGTCCCATTATTCCGCATTGTTTATTTTAAAATAAAAAACTGACATTAAGGTTTACGGTTCGCCCGACTATTTGAGGGCGCTCCCCCAAGGGGCGGAGTCCCCCTTTCTGCAATACCCTCATCGCGGATCGTGACCGGAATATAAAAATATACGGCGGATTTTTCCCGAACATGAATAAAAGATCCGCAAGTGTAAAACGCGAAAAGGGAAATAAACGTTGATGCCCGGGCCTACAACTTAGCGGGGGCGGATCAAGCAAGTTCTCTGAGAGCTTGCACTCCGCGTGAAGGCATAATCGGGTTTCCTCTTTTAAAACATCCTCAGGACTATCCAATTATATTAGTTGGATAGCAGAATTCTGATCCTCCGATAATGCGTTTAGCCGATGGCCTCGGTACTTCCTTTTAATAGACTTAAGCCTTCCGTAATTTACCCCCGTGGGGATATGGTGATGAGTATGACCGTTTAGTACTATCCACTTAAAAGATATATAACTTAAACAGATCCGATAAATTACCAGAGTAAATCCGGTAATCTAATCAATCAAATTAAGAACGACGGGGGGAGGCGGCTTCTAAATTTAGTTAATCGCCAACTTCTGAGTATTTAACTGGCGAGGGTTCAGCTCCCGAAAGAGGAAATTTAACTTTCTATTTCATAAATTATGAAAAAATCTCTGTACCTTTTTGATTAGTATCACATAAAATATTTAAGAAAAAAATAGTAGGTAGGTGATATTTAGAGGCAATCCTTCTACATTAGTTCCTCCGACCTTTCTTAAAACATACTCATTAGGCGTTAAAATAAAAAATCCTTCGATGTAATTAGTTACTTGTATAACCGGGGGGAAAATAACGGATAGAGTTACTTGCGAAGAACGAATAAATAATATTTTTTAATGTCGCTCATTTTTCATGAGAGACATTAACATTGGATATTTAGCAATAGCTACCACTTTTCAAATTGTTCCCGTCTCCGAATGTCTATGATATTTAGCTCGGGGAATACATTTGTCCGGCGATGATGAATCATCGACGGGGATTAAACACTCGTAAAATGCAAATAGGCGTTCCAGAGATAGCACTGTGAAAATATTATGGCGGGAGGGGGCCACCGGTTATTCCCGGTTCCCAGTTCTGCTTTTTCAACGGTCCAACGGATCGCCCGATAGTTACTAATCACATATGCGCCCCCCCCCCCACCATGAATGTGGCCTGCAATCCAAAACGATATCGTTGTCGTTTGATTTTTGCCCATCGCATAAATTTATCCACGATCGTGGTCGGTGACCCAAAAAATCCAGTCGCGAACATATTAGCTTAAAATTAATTCGATGTAACATCACTAAAATTACACTACCCGTCCGCATATTTATTAATTTGGCTGTTGTCAAGTTAAATAAATTTTAACATTAACAGAGTCAAAACGTAACATTGTACATTTCTGGACCGCTTCGAAAAGTAAGTTTTCAGTTAGGAGAGTTCGAAACCTCTATGTTTCAAAATATTCAGTAGTTACTAACTAGTAAAATATTCATATTCTATTTAAATAAAGAATTCGTCGCGCCAGCTAACGAGAAATCTAACACATATATGTGCCCATAATTATGAAAGTGGTCTAAGTCATATATTTCTGGTTTCGAGATATTTAATGAATTGCTTTCGAATAAATTAACAAATATTTTTATATTATGCAACATTTTTATTTAGAATTTTATTAGTCTTGATTAATGGTAGTTTACTATGAATATGAAATTTTGTGTGAATTTCATATGAAAATGTTGTATTTAAAGTTTGAATTGACTTAGACCACTTTCATAATTATGGGCACATATGACGCCCATATTTCATAGCCTTAAGAAACCTTTCTGTGGGCGAAGTTGGCGCCGGTGCCAATGGCAACTGAGTGACATATTTAGCGCACGCTACAAAAATATTAAAAACACGTTCGGTTGTCGATTATTTTAACGACGAATAAATAGTGTAATTTAGTAAACGCTTAACCCCCGAACTCGTGTCGGTGATGACATTTTCCAAGGGTCAGGTGAGTTTCGGACAGAGCTAAGGGAGCCAAAGTTGGACGGCGGCCCACAGGCGGCTTCAAAGGGGCCGGACACAACCATATTTTACATCCCACCGCCACCAATACATTGTACCCACCAACGTTTTAACGTCGGTCCTAAGGGGGCCGCTGATTTATGGAATTAAAAATATATAGGGCCCTTTCATTGGCCCTCGCCCTCTCGCCGTCCAGCCCTCCCTCCCTCCCTGCCGCATACTTCACTCTCTCGAACTACCCAAAACCTAACCGAAGGGTTTCGCCTTACCCCTTCACTTGAGTATTGCTACTGAGTAAGAAGTGACTGATCAATCAACTCAGTTTAATCATCGATCTAATAAATCAACTATCTACTAGCTTCGGGTCTTGGCATTTGACTTATATTTAATATTTTTCTAGAAAAGAAGGTTGCAGGATTGAGGGTATTCCAAACCCTTTAACAGGTAACTCAAGTCCGTAAAAACCAATAATAATGCTTGGTTTTTCCCCCATACGCATACGAATCTCACTGTATCATAACATTAAATTTAATAGACGTGTACTCCTATACTCCTGATATTACACAGTTGCGCTTCACTGGAATGGCGCATTCATAATGTAATGAGTTCTGAACAAGTGAGGTACAGACGTTAAAAAGAGTACGGAGGAACAGAGCAGTGAATGCGTAAACGGAATGTGACGGAATGCATTTGGTGACGGCGATTTGCAGCGTCGAAATTCCAAACCATAACGGAACCCCCAAAACCATATCTTAAATTGCATTCTGTAGTTTGTGTACTACAATAAAATTTCTAGACTCGTCGCTTGTGCCACAGTGATTGAGATTGCGTAGTCAAAGAACGCGTTATGACCCCCCTCCCCACGTTCAGAAAATATAGCCATCGCTTTCTCAGAGCTCGTGCAAATATAAAAATTGCAAATATTCGGGGCATATGAGCAAAGGGGAGTGTCGGGGCCAGACAGCCCCAATCGCCGTCATGGATTTACTGCCGAGCCCCTGCCGGCTTTTAGATCCTCCACCGATGGGCCGATTACTACGTGTCACCTGTTCTAGCCATATCTGGGATAGCAGTTTATTTTGGAAAATCCTTCCAAAAAATTCCGTTCGGAACTTTTACGACCTATGAAATATTCGTACGCAAAAATTATTTAATATATAAACATGATTTTCAATCTACAAACCTCTTAACTCACTCTGTGAACAGAAAATACATCTTTTTTTTTTTTTTTAAACTTTTTTTTATTTTGCACAATCATGGACGGGTAGAAGAGGAAAGGGACTGCACGAGTGGGTTTGGATGTGGAGAGAGGCGGGAGTGGAAATTAAGGAAGCGTGATTTTGCGACTTCGTCGGTAGGTTGAGGTCATTATGGATTGTTTGGTTAGAAACATACCAGGGAGCATTAAGGCTGGTACGAAGGACTTTTGATTGGAATCTCTGGATGCGGGCGATGTTGGATTTCTTGGCGGAACCCCATAGTTCTATTCCATAAGTCCATGTCGGTTTTAAAATGGATTTGTATATTGTCAGTTTGTTGTCTATTGAAAGTTTTGATGTCCTTTTCAAAAGAGGTCTAAGTAGTCCAAATTTGCGATTGAGATCTGTTCTTTTGAGTCGCGTATGGGATTCGGATACATCTTTTTCATTCAAAGAAAAGGGTATTCACTCGGAAGTCTTTTCTTAGATGGATGCTACCAGGTTGCTATTAGGTAAGGTATTTGTAATAATCGGATACTGAATAAATTATAGTTTCTTTTCTACACCCAAACTGAATAGGAAAATCCCTTCTTTTATATAAATTCTTTCAGTGCTTGTATCCTATAATTAATTACGCATATTATTTAAAGTATAGTAATATTATAATATTCTTTTCATATGCCCCTTTAATATTGCAAATTTATATGAATAGATGCTACTTTGTGTCATGTCGGACACACTTCGTGATGTGCCAGTAACGAATATCTCATTACATACAGCGGAAAAGAAAGAATAATATACCCCGAAGGAAAGGTTCGTGCCGATTGAGTAGGAATAAATAATTCCCCTTTGATACAAACTTTCTCTGTGCTGTGCAATCCTCGCTGACTTAACCGACTGAAAACTGACGAGAATCAGAAGTTAAACTCGTCGGTCAAATTTGGCCCCTGGTGATTCGCCGTATTTTTTAATTTATTCCAACCGGAAATAATACGTCCTTTTTACAGAACGCCTCTTACTTAATCTAGCCAGTTATATCTGAGGTGGAAGAAATAACCTTTCTGTTACATTTGGTCTCCAAAGTAGTAGAAAGTTCGGTTGCGATCAAGAAGATTAGCTGTGTAGAAGAGCTCGATTTTGACAAAAAATCTCGATCCCACGCCGCTGATTACGAATAAAAAGGATCGCTAGACAGTATAAATGGATTAGGACGCTTTCAGTATATCAAAAAGAAACAGAAGATTGACTAAATATTTTCATAATCGTGTCTGGCCACAAGAAAATAGCCAATATTAAATGATATTGGAACAAAACAGAATTTCTAATATATAATAATTTATTTATATATACATAATAAAGATGTTGTGGAGAGATAATATCTATAATCTAGATTCCATGCAGTATACACAAATTAATTCATCCAGGATATGAAAACTTAAGATTCCCAATTTATCTTGCGTCGGACATAAAAAATACCACTCCTTATATTGTAAACGTCCAAAATTTATTTCAAATGAAAATATTTGAAGTGCGGACATTTTCTATCTATGGTCCGCATACACCGGTGCCTACAAAGGGGTTTACAAAGATACAAGGAGTTCATCTTCTCCGCAAATAAGAGACCACAGGCAATCCTTTGACAGTGGAAATCATTTCCGATCAATCGGTACCTGCGATCAATCGGAGGAGAGGTAGCGAGGAAGACAGTAGCCGTTGAGTGATGGAGCGTTGAATTGGATCAACTGTTTACCGGGTTGGTTGTTGGTTGTCTGTATATGGGACGGGACGCGAGCTAACGCCCCGGGGATCATCCCTCTTAGCGTCCTCCTCTCAACTCTCAAGTACCCACCTCAACACACTCCACGTACTTGTATCGTCCCCGTTACTCCGCCCGCCGTCTTAATTTACCTTCCCAGTAATTTCTCATTTAGCCCACGGATTATCATCTCTGGCGTGGAGAAGCGCTGTTTATCAATTTTTTTCAACACATTTTTGCCAAGAAATAAACTCACTTATATTAACTCGAAATATTAATCTTTAAATAATATACGCCCAAGAAACTCGTCTGAGATAATTGATTTGTCCGAGATAACGGAAGGTGGTATAATTTTATTAACCTTTTTTATCGCGCAATCAACATATAGGTGTACATTGCTGGTATATTTCATCTTGAACCTGTATAAAATAAATCACCCAGTAATTTCACGCTTATAGGCCACTGGGGGCGTTTAATAATAATTAATTACGTGGAACCTATCACTCCCCCGTAAAGATCAATATCACGTTTAACTAAACCCAAGTTACATAGAATGGCTCCATAACATATTCGCAAGGATTGCCTTTTTGATTATTTTGAAAAATATCTTCTCAATTTTTAATAATTTTTTAGACATTGACTCTTTAAGCTGAAGTTTGAACTGCCATTTCCTCCATAGCTTTTTCAATTTTATAAGACTGCGACATAACTACAGGTTGGTGTATAGGTAAGCACCACATAGACATGTTCTCCTCGTAAAAGCTTAAACTCAGTAATTAAAAAAAAATTAAAAACCGTTGTTTCACGCTATGCCACTTAATGAATTAATGCAATGAGGTACCGGCTTTTGTCCTCACTTTAAGGCCGTTCAAAAATGCGTTCAGAATGGGCCGCCAAAATTATTATTCTGCACCAGAATTTTGGGTTAATGTTTCATAACGGGGCGCTGGAAATAAACGTTCGAACGTTGCCGAATTCTCTGTCGGCACTGGGGCCCGGCAGTTAAGTACAAGTTATGGCTGTTAGTGATTCCTGGCAAAATTGCCGGTCGGTAGGTTATATGGACGAGTGGGGGCGTTAACAAGGGGCCGCTCGAGAGTCCCACAGTTCGATTCAATTGCGGCCGGTATAAATTTATA
The DNA here is from genome assembly GCA_019843655.1 of Lethocerus indicus. Classification (NCBI taxonomy): domain Eukaryota; kingdom Metazoa; phylum Arthropoda; class Insecta; order Hemiptera; family Belostomatidae; genus Lethocerus; species Lethocerus indicus. Next base: position 7,243,256 of record JACDQD010000103.1, on the reverse strand, counting down.
ATGAGCCCCGCAATTGGGCGTTCCCCTCCTCCCCCTGCCATCCTAATAGTAATTCCAGTTTTACACTTAGTTTCTTTTCACTTCGCCGAAATAGGATATTTTAAACCCGGGCACGCACGTTTTTTACGCGCTTGCATGCTGATTTAGAGGTGAAATCAAACTTTATTTTTTTCTCCAACAGGTTCAGGCCAAATGCTTGGAAAATTCATGACTAGATCCTCACTCTATACAAAGGTGTGTAACAAAGTAGTAGGACGAAAGTCTTCAATAATCTATAAGGAGAATGGGCCATACTTTTAATTATGTTTACACCACAAATGACAGGGGGTACTGAAATATTCTGCTGAGAAACACGTATACGTGAAGACAGTGACAGTGCAGGACGGTTTTCTCCATTCTTATGGTGTAGTGGTGAGGTGCGCTCACGTCTAGAAGAACACGCGAGAATATAACCAAATGTGTGTAAAAATGTGAGCATCAATTACGCAGCCTGTATGAAGTGATCAGCTTTTGCACAATTTATTTAAATTATAAAATAAGGGGTTCATTCAAAGAAATAGAGCTGGGTAAGAACAGGGGGGGCTCTAAGTTTCCGACACCATGACCTAATTAGATGTATAATCGTGGTATTTAGTGGTTTTGGCCCCTGACACAGATACCGATAGGGCACTTCGACGTAAACCGTCCCCGGTCAAGGTGTTCGTAGATAATTTACAACCGCAGAGTAGTTACAGTCGATAGTATCTGCTGGCGATTTAGGTTATCACTGACACAAATAATTACAATAAAATAATTTTAACTGGCTGATAATTTGTGGAATAATATTGCATTAATTATAAGCGATATAAATGCTCCCAAGAGAAGAATTTATGAAAGTGATAATTTGGTATAACGTCTGACATATTTTTATGGCAGTCTCACTCAGATATTAGATGCAGCTTCTTCTTCGGTAATAAGGTAAGGGTTTATTACTACAATTTGTTCCTTTTATTATTGACTAAGCCCCACAACTAACGATCTTCCTCTATTTATATTCTTAGTCCACATAGTATAAGAATCAATTTATAAAAGGCGTGGTTTCCCTTCGTATTTTACGCATTATTTACTTCAACCATTTTGCGGTTTTCGATCTATAGTCCGCGTATTTTGGAAAATAAAAGCAATAGCGATTAGATCTGCTTAAACAGAACCCGAATTAATTCAGACAAGCATTAAAATCAATCGACTTATTTTACGAACGGCCCCTCGCTCAACGGAGGATTTGCATAGAAATGAATCGTTAGGAAGGGGGGAGGGCGAGATTCTTAGAGGAATGGATTCTTTCGGGGGAAAATCGCCGCGAAAAATTGATTTCAAATAATTTTGCGGTGGGGCGGTTCGAATAATAAAGAACAGAGAAAAAAAAATAAATGAAAGCACGGTAGCCATCTGTCGCTTGGGGGCGACCGCAAAACAGATTAGGCAGTCGTTTCGGTGCCGGGGATTATCTCCAATGAAAGGCGCTGAAATCCGCGTCAAGCGAGGGGAACCGGCCGGCGAGGAGGATTCTTTGCCTTATACATTCCCCGGACGGTAATAGGCTTTCGGTTTGACGCCGGATCCCGGGTTCCGGGAGTTGCCGGTGGGTCACGCTACATTGAACACCGCCGGTTTCGGTTTATAGCCCGTGACGCGCGTGACGCCCTCCTCGGCCCGCGCACTAAATCTTCGGGGCCTGTCCTGTAAATATGGGACCCAACCGATCGACTCCGATAAAAGAATATATGGACTCGTCCCTCCTTGGGCCGAGTATTAAATTTTCTGGCCAGTTAAACCCCAGTGTAACTAATACACTCGGATACCGACTAGTCGGGGAGAGTCGGTAATATTTATAAGATATTAAAAAAATGAATCTCGGAGAACTTTATCTAAGTAAGAAAACAAAGAATGGCGTCATAATATTTACTCAATTAATTTTTTTATAACGTTATCAGAATATAATGGAAAATGTTTTTAAAGAGGCGTGTGTGTCAAATTAGGCACCTTATTTAATTCAGTTGAGTTGAAATTGGCTTCAGGACATTTTTGGTCACGAGAAAAAAGTTTCCGGGATGAAGTAAACCTCCGCTGTATTATAGGAAAAGACCTCTATGCTTTTATCTGGGTCAGCTTATAGTGAGATTTTGCATTCCTCGCAAATTGCCCCATTTTAGTCATTTGTCCCATAAAGACATATTGAGTTGATTATTTGCCTGTGAACGTGTGAAGTTCTTCATATATATAACTGTACCTTTATTATACTCTTTATTGTTATTTTTGCTATGTAATTACTTGACTTTGAACTAATTGGTTCATTGTCACTGCCTATTAAAAAGGGAATGTTTAAAATATATTAATATACAGAAAGTCCTGAATTATACTGGATAGAACTTAATTTTTTTTAACACAATACAAATTCTAACTTTTCATTAAAATACAATATAAATAGGGGTAAATAAACATTAACAATAAATAATTATTAACTTAATTAATTAATTAATTACTATTGCTCTGTAAATTATGGATAGAAAACAAATAACACTAAGTGTTTTAGATAAGACATGCTATAAAATCCATTTGTGATGGATACGGGCTCAGTTTTTAAAAACAACAAATGTTTACTTCTAAAATCCTATTACCTGCAGGAAACCCTTCGATGGAGACCTATGCTTTGGCAGTGGATGGAAGCGAACGCCTCTATGACATTTGCTGAATTAGGTGATGTGAATAATTTAGGATCCTTTTCATCCCGTTGAATTCGTCAGATATCAAAGCGAATTAGGGCTTTTACTCCCATCTTTCAGTACATTTAAATATTAAAAAAAGTAATTTCGGAACCTTAAAAGAAGTATGCATTAAACATTGAGCTTGTATTTTAATCACGCTTTATTTTGTGCCTTTTATTAAACGGGGTCAAGAAGGAGTACTCCGTTTTATAAACCTTATTTATAAAATAATATCAGCAATAAAAATCAGTTCTGGCCGGAATATAAATATCGAGCTGGCTGTAAAGAAGGCCCCAAAGGTTCAATACTAACGAATTGATTTTATCGGATTTTAAAAATTGGAGGATAGCGTCTGCCAGATGAGGCCGGGAGCGTAAACGATTAAAGGCGGTCACGAGGGGAGGGGTTCACGCTCCGGGTGCTCCCCCCTTCGGCCGTAGAATAGAGCCCGAGCATGTAAATAGGCCCGGGGCGGTTTAACAGTTGTGTCATTGTCGTACTCGTTAATGGAGACCGCGACAGTTGGGACAAAGGAGCAAGAAAAATAACGCGTGACCGAGGCCCGGGGCCCCGATTTCAGCGGCCCCCTAATCAAGAGCCCCCCGGGGCCGACATTTGTCTTGTCGGACAATGGCAACAACTCTAATGCTCAGAGAGCCAGCCAACGAATGAACCCGGAACGAATGCAGTCCGCTACTGTCAAAAGACTAAAATGCGATTAGTCCGACTATCCGTTTGACCTTCCAGTCAAATTGTATCTAATTGTCGGCTGGAAGTTACAACCGCATAGATGCAATAAACGAAAGTGACAAAGTAATTAAGACTATTACAACCGAGAAGATAAAACCCCTTTTTAAACCATCGAACTAAAAAATCGGTCAAATGTCCTCAGCTTATAACGGTTAACTAGTTTCTTCTTATCATATCTCATAAAATTTCAGGAAAATCTAATGGATCTATCACTCTCAGCCAATGCTACTGGCGAACAAATTTGCCCCGTGGCATATTAAGTCTTGGTGTGAAGCCAGATCGAAGGGCCGGTTGGACCTCACCACGAAACCGGATCTGAAACGAATAACCGAGCGCAAATCGAAACCCACCGCCCCGACATATTGATATGCGTCCCCGTCACTAAACCTTCAGTTCCCCTCGCTCTTCCGACCGAAATCGATACCGAAGGGCGTCGGGAAAGCGAAGGATTGGCCGCGCTTACAAAATAATAGCGCTAAACAAAATTAACAATTCCAAATAAGATGTGCAGATATGAGCCCACCGCTCTAAATAAAGTGACGGGAAATGTAAACGTAATATCAGAAAAGGAGCATAGAAGGGTAATTCCCCAGTTTAAGTGACTAATCAACTGTGTACTAGTGCTAACGACGGTGTACTGTTCAAATATTCATATATATATATATATATATATATATATATATATATATATATATATATATATATATAGGATATACAACATATTTAAGGGGCGTAAGATGAAGGGAAATCAGACCCATGCCATTAGAAATGAAATTACTGCTATTAATTCCTATTACTGCTGAAATAGCCAGACTATTCTCGCAATGATTTATTGCCATAATATTGGAAAATATTTCCAGTTCGAAACCTACGAAATTTTTAAGACTCACTGACGGGCTTGTAAAATGAAAATAAAACTTACGAATATGTGGTCAGCGAAGAACTGTAGAGTCACCTACCTGTAAACAGAAAAACTTTAATTAGAGAACAAATAACATAAAACGACGAAATATTACTTATTATAATGGCATTATTGGTATTATTAATAACGACTATAATGCGACAATTATTTAAAACAACCCTTTTAGTCAAATCTGATTATTAGTTATTAGTTGTAGACAAATTGTAGAAAATAAATGAATCAGAAAAAGGTGAAAGTGAAATCATTATAATTCCCCATAATGTACCTCTGTGTAAAATGTTAACGATATTGCAGTCCAATTTAAATCTATTCTAAAACGTGTCAAGTGTTTATGTGCTGCTTAAAATATGGGGAAAAGGATACGGGTAAGGTCTAAGAGCCAGGAAATGGCCGGACTCGAGGAAAACTTGGGAAACGCGGTGGGACTTCGATCATTGAGAAATTCCAACTATTTTCCAATAGGATTGGACTACTAGCGCCGAGTACGCCGCGTCTCATCCCGATACTAAAGGGCTGCTGTCAACTCAGAGAGGAACGTCGAAAGGGTGAGGGAGGGGCCCGAAGCACCCCCCCCCTACCGAAAAGAAGAAATGTACTAAAGAAAATAATTAAAGTACCAAAAGTAAAAGATATGCGAAAAGCGGCCGGATCAAAAGGGGACATAATAGAAGGAAAAGCTACCTTTTGATGGCCCTCCTGCTAAAGCGTATATCCTCCTCTCTCTCTCTCTCTCTCTCTCTCTCTCTCTCTCTCTCTCTCTCTCTCTCTCTCTCTCTCTCTCTCTCTCTCTCTCTCTCTCTCTCTCTCTCTCTCTCTCTCTCTCTCTCTCTCTCTCTCTCTCTCTCTCTCTCTCTCTCTCTCTCTCTCTCTCTCTCTCTCTCCTCTCCTCTCTCTCTCTCTCTCTCTCTCTCTCTCTCTCTCTCCTCTCCTCTCCTCTCCTCTCTCTCTCCTCTCTCTCTCTCCTCTCCCTCTCCCTCTCCCTCTCCCTCTCTCTCTCCTCCTGACGAAGATATTCGTAAAGAGAATTCCATTAATAACTACATCTCTCCCGTAGTACGCGGATATATCAATTTCCGTCATACTTTAGCTTAACAGCAATGATACAGTATTCTATTTTTTATGCAATATATTGTACCTTACAACTGATAAGCATGAAGCAATAAAGAAAAGGAGTCATTACTTTTACAATTTTCTATAATAAAACATCAACATTTCCTATAATAAAATAGTTATTGTTATTTTGTCAAGTTAAGTTGCTGAAAAAACTACCGCGAATCGGTCCCTTCAGTATTTCAGGACTTTATGAACTGCTGAATACTTTACCTTCGATAAGCGGCCGTTTTAAAACTTTTAACGGCGGTATCAACCGGTGCTGTAAGAGGAAAGACAGATAAGCGAAAAAGATATTATGCCGGTAGAGATTATTTTGAGGTAATTAATCCCCAGTGAAACCTAAATGGAAAGCTATACATAATGCATACCTGGGCGAGGAGGCGGGGACGCAAAATCCGAAGCAGTCCCACAGTATCGCCTCTGTAAACTGGAACCGGTCGGCCAAATTAAAAAGCTCCCGAGAGCTTATTTTGAAAGTCGGATAAAGACAGGAACGATCCAAAAACTGCATTCTATATTAATGGACTCCCCTTGGGCATTCAGTTCGAAAATTGGGGGTCGTTTTCCCTTAAAATAGAGCTCCTGCTGGGAACCCCCTCTAGAGAGAGCGGTCTAAAGGTTCGCGTCAGGAAACGCCCACTCTGAAAACCTGAAAGTCCCATAGTGGATTTTTCGCTTATCGCATCATTATTATTAATTTGAATTTGTCTATGTATTACCCTTATAAACTACGTATATTTTATTCCTCCTTGTGCTTGCCCTCCTTCATTCCCTGCTATCTAGAGAGCTAGGGGGGCAGAGAGAGGTTTATTATAAATTCTTTATTTCTCTCCTTGGATAGCGATAATAAGGTCACCATCTAATCAAGCTGCATTAGGTAGCCAGGGTATTTTTTATAGTACTGAATCGGGATTTCGTTTCATGGATAATATCCCCCTTAAATAGCTTTTTAATCTTAAATCCCGACGTTTATCCCGAAGTATATTTAAAGTAATGTTCTACAAAGAAATATATATATATATATATATATATATATATATATATATATATATATATATATATATAACTGACAATCGACAATGAATCAACTTTAAAATCTGTAATGTGTACTGGCTGTATATGCAGGATTTTTCAACTGTTGAAATATGCAGCTATCATACATGGGTGGAGTGTGTGTTGGGAAAGGTCGGTAAATGGAGGAGGGAAAGGGTCCTAATCTATGGTCGCAGGCTCTTGCCGTACATTGTGCCTACTCGAGACCGGATTGAACTCTACCGAGGTCTAGTCCAAATTCAGGTAGATTCGATTCCTCTGGAACCCGTTGCAAAATTAAGTTAGCAAATCCACACCGCTTCCCGATTCCATTCGATTAATTGGAGGGCCCAAATTAACTGCCTAATAACTTGTGTCCAATACAAATGGACAGTATGTCGTTATATAACATTTTAGTTATATAAACATATACTGACATTTTAAATTTAAAAGTAAATAAATATATATTTGAACTACTTAAACTCAATATTCATTAATATGCTGGGAATATAATGTAATATGAGACATCCCGCGGCCAGGTTCTACATTATCTGCACCATACATAGATAACAACTAAATACGAAGGCATTAATGGTACACACCTCAGCGTTATCATTAACAGCTTTCCGTCAGTAGATTAGGGAGGAACTTAAGCATGTCAGTGGCTTGTAAGGCATCCCGCTTGCAGTGCTCTGATACTGGAATATTCCTTATCTTTTCAGTCAGAGCGATACTAAAGATGGCGAGCAACCGAAACTTGTGGTATTCGGGTACCACCAAACAGATTTCTCTAGCAGCCTTGTGTTGTATTATTGCAACATTATTGTGGGCTTATTGTTCTTATATTTAAAAACGTTCATAGAATTAGACTGGGATGTGCATAACGACAATAAGCATTTTTAGTTACAAGATGAAAACGATTTTCCTGAAGCCTGATAGATAGTAATGCCGTTATTTTTTGTTTCTTGGGTCCGAAGTAAGCCATCCGTATATTTTATTTTTGGAGAAAAGGAAGTCAGTGAAGAAGGGCTGATTTAGTCAGCGGCTGATATAGTAGGGTATTGTATGCCCCTTCTGGCCGGCTCCTTGGAAGGGCGGCATAAATAAGCTTAACGACCCCAACACCTAGTACAGGGTTTGCCTCACCAAACATAAAGCCCAATTCTCGGCCGGCCCTTTAATTTCGAGGCGTCGGTTTCAACCGGCCACGTATTCACCGGCCCCGTCCCTTATCGAGTGGCCCTACCCGTCCCCGCTCAAAATGAATAGACCCAACATTGGTCAGTTTGATAAATTACCTTTCCCCGGGTTACAACTGCCTTTTCGCATACCCTAAAATTATCGTATATTGAAACAATAATAATATTGAGGAAATTCACAGTCCTTGAAGTAAATTTGAGACCTACTTCAGATCGTATTCATGAAATTGAGATGGGCGTTAGTAAGCACTGTGTTTACTTAATATAAAACTTATCCAAGATTTTATAAATTGAATTCAGTAAACCGTAAAATGTTTTAATCCGACCAGTTTCCATGCAAGTATTTTTGCCAGGGCATGAATGCCCTGGATACATACTACTTATACCCTGGATAAATAAGCAAGAAGAAAAGACAACGAAAATTGTCGAAACATTATCTTTCTGAGTTAAAACATCTTTCTGAAATATTGAATGGAGTACAGATTGTACCATTCAGCGGACTTATTGTACCGGGAGCAGTTACAATGCGCGGATTCTAGGCTAAAATACGGTAAACTAATGCATGGAAACTTAATATTATTCAAATGTAACACGCTGCTGTTAGGCCCGGCGTATCCCGGGCAACAATGGGGCAACAGAGGGTTGCCGACAATGGGCAAGGGGGTGACAATAAGCCAAGTGAGAGGAGACGGAGCCACCGGTGCGAAATGCCGGCCAGATGTCGCTCAGTCAAGGTAGACAAACCCCGGTCTATGTCTATGTCTACGGTCTAGACACCATAATGTCTCGCCGGTATCGAACAGACCGAATGCAATCGTGTTCAGCACAAAAAACGAAGGATGTTTTATTTTTCGATAAAAAGTAACCATCTACATGTTATAAAACAACAAGCCATAATTCGGAGTAATGACCGATGAAACCACATGGGGGTATGGGATCAGCATGTTTTGACGCAAGGGCTGCTTTCATTTCTGGCAATATTAAAAATTACTGGCCTAGTAGTTTAACATTGAATTGCTAGGTTTATGATATTTTTTGAATTTAGCAGAGCTAAAAACCACCCCTAGTGGCCAACATATTGGATAGCTTGGGAAAAATACCGAATGTCAGGAACATTCGTACTGCATTTTTGAACCGTGGGATTATATTCACATTGTAAGGGTTCTATCCTCAATAAAATTTTCTGTAAGAAAAAAGTGTACGAAAATATATAATGCATTTTTATAGTTTTCAGTTCTCATATCAACAATGTGGTTTAAGGCCATGGCAATGATTCAAAAGTTTAAAACAATTAATTATAATCATTTCTGACGGTAGAACATACTGGGATACTAAGTTATGACGATAACAAATGAGGAAAACTCGGATGAGGAAACTAATTATTGATAAAAACATCTATGAAGAGCCATTACGGAGTCTCCAGTTATGATGTGCTGGTGTGAAACTGATTGCTAATTATGGGTGGGCAAAAAAACAAACCGAAAACATTCACTCTGAAACACAAAACGAGGGGCCCATCCGTGGCAATTATATTGCAGCCAAATTATGAGAAGAACGATCGATCAAGAGTAGAGAATGTACCCCGGGCTCCCAGCACTGCCTGAAATTAATTAGTCTATTTCCTGCGCAATACATTTTCCGGTCAATCTTTCCAAGAGAAGGAATTTTTATTACCCGTGATATACGAGTATATTTGGATCTAGAGTTGGCCAGTTCCGGATTCCCGCTATTGTTGCCAGTCCCCTCCATATTATACCTCACATAAAATATATGTCGTTCGTTAAATTAAAATTAAATTCTTCTTTTGAAACACGAATTTATGATATGGACTTGACTATATTTGAGAATAATCCACGAGATGGGCCGCACTCAGCATCCTGTTGTATATACAGTAGGTAGAGGTCATAAGCCTGCAAGGAGAAATGAATGAGTTGGTCGAGAACGTCCATTTGTTAGCCGACTAATTACGGTCGTGTCTCTTACAGGAACATGCCCTTAGGCCCTTGTTTTGATGTAGTTTCTTGTCTAAGATTGATGCAATGACAAGACGCAAGAGAGTCCAGCACCTCGTAATGTTAAAGAAAAGTATAATTTACTTTTTCTTTATTTCGCGTCTTATGCAGTTACGTCGGTTACGTGTTTATATATTATTTATGTTTATTCCTCACTTAATCATAAATTGAAATTCGATTAATAATGAAAATATTATGCGTAAATGCAATCGGAAAAATTAGGTCTGAAGGCAAAATATTACTTTGTCATTCAAACATGACTTAAGTCATTCAAACGTTCCTACCAAACTGGGACAATCATTTTAATGTAAGTACGTACCTAATTTATCTAAATCTAAAACAAGTTTAAAACATGCTAAAATGTTCGAATCAAAAATTAATTTCCTCTTATAATGAGAAGAGTTCCTCGGTTTAATAAGGAAGAGCCGTCTAGAATCTGGATAAGAAGGCCTTCGGCAAATAACTTTCTTAGGCCGCTTCATATCTGGGTCCTCTCGGACGAGTCTTCCTGTAACTTAACTGACTCCGTCAAATATTTGCGGTTCATTATACCCGGGCTCTTAGATAAGAAGACAGTTCTTCCCCACCCACCAAAGGGAAGAAAGTAGCAAAGCGAGTTAGGCCACGGATTGTTGATTCTGTAGTATGGAAAATAACAAACTGTTAATCCCCGTACCATTCTCCCCCCTTCCCACTTTGGAGGCGAAGTCAAACAAGCCACCGGAGGAGACTAGGCGCCGGCAAATAAAGGCCACCCTACTAAAATTGCCAGAGCCAAGACTCAAGGTTAACTGAGACGGATTCGATATAATTCAGCATTTAGAATGTTGTACCCGAATGAAGATTTATAATTTATTCATCTAACAGTTAACCAGCTCCCGAAGAGAGGGATATTACAAACTTTCTACCGCCGCGCGACAAATTCATCTCCAACTTCGAATGAATACTCGGTTATGACTAAGTTATTCGTTTACGCAACTGTACATCAAAGACTTCGGGTCTAGCAAATTAGTTCGGGTTTCGTAAAACTGAACAACTCCAATAACGGGTGTAATACACGCCTTCCATAAAGGTAGTTAATAAGGTAACACGGTAATCCTTGAATGGCGACGAATGGCGGAAGGTAACTTGAGATTTTCACAAGAGAGTGCACAAGAATTATTGGAATTATGCTTTCTCTATTCCTTTCTGGAAATTTCTGAGAAATGAGTTTTGATTTTAGAGTTTTTTATAAGGAGAGGATTAAAAAGTATCTCTGTTTATAAATCCGTATCCGTGTATACATTATCAACTCAAATAACAATATAGTTTTACATCAAGTACTGAAGGGTTCACCAGAGTTCCTCAGCCCCTCGATACCAACAGGATAATAATGAGGATGGCTATAAATCTGCAGATTATGGTAATACTCAATAATCACATTAAACTAAAGATTTATAGGTAATGGTGTTACGAGTGTGTTATCATGAAGGCTCTGAACTGGAATAGGTTTATCAGTAATCGAATCCCTAAGTCAGCAAGGATCCTACCGTAAAAAAGGACCAAGGATTCAAGGCATACAAAGTTGCCCTGTGTGCGCTGAAGAACTAGAGACTTACCATCTACGTATAACCCATTGTCCCAGTTATTCAACAAGAACTGCGGCCATATTATGTCAGGTCGTGCATAACACCCTCCGGCCAAGATCCAAAAGCCATATATATCTGAATGCTGCGGGCGTATATCGTTTGTCGGGTCGCGATCGCGATTTTAAAGTTGGTAATGCAAGTACCTCGTCCTTTGTACCAAGGTAAGTTGGGGACTAAGTGGGCGATACTCGCGAGTGTAGTTTCCGCGCCGACGCCACCGTTTACAAGTTAAAACAAGGAGCCGAGGTATAAGATATGTATCGGGGGCTGGTCGGTAGCCGGGAGTTGGTAGTCGAGTTGGGCCGCGGATTTGTCTCTTAACTGCTGTAAATAACCGGCTTTTGTCCCCACTCCGAGTTAATTGTACTGTTGGGGCCCAGTTTTTGCCCTCGAACTCCGTTAAACTTGAGGCCGCCAGGACGGGATCTTGGAGTGCTCCACGCTTCCCCTTTAAATTTCTAATACTCCGGTTGACCCTTCGCCATTGTGAACTTGGCCTGTAAATCCTTTCGGAGAACCGACCCTAAGAAACGTTTTATGAGTTGACTCGAGGCGATAATTCAATGATTCTTGACAAATAAGCGGTACGAGCTTCCCCGAATAACCTTATAATTGCGAGAATTTTATCCCCGATATGAAATGTCAGGCAAACTGATATAAATGCCAGCAGAATGCACGGATACTTTATTATACTAAATGTGTTGTTTAATATAAATTCGTTTTTTAACTGTATTCCGTTATCAATAGCAGGTCGGGAATTGTGCAAACATGATAGCAAAAACGAATGTATGTCATAGGAGACGTCTCTCCTATGGCTTTGTCCATTTGTCACATACATATTTTCCGATAAATGGTATGGGACACTATAAAGCGTATTCCATTAGCATCGATGTCGATACCACAAAAGCTTTAGGTCATATTTCTGAATAAATCTGAGAGAACTCAACATACTGTATAATGTACCTTGCTTGTACTAAAACCAGTTTTGTAGTGCCAGAGTATAAAGCCCTGCTGTATAAATCTTTTCGCCTTTAGACAGACTTATTTAAAATTAATTTGTTTAAAAATTAAAGTAAAAAGTAATTCAGAAACACCAGGTTAATTTTATAATAACCCAATCTTATCTCTAATCCTCATAGTTTAGTTACATATATTGGTTTTATATATATATATATATATATATATATATATATATATATATATATATATATATATATATATATTTATTTATTTATTTATTTATTTACCAACAATTTCATTATACAGTACCCACCGGGTATCATCACAACAGTACTATTGAAAAGACTATTGAAATTCATTTATTTTATTTTTTCCTTATATTTTTTATTTCCTAATGTCGGCTCTGTTGGAAAAAGTTCATGAGAGAATTTAACCACATTTCAGAGGTTTAATTCTTAGTTAGGTCGCTTCGATACGACTATATGTATTGCTAATACAGCCAGTAATAATGTAAGTATTTGTATTTTATGAGGTAGTTTATGTTTCATTGTCCATGGAATTCTGACGTTAATACGCTTTTAACTAAAAATGCTTAATAGCATTATGGATATTAGCGAAATTATAGAATAGCGGTAACTGTTAATCAGTTGTATTAAAATGAACGTATTCATGTAATACAAGTGCTCTAATTGTCCAATTAAACTAGTTCCATGAACCTAGTTAATAATTTGCCAAATACCTCTTCCGGCGTTCCGTGTCAAGCGGTTTAAATCATTTCATTCGGTCCGTTCCGCCTTAATGAAATTGGCGGACCAACTCCGGGTATTATGTAAACGCCGGCTACAATAAAAGAGCACTCTGTAAATTAATTGGGGGGACGACAATGTATAATCAGGGTCTGGTTGTAATCGCGACAGTAAAACCCCTTCACACTCAACCGATAGAACATAATTACTCGGTCAAATCCGTTGGATTGTTAAGAATTTTAATATCCCTCGCCGCCATATTACCTTGTGTACAGACGGAAAATATGTTTTCCGGACTTTAACCCGTCTGGGCGGCTTTATTAACAAATTATGATTAAATGATAATACACTATTATTATATATAATTTATTGGAAATTCATCATAATGAGAAACCTTTATCCGTTTTGTCTATCTCCATAATCATATTCGTTCATAACTTTATTTTTATCATTAATCCTTTTCAGTTATCACGACAATTGCGTCCTTTCGAGGCCATTATAAGTTAGAATTTAATATTAGTGTAAATAATTTCAAACGATTCCATAATTGTTAAGGTAATACTTACTTGAGTCCATACCGGATGTAACGAATTTATGCGGTACGGGTGTTCTTTATAATACTGACTACGGGGACAGTGTGACCGCTCCCTTAGTAAACTTATCTGGCGAGGGAGCACTGTTAGATGATGGGAGGTTACCGAGTCCAACTTGTCGCATTTCTAAAACTCCGGATTCTTTCCTTGGGGGAAACCGCTCGAGTCCAATTAACTTAATTTTGACGTAGACTTGTGATAACTTGGCACACCGTTGTCTCGGTCCTGTGATTTCTCTGTAAACCCGGGGGGGGGGGGACTAACTTCCCACTTTATAAAATACACACGCTGCCTCTGTACCTGCGACAGATGCTCACACTACCCGGCGGCGTCGGCCAAATAAATGGAGAGTTGTAAGACCGCCCATACATGTAGAAATGATTTTAGTACTCTGAATTTCAATAATTTATTTTTGTAACTTCGCGAAATAATTCATCTAATCCCTAAAAAACTAAAACTTTTCTTTCGAAAAAGTCCTACAACGTAATATACTTTTATAATTAGAAATGTGTTGAAATGAGAATGCATAAATATGCATCTAAAGATTCTAGTAGTCAGTATCTGAAGAAAATGATTATTCACCTATCAATTTGCGATTAGTATGGACGGGGCTGTTTTTAAATTTAATTATACCAGTTCATATTATTACAAATTCAACAATAATCTACACCAGTACTAATTCATAATTTAATTTAATTAAACTGGCATATTAACATTTATTTTGGTCGCAACGCCAATTTGAAATTACCCCTCTATTAAAAAAAAATATTTCAAGAATACCATCGCTAATTTTTGGTACACGAAATGTTTACTCATGTTCCGAGATGGAAAAACCGAGCGGGTAAGGCCTCTCAAATGCGCTTAAATAAATGGTCTCTCGTGAGACTCATTAAAGAAAAAAACAAGTTGCCACAAAATACTGGGCTGAAAAGGGCGAAGGCGGGCTGCGAGAGCTGCGCTACTAATTCCAAAATGAATGTGCAAGTATAGCGCCCTAATTAGGATGTTCTAATGAATTATAAAAAATACCCGAATATATGCCTTAATCAACCCGAGATGAGCTGGCCATTTTTCCCCCTCATATCGCAGTGTTTACCAAGACTTGCACTCATTTTCCGCGTTCATTACCTACTTAGGTTTCTCGAAAGGAATCTCGAATATTATAAACCGGAGTTTTCCTTTTGTTTAAATAGAACTGTCTCGAATTTATAATTACGTCTTTCATCAACAGGATCCTGCAGCATGTAATGAATATTTATATTAAAACTGTTTCAATAATTACATACTAAAATTCTTATTTCCTTATACTATATTCTATTAAAATTTCTTATTATATTTTTATATTATTCATTTCTATTTTTATATTCCGTTTATATGGACTAATTTACTAATTTTAAAACCGTAAAAATGAGGGATAATAAAACCTCGTATTTAGAAAGAAATATTTTTCATCCTCGTAGCACTCAGACACTCCCACTACTCGACATATATGTCGGCCGCGGTCTTATTAAACTCTAGCGTCAGAGTTAGTCGTCGCGCTTTCTTTCGTGTTCCTCACCCGCTTTCATGTCCTTTTTATACCGACGACACTTGGCACGTGTGTCCGTGATAAGACTGCGATGTATCATAACGAGACCCGGTTTTAAGATACTGCATTTTTGAGGGGGACTTAATTTCAGAGGACGCTATGGAACCCTTCAGGATGCAGTACACTAGTTTCGCCCGCGACATAAATATTAATATCGTCACGAGTCTTCGAAAGAAAATTTTCCCCGAAAGGACGCTCGCCCGAAACGTAATTCGTAAATTGAATTTCTTATTAATTTGGGACGGTACTCCGCTTATTGAAGACGAGCGCGGGAACAAATCCGATTACTGGCCGGCGGGACGGCTCTTTGAAGCGGACGGGGGTGGGGCGCCATCCTGAATCTTAAACAAGACTCACTCCACCCCCTCCCGCAGGGACGCGGACAAACACCCGGTCGTATCCTACCGAATTAACGGGATTATACCGGAAGGGGAGAGGACGGATGGACGCAGTTAAAGGAGAAAGCCGGGCAAAAACCGCAGGCGGCGGCGCCCAATTTACGGGCGGGTCGAACTAATCCCCGGGCATTACCGGTTCGGCGATGCCCCAAACCGGGCATAACTTCCCGTGTGAAAAACCGACCTAGGTATCCCGCATAATGAGAACTTGGGAGTTCTCCCTCCGCTCACTAAGTCTCTCCCATCTCCCGACTACTAACGTTGCATGTGACGCAAAAAAGAAACGATAAAACATTTAATCTCGCATTTGGAGCCGATACAGCTAATTAGCTAATAATTATTAGTAAAACATAATTTGTATACTATTAATCGCCGAAGTATATCCAGACTATTACAGGCATCATGAGAGATGAAATAATCGGGAATTCCTACCATGTCCGAAAACAGTCGGTTTTACATTTCGGGGAGGGGGTCAGTCCAAGGATTGATAAGAACCTGAGCCTCGCAAGGAATTGGGTTTCGATGAATGGGCCATCCGACCAGTACCGTTTTCGTCATCCTCCAGTCGTTGATTCAATTGAGAAATCTGATACCTCTAGAATAGATTCCGATGACAGCGAAACGGCATCAAGTTACTGCGGAGAGGTCTAACACCGATTCATTGATTCGTCTTTTTGCACCCAAATGAAATACACATTACGTTTGGATATAATAATATTATATAACTAATATCCAGGAATCACTACACTAATCCACGAATAATTGTACATAATTTGGCTGTTCTACAGAAAAGAAAATCAAGAGTATCAGAGTAATTGCAATAAAAAGGAAATGGACGATAGAATTGTAGCGAAACAATATCAAAACAAATGTGAAAGATTTATTACTATAAATTATATATCCTGTATCTTTTTTACGGAATTCTGTCCTGCATTACTGAAGTAAGGTGGAAAAATGCTCCTTCTTGCTGTTCGTTACGTTAGGATTACTAAAACTCCTCGAGATTAGACTTTGGTACAAGGGAAGAATATCCTGCCATGGTGCGGTAAGGTGAATTCGCGCCGAAATATCTCCACTGGACTCCGAGGCTTCATTCGGTTCGGGCGAGGAAGTTAAAGCATAAAAAACTGAGGAAGTGAGGGACGGCCTCTCTGTCTAATCAGGATTCGGAGATACCAACTTGGAGCGGAAGAAGCAAGAGCCTGCGCTCCCTCCTTATGGTTCAGCTGTACAATCGTAAATCACAAACTACCTCACAGTCCAACTAAAATACGCAACACGCTGCTTACTTTAAAAAAGTTGATCTCGCCACCCATGGTTTATGCCACCTCATCTCACGTCCCAATTCCTCTTTAGGCACGGGTTTGGTAAGAGAAATGAGATCTCAGATTATATGAATCCATAAAGTCATTCAGGAAATGTGTAATAAGTTAGTTTAGCTAGTTTTATGGTACAAGTTAATTAGTTTAACTACCTATGTATACTAATTACCAATAATTATCTTTGTATCCTTTTTCAATAAATACGTTTGCAGGGATTTTAATTTCGTTCCAGTTAAAAATAACAAAAATAGTTCAGATTATAATAAAGATAATTCCATTCCAAACTCCCGTTACTTGGTACGGGATCTGTTTATTTTTTTTAAATATGAAACATATGGAAATATGAACACACTTTCAAAACTGCAAACAATCTAAGAACTGATGTTTCCCTTGCGCTGTAGATACAGGCTCACCGGTGAGCAACAAACATTCGTGAAAGCTTCTAGTGAGTGAGATTAGTATAGAATGATGGAACAATAATATGGAACAATAAGTTGATCAGAAGTCGAAAACGTTCCAACAATTTTTTCCCAGAAATTTTCAGGAGAATTCTGATTTAACGTCGCTGAGATTATTTTGTTGGCGGTGGCGGATGGCAGCTTAAAATGACTAAAGGGTAGGTTCCACAACCGAAAACAATACCTTCACTTGTACAGCCGAGCGAGAGCGATAAATCCGCCGGAGATATTTTAATTCAAATTTTCAGACTACATTAAATTTTACGATCGTATAAAACTTATTTATTGGGCAATAGAGGTTTTTTTCTGAGGTTGGTCGGTGCGGCGTGGGTGGGGGGAGAGGATATTTTCCAGAAAAGATACCGCGCGGGCTGGCTTTACACTTTGGCATCCTTTGCATCCCCCCGGAGAGATTTACGACACTTTTAGGCCGCCCGCCCCTTATTATTTTCACGTTTTACCGAGTTCGAAAAAAGGGAAGTGTCTCGGGTGAAGAGGCGTTTTAGTGATTGTGCAATAGTGAGTGGGAGGGGGGTTAGATAGAGTGGCTAATGAGGGGGAAAAGTGGGATTTCCCCGTACTCTTCCATTGGAGACGATTTTCGGTTGGGTGCAAGTCCTCCCGATTCTCTCCCCCTGTAATGCAAGTCAAATTAATGCCATCGGCGTTACAAATGAAGCCCACCGGGGTGATCCTTCTCTTTCTTTTCCTGCCGTTGATTTTGTCCGAATGTAACAGAGTATTTTTATTTTAAACCAAGAAATTTGTAATTAGTTATTTTTGCTTGTAAATACCTAATAGATTATGAGCTTTTTATTAATTTAATAAGTATTATAAATATAGGTAATAATTTATTAACTTTAATTCAAAGTTGTGTAAAACAGTCATAGATGTGTCACACATAACTTTGAAAGGACAAAATAGACATGAATTGTGAACTGGCATATCCGAATTTATTTGTCGAACCTGGTACTATTTCCAAGAGTCTTTCCCTCTGGTAAAGGTTCCGGTGAGAGGGTAAATTCAGCGGAAATTATGACAAGGCTGGTAAAAACCGAACGACGGGACAATCTGCCTCACGACTTGCGATAAAAATGAATATAGCTTCTTGTTCATGGAGTACTCATCGTTTTATGTGTTTTTTCAGAACTGTCCCGTCGAATATTCCACTTTATTCCTCCTTTACGAAAAATAAAGGTTTGTTTATTCGACTTGAACGAGGCATAATGTCGAATTCAGTAGACACTCTGACAACCAAACAAGCTTCCCAGAAATGTCTATAAACTTGGAATACATTCGTCGAATTAAGACCGTGGAAATAAATGTCGATAAAATAATTAAAAGCAGTCGAGAATGGTACTGCAATTGACAGTTAATCATTTTAATGTACTTGAAAAGTCATTAATTCAAGGTTATCTTCTACACTCGGCATTCAAAGTACTTTAACGATTAGTAAGTTGTAACCTGCCAACTATCATATTAAATTGATTACTGAATTTTAACTCAATATTTTCTTCATACATACATAACTAAATAGACACTACACCGTAAGCGCCTTTACAATACTACTGCAATCATATGGATAACAAGATGTTTCCTACTCAGGTAAACACAAT
Organism: Lethocerus indicus; assembly: GCA_019843655.1. NCBI lineage: Eukaryota > Metazoa > Arthropoda > Insecta > Hemiptera > Belostomatidae > Lethocerus > Lethocerus indicus. The sequence continues at coordinate 7,224,175 of JACDQD010000103.1, read as the reverse complement.
TACTATAATAATTGGCTACACTACAATTAACAGATACTTAGTAGCGACAACGGATTAACCTCAGACCAAACTAGCAATGGGAGGCAGTAAATCAGAAGGAAGGGCAATTATATTCCGGAGTCTGCCCATATTCCTACAACTCAACTAGATCTATATTCCACAGGAGAGAATAATGCAGTTTTATTGGTAGGATTTTCGCGTAGTAATTGTATTTAATTCTTATCAAATGGCTTACAAATAACAAAATATGGCAACGTTCTAATAAATATTGATCTTTATTGTAGTAGTTTTGGCATAATACGTTTTCTCGCCAACATTATTCTTATTATCTTAAATAGTCATAGTGTAGAATTAATAAGTGAAGAAATAATAACAATTAAGTGGTATAAATTTCATACATCATTTATCTGCCGCCTCTTAGAGAAAATTTCAAGTTAAAATAATGTTCAAATTTTCATTATTTCTAAATAGAAAATAGTTCTAAAAAATAAAGGTATCATTACTCCGCTTTTAACTTGTTTAATTTAATTCCCGATCGATATTTCATTATATTTTACGTACGGCCATTGAAGCTTTACGCGATATAGAATATAATGAAAATACTGTAAGAATAATAAAATGAGGAACGGTCTCTGCATTGAGACCATTCTCAATGACGGAGTAACTCCGACTATAAATAATTTACGAGGGCGTGTCGGCATAAACAGTTTTCATAGAGACGAAATAAAAAAAAAAGAAGGAACTACTAGAGAAGGAACAATCCGGCGTAGAGTCCATTGTCGGGCGGCATGAAGTATTACCCGGCGGAGCCCTGAAAATAAAACGGGATTTACTTTTGGGAAGGAAACGTCGGTGCGGGGCACCTTTGGGGGGAGGCCCACGTAGTCGCCATTTGTTGGGGCCCCACCGCTGATATACACAACGCCGCCGACCATCATACGGCTCCCGTGGTTCCTCCACAAATTCATCGCCCCTACCTCTTTTCCCCTATTTTACCCCTTTCAATATTTAAATAGGTTTTTCCATCGGGTAAAGGAAAAGTCAGTATATACATCTACTTTGCAAATAAACACTTCAATAAAGTTAAAATATTTTTCATTTAGTGAGATATTTTGAACTCGCCTTGTAAGATATATAATATACAATAGCATCAGTTGATGAAGGAATGTAATAACGTTGAAACCGACTAGAATGATTCACAATCATTTCACCTAATCTACGATTAACTTCTTCGTAATGTATTGTAAGTATTTCAAATATAAAAACCACCCTAGTGGGGGCAGGATATATTATGTTATTCGTTTAGTCTTAGACCTAGTTATCGTTTGGGTGGAGTAAAATATCAATGAACGTTTTAGTTATTAGCATTATTTATAAATTCACCGAAACTCGTAAGCTTTATTTAGTTCCTCAGGAGGATAAATGCGTGCAGTATTTAAACAAAAGGAGTTGACGCTTTTACACTTCGCGGAGAGATTTCTTGTTTTGTAAGATCTCAATTTTGACCTAAAATCTAAACTACAATCAACCTACTGTTCTAAAATTGAGTTTATTTTTTGAAATTTAGGAATTTCTTTCATGAGAAACGGTGTTCTCGGTTAAAAAAAAAATCCCGCTACCCCGAACGAAGTTGTAATTGGACTAGTAATAATTAATGCAGTCCGGAGATGGGCCTCAATTGGAAAAATAACCTTTAGTTTCTCAAATGTCAATTTTGCGATTGGTCCTGGGCATAATTAAAAATTCTGTGCTCCGGCCCAACCAATGTCAGCTCGACCGATCGTTACCGTTTTCGGACAGGACCCAAATTAAACACTTTTTCAAAAGTTGGCTTAGGTTTTAAATACAGGGCTGGATTGAAATTTCGAATTTTCAATTGGCAAATGTTCAATTGCTTTCAAACGGATGTACTTCATTAGTCCCTGGCATGTACTTCATTAGTATATTGCTACATTTTTAAAATTTTTAAAGTGTTTAATTTACCACTAACAAATTAGAAAACTAACTTTAACCCGAATAACTGAATCGAAAGAGGATTACATTTTAGCAAGTTTTGATTGTGGAAGGAAGATCCATATGTCAAATATTGTTTATATATATGGAAATACAATCTCCAGCAACTTATTGCCACTGATATATCAGTTAGGAATAAGTGAAACGAGTAAAATAAAATTAGAAAATAATTTAATCTCACTATGAAAAAATGTATAACATATTTAAAACACATCGCTCTCTTTCGTCTTCTCTTTTCTCTTCTTCTGACCTACTTGGTCTTAATATAGAGAGGTTTTACCTTCAGGGCCTCATCAATAGCATTCCTTTACTAACATACAGAGGCAATCGCGCGAGGAATTCAATAATATTACTACCCTCTAAGTAGCTGGTAAACTTAAATTATGTCAGGCCGAAGTTCTCACAGAAAGAAGTGTCCTCAACCTACTTGGCGAGATTACTTCGGAAATCTCAAACCGTCTCTCGCCCTATAGAGGCCCCTCTATCTAGGCGTCCATTCGGATAAACATTTTGCCTTTTTCCCTGATCGCATGAATACAAGATGCAAAAATTCCTCGGAGAAATTTGAAAAGTTTCGTGAAGCTTCCGACGAAAAAAATTGCCGGCCAACTCCAGATATTAAATTACTAAGATATAAAGTATGTATTAGAGGGGAATTCTTCTCGGTATTCTTTCACGGCTCCGACTTTCTGATCACATTGTCTCCCACATATTGGAGCGAGGTAACTTATATTACTTTTTTCTTTTCAACACTTTAGAAAAGTAGAAAGCGCCTAAAATTGTGGGCACTGTAATATTTTTACAGAGTAAATAATACTAATTTAACGCTTCCGGTATTATGAACTAATTGATAGTGAGGTTTTGGGATATCATTATGATCGCAATTTACCGTGTACACTCGCCGATAGATCGCTTTCGTATCGAGCATAGGTGCCTCACTATTGTACCGATGGAATTCTATAGAAGACGAAATCCGTCAGGACCATATTAGCGATGATATGACGTTATTCAGTTTCACATCGAGTATACAACTGGAGGGGGACGAAATAACGCGTCGTTTATTTACTTTTGAGGCCGAAATTCTAATGAGCACGATTTCTGAAATAAGGCGGACGTTTGAAATGACTTCATGCGTGCGGGTTTTGACGCTGATCAGGGGCAACAAACGACACGGGGGGCGGTAAAGTCAAAACAGTAAAAACAGGACCGCTGTTTGTTCGCCGCGGTGGGATCAAGTTCATTAAACGGGGAATGGGGGTGAGCGGGGAGCTGTGGGGGTAGCTCCCAAACAAAACAGGCTGTGCCGATTGTTATTTCAGTTTGTGGGCGGTTGCGGCGGCTAACGAGTGGCCCGTCTGTCGCTCGGTCCTCTTCACATAAATAATTCATCCGAGTGCCTCTACACTTGTACTTGTCTGGTTACCGGCCGTATCCCTCAATGCCAGCCCCAAACCGCTCGCCCCCGATGCATTCCCGTCCGATATAACCTTTGGCCCGTCGGTATTGCGACTCTCAAAGACATCCCCGTTGCAAATCCGAGCTTACACTTCAAATTAGTACTTGCCATCGAATAAATTATAAATTCGGGTGAAAAACAGGCACGCTTTGCAATATAATATTTGGTCCGCCCTATGTTGTCAGAAATAAATGTTGAAGTATAAACGATCAATTTTCAAGGGGAAAATTTAACCCATCTGCAATATTTTCCGGAATTTAAATTGTACCTTATAGCACAGACATTAATTTATTTCTTCGATGCAATAATAGCTCATTACATTAATGCCTAAACATGTCGAGCATAGGATAAACAAACTCGACGATATTTTATGATTACATGTATTGGTCTCAAACTAGGTACCCTACCGACATATGACAGATGAGTATAATCGAAATTATGTCACGGTCGGTTGAGAGGACGCATTCAGCAAATTCAACCAATTCATTATATTGCAGGCACATATGTATATTTCATGAGAATAACAGCTCGCAACTTGACCCAGTCGTGACCGAAACAGTTTTGATAGCCGGAATAAATTGTTCGGGTTATTGCGCTTCCTCTGGATTCCGGTCGCTATTTGAAGTCATTTATTAGCGATAAAACAAAATTTACATACAGGGGGTTGGATTTTAATTCGGCTGGTCAAAGTCCCGAATCAAATTCGCCCCCCTCCCCTGTGTACCGGACAGAGGGAATGCTTAAAATTTTGAAATTCTCACTGACAATGAGAGCTAATATGGGACTCGGGGTGGACATGTGACAAGCGAATAACACAGGCAGGTGGGAGAAACTGTTCAAATGCATCGAGAGCCCCGGCGTTATTTACGGTCGGGGACATATAACCTGTCGCCGTTATGATACTGATGTTTAGCAAAATGAGTCCGAATAATAAAGCACGATTCTGTCACAAAGCTGAGTGAGTGAACCGGATAGAATTCAGGAGAACCTAGTATACATACACACACTGTTAAAACATTCCCAACATCAAGCCCTAAGAACAGAAAGGGTATGTTCATGTTTATTCAGTTGAAAACCGCATAACAAATCATCACTAGACAACATTTATTTATGAAATTTATCATGACAAAATTGTACTTCAGATAATCAGAGACCTGCTTCCGGGAAATTTCTTTATCTGTCTGATCAATCGAAAGTCGTAATTAATTCCGTGAGATAAAAATTTGGATAATGAATCTCTTTACTTTCTGAACCTTCAACAGGTTTTATTAAAAAGATAACTCTCAGCATTATGAAAGAAATTACTTTCGGAGTAATATTTAAAACCAAACGAGAATTAATTTGATCCTTGCCTAAAAATATAAAACATTATTTGATCAAGTCGGAGGGACTTTTTTGTGTTTGCTCAATGTGCAGATGAATTCAGGTAACACAGTTAAGGGAAGGCAGCGCGAAAGAAGTTTCAGAATGCTCGAATGGAAATATAAGTTGGGATTTTCATAAGTTTCAGAATGTGTTTACATACACTTTTATCTAAACCAGTGTTTATATTGAACTTCGAACTTCTACTTTTGTTTTTTGTGAACGTGGCTTACGGGTATAGACCAAAACCGATAAGATTATAAAACGATTCACTTTCGCTCAATTTAAACGACACCTACATTATTTGATACAACCAGTAGGTGCCATGATATAACAAAATCGGAATATTTATAAATTAGCCTTTTAAATTATTACTATAAAAATCGTTCACTATATAAAATAACGTCGACGAATTGAGTATGACAATCGTCACACTTCGTTCTTTCGAAATTCAATAAATACACTGTTACAGTCAACCGCTTTTCTGAGTAAAGGCGAACGTTACGTACGGGATGGTACGTTTGCAACTCATTCACTTACGTTTATTTACCATGGAGTGACTAGGTCGTTAAGAGAGGTCGTGGCAGACTAAAAGGTCCGTCAAAAGATGGGGACACGCGAGAGCCCAAGTTTGCATATTCGAGGCAAGAGCGCGGGGAGGGGGGCCCAAGTTTATAATCCCATCGACTGTCGGGGTCTCCCACTCATCCGGCCGCCCGGCGAACAACTTAGCGCCGCCGGCTGGCATTGTTGTTTGGCTGGGGGCGGTGAAACAGTATAAAACGGCGGCGCGGGGCGGTATTGTGGTCGGGTCGGATTAAGCCTTTGTCGGGACTTGACTCTGAGCGGGCCCGAACACCTCCCCGGGGGGGCTCAATGGAACAACGCCGGCGACTCTGCACTCTCTCTCCCTTCCTCCCTCTCTCCCACCCTCTCTCTCTCTCTCTCTCTCTCTCGCTCCCGACAAGGGGCTCCTTTTCCCCGTCGACCCGTAAAAAGCTGATGAATGCCCGGCTCTAATTGCGGCCCCACTCGACGACTACCCACACCACTTGCCGCCCACCGAGTTTTCCTCCCTCGGGGACTTGTCTGCCGGTCTTGTAATTAGAGATTTTCAACAACTTAAACTCTCGAGCGAGTCGGTGAGATATCTACGTCGGAATCGTTGCGGCCCGTCCGAATGAGGTTGCGCGCCAAAGGGATCCGCTTTAGAGTCTTATAAAAGTGAAGAAAAATTCATCGCTATTATTTTCCGAATGCTTATTTCGATATACTGTTACTTATGCTGTTGCTTATGCTTTCAAGAAACACATTTTATCTCGAGTGCAGGAAATTATTCTAAAAACGCGCCGGATAGATTCTATATCTAAAAATTCTAAATTATTCTATCGGTGCACAAAAGGAAGATGATTTTTTTCTCGCCATCCTGAAGTGATTATCCCAACACTATTTATCCACCGAACGAAGAAAGATACTCTAAAAGTTGCATTACATGATCACAAGATCATGATTACAAGATATTGGAACAGGAACTCGTTACTCATGCAAATATTGTGATGTTCTTTTTGCAATGCCTTGTTTAAAAAAATCACTCTCACCAACATTAAAGAAATTATGTTATATAGAAATATTTAGTTATTTGAAAACGACGATTTGTCACTCCATGTACTGAATAATTAAATTACTAACACTCGGAGTAGTAACTTATTTTAAAGTTAAAATTATTATATAAAGGGGTTATTATAATACACCCACCCACAAACGAGCCACTAGCATCAAATTAGTTTGGAATACAAGTCTGGTGAGAAGGTTTGGAATACCATGGTACTTGTGATCTTCTGTCTCCGCTTGCTGGTTTGGGCTTTTTCTAGACCGATTTCGGCTGTCCGCCATCTTCAGTAGCTCTTTTCATCAGTACGTAGCGTGTCTGCGCTCTAACTACATTTTTCCTTTGAGGTACTACATGCATGGATCGAAAAGATTCGCCAACTCACTGTCCCAATTAGCCGAATCTTATTTTCAATACCATATCAAACGAAAATCTTTTTAAGTGATCTCCGAATTGTCAAGGCAGTGTATCTCAGGCCGAGCAGAAACTTTAGTTACACCGGACTGAACAAGAGAGCGGTACTCGTTGTTGGGTAAAATATGGCCGAGGATGATGAGGGCGGGATGTGTGAAAGGAAGCGGACACCCCGGGGACTTGTCCTGCCCTCCTAATTAGAGTTGCCACCCGGCAAAGCGTTAAACCGCCCAACAACTTAAACTCTGTGAAATCGGACCCAAGTAATCCTCGGGGAGCCAGTCGTTAACGACACAACCCTGGGACGCTGCCAATGTCGCTCTTGGCTTCAACTCCAACCGCCCGCTACACTAGTCTTGTCTACAAATCTGTACTAACAACCATTGATCTTTCATAAATTGGAACACGGCAACGGAGTAATGGAATCCATTAGGGATAATGTAATTCCTAGACAGTTTTAAGAAGGGCATTTAATATAGCCAAAGCGGTAATCCAAAATCGCTGCCCTATTCTCAATTAGGAAAACTCCGGTAGAATATCTTCTATATCCATTCTAAAAGTAGACAAATTTAGTTAATTTCCAAATATATTGAAGTTTTTCATGTAAGTGTATTTATCCCAATCGTACACACAGAAAAGGACTTACTTTTTTCTTCATTATGTCATATTCTTTTTCTTAAGCCGAACATTTCAGGTTTTAGCAATTACTCGTAGTTATAAATGGCCTACTTCATGTCAAAATACTAATGCTTGTTTCGTATGTTTTTACTTCCGCGACAACTTACTATCGCCAGCATACCAGATTATTGAACAGATACGGCGTTTCAATTGGTTAAAACGCGTTCAGGCTATGCCGCAGCGCTATCGGCTTTTTCAATTATATAAAACGTCGGAATTTAGGTAGGTGGGAGTTAACGGGAAAAACAAAACGCCCGACATACTTATCGAAACAATTTACTTACAGTTTAAAACAGACCGAACGCGCGGAAGGGGAAGAAAGCTTGGCAAAAAAGTGAGCCATTTTACCTGGGGGGTAAAACTCAAAGAGCAATTAGCGTGCGGCATCCGGGGTGGTTGGTTGAGGGGTGGGCGTGGAGGGTGGCATACCGCGCCCAAGTTGACGAACCAGGAATTCCACGGTGCGGCTGCTCGCCCTCCCGGCTCTTCCTAGGAATTTATCGGCCCTTTTAAAGTCCCTTTCCTCTCTTGTAGTCACACGCTCATAAATCCTCCCCAACCCGTCGGGTAATCGGGCGGCGATACGTGAAATTAACGAGCCCCGTTTTAACCATAAAATGCGGAACGACTCAATTCATAGTCGAGATACAGAGGTAATGTCGAATAGAAATTTCATTACTGCCCCGATTTTATGCTTTGAACATATTGTTCGGAGGCTAAAGGATAAGGACGAACACGCAGGATACAGGCGCTTTTTGTATTATTTCAGAAAGTCAGCCAAACAATCCGGCAAATATTCACCTCTCATAATATTTCAGACAACATTCTTAGTAAGTGATTTGATGATTTTTCACAACAAAAAAACGCCATGTTGATGCCGTTTTTGGATAAATTGTGACCGCACAAAAACGTTGATTTTTTTGCAATCAAATATTGAAGAAAACGCCCGTCCGGCATTTTCCCATATTTTTTTCATTATTATTCTGCGGGTCAGAATAATAAATAGTAAAATAAACCAAACTTTTATATTTTCAATCTCATTAATGTATGAAATGAAATAATTATTTTATTTATTTCATTATCAAAAAATTAATATTTTAATTCAATAAAATGCTATCCGTTAAATCGAAGGCAGATCCCGTTAAATTACATCGGCAAAATCAGTACCGAAATTGATCTAGGAGTCGGTTGGGCCGGATGTAGGGCCGCCTGGAGACGATTCACTTCCTAAGTTAAACCGCCGGCTTCCACCCAACCCCCAGCCAACAACCACAGTCAACATATGCATTGCAGATCCCTGGGGCAAATCATCGAGATTAACTTCATTCCTTGGTTCCTACAGACAGGAGTTCAATTTCCCTAACGAGATCGTACTCGGACTGCGTTTTCACGCGACTACACAGAGTCAACTCGGTCCCAGTACTCGGAGTCAATACTCGTTCTTCCCACAGTCCCTAGCCCGGTCAATTCGAACTCGGTTTTCAGACACTGTAAAGCCTAAGCGATTAAACCCCAAAGAGAATCCGGCACAAACATATAAGGCCCGGGTCAAATTCCAAGACTGCTGGTGGCAGTGGCAACTTCCTGTGTCCAGAGCATAATCCATTTCTGAGTAACTTCTTTTAAGATGGCTTATGACAACTGATATGTTTACAAAAAACCTATCTTTAAGTAATTAGGTAATAATATTTGCAGAATAGAATTAAGTAATGACACTGAATAACTGTTTACCACAACGCTTAAAATTAAATAGAATGTAGTCGAACGGCAACTGTGTATACTACAAGGGGCATGCACCGGAGTAATGCGGGCGCAGTCTACTTGCTACGCCGAGTAAGTAAATATTTATTAGGGAACTGAACATACGTATCCCATGTTTTAAAAAAATTATACCATTTTGTTAGATATTCATAAACTGAGGAAAAATTTACTTTATTCATTTTATTTTTAAATAAATGAAACTGCAATATGATGGCATTCCATACAGGATGAGTTACATACAGGATTTTGTTTTATATTTTGTTAAAATTACTTCCGCAAAATTGGTGAACCAGCAACAAGATTTAAATACGTTTTAAAAAAATGACGCTGATATATATATATATATATATATAAAATTTATTACTTAACTAAGATACTATAAAACTATAAGATTAAGATTGGCAGTGGAGTAATTTGTATAAAAACGATCTCCCAGATCATTAGGAAGAATGGAGCATTATTTTTCAAAAGCCTACCCAAAATTTTGCCTACCTTACATCTTTCGGTAAGGTAAGGTGAATCGATGAAATTTACTTGAGGTCGTTTTCAGGCAGTGACGTATGAACCGCGGGTATAATTGACATTGCGAGATCTTTAAGCTCACGATTATTTGTCATTACTTTTTTGGGTGGTGGGGGACAAACCCGGTCGAATGAAGGCGGGCTCGTTAAAATACAATTAGGGTCAGCTCCGCCGGGTTCATGATACCCGCCCTGGACCCGCCGTGTACAGGTTGTTGCGTGAGCCCACTTCGCTTACCTCAGTCCCCGATATGGCTTTTTCCTAACCACTCCGAGTTATCTACAAACCAGGCTATTTATAAGGCAGTTGTAATTGCGATTAATTACTTTGTTATCCCACGATAAATATATTACTTAACTGTACGATAACCCGAAGCAACAGCTCTTCAAAAAAAAAATAAATATAACCTAAGAGACATTCCGTATAAACTGCTGGGTTGTTACTTATAAACTTTCTTGTTATAGAAAATAACATATTCGAATGTTCCTTATTGGCCTATTATGCTGTATGTAAATGTACAGTCAATGCCACACACGAATGGGCTGATGCTGCTCGTGATTACTATAATCGGATTCAAATGATAAAGAAGTCTATCTTACGCTTCATTAGGATCTATGGAGTTTCGAAGCTTATCAGTCCAGATCAGAGATTTTCCAAAGGGCGCCCTACGTCTAATCTCAACCTATCGCGGGAGACAAACTTGAGATACTTTACAAAACTATAGTATTTCCAATTTAAAAAAAATCTAGCAGTTTCCTATTCTATTTTCTCGGATTGATGGATAATTTTACAGAATTATGGATAAATCACGTAATATATTTAGAAGGCATAGTTAAGCATGTCAACTGTGTGTGAATGAAAAGACAAAATGAATTAAGTATGGTAGTATGTTCTTTTTCTGTGAATAGGTACTCTAGTGACCTTCTACCGGGAATATCTTCCTTAAGACCGCTTCTACGGTCATCAGGTTATATGGCCTGACCGGCGGAGCTTTCCTACTCCAATAATCCCTTCGACATCAGGCTCGCCGAGCAGCTCAGTGTTCCTCCTTATCCCGTACACATAGAGTAGGGGCTGACCTCCCCCCTTCCATAAGTCCTGAAGAGTACTTCGAAGATAAGGAGATCTTCAGCTTTTAGCTTCGGGACGGACCACGTCTCTGAGCCTTGCGTAAAAACAGACCTTCCGAAAATCTTTTTCGGCCCGTAGAGACCCCGTACGTAGTATTCTTCGTTTTTCCTTTGGCCAGAAACTTACGCAGACTTGGAATCCGAGATATGTACGCATACAAAAAACTGCGGACCTATTCAAACTGCTGTACTAGGACGTGTGTTTGCTTTCGTTTATCGCATCATACTTGATGAAGGTACTAACTTCCCTGCCCAAATGACCGGCGAATGTCTTGGTTTTTCATTTTGCACATTTATTAAAACATATAATTAATGGAAAATTGCGCCATGTTGAGAAACAATACATAAAATGTGAATGACAGAGTGAGTGAGTGATGATAAACGCGTCCCAACTAAGATAATGAGATCATTACGCAAACGATCGTGGGTTCGAATGTCCAATCAGTATTACGCATATACCATCCCTGTTATAGCGACTGAATTATGTCTCTTCTTATGTTATTTCTAGTTAGTTCACTGTTTTCGAATCCCTTTTGTCAAACATTCCGCACGCAGCCGATTATTGAACAAGGCGACTGGAAAATTTGGACCGATATAGGAATAATTCTTCCAAATCACTGAATATGGTATTGCCGCCAAAACAACACAGGAGTTGATAAAGGAGAATTTCAAAAGGTTATTTTGGTAGAGGAACGGGAACAGTCTCCGTTATTACGCCTTGATAAGTAATGAACTGGAGGGATTGAAGGGCGGAGCCGATGATTCACGACTCTGAGTTTCGCACTCGAACATTTATAGAAGTAGGCCCCGCCTTTCAGTGAAACACTTAAAGCTTAGTCCAAGTCCAATCCGATTCAGACATACTAGACAATATGCAGTATATTGTTAGATTAATGTTTCCAATAACACACAAATAAGTATTCACGGGATAAAACATTCCTAATCTACAAATTTCTAATTGACAAATTTTCTCCATTAGGAGTAGAGACAGAGAAGGAATAAAAGGTATAGTAGAATTTTTTCCACTCGCCAACCGACGCTTACTGGTTCCCTAATTTATCGTCAAAGGGAATAGTGCCCTTAATCCGATTTAACTAGATTAATTATACATTCTTTAACCTTATTCAGATGAATACTTCTCACCAAGATTTTACATAACTGTTATTGCACCTGGGAGACTCGAAATCTCCACCTTAAACAAATTTCTATCTATTGATCGATCTCTGTGAACGGAAGCAATATGTCACACGGGTAATACTTTGTATGCGTGTGTATTTATGTGTGGGTCGGTGTGAAAGATGGAGGGAGAGATAGCAAAATATCTCAGTTATACCCGAATATAAAGTCGCCGAATCCAATAAATTTATTACATTCCTATCAGAAAAGAAAGGAATTGTATTTCATCGGAATCGACCCCACGGGAACATCATATCCTTTGCCCAAACTGCCATAAAAATACCATTTGTCAGGGACATTATTCGAATGAATGTTGTCAGGGTATAAATTTGATCTAGAACTCCTAGTCAAGCTGTTCATCCAACCAACAGACCATTGACAAGACATTAGATCTCTCAATTGCTTAATTCTCTAATTTTTAAAATTAATAGATATTGCAGGACGAATAACTGTTGTGGTTTTTGTAATTAAGCGAATCTGTGAAGTATACAATACAATTTTCAACCGTATATCTGATAAATTTTAACTAAACCACGTTAACGACTATGAAGAACTGCGTACTTGAGAAATGTACATTATACAAACACTACATCATTCATCTATCTTCAAACTATTTTCTCTCCGCTGTTCTAATACGCAAGAGATAGCATTTTCTATTCAGCCGCGCGATCCGTCGATACCATTACTGGAGCTTTGGGCAGCGCATCGAGTCTAAAAGCCAGTCGGCACTAAAATTGCAATTGACTCTAGGGAAAATTCGACTTCAAATAATAAGGACTCTGGGTAGGGGAAAGGATCTGCGGAACTGATAAGTGTAATAGAGCAGTTTGTGAACCCGGCTCTCCCAGAACAAGTTCCACCGTCTTAAATTGAAATCCGATTAAAAGTTTGTTCCAAGTTGTTCCCCCATTCCCTAGGAAATAGGAGGAGGTGGGATCAGGTCGGTTGAACCGACAGGCAGCGGTATTCCTTGTCAGAGACCTTCCAGCTCGACCCGAGGTGTTTTCCGACCGGAAATAGTTCGCAGCAAATGTTCCTTGTCTCAAACCTAGTTATTTATTCAAATTCTTACAATACAGAACTACCGAGTGGGAGGGTGGGAGATTAATCCAACAATTTAATGAGAAATGATTAGGAAGTCATGAGATATTTTTTAATATCGCGTATGATTTCAAATAATCATTTTTATATAGGTAATACTCAAGAATAAATGTGATAACGGCGAATATAGGAACATAAACTTGCTATAATGTACATTCACGGAAAGTTGTCCTGTTTCTTCGTGTGACATAACAATCATATAGGAATCACAGAAGATTACTGAAGGAAAATTCCTGTAAAATCAGTGTAGATTGGCAAAATGTGTTGAAAACCTGTGCCATGTGACCCTAAACTAAACGTTAGCGGTAGAGGTCCCCCCTTGAAAGGGTCACTCACTATGGCACAATGGTAGTTCAACAGTGTTCGAAACGGGCTGCTCGAAATCGCTCGTAGAGGCGTTTTGAGGTGCCTTAATAAAGGCCGCATTCTAATCTAATGCATGTTTACACAACTCGAGGGGGGAAAAAAATCGAGTGCCATTAAAGCCGTAACTAGCCCACTTCTGGGACCGGCACGCGAAATCCTAACCCTCGCTACCGCTACCTCTAAATAATTGCGGCTTTCGCTCCCGAGTTCGTTTCGGTTAACAATAGACCCTGGAAAGGGCTCCGTAGAAAGGGGTTTCTTAAATTGGGTTCGGAGAAAACTTGCGGTACACTAGTAGCTAATAGAGAAAAATCCATCTAAGGAGCTGCAATTATCTTAGATTACTCCAGAAACGTGAAATTAGGACATTTTGAAGGGGATATTGATCGCTCAAGATACATATCATTATTGTTAGAGTGTACAATTATTACTGAACAGTACACAAACCATGGAACAAGAAATATATTAAAAAATTGTAAACGAAGGACACCCTTAATTAACATTAGAAAAATTTAATGTGGAATAGATGATGCATTAGAGCAGAAAAGAGATTAGGGAGAAAAAATAGAAATTGTAAAGGAACATTGTAAACATTACGTTAACCAAAATAATAAGAATACGTTCCTTGATACCTACTTATTTTAATTTGACTCTCAAATTACGAATGCTAATATAGTATTTGTTTTGCCATTTAAAGAAGAACACATTCTAATAATGCACATCCTTAAAAATTACACGCATTCGTATTACGTTAATGAATAAATATAATCCCGAAAGCCTACACCTGGATGTATTTATGAGAAAGCCAAAGTCGTTGAAGAACGTACATGCCTGAACGTAGCACCACTAAATTCATTTTATTTATTGGATTCCTGTCACGAACTGACGGGATCTTCTCGGCACATTCTACTCACGGGAACTTCGGGTTTGCCAAAGCACTTTCGTCAGGTTTTCCTCTTAAATCGGCATAAAATTGTAGCGCTTCGAATAAATAGTTAGATCGATAATATGACTCGAGGCTCACTGAATACGGTTAAAAAACAAATATCAGAATTGAGAAAAACGGTCACCAGGAAAATCGATTAATTCGATTATTCGATTAATGAAGGTTTTATTGTGAAATGCGGGACTTTTCAGTTATCGAGTAAGTCTGACCCATATAAACTACCAGGTATGTACTAGTCTTCGGTTTGAACTCCATAGAAGTGAAAGAAAAAAACAGGTTCAGACATCGGATATGGAATATTATTTTTGTAGTACTAGATGCGGTAATACTTAAATGTGAAAGATAAATTAATACGGAAATCATGTGCAGTGCTTTTTCAATTCCTCAAGTCGTCCTGTTGGCATTTGTGAGATATTTCCTCTCAGGACCATCTGGCGATTGAATTTTGATGTTTCCTCTTCCAGGAACTTCTCGTTAGGAGCCACGTCTTTAGCAGCGCAAAACCTCGCAGTTCCTCCCTGCGATTCGTCGTCAAGATTTGTCTTCACTGTTTTCAGAGTGGAGGCGACGTGGAGGCACCGGAGTTATATTTGGCAGGAAGCATTAACGAGGAAGGGTCCCCGAACGTCGTTCCTCTACTTCTCAAGTAGATGTCAAGACTATTTTACCTCCGGGTCCTTAGTATTTTCTCTGAGTATTTTGATGTTGTCTTCAAACAATTCTTCTGGGTTGACTAGAGTCCAGACCTCTGCTCCGCTAACTAATCTTTCTGTGGTTTATTCGTAGAGGTGCTACTAATATAGGTAATCCCCGCAGGTGTATTCTGAAGATTCTTCAGCAGCACTTGGACAGTTTTTCTATATTGTTCTAGTTCTCATCCGGTTTGCTTCGGTGATGTTTTTACTCGCAATACTACCTGGCTCTTTAATCTTCACTTCCGTACTAATTTATTCGTCTTCATCGAGGGCTGATTCTTGGTATCTGTTTTTATAATTAATTTATTTTATCATACTCTCACTGCAATAAATGTCTTAAATTTAAAGACAATGTGTTTATTTCGTTATTATTATTAACTATTTATTTTACTTGTTGTATTGATCGTCGAGCACTTTAGGTTGGTAGGATAAATATTAGTAGATACATATCTTGTTTGGTTTTTGCAAATGGCGATTGCTAAAACGGTGAAAAGCGAGGTAAACGTCGGTTGTTTTTTCACGGTTCCGGTCAGTCGACTCCCCGAAGGGACATAAATTATTGGCAAAACCTGGCCTGTTGGCCGCTTCCCCCTTCATCCGTCTCTGGCCGCCTTTCCCGGCGAGACAACCTTTTAATTAAACCTTAACACCCTGTTCTCCCTTGCAGCTTATGCTCTCCACTCGTTTACCTTTACTTTAGGATCCTGCGGCCTTATTACCGCCTTATCCCCCTTAATTCATTCCCGTTTGTACATCGCACCTCAAATGTTTAGGAGGTAGTATCGAGCGAAAAAATATGCTTAACAAAATATAGCAAAACGTCGGTTTAAAAATAATATTATGCTAATGAATCAGCAAGTTATTAAACAATTGACTGGAAAGGAAGGAGTCACTATATTTTCAGTAAATTTAAAGTTTTCATGTTTCCACGTATGCGGTATAAGTATTGTATAAGGTTGATAGAATAATAGTTCTTATTCTATAAATTTTGGTTGTATACATTATTGTACATTCTGGATTGAAAAAATACAGCCCAACGGGAAATGAAAGAAATGGTCCGATCGAAATTGAGAATTTGTACGGCTGAATACGGCTGGGTTGAGATGGCCCGGTATACCGGTAGTCCAGAGTATAGTATGTAGCAGAGTGCCAAACTGCGATTACAGCTTAGAGGCGACGATCTAGAGGAAGCAAAACCTGGACGGGCAATGTTCTAGGAGACTTTATGTTCTTGTTGTTGT
The DNA here is from genome assembly GCA_019843655.1 of Lethocerus indicus. Taxonomy (NCBI): domain Eukaryota; kingdom Metazoa; phylum Arthropoda; class Insecta; order Hemiptera; family Belostomatidae; genus Lethocerus; species Lethocerus indicus. The sequence goes on along the minus strand of JACDQD010000103.1, from coordinate 7,207,705 downwards.
CTTTTCTTATATAGCGCAAGGAGATGTCTTGTGATATGTTATGCTCTTTAGGTGAATTTAGTTTGAGGGCCATAGACTGAGAACTTCAAACCTTGAAGGTTGATGAAGAAAATAATAAGAAAAATAAATACATATATACATATATATATATATATATATATATATATATATATATATATATATACGATCAAATGTGACGAACGATTTTGCAAAAGGGATTACGATCATCAGCATTTTATTACAATATTTGTTTTCCTTATAGTTTCACGATTCAATTTAATTTAGTGCGATGTGTGACTGCGGCCACAACTCAATAGTTGGCCTACAGATTTATATCAGATTGGTACTGAACGAGAAAACATCGGGGGGAGGATTAAATATTTTCTTATTTACTATTCGGGCCCCTCTGTTGGCTGAGTGAAAGTCCCGAGCGGTGCCCGTCCTGCAGTATCGGTCGTGTAATTGGTCGCTTTTCAGAGGACCCTCGGTCGTCTTTGTGCCGGTTTTTCCGAGCCCCCCCTCCCGTTCACCGCCAAAGGCTTATTGGTCCCGTGGATTTTTCTCATATTCGGAAATGGGGACGGTTGCGGCCATTCAGACGACCGTACTAATCTTCCCGGCCCCTCAGAGCCATTACAGAACCATAAGACACCTCTCTACAAATTACCCTGTCCTCTACCCTGTTACTCCTACTTTTCTACAACGTACTGACTGGGTGTAAAACGCATTTCAGTTCGTAAATATTTTTATTAATGTGGATTATTTTTAAAGTTAATCGGATAACTTTAAAACGGTCTGTTGTACCGTTATTACATAAAAATTGAAATTGCGAATAACATCATATTTATACTAAATATGATTATCCGTTAATTTTCCTTCATTGTCCATCACGCGCCCTCATTTCCTAGTAGCCGAACCAGGACAAGTGCCGGATGAAGTCGCTATTATTTTCCCACCGCGTGGATAAAGAGTCGAGATTGAAATGGCACGAATGAAAACAAGAGAAAAAGAGCTTAATTTGAGGATAGATTCCCGTCAGACAGAAAAGCCCCGCCGACAATTACAGACATTAGAGGTGATCACGCCTCCCATTGTCCGGAAACCTTCCCAACGCCGGTCGAATGATAATTTCAGCAAGAAGTGTCTCGCAATTCTCTTTTAGATCTACACTCATGTTCTTCTTCTCCATCCACTTAACACGCAATCCTTAGTATCATTAGTATATGGTAATATATGTGTGTAACAAAACTCATAATATCCTCTTTCATATAAATATTGAAGAAAATATAAGCAACATATCAAGTTATTTATTGTTCTATTAAAAAGTTTTCGTTTATTTCAAGAATTCAAATTAGTAATTAAAACGCCACCATCAGGTATAACCCTGGATTTCAAACAAATTAGAACAATGTATCGTGCCGATGAACCTACTCGTTCCAGATTTAGGATTGGACTTCGGGGATAAAAATGCTAATTACGCGATGCACTCAACTAAATTGCCCTATGAATATTAAATCACCCAATTACGCGAGTGATAATTAACCAGTTCCAACGCAGGTAAAAAATATGGAGTATTTTTATGAAACATCATGATGTCGTTAGCGACGAATTAAGAACTTAGTCAATGAAATATCGTGAATATTAAATTTAACGTACAGAAATTAATTCATTCTATTCTAATGAATGAACTAATCGTTATTGTTTTTGGCATGTAAAATTAGGTAACGTGTCGGTCTTTAATCGAGCTTTAATATTATAACGAACTATCGAATGCATGAGTTACTTACTTATTTGTGCATCACAGTAGTAATTTTCCTTTTATGAACGAAATACAGAAAAACAAAGTTTATTCAACATAGTTAAATTCAATTAATTATAGCCCGCGTAGATTCCGGATGAGAATTAGTCGGAAAAGACGATTTTTTTTATAGTTCGCCCAATTATTGGACCAGTTCTACATATTAACTGGCCTTCACCCGGTCGGCAATTGGGGGCCGCGTATGGTCAGGTGTGTGTAACAAAATTACGAGTACAATGCGTTAATTAAGGTCATTTAATTGGATTACTTCAACAGAATATATAGAACGAGCAGGGAGTGAGGGATGCCTGTGTTGAAGAGGCGAAGGGGGGGGGGGGATGGAGAATTTAATTCAACTAATTCCCCCTCCCCACCCCCTTATCTACCCACCACCGGAATTAAATTAACGGGGCAGCTGAACAACATCATTCGGGGTCGTGACGCACAGATAAATTGTGCAGAATGCATTAATACATGAGCGGGAGGGGTTCCGAGGTAGGCTAGGCCCGCACTGACGTCCCGCCCGGCCTGCTTAGTATAACCAGACAGCCGTCCTTGTACAGACTGCCCGAATATTAAACACCTCATTTGTATTTACTTTTAAACTCGTCTCGAACCTTTCAACTGCAGTTAAACTTTTAACTCCTCAATCCCATTATAGTAAATCCATTTACCTATAATAACGAATTAAGATACATATATTTATATCCAGTTTTTGCTGAAACAAACTTAACGAAGTCCTTAGAAAGAAATTTATTCGTACCAAACGAAACAAAAGAAAAAATTTCCGGATTAATATTTCATGATGAAAAAGGTATAGCTACGTAATAAATAAATGTAGAAGGATAATAATTCCGTCACAAAATCTGATATAACATTAGTGGTAACAATAATATTAGTGGTTAAAATACTGCGAATAAAATTGATTAATTTTCGGAAATAGAATATTGACTCATTACAATATACCTACTTTATTCCCCGGGACACAATAGAACGTATTTCTTTAGTACTCCTCCCAGATAAAGTGCTATATAGGGATACTATTGATGGAGGAGTTGGGGTTCGCCAGTGGTCTTATCCGAGTGTAGGAATAGCAACGCATTGACCCTAATTCTAACATCGAATTCGATTTTTGCCTCGGGTACTATGATGATTGTAAGCAATATAAATTACGGGTTATAATGATAGGAGGACATCCATTAAAAATCAGTATTGTTTAAACCGAAAGAGAATACCGATTAGGGAACAATGAATAAGGAACAGTGGATGTGGAAAAATGCCTGAAGGTAGTCGACCTACTGGATATGGGAAGAATTGGAAATAATGGAAAACTTTGGGATATTTAAAACTAATGAGAGAACGATCTAAAGGAAAGACAATGTTCACCCATCTCACACTTCAAGAAAGGAAAAGAAATGCGCGCGAGGATATACTCGTTACAAAAGGCTCACGAGTTTAAAATCCCACGAACTGAAGGAAAAACAAACGCACAAACCTCAGAATATAAAGTTACCTCTAACTACAATGAAATATATATATATATGTATTATTAAGCATATATATTTTTGTATATTATTTTCATATTAGACACGTTTTATTTGTTTAGTAACTTCTTGGTATTATTTTATTATTTATTTAATCTTCGTTCTACTTTTGTTTACATACTTTGGACCCAATTATTTTTCTTATGTATTGTACTTTTATGTTATCTGCACGTCGCGGTCAAATGTACAGTTTTATTCAACTGTGAAAGCAAATAGATGAGATAGTGCGGCGTTACACAAATGTAGGTGTCGGACCGTAAATGGCTGAGATCACCCGTCATTTTTCTACAGTTTTTGAAAGTTGGCTAAATTTCGGTCTACAGTTTCAGGCCGAATGACTTCTGACGGTCGATGGAACGGAAGTCGTTTGGGAAAAGTAGTAGCAAAGCGACGCTCGATTAATTCATTTTCTAGGCGATTAGGCGCCCAACGATTTAGAGAATTTTATGAACTCAGCTGCGGATTTTAAATTTCCCGATAGTTTTTTGTAATTGTTTTCGACTTATCTCTTTTTACCCTCTACATCGGATCGTCGGTTGAGGAAATTAGACTATTTTTCAATATATTTTCTGAGTGAATTGTTATGAAATGAAACTCAAGTCTTAAGCGAGTACCTGACAGCAGAAATATTCAAAAACGATTGAACAAATATCAAGATTGAAGGGATGAACAGTAAGAGTAGTGCAATGAATCTACTCGCATCGGTTATTATGGTGAAATCTGTAAAAATGAAACGCGCGGACAAAGTACTTGAAATCAGAAACAATGTAGGAAGATTTAAACAAATCGAAACGGTATTATTCAACTTACTCGAGAGTGGAATTAAACAGTAACGAACAGGATGAGTAAATGAAATTAACCCGTGACAACGCACATTATACTAACCAAAGATTAGAGCCAGTCAACTAACCACTCTAATCACGAGTCAAATAATAATGGTAATTCTGTTGTGGATATCACGCAACCCACAAAGCAGTGTTAATTCTTGCATACAGATATCTGTCCTGTCGCCTCCGGTTCAATTTTACCCCATGACTGCATAGGAGACCCCCGAAGTTTTCTCCCTAAAAGTACTAGTTTTTCAAGCCTCCGGAAGTTCATTTCCGGACAGAAAATTGAATCCGTACCCGTATTCATCGAACTCGCGAGTTTTAAGGGTTATGTGCCGAGTTTTAGACCGATATTTTTCATTTCCACTAAAACCTTGACCTCGGTTTTTGGAGGGGTTTTTTAATGAACAGGTTACTGAATGGGCCATTCGATTCCGAACAGGGTAAATGTGCGGACGGACGCCCGATGTAATGAGCGGATGTGAAAGATCGCTGGGGATGAGGATCGCATTGGAACTAGGCGGTACACACCTGTTTTGTGAGCCCGCACTGTATGAGTGCTGTCGGAAGAATATAACGATGCTCTTCTTTAAATGTGGTGAAAAAAATCAGTTTCCTTGATTTCTGAAAAAGAATCCCAGGGGAGATTATATATTTCCCCTTTTACTTTTCAAATTCGACCCAAGCGAAAGGCGGCTAGCAGTTTAATGCCATAGCCGCGGGGTGATTTACCCTGGGAATTAATATAAAGCCGCCTCCACCTCCGTCGCCGTTTCAACACTCCTCACTAAATTAGAAAAGGAACTCATAATGACTTAGCACTGAAGCCCTAAAAAGGAACTATAACACGGCTTCATTCAGACGCGCGAACAACAACTACTCACACGAAATAATATTTATAATTAAGAGTATTACACAGCAAATATTAAAAATGTTTAAATATGCTTATTTGGTTTTATGACCCAAAGAGAAATATAACCGACATCCTAACTAGAATCCTTTTGGTAAATTCTATTTTCTCTAAGCCCATCTTGGAAGAGGTGAAAAAATTGATTTCCCTATTGTCCTCAACCTAAAATTCCACGTAGATATAGAGAGCAATAATAGTGAAATAAATTTAATTTATCTCGCCCTTTCCAATATATATATATATATATATATATATATATATATATATATACAAGATTTTCTAAACAGCTAATATGTTAGTATGCTAGTATTTTAATTTTGAAATATGAAACTGCAAATGAAAACTTATCATTAATATAAGTCGTTATACCTTTTAAACAACAGGCTCACTGAATCCGTAGTTAAATCAATAACTTTTTCTGATCATGAAAATTCCAGAGCCTGAGAAACATTTTCATTTCCAAATTTCCTGATCCCATAGTGAGATGAAAATTGCACAACGTTCGGGATAGAACGGATCGACAGTCCCGGGATAGTTGGGCGCTGAAAAAGTCTGCAATAAATTGAATTCTTATAATTGAAACGAGGCTATGCTGGACACTTCGCGGCCGCAATTGCGGTGGTCGTCCCGTCTGTTTTTAATTAAAATGATCAATTTCAATTTGATTGAGGTCGAGGGTCTCAATTTCGTCTCGGTTTTCGAGGACGTCATCATAAATTAACAAATTGCTATTGCCGAAATGGCAGGTGGAAAAATAACCGATCACCATCTAATTAACGTTCTGATTTGATTTTATTATCTGAACAAAATTTGAAATATTTTTGAATCTCGCAAAACGAACAATGAGATAGGAAATCTCGAAGGAAATATAGCAGTTCCAACGATTCCTTCTTTTTAGATGTACCAGGGAATAGGAATAACAATTTTTCTAAGATTTGTTACGAACTATAATAAATTTATCATTTTGATGATTATTAGTTTTATTTTGACCTTATTTTATGGGGGACTTAGATTTGAAATGAATATATTTCGAATCCTGTTTTAATAACGCATAAAAAAGTAATAAGAAAGCTAATAAGCAAAAACTTCGTTTAATTAAGAATATTTTCGTAGGATCACTCGATTACGGTTTGCACGAAAGAGAAAATATCTGTAATTAATATCAGCCGTTAATATAAATCAAGGTTACAATTTACAACGATATTAAAATATGACCTAATTATGTTTCTTGTTTGTAATTAATCTTTCGTTAATTCTCTAGACAACTCATTTAATATAACGGTGAACAAGTTTTTTTTTCAAAATGCCCCAAAGTAACTGACAAAAAGCAGGAGTTAGGAAGTAGGAGTTGGCATTAAGGCCAAAAGGTTTACAACTTAACAAAATACAGGCGATAGTCTTCTATGTATCGATTGAATTTCATTCGTAGGACCTGAACCGTTGGACCGTTCATGGTCGAAACTTCTATCGGCACAGGAACAGGTCATATAAATTCCGGAAACGGTACGATCTTGCGATTAAGATCACAAATTATATACATATATATATATATATATATATATATATATATATATATATATAAAGAAGTAAATGCCTCCTCTGATGTGGTTTTACACCCGAGGGGAGCGGCGAGCCGCTTGGAATCCGCAATCGGGAGGCGTGCATCTCTAAGACCAGATTTTATCGGTCGAGGCGCCTTTCCCCATTTTATTTCGTGTAGTCACGTCGTTTCAATAAAACGGATCCAGATTTCGGCAATCGGCTATAAAAATGAGCCGCAAACGGTTGGAAAAATATTCTGGAGAATGGCTTGAAATGATCCGAAAATTGCACATGAAGAAAGCGGGAATTCTCCATATTGTCGATCATTCCAACCCACAGGACCGGATGTTCAAGTTACTAGATTTTATTGAGATCTACTCATTTTTAATGCAGATTATAGAAGTTAACCTTATTTGGAAACTGGTTACAAGATACCTAAATTAGAATTTAAAGGTTGAATTTCAAGTACATAAAAATGTATCAAATGAATTTTAATTATTCTCGTATTGTAGCCAGGGCTAAAACGGACGTGTAATTTACACCGGCGGCTGAAATGGCTCAAAAGGCGAAAAAATATAAAAACAAACAGGTTTTTTTCAGTTAAGACACGCGAGACCGGCTTTCGCGGTAAATAAAAGAGTAGCAGGATGCTGATAAATATACGGAGCGAGATATTTCCTTTTGAGCGGAGCGTCAAACCGTATGTATTGAGGACACAGACCGGATAAATTACGGCGGAACGAGAGAGGATTAGAAAAAACTCTTCCAAATAAAATTTCATTCAAATGCACCTTCACAGATACAGGTTGCTTTCCGTATTAACGCCATCCTTTCAGACGATAGGACATGACGGCTTTTATGAAATAATCATCTACAAGAACATTTGATGGTTGTTGTGAATGGCGTATTTTATAATTAAAACCCCGTAATAATAAAAGTAATAAATAACTCTTGGAAACGTATTATATAGAGTTCTTGTATAGATCTATAACAGGCAACAAACCTATTGGATGTAAATAATTAAACGGTTGAAACGAAGGCACCAAAGTGTAAAATACTAATAATTATTAAAATGAGTAGTAAAACATGGACATTTATAACTACTGACAGTAACCAATTATGTCCCCAAGCAAGGTGTACGAGATCTACAGATACGCTCTGTTCATCATCCAAAGAATACGGGATAAAGAGCGGGAAGAATTCCTCGGAACTAAGTTCTTTCCTGCGGGAAGTAAGTCATTTTATTCATAACATTAATTACATAAAACTATTAAAACCCACCCTGTCTCACATTGCTTCTATGTTAGAACTGATAAAAACTACTATGGCGTCTTTCTTTTGCAACTGTGTGAATCTCAATTACCTGAGTGAAATCCTACAAAACGATCCCGTTAAAAGAATAAATACGCTTTCGTTTACGGCAAGGAAGTCATAACCGATGCCCAGAACTGTTAAGCGCTCCGGACTGTTAAGTTGAGCCCGGGCTGCTCGGTTAAGTTGAGGTAAGTTGAGGTAAGTTGACTGTGTGCGGCTTGACGCACCTGGGCCGTGTCGGCATGACACGTTTCAGATTAGCCACGTCACCCGGCCCAGAAGTGCTAAGTTTTAACATCCCCCTCCCCTACCGAACGCCACTCAAAGCCGCTAACTTAATAGTCAAGTTGTGGACGGTTTAAAACGCGGCGTCCAAACTGTTAACCAACCACGGATCTGAGGCCTCCCCCTCCCAACAACACTCTTACGTAATCATTTAAGCGTTATTAAACATCACAACTCATTCGAAAGCCAAATATAACAAACCCATTCCGGAAAACGAAATCGGTAAGTACTGGGGAATGTAGGGGGAATGTAGGGGGAAAGTAGGGATGTAGGAAAAGCCATTTTGAAGCCATATTACTTTGGGTGGTTATAGTATCATATATGATCCTTCTTTACTGTTATTTGAAATAAAAACAATCCGCATTTAGATGTGGCAATAAATAATGAAATATTTGAAGAGAGGAATATGAGTGACAGGGGGGAAGAAAGTACATAATGGTTGTAGTTGTAGCTATTTAATGGATCTCAGGAAGGACACCGGTTACCATTTTAATTTGCTGGGAGATCCTAAAGTACGCACATTTAAATCTGTTAATAATGGATTGTTGCAGTATTTTATACTGTTGGAACCCTACCACCGGTCGTTAGCTGTTGCACATTTATGCTTTAGAAATTGCCTACATTATTATATTTATTTAAATTGGAAAGATACCCTTGTCAAATTGATTATTACATTTCGAATAATCAATTAAACGCTTTACGGGATAGTAATTATTATTTCAGTTCGATGAACTGCACAGTTAGAACCACAGTAAAATATCTATAATAGCAATAATATAATATGTTCGAATAAGACCGGCCTCTCGTTTACGCCAATGGCACCACGAGCGCCGGCTTAATTACACTTCATATTCAGATAAATAGTGTATTTCACAATCTTGTAAGAATGAAATTACAGGTTACTGAATAATTCATTAATAGAGGGGCGGTGAATATAAAATGTCGGCCGCAATCTGCGCAACCACCGCCACCGACATTGTATCGAACTCCTTCGGACTCGAGAGTGTGTACGAATTTATTCACCCCAAAAGAAAAACTTCCTATAAATTATAACTTCCGAGAGTATTTTAACATGATTCATAATTCAGATGGGGCTGTCGCCCGGGCTCAAGCTGAATCTTGATTCAGTTTCATTAACGTCTTTCTAGGAAGACAAACCTTGCAAGTGAAATATTTCTGCCATATTATCCTAAAAAAATTGAGTCAGTGAAAAGGTTTATGAAATATTACACTCTCGTTACACGACATCGTATGACATACTTATAACAATGCACACAAATAAATACACTCATACACTTCTTAGGATATGGGTAGGGAGAGGGGGACTGAAGTACCGAAATTATGTTTTACCAGTAAAACCGCGTTAATACGAAACCGTACACGGCCGTAATTGTCGGTGGATTACTATACAGCGTCATGGCAATCGGAACTAAAAATCTGAAAGTGAAATAACGCGATGTCATAGCCTTTCATATCCCCTGTCAGCGAATAACGTTTAAATCATTGGGGCTTAAAGCCGGAGAATAATATAGGCGATTTCGGCCACACAATATTATGGCTTCAACTATATCTGAAGGGTCATAAAACTTGGCTTCTATTTATACGCACTTCTTAATTAAATTTTATATTCATCCTTGGACTGTTCAACTGCATAATGAATAATATGCAAAATAGACGCGGCAGGTAAACGGTGGCGAAGAAATTTCTCTAAAATGTCTCGGGGGCTACGAGGACCTTCCCATCAAATAATTAACTTCATTAAAAACAAAGGCATCCCGGAAATTATTCAGCCGGGAAAAGGCGACAAGTTTCAACTTATTTAATGCCAACTCGAGTATCGATATTTAAATCACTAGGACATTTACATTTGTTTTTTTGAAAAAATTATTACGTTCTTTCAATATATAATATATTCTATAATTAATGTTGTCAGCTTTCGGTTATTATTTCAGCGCAGACAGTAATAGAAATATTTTCCGAAGGGTGAAAGATAGCTGTTAAAATCACCTGCAGCGGACTGTGATCACTTCCACAAAGCAATATAAAAAGGGACATTCTGGTTTGACAGTTTTATAATACACGAAGATCATGGGGGATAAAACTAAACTACTCCGCCAAAGCGTCACAACCAACAGTTTGATAATACGCTTCCTTTAAAGCACTGCAAGAGGTTTCAATCGGTAAACTAATTATTTTAGCCAGTTTATTTTTACAGCCTCTCATGTCTAAATCTGGAATGAATTTACGCTTCTAGCAACCTAATATAAAATTGAGCAATTTCATATCACGTTGATCAACATAAAGGTGAATATTAGAAATACTTAATTCATACATATATATATATATATATATATATATATATATATATATATACATAAATAAGCCTATTTTCTTGATCGCATAGAGTTACATACTTAGAATAAGCTTAATTTTAAAAACCTCTCTAGGAAGGATCCACTAGTGATGTTGGTTCCTCTATTCCTGAATGTATTAGCTGAAAACTAAATGAATATCTGATACGAAACCCTCCTCGCATTTTGTCGGTACATAAAATAATCGCAAGGTGCTCGAGGATTAAAGATCATATAATAGAACAATGAATCCTCTAATTCGGTCCTTTCCTAATGGTAAAAGTTGTTCAGAGGATACAAATTACGTTACGATTCTCGAAATAATAGGGATCCACTCTGTTATAATTGTTAATTCAAAAAAGTTATTTAATAGTACGATACAACAACCACAAGTGTCAAATATATAAGGCAGTTCCACCTAGGCATTGTAAAAAGTAAGGGAGACGCCAATTTCAGACCAGAATTCTGTTCATATACATGACTCCGAAATGGATTTTTTTTTGTCCGCGCCTTAAGAATGCGGAAACTTTTCCGATCCGAGTATGATGGGGGAAGTGAATAGGGAGGGAGGAAGGGGGCGATAAAGAGGAGCGAGGGGGCGGGAGTGGGGGAGTCCGACACTTCTAACTTTACCCGCCTCGAAAATTAAGAGCGGCCCCTCCTCTCTTTTCACGAGGCCCGCTGCTTTCCCTTTTCACCCTATCTCCTCGCCCGCCCGAATTTCCTCTCTGTATTAACGTTCATACGCGAGGGGTCGCCCCCGCCCCGTCCCCCTCCCCTCTTCTTTGGCGGGTAATTCGTTTAAGTGGAGAAGTTCAACCCTCAGGGAAGGGGAGGGGTTGGAAACGGTAACGAAACAGCCGGCAGTCACGTTATAAGCGGATCTCTGCTCCGATAGTTGGCCTTTATTTTTGAAATATATTTACTCTTTTTTGACCTTTGGAACATACTTGAGGATATACTGTACGAATTACTACAACACGGAGCATTGCCGCGATTTGTATTGACTGGAAATATTTTCAAACGCTTTATTATACAGCTTCTTGAAGTATTTAAATTAAAATGGTATTCCTAATCCAAGCAAATATTAATAATATTCCCTAATTATAGGTATCACAATAGGGAAAGACTATTGTGGTGTACTGTAATTTTAGCTATGGAATAAGCGTTAAAACATTAAGTGACCCTTTATTGATTTAAACGATCTGCTTGTGAGAACAACCTATAATATCCATGCTAACGTGATACTTCCTATCACAATTAGAGATTTACGCGTGTTTAAATACATATCTAGTAGCTTTAAATAATTGCGTACGAATTCTTTACAAAAGAATAAGTAAAAATGTAGGTAACCTTATACCAGGTAAGTTTTTTTTAGGCGAGGGGTAGATTTTATGTGGATATATTTTGAATTTATACTGATGTTTGCATTGCCGAAGGGTTCAATGTGAACTGGAGCGCACCGGACCGTTCCCACCGAACTCGGTAGAGAATAGAGCATAAACATTCGAAACAACAGCCATCTGTATTCCCGGGATGTAACCGGCCTCAAAAATTCTGTTCTTGTGATTACCCCCAACCCGAATAGAATAAAAGCTGGACGGTTTTTAAGTAAAACTTCGTAAACTTTCCAAACCGCGTACTTATTCCGGACTATGAAATTAATTTCATAGGATAATCCAGAGGTATCGACGTGTATGGCGTTTGTCTCCCTACTTAAATCATACCTGGAAAAATCTGTTTATGAGGCGTGAATAATCTGACATGGGTTCATGCGACCCGGTCCTTTAGGGTGCCAATATTTTTCGTATTCCCTTTTCCTCGCCCTTACAGTCGTCCCATTGTCGCTCTACACATTTTGCACCTGTAATATCTCGCTATTGTCGCGGCGTACAATTTATTGCCTACAGCCCTAAAATATGTTTTCCATAATAATACGACAGGGTGTCAAAATTTATGGGAATTATTTTTGAGGAATCAAAAGAAAAGTAATTTCCTACTATAATATCATGTTCCAAATAATAGCGGCACTGATAGTGGGTGATACATACACAACTTTGGTGCGTGATACTTTTGGAAGGAAAAAATTAAAGACGTCAATAGTAAAAATTATTCTAGCGTTAAGAAACCAGCACTATTAAACTGGACACATATTCTAATCAGCTCGACGGCTTATTAACTGGTTCCCAAAACGATAAATGGAAGGTTTTTTTTAGTTCCGCTAATACATAGAGTTAATTTATGATTCCCAGATAATTATTAATTATGTTATTATATTATAAAATTATAGTATTTATCTACTTATTGTTATGTATTATGTATTGTTTCGCACCTAGCCGAACACCGAGTTATGAAATCATTTTACGACTTTTCAACAGCCGCCACCTTTCGCCGTATGTCTTCCTCGAAGTCCGGGAGAAACGGTTAATCCCCAGCAGAAACTTCATTTTTATTATCGTGAAACCACTATCGCGCCCCCAAGTAAACTCCGCTGCTAACATAAAACATCTTTAAGTTTAATTCCTTCAGGAATTGTGGGAGAGTATAAAGTCTGGTCGCCTGGCGGTGAACCATTTTTTTTTGCCTCTGTCCCTCTCCTAGGGGCGACCCACTTAGAACGTCCTGTTTTTCTCCTGGCTTTGGCGGGAGAGGGATTTTTAAAACTTAAACTTATTTACATAGGAAGTTATAAAAATCAGGGAGCCAGACGGCGGTTGAGGGCTTTTACGGATTTACGGTGGGTATCATTTAACGGGGAACGATCCCCGGTCACGGTGAGAAGGGCAGACCGCGATGAACCTGGGTCTTTTTTATACTTGAAACAGTGCCATATCTCTTGACGTCAAGCGGCGGGTAATATTAGTCTGGAAACTCGATTTCTGGTTAACGGATCGATGTATCGGAAAAAGGTTCGACTATCAGCTCCGAAACTGAGCTATATTTTTTCAGACACTCTTTTGCAAAGTACATTATCACCTTGAAGGACCAAATTGTGTTATGTATACTGAAGGATATTGATACTGGATATTGAACACATATTAAAAATAACAATGAGCACATTATAACAATCACTTAAAAGCCAGACAAGTTTAATATTTATTCTAAACATAACTACTACATTCCTTCCCTATTCTTGGTAGAGGTCTTGAGATTGGTTTTATAAGTGTTAGATATAAGTTGAGTTAAGAACAACCGTGGTTGATTTCCATCTAATACATACTCATATTCAATATAAGTAATTTGAAGTTCCGGGGGGAGGATCGATGTTTTGTCGAGGAGCAAAACGTAATACGTATACGTAAAACCAAATGTTTGTAGTTTAATAAGCATAATATTTCAAGTTTTTATATAAATATGATGACATTTAATAAAATTTGTGAAAGATCTTCCTTTCAGTTCGGACATCTTGCGATATGACCTTCTCATCATTCCTATCAGACTGAGTTAGTTGACCTGCACTAGCTATCAATACGAATTCGCAACTATATGAAATTGATATGAATAATTTCCGGTGTTAATGTATTCTGCCATCGGTTAATTACATCTGTTGCTTAGATCGGTGGCATTGCGTATAAAGCAAAGAGCGGACGGAATGGGCCTCGAATCGAGATAACCACCCAATGCCCGTCAGTCGAAGAAGTGATTTATTCGACGCGAAACAACTTTTATCGTTGGGTCCTGCAACAAATAGAATATTCAGAGGGCGGGGAAAAAACGCGCTCTCTTCCGACCGGCCGAGACCTCCACCGCTGCCGTTCGCAATTCGTCGGGAGTTTGATTTAAGGCTCCCTCATGTTGATGCACCTGTTCGCCAATATTTTTCCCGGCACCGCCCAAGCCGATGAATAATTCCCTCTTCGATTTATCGACGGACGGATTCCAACGTTATTTGCCGGAAAAGCGGCGCAGAATTTCCGCCCCCGCCATATTTACACGTTTTTTTATTCTTTTTCCACTCTCCAAACAGGAAGGACCCAGCAATCCTCGAAAGAAAATAAGCGGTCCGTAAAACTCTTAAAATATTAAATACAATCGAATTGAAAACTGAATAACAACCGGGCACTATTGGATATGCCTAAAAGATTTTGACATTCATACGGCTGTAGGATAAATACAGGTTTATCCTATTCCTGTACCCAGAAACGTATAGAATAACTCGCGATTCCTATTAAAACATTGATTTTAAATGAGATCATTCGACGGAACAGAAATGAAGATAATCCAGGTTATTCGAAAGAACCCATCCACCGAATTATTGGCAATCGACATAATTATAAAACCCTTAAGACATTTCTTAAGATAGTGCTCGACATTTATAGTTGATGAAAATGGTATTACCATAAAAGAATCCGATATCTTTGGTCAGTCCATATTCAAATTTTAAAACCTCAAATTCATTTCCTTAAGGTACCCATGGAGAATCTAATTTGGCAATTGAGCTAAAATAACGTTGAGTATACTCTGGAATATCTGTACATTATTATTACGGGGTAATAAGTTAGATTTCATATAAAGAAGGCGTTAATACTGTCATATAATTCCATTATGGTGCTTTAAAAATCATATCGGCTCTATTTATTCACGCGACGTATTATACAACCGGTGGGATATAAAAGTATTTTCGTTTAACACCTCTTCCCAGTGCTGCGGGACCGGATATATGCACGCGGCATCGGCGAAATTGAAGAAAACATTCGGAGTGAAAGCATTCTCTATTTAAAAGACGCTCAGAGAGAGGAACAGATTCTGTTTACCAGTATAACATTCGAAGAGGCAAGTTGCCAAACGGGTGTGCGACAGGCAAGAAAGTTGTTCGACAAAGAGCAGCCGGGAAAGAGGGAGGCAGAGAGAGAGAGAGAGAGAGAGAGAGAGAGAGGGAGAGCTGCCGAGGGATTCGCCAGTGCCATTTGTTATCCAGCCCATATGGAATTTCTATCAGCACAGCCCATTAGAGCCGAGATAAATATAAGCGAGGGGCCGGAGCCCGCTTGTCGCGCTCATTGGACTCATTTCAAGGCCGGGCCCACAGTGATTGATGGTCCCTGAAACCACTTAACGCTTTCACTCTCGTTTAAACCCCCTTTTGTTTTCCCCCTTCTCACCTACAGCCCCTCCATTCAACAGTAATTTCCTAGGTCCCACTAAAGTAGGTGCAGGAAACGATTGCTGAAGCTAATGAGACAAGCAAAGGGTTATAACGATAAATCTGTATGTGCAAATACCAAACCGGGTTTATTAGAAAAGAAATGATTTATTTTATCAAGACATATGTTTTGGATTTTTGCTCTATTAAAAACGAAAGGATGGCAAAAGCGCGGGGAACGCGGTAGCTGAGCGGTTGCAAAGGCAAATAGCTGTTATTAAGAGGTTATAGTGTTATATCGCCTTAGTTGGTAGTTTCGGACCGGCCGGCTGGTTCAGTAGAGTGGGAAGACGGGAGTAGAAAACTGTCGTGGCGTGTAGAAATAAGTTGGGCCGCACAACCCCCCTGTGAGCCGTAAAAAACCACCGTGGACTCCCACAGGACACGGTTCACAAGTGCGGTCGTGAGCTTGGTTTCGGCCGAGAAGAGCGTTTTTTAAGGACTCGGTAATTTTGTGTAGAATATATCCTTCTACTCTGAACATACTAATTATTCGCAATTATGAAATGAGGCAGCCAATCTGTAAACGTTAAAACCCTCCTTTGAGATTATGGCCTATTGTTAACTTTTAACGAAAATAAAAAATTAGACCAGAATTATTATAAATATGTACAAATATCCTATTTGTTGCCTAATGATTGCAATCTATGTTTATGTTTAACATAAGTATCGAAATAATGTAACTGAGTCACCAAACGACACGCCTGTAATAGGCATTTTACCAGGTCTTCAAAAATATATGCATTCTTTATAATTTACATGCATAAATGTGGTTCAATTTTAAGAGTACTACTCTGGTTCGAACCCGCATTCGGATTTGAATTGTTCTTGAATGAAGATCAAATAATAAACTCCAAAACAGTATTTAGTATTATTTATAAATATTACTTAATTACTATAAATAACTGTCAACAATTTAAGAATAAGGGTTGCCTTATTATATAGGTCAATATTATTACTTCTTACGGGAGAAATACTTTATCTGGTCCCACACCGGGCTTCGAATCATTGCATTAACAAGGTAAATCGTCCTCTCGGAACGTACTTCATACATATAACTGACGTCAATATCAATAACGCAAGAACCATTTGTTACACCGAGAATGGAATTCCTATCGGAACGGGCGGCCAAGATAAATAAGAGGGGGAGAGCGAGCGGTGAGTGAAGTCGGCGGCTCATTTGAAGGACCGGGTTGATTGATGTACCCGAGGGGGAAGCCACTTAACGCATTCCCTTCTCTTTCAACCCTTCAGTGCCCGCAATACCGGCAGGCACACCCTCACAGCAGAGTCGCTCCTTAACTCCGGGCGCGGCCAATAGGTTCACGCTCGTTTGAACCCTCGTCCCCGGAGAGCCATCACCGCCGCGAATTTACCCCATCGAGTGGGCTACCTTTACGTCCCTGGTGGCCGGTCCGTACAATTTCCTAATGAGCGGTGGCATGCATATTTTGAGCAAGTCATTATTCTCGATCCGACCTACTAGAAGGACCAAAGTCGCCCCACTTCTCTCCCTACAACATATACACTTCCTTTAAATATTAATATCCACTAACCGCTTTCACCCATGCAGCAATAGGCGCTCGGCATAGTCTAGGTATAGAGTTTCCCTAAGGCTCCATAAATAACAATTTATTTATCACTTCTTTAATACTTGATTATTCAAGTAAATTTTAAAACTTTTCAAAGTTTTAAATGTTTGAAGTAAATGTTAAAAAGATTCACTGAGAGATAACTATATAGTTATCTATAGTAGTAGAGATAAACAGCTACTGCTTCTTTAAAAGAAACTTTTGACAAAATTAATAAAAAAGAAGTAAGACAATCGGAAATATTTGAAAACGTCCCTGTTATTGGCAGTTACAACTTCCTTGATTCGATAAGACTAAGAAATTGCGATCAACATTTGAAATCATTTCCGTACTAGGTCTAAATTTCGGTATGGACGTTACATACGATTATAAACAAGAACAACTCTCTAATAATCGCTGGCATTACGGAAAGAGCCGATTACGTTTAATGACAGCATATATTGCCGGCCATAAATCACCAGATTTCAACGATGGTACATTTAAACCAATTGGAGCCCAATACGTCAAACGTGTTATTGAACTGACAAAGCTACTTATCCTACTCCGATATTATTCATTAACACCGTTTTATCAGCTTATTGGCTAATATGTATATACATATCAATATCTCATATTATATATATATATATATATATATATATATATATATAATAACATGGTATTCAGTTTGAATTAATATGTCTGCAAATCATGTGGACCGGGTTAATAGCTTTAATGACATCAATAACGCGTCTGGGATTCACTCGGTGGAATTAGTACGGCTTAATCGCGAGTAGTTTGTACTACATTTATCAAGTACAGATTAGAAATGTCCCAGTCTGTCTCCCATTAATGTCCAATAAGAGCTCGTCGGGCTCCGTGATTTATTTATGTAGTATTGGTAATCGCAGGCTTCTCCATAATTGATTTACTTCAAGTACAGGCACGAGCTGGAAATTGTCACTGTCAGCATTCCCTGTGACAACTAACTATTTATAACTAATTAGGAAATGAGGCGGGATATTGTTAGAGCGGATTAAAAATCAGAAATAAAATTCTAGCCCTTATTCCAGGATTGTGTACGATGACTATACACAATAGATAGTTGGTAGATTGCTTTTTCACATTTCCGTCGGGGCATTTCTATCCTAGGTGAGTATTGATTATCTTTTTCAGAAACACCAGGAATGTTTTTTTGCGCTCGAGTCAAAACTCCGGATTAAAAATCAGTTCCCATTCGGTTTGACGTAGGCCCAGGCCCGATTGAAACGTAACAGTGGGCCATCCGTCGCTGTCAGATTTTGGCCGTCCCCCCCCGCCCCTCGAAATTCATTCCTCGCCATCACTTTGCCACACTGGTGGGGGTGGAGAAATTCGAATGCGGGTCATCAGCAATTTCACAATTTCAGAGCACGATGGAAATCGTTTCCTACCCGGCCAACGTGCCCCTATCGCCAACACGCACTCTGAATACATTTGTCATCCGACGGGCCGCGTTAGTTCCTCCGGCTAGGTCGGAAAAAACGAAGTAAGGCATTTAGGGTTTCTCACTGTACTATACTGTACTACTGCCCCCAATAGTGGTCGCGTCGCTAAAGGTCAACCTGAATTTGTATGACAACCGTGTATATCATGTGCGAAATTTAATTGGCCCACTAACTCGAAGACTTGTATAAATATAAATTACTCACGGCAGTGACGACACTCTATAAATATGGACTTCTGTACCTGCAAAAGAGAAAAAAAACATCTGTTAGTAAAATGTCCGATTCTGCAGAGCAAAATTAAAATACACTCGAATGATAGCACCAATATAATTACAGCAAATCATTTCAAATTAGCTATCACATCTGTAACCACATAATGATTAGAAAACAGTAGCATAATAGGAAGACTTTACGTTTTAATATCATTATTAGTTAATTCAGAATTAATTAAGATATTGGCTAATATAAATCATCAGGGTTGAAATATCAAAATAGAGCTCAATGCAATAAATATTAAACAAGGAAAACAGAGACCATAATCAACGATCTAATTACAAAATGTTCAAAGTTCAAGGGTGAAAATGAAACTTTATTCATTTGCTTTTTTCCCCAAATATTATAAAACTCATAAATTGTCACTAAACTTTTCCTCTCCTAAGAAAAAAAATTGGGGGATTGAATCAGGACAGAACAAGCCACTCTTGAATACAAATAATTGAAAAGCAATTTACATTCGTAGTATTCAATTAAAAAATTCCCATTGAAGTATTCTTCCCCTTCGAAAAATTAATGACCCGTTGATGAATTAAGGAAAACTCCCGAGTCTTTTAGAGAAGTATTGGATGTGATTTTTTTTCTTTCTTTTTTGATAAAAAGTTTTTAATCGCCGGAGGGGTGAGCTAAAAAATATTAATTACCAAGTACAGGTTTTTACCAAATGGATTCGTTATATGCTCCAAGGTTAAGTTCGCGGAAATGCTAAGGTTTCACGAACAAGGGAACGGAGGTTTTTTTACCGGAATTTGAATTATCATTAACACTAACATCATCAATAATCATGGTTGAGGTATTTGACCCCTAATGTTTAAATACGCATTATCATTTGGAAACGATTCCTATGAATAAACAATTGCTTACTGATTCAAACCAAATTTATGCCTAATTGGGCATATTTCCGATGAAATTGAAATTAATGGAAAAACGTAAAAGTCGCTGATGCAGTCCTCGTGAAAATCAAAAGAGTGACACTCAAGAGAGATTTCGAGAGAGAGAGAGAGAGAGAGAGAGAGAGAGAGAGAGAGAGAGAGAGAGAGAGAGAGAGAGAGAGAGAGAGAGAGAGAGAGAGAGAGAGGCGTTATATTTCCCAATGCTTCAAAATTTGAATAAAAAATATTGGTATTCAAGTACATGAAAGCGACCTCGACGCATTTTAACCGGGTCACTTTAAAATAATTCGACTCGAAACTCGAAATGGAGTCAGCGTTCAACGATACCGCAACATGTCATATTATGAAACCGCATTAAGGAAATCGGAAGTACAGCCACTGTGTACTCTGGGGGCTGCTAAATACAGAAGTGGGGATTACACGACCGTTGGTTGTAGGGAGTGGCTGTAATCCGAAATGGGACCGTGGAGTTATACAGGCACTGTCGGTATTTAAAGGATAGGGGTTGCTTTTCAAAAACTGTGTTGAAACAATGGGCCGGGCCTCACTCCGCCGAGAGGCCGCTTCCTCTCTCTACTATGTCCGATAATGGAGTTTCAAAACGGCCCTCTCTCCTACCCACCGAACCATCGGCCAAAAGTTATTTTACCAGCCTGCCTAATCAATAGGTCTCCCCTTCATCGAAGGGTCCTTCATCGATACCGCCTTTCGAATTTTAATTAAATAAAATCATATTCGACCGAAGGACCGGATTCAATAATAAGGTCGGGTTAATTTCGGGGTTCTGATTTTTTGAAGATCCGTAACTTCGTGCGATGTAGAGTTTATTTACAAATTCAGAAAAAGTGAGCACCTTCGTTTTACCAGGAAAGTTGCGACGGGATCGTCATAGCCTGGACTGGAAAAAAATACAAAGTTTAGTTTACGCTTTCGTTCGTTCGATCTTCTCTCTCTACTCGCCCATTCAGAACTATACTTCTCCCTGTAGTATTCGAGCGTTCCAGAACAATATACAGATCTATTCAGATTGTAAAATAAAATCCGGGCAACAAAGTTCGAAAAACGTTACAGTGGAATTTTTTTCGAGGGAACATTGCCGCGGGGATTCTTTACAAAACCAGGTGCTCTCTTGCCCTCGGTTAAATTCCGCTCCCAGGCGGTAATTCCATACGGGTAGGAGAATTTCTGGAGCGGCAAGGATACGCTGTGCCCAGAATTATCGTCGCATTTTTACTCAACCTTCTCTTAAGAACCTGTCGCCCGTCAGCAAGAAACGCACGCGCATGTTTCCCCCACGTTTTCATCGTGTAACAAAACACGCTTCTGAAAAGTCTAGTGCAATAGAATTTTTCAGATATCTTGATAGTGGATGTTTCTGCGAAGTCTATAACCAATGCCACTATCTGTTATTCCGGAGGTACAAGTGTACTACAGAAATATGTGTTCATTTCTGAACTGAAGTTGTTCATGTGAATTTGAGATCGAACGTTGACAATATACTTTGTTGTACAAGGACAATTCGATAAAAAAATTCTCGTTAACAAATTAAGAAAAAAACAATTGAAAATAATTATATACCTTATCAGGAATTTCCTGATCATTAGTTCTGATTTCCGGACTACTAACTCCTATTAAATTAATCGAAATTACATCCGTTAAATAAAAAGTACCCTAAAACATTTAAATGCTTTTTTACAATTTATATTTATACATTGTAACAATTTATACAAATTTATACAAATGTAACAAGAACCATAAGACGTGTAGGCTTATTGCATAAATTAACATTTACGCCACAAAGCGGGAGCATGAAAAAGTAAGTGTTTCAGTAACTGTCGAGCGGTATTGCATGGAACTGTCGTTATAACACAAATAAGCATGATATTTTCCGAAATAACTCCTGTTATTTTCTACTTTTCTATGCACCAATGGACGGACAATGTTAAGGAATATGTTTTATTATTTTTATCATATAAAACAGATATGTGTCGGAGATGGGGTTGAGGCTGTTGTCGGACAGATTTTTATTTTACGCGAAATGTAACATCAGTTAGTGGAAAAAATTACCGGCCGATCTAAAACTCGATTACGTTTCTATTCTATTGAAAACAAAGGGAGAGGGCCAACGCTGTGAAGGGATTTTTCGGGCGCTCAGGATTAACGCCGGCAGCATGCGAAAATATTGCTTTCATGAGCCGAGACTAGTCAGCAGCCTTTTGAACTCGCTCATGCCCCGTTTCCCTTTACCCGGGGGCCGTTTGTTACCGGAGATTGAAGGCGCCACTAAGAGACCGCATGAAAGCAACTTGTTTGAGAGGGTATCTCAGCAGACGTTTCGGTATTTGATTCCTCGGCGTAAAATATCTTCTAAAACTTTTGAATTCGGTGTATATCATCCTGCGAACAACCTAAGAAACGGCCTTAATCGAAAAACCGTTAACCGATACGGAACTATTATCTCACCTCAGACCTTAATTGTGAATCTATCGTAGTCACGGGCTAATATCATAATAAGGTTTTATTTTCTCCAGATAGCTTACCGAATTTCAGGCAAAATAATAGAAAACATACTATTCGCATTACTCAAAATATACTAAATTAATCAATTAAGTCCGTTTCCGAACCTTCTGCACATTTTTGAGGAGCTTAAAAATGTTTTTGGCCACCCCGTAACTTATGCGATATATACAATAACGACTAATAGAACACTACGGTGAGCTGAATTGAGTGACAAAAGACTGCCGATGCGACACGATTTATAGTATTTGGCCGTGGGGACCTTGGTATTTCCAAGGATGAGCGTAGTTCTCCCAGGGCTGCGCTGTATATCATGTTACAAGTGTCCGCCGTCGGCAATATGCGAATCGGCGAGCCTATTTCGATCCGTAGAGGGGAAACAGGGGAGGGCGGAGGTTATGGTTATGTCCCCCTCCCATCCCCCTGCCCCTTGCGTTTGTAACTCCCGCAATCCATTTGGCTCACCTCCAGGCCCCGGAAAAAGAGATTCGGGCCTCAGTTTACGAGCTTCGAATGGCCCCGTAAAAGCGCTAAATTCGGTAATAAGCTACAATAATAAAGGGGCGCTAAAATATCTCGCGTTTAAGAGCCTACTTAGTATAAATAATTCGTCTTTTATTATTAATTCAATTTCTTCCGGCCAGTTATCATCTTCGAGACCCTACTTTTTTTATATACCCTATTACATCGCCACTGTTTATTTCGCTGTAATATTTAAGATAAGAAAGTGGCCGCGCAATAATAAGTGGTGGATATTAATTTTCCAAATCGGAATGTGATATCACTGCAGCGTTCAGAATTGAGGCTTATAGGAGTCGCCAGGCTGTGTTGAGAGCAAATCAACCCAATGCCGTCCAGAAGAGAAAGTGAGCTAAAATATAATAATTAAACTTTATTAAATAGAATTTAGAGATAATTTTTAGTACCTATTTTAGGAGTTAACAAAAAGAATTTCTAAGCAACTTTTGTTCCAACATAGCCGGAAAGTGGTTTAATGCGCGTCCATTTCCCCGACGCCAATCTAATATGAATGGGGCAGTCGAAAATGAAAGCAACGTCGAGATAAGATGAATAAAAAATGCACAACACTCAATAACACGATATACGGGTCTCGTGTCCTACGGCCGTTGCGTTCTGACGTGATCAAATATGGGGCAGGCCACGTCCTGTCACCGTCACCACCGGGACATCCTCCTACATTCGTAATGCTACATATAACCTTACATCCTGCCGCCTCCCGCCCACTATTTTCTCTTTACAGTACGCCCAGGAAATACAACCCTGGAGTGCAATTTGCCCCGACCATTGTATCATTGTATCGTTGTATTATTTTATTAAACGTTAATCTCATATCCTACACAAATAAGCCAATAATTCAATATTTTGTGTTCCTATATACCGCAGATGAACAACAATTAATTACCAACATGCCTTTACTTTTAGGGTTGAGGTAGAAACACACAAACAAAATATGTATAAAATACCATTGGATTAATCTTAGGATGATAATCCGCGGAATTTTTAAAGTAATGCCACTAATAGGTTTGTGGCAGGTATGTTAAACTAATGCCACTGAGTTCTGATTCTATCGAATCAGATCGAATATTCCTTCACATAAAGGATCTTAGTTCGCGTTTACTTTCTTCTTCCTCCCTTGGAGCGAATAGTTTATTTTGCTTCCGTTAATTAATATTAACACAAAAGCACTAAATACCTTGACATATTTAATGTTAATAAAATCGTCTGACCTTGGGCCAACACTCTTTGTCCGGAAGGTTCGCGGTGTTTGCCCGTCCTCGAAAAATCAAATACAAGGGGATAAATTGAAAGTGCCCGCCAGAGTTTTCCGCAGATTTTGACAGGTACTTTTTCCAAAGTGAAATCCTTAATGGCCGACCAAAGTGGCTTATGCATCACCGCTTAATTAAATTAACGTTAGCAGACACGAGGGGTGGATTCGGGGACACGTCTCGGAGTTTTCCCGCTAAATTGTACCCGTTGAATTATGGATCGAGTTAAACCTAATACGTTCTCGGGTAGTCCTTTGACATCGTTAAATAAACTACAGTTATAGCGGAACAATTTTTAAAAACTACCGGTAATTGTATGATAATGATCATGTAATGGTATGATTTAATATACATTCTTATTAAAATCGTAACTACATCAGCATTTGTAGCATGTACTACTTATAAGAAAAATATACGGACTCCTATTTGTATATCAAATTGTTATAAATAACATATACTTTATTCTGTCAAACATTATTTGCAGTGACATTTTTAGTCATGTTTGCGGGTTTCAAGGTAATAGGTTTTCCACTTGAATAAAGACTAGGAAATGCAGGGAATTTGTGGTTTATTATTACTGGCCATTATTATGACTTCTGAACTTCTCATTATCGGTTTCTTCAGAATGGCGCCCTACCACGGAAAGCACAGGAGCCGGGAGTTCTATATAGAATTGAAAAATCCCGTTCATCAATTTCGCCAGAGTTGCGACGGCTGCCCCGAAAATCCCGAAAGAGGAGTCCCCCAACCACTCGTCCAAAAAAAATTGACAGCTCGGATCCCGCTACAGCGAAAACAAGCAGCATTTGTATCTGTACACCTTCGTTACCGCTACAAGATTAATGGGATTGGGTTGGGGCTCGGCTTCCTCTGACACATTTAACCAGCCGACTGGTGTCAGGTTGATGTCACTTTAATCCACCAGCCGAAGGCGCGGGATGACTCCGAGACTTATTAATGAATTGCGAGCCTGGGCGTTGCGGCACTACTTTCAGATAATTACATGAAAAGCACTCCAACTCGGGTTTAATTTAAAACTACCCAATTTTCCGCTTTGCCCTTGAGGACTAATGTATCAAACTTTTGACCTAGTAAAGTTCGGTCATAAAGGAATACCGAAAAATATACTAAAGAATTCTAGATATACCGTAGGTATTTGTTGTATCCTAAAATTATATCTAAATACCTCTGTTTTAATTCGTACTTTTATTCAATTTCACGTAATAGAGATCACAGAACTTATCCTTTACATGTCCTTACTTTATAATCGATATTAATGAATATTAAAAATATCTTAATAACCTAGCCTGAACTCTTAAACGCTATAGTTAGCGGTATAGTTAGTACTACGCCATCATAGTATTTAAAACCTACAGAATTATAACCATGGTTTTGGTAGAAGTATACTGTGGTACGGTATCAATTGATTTGAAAACATTGTAAATTTGCATAGAAATGATTCTTAGGTAAAGATGGAAACTGTGTCGATGTCAGCCGTAAGTTCAACCCTGACCTTAAACTGAAAATGACTTCAGAAAAAGCATAGATTGCAACCTCCATTCAGTAGCCGTAACCGCACCTCAAGGACCCGATTCCTGGTAATATTTGAGCGTATTTTGAGGTAATCTTTTTTCAATCTCGTAAAGTGGGTCTGCCAGTGTATTTCTGCTTCGATAAGGACCTGCACATTTCAACCAGTTTCAAATGAACTCTAGAAATGCAAATAAGACATTTTCGTGCCAACATAGTAATGAGGCATTTCATCTTTTTTGAATTAATTAATCCAATCTGCAGTTTTAGAAAAGTCTACATGAAAATTTTATATTCATTTATTAGCGAAGGAAAATTTATAAATATAACTATATTTACCTGTTAGAACTGGACAGATCCAGTTGATTTAAACAGAAAATTCAGTAAAAATGACGTTAGTCTTATTCCTCCTTTTCCATTAACTATAACTAATTGGAATGCTTTGGTTGGATGCCGTACTAAATGAAATAAAATGAACAAATAATACTTTTCGGATAAAAGTTGGCACAGACTACGAAACTGACAGATTCGTATAAAACTATATACGATCGGGTTTTACGGCTAGCTTCTGTATTAAGCTTAGCTGACAGAATCGAAATGATCATTTCATATCAGTCATAACTGTGTGCAGTACACATGTAAACAATTTTATTTATATATATGTTATATATTTTGACGGGCATCCTCAATATAAAGAAAGTGTGTGTGTCTGTGTGTGTGTGTGTGTATATATATATATATATATATATATATATATATTTATATGATCAATTTATCGAATACAAGAAGATGACATAGAGTCCTGATATTAAGCAATATTGCACATAATTGTAACTTTATCATTTTTACGACTAATTCTATAAACAAATATCTGTTACCAAATCACCACTAAAGGTATTTTATAACACACATTTTCAGCTACAGCGTTAATCCAATCTTGCACTGGGAGGTGGGGGTAATGGACTTCCACAGTTTGAATGCAACGGTAATTAACGAATGTGCAACACGTTTGAGAGTGTCCTCTCGAAACGGAAAATGGTGCTCTACCGAATATTGAAATTTCTTGCGCAAAATGGAATAATTCTCCCATTCAAAACTTATTTTTAACAAAATTTGTACTAACAAATGATATTACCTACTGTGTGGAGGTACTGAAACGGTGATATGGAATGTGTACAAGACAGAGATTTACCAGGCCACACGCAATAATGTTTGTTCTGTAAAAAATCGAACTAAATCTAAATAAGAACGAATAGTGACATCTAATGGGGATCAACTAATGTACACATTTGGTGCACAGGAGTACACCAATAAACCGCGTATCCATCAGCTTTTTATTGAAGGGTTTAACCTCTGAATCCGCCTTACTCATGAGAGGGCACATTTCGGGGGACCCATGAAAGTGCCCCTGTTAGTTACGGTAGATAATTTGGAAGTCAACAGCCGAATACATAATCTGATTAGCTAAGACGAATCAAATACAAATTAGTAACCGCATGAACATTCGGTCGTGTAGCCGGTTCCATGCTTTTGCGTCACTCTGTGTAAGCGTAATCTCAAACATTACCACAAATTGAAAAGTAACGTGTACTATACAGCGGTACCCCCATCCGTGGTTTGGCTATTACTGGATATAGATAGACAGACACTGATGGTCTAGGCCTTGCGGTGTATGGTATGAATATAGTATGAAGTCCATGGCGAGGAGGGGAACAAAAACTGTCGTGAATTATGCGGCCGGTATACCGCCCCGGCTCTGTCGGCATACATAAAACTTTGTTCAAACCTTTTTTATATTTTACGTTCCCCCTTTTGCCCCCCCCCAATCCTTTAAAAAACCGCCTTCCCTCTTTCCGGCCCTTCGAGTGGTAGGAGGAGTTTTTCTTTTTTTTCCGAGGAAAAATTCTTAATCAAATAAAGGGGAGCCGAACCGGCGATTATAGCGGCCGCTTACCGGAACTCTCTCCCACCCCTACCACCGACCCCTCTCACAATTTGTTATTGAGGTCGGACCGAGGGGGAAAGAGAAAAAAATATATTGCGCCCCGGAAAGTAATTCCGCTCGAAATTATAACCCGATTGTGGAAAATAACTATTCGCTAAATGCTCCCGAAGAGATTTAAAATTAAATAAAAGAATATTCGTTTATCGTGGATGCTGCGCGAAAGGAATTAACCTTACAGAACTGAGCAACTTTAACCGCAGTTCGTGCGGGGAAACCTAAATAGCGTAGCGATTTTAGTCCGCAACGCGATTTACTATTCAATCACACGATGTTCATTACTGTAATTATGTTCCCGAGAGAGGTTAATGGAATTTTAACTCCGAGGAGTGTGCACATTTTCTTCGAAGCAGTAGGTAAAAACCCAACAATTCGCGAACAATTTTCTACGTTTATAAATATTTCTGTTATAAACTATAAAAAAAATAATAGCGATACTTCAATTTATGTATGTAGCCAATACCATTTAAAGATTGTTCCGCGAACGTCTCTAAATAAGGAGAGGAAACAGAAGAACACGAATTCTACGACATATTTTCAGTCATTGTCAAATGGAAATGAACATGATTTGATCAATCATAGGGGTCAATATTTAGAAATGTACAATAACTAATCGTTTTCAGTAGCAACAATATAGTCGCTAGCATCTCAATATGGCCCGTCAATAAAAAGTTTGTTCAACCAAGTTCCAGACAATAGGTAATTAATGCGTGATTTCGTAATGGTCCCAATTCAATTAGACGACATGTCGAGTGAACAGTAATCAGGATAAGTAGAGTTGAGCGGCGGGTCGAAGGGGGAACCCACTCGGGGTTCACAACTCCCGGTCCCTTCGGTTCAGTTAGTTCGGGCCCGGGCCCACAATCCCCAAACACCGGAGATATATCGCGTTCTCCCGAACGTTAATGCCGCTATAGCTACCGGTGGGGCACACTAACTACCCCGCGAGGGAGCCCACCGAATACTTGCGCTGTCTCGATGGTGGCGACGAAGGCAATTAACGGAGCCGGAGACGCAGAGATATCTCTCTCGGTTTGGGAGCGGTCCCGTCCGAGCTCCTAGTATTACCAGTATTGAAACTAATAGGCTTTAAATTTGCGACTGATAAACTTGTTGTGGCGGGGGAGGGGGGGCTCTTGGGACTCTGGGCCCACGTTGCAATGCCGCGGTTATTAGCGGACTCGACTAGGCCTTCATCGATTATATTATAAGACGTTAATTGCGCGTTCGTAAATTTCGAACGAAATGTCGCCGTACAATCCAAACTCGACTTAATTTATTTTATACCAATGAATCGTATGAAAAAAATTTAACTAAAATGTTATATATGTTAATTATATTAAATATATGTATAAGCCAATCGAATTCAGCACCTAAAGTCCTGTAAATTAATATTACATTTCGTAAATTGTTATTACATCCAAATGATCACAATCTAAATGTAGGAGTCTTTTTAATATCCGTGAAAGTGTAAATATTTTCCGTCTATTTAAATATATGAGCAAGGATATTTGCATAATGTTCTACGTTTTCATCTAGAAAATAAGCGCCAGAATAAGCCAGCGTCATTATGTTCGCAGTTATTAAAAAAATAGTTGACATAATAATAAATAATAATAAAAAAATGAAATTAAGTATAAATAAAAGTTATTTTATTTATTTATATTCTATAGAGTAACGGAAGATGTTAACAAGCACCTCACTACTTTCCAGCTTTATCGCCTTTAACTCTTCCCATCCCCGGTCATGTTTTTTTTCCTTTGCCCGGGATGAGGGAAGTTCGGGGGAAATAGGTCGGGACCCCGGGGAGATGACGACGGACCGATAGAAGATAGACACGATAGCTGCCAGTCGGGGTACGGGGCGCGGGGCGTTGAGCGGGACTGGAGAAGATTAGGGAGGCCGTGTTGAGTGTCGAGTGTTGACAGCACGGCCCGTGATGGCAATATTAAGCGGGCACCCAGCAACCCTATGGTTGGATGGGGTGGGGAGGGAGGGGGGAATTTGTACGGCGATTATGCCATAAATTCCCTGGGAGGGAATAACAAGGAGCGTGGCCGCGCATACGGGATTCCGCCCCGTAATTTAAGGGATTATTCCCACGCGCCCAACCCTTGTCCGAGAAACTGCGAATCACGACAATATTGCCCGTGCAACCTAATGATGAGACCGATGATTATGTCAGTGATAAGAAGAATGAGACTGTCTTAGATATCTTTTCGTACCGGGTAGTAAAATGCATTATATACTGAACTGCGGTAAATTAAACTTTCATACTATTGTAAGAAAAGTAATCATTTTGTCCCCTAACTGGAAACCTATTGTGGAAAATTACTTTAGTAGCTAAGTGGTACATACGAACTTTCAGCAGTGATTATAATCACGACCTTCATTCTTGAGAGTCCAATAGTTAGCCTTTAAACAGAATGTTATAAAATCGATTGAATATAGTCGAATTTATTAAAAATCATAATCCAGTCGTTCTAAATCTGCATTGTAAGAGGTGACGGTAGAAATTTAACGAATTTTTTTACGTACGAGAGGGGCGGATCTTTTCTTGGTTCAGACATACGCCAGATAAATTGCGGCTGCGGCGGGGCATTTGTCAAATTAATCGCCCCGTGTCTGGGAAAGGAAAACAAGTGTAAAAAAAGGAGAAAGTTTAAGCGGAGGCCGATCCGTTTTAATAGAGTTGAACGTCTGGCGGGGAAAAATCGGCGGGATGAAGTGGCGAGGAACAGGAGGGAGGGAACCAGAGTAGATTAGTCTCTGTTGAAGCCATAATAACAAAGCGTCTTGGCACTAATTAAGCCGCCCGCGATAATCGATTGTCTGACGTAATCGATTGTACAAGTTGGCGTGACGGGTTCGAGTTAGTAGCCGAGGAATGGGAGGGGGACCGACCTGCCTAGGCTTCGCCGAAGCCGTCTCTTTTTCGAATCTGTCCACTGTTCCAACTGCATTGAAGCTTTAACGCGACCCTACAACGCGACACCACTTCCGAGAGCTACGGAACGTTGGGTCTATAAAATGGAACGTTAGTAGTAAAAAAATTACCGGTCGTGTATTTGAAGGTAGTGGAACACGGGTTGTAGTTTTTCTTCTGCCGAAGAAAATCCCGCCGATTAATAAACTGAACTAATGTAGGAGCTTTGGAGAGTGCTTAAAAAACGAATTCCTCCATTTTAACATCCGTAAGTATGAAAGGCTAACTTCTCTCCAATCTCATAAACGTGAATTTGTCCCGGTTTTTTTAAATGTAATTACCTACGCTTTCTGCGTTTGTTAATACACAACAAAAAGTTGTTACTAAAACAAATGAGGGCTCTTCAAAGCTTCTTAGGTAAAATTATACAAGTAATCAGTGCTGATTTAAAATAATTTCTTGAACACTCCTGACTTTTTTTAGCTACTCAATTTTTAAATGGTAATATTTTGGGAATTCTACTGAAAGATATGACCTGACCACCATGATGTACCATTTATCAGTTCCGCCCTGACGCGGTAAGCAGGTGAAATATAGCTAATTGTATAAGCATTGGAACGTCATAAGTATATGTATATATACAGAATTTACCAATAGATAAATGAAGTTTTCATTTATCCCATTTCTCCCCGTTGAGGCCTAATAGAATTATAATTTTACGCAAAACAACTGAGAATAAAAATTCTATAGCAATCACCGGTTATTACTATTCCTTCTCAATGTTATATTTTGTAAACATTCATGCAATTTCGTAAAATACGTAGAACCGCTTAGTAAAGTACGGAATATTAATACACAATAATTACCTTTTCATTATCCTAGTTTAGTGCTTTACTACTGCGAAAATAACAATTTAACAATTACTCAATAAAGTGCTTAAGTTTTCCTTTCTCCCCACAAAATTAAGTAAGGATATATCGGAGACTAACAGACTAAAAACTCAATATTGACTAAATGTCGAGATAATCAATACTGTAAATCCCTAGTTCGAGGAGAAAGGACTAGCTAAGAATACTAATTCCATAGTCTACGTCCCGTAACGTCTTTTCAAGGTGCCGGACTGAATTACAAAGACCGCGAATTGCACGACAAGAGAATTCCTTTTTGTACAGATAATATCCTTTGGAATCACCCCAATAACTACTTCTGCCATTACCCTGGCCATTGTAAAAAACAAATTATGAATTCTACTCGCCCAGAATAAAAATACAAGACCAAGTGTTGTACGCACAACGAAATTTAACCAGATTCATTCCTCACGTAAATAATATGTCATAGTAATATTAGATTCTGTCCCGTACATTAAAGTTTAATTGTACAGTTACCTTTGAAAGAGTAAATTAACGTAAAAACTATTTTTGAACTACTTTTTGATTGCTAAAATTAGCTGTGCCCACGATAACTTGTGCATTCTGTATAACTCCCCGTAGGATAAACCATGTCCACAAATCGAAGCCGGAAAATGTGAGAAACCTGCGTTGAGTGAAAAATACGGCAAAATTACTTATGAGTAGTTTAAATATATCGTATATATCTCGAATAGGCACGGTGAGTTCATTTATAATTCCTGACAATATTTTGACCAGGGTCCCAGAATGCGAAGCAGTTATTCTCCAGTGGTGTATTCCGTTTCAAAACACATTTTCAGCTGGCATATATCCCATTAATATTACGGTCGAAATACACTGAGGCAATAAATCTTGGTCGAAACAAACTGATTCGGTTTCCAGAAAAATGACTAATTCCCGTTTCGGTGGGAAGGATAATTTGTCAAGACGCCAAGTAGAAGTATCTCTTAAAAATAATATATTTATTTATTCCACGGTTATCTATTTTAATTTTAGTGACGGATATATACACACTCAAAACTGTAGCAAGGAAAGTAAGTTCTATATTTTCTAAGGACGAATAATTGAAATGAACTTCTGGCAATGAAGCGGATATTCATCGAGTACCAATCAATCCTGCAAAGTGGCTTTGATCTGTGGCTAGACCTGTTAGCCGATTGCCC
This sequence comes from Lethocerus indicus, assembly GCA_019843655.1. Taxonomy (NCBI): domain Eukaryota; kingdom Metazoa; phylum Arthropoda; class Insecta; order Hemiptera; family Belostomatidae; genus Lethocerus; species Lethocerus indicus. The sequence goes on along the minus strand of JACDQD010000103.1, from coordinate 7,174,928 downwards.
GGTTTACAAATTGAGGAATGAAATTGCTCGTCTTGTCAGTCTTCCGTTCCGAATTGAATCTGACTCGAATCTAGAATACGGCATTTTGCTAACGACGTTTGACACCTGTGCAACTATAGGTTGTGATATACCTATAGCCTTAAGGCCACACAGAATGAGGTACTAATTATGACAGAGACCATCTACAAGTTCGGATGATTTTTGAAAACTACTCTCTCAAATAAAAAAAGGACTTTACGGTAAATAAAAGAGGCACATTAATCACAGTTTTAGACGCATTACGTTAAAGTGGAAAGAAAACATTTTATCTATATGCGGTTGAAAATTAGGAATTTCTTTGATTCGTTCTTATCCTTTCATCAGCAACCAAACGTTTGATCCACACCTTCGATTCCTAGTTTAATTTATATTCGACGATTTTTAGTATCTTGGAAAGTTACAATAAGAGAGAGAGAGAGAGAGAGAGAGAGAGAGAGAGAGAGAGAGAGAGAGAGAGAGAGAGAGAGAGAGTGAGTGAGTGAGTGAGAAGGGGCGGGAGAGAGAAAGAGGGAGAGGTACTCTCCATTTCCGGTACATTAAGCGAAGCGCAGATTTCTTGTGTATAGACGGGATCGTACATCATTCCAAAAATGGTCAAGGAGCGTCCATATGAGGTACATCGCCAAATCGTTTCATAAATTTCGCAAAACACTCGGAATATTGGCAATAGATAACTGATGGGATAAGATAGTAAATCCACTGAGGGATTATTTTTTACTGGATTAATTTTTTCGAAGAACACTCGATTTCAGTTGATGCCTGCCAACGTCAATTAAAATCCTGATTGGTCTCCTACGTAATTCACCTATAAAAGTGCTTCCAATGTTTATTTTTAGGATATCCACGGTTGAGATCTCACTCAAATATCAATGTCAAATATTTGTCGATTCAGAGGACCAAAAACAAATAAATATTATATAATACCAAACGTGTTACACGGGTAAGAATCTGTTATAGAGGTTCAAGAAATATTAAGATTTTCTCTGTTTACATTAAATTACCTTCTGAAAATTTGAAATCGAACTCAATAAAACAGATTGCCATTCAATATTTATTCTCAAGAACGCTTTCCTGAATACAAAATGAAGAAACATACTGTGCCTAATGAAATGAGAGTAAGTTCGGAGGAAAAGGCACGACTAGATTCAATTTGCGTCATGGCTTGGAATCGAGGCCGTATTTCCATGGCCAAATGATATTTCAGTAAAAAACTTAGAAAGGCATGGGATATGTATGTATAATATGCATTATCGTTTCTATAAATATTGAAACATATACCATGTCAATATTTAACGAAAGAAAGAAATTTGTATTTGCTTGCACGTCGATTGCCGAGCTGTAATTACAGGAGACAGATCAAAATATGTACACAGCGAGATCTATTTGCAAATATTCTACATAACTGAAAATCAAATATTATCTTCGATTTTCTTAAAATATAATTTTAGAACGTTCAGGTAGCTTTTAGGCGTATTTCATGTTTGTATTGGTGGATTACGAAAAATTAAAATTGAAATTGAATCATCGCTTCAAATTCATCTTACGACAGCGTCTACAGATATCAGTTTCTCGTGAAACGAAATTTCTGAGTCAAATAATCGGTAATGTAGCGCCGGGGGTAAATCGAAGAATTAATACACGCCCGAATAGAAGGTTTCGAAAGGTTTTATTTATTTTCTTCTTTTTTTAGATCCAATGATTCGAGTTTCTGCACGAGCTAGCATGGACGGACGCTTCAGAAGAAACGGCGGTAAACATTTTATCTATTGTGCGGCGAGAGCACTCGGCCCATTTCCAGTACATTAAGTGGTACACTGGCCACTGGGGGACTCTCGCTCACCCAATAAATAAATGGAAGCCGCCCTCGTACCTCCACTAGAAGTAATTGAACAAAAATGCGGACAAATTTTTATTTCACCCCTCCCTCCTTTAACGTATTTCGCTCTTTTGGTATTCGGTCCATCTATCCATTAAAGAGCAACGGTACTTAAGAGAGAGAAATATTTCATATTCGGTAATTAAAAACAACTGCCACAAACAGATGGACGGTTGAAGATAGAAAAAAATAAGGCCAAATCAGGTTTGAAGCCGCCTATGGTTGGCGCATGTTCGTATCAAGCCGAAACTTTGCCTCTGCCAAAGTTAACTTCATCAACAGCCGGGCTCTGAAATCCCTCTGAATTTCTAAGCCATTAAAGGTAGTTGGCTCTGGACTGTTATCTAGTTTACGAGTCGAGAGGCGGACAGAAGGCGAAGGGAGGAAGAATGATGGGGTAATACAAGTGTGGACCCGACTTGTGCGGTCCACTCTCCCCCGGGTCCTCATTCTAGCTACCCCTATCTCTCTAATAGCCCTGTTTTCTTCGTCTCAGTCTACATTCAACTTCGTCAATCCGTCCACCACCAGCAATACGTCAAAAGCAGTTCTGGCAGTATATTTTTTTACTGTTGTGATTCGATAATGTAAGGTAAATAGTTATTTTACAAGCTTTGAAAGAAAAAAACATTTCGGAAGGGATGATAAACGGAATGAAAATGCTTCTTATATGAAATGACCGGCAGTTTCATTAGTCAAAAGAACTTGTGAATGACATATAACCGTTAGTAAAAATTAACAAACTATTTATACACTACTCTTACAATTGATGGATTTAGGGAGAGAGCTAGTAGATCGTTTCCTTCGGCTTGAATTCCGGCCAATCTCTAAGGAAAATAAAATTGGCGATAAAATTTTAAGTGTAGATAATAAAGAAAAGAAGGAAAGAGTCAGGAAAATGCCACTTGGAGTGGCTCCCGGTTTGCCCGCAGTGGGAAACCAATTTAATGCGGGCGACATGGAACGGACGTTTATAAAAGATTGCCGGAACCTATTTACATATTGGGTTCCTGTTGACTTTTTTCTGCGGCTCAACTCTACACGCGAACGGGCCTTCTCACTCGGCGCACCTATTGGATTAAATTCATCGATAGATATGTTATGCAGCAATTTGGGGATACGACAGCGGCAGCCCAAACAATTCTGCCCCAGGGTCCCAGCCAATTAAAATTCCCGGGAGAATGTCATCGCTGCCGATGGAGTGATTTTATTGTTTTGAGTTTTAAAGTCATAACGACAACTGAATCGGCGAACATAAAAATATATTTCGTCATAACTAAAACAAATAAAACCGATAAAGTATAGATTACCCTCAGCGCGATCATCTCTGCAGAAAACCGCAGAAATTATGAGTATTCCAAACCACCAAACCGGTACCTTAAAGTAATATTTGCTAAAGATTAGAATTTTCAAATTAACAAATTTCCAATAAAACAAAGGAATTGTTAACCGTCATAAACAAACGTGTGGTCCTATATACACGAGTATGTATTGTTAGAAGACTTTATTCTTGCGTATTATTTACAAAGAATCGAACTTTATTGCTCCCGATTCTATCAAATTTTCTTATATTTTGCATGTAATTCAAAGAAATTATACTTTACAGAACAATCACCAACTAGTTGCTTGCAAAATGTTATTTCTTACTATTATTGTTTCTCTGCAATTACGTTCAAACTGATCTTTATTCAAGTACAGTCGTTAAATGCAAATTCGGACCAACAGAAATCAGTCGCAAATGATTTGTCAATAAAAATTTGGCTTCTCTCATGAGACATGCTAATGAATACGAGGGAGGTGATACGAGAGCGTAGGGCCGAGTCGCTCCCAGCGGGCCCAGCTTCAGTTACAAGCCCCACGGCTCTCCGTTTACATTTACAACCACTTATGCATGTCGCTCATTTATCAGCCGAGGTTACCGATGCCATTAAATCTCCGTCCGATGTATGAAATAAAACAAAAATCCTTTCCTAGGTACGATTAACAATTAAAATATCTAGGACAAATAACTGTTAATTACAGAATCGAGAAAAGCACGGATTGTCTTCAAAGAGTAATGTGATAATGCAAGTTTTAATTTAGGCGTTCATAAAATAATTAATAATGTAAAACTGTACAATAAATTTTGCAACAACGTATTATTATTCAACTCTGAAGACACAGAGATTAGGTTCTTCGAAAAGTAAAAACTGCATCAATAATGCATTCGAGTAATGCATTTCTTGAAATCCTGCCACAATTTCGACACCTCCTTTTGTTTCCATTTTATTCCTGCTCATAATGCAAATGTTGAGAGGATTTTAGGTAAAGTTACACATAGAAACAGTAGTATAATTTCCCATCTAATCGGCTATGTGGACCAAAGCAAGACCACGGTTCCGCTTCGCAGCCATCGATCAAATGATCGATTTATTTTAAGCGTTACAATACTGACAACAAAACATTCAAAGTGAACGCATTTTTCGTTGAAAAAACTTTTCCACTCCGACAACGGTGGGCGAGACAACGGCTTACGCCTCCGACAAGTTATCCTCCCATTCGTCAATTGAATACCGGCACAAATTGAATTTCCTCTCTCCGACAGTTTTCACCGAATAAACGTTTCAGCGATATTTCAATCAAATCGAGAAATGCTTTTGGCGGTGACGGCATTAGACCAAACAAGAAAACAAAATAGAAACGAAGAAAAAAATAACCCTGAAACATTGCCCCTGGCCAACAAATGTTTCCCTCGTCTATTTTTTTGTTTACACAAGTCTATATATTACTGACAGAATGCTATTGAAAATAATGAAAGATTGCAAGGAAGAGGGTAGTGAAAGATGCCTTTGAAGAAGGATAATTTAAGTACTTATTTATGAAGACAGGCGTGAAATGGGAATCTTCAATGAAAAAACATGAACGTTTACCACGAAGACACGGTAATAATTAAATTCCTCTATAGAACATATTACTGCAACTGTTATCTGCGCTAAACTACAGCCGCAAGGAATCAATTCATTATACTTACAATAATTAAAAAAGAAAGAAAAGACCCCAAACATATTGTCCTGGACCAATAAACGTTGCCACCAATTTCCAGGGGATGAGTGAAAATCGAACGGCCCCGTTTCACATTGTTCAATCTGAACGGTAAAGATCGTCCACCAAATTGATGAAGGGCGTTCTCCAATTAGCGTCCATTGTACTCCAATCGTAGCGTTCGACCTCCGTAGTGAATTCCACTCCATTATTTTCAGGGAAGTGAAATAGCGAGGCCAGTAATTATGAACGTTCAATGTCAGGAATGCCTTCACGAGAAAAAATATTTTATAACCAAATTAAAAAAATAAAAATTTATTCCTTAATTTTAAATACGTATTAGGGTACGAAAATTTCTTTACTAAAAAAAGTAACATTATTGGTAAAAATTGGTGAATTGTTTCGTAAATTTAAATAATTAGTAAAAATTTATTAATTAGCTGTATTAGTGACAGGCACAATCGTTGATTATAGTATTGAGTTATTCATTAATAACTCAATTTATTAAAATCTTTCGTCTTGAATGAAATAGAAGAATAAAATAATAAAACCACTGGTCGTTGCCCCATGAGGGGTTGTAACAACAATATGGCAATAATTAAATACCTAAGCATTGAAAAAAAATGTTTAGGGACATGCTGGTAAAACCCATGCCTTGTTTTTCTGCCCTAAAACTTTGGCCCACTCATTTACCCGAAAATTGAAATATGGGGGCAGATTTCTGCCAAAAAAACTGACAATCCCTCCAATTAACCGGGAATTCCTGCGGGCCATACCTCTGAAAATATTAGAACCTGTCCCTCTGACAAAATGGATATGTTGACAAATTAATGTTCTGACCCTTGTTGCTGTGAACTTGTCCTTCTGCCAAAACAATAATAAAAAATAGACAACCACGTTCGTGTACAAACAAACACATGACATTTCTATGACCTGTTTCTCTAACCAAACCCAACACTTCAACTGTATTTTTATAATATATATATATATATATATATATATATATATATAGTATACGTTTTTATGACCTTTAGTGACTCATATCTTCTCTACAATCCATATCTTACTTTCCATGTCTTTTTCGCTTGAAGAATGATCTACAAAAATGTGCATCAGAAATTCTGGTATTAATTTTCTCAATCCCATGTGATAGTCTGAAGCTGCATTAGTTTAATTTTCATGTTACATTGGTCGGTAGAGGGCAGTCTGACCGATTGTTGATATTCCATTACTGGTACCAGGCTCACAAGTTGTTTCCAGACCGGTTATATGTCTGTGTGGTGCAGTGTGAACCGGCCGAAAACGACACGGTATTAGAGTATTCAGACTTCGAATCTATATATGTTTTTAAAAAGTCAGACGTGTATACAAGTCCCTCACAACGCTTTGATACGATTGGTTGCTCAATATTAGTTTATCTGAAATACTATCTCTAAATTTGAAATTCACACTTGGGCATCCTTCTGGTCTAGTCGCGAGAGGCGGTCTAATTTGCCGGAAATAATTCTTTGTTTTGTGTGGAGAGGGGGGAGGGCGTTCGATAAACCGAGAGCGGCCCCTCATTTAAAGGGCGAGAGACAGATTTAATTGATGGGGTCAGAGGGGGGGCGCTAACGAACCTTCGGGGGCCCAATCTTCCTTCCGTTGACAAAAAAATTCAGGCAGGATTTTTTCATTCAGCACCGCGCCACTCGTTCCACCCAGTTCCGCCCTCGGAACAAAGCTTCACGAAGAATCAATTAGGGAAAAAATTATTCTCCCGATCGTTCTCTGTTTCTTTAGTTCCCAGTTCTGTTTCCACGCATTAGGGATTTTTTTGTTTGAATCCCTGTGGCGTCAGTCATGAGAGCCAACAAAATGTAAACATTTTCTAACTTTGAATTAAAATAATTCGATATGTTTAGCAATACAAATTATACTTAATTCCCCACGTGTCGAATCGAGTTGATGCTTCCTGCGAGATTGGGCACTCCTACATAATTCATTTCACAAGGGAACAATTACGCTTAGTGTGAGCGCTCGGACCCATTGCGGCAATCATTGAATTTATGAACGACCGCTCAGGGAGATATTTGTACTTAACCGAAATACCCCAATGAGGGTTTCCAAAGGCCACAGAATATAGATATAGAGACGTAGAGCGTCTACTTGCAGATTAAGGTGTAGGTGTTGTAAACCACGTAGTTTTATAAAACGTACACATACTATAAATGTATGTATCCCTATTTCTTTACTGGCTACCATACCGATAACACTAATTCTAATGGAAATTTACTTTCTACAATGGAAGGATATAGAACATTATTGGAACAGTAATAATGCTAACGAGGACTAATCATATTCGGTATGTTTTATTTACTACACCAACTGACGTATATTTAAATCATAAGATGTGCAGTCAAAAATTTGCAGCAAACTAAAAACTAGATTCTCATGTAATGTACTTTCACATCTAATATTTCATCTTTTTCACTTTCTGTATCTTTTTGGATTATATTATGGTACGCGTTATGAAAAGAATGAATTATCAACATATGATCTTAATTAATTTATTTAATTTTGTATCTGCCAAATTTATTTGAAGAATATAGAAAAGTAAAATGGACCAATACAAGAATATTTCGTCCAATATTATTCCGCGGCATAAACTATCGATAAATCATTTGTTCAAAAAACGGGCTTATTATTTTTTCAATTTAATTATGCATGCACAATTTCCCCCGGCCTGGGGGCCGATTATCCACTTGTCGCATTATAATGAATCGTTCTCCCCTTCGATTTTCATATCTTTCTTGTGTGTGCTTTTTAATAACGGCTTAGGGGGGGTTCCCAAACGCTAAATATGCAAGAGCCGGTGGGTACCCGTAGGGGAGGAGGGTGGGAGCCTTATTCAGGAGAATGCGAACGGCCAAATTGCAAGCGCTAATTAGAACGATACGGAATGGTCCGCTAGGACCGCTGGCACCAATTTTGAACGGCATGAAATATGGCGATAAGAAACATCTCTGATTTACGACAGTTGGACGCAAGAAAACGTTTTCCAGATTGAATCAAAATCACCGGAATAGTAATCATTCCCCGCGCTGCATAATATTAATCCGCCATCTTAATTTATTATGGCAAATTAAGGTGAACGGGGAAGTTAGATTTCGTTAGGGCTTGGATGAAAAATATTTATATGACTGTAAAATAAGGAATATGATTTTAAAGAAATATTTACACAAATATTGATATACATTTGGTATTGTAAGTAGAATCAAGTTGAATTACATTGTATTCTATTCGCTAGGTAGATTATGTAAATACGAAACGCCTTTTACACCCGTCTTCACTGTACAATTGTTGTCCATTTTTCAGTTAATTTTATATTTGATTTGCTCACTAATGTTTTAAGTTGTTAATTTTAAAGATGCTGTTATATATTGTCTTATTATGTTCCTAGACTCGATCGTCTATTAATCAATCCGTTCATCGGTCATAATTTAAATGTGCCCATGATAGCAGTAGTAACAATCCAGTAAGTATTGAAAACAAGTAAGTAGCCGTGGGTCCAAGCCTGTTGCTGAGAACGGAGAGTTGGCAGTAGGACAATTATTACCGCCTCGGTTAGGTCTCCGTAAGGAGGTTCCGGGGATCAATAGGTTTCCGCTCACAATCGCTAATTAAGGAGCTTTCAGGAAGCGAGGGAAGGCACTATAAGGGGCCGGGCACACCGGCCTTCAATGAAATCGGGACCTCCTAGGCTGGTATTAATTAAATTAATTAAATTTTAGTCCGTGGGAGGCAGACGCCGGCGGCCCACAGAGCCCCGCAACCGCGGCCAACCGCCGCCCGTTCTGCCGCCTACAAGAAACAAATCCAATTATAAACTTTTTGGATTTAATCTGTCATGCGATTTTAATTGTAGCGTACGGCGGTTCTAAATAGGGGCCAGCGCGCGAAACAGCTTAAAATTAGATTTGGGTGTGTTCGAATGTGGTCCTCGGCGGTGTAAAAATGATTAGCCCGTCGCCTAAAAAATTAAACGCCTCCGTCCTTCAGGAGTGCCTATAAGTAGAATGAATCTAGCAAAAATTAATATTTCGCAGTAAAAATAAACGTAATGAAAAAATTCCGAATATAGAACTGCATTTAATCACATTACTATCAGAAATCGGCTGTAATTTGCCACAAAGCCATTCACCCCATTCACTGACTATGAGAAACCGAAACCGCCTTATCATAAGAGTAAATAAGCGAGTGGAAATATAAGATTGCAATAATTACAGTGTGCAAAACATTCGGCAACCTGCGGGCTACCAAACAGGCATCTTAAATTAAAATAAAAACTGCAGAATGAATAGTATCTTAATCTTATTTGGAGGACTTTAGTCCAAAGTTCTGGAAGAAACTGTTATTTTTAAGTCTTCCTAATTTTACTTCCGTCTTTTAAAATCAAAAACTGCGAGAATTTAATTTAATTTCTGAATACCATCTATATTGCCCTATTACGGTTTCGGCCGCCATTATTTTTAGTGCCTCGTTTTGAAAACACAAGGGAAAATGTGTATTTCGTTGTTATCGCTTCGTTTCTTTTCCGGCAATTTATTTAGGCGGCCCCACCCAGAAGAAATTCCAGAAGAAAGAACACCCGGATTGCTGGCGCGGAAAAACGCTTCCGTTTGACTTCAAACAGAGAAGATTAATTTTTCGAGTTCCCCCTCCTGCAATTATGTCCTTGTCATATTTTTAATACAATTGAAGGAATACAATTCAGAAGTACACATTTTATGAATTTGAATCTTGAGGCGTTCTTGGCTGTTCATACATATACATGTCCATATAAACTTAATTTTAAATATAAAACAATAGTTACGCTAAGAAGAATAAAAAAGTAGCTAACATCCCAATAAAAGAAACGCCCTCTCTCTAAATCACAAACATCACTAAAAAAAATTTACTCTCAATTAATCCCTAAGTGAAAATATGCCTGAATTTTATGATTGACACATCCAATAGCGCCTTATCGATTGGTAAATATAAAGTATTCCAACTATTGCAATAGCTCTGCTAATAATCGCAGCAACTAAAATTAGTTCTCGATGGCCCCACTTTACCGAGCTCACTTTGTAGTTGGTATACTGACGTCAGTTGCAATATCCAACTTTCTTTGATGTATTAAACCAATGTCCAGAATATCCTTATCAATTAGGGGAGGCGTAAATGAAGTTTATAATATGTGAATTTAACATCCACATTAAAAGCTCTGCTACTTTCATCCACCATTATGATAATAGTCGGTGTTACTACGATATTTATATATATATGTGTGTGTGTGTGTGTGTGTGTGTGTGTGTGTGTGTGTGTGTGTGTGTGAATATATACAAAATCATTTACGTCATTCTGGCTTCTGTTAATAACGAGCTATAATTAATAAAACATTTTATAAATTATCACGCACACAAGAAATAGCGGGCTATTTTAAATGTGGAACTTACAATTGATTTGCCCGACGGCGAAAGGTGCCATTACTGCCGTTAAAATTAGGCGAATAATTTCTTTTACAATTACAGTTTAACACGAAATGTTATTACCACGGAATGGAGAGTTTCGTGTTTAGGGGGAATTTAAAAAAAAGTGGGACGCTCACACGTGTACAGTTTTCATCGGATAAAAGAGTGACAAAATTAGTCCTTTTTAATTAAACTAATCTGTGTAAAGTGTTCCCAAAACTGTTTCAAAATGAATTTAATGGCGTTGCAGCTGTCAATTCAGCTCATTTAGCCCACTTACAAATTTAATAGCCCGCGTTATTTGACTAAGATTGGACCAATTTTAATACTAATTAAACTCACTCCTGTCAGCAATGTCACTGAACTTACAGCGGCAATTCAAATATACGTGAAAAATAACTGTAATACTAGTTATTTTTGTATATAACCGAACCTAACATAAACAGGCCTGGGCGCGTAGACTGGGAATCGACCAAAATAAAAAATATTAATTCATGTGACAGACACAAACATGGGTATATTCGGCGATGTCATAATTATAGTAAAAATTAATACGACTTAGAAATAATTTCTTGACGGCCGACACACGAAGAGTTGAAACAGAGATATGTGTAATGTTCCCGAAGGTGGAGCGCCGAGGGTTGGCGGGTTGGGGGGGGAGGGCTTGTATCTGCAAACTGTTAATTCCGGGTTAATGAGCACCTTCACTAATGGATACTTACTCATATGTTTAAAAGGGCTCTTTGGGCAGCGGGTTCTCCTGCATTGCCGCGTCTACATTCCGACGGGAACGCTCAGCCGCCTATTCAGACCTACTGAAATTACATTTCCGGCTGTAGAGGGAGACCTCCACTCCTTCGGGTTTGGATAATGGTCACTATTTTCGTAAAGAAAAATCGACAAGAATCGGAAGGATGCAATAAAAAAAGTTGGACAAAATCTTCACGAAATCTATGACAGATTCGTATTGGGACTAATTCTACCAAAAATACTCTGGCCCTTTCTCCCTAACGAAATGGAAACTATGACGAAGTAGTTGTTTGTCCATTGTAAGAGCCAACTTGTACTTCTGTCCACAAATGTTTCAGAAATAAATCCCTTTCAGAGTCAAAGCAATTTAGACAGAAATCATGACAGGATAAATGAATTAATTTCAGATATCAGTGGGGCAAAATCCTGCATTATCCCTTACTTATATAGTTAGCACTACCATATAACCGAGAAGAAAATGTAATTGCAAAAGTAATAAGAATCGATATATGTCTCGAAGTGTCCAACTGGTGGTAATTCATTATTATTTAATGAAAAGATTAGTAGAATGTTGAAATCGCATTTCACAATATTTGCCTCTCTCGGTCACCGTTTATTAATGTCAATAAAAATATCTTCATCGCTTCAGCCATGGGATTTACTATTTAAGGCTGAAAATTCTGAATTACAGACTCTCCTCATTGTCATCTTGAGTTTTGCCTACGCAACTGGAGACACTTCGAATCCATTATCGGGGTACATTTAATTAATATGAAAGGTAATTAATCAAAAAGGGAGAATAGTTTAATCAAGGATAGAGTTTTAAATTAATGACACTCGGCAGTGATGAAGCTAGACTGAATTTAGAGTGGGTCGCCCTTTGATTTATTACAGGTGATTCAAATTATTTTACCGACATTTTTACACCCAGGTTAAATTTTTGGTACCCGGCCGTTCATCATGTTGCGGCCGACGTTTCATGAAAAGAAAAAAGTGCGCTAAAAATAAAATGTATGCCAGAACGAACCTTAAAATACAATCGACTTAATCCCGCACTACAGGATTTATATGAATTATGTTGGATCGTATAGTCCAAATTTGTCGTATTAATTGTGTCGATGGTGATGAATATAATTAAAGGTTGTAGAATAAAAATATGATGGAATTTCCACACTGCATCGCCAGGCCAAACAATATTTTAACCTAAGATTGTATTTTTTTAGGATTGTACATCTAATGAAGAAGAATTCTGGGGCATCAATCAGGGTCTAGTAAGGAATACAATTTACAAAACATGAAGTCAATAGATCTTCGCCACACATAACCACTAATAAACAATATTTAACGATTTAAACAGAAAATATGCACTTAACTAAGTAATCAACCACAACCTTAGTGTGTGTGTGTGTGTGTGTGTGTGTGCCAGGATGGTTCATCGCCAAATAAGCAGTAACGAAACAACCAAGAGGAACTGGATGGAACACATGGTCGATTTATAACCGTACCGATTAGAATCACTTGATACTTCACAATATTTTGGTGTTATAAATAAATACGCCAGTAATAAATATATCCCAAGTTTAAGCTTAGTTCCAGTCTCTGCAATACAAGCACCGCGTATTCTACACATATTTCTGATCGGTGTTTTCTTCAGTCGCACGGGTTGCCAACAAAGTAGCCGACGGAGCGTAACGGCGCAGCTGACGATCGGACCGGTTTCACTTCTGAGCGGCAGAAATTTGCCGGAATTCACCGGAATCCGATTGTCTGTCAGCGGACGGAGCTCCCGGCTAACAGCGCCAAGGCCCATTGTCGGGCCCCATATTGGAGGCGCGACGTGTCCGCCTCCGCGACAATGGCTCCTCCCAACAATGGAGCCCGCGTCACTCCAGAGCATTAATAAACTCCGCTGCGGCCTTTCCTTTAGAAATCGGCCAATATAATAACTGAATTTCCCGTTGGGAAAAACAAGTGATTTATTCCCTCACAAGGGCCTATAAGTAAGCCTTGAAGTTAGTTTCCCGGACGTACGCTAAGAGCGTGTAATATCTTAGCACCCATTTAGCGGTGAATACAATATTTCGAAACAAAAATTGGAATATTTTTAAATAATATGCTATCGTTGATCTGATAGTGTGCGACAGAATATTAACCAATTAAAATGTTCAAGAGAGACCAAATCATATTTCAGTTCTACAATAAAGTAAGTAAAATATTGATTATTGACTAATGGAACTTATTTGACATGTTAAACAATATGAAGATATATATTATGATGTAGGAAAAGCCCCGAGGAAATTAAGAAATTGACTGGAAGTATTTGGCTGCAGGAAGGGCTGGGCTAAATTATCGGAAGGCGACAATATACATTCACCCTTTGACCGGTGACCCATCCGAATGGTAATTTCGTGAAGGGAGGAGCGGCCGAAAGAAGAGGTAGGGGAGGAGGGGAAGTCGATAATAAAGAAAATCGGGGTAATCCGGTCGATATCCGGCCTTTGATTGGGCGCCTGACTGAATTCGCCTAGTTAGAGGGCCTAATTCCCTCAGATCCCCGGCCCTAATCCGACCCCACCGGCGGCCTCAAAGCCGGCCCCACTTAAGGGCTCAACCTTGTCCATCCCGGCCCCTTGTAACATGACGCCAATAATAAACTAGACCCGGCTCTGATACCTCAACCTTTTTCCTCTTAAGTAGCAAACTTCTAGAAGCACCGTCAAGTCGAACCATCAGAATCCTGACAGAGAAGCCAGTGGGGTTAAGTTGTGGCAATAAAGCAGGGAAAAAAACTATTACTAAACAAACAATTTTGAATATTCAATAGTAATTATTAATAGTGTTAGTGTTACATTAAGGCCTTTGCGATTTTCATTATTATTTACATTTCAAAACTATGAACCCAAAAATTTATAGAAGATAAATAACGATATGATCTGAATCCTTTTATATAACGAACTTTAAAGAGTTTTTCGTTCATTATCGGTTCCACCTCTAAATCTCCTACTGGAATTAAGCCGTGCAGATTGCAGCAGCATCGAGTATCAGAACGGGTTTATTGCTTAGCGCATTTCTCCGGCGGTGGCAGCCTGAGCGAGGGCCGACCGCGAACGTGAAGAAATGGAGCGCACATTTATTTCCCATTACTCGGGGCCCCAGTGCCGCTATCTCCAGACTTCTCCGGCCTCTGAAAAACACTCCGATATTTATTATCAGCGGCGTAGGACCGGCGCTGCTTCGCTAACAGAGACTTTTTACTCGGTGAATGCTCCAATCGGACGACCCTATAAAATGAAGTAATTTCACTTCAAAGACCGGGCGGGGAAATCAAGATGCGATGTAGTCATCAGTCTGCTTCTCAGTGTAACTTTTTTTTACTTCATTGAGAAAAAACTATTTATAAATTGAAAGTGGTATTAAAGAAATGTAAAAAGAAATTACGTTGCACAAACGAGCATAAAATAATCCATTTAACCCGTTCTTTCAATTCCTTTACACCTATAATAATCAAGGCCATATTACACCCACAATAATACCTACAAACTTAAAATATATCGGTTCAGTGGGGCCCTGTTAAACATCTACTGTTTTATCCTAAACAGTTAAAACAGTTAAAATGGAATCATGAAAGCTGATACTTCGGAAAAAACAATTTATCAATTTACAATTCTGTTAGTTTCATGGGTTTCACGAACATCAATTCGACGCAATGGAGCGTAGGGTAACGCGAAAATAGTTTTGGTCAGATATATAAATTAGATGAACAAAATATCGAGCTGCAATCTTATTCCCTTTACAAGCGGTTATCAGTTTGAATGATTTTGATTTTACCGATATCATTTAGTACTCAGGTATCTTACCTTATTCTATAGAATATCACATACTGAGCAGCAAGCTTACCTGAAAAAGAAATTAAATTATTAAAAAACGATATTTATATGAGAAAAATAAATATTTAATAAAATGTATATAATAAATTGTAAAATTAATATACACACTTTTCATAATGTAATGGTTACATTCCAAAAATCGTAATTGTAATCAGACAAGCAGCAATTAAAAATAAAATTCCGATATATCGCCGGTGAAACAATTCATTACTCTCCTTTTAGATTTAGAATCTTAATACAGGAGATATTGTCCATCTGAATTTATGACCGGTAGAATTTTCGTAGTATAACCGGATATTTTTATGTAATAAATTGACGAAATGGTTCATTCCAAAATATACAAAGCAGCACTCAAGTTTTAATTAATGTTCAAAATGAAAATTTTGAAACAAGAGGCAATCAAACGATCGGATCGATGTAGTAC
Organism: Lethocerus indicus; assembly: GCA_019843655.1. Taxonomy (NCBI): domain Eukaryota; kingdom Metazoa; phylum Arthropoda; class Insecta; order Hemiptera; family Belostomatidae; genus Lethocerus; species Lethocerus indicus. The sequence goes on along the minus strand of JACDQD010000103.1, from coordinate 7,159,439 downwards.
CCCGTCGAGCGTTTACCGAGGTTGGGTCGGTCTGAAATGAGCCGGATAACTGGTCAGTTAGATGTTTCGGAGCGTTAATAGTCGGGGCCCCCGCGGAGCTCATTATGAAAACCGGAATAATAAATGACGCGATTCAAATTGTCGGCGGTCGCGTGTTTGTGTTGCGCGTCGCGGCCTGTTTTCGAACGGGCCATTGTTGGTCCTCTCCATTTATGTATCGAGGGAACGCCCAACGTTCATTGTCCTCTCTCGTAATTACTTTATATATGATGAGGTTTGGTACGGAAAGATTGTTGTACCACCGGACAACGAGAGAGAGAGAGAGAGAGAGAGAGAGAGAGAGAGAGAGAGAGAGAGAGAGAGAGAGAGAGAGAGAGCTAGATTTTCGCTTAAATAACTCATTATGTCCTCACAATGGCTGCGGCATTTCTTTCTCTCTCTCCCGCTCTCACTAATTTTCATTATTAAATTAGCTCCGTAGCTAACTGGTCCCAACTAAGTAATAATGCAGATACAAAAAAATTGTCTTCATTATTTCACTTCAGCTCTTAACTATCAGATCCCGTTGACAGAATGAATATCAGCTAGGCAACAATACTAAACTATTACATAAAGCATTAAGTGCCCGTAAATTAAACAAAGCTGTATTGTTCCTTGTATAGGAAAAAAGAACGCCTGCAAAAGTTCTTCGTCTTCCTGACGTGCCGGTGCATGTAGCGGTGACATTTTAAATCGCCTTTGATGCCCGAATAATTCGCTATAAAAATAAACGACTCCACAAAAGGGAACGGGATCACATAGAATTTAGAAAACACCGCCCTCCCGCCGAAAAAAAGCGTTCAACGACATCATGCAATTTTAATTGTTTTCTTCTGTATTTCCTTTGAGTCCGTATCCCTGAGGGGCATACAACAGCCCTTAGGAGTTATTTAAACCTGGAAGAAAGAAAAGGCAGAAAGGAGCCATTGTCTCTTGGTATTTCGCTACAGAAAGCTTTATTTATAAATTCCCCGCCTCTATTGTACTTTTTTCCTTTTATCCGCTAATGTATACAATTAATTATGAACAAAAGTAATATTTTTCTTAATTTTAATAAGTAATTAGTGCAAGAATTAAACATTTCCATCGTGATGGGATATATAATACTTAAAGACACAGAAGATATAAGCATCCGTGACTGTACGCTATATTCTTCGAATGTTTAGTTTGAAATAAGTTCATAAATTACAGGTATGTGGAGGTATGCTAATCATGCAAGGCGTCCAAGTTATCGCACGACTTTCTAGAACTTTTTCCGAGAGGAACTCATAATCATGATGAAAAATTACCATAAAGTTTGTAGGTTATCTTCAAAAATGTGATCCCGGATCCTTTACTTCAAACAATAAATAATAGCTCTTATTTTTGGTTTCAGGCCATATTTTTGGCGCTTGCTTGTTGGAAAAGGTAAAACAACTTTGAAATATTGTATCCCAACAGTTTTATTAAATCAATAACAGTTTGCTTATAAGTTGTAAATATTATTCAATAATTATAATTATAGTCTGTTCTTACGGAATTCTTCTTGTATTACGTTTTGTGCGCACATACTATTCGATTCCTTCATGAATTATTTTTAAGACTATCTCGTGCCTGAATACAGCAAATCTTAAGTATTTGAATATGAAAGCCAGTATTTGTTTAATTTGCGTACACCTATAATATCATTGAACTAATAAGGACTCTATTGCAGGAATTTTGATATAAAGATTTATTATTTCTCCATTCTAAGAAAACTCACAGGGGACTTGTGAATTTACTTATAGAACCATTTAGTGAATATAGAAACTTTTGTGAGGTTCGTTTACATTAACGTTTCCAATCTTGTGTTTGACTGACACTGGAGCTGATGGTTCACTGTAGTACTTGTCCGTTTACGTATTTACTTTCCTCAGTTTTTTCGTTTCATATTTAAAATTTGCAGTACATAAAATTCGACAAAATTAGATTCTATTTATTACTTTTATATAGTTTTTAAACCGAAGGAAACCCCGTTTGTTAGTCGATGAGCAGATTGCGAGGACAGATAGTCCGGAGGGGCGCAGATGTTGCTGTTCCCATTTGGCGGGGCACGGGGCACCGCTCATTGAAAAGTTGTTGTCCGAAAAATTTAAATACTCGACTCGGCCGAGCGAAGTTTAGTAATAAAGCCGGTTCTTATTAAGGCGCCCCTCGGAGCGCGCTAGAAGTTTTTGGCCCCCCCCCCGGCCAACTCCAACTCGGTCACGGGCCGCCGTCCATCCTCAACCCTTCCTGCTTCCCCGATCCCAATTAAATACGGGCCTAGAGCCCCCGTACATCGATATAAAATGCCCATGTATACGAGGTCTGTTCAAAAAGTATCGCGAATATTTGATTGCCGCGAAAGAAGTATATTCAATCTACGGTTCTTTTGTAGCCTCATGTTTGTACACATGTATCTCACTTATGCCGACAATTTCAGCGGTTGTGAATGATCAGTTAATCTTTTAAAGCCGCTTTTCTTGCACTTTTTTGGTTCGTCTTCGATTTTTAACCATTTCGAAAAATGGATCAGAGAATCTGTGTCAAATTTTGTGTGAGAAACAAAATTAAGTGCGCGGAAGCATATCAAATGTTGACTGTGACATATGGTGAAGCTACCTTAGACCGAAGCAACGTTTATCGGTGGTACAAAATGTACAAGCTTAGAGTAACACTTTTTACTATGTTCTAGTAGTACTAGATAGTAATAATTTTACACATTTCTTAATATGCTTCTTCTTAATTCGTATATACAATTATAATAGAGATTAGCTTTATGAAACATTTTTATATCGAAAAAGCTCTACTGAATGACTTAAATCAATTAGTTATGTATGTATTAAAGGGTTATTCCATGTATTTATTATTCCAGGTCAATTCTCCATAAATAAATTACTTGAGGGAGGGGGTTCCGGCATTGTTTTTAAGCTGCCGAACTCCCTAATTCGCGGCGCACTTAAAAATCAATTACGGATTAGGCTAAATAAAAAATTATCTCAGAAATTTCCTTTTCCCTATTTCGTCTCGGGAGTGTGCTGCGACCCCACCAACTCCACGCCCCCGCCCTCAAACCGTGGTCTTGGCCCAGTTTCAACACCGCTTTTTATTCCTAGGGTTCGAAAATATATTTAAAAAATACGAGGCCGTAAATTGTAACTCAGCCCGGTGGGGGCATCGGAGCTTTTAACCTCTCCTTTTTCCGGAGGGGCGTTTTTAAAACCCAATAATTATGCAAAAACCGTCGATAGCGGTTTTGTTCCCGTAATTAAAAAGAAAAGGAAAAGGAAAAAATAGAAGGGAAAGACATAACTTTTCCCGAGCGCCGGTAAAAAAAGATGACGTGTGAGCTCCACGTTTCTATTATTCGCAGCGGAAGCCAGTGAACTGGGCACGCGATGTGAGCACACTGAACATTTCTATTTTGAAGATTCGCTCCACTCTTATCGATAATATTACACGGGTGCCCCCCACCCCCACCCCGTTCACGGAGGGGAACGGAAACGCACTTGCTTCCACCATCTTAAAAGTATTGCGTAGTGGCTGGTCCTCGGTCGTTCTTTCATAGATGGACCCATCTTTTGAGAAAATTTGGAAATGCTTTCTCGAAATGCTTTTTCCTTCATGGCACATAGGTTCACCGGCCATTCTTCGGAATAATCATCGAGTGAATTTCCAGATCGAAATGAACCAAATAAGAATGCCGATAATTGTTAACTCAATGCAACTCGCGCCGTAAAAAATAAATGTACAACATAAATCGTTTATTTTTAAGATATGTTCCATTAATTTGGTGATTATGCTTCAAAAATTAATATTAGAAAAAATACTGTAGGTTCGTGATGTTTCTCTCTCCTCTCGCTGGTTTGATCTTTTGCTAGACCGGTCTAGCAAAAGACCAAACCAGCGAGAGGAGACAGAAACATCACGAACCTACAGTATTCCAACCCATCGCAGACCACAAAACAGGTATATCAAATTTATTAGAAAAAACCTAATCGAGTGTCATATTAAGATTTTTCCATTTATACAGAAGGTAATATAGTCAGAAAACAAATCCTTTAAACTTAAAACGTGTAAACACTTTACAAAAAACAATACATAGGCACCTTGGATACGTGTCACTCGCGCTATTGGTGGCTGCGTGGTCCCTGCCGACATGAAAATGTCGAAATTGAAAACAACGAGTAACGACCCCGCTCGAAAAAAAAACTCGCCTTACTTCAAAAGGGCGGACACGGAGCCGGTAACGACCGACCGGCGCAACTTCGGAACCCGAAAAGTTCAACAATTACGGGACAGAAAGTGACGGCAGCAAAACTGCGTTGTGGCCGCCCCAACACACACACACACACACACGTATTCCCTCTCATCCTTTAGTATTACCTCCTGGGCCCGAACTCGCAATGTTTTTTGTGTTCCCTTCATTCGCGGAAATAAAAAAAACCGTGTGTTGCCTTCAGCACGGTTCGATGAAAGGGAAGAACAATTTGCTTAATGGCGGAACCCTATTCCACTATTGATATTCATCCGCTGGACTCTAATGTATTTCGATGAAACCAAAAGATTTTTTCTTCTTCGAATTAACTTCTCGATTACATGGCCTTTTTTTCTTCGCTGATAATAAAATCCAATTTTACTCATTTTATTTTATATGTATCAAATTGAGATACATACGGTTGAGGTAGATACGGAGCGTTAATATAGAAAAGGACGTTTGTTCAGTAATGGGTCTAGGGCCGGGTCGTAGGAAGCGTTTAATCGGTGATTTTCTTTGGGGCCGAGACAGGAGAGAGGTGCCCAATATTAAAGACCGGTACCGTGACCATTAGTGAGGGGCCGCCGGATAAAAGGTATCCCGCCCCAACTTCTCCACCAATTCCGCCTTCCGCCGCGTTTTATGCGCCTAATCATTTTTGCACTTAACAGGAGCCCGCCGAGTGCCCCATGGAGTCAAATGTTTACTGCGCGGCCCGCTTTATCGCCAAACGAGCCCGCTAACTTTATACATTTAACGGTGGGTATGATTTCAGAACTTTTTATCCCGCATCCAATGCCAAACAGCTATACCTGCACTTTCGGGCTGCTCTTACTCCGTAAATAATTAGTTCGCCAGTACCTGCCAGAAACGCTCGAGCATAAAAATACATATAAAGCATCTTCGTCGTATTTAGTTTTTAATTTGTAGCAGCGTTCTCGAAGGTACTTAATATTATTACCCAAGTAGATACGTGAGAACACACCGCTTTGGGCAGCCACCAGTTTGCCAAGGGGATACAAGGAATCACTCAGTCGGTAATTTTCCTAACCTTCCTAACTCATAAACTCATGATAACTCATATATCAGAATTGTAATTAGAGGATCGCATTTTAATGACTGTTTACAGACTCGGTATAAAAAGAATCTATCGCGAAATACGACCCTATTCCCGAGTACCATAACCGTCTTTTTCCCATTCAAAAACTTCTATGTAAACCAGATAGACTTGAGCCGTATAAAACAGGCCGAGATTTATTTATCTGCTCTTGAACGAGGCGTTTGCTAATTGGATTTATAATCCGGGAAGCATAAAACTTCTCCCCTTTGACGGCCGATTAAACAGTAATTCGGAAATCGATGGTGAAGGAAATTCGACTGTTTTTTGTCCGCGTTCCTAGCGGTCATTGTCGGTGGGCTTTGATCCCGGGCCGAGTAACACTTAGAAGGGGCTTCAATCTGACCCCCGCCCCAACTATTTTCACCGCGCGCCCACCTTTTTTTTGACCGCCACCCCTCCCGCCCAAATGGAGTTCACCGGCCGATGTAATAAAACTTTGCTTCGGGACACAATGGCTTTGTTTGTTGGAGCGGGACGAGGAGCCGCTTTTATTTTCGTTCGGCTATTTTCAGGGTACCTCCTCTGGGCTTTTTTTTTGTTTTGAATTTTTTCCCCGGTCTGCGACCGGCGCTTCTATAAATTCACTTAGACCGTCGAGAAATTTGAATGTCCATATAGGTATGAAATTTGAGATTTAAGTCTTGAAAGGAAATGTTGCCTCCTTACTGCTTCGATTCTTCTGGCTTAGGTTTTCCGAGCACTGAAATAGCGTTTCTTAAGGTCAGTGTAGACTGAGTTTTATACTAATCCTTTAAGAAACATCTTTCAACTCGCACTTTTTGATTCTTTACCAGAGAAGAAATATCGATAACGGGATTTGATTATTTCATTTGATGAGGTAACATTTTAATCATAAGCATTAAAATGATAGATGATGATTCGGTGCACGAAGTGCGACAGAAATGTTTGCAGATCCCCGACGACGTGTTTAAGTCTATGGTTTTCGACTAAAGCTTTAGAGATTCCTAACTCCCAGAGGCTCAAGATAAACCCTGGAGATAATAGCTGGAGCTCCGAACCAAATTAACGATTGGAGCGGACAAACACATTTGAATATTTCTACTTGTCGGTCTATATATTAGAGACATTAATCTAATATATAGAATATAATAATCTCTCTGATTATGATAAGATACAAAATTTCTATAACTCCTAGGTGTCCCCGTGATTTTTACATGAAAAAAGCATTATTAGAAAGAGTTTGGAAAATATATTCGTAATAAACAATTTCTAACCATTCTAACCAAGCAAGAACAAAACAATAGAGAAGAATATTTTACAGAATGTTAACAAAATTAAGGCAATTATTTATTACTGTAAGTCCGAGGAATAGCTAGAACTTGTACGATCAAGGAATATTAGAATAAATCGATAACTAAAAATAGATCCCGGTATACGGAAGACGAAAGTCATAACGAGAATAAATTATGTTTATTCGGCCGATTACATTAAAATGCCCGACGATATGAATCAAAAGAAGAATGGAAATTTCACTGGCGGGATTGGGGCGGGGGCACCGCAGGGCCGGGTAATAAGCCTAATTGGTTAAAGCCAGAAAAGTTCCTAATCGCCTTATTTATTACTCTTCCTTCGGTCAGAAGGAAGTCGAGGAAAACCGCCTGTTGAATGCGGAATGACCGAGCCGGAAGTCATTCAAATGACGGCCGTCATGGACCGGCCGTATCCGAGTTCAAAAAAAGGGGAATTAAAAAAAAAATTGCGGGCGGGGGGAGCGCCCAATTGAAAAGAGTCGCCGGGGACCCGAAATTCCCAAATTAAATCGGGCAGCAAACAGTCTGGCCGACCCGAATAGTGGTTTATTAACATTTGGTGGGGCCCCGCTCTGTAAACAGGGGAATGGGGGGAGGGGGATCGACGATAGACACTCCACCCCCCCCCCACCATGGTTGGATATTTCATAAACCTCGGGGGACCGTAAAAGTTTTTCAAATGAGATTTTTACCCCCGCCCCACCGCCTCCTGGCGACCGACTCCTAGGTTCCAGGAGGGGAGCCCGCCGATGAATTATTCAAGGTGAAGGGGCGGGGTGGGGGAGACTCATGATGAATACCTGAGCCGGACGAGGACCTTATGAAACAGGCTTTATGAAACATTTAGAGTGGCGCCAACAGAGTGGGCCCCGTTTGGCTGACATCCCGGCCAGCACCCACCCACCCGCTCACAATTGACAAATTCAGATTTCTCCAAGCGCACTTCTGCTTGCATTGCTACTTTGGTCACATTACTTTTTCATGTCTCGATACGGAGAACAAATAATAACAAGACCGCACAATTTTTTTAGATATTCACCACAAAAAAGTATCGGGCACGAAGAGTACATTTAATGGTGACACTAGTGGCTCATCGAAACTTTCGTTTCTATTTGTATAAATTGTTTACTGGGCGTTATAATTAAAACGTCTTAACAGAAAACTGCTAGAAAGCTGCAAAAGGGGGTTAAGTGTTACAGAATATTAAACGAATTCTATTATATGGATTAATTATAATGCATTATGTTAAGATACATAATTATTTTCAATATAAGCAGATAATTTTTAACGAGTGAGTGACGGTTCACCACTTTAATTCTATATTTTGCTTAATCATTTCGAAATGGTGTTCACATTAATTTGAGTGTCCCAGAACAAAGCCGCCGAAGAAACCTCTCCAACGATGCAATAAATTAAAAATCTCTCGGAAAGCTATTAGTCCCGGGAACCTTTTAACTGTGTTAGATAATGGAAAATTTTGCGGCCTGGAATATTCTCCAGGGGGGAAAACCCGGCACCACTATAAAGTATATATATCGTTGGCAGGGCCAGTGGAACATTGTCCTGATTACAATTTGGCCAAAGTTATTATTATGCATAACAAGGTAAAAATGACCATGATTGAACTTGGAACGTAGAACAAACAATAATGAAGGACAGTCGAATTATCGGAGGAACCGTCGGATTGAGTAGAAGAAATCGGTTCTGATTTGGTGGTAATACCTAATATTAATACCAAATATATAATATAGAGAGAGACACGGAATGGGGGGGAGGGAGAGATAGAGAGATTCTTACCCTCTAATAACAGCTGAAGGGCATTGTTGTTAATGTTATTAGCTGTTCCTAAGAACCTTGTATTTATAATTTGTTAATATCTGTAGGATTATTATTGACGTTAATTATTACAATTTATCATACCACAATTTAAAATAATACCTCCTCGAAAATGTTTGTGGAAGGAAAAAATCTTAAATATATTTTATTCCCGTGTCATTTGCAGCCGACGACAGGCCGTTACAAATTATCCCCCCGACTTGAAAATTATCCTAGCGAAATAATGGCTTTGGCCTCGTTAAAAAAAATAATAAAGACTTTAAAACACTTCAACTATCCAAGTGTTTAAATTAAGAAGGGCGGAGCCCCGGGGCGAGTGACCCCATTGACCCGGGTGGGCCACTACACCTGGAACTTTAAAGCTCTTGTGAATAATGTTCGAGAGATAACATTAGCGCTATCTTCCATCCTGGACAGGCCGTAACTCGTTAATTTATTAGTATATTTACAGCCGGTATAACTTACGAGGCCCCAAATACAAGCGGGGGCGGTTATTTATTGTTTTTTTTTTGTGAAAAGCCACCAGGATTCCTGGCATTTTTTTGCAAAGGTCAGTCCAGCAACTCCAACTTGTAACGCAACAATAAAACAATCACGAGGCTGTAAGAGTCACTGATAGTAATACTACTGGCAAAATCGTTGGGAATATAATTAACGTAGTGCAATAGACTGAGCGAGACATTGTTTTAATCTCAACTGAGTATGGGATGTATCCGAGCTTTTTAACCCATTGATGAACGGAAACAGGAAACGAGCACATTAAATTACAAACAACAATAAAGAGAACATGGTACATATAAACTAATATCGCCCTAGTAAATGTCTACCGATAGCTTTGTCGAAAAGTGCAAGGTGTAATTATAACTTCATTATGAAATTGAACGTCCTGCAACCGACACTGTTCTATATCCAGGCTAAACTGCAATACTACTAGAATCCGACTGACACAAAAAAATACTTGTGTATTAATCTTAAATTATCCATTACCTTGTATTACCGTCCAGTTGTTAAAATTTCTGACACAGCCTCGGGGACTAAAATAGATTTCCAGCTAACAGATTCTTAATTGAATCACTCGTATATCGCCGGCGTTCTGCGTCACCTTTCTCGAATTAAATTTGTAGGCGTCATCAATTTTGCGCAATCGACCGATATAATCCGTCCGGGAGGAGACTACCCGGAAAAAGCTCGCTCCCCAAAATTGAAGTCAGTAATACTCGTTCCAATTATATACAAACGGAAAAGCCGTTCACCCCGGGGGCCATTCCTAATTAAATACAAATCTCGGACGCCCGACCTGTAGACAGTTTTTCTCTTAAGTAAAAAGATGAGTGGGAAAGCGTTCGGGTAATTAGACTGCAATTCCGATATAATTCCTTCTCGAGGGAGGGATTTCGATTGTAATTGAGTTCAATATTCCTGAGGCGAAAGGGTCTCGTTTCCTGAGTCCGCTATGATGAATTCCATTATCGTTAACCTCTGGGCAATGAATTTTTACCAAGTACTATTTGGAACGTTTGTCGCAATTTATGGCGTTTTTATTTATATTATAATTTTAACGGTATTATGAATCATTTTTTAGTTTCTTGTCCCCACTACGGTAAGTCTACATATTATTCTGTATATATGTCGTTACAGAGAAATTATTTTAGAAATATAATTTTCGTTGTAGTTCCATCCAACACAAAGATGACGGGAAGTGTGGATTTTGACCTGGTGACGGGTAAATTGTCTTAGTACTGTCACAACTCCTTAAAACGCACATGGTAGTTACCTTCTCTAAAAAAACAGTTTCTTATGAGGATCCTAAAGTCAATTGTCGGAGATAAGCTCAAGTTTAAATAAATAACCGAAGAATTATTTTTGCTTACTATCAACAAATGCGGTCTTCGGCTCGGCAGAGCTATTACCAGCAGAAAGGATGGGACGGCATTGGAGCATGACAAATTATAAGTCGATACCAATAGAAATATAGAGTCGTATTACTATAAATTTAGATCTAATCACTTGCGAAGTCTGTAACCAATTTACCTTTCTGTATCCATTCCATATTAACTGTTTTCTTCTGAAAGTAGGAAAGGGGCAGATAAGAAGGATAAAAAGGGTTTCATTCTTTTATAAATAATTCTCTGCGCCACAAAGGAAAGATTGAAGCTGAGAATTTATTATTAAAAAAAACTCGTGTTTAAATTACCCCGCTTTTAGAAATGAAATGAGATTCAGAATTCGAACATTTTAGGGTGAATATGAAACTTTAAAAGACAGGGTTCATTATACCTTCCAAATATAATTTTTATGTAACAGTGCTATTATGTAAGAATAATCGTCGTTTTAGTCTTAACGCAGAGCTAAATATCAGTTTATCCTTATTCATAAATGATACATTAGACTGGTTGTGCCCGATCAAATCGAACGGGCTGCTATCAATAAAAGGGAATCGACTCATTTATCGGTAACCGGCGAGTCAGGTTAGGTAAATGGGCCGGAGTAAGTTATACAGTCCGGCGGTCCCCGTAGGCCTAGCCGAGAGTATTTAACCGACTATTTGTCCGAAACTCCCTCCACGGACACACACGGAGTAGAACAGAGAGACGGAGAGGGAGGCGTAGCCCGTACTGGGTCGAAGGTCCACCCCAACTGACCTATAACGCTTATTGCCCCGGGGAGCCCTCGTTATAGTCCCGGGAATTAGCCTCTCCCAGGCCCAGTTTGCCGAAGAGACCCGACCTCTACAAACCAATTATTTACAGACTCAGATAAAGAAACTTTACCTCCGGCTGTTAATTCCCTCAATTGGAATTATTAACCCGCTAATTCGCCGGCCGCCCGAACTAAACACCTAAACATGTTATCATTTTCGAGGTTTTTATCTCATTATGAAAACCTATTTACATCCGGACAATAACAATGGAAAAGGGTCACTATTATTCTTTTAGTACTTAAACATGCCACATATCGACGGAGTATTATCGCAGTAGTCCAGATATCATTTTAAATAGATAATAACAGTCAAAAATTGCGACAAATTCGGACATGTTTTCATATGGGTTTTTAATGTGTTTCATGAACCAGAACGACAAAACGCGTATTATTTCCCCGGACAACATAGTAACTGAGGCGCCACTACCGTCTGAGTAAATACAAAACGGTGATGCGACCGCTACTTACCTGTTAATCCAAAATAAATGCAGGATAAACTAATTATTTGTTAATTAACTAGTCCACCTACCCGATAGGGACTACTGAATTCAGACACAACTGATCACTCATTTAATGTAATTAATGGCAATTGGAAATTTTCAAATAACATTAGAAGGAACTACTTTAATGTTCTCTTGTACGGTGGTCAAGTTAGGTTAGTTTACACTATCAATCTCTGCGGTACATCAAAAAGTATCTAAGATAAATTGTTCCGAACATCTTCTGGAATATAGTGCGCATATTTCTCACGAGGTCCTCCCTCGGAATTTTCATATCCCGTTTTCCGGTTATTAAATTCTTCAAGCAGTTTTCGCCGAACTTGCGACTGTGGAAACAATCTCCGCTGAAAAAGAGGATTACCCTTATTCCCCCCTAGAAAGGAAAACACTTTCGGATATTGAAGTTTTTCCGTTCGTTCCCGAATATTACTCGGATTAAATTTTGGACCCCACTGTTATTTACAATGAGCCGAAGGATCACAGGACTAGTTGACGCGGATGACTGATGTCTGACGTTACATTATTTTCCGATTTCACGTTTTATCGTAACGCAAAATTAAACGACAGACAAAGGAATAGTACCGCCTACTTTCAAGTGGCCTGTGAAACAATAAAATAGACAGACTCCAAACCGTAAAATATTTAGAGTTCGTATTTTTCACAAAGGTCTAGTTCAACATTCTTTCATTCTTCCAATATTCGCTCCCTTTATTCTGACTCTTTGAAACCGCCGTTTGATAAACGCTGAAACGCCCTGAAATTGCATTCGTTCGAGCGGGGTTTGTAGCGGTCGCCAAAACTTTGATTGGCAACATTGCATATAGATGAAAGTCCGGCTCCTGCGACAATTTTTTCCCGGCGTTAAATAAAAATGGGCCCACCGTCTCTCGGGACGGCAATAAATTCCTCCAGCTTTGTCAGCGTCGCTTTCTTCCTTCAAAGCGAAGGTCCGCTTTGTTGTTGAGACAATCCGAGCCCTCTTCACTCCCGGGCGATTTATTATAAATTACCTGAGCTCGGGCGGGCCGCGGGGATTACCTCTGAAAACAATGGGCCGCCCCTCTACATTATTCCGGGGATAATAATGGGCCGCCCGCCACTCGCATTTTATGCTATAGCCGATATTCGGACTCGTGAAAATCCTCGGATTAAATGAAACATCGTCTCTGGGAACGTCGGACGATGCGTTTCGTACAATCGATTCGAAACCGCTCTGAAGTGGAAGCACACCCAAGACCACATTCGCTATTGTTAATAGTCCACCGTACAATATGGTTTAAATGCGTTGAAACTAAAATTTTAAGATTCTGAAACATTGTACAGGACTCGTTGCCTGAATCTGAAGTCGCTGCAAAATAATATGTCCTTCCTGTATTTATATTAAATTGGATAGAGTTGTGGGGCCATAAAGCAAAATTATTTTATATACCACCCGTGTGATTTACTAGATACAACATACACACCGTGGTATGTTGTACTTATAGATATTGCTTAATATCCCGAAGGTTTTTTTGTAGAATTCCGTTTTATTCGTAGTCTGAATGCGAATACTCTATTTAACTTCTCTTTTTGTAATTGACTGCACTTTGTTGTATACAGTGCTACAATATTTAAACGTTATGAATTTAATTAATTCGGGATCACCCGTGTTCTATTTTCATTGTCCATGGTCTGTAGGCGCTTATTTCGGTACCTTTCATGGAGGCAGACAGTTACTGTCGGGGATGAATGAAGTGCACTGGTGCTAAGTACATAGGCACTTTGAAAGCGGGTTGTTTGCCAATTCTCTCCTCTCTCCATCTCTCTATTTGTGTATGCCGAAGGAGAGCGGTCCGACCCAACACTTAAACCACGCCCCTGTCCTACAAATGCAACTTAGGCAACCGGCTGACCGATCGTTTTTTTCGCCTATTTAATGCTTACCACCGACTAGTACAAATCGTTATTTAATAGGATGAGGAATGAATAAGAAGAAGTCCTGTGTGTGTGACTTTGCCGCGATGAATATCGGTCTATAGCCCCGAACCTAAAACCCGAGTTGAACAGATCAATCCCGAACCTTCACTGGCTTTTCTATAATTATTCAAAGTATTACTAAAAGAAGGTTCGTCCAAACACGAGTGTTACACGACCCTCCCCAACAGCTGTTCTCCCACCGTTTTACAAATAGTGAAAAAAACCGAGGGATATCGGAATCGATATAATTTTCCAATAAATATTTATAGGAAGAGAAACGCGGGCCTAATGGGGAAAAACTCAGTGAGTGGGTTTGTAGAGAGGGGAAGGGGTGTCACGTCCCCGTGTCGTACAATCAATATAGACGTGATGACAACTATACGGTTGAAAGAGAGCGAGTGGAGGTAAAGGAAAGGGAAAGAGAGAGAGAGAGAGAGAGAGAGAGAGAGAGAGAGAGAGTGAGGGTGGGATGAAGGTGGTGGGAGGTGGGAGGGGGCGGACAGAGTGTCGGAAAGAGAAAGAAAATATTGGAGCCCCGTCCGGGCAAGTAAAATGGAAAAGGGACGACGTATCGGAGCGCTCACTGGAACGATCCGGTCAATAAAAGGGGGGTTCTCCGAGAATGAATTCGAATTTGATTTTTCTCTTCCGGGTTTCGAATCATTGTCTTTTATTGAAGCAGTTTCTTGGGAGCACTGAAAAAGAAGCGAAGCGGTTTGACATTTGAAAATCCAAAGTACAATTAAAACCGATTGAATAGGATACAATATACGTTTACTGGTCGTTTTATTCTTAAGACACATTATTTTAATACTTTTATTAATCCTAATCAGTGTTAAATGAATGTACATTGTATTTCAATGAAATAAATAATTAAAATATCATCATCAATATCAAATGTTAATAGAAAAGACTGCCGGCGGTCAGCATAATTTACCCAATTTATTGCAGTTCGGTAGCTAGTTCGGTCATCGAATAATTATTTCCGTCGGAATCACCGGTAGAAGTGGAAAAATATGCATAAAATGAGAATAGGTACAAGAAAGAGAATGATCTTTGTTATCGAGATTTCATATTTTACGAAAATTGAAAATTTATGTCGTAAAATCGTTAATAAATACAACATCATATGCACAGACAATATTTCAAGCACTACAACAACCTTAGATTTGCATCGATGAAAAACACATTTTCATAAGCAATTTCGCTGCTGGCACTCAGAACTCTGATTGCTTTTTTCGTTAGGGAATAATCAGTCCGTGCGAAGTTTGGGCCGGATTTCGTAGGTAGAGAAGAGGGCGGGCGACACAGGTACAATGCGAGGGAGGAACAATAAAATGTGAAAAAGCTGCGGTCGAGTATCGCCCGTGTTATTATAACTCCGGTGGATATAAATCTCCGGTCGCGAAAACAATGCAGTTATTTTCCGGGGATTGGGGCCCACCCGCCGGAACCGTCCCCCGCTCCCTACTTTCCACTTTAATACCCCTTCTTCACTTGGTACACCAGGTACTCCGTCAAAACGTCCCATTTTATACTTTTAAGTTAACATCGTACCTTATCTCATTAGAAGTGGAAGCGTTAATGTTTTAGGTAAGGATTTTTCGTAAAATAATTTCTCACAAAATAACAGTGTGCCCCGTACAACAGTGCGAAGAAACGAAAAGTGTTTAAACGAGAACGCGGGAATAAGTCACTCGTATTCGGATTTTGCCAACTCCCTATGGGTCATTAAGGTGGCCCCGATGAATGAAGATCCGACTCCAACTCTCCGGGTCGAGCTTTCTTTAGCGATTGCGGAGGGTGAATTAAATAACGGTCTAAACTGGTGAAACCCGGTCGGATAATTCACCCGCCTGCGGTTCTCGGTTGAAATGTGCAATTAGCCCCCACTGGGGAGTCCTGACCAGCCGCCTTACCGATACCATCAGCTGTTGCTGAAACACCGATATCAGCTAGACCCCCGCCACCCAACAATTAACGAGAAATGCTGAAACCGAACTATTCTCGCATTCGCTCCCAGCACCAACCCACTTTTCGGTAATGGAATAATGAATTAACTCGATGTATATTCTCACTACCGTGAGAAAAAAGCTATTAGAATTTTAAATTCCATGAAACCATTAAATGTGCATTCACTTCTGTACGTGTGTTTTGGAAGTATTCTACTATAACAAGTCATATAGTTATACTCTTTCTTCAATTAACTAAAACATAGTCAAAATCATTACTAACACGATGCTTCTAGTGGTGGCACAAATCGAAAATGTTCTAATTAAGAAGAGGACGATTAAGAAAAAAGTGTCAGGGAAAAGTGACGGTTTCACTGCCGAACGAATATTTCCAATTTCCGCTTTATATATTGTACATTCATAACACAAATACAAATATCTGTATTGCATTATCCTTTACACCTCACCCCGAAGAATTATTATTTTTTTGCCTCCGATGTCCCATAAAGTCGACGCAACAAAATCTCCCCCCATGCTATCAAATGTCGGTTGACTAAAAGTTATTTAAACGAGCGTTACGGCCCGGGAATTGCGTCCGGGTGATTTCGAAACGTTGTTTCCTCTCCGAAACCGATACTTTTCTTTTGGGCCGTAAAATTTCGATTTTACGTCAGGACGAATACTGCCGAGATATGAGAATTCCACAATAAAATTATTGCCTCGTGATAAGGGGAGCGTACGGTGTGGCCGGAGATAAGGGAAAAGGGGAGAAAAAGAAGTGAGGCCTCGGCCTTGTTAAATGTCTCATGAACTTATTGGAACATTGATTGCGAGCTCTGAGCCAAGAATGGCCGCACTCAGATAACGGAAACCGGAAATTGAAAAGGCCGCTATTATATTGCGCAAATACGCGGTGACCAGGGTTATTTTATTTAAACCCCGAAGTGATTAATTCCCGGTAGAATGATATACACATTTTCATTGACATGTTAGGGTATCTAGGACTCATAAATAATGGACCGGATACTGACATTTAAAGGTATATGTTGCAGGTTTAAATTAAAGGCAGAACTACTGACGATGGGTAAAGTCGAAATCAAGATCAAATAAGCTAACGGATGCATTGATAATAAAATATAATCGCAAAGACGATGGTATTTTTACTGCGGCACTGGAATCAGATATTTCGTTGCCAGTATGGAGCAGGTATTATTACCGGAGCTCTAAAGGCTTTTTCCCGACGGCTCATTTACAACAATACCAATTAATAATTCTGGAAATTAAAATTAAAGATTAGAATTAATTGTGCCTCTATTTGCCTTACTGTAGCTTAAAATTCGATTACTAATCAACGGCGCTAAAACTATTCCGTCTCAACAGTACGGTATTGCGGGACTAGCATCTCTAAGCGCCGGTCCAAAAGCTCAAAACGCGTTCTCTATGAACGTGTAGGAAAGTTTCAATAAAATATATCAATTACTTACAAGAAGTAGTACCGACAACAAAAACGTGTATATGTATACATACGTGTATATATATATATATATATATATATATATATATATATATATATTTAGCGGGGGCTAGTCCCGTACATTACATATTGTCCATATATCTACACTAAACTGACTCGACATAAAAATCGAAACCTTTATAGTTACCAAATTTTTAGTTCAATTTCCCGTGACAGTTAGCTCGAAATTAATATTCAGTCCGAGTAGAATCGGGGAT
Source organism: Lethocerus indicus (assembly GCA_019843655.1). Lineage (NCBI taxonomy): Eukaryota > Metazoa > Arthropoda > Insecta > Hemiptera > Belostomatidae > Lethocerus > Lethocerus indicus. Next base: position 7,142,076 of record JACDQD010000103.1, on the reverse strand, counting down.
TTCTATCGTTTTTACTAGATGGCACGTAAAATGTAATTTGATTCCTAAAACCAAGTGGGAGACCAGTCGAGAATAGTAATTAGTAAACATTTCACACTGTTCATTATTATTACTCTGTTAGGGGTTTTATTCCCACATCACATTATATCGAACGTGACATATTCGACCACTTCTAATCGAAATGACAAATTTCACTAATTTGTATCAGTATTCCGTGTACGGAATGGGCATTTCCGTTTTTTTTTTCATTAAGGCGTTCTGAGGCACCGGAGATCATCAACTACAGTGATTGTTTTAAATTCTACAAAGATTCATTCTCAATGTTTCATTTCTTTCAAATAGTTCCAAATAGTTGAGTCACTCGTACGTATGTTCAGTACGAGTCAATCATCCATATCGTACTGTGAACATAATTATTTTGAAAAATGAATAAGCAAAGATACCCACCCGGCTAATGACATATTCCGGCTAATTATACCGTACTTACCGATTTGCCAAAATAAAGGCCAGAAATTCCATTTTAACCGGTTAAGTAAATATCAAAATGAAGTGGGCTAAGTGCGATGGACGTGTTATTAGACTAAATACAATTATCCGGAGCGTAATTCAGTGTTGATACGCTAATTTCGATATTATTAATTTTTGGAATAACGAACCGGGGACCGGTTATAATTGATTCATTAATATCCCATCCGTTCCGCGGGGGATATGGAATAACAGAACTCGTAATTATTTTATGCAACTGAACGATGATAAATAATAATTCGCGAAACTTTTTCAATATGCTCGATTTACCACATCAACCAAAATTAGCAATGTTATTGACATCGTGAGTACAAAAGCAATGTAAATGAGGCAATTTTTATTTAATAACTGCGGGGAAAAGTAGAGAGTAATTAATTAAAAGACCTAACTTTTTGACTGGAAACGGTATTGAGGTCTTCCAATTCGTTACAAAATTGTTACCACTTTCGAACTGGGAGGACTTTTATATGAAACATTTTATTTACCACCCCTTTCTGAAATACAGTCATCCTCCTCAAACTGGAAATCTGAGACAATTAAAAAGTTAAGTCAGTAGCTAAGATATAAGCGTTGAAGGAGACTTTATGAAATTGTATGTATCTCGTTCCATATCACGTTAACAGAAATTAAGGCCTCCTGAAATATAAATAGAGGATCCCAACTAATATGATATGATCAAGAACATAACTAAATATCGTTACTTATCAGATAATCCAGATCGATTCGTCTGCTTAAAAAAACCGACAAAGAGAAATGCAATATTTTGGATTATCCTGCTTCAAAGAAGTTATGCGAAATTGAAAGGCCATGAATTACCCAGGATAAGGAGGAAAAGGGGCTGTTTCATTTATTGGCAAAATGGAAGATTGAAAAAAAGGCCGACCGCAACGCTTTTGTTACGAGTACCCTTTTATTACGCCTTTTACCGAAAAATCATGACTTATAAGCCCACAGTATCCTTCAGTATCCGTTACAGCAGATTTAATTCCACTAATATGTTAGATATTGTCACACCGTTCACATATATATATTTTATATTTATACAATATATGAGCAGAGATCGAGATTAAAATACGGTATTTCAATATGTACAATACGATCGCTCGAGTAAAATAAAAACGACAATAGAGCATGAAACAATAGAATCAAGTAATATTGAGAACAATATAATTTATGATCTGACATATAAATAACACAGGAGTGGTCTAGTGGAAACATATCAAAACGGGCCGATAGGTGGCTCGTAAGGAAGGGGCCAGGAATTCGTGCCCGGCATTTTTTCCCCTCAACCCGACAATGTGTAAACTTTTAGTCGGCGGGCTAGAGGGGGGTTAAGCGCGCAGGAGGGAGGCGGCGTATTGTGGCGGGAAAACTCCTGGAAAAGCCATTTATCTTTCTCCCGCTCCCTCTCTCTCTCTCTCTCTCTCTCTCTCCTTCTCTCCTATACCCCTCTCTTTCTCCTTAGAGCCGAGCTCGAAGAAATCTTGCCGTTCTTTGGGGCTAAGGGGGCAGAGGGGCAGGAGGCCCAAATGCAGTTTCTTAGCGGCGGCGAAATAAGAAGGGGCCCGGCCTTCAGATTGTCCCCTGTTTTTCTACTCGGAGTCAGCACAATTTTAGATCTCGACCGGTTGTGATACGCCTCGCTTGCGGAAATTTTCCCCCTTCAAAGGGGAAGAAATAAAATTCCGTTTTTAAAGTAACGCGACTTGGAACGCTTGACTGACAGGAATAGTCGTATACTATGCAAAAGAGATCAGAGTTAGATTACTTAGAAATGTCCGGAGCGGGGATGTGCTTTCATTGGATGTAATACCGGGAAAATATTTTGTATTCGTAATAACGCTATATCGAGTGAGTTTCCGACAGCAACGAGGAACCTTTGCTGTTAATAATTACGATGAAGGCATCTCTTGTAAAATGTTGAACATGGAAAAGTCTGTTGTATATAGGGTTGTGAAAAATAATTTCGAAAACCGGAGGCCTAAACAACTTATTTAAATGGCAACATCATAATATTCACTTTTACGGACTGAAACATTTTAACCGTAAACTGTTCTGGAATAAATTGTCTTTAATTGTCTTTTTGGGTTTGCAAACTCATTTCCGCACGCATATAAATAGATCGAGATCAAAATTTTATCACTTCCCTATAAGACCACATGTATGTGAAAAAATAATGGTATCGGCATAGGCAGAGTTCAAACATTGCGTTTGACTCCTCGTCGAATTTTACTACACAAAAAGCATATGTTGTAAAAGAGGTTCAAAATCCGAAGAGTAACTTCCTGTTCTCATGAGCTACCTCGTAAAATATCTCCTAATAAAATGAATTACGCGGAGTACAAGGTCAAATTATACTTTGACTGGTCCCCTAGCCTAATGAGTTTACTCTGCATCAGACCCTAGCGAATTTGTAATTTCCGTTTTACGACTCCTTATCCCTAACCTACACTCATTACATATGAACATGTAGCTCAGCAGTATTGAGCGGGCGGTCTTATAACTGCACTATAGATTAGAATCGGTGAGAAGCATAATTTCTTTATGTGTAACAATGTGCGAGTTTGAAAAGCATGCCAAGTGAAATATATTAAGAAGTAAACTACACTTACAATATATATATAGGGACGAGGATCCAAGATAGAATTCCTGTTATATTGCCACATGTCCTGTCATATAAGATTAAAATGTTGATTTATGTAGGTGATTGCGGGTTAAGCCCCATCAGCGCACAAGACATTGCTAACGACCTAAGCCTTAATAAGCGAGGACTACACAAATATTGTTGATAACACGAATCCGAATTTTAAAATAACTAAGGCCAAATACTATAGGGCTAGAGTATTCCAACAATTTTCTGAAAAAAAACATTAACTCTAAGAGCACTGGTAATGGTCGAAGGGATAAAAAAATAATGCTACGGGAATATAGCGGTAATAAAATTTGACCGGAGTGAAGCCAAGATAGGGAAAACGCTGAATACATCCCTTCGTGAATTAATCACTCTCCGAAAGGAACGGGGGCAAACAAGGAATATCGATGCCGGGCGCAGCTATAGGTTTGCCCAGTTTACACTGAACGATTGCTGTTTGCCACAGACCGCACACACCCCGGCTACTTTATTTACCCCGGCTCTTTGCACAAGGAGAACCCCCGACGTTTTTTTACCCTATCCCATTTTCACTTAGCCTAGAGGGGTTAACATAGAATGTGACTTTTTTCCCCTTGTTTTTCTTTTTCTTTTTCAACGCCCGCGATACATTTTCAGAATTGAAAAAATCATCAGACAAACGGCTATTTTTAATGCCATCGATGAAATCATAATTGCCGTCAGGAAGAACATACTTCTTGAAATAGTTATCAAGGGCATCAAATCTGAACAGTCATGCAGTGCAGTTACTCTCAGTACAGATATGTAATAATGACGGTATCTATTTTAAATTATTTGCAAAATTCCAAATTACTTTTGTTCTTAGTTCAATACAATTTTATTATTCGTCCTCGGAAAATAATTAGAACACATAGACGTCCATGCGTCTTTCTCTGACCGATGCGTTTCATGGTAGATTACTAACAACGTAAATAAAACGTACCGACATCGTAGTTGCGGCTTAGCGATACACACCGTTTGCCTAAACCAGAGTGTGTTTACCGGTTTACATTAACCAAAGCGGAGAGGAGACAGGACAAGGCAGGAACCCGGTATCAAATATTCACGACCAATTAATTTACCAGGAAATTAATGGGTGTTCAATAATTACGGGTCGTCATGGCAATCAGTTACCATTGAAGTGACCGGGCCACCGTTACATCTCGTCAGATATATAGTTATTGCAGGAACTGAAGAAACTACGCATGGATATTTGGTCTAATCGAACACTGGAAAGGACTGTCCTATTTCATAACCGAAAGTACGACAGGAATTTCGAATGATTACAAAACAAAGGATTAATTTCTTTATTCTTATTCGTTTTTTTAATTTCAACCTAATCAAAGGTCTAATCTAATAGAATTTGTCGTACACCGAACCCCTTGTTCTGAAAACGTAATCAATACCAGCATTAAAATTGACAAATTAACAATTTATTAATATTATTATTTAATAATATTAATTCAAATTGTATATAAACAATATATTACTAGTAGCGAGGAACACAGACACTGTCGAATATGCTTTGTGGAAGAACGTATAAACGAATTGAATTTACGATTATGTGCTGGTAAAGGTCATTTTTTATTACTAAGTTTAGTTAGTTAATTTGGTGCCGGGTAGAAATGATCGTTTTACGAGTTGCGGATTATTTCTGAGGCATTGTTTTGTGAATTTCGCTGTTCGTTACAATTTGAATTGCTCCCGTCAATAATATATTGGGAGGTCTGCAAAGGTGAAGCGGATCCAACGGCCCTGTTCGGCCCTCTGGCGGACAGGAAGGCCGACGACCGACGAGTACCGACAGGAATGGGTTGTATCGCGGCGGTGTGTACAACCGGGGGATGTAACGCCGGGGAACGGCACTTGTAAAAGGTGCGGCTCCACCGCCCAAATTGTGTCGCCCCTAAATTGGCCGACTTTCGTCAACCTCCGGGGCAGACCGGTTAACTCCTGGTAATCTAATCATCCCCGATATATTCCTGGAGAAACAGGCTCCAATCTGTTCACCACCCAAAATTCCACACAACGAATAGAGAAGTCTAATTTCTAGAAATGATAGTCTGAATAATTAAATATTCTGTGGAAAACATATATATAATAAATACCCAAACACATACATGAAAGCTATATATATATATATATATATATATATATATATATATATATATATATATATATATATGACGCAGGAGACATATGACTATTGGTTATTCTGTTCGAGAGGCATGGAAGTACTGAACTACCGACTAAACCCTCTGGTAAATCAGTCAAAGAAACGCAAAGAATATTTGAAGAAGGGGGTAAAAGAATTGTGGGCTGGTGACACCCTCATTTTAAAAGGTTAATGAAGTCAGTTCGAGACGAGAATAGGGCAGGGCGGTTAGGGGCTCCATTTTTGCCACAATAGATGTTTTTGTCCCTATGCTCCTGACATTTTAAGCTAATGCTCAGGGATTTTAAAAAATAAAGAACTATTTTTATAATACACGCTCCCTGCAGTAAAACTGTCGGATGGACAGTACTAATGCAGTCGGCGTACCTAAGTTACAACATACACAGCACTATTATTGCACTTAGTTTATAGTGTCTGCTCAGAAATCAAATAGTTTATTTGATCCATGTATATAATACCAAATATATAAATTAAATAATACCATTTAACCTAACGTCAAAACAAATGAGGACAAAATTAGTTGGCAAGATACGTCTTTTAACATTAAACTTATGTCGTGTAGCTAATAAAATCCGTTACACTATATCTCCAATTTACGCTGTCCCAATATTTGACTACGAATTAATAATTACGAATTCAAATCGTTGCCGAATGGCTTTCATTTTAAATCGAATAATGAGTTACAAATAGATCTACAAGTTTAGAGAGTACATAAGGTAGGTAAAGTGGGGTTAAGTTTCAAAAGTCTATAAACAAGGTCGGCCTATATAAAGGTCGAGTCTAAATTATAGCGTACTATTTTCCCCTTCGAAACTCAACGCCCGTATTTCGTCCGGGTGAGAAATGTAAAGGGGGAAAAATATTCCCTCCCCGGGCCGTATTCTGAACGGGGGAGGGGGATATTATGGGCAGTTATTGGGGCCGATCCGATGGATGATGAACGCCCCCTAATAGAGAGAGGGTGGGGCACCCCCGGTTTCGGGAATACCATTTAAATTTAAATTCGGGACCTATAAATCCGGGCCGGCCCGTGGAGGGGGAGGGCTCTCTTGTCGCCGGTGAGCGGCTAGTGAAAAGCGGGCCGCGAATAAACTGCCGGCTTCCCCAACAACCCCTTTCCTACACAAGGCAAATCCCAATGAAAACTCATTTATCTATCTCTCCCTCTCTCCTTCGCAATACCTCTTTTTCGGTCCTTTCTCCTCTAACGACCGCTCAGTCAATTAGCTCCTCTTCACTCTTTTCTGTTCCTTGGATAAACATCGTCCTCTTTCGTATAAATTCCCAACTAAATATGCAACAACCAGAAGCATCGATTTCAAAGTATAATGGGTTAACGATTCCTTAAGTTTATCGACGACAACCCTGTCTGTTCTATGTGAAAGCTTAACGGACGAAGCGTCCAAGATGCTGCCTATAGCCGATTAGGTTTGAGAAGGCGGGCCCTAAGGTCGGGGGATTAACGTGTAAAGGGCGGGCGTAGTGGCCCTATTAGGGCGGCCCTTAATGACACCGCAAACCTGTAAAGCTTTCACGATCGCGAATCGACCGCCTCGTAAATCAGTCGGACCGACTAACCAACCGTTAGGGTCCGTTCTTATACGCCGATGTATACCCCAATACAAATACTTCGACGTTTCAATAGCCTAGCCCATAAAGGGCCGCGTTTGTCGTTCTGTTTCCCGTTGGGCATTCCGTTGCCGGTACGTTCTGGGCAAAAATGTAAACTCCAACCCAGTTGCAAAGCAGTGAACGAAGAAAGGAAAATTTCGTAAACTGAAATAATCTCTCAGTCAGAAAGCAGAAGAATAGACATCATAAGCAAAAATACTACATGAATAGTTTCTTACCTGAAAAAGATTTATAAACGGTAATAACTCGTGATATATATATATATATATATATATATATATATATATATATACATGTGTGTGTAAATAATATTTATCTATATGTACATATATGTAACTTCTAATTTTATGTAAATGTGTTGCCATCGTTATCATGCAATTAATTTTTATCATGTAATTTAATATTTTAAATGCTTACATCGAATGATTTAGTTTGTTAAACTGCTTAAGAATACCCTACTGCAACACTCTACCTAATGGAATTGTACACTTGGAATTGTAAAAACGTTTAGCCGTCCATTAAAAGACCTCCCCAAGGACCGAAATATCCGACAATTGCAGTTAACTAATACTGTATCCAATAATTTTACTCATTAATACCAATTTTCTAAATCTAGATTTCGATCCATATTTTTTGCTTTATAGTAACCTATTGGAATAGGCGTACTGTAAGATAAGGGACGCGTAGGCGAATTCGCGAGGGAAAATGCGCTATTTTGTACAAATTAGTTAAAGTTAAATTTACAGTATGTGGAACGGAGTTTTATCGTCGATGGACATGCAAATGACGTCGTCGTATCGGATTCGGATTCTCCTTCCCTTAGCTGGGGTTGAACTCGGATCCTCTCAACTCATTTAACTCTAATCCAACTCTTGCCTATTAGGCTTTCTAAACTTCGTTTAGTGCTTCGTGAGATTGTCTAATCCAGCGGTAAACAGATCATTGCTCCCTAATTGTCAGATAGCTCCGGCTAAAGCCTAAAGGCCTAGATGCCTAAAGGCCGTCTAATAAAGCCTTTTCGTTAAAGATATCGCTGTAGAAATAAGACTTGCTATTCCCAAGTGTTTAGGTCAATTTGTTGAAGATGACATCAACTATTGTTTCTCCATCAGCTAGTTAAACCATTGAACGAAGGTAACAATGAAGTTGAATCCAATAGCAAGTGAAAACTGTTCTCATTTCCTAAATTAGCATTCCAAAAACCACAACTAACCTATGTGATAAGGTAAAAAGGGAAAATCATTTTATGAAAAGAAAACTCAGATACTGCATGCTTATAAACATTCTTATAATCATTAATTATACATCTCCCAAATCACCGTCCACAGGTTGTAAATTCCAAGAATATTCGGAGACGAATGACTTTACCTTGCGAAAGTCAAGGAGAGTTCCCGAAAGTTTTCCGAACTGGTCTCTGAAATGAGCGTTATACTTGAAGCGATCTCTCAAGTTTTAATAGACGGCGTATGCGGAAAATGTTTGTTCATTCGTAATTATAAGTCGGTGTGAAATAACAAGCTCGAACAATATGCGTTCTACAAGAACGTAGAACGCTCTCACCCCCTCACCACCGGGTTCAAACACGTTCGCGATGACAACTGTGGAGCGCACAAGTTTAAATTAAAATTTGTTTTCTAACTAACATTACACTCCCACACTCCAACAGACAACACACCAGTTAACGTGTAATTGCGTATATATAAATATATATATATATATATATATATATATATATATATATATATATATAATACGTAATAATAATAATATAGTACTATAGTGTTAATTCCTACTTTTACCACAATCTGATAATTATTATGAATAATTATCATACTTAGTGCACATTCCTACACGAACTATCTCATTACTGGTTTCCGAGGTTGGCTCTACTGTGTCCAACTATGAAGTTCAAAATGTATAAACACTTCAGGCCCAGAAATAGAGCCAATTCTTCACCGGACAATCCGAACTGAAATGAGGACTGACTGAATCTGGTGGGAGCAGCGGGCCTATGTGTTGGAGATGAGGCACACCTCCGTGCCATCGCCCATATTGGGCCAATGAATTTGCAAATTTGTCCCATTTCGTCGGCATGAGTGTGAAGGAGGGGGATAGATGGATAACACGGCCGGCGTGTAACGAAACAACCCCCACATAACACTCGACTCTGACCAATTTATTCCGAAAAATTACTACTAAACCGGTTTATATAAACCGTTTTCAACTGCGTTCAATGACCTCAACACAACCATCAACCCCCTCTATCTCTTGAAATACATTTTTTAGAAAACCTACGGATTTAATATTAAATATAGATGGCGAGCCATCTTCGCTCTCTACTAATTTATTCATGGCATAATGTGATATACAGAACGCGAGAATATGAAATTAAATAGTACAGGGACTGATATTCGTACAACTTGTGATCGAGAAAGGCAGTCTCGTGTAATTTAGAATTCGTGAGGTCCAATACGACGGTAAAGTAATTCAATTGTCCGAAGCATAATCTGCGGAATGTCGGTCGGGCACAAAATTCAATACGAGCCAATCGGAGGAAGCAATCGCCTCAAGTGGGGTCGAGTCCTCCTCTTTAAGGGTAGTTCCGGGTGAGGGGGGAGCACCTAAACCCGAGCCCTGGGCGTCCGCCTAATTCACCGGCCTTTCCTTCACTTACCCGACCTTGTAGCGATCCCTGCATGTCCGCCCCTCGAAGGGAGAAAATCTGCCATCGCCCCGATCCTCCCGGAACCCCAAAATATTCGCTGGACAGGAAGAAGGGCGATTCGCAGGAAGGGTTCCATTCACAGGACCAGCGATCCAATGTCTAGGGACGAGTGAATTAAGGTTTTCCCCTGCGCTCGGAAACGAGGAAAGGTACCCCTAACCTTATTCGAGGGAAGGAACCGACTGCAAGAATAAGCCCAAGATGAAGAAGAAATAAATTAGTTCGGTCGTTCATTTTTAAGAATCCGTCGCCAAGCAGTACCGGGAGTGGAAATAAAAACCAAAAAAAGCCCCTAACTTGGTGAACCCTGAAGAAATAAAGTGCGGCGTGTTCTGTAATCTATAGTGCCCTCAGACCTCGAAGCAATAAGGTATTGAGTGGGCGTTTGTATATGTACACCAGTATGCAAGAAGTGTTGCACAATCGTTTCTGAAGTATTATCCTAAGTTTTCTATTTAGTACAATGGTCGTACAAAGAAGTCCAATTTTCTTTTGTTTTATACAATACTGCATTTATTCCATGAAATGAAATAAATGGACATCGTTTGACAGTTTAGTTTGCACAGTTGTTCTCCCTGGCACTGGGACATGTAACAGGGTCTATAATCTTGACAGCGCAGTAATGAATGTAGAGATTGTGCAGTCCCACCGGCGACCGGCATGCTTAAGTGCCTCACTAATCTCCGATTGAACGCTAAATAAGATGGCGATAAACCAGGAAACCGGTCTACCATTGGACCGAATCCGAGTGGTGACAACTGATCGCATGAATATCCTAATCTCCGCCGACTTTCGTATATTATTCGATATATATTAAGGAGAGAGTCATTACCACTGGCTCAGTTTATTTGTTCGGCCCTATGATTTCATTCATATCCTCACTTGAGGATTCCTACTATATATTCCTACCGCCCCCCCTTCTACTATAATTAGAATAACCGCTGTTGGGAAGACAAACTGATGATGGCTGGACAGGCAGGATATCTCTCCAGGGTCAAGTTAGGAACTAAGGCGATGTGCTGACCGCAGACCAATGGAGGAGTCTCAAGTCAGTTGCCTCTGGGGTCTAATTAACTAACTATTTTCCATGAAAACCCGAGGCGATACATGGTTGCTATCGCCCTTGTTCCTTCAGCCACCGGTCAGGTGTTAACGTATAATCTGTGCTTGTATTATTGACATAGTACACCGTGCTCCTTGCCTGCTTCATTACTACATAACGAGCTTCGTAAAAACATCCCCAGTGACTATGTGCGTTAGATTTCGAGGCCTAACCAAATATAATATTTTTTCTGTATATGCATTTTAAATTAGTCCTTGTATGTCATTACTATATTAATTCATAAAAAAATATGATCAACACTAATAGCAAGACGCCCACTTTGGGAGGGTCATAACTATGCAGGATCACTGATTGTATAGCTTGAGTAACCCGCGGTGAGCGAGAATTTGTCATGAAGAAATAAATGATGGTTGACATTCAAGTGCTATTAGTTCGAAGTTCCAGACTTCCAAATTCAGACTTAAATCACATAACACGACCTCTTTTCCTATAAAAAAATAACCTCTTTTTTACCATTCCTAAAAGCAAATATATAAGAAGCAGCTGAACTACGGGCAACCCACACTTTATACCATTATTGTATGCATTGTATTATCAATATTCAATACGTTCAAACAAACATACGAAAGTAGGAATTATAAAAATTCAATTCGGTAAATACCGAAATTGAAGAAGGGTTTTCAAAACATCTTCGATTTAACAGAAACATGCAGTCGATAAGTAAGAATGTAGGAATTAAATCATAGTATTTCAGAAAGCACACAGCAATAACTATTAATTTAGAGAGAAATATAATAGCCTTCAGTTCAGAAGACGCTTTACTAAATAAGTCATTAGAGAGTTAGAAATTATGCTCAAATAGTGAACATAGTGATATTTCAGATAGTTTAACAACACATACTCACAGCATCAATGTAAATATACATTACTGGTTGCTTCTATTGCAACCAATAAATATAAATACTATAAAAAAAAGTGAGAAGAAAACATATAAAATGTGGGGAAAAGAAAATAACGACCATTTTATTTTGATTTGGAATTATAATAATAAAAGGCAAAATATAAATGTTCTACTACTTAAGTATAAAGTAGAGTGCATACGAATTAATAAAACTTAAATATAAAGGTAATGTAAGCGAGAATTCAATAATAGCATTCAAAATAAACGAACGATAAATCTAAAAGAGTGGAATGTAAAATTCCATTGTGTCCCCTGATGGAGAACAGGAAAGCTATTATTCTCAAATAATACAAACACAAATGCTGAATCATCCCAATTCATCCTGATATTATTAATCAGAAAGGCGTCCTAAACGTGCTCAAAATTCCGTCTAAGTATAGGACCTAAATAGAAAATGTTTATTATATTGTTCGTTTACCCGAGAACCTCGGAAGATCCCTCATTTTTATTCGTTATTTATAATACGCCTATTTCCTAAAGAATATGAATGCGATGATTTGACTCTTCGTTTGGAAGAAGGAACGTTTAATTAATTAGAAATATCGTCCAGGAAAAATAGAACTTAATTCTGAATATTAAATCCTGAAATTTATTGAATATTTTAAACAAAAAAAACCTCTTATCCAAGTGGCAATAAAAGGCAAAATCTGAGGATGCAATTAATCTTATTTCAGCCTATCGGTCGAGTGCAGATACCATAACATTATTCCTCTATGCAACTTTGTAACTGAAAGTATTAATTTATGAAAAATATACGCGCGAATATGAAATGAATGTTCCAAATTTGCAGCAAAATAATTCTCACAATTATCTCCAATTACTTCTAATATAGTAATAAAACCTTATTCCCCAGTAAAATAAACAGTGTTTAACATTAAACCAAACTACTACTTATGCCGTTTATGAAGGGTCGATTGGTGTTGATGGATGGGTGCGAAGGACTCACCTGCTTTGAGGTGCGGGTTGACGTTTGCCGAGTACCAAGACGGGGGGGATCCGAAATTTTACAACAGATAAATATGCCCGGACATAGATGGATATATTGAATTGGGTCGTGTTATATGTATGGGGCAAAATTTGTATATGTATACGAGTGCACGTATAAATATAATGAGAACGAGTGGTGTGGAAAAAAAAATGTGAAGCGACTTCACGGACGGCCGTTCGACACGTGAATGCGAGAGAACAGGAGCGGCAAGAGATAGTGGGGCCTGTTGGCAACCGTTGCCGATGCGAGGCGCCACCGGTCGAACCCAGACTAACATAGATATTCAAGTTCGGGCGCATGCCCCTTACAACATTACCGGCACCTTGGCTTAATATTAATTAGTATAATAGCACTCTAATAGTACTGTTAAAATTCCTGAAGTAGCGGCTACAGAATTAAAAATGAGCGGAACAATTTATTTTGTCCTTCGCGGATTACACTGACATTTACTTCACCCGAGTACAAGTGATTGCATCATGGAACGTAATAATTAGAAATGTCTTCCGACGAAGCATCTTGTCAGCACTGTAATTGCACTATTAATGGTGTACTGCTAGTCAGAATATTGTACTGATATAATGCCAACAATAGCGTTTCGTGTGTGTGTGTGTGTGTGTGTGTGTGTGTGTGTGTGTGTGTGTGTGTGTGTGTGTGTGTGTGTGTGTGTGTGTGTGTGTGTGGATGAAAGCACATATATGTGGTTAAATACTAAACATGAAATAACAATACCTTTTAACACTGGTCCCTCTTGAGTCCTTCCATCCAGCAGCCTTGAGTCAAGCATTCCTCTGTCTTCACTTATTTCCACAACACAGCACATCACTTTTTCACAACACATCGCGGTTTTTTCTGAAAATTGTAAACGAATTATCAGTGAAATACTTTGACATTTATTTCATTCTTATATTCCATAATCCTTGCAGTATTATGCTAGTATTTTCATACTAGCCTATGTAATTTTAAAACATGTACGGAGGGTATATCGAATGCACACAATTGCGTTTTATAAATCAAGTAAAAAAAAAAACTGTAATAGAATATCCAGTTGGTCTAGATGGTCCAAATTTAATACATATTTTAATTCTTTGGGGGATTTATTAAATATTGTAAAGCTTATTAAGTAAAAGCTGTCTATTTCGAAATTAATTTTCATATTGTAGAGCAATTGCAGAGAATGCTCAATATTAAAATATTACAATTTTATGTTGTTTTATTTTTCAGATAATTTAATGGAGAACTTTCAATTATGTTGCCTAAATAAATATTTTAAATTAATTTATTTGTAATTAAGAAGTGCATACATAAGAGGAGTTTAGCACATATATAAAAAACATACTTTCTTTTCTACTTTTATAATCATAGAAAACTGTAAGTTGTGTAACTGAATAAGCTCACATTTTTAAAATTAAAAATTTGATAGTGGTCTGTCTGTTAGGTGGTATCTAAAGAATTAAATTATCACTATCAATATTCATCTACCTATTTCATTTATGTAAGTGAAGTGTATTTACTACCAGCTTGCGTATTGTCATTATATGATGATATAATGACAATAACCTTTTGTAAAAGTTCATTATAGAAAATTTGTACAGTGTGTTGATCTCTCCTATTTTTGTTACTTAACTAATAGATAATTGGATAATGATTACTGTATCTGAAATTATAAATAAAATACCTTTTTTCATAAAATACATAGGAAACTTGTACTTTATGTAATGAAGCTTATTAATGAACACAATTATATTGTTTTAAAATGCCCACTTTATCCATTATATATATATATATATATATATATATATATATATATATATATATATATAGGTACAAAATAGAAAATTGAGATATATCTACATTGTAACTACATGTAATAAAAGCAATAAGTTGATGGCAGTTGTGAATATATAAGAAAATTAACACTGAATAATTAATATTACTTTAAAGGAAGAAGAAATAAAATGTCTTTGTTATTAGGCCTTAGACAAAACAACAGACAGCCAACAAAAAAATCACACAACTAGTAATGTTGAGATACAAACATATAACATAATTACAATATATAAGTGTAATAAGTAGTTAGCATAAATTCTCTTAATTTTAAACTTCTTATGGTCATCATCTTATTATGAATTCCCATCCTATAATCTACAATATTTGAAGAAAATATAGATTGTGAAAAATAGAAAATTAATGTGTATAAATAAATTAACGAGGTTGAGATATTAATTAAAAATAAATTATCTGATTATATTCACATTAATTAAGATTGTATAAGAACATTATTAGTATTTTGATAATAGAAACCAGTCAATAATTACTTCAGATATATATATCTTCATATTGAAGTATTCAAAGAATATAGGAAAACTCCATTTGCTTACTTTTAAATATTTAAGTAGAAATAAAACTGTGGGCTAGTTATTGTTTAATCAAAAATTGCTCTTGTTCAATCCTTGTATGTATATATATATATATATATATATATATATATATATATATATATATATATATATATATACATACATACATATATATATATATATACATATATATATATATATATATATATATATATATATATATATATATATATACATACGCGCGCGTTTACGTATGTATTATATATAAACATGCATACATACATAAGCTGGAATTCGATTGTATTGGGATATTTTCTATAGTTCTTAATGTGCCATCCGCCATTGGGATTACGTGATTTTTGGGTAGGGAGCAATGGCTTCTACAGCTTGAGACCCCGACTCAACCATTCATAATAACTTGTAATAAAAATCTAAATTAAAACGAACATACTCTATTCATTTCCATTAAACATTTAGGATGATATCGCAAATAATGATTACAATACTAAATATCAGAATGTTACAAATTTGAAGCTCCAAGTTTCTTTTCAATACCCCTTGCGCATCAGTTAACTGCGCAGGTCTCCTAACGCTTCCTACGCCTCCAAAATTCCAAACGCTTTATAAAAAGTTATGCCGCCTAAGTTCCTTTAATAAATATCCATTTTCTTACCTTAAATAATATTAACATATAACTAAAATAATAATTAACCAAAACAATTTCTACATAAGAATGTTAAATTAAACGCTAGCGTCCCGCGGAGAGACGCTATTGTTTAAATACTTATTTCATCGCATAAAACTAATTCATAAGGACATCAAAATATTATATATTGTCAGAAATGTCATACATGAGACCAATATTTCATAATTTTGATGTAAAAACATATATAATTGGTCGTGTGAATTACTTACTTAACGGGGTAACGCACAGTTGGGTCGACATTTTTTTCAACTACACAATAGCGCCAACGTGTTAATTGTGGAGTTATAGTTGAGTAGGTATTGTTCGTATTGTTAATTAATTTATTCAAAAAAATATAATACCTGTTAATTGAATTCCCAATTTTTTAAAATCGAAATAATACCGTTTCATTTTTGTTTAATCTTTTTACTATATTAGGTACTAATGCATATGCTACCTACTGGCATAAATATATCGATTGTTCAATCAAGGATGTAGATAAAGACTCGATTTTTTATACTGTTCCCGTTGTGCGTAATTTCTTTTAATTTCTTGTCTGTTGTCCTTATGTTTTGGAACAGATTTTTTAAATTATCAGTGCCTCTCCTATCTAATCTGTTCACTTCGTAACATTCAACTGAGTACTTATTTTCCCAGATATCCATTGTTGTGTGAATGTTCTGCTACGTTTCAAAATTAGAAGTTAAGGATAACCTTAAGCTGTTTTTAGCTCAAATGAACTAGTGCCTACGAAAAAACTGTAAGTTAACATTAATTACATGTTAAGTTAAGCAGATAACATTTCAGTTTCGTTATTATTTCATACATTTATGTTATAACACTTCATAGCTGATGTGCCCAGGATAATATTAACAGAATACTCCTATCTTTTTAAATTCTCTTCATTACTGATGAATAATGTGCAGATTGTTTATACACAGTCAGTAATTCGTTAATGTATGTATTATTAACCTCTAGGCAGAATACAGTTGCGTTGTTTATAACTTTTCCTTAACTGTCATTATGATTAACCTATACAAAATACTATAAGGTATCTGTTGGAAGTTTTGTCTAATTCATGAAGGAATTTCTTCATTGTCATTGTGATAAAATTCACTTCTCTTAATTATGGTGTCGCTCTTACAAAAAGTTCTAATGGTAAGGAGTTTTTCTCATCCCGTTAACTTCAAAAGTGGCCAGTATGAAATTTCATTTATTAATCTAGAGAACAAAAGAATTAATTTAATTAATAAAAGTATAGATAAGATACCTCACTACTGAGGTTGAAAGCAGATAAATGAGAAGTGTGCATCAAATTTTATGATATCATCTTAAATTTATTTGATTATCACATAGGTATTGTTTTTTTATCTTAAAACTTAATAATGATTCTAATTATTAATCAATTTAAGAAAAATGGCTGGACATGAAGATAACTTTCAAGGATTGCCAATGAATGATATTAGAAAAAGAACTTTGTCCAGAGTTCAAGACATGTTTTCTGGTATATTACCGCAAAATGTTGTGCAAAAAACATTATCAGATGCAGACTGGAACTGTAAGTGAAATTATTATTGTATACAGTACAGTATAGTATTATTTTTGGATTATTAAAATATAGCTTTGTTTCAAATAAGATTCTTTGTTAATCCATATTTATCAAAGCTCATAAAATATAACACGCTATCAATTCGTGCTATAAAAGACAAGAAGAAAAAACAATGAATCCAGAATGTTCACATACTATTACTGAATTTATGGCAAGGTATCCCATTTCTTAATTTCATACAAAACAGGGCATTCTCTAATATTTTATATTTAAGTAAATAGGTTATAACAATTTTCTGTTCACAATACCATGACCCACTCTTAACTAAAACATTTGAACTTGCATGGTTAAAACTACTTAATATTAGTTAAAATGATAGTTAACTCAACATCTATTCATTGATTGTAATAAATGAGAATTAATATTCAACAACATATTTTGGCCTCAATGAAGATTCAAATGAATTTTAATATGAAAATATTGCCCCTTTTGTCATTATTTGTGGATTTAATTTAGATTAAAAATATTTTATTTCTGTAAAAAACATTATTATATATAAATAATATATATATATATGTATATTTATTTATTTTAGTTGAAAAAGCCCTACCAGTCCTTCACATGTTGGTTCAGATGAACTACAGACATAATTTTCTTGAATCTGGAAAACAGAACATGAAAAAACCAGAGAGTGTTCATAACCAAAAGTCCCAGACAAAGATCAAGGGAAAAGATCAACAAAAAGGAAATAATCAGAATAAACCAAAATCATCAACTATGGAAGCTCAACAAGGCTTTAGACGAAATAAACAGGTGGACAACCAAAGTAAACCCAAATCTTCAAATTCACAACCTTCTCAAGGCTTCAGACGAAATAAAGGTTCACATTCATCAAATATTGATCCTAATAATGAATTGGGAGATGATATAGGTTCACGTAATGAAGAAACTGTGAACTTTCAGTCCCATAACAATAATGGTGCCATTCCAAAAGTAATAAAAAAACAAAAAGCACCACTATTTACTTGTAATTCGAAGTCAGAATTAGAGAGGAACAACCTGATCAAGTTTTATAATATAATTAGAAAGGTAGATAAAACTGAAGACCGAATAAGCAATTATATAAATTTAAATATAAAAGTATTAATAATTATGCGAGGTTATCCTGGCTCAGGGAAGTCTACTTATGCAAAGCAAATATTATCAAAACATAAGGGAATAAATCCAAACATGCATATTTTCTGTGCTGACGACTATTTCATTTGTAAAAAGACACGCAATTATATATTTAACCCAGATAATCTACCCAAAGCTCATGAATGGATTCAGATGATTGTTAAAGACGCTATAAGAAAAGGGTGGAGCCCTATTATAGTGGATAACACCAATACTAGATCTTGGGAAATGAAACCTTACGTCAGTATGGCAGTTGATCATGGTTATGTTATTGAAACTTTAGAACCTCCAGGCATCAATGCTAATGCTGGTATACTTGCAAAAAGGAATGTTCACGGTGTGCCTCGTGCTGTTATAAACAAAATGATTGAGCGCTATGAAGGCAATATAAGCGGAGACTGTTTAATAACCATGTTTGACTTGAAATACAATATAAATCAGGAACCTCCACAATGCAGAACAATTAAAAGACCAGAGTCAAAGATAGTTAAGAAGGATAATTCAAAAACCAGAAACATTCAAAGCACGCATGCGGATCATATTGATTTTTCCAATAAGCCTTCTGCAGTGGACAATGTAATTGGATATAGTAATGAGGAAAGTGCTGCACAAAATACAAATTTATCGCAAAATATTCTTGACTTACTTGGTATAGATTTCAGTGCAATTAATACAGATTCCACTGTAAAAGATGAAGCTTATGAATATATAAATGAACCCAAAACTGCTTTTGATAGTATCTCTAGATCATTTACAGCCGACGAACAAGATACTGCAATTGGTAGAATTTGTACTAATAATATAAATGAGTATGTAGTGATAAATGGGGACAACACTGTTATGTTTCAGAAATGTCATGAAAATAATGAAGGCGTTATTACTCTAGAAGAATTTCAGAACATGTCCAATACAAAAGTTCCATCAGACTCTGTAAATGAAAGTACTAGTTTTGATGATTTACTGGATGAGGGTATGAAAAATAGTTTGAAGCAAGAAGTGACTTCTCAAAATTCATACTATGATATTTTATGTAATTGGGATTCATATGAAGATAAGAAAATAGCAGATATCATTGTAGGAAATGGTCCCAAAGAGCAACGACAACTGTTTAACTACGAAAGAAAAAATGAGGATCGAACATTTGAACTAAAAGATGCTTCCACCAACACAAACTGTAATGATTTTTTAATTCTGAGCCAAATATTAGCGGGTATACCTAATTTTACTGAAAAGATTATTGTTGGGAAGCCAACATTTGTAGGACCAAAACAAGGGGTATATCCTAGAAGGTCAGTTTTTCAGTTAGACCGAGGAACTATGACAATGGACATAGAAACTAACCGAATAGAACAACTGGGGAGCGGTGTTCATCGTTTAACTCTAATGTTTCCTAAAATTTCACCCGATAATTTAACTGAACTTTTTGAAAAATGTGGAAAAGATCTCGACTGGACTGTTGGAATACTTTTGGATTCTGGGGAATCAATATCAGAGGAGTACATAGCTTCTGAAATGGGAAATGAGGCAGCTGCTGGTTTTACATCCACAGATACTTCGGAGAATGAAACAGGTGTCACCACTCTGGGAGAAGATGTAGAAAATGAATCAGATTCTGAGAGGGAAGATGAGTGTAATAATTTGAGACAATTGAAGAAAAGTGATAAATTAGAAGATATCATAAAACATATGGAAAGCAGTTTTATAATAAATGAAGAATGTTATTCTGAAAGAATCCGTAAAGTAAGGAAAGCTCGATATGATGTACCTGGTAATGACCTTGAAAGTGACACTATGAAAATGGAAGATATATGCATAACTGAAGATGATGCAATTATTCAGGAAAATTCTGTTCAAGAAACAGAAGAAGACATATCTCTTTCCATCAGCAAAAGCTTAATAATGAGTCTTCAGAATAGATTTGGAGGATTGATTCCCTCTAGTGTCATAGGTGGGTTATTATTACAGTTTATTTGTGAACTACTTGATTAGAATATATCTATATAGAGTAAAACTAAAATGTATTAAAACATTGTTGACAGAAGCAAGTTGACAAAGATTTATATTTTATTTTCATAAGTTCTGGGATGTTGCTGAAATATACAAAAATTTTTTTTTTTTTTTAATCGTTAGCTTAATTTAAACTCTGTGGGTTACAATTACTGTCTGTTTATTTTCTGTAATTGTTGTATTGTATTTTTTTTATTAGGAGAGGATGTTCGCGTAGACCTACCAATTAGTTTGGCTAGGCAATTTTATAGTTATGTGATGGACTCTGTTCTACAACAAGTAGAAAATCAGGAGATGTCTTGCAACGAAGGTAAAGTTAATGCCTGAATATAAATACTGCTTTCAAAGATGAATTACATTATTGTACTTTTGTATATTTTGGCCAGATCATTAGATAAAATTAGTCAGACATTCAGAAATATTTGCACAGTTTGCTGATATATTCTAAAATTAAGTGAATCTATTTTCATTCAACATTGAATAATCTAATGTTTTGCATTCATTTTTAATTAAAGTAACTATTGAATACATTTCATTTTATTCATTATATTTTATTTATCCTTCAATATAAAAATTGAAGAAAGGAAAGGAAATTGGGTTTTTGTTATTTTTTTATTTCTCAATTAAGGATTTTATCATCATAGTAAAAATGTCACTGATTAGCGGGTTCAGGGTGCACTTCAGAGGTACCACCAGTTCAAATAGATGTTGCGATAGAGATAGTTAGATAAAGTCAAGGAGCTGGATGGCACGTAACCCTGCTGGACACAATAGCCTGTATGAGCAACTGGGAAAAGAAAAAAAAATCATTCCTTATTTTCAACTGTGCATTATACTTTTATAACTCTGTGATTAGATGTGCTCCTTAAATTAGTAAAATGTAAATTTTTAAATGTTTGTATAAAGATGAGATGTTGGCAATGCAACTTCAAGAAGAAGAATTTTCATTCTGTGAAATGACTACGACCCCTAACCTCAGGGAGATAATGGATAACGAATTGGCTCTAAGCATTCATAAATCACAGATGGTAAATGTATAATCTTAAATTGTTACAGGGTGTTAATTCTTTTTTCTAAGTACAAATTTGTTTACACATTATTAATTATTAATCATGCACTTGTACATCTTAATGATTTGTAATTAAAATATATAAGAAATGTTAAGATAAGAAGATTCATAAGAAGATTTTATTCTGAAATCTGCAGTTACATACAATTTATTAAACATTTTAAACTTTATTACCTGATAATGGATAATGAGGAATGTCTGTCATTATTTAATGATTTGACTGCAGTAAATAATAGGCCATAAAATGTATGAAGTGGTAGCCAAGATTTCTCATATACATGTTTATGCTTGTGTATGTAAATAATATGGATAGTCAATTTTATATTTCCTTTATATATATATATATATATATATATATATATATATATATATATATATATATTGTGTATATGTTCCCAGTTAGTTTGAATTAGTTTGTGTAAGTAAGTAATTAAATTCTTTATTTGTTGAAATTATGTAATTTCATGATTTTTCACATGTACCAATTTTAAAGTGCAATTACCATTACTTTAATTTCAACATTTTTAACTATATTTACCGAAAACATTTTTTTCTTATTTAACATGCCCACTAATTTTCATTTGACACAGAATAAATAAGCCTTTAATTTATATTTAAAAATTGGATACTTTTTATTACAAGAAAGATGTACCTTAATTAATGTTGATGTTATTCGGTCAGACCAAGCCTAGCAGTTATATATTGCTTCCTATGGGAAACAGTTAATATTCTTTCTCATTCATTTCTCATATTAATGCTACTTATTGTATTATTTTTACAGAAAGACAGTAACAGTAGTGGGAGTGAGACTATTGCTGGTAGACTTTCTAAACAGTTGCTCAGAGAACGATTCTCAACTATGGACCCAAACACTTTATCTAATTTGTTTGAGGATACCAATAGATCTCTTCATCAAACAATGGCCCTGCTTCAGGCCGCTGGTCACAAGCCTAACCCTCGTGAACCAAATCTTTTGAACGAGGTCTGTCACAAAATATTTATTTCACTTATAAATTAAAATTGTTTGAAGTCCCAGTGCACATGGGTAAGTAATAAAATGTTACTCATTATTGTTGCAACTATTGTAATGAATGTAATTATAAAAAAATTAATAAGAACTAAAAAATTAAATAAACTAGGTGTCAATGATAATTGAAGTACATTTTAAAATTTAATGAAAGTAGAAGGCATATGCAATGTTAGTGATCAAGAATGCATTCCTAAATAGCAGCATTTATAAAATAATGTAATTAACATATCCAAATGATTTGGAGAGGTCAAAGTTGGATAATAATTTATATTCTCATTAATAAACATTTACATAAACTCAGGACAAGTCATACATATGACAACTTTTATCACCTCTTAAGTGATGTAGCCCAAAACTGTATTGTACTTAATTCTGTCCATCATTAACAGTTAAAATTTAATTTTAATTATGTGATATTTAATTCTTGAGTTCCTGAGTTAATATAACTTATCAAATTATGCAGTAAAGTATTTGGAATATTACTTTTTGTGTAATTTGTTTATATCCCTAATAGGTCTGAGGCTGAACATATTGCTGATTTCACATAAATAAATCTTTATTTTGTCCTTACTGCCTCACTGAATTCTAGGTCAAGAGACTATTACCCCTCACAGATAGCATCTTTCATGGGGATAATGGGCAGTTTTATGGAGAAAGCTTATTGAGATTATATCATGGATTTGACTGACAGTCTTACTTCTCATGAGTGATAAAATGAAGGATGAATGAGGTTGTACTGGTGAATTTGGTGTATATTAATGAGGAGAATAGCAATGGAAGATACGAAGACAGAAGAGTAGGCAGAGAATTCAAACTTGTTACTTGTTCCTACTTAAGCAACTTTTAGTGGTAAACTGAGTTATTTCTAGTCCCTCTTCCAGTAATCCCACATTTACATTGCCATTTAAATCCTACCACCATCCTTATATTTTCTGCCAGCTTCATTTTCTTGTGCTTAGGTGCTATTAATTATATAATTTTTACACCTGACCATCTACTCGAAGGAGCATTAACTCTCATTCCTAACACTTTTATTCTGATCCGTACAAAAATGTTATTTTCTTTTTTGTATTATGCCATCTATTTTCATTTAACTTTATATTATATTCATGTTTTAATTATAAATTGATTGTAACTATTTAATCAAGCACAATGTACTTGGATGCCAAATGAATTGTTAATAATTGTGCAGGTTGATGAGTGTCAATTCCTTACTCAAGAAGAAGTAATATACCAAGCAAATGCATATAAGGACATGGCAAAACAATTATATGACTTACGACAAGATTGTTTTAATAAAGCTAGCATGGCTTTTAGAAATGGTAATAAGGAAGCTGCATCATACTATGCTGAAATGGTATAAAATTATTATCGGGTTAATAATAATTTGAAAATTGATTTTATTATACTAATTAAATTTAGAATGTAATTGTGTATTTATTTATTGTGTATATAACCTTCCATTGCTGTAAACATATAAATTAAGTTTCTATATGTATATTAATAATTGTTGTTAATCATGCAAACTTACAATAAAAAAAGTTTCTCTTTGATATTTTGTATTTCTTATGAAAGAATGGAAATTTGCACAGAACTTCAGATATCAGATTTAAACTGAGTAAAACTTTTCAATGTTACAATGAAATTTCATTTTTTGCAGGCAAGGTGGCACAAAGATCAGATAAATGTAGCAAATTTGTTAGCCACAAATAAATTGTTATCTGCTCAAAGTCAAAGCAGAGGCCACGCCAGCGCTAACACTATAGATCTGCACTATCTTAACGTTTCTGAGGCCCTACAAATATTGGACTTATTCTTGGATGCTCATGTTAGAAACTTGATGTCCAGTTCTGTTCCTTCTTTCAAACGCTCTCTATACATTATTACTGGACAGGGAATTCATAGCATCAATGGAAAGCCTAAAATACGTCCTGCAGTTCAATCGAGGCTCGCAAAACGTAATATAATGTAAGTAGCATCACAACCATTTCATCACAATAGTTATAATATCTGCTATTATATAACAAGAAAGGAGTTAAAGCATTTATTTCTGTTTATCAGTGTGATGATATTCATTTAAAAGCCTACAGACTCAACATGTCAATAATTATAGACTAATTTGTCCTCAGTTATTGTAAAATAATTGTAAACCAAGTATTTCTTCTTTTATCCCTGATTCATAGTAACTGAGGTACTGTAGTTATTGTACAATTTTTATTTGCACTAGAAAAATATATTTTTTATAGCGTAAAAAATGTACCTCTGATTCTTGCAATTTCCACAATTAATACAGATATTTAAAAATATGAATAGTATTTGACCTTGGCAGACATATCTGCTAAGCAACAACTGACAAATAGTGACAAGAAACAGCTTGCTGCCTAATCTTTCTCAAGTGAAGACATTTTTTTGTTTAACTTTCTCCTTGATTTCACAATAGCAAAACTTTACATTACCTTCCTGTACAGTATATTAGAAGAATTGAAATTTTCCCCATCCCTATTTTGTTATCCAATGCACCATCAAAGCAGCAACTGGAGTCAAAATGGAGCAAATTAAAGCAAACTAATTTTAAAATCCTTGTTAAACATTTTAATTTATCAGCACTTTAATAATAATATACTATAATTGTGTGTTTAAAATGTTTAAATCTGTGTTCCACTGGATCAGGGGATATTTTCAAACTTTATGTGTTGCAATAGTGCTTCTTTGTTTTTTTGCTTAATTTTAAAATGATACTTTTTTTAATTAGATATGATGCAGAAAATCCTGGAATGTTGACAGCTTTTGTTACAAAGAGGACAACATTAAGTTGCAGCGAATGATAGAGGTAATTTGTCAAATCATGTCAGTACATTGTTTTAATTTATAATATATTATTATAATTTATAATTTTAATATGATATATAATTGTTGAATTTTATACCGAAACATTTACTAATTTACAAGCACTATTTTATATAAAAACTATCAGAGAGAGAAACCTTTTTAATAAAAGACAAAGTGGAGACTGTAACTGGTATGCATCGATAGTATATGTATGTATAAATGTAACTTTGTCAATTTTTAACTATATCTTAATTAATATTTCAGAAATGTAATTTTAATGGCTTTTTATTCTCCTTGTACTTTTGTTGCTTTAAGAGAAATATTTGTCACTGAGTCTACTGCGGGTATTTGGATTGAGTTTAGAAATATGTTGAGGTTTATATCATGCAATTATGCATTATAAATACTAAGAAACGAAAAATGTATCATTATCTCCCTATTCCTATTCAGATATTACAATTAATTCTTATTCAAATGCCTCTACCTTATTTATTTATCCCTCATAATTTTTAATTAAAACATTATTTCTGCTGTAATAATTTTTGGTTTGTTTAAATTTATATTTGTTGTACTTTTGTGTGCATAGGTCTTCAGTGTCTGACATGAGCTTTGGATGAAAGAACGCCATATTTTAACCACTGTCATTTTATGGCTCACAATAATGATAAGTATTTGATCTAATTGTATACCTTAATGATATATTTGTTTATACTCATGTTAAGCAAATTGAAAGGGTGTCTTACATGTGCAATTGTTATAAAGACAAAAAAATTGTGTTAAAGTTTTATAATGTTATTTATCAAATCATATATTTTTATACAAACAAAAATAATTGTTAATATTTAGTAATAACTTTCAAGTAGTAAAGTTACAAATTTGTGGCCTTCATATTTGTATAAAAGTTTATTATTTATGTGATACACTATGTTTTCATCAGTATATGATTCAGAAGACATATCAGTTTAATATTGATGGTTTGTTTACAATGCGAAATAATGATTAGTATTATGTTATGTCATTATTTTAATCAAATTTAAGCGCAATAATTATTAATCACACATACACATTTATATATAGCAGTAGTATTTTTGGGAGGGTAATCTAAACAACATAGTAGCAATAATTTTATTTTTATATACGTATATAGACATGGCTCACTTCTATCTTATATATTTTGCTTCCAATTTCTTCCTTCTCTTAACTCTTTTACTTGTAAAGTCACAAAGAGAGAAGTGGTTCATAAATGAAAGGTAAACCTAACATAAAACTAGGTTTATGAAATATTAAGTAACAAAAACTTGAATATTGTTTAACTTTTTACAGGTACACTTTTGGTTTCATATTTGTATATTTTATAGAAGTATAAAATTTGCCTCTTAATAAATTTTATGCTAGTATTAAGTTAGTTAATGTATTAGAATTGAAAATATTATATTAATATTGGAGATGTAGGAGCTGCTTCAAGTTTCAATTTCAAAACACTCCGAAAACAGTAGAAACATCAGGTTTAGAGTCTATAGCAAAGAGAAACCTGACAATAATATGTACAATTTCATAAAGTATAACCACATCTGAATATTATTTTTAATGGCAATAAATAAAACAAAGATTAAGCAACCCCCAGGGTATAGAAATTGATTTATTTATACATTGTGGGTTCTTGTTGGTTGGAAGGGCTGTCTTGAAATTGGTAAACTAGAGATGTAACATGAAATGGCTTTGTTAATATTTTTTACATTGATCCCTGTAGAAAACATTTCATTTTCAGTCATCTCGCGATGTATACAGAGTATATTGTACATCAGTTACATAAATAAAAAATGTGCCTCAGACATCGAAGGTATAAATAATATCAAACTTAAATTGCTTGTCAACATGTTTCATTATTTGATTGATACCTTGTATCAAGGGCCTCTTTATTCCCATTAGTTAGAATGGTGGTCTGCTGGTTATAAGTAAGCCTTTACCAAAAATTCAAGGCACAATTAGAAAAAAAATTGTATAAAGAAATGTGCGTATTATTTTAATCATTTCAGATATATATTTTACATACAAATATTTTTTTGTCATGTTCATACGTGTCAATGAACAACATTGTTTGTCAAAATAACGGCATGCAGTTTTTGCAAAGGGCTCAGCTGGATGGAAGAGGATTCCCAGAAGCGGGAAACAAAACTTATCTCCCTTTTTGATTGAAATAGTGAGCGAAAAGGATCTGAAGTGAAAGCAGACACTCGACAAATTTATTAAATTAAATAAAGAAATACAGTACAATTTGTATAGCAACATCTGTATATATATATATATGTTTTTATATCCTTGTAAAGTATGTTTAATTAAAATGTTTTGGGAGGTATTTAAACCGTTCATTCACCCCTCTTTTATATCCTTCATAAAATGCAACATGTAGACATGTTGCCACCAGATTGCTGCATGTGACGGACACTGCAAATTCACCAAACGACCTCCTTGCATTTCATGTACTTCTAATACAAATCCTGATATTTTTCCTGACACAAATAGTTGGAATTTTAAAATATCCAGCTATCCTCCGATTTTTCGTTAATTTTTGAATCAATGAATCTTTTAAGGCTTGAAATGTATAAATTAAAAAGGAAAATTTTTTTTAATTATCAAAAGTTATTTAAATGAAATTGTGTCTTATTATTTAAAAAAAATGTATTTTTTGTGAAATATCAGCACTGTGTGTGAAACCTACTATTGAATTGTTTACCACTATTGCAAAAGAAGTCGGAATTTTGGGAAGCAGATTCTTAAGAACGATTTCAAAATACTTCAAAACTTTCAAAATCCTCCCACCCAATGTAGAGTCCTTTTCATAAATACAAAATTAAAAACGAATTTACAGGTAGAAGTATTCTGGAAAATAACTAAACCTAAAATACACTTTCCTTCACGGGAATACTGGGTACACTGCAGATAACCTACGAAACATTACAATCGCCGTGGACGCTTCGTTATGGCTTTCAGGCCATTTTGAATTTTTCACCAAAATTGTATGAACTCATATTTTATGCTCACAAGAGTAGTTTCTAAAATATGAGATGTTGAATTAATTCATGTCTGCCTTTATTGTAGTTCAATATTTTAATAATCATTATTTGCTCCCGTTTTGGCCATCTTTGGCCGACACCATAATAGTAAGAGTCGCGCTTTAGTTGGTAGTTGTCCCTCCAGTAATGCAGTTCGGTAAATATTCGCGTGTGTTAAAATTAGTATATTCAGGCAAAAAACAATGCATTGGAACGAAGTCCTTTGTACAGAAGGTAATTGGCATATATAGAAATAATCAAACGTTGCTAAAAATCAGTAATTCAATGAATAAAGCTATAATTATAAAACAAGTACTGGGCTCAAGATAGTTCGCCATTTTGTTACCCTATAAGCTTTTCAGCAAATAGAATTTATCATCAAAAATTTGCTATTATTGATTTCCTGTGTTCATCAGGAATTGCAAACATTATAAATATGAAGAATCACTACAAGCCTGGCACCAGGTCTAGCAATTGGATGTAGGCTTTTTCAGAAGTGCATAAAAGATACTATTTATTTAGTTACAGTATAGAGTATAATTACTGTAACTAATTTAAAATGTTTTTCAACCAGAAATGAAATATTAATGTTCTTCTAAAATCGCGTTTTTATTTTTTTTTAGTGTTACCATTTTTCACAAAACAGTAACAGACACATCATAATTAAATTTATATTTCAAACTTTACTTTTCCTTAGAGAAAATTCAACACTTATACTGTCATATCAATAGAATACATTTGTAACAAGTAATTAAATACTCACACATACACACTGCAATGTATATATATGTTAATGCAGTGAATCTGCTTACAGGGAATGGAATTTATGTATACTGGAAGGCATCTAAAGGTTCACTGCTTTTTCCCAAGAAGCAATGTAGGTTCATATTCTATTGGAGGTGAGTGTGTGTGTGTGTGTATATATAAGAAATTTCATTATAAATGTTTGCATTGAAATCTATAAAACAACACTAGTTTATAAAGAATGTGGATATATGTGGCTGCATATGGACACGAAATTACTGAACACCCATGATATACTGTAATATTAACTGTTCAAGAGTCAATTTGGTAAATCTAAGATATTTCCAGAATGAATATGTAGGTATATTTCCAGAAAAGTCATATTTGAAAGACTTTCAACAGACCATATGCACAAATTAATGCACTTTTAACTTTTATATTGTTTTTTTAAGCCAACCACCAAACACTTGGCTTATACTAACATCCTGGCTTAAACAATTTTAAAGTTATTAGAAGTTGTTAAGGTATTAAAAGTAAGTTATGTAAGTTAAAAAAATGTTAATGAGTTCTATATTTAACAATCTTTTACAATCAATTTACAATCTTTATTTAATTCCCTTGTCTGAATTTCTGTATGGGTAACAATTTTGGTTAGAAGGTAATTAGACTTGCTGCTGTAGGTTCAGGTTATTATGCTTTATTCATTTGGTTATAAATTAACCCTATATGAACTGAAATAAATATAAAATAAAATGTAAAATTTGTTAAAATAGTTAGATCCCAGACAGATAGGAATTCTGGAAGTGAATTCTCCTGAGTAATTTATATATAATTGAATATAATAGCTGAATTTGAAAATACTTCTGGAAATACTGAATCTGATAATTAGTATTTGCAATTCTTTCTTATCAAGCTGTTTGGTCAGGTGAAGATGAACCACAATTAAGTTTGATATATTTTGTAACATATGAAACACTATGTACAACAAACTGAATTATAGATTTTGAAATTTAATGTGCCTCAACCTGCAATGTTATACAATAGTTGTGTACAGTTTCAATAATACATGGTACTTTTTTCAGGCAGTCCAAGAAAGCGGTACAAAATTTAAGGTAAGTTTTTAAAACTTTTGAACTTGACAAATAATTTTATTGTTATACTCATTTATCTGTGGACAAACAAGGATTATTAGTATCCTACTTGCTAAGAAGACATAGTTGAATGCATGAATTTATTCTCAAAAAATACAAAGTTTTTGTAATTAGTCAAATTTTAATTAGTGAAATAAAATGTATATTGGAATATATTTAAACACTATTTAATATTACAATTTATTAGCTATTTAAACAAGAATTATCTTACAGAATTATTGTACAGATTTTTGACTTTTGGTTGTTATGAATCATGGAATCACATACATGTAACTGTTCATTTGTATTCAGCTTTATTGTTTAAATTAAGGATTAAGGGACATAGAGCAGTAGGATAATGAGTCATAACATAGAATGAAACAATGAGCTACAAAATAAATCAGGAAAAAATTAATTGGTAATAGGCAGAATAAGTTGTGATTTCCTACAAAACAAACAACATACTAACCTAAATTCTTTAGAACAAAATTTATGGATAAAATATGTTTAATTATTAAATCAGTTCTTATCAAGTGGTGACTAATTCTATAAACTCAATATATGCAGGGTTATAAAAATTGTTTGTCCTAATATTTTTGTAAAATAACAAAATAACCTGCCTGATAGAATACTACATATATTACAAATAATGAAATTCACATGGAAGGAATGAAATTGTTTAAAAAACAATTTTTTATTTTAAAAAAATTGTAACAACATTACAAATTATTATTCGTATATTTATATTTTACAATATCGATCTGCTTTCATTTTGCTTCTTCTATTAAGTAATTCTTCATGAAGCCGACCCTTTTCTTTGGCCTGTTTCAAAACAGATTTTTGCTCAGAGCTAACTTTGAGTTTCTTGTCTTGGAACTTCTGAAATTTTTTTCTGAAAAAAGAGTTTAGCTCAATTACAGCTTATCTAATAATAGTAATAATGTGTCAATCAACCTTCATTAAAAAATTAAAAACATTACAATTATATTTACAAGAATTATATCTAAATCACGTAATATAACAATTTTACAAGAATTTATGGGATCCTTTTCATTATGATCTTTTCATATGCTTTATGCATACAAAATATTGAATTTCCAGCAACAAGTAAAATATTTCTAACTACAAAGCTTACAGATTTAAAAAAATAAATTACTTAAACTTCTAAGCAAAAATTTTGTTATTCAAATACTGGAGCAAACTAATAAGGTAATCTTTAATGAATGGTGGGATAAGAGGGCCTTAGTTATTTTAATAGTAAACACTATTAAAATTACAGCTAAAATTTTGTATTTTAATTCTTAATTTAAGTTATAATATTCAACTAATGAACTGTTTTCATACAAAGAACTGGTAACATACACATAATTGACTTCAATCTCTGCCAAACTGCCTTGTTCTTCGATGGGTATATCGGGACCATTGTCAGATTGTTTTTCCACGGGTGACCTTACCCATAGCATTTCGCCAGGCCCCGCTGTCCTGTTATTAGCAATTATGGAATCATCCTCATCTCTAACAGACATGAAACACCCTGTGCTTGCCAATAGTGCCATCTTACCATCCTGCAATACATATCTGGCCCAATTAATCGCATGACAGCGGTAAACATAGGTACATAAATAACTTCATCAATTTTTGTTTCATATTTTACCAATTTCCTGATGAGGTATCTAACAAAAGTAGAGTTGGTTATGGAAATTCTAGACACTATGATGGCCATTTAGGCAGAGTTATTTATGAATAGTTTTAAAAATGTAAGAAACCTTTATAATTGGAACAATCACATAGAAACTTGGAAAAACATGGAAATTAAATACAAATTTAAATGAGTTTCATTTAATAAAATTGTTAAAAATTAAATACTTGGAATACGGGTTCCCACTGTTCAAGTGCACCAATGGCATCCGATCTTCCGATGACAGTTCCATCTTTGGAAACACCAAGATATTTTCCATAGCCAGACTTAAAGGCAACTTTTGAATCGCTGACAGGTATTGCTGTCAGTACCTCTTCTGGGGAAGGACTATCACCTGTAGTGTAGAAAGAACTAAATATTTGAGAAATTTTCTTAGGGTTGTAGGTGTACCAATAAAATATAAAGTTTTTCCTACCTTCAGAATGCGGAGCTCCCAAATTGAACAGTCCATTATCGAGTGATGTAACATAAGTTCTATCTCCAAATTCGATGGCCACAGAACCAGAAATGTCCTTTATGGTCTCTACCTTAGCCCAGCCACCTGATATATGAAAACATGTTTATAAACATTTTTAGTTGTAATCACAGTTTATGGTTCCATTACTAACATCGCGTAACCTATCTTCATTCCAGTAGTTACTTTGAGGAAAGCAACGGTTCTACATAACAATATATATCATGACAAAATAATATTACCCATTTTTATTGAAATAAGAACTAACTATAACACTAAGCAATAAATTTTACCATGAGCAATTTTGTCTTCATCTTGAACTGGTTCTGTCTTCACTTTCTTATCCTTATGCTTCTGCTTCTTCTTCCTTTTGGAACTGCTAACAGATGGAAGTAACAGTTTTAATCTCTAAACTACATAATTAGAAATGAACAGTGCGAGACTCTACAGTCTGAAATTACCTTGACTTTTCTCCTTTTAGAACTAAACGTCCTCTTTTCACCGCATCATATTCAGACATTTAAGCTGCTTATAAGAAACTACAGACAATAAATAGCACTAACGGAACAAAATAAAGAACATAACCAAACTACCTTCCTATTACCTTCCTGAAGCCTGATTATAAACAAAGTTGTGACCAACTGCAATGAACGAAATACTTGGACAGACAATTAATTAACATAAACTAATATTTAATTGTTATAAATCAAATTGGATTAAATTATCAAAAAAAATAATAAAGTACTCTTAAAAGTATCCGTGCTTATAATAATCAATTCAACTTTAGTTATATAAACAAGAAAATAATTTACAGGCTTATGTTCGGTATGTGTTCAGCTATGCTATGCTTTTAATGTGTCACTTTATTAAACGAGTAAAGCTTTCATTACGAATGATATGCAATAAGTTATAAACACCATATGCGAATGATATAAGTTTGCCGCCCTTTGTAAATTTTAAATTGCAAGCTTATAACACTTGGGACAAAATTATAGTGACAGTAAGGAAGGAGCGCGCTATAGATATTTGCCCTTTTGGTGATAAATGGCCCTGGTGTTAATAAAATGTGGGGAGTTCAAAAAATGTCAGCCATGCCACCTAGATTCTACAAACAGTCCTTCTGCAGTTTCCTCCACATACTGTTCGTGTCAGCCATTCGGTTAGACCGACGTTGGAATTGCTTTTAGTGAATTACTAATTCTACTCCAAGACAATATTTATTTCTTTACATTTGAGAAGGTTACATTTTACAATATAAATGGGTAGAGTAAGAAACTTTTTTAAGAATCCAAATAAAAATTTTAAATCAGTAATTTAATATCTAAAATTAGTCATCAATACATAAACAGTCCAAAATAAATACTTGCCAAATAGTATAATAATAATAGAAACGTATTTACAATGTATCTTACCATCCAAAATTTTTGTATTGAAAACCGAGTCTTTATTCGGTACCCATCAAATTCACTATGATCAGGACGAGTAATTAATTAAACCTCATATGTGCTTATTTTTATTATAATTATAGTGTTCACCCTAGGAAAATATAAATTTATAACTCGAGGCTTTTTTTAGTATTTTTTCCATCATAATTACGTTTATATTTGTTGTTGCTAATGAAGATTTTTTTTACTAAGTGTCACAGTCGTTTCATAATGCCTGCTCCTGTTTCACTCAAATTAATACAAAAAGTAGATCGTAATGATTCGAAATATAATGTTATACTCAATTTTTTTATTATTACAGTTATTTTAACACTTTCTTGTAACATTTTTTATTTTACATTTCTCCCATTAGATTTGGCCGAGCGTTGGGATTTCGCGGGAAGAGAAATAAAGACATCATTAAATCGATTCGCCCGGCTTTTTATTATCTTACCATTGTGTGAATTATACAGCTCGCGTATTTTCTTAGAGGCATAAATGCCAAACGGCGGCGGAGCTAATTGGCGTCGCTTCGGCGAAGAGATAATGATTCTTGCTCGGATCTGTCACTTTCTAAATCTTTACTGTCTTATACAAACAAATGGGAATTAGTAATAAGTTCACACGTATTCGATTTTAACTGAAAATATTCCATCCCGGACGTTCTTAGCGCTATTTATATGTTTTATATTTATTCATATTTTCTCCGTTGTCCAATTCTTTGCCTTTCCAACCTGTATGCATTAGTTTCAGTGAGTCGTTAATGTTCCTCGCTTCGAAACGCCACCACCGGGTGGCTCTTTATCGAGAGAAACGGTAGACAAAACAAATTCCGCAGTTGTACCTGTAAATGTAAAGTTCGATTGTATGTTTTTTAAAACATTTCATTTATTGTATAGTCAACCTTACAGTTACGTGTAAAATGACGGTATGTTTATTTGTCTTCGATTGTCGCGATAAAATAAATTACCCAGTGATGGCACTTTTTGACTTGTAATTATTTCCGAGACCTCTGGGCCAGTGGCGTTAAAGCCACCGTGTGGGGGATAAAAGTTTGAACGAGTAAATTATTATGAGGAGTAAGACGAGAATGGAACATTAGGAGATTGTACAATAAATAAAAAAGGAAAAAGTCGAACACAAGGGTACAGAAATAGTAGTCTAAAATATTAATAGCGCATAAATGGTATTTATCTACAACTCGTTGGAACGCTAAAAACAAGAGAAATACATGCAGGAAATCATTTCCGATCGATGAAAAGTTAGACCGATTTCGGGCGCTCGCCCCCTTCTGAAGAACACTTCAGAATCTACTGCGCGATGGCGAGCTGCCGAAACCGTTCTAGCGAAAGACCAAACCGGCATATGGAGACTGAAGATCTAGATAACGATGGCTTTAATCGAAATTTGTCAAACCGCGAGAGTAACTGTAAACGATTAAAAATGCGTACTCTGAGTAATTAATTAAAAAAGTGTAGAAATGTCTATTAGGTAAACTGTGAGCCAAGATGGTGGAGTGGGGCGGTGCTGGTGGCTGTTGCGGCGGGGAGGGTGGGCAGTCGCTGGCCGGCCTCTCGCCCGTCGAGATCGCCCTACTCTCCCACCACTTTCTTTCACTCTCGCTCTCGGTCCCCCCAGTGTGCCTGCCCGCCTGCCCAGTTCTGTGTCAGTGTTGTGTCACGCCGCCCCGTGTTTCTATTCTGTGTCCTGTGACCCCCCCCCCATCCCCCCTCAATCATAGGAGGATCAACCCCCAATAGCCCAGTCCCGCTTTAATGTGAGTAAACCTTTCATTTTGCCCGTTTTAAAAAAAAATTTACATTTCGCGGATAATAGAGGTTTTTCAGCCGCAGCGATTCCCCGACTGAAAGACCAACCCTCGGATGTCGGTCCTGTGAACAGCCTAATAACATATATCTAGATTTCCTTGTCTCCTGTGCCACGGCCCCCGGACGATAGCCCAGTCCCGCTTTAATGCTAGTAAACCTCTATTTTGCCCTTTTTTCCATCTCTCTTCCTCGCCAGAACAATTGAGCGATTAGCCCAGTGAAATCCGACATTCTGAACTTTCGGACTTCTTTCCTGCCCGGCATCTGAGAACAACTGAGAATAACTTTAAAACATATATACCTTGTTTTGGAACTGTTTAAATTTCGTATTTAAAGCTTAATTTGTATTATTAATTTGTCTTCCATAGTTGGTGACGTATTTTTCTCGTCCCCGTAACAATTGTCTATTGTTTTTAATCTCTTCTGTCCGATTATTTCAGTATTGTTATCTCGCTTCTGAGTTGACCCTTCCCACGCGTTACGTGCTTCGTACCAGCGTTACTATATACCGGTAGGGAAATATATTCTCTCCGTAAGACGTCCGCAGACCCAGCGACTCTGTGCGCCGCCTTTACAATGGGACTTGCCAATATGAATTCCCCCCGCGGTCCGTTCGGACTAGTTAATATTTAAGGACTTAACCCGCGCCTATCTCTCCATTGTATTGAAATAAACGAAGGGGGAAGAACCAATATCGCCTTCTTCAACGCGGCGAGGAAAGACGGACGTTAATGTCCTAATCGCGTCAGACGTCTGGAAATGAATTCGGTTCGCCCTGAATGGCTATCATACGACCGCACCACTTCGGATCGTTGTTTCGACGCAAAATGCGCAATTTACCTTGAATTATTTATCGATTACTATGTTCTGAAAAGAGCCTTGCGAATTGTAACGGGTACGCGCACTGATGGGTCGTGGACCGCGATTCCGCGGAGTTGGATTTTTCACCGGTGCCGATATTCCCGTGAGCACCGGAAATATCGATCAAATCGCCGCCTAAAGCCGTCGCAACGGTTGAAGGGCTTCGTAGGTGCCAATCGTCGGGATTCGAAGGAGGCGCGAAGTCAACGAACTTTCGGGCGGACGTTTGTCCGCACCGCCCTGGGAGTGCCGCTCTCCTCGAAAAGCTACCTGTCGCGTGGGTGATTCTCACAGCCAGACCTCTTTTCCATCGGATAAACCATATGCGTGCACTCTACTTACAGCCGGTTATATCCGTCCGATACTTCTGAAATATAAATCTGAATAAAAGGCGTAGACAGATCGGTAATCGGGAGAGTATTTCAGGAAATCAATGGACGAATTTAAATAAATTCAGAAGGTAATAAAATAATATAGAAATAAAAAAAGTCTCTTACAATATAATATCTGTATCTGAATTAATTTCCCTGCGATTCTCTCGTCCGTTCTGTTCCTGGGGATCGTTATAGTAGAAGATTCTAGCATCGTATTCGACGGAAAAACGAATACGATACTTGAATTTCGCGAAGGAATACGAAATTGGACATAATCTGACGAATAGAATCTTACTTGTGAATACAATAGGGTTTCTATCTGAAATTAACCGGACGTCCGGGGAGATTCCTTGGAACGCTGCGGGAATGACGATTGAAATCATTTCTTTGTTGTCCCGTGTGACATGTATTGCATCGACTCTTCTGGGACGTCTCTATTCCCATTTCGTTTTCGCTCGTGTGTGGTTAATTGCAAGATGTCAGACTTCGAAATTTACCGAATGGTTTACTGGAAAAGGGCTTCTTTTAATGCAAGGCGTACTCGGAATCTTTCCTTCAACTTCTAATTGGCTATTGGAATGCGAAGTATTTCAACGGAATCCGAATAACGCAGTGTTGAATTTTGGGTTGTTGGCTTTCCTTTCATTCGGTATTTTCCGAGGCATTGTTAGAGGAATCGGCAGAACTAAAAGGGAGTACATTTTTTCCATTTTAAGTGTGTCGTTTTATATAAAATGTTTCTTCCCACCTTAGGATTATCTTCCAAGTTAATCGGGGTGACATTCTCGTAATTGATGTTTTTCCAGAAGCTAGTGTCGACGATCGGTTTTTAGAGAATGCAGTTCTACAAAATACCGAAACAACGTTCGATACCTAACGTTTAGTCGGTGTCCACGAAACGGCTGCCCGGCTGAGCCCGCATCCGGTCATTGTACCTTCGGCGGGCAACAATCTTGATGGGGGACACCGTCCGAATTTCCGGGTCCCGGGTACGAACAGTATCCCGTCCGGGTTATCTTTCTTTTGGTGCCTGTCACCGCGGTATAATATAAGTTCAGAATGGTAAAATAGTGAAAATTGACGTGGGCGATAAGCGGCGAAGACCGGTGAATGAGCGCAGCGTTTGAAACGGCGCGTAGAGTGTAGCCCTCCGAGTAACGCTCCCTCTTATCCTGCTCGTCGACATTAACAGTCCAAAGCACCTTGCACCGTCGCTTCCTTTCCATTCCGGTATTCCTGCTAACCCGAATCATTTTAAATTTTCGCTCAGTAGGACAGAAACGTTACAACCGATTCGGAAAATTGGCTTTACCCACCTCAATTACACTAGTGATTAAAAACCCTGTAACATCCTGTTTCGATATATTTCTTGTGCCGGAATTTTTCCCCGCTATTTTTTGTTACATAATCCAGTTTATTTCGCTTAATATTCCCCACATAATTTATATACGTATATTACGTATTGTATAAGTTTTACTTGTTACATTCGATATCCGTCTTGTCGCGTCTAAAATTAGAAGAATACATGAAATGATGTTTGATTCATTTTGTATTCAAAATCCGAATTAATTTATTTCTATTGTTGCGGACCTTTTTAGGCCAGCTTTATTACCGCAATGCAGATGTTCCCCATTGTTTGCTCGAGCCCGGTTACCATTCGAAACTTTGAAGTAGGCCAAGGGCGGTGAATTTTATCAGCTGGCTGTACATTTAACGCTAGACGGGTCAATACTTTTTCGGTTATGGATTGTAAATTATCTGTGAGAAAATTTGAAATGGGTATAATTATTATGACGCGCTATTATTCTATTGAAGCATTGGCAATAAGGTGCACGTACGGATTGACATATCCATGTTTTGTTAATTTAGTTCCTAATAGCACCGGGTAAAAATGTTTAGAAGAAAGAAAGACATTTAAAAAATTTACTTCTTCAACAAAGTCCCTCAAAACAAGGCCTTCGGCTGGCCGGTGTACAGACAGCACACATAATCTTACAACATTAATTTTATAACAGGTTCCTGTTACATCGTCCAGCCTTGAATTCGCTTCTTCTTACCGAAGTGTCCATGTGGACTAAACCTCATCGTTTCGTTAAAGCAAAACTCGTTAATGTATAAAATATCGATATTGATTGAGTTTTTAATTGTGAGGAAGAAACTTATTGGAAAATTTTAACGCCGAGAAAAACATCAATTATTCAGGAGTTGGCGCAATATACTGAGGGTGAAGGTGGCAAAAATATGTTTAACGCAACGTAGACTTTCGATAAATTCGAGAAAAAATATTTCTCGAAATAACTGCGTAACGGTTTCCATTTGCGGCCATTGAGTCCTGTCCTGGTTTTAATATCCCGTTTGATAAACCGAGCTGGCCTTATAATTCAAGTCTTGACAAATAGCAGACGCCGAGTCGCTCACCACTTCCATTGTTGCCCTGCCGACCGTTTAGAAACAAATTGCGCCTTCTGAATTGCTGCCGCAGCAACGGCGCCTTTCCGCCGCCTCTGTAACCCCAACAGGAAGCCGGATAGTAGACTTTAGTGCGTCCTGTTCCCCAAATATTTAGCCCTACCTGACCGTATCCTTAGGCGAAAACATCTCATTTAATGTCGTCAATAATGATCCTATTTTAAAGTTTGAACTGATTAGTCACATTTATCGGCCCGCATTACTTGTTAAATCTGTTCAATGGATACAAGTAGCCGAGTTCAATCTCCACAGATTTTAGCAGAACATTTAAATCAAGAAATCATAACACAATTATGTTAATTGTGCCTGGAAATGCGTAAAACAGCGCAAGAAGGGTTAAGAATAGTTCTGATAGCCATGTTTTTTCCTCCCATATTTTTACATGAATTAGCAAACAGGTAATCTTAGTCAGAATTGGATATAATATATATATATATATATATATATATATATATATATATATACATATGTATTTATATTTAATCATTCCATGTTTTTCTTCCAGAGATTCAATTTTTATTTTATTCCTCTTGCTGATTTTTTTCTGTTTTGTGGACTCTTAGTTTTGTCTGTTTCTCCGCATAAGTATTCGGTATGTGGGCACACGTGTTTTTGTTTTTGAATTTTGTGTGCACAGAAAAGTTACTGCGGATATCGTTCGCGGCCAGCGATAGGACGGCATAACGAAGCGGCATTGTTAAGGACAGTTATCCGAGTGGCTGGTGGTCGCGTGTGTAAGTGTGTCAGTTGTGTGGGCGACATAGTTGCTTTGAGCGCTTTTACATTGTGCAACTCGTCACCGATCCATGTGCCTTTACACACCTTCCGTCCCGAACATCTATATAAAATGTTACGAAATCGAACGGCCGACTGAAATTCTTATGTGGGACAGCGTTTCGCCAAAACATTCTGAGCTACGTCCGGCCCTTATCCTCGCACCAACATACGTTCAAGTCATTATGCGAGTAACGTACCGTGAAATTTTTCAATTTATATTCGCTCTTACAATTTAAAACTTTTTATAAAATACGCTGGCGTTTATTCATGACCTGTTTAACCTTGAATTAACTGCAGAAACCGACGTCTTGGATCTCAACATAGTTGAAATTGTTCAATATTTGGTCAGATACCAGTCTCGTATCCTCACGTGTCTGCGGTAGCAGGATAGCCCCATGACCAACCGGTACACGTACTGCTACTGTCGGCGAGGAACCGAAACCGGTTTACCGGTGTACCCAAGTGAGTGGACAGAACATATTAAGCAGTTACTACGCAGTAAAAGGTACCGGTACCACCAGACCAACCGATACATCGGAAGACCTTAATCGCGGAAGCCTACTCTCTTAATTTTTAAGTTGAAGTTAGTAAATTCTGATTCAATGACGTCTTATTTATGTCAGTCTTTCTGTAAAAGTTCTACTAATTGGTGAAATGAGCCCGTGTTCCATTAAAGTTTAGTTCCACCTTATTTATATGAAAAACTGGGTGAAGTTCTCAATGCCCGCAGGCTTCGGGCAAGCCAACCGAGATCGGATTATCCGAATCGAATGGTGATCTCATTTGGTGCGGTCTCTAATTGAGTCAAACAACTTTTTGTAGCAGCGACGATTAAACTGAAGGAATTCTAATTAAGTTACCTTTTTTGAAATATCGCTGAGATTATCGAGGATCCTTAGCGGTATCTACATCTGGCGAATGTCTGAATCATGTAATGAACAAGAAACATCAATCAAGTAGATTTCCAGGACTTCAGGAGTACTTTTATATTGCAAAGCTCATCATCTGAAATTTCAATAGACCATTGAAATTATTAAAGCATTACTCGAATACATTACTTTCATATTGAAATCCCGTATAGAAATCTCCTCCGAGCCGGTCTCACGAGAGGCTGAAAAGCCTCAGTTAAGACACTTTTGTGAAACTATTGTGTCATTGTATCCTTCTAATAGCCGGTAAAACACCGTTTTAATCCAAGAATATCTCATTTTTTAGCAGCCATCACTAGTGGTCTAATTTTCACTAATTTTTACATCATAAATATTAGTTCGGCGCAACGTCCAAACTGACCCCAGACCGAACGAGAGTGATACTCTTTGAACCCTTATATTGCAGTGTAGATAACACATGGAAATGAAGATTATGTTCCACTCGAAAAGAATAATATACTGGAAAACGAACAAATTATTATAACTGGCGCTACGAAGTTAATTTGAACTAGTTTCAACGCCGCAGTTTTTCCGTCTAATTGAATATAGGCGAATTTCTATTCATCAGTCTCCTTTGCAGTTCCCTCGTTCGCAGTTTTAGTCATGTTTGGCGAGAGCTAATCTTGAAAGCCCGAGTTATTTACGTGTGGAGTGCCGGACACTCGGCTATTCATCTGTAGTGGCGCGGGGGCCACAGTGTGTAATAGTAGGACACTGATACATCTATCTGGAGTGGCCTCAAACCGAGCCGGGTCAAGTGAACCCGCGTTCGATAACTAAAATGCCTGCGGCTTTCGCCGGGCCGGTCTAGCGCCGCGTTCTCGGACACGTTGTCCTGTGCACCGCTACAACCCGAATTGTGAGTTTTAATTGCAGCCGCGTTTAAGGCCTCCGCCTTGAAATTCGCAACCGCGACCGGTTATGCCGCCGGTGCTCTGTCATTACTAGACCCGGAGCCGCGCCTCTCTCAATTTCTGGGCCGTTTTCTTCTGCACGATTGCGAAAATAGCGTTCATCCGAATGTTTAACTGGGGACACCTGAACCGAGTACAATAATAACTATAAGCGGTATAATAACTTCGTAAGTATATTTTACTCCGATACTGCCGTCATACGATAACGCGACAATAGGTAATTTTAAATATGTACTTCTTATAGTATTATATGGTGCGGACTTTTTATTTCACATCGCAAGAAATAAGATAGGATCATAGCTATATTGACTAGTATGGTCTGATTAGTAGTCCTTTGAGATTGGTCACACGCTCCTGGTAACAAGACAACGGGACTTGTATATTTTAGATTTTCGAGTATGTTATTGCTTCGTATGTTTTCTGGAATATTTGTAAGGCGCATTTATGTACTGCAAACTGTGTATTAATTTTATGATTTTTGATTCCCGAAAATCACCACGAACATACATTTTACCCATTGTTCGTCGAACACCAAAACATAATAATTCCCAATAAGAATCGCCTACTTCCCATCGAATAAAAAGTGGATATATTTGTATTTTCTTTTTTCTCTTGCACTTAAACCAGAAAAAAGAAATAGTTGCGGCGTTCGGCAATATTAGAACAATATTAGAGTCTCCGATCACGATCAGAACTGTTGCGGGAGGTCGTGACTCTCATTCTCTTGTTTGAATGCGCACTGTTTGAATCGCAAGTTTATTACAAAACGGCTGGCACATATTTTTCTCCGCTCCTATTTAATGCCAGTCTAAGTTTCACAACCAGTCCGGCGCCTCTGTACGTCTCCATTTTTATATCACCCTAATTTCTGATAACGGATTTTAAATTGGTGACGAGCGGTATCATCCCCTCGGCGTAGGTCAAACATTTTTAAACCAATTTTGTCTGGATTGTAACATTTTTATTATTACGGAAGGATTTCGGGCAGAATTTTTCAAGTTCATGTCGAATGTAACATTTCATATATAAACATTAATATTATTAGTGATGGATGAGTGATTACTAGAATAATAAATCGAAGAGTTTGTGCTCAGAATAGAGGTTAACGATTGGACTTAGCTTCAGTCCACCTATGTGTATAGCATCTCAGCATCCTTGGAATATGTGTTGTCAGTTATGTGGGGATCTGTGCAGCATCACGTACTACGTATATCTGGATACTTCCGGTATATCGGGACTAGTATGGCGAGGGTATCTTTCATTTTAGGTAAGGCATAGGTTGTTGGGGCAGGTTGATCTGTGAGCGACGGGGGATGATGTTTGGTTTTTTGCGGGCGGATGCGGCCTTGTGTCCGGCCTTAGAGGCCGCCTTGAGCCCATAGTCCGCTTCCCCGAGTATCCTGTATCGCCTTTCTTGAATAGACAGGCTTTGACAGGGAAAAATGTGTTCGACTCTCCGCGTCCTTAGTCCCGGTTTATACAGCCCGGGTGGGGCTAATTGTAAGATTATCATCTCTTATTATCAACCATAGCCTTATCCATAAGCCGCAATTTCCTAGAAC
Organism: Lethocerus indicus; assembly: GCA_019843655.1. NCBI lineage: Eukaryota > Metazoa > Arthropoda > Insecta > Hemiptera > Belostomatidae > Lethocerus > Lethocerus indicus. The sequence continues at coordinate 7,098,435 of JACDQD010000103.1, read as the reverse complement.
TCAGTATTTTTACTCTTTAATCTCACTCATACTTAAATTTTGGTCTTCTACGTGATGAGCGTTTCTATGAACTTAACAGACCTTTATAAACTACAGTAATCGAAATTGCGAAAGCGAAATTTAGAGGGAGTCATCTTCCTGATACTGATAACGCTGATCATTTTTTATCCAGAGTTTCAGTTGGTTCCTAGATTTAATTTTTCTAAGGGAATGATTCCCACGAGAATCATTATTTATTATCTTTGGGACCGTTATTATTTATTTGCGCCAAATGCTCTTTACTGTGATTGACAGATGCTAACGTTGTACTAGCCTCAAACAAACTAGAGATAGAATTTTGGATAAATCTGTTTTGCATGTGTGTGAGAGAATGGGCTCCAGGCAATACATTTTTCGTTTACGGATAAGTGAAGAGCTTCTAGAACTTCTGAACTCGTTCGCCACGATTTGTCTGGATATTTCTCGACAGATCAGATTCGGATGCCTGCTTTTTTTTAAATGTTGATAGACTACCCAAAACAACTCATTTTCGTATGCCAATCGTCATTTAATCGTAATCAAACATCTTAGTGGCGCAATCTTCGTGACTAAACGACGTCAAATTTTAAATGTATTTAAATCGCTGTATACACAACCGGCCAAACCTGTCCCTGTCATTTCTCGTTTCTTATTAATCGTCGGGCCGTGCCAATTACTTATTTAGTTATTGTTTTTTACCTCTTTTACGTAATATTGAGCTTCTGCGACTCGAGGGAACTACCTGATAATGGCATGGCCAGATCATCTATATGAAAACGGGCAGAGATTTAAATTAGTAAAACTAAGAGTTAGTACAGAAGGATGTAAATGGTTTAATTTAGCAGTAACAAGGATTTATGAATCCAGAATATAAAAGTCTGTTCACCCGCTTAGAATCTGCTAATCTTGATGTAATTTTGAAACCGGTTTCGGCGTTTCGCCTTCTTTAGGTGTATTTATTACGTTTCTGTTTACGTTTGACTGTGGTTCTGCAGCAACTGATTTTTGATAATAGAGGGCCCTCTGAAGTGGAAACTCGAATAAGGTTTCGTAACTAGGAAATCAGATTAAGTTGTTAATCAAGAAGGATAAAACGTAAACTCAACAAGATCGATAATCTTCGCAAAATAAAAAACAAATAGCCTTAAGTAAAATTCCGCCGAATTATTCATGGAAGAGAAAACGTTGATTTTTCTTATCTTTCGAATTAAGAATTGCCGGAAATGACTGATTTTCATTAAGTCGTGAAAGTATATTAAATTAATACCTTTTTACTTGTAATCATTTCGCGGTATCCTGGAACATTATTAAAATTGCATATGAGTGATTGATTTAAACGGATTAATTATTTCGATACACGCATTTGGACTCGTTAAAATTCTCTTTCGTTCGACCCTTTGTTGAAGTATGAGGATTATCAGCGCCTACTTATCAGCGCCTGATACCCCGCCCGCCTCTGTCTTGTTCTATCATTCTTCGTGCATTAAGGAAAAACTTGATCCTTTTCAACATTTTGAGAACGATAAAAACTTACTGCAGGCGACAAACGTGAGAAAGGCCCTTCTGGTAGGGGTGCGGCCGCGTAAATGTCCGCCTCTTATCGAATAATTGAACCGCCTCGGCGCTGTTAATTCAGTGTAAAACTCTCCTTGGGATTTCATTTTATTTTTTTTTTTTGTTTCCTGGGGCTAAAGTGAAAGGACCTTACTGCCCCGTCTGGGAAACGACCCGCGCGGTGTTTTTCATCTGTCGAGTCCGCTGGGGGAGTTTTATCTGCGACGAAAATCTGTTGTCGGAACATGACTTTCTCCGTCGTGTCGTTGAAGCGCTCTTGGGAAAAATTACGAGTTCGCAAAACCGAGGTGGGAGGCTTTGCGCCACCGAATATGTATATGGTCGTTTTATGTAAATTGTATTCAAATTAGTCTAGCGTATAGGAAGTATTGTTACCCTTTTTTAACTTTCTTTGCCCAACCGAGTGCTGAAAATTTATGTAATTTTATACATCCATCCATATAATCTGTATTTACCTCTTGTACAATACCGGTACAGGAAGATTAATATGATCGGGACATAATAAGACAATTTTAAATAAAATTAAATCTTGTTTCCAAAAAGTCATCGGTTCTTGTCAATACTACTTCATTAGAATATTACCTAGTCGTATTCGAATTTTCGGTGCACGGTATTATTAAGAAATGTGAATATAAGGCGCTGTGTAAATTACTCATAAAAGTGCAACAGAGTGGTGTGTGTTTAATATACTAAGTGAACGATGGAAACCCTCTAACCAGTTGTAATGAAAGTAAAAAAGGAGAAAAAATTCGACTAAGATGTGCTGATTTCACAGATTAAGGAAGGACAGTTTCTTGACGAATGGAAAACTTCGTAAATGTGCCTGCTTTCTAGGGACGTATGTAATATTACCACGGACGCCTATATTTATGTTGTGAGGGTTCGTTCAAATTTAATGCGATCGAATCGTTGAATGTACCTACTTCATTTTGTAATTATGCGAGCGTTCGTGCTAATTACTTACTAATTGAAAGTGAAGAAATAATTATTACAAAAATGATCTAAAATAATAAGCAGAGGTAATGGCAAGATAAGTGAGCAGTTTTTCAGGTCCATTCCGCCCAGACCTGTAATTACCATCGCCTTAATAACTAGAGCGATTAATAAATTAATAGTTAATATAATACTCCAATAATTTCTTAGTATCGGGAAGTTTTTTGCGAGCATCAGACTAGATTTTTTCACACGATTCGGAGAATAATACTGATTTCACTTTCTTGTACGGCTCTGGGCGGAGGGCCGTTAAGGCGTACAATCGCTTATCTGACAGGAAAGGCTCCCGTTTGTCTCGAATCTGTCTTTTTTTTAGTTAACTGGGAATTTCGACTTTCGAAGGAGACCGGGTCGCAGGGTCACGGGCCCCGGGCGGCTAGAGATAGTGATCCCCGGGTCTGGTATTTTTGAGACGGCACTGGGAATTGCAGTAAATCATTTTCGACCATTACTTATACTTCCACGACAAACCCTGGCCTGTAGTGAAACATTTTCATGGTGAAAATTGACCAGCCCGAGTTTGGAAATGATTTACTATCTGGATCTGTAGTCCCAAGAACCATGCGGAAAACATTACCTCACTATCCTTTTTTTTTTATACAAGGGAAACTTTTTAAAAGCATCTGGTCACGTAACTCGGTAGTATCGGATTCTCCTATTTGGCACACTGACTACAACTTTTGACTTTTTTACTTTTGACTTTGGGGATCTAACAGAAGGAAATCAATCTGTAGGAACTTGTTTAAAGTATAATTACACAAAAATATAATTAAAGTAAAGTTTGGTTTTGTCGAGCTATAATGTGAAACTATGCAACAAATTATGTATTCCTTGATCGTTTATAAGATAGGCTTTTCCGGCATTCGACGAAATTCGTGTAACCCAGGCAATGAATGAATATTCATGAACTTTTTTTGCACGCGATTCCTGTCTAGCTAGTTCAGCACGAAAACCAAAATTGTTTTTTTACATTATTTATATGTAAATTGTTTAAATGTTTTATAGTACATTCGACTAGATGAATCGGTAATATAATATTCATTATGGTTATTTTATGTCAATGATCCTTATTTTGTTTTTTATTGATTCCAGACTGTCTCAGTGAACACTGAAGCATAACGCGCTGTATATGAAAGTCGAAATTTCAAATATTTTTTGATAATTAAGTTATCGATAATATTAGTTTCATTCTCACTTTTAGCTACAGACAAGTACTTCCGTAAAACAGTTTTCCCCGTAGGTCCAGTTAGTGTGAAAAGCCGTGATAAAATAGCTGATTTTTAATTTCCGGGTCCATAACATTTATACACCGTTCCTTATATTAAAGTTCTTACATTTTTATTAATTCCAGATCAATAATTTACTTTGAAAAAATAGACAAATTTAAAAGTGACTCCTCGTTATCTTTTACTTCAGTAACAACTCAATTACACCCCCAATTTAAACACCTATTGAATAAGGATAGAAATACATCAATTTTTTCCCTTATTAAGTGGCGGTAGTAAACCAGAATGTTTTATATGACAGTGTGGAATCCATTAATGTATAACGACGGTTCATTCGATGGTTGACACACGATCCCTGGCGGGAAAAAGAGAAATCGGAATGAAATTAGAGTATAAATCGGTGCCTGGTAATAAAACCGGCAACCGTCTAGGCCGAACACTGTATTCTTTCTAAGAGTTTCTGTTCCTCAGCCCTATCATCATCCAACAACCCCTCTGCGTTTGTTAAAGAGGAGTAATTGGGTATATTACGAGCTGCCGACACTCGATTGATCTCGGCTCCTGAACGAAGCAACGAAAGCTTTTCATTCATCGATTGAAGAATTGAGACCGAGCTCGATTAGAAAGCATATTCGACATATTTTATACCCTTGAGTTCATTAATTTAAATAAAAATAAACTTTTACGTGCGATGTTCTTCTTGTTCAACTTAAAAGGTAGCCGTCGTTAAACGAAGCTGAAATTCTCAAAATACTCAAAAGTACAATTGTTTCAGAAGCTATAAATTTCTTTTATATTTTCTACCATATTTCTACTAAAAATTTCTATCTACTAACAAGTAGTCAACTTAGGAGAGTGTATTTTTATATAAATATTATGTTGCATTTAAACCATTCCTAAGTAAATTGTTATGTAATATAAAACTGAAGATACATTTTATTTGAAACTTATATGTACGGTTGTCCCTTTGTCTCGAATATAAAAGTCGTTAACATATACAATCGTGGGTGTTCCGAGCGCGGTTTGAATATTAACGATCATTTTAGATTAAATGGGAGCCTAACCGCGTGAACCCCATTCGTGAGATATCTTTTAGATTAAAAGATATTACAATTTTTGTTATTGTTGTCTCTATTATTGCGACATTCAACTTTTGTTACGGCCTTTATCTTTGATAGCCGTCGTCTGGATGATGCGCGCCGGTTTTACGATAGTCTTACAATTTCTGTATTGAATAACGCAGTCCACGAACGATTCCAGACTGTCGAGACTCATTACCGAAGCTTACGTACACCGTACGTCGATAACGAATACGGACAATTTTGAAAACACTTTACCGTGGAGGGGAAACAATTATCGCGTAGAAGGCTGTTGACCTACATTGTTACTGAAATTGACAGTACGATTAATGATAAAGACAATTGTGTCTCATAGAAGAGCGTAAATTGTATTAATATAAATACTTGTCCTTACTACTTGCACAGTGCTTTAATACTTACTTATCCGATCACTTTGCTCAAGTCTTAGAGTTTACTTCAATTTTAGTTTCAACCGAGAGTTGAAGGAGCAAAATGGAATACAAAAATCGATGACCCGTTTACCCGTTTGGTTAACCTAATCATGCGTATTATAATAATGTAATTTGGTAACGAATGAATGGTGAAATTAATAAATAGTTGAGAACATTCAATACTCATTAATTCTATCTGGTTAAACGATTTTAATGGTTTGGTATGAACTACCGGAATTATATTTAAATTCAAATATTAATATTATATTAAATATTAATATTATTATATTTTCATTCAATTTATGTGTAAACCGTATTTTGATTGATCACTTACATTCAATTGAAGATGCATTCAAGGAATTTAACTGGGATACAATATAATCATTAGCCGGTCACGCTTCTCTGTCCGAGATAGGTCTTTGGAATCGATTTGGGTTCAATTGCAAACGATAGGACAATTTGCCAGGCGTGCAATTATTGAAAGGTTTCATCATTTTTCAAAGCGGCTCTCAGGCTCCGCCCAGAGGTGAGAAATGGGCCTAGATCCTTATCCCGCATACCTGTTATTATTCCCGGCCGTTATTATCAGGTTGTCAACTGATTGACGCCCGGCGGGCAAGTCGCCAGTTTCACTTTCATAATAGGATCCGAGTGTAATTCATAAATGGAATTTCGATTTATGAAACTTTTTCTGTTCATTGCCAGCCTAAGACACCTCCACCGAAAGTGTGTTTTAAAGTGTTTCTTTGACATCAAATTTCTTAATAAAATATCACTAAACTAATTTTCCGAGACCGATTTGAAGAGGGAAAAATGGCCTTCTGTCTGTTACAAAATGTGATTTCTCTTAGGCCCCGCTCGCTTCGATCGCACAATATTTTATCTCTGGGGAACTGAATTAATAAAAAAAAAGGCTCCCGAGCTGAGCGCTGTGTGAATGTTCTCTGAAGCCGCGGCTTTCCCTTTTCGGCGCATTTGGAATATTTAAAGAACTCACGCATTTCCATTTTTGCCGGCAGCATTGTGAATTCCACCGCTAATTATCGCACTCCCCGCTTTCGTGAGAATTTGGCTACTTTCTTCTTAATCGGCTGCCCTTTGTCTCTCGGCTTATTTGTCTTTCCCGAATTACCTATTAGTTCGAAACCGGTCCGCCGCACAATTGCCCCGCTCTCTCACCCCCCCCCCAAAGGAATGGTATCGTCCATAAATCAACACCCCTGGCATAAATCTTCATTAAACGCTTATTCGATATACAGAGACAGGTATAAGCAATAGCAGAAACGTAATTAGCCAAACCTAATACTACCGATAAAAACCTTGCCGCGGGGCAATTAATGGTCGGACAGTGTTCACTGCCTTCGGGTTCTTGTAGAAGGATACATTTAAATTACGCTACCAGAGGTTGCTAAATACGGGATTCTGTTTAGAATTAAACGGCTGATTTATAGCGGTGAGGAGAGTGGATTGAATTGAAAATATTAATAATAGTGTCGGCCTCCTGCCTAAACATTCTATGTATATATTGGATTGGTTTAGACTATTACTCACAGCATTTAATTCATCATTCATTCACTCCAATGTGCGACATTCTTATTTCATTCAGAAAACTGTCGATTGACTGTTGATCTACCTGGATGTTTTGTACACATTAATAATTAATTTAAGAAAATATTAATGACGCAATATCACATTATAATTTAAATAACGTTTGTTTTTCATTTACGCTAAACCTACGTCAGCGTTACCATATTGCTGGAGGGATGTCCGTTTAATATTTTTTCACTATTCGAGATTATAATAACCAAAGCCATGCAACTCCAGGTGACCCATGAAAATGGACGATTGGAATGAATCGATTGATTCGCAATCTATTCGCTTAGTTTATAATACAATAGATCTGGATCCGAAATCCTCTGATTTAGGGAACAAAAAATAACGCGTTCGTTCTTTATGCGTTCACCGGCCAATAAAAGGAAAGCATATAATAAGTTTAAATCGGCCGTAAATCATACTGTAAGTTGATCTTTTTTTTCTTCTTGGCAATAACTTTTTTCTAAATCCTTTCTGTAATCGATTCCATGTAGGAGGTCTTGTTGTCGCGGACTGTGAACCTTAATAGTCTAGCGACTTTACGAGGAAAAAACTCGGCTGTGGCCGGCGAATTAAATCCGGTCTCGTCAAAACAAAAAGCAATTTATCTGTCTCGAGATTTCAAGGTTTAAATCCTGGCTTCTGGTATATTATTACCCTTAACTAATAACATCCTTCGCGGGTTGGAATATTAATTGAAATATTATTGCGATTTTTGAATTCGTTTAGTGATATGTTCTTGGCGCCTTAGCCGCACATTTAAGAGGACGAAAAAAACTAATTTGATAATACTCGTGTATTTAATAAAACAGTAAAAACATTTTGCTGTTATTTAACTCAATCAACTTTACTCAGAAGAGGTAGGATGCAAGCAATAGTAACAGCCTAGTCCGATATAATTACCAGGCTAATCGTCTACCTACCCTGCTGTTAAAGGTTTTCTTTGTACTCGTCACAGTAGTAAAAGCTCCGGAATCGTTTCACATCAAGAGTCAGTCGTCCAGGAAGTTGGTACAGCGATGTAATTTTATTATGACCTTTGTTCGGACGACGATTTAACGGAGATTAACGTCGCCTTTCACGGTCGATTCCCACGTTCCTTTCAGATTCCGGAATCCGAACGCATTTTCTTACTGTACATTTCTTCTTAAATGTTGGAACCGAAGTCGTGAGTCGACGGGGTGCGGTAAAAATAAAAGTGGGCGCTTATTAAAACTTGTAACGGGAGATTAGTGTGTTGTGGAGGGGTCTTTAAAAAACGGTACTTACCTTGATACCCCAAAGGCCTTCTTGATCGCAGCCTGCCAGCGGACTACAATTATGCTATTAATTATTGGAGAAGGGCCGGCAGAGAGGAAGACTGTGGCAAGATAGTCGACATTTTGAAAGAAATCGCCATTGTTGTTCTATGAAAATTCATCAGGTGACATAAATTAATGCCGCAATTATATTCCGGTGGTGTTAACAAAAAGGATGCGATTGTTGATTTGAGTGCACATTATAAATAATTTCACACAACCACTCGGAAATTTAGACTTATGCCAGTCTTAAGTAGCATTCCGCCATTAGATAAGTGGGGCACAACCATGTTTGTTGTGAAACATGAAAATATGAAAAATATTCATCTTTTTTAATTGATTCTATCGCTTGGAGGATCTGTCATTTCCTGTTTCCTGTTTCGTTGGATGATGAACGGATTCCTTATCAATATGTGTAATTGCCTTGTTCGCCTACAATTTCAATCTATATTTATGTGGAATATAATTAATGAAAATTTCACCGTAAAAATAGAAGCTTCTCTTGTAATGTTTTTTCCAACTTCAAAATATTTACGTTTCAATATCATAAAGAACTTCATTGTGTCCCAATGTCCATAATTAATATCTTATTCGTAAGATTAATTAACTGTTCTTAGTATAAAACCTCGAGTACAACCGATAATTAAACTCCTCTGAGATTCTAAGACTCTTAAGAGTTGTATCGAATGCTGAAATTTCCTTGAGAAATATAAGGAATAAAGAGGTAAAATAATAACGATAACGGAATTACTGTCATCAAATGGACAGACCCACTAACCTTGATAAATAGCGTACAACAACATAATTACAGTCATTTCACTCAGATGTTGTTAAAGTAACACTGGTTGGATAAATACTCGATGAAATCGACCTACTCTTAGGCAATAATTCTGGTCGTACGCTATAATCTAACATTACACATAAGAATCTACCTACTGTTAATCCTACAAATATAATCAGCATATCCAAAAATCTGTTTTTATAACGCATTCAAAAAATTTATTGGAAAAATGTTTTAGTTCTGGAAATTATTCTTCCTCATACTGCTCTTGTGTGCCCATTATTTATATTACAGCTCCACAAGTGTATTAACTTTGAATCCATAAGATATCGAAAACAGACCATTTTTTAGATAACTTTAGGGTATGGTAGCTTTAATTGTTAATATAATATGAATTGTTATATAAACAGTCGTGGTTTTCCAAACCCTCGTAAAACACCCAACATGTATTTTAGATTATACCTTTCTTTTGTATTACAATTTGTCCAATTAATGCAATGAATTCCGAATTATGTCTTTAACTTCCACGAGCCCATCCAGTGCCCTGACCGGCAGAGGTTACATTCCGTTTCAGTTTCGCCAGTTCATGCGGAACACATTCTTCAAGCTTATTTCCCCTCACCGATCTTCTTAATTTTATTGGGGACAGTCGTAGAACTTAGACGGTCCTTCAGAACGTCCTAACCACTAGACCGTATCCGAATATCTTTCAGAGCGTCGTTGATGATATTCCCGATGATGAGAGGCCCGACAACCTTTTCTTATTGGCGGGATAAAAATTTGGTATTGGTCGCTGAAAAATTAGGAAACCGATCGGTCGTTCCATTCTATAAGAGTTTTTCTACTCTATCTTCTACCTATTTTTTTAGAAATGGTTTTATAAAATAAATTTAGTTTCACGAGCGAAACTATCACCTTGTCTATCCGTCTTCTGATCGAGAATCCTGTTGGCAATAACAGTAGTGTCGGCTAGAAATCTGTATTTGGTAACGTCGATGAACCGATGTATACATTTAAGGGAAATATTTATTACCTCCTCGGAAATCTGATGAGTCAAGATACTCGTTTGTGGATGTGCTGGCCGGTGGAGAATAAAAGGAAAGTGGTTGAATCGCGGAATCCAAGCAATGTATAAATCTGGGTCGGGTTGAAGCGACTGTAGTAAGTTGTTGTGATGGGGGGGGGGCTCGGGTTGTGTGTAGGCGCCCGCCGACCTTGCGAAGGGGCGCCCGTGGCGTCACGGGCGATTTAAAATTCGCGTAATGACGTCACGGGCGCCGCCCGTACACCACATTCCGGGAGAAATGCGCCGCGTACCTGCTCCCACCAGTTGACTAGCACTCGAAGCCGGTACATATGTTAGGCATTTTTCTTTTACCGTTTAATCAATTCGAGGGAATAAATTCGAAATTGATGTACTTAGATATTCACATTGGATATTAATTTAGATAGTACATTATCTTTTATTTTTCGAATGAATTCATAAAGTTAATAAGAAACAAATAACATATGTTTACATGTTTAAGAGACGTGTTTACATATCTCTTATAGTATTTCAGAATTTATTTGCTAAGTACATCATTACTGTAAAACTATATTTGAAGGATATGAGGTTTTACGTTATAGAATTGAGAGATTGTATTAAATGACCAAACTCAAATATATTATACCATGCAAGCTAATTAGTTCTCGGTTTCTGTATATTTTACTAACTAGATTCCTCCTCGCAGTAGTATAGAATCCATGATAGATTGTCGAGCGGCCCATTTGTCAACATTCAACGTTGACTTGCGTTAAATATATGTTATTGAAAGTTCAATGTAGAAAACAACACAATTTGTACTAAACAAAATTCATTGTCCAAAGTAGAACGCGGAACTTTCATACTTCAAAGACACCGAAGAATGGTGTATACGTATCTTTTAAATTTAGATAAATAAAATGGTTATGAAGACTATATTATAGTTCAATATTTTATGCTTTAAATTAATATGCTTAATAATAGTCTAGAAATTCAGGGGCAAGTTACAGTTGCAACAGCTCAAGCAAGAAAAATATTGTACTCAAAGAATGTACACATAGACGTTTCATTATATTTATCGAGTTCGCGGGCATCATAAAAAAGTCAACTCTTTTATTATCTAGATTTTAGCACGATTCTATCGGCAGAATAAATACTGGTATCGCGTTTTCGTGCTTCAAGGCTCTTATTTCCGCCGGAGGGCTTCGGTCTCCGCGTACTCATTACAGGATAAAGAAGCTTCGGCCTTCCAGCATTAATAAGAAGAAATCTATTCCCCTCATTAGTCACATCCGAAAACGTGCCATGTTCGCCGCTCTTAGGCAATTTCCTTGCACTTAGTCCGATCGGGTAGCGTGCATTTTGTGAATTATACGCCTTTAATAAGGTTCTTCAGAATAGAAAAGCTGCATAGAAAGAACCCGAGATTTACAGCCTTCCTTTTCTAAGTAAATTGTATTTTTTTAATATATTTCATTAATAGAGTAGATTGCTAAGGCTTAATGTAAATAGATATTGAAATGTACATGGTTGTTCCACTACAAAAGAAATTACAATATAATTCCGATGCCGAAGCGTCAGCAATAAAATACTAAGAAAATATTAACGAAAGGTTGTTGTCGGATAATTTTGAAAACCACCAGATTACGAGACCGTGTACACCCACTTAGGCATTCTTAAATCTGGCGGCAATAAGATTTTTAAACTATAACTTTGATTATCCGTTTCATGGATGTTATCTACCGGGGCCTCATCCCGGCGACGAAGGATCAGAGTGAGTAAGCGGTAAACCTTTTTTTCGCTTGTCGGGGTCGACACTGACCTTGTTAAGCGGGTACCCCGGCGGGTACCCTCCCCCTTCCAACACTACTGGAGACGCCCGGACGCGCGCGGCCGCCCTACGAGGAAATAGCAGTCCATATAAGGGTGAACTGAGGCCAGCGGCATCTCTCTATCTCTCCCCGCTCTCTCTTTCTCCTTCCAGCGTGTGTACTCGCGTCCCCGCGTGTCACTCTCATTCTCATTGGCCTCGTTCGTCATTAAACGGTTGGTCCTAAGAGCGGAGATTCGGCCGCCTCCCTTAAGCTCCGAATATGCCCCACGACCGGTCGGGGGTTGATTCTCGCCCAGCCCCTGCCGTTCCGCCCTCAGTTGTCGCGCACATGTCCCGGCCACGTCCGTGGCCCCGTTACGCGCCCCGGCTCCTTCTCTTTCTCTTTCGATAGCTTGTGTAACTCCGTGGCCGATTCTAAAAATAAGGTCCTCCGGTACTCCCGTCGTATGAGCCTCGCTTGACGAACTGTCCTTTTCCGAGGACGATCTGCTGAGGTCGAATAGACGCTTCTTGTAGAGTGCGGAAGAAAAAGTATCGGCCACGTACCGAAAGTTAATTCCTGATTTCATTAAATTAGGATGACTTTTCACCCCTTTTGTTTTACCTTTTATTAGCAGTCCACCGGCTCTTCTTCCAGCATTTCTGCATGCATTATAATGAAAATTTTATTAAATGAAGTCAAATATAACAACGTGTGTTGTGCACATACGAGAACACGCATGTGCTGCTGCCGCTGATACCCCCGCTTACGCCCAAAACACGCATCCTTCGTTACCTCTATGCGGTTTTATGTCTCCTATCGTTTGGTTTTGGGATACACCGGTTTTGGCGTTTCACTTACCTAATATATTAATAATAGTTGGGGGCCGTAGTACGGTAAACACGTACACCTTCCGTTTCATTCTCAAAATACCGTGTTTTATCTTGGATAATAGCCTTCTACCAGCTACCGAGACCGTAAACCGACAGAGGGTAAATAACAATATGCTCCCATAAATTTCATTCAATCAGGAAAGAAACTTTGACTGACAGAACGAAATATACATTACAAAAATTATGTGTAGTAACATGCGACTAGTTATCATTTGTCGTAATCTATATAATTTATATCGATTATTTGTAAATATGTGAATGTTCCGAATGTATTACTTCGAGGGATACATTAAAGCGAATAATATATTTTTAAAAATATCACTAATACGACAATATATGTAACTATGCCTTTTATATTTTTTTACTTTAAACTTACTTTTACCCCTATTCTGTTGTCTAAATATTTCCGTGCACAGTGGTATATTTTATTCACTGACTGCCGGGATTTAAATTCAATTCGATGTTTTCATTCCTATCAAACCTATGGCTCTTGTACAAAGTCATTTATATTTTACAGAAGGGAGTATGAAATATTATTAAGTGTAAACTACCCTATAAATATTGAAAATGTTGAAAGGTCGAACTCTTACAGATCTGAAATTTGAACTTGGGAACCTAAAGAGTTTTTAACCTTAGGCCATAATTGCACAAGTAATTCGAGCTATTTAATTTGACATTTAAAGCCCGGTCGCGTCGCGTTACAAATTTAAAAATAATTAATTAACGAAAAATGAAATTCCTGTCTTTTTTTGGTTGTCCACATTCCGCTGCGAGTTACGTACAAGTTAACCCCAAGCGAACAGCTCCCAACGAAACCTGTCGTTTCGAACGCTCCTAATTGCGTCGCTACAATTTTCTTAAACCGCTCGCTCGGCATTTATTCTATCTAATTTCGTTTTCCTCTCCAATAAGGTTTCGAAAATTGTTCGCGACTCGGTTTCCTGGAAGGTCGCGGCGGAGTCTCTCTTCCAATATATTACAAGGTGAGGTTGTGAAATCGAGTTATGATTCTCGAGCTTAGATAAAGATCCGCATATGGTCGGCCGATGGGGCCCAGCTCTCGTCCACTGCGGTCGGACATCCTGTCGGAAATATCCCGTCCTCCTATTTTAGCGGAAATAGACGTTCGAGATCCGTTCGGAACGAATCCGACCGATTATTTCCGCGGTGTAGTGCCGCCCCCGTATCTAGGTCCTGTTCATGGCCAGCCCGACTCAAGATCGTATTGCGGGGTCATCACGACAGTTAGTGTTACGGTTTTGGGTTAGCAAAGAAATTTTAATGGTTTTCATCTCCATTTTTTGAGACATAACACGAAGAGAATAATGTCTAATCTTCCATAGTTTCATTGTATCTGAGTGTGTTATTATGATTAGCATTAATTAGGAACATCTTTTTTAATTTTTACTTGGAGGTGCGTTCAAATCAATACATAATTTGCATTAAAAAATTGACCGTATAAAAACGACCATATTATAATAAATATATACCGATCAGCTATCTGTCTCTCGTTTTTTAATTTTCAGGGAAATGTATCATGCTCGACATATAAATGCCTGAAGAATTTGGAAACTTAAATATAATGACTATTATGAAAGTATTTCGATTAAATCCGTCTTGGGCGAGTGTCACTTCGAAATCCTTCGAAACGCTCTGTTTACTCATCTAGTTCAGATCGAGACGAACGGATTCCTACACGGTCATCGGATAAGTTGTTTTTTGCTGTAGTTTTTACCGGGCGGGTGTTCGGTAGTTAACTTGACCTAAAAACCGGGGAGTTAAATGGGGCGCGGGACAAACCGCAAATGTGCGGTCGGTTGCGCACCTCTGTTGCACCCGGCCCACTCCTCTACATAGAGACCGGCCCGTAGGCTCATTTTAGGCTTTACTATCGGCCAACTCCCCGATTTAGCCTTACTGTCGACTGACCGATGCTCCCCGTTACATAAACCGACCCAGTTCTCCCTGCCCCAGCGGGCCTCTCGCAGTTCCCTTAAGCAACGTTCAGTATTCGACGGTCCTAACTTTTCGCAGCTGGCATGACGCTACCGGAATAACGGAACAACAGATAATTTAAAGTAATTAATCTCTTGTTATTATTGAGCTCTCCGATTTGGAATATCTTAGAATTTCGGAGATGTTAATCATAATCTAGGCATTAAACAATCTACCGGATATATCTAATTTTTTTCATAGGAATCATAACTCTGCCTAAGTCATTCTGTAGCGATAATTACGCATTGTTTTTTAGTGATACCTTATTAGGAATCAAGTCATAAAGGTTAAATTTTGGTCGCGCTGCAATTTGTATAAGGCCAAAATCGTATTTTTATCTCATTAAATACCCTCGGTTTCGTATTGCCTTTTCCTACTCAATCGAAAGCTGTGCATGTAAATATCTGTAGAGGTCGTATACTCGATAATATACCGTATATATTCAGAAATCAACAAATTTATAAAGCGCGTTCTGGTTTTTGACTTTGCTCGAAATTAGGATCGAGGTTATTTTTCACGTATCCCAACACCGGCTGGTTTAAATACGTAATCCGGAGGGGAGGATATTCTCTGGAAATCATTTCTCCGAATACAGTTCGGGTATCGAAAATTAATTTAAATTCGTCGAGGATTTAAGATGAAATCGGATGTTTTTCACCCCATATGCGTAGACTCAATTCAATGTACCTGTCCTAGTTCTGTAGTCATTTCAGGGTCATTGGCGAGGATTACAACAGCCTGCCACCCCGAACTGAGCTTTTCTGGAAGTTTGGGAAGCAACAGTTCCTCGGAAGTTCGGTTTTAACACCGCTCTACGATTTCGGAATGGCAGCCTGCTGTAAGTCTGACCCGACCTCCCTCTGTCTTTCCATCTGGCCGAAAGCGGACAGAAGGACGGCGGCGGTAAATGCCACGTAAAATTCATTCGCCATTTCCTCATTTTTCATTCTCTTTAATACCGCCCCGATAGCTGATTCTCATTGCTTCTCATTAGGTCGTATAACCAATTTTTGGCAGTGACGGTATAACTTTCTTGAAATATGACTGAAAGTTGCGTAAAAGATACGAAACATATGTTCGGTTTAGTTTATTCCGTTACAGATGTTTAAAGCTTTAACCTTTCAGATATGAACAGAATTTACACTACCCAGTACATTTGTGATATTGCTTAACGAGTTTGACGCTAAGTTAATTCTATACAAAGTATTATTATACACCGGGGAATATAATAATAAACTAAGTTTCTGAGTATGTAATTTATAATAAATTATAGATTTAGTAATATAAACATCTCCATACTTCTCTGAAGTTATGAGAAACGTTAATTTGACAGCAACTGTATCTTGAATGATTAATTACTAGTTTCCTTGGTCTTGGAAAATATTGGGTTTTCCTCGGTGTATTAGGGTAAAACCCATCCTTATTATTGTCCTCATTGGATTGTGACCCTAGAAGGACTTCTATCTATCTTGTTGCTGTTATTTCACTACGTGATCCTCACGCCGAATCGGGCACATTTTATATATATATATATATATATATATATATATATATATATATATATATATATATATGACGATGAAAGTGTATTCAGGCCTTTAATCATTCGGTTCTATTTTAAGCACTAACTTCTCGCTACTTCTATATCGCTCTATTTTCTCGAGCGCTGAATTCCTAAAAAAAATCTGCGATAGACGGAACGGAAATAGCTGAGATTATTCCGGAACGCGGGATGACAGAAAAACTGCATCTTACGACACGGGTTGAGTAAATCGCGAAAAATAAGTCAGGCTGGAACCACTTCCGGCTGCCTTCTGATCCTGTTAACCGTCCATAATTAACAATTGTGGCTAAGCCATTTCTTCTCTGTTGATAAGGCAGGTTCTGCAAAACGTGTCTGAAGATTAATAATATTATCTCGGCAATGAATATTTATTATCTCCGTACAGTGCATTATTTAACATTGGGGGCGTACCGAAGTTTTATTGGGTTTATATCAAACCCAAGATTTGATTTATCAAATGGTATAGTCTGTCGTGTTCTTCTTATTCAAACCCGTGAAGAACCAGTTGAAGTAACTCGAGCGCGGAATGAAAAGAAACTCTGAATATTTAAATTACCTTGTTAGGTGAGCATTATGAACACAGGTTTACTATACGGCCAAGACATCCTAAATTATGTTAATGAAATTGTACAATACGCGGGTGAGCACCTGCGTCAACTCCTTTGACAATCGCCCTACGGGGTTACCACTGTAGGACATTTTGATTTCATTATTTAATGATATGTAATCAAAAAGGACTACACTCACTTATGTAAGCTAGAAAAATGAATGACTGGCCGCTACGTTCAGTTACGGCCTCCGTGCGCTAGATGAATGGATTACAATTTGGGTCCCTGTTTAGTGGCTTATAAATATTTATAGGCGAATATCCTTGTGTAATTTCCTGTCTCGACTATATCTAAATTTTTAATTCATAACACGGCCGCTAGACTGCGTTTCCTTATAATACGTCTTCCTATGGTTTCGATCGAACGAATTTTTTAATAGTAACTTCGTTATAATTAAATACACTTGAGGGATTCTCAGTAAACTACGGCTGATAGGTGTTTATAATACATATTTTATATTTTGAAAAAGAATTTGCAGTGTGTCTTATCTGCAAATTCAATTTTTAGTTGGTAACGCTTGGACTTGCTATTCCGACAGGTTTTCATTAGGGCATTTAAATCTCCAGTAGTTACAGACGTTTCATACTTAAGGAGGCAGAGTTCACAATCAATACGAATAACCTATTATACATTAGTATAATAACCAAATATTTATTGCGCTTATATGGCATTAAAATACATTTTCTACGAGATTTTATATCCAAACTTCTAGCGGTGTCTTGTGTCATTTTTCTTTGGGCATTTTCGTGAATTGGTATATCATTATGATAATTATGGCTTACTATATTGCAGTTTGGAAAAATCCGGTGTGTATATGGCTGGAGTAGTTATTCTGAAAGAGTTGTGGTATATAGCAGTTGCGGTTGTGAAGGTTGACCGAGTCTTCTCGAGGGGCCAGATGTTGTCTGTCAAGATGGGGCATTGCGGCGCCTGCTCATCCCCGCCCACCCGCCAAAAATTCTGTTTGTTTTTATCCCAGACTCCTCCGCATAAATCAGTACAAACCCACCGATTTTTTGTTGGAAAGCGTCGGCGGGTTGACATCCCCAAGCCGGCATATGGCCGGACTTAGGTCCCCCGAGGCTGTAAATCATTTCGCATTTTACGGACTTTCGGTGGCATTCCTCGGGGATATAATATGTTCGTCGCAGGAAAAAAACATGATTTGAAACACTGGTAGAAAAAGTTATACAATGAATATCCATGCCTCAGTGGGGAGTGCATTGTTGTCGAGGTTTCATTAGCGGCTCTCGTAGATCCGAGGACAGCTCAGTTCCGCTCCTTGTTGAAGAGTTCACCGGGTATTTGCAATAGCCGAATTTTTTTAATTCATTACACAGTCCGTTAAAGTTCCAGGATTCTATGCCGTTTCGTCATCAAGACGAGAAATAATTGTATGTTAGCGCTGTTCTGTGTCCAGTGGTCGGTTGTGCTTTGCGAGAGGACGGGTCATGGTCTCTCGGCTGGCTACGTGATGTCTTTAACTCAGCCATTTCTCTGACCGCTCTTAAATACGGTGGTCCCGATTCTCGGCCTGCCACTTTAAGTATTTCAGATCATCGAATACCAGTTGTGAAATCCTCGGATGCTTTATCTAAATTTAACGCTTCTGCCGAAATCGCGTCAAATGCCAAGTTTTAGAATACGTCTAATTATGTTTTTAACGTTCTTAAATGTTTTATACGTTTCCGGTATGAAAGTAAGCCGGTTCTGGCCTTCTGCCATAGTCGGTGGTGGATATAATCCCGCGTTTCGTATTGATGAAGTCATATTTAATACATTGTACATAAAAGAATGTAATCTGAATATAAATTACACATAATCGAACATATCGCCGACCAGCACAATTGCGCGGGATATAAAACAGAGAAAAATATACACATAAAAACGTCCGAGCCAACACTAATAGGCCCCATAATTGATTTTCTAGTACTTACTAAGGTTAATGGGATGAAAATAAACATCGCAAACGAGAAAAACTTTATTTGAGCCTGTCATACTATAAACAAAAACTAATAAATAAAATAAAGCATTATAATACTATACTTCAAGTCCTAAGATTCGAATTCTGAAAACTCTCTCAGGTCCAACAAGTATGATGAAATAAGTAAGCCACTTCGGCAACACTGAAATCTTCGCAGACCACTCCATAACACGTTTAAATATACGTTTATTATTTCTTTATTATAATTGACCCGGCCGTACTTATAGCGCCTTTCCGTGAAATATTCATACTGTAAAATGTTGTCGAATTTTTTTGAAATTTACTATGACATTTATAGAAGCGTTACTTAAATACGCCACGCTACATAAGGGATTGAGTTAGTGATTTACCCTCCGCAAATCCCACATATGTAAAATTCAGGGTCAGCGACCAAATGTTCGGTCGATTGAACGTTCTATGTGCTGACATTTCAGCACACTTCCCATCAAATGTCATAATTAAAACCTTATATTGACTGTGTTCGTGAAGAAGAGACCAGATGCGTCGATTTATGTCCGGTTGGTTGCGATGAACGTGAGACGTCTGTCCCAATTCTAAGCGGACCGCTTCGCTGTCCACAGTGACCTTCGGTTTCCGGCCTTCAGGCCGATTGAAGGCATTTCCACACTTGAATTAAGATAAAACAAAAAAACCTTAAATGGTTAAAAGATAAATAGTTGTGAAAACAAACGTACAACATTTCAACGGATACGGCCGTGAACTATTTTTCCAATACGGATCGGTTTCTTGGAAAGTGCAGTTCTCCAGATGGAGGCGATAACGGGCTGATATTTGAATGCGTGCCCAGAGTTGAAACTTTTCCTGAGGAACTGTTCAGAAATGAGATTTACTGAAAACTGATATTCTTACTGGGAAGTATTGAATTCTTACTAAATTTACTATCACACTGCTAATGTTCACATTGTGGCTTTGACAAAAATTTGATAATTACTGGACCCCCCATTGCAGAATTGTATTAGTATCCGCTGTTTGGAAGGTTGTCCATGAATCATCTTTAATGTCACGATTTTAATTAAATTTGTTTTTTCAACTTACATACATTAACCGTACAATGTTCACGTCATCAATAATATTAGATAACTTGCGTTATTCGCAATTCGATGACAGATTCGGTCTCCATAATTATTTCTAAAATTGTGATAAAATGTAATTGGAACGGTGTTAAACTAATTGACAGACCGCCTGTGTAAAATTCCTTGGTATTTATCAATGTCCGAATTGAATAGTTTCACTTTCAAAATAACTGTTCAAGACCATCTCCCGATTATTGCTAATAGTGCTATTGTACTATTAAAATGTGAAATGATTTGATTCTAACTGATCACCCACCCAAACCAGACCGAAATTCTGATACGCGGTATTTGAAAACGTTTTCGGACTTGTCCACTCTGATCGGTGGGTAAATTATTTGTCCACATTTCTTGCCCACATGGCTCCCCCACTTGACCTGGATAAAGCATTTGCTAATAGGCCACTCCTCGCGCATTACTTCCTATGGGGGGAAATTAGACACGCTCCTATCCAGGACCATATGTCAACATTTGATTTATCGAAAACAATTGCGAACTCAACGATTATTAAAGTCTGGAATTAGTGAACAATTCAGGACCGTTGAAGGCGCTTCGGGACTTTCGCAAATGATGACACTATTATTCCGAGCATTTATTTATTTATTATTACAATTGTTTTCAGTCCTTCGTTGTGTCTAGAGATCTGATGCAAACGTACTACATTAGGAGCTGTGAAAACTCGAAATTCCCAGCAGATCAAATAATACCTTTAGCAATAACTACTCAGGTATCGTTCCGGGTTTAGCAAATCATTTGATAAATTTTATATAGTGTATCCCATTCCCACAGCAACACATTTTCGGCCGCCTTTTAGTTTTCAGTGACTTAAATTTTTAACTTTAGGTTTTTAATGCAGGGCGTGTTAGATGTGTATGAAATAAAAAATCGGTCCATTGACTTCCAGTTTAGTTGATTTTCTCACGCGTCTTAATTTATCCTCGGCGTTGCAAGTAATTCTATTGTCGAAGTTAGCCTTACGGTCATTGTCGTCTCCTTGCTAATGTCAGAAAGTGCTTTAAACGGCCACTTTGTTGTGCGAAAGAACTCGCGGACGAACTCCAACTTAATAGAATTACAGTTTTCTCAACGAAAAGGAAGCAACTTCATTTAATGAATGTTTCCGCCCAACCTGGGAACTTTCCCTTTCCTTATTCAGTCATTATATTTATTCCTTCCTATGGCAGGTAAATTATTGGAATTCGTGGGGATGAAATACTATTGTTCTAGTACAATTTGCACTGAAATCGGTTCATAACTCGCTCATTAAAACAAAGTGAAAAAAAGAGCAACCTTAATAGCCGTTCATTAAACATTAAAATATACACGAGTATAGAAAGGGGTTTTGCGGAATTCAACAGCCATCGTCAGTAGTATTCGGTTGGTTTCCCTGTGCAGTTAATAAAACAATATAAATAATCGCATTTGCAATTATAGTTTTGATTTTAGCAGTTACACGACAGTTATGTGATTTTTTCGTTAAGTAAATTTGGTAAACGGAAATGACAAGTCATAATGACATACTAACTGTGATTGAGTTCGTGGAAATTTACTGTCTTCAATTACTATAATCTTATGTATGTCCGCTGGTTAATATTGATTTAGCATCGACTGAATTTACGCTGCCATATTTTCAAGTGTTCATTGTAAGGAGCATTTTTCAATACTGTGGGAAGGCGAAGCATGGGAGTGAAATTTAACGAGGAACAACTTGCGTCATACGGCCGTTAATTAATGGATGATTCATGACCGCTATCCTGCAAACTCGTTTTATGAGATTTTTCACTCCGCGTAAAAATAGCCCATAAGTGTGAACCCTCTGAACCCTTCATGAGGGGGGCCGAGAGAGCGAGTGGAATTCCAGGACCGGGCTCCGTTGATAAGCTCGTTTCGAACCTTTATAAGCCACTCTATGAGTCCCATTAGGACTAATGAAGATATGTTCACTTAATGAAGACATGTCGGCACCATAGAATAGGATATTCTATCGTTTAGACTTCTCAAGAGAGCGAGGTTTTGAATGAATACGACACGTCGAATTAAACGATTCCTTCATTCAGTTTATTTGATGCAAAGTTCCGGTGTAACAGGTCTGTAATAAGTTCGATAGCGGAAAATATAAAATATTTCGTTCATTTATCCCCGCATTTAATTTACGATTTACATGCGAGGACCGCTTTCAATGTAATTTGTTAATAATTTGGCTTAATTTGTCTCTGTCAGAATATTCAAATTAGCGATGCAGATAAAAATCTGAGTTGCCTTGGGCAATTCTGGTGGACCAGGGCCGGTCAATATTGATTTTAATATCGCCTTCAACAAGTGTCTTCATGTGTGGCCCAGTGTAGACATTTCTATCTCGCGTATTCCCGACAGTCACTTCAAACAAAATCGACTTCACCCATTTCATATCTTTTCTGGTGCCTTCCACGAGAGGTAGAAATTAGAAACTTTGGTCCAATGTACGAAGTCTGAAGAGTTTGCAAGAGGTCGCGACCCCGTCGGAGGTCGCGCACTTCTATTAATCACTGTATTTCTTAACAGACCAAGTTGCCCAAAAGGATACCGTCGATTCAGATAATCAGTCTTTGTAATAGTTTAAATTATTTACACATTGAAGCAATACTCTTTCTTGTTATTATTCAACTGGTATTCGCCAACCCAGGAGGTGTTTGTGCTATATCAAAAACTCCTAGTGACCTTTGTTGAGGGAAGTGATGGTCTGCAACTGTAGCAGTTACATGAAGTAAAAAAAAATATTTTGTTTCTCTTGTGCAATATTATGTATAGTTTGATGAGTAAATACGTAGGATTTGATATAAACGAATTTTACGCTTTCATGCTGTCTTATACCTATTATTTTTATCCATTTCAAATTGCTCAAAAACAGAATTTCATTATTGATGATATTTATTATTAAGCCTCATTCTGCACCTATCTATAATCTGTGCGACAGGTTTTCGGCAGAGCTCCCTATATACTACCGGCATGAAACGCTAGAATCGGCTATTGGAATTGAACAGTCAGATTATACCCTTTCTCGAAATCGTGTACGCGTGTAGTGTAGCCCGTGTTCCCAAGCCTCGGATGTTTTATACATTGAGAAATCGACCGCGTCTCCAAGGGAGTGGGGTTTATGTAATGCGAGTATATATATCTTTGAAGTTTATTGTTTAATGAAAGTACGACGAAGGAGGTGTCGGAGGGAGAGGAGCCGGTGTTATGTCTGTGTCGGGCCGGCAAACCTGTTACACCCACCTGGCCAATAACGCCTCCTACCTATATCGTCAATCTATTCGCCTCGCTCTTAAACCTAAAAAAGTATCCGAAAATGTAAGTTTAATCCAATCTAATCTTTCGCGATAATGACGACGAATTTAATACGGTAATTTTTCTGATTCAGATTATGTTTATGCAAATGTCGGCTCGATTAAACGTTTTTAAAATTTTGTAAACCATAACAATTTGAGTAAGCCAAATATACCGGTTCTATTGTACGCACAGTTTTAGCGGTAAAACATATTTTAAATTAGTTTGGATATTGAAAAATGACTTACTTCTATTCTCAGTACTCCAATGATAATTCTATTAATAGTAAATGAGCACTTCGAGTCTTTTGGAGTTAATTGTCCTCGAATAAAAGGTAAACCTTAAGATAATGTTTGTTACACATTATCGTAAATTGTGTCAGACCAGACTTTAATAGGTTAATATCACATTAAAATCATGTACTTAATCACGTGTACCTCTAATTAGTTTAATGGCTTGCATTATCTTAGTTTATTTTTACGTATATCTACTTACGTTAACTTGCCCCTTAGGTCGTTTTGGACAAGTCAATAAAAGCTTATATATGATAATGTATATTATCAGGACTAATATCGGTCCTCATTAAACGGCGAGGTATAAACAGGCGAAAATTAGAAAATGTATACCTCTGATCATAGGGTTACCATGTGTATTCTCTTCTGAAATCGTATAAACAATAAACGTATAATACGTTCTAATAAATAATCACCATTGGCCCTCTGGAGTGCCTGCCCCTTGTGCTATTTCTGTTTCGTTAGACTCAATTTATTTCATATATATTTCATGTATATGAGGGATCACGATTTGTATATGTGAAGCAAATATTCGCCGCGCTTAGTAGGGATCACGCGTAACTCACTCGAAACATTGTGTGCGGCTCGAAACATTAATGTCGATTCGGAAGTGGTAGAAAAGTGGTGAATATTTGCTTCACATATACAAATCGTGATCCGTGGCCGCTCTCGGCTTTCTTCAAAGGGCTGCCAAAAATTAATCTCAAGTCCGAACGCTCGAGTTGTCACTCGTATGAATAATTCTCCGTGTGGAAAATCGTGCGCTGTTTAATAACCCGGAGTACTCTCTCTCTCTTGGCACCGGGACTATAATCCCTGCCCATGGCGGATCTACCGGCCGGACGGACATCATTGTTCGCTCACCTCCGGGAAAAGACCGAGAAAGATCGGACACTCTCCTCGGGTCAATTACTGATTGGCGATAAAATCCGGCGTGGGCGGGCCCCTTAATAATGCGCTCTTAACATAATCGACCGTTGATTACCGCGGGATTCTTATAAAGACTCTCCGTAACGTAATTATAAATAGAAAATAAATTGAACTCCGACTAATCGCCGACTGTTCGGTGAAATCTCAACTCCACACGCCATTAATAATAGCGCCCGATGGAAAAAGAACGCACTATTGGAAAACTGAGAAATTATATAAGAAATTTCATTTTCACTGGGGCGGTGTAAGAATAACTTTCTACTGTGTATATATAGACATAAATATGAATACAATGATTATATAATGAATATAAATGATAATGACTGCTCACGTAACTCGTCAAATTTTAAATGCGCGTTACAATGTTTATATTTTTCGCATAGAATTGTTTATATAATCCCTTTTCTTAGGTGAATGTTACAGCATGTCGAGTTATATTGGGCTATATAAGGAAAGAAAAAATCGAATTTTAAACCATTTTTATTTTTTCTTGAACTGATGGTTCTGTTATTGATATATGATTATAATTTCGAAATCAGTTTTCTTTGGATTGAGAATTATGTGAAGCTATTTTCTTCATATATTGCCGGTGCCAAACTGGCGTCCACTGTGTTGTGACATTCAGTGGAGGTATAAAGGTGGCTTAGTGTGGGTGGTGCAGGGGTAGCACAGGAGGGAGTCCGGTTGTGAGGAGCCAGGGGACAAAGGGAGGGCTCTGAAGAACCCCCTTTTCAGCCCGAGGGATTATAGCTTTGATTTATAACTTCCTGAGGGACGACACTCGGTCCCATCCAGCGGTTACCGGCTCCTACACACCTCAAAACAACTCTTCATTAACGACGGCGCCTATTTTCTGGTCCCAACCAGTTCTAGCGTCAGTGAAATATAAGCAAATATTATGTTTCGACGCGTGGTTGTGATTGTTGATCGCCGCTCGGCAGCAATAAATTACGATCAGGGTACTCGTCGTATTATTACATAAATGGGAAAGTCTAGACTGCTCCATTGTTTCTTAATTGCCGTTGTGAATAATTAAAAATTAGGGCGAAAAAACGTGTCGAAAATATCTAACCCGTCGATATTATATTATGCGGCATTGGTTGCGACAACGGCGCCGTGCGGGACAGAATGATGACTGTTACATGACTAAAATTCATCGATTTGTGTCGGCCCATCTTTTCACGTGGGAACCTCCCAGAAGAGGCGACACGTCTTCTCGAACCTCGATGGGCGTGGTGGCTCATTAATTAATTTTCCCCGCTCCTTCCCCACCGCGGCCGCCGTTTATTTATTCAAAGGCCGATTCAGGCTGTTTAAACGGCCATTGTCGCCGACTTTTTGACCTTCGCCGATTATTATTCCCGGGGCGGTCCGAGAGACGATCTCTGGAGAGAGAGAGAGAGAGAGAGAGAGAGAGAGAGAGAGAGAGAGAGAGAGAGAGAGCACTCTATTTTCGATAACATCGGCACTAATTATAGCCGGGGTCCTAATAACTGCTTAATGAAAGAGACCACACCTCGGGATTTTTATCGCGCGGACGAGCGAGGTGCTCGCTCGAGATAGAGAAAAGGATAGTCATTTGGAGACTGGAAGATTTTTAAGTTTTCCGATAAAGCCCATCTGTCCCCGGGTCGTGATTTGAATACTAAACGGGGCCCGTATTTACCACCTTGTGTCTTTTATTATAGAGGATTGGAACGACGTTGATCCAGAGAACTGTTGTAGGTAGTGCCCATCGGGACATGGGACTGCTCGAAGTCAGGTTCGAACCGTACCGATGAATTATGGCACAGTGCTAGAACAAGTCCCCCGTTTCCTGTCCTCGTAGGTGTGCCCCTTGCAAATTATCCCGGGATTTCTCTTTGTTTGCAAATATACCGCTGATGTCTGTGTACGGGTCTCCCCTCGTAGTGCATTCTGGTTTGTCTTCGGCAGGTTGTCTCGTGTATGAAATAAGACACCCGGCCGAGAACATAAAGACCTTTCTATCGGCCATTCAATCGTACAGGAGTGTGCATATACCCGTGCCGCCATTTCTACTATATATTATTATATTTTATACTAAAGTATGACATCGTTTAACGACTGCTTAACGCTATACTCGCGAAATATTCATTTTCTTTCTTTCACCCTCGTACACAGTACCCTTCCTCGTTATTTTTGACTACAGGCCAGAGTATCTAAAGTTTATTTGGGAATGTAGGTGAATCTCCAACTTTAGTGATTGCAGTCTATCTATGAGAAGGAAGTCCTTTATAACATAGCCATCCCGACCCAGTATGTCTTTTGTTTTCTTTATTTTATTTATTTTGTCCTTCGGTCCCGCTATATTTATATCGCGCTATATCAGCGCCAACAATATTTTGAATTATATTCGTCAGTATTCTTCGAAAGTTTTGCAAAGTGTTCTCAGATACACGCATGGAGTAAGAGTAGAAATGCTCCGCTCTGTGCCCGGCGTTCTGTTTCTATTTTGACCCGGCGGCTCAGAAGACAAAAGATACATTAGACATCCCGGTTAGCAAACAATAGGGAGATTAGCATCGGTGAGTACCGGGCGGCTAGGGGGCCGATTGGCAAATTGGCGATGGTACATTCCTGTTGGGCGGTGCCAGATCACGTAGGCGTTTCTGCGTCGCCAATCTGATCGGAAAGTGTACGCATCGCCGATGGAAACTTCGGAAAGGAGCCGGGGCCCTATTTCGGACCCCGGTAATTGATTTGGCCAATTTTGTGAATGTGGGTTAGATCCGATCGGTTCAAACGGCTTGTTTCCTAATTTATCGCCATTAATATGCATGAACTGTGTCCGAGTCGGCGATTATTTCGAAAATGCCATATTCGGTTTCGACTTATTACATTGTTAAAATGAGTGTCTGCATCTTCGATCTGGTAAGACTTTACGCGGTCGATAGATCCTACATATCCAATTTGTTCCCTAATATTTATCTTTAATACTACTGTCTCGTGCAGCCCTCTAAAATGCATAGGCGGATATTTAAAATATTGATAATTACGACTATTATGCCGATATGGGGTAAAATTTTCCTACGGTGGGAGGTTCCCCCACACGATTTCTCCTCTTATTGAGCTACACCGATAATTCGGCATGCGTTTTCCGAGTAGAACGGTAAATATAAATATTGCAACACCATGTATTGCGTATTTATACATTTATATTTATTTAAAAAATTATTTTAATAATCTTCCCTCTGACAAATTCGCGGTATGAATATTGTTACTGCACTGCGATTACCGCAGTTGTTATTTTCTATTAAATAGCGAGTTGTCCCAATATTGACATCTCCCGAAATAGTTTTACCTGCAGGAACCTGTTAGGCGATTATTGGTCGGTTATTAGCATACTGGAGTTGAGGTCGCACTTGGTAGCGTGGGCTCTTCCACTACCGTTCGTCTCTCAACGACACGCCCATCTGTTGTTCCTAGCGGAATCGCTCGGTCCAATTGCAAATTTTGGAGTCCTTGAGTTTACGTTAAAGGTACTGCCGGGAAGGTATAGTATCTCGACGTGAATATGCGTTTATTAACATGAAAATGTGTCATCGAATAGGCGAATAAAATTAATCATATTGCCTCAATCAGACCTATCATTTCTATTTAATTATATTTAATACTTTTTTAATACTTGTGCGTTTCGAATTTCGTGGGGAGTTGTAGTGATGAACAGATGTGTTTCTATTGGAAATTCTTCTTGGAAATCTTGTACACAGCATATTATTATTTTATCTTAGCCTAATGCCTTCTTGATCGAAAAAATATCATTCCCACTTTATTTATCAAAACATTTCCAAACTCATTGGGGCCTGTTCACTTTCAAATGCACTTAACCTGTTTCCCCTTATCGTCCTTATTACTTGTTTAATTGTCGGTGTATTTTGTCATCGAAAACCAGTTCAGAATGAATAACCTTATTTACTTAACAGGGTATTTAAATACTAAACTCAAATAGGATATATAATATTATGTTCTTCCATCTGGATGTATAATTTACATAACGCAGAATAATACAAAATTGATATTGCTAGTCCCTGAAGTTTCTTAAACCCCAAAGTGATGTTATTTTATAATAAAGATTTATTTTGTAATTTCAACAATGGTAGGAGATTTGAAGGAATTCCACACAAAGTAAAATTTAATCCAACAGCTATACTTCATATAATCTGTGCTTGTAAAGGAAGGAAAATAAAGTTCACTTGCCATGAATTACATAACACGATTCCTGAAACAGTATCGTACTTTCGCTAAAACAGATATGGGCTCCCCGAAATGGAAATATCTCTTGCAGGATGACAACATAATTGAAGCAACTTGATGGCTTAACAAGGACCTTAGGGGGCCTCCTCCAACCGATTTACCGTTATTATTACTCCCGCCAACCTCTTATCTCATTTCTCCTGGATACCTTTCAATCCAACAGTCCCATTATATTCCTAATGGCTGTCCGGTTTTTCTATAATTGTTTTTTAAATTAATTACTCACACTAGGCGCTTAATTATATATTTTAAAGAACAATAGAATAGGCTAGAATTCGAGACAGATATATCCGTGTACATTTTTTAATTCAACTATTCGTTGTATAAAAACTACATTGCACTGTGTGTATATTGCACTTTGTATATTCTGTGTATTTTTACGAGGTCAGGGATTCAGGTCTACAGCCCTACTATACTGGGTAGTCATTCTTTTTCAACTTTAGACAATGATTTTAAATTGTACAATTTAATAACTTATGCCTGTATAGTTGGTAACATTCAGATGTTAGGAAATCCGTAATACATTTGAATTTAATAATACTAACCTGATACGTTTACTTATAAAAATAGAGCATACATAAAACTACTATTTGTTTTGTTTTATTATTATTTTTGCTAAATATACCAAGTTTAAACGTCATAATAAAAACATTGACTGTTGACAAATATATTACCTGTATGTATTTTGCAACAAATTTAAAATTAATAATTCAATGATTGTGAAATTGTATTTGAAACAATGCAGACTGAAGGCTGCAATAACCTTCATTGTTTTAATTAACCGATCTGATTTAATTAAGCGATAATGAATAATAGATTGTATAATTTTGTATTGCGTGCTGAATTATATTTCAAAACAACAATTTAGGTAGAAGTGAAATTCAGTGAAATAATTACAACTTTTAATTGTTTACGATAGCAGTTGGTAATTTAGTATGTAGTATACTCATTTGAATTTATTTAATGCTCATTTGGATTAACCAACCATTAAAGGATAATGATAATAACGGTCTTCTATTTGAGTGAATCATCACGTTCACCGCAAAATTCATGTTCATCTATAAATTACTTTGTTTATACGTTACCTTTCTCTTGTTCGATATAGCTGTTCATGTAAGAGTCTTGTAAAGATTCTTACATGAACACTCTCATTCTCATTCACTCTGATTATTCGATGGAATATAATCAATAATGCTGGTGATAAACTTATAATAATTAATTAAATAATGCTGTAGTTATATCGCATTATTAATATTAAAGATTCGATTTAAATCAATTGTAAATGACCTTTTACACTTTCTGTTATCAATAGTACTGCTGCTTTATACAGGCAGTGGGTTTTCATTTCATAATCACTACTTACTAACCACTTTCTCGAACATATTTCTGAGTTATGCTGTAACACCTGCCCCCAAGTGGTCCCAACTCTAGATTATTTGTAAATTTAGATTCTGTGTAGGGTAACCAGTTCAATATGTTAGTGGGTTATAATTTAATGTGACTGTATGCTAAACAAAAAAATTTAGGCACAAAGAATGTTCATCCCCTAAAATATAAAGCATAGCTTAAATTTAAAGAGCGTTACCGGAATAATCGAACATTTAAACGAATTTAAATTCGTTCAAACGGCAGATAAATCGGAGCAGTAAACAGAGAAATGTGTTTGGATGAATGTAAAAAAAATGGAATAGGAGGAAATGTAGCGTGGAAACGTTGGAATGCCTAAGAGGCGTGGGGCCGAAAAAAGATGTGCACTTATCAACAGAACCGTCTCTTGATGTTCGGTGACTTCATCCGTCCGCTGAATTTCTACCAACAAGATTTCCTTTCGCGACGCCTGAGCGCAGCGAAATGTGTATATTCAATTATAGGCGGCATCGTCCTTCTGTCTTCTTTCGCGTCGCGCAACCGCTGACGCAATTGTGAACAGTCGCTCCGTGGTGACGGGATGACACGGTCTTTGGAACTGTCCCAAAGTGGCTCGTTTCTAAGCTCAGTTAAGTGCTTGAGCACGATATAAACAGTTCGTGGTTAGGCGTCACTCGGAAATCATCCTTGAAATGAGTTTTCGTAGTGAGGCGTTTTATCGGTGATTACATTTGTGAATTAATATCGTACTTTTCGATATAAAAAATCATTCATTTGCCAACATCGCTGACCTGGTTATCTGTATCTGAAGAGAAGATCCAAATTGGAAGAGTCGAAGGTTTGAAATTATAATAGTATTCTCATATTTTCAACAATTATGGAGATTATATGTCGTGTTATTTTCTGTAGTTTCTTGTCAGGAGATAAAACTGTTTCGGGTTCCTCTCATCTAGAATAGCGTGCGGTCAATATTTATCAATGGACCGGGGACAAAATCAACAAATGACCACGAAAAACAAAAAAATATTCAAACTGTTACGTTGACTATGTACATTATTTATCTACTCAATCAACAGAGTGTGAGGTGAATACAC
Source organism: Lethocerus indicus (assembly GCA_019843655.1). Classification (NCBI taxonomy): domain Eukaryota; kingdom Metazoa; phylum Arthropoda; class Insecta; order Hemiptera; family Belostomatidae; genus Lethocerus; species Lethocerus indicus. The sequence continues at coordinate 7,067,205 of JACDQD010000103.1, read as the reverse complement.
TCTCGGAAATGACCAGTCCGGACATTTCCGGAAGGACATGTCCGTCCGGATGGAATAAAGACTTAAAGTGTATTATACCGAAAAGTAGAAAACTTGGTAATAACTAACAACTTTAGTATGCCTGCTGTAGCGGAGTAACACGGGCGTACTATTTGAATAAGGTGTTATCTGTTAGGGGCTTATGCATCCACCGGCTCCGACTTTTGATCTCTCCGATAACGCTTACCAGTAAAATTACGCTTGGCATTATCAACATAACTTTACAGCATGAATCGGAAAAACAAATTAAGGAATTCGTGAGCCAAACAGCTTTTGTCCTTGACATTTACAAAATTTAGAATAATTCAGTGGTTATAATAAACTCTCGGTTTTTAAGTTTAAATTTAAAATATAATAAACATTTGCAGTATTAATTAAGTAGTAAAATGAAGTAAAACTCTTGAAGTTCACTTGATTTTGAATATTATAACTCTCATTTTAACTTTGTCTCAATGCGTCGACTAACTCTTTCTTCAAGTGGCATGTGACAAATCACGCATTTTAAATTTGAACGCGGTAAAACTGTCGAGTGCGTCAAGCGAGTAGTGCCGTTTTGGAAAAATGTTCATATATGTTCATTCAACGCATCATTCGATTATACAATGCGTATTCGATATTTTCTTATCGCGTACTACAATTCCGATCGGTCCAAATAAAGCCGAGTGGGAGTGGGAGTCCACGACACTTTGTTAGAATGGTCGGGCAGTTAGTTTTCCTTGGGAAACAAAGGGACAGCCACCTTTTCTGAAGATAAGGTATGTTATTTGGGGCCGGACTAACGAGAAGAAAAGAACGGAGACGTTAGATAGACTATTTTATGTTTAATGGCCGGCCGTGGCTTACCGTCGACTACTGCCCCAGTCCCAACGAAGATACCTTAAGTAGAATACAGACTCGACCCGCGTGTTGGCGTTGATTAAAAACTCCCGGTCGTTAGATATATATCTATTTTGATAACATTGTTTCCCAGGTTAATGCGCTGAGTTAAAACTCTTGGGGGAGACCTAAATGGGTACGGACATTTGTTTTTTAATGTTATGGTCCCCTTAACGATTTCTCATCAATATTCTGACGCCTGAATCGGCATCTTCGTTTGACTGGCCCCGAAACAATACATAAATCTTTCGAATGCGTCTTGCTTATGCAGAAAAGACAATACTGTCTTATTTATCGGGTATAAGAAATCATTCATTTCATCAGTGTATATCATGTACAAAAACAAATGGGGCTTCAACAGTTCAACATTTCGTTATTACGGTGTTTTAGCGCTGATTTGTGATCAAGCTCGAATACGATAGTGGACGACAATATTTGTCCTTAGCCTGTAAAACGTTATTCGATTAAACTTTCATTATCGAACAATGACTTCATCGGATGGGCCGGAGAGAGGAAGATGTGACCCTTGCTCGTTCTATCACGGTTACCTTATTCCCAAGGGGATCTGGTAAACAATTACAATCTTTGAAAGGCATTTAAAAACTTTAATAGCATTTATCAGAACCGAATCTGCACTAAAGAATTTGTGGTTTTGTTGGGGAAGAATGTAGGGATTGATTCCTGTCAAGATTACTGAACTAACATTCCCGTTTTTTTGTTTTTTTAAAGAAATTACAATGAGCGAACATAATTTTCAGTTGTATCTGTTCGTTTCGTGAAGGTTGTACGGAAATCTTTTCGCAGGCACATTATAAATTTCGTGTTGGGCTATCTGTTAGTTGTTTCCTTCTCGGGTGGGAGTAGCCGGCTAAATTTACTGCCGCTTTCAGGTAGTATTTAATCGGGTCGTCCGGTACTGTCCCTAAGCCTGAATTTGGCCCAAACCCAAGGTTTTTCTTTCCGGTGTTGCGAATACATTAGAGCCACTTCGGCAAAAGAATGGCGGACATTCGATACACCCGGGGTCCGCCTCTCCCGGATTTTTAAAAGGTCTGTTGAAATCGATCCGATAGTGTAAGCCTGCCTCCTTAGCTCGGTTTCAGGTGATTTTCTCCTAAGGAAGTTTTCTAATTTAATTTCTAAGGTCAACGTGGGGATGATAAAGCTTTACCCTGCAATTTACGCTAATAAAACTATTAAATAACTGAATTCTAAGAACTAATTAAGATCTATTCTGCAATATTACTGGTGATTGTTCAGCACCATGAAAGTGATGGTTCGATCCCACGCGAAGGTCTCAATTTTCAGTTAATTAATTTTTAAGTGGAAACGAATATAAATCAACATTAGCACATAATATCTGTTAAATTCGGTGCACCACGAGACTGCCATTTATCAGTAAACCAATCCCCTCGACAATAAATCATCTCTACTTTGTTTGGAACGCTCCCTAGTTTAAATACGAGTGGTTTGGCATACTCGTGAGGCGATTCAGGCAGGCTCGTGAGGGTCTAAAGTCCAGCTTTTGAAACGGATGAACTTGACTCGCAAAAAAATAGCGGTGAAAGTGCACCGGCCATCGCACTCTCGGTCTCGGTCGTGAATAGTTTTAATACCGCTATAACCGTTAACGGCACGATCTTCCGTCAAATTCGAATCGTCGGCCTAAACAGATTATTTACACGACATACGTCCTCGCCGCTCCCAGACACGGATGCCCAACTGAGAATCTTTAGGGGATGACATTATATCTCGGGGAAAACTTACGGCCATTTTATAACTTCATTGTCGAAAAGAAATCGTGAATAGCATCTTGAAAGTTAGCCGTTGGGTAACCTTGCCGATGTACCGGATGAGCGGTCTTCGAATAATTTATTCTCCCGGTAGAGAATTAACCTTTTAAAATAAGCGCCGAGAGCGACGCATCATTTACATGGAGCCTTGACTACAACAAATGGGTAATTTATCTAAAATCGTGTTTACGAATTTGTTAGTACGATTTTACAAATTTTTTACACGGCAAACGAGGCGGCGAACAAACTCTTTCCGGTTCTTTGGACCAATTTTATGAAGATTAAATCGCCTACGTGTACTGAATTTTATTTTATTTCATAAGCTTATTATTTAGGTAGTTATTTAATCTTGCAAATTTCTTTAAACATGTTTAAAATAACTTTAGAAGTACGATGCGTTCTATTTAATCTATTTTGTTGGACATGCAGGTACATTTCATTAGTATACTAACAAGAGTCAGTAGTAAACCGGTCCAGTTCAACTGAACGTATGTTGTAATAATTAATCGATTATAACCAACGATTTTTTCGGAAAATTCCGTCAAGCTTAAAAAGATATTAGATGCACAAATGATTCCGTCCTTTCATATGTTCACTATAAATGACTAAGACGCGATTAATATTCTGAAGTGATAATTGAACAAAAATGTACTGGAGATTATAAACAGAAGTTGATTCTATTATGAATTATGTCCGACAAGAGTACAACTCATGGTTCTAGCCCCGTGGAAGGCTCGGAGAAATATCTTGGAGAACAAAATCCTTGACAAATACGTAGTCACGAAATTTAAAGGTACAAATAAGGCAAGTAAATAAGCCGAGCCAAGAACGCATTAGCATGAACGGTCATGAACAATTTTCGCTCAATCGGCCTTTGTAATATGCCAGCTTATTTATCATAGGAGTTTCGACATTTTCTAAGAATTTTCCCCTTTTGTTTTTTCCGTAGTTATTCGACCTCGATTACGCTGTTACATTTTTGTAAATGTCTTCTGTAATTCTTGTAAACATCTTTCCGAAACATAAAATAATACGATACGAGTACTTTTCTCGTAATAAACTCCGACTTGTGAAGTCCTTGTTCTGTGGTGGGTTTACTTCAATTTAATTATCATTTGTCTGAGTTAATATTGTTGCCTCGATGGCAGTGGTGGGAGGGTTCTCCACTTGAAGCCAGTTCAAACGCTTTCAATAACACTGACCAGATCTTTCCAAGTGCAACACTTAACTCATTGCTCAATTTAGTCGTCAGTGTTGTGCTTTAGCGCAATTATAATCATAATAACGTACAAATTCATTCTTACCTTGTTAAATTAATTAATTTTCTCTACTTTCTCAGCGCTGATGTTATTTTGAATTGCTTACACATTATTAGAAATGAGGTCTTGTTTTCTATAATACCGGCCGCTTACATGCACTAATGGTTGTAATATATATATATATATATATATATATATATATATATATATATATATATATATATTCTACTCATCATCATAATTTTATAAGATATTTTATTATAATTAAAAATATAATTGACTAACATTTAAGTATTAATTCGTGAATTTCCTTTCGTACATTTACGGATCCTTACGAAACATTCCCGATATTTTTATCAGGCTGAATCTCGGTCCGGAGCCAAAGCTTTTTTAGCGATGACTTAATGCAAATTTTCGGTGTTTCGTTGGGAGAAAATTGTGTTACGGTAGGTAAAAGGTGGAGGCAGGATATTGAAACCTGTAGTTCTTGTTCGGTGTTTTAATCGGCTTTAAAATCGAAGTCGAAGTCGGGTAACCGGTGTCATCGGGGAGGGTTGCGTCACTTCATTCTGGGAGGACCGGTTCCCATCGGGACGCCTTGTGTTATTATTCAAATCGACTGCTTTCCAATGACGTGATTATGCATTGCGGAATTCCATATTTGACTGGAGAATTATTTCGCGGTTCCTTAGGGAATGAAGAAAGCACAATTGCATCAGTTACATGCAGGCAGTTACAAATATATTAATATATACTGTGCTTAACTTTGACCATTTAGTATTTAAACAATTTCTTCAGCGAATCATCCCAATAAGTCTTATAATGATGAATCCTCAAAGACGTTGGAGGAAGCGTGGTCATAGTGCTAATCACACTTTGTTTCTTCGTACTCACAGGGAATTTTCTTGACAGAACACTTGGATCTTTTTCAGGAAATAAAAACGAACGCGGTGCAAGCTCCTCAATATCGAGAGGTCTACAACGATTGGTGGGATGGGAAGAAATTTTTTTGTCTAGCCCGTCCAATCGATAAGGGGGCTGCGCGTTTCTTGTTTTAAAAGGGGGTAAAGTTCGTAACCCCTTAACTCTTTCCCATTAGAATGCCCCATTATCTCGTTGCCCGTTTGATTGATACCCGGCCCTTCAAGTGATAGAACGCGGCCAAAGTCACGTAGGCGAAATTTCAAGACCTTCCTTGATTGGGCGGCGGCGTATCGCTTTAATAGATGTATCCTTTTAAGTAATAAGGTCCTTATAGAAAAACGAGGAATCGATCGTACGTCCAGTCGTCCAGTATGGTTATGTATTTAACACAGTTCACTTCCCACATTCAGACATAGTCCATGCAGTACATGAAACTGGAAAATAAATAAACAATTATTATTTATTGTGTATTAATGCTTTAGTTGGACTATGATTTTTATTGCTAAAAATAAACGGCTTTATTTATTTTCCGATTGATCTGCATTAGCGGTAGATCATTTTTAAATCGTCAACTAGCTTCTTGTTGTCTGACTCAGATATAGGGATTTAAAGTTAACTTATGTCTCAAATTCATTACGCATACTTATCTATAATTCTCATAGACACGGCAGTGATCCTACCATGGTTATTTCACAATAATGTCGTCATTCGTTCTAATTTATTATATAATTATTTCTAAAGCAGAATCATCTAAACAAAGAAAATCAGTCGATATAATGAAGTCGGTCTTATTTAACTTTCATTTAATCTAAACGTGAGTTTCCATATGCATAGACAGTATGGGAGTGATTATGTATTTTCTGTTTAAATTCACGACCGGCCTGTTTACTTATAGCGCGGTTTCTTAATTGCAATGCAAATTCGGAACACACACCGAGTTTGCTTTCAAAGTGGGCAATCAGCGGCTCCTATTGAGTCAGTTCCTCTGTGGAAAGTTTCGTTGTTCCCGGCTCGAATTCGTCCCGAAGGCGCTTAGGGAGGTTTATTTCTTCGAAGTTTCAAGGCCTGCGACGATTGTAACCTTTATCCGATAGTCCCGGCCATCTAATTAAATGTTATATCGAATGATGGATATAGCGGAGGTATAGCCTGGAAACATAACGTGTTTAAGAAAACATAACGGGTTTTGAATTATATCTCAATGGGTCGATCACGTAGAATGACTGAGAATCGTCTAGCTCCAGACCACATGTTTGAAAACAACAGTTTTGAAAGTGTTTAACTATAGAAAATTATAATGTGTGGTCAATACATATGTAAATTAAGTTAAAGGGCTTATAATTAAAACCGTTAAAAAAGTCAAAGAACTATCCAGTCCCATATACTGTGTTTGTCTATAATATTTAATATCCAATGCAATCAACTTTTATATAACTTTTACTCATATTGTATTAACAGAGAAAGTCCGATTTTATGTGATGGAAAGATAATGTTTTCGAAATTAGCCGTGCGACCAGCTAAATAAAGGGGTTACCACTGGCTTATTTATTAGTAGCTGATAAATTACGTTATTGTCGCCGAATTTCTTGTATTATACTATTCAATAAGGTTTGTGATGCAGAATGAAATCTATAGTTATATAGATAAATATATTTATTACCGTGGGGTATTCTTTTGATTGAATTCAGTAATGAAAGTTGCTTGACGGTGGAATTCCGCTCGAGCGGCTGGAGGACTGAGTTTGTAATTGGTTGAGACAGGTTCAAACCTGAACCCGGCGCTTCCCCTCGACGTCGAAAGTGAAACCGATCCTCTTCAATGGGGCCGCAACACCCCGATTATGGGCCCTCCTTTGTGGGGCCTATATGAATGCGATCCGATCAAATCAGTAGACTAACCATTTCATAATATCAGCATAAAATAACAAAATAGTTGTTATCACTTATCGCTCAATACCCAATTCTTACGATTTACGGTGTAAGCTTTGGTTAGAGTTTACAAAATATTTCTGAGAATATCATTTAATGAATTTCTTCTTTAATTTCTGACTCTAGAAGTAAGTAACAGTTTTTTACCAAGACTTCATTTCCCACAAGTTCTATTTATAGGCCTATCCGCCCGCACACACAATACGTAAAGACTTGCATCTTGCCGTTATTAGAACTTTCCAAAAACCGGTCTCAGACCAAAAAACAGAAGCTTTATTTTTAACTTAAACAATATCATCTTAGATACCTGTACTGTCGATTATGATTGTCCAGTAGGGGACTAGAAAACTATTTTAATGTAATTTATTGATTGGAATTTAAATTGTCCATATTAATATTCAAACATTGTCAGCTCGGTAGAATAAATAAGGAATGCCCGAACATATTCTAAAAGTTAAAATAGGTTAGTTGGTAGCCCTGTGACGCTTGAATTATTATATATGTCCGATCGTAATGAAGAGTAGTATTCAGGCGGGTTAAGCGGCGGTCACGTCGGTCTTTTATTTATTGTCCTCTCCGATAATAGAAATAAATTACACTTTTTTTGTACGAGATATTCAAATTTACCGCGTGACATAAAAAAAGGTAATAACACAGTTTGTACCGTGTTGTAACGTTTTGTTGCGACATCTCTGGCATTTCTACGTCAGTAAAGCGTATGTGGTTTTGTCATCTGCTGGAAATTATTTAGTCTTCTATCGGTGACTATATCTTCTTTACACTTCGGCCTTGAGCGATACCGTTAAAGCTGGTGTACTACAGTAGATTTACGATTGAATGAAATGAAAGTCAAGACAGAACAAGTAAAGGGTAAAGCGAAGAAATGGGTTAAAATTTGTTTGTTCTGCCCAAACAAGATTATGTAATCCAGTTACGAATTTCACTAAGTTTCAGTTACAATTAGTTTATGATAGTTATAATTAGAAAGGAAAAAAGTGATTATTTATGCGATTTATGTGGCAATAAAAAATGAGAGTCAGTATTGTACTTGGGACTGACAGGGTTATTTATTTATAAAGGATTGTCTATATAATAGCTAAAAATGTGTTGCGGGAACAACGTGTTGTATAACATGCCTTTTAAAATGAACACGGCCACAGAATTTTGAATTCTGACACTCCCACAGTTCGAAATGATGAAAATAAATGAAAATTTGCACGAGACCACATATGTGCGGAATACTTCACACGAATCTTTGAGAAGAATGAAATTTAACACACAATAAGAACAATGTACCGTCGCACGTGATCGTTTTTTTTAATTTTTCTGAAAACCTAAAAAACTGTACTCTGAATGTAAATTTGTTATATAAGTGTTGCCAAAGTTGCTGGCCATTTGTTTGTGGGTGGGTTCCCGCGGTGGCCGGGGCTGTCGCTGCGGGGGATCGACCCGCTTATGAACTATGACTTTATCGGTGAAAGGGAGATCGCTGTTTCGTGGCCCTCGTGTCGCACTCCTTTGTCCTTTTTTATTCTTATTTCCACCGCTTCCATCGGTTTTATTATTCTCCCGATGCGAGCATACGCCTTAAGTTACATTGACTTAAGCAGCAGGCGATTCCACGTTCTGTAGACAATATAAGGCGTTTTTATGAAGTACGTTCTTTTCATTGAATTAATATATAATAAATGATAAAATTTAGTTTCTACTATTACTAACTACGTAGTTCGTACTATTTTAACTATACGCACTCCTGTGTTTTAAATATGCAAAACATCTCCGTTTAATCATTTTTTAAATGTTTCTAATGAAGTTTTTTTATTGGAATATGCGCCTCATTCTTTTTATAGCTGTATTTAGTATTTAGAAATCTAATAGTTAACCCTTGACAACGTCCTTCCAAATCGTGTTTCCTGTATCGTCCTTCTAACCTTGGACGTTCATCTGTTTTTGACAAGTCTTCAACCACCATATAAGGTAGGGCAGATTTGATAGTGAGTGTGCTTTTTCTGTAAATGGGGTCCTTAGTCGTCCATGGCCTTATCACGGTACGCAAAACTAGGACCGGAACCCATGATTCATCCCCCCCAGCATCCTGCAACCTTTGGCATTCTGGAAAAATCAAGTCACCGACCATTTATGATTTTGACTGAGTCTAACTTCTTGGCAATGTACTTATCATACGAAATATCCTTCCGGTCATTAATCGCTTCCACGGAGTGTGGTTAATGTTCGAGTTGCCCATAAATAATACTTGCCTAATTAAACTCCCAGAAAAAACCCAGACTACCGTAATTAATTAAGATTATTGACTTTATTATTCGCATTATGAGTGTCTTCGTTCAGTTCGAGTGTAGTTTCGAAATATTTTACATGCGACCTTTCGATTGGAATTCAACGACACCATTTTGACATTCACAGCCGCCGAGATAAAAATCTTATGTCTCATTCTTATGTTTTATGTATGAATTATATTGCATCAGATATACAGAGATTTCGGTTATGTGCGACTCTCCGCAGAAAGAAGCGACCGAAGTATCAAAATTGTCTAGACATTTAGCGAATTACTGTAACTGTTATGTAAATGAGTGCAAACTGTGATTACATCTTACTGATATTCATTATTCACATTATAAATTCAATTTAAAATAATAATATTAATGTAATAGGGCGCGTAATATTATTTACATTTAATATTAATTATATATATAAATATATTCTGTCCTGTTATAAATTGGCGATAAGCATAACCCTGTAATCAAGTAATTGGTGTGATAAATAATCTAATATGAAATGAAGCACTCGGTCGCGATTCTTTTCTCCAAGAGAAAACTTGACCCGTAGATGTTTAAATATTTTTGCACATTTTGTCTATAACCTTTGTCTGTTTTGCTTTTCAGGTAAGTAGACTCACTTCGCTCGTTTCATGGGATCATGTGACCTATATCAGTTGAATTTGAATGCTGTGGTATGATTGAACTACATCACGCTGGAGATCACTATCGGACCTGTAACCGGGTTGTCGGGGCAGCCCACGGAAATCTATTTCTGTGAGTAACACTATTCCCATAACTGACGGATTGCACGATTGCCAGTAAACCATATAATATATGAGTGATGAGTATCGTCGCCAATTAGCACTCTAGAGCTCAGTAATTATTATTTGCGAGGCGCTGCATTTTTACCGAAATAATGCGCTAGAGACTTAACAATGTTTTAGTAAATGTCGAAACAGTAATTTACATCTTTGATAAATAAGGTATACTGTTATTAATATGGTTTTAATTTGCGTTATAAATTGAATTAACAATTTAAATCAACAAACGATTCGTAAAGTTTGACTAATAAATCAATTGGTAAATTAATTGCTTCCCATATCATTAGTGGATTCGTAAATAGTATCCGTTGTTCTCATGGTTTCTTAGATTATTGCTTAGATTTCGTAATTCATCAAAGCAAAGTTTAACTTATCCTATTTTCTATGCCAGGAAAGTTGCAGCGAATGCATTCGTACTGGTGGTCGTGAGCGTCGTCCGGCCTCATAAAACCTCAGATGAAATTTGCATTCACTCTAATATTCAGTAGCGAGACGTTGAATCTCATTACTCCCTTTTGCCGCGATTTGAAAGAATGGCCACCGCCCGTTTGAAAATTTCACTTGTAAATAAATTTACCTATGGGCGGATTCATGATTGAACGACCGGATCATTAGGACTGGATCGTGTACGACTATCTGACCTTAATATTTACTGAACGGCTGTACTTTGTACGATGCGTGATCCAATTGCAAAGGTTTTCACATGGAACCCTGACTGAGCTCTTTTGAAACAACATATGGAATATAATAATAGACTCGGCGTAAATGTTTAACATGTTTATTAATAATTGCGTTTCATTGGAGAGTTAGTATATTTTAAAGAGAAGTAATTATTGAAATTTATATCGATTTAAATTTGGGATCTCGCGGTAATGTTGTTGGAACTAGACTAAGGATCAGTATTCGATGAGGATAGAATGTGAAAGAGAATAGCATAGAATAGATGTGTTTAAAGTTTGAGTTCACTGTTCGCGCCTATTTCCAATGCATGTTCTGGCCCGATTTCCGCTCTTGGTCTGTATTGAAAATACGAATGCGCAGAAACGTTACCATAACTTTCTGTCCGTAGCAAAAAGGAATGAGGAAATATTGGTCCGATGACAGTAATTATTGTAGAGAACAGATTTAATCGTTTGAAGACGTAAGAAGAGGAATAGGGAAACTATGATACTAGTCGTTAGAATTATTTACTGTGGTGTTAAAACTCGTTTGGCGGAAACCCTGAGAGATCACGGATCATATCGGCCAGAAACGTCCTCCATAGTTAAATAAATAAACTGAACATGGGCGAAGCTATAAAAGTTAATTTTGTATCTGAGTCTCTGCCTCTATCTGTACGCCGTGTACGTTCTGTCCGTAAGCGGTTTATTAACTTTAAGGTAATAAACTATTTACCTTGAGGCCGACATCCGCCGCCAGGGTTCCGTTTCCGCGTGTCTAATTAATTTATACCATATTTGTACGATTCTTCAAGAGCGCCGTCATCATTCATTTCTCGTTGTGATATTTCAGCTTCATAATAGACGAGGAAATGAATTAACCTCGCTCCTTAAACATTTTGCATTAACCAAAGTATTGAAAAAAAATTCAGTTTATAAATAGGATATTATACGATTATAATTTTTATCACTTTTAATAACATAAAAATTAATATCTATAAATAGAAAATACGTATTATTTCGCATTAAGTTAGTATTGCATTTTAAGAGATAATGACGTATTTTTATTGTTTTGTCCGTTCCTTATTTTAAAAAAATATCAGTTTTATCTAGTTTAATGTTAACTTTTATTTGATTCAAATCACTTAATTTTTACGATCATTTGGAAACCGGAAATAGAACGTGAGGATATTTTCTGGGTATACACCATACTGGAATATATTACGATTATAGGTAAAATAGGTAATGTTAATCTAATATTAATATATATCAAACATGATATGATTCTATGTATCATAGTAAGAGCCTGTACACCAATGATGCCGAAGAGCAACTGTCTGAAACCATTGAGATCATAAGTGTAGCAAGAGAGCGAAAATAGATTATGAAATTATATTGTACCGATTTAACTGAAAACTCACATTGATTAACGCGTGGAATCAAAAATACAATATATTGGTTTTCCATACTGGACAGTTGGCTCTTCCAAGACGTTTTTAAATGTGACGAAACATCAATTAGAATTGAAATATTATGGGAGTAGTCATCCCCTTCATGCCTGCTAGTATGGACTTTTATTTTTCAGTTGCTACAAAATAGGGCATAAATTTGAAATAAAATATACAGAGGGGAGGCGGTAATTTTGAGTGGGAGGTAAGGAAAGGTTTTGAGAGCGGGGGAGGAGGTCGGTTTGAACTTGTGTGGTGAACTTTGTTAGGGTGGCGCCGGGGAGCTTAGCATCCCGAGGTTTGCCGGGGCAGAAACTAGGGCGGCCGAGGCGAGCCGGGCAAGGTGTACCTGCCCTATATGGAAGTTCCCCTTATAGTACTCTCCAGTTGGCCTTACCTTCACTTTCATCATCGACCCCGGCGGCCTGTCTTGTCGCGCACGCACGCCTGCTCGCACTTACGCACTCGCCAATTCACCGCTCGGGGTCCTTCGACACCCGAGCTACCGTTTTGACCCTTGAGCCCAACCCCCTCACCGGGCCATATTTCATGATTATTCTTCCGATTTCCTGATCCACTTTGGGAATAGGCCGGTTTCGGCAGTAACAATCCTGTGAGGATAGGTAGGCGTGTCGTTATCCGATGGAATACTGCATAGTTGATATCCCGAATGAGAAATGATATCCCGATGTTCTTTAAATACAATAAGTTAAATACAGTTATCTTATTAATATTTTATTCTGTTCTTATCCAGCCTTCTTTTTGTCCTGTGATATGATATGGCAGACTTATGGCAGTTCCATTCGCGGATATATTTTATGGCTCTATGGTATCTGTTGGTCTTCCGTAGTTCTCCTTACTTGTTTTTCCTACATACAAACCACACAGCTTTGTCAATACTGAAATTATTTTACCATCAGCGGTCCTTTTTATGATTTCTAAAAGCAAGCTTTTAAGATCTTGAAGACAAGCATTTTCTACTTCCCTGGTGCTTCCGCCTTCCTATAAAAAATAGAACTCATTCAGAGCTCTGTCCCTGGCGTACAGGCTGGGTCTAAGCACCAAACGGAAATGTTAGATTAAACTAGAGCTAAATTATGGGATTTTAAGGCACAAATCTGTACAAACGAGTGTGCACTTAAGATGTATAGTATTGGTGTAATGTGAATATCTGTACGTCGGTAAAATAAATTGTAGTCACTTAGTTCTACAGGAGTCTTTGTGGTTTCATCTGTAGTAAATGAAAGCATGACTCACTTTTTTGCAAACAATTTATAATATTAACTGAATCAATTTGTGGTATCGAATTATTTTGAACAATTGAGGACTGCATAAAGGAGCGAGTGTTCGACAGTCGATAAGAAAATAACACGGGACAGAAAGACCGGATCCGTTTTGTTGTTAGGTTTTTTTAAACCGAAGGTCATAATTTTGAATTCTAATCGGTGAAATAGTGATTCGAAAAACACCTTAATCGTGTCTCGTGACCGATATCCCAAACGTTCGATGGAAAAGATCATTACCAAACGTCAGCTGAATATTCTTATAATTGTTCCAATGCATCCGAAGGCCAATATTTTAATAATTGCGTAGTAATTAATTTGCTAGCTCCAATCTTATTACAGGCAATTACGCTTCCTTAAGTAGGGTTTCCGTCTTCGCATATTATTAACCGGGTCTTTTAATTACCTACAAAATTACACCGGCTCTTGTATGTAAATTATGCGGTTATCTTTTTGGCTTTCGAAATATATGTTTGAGGCCTCGTCGTTTGAGCCTTCGTTTTACGAAGGAAGTCTTTTTGTTTTCGAAGTTATTTTCTGTTTCTGTAAGTTCTTATTTGGACATAAATCAGTCTAAACGTAGAAGCATAACAGGAAGATAAATAACAATTTTATCATCGAAGGTCTACAAGTTTACGTGTCGACTTTTTCCTCGTTATTGCAGAATTCCCGGTTAACAATACCAGATGGGAGGTACAGTAGAACGGGTCGATGGGGTATTAATAATGGTCGGATGGTCTCTAAAAGCTAAATGAAGCCGTGAAGATAAAGACCGGCTATAAATACTACGCGTTGAACTAGTTGAACCTGCGAACAAATGGTTTGGGCCCGATAGAGGCGGCGTTTAGTAATGGTCCGTTGGTTTGGTCGTGGCCGGCACCACCGATGGATGAATCATCGGATATAACACTGGTTTGCGGTCGGGCTCTTTCACTGTCTCTTTCTCCCTCACTCTCGTGCACACTCTCCGTTTCACCTCCCCCCCCCCTCCCTTCCCTCTGTATTTAACTCTCTCTGTATATGGAATGTGCCCTTGTGGTGCCGCAGCATACGGCACGCTCCCGCCCCCAATACGGGGGGTATTCCTCGCGGCTACCCCCGACTTCGCGAACGACTCGCATTGACCCGTCCCAGTTCTAGGCGACGCTTAGACGCTGATTAAGTAACATACGAGAGGAAAGATGGCTGTGAAGTCACGCAGATTACTGGTCAGAATGTTTAACTTTGTATTAATTAAAGCGGAGTTAAAATAGCGGAGTTAAAAGCGGAAAGTAAAAATATCGTATAGAAAATTATTTCCATTCGTTAATCATGAATTTGTAAGAGCGCCTAATTCCATTATGGAAATAGATACTATTTTGCTTTTTTTATGCTTTTTTTGATATACAATGGATTGGCTAAATAAGTGCTCGTACTTAGTTACAAGGAGGAGAGGTGGTGTGGTTACCGAACCGATAAGTTCGCCCAATTGTCCGATTCAGTTAACGACCGCCGGTTTGGGACTAATCAACTACACTCAAAGTAACATTGGAGAAGAAGTCCGTGGTGTTTAACATTTAAATAGGTAGAACACGATAATCTACGCGAAGGACAATAATTTCGGAGGCATTGAATGACGACTCGACGTTTCTGCCCGACCTGTTCTCAAATTGAGGCCATTAGCGATATATTCTGGAAATATCGTAAAATGGCAACTATGTATGCTATCCACTCTTCCACGAATCCTACCTAGGTTGGGCTTATCTGCAAAGCTCTTAGCATAAAGCTATTCACTCCGCGTCGTCCGTTTTAATAGAATATTCCAATTAAAATTCCCAACATTCTTTCATAAACAGAGCGCATTAATTGAACTGGGTAGAGCAGCGAGTCGTATCGGTCCTGGGGTAATTAATTCGTGGGCAGAAATTTCTATCGCTAATGTAACGGGGGATTTTCTTTTCGTTTGTCCCGTAACCCGGCGCGGTTGACATTTCTGTAACGGGCTTCTGACACGCATTTCTCTTCTCTCCCTTCCACCGTGGTACTCGCCACTGGCGGCTAATTACCAGTTAGACAGGCAGTTACCGACTTTTCTTTCGGCGCCGTTCTATTTTACCGGATTTGAAACGGCTCCGCGCCTTCGTTTATTTCCCGAAAACCGTACACCGCCTTTATACCAGCCATCCTCGTTTCGCGTTTGAAAATGACGGTGGAAATAACGTCCGTTGCGACACTGATATGCCAGTTGCGGGGAGGATTCTTTCTTTTTTAGCAGCCGCGTTATTAACATCGAGAACCTTGCGGTCGATTTTCGCCCTTTTAAACTTTATGACTTTACCTCGGCTTTTCGTCGTTGTATAGTCCCAGACGTATCTTTTCCCCTTTCCACCTACTGGATCGACGAATATTCAGAAACAAGCCGGCATATCGACCTTTATCTATTTGACTGCCCCTCGACCTAGAATCCTGAAAAGTTTCCAAACATAAATGCATTCTACTATTAGGATTGACAACTCTTAGTTGCTTCTCGGCAGGTCCTGCCCGTCCCTATTTGAGGTTTTCATTTGCTCGTGGAAAAGAACGGGAATGAAAAATTCGGATTGCGAAACTAGAACCGCACTGGTCGCTGGACCGCTTTTAAGAGCAGTCTCTCCTCTCTCTCTCTCTCTCTCTCTCTCTCTTACAATCGCGGAGAAGCACCAATTAACGTTTAATATTTACAAGTATGGGGCTCTGTTAAACCAACAGGTTTGACTTGTTGCGTGCCGAGATTGGGTTTTGTCTCCCGGGATTTTTTGTCCCGAGCGCCAGGTGTCTATCTAGTAGTCCGCATTCGAGATGTTTATCTTTTGTTACAAACTGCGGTTAGTTCGGTAATAAGTATTCATTAATTGCTATGCTATTAATGCCATTACTCTTGCGACTTCTGACACGCCCGGGTTCATATAAATTCTGAAATTTCCATTTTACCATAGATTCGTAATTTTCTATTACCGTGATTGTTATTGTGAGTTTGGAATTCGCCATTGTCGTATCGAATGCTATAATATAATCATTTCAAAACTCGGTAGGGTGTTTCGTGTTGCCATTAATAATTGCCTGCGATCTAAACCGCACACCAGTCCATATTTGTTTTCGTATCGACTCGGAATTCCTCTTCCTTTATTCGATTTCCACATAGTCGTTCGTATATCTCGCGGGACGAACGGGCGGATAGTGTAGCGAAATTTAATCGCGGTGTTAAGTGCTTTATTCGGACACCGGGGCCATTAATATTTTAATGGCCTCATTTCACGAAGTTTAAATATATCTTGCCCTTTAATGAAACCGGTCCTGTGAATTTTACGACTGTCCAGTTCTCGAGTTCGGTGATTGAATTGTCATTAAGCTGGAAGTAGCCGAAACGTCGGTAGGACATTTTACTGCATATAACAGCACCTTCATCTATCACTCTTCATATTTTCCGCGCAGATATATCGTCTAATCATTTACGTATTGTTTGTGATATCGATTGTAGGGCTGTTCAGCCTATTATGATTCTATTAGCCTAATAGGTACTATTTTAATATTTTAATAAAAACTACAAATGCACACAATTTCATACTGTTCAGTTAGCCTTCGTTTTTTATAATTTCCGAAAATACTTTATGTAAAATACCCGAAAATGTTTAACGGGTTGTAAATAAAGGTCAAAAAAGAAATCTGAAATAATTGGGAAGTAATATTAATTGAATCCAAATAATTTAATAGAATGAGATCATCCTATATTCATAGCTATTGGATGAACATCTACTTCCTTGTAAATAGGACTCTATACGATAATGATTTTAATTAATTAAAACGAGTTGCTGTTAGTATTTACAATATGCCCACTATGCGGATGGCATTTTTTTGCGAACACTCGTGGAATGACATCCCTCCAGTAAAAAAAAGTGGTAGGCAAATAAAGGCGAGTTATTGTGTTTTTAATATTTTCAAAGGCCTTGCCGCAAAGCCAAAGGACTCCGGCCTTGAGTCGGAGAGCTCGGCCCATATGCTAATAATGGTAAGGAGCGCGCCAACCCCAGTGATGTAACGGACCATCTGGTCCCAGTTTTCGTCCTCCCTACACCGGCCAACCGTTCTGGCGCTATGAAATCATTAAAAATTGTTAATGGATATACATAAATTAACTGGGTCGGAGTGACCAGAATACATTCATCGCAGGCCGAGCCTCGGGATTAATTGAAGTGGGTCGTAAATGCGATTTACATCGGAATTACAGACCTGGGTACCTTTTCTGCTGAAAATGTGCTAGTTAGATTTACCGTTATCTCGGACAGAAAACATAGGCGGTGGCTACTTCCTTTAGTCGGAGCTGTTTGTTTAACCCACTTTCTTTTGACTTCGGTGATAATTTTAACCATGTTAAAATTATCTAGCGTTTATTAACGGATGTCTGCCTTTTGCATCATATTTAGCTTTTGTAAACCGATATTCTTCGCCGTAGATGTTTCAATTTGAACTTGAGGTTTTTTTAAATTCGTGCATTTTATTTCTGTATGTTTATTACAAATTTGTTTAAAAACCCTTCAAAGGACCGGTTTATGGTGAAACAACTTTAATAATAATTTGCCATCCTGGATGTTTTGATCATTTCAGGCTAAATAATGCCGCGGTCCCAACCGAGGTTAAACAACGGAGCTTTTGGCTTATTAACCAGTTTACGCTGTTTTGGTAAACCAGGATTCCAACAATTTAATATCAAATCCTATAGTCTGATCTCACTGGAAATTTTAACGACTCGGAAACTTTGGCTTTATGACTTTTCATAATTTTCTCCTCTAATTCTCCGATCTTAATCGATTAATAAGCATATTGCGTAGTTATTATCTATTATTAAATTATATTCATCAACCGAAACAAAGAACGCTGGTATGAAATACTGTTTATTCTTTAACATGAATAAATATATAAATAATCACCGATATAAATCGTCGTAACTTTTAATAAAACTGAAAAACACGTTATCTTAGTTCTTCATTTCACAAAAACGTTGGACAAAACGTTGGAAAGATTGACTTATTGAAATCGAGTCCCCAATAATAAAATACAGCAGCTCGGCAGGGATACAAATATTCGTCCTTAGAATTCGGATCGGGGATCCCGTGTTTCCCCTCCGGGGGACGTCTGCACGTCTAAATGGTATTCAATAAAAACTGATAGACGGGATGGGATCGACGTAAGAAGTCTCTCTAATGCGGCCATTAAGCGGCCACCGTTCGGAGACTTTAACGCGGGGTTCGGCCAAGGGAGTGTTCCACGCTCATGCCGAAACACAGATACCCAATATAATTCACAAACCGGTTTTCACGATTTTTTCGCCTTCTTCTTCTTCGTCTGCTCATTTAAGATTTTTTTACGGTCCGGGCGCTGTCGTTTCTCGTCACTTTCTTATTAACACTTAACCGGCCGATCTTGTTTAAATTCACTGCGGGGGCGTCATACATCATGCCCGGTCCGAATTGATATATTCGCGTAGGAATTAAATTAAAATTGCGGTAGTTACTCGTCATTTTTAATTCGGTAAATGAAGGGTACGAAAGTGATTCTTTCGGCCTTTGTGCTGAGCTATTTACTACCTTCTGAAATAAATCTCAAAATTGATTTCAATACAAAAAACTACTCTTGCTGAACCTGTTCTGATTCAAAAACGTCGTTAATAATTTACATTTATTTTTGTTATACTATAATTTCGAGGAACAAATATAATATACCAATAAAATACATTGGTATTTGTTTTTTGCATTTTTTATGGTACATATTTTCTGTTCTAAGCCATTTCATAGATAATTGTACATTGTATTTTACGAATTTTTAAATCTAAAAAAATGTAATCTTTTTCAAATTAGCATAATTAAAGGATTATAAGTTTTTATTTCAGGATTAACAAATTAAGTAAGTTGATTTTTTCTAGTTTATTTTGGGTTACTTTAGGCACTTCAGTTTAGCTTCAGTTTTAGTTGTATTCCATTATGAGTCTATACGCTTGATCTATCACTGTTTCTTTTATTAGGGCATTATAGTTGGCTATCCGGCTTGCCGGGGAACAATAGGTACGATATAGGCCTGTATTCAATCAGCTTCGAATGTTGGAGTTCGTTGACCCGAGTCGGCTGTGTTTCAATCCTATGTTTGCCTACCGGAGAGACCAGGGACGACTATCGGTGGCCGTGTGTCCACACTCTTTCGCAATCTAACGGCAGGGGCCTCGTCGAGGAAGTAACCAAGAAACGATTTATGCTCAGTTTGTTTCAATTTCTTCAGAATAATCATATCTACGGGTTTGGGTGGACAAGCGATAGTCAAAGCGGGCCTTATTTACCAAGTACGTTTCCTCGCCGAAAAAACCATTCCTTTGTTTTAAACTGCAACCCATTTTTAAAGGCTTTGAAAGCCAACAATAGGTAAATTGAAAGTGAATTCGGAACAACATAGGAGCCTCAAACCGTTTTTGGGTTAAATACCACCGTTACAAACAAGGATATAAAAACAATTATCCGTCTTTTTACAATAAACGAGTACATTGTTTTCTCAGATTTTTCAATCCATATATATATTGAATCCTCATTTTATATTTTTTTCATTAAAATTTTGGAATTCGATGCAGGCACATTAGAATCAGGTTGTTGGGAACACTGGGCATTGACGTCAATTCCTATGACTGTCAGCACTGAAGAACCTGACTGGAATAAAGCAATATTTATGCATTCATCCGCCATACTGGCGTCACTTGAAGTTCTAGAAATGTCCGAGCATTGCCTCATCCCAGGGACTCTTATTTAAATTATAGTAATCAATTTAGTGGGTGTACAACTTACACCACCATCTGTTAATTGTAAAATTTTCCTGAGCTTAAAAGGACTACGAAACTCTATCAGTTAGCTGGACATTGCTGCAGTGTGTTGGACTAAGTCCTCAAATAATCTAAGCTGTACGCTTCATGGGTAACCGATTACACTCTGATACTAAGATGACGTAAAACTATTTCCAAGAATCATTTTCTTATACAGGATTTTGAAGAATCTACAAACGTGACACTGAGAAAGCTCAGATTATATTCGCTAAAATGTTATATAGCTGTTGAGTAAAAAATTTTAATCACTATATTCGGGTAATAATTAATTTCGACATAAGGGCGTCAAAAGTATCTATCGGGCTTTTTCACGGTCTGTTGGTTCCAGGCTTGATTGAATGTTCTTTCCCGGTCTTCTCTGACGTTTTCAGGCCAACGTCGGACTAATCCTGTCCAAGTTATGAATGTGTCAAAAAAAACTCCGAAATCAGGATATTGTCAATATCAAAACAGGACCGATCCCTTATTAATCGTCGCCTGTCAACTCTGGCAAAATGATGAAATTTGTTTTTATTTATTTATTTTTTAATGAGCCTCAATTAAGTGTGAACAAATTATTTTGTAACCTTCGCCGTTTCCTTTCACTGTGCACTATTCACGTTTTCCCCATATATTCCAATATTAGAGTAAATGCGTTGGCACGAGTTGCAAGCGCACTCTTGCGCTTTGCATGAATTTATTTATTATATGTAATATTCCATTTATTTTATATATGTATAATATATACGTATATGTAATGAGGTAATATATTTCTAAATAACGCCGTTTTTCGTTCTCCTAGTGATCTATATCTAGGAAACCGTGGTGTTGTGGGGGGGGGGGAGTTATGAGAGGCATGGTCCAGGTGGGTGGGCGTCGGATGATCCTTGAAGGAGTTGCTCTCTGTCGGTGGTTGATTAGTATGCGCGGCGCGAGTCCAGGTTAATTCGAGTCCGGGGCCCCGGTGGCCGCTCTCTTCGGGCTCCTCTAATTGTGCCCGCCCAAACCCCAATTTTCGTTCTTCGGCAGGAGGCGTGCCGCTCTCTCGACTCCCATGTCGGCTTTTAAAGGCGGTTATGCACAGATTACTGTCTTTTGCCTTCGACCCCAAGACAATTTGCTTCTGTATCGAAATACCTTCGCTGGGAGAAATATTATATGTTGCTAATTAACCTGTCGACTCCCCGCGCTGGGCCGCATCTAAAAATCTGATTTCGGAAACGATTTCCTCGATAAGTATAGTTGTACATAGACTCCATTCGCCACCGTTGCACAAATTGGATATCACATCTGTTGGGGATATTATATATGCACCGAAGATAACGTCTATTTAATAATAGATATGCCGTTCTTTGTTTGCCGGTACGGTGGCCTTTACATCGAGCTAAATCCGTTCAGATTGGTAATAGTATATTAATATTTTACGAAAGATTTCTGAGGTTATTCATCGATAATTTATTTTTACTGATCTAAACAGTATTCCACCACTCAGTGAGTTTCTGATGACGAAAAGATGGACCGGGCGTTAGAATTATCGCACGAAAAGCCTCGGACGGAACAAACCCGAGGAAATGGGAAATCGCGCGGACTATAAGTTACAAAACGAGTAAATTGGACGCATAATATATGTCGTAAAGTATACATACGGTCTGTTATTTCCTGAAGGTATAGCGGTTCGGCGAGGCGACTTTCTCGGGGCGCGAGCCGTGCGGATTCCGGCAATTTAAACACACACGAGCTTTCATAAATTACCCGGGCGTTATTTATCCGGCGCTTATCCCCCGGCCGTCGAGGGACCGACTCCGAAAAACCAGGTTTCACCGTCACGCTTCACGTAACCGCGGTTAGAAGAGAAGATACCGTTAGCTAGTATTTTTATTTTAGAGAAAGACGATAATTTAAGAGTCAACGTGGGGGGGGAGGATGGACTCGACTTTGCGCGGCTTTTCGCCCGGAGCTGCCCGAGTGCTAACAGCACCGCTAACCGCCCGCGTCCTTCGTACTTCAAATTTGTTATTGTTTCGTCCGGACGATTAGCGCCACTTATAACTCCGACTCTCCCACCTAATTCGGACCTTTAATTGAGGCTCTTAACACTTTCTGTTGGGGCGATACTTCGAACAGTTTATCCGTATCAGTAGCGCCGATTATTCTAGGCTTAAGGAAGTGTTGGAGAATAACCACTTCCACCGATGATGCTAAGATGCGCTATAATGAAGTTGGGTGAGTTATTTTAGAAATATTAAGACGTATTAATGGCACGAGGCAATTTTAGATTGATAGATAGGGAGTAAGACTCTCAAACTCACAGAACTCGTGGTATGCTCCTGGTGAAAGGACCTAGTTTAAAAAAAATATATAAATTAACATCTCGTTAATCATAGTAACGCAAAATGTTGCATTAACATTAATTTAACTATGAGAAAAGGTTATTGTTATTAGGACTTAGGAGATATTTTATGAAGAATTAGTGAGCATTACTCCAATATGATTTTTCCTAAGATCCGTTGCCAGTTTTTTACCGAATGTCCGGATATTAGAGGGCGTATAAAAATAGTAAGCCGAGTTACGGATTGAAAGGCCCACATAAAAACGATAGAAAAATTACCTTTACGTCAACTACTTACCGCGTTGTCGGAGTTCTAGAAAAACCTTATATAGGTATTTAAACGGAAATAATGATTGGGTCGATCTATCTTACGCGGAGATATAAATAACCGGCGATCGGAGTTGGAGATAGGGCCCGATTTCCAGGGCTCCATTATGTTAATAGCGTGATAATCAGATGGGCGGCGGACGGGCGCTAAATACCCGAGTCATAGCCGCTCGGTCCCGACCCTCTTTTATCCCTTTTAACGACCTGGCTTTCATTTTAATTGGGGTATTGTCAAGCGGGCGGTGCACCACGGACCCGCCGCCAATTCACTTTTATAAGAGTTTCGCCACCATAAAGGAGCCACCTCTCCTATATTGTCCTCACTCCAGACATCCAGGATATCTTGCACTCTTATAGCGTTTTTTATCATGTCGGAACCTCTATGACAACCCGAGCGTTTAACGAACTATTTTGAATCCCTCGATTTTGCCCTTCTAGCATTAATTTCATTGATGTTGGAATTATTATGTATTGATAACAAATCAGACAATTCAAGAACATTTCGTGCCGGCGTCTGTGATACAGCACCTCAAGGCAAAACAGCTAGGTTTCAGTGAACGGTTATGCACCCGAAAGGGATTGGGTAATTTTTGCTTGAACGCGAGATTCGTCGGGACGCGTTTTTCGATCGGGCTAAATAATCTGTAGACGAATTGAGAGTCGTCGTCGTCGGCGGCGGCTCGGAGCCGCTAAGTGGTGAAAGGCGAGTGGCGTGCTCGAAAAGAGCGCTATGCAAATAACAGTTTTATGGCTCGTCAATAACGGAAATACTCGTTGCGTCATCCGACTTCTTCGTCGGAATAGATTATTTATTTATGCGCAGCCGTCCTCCGAACGCTTCTTCCCGGCTCTGTCTGAATCCGGTTTTCAAATAGCCATTCGGTAATGAAAGTAACTTAATGGCTGGTATTGATGCGCCGTTTATAATAACAATTGGGAGAAAAGGACGTACTTACTTAGTTTAATAATCCGGGTCAATTATCTTAATTTGTGTTTTTCAACTTCGATTTACTGCTTATTACTCAAAGGCCGCATGCATGATGTCTTAATGCGAACGAATCTACAAGCGTTTAATTAACGCATGAACTGGGAGCGTGAAATTGTCCTGTAGCCGCATTCGTTTAAAACCCGGTAAAAGAGACCCGGGAGACGGGAAAAGAAAGCGACTCCCCTGATTTAGATTCAAGCCGCGCCTTGGCGCGACAACAGCTCATTCAGCCCTTTTAAGACTTCCCTCTTCCCCATCCTTCCCTCCGTTTTCTTTTTCGTGTAAACAATTTGTCCCTAATTGTCAAGGAGTTCGGGAAATTTAAGGAGCAGCCCGTCCGGTCGGTGACACTACCACCGATCGACCCTTACAACTCCTTTTGAGTTTCGGTGTCTGTAATCAACAATCTGAATTGCGTCTCTATGGATTACGCCTTACTGCAATAACCATTTTCATTATGTTTCATATTCTGTATATAATAACTATTATCGAACTACATAAAATTGTGTCCGCCTACGAATTTTGATGAAAAGGGCTTATGTTAATAAGATTAAGTGGAAATGTTTCTCTAACTGCTTATTTTTAATGCCTCTACTCAGAATCACTATCGCTCGATTACCACGTTTCCTCTATAAAACATTCAGTGCTGTGAAATGCCGATTCGGAATCGTGAATTAAAATTAAGTCTTTTCAAGGAATAGCATGTCTCCAGCATTTTCCTCTTCATAACGACATGGAGGATGTCATTACGATAAGTTTGAAATTATTTCACTCTCACTAGGGTTGTGGCATCTATGGTTACCAGAGCGAAATGGTTTGGTAAAGAACAAAAATTATTCTCAACAAACAAGTCCGAATAGCCGAATACCGTTCTAGGCGATTGGGTGGCAAACCCGACAGAGAATGTCCGCGTAACAAACTTGTTTTCATCAACCAATACAGGTAGGAATTTATGTAGACATTGTATATAGCAGGAACCAAATACGTATATACTTAATTTACTGACGAAACCGGTCTCGCACTGGACTTTTGGAGACAGAAAATAGCGAGAATTGCTACATTCCGAACCCCCGCGGAACCTTCCCTACGGGGGTATCCTAAATGAACTTCTATTTCTTAGCGGCGTAAAATCGGACGTGCCAAACCTACGGGAAAACGCAAGGCCGAGGCGCCGATCGGACGGATTTTACGATTTTCGTAACGGCGGTTTTACACTGGCGCGAACTTTTTCACCCGACCGGATAAAAGATGGGAAGGGGCCCCCGACTATCCGCCCCCGCAGACGGCTTCTCCAAGGACGGCACCTGTGTCCAGCTCCCACGCGCCTCCCCTCCCCTACTCCAACTCCAACCTATTACCATCCGTCCGCTCGCATCCGCCTCTTGTCCGCTCTCCGGCATATTTCAATGACGTCGCACCTTCCCCGCCAGGGAAATTGTACGAACATGTAAATCGGTTCTTACGCAGAGTCCGGTGGAATAAAATCGTCGGCGGAATAAAAAGATATATTCCAGAAAATGGACTGATAGTGGTAGACCGAGAGCAAGCCACGCTAGCTTCTACAACATAAGGGAGAGTTCTACGTTGGCGCCGTTAGTGCTAAGGCATCCTAAACTGAAAAAAAACTTACTTGAAATGTGGGGTTCGGTGAAACCACCAAATATTAACAAAATTCAGACCTTACAGTGGAGAATATTAAGGAAAATAACTGACGTATCCTACTTTGTCTCCAACCTTACCCTACATACACACGTAAAGTGCCGTTTGTCTGTGACCTTGCCATAAAAAATTTAACAAATTTAAAATAAATTGCAAAACATGCTATCTCGTGATATCCCAAACTTGTTTCTTATATATGATGTTGCAATTCAAAAATTCGATAAATCTAGAATAGGAAGTAATTCTAATATTTACTAGAAATGTATTATTATTGTCCCTGATGCAGGAGAAATTAAAGGGGTATTACGCAAATTTTTAAAAAATTCAGGCCATTTTTGTGTGGTGTTTATTCCAGGTAATTATCTTGCGCTGTTGTTAGTTTGAAGTAGGCTATTACGTGGGGCGTTCCCCGCACATTAACGAATTATCGCGGCAATGAAATTACAATCGCGGATATTTGTAATTTCGAAATTGAATAAATTAAGATTTTTTTAAAGAAGTAAGAACATTAAGGAAAAAATATGTAGTCGAAAGGGTAATGTCTAATATTTTATGTCTCTGAAATATATAGTGTAGACGACGGAATATTTTGATACTATCAAAAAACAACAAGACACTTATTTTCTTAGTTCAACGTAATAACCAGTGGAGTATTGCGAGTAGAGAACATAATAGGTTAAGACCCACTGACCTAGGATTCTACCCGGTTTCGGTTATTATAATAGATCCAAGGGCCAACTTAGATGATGCCAGCGTACTATTGCATTTCACGTTTCTCCAGGGGTAGTTTTCATTTTTGTATGTGTATAACCCCTCATTACGTTATATAAAAATGATGGAAAAAGGTATTCATAATTTATACAATGAAATTTTACTTAACAGTAAGTACTAACAGAAATTATTTTGCAGAAATTGTCAAGAATAATTTATTTAGGAACAAAACTGGTATACATTTCAATCATTTTATCTATTCATGTATTCTATATATTTAGATGTATGGTATCAGGCATAAATACATATATATTATACATTTTTGGGCATTTAAAAACTTACTGTTCTTAGATCCCATCCGTATACGCCTATGCAGAAGACCTCTTGGAATAATTTCGGGGAAATGTCCTGTCGTAATGATCAATTATAATTTAATTTGATTTAAATCGGGTTACTCTGTTATTTATGGCAGCAAGTTCGTTCGCCTACGAAACTATTGGGAGCGGAAGAAAAAAGAGAAAAAATAACAATCGAGGACGCCGTTAGTTATTCGGCGACCGACTGTTATTTGGGTGCCGATCGCGGAGGAATTCTAGCCCAATTATAAAACGCAAAAAGCGAAAACTGTAAGACATAGATTTTTGTGAGTGCGGCGGCTAGGAGCCCCATATTTAGCCGGGCGGGGTCCTCTCCATGTTGGGAGGTGATTAAAATTGCGGAGCGCTAGTGTCGACCGCTTGGGCCGGCTTGAGTTACGGCCGATCCCTGGGCCCAGCGCGGTTGTATATATTTCTTCTTTTTCAGATGTTACCACCGGTGTTCTCTTCGTCGTTTTTTCGGGGACGCACTGTCTGCCGCGGCGGGGGCCTTCGCATGTCCCGGCCCCCGAGGGACGTCCCCATATTTGGAGGCCACGACAATCCGGCTCCGTTGATTCTCTCCCGTTATATTTAAATCCTGGCTTTCGCTTCCTCATTGCCCCTTTATTTATGTTCAGCTCAAATTATATGCGACTTATATGGTGTAAATTTACGCTACGCCGTGCCCAAGGCTGCGAACATTCAATTTGGCGCCACGGGACGGACGAATTTACAAGCAACCTAAAGACTGTAAACAGCGGGCTTGTTGGCAGTCATGTCTTTGCGTCGGTTTTCCCAGTATTTATGGGTATTATTTTGAACCCCGCGTCGGCGTTGTTCGATTCGGGAAATCTTTGTTAACTGTAGTTTATCTGTTTTGTACGCGATTAATTATTCGTTCAATATTCTTTCCAACAGACCCTAGACATAGCGACAAGCTATGTGTTCATGGTATTTCAAACTTTAGATGAACACATTTCTCATTTATTTCTTGAGTCGCGTACCAAACGCACGCACGATCATTGCACATTTTTTCTTTGAAAATAAAAAGGTTGAAACGGAACTCACTATGAAACACGTACGCAGTTTTACAAACCAACGCCTTCTGACGCAAATTGGTTCCAACTCGAACTGCCGGAATACATTTTAATGGGCCGCCGCGGCGGTACGGTCCAATTCGATCTCGCATTTGAATAAAGGACCGGCTTGTCAATGATTATTTTGAACAGTGTCCTTTTAAGCTGATAATTCCCGCCGATATAAAGAATAAAAAGAAACGACTCCTTCGGCATAATGCCATGTTATCTTGCTTGTTTCTTGGATCGGTGCTTGCTCGTACCGCCGCCTCGAATGGGAATTTTTTGGTCGTTTTTTTCCGTTCTCTCGAGCTATTAGTGGCGCATAAGGCGAGTCTCACCGCCCCATTCAAATGATTCGGTTCGTTATTGAATTTATCTCCTGTAAATGTCTTTATTCCAACAATCGGATATAATCTAACAGAAGTTGGAGTGAATATATTGCCGTAACGGTGAATTATATTTGCACCTAGATAATTGTTTCACGTTATTCGCCTCAAATTATATTTGCACTCATCAAACCATTTGAAGCCTATTCAGAAAAATTTCCCATATATGTGCTACTTTTATTCGAATTTGTTATTTTACTAGGATAGTAGATTAAAAATTCAGTTAAATAAAGGAAGTATTAAATAGAACAAAGTATGCCATAT
Organism: Lethocerus indicus; assembly: GCA_019843655.1. Classification (NCBI taxonomy): domain Eukaryota; kingdom Metazoa; phylum Arthropoda; class Insecta; order Hemiptera; family Belostomatidae; genus Lethocerus; species Lethocerus indicus. Next base: position 7,038,944 of record JACDQD010000103.1, on the reverse strand, counting down.
AAGTGATGAATCACTAGGACCTTCGAGAGAAATACTTACTCAGCTGTTGTTTTATATTTAATTACTAGTGTATACTTTATTGAAGTATCTAATAAAATACTATATAAAAGAGTGAACTTGTCAGCAGTTGCTCCGAAAATTCGGTGATACTTGTGTTCATAATTGTACGTTCACAAAATTTGAAATATCCAGAGGATTACAGACAGAATTTTTGTACAGTTCCCGATAAAAATATCATGTACAGAGCATGAACTTTCGACTGGCGTGTGACGAATTCGGATCCATAAAAAGGCTATAAATTTTTAATGGTCCTCGTCCGGATTACTTTTTTCCACAATTGGAGGGGGGGCCATAAGAAAAGTGGCTTTAAAAGGCGGGTAGGGTGCGTAATAAAACACGGCCCAAGGGTTACAATTCCTTTCTATTAGAGCCGTGTACACGGTGTTAGATCCGAATCGAACATGATCCTGCTTATCGGGTCGATCGTAACCGCTGGTGGGTATTATATAATGTTATGTGCACAACCCCATACATCATCTTTCTATGTTCAAACGCTTTGTCCAAATATAGACCGTGTAAGATACATTACGGGCGGACGAGAGATAAGCAAGTGCAATGTTAATCGAAAGGTTATTTTTGATAAAAAATATTTGAAAGAATATTTTTGGGAAAGATTGGGAGAATACTGATTGTCATTGCATGTAAACGTATCTCAAAATACGTTTATCATAATTAAATAATTTTTGTTGACAGAAATAACGATTCTAATGAACTTTAGATGTTTTATTAGATATATACGATTTTTGGCTCCTGCCACTTATTCGAGACATCATCGACGGAAAAAATACAGACAATATCTACAAATGAATTGATTTTCGCTTTTTCCTCCCTCAGGGACCTCGAGAATCACGTAAATAAGAGTTAACAACTTTTCAATCGTCGAAACTACGGTATACAGTTTAGGAAGTTTCTGAAGTCGGTTTTTTGTTTGATACCCGGTTCTCACCTTCGCCTCCATTTCACAGACTGGAACGAAAGATTGTGAAATACATTAAAAAAATATATATTTTCGAGCATTCGTTAGAACCTGTCCAATGAGAAACCAAGTTTCATGTCCGATCCGGTGAAAACTGTCGGGCGGCTACAAAGCGCGCAAGATGGCGTCACCGGCCGATTAACCAGCAATTACAGAGGTAGATATTTACACACTGAGGGCGGGATGAACGCAATTGTGTCTCGTAACTTAACCGAAGCGCGCCGCACTCCGTCCTTCCCGACATCCATATTAAACGTTTGTCGCCTTCGAAATGAATCACCCGTCGCACTTGGCCGACGTTCCAAACATGAGGACCTGGGGCTCTTCTATTTTTAGACTGTGTACTAATATCCATACGATGTCTTAGGTCAAATCGCCCCCGACTTATGATCGGATGGCTGTGATTGTTCAAACAGAAATATAATTCCAAGTAGTAAAATATAAGAATTACAACTTGGAATATCGTCTGCGAGGGTTTGGTATATTTTCTGTCTCTTCTCGCCGGTTTGGTCCTTCGCTTGACCGGTTTCGGCCGCTCGCCACCTTTAGTAGCTGTTTCTTAGGACGGTAATTTGATAAATATGTTTTCATATCTAGGACATCGAGAACGTAGTGCATGTGAATGACGTATTAGATAGTTGAAGTCGGTCTATCGGCTTTTTAATAGAGAAGACCGGCGACGTGCGGGGTGGAAGCTACAGGCTGTGCCGCGTTAATTCTCGGAGGCATTTCCTGGGGAGAGGCTGGGGATTTTCACGGAAATAAATCAGGGGGCGGGCTCCAACGATGCTATCGGCCCAGGTAGGAGCCAGCTTCTCAGCCCACATTGTCCGCCCGCCCGCCCGTAATTGGCCCTATAAAAGATACTCAGACCCGCTCTTACAATACGCTCTCTCTTTCTTATTTGAACCCCCCCCCCCTTGAAATGTAAACGGAATCTGTTAGTCCGGTACAAGGCAGATCTCTACCACCGCCGATATTTCAAGCACCGATTGTCCTCTGGTCATTTGTTCCCAAACACTTGATAGGAAGATATCGCCTTCTCACCTCCCCCGTAAGGGAATTAGAATTTGCATTCTCAGTCGCATTTCTGTCATCCCCTTGTTGATGAAGTGTACTTCCTCAGATGCGAATCGGCCGTAGGAGTGCCGAGGCTGTCTGTTGACGTCAATTGTCGTGACGTCGGCACGTGGTGCGAAATAATGTATTCGGTGGAAACCAGCGTCCGTCGTTTGAACTAATTTGTTGCCGTCAAGTAATCATTATAACAAACTCCAAAAACATTTTCTACCAATTTTAAATTTTTTTTGTAATATTGTGACCGTATGGTCACTAAATAAATACGCTATTTAAGTCCAATCGTTATCTTGAATTTCGTAGACATCCACTGGGCCGGTTCATTGTTCTAGTGACCAATCCCCATTCGAAGGACAGTTTTAACTGCGGGTTGGAAGTTTTATTTATTATACTAAATTGCTCTCCACGAAAAGGCACTTCGTCTTACGAATACATATTATACGCCACCTCCCCCATTAAAGAGCACACCTAAGGGTAGTAAAACCGAATTCAGGGTCGAATCGTTTCCGCCTGAAATATCCCTTAGAGTGTGAAGTGGCAGGTCAGAGATTCCTAGAAATGCCAGCCAGGTTAGAAAAAAAGGTCACAGAAAAAATCTAACGTAGATTGCCTCTCTAAACTTAGAATGAACTATTATGAAAATTTTCGTAAACATTTTGGCATCTGTATCGCAAACTTTTATTTAGTATTAAGTGCGTCATATGCAGTCATCCTGCATTAAATTAACAGCGACACCAACTCCTTTTTTATGATAATTATAATAATAATATTTATATAATAATCATTTAATTTCCCATTGAATCTACTACTCGGATTTAGAATTTAATAAAAGCGCAACTTAATTTGGAATATCTGCGGAACCAAGAAGGTGTATTGTGAAATTGTGAATTACGTGTGAATTAATGGGAGTTGACTTTTAGTTTAAGAGTGTTTAAGTTTGGGCTGCATTGTCGCGTACAAAAAACTGGAAACAATTGAACCGAACATCTTCAAAGAAACCCCCTCCGTTATTTATTAACGTTTCCTGACGTTTTAAATCGGCGATAATTCAGCACCAGTGAAGTACCGGTTTTAGAATTCCTTTTGAGGGCACCCCCGCTCGTAAATCGTGGGGGCTGCGGGGGTTTAGCGCCCGTCCGCTCAGCAAAAAATGTTACCACGCCCAAAAGACTCCGAAGTCGTTCATTAACTTTTTCTACGGTTATCTGTTACTGTTGGCGCATCGTTTTGGTCCGCTAAGCCGCCAGGTCGCTATGCACTAAGCCTCCCAAGATAGCGAAAAGCCAAAACCGGTCTAACCCGAGACAGAAAAGCAATTACGCTCCGCGGAATGCTAATAACTAATCATTACATGCTTAAACACGAAACCAAACCTCGAGTGCCGTGAAAACTTAAGAAAACTATATTTAATTCCATCACTGCTAATTATTACGTGTTTGTTGTATCATTCTATTGAAATAGCAATACTCGCGTAATCCTTCTTTGGAAAATACAAATGCGTATTCGGTACGAACACCATTACCTAATGCCATTGCCTCATCTTATATTTAGCGTCAGCATTTTTTATATTTTTTTATTTTTAATTTTATACGTATGAATAATTGTTTATAGATATATAAAATTTATCTAAACCGTAAATGATCTTCCTAATATCATCAATCGCATTCGCGAGAACTTGTTTGTGACGTCCAGAACTTATAACTCGACATTGTTCAAAGGTCGATGTTGTAAATGAAATCAGCTGCATTCCATAAACATCGTTTTAATTCCGATTTTTTCTGCTCCCACTTTGTTTCTTCTGGAATAGAGTTGGGCTTTCGAGTTTACATGGGGACCATCGGCACGATTAGTTTTACAAATATATGTAAATTCGACCGGGAATATTTCCTCGGAATAATGTCCTGGGACTATTAAACCATTTTAAAGTATGGTTAGACGAAGCCCGAGGAAACCCAATCCCATAATTAGTGATATTGATGGAAGCTCTTGGACGCGGTGGCAATGAGTTACGCGTCGGATCGTGGGGACCTACACGCGAGCCGGGAGGCATATAAATTAAAACCGCTCGTTTGTTTTTCTTCGTCCTGAGCGTTCTGGATTAATTATAATTTTAAACGCCGCCCCGTGAAAAAATGTGTCGTATCTACGAGTTGCTGCGACGTTTCTTACGGGTCGTTTATCGGCGGGGATTTGCATAGCGATGCGGGGTATACCAGTTTTGAAGGACGCCACACCGAGAAAGTGTGGGACTGAAGAAAACAAATTTTTAATTTCTGCCTAACCCACGAGGTTTCGTTGTCCTCTGCCAGATTGAAACGTATTTCAGCGAGCGCGGCACTCTGTTAAAATAGGTCGCATTCGAAGTTTATTCTTTCAACTAAGTTGAATCCGGCATCGTGTTTTTTATGTGAGTCACGACGAAACCTGGGAATTGTGAATTTAAGCATACAAAATGGAAAAGTACAGCTTTGCGCTATCGTCGCGATCTTGTCTTTGATTTTACTTCACTCGTTTGGAATTTAGTTAGATTACCCGTAAAAAATTGTGTCCCGTACCATAAATAATTACATTTTCCACTTTTCTGTACCGGGAAATAAATTTCGCATATCGTAAACTGAAGGAGAATATTAAGCGACTATTAATAAAGATGCGATGAAATTCGGAAAGAATAGAAAAGGGAACACATTAAAATATACCGAAATAAAAATAATAAAAGGAGAAATTTCAATACCCTCTTGTGCATAACTGCAGTTATCCTTCACTCTTGGTATTTTCCTTGTTAGGAAATATTTATCATTTTCGTTATTTACATTAATATCCTTGTTAGATACATCTAACCACTACATTTGCTTATGGTTTTTGAGAGGAGGGGGGGCCTGGCTTAACCGATTTAATATTCTCGCCATGCTCATTGCCGCTCCCTTTAGGGACTAATAACGAAGATGGCGAGAAGCCAAAACCGGTCTAACTTAAGATAAGTAGGCGAGTGGAGATCCGAAAATCCGAAAAGTTATGCTCTTTAGCAGTTTCAGTGTTGGCATGTTCAGTAAAAACTATAATTAGCCTCGGTAAACTGTTCTTTTATTTACCCGTTTCGATATTTTTGTACTGGTGACATTTTGATGGAATGTCAGATAGTTTGCGTGTTTTACTAGTTCGGCAGAAATAATGACTCATAGCATAAAGCCCCAGGATAATTAAAGACAGGCGTATTACCAAGAACTGCAGAAATCTCGATGTATCTCCAACCGTTTCTGACCGCCATTCACGTTTAATGGATCGGTAGGTATTTTTACGAAAAAATGATTGATCCTTAGCCGCCCGTAAGGAAGGTCAGAGGCGGGGATAGGTACAGAACTGGGCTGGGTGGGATATGGGCGGGGTGTCGTTGGTGCCAATGTACAAGGGCGGAGAAAGTGAAAACTGTAGCCAAGCGTGTGTATTTCTGCCGAGTGGTAACCACATTTGTCACGGGGACACCTTGCCAATTGGTTTGCTACGGCCGGCGCTCCTCGTTTATTTGGCTCGTTTATTTTGCTACGGTGTACCAACAACGGTTGGGCTCCGACATCTTGAGAGTCGAATCCTCTCCTTTCAACCGCCGTCCACCTTTGTTTTAACAAGCCCTATTTGCAGCTACCATTGTTCACACTCCATTTCTTATTGGTTTCGCTTAAACCGTTGTTAGGGAATAATAGCCACCATTGTAATTTTAATTACAACTGTGTTGAATAATTAAGAATCTTACTATCGGCCAAATAGTAATTGAGTTATGAATTACATATTGTACCGAAGTTATTAATTAGGTGTATGGTATAGTCGAATATTCTTTTTTCTGCCCATTTTTATCAACTTAAGAATTGCTAAGGCTTTCTTATTTCCATTAATGCTGTTTTTAAAAATTATGTAACATTTAGTTCGAATAATTTGTATGTGTTTTGCATACTGCAAATCCCAAAAAGTAATTAAAGGTAGGTAATTAAAGTAATTAAGGGCCTCATAGGAAACGAAATTATCTTTCCGTGTAGCATTTTTTGTGTAGATTTTATTTGTGGCGGCAACAATAATCGTAGCGGAAAACATTATTCGGGGGAGTGAGCGGAGACATTAACGCCCCTATGAATGGAAACCCGTTTGACCCGTTATCCGTAATGCTAAATCGGAAATTGCCGGCTAATAACGGGAGCGGAACGAGGCTCGATTTTGTAAAATCGCGGGGCCGGGTAAGCCTCGGGCGCCGCCGCCCAAATCTGTTTTAATAGGCCGGGAGCCGCTCGCTTTCAATTTGCAAATCTTGATTTATAGAGCAGATTTATCGATGACAAATCGGCAAAAATATCGCCCCGCGGCCCGGTTCGAACGCCGATCGATTTTCCGAGGACGGCGCACATCGATGTCGCCCCCTCCGAAATATTTATATTCGATGGGGATAAATGCTCGATCGGGATAATTGAATGGCCCCGCGGTTCTGACCCCACGGAGTTCCCTGACCCAGATTCTCCGCCGCCCGATGAAATAATGCGATACTAATTCGCTATAATTTACCTGCCCCTCTACTTGCTTTCCATTTAAAAGATGAAACGGAATTCGACTCTACGAATCATTTCAACGTGTGATCTACGACCGTTGCCGAATGCCCGGCCGTAGAGCCGTCCTCGTTGCTATCAATATATGGCCTCCCCGCGTTTCGAATTCACCCCGAGTTTTCGTACGCTCCGCTAACCGGGCCCGGTTTCCCGTCACGGCCTTTTGATTTATTTTCTATACGTTTTGACAAATACTTCCAATTAACCTATTCCGGGACCTCACGCATTCGGACACGGCACGCCGCTATCCAACTGTACGCAATTGCTTATTGCATTATTGCCAACACACATTTGATTAAACTATTAACCAAATGTCGTATTTGCAATTGAAACTAATTCTCAGGTAACATTCCTACAGTATTACTCTCACGGTGTGTCTTTATATTTATTATTCAAAGTTCGAAGTTCAGATATTTGGAATTAAAAAGTACTCTCCGGAAGTTAAAATAAATTAAAGAAATATATAAAAGGTTATTCATAATAAATATTTTTCTGTATCTCTGATGGGTTTTTGGACAGATTTTCCTGATTCAATGCTGCGCCCCGAGCTCAGTTTTTCACTGTAAACAGTCGCTTGTAATATCCGGCGGCGACCTTGTTATTTCGAGGGGCATAATTTCGCTAATTTGATTTGCTGTTTAGCAAAGAGTGGAACCCCCATTATTTGCCGGCCGGCGCTACTGGGGCCCGGACGACTAATGAACCGCCTAATTTGAGAAGGCCGCACTCCCGTGCACTCTTCCATTTTTCTCATCGGCCTTCGTTTTGTAATTGAAAAAATTGTTTCGGTATCGAATTAAAACGCCGTCGAATTTCGCGCCTAAGCATTCTGTATCTGCTCCGGACCCTCAGTTCTATATTATTACGAAGAGTGTAGTGTACCTAATGTGCTCGTCAGTCCACCCAGTTATCGGATATACATAGGGCATACCTAAAAAATTTAATCCAAACAATTATTGACTGGTTGGTCGATGGCGATTTTTCATATCCGTAGAGAAAATCTGTGCTCTCTTACTGGATTTTATATCCAAAAAATGAATTTATAATGTTTACGGAGCAAACATTATAAATATTTGAGTTTCATTTCTATTTGTTATATTTTGCTGATATAATCATGATCCCGGATCTGTAAATCGCAACGAAGGTTGACCAGCGTTCAACTTTGGGAAAGCGCGTGAAAAGAATTAGCTCTCGTGGATTTCTCTTCGATTGTGATGCGAAGTTCGGGCCAAGTTTGGAACTGAGTTGATATTTGATTGTCTTGAATTTCGTGCTCTGAATTAACGAAGAAAATATTATATATTGTAAATTAGACAAAACAAAATTTTTTTATTATACTTGTTTGTTGTCAGTATTCTTGAAATTATCCAGTTTCAAAAATGAATTGTAACATGTAAAATGTTAGCAGTATCGTTAGCTAAAAGTGATCCCAGATAGGAGTAATGGAGGAGGGGTCGAGTGAAAGTATTTTATAGTATTTAATGTAATATGATGTATGAAGAAATTAACATTTGGATGGGAGTGTTGGGCTTATTAAATGGTTTAGGAAAGTATTCTTTAGAAAAAGACCAGATTTATTCCTAATGCGCTTTTGCCTTGTATAATAATTGAGTTGTCGGAAGTTTTCATATGTCAATTTTCTACCAAACATTTTAAATGTTTATTCCTAAAACCTGACTATTGTTGTAGTTGAGACGAATATTATGAATTTTAGCCTGAAGAGAGAATCATCTGTTGTATGATCCCAATGTTCGCATTGTCTTGGTTGAAGAGGCAATCTGAGATACGCGTTTATGCGTCTTTGTTTTATTAAAGTAGCGAATTATAGCTTACAAGCTTGGCGTAAAAAAACGAAGTAGAGCGTCGAAGCAGTTTTAACACCTTCCTAATAATTTCAACGCCCGCCTTCGGAAATGATTATCCGTTGCCGTTGCATCACACGCAGTGTAGGAGATTGCGAATTATAATTTAGTTATTATCTGACAGCCTAGGGAGGGGTGATAATTTATGTTGCAAAGGTTGCATTTACAGAACGTTACTACCTTCTTATTTCTTCGTGTAGATATCGGCATATAAATGTACCTCGTACCTTTATCAGGTTCACTCCCCCTTCCAAGGAGCAAGTGCGAATTGCGCTTTCTATCCTGCTCACACTCGTAATGGTCATGCAAGTAAAATTCATTGTCCTTGTTTTAAACTGTGTACAGCTTTATGTATATGATATTTATTTTCTCACGAATGTTTCGCAGATGAAACCACAATAACTGTTAACCATGGTAAATCTGATAAAATTTACCGAGCCGTTAGGATTCAGAAACGACCTCTATTTTGATATAGTTCCAATAAATAAATTAATAATTCTTCCAAGGACTTCTCCAAATTGGACAACTCCAGACTTCCTAATGCGTCGATTCGGTAGCCCCGATTCGTTACCCACGTCGAAATCAATGAGTCACGGCATTTGCCTACGAGACAGGACACGGCATCTAGTTTAGCTTTCGAATTTCTCCATCGGTTTCCGGTCGCATTAATCGGTTTTATTACCATAGTTTTACTGTAATTGATGTCCTAGAGTTATTCGGAAGTATTTTCTTCACTGGTCTGCAAGGCTAATTTTTTTAGTCAAAGTAAGTAGTGACAGTATAGTTAAAATAAAAATGAGAATTCGGTACATTTACAGTATTATCTATGTGATTCGTCTCCCCACGCTTGCTTCTCCGGCGGCTAGACATGCTTCTGCTTCAGGTCGATGCATTATTACTGAGACAAAATTTGTTTTCAGCTAAAAGGAAATATTTTAGTTACAATTGGGTATTTTTACTATTTAAACATCTTAAATTGCTGTGCATAATATGTAACAGATATAATGCACGTTTTCCCATAGAGACAGAAATAAAGAAAGAATATGAAGGCAACCGATAACTGCTTAGAGCGTAAATACTAAGGCCGGTGTCGGTTCCATTCGAACAATTGCTTATACGGAGTTAAGGAAGTGCGGCGCCCTATTTGAACTTAATTTGGTATGCTTTCATTTTTTATCGGCTATTCATCTACGCCAAACCTTTCACTTATTTGCGACCTTCGTCCTCAACATTTCTCGATGTGCTCGCATTACTCGGAGTCAGGTTTATTTCGTCACGGCGGAGCGTTTCGTAAATTTCCACCTCCAAATAGTAAATTATAGCTTAAAATAGAAATGTCCGTTGGGGAAGGAGGACGGGTGTCCTTCGCTGAAAATTTGCAGCGTACCGTGAAAAATTTTAATGTTCGAAATTAACCCCCGAGAATAATAATGTCGGGCATTTATTTCCCGGGAATCCGGACCGTCGCACGGTTCGTTATAAGGCAGGGGAGAAATCGGGCGGGCACGAGCCAGAATGAATTATTAGCTACGACATAACAATTAGAAAGCAATAACAATTATGGTCTTTCAGATCGCCGGACGACGGATTGTTTAATGATTGTAATCTTGGCGTTTTCCCCCTGCCGGTGGCGTCATGCGAAACCTATGTTGTAATGCAATTCCGTATGTAGCCGTTTTCTTCCATCTTGTCGCGTATGACGGTGTCGCTCTCCTTTGCTCGCTCATAACACGGACGGCGGACTTTATTGTTGTCGCTGGGTTTCAGAAATTGTAGACATCTCTTTTTTGCACCGGCGGCCGCCTCGGGGCATGCTAATTTCGTTATCTTGAATTCTGCATCGCATCAAGGGGCCGTTGTGGGTGTTGTCCCGTCGGGTGGGCCTCTTTCATTCGTCCTTAAAGAGTGAATAATGTAGTCGGTGAGATCACGTTCACGCGATCACTCTAGTATCCTGTCTGAGAGCGGAGTCGAGTGATCGGGAAAGCGTCTTCGCACCATTCTAGGTTTGAGTTCACAGGTGTATATCTTAGACTTGTATCATAGTACTGTTAGAGTTAAAAATTATATACAGCGTTGAATAGTCCAAATATCACTTTAGCCAAGTAATACTAAGACAAAATACATATGGTAGACCTTGAGAGTAAGATTAGTATTGTTATTTTTGGAAACAATTATTCGGGAAGTTCCGGTAATTTCAGAAATCGTGTGAATTGAAATAAATAGTGGATACATTTTATTGTTTTTTTCACTAATATTATTGTATCACTCATCATTTTCATTCGATCTTCGAGATGTTATAGATCACAAGCCTCACCATTATTGTGGCACTGTACACAGTACAAGAAGTTCGATAATTAATATGTATATTTTAACTTTAATTTTGTACGTGTTCGGAATATTATCACCTGTGTGATCTTCTAAGTCCGCTCACTTTCTTCAGCTGTGAAGAAAATTCATAAAGGTTATTCATAAAGAATATTGAGGTATGAAAGTGTTGCCAGCAGTATTTTAAGTAGGTTATGCACCGGACAAGCCCTCAAAGTAACTAATTATATGATTTGCCTGAATTCAGTCTGCGGTTTGCACTAAATAGCTACTCTATATTTTAATACCGTAAAGATCCGGTATATAAATTCAGTGACATTTGACTTTTTAGGTTGGCGTCGGGCCAGACCGCCTAGTAAACAATGCCTTCATTGTGGACGACCGCCGTCGTCTTACTCAACGTTTACTAACTTTCCTAGGCGCGTCTCCTCTTACAATTAGCTCTAGGAATGGCGAAACACGTCTTCCCACCATCACTTGAGACCTTGAGCAATATATGCAGATCCCAGTAGCGAATTATGTATTTATTGCCCTAAAAAATTGCATTCTTATTTAATTAATCAGCAATGGTCAAGATATATTTACTGCAGTATTACGTATTTAAATTCTACTAATGAGCAATAATTATTGTCCTTTGTTTTGTTGTTCCAAATATCATACTAGGATACACAACGATTTTGTTTAGACTGTTTCTTTTAATACTTACACAAACTTATTAAAAACCCCGATTTATTCATTTTCGATAATGGGATCCAGAATAATATTATAACCACATGATTCCTGTAAATCACTATTAATTAAAAATGTTTTCTCCCCACCGTTGATTCTTTTTACAGCCGGAAAGTTATACATTTTCGAAATGTTTGTGCAATAACTAAGCATTTAATGGATATTTACCAATATACATTGTTGAAATACCATAATTTGGAATAGTAATAAGTGATACTTCAGTTTAATGCAACTCGCTAAAAAAACAAAAATCCTTTGGCCTCTCTCTGACGATTATATTTGAATTGAGAAGCGGGAGAGAGGACAATCTTCGCGCATCTGTCGTATGACAGTGATAAACGTTGACCACTCCTCTTAGAGACGATGCGTGTTTACTCTGTTGCCGGGGTTGACAGATAGTGATTACCCAAGAGTAGGGGGCTACTTGGACGTGTTTTATTGGGCGTTCGGTTCCGTTGATCGATCGTGTCGTGTCTGGCCGGGGGAAAAAATGCGGGGAAAACAAATTGCGAGCGTTCCTTACCGACCTTCCGGGCGTTGGGTGTCCTCGGCCGACGAGTTTCCAACCTGCCGCGCCGTTGGAACAGAAATATTTTCACGCCCCCGTCGATTATGCGCCTCGTATACCGGGGAATTAGCGTTTCCCAGCTTTCGCGGACATGTCGGCCGAGAGAGATCGATGGGATAACCGGACGGGAGACCTTGTGGATATGAATACGCGGCTAGAAAGGACAAGTGGGAGACCTTTATTGTCTACACGGCCCTCCCCCCAGCGCACATATGACAACATTCCTCCGATCGGTTTTTACGCCGCCGCTGGACATTAGGAAAGGGAATTTTATTGCCCGTTATTTTACCCCCCGCGAGTCCGTTTATGGACGGCATCGTATCTAACAGAGGTGGACCGATTGCGGTAAATGTCACTTCGCCTTCACGCGTGCGCGTAAAGACAGGTCCCAGGAATCCGAGCGTGGGCGGACCTTCCGACAGGTTTACAATGGAAATGGTAAACCAAATGAGTCTGCAAATTATTCCGATTGTAAATAGGAATGAAGTTTAAGAACTATCACGGAGCACGAGGAACAGATTGCTGCACCTCATTTAATTATGAATTGGTGGGCAAATAATTAAAAATTAAATTAACGACGTTTGCCTACGTTAACTATAAAACCTTCGCTGGAACCAACAATATATAAAAATATAAATTTTCTCTGACGTCGTTTAAATTCCAATACTATCTATATGCTTTATCTGCAAAAATGCCGTTGAGGACAAGTGCAACAGAAATTTCGGACAGTGGAAATCGCCTATTCGTCATTTACGTTATCGTCATTTTTGGGAAGGGGCTAGATTTAGTAACGTAAGTTTAGTAACGTAAATTTACAACAACATTTACAACCTACTTTTTTATTTATTTACGTAGTCCGAAAGTACTGTTGCATACCTTTGGATGTAGAGCTCATACAACAATATATTATTGTATATTTAATTCTCTGTTAAATTTATGAACAACTTTAGTACTTCGGGCTTTTGTATTTTTTCTCTGCCATTCGGCCTATCCCGAAATTTCATTCGGAGGGGCGTTGAACAACACCGGTATTGGTATTTAAATTAGGCTGAGAGTTGTGCGGTCGAGTCCTTTCCGATAATAAATGGAAGAGGAGGCCGGGGATCGGGGCCACCGACGACAGTTGTGCTCGCTCGGTTCCCTCCGTCATGCTAATATCAAGGCTGTACCTTTAAAATATTTCTCGCTGCGACGGTGGAATGTTATTGTTCGACGGTACTCACGATACGCCATCTCCGACATGCAAGGACTACCCTAGAGATACTGGACGTGCCAAATATGTTGCCAGTCCCCGCTCGTTTAATTTATATAATAGCCATTAATTATGGATTAATTATTGAATAAAGCAAACTATTCCTTGTATATTCTAATTTTAACTTGAAACTACTTATTGTATTTATAGTATTCGAAAGAGATTTACTATTATTCTGATTAACATTCATTTAATATCATTGATTCTGATATCAAGGACACAATTCATAAATTGTATTTCTCAAGTTCATACATTACAGAGTGAGTAGACAAATGGAGAAGTTCATATTAATAGAATACAATTTAAAAATCATAATTACTATTTTCGACAGTTACTTTTTAAAAGCATACTTATTTTAGTCAGAAATCTTGCAAAAATCTTACATTTAGTCTCAGAAATCTTGATATTGACATAACATGCGTATGATATATAACACATATTGCAAGTCGATCATACTCATGTAGCAATTTGTTGCAGGTGCGGAAGTAGCTAGCAAGCGTAAGAGGGGTACACTGCCCCCTGACCCAGCAGTCGTCATGGAGTCCAGAATAGGGCTTGATTATATCGTCGACAATCCGGACTACACAGCCAAACTCGCTGCAGGTAGGCAACTATATTTATCTCTAAATAAATTAACATAAGCGCGGGAAATTACAAAGAAGGTTATTCTTTTTAAGCCCTGTTTATGTTTTAATTGAAACTGTTTTAATCAGCTTAGTTGCTGTAAAAGAGTTAATAATAATGAAGCAGTGCTTATAATCGATAATCTGATGCAAACTTTCCTGAGAACAAAATAATTTTGTATATTACTATTATTACTATAATTAGTATTATTTACGAATATTTTCTGGGCGTTATTATTGTACAAGCGAACTTTCTTTCCAACAGACTTAATAGAATAATCTGAATATTGATAGTGTGAGTGTACAGGGAAAGTGGTCGTGAATAGAAGACAGGTTATCTGCATTGAACGCGCGAGAGCACTTATGAGATACTAATTGATTTATATTAAATACATCTGAAAGTGTAAAATAATTTAAAGAAAAATGGTATCGGGCCTCCGCCATGTTCTATTCTAAAACGATAAGTTAAAAATATGTATTTTAATACCTCTTTCGTTGTTCGATGGGGTTTGGAATATCTTGAGGGAAATCCGGATCACAGTATTGCATAAAACCAAATAAACAATTTCACTTTCCTTCAGAAGAATTCGTTTTCAAATTTTACGTCCGTTCAGAATTTGGCCTCGCGAATTTCAGCGAATACATATGGTTCAGATATAATGCCAGAATACTTTGTATATGCAATCAATAATAATCCGAGTGAAAGTTGTTTGTCTCTTTGTATTCCAACTCAATTGCTGAATTTATGAATCTTTAATTCAAGAGAAACCAGGATTTGCCGTTCACATGCAACGAATATGTTATATATAGTGTATTATGTTATCGTAGAAATTACATGGTGATAGCAACATGCGATATTGAGGGACAAGTGTATTTTAATAATATTCGATTAGATTTGAACAACTCAGGCCCAATAATATATAAATAATGACTATCTCTACCTTTCAAGTTTGCAAAAAAATGACAATCGCATTTTTTATTAAGATTAAACAGGCATTACAGTATGGAAATTGGACAGTGGCTGACTATTAACGAAAATAATGAGGTAACACGAAAGACATCAAGGCTTAATTGTGCAACACGATTGGAAAACCTCATAATAGCTTGGGGACGTTGTGAGACAGAGTCATTGTCCGAAATTGATTAATTGTCCGGCACTTGTAGTAACATTCAAACTTACAAACCCTCTCCACCGTAACCATTAGTAGCGCGGAGGGGTCTGTTTTATTGTCCTTGGCCTCTGTTTGAATGTTGGTAAACCGACACGGCGTTCCATAGGTCGAAACAATTAAAACGGTTATTGCAATTCATCGCCGGTAACGAAGTCCCCACTTGTCGCAATCGACGGCGATACTGGCAAAACGTATCGAACTAAATTTAATTGGAAGGACAATTGAAACAATTAGTGGCCCGATAACGCTTTATAAACGCTCCGTGTAAAATACAATCGAAGGAAAGTTCCCAGTAAAAAAATATTTGAACCAAACGGACGTGCCAAGAACGTACAATAGTTTTGTGAATCTCAGTGAATTAAACCAAGAAGCACCCATTCCACACCGATGGGCCCATCCACAAATATGTTCTCCGCTTTCTAGGGAAACTAACTTACGAAGTAGCTGTTATTGATATTAGGCGGTATCGTATATACAATAATATAGTATTTTAAAATGATTCTTGCGATAATATGTCTCCAATTTACGTTTCTGCCCCTAGTAAAATCAATTTGTTTTATGTTCGTAGAATTGGCTCGGCGCGTATCTTCACAGACTCAATAGTATTTTTATTATAAACTTTCGCCGGCGAAATAATGTACGGCAGGCTCGTGACCGCTTGTAATTAGACACAAATACAAGAGCAGTTTAAAACTGTTAACATCTCGTTGGATAACCCGTTATTACCGCTAGACTTCCTCCTCTCCGTGTTAATGAAGGGACCAATGCTCTTTCGCTCGGAACCGAATTAATATTCAATCTCGATATAATAGGATTTTAATTAAAATCCTTTTTAAACTCCCGCTCTTCACGTAACACAGACCCTCCGAGGGTATTGTTCTTGGAGTATAGATTCAACCTCACCGAACTCACAGTAAGACAATTTGTAACTAAAAATACAGCAGATTCGGGTTATTTTGCCCATCGTTTAATAGGAAAGGTCATTTATGTGAAACTATTGGTTTATAAGTAGCCCAATCTAGACCATACCGAGGCATGTTTGGCCTTAATAAGAATGGAAGAATTTCTTCTTAAAAACCTAAGTCTTTCAATATCTTTTTAATGTTTTAAACTTTACATTGAGCGTTTTGGAATTATCTATTTCCATTATATTTTGACATTAAATCGTTTGTTCCTCCATCGGTTACCTAAAGGCCTTAGTATTCCTTACTGGGAAGAGTTGTGTGGAAAGCGTCATGACCAAACCGGAGATAGGGGACGAAAAATCGCATTAGTGAGAATATTTATAGAAACTATTTCGAATGGAGCATATAATCTTCCAGTATACTTAATGGAAGGAATTTGCAGTCGCGAATAAATTCATCAAGGACAAAGGTCCAGTTAAGGATGTCAGATTTTAAACCGACTAAGTTATTGTCGGCGGTAATAACAATATCCTCCTTCTTAACGGAAGACTGGTGTTCGTTATAAATTTAAAATTTCCCTAAGTCGTGGGAGTAAATACTTGTTGGTCGGTGGTCGTGACGCGGCCCGAGAACTGAATAAAAGATGTGGATCTGTTCTGTCGGGTTATTCAATGTTCCGCGTTCTGTGCGGACTTCCCGAACCCCCTCGGGTCGAAAGTGAAATTCTGTTCCGCGTGACGTCCGACCGAGAATTCACCGCTCGGGATGAAACGTAGATCGCATCAGTTCAGACCCGGCCGGACTTTCTTCTTGCGTTTGATCCAGGTTTTATTTTACTTAAGTAATTTAAAGATACGGGTGTTATGAAATAATAATTATTTAACGTAAGCCGGGACTACATTCTAAAAAATCTCTTGGTCGTTTTCTTTTCAAAAGTAAACAGATCCCTCGATCCGGTACACAATTTAAGTGTTTAAGGAATGAATAAGGTGTCAAATCCCTAAGTACAGTATATTATAGTAACAATGTGTAGGAGTAACTTGTTTTAACCTAAAAAAATATATTTTCTAGTGATATATTTGACACTTCTATGTATCTGATGCAAAGGAAATCTTCGACAACTTTTACCAGCAGAGCTTAGACCACGCCTCAGAAATTCCGGCGGTATTCGCGTCGCGCCTATTCCAGGACAAAATACCAAAGTATTGTGAAACAAATTTTCCTTACGCCGTGGGCGGTGTTCTATCTTTTGCAGAATCGCTAAACATTCGGGATTTTACGCGACAGGTGATTTGTGTAATTCCACGCGTAAGAAGAAAAAAATATTTCCCGTATGTTAGCGACTGGAATTATTTCATTTTTATTTGTAGTAATAGCTTCGTAATATCTCTATGTATACTGCGAGCTGACTTTTTAAAAATATTTTATTACCACAAGTGTATAAAGTACAATAAGCGGCATTGATGTTCAAGTAGCACCAGGAACAAATGGCGAAGGAGAAAACCATTGGCTTTATTTTTATTTCTATTTTATTATTATTAGACGCTTTGGCCGAACCATAAAACTGACGTTATTATTTCAAAATAAAAACCAGCGTATGCATACTTACGCGTACTTGAATTTTAAAATAAAAATTGAAGGAGGAAGTTACGTCCGGCGTACGGTCTCCTCTGGCCGGAGGTGTCCATCACGGTATACGATCCATTTTTGTGAGACAGATAGCGGGTGACAATGGGAAGGTCCCGTTGGTCGGGTGTAATAAACTCGTGTGACTGTGGCGTGTATCTCGAGGAGTCGTCCGTATTCAGGGCGATGGCTAAGTGCGGCCCTAATAGGCCGGGGGCAGCTTCCTGCAGGTCCACCGCTTCCTCCCGACTTCCCCGAAAGGAAACGGACCGAGGATGCCGGTCACGCCCCGCCTGTGGAGACCTTTCGCCTAGGGACCTTCTCTTGTCGGAGGGCCGTTACCGTTTAGCATTCAGCCGGGTTCGGAGGCCGTTTATTGGCCCAGTCCCCGCCCGAGGCCCTTCTGAAGGAATATTTAAACAACTTGGAATACCTGTTATATGGTGCGCGAGGGTTTGGAGTACCGAAGTGTCCTCGATCTTTTGTTTCCTCTAACCGGTTTGGTCTTTTGCTAGGCTGGTTTCTTCTTCAGTAGCTGTGTCTGTCAGTAGACTGAACAGTAGAAACTCAGTAACTACGACCACCCCATATTAAAAAAAACATAAGCCGCTTAACCATAAAGACCTAAGAAAAACAATCACCCCACAGTACAAGTGAAGTGACCTTACAAGCATCCCATGTCTTCGACTATGTGTATAGTTTCAGCTTCGTTTAATCGTGTCGTGATCCTAAAACTCGGACTGTTCTTTCGCTCGGCGCGGGTCAGTTCAACGATAGGATTTACACAGGTTTAAATGCGGCGCTAACGACTGTAATAAAGTAGTTGTACGGATGTGCGGTTTGAGGGGAGAACATTGCGGTTGACGAGGGCCTGCCTTGACGGCCGGGTTGTCTCGGTTCGTGAAGCAACTGTTGTGAAATTTGAAACCCCCACCTTACGCCCTTACGGTCGTGAAATAGAGTACCGCTTACTTTTGAATTGTCGTGACCAATTTGTGCGCGATCTGTCCGTAATTATTCGGTCGGTTTTTTCGTGCACTCGAAATATTTTAAGATACCGGAATTATTCTCGGCAAAACTTTAATCTCCCGAACGAGAATCAAAATTAATATCTACCGTCAATATATAAAGGAGTATTACATTCGAAGGAGAAATTTATTTATTTAAAGTTAACCTACCGTTTATTTTAATCATAATTTAATACTTAACGAATTGTAATTACTACACTTTTAATGAATTCTATGAATGCGTCCAAACGTGTTGATGGATCGTGAATTCTTCATCACCGACGCTTAAAAAAAATCACATTGCTCTACAGACGACCTGTTCTGGGAGTTAAATACACCGTCGTTTAATCATTGTCACATTGCAGGACCGCGGTATTGTGTAAACCGCTTGTCCCATTTATGCGACACTGGGATAGTAGACGCAGATATCGACTTCAACGTTTAACATCGAGATATATCGGCCTTGATCTTTCAAATTCTAATTCCCAGACAACGATTTTCGGCGCGGCTCATTTTATAATATCGGTCTTCCTTATCTGACCCAAAAACTATTAGCCGCATCAAAGGCTCCCGTAATCTTTCGCCGGAGCATTTATCTTAATTCTCCGACGGTTGGGAAACACTATGTTTGTATAAGTGACAACGCGGAAAACCCTCAGACTCAGACATGTCTCTCGCTCGAATTCGACCTAATCCCGAACCAAGGTTTCGAACGGTCGGCACCCTTCGACCTATTCCTATTATTTTCTCGACTGGTATTAGTGGAAATGATTCCCCTCTAAAAGGCCTATTCGTATTAGAAAATTTTCTATCGTCCCGGAATAACGAGGCTCCTTTCTCAAATATAATTGGTTTCCGTACGGCTTGGGCCAAGCCCACAATGATTGTTTTCTGCGGCCTCTCGTTTCCCCGGCGGCGCGTAGAAACTTGAAAATTAGCATGGACCCCGCTCGTTTCCAACTGCTCATTTATCAATGTCTTTACTTTTCTTTTACTAAAATTTACGCTGTAAGGGCTTACAAATAAATATTTAGGGACTGCATCATCTATGTACACGAAACTCGTACTGGGAGATTTACGACCTCGAAATTCACTTAATTCTACGTTCTTGTCTTAATCACTGTAATTTATTACTATTATTATTAAATGCGACTCGATTCTTATTATAAACCTGTTTGGTCGCTGAATGCATATTTATTAGTATGTATTTATTTTCCATATAACTGACCTCCCATCATTCTTACAATCATCCTTCCGATAACATCGTCATTTTACAATTCAGCATCAAGAATCCTAACCCTGGACGTAGCTCACCAGATAGGTAGGACGATCAATAGTTGGAATAAAATTGATGGAAAATATCTAACAATGAATATAAAAGTAATGGATCTTAAAATGTACATTTTCCAGTGTGACATTCTGGTCCTAATCTGCTTGTTTTATTGCGCATAAGTGAAACGTTTTACTGACCGCAAGTATATTTAATTGACCTTTGGTGGGCCGATCGGTAAAACCCAACCTTATACATTTAATAGCTCCAGAAATGTTGCTGAAATTAAGACTGTGTTTCCGTTGAATATTTAGTTATGGGCGAGAATAATAGCAGGCGATATAATAGTCATTTGAATGAACTTGTTCGTTCTTCTTCCCTTTGTAGATTATCTGCCAGGTAGGGGGACTCTGTGGTACGATGTATTCATAATCCACTTACATATAACCTATTGTACATGTCTTTGTTCTCGTAGCATTGTGATTGTAGGTGATAAAACGCTAATAGTAAAATTGTTGGACAAAAAATACTACTACTTTGCGCCATTGTGACTGCAATAAACCGATAGGGATAGGGATGTAGCTTGTAATTCATCGCTCGTACATCCGATTTATATTTCAGACTTAATTTAGGAAATGGTTTACATACAACGAACCGATGCCAAGAAATAAAGAATAGATTTTTTATACGCATTCTATGTTTCTTCGCAGTCACGTTTGAATTCTAAATGTGTCGATTTCCTCCTTTTCATGACTCCCGTTTGGTATGGGTGTATGTGAGTTTGAGTGAATGAGTGAGTGCGCCACTTGCAACCACTTATTTATATATAAGCGGATAGTTATTCATTTCAGAGTACGAAAAAAACCAACGTTTCGCAATAAAAACCCGCTTGATGTCTGACTTCATCTTTATTATTATTTCCTTATTTTGCATTAAATCTTCTTCCGTCCTTGGAATGAGTTAATGAAAATTGTACTCGCTTTGTTATTTATTTATTTCAATCTCGGGTGTCTCGAAGAAATGCCGTGTGTTGACTACACTTATTGAAAACACGTTTTAAAATTGAATAAAAACATCTAATTGGTACTATCCCGATTGATACAGCGAGGAGAAGGTTTTTTCAATCTCCGGTCCAGAACTGTTAGTTTCATTCTGAGCCTTATCTGGACGCTGAGGTAGAAGTTGCGACCTAAGAAACCGATCGCTACTTAACTCTTATCTATCAGAGCTAATAACCACCGGAGCTTTCATTCCTCTATTTATAGTCCGACTCGCTGATTCGAATATACGAACGCGGACAACTATATTCCCGCCCGGTTCTTTTTTCATCGGGGCATTTAATTATTCAGTACTAGTCATTATTTTTAGTAGTTTAAATTTCTGACAGCCAACTTCCGTCATAAAAAGATTCAGTCGAATATCAGAAAACAGATCAGTTATGTATTTAATGTAAGCCAAACTGAGTCTACGTATCGAATAATCATTTAACTATAAGATTTACATGTAACCATAGTTTAATATTTTCATTATATTCAATAGTATCACGCGTGTTGACGTCTTTGATTTATATTGTTTTGAGAACGTTAAGATATGTTCACGCAGATCTACTTTCTGTGTTATTTTTTTATTGCTACATACGGTGTGTAAATTACTACTTTATAATTTTACTCGTTTATGCCTCGTTCTCCACTACCGTTTATGCGTTCGCCTTATTTAGAGAAATGCTAGAAGGAGACTGCTCGATTATTTTACGGCACTGTTTATTGCTTTTTTAATAATAGTAATTAGATGGAATATTGCTCTGTCCGCTTATTAAATGCAAAATAGGGGTTTAAATGCGCTCGACAATTGAGCTTGACTTTAGCCTGGGATAATATCCTAAAATAGTTGCGGGGCTCTCCTCGGCGCGGTATCTCTGTCTGACTTCATGCCGCCCAGATAAGCCTGGAGACGGGCCGCCATTTCTGTCTCCTTCTGTTGTCTGTCCGTTCCATATGCGGAATATTTACAGACCGACTCCCGATTGGCGTGTTCTAAACAAAGCCTATGACGACGTCCCCCTTCAGACGTTTCCAAGAAGTTCGGAATCGCATTCCTCCCGTCGATTCTCCGAATGAATCGCACATCCTTATGAATTAAATGTTTTATCTTATATTTTTCGAATAATTTCCTTCCGCCCTTATCTTTGTTTCGATAGTTGTTTTTTTGTATAGATCCCTTTTGAAAAGGACTTATCTATCATTCAGACCCCTGTGATTTTTCTATCTCCTATTTATTTATTTTGTTTCGAGTAACACTTGTTCCTTACGGACTGGGATTACTTCCCATTACCTTTCTGTTTGCAGAAGTTCGTTTTGAAACTTACAGCAATGTTAATTGTTGCAGAAGGTAATAATTATCCGGTTTGGTCAACATTAAGGAATTGCCTCCTGGCTGCGGTACTAAAGTAATATGTGAAATGATCGACTATCAGATTATAAGAGAGGATTCATTTGAGAAGGAGGGAACGAATGCTAACTAACGCGCGAGGAATCAAGGCCGGGCTCACCCACGCTGGGTCGCCTACTTAAAATTTCAACTAACACCGGCCATCACTGCTTCTTGCCCGCTTACTGTCCCATTGTGTCCCTCCCACTCCCGAATAAATATATTCCTCCAAAGCCTACGGTTTCTTTAGCATTCAAACGGTGGAGCTATTTTGAACGGCGTAATTAGTAGGCACACGAGAGGAGCCTTTCTTCTGAGACTACCAATTGTAGAACGTTTCGACCCTTAAACGAGGTTGGGTTTCACTCGGTCACTTTCTTATGTTAAATTCGCATGTTAAAACCGCCTTTGTTTTTTCCTTCATGGGAGGTATTCTCCTCACTCTTATAAATTCCTTCCTATTTTTCATTACGATGGTGTCAGAATTGTTAAAGAGATTTAATTATATAGCTTATAACTGATAACTGCTCACAGACCGAATTGTTCAAATCAACTAACTGCTCCTCGCGTAATGAACGAGCTGATTTGTGCAACTAGAATTCCAATTATTACTATCTAACATCCGGCAACGTCGCGTAATGCTGCCGGCTGCAGGTGTTTTAACTGCGATCTGTCCGAGATTCTTCCTGTTTTTGGAGAACAATTGACAGAGCTCCAGTAGAAAGGTATTATTCCCTTCCCCACTGACGCTCATCCGGCATCCAGCTCCCAGGCATTTAGAGATAGTAAATTTGCAAGATAGTAAGTAATTACTCTGCACGTAACTTGTTGAGCATCTCCGTATCAGACCATTAAGTCCTCCGCGTACGGGACTCCTCGGTAAAAACTATTTTAATGAATTCTTGCAACCAGTTTGTAGGTGCAGCCCATTTGGAAATTACCATTCTTACGTTACGATATCTCTTAACGGATATCTTTAATTCTTTCAGTATTGAGAGCCACCCAGAAGGGAATATGGACTTTCCTCCGTCCAATATCCCTCCATCGGCGGCTTAAACGTCGGACTTCAAATTATTCAATTCTTAAGTCCGGTATACTTTCTGGCCATAGTGACTGCCGCACGAAAACACAGCCTGATTAAAAACAGGACTAAGATTGTTCTGTTTGAGTGCGGTTTGCACAGTCTAACGTTAGCGGGAGTGTCATAGCCGTGTTTAGATTGGGGACTCACGTCTGTGGTATGTTCGCTGGCGGGTCCATCTCGACGGTGCAATTGTAACAAGAGCCTGGTTCAAGTATCGGTTACCAGCAAGCGCTACACCTACTCTCCGTTCGGCGGTGTTTACGACCGGGGGCGCTCTTTAAACCAGAGCCACTTGCGCCCTGTTAGCTACATGCTGTGACGTGATCACGATCTCGTTACTTCGCCTTAATAGAGCCATATCCGAGCTCTATTTGCGTTAATCATTCTGTTTTTTCTCATTTTTACTCTATTACCATATCGGTCTGGCTTCGTGTTTGAGAGCGCTCACTAGTATGAATGTTCGATTGTGTTTTACCTTGTTGGCAAAGTAGTTTATAGAGATAAAATATTTATTCGGCCGAATACTTACCTTAATAATGTTATGGTGAATTATAAAGACGCTGCTCCGTTATTATAGTTTTGTGGTATATGTCATTATTAGAAAACAAATTAGCGATTGCAGGATAAACGTTCGAATCAATAGGTTGCATTTCCTGGCTTACTTAACCGTTTCGATAACACAGAATGCCTACTGATTCATTATCCGTTTCGTGAATTAAAGCGCGATCGAGGAGCCCATTCATCAGCGTTTATTTTCTGCTTCGTTTTCTCGTTATTAGGGTTAGACGTGCCAGTTCACTCCTTATCTTATCTCTGGGCTTGAAGCTTCATTAAAATTAACGCAAGAGCTTCTCGGCTAGCTTCTCTCTCCTGCTCGCCTTACGACTATCTCATCTCAAGTCCCATCCAATTATTTACCAGAAAGATCCATTAAGGCGATTTTTCTTTGAAATTTAAAATTGAAATAAATTAGATGATGAATTGATTCCGCCGTCGTGATTCAGAAGCGTTACTTTCAATTGTGAAAACCTAACTGTGCGTGTGTGAAAAAACACTAACCGAGAATAATAATAAAAAAATAATATAAGCGCCTCATATTTTATAGGCTATCCTTTTTAATCTTGATTACATCAGTACTGGACGACCGGGCAATCTTCGGACAATGAACTGAGTCAGTAGTGTAAAGGAAGTCGACCATTTAAAGCCATCTCTTAACGGTACATCTTCATTACGTGCGAGTGGAAGCTAAACAAGGAGCGCGTTCACGTTCGGTTATTACCGTTCTAGGCTTCCGTAAGCCGGACGGGAAGTAGGGAGTAAAATATTCAACGTCCGTTAGCAATAAACCCCGGCTGTAATAATCGATACGAGGTAGAACCTAATGAGGAAGAGTTAATTTTTTTTCTTCATTCTCGTCTGGTTGGCACATGTCAAATTTTGGTGTCAAGACTGGGGATGCATAATCCTCGTCAAGGTGTTGAATTCAAACCGCAAATTAAAAACCCATTTATTTTTTTTTATTTTTTATAAAAATAGCGCTAAACCGTTACGCATCGGATTCCTCGAAGCCTGTATAAATCACTTTTCAAGGAACGCCCATTCAAGAAGTAGTCAGAGGCCGGTGTTACTCCGAATCACTGTTTCGGCCGTGTCCAATTGTCCCTTCCGGTAAGCCGTTAGGCGAAAACAGAAGCAGATTAGAGCTGCCAACAAGAGTATAGAAGCCCACATTAGGCCGGTACAAATGTCCGTCCGCATTGTCGGGCCCTGATTCATTGCCCGGTTCGGCGTAGCTTTCCATCATCCGCCGGTCTATTAATAGGACCCCCTCGTAAATTGCCGGATTTGCAAGCCGGGGCTCTATGCAAAAATAATGTGTGGTCGTATGGGGAATTGACGGGGGCAGCAGCATTATGAACATTCTTTCGCCGCATAATCTAAAGGCGGATGATTTGAATTGAATTAATCCGCTCCATCATTGTTGGCGACTTTAATGGTCCGTATCGACCCGAGATTAAATCATCGAAAAGACTATCCGACTACTGCTTCGAAATAAAACTGGCCCTTCTTTATTAATCGGCTTAATTGCTAGTTTCATAATTTGAAGTATTCATTACAGGTTTCAGGTTCAAGTGTATATGTTACTGTGAAAGAGCAATATCTGGCAAATGACGACATTCTCAATATCAATACATTGCCGTTGTAAGTGAGAAATAATGATATTTAGCAATTTATTTTATGTAAATTGCAAATTTGCATTTTTTATAAATGCTAACAGTAATTTTTACGATGTTTTTATAACGTCATGTTATAGTTTACATGGGGGTTATAAAAAAATGCTAATAACGGTCAATGCGTCCTGACTTTGTGTGGAAGAGTTAAATTATTATAGTGTAGCGTAAAATACAACAGGCAATACTGTCCGTCCTTTTGCAAATAGAGGAGTGATAAATTGATCTCTAACCCCATGTCGAAGACTACCGATAGGCGTCACAATTTGACTTGTGTTCCGTTGATTAAGCATTCGTTTCGCCTCGTAGCCGACGACCTAATTGGCATAATCCTTGGAGGATCATTCGAACTTGCTCAATCTGGACTCTATTATTAGAATACTTGGTCTGTGAGTGGAACACATAATTGCCGACAGTCTGACCGACGTTGTACAAAATATGAATACTACGTGTATTCACTTTCATTAAAAATGTCAATATTGACTCATCTATATTGTTTCTATAATATTTCCGTTTTCCTTTTACTAATATTTTATAACTTAATATACGAGCATGAATATCGAAAACATAAATTATATATTAATATAAACATAATATATTAATACTCGTAACATATTTGGTACCGTAATTTTGGAAACTGAATTGTATAGATAGAGTTTTGGGGTTTCGATGTTTCCTTTGCACGTGGGATATGTGCTGTCGTCCTCGGGAGAAAAATATGTCGGCCCGTCATTCTTTAGAAAGGATTCTCTATAAAAACCCGTCCTCAATTTGTTCAGACAATAACAATATATTTCTATTTTACGCTGAGTTCTTAAAACCTGAACCTGTCCCTTTCGGAAAGGACCAAATTTGGGGGGGTTCGTCGCTTCTCATTTCATTTTGACTGACACGTGGGCGCTGATGACGTTTCTTAGGAGTTTAAATAATCTCCAGATCTAATAATTTTTTTCGTTGCTCAGGGTTTCAGCTTTTCTGAATCACGGACATTTTCTTTTTATACAAGCCGGCGTTTTGGTTCCTTTAGACAAATAAAAATTTAATAGAATTAAAATGTACATAACAGACATTTCACTGTATTGTAGGGTCTGCCGCTAGGATATTTAAAATGTTTTAATTGTTATGCACGATGTTTATGATTGCACTTTTTCTTCAAATAAACTTCAACTTCAAAACTTCAAGTGAAATTTCTTTTTCTAGGCGCTTCAAAGCTTTTAATTAAGAACCATACCTTGGGGATGCGTAAACTATTACCGGTTAGCGTGTCATGTTACGACGAGGTGGTCGTAATCGCGTGTGGTCCATGTCCTTAGGTAGGGGAATATCCCGTTAACGCGTTTAATATGTAAATGTACCACCTTGTTCTCATATCTAATCGTTGGGATCAGTTCGATTCCCACAATGTCCTGTTTGTTTGACCAGACTGCCTGTCTGCAATCTGGTTTCGTGAATTTTTTTTTTTAATGTCGGTACTAATGTATAATTAAGAGTGGTAATTCATTACACTAAATGAATAATTACTTTATAACAAAATGAAATGAATATCTCACCTAACACCTAAACGCCTGTAAACGTTTATTTTTTAACACGTACGTTAAATAAATAAACAAGCAATTCAAGTTATTGCCTTGATAATATTGCATTTAATGCCTCCGATGAATTCATTGTAAAGTATGAAAACTCAAGAAACTAACTTTATTAATATTTCAGTGCGTTGTTTAAATACTGAATAAATTATCAGAAATATTGCACTAAACACTCCTCCAAAAACAAGATTTGATTAACTTGTGCAATCTTATATCGGCGAATGTTTGTTTGTCTGTGAATTGGAAGTAATCAAAAGTAGGAGAGAATGATTGATAACCGGTTGACTCAGGCTTGGGGGCGGTGAAATGTGTACAACTTGAAATCCGTGAACGCGTACCCGCCCAATTTCAACTAAGCCAAGGTGCCAGGCCAAATGATACGCCCGAACGAAAGGGGTTTTTGACTTTTTAAGGTTATTCTTTCACTCACGACATCTGGTTCGAGTTACGATATTCCCGGCTAATTTCCCCCAAGTACAAAACCGGCCTAGATTCGATTTTTAGGTTGTTTTCTGATTCAATTCGGTGTAATCGCTGTTTTCCAAAAAATCATGTGTTTATATGTTACATATATTAGTAATTAGTAGTTTCCCCAGTTGAGCGAAGGGCTTATTAAAATATTTTATAATTACTGACGCGATGATTGCAGTGAATGTATTTCTCAGCACACAATAGGAATGAAAAAAATCAAGAACAAATGTCACACATAGTCATTCCGTTGGTCATTAATGGAAACGTTAATGCAAGCAATGCCCGCATGAAAGTTACATCGGTATGGCGATGATGAAAGAAGGAAAGACCGGTCATCTGAGATATTTTACACGGCGGCGTTCGGAGTCCCGTCACGTCATTCCAGATCGTATCTGCTGCCTTCCCTCCTTTTTTAATGCCGTTTTCTTTTTTTCCGTGTAATAGGCATAAATTCGGCGGCGGCGGGATCAATAATCTTTTATTGATCTCGGGTGGAAGGGGGTAATCGTTAAATTGGAGGACTCCCGTTCCGTCACGTAGAAATTGCGCCATTCTTGTTGGCCCAGCGACTTAAAGGAAAGTCTCTTCTCTCGTCCTTATTTCGTTGACCCCTACCGAGTTCCGAACCGAGCATTTCTTCTGGCGATTCAAATTCCGCGATATCGGGTACGTCTCATTTCTAAATGCGAAAGCACACCCGAGTTTTTACCCGCTAAAAAGTCTTTCTCATTTTAGGAAAGTCCTTCTAATTTAATTGTGAAGCAAAAGAAAAAATACCAACCAATTCCAATTCTAAAAGTTTTTTTGATATTTTAAATTTATTAAGACGAAATAAACGAAAAGAAAGTCTTTATTTCTAGTCAGAGGCCAATTCTATTATAAACAGAAATTATAAATTTGATTTATTGGTATAATTGCTAATGTGTATTCATTTATTATTTATAACCTGATTTATAATGCATTTACAAAATAAAGGAGCCATCAATCATGGGATTTCGATGGCGAGTGGAGAAAGTAACCCTGGAAGGAAGATTGAACAATTTAAAAGTCAATTCCATGCTCCAGACAATGGGTTTTATCCCCAATTTCTCTCCGATATGTTCAAACGACAATAGAACTACTTAATATTCGGAGGGAGAAGAACCCCGAAAGGTTCATACTAATATTTAGTCTACAAATTACTAATTGGTATTTTCAAATTATTAAATATTTTTAAGATTCATATTCTATATTGGCTTAACTGAATACTATAGTTGATTTTCACGGTGAACATTGGTTGCATGCAACATTCCAAAAATAGTTTCGTGTAATCTAGCCACGAACATAATTATGGATTCTATGAATATTAAGGAGTTCCATTATTGAGAAGGTGTATTTTAAAAATATATAGGTCAATAATAGTTTTCAGTTATTCATATTTTTTCAATAAAGTGACCAATGCACCGATAAAGTGTATTATCTGTGGAAAACATTTTCACGTGTCCACTAGAGAAGAAACAAAAATACCAAATCTATAAATCACACCTCCTGCTCGTTTAGAATCTGAATATTTTGTTATAAAACAACAGATGATAGAGTAATTTTTCAAACGTAAATGAAGAAGAAAGTGTTATTTGTGAGCCCTGTGTAAAGTGGACTGGGTCCCGTCACCATTTTCACAACTATAGCCGTCTCACGACGGTGCCCTACCTTTATTGCTCCCCTCCTCCCATTACCCGTGTCAAAGTTCTTTTTACCCGTATAGTTTCCTCAATATCTTAAGCATTATGCTTTACTGGTTTTCTATCCTGTACCGGAAATTGTGAGCAGGAGTCGTGGTGTCAGTAGTCGTAACTTGGTCTCTATCATACCGGGTCACCCCGACCAGGAAATAGTATGCTGAAATTTACGTACAATTCCTCATTTAAAATTATATTCCATCTAAAGATTATTCAACGTTTAAATTTATATCGGATACCGTGACTGTTTATTTACTCTTTTTTCCTTATTGGAGTGGAGCAATGTAGGTATGTTTTCAATGATACTTTACATTACGTAAAGATATAGGATATAGATATAGGAATTCGTTTACATTCTTTCTATATAGTAGAGTAGACGAAGATGGGCCTGACACTGGAATCATGGCTTATGCCGAGGTTGTAAAAATTACCGTATGTCGAAACATGAAATGGAAAGAAGGGGCACCTGCCGGGAAGAGTGCCGTGGTAACGTCCACGTGTCGTTCCCATTAACATGGAGATACCCCCGCAATACCGGCGACGTCACCGCCCGGATAAATTATTGTCGTTCCCGTTCTGACGCCGGGCAATAAATCCTGCCCCCTGAATTTATGCCCGACGCCGCACTCCTTCCTCTTTACATTTTATGGATTGAGTATCGACATTCGGCGATATTTTTTAAAATCCGGGTCTCCGGCATTAAAGGCATGAATTATTCAAGATAGTTGCTGCGGCTATGATGGAAGTCTCAATAAGTACGGGCGCTTATAAATTATGGGACGCTGTCGGTTTCCAAGCACTTAAGATTTGGATCTTGGAGGATCTGAATCATCCGTCAATTATTACAATTAAATGATTATTTTTATTTATGTCTACGGTGAAATGTAATACGGAGGGAAAACCGTGTATAGTCTCATAAATATTCATCGGACTCGATTATTATTATTAATAACATATTTTCGATTTTTAAAAGCTTTTCGAGATAAAATTACATTCGCGAAGCGCTAATTTTCTATTGTCGGTATTTTTCACAAATTCGACCTTACCGTAGATTGAAGCTGAAACCCTTGGCCCGGTGGACCCAAATTTAAATCCTCATTTCTATAAATAACGTACGATAACTGCGCATATCCCGTCTTTCGTGGGCTCTGTAGTCCGGCCCACACACAGTCCACAGTTCAGGAACCGCGGCCCTTTGGGGGAATATAAATTTTTTGATATCCGAGGCTAGTTACGCAACGATATATTAGATAGAGGCGGCGGAAGATGAGATAGCTAGATAGCGGGGAAAAGGTGCCGTGGACCTTCGGTTCATTGGCTGCTCGGTGATAGAGCGGCTTCAAGTGGGCGAGAAAACCAATCTGAAGCCGGTCCCCTCTCCTCCTCCTAGGCTCGATCATAATTTATACAACAATGGCGGCTGTCCGCCGCCCTGTAATTAACAAGGGGGTTGTCTCGCCCACGCACTCGTTAACAAGATCCTTGTTTATATAATTATTGGCGAATTAACGAGCTCCGACCGCGGAAACAGTTCACTTCGCCTCTACGATAAACCCCGGCCGCTCGCTTCGGCCCCTAGTCCACTTCCCCTTCCTCGGTGAAATTACGAATTCGAAAGTTATGTTATTATATACGATCCTCGAACGATAACGGAGGTTCGAATGTATTGTATTTTTAGCTTCGTATCCCGACGTGGATACGATAAGTGGGAAAAATATATAAAGCCGTTTAGATTCGTCGAATCGCTGTGATCAACACACTGAGGGCTCTTACTGCAATATTTATAGCCCTTCGGACGAATGTTTACTTCCGGCTTTCATAATTACACATTGAGTAAAAACGTGTTGCCGAAGTTAAAACTGTGAATTATAGTCAAATTTAGGGAAGATAGAGTAGGGTAGATAGGGGGTTCATAGGGTAGATTTGAATTTCCTCGGTACTCTTTTACTACATATGATATTCTTATTGGAGACGTATCGTGTTTTTAGCTCTAATCGTCGAGACTATTAATTGAGTGACATTAGTATTAGATTCAGCGAGGAATTTTCAAAATCTCTGTCTCGTTTATTCGGGTTGTCACGAAAAATGCCGAGGCCCTTAAATGAGAGACATGGTCTCAGGTTTGGGACAGTGAATTTCCCCCGTGAATGCCCGAGACATAAATTATGAAGCGGGGCCTGTAATTAAGACCCGGACGACAGAAAAAACTCCGAAAAGAGCGAGCGCGTGCGAGTGGGCGGATTTCTAGAACGTGAAATCGGGCGGACAGGAGAGTTTTGAGAGAGGCCTCCGTATCGGTTGAGGACATCGGTGTAAGTGGACACCTCCCACTTGTACGGCATGCCGCAGTGAAAGTGCTCCACAATAATACGAGTTGGCCCGGTTATTTTAGGATCACCCGTTTGTCTTCCTCGCAGCAAAAAGGGTCCTTCAACATTATACCCTTGAAAACAGTTTTTTTTGCAGGGAAGTGCCTAGTGTTGCTAGGTGCAATGCTTCTACCTGCGTAATGTTTTACTTCCCGGGGGAATTCGCATTCGTTCTAATTTAAATAAAGTTTCTAGCAACTAATAGAAATTTCCATGACCTTCTTTTAATATTGGCGATGGTAGGCAATGTTGCTCGGAGTGCATGATGATTTGCAGGTAGAACTATATTTTCTAACTAGTTACTTGGATATGCTTCAAATTCTGTTGAGGTTCTATTTGCTGTTGCTGTGGACCGTGTCAGCCTTGGTCGCTTCCAAAGGAATGACCGTCTTTTACCTTCCTCGCCTTCTAGTATGCCACTCAATAACATCACTAAATACCATTGACATAGATGTACTGTAAGGCTTCTATTAGAAAATTACTATGGCAATTAGTTTCGCACAAATTAATTTATTAACATTTTAAAGATGTAGAAACTTTCATAAGAAATGGAGTTTTCAATGTTCTATTGGGTCAGATAAATTACTAGTAGTATCATAGGTTATGATGTTGCATTTTAATGTCCTGTAAAGATATTTTTCTTAGTTGATCAATTAACGGTACATAATTATTCCTGACTTATACAAATAATACAAAATTAATCAACTAACTTTTAAAACTGGTCATATACACCCGAAATATTGTTTATGTTCCCCCATCTGAATTTTTACTTATCTAATCATTTTTTATGAGTCTAATCTGATAACACATAGGGTTACCATAGATCACGTCCTATCTTCAAGAAGAAATAGTCCTGATCTGTCTATTTTGAAAGTCATTTTCGTAAACTTCCCCCTTGATTTATATGTTGACACGTCATTATCCTACTGATAGTGGAAAATTAAGCTGCCCCCTTTTTTTGTTGCTCCCCTTGTTTTAGTTGCTCTTTTATGTTCGGGCTATTAATTGTTGTTTCTGGGCTTACGTTTACGTTAACATTTTTCTTATTTTGCTTGTATTACAAGTAAAAATTCAACTGCAAACATTTAAAATATTTTAAGTAACCTCCTTTCTGCCCATTGAACACTTTTTCTCCTATTTTTTTGCCGACTACCGAAACGACCGCAATTATCGCAGCGAGGTTGAGCGATTAAAGCTTTTTGACTTATTCCACAGTTGAAAAGGGATTGTAAATTTCGAACGCTTAAGCCATTTACTCTTTGGGAATAAATGGTTGTCCGATAAGATCGACAGAGGCCCTCTTTGTCCGTTCTAGTGAGTCGTTTGTGGGTCGATAAATTCTCGCTCAAGAAAACACGTTAGGAGACGACTAGGGTAGGACGGTGTGAATATCCAGTGTATTTGGGACATTCGAACGGTGACTAATTGAGATACACAACGCCGATTCAGGACTATTCTCCAGAATCAATCATAAACATTATGAATAGTCACTCCCCGTATCGCTTATTCGTAATATATACATCATGTAATACATTTTATTACTTTTGCACTTTTAGTATAATCGGAGGCCGTTATTTAGTTCCTTCGAAACAACACTATATTTGCGCATAATAGGTACGATGCCTTCATTTCAGTCTAAAAAGTGGAAGTCTGTATTATCGTCGGCGAACGGGTAGAGCCCGGCTTACATGTAAGACTCGGAATCCATATGTGGATAACGCGGCCGGCGCGGGCAATTTCAATTATAT
This sequence comes from Lethocerus indicus, assembly GCA_019843655.1. NCBI lineage: Eukaryota > Metazoa > Arthropoda > Insecta > Hemiptera > Belostomatidae > Lethocerus > Lethocerus indicus. Next base: position 7,005,269 of record JACDQD010000103.1, on the reverse strand, counting down.
TTTCGCGTAGCCCTCATAAATTTGAATGCGTCGCGTCATAAATCTGCGGATCGTGATTGAGTGTCGTGTCGTGATCGCCGGTTGAGAATTACAGTTCTGCTTTTTTTTTACTTCTCTCCCGCTCCACCTGACTTCCTCCTCTCACCGGCACCACCCCCCCCCCCCCCTTGACCAATTCGCCTTCATTCATCGACCTTTCTGCAAAAGTGATGACTCCGATTTGTTATCAGCGACAGTCGACTGATGCTATATAAGTAACTACGAATTAAATTCTGATGGCTACTGCTTCTGGAATTAATTCTATCGAAAAACTGTGTACTCTCCTCCATATAAGAATATCAAATTGCTAGAAGGGTTAACTGAAAATATATTAGGGTTCAAAACTTTGTTGTAACCAGTTCCGAAAGCTAGGCCGGTAGGAAGTTCCCTCTAAAGGCATTTTTGTTTTTCTAAGCGGTAACCACCCCTTGAGTGCCCCTGACGTCACTTCCGGAGGCCCCTCCCATTCCCACGTCGGCCTTCACTGCCGCCTTAATGGAATCAACTCGCGTCCAATTAATCAGACACCCCTTCTTCGAATTTAATTAATTGCGCGTTTAATTCCGCCGGCTAATTACTGTGTGAGTTAAAGACAGATAGATTGGCGCGAGCCGTTCGGGCATACTTACGGGAGGCAACGAAATAGTCCATCGATTAAGTACGATTTGGATGTAATGGCTAACCGAGTAATATGGAACATAACGAATGCGCCAATGTCCTGCCAGAACATAACTGGGCATTTAATTGTACGGCCATATTACAATGGAATTGATATAGGATTACTGATTTATATAAATAAGTCATTTATATAAGTCTGTCTGAATAAATTTATTATGATATATAAAATTATTAATTACGAGAAACAAAAGATAAACCTGGGTAGTGGGCGTAGAGTTAAGATATAAATTGATCAGATTGAGAAAAATCGGAAGGCATTAATTTCTCTGTTTGTCGGAGCACATGTATCGTATGTACTGTTCACATTGGCCTACGGAAAACACAATAATAACGGAAACACTACGCGAAAACAATAATTCGCGGAATTTATCGTTATTTATTGACTCTATTGATTTATTTTTCCGACTGCCTTACTGATAAGGTATTACTTTTTATTATTATGGGGAATTTCATTGTAAATACGCGTATCGGTCCAGAACTGGTCACCGTCAATTGGCCATTCAACAAAAACCAGTTGGCATCACTGAATCGCCTGCTGCAATTGTCTCCTCCTGGTCGACAGGTTGCCAAGTCAGTTCAGTCGAGAATGACATATCGCCTATTGACACATCGTCGCCGTCGATATCGGTTTTATTGCGCTAACTTTTAACGTGGCATATGTCACAACACAAAATCCGGATGATCGAAGCGACACAGGGAGAATACTCTTTTTGAGGAATTAAAAAAAGGCTGAATCGGACGAGTTTTAATAGTCGGTCTCTGTAGTCGGAATGGAAGCGATAAGGGCGTGTAAACTAGCGGACCGTATCTCAGGGCCGCCTGACAGCGGCTATTTGTTAAAGCGCTGATGGATGGGGCGGACGGTACGATGAGTGAGCGACATTACTAACCCCCTACACTGGTTTAATTGAACGCCCAATTAATAGCCAGTGATGTCATTTCGGGCTCCGACCGGGCACCGTCTCCAACAATGTTCTCCTCTATCTTTGAGCCTTGACCTCCTCAATTTATTTCTCTGCAGGAATTCCATTCGGCCGGCAATCGGTAATGTATCGAAAGGAAATGAGGTTCACTGGGTCGATAACCGACAATCACAATGACGACGATAATCCGTCTTGAACTTTCGATATCTAATGACTGTGATAACTAACGCCGTATCCTCTTTAGAAAAAGAAACCCTTTTCATTACCATTCCCTTCTCCGCTCTATCTATATTCATATTAGTATCGATTATAATAGAATGTTTTATAGACTAAATTTAATTCTTCCGATATATTAGCTTGTTAAATAGCATTAGATTTTCACTTTATATATATATATATATATATATATATATATGTGTGTGTGTGTATATATATATATATATATATAAAACTACATTTACGTTCGAGGGGTCACCTCGGTCATCTATTTTAGGAAACGTTAATATCGACGGCAAATATTTTTTGGCCCCTGCAGGGAAGAAACTAGATGCGACAGATATCGAATCTGCAATCCTTTTTACACTACTCTACTCCCCCCGCCATTTACAAACAAATTCTTAACAATTTTGCGTACTCGAAAATACAATGGCTGTTTCCTGTTTAGTGGATTACCGAAATCCCAGTGTAATTTATTACTACTATTATTATTTAGTAGTGTGAGATGTAAGTATGCATGTAATCATGTAAATGTAAGTCAAATTGGTGTTGTATGGCTGTAACCGTAGTTCTAAACGCATTAGGACTGGACTTGAGGAAAGAGCGTAGTATGAAGTGTTACCGGCATGATGAATAGTACGGCCGGTAAACTCATTTTACTTTCCACCGGCCCGTAATGATCGCACTTAAATAGAAGCAAATATAGAAGCGGTACGCCATCTAATTTGCCTAGGTAAGAGGGCGACTATAGCGTGAGCCCCCCCCCCTACGTTAGCAACACCGAACCAAATCATTAACGGAGAAAGCCGCCCCAATGAGAATTGCATTCTGGCGTTCTCTCTCTCTTTCTAACTTTGCATTAAATTGGTTTCAAGTTTTATCCAAGGGGAAGGGGGAAGGGAAGAGTTACTTACTACTCTCCGCTTTAGTTTATAGCGTTTTATAGTAAATAACGGCGCTCGGTTGATTTTATTTCCAGCGGAACTCGAACCCACAGAAGATTAGTTAGATTTTTAATTATTATTCTAGGGTACTTTCGATTCAGACATGTCAAATGCCTTAACGAAAGCGTTCCGGGTTAACATAATGCGTTGGTGTACATACATAGAGCACAGATTTAGAGAAAATTTTAATGTGGCAATTCCAATTTTTTAGTCAGAAACTCGTGGGAGTAACATAGAACACTGGGCCTGTATCCATCGAAAAGTAATAAAAGGGTCATTAGCTAATACTATAGTAGACACAAAACGTAGTAGTTTAGTAGTTCTTAGTTTTGGTTCCCCTCTTAGATTTATTTCATCATGGGACCGATATAGGTGTGGTAGTGATGAAAATCTTGTCGAACCGTTCTGTACAACTTTAGTCGACGGAAATGCCGGTATAATAAGAATATAATAATTTTACCCCCTGTTCGCGGATCAAACAAATACGACGGCATTTTTTGCAGCCAGTTTATAATGCAGGCGAAACGTATTATTTACGAAATCCGCTCGGGGGCCATTTTTACGTAATAATTACAGCCGGTTTTAAACAAGAGCCCGGAGCCCGGGACCTGGTGACTCAGGGGATGCGATGACTCACCTGCTCGCAGTCCAATTCTTTGCTCGTTTAGGCGCCGCCGCATTATTTCCGAAGGGTTATTTGCATGCCAATAAAACTAAATGCTCGATTGTTCTTCTTAATCGTGGCCCACTTTTGAATAGGGCCGCTAATAATGGAATGGAGAAAGTGCAGTTAGTTGTATTTACCAGCTGGAAAAACACGGAGTTGTCGATGATTTGCCCCTGCCAATTATCTGTCACCGCACTTATTAGGCCCGTCCCTTTGGTCTAGTTTTAGATAATAAATAGAATCTTTCGTAAGTAAAATATTTTGAGCTTATAGTGGCGTTAAAACTAGGTTTACGGACCTCAAAATGATTCATTTCGGTTGGAAAATTACACCGTTTCCATTTGTTTTACCGCTTGTACCATTCATCCATTTATCGAGAGAAATATATATATGGAAGTTTATATTTTTCACTAATTTTGAAATTCTCTGTTATATAGAGAATCTTTAGGTATCTTTACCTCTACGGTATGCGTCAACGTGACACATAAGAAACGTCCGCAAACCTAGTGTTATGGGCACTGGAGGTTATACATGACGAAATAGGATAGAATTTCATCGTTTATTATTATTTCCCGTTTGATTGTGAATTGTGTACGAGAAGCCGGGAGCGGTGTCGCAAGAGTATAAACATATTGCGGAAAATATTGGTGTAGGAACAAGGTTGGCTCGGAGGACAGGTTCACCTACACTCACCCGCCCCACGCCTTTCGTTCTCCTCTCGGACACTTCTCTCAACCTCTCATCGCTTGCCCCTTGGAATTTTTTTCCAAGTCAATTGTCTCCGAAAAACGCGCAAACGAATTCATCCACGTGCGATGGTTACCGTGAATGTTAAGCGCCAAAAGGATAGTTTTATTCGAGAGTAATATAGTTGTCCGATTCTCTGAGAAAATGACAATGGATGTATTAAATATTGAATTTAATACAGCAGTTTATTTAGTCCATTATTATATAAGGTTGAAATGTACGGTTATATTACATTATAAGTAAGCGAATAATTTTACCTGACGTAATCATCGCGTGTAATTCAGACGTCAGGTATGTGATAGTGGCCGATCGAAAAACGCAACAAGTGCAAGCGAAAGTTTAGCACGCCTCGGGCAGCATGAAATTCGTGCAGTAAACAGTTCTGCGCCTATTAGAATGGAAGAATAAATCCGACCTAACAGTATGCAGTGTGAATTATGCATTAGCAATTGAATCGTCGGACCAATACAACTGTTTCACTGGGGTGTTAGGGGATAAGAAACCAATAAGCACATTAATGAATATTTTTCCCTTGGATCTGTGTAATTTTGACATCGTTCCACTTTCCGTCAAATAATTCATGAAGTTGGGAGCTAAACTTCTTGAATTTTTTATTCACTCTATCCTGTTTGGTGTGTCCTAGGCCATCCATTAATTCTGATTTTTCAGCTTTCTAATTGCAATAGATCATAAAGACGTCAGGTTTTCAGCGCGGCTGCCACCGCTGTACAAGTCTCTAGTCGGAGTCGGTAACTCCGAGGTGTACTGTTCAATACCATAGTGCTTAGAGGGGTGTTGTTTAGTATTAATTATGTCTATTACGCAGGGTTCATGTGCAATTCTGATGTCCGCTAAGCGATATTTCGGGATTAATAAAATAATATTACCGGATCAAAAGATGTTAATAGATTCTTTCCGACACACTTCTGCGATTGTGAAAGAACTCGCAGCGCGCTATTGAAATAGTAATTTCGCCGGCTTGTTTGTTCCAGCGGAAATTTAGTGACATAAGACCGCCTAGAATGCTAACCAGTTCGGTGTCGAAATTTATTCGGCTTAATCGGTTTTCTATTGGGCGACAAATATTCTCCCGTAACGAGCCCGGCCGACGCAAGCAAGGTCCTCAGGGGCGGTCTACTTTCGCCCCGGCTCTGGACCTAGGCTCTGGCACATTCTCAATTGTGTCACACGCCTAAATCATTTCCCAGTCCGCTTCTATAGAGTTAGCCTGGTACGCGTGGCAGAACGGTGTAATTCAACATGGAGGCCGATACGTTTACCGGTGTCAGTATACAGCGTTCATAACCAGCTCCAACGGTAAGCAGACAGACGGCAATACAGCATGCACCCGAGACTTAAAAGCTTCATTTAATTTCTTTTTGACGCAATCGGTCCAGTTAACAAAATTTCATGAGATATAATACTAGCGCAATCAAGTAGTCAGCTCGTTTAGCTATTTCCAAGATGCAAGATTTCCCAACTGGGAATTTTTATATTATGGGATTATATTGTTTTAACGGGAGGTACAGTAACAAAATGTGTGGTAACCACTGTTTTAGAAAATCGACGTCGGATGAATATTTTATTGTTTTGAATGATTGTCCAGTATTGCGTTGTGGGCGCTTCTTTTGGGCCGCGTTTTACCAGAACTGGGTATCGCCTATAAATCAAGCGTGTGCCGACAGCTTAATTCATGGAAGGTGGCGCGAACTGCGGCTGATTGAGAATTACGGCCCCGCCTGTATATTTATATTAACGGGCAGAGCCCTGGCTCGCGAATTGCCGAACATTGAAAGGTTCCGATATAATGCTCAATTAACTTCCAATAAATCAAACCGGAACGCGTTTGTAGTTCCCCAATCGTTCCGTCAAACCCGAATTTCAAATTGGATTGGAATTTATTGTTAATACAGTATTAAGCTTACGGTACATTCCGCCTTTAGTAGAATTCTCCCAGATAAAATTTGGGACTACGAAATACAATATTATGTTTTACAAATATATAACCTATTAAGCTATGAGTAACTGTAAGTATAAATTTATTTTTATATGTTGCTCTCTGCAGAATTCATTTATACGATTAAATTATTACTAAACTATTTTTTTTTGCCTTTTATAACGTTGGAGGCACGGAATATGTATGTCAGCAACAACATACCTCACAATTCACATTAAGGTCACGTTTTCCTCAATGTTCAGCGAAAGGATGTAGTACCTTGGAAGGACATCAAATATTTAATTAGCAATTGGGGACCTTGCAATAGGGGATTTTGCTTGGATTTCCCTCACATATCGCAACGTCGGGTTGGCTCAAAGTCAGCCGGTTGCAATTCGGCTCCGCATCGTAATTTTCTAATATCGAATGGTTCTGGCACAGCCGTTTGGCACTCTTCTACGCGTGACGTTTACGACGAAACGCCAGTTTATTCGATTATTATAGGGGGGGAATTCTTTTGGTTTCAAAAGTGTTTCGAGGAATTTTCCCACTCGTCAAAGGAGACGCTTTGTAAACTCTCCTTGTATGAAACCTTATTTAAACGCTCAGTTTTTTTAATGTTGGCCCTGTACAATTTCCCTGCTCGCAGGCAATATTAGTACTTTCCACGTAACGACTGGCAACGATGCCGCTTAATATATCTTCCTCTAAATATACAGTTTGGTGAACATCAGACTAGGTATTATTGATGGTGTTCAGGGCGATGCGTCAGGATGGGGAGACGTGAAAGCCGTCTGCCGGTCACGTTGCTCTGGGTGGGAACACGCTCCTTATCTCCATCTCTCTCTTTCTTCCCAGCTCTCCCCCAACCTTTTCTCTCCTTCTGAGCCCCGCCCTCCCTATCCCCCTAACCAGTCAAGGAACTACGTAAATCTCATTAAATTGTCAGCAGATGCCAATTTTACTAAATATATGTATGAGTGAAACTTTTTTCGTTACGCAATATTAGCGCGATTCTGGGATTAGCCAAACACTAAAAATCTTTTTATATTGATTTATCTATTTGGCGCCTTTGGCATTTCGAATTATGCCGGATACGGTTTTTACAGACCTCATAAAATAATTTGGCCAACGACTCCCCGCTTTTTTCGAACCTTGTTCCATTTGTCTAGCTAACATCAAAGAAACTGAGGGAAAATTTTGCAGGATATTTCTTATATCTCCTATTCTCAAACTCTTGTCCAATGGGCGTCTTCCATTTAATTAGTTGTGTACAGAAACGGAAATCGAAATTGATCGGATTTGACACGATTTAACCGTCTTCTTAAGTACACGAAAACTTATATGAACAGCCCTTCAGTTTGGAATAGGTCAACTTGAGCGAACACGATTCCGACAGAAGTAACTGGGCTGGGTCTCGTCTGCTGGGGCTATCTCATCTCACGAAGCCTATAATTTGTTTGAGTTAACACGCTAATACTTTCGAGTTTTCGAAACCGTACCTTGGGGCTACACCTTACTTGTAATCGTCCTACCCATCTGGCGTCCACTCTTCCAAGTACAGACGTCGACCTTAGCAGGTTCGGATTGTATCGGGTACAACTTCTTGAGGAAACCCAATTGCGTAATAAATAAGCTAGCGAGTTTCTAAACGCCAATGAACTTTTTTTATTAATTAAATAATAATCCCGAAAGTAACCTCAAACCGAACAGTCGTATTTATATATTTGGGAATAATTCACTAAAACCTCTTCTTAAAAGACTTCATACTTACAACCCATGCCCGTGTACAGTAAAAATTAACGTACTTAAATACAGATCGGAACGGTGTTTCGGTGGCATAATCTGCCGCTAAACTGTTAACGAATTCCTTTATTCATACGTGTGATGTTATCCCAGTTAATTGATTATTCATGTTAAAGTCGTTGCGAATAACTTGAGTTTACAACTTCAGAGTACGTTAACAATTTGTAAAAGAAATATATATAACAGTAGTAGTAAGATTGTTGTAACGGAGTACTGGCCGCATGGGAAGGGATAAATAAATGGATTTAAAAGCGGATAATTGGTGGCAGTAGATAAGGATTGGATGGTGCTAAGTAGTGGTGTTGGGCCCTCAATTGGCCGGTAATTGGGCAGCCTCCGTTGCCTTTGTTCTTCACCCGCTGGTAATCACCTATGACCCTATAAATTAGTCAAGGGTTTCCTCCTAACCCGCTTCATTGAGCGTAACCATCTTTCAATCAGCTCAGAATTAATCTGTACATTTACTACAAATCGTTACATATTATGTCGCTATCATTAATTATTTTTTGCTTAACCTACCAATCAAAGAACAGGTCTCTTTTCAATGATAGATATTGCAGTTCTAAACCTTCATCATTATCATACAGCCCTTAGGAAATATACCTAGCCAAATGTGTCAACCTGGTAACACTGCTTATACTACCTTGAAAATGGAATAAATGCAATCATTACGATACGAGAGCGTTGACAAGAAATACCGTTTCAGTTATAATACATAATACCATTAAATTTAATGAAAACATTGATAATTTATGGAATCTGTTAGGGAATCTGCAAGGGTTGGGACCTATTTCCACCCGTTGATTTGATATTATCCCAAACAGGTCTCAGCTGTTCGCAATCTTCAACAGCATTCCGTCAGTAAATTACTAAGACACCCACACTATAAGTTACCGTTGACCCTCAGGTATTTTAATCAATCATTAATGAATTTAATTAAAGCATTACTGGTTTTAATATTTGTGAATCATGTAGGGGACTAATAATGTAAGAGGAGTGGAGAGAGGTCGGTCGGGTGGGACGGCGCTCCCTTTAGGCTAGACAGGCAACACACACTTCAATTACGCTCCGCTTGCCCGCCGTCTCATTGCTGTAAAAATTCGCTGCTAAATTTTTATAGCCCCGAACAAATTCAGAAAATGGGGCGCGGTCCGGACGAAGCCGCAGTTGACATTGGACAATCGAACATTGCAAGAACGCTCCATTAGGTTCTTACTTTATCCGTCCCTAAATTGGTGTTGGCCTTCATCCGCGCCCTTTTCAAATTGCGCCTACTCGCATAAGCGCTACAATATTTAATGTTAGTACATTAAAAAAATTGCGTATAAAAACTTTAACCCGTCCCATTGTTCGATGACTCACCATTGATTTGATTCGGATTTCTCTATTTTTCTTTTTGGCTTAGTAATAATGATTATTATACGCCAGCATAATATAAGCCGGAAGTTCAATGAACCACAACCGAAGCGATTCGGCCAAAGGAGAAAACATAGCGGATCTCCCATTCCCTAATTGCCGTCTCCTGACCGCTCTGACATCACCGATTGCCGACTATACTTAGAATTATGACGCCGACCGCTTGTGCAATCACTTTTGGCGAATCGATGACGTCCCTGGAAGTTAGGCAGGCGCGAGGTGTTGTTTTGACCGCCGCCTGGTTATTGCGTACTAGCCCTCGGTACCGGCCAATTCCCTCGTATGGTTTCGCGGTTGCAAATAGTCCCTGGAGATGAAATGTAAAATTCAATAACATATTGAGCTACAAACGCACTTCGGTCGGTCACGAAACATCCTGTGATCGACGAGTAGATAGCACAAATTATGCCGATCAAAGCAAATCAGTTTACAAATATGTTACTGTCGTACTAAATGAAGCGATTAAACATAAACAAACCAAATATGTAACATGAAACTAATCCTTATCCCGTGCGGGAATTGAAATTCCCGACCGCGCTCTTTGATTTTCGCAAATTATTAGCGCAACCGCACTGAATTTGTAACGTGGTTTGGCTGGCTGTGAACCACAAGTAAACCACCACAATGTGTAAGTTGCCCAATTTAGTTTATGTCCAGGAATTTCCTCGTCGCCACGTCGTTTTTAACCAGGTGATAAATTTACGGCATTGGTGATTCGGAACGATCGATTTAATTATTAGTTAAACAGAATTTCTACTTGAATTACAGATGAACACGGTTTATAAAATATTCCTTTTAAGCGTCTAATGTTGACTTTCGCAGTTCCTGTTTATAGGATGGGGGATATCCAGGATCTTACCGAAATTACGTTGTCCCGATTTAGGAGATTCGATTCAACCATGAAACGTTTTTTCCCGTGTCTCGTTTAATTCTGCTGCGCCCAGTATTATTCTACAATAAAGGTGATTAATGTCCATAAGGAAATGGAGTCAGGGTGAGGTCAGGTCATCATTTCAGGGCCGCTCTGTGAGCCGAGGCGAAACATCGTCCGAGTGACTGATGCTTAAAAGTTATTTAACACTTTCCGGATCATTACGATTACCGAGGGCCAATCGTTACAATTTCGCGTATACAGAGAGAAACAATTGGTTAAAAACCAATTAATGATGGTCTTACAAGAGCGGGGGTAATTACGACGCAGAATATTAAGACCTCTTTATTACATTTGTACATTCATCCTAGGTGTAATCGTCCTTACGAATTAACCATTTCATCGTCCTTCAGCTTCTTCATTTGGCATCTAAAGTCCAACTCGTAAGTAAATGTTTGTTTCTAAATGTTACCGGAACAGACTGATGATGTTAGCTCGAATATCTAGATCTAGATCTAGGTACACGTCACTTAATTTTTTGTGTACTGAAGTACTGAACCCTCAGTACTGATGTTCTGAAAGATTTTCAGTACTTCAAGAGGCGTTTTATTTCTTTGATTTCATTGAAATCCTAATTTTAATTTGGAAAGTTTAATTTTAAAATATATTATACAAATTATGCGGGGGACTGTAATGGTCTTCATTTTTTTGTGACCGATGAATATTTTAATCAATCAATTTGTCCATCTTTATGTTTGTAATAATGTCAAAAACGTTTTAATTGTTTTAAACGGAGAAAATTTTTAGTGAAAATAATTATGAAGAGAGGGGAGTAGTCTATCGTGTCTCGTTTTTAAAAGCTAGAAAAAAAGCGGTCAGAATTTTGGAAAAAACCAGCTTTCTGAGTCTGTCGTCAGAAACGTGTTTCTCGTTAGTTTTCACAGTCCCGTTTGATGAGTGATCCCTATCGATCATTAACATTTCTCGGTCATTCATCAGCCGGAGCGAGTCACGTTTATGACAAATGTAGGACATGAGATCCTTAAATGAACCTTCATTTTCTCTCCGGTGCTTGATACACTTGTTTCGTTAACTTGGGACATATTGAGACGGAAAGAACCATAAAGTGTTCATAATTATAAAATTAAGTCAGAATTTGGTAGTGTTTAATCATTGCATCCTATTTGTACCCCCGCCAGCTAGATTATGTAGTTATTTATCGCCCATTGGTGTATTGTTATCACTTTAGTTTATTAAAAAATGTATGCATCTTCTTCATTACAAATCCTGCACAGTTATAGACCGCGGTCCGATCAGGCCACTCACTTACAGCAAAAGTGGGAACGTGTTACTATATCAATGTGTAAAGAAAATTCTGGTACCAGGCGGGATAGTTTTCCACGAAGACATTAGGGATTCTTGTGCTGTCGGCGCTAGTTCCGTCCGGGGAGTAGACGCGAAGTTGGGCGTGGGTGCGCGATGCACTCTCGCCCACACGCTCACTCTCCACCAACTGACTCATCCCCGGTTTCCTTCATTATTTTCCCGCCCATCATCTCCTGAACATCTGATTAGTTTAGGCAGCTTTACACATTTCAATTACTTCCACAAACCCGGTTGAATAGTCAATCCGTCACAGAATTCAATGGGCACGTTCATTCTCTAATAACAGTAATAAACGAGGATGATTTGATAAGTAAGATAAATTCATAAGGTGAACAATTATTTTCAAAGCTTTGAAATGAATATTTTTCGGATGGGATGAAAATATTGGGAACTCGCTGGACCAAGTGTATCTACCTAAATGGGGATTATTTTGAAAAATAAAAGTAATTTTGTTCATGAAACGGTGTTAAAACTATTATTTTAGCATACTTATCAAACCATCATCGTATATGAATTATTATCGGAGTTCTGGACTATATTAAAGATCCGTTTCCGGGCGGAAACATGTAATTAGAAAACCAGTATAGGTTTCGATATATTATTCCTGTTCACATTGCATCGCTGAATACATGTTGTTTGACTGCATATTTATTTTAACCATTTGCAATCATTTAACTAATTATCGTCTAATTTTTCAGCTTTGGACACGAGCAATGTGGCCGTTAAGAAGCAAGTATTCGAACTGCTATCGGCTCTGTGCGTTTACAAAGCGGAAGGCTACACAAGGGCTTTAGACGCTCTCGACCACTACAAGGTAATAATTACGACAGCTATACTTCTAACGACTCGACCTGAAGGGAAATCTGTGGCAAATTAAATTGGTCATTAAGATATTTAGAAAAGGGCTTTATTAGGAAGCCTCGTCAAATAATAATAGTGCGCTTTCAAAATTGAACTAGCAATTAGAATGAGTAGGATAAGATCGGATATTTGATTACCTGTTAATACTGCGGAGGGTTCTTATTTCATAATTATATGCCAGGCTATATCGAATAAATAATTGCATTAGGTGATTGATTTATGAACTTTTTTTCATATACCTTTAATATCAGACAACTTTTACTACAACGTTTTTATTTGGAAAAACTTTTCTTGTAATAACTTGTAATTCTTGTCTTAACTTGTAAATTCTGTAAATATTTATACGAGCAAATGAAAATTAATGAATGAAATGTACTGGTACTTCGCTAAACAAACGATTTTCAGGATAGTTCAATTTTTTTCCAGATACAGTTTTTCTTAGGAGATTACACGGTTGAACGGATAGCGAAGAGTGGCCCCGGTGGAGGCTTTCGTGGATTACGTGTGACTCGTGTTAGCGCCCGCACCTCAGTTAGCACTGTGTTGTTTTTTCGCTTATTCTCGGCAATTAGGTCCCGTCCTTTTTCGACGTTCCTTTTTCATGTCCCTGATTTCTCCCGAAGTTCACTCCCTTTCAGCCCGTTACGACTCGCTATATTACCTTTACTGATCCGATTTCCGGAACAGTTGCTCTACCGTTGACATTTAGAGGAACGGCTCATCGAACAGGTTTTTCTGAACGGGTTTCATTTCCCAATCGGTCGTGTGTGCATTTGCTCAAAAGACTTTCACACTAATGTATTGACAATAAATCAAACACTTGATGGACCAAACTATTATCTTGTAAATTAGTAATAACTTCAACAGTTATTATAAAATATATTTGAACGCGTTGTAAAATTAATCTATCCAAGCAAACTCTAGAAGATTGTGAGCCAACTCAAGAGCTTCTTTCAGCTTTAAGAACCAAAATTTAAAATATTGAGCGTAACCTAATATGTTACCAAGGTAATATTACGAGAACAATATAATTTGTCGTTTCGGTTTCTTTTGTAAATAAAAAATTAATTCGAGTCCTCTGTATATTTCGTTGATAGCGTACGTATTTAATTTACTTATATTTTATGTCTTAACACACATGACAACGAGGGCTGTCCTGAGCACAGTTTCGTAAAACTTACTCGAGTGATCGATGGAACCGAATTGGTAAATATAAAATTTGTTGGGTAGTGCCTCCTTTAAATCCGAATTTCGTTGCTCCGGAATTTACGGCCGGCGAGGGGCGAACTGGAGAGTGGCGAAATTCAATTTTATTTATATGCAAAATCTACTATTGCACAACAAGCAAGTGAAAGAACCAATTTGTAGCGTTGTTCACTTAACGAGCTCCGTTAGCAAAAAAATGGGTTGGACTCCGGACAATAATTGAAGAATATAGCATATTTATAGTTATTATTTTTCACTCGGCCTATTGCCGCGTTGCGACTAAAGCGCTAGCCGACATATAAACTTTTTCTCTTTACGAGTAGGCGGTGTATATAAAGCTTCCTGACCTGTAGGTCACATTGTTTAATGGTCGATAAAAATGAAAACTTATTTTTTGTTTTATTATCGAATTTACTAATTTATTATCGCATTAAATTTACGTGCCGAGACACAAATAAACATCTTTTTCACCGAGTTTTAATTCCGACTAACTCAATCTTTGGACCCTTGCCAACATATTTCACTATTAAATATCCCGACGTGTATTATAGTGAAATTAACTCGACGCTCGCAGCGCAATAATAAAATTCAACTTTGAACTCCCGGTGTGAAAGAACACACAATTACGCAAGTTTAATTATGTAAAGTGGAGTCGGTCGGAAAGTAATTTTCTAACAAACGTATGCTCGGTTGCCGCTACGGAGTACTAATTTACTACAGTCTAGAAATTGATTTCAGATAAGGGCCTGAAACATTCTCAAACTGGTTGCTACCGATGTGGGTAATATTACACGTAATTTCTAATAATTACGTAGCGATAATTTGTAGCTTGTTGATTTTTATCATCTCGCGCCGGTTAGATCACGCCTAGAATTGTTTGTGAGAATCGGAAAAAAATGTAGAAAGGAAATATATCGCGTAAGCGAATATTGTGAATTCATTTTCTTCTATCATTCTCTTAGTATTTAATCATGGCGCTATAAAAGCGGTTCCTAGTATTAATTTGTTTTCATTCGATTAGCTAGAGTGGCATCTTGAAATACTCGTATTGATCGACTGTGCCTAATAAAGAAATCGGTGTTTAACAACACATGTAAAATGTGTTGAACCTTCTTTCGTAATTCTGAAAAACATTAATATCGTAAAGTTGATATTCAACTCGGTATATTTAAATTAATCGAATTTTGATCTTACTTCATATTTCGTCTTAATACGACACTGATCCTGAAATGGAGGCATCCTATTGATTTGTGCAATTAATGTAAGTTGTAGAAAGTGCAAATACGTTTTAATGATTTACGTAGGTACCCCACGTACTACTACAAAAATGCAGTTAGTTAGTTGTTTTTTTTAAAGAACTATCCAGATATGCTGGCAATAACTGAGTTTTGAGTGTCAATGACTTAACCTTTGACGGGCTTAAAATAACTTCCCCAGGTACGAATGTTTACCTGCAGTTTGCTGTTTATTTACGATAAGAAATGCGAAAGAATGTGAGCTGGTAAAAGCCTGACAATAGTCATTAATATCTGCCTAAAGCTTGAGCAGGTATGCCGGCTACCTGTTGCCGTTTAGGGCGGAAATCCCAAAGGGCTCCGTGTTCCAACTTCACCCTACGCGAGTGTCCGGCCCCCCGATAATTCCGAGGGGGACCTAAGGTTTGTGCAAGCCTGGCGCAATCTTATCGTTTTGCCTCCGGAAAGTGGGTGAAACGGAGCTGGATGAGATGAGTGGATAAGGGTCGGTGGTGCAAGGGTGGGTGGTCGGGGGCCTAATTAATAGCCGGCCCCTCACAGATCTCGGCTTCAGATACCCCGGTTTTTTTCAGACCACCCATTGCCGTATCGATACGTCTGTATTTCGATTTTCGATTGTACCTGTCCGTTTGGTCCTGGGTAAAGCAAAAAACCATTTGCCTCTCCAACAGTTCTCATATTTAAAGGTCCACTACTCTCAGAGTCATAAATTCCGTACTGTACTAATGGAGTTGCAAAAATAATTTTAAAATGAAAGCCGCTTATTTCATATTATTACAGTTTCCTTCATTCTATTCCTGACAATAAATTTGTAATTAATCCCGAGTCAACTAACTGCTTTAGAATTAGAAGTAATAATAATTTCCAGGTGTCCGTTGTTGCGATAAAAATATTTTGACCGGGATAATTAAATTGGTAAAATTTATTTCGCGATCAACGATCTGCCCCGAATAGAGTGCCCAAGAAGTTGGAGCTGAGCCAAGGTCTGGGGCCGTGGCGATGATGATGTCAAGGATCAAGCTCGCCACTTGCGGCTCTACTGAAGAAAAGGGCGTGTGTTGTTTCCAACTTATTTCGATTGTATCGCCCGACAACCTGCTTTCGCTTTTTGACACCCAATAATCGAAAAAAAGCCAGTGCGAAATAACCGCGTTTCTGTTGTTTGTTGGGTTTCATTTAAGAATAATCTTTCAACAGTATGCTGAAGGAATAATAAATAATTTCATTAACGAATTACTCTAGTCGTTTTAATTATTATAATGCCTGTTAGAAACCTTTACGCTTATCGCAAATTGTGATCTCCTCCCCTGTGAACTCTCCTTTAGTTCTTCCTGTGCCACGCATTGAGAGACGTTAGGATATAGTCCCAAATCACTAGAGCGCAGGTTCGATTCTCATTTTCAGTTTATATCGTGAAAAATACGAACGCCGGAGTCCTAATTGAGGTGGTGGACTCGTGTCAATTACCTTAAATTATTCTCCAATGCCTGTAGGGCCTAACTGGTACCATTTAAACAGCTCCAAAGACCCCAGCGCTTTATTGTTATTTCTCGCACCTTATTTTAATTAAACAAATAACGCTATGTTAACATTATATTTAGAATGTACGACGGTAATAATCCCGGTGGCAATAGTTGAACTGTATTTATAGTTTAACGATTGTTATAATTCAAACTCTAATGATAATTGTTATTTCACGCTCTCTGTTATTTCAGGAACTCAAGTCTGAAAGGTACAGACTTCAAGTTGTTGTGAGAGAGTTGGAAAATGCGACCGCTGTCGATTACCAGACGGCGCTTCTCGCCTTCATCAACTGCCTCATCATATCGACCCCACAGCTCAAGGACAGGATCCGCATCCGAAATGAGTTCATAGGTAAGTTTTGGCATTTGCAAATTTAAAGTTTAAACTATCCTACACAGTCCCCAACTACGAAAGAATGGTTTAGAATACCTGTTTTGTGTTCTGCGAGGGGTTGGAATACCGTAGATTTGGTGTGCTTCTGTCTCGTCTCGCTGGTTTGATCTTTTGCTAGACCGGTTTCGGCTGCTCGCCATCTTCAGTAACGGTGTTAGTCACTTTGGATGCTTTTTGGGCATCCTCATTGCACAGCCACTTGTACTAGCAAAAGATCATACCAGCGAGAGGAGACATAAACACACGAGATCGTTTACTTTCATTCAGCGAACATTACAAAACATGTACAAAAATATACAACCGACAAAATTTACCTGTCATATAAATATCAATGAACGAAAAAAGAAGATATTTGTTGTAATACAATAGGCAAACAATTTTAAAATAACACTTCTATCATTAGATGAACGGCGTGGCAGTGAAATCGCCGTGTTACATTTTGTGATACTAGACCCGTCAAACGCAGTTTTCGTGCCGGCTTGCAAACGTGTAGTCAGACGGCGCTTCGCATCACAATATTATTTCGTCCTTTCATTCCAACGAAAAACAAATAGAGTTTGACATTCGAAATTTATGATTCGTTACTAAATTAAATATGAAAAAGGAAAATAAATTACATTAAAAATATTCCACGTGGACTCAATGCAGTGGGGAGGTTCCATATTAATACAATTTCGTTTTCTTTTCTGCTGAATTCCACTGTTCACAATTTAAGTACCACGAATGTGTACTGATTATGTTCGCGTTGTAGGCCCGGGCTTTATTCAGTATTAGAGCAGCTTGAGGTTTCTAGGTCCTATCCACTGACTGTAGCTGAGAATGAATGGTTAGTGTTGAGTCCTCTAACAGAGCGGGGTTCTTTTTGACGAGCGGATGTTGTCCGACAACACATTACTTCTACTTGTACCCGATTTATAGCTCCCATCTCACCAACAGAGCCGGGCCCCACTCCCCTCCCTACTTAACTGCCCGATAATTAACGTATCTTATCCGTTGTATTTATTTATTTTTTATTAAGGAGGAACCGACTACTGTGAGTTTGATCTCCACTTTCCGTTTCGCCCCTATAAGGCAAAATTGTTAGTTATAAAAACCGGAATTTATTTATTTGTTATATTAGTTTAATTTTTCCGTATTGTAGCTAAACTGTTTTGTTACTTTATTACTTGTTTAGTAATCTTCCTGGCTGACATTTGTATTAATGAAAAATTAAGATTCCTACGATTCACTTTTTTTAATAGGTATAAACAATTTTAGAACAAACAAAATCATAATGCAATTTTATAATAATTTTTTAGATTTGCGACATAGAAAGAAGACTGTAATATTTGGTCATTCCCTAGTAAATAACTTTCCTAACGTAATTAATGTCCCTCTGCGTTCGTCAAATTTAGAGGTTTAATTACTGAAACAATTACCATTATTTTTAATATCATTGCTGCACGAATTTAATCCTTGATACTACCAATATAACTCATTCGTATCACGTAATATGGAACGTTTTCTTGTTAACGTGGCAGCATTACGATTTCCTCGTTGCTTTTAGAGACAATGCTGAGTCAATGTCACAGGGAAACGAGGAGTGGAAACATTTAAAATAGTTCGTTAAAATATGGAAATTAACCGTAACCAACTTCTTTTAAAGGGAAAGATACTTTTATATCGCAAAACCAAAGGCAGATAAGATTAACATCTGCTGGCTTTCTACTCGATTGGTCGCCCGTTCTGGGAACTTTAATGGAATTATTTGTTTAAGTCGATCAATATTCCATAAGAGGACTATTGAACTGATAAATTACTGAGCCGGAATTACAAGGCCAGATGACCTTGGAATTGAATATCATTATTTTGGCTCTTTGGTGAACTTATTACAATTTGTAGTCCCTATTAGCCTATCGGTCTTGCTAAAATGATTTTTATCTGTTGCAGGAATGAAATTGTTGCCACTGCTGAACGAACTCAGGTAAGATTACATTTTATTCTCTCAATTATATATTAAGGATTAATTCCACGTGTTTGGCCTGAATCGAATTTCCATTCAGGTTTCACATCGTCTCAATCTTTCTTTCGAAGTTGGTTTATTCATGGAATATTCGTTCACTTTCGTTTCCTGTATTCTACAAGACAGTTGTTCTTTCTCGAGATAATGTCGCATTCCTGCTAATCTAGGAACGGTTCATACCAAATCATATATATCAAGCTGTAAAAGTACATACGCAACTGCACTTAATCCCGTTTATAGTATATGCTAACAAGAAAACAAAACATCGAACAATATATCAACTATTGTTGGTGCCTTATATTTGAATATAACGAAAACGTTATTAACAATCTTTTACTTCTGGAAAAAGGTTCATATACTGGAAAATATCTCATCTATATTTCTATACAAGCCCGTAAGCTTATCATGTTGGGAATGTCCCCGAACATTTTGTAAAAATATTAGAGGTATACCATGAGTTTCCATAAAATAAGAAGGTTGTGAGGGCTTCTTAAAACAGTCTTTCTTTTAAAAAGTTCCAAAAGTAAACAATTGTCGATTCCTCCCTAATTTCAGTGGTTCAAAAAGAAAAGCTCAAAGTAGTGTGAAATACTGTTTAAGATGGAGAGAAACTGTGGGCGATGTGAAATGTAGGCCGAGATTCTCTAGATGGTAGAGTCCCCCTCCCCCCCTGCTCAGTTCAGCTCAGCTATGTCGCGCGTCCGTATCTCTTCCTAGTCTCAATTGGGCCCGGTATGGAAGTGTTCTTGACCGACTAGTTCGCATTGGCGTTGCCCTATACCGAACAAAATTGCCCATTTATAGCGAGAGCCGGTAGCCCCAGCTCCGCGTTTTGTTCTGGCGAGCTGCCTTTCGCTCAGGGACGGATCGTGTGACGCGATGAGACTGTTTCCTACACCGGCCCGTTCTTTTATACTCTTATTGTCGACGGTAATTCATTCCCGTCTGCAAATAGCCGCCACCTTACATTCTGCGGACGAAAATAGAGCGTCGATACTTGCTTAATAGTTTCGCATACTTCGCAAGCTGCGGTGTTGCAAGATAGCACAAAGACTTTTCAAGAAACTGTCCTTCATTTTACAGCTAGTAGCATTTTCATTATATTTTTTGTAATTAATTTGATTCCACCTTCCATAATGCGGATTTATTTTTTTACGGTATCTTTTTTAGCTCTAGATAATAACGAGCTACTCGTAACCTACTCTTGGATCCACCGTCGTTGCAACCTATAATCTTTCGTAAAATTGGTAACGCCCCACCTCATGTTCTTAACTCACGATCAATTCCGATTTGAAAGTCCCGTTCGTTAATGAATTAGCGCCTCCCCAGTATTAAAGCCTTCCGTTCAAAACTATCCCATCACTCCGATCCTTCGATTCGACAGTTCTGCTCTCCTCGCGTCACCTTCCGGAAAATCTCGAGGCCGCATTATGAGGAAACGGCCGCTTGAGCTCCTCTCTATCTTTTAGTGGAACTGATGTACTAAATTCTGTTAAACTATTATAACAGCTAATTTGGAGGGAATATGCTGTTTTTCTTAAATGTATTTTTTTAAACATAATAATTTTTAGTCATATCCTTAAATCATCCTTATCAGCTTCGGAAAACCTTTAGCCTGTGCACAACTGTTGCGAACCTGAGTCCGGTCGTCGAGGCATTTGAATTTCTATACGTTCGACACTCGGTCGATTATTATCTTGTTTAGTACGCGGAAAAGCGGTCTCCGTGTGTCGGGTCTCACCTTGGACATTAACGGACGGCTTTTCCATTCAGCCGTTCCTGTGTTTCCATAAGACGGCAACACGCCGAGGAAGGTGTCTTGCGATTTCACCTTGATCGCTGGCGCAACAAAAAACATCGTTCGGATTCCATCGTCCGACACATGTTCCCAACCCTCGTAAATGCCGATCGGACACACATTTTTACAGTTCTTCACTAGTCTCAACAGTCCTTTATTTGACGTCCTTAATCAGCTTTCGCGTAAGACTATTCCACGTATTGAAATGTGCTTGTCATATTTACACATGTACAAAATGAACTGAAAAATATTAAAATTTACGTAACACTTTTTAAATTACATGTACAAATGGGGATCTGAAAACAGGTTAACTTTGGCTACTCCAATTCAACTCCTTTTTACGGTGTGTCCTTTCAGTACCTTCGGGGATGGTTAGTGCAAATAACCGTTTGTTAGATGAAGCATCGTTATCCTTTTGACTGAATCTTCAGACGCATACTGAATTATATGATACAAAGCCAGGGTAACAAAAATTACGTACCGTTTGGTAGGCAGCAGATTGGAATAGTCACATTTGATGAGAAATAACATTGAGAGCATTGAGAAAATAAAGAAATTTAATTTATTCTGGACGGCCGGTCAAGTTACTTCCTTATTGAATTTTCAAAGGACCTCTACGACAAAATATGGGCATATAAGCGACAACAGGAAAATTTTTTTTCACCAAGTTCTTATAAAAACAATATAACGTCGCCACAATACGTAACTTGATTTCCTGAATCATTAAGGCGTCCATTCTACTCGAATTTATCGGATTTCAGATTTTTTAAAAATTTTATTAGAAAGAACACCTGAGAATTTCACACTGCGTTGCGTTTCGTGCGCCTCCGTTATGACTTGATGGAATTCAATGCGTGAACAAAAGCGCTGAATGTCAATAATCCTTCGTTCATGCCAATCTTAATTCTCGTCGAAAATATTGCTTACGGTTTTGAAAAATCGTGAACCCTGTGAATTAGTTTATAACATTGATTATAAAACAAATTCATTTATGACATTGCGTCGAACCGAATTGGTAAATGAAGCGCTAACGGACAAAGATAACCGATTGCGCTGTATAAATAAGGAATAGAAGAACATTTGTAAATGAATTAAAATTCATTCTAGTCTTCGAATCTTGCATTAACGTCGAATCCCTCTAACCACAATGCGCTTGCGTGAAAAAGGGTAATTGAAGGGTTATTATAATTAAGCGTGCGTAGCTCAATGGTAACGTCCCGATCCCTGTTCGAATCTTGGTGGCTGAAAGAATTTACATTAGAATTTTTAAATTTAGGTAGACGGAAAGTGCGTGTTTGTAATTTACATTGCAATTACCAATAACAATAAGATTCACTTTCCTCAATATTCCGCATATAATTGTAAGCATTGTAAAAAATTATAGTGCTAGGAAGTCTAATACGATGTGAAAATTATAATAAATGTCTGACTGATAGTTGATCCTCATATTTTTTTATATGGGCACAGCCAGTATGTTACGTTTATTAGACGATAGATCTATCTAAGATGAACGCCAGTTGTTAATGTCATCAAATCCGTATGTTCCGTCGAGGGCATTGAACTAAATACGATTGGGTGCGGGTCATTACCATTCTTTTAAAAAATTGTCTGTGGCCCTGCCCGTACCAAGTACCTTGTATGACCCGTTTGGACGATACTGTTCCTTCCGTTCAAAAGCAGTTTATAAATTCTGGGGTATATTCGATCTTTTCGAATTTAGCGTCCAACGTTAGTCTGTATTACGTTTACCGGACTGACCATTCCTTAAACTTTTAAATAAGTTCTCAAATTTGTCTCGTTTACTCTCGCTCGTCATGTTGGCACCGGAAAATAACTCGCATCTTTGCCCCCATTTGGGAGCACTGAGTTGCCCGTTTCATGACGCACTTACAACATACAATTAAGTAGTTTCTTCATCGGTCCAGTGATTCAGAGCCCTTGATCCTCGGCTTGAGCGTTTAATAGCCTGAATTAGTGAAGAAGAATCACTTCATTGGCCGTCTGGCACGTGTTCCCTTCAGCCAGCTCAACGACTAGCTCAGCCAGCTAACTATTGTTCCTATTATTTTTTCCAAGGGCTTTACATGCTTACTAAAGCTCGATCT
This sequence comes from Lethocerus indicus, assembly GCA_019843655.1. NCBI lineage: Eukaryota > Metazoa > Arthropoda > Insecta > Hemiptera > Belostomatidae > Lethocerus > Lethocerus indicus. The sequence goes on along the minus strand of JACDQD010000103.1, from coordinate 6,982,495 downwards.
GAATTTAGGTTTTGTGTATCTGTCGATCTAACATTGGTGTAGCTCCGTATTCAGACGTCCGTAAGGAACCTTTGGAGTGTCGGACAATACAAATAATAATGATAATGGTTTGGACCATTGGATTTTAAAGGATATAGGTGTTAAAAAATTTTGGTAAAAATACTTTTCTTTTTTCAGTTGAACGGTAGAAACGTTTTTCTTTTCCTCCAATATTTTGCGATAAAAATCAGTTTGCTTATCTAGCCCTCTACGAACATTCATGCTTCTCTTCATCTAGATCAATATCCAGGATGAGTTCTAGCTTTCTGAATTGTATTAAATACGTCTCCAATTTTTCCAATGCAAATTCTCCAACGCTTCCAAAGGTTTGCGCTGTTAACGAAAGGTGTAACATTCCAAATTTATAACGCATATTTCAAGGAACAACAGTACAAGGGTCTCTTGTTAATACGCTCGCTTTCCGGCGGTGTTTGAAACAGTAGAAAAGAAAACTGACAAAGCGCTAGGGGAGTGGAAGTTGGGGACAGACGCTGAATGAATAATGGTCTAGTGGATAAAAAAGAGACGGGTGGAGGGGTGGCAGGGAAACAACACTCAGTCTGTGCCCAACTCCGGCTCTAGCCGTATCTACCAGCCGCCCGACAACACTTTGGATTGTACATACTCAGGTATGCCTACATTTCCTCAATATCGTCCAAACATTGGCGTTAGCCTAAGAAAATACTGTCCATTTCTTAATGATTAAATCTATTTCTCCCCGTCCCGAATTATCCTCGGGTATTCGTAACCCATATTTTTCGTTAATATATATCTAACTTTCGAAAATGATAAAAATGCATAATAATTGATTGAAAATCCAAACTAGGAAAACGGTGGGGTTCGTTTATTGTTTCGAAATAAAAGGCAGTATCTTCCCTGCTGCGCTTCCCTGTCTCCACTCTCCCATTTGGATCTAATATTTTGCCATCGTCAGTAAGCATTCTGTCAGTTACAGTGGAGAATTTATTCCCGACCTGTAATTTAACGGGCAAATAGGCGAGCGCAGCATCGAATGGATATTCCAACCCGTAGCGGAAATAACTTGAACGCAAAATATCCATTTTGGAGAAACTACAAAATTTCATGCTGAACGTCCTTATTTCCTCGGGAAGTGGGAAGGAGACTCGGTGTTACATTTTTTTTTTCAAAGTCGTTTTTGTTATCCCCGACGTGAAGCAAAAAACGATTGCCCTCTCGCTTCGCGAAATATGAATAGTTAGACAACTCCCTTATTCAGTAACGCCGCTTTAATTTAGCTTCTTGACCAACCACTCATGTCTTTGGTATTTGTAGATAATTTTGTCTATACTTTTGTAGTTAATTTTTCGAAAACTAGAATTCTTCAAATTTATACAGAACAATCGTTTTACTAGACACTATTATATCCAATCGGTGAGTAGTTTGACCGGACACAATCTATCATACATCTTACTTCATTTATAAATCAAATTTATGAACCTCTGTCAAGTTCAGTATTGGACTAGGAAAACCCTCTCAAATCTATAAACATTTTCAGTTTTAATGTTTTATATATGTTACTTGTGCTTATGTAACGATATAAATATCTTTCTCGAAATTAGAAACAACCTGCCAGTTCAAAATGTGATTATCTGTTCCCTCTAATATGTGCTTTTCTTTATTTTTGGCGAATAATGTTTTGCCCCTATAACTAAACCTACACGAAATTTACTGATGATCAGAAGGAAGTTTTCTGGATTCTGTTAGGAAGTGGATACGCGAGCGAAACCAGGCGTCTACTGTGGAGGGGTTCGGCTCTGGTGAATTTATTTTTAAACCGATGGCTCCAAACCACTCACACGTGCCCTTAATATAATTTACTAGAAAAACTTCCTCCCTGGCCGAAGTGTCAGTCACGGTCAAGGCCATTACTCTTCAAGTGTCCGGCCAACGGTTAAATTGTTTATAACTTTAATTGTCACATTTGACTTCATTCTGACGGTAGGATAACAATAACAATACTATAAGCCGATAAAAGGTGGACAAAATCACTGAATTGTAATAGCGAAAATTTGACCTTCTGAAATCACTCAAAAGACATCCTCTCCTTGACAGCAAACCCATCAGTTTCTCTAGCTAAGGAAATCCTTGTTCTTTTAAAGTAGGATTTTCAGTGTTATATTTAAATATTCTGTGACTTGGTCTCAGAATGCCGAGAGGTCGGCAGTTCGAATCCAGCCAGGGACATTAGTTTGTAAGTTAGTTGTAAGCAGGGAAGGTGGAGTAATTATGTATTAATGTGGATTTAAGTGGATTAAGGTGGACTAAGTAGGGATTGGGTATGGATTATGCATGAATTAAGACTGATTAAGGTGGAATAAGTATGTATTAGGTATGGATTAAAAGCGCATAAGCTTATATGAGCAATAAGCAATGTTGTAAATAAAATTATTTCCTTCATATTCATTATAATAGAAAGCTTTAAACTTGAATAGCTTAAGGAAGATTAACTTGATTCTTAAACGGGTCATATGGACAAAACTGGATCTTAGAGAAAATTGTTTTGTCCTGGGTCAGGATAGTAGTGTTTTAGAGGTCAAACTATGAGTATAGGGAGAAAGGGTGGTCTCGCGTATAAAACTGTCCCGGGAGTGGCTGGCTGGAGCCCAACTTGGGGTTGAGTCGGCCGTCTATTTTGGAGACCGACACAAGGAGATTCCAGCGGCGGCGGTCTCCTTTTTTATTTCAAAGATTTTTCGCTTCCCCATATCGTTTCTCTGCACGCATAAGCAAAATACTCTCTCTTTCTCCAATCAGATGATTCAATTATTTTATCGTAACTTTTTGTAAAACATTTAGTGGTGGATAGGACAGAGTGATTAGAAATTGGATCTTCAAAATTCGGAACAATGGAGAAAAATATTTTGGCCCTGTTCCACGCCGGTTTCGGCTTCTCGCCATCTTTATTGGTTATCCCTTAATAGGTTTTTGAAATTAATTCCAATAGTTAAAAGACTTAAAATGTAATGAGAGAAATTGTGTATTCACCGCATTCGCTCTGTAGTATTACAGGACACATATTCATAAACACAAACATTAATAAAGGGAGGAGTGATAACAAAGTCTACGCTTTCCAAGCTTGTCATGTTTTATAATCTATCATTTCACATTGCACCTTCTTTGTCCGCGCCTAACATCACTAATGATGACGTGGCTCTCGTTCTAACTCCCAGAGTCATGAAATGTTTCAGAACTGCAGCGAAAAAATTTAAACTGAAATTTCAGTTTTTCGGTTTAAACAGGACAAGCCATAAATATATGTAAATGTACTTAAGTAATTTATTAAGAATTATTTGTATTGTATTGATGTCCTAGCATGACATTACGAAGAAAAAACTATTTTAAAAATGGTGAAAAGAGACGATCAATAAATTCTACAATATATTTATTCAATATAATAAAACCGATCTATAATTCCAATTCCATCTTTGTGTAATATATTTTTTGGACCCGTACAATGTATATACTTTACATCATTTAGTTACACATTAAATAAAATAATTCAAATGTTCAATCGAGTCATTGAAATCCTAAGAGTGAGACTAACAGACGCTGACAGGTTCTAAATGCCCTGTGGCACAACCTGCAATACCGACCTTAAATACTTGGCGTTGCGAAGATCCCGGATGTCTTTGGCCCAACATCTGTTTCGTTTCCTGCTTACCCTTTTTCTATTTTTAGTCCTATTGGTTCGCTGGAAGGGACAAATAGTGCGATCGGGACAAATGTTTAAGGGGAAACTGTTTAAGGAGCGTAATCTGTCGTGACAGCGGTGAGTCATTTACTTATCGGTATGCGTTTCGGTAGTTCTGTCCACTTTTCAGTTCGAGATTCTGTAAATCTGCAAGGTACTTTTTTCTGTTTTGTTGTAAAACACGATGTTTAGGTTCGTAATGTCTGAAATTATAACATAGTTTGTTTTAATAGACTTTTTCTTGACGTCTCCATATTATTTGACATATCGACATTTCGCATATCCCACATTCTGCAGGCCCGTTTATGTCGGATAAGGGAGACTCTACTATAATTAAATACAATTTTTTTCTCGATTGATATTCCGTGTAATCTTTAATAATGTAACAATTACTGTAGAACTGAACCAGGTGAATATTCTGTTTACGGAGAGTGGTCAAGGGACGGAAAGGCGACAGTCTGCGGAGTTATTTATACTTTTCCCTTCTCTATTGTTTATCCAGTACCCTTCTTAATCTCCCTGCGTAAATTTGGAATTAATTGATCCTTAAAAAGGATCCAGCGGTAAGTGTGCGCCATGCAACCCTCCAGAGAATCGGTCAATCGTTCTATAATTCTCTCGTTATTTACCCTCAGGAGCAAATAATAAGACGCTTTTAACAAGCATGTTTGACATGGCCTGGCAAAAATAGTTTGCATTTTGTACAAACGAAACTGAAGTTGCAATTGAATTTATTGTGTTTCTTTGTCCAACTGTATATAAATGAAACTACATACAAGTCCCTGCGCTGACTAAACCGAACACTGGTGGAGCAGTCTGGTAATTTACAAGCGCGGTGCCTTCATACCTCATGTTTATTCACAGCGTATGAATAATATCAAAGCGGAAAAAATTATTAAATCAAATAAAAAGAAGCCGTATGAGTGAGTCACCAAATGCTTCCCGCATAGTTTTAATTTCTGTTCCCGATATGACTATACCAATCGACAGGAAATGAAATTGATACTAGTAAGGCTTCAATAGGCCTGAATATAGCATTATTTAAGTTATTAAGATAATATTTTAATATATTTATGATAAATATATTTCGAATGTTGAAGTACAAATTTGCAACATCACTTTACAATTTGTATAAATTTGACTTCCTGAAATATTTTATTAAACCCGCAGAGATATCTTCGTGTAAAATCTCCAGAGCGCCGACCATAACAATCGTCGCCAGAAAACGTCGCCAATTTTAACGATAATCTTTATCTGTTTGCTCAGACGTCTTCAAGCTTGTTTGTTTTCAAAGTGTCTGAACGGGCACAGACATCCAAACGAAACAGGAATCGGTGTGATTCATGTTAGCTATTTGGTATAAAGTTAAGATATAAAGTTGAGGAAATTTTTTTTTCGTGTTTTTGAGAAAGGGTAGTATTAGACAAAAGGAAACAAAACAAAATTTACACTTTGTGGATCATTGATTGAGATACGTGAACGCATTTGTCTCCAAGTACCTCGATTTTATACTATTGTTTCTCATCAAAGTGGTTCGATACAGAAACGGGGATCACCACTCTAGTAAATTGAAAGCTATCTTCTTTTAAACGTTTTCGTACGTTTTGTATCGTGTTGTTTTCATAACGCTTCCACAGGCTAGAAAAGCAGAATTACACGTCGCCCTCTATATACAGAAGGCGCATAGGTCTAGTGTTAGAACGGTTTCTTCGGGTTTACCGGCGTCCTAGTAAAAGGTCAGCACTATACCTGCAATGAGCCCACCTGGTTTCTACGGCCGTTACCGAACAATAAAATGTCTTATTTCATCCGCAACCATTTACGTAATTCATTACGCATACGGTTCGTATAAGGCAGTGTTTCTTCAACCTTTCTAATACAGTCCCTAAAATTATTTTCGTCGCTACATCATAACTGTAATTTTGCCACTGTCGTGTGGTAGTATGTACAGAAATATGTGTTTTCCGATCGTCTTAGGCGAGACCCCGAAAGGGCCGTTCGACCGCCTAGAGGGGTCGCTACCCCTGGCGTAGGGCCCGGAACTATGTAAGAGACTCTTGGGCCGGTGGGGGACACAACCCTTCACCAGTGCGTCTTCGCCGATAAAAGAGGAAGAGCACGGCGGCCGAAATGAAAGATATGGATTGTAAGGGAAGGGGGGGTTGGTTTGCCGACGTTTATCTTAGTGGGCGGTGCCCTCCCCTGTTTACCCCGGGGTCGGGCTTTATCTACCCGCAAACGTAGTACGCCAGTGCGGTAGCAGTAAGTTGGCAGTGTTCGGCAGTGCAAGTTGGGCAGGATGTCCAGAGTGGCGGCGGCGAGGACAATGGGCGGGGGCGAGTTCCCCGCTCAACCCTCTGGGCTCCACTACAAACAGCTGCTCGCTCGACTAAGGGCCAACAGGTATACCATTTTTATGACAACACCCTCCACCAGTAGGCCCAACTGCAAGTTTACAGTTAACATTTACAGTTTGTATTTTAAACAGTGAACACTCACGCCGATTTCATGTAAGTACCGCTGTTTTTATCCCTGGGTTTACGGCACGCGTCAATATGACGCATTTCGAATTTCAGTAGGAAAATTATAAACCACTTTTACAACTTGTGCTGACATTCATCCATTTAACACAGGGAAATATACGTCGAAGCATATTTTTTTGAAAAGTTCTGTAATATTGAAATTCTCTGTGTGGTATGCCTATCTAAATGCCCGTAAACCTAGTGTATCGGAGTCCAGATTCTGCGACTTCGTAATTAGTTAAAGGACAGGTCGACTAACGCATCTGATTACGTTAATTTTTGTAGGAATTCATGTTTGAATTCACCGAAAATGTTTTCAGGTTACTGGAGGGTTTGAGTTGAAGCATCATTTAAGTTGAATGACTGAATTGAAACCGGTAAGAGTTCCGAAACATCGGAAGCAGGCAACACCCGAGATGGTCCCAGAAGGAAAGGGCAAAAACCCTTCCTTCCGGTGGACATCGCTCGGGTGCTTTCCAAAAACAGGAAAAATCCCTGAATAGCGGGGGATCAGTCCTGCCAACTCCCACAGTATTACGCGTTAGTGATAGTGATGTTATTAAAAAAATTGCTAAAAGGATGTTCCCACATTTGTAAATTGCGAAGGTCATTACATATTCGAAAGTCTTAATAATTGAGAATTCAACATCCTGTAATTTATGCGGCGTATTTGTGTTTCTCCTCGAAATACCACAAGACAAAGAAAATAATTTCGACTTCGAAATACTGAGCTAAAGTATTTTCATTCCTTTCAACATTTTGATCTCTCTGTAAAGTAAAAATTCAAAAAATTTCAAATGAAACTTGAAAATGAACCGAATTCCCCCCCTTTTTTAATAATTATAACTATTATTATCGAATTTATTAGGAATACTTACTTTGCAACGGAAAAAGGTGTAATCCGCGAGTAACTGATAAAGTGAATTTTATTACGGTCAGTCCGGTACGTTATGTTATGTACAGACTTAACATGTCTTAACATGTGTTCATGTTATGAACGGGAGGGACAAATAATAAGAGATAAGTTATGGCGAATCGCGCTCGGATCTGGAAATTCAAAGCATCGCATTGATTCAGTCTCTAACGACTATACTTCTATCTTTAGATCGATAAGATGTAGATTTGATTTTAGGACAAGTTCACTAACTTAAATTTTGGCTGGCATTACTTATATATACAACTGACACATTATTCTCCTCCCCTTATTCCCGTCCGCGGTTAAAAATTAATTTCCTTTTCATAATAACGAGCTCATTTACGATATTCGAATTTTGTTAATTAGGCGTTGTATATTGGGCGCTGTATTCTAGAAATTAATCGTTTTCAGGCGCAGCGGTAGATCGGTGCAGGATTTGTCCGTGCAGCTCGATGTATTCGACGAACAGAGAGAGAGTGATGAGGCCCAGATTCAACAAGCTCCTTACGGCGTCGACCTCAGTTCGCACCTAGATGTTTTTTACGCTATTCTAAGACAGGTATTGCCCTTTATTTACTCCGCTATATTTAAACTATTAAAATATCCTCGACGATAGGGTAATAAATAATTTTAGGTTTTTTTTATAGTTATCAAAGCTATTATTTACATCGAATTCAGATGTTTTACTAGGCGACTAATGAGGGATCCGCCGGTAATCAACGAGAATCACTACGGCCTCCTTTTAACGAATCTCACCGTACTTTCACAACGCGTCTGACCCGAACTGTCTCCACAAATATTATAGCTGGAAATTATCACCGCGGTTACGTACGTTATTCCGTCGTTTTCTCGATCTTCCGCCTCCTCTCGCCGGTCCTTTCGCTAACCCGAGCAGACCGCACAACGAGTATCTCAAACTTACCCGTTTTTGTTTTTCAGGTCGCGGACACTCCTCAAGAGATACCGTTCTTGAGTATACTACAACACCTGTTGAGAATCGATCCGAAAGAGGCGGTGAGCGACATCGTGTGGGACACGGCGGAGACGCTGGTGCACAGGGCGACTCTGCTCGAGAGCAGGGAGGACGCGGTGAGGCTGCTGAGGTCGCCCAGCCAGGGCAAGCTGTGCTGGCGGGGAGAGACCTGCGGCAGCAGGAAGCACAGCCTCAACACGGGCTCGGTGGGGCCGCCCCGCCACCGCCACCGCCGCCCCAGCTCGCCCAGCCACTGCCGCCCCCGCCGCCTCCGCCACCGCCTCCGCCGCCCCGGGACCGGCCCTGCCGCCGCCACCACCACCGCCCAACATGGGCGCACCTCCGCTACCGCCGCCACTCCTCAGGCCCGCCGACCCTCCGCCCCACGCCAGTCCCGAACCGCCGGACACCGCCCTCGCAAAACTACTGCCCCAACAGGAGACGCCCGTTCCGAAGACGAAGATGAAAACTATAAATTGGAATAAGATCCCCAATAATAAGGTAAATATTTTATTTATTAAATGGCCGATAAAGAATCCTTCTTTTTAGAAGGATCACTTTGGGTATACTACAACTCGAGAGAGAGAGAGAGAGAGATCACTCTGTATCTTCTTTTCTTTATGTAGGGGGAAACCTCTCCCCGGAAGGCCGATACATTTTTTAATTTCTGTCCATCATTCATCCACTTCGTTAAAACAAAACACCGGTATCCGCTTGTAGAAATGCTGATAAATATGTTACTGCCCTTGAGGAAAATCGGTACACGAATGCAATCGGTCGCTTTATGTTATTAATAACTTTTTAAAATTATTAGTCGTCTCCTTTCGGAACCGCTTACTCGGAGGTCTTGAACCTTTTAACTGATTGTGGTATATTTAGGTTGTAGGAAAGCACAATATTTGGGCGCTGGTTGCCAGAAGCCATCAACATTCGCCGATGGCCGATTTAGATTGGTCCGAGATGGAAGGACTTTTCTGCCAGCAGGCGCCTCCCGCTCCTACCCCGTCGGCTTCTCCCAGACCGTCAAGGGACTCGATGGAAACTTCTTCTAGAAGAAAAGAATCATCGGAGGTCAAATATCGTTCCGACGAAAATATATTCTACTTTTGTTTATAGTGGCATTAAAAATGTCGTATTAATCACATAATAATTACACGGTTCGGAATAGAAAGAAAAATATTATATTCGAATATTTTACTTTGATAAGAACATTTTCAGAAATAAGTTAAGAATATAATGTGAATAGGAAGAAGTTATAAGAGTTCATTTCTTATTTTAGATAACTCTATTGGATGGAAAGAGGAGCCTCAATGTAAATATATTTCTAAAGCAATTTAGAAGGTAAGTAAAATTATGGAGTACTATATCTGGTTAGAGATGTAAAATTTTACAATCAGAAAGAATACTGTGAACAAATTATTATCACATTAATTTATTTGAAATTGTTTTTCTATAGCTCAAATGAGGATATTATTCAGTTAATAAAAGATGGAGAGCACGATGACATAGGGGCTGAAAAATTGAGGGGCCTTTTGAAAATTTTACCTGAGTTGGATGAACTGGAAATGTTGAGAGCATTCGATGGAGACAAAACCAAATTGGGAAATGCAGAAAAATTTTTACTCCAGCTGATTGAAGTACCAAAGTAAGCTTTACCGGCAGTACACACACACACACACACACACACACACACACACACACACACACACACACACACACACACACACACACACACACACACACATATATATATATATATTGAATTTACACAAAATGAAAATGAAAATTTGATTTTTGCATTGTTTTTCACTATTCTTTAGCTACAAGTTGAGAATTGAAAGTATGTTGCTGAAAGAAGAATTTGCAGCTAATATGAGTTATTTGGAACCCAGTATCAATGCCATGATTGTTGCAGGGGAAGGTTTGTTTTTTCATATACTACTTCTTTAGCATCATATATTATGTCTGTCGTCAATCTGTTTACTTGTTTACTGATATTACTTTCCATGTCAAATATGATGTAGTATAATAAAGTGCACTGTACATTGTTCAGTTACTAAAAATAAAATTTTACTTGCAGACCTGATGACAAACAAGGCTCTACAAGATGTTCTATATATGGTTTTAGTTGCTGGGAATTTCTTGAATTCTGTGAGTTTGTTTTTAATATTTTATTGCCAATTGTTACTTTTATTTTTGTAATATTTGTTACACTAGGAATTTTTTTTAATTTTAAACTACTTTAAGCATTTCTTTATTTCTATATTATAAACCATCACATATTATTATGTTTCATTAATATATTTTATTAATTCTTAAATGTGTATATTTCAGGGAGGCTATGCAGGAAATGCAGCTGGTGTTAAACTATCTTCACTGCAAAAATTAACAGACATCAGAGCTAATAAACCTGGCATGAATCTCATCCATTTTGTTGCTCTTGTAATTATTTAATTCTTAGTATTTCTAAACAAAAATATATTACATAAATTGTTGTCTCATTATACTGATTTTATACTGATAGTTTAAACTATAGTTTTATACTGATTTGATAAAATAATTTTTCTGATATTTATTAATTGATTATTCAAGCAAGTTACATCTGTTTAAAATAAAATATAAAGGTCATTGTCATATGTATAATACATATATCATTATATCAATTGCAGCAAGCAGAAAAGAAACGGAAGACTTTGTTAAGATTACCAGATGATATGGGAATTTTAGAAGAAGCCACAAAGTAAGAACATTTGAAAAAATTAAACATATTTGCAGAAATATGTATCTAAATATTTGTATTTAATTTTAATAATTTAATTTACATGTTTAAGCTTACAGTAAGGAATAGGTAAGGACACTTGAAGAACGCTTAGCACTCACAATTATGCACTGAAATCTTTTTATTTATGTTATCATATACATTTTTTCTGTTTAGAACAACAGTTGAACAACTTCAGAATGAAATAAATGCACTTGATACCAGGATAAAAAAGGTGCACAAACAGATTGACTTGCCAAGTACAGAAAAAGAAATTAAGGAACAGATGTCAGACTTTTTGAAGGTATTTCCATTACACAACTTGAGATATTAACATTAAACTAACTCCTTCTCACCTGGCCACTATGAGGCTAGGATTCAGGGTTTTAACATAGATGGATTGGTGAATGCCCACATTCGAAATTATCTATTATTTCTACACTGCATTATAGTGAAACTGAATAATAGTAAATTTTACATTTGATTTAGATGGCTGAACAAGAAGTAAGTGCTTTACAAAAGGATATGGAGGAATTAGAGAATGTTAGGAAGTCATTGTCAGACTTCTTCTGTGAAGACCCTGGAACGTTTAAACTTGAGGAATGCTTCCGAGTATTCCACGGATTCTGTGTAAAATTCAAACAAGCTGTAGTAGAAAATGAGAGGAGGAGATTGCAGGAAGAACAAGCAGCTGCTCGCAGAAAACAAAGGGAAGAACAGCTTGCAGCTAGAAGAAGGACATGTAATGTCGACATTTTCTTAAAAGCTTAACGAGCAATTGGTTTAACTGTGTAAACCAAATAAATGTGAAAATGTTTTCAAATAAAATTTAATTAGATAAATTTAATATTTTTGTGTGCATATATGTTTAATAATGATATTATTATGATTAAGGAAGCTATATAACATAATTTTGTGTGCTTGCAGTGGGACATCAAAATTCAAATGGTTCTGAGCCTGAATGTAATATCGTTGACTCCCTTCTCAATGACATACGCTCAGGATTCCAACAGAAAAAATCTGTTGAGAAGGATACAAAAGTAATTTTCTACCTTATTATAGATGTTAGAAAATTGGAAATATGTCTTATAAGGTTGCATGCATTTTCATTCAAAACTTATATGTTTATTAGACAAATATGTATTGATTCAACATGTGCAGTGTGAATAAGAATTCAAGAATAAACTAACATATAATTTAGTAGTATTCTCTTTATATAACCTAATAACAAATATTATCATTACATGCTAAATTTCCATTGAAGCATATTAAATTGTCTAATACATCTGTAATTTACAAATATCTTAATTGTTACAGTAATTTTTAATTAGTATTTTCTTTGACTTATTCTAAGTACTTGTCTTTAAATAATAGGGCTAACATAACTGTTTTTTTAGAGCAAAAAGTTTGGCAATGGTGTGATGACCTCAGAGGAAGACATTTCAAATGCAGTTGGCTCACCAGCTCTATCAAGACGAAGATTAGGGTCCTTTTCATGTGACCAGCCTCCAGGCAGTGGGCGAGATGACACTTATTCCCCAGGCAATATTTCTTCTTCTACTACCAATAATTTATATACAAGATACTGCAAACCTGATATCAGAGCTAAAAAATAATTACTGTACATATTATTAATATCAGTTTCAAGATATTTGAAACTTCAAAAATCTGTTATGAAAAGTAGTATGTTTTACCACTTTCATTTAGAGAATTTTGTTCTAATTTATCATTGTAGTGTATCAGATTCTTCAACAGTCTCAGTTTTGTTGAAAATTAATCCTAATCTTAATTCACAATTAAGATTAAAAATATGAAAATTAATTAAAAATCCTATAATATTTTCTTAAAATATATTTCAAATAATGGAATATTTTTTCATAGATGTGACACCCACTGGTAGCTTAAGGAGGCGTCGAAGTAGAGTACCATCAGAAGAAGATGAGTCACTAATGGACTTCCTGAGGTCATCAGGGCATGATGGAACGAGGGAAAGAAAATCATGGGGGAGTTTGGGTATAATATTTATGATTAGTGAAATACTTTTTTTATATTAAACACAAGATATTAGTGGATGCTTACGTTTACTTTACACATTAGTTTATTATTAGGATTTTACAGCTTCCTCTTATTAAGACAAAATTATGTTAAATCATATAATTGTTAACATTTTACTATAAGCAAAATCTGGCTAAGAAAATTGATTGTATCCATCCGCACTCCTGTTCTTTGCCAGTCTGCCTTGAGCACTCACTGAATGTTTATATTTAAGAGGGAATATTTTAAAGAGGCCGCATTTTAAATAACATTAAGTCATAAATACCAACTTCATTATATATGATGAGAAATAAACCTATTATGTTGAATTATATGACAAAATGTTTTCATTTAAGATCGATCATGGGCACGACGTGCACATGGAGGTGGAAGAAAAAGGCCAGATTTATTAGCGGCAGATTTCTCTGGTGAACGAGAACGACCTAGCTCCCCATCACCACTTGCAGAAAATAAACCACTTCTACCTACTACAACGGATGAAGAAAATAAACCAAAGTATTTATTATACTTATCAATTATTTCCCATTATTAAAGTAAATATCACTAAATGTAACTATGTTTCTTAGAACATAAACAGAAACATTGAACTCTGATGTCCTTTGTGATGGGCATTTTGCTTTTTTCAAAACATGTTGCTGAGCATAATCAAGCAAATTATTTAGGTTAGACTTGTCTAGTCTTAAAAATAGTTTAATTGAACTTTTATTTACTCAGAGCATGGAAACAGAAGATTGAAGCTTGGCTGCAAGAAAATGAAAAGGAAGAGAAACAGAGTGATGACCTAAGGCGTAGGGCCCGCAGATTACAGAGTAATAGGCGATCCCTTGAAGCAGATTCAGGTTACTATTTTTATTTATTTCCCAATTGAAATTTTTAGAAAGTTGTTATTAATTATATTTTAGCAACCTTTGAATATTTCATGTTTTTGTACTTCTATCCACTTATACATATTTCCTTGACTTTCAACCCCTTTACACTATTGTATTTTGAACTACCCTATATCAGAATTTATTATAAATATTAAATTAATAGAGACTATATTTGAATGTTATCATTAATCTTCTTAAGAAGAATAATTGTTGAAGTGTATATTATTTATAGAGAGTGAAGGGAGAAGTGGAACATTGGATACTCTGCCTGAAGGTAAACTGGCAGAAGGTTCTCAATATAAGCGTGTCTATCCAGACTGGAGACCAACTATCGAAAAAACTGATGTCGTAGGAGCTATGGAAGCAATAGCTGGTATGTACAATCTCACCATGAATTTTGTTTAATTTATTTAAAAGGGATTAACAAATTATTAAATTCAACAGAAAGAAAATAAAAATCGCATCCTACCTTTGCTATATATTACATGTAGTTTGTGTTATAGGAGTAGAAGAATTAGATTTATGAACACAATTTCTTCCATTTTGAGCCTTGATTTTGGAGGCTACTGGCCATTGGCTGGTTTTATATCTAGTGTTCCAGTGTGTATAAACTCAACCTCCACAAAGAAGAAAGAATTTCTTTCATAGATTTTTCACTAGAATGAAATTGAGTGGAGTGCCTGTGTTGCTAGTAATTAATGTGTACATTTGTCATTTCACTGACTATTGCTATTTTCTATCCACATGAAAAATTAACGTATTATGTTACAATTTCTGAAAGTTTCAACATTCAAATTAATAAAAAGAGATTACTTCAATTCACTAATACCTGTTATGGTTATGTAAAAAAAATGGTCTAACAATGTCAAGACTATATTTTTTAATATTGGAGTTTCATTTACTGGAAGGGTTTGCCAGTGATAAGGATTACACCCACAATCATCCTCCTTTATACTGGGTTGCGTACATTAGGCATGTTCATCCACATACAGATTATAACCAAAATTAATTAAAAATAACCAAAAATACTGGTTTGAAAAAGTAAAAATAATAACATCCTCACATAAAGGGGACAATGACAGGTATATTTTTTCAGCTGGCACAATTATCCATCAATTGCAAATTTTTAATTTAATAATCAAGTAAATCCAGAACCTTCAACAAATTTTACTTATATGTAACAATGGGTTGCATAAAGTAATAATGCTTCATTAACAATTGAAACTGAATACTGTGATTAAAATTAATTTGTTATATAAATTAACTTACCTTAAATACTATGTAAGTTTAATTAAAATATAAATATTTGATATCACTTATGAAAACTTTATTCTAGAAGCACAGCCACAATCTCCAGTCAAAGATAAGTCTCCATGGCGCAAATCTAATCTGAATGTCTCAAACTCCACTGAAGATACAGAGCATGAAGCCCGCAGACAGAGGAGATCAAAAACACGTGCTAATCCAGATTTACCAACTGCATCAAATCTTCAGGTAAAAGCCATAATATGTCTAAATGACTTGAAATTTTGTTACTTATCTAAATATTACTGCAATCCTGCTATTCTCAATTTCAGGCTATTAATGAAGAAGAGAAAAGAAAGGAAGTCATTAGAACATTAGGCCAGACAATGTCAGTTGATGAAAGACTTCCGGTTTATATTAGGTGCCCGAGTGAAGTGCAAAAAGAGGTCAGAGATAATTCAAATCAGAGTGTCATTAACAAATTCAAAGCCGGTAAGGTGAGCCCCCTTCTGGCAAGGAGAGTTTTCCCAGATTTACCCGACCCGGCTAAATCACCGGAAGAGACCAATCTACCTCCATTTGCACCCAGACGTACAAAGAAGACTCCGGATGTGGTTGTTTCGGACAAAGTTGAAATAGATTCGGACAATATTGAAACACCTCCGGCAACACGTAGGGGTCTGAAAGAGTATCATGTGGATAAACCGGATGTCCCTCCTCGTTGTTCCAGACTTAAGAACGATGATGTAAAAGAAGAGGAAGACACTTTGGGAGACGGTCAATTTGACAGATTTTCTTCAGCGAGACGTACACGCAGGTATAGAAAAATACCCGAAGAAGAACCTCAAAAGAAACCCGAAGTTGTTTCTCCCGAACTTGTACCTGAGAAAAAAGTGATAAGGCCTGAAAAACTGCAAGCTCAATCATACCCGGTAGGAACTCAGGCACCTCAAGATACTGAGTCAAGGCTGAAGAAATGGCAAGATCGATTGAAATATCGCTCGGAACCTCAAGGAGTTCAGGCAGAGGCTATAGCCAACATAGCCAAATCGGGAGAAGAACTAAAGAATTTAGGCCACGCTTCAACTCTTCCGAGGTCTTTCAGAAACAAAACGAGCATTGACCACAAGGATGTTCTTGAAGCGATTGGAAAGCAGCTTAAAGAAGCTGCTGAAGAACCAACACCGGAACCACCTCTTCCAAACGATGACACCAAAGTGAGCTCTCATGAACATGTCACTGGATCGTCAACACTACCGCGATCTTATAGGCGGAGGACGGGGATAGATCAATCTGATGTCTCAAAAGCCGTTAGAAGGTTTGGAATTCAGCATAGTACTTCCCCGGTATCTGAAAAGTCTCCTAGCGAATGTTTTAAAGGTGCTCAAAATAAAACTTCGGATGTTTCAAATCAGGAACAGCCCAAAGATTCGAATCCTCTAAAAAATGAATTCATACCCGAGATCAGAGTACACACTACTACAACTATTAAGTCGAGGTCGGAACATGAAATGAACGATGAAGGATTTGAAGAGACACAAAGCCTAGTTTCAGAAACACCAAGCCAAGGAACCTCGTCAGGATGTAATTACGAAGGTGATTCGGTAGACTCTCCTAAAGTTAAAATAGAGTCTAGTAAGTTTTTGAGGGCGGATAGCAGTGGAAGCGGAGATACGAGTAGCGGGACAAATTTAAAGAAAATAGAGAGAAGTAACTCGGTGAGAAATAGGCAGCAAGATAAGAAAAGCGTAATACCCAGACGTTCGGCCAGTATGAGAAAAACCGATTCTCAGAATAGCTTGAGCAAACAACAAACCAAATCTTCCGACTTCACAGGCCAAAAAAGAATTTTGACTCTGGTAAATAAGCAAAATGTGAAACCGCCGGAAAGTAAAAAGTCTGACACAAAGAGGATAGAGTCTGACAAAAAACAATTGAGCGGAGATAGACAGAAATCTAGGAGTGCTACGACAATAGGCAGACCTGTGCATTGTGGCCTTCCAAGCGATAGTAGTGCTAAGAAACGCGTCGAAAGATCGAGTTCTCGAAGCAGCCTGAGAAGTTCCAGAAGTTCATTGAATAGTTCTACATCGGTCAGTACTGTTCGCAACATTAAACCCGTTCCAGGTGTAAGCACTTATACGAGGGCTATAAAATCTTTGACTTCGGACCTGGAAAGGGACAAAAAACCTTTAGGCCCAGCTCAGATTAGGAACAAAGCACCGGTGCCGGCCAGCAGAAGCAGCAGCAGTGGTAGTAGTATAGGGACTACAACTGTGCGACCTAGACCAAGGGTTACCTCTGGAGTCAGTACAAGTTTCAAAGAAAATACTGTCTCGATACCTGCCAGCAGAAGCAGCAGTAGTGGGAGCAGTATAGGCCCAGCTACTCTCAAGAAGTCAGGCCTTGGATTTATGAGACCTACAGCCTCAAGTGCAGCCAAAGATGCTATTGAACCACCTAGGCTTAGGTCTACACTTAGGTCTATTAAATAAAGTAGCTTTCAATTATTAAGTATTAAAACTGTGTATTTATAATTTTTTATACTTTTATACTAGTTTACCCATAGCTCCTAAATGCCAAGAGGAAAAGTTGTATATTTTTTACTTTGGTCAGAATTTAACAACAGTAATGAAAGAAAAATATATATCATTAAAAATAGTTAATTTGACAAAAAAAATATGTAAAACGAAAGCATGCCCTTAACAACTAACTTGTATTAAGTGGATTATTAACTAAACAAATTACATATTAACATCGTATGTTGAACATTGTACACAACTCTATTTTGGAGAATAATTATGGCATTATTTCGCAATTAATTTGTAAAATTACGTAAATATCCTGCTTCAAACAATATATGAATGAGATGGCACAGATCTTTTAACCTCAAGAATTTCTTCTAGTCACATTACTTAGTTTGCAATTTTACATTGACTATCTTTGTTACTTCCTCAATTCTTAAGATCTATAATATGAGTCATTATCAAAAGTTGTTGAATTAATTGATGATAACTCACTTTAAATCAAAATGAAGATCCAAGATCTTTCAATACTTATATAAAGATTATTCGTGTACATAATTTAATGTAAATAGGTTTTTTATACTCTGTATGTCACTGTTTTCTTTTTATTTTTAAGTTATTTTATAAACCTCGATGTAAGGTGATTGAATTTGAAATAGTGCCTGCCTACTACTAACACATTCAATGTTTATATTCAACTTAAAAATATTTCTTACACTTACTGTAGGATATAAATTATGATTTATTATATATTGTAAGTGAATATACATATATACATACATATATATATATATATATATACATATATATAAATATAAAATAATACACTTCATGAATATGTGGTTTAGCCTTCAATCCCCCTGAAAACAAGTAACCCTTGCCCTTCCTTGTTTTTTTTCCTACAAAATAAAAAAAGCATTAAAAAAATTGCCCTTCCTGTTCAGAAACAGTTAGTACTACCAACCATTTTTTTAAAATTCAATTGTCCACATAACAGTATATATTATATACATTATATACATACTATTAATGTTCAAACTTGGTAACAATTGGTAAAAGTCCACCATGACTGTTACACTTTTTGTGTTTTGTGCAATTCTTCTATGCTTTGGCCATGTGAGTTTTAAAATATTCTAAGACAATTTTATCTTCAATACTTTTATGATACTCAATTTTTATAATATATATTCTGCCAAATCTATATTTTTAATTAACATTTATTTTAAAACTGTATAAATGGGATAGGAAATTAAAGGAGCACTCTATTATGAGATAAAATTCTATTTTTTTTATTAAAGTAATACATACATAAAAGTTATTTATTAAGCATTATGAAATTATAATTAAACATACTTATTGAAGCAAGATTGAGTATCAACACTTGGAGTTAATAAGCAGATTGATTGATTTGTATAAAGAAGCCTCCTGCACACTTTTTTGAACAGCTGCATTTTTTGAATCCTTAGTCACTAAGTAAAGAAAGCTACTTTACCATTTCATGTACACTTATTCTTAGATATTTAAACAATTATCTTTATACAAGGTTAATAGTTTTCTTGTTAACAACAAGAGTACTAAGTTAATAGTTAGTACTAAGTTCATAAAAACTTTTCATCTTTAAAGTCTGTGTTATAATTGATTTTTGATCAATCTTTACTCTTTGAATATCCAGTATTTATATATAGATTATGTTGCTGCCCACAAATAAAAAAATTAATTAAAACTGTAACCAATATAATAGTTATAGAGTTACAATATAATATTAAAGGTAGAAAGCCTCTGTTCAAGGTGAGATACACAATACAGGAATTGTAGAACTATAATATTGGTTTAATTTTGCACTCATTTGAGAGGTTCCATGTATACCTCATTAATAAATGAACAAGATAAACTTATGTCCTAAATGTATGGGCTGCTTTCCACTCCCTGAGAAATATTTCATTTTCATTCATGGGAATCATGAATAATTCATATATCGTTTTAAAAAGTATTTGATTACATTGTAAGATAAGATTTGAAAGATGTATTTATCTAAACGAAATTATATGTAATTCAAGGGCTTGTCGACAGCCGGCAGACGTAAATACTTGTATATATTGCATATTACCGTCAGAATTCTACTGACGATGGCGAAAAACCAAAACTGGTCTAGTTAATATGAAGAAAAGGGAGGAGACAGAGAACGATGGTTGTATTTATGCCAAGAATGATAGTAATTAATAAAATTCAATTTATATATTTATAAATATATTTCCTTATTAAAAACAACAACTTTTTTAATTGTAAATTAAATAATATCTGAATAACATTATGTAAATAAAGACGAATAAATCGGTATAACAAAGGTCAGTACTAATTTTATCATTTTATATCTTAAATATGTGTATTCATTTGAATGTTTGAATTTGAAGAAGTACATTCTAAAATATCGGTGGAACATAATATTTATAGCGAAAATCATTTTAGCAATTATTGAAGGCAGTTTTAGGCATTAGCTTTGTACTTATAAAACAAATTATAACAATTTCATTTTGTCTCTAGTTGCCAATTTAAATGTCACGATGTTCTTTATTATATTAAGTATGGGTTCCAAAAATATCATGAAAAGGCTATTTGAAATGCTATTTGTATTCGTTGCATTCTTTAATTACGATAAATTAGATTGAAAATAATATAGCATACAACACGTATTTTTCTATTGGTGCCCAACCTGTCAGTGGTGTTTTCCGTATTTTAAGCGAGGAATGCGTCTTAAGTCCAATTTAAATCGGTTTATTCGACATCCTAACAAATTATTTCACTATAACCGCCGCAGATGTGAATCCTTTTTAAAAATAGTTTTTAAATTGTGGTTTGAAACTTCGTCGAGTGACCTCTTCTCGGTCAAAACTTATAAGGCCGAGAACAAGCCAATGCTTGGCTTTTGCCTATAAATAACCTGCTTCCATATACAATGCAAATAGGTGATTTTTGAACACATTTGTCTTGGAGATGGCTGTAGATATATTAAACGAGCTGGAATCAGCCGCTAAAGTGATGCTGGTACGAATATTCATTATTTACTAAAAAATATTAGTAGTTGTTGTATCATTGAATAACCCTTGTTTTCTGTAAGAATAGGTTACTTTTTCTTTATCCAATTTCTGAATATACCCTCATGTTTAACTTTGAAGCTAAATATATAACTAATAATTCCTGTGATTATTAATAATTTTCTTAAAAACATGAACCCCCATGCATGTAGTGAAGTACTCTATCAGTAGTATTACAAAAAATAAATTTTTAGGCACCACCATCACTTATTACTAGTGAACAGCGGCACATTGCAGAAGCAGTATTTATCAATTTTCGTCGAACCAAGTCCCCATATGGCCTTTGTAAACACATTTTTGGTAAGATGTGAACAGTTTATAAATCAACTATATATAGATATTAATTAAAATGTAGTTAGTATTGTGAAAATACCAGGACATATTCTGATGTATATCAGTTGTTTCATTTCAAATTTCATGATGCTTGTTTAAAAACAAATATTTTTGGTCGACTTCTGTACTACTATAAACACATGTTCAAATTGTACTTTGACTTTGAAATTCTTAGGGTGAATTTGGGTAAAATAAAACTTGTTCATCATGTATAAACATATTGTATAAGCAAAATTATAATGAAATTAGTTTAATCTGCATTATATGAATAAAGTAAACATTTTTATTTCATGAACACTCCTTAATAACAGATCCAGTTCACAAACAAACTCTGTCCATCTATCCTATATTGTAGATTTATCTACTGCAATTTATTGCAGTCATAATTATGGAGTTAGATATTAGAATTTACAAATACATGAATACTTTTCATATGTTACAGAAACTAGTGGTGTGGATTATGTAATTTTTGAAACTGCTGGAACACTGAAGGAAGCCTTAATTCGAGAATGGAACCAACTCAAAGACACAGAAATTATCGAACTTCGGCAATATCTTTTGGATTATGTGATAAGAAAATCTACTTTACCTCCATTTGTTAGGGAAAGGGTATTGCAGGTATTTTTGAGTACATGACTTGAGTCATGCACCTTTGAATACTGCTGTTTGTTATTATAAGTTACAGTATAATATGTTACTACATAATGTGTAGTATGGATTTTAGCATTATAGTTGTTTAATTGTAATTGAATGAATACATTTTTATTTCTGTTCAAATACAATTACTTGTTGAATGCTTTATGTATCTGAACTATTTTTATCACATCAGTTTATTTATTTTAGTATGTAAATCCTTTCAGGTAATTGCTATAATGGTGAAAAGAGAAAGTGTAACTGATTTTGGAGCAGAAAGACGTAAAATTTTAACTGAGGTGGAACAGCTTATTATGTGTGGTGATCTTCCTAGGGTGAGCATATTTTTGTTCTCATATTTAAAAATTGTTAAAGAAAGTTATCTTTTTCATAATTTTATAAATACCAAATTTAATATGGAGGCACCTCTGGCTCAGTGGCTAAAGGTGTTAGTCTTGAGCCATTGAGACTACTAGTGGTGCCCCTTTCTATTCTCCCTGCTGATATCCGTACTCAAGGTGTGCTAAATTAGGTTTAAATTGAGTACAGTGCATATAGCTTTCTATAGCTTGTTAATAATTTGCAAAAAAAATTAATTATTTTATAATCTCGGTAGCAAACATTGGGATGCAGTATAATATCTGCCATGATGCAAGAATACAGTACCACTGTTAAATCGTCAGATGTTGGTCTAACATGGGAAACTCATTTTAAAGCGAAAAAACAGTTTGAGGTAACAGAAATAGTGTATTATGCAGTAAAGTATTCTTTTTTATGTTGTTAGTACATCTTATGTCATCTATACCTCTGAAAGTTATCTAATTTGGATGGTTTGTTCTAAAAACAAACATAAATTTACTTACGGTTTTTCCTTTTGACTTCCAGGCTACTGATTTAAAACGAATTTTGCAACTATGTGTACGCAGCCTGGAATCTTTGATGAGCCTCCCGGCACCATTTCCTGATAACACGATTACCATCATGAAACATATGTTGTCAATTTCAGAATCTGTTCTCAGTTGGGGCTTTATAACTGCTAGTCATATCCTTTTTTTATCACATATTTCAATTTCTATGAATCTAAAAATACCCTTACTGCTTAAACCAAATTGATTACAATCAATAAAGTTATTCAGATGGTTGAAGATTCAATGAAAATAGAAATAAATTGTGCAGTGGCTTTGTTATTACAGTGTATTATAATAATACTAAGTAATATCTAGAGTAAATATCCCTCATTATAAGATCTACCCCTTAAGAACAAGAAAGAACAAAGAAAAGGCAATTTTGTTTTCATTCATAAAGTTGATCCCTAGCTCATTTAAAAAAAGATAAAATTTTTTATTAGTACATCTGAATTTAAAATTTAACACTGAAGTTTAATGAAGCTAGAATGAATTATTTAATTTTTTTTTACGATTGGAAAAGGTTGAATTATTATTAAGATAATCCATTTAGTTTCCCTTTTTAATGAATTGTATAAAATGTTGCCTAATTTATTTGTCTGTATATATAGACAGACAAATATATATATATATATATATATATATATATATATATATATATATATATATATATATATAAAATTATGTGCACAATTGTTTTAGTAATTTTGTTAATTTATCAATTTGAACCTTAATGATGTACTACTTCCTAAAAGGCTGATTGGGGCATTTGAATCTGTATATGAGTCTGAGCAAACACCTTCTTTGAAATTAACCCCTCAGTGGAGAGAACTTTTTCTGGATCCTAAAATGGTTCATTTGTATTTCAACGTAAGTAATTTTATTTTTTTTTTATTAATTTTTCTCTTTGTTATTTCATTTGTATTATTTTAAAACCACATCATATTGATGAACTGAACCTGCGTTCAAACCTCAGTGCTGGACCATGTACTTTGGTCAATTATGAATTTGAATATATTTGCCCATGAAGCACAAATGACTTCAAAACACCCATTACAATTAATTTTGCAATCCCTACCAACTGCATCCCAATAAAGTGCAGATATAAAGCAATAGTAAAACCTCTCCATTAATCTACCTCAGTAAATTGTATTATAATGTAGGGAAATTTAATATTTATTTTGTTAAACGAATAGGTTCATTGGAAAATAAGAGGGAATCCACAATTAGCTCATCATTCTTTAAACTGTTTGGCGCAGTTAGCTTCACTGAATGGACCTGTGCTGTCTAGTAAAGAGCAGCGCATTCAATATTTCACAAATTATATAGAATCATTCATCAAATTTGTTACAAGGTAGATGAAAAATGTTAAAGATTTTAACAAATGATATGTTCAATTTAATTATATGAATTTATAAAAAAAAATTCTGTTTCTGTTTAGTGTTGAAATTCTTGATAGAGAAGCTTTGTCTGTGGCCAACATTGTTCGGAATCTTATTCTCTACTTTCCTTCAACACTGATGACATCTATTTCATCAAATTTATTGCGACACTTTCTGGAACAGTTAACAAGGTTAACCTGCTTCTTTGGTGAAGGTGCTGCACATGAGGAATCAGTAAGTTAAAAGTGAACTGTTTAACCTAACCATAAACTGTTTTATGATCTTTTAGATTAATAATGGTGAAATTTGTTGCTGTAATATACATTTTATTTTTGTCAAAAAGGTTCATGAAGATGACTGTTTGTTCATGGAAGCATTTGAGCATATGTTGAAAGTGTGGATGACCATTTTAGGAGAATCGCAATTATTTTCTGAAGATTTTTGTAGCCAAGCATCTGTTCAGGTGTTCAATACATATTTGAAGTGTCACCTTTCCCCTCCTGAAGGAAATCGTGGAACAGTGAGTGTATTTCATATTATTGAATAAAATTAACTCAAACTCATCGATGTCTATTATAGGAAATTTGTAGTGTGCATAATAGTTATGATGAAATGGCATTGAGATTTATTAGTCTTCAGCCTTTTTGATTGTCAATAGGTAAAGTATTCGTATAATTTAATGAGTACATTAAGCAGGGTCAGTTTAAATGAATACACCTTTACTTTACAGTAAAGGTTGAGAGCAGAGCTATATTTCAAGAAGCCCTCAAAAAATTTGGTTCGGGTAATTTTTAAGCATCTGAAAAGTTTTTTGCTGCTTTTGGCACATTTTGGCATCAAGAAGATAATTTTCTATTTTTCTCAAGGTAACCAGCATTTCGAAATAATGTAAACTTGGAAAATGTTTTATGTGCCATAATTTTTACTTTACCTTCTTTCCATTAGTTTTTTAAATTTTCAATTGTCTCTATTATTTCTGAAAATCCCAAACAGGCTTTATTATTAAGCAGGAAATTAATTAACTGGATTAAAATATAAACCATTAATTTAATCTGAAAATTGATAGTTAATTTTTTTTTTTAGTTGATTATGAATAGTCCCTCAGTGTAACAGACTGTTTCTGTGCTAGCTCATATTCTGAAGATTCCTCATTACATTCAATATCTTCAAATGTAAGCTAAGGATTTCTGAATATTTTGCAGAAAAATAATATATATACTTATTTATTCATAAAAAAGTAGTCTGATTTCAGCCTCGGAAATACCTAGCCTTTTTTTTTAATGTTGATAATTTCATAATTCTGTCTTATCATTTATTTCTTTCTTACTTGCATGTGATATAATAAATATGTATGGATATTTGTGCTTGTAGTTTAGTATTGGGTCCAGTGTGTTATATATTTTTGTTATATATTTTGTTGATTTGTTTACATGTATTGTCTCACAAAAGTTAAAAAAAATTTAATTGTAAATTATAAGTATAAAAAATGGGATTTCAGTAGAACCCAAGGGATTCTTAAAAAGGGGAAAATATTTGTTTTAATTTGATATCTCTACTCGAAATAATAGAAACTTATAACCTAAAATACATTACCTATAATCTTGTTTAATTCATTATTTTTATTTACATATTCCTCCTGTCAGTATTCATATTCACTGCAATTATTTCATTTGCTACTTATTTTGTGTATTAATATTTATAGGGGAGAGAGTTAAATGCCGAAGAGATAGAAGAATCAGAAGAAGATGATAGAGTTAGATTTCGTGAACAACTACAGGCAATAGGAGCCCTAGGAAGACAGGTAAATTATATTTTTTAAATTTGATTATTAATAATAATCGTATTATTAAAATAAAAAAATGCAGGGAACCTGTGAAATGGCTGTTACATTTCATGGAATTCTCATTTATTGTTTATGTTCATTTCCCCAATTTCAAATTGCATTATTTTTTACACTTTAGTGCTTTACTTTTAGATTTTAGGTCATTCCCTTCCCCTGTTGGCTAAACTTATCGAAGAGAGGACAGTTCAGCTGCAGAATCATCTCGGCAGAATTCATCAGAGTGCCTTCAATATATCTGATTCAAGCAGCCTAGACTGTTTGTTTGAAGATATTCACTGGCTTGTACTTATTACAGGTTATTGAACAGTTGTTTTAGGATTCAATTTGACATATTCCTGCCTTTAAAGGGGCTTATATAAACAGAACCTAAGTAGACACCCAAACAAATAATTCAAATTAAATGCTGTTTTGTGTTTACGGTTATAAACCTTCACCTATGAACTATTTAATATATGTATATGAGGTCATTTTTTTTAAACTATTAGTTTATGAATTAATTGTTTTAACTAATTTTAATTAACTGTTTTGATTCAAATGACATTGTACATTTTTTAAAGAAATCTGTCACTTAAAATAATTGGACTGAATTTACCTGGCCATTGAAAATTACATTAAAGAAATATATCTTATTTTGTTTCTTGTTTTTCTAAGTTGTTATTCTTAATTTTCAGGGCATGTTTTGGCTATGGAAAGTGATGGGGAAACAGCACTAATCCCATCTGAAGTTATGCAGCATAGCATACAGCAAAGTGCACATATTGAAACGTCTCTTAAAGTATTGGCCTCTCCTCAGGAACCTATCTCAAATACACCTGGTGCCGAAGAACGAGCGGATCATGTTGTTCGGTAAATGCAAGCACAGTATTTATCTGTGAGCGTATATATACATAACAAAATAGTATTGGCTCAACATAATGTTTTATCATTCCTTGATGTAAAAACATATCCAATAAAATATCCATATTCATTAGTGAATCCCTACATCACTATGAGGCATAAACTGAATTGCATCATTCATGTTTAACTGTAGGTTTAAACTATACTATTTTGTTAGCATGTTAATAATGATCACAATCATATGAATGTTAAATTTACTAGTGTCATTAAAAAGAATATTTATTCATTGTTTACTTTAAATAGTATTTTATTAATAATTAATGATATTATATTAATTGATATATTACTTAGTTGAATTATAAGATTCCTTACAGACAATTATTAATTATTTACCATTAAATTATTACTTGTTTTATTTGCAATATTTTTAAATATTGTGGTATTAATTTACAGGATCGTTGCAGCAATATTAAGGTTATGTGAAGTGGAAAACAAAGTAGTTGAAGCTAAAATGACGCATTTGTTGAGCCCTGAGGTTGGAGCAAGTATCCTTTGGTTTTTACGTCAGTGGTCTATGTCTTATCTTCTCCCCAATGAAACATATTATGCAGAGGTGAAACAGAACTTAATTAATGGAGCTCAAAATTATTTCATCTGTGGATTGAATTAATTAATTTTTCTCTCTCAAATTGTTTTTTGTATATGGTGATTTCAACTGACATTGTCTTTCTTTTTGTTTAACAGATGAGCATGCCATTGCTAACAGCATTTGGTCAAAATTCTGATGGAGCTATGTGGACTATTAATTATTTAATGAATAAAATTGAAAGAAACTTGAAAACTTTTACATCAGAATCAACTATAATTAATGGATCTGTTCAGCTCTTGAATGCTCTTGTGTGCCTTAGGGAGAAGTGAGTATAAATATTTTATATATAATTATGTATCTACAAAATACTGATGTAGCCAAATGTAATTATTGGGTTAGCAACTAAATAATTGTGGAGTCTTCTCATCTTTGGGTGTATGCACCCTTATGTCGTGCATTTTTTGGTATGCACGACGAATAGTTGGCATGTAATAAACATTTCAGAATACTCTATACGTTTGAAGATGTAAACATGCGTAAAAATACAAATAACACCATCTCCATCTAGCGACGAAACCCGCAATGACTTAGTTGCCGACCCAATATTAACCATACTAATGTAATTTGACATACCCTAAGTTTTCTACCACAATTTATTTACAGTGTTTAAAAAATCTCTCTATGTACTGAGTACATCATGAATAATAATGCATACAGGCACATACATTACAGAATAAATTACAAGTGTAAAGAATTAAATAAATATATCATCTCAGTATTATTTTTTTTATAATACAATTTCATAAAACTCAAAATTAATCTCATAGGTTGATGTCATATTAGAAAAAGTTAATTTATAAGTTATATATTTTACTTTGTAGATCTGTTTGTGTTCTGAAAAGTGAAGGCTTATGGGCAATAGTGGAACTGCAACAGAGAATGGATATTAGATTGTTGCCGCCATTAGCTAAGAGAGGGCTCATGAAAGCCTTCGTTTCAGCTGGTGCTGGTATTGATGAAACGTCAAAAAGGGAAGAATATTGGATACAGGTATATTTTTACCCAAGGCAGTAACTATTTATTGTAATGAATTAAGTCAAAAATAATTATTAATAATATTTCTTCTATTCTATCTTACAGATACTTAAACCTCTTCAAGAACGGTTTAGAAATGTAATAGGTCAAGAAAATTTCAATAGAAATTATCATGAAGAAGCAATCAAAACTGAAGTCATGGATATTTTAGAGTCTTTTATTGGTTTGTTTCTGATATCTCCATCTCCTGGGTTTAAGCAGTCTATTTATTTTAATTATGTATAATTAAAATATTTGTGTTTCCTTCTGTATTGAAGTTTAAATAGATTATATCTCATTCAGGTGTGGGACAAGGAACGCAAGTTGTCACTGTTCATTCATTATTCAATATTGTTTGCCCTATTTTGAGCCAGACGTGTAATCTTGTTGGGGTTTATCACAATTATCAAGTTGTAGTCGAACTTGTATTAGAGCTCTTCTGTGAATGCGCTCGTTCAATGCTGTGCTATCTTACAGTTGTAAGTATGAACATTTAAAGCTACTTTTGTGGTTTAGGGTTTGCCCACAAGGGTTTGGAATACCATCTCCATCTCTTGCTATTGATCATTATCTTCTGTTTCTACCTACCTGTAATTCACAGCTTTCTTATTATTTCTATTTTTTTTTCAAAGAATGAAAGTAGGAGGTTCTATGAAGGTTGTCTGCAAGCTATGCAGACATATGCACGGTGTAACATTGGGAGGAGAACGTTGGAGGTTGGCGCTGAAGAAGATTCTTTTCATGATATTCAGCTTCTTGTTGAGCTCTTGACCAGTTTGCTTTCAAAAGATCTCATAGACCTCAGTCCAGCAGGTCAGTTCAATTAAATCATGAACTACTGTTCAAATGTAAACCAACTAAATAATAATCAAACTTCATTTTTAGGAAAATAATTGTATTTTAAAAGGCTCATTTTGTTAGATCTCAGATAGTACATTAAACTAAAAGAATAAAAATGAATTTTTTATTTAATCTTTATCTAATTATTAGTTTTAATTTTAAAATGTAATGTATGTTCATTTTTATTTCTTCATTTAAAATTGCAGATCTACATGGTAATCATACATACAGAATAATATACATATTTATATATTAAAAGAGCATAAAGCATTAGGTATACCGTATAGCGTAGGTTATTACATACCGTTATTAGGTATGTTTTATCCCTAAACCTAGAGAAATACAGTTTTTCACTACGAAAGAACTTAATTTATTTGCACAGAAATCATAGCAGTTTACTCTGTAATCTCCTGCTCTTGTTTTCACAAATTGTTTCCTTTTTTAGTGGACAACCATGGAGATTTACATAATGAACTAACAGCAGCTGATGTTTCACTCTATGGCCTTAGCATAGTTATGCCACTGATGACTGTAGATTTACTTAAATTTCCATCTCTCTGTCTTCAGTACTACAAAGTAAGTTATCTTGCTCTTAAAGTCTGCATAAGAATTACCAATATTAATGTAATTTATTATATCACAAACAGCATATCTTGCTAAATAATTGTAGAATGTAGTTAGTACATGTTTGAAATAAAAAAGAGTGGTGAGTTGGAGAAGAACATATCATGGAGGTTAATTTATGATTTTATTTTTTTATATATTTCTATATCATACTTCTCAGGGGTCCCAATGTAGTACATGAAACATGAATTATAAAAGATCTTCATTTTCTTTTTTCTTCCACAGTTGATAACTTTTGTTTGTGAGCTATATCCACAAAAAATCTGCTCTCAGTCAGAAGGACTATTGAAGAACATCTTGGGTAGCGTCCAACTAGGTTTGTCTTCTTTTGGTCAGGATGTGACTGTACTCTGCTGTGATTTCCTTCAAGTTTTGGGCAGTCATATTCACTCAACAGCCCAACAGCCTTTCTCTTCTATCCTTATACCCTTTGTAAAGGTAATATATTGTATTTGAAAAAATACTATATGAAATATAGTTCTTCATAATAAATGTAACAAATTTTAGTTTGTTGATAGTTACTGTAATAACATTTTTCATTAATTCAGAAAATTTTGTTCTTAAGTTTAGTTAGGTGACTTTAAGTACACCAGTAAAGAATTATTTCTCTTAATTCTTCTGCTTACAAAGCTGTTTCACCTAATAACTGTATGTAACCAAACAGATTATCAAAAATAAGCAAAACTCCTCCAGTTTCAGGATAAAATAAAAACTGAATATATTTATATAATTTATATGTTGTATATTTTAGATATTGATGGATATGATACTGTTTCGACAAGTGAACTCAGATGTTCTCCCTAATGCAGGATTAGCCTTGTTTGTTCTTATTTGTTGTTACCAGGTAATATAACAAACAATTTTGATTGAATTTCATTTGAATTTGAAGGTTTTATACGCACTTAAAGAAAAAATTATATATATTGCAATGAATATGATTTGCTTCAGTACACAGAAGTCCTGAATTTGCGATAACTCCATGATTTAAATGACTGGAACATAGTTGTTCAGTTTTTGAACATTTAGAGAGTTAGTTCAGAAGATAAGACTTTTTTTATCACATTAAAAAATATTCAAATATTGCTACTTGCAAAATTAAATGAGCATAATAATTACAATACATTTTTAAAAGATCATTAATCACTTACAGCAGCACTCTGCTTTCTTATAATCATAATTTATTTAAATCTAATGACTGACTTGACTGGAATCATTCTTCTTACAGGAAGAATACCAAAGACTGGTTCAAGGATGGATAAATTCCCAACCTGATGCAACTGTGGCCTCCAGGTTGGCTCAAGCATTCACTGATTTAACTTCTAATCTCTCTTTGAATACTGATCGTCAGCAGAAAGCGAGATTCAAAGATAATTTTGAAAAATTTATTGTTGATGTGCATGGATTCCTTTTGGTTAAGTGAGTTCCTGTTTCCACCTCATTTCTCTCTATCTCTCTCTTTTTCTTGTGTTTGTTTAGTCTGTTGCTTAGACCAAGTTAATAACGTCAAATGACATTTAATTCATCACTTTTTATTGCTGCATTATTATTATTATTATCACTTTTTTCTTTTTAACTATTTTAAGTAGTTAACGGGCATTTGAAATTTCAGTGTGTTTTGGTTTGTTAGGATCATTAGACCAACTTTCTGATATAAATTGCAACTTCCATATACCTTAAACTGATTTTAATTTTATGATGATGGGAAAATAATTTTAATGACCATTCCAATGGAAACAGTTATTTTATTGATATCATTTTTTTATTTCTCTGTTTTGTTGGTTTTAAAAATAATAAGGTAAAAATATAATAACTAATTGTTACTATATATGAATTAGATTTGACTGTTATAAAGTTTAGGGCTGTGACTGATATGTAAGACATTTGAGTGTGTTTTGTGCCCTGTATATTCCAAAATAATTAAACATAATCAGTCACTGTTGCAAAATTTCAATATACCATCAGTAATATTAATACAATAAATATAAAATGTCTTTTACATTGAAATAATAAAATATTTTTAAAAAATTACTAATTGAGTCAAAATATTTAAAAGAATATAAGACAGTTCTTGAATATCAGAAATTCTTTTAAAAAATGAAACTGTAAATATAACTCATTCATCTGTGATCTCACTCTGTAATCATGTGTTAAAATATATATAAACAAAACTCTATTTAAACAACCTTTATTTAAACAATACTTTATCTTTTAGATTAATGTTAGATATACAATTTAATGTTATTCCTGCAGTTTTATTTTGTTTTTTTTCTCTGCATTTAAAGTTTCACTGATTTATGTTTATTTGTTAGCTCCTTTGACTTCCATTTGATTTTATCAAATAAATGAATTAAAACACTTAAAATTACTTGTTATGTTTTCGATGTTGTTTAAAAATTGGTCATTACGGAAGCTTCAAAATATATCACTGTTAGATTCATCAATGCTTCTTGTTCTGATTCATAGTCCCAAAAGGGTCTAATTTGGTCCTTAGAAATAACAATATTGTAATTTAAACTGCAAGTTGTTCTCTGATAAGGTTGTACTGTTTTGCTGTACCCTAATCTAATTTTGAAAAAGAGTTGATGCTTCTGTGAATTTTTATCTTGTTAACGCCTTTAACAACTTGTATTTTCAAGTTGTAGAACTTACTATAATTGATGCTAAATATCATAAAAATGAACTACAAATAGTGATTTAATCAATTTGGTTGCTTGACATAACTGAAATTGCTGTTACAAGAATATTTAAATTCGTGTTTACACGTGTTATATGTTACATACACTTAACATTTTTTGTAACCATTGTAAATTTCATTGCAAATATTTCTCTGAAATTTTATGTGTGTTTTGTTACTTGAAGCTTTATCTGTGACTTTGAATTCTTAGTAGGGATTTAATTTGATTAGTATTATTTCTTTAAATATATGTTTGTTTTTGTTGAGTGATTATGATAAAGTGTTTAATCCTACTACAAATATTTTTTCCAAATATTAAAAGTTACAGTTATATTGTGAATAAATTAGTCTCAATTCGGATTTCTATAAGCTTTCTGTGTTTAATTATATACATTATGTGTAGTTAGTGTGAATATTGTCTTCTTTTCTAAAAGAAGATACTGTGTCACTATATAACCTCATAAATACCTGAATAATATTTATGATCTGTTACATTAGTAAATATGCAATGTGAATAAAATAGCATATAGTTCAAATGAGTGGATAAAGAATAGTGGATCAGGAAACACACAGGGATGGAAAAATAACTTTTCAACTGATATATTTATTTCAATTATTTAAAAAACTTAGATCAGATAGCTTGGCATTCGTAATCCACAGTGCCTCAAGTATTTCTTCATTATTTACAGAGATGATAGATAGATCATCATTTCTTTTTTCAGTAGTTTTTCTTTAGTTGGCAAATTTGCCATCCAAAAACATAGATCGTTAAAAAAAATGTAATATTAAGACGCCTACAAAATCAGCTATAAGTCAAAACGTAAACTCAACTATGACTACACACCTTATTTGCACAATTATTTGTAACCGAAAATTTGTGTTGAGTGAAAATTTTTGATGTTTCAACTTTTTATGCAGTGTTATTTTTTTTAGGGAAACTAGTATTTGTGTAATTTTGTTTAAGTTGAGAAACCTGGGTGCAGTGTTGTTATTTGGATTGAACAATTTGTCGTGGAATGAACAAGTTGATTGGGTCCACTTTATTAGTTCATTTGGTGTTCATGAATGTATTATTAGCTATGTAAATTTTTTTAAGTTATTAATTGTTGTAGCTTTTATTATTTCATGTTGTATGGATAAATAATGTGCTATTTTTAAATATATTTTTATTTATTTCTTAAATGGTTGTTTTTGAAAACATTAAATAGTTCCAAATTTTCTTCCTTACAAATATGGAAATATTTCAAAATCTATTAGTAAACTCAGGAATTCACATTATGTAGGGGTATGTTATTAATCATTTTTTAAAATACTGTTTTTGTTACATTTATACTTATTTAAATGTGCATGCTTGTAATTTTAATTAAAGTACAAAACTGTGAGGAAATCTTTAAATTATACTTTGTACAGTTGCTTGCCCAAGTTTTAACTTAATTAGTAGTAACTTCAATTTAGTTGAAATATGTCATATTGTACTTATATTTAATTGGATGTAAAAGTGTACGTTTACCCTTGGATTTTTATGCAGAAATTAATCGCTGTTCTATTTAATGTGCAATTGTTAAACAGTCCTAATTTTGTATAGGGTAAAAAACATTTCTCTTGCACTGACATTATACATACATTATCCTCTGTGCAATAAAATCAAATCTTTGTGCATTGATTATATCAGACTTAATAAAAATGTTATTAACTTGAAAAGACAAAAGGTAAAATTTGTGGTCCAAAACAATTGTTAACACCATTTCACTAAGCTTGTAATCAATAGCCATTCATATCCCTGTTCGGTTGTATATTTTTAGTTATATTTAAAACATGAAAGTCAAACAATGGGTCATCAAATTCATATATTTTGTATTAAATTGTAAATAATTGATTTCTTAATAAAATATATCATGAATATGCCTTCTCATTGATAAAATGTTGTCATTTCCATTCAATAACTTGGCTTAAGATAAACACTTCATTGTGTAAAAATTGCTCTTTGGCACTTTTATAACACAATCAACTTGTTTTGCTGTTATGGGCTGCAATTAACTAGGTACAATTTATTCAGTTACAGCCTTTGAAATGTAATCATTCTAGACAGGAAGTTACATTTTTAAACGTAATATCATTATCTACAGAAGAATAACATGGTTCAGCTTCTTTAACTAGAGAATTTATATCTTGGCTATTATAATTGCATGCATATATTTTTTGGGGTAAAAAATGCATAAATTTCAAGAGAACTTGCTCAAAAATGTATTTAATTCTTTGGTAAGGTACAATTATCACAGACAAAACATTACACATATAAAGTATTTCATTCTTGATGAAATGAAAAATATTAATTTCAAATTTACAGTCAAGTAAAGCATCAATTATATAATTAACCACAATACATTAAAACTTCTTAACATCAATCTTAACAATCATGCATTTCATATACATTTAATTAATTAATCTGTTTGTTTTTTCTTTTATATAGAGCAAGGAGTTATATAGTTATTTATTTACATAAGAAACACAACACATAGTGCCATAATTAAACGGGACAACCAAAATTGGCTATAGTTATTACCAGTTGTAAGTATTTTCGTTTTCCATAAAATTAGACAATAAAGTGATTAATTTCTTCAACCATATATAACATTACTACGTGATATTTCAATATTGATTACAATAAAACTTGAAAAGCAGAATTAATGTCTGGACCACTAAAAAAATTTAATTAAGATAATGTCTTCAGTGAACATAGGCTACATAGGAAAATAAACAGTATGTAATAAAAAGCAAATACACATCAGTTGATATTTAGTTTTTAATCGATTCAATTTAAAATTTACGAATAAAGCTTCTTGGATCCAGTACAATGAAATACAGTACTTGATAAGATACAGTTATAGTTGCTGAGAGCTGAGGGAGGTGAACTGTTTTATCCACCACCTGGTGAGGTTAAGATAAAAATCAGGGCCTTCTGGCTCATAATCAAGGTAAGTGAAACGCGACGTTCTCTTAGGAATTGCAGGTTCTATTTGAGTGCCCTCGTGCCATTCATTAAAGGAAGTCACAGCAATGGCCTGGGGCCTCACAGCTAGTGCACTTCTCCATCCGACCTGTCCATCCAAATTCAACAATCAATCAACTTACATATAAAATATAATCATGAAATAGAATACTCTCCTACAACACACAAAAAAGATGCATCAATTTGCAAACTGGAGAAGCAATTATATATGAAAAATTTTCCAACACAAAGTAATTTATGTCTAGGAGATTATCTATGCAAGATTAAGACGTTATGGAGCTTCTCCGACAATTTCTGCGAATGCATACCTCGTAATAATTACCGTGGAGTCTGTGCCTTGTATTGGCCGTGTTCCAAGCTCTCACTGCAGTATCCGAATACCCAGGACCAATACAAGGGATGAAAAGAAGCCCATTCTGCTTTCCAAATTTGCTGAGACTTCGCCAATTTTTCCAAGACGAGCCGTAAGTGAAACCGTTAGTCGCAAAGTAGGTATAAAACCCTGTGAAAAATACAAATCCAATAAAAACTATCGTCCCCCAAAATATCAATATAGGATGTTAAAGAATTCAGATTCCTGTAAAAAATGCAATTTAATTTTTTTAAATTCAGATAATCTTGTAATTGTATTTAAGATTCTTACCATCAAAGTTTGCTTTTTTAATTTCATAGCGATGTTGCATTTCAACCAAAAGTCCGAGGAAAACACCATCAAACTGGGTTCCTCTCACACTCAGGTTGCCTTGACTTGTAAGGAGTTCCCGCCACAGAGTTGAACTAGTTAGATACGAATCATATATATAATATACCTGAGAACACAAGAGCAAAATTTAATAATTGTTTGCAACAAAACATTAAAATTATACATAAACTATATATTTTCCATTGAATACTATTAACTAAAATTAAAAATAGAAATGAATTTATGTACATAGAAACACAACAAACACTATAAAGCACTTCGAATATAATTATTGTTGAAAGTAGAATATAAAAGATTTTACCGGAAGCTGACGGCCTCTCCTTGACATTCGATAAAGTGCCTGATGTGAGCCATATTTATTAGAAAAATACTTTATATACTGATGTAAATTGATGGGATTGCGGTGAGTATAAGGTTCAATGTGAGGGCTACCCTCAACTGATGTTTGTCAGCAGTGTCTAGCAGCGACCAGAAAATATCATCGGGAGAGTCGGGGAATCCGGGAGGGTACCACGATACAACAACTACTCCTGAAACAATATGTAATTCTATTAGCCAGGGTAAAAATTGTTATAGAATGAATTGGAATAGAATTGGGTCATATAAATATTAGATAATACAAAATGATTACCTATTCCAGTCTGTTTGATCTGCTGCATGTGAATATCTATGATGGTCGAATTTCTAGAGCTGTAACAACCGAGTTGGGGGAAAAAATTTGAACCTATATCGTTGGGAGGATTATGAGTTCCAGTCGGATAGGATTTATACTCTTCTTTCCGCCAGTTTGGTAAATATTCATGATTCCAATGTTTCCACTTTCCATCGACTTCTGGAGTTTTGAACCAAGCGTAATAAAATATGTGGGCATGATAGTTGGGCTTGACTTGCATGCCCACCTCTGACAATTTATCGATAATAGGCTTTCTCATTTTCCTTGACATGCGTTCCACTTTTTCCTTAAGCCATTTCATCCTCAGTTCAGACTCGCTAGGTATGTGCAAAGGGACGTTACTTGCATTCTGACCAGCACGGTTCATATTATTCTTGTTGACCCAAGAATAATGATTTACGGCAGTGACATCTGAATTAACATCTTTAAAATATAGGGGGATAACGTAAACAAAAACACCGGTAAAAAGAATACTCAGTATTATAATTTTTATATTCAAACGAAAAATTCTTACTGGTAATTTCATTTTAACAAACAAGATATGTAATCGGTGTATGGAAAGTTTAATATACATCAGTAAACATCGCGTGTAATATCTATTTCATTCGTTTTCCTTAATATTATTTAAAATCAGAAATATAAGCAGATTCATATTGGCACCTATATCTCACTAAATAAGATATGAATAACGGGAGGTTTCAGAGGCATCTATTTGCCTTGATAATTGTAAAGTTTTAATAATCATGGCTAAATATTAAGAGAAATATACTACATTTTGTCAACATTCTAACACCAACTCTTATCACGAAAGTGAAGACTCCATGTTTACAAACCAGATTTGAGCTTCCATTGTCAAGTACTCCAATTACATTGCCTTTATAATCGTCTGAATCTTTAAAATAATTTAAAGTATGATATAATAAAAAGTGAATAATAGTATTTTAACTGGAATGAAATCACCTATCAAACTTAATATTATTATTTATACTGTTCAGAAATTCGCACTATAACTGACATAAGAAAAAAGTAAAAATAGTATTTATTGTTTTTCCGTGTTAAATAATAATTATTATACTTATCTTATAATCTTATTTTACTTATTATTTAAGGAACACCGAAGGAAAACTGTATGTAGAAGTAGCATTACACTTACTAATACTTGAGCCATAATACTGGTCAGTTTGTTCAGTAATTATAATATTTCTTCCATTATATTTATTTCTTAAAATTCGTATTATCTTACATTCTACTGATATTTATTATTAAACATTTTAAGGGTATCATACTATTTTGAATTGAGCGAACCCGGCAAGAAGAATTTTAACATTTTTAATGTGGCAAAATTGATAGGCAAATATCCAGCCGCGACTTAACAGGAGCGGCCATTTTTCTAAAGTGCGTGGATGCAGCTTAAATAAGTTGTTATACTATAGATATGTATTCCTTAGTTTGTATGTAATAATAAAAAACACACATAGTTCATGTTTTTGTGTTTCTCACTTGGAGGGATAAAATGGAGGCGGTCAAATTGTTCAATTCCGAGGTGAGTTCACCCTACTTTGCTTGTATCCTTTT
Source organism: Lethocerus indicus (assembly GCA_019843655.1). Classification (NCBI taxonomy): domain Eukaryota; kingdom Metazoa; phylum Arthropoda; class Insecta; order Hemiptera; family Belostomatidae; genus Lethocerus; species Lethocerus indicus. The sequence continues at coordinate 6,944,094 of JACDQD010000103.1, read as the reverse complement.
AAATCCAAGTATTCTGCTGGTTACGACTACTTTAGTAAATTCGTAATCTGGCAATATTGGCATATACCGATATGTTAGTGATCTTTAATTTGTTTAAAAGATTAAGCGAATATTTTAATACAGAAATACTGGACGAAGGTTATATTCTCTAAAGGGCTACAGTAACCCTAATCAAATACAATAACCAAACGCCATAGACCATTTAAGGGCTAATACCAGTAATGACAGATCCAGTTAACGTAATTTAAAATCCACTGATGAACCTAAACACAGAATTATTACAGACCAATTTTAACAAACAAGATTATTTGAATTGTGTAAACAGTTTATCCAATAAATAATATATTTTCTTCTACTTTCATTATAATTATCTATCTGATTGATACTTATTGGATTGTGCTATAATGGAACATTGTTATGACTTTTCACCTGTTTTATAATTACATTTTTGTTCGTGTTAATATATATTTTAGATGAAATTGGCAGTATACTAAAAGAAAATCATTATTCTTTTGTGTAACACTGAGTTTTAAATTATAAAAACTATAGTTTCATTATATTTTTTTTAGTATGATTCTTAACTTAGATATGTTTATTACAAGTTATTATTATAAATGAAAATTTGTCATATTGATTGAATTGTTTCAAACACTCTTCATGGATTCTGTAATATGTACATTTCTGTAATATTTTTATGGTTTTGTGTTGGACCCATAAAATATTTTTTATATCTTATTAACCCTCTATATTAAAACACTTTAAAATACTGACTTGATTTATGCAAAATGTACTTACGCATTCAGATATAGATATGTGTCTTGTTACTAAAATGTGAATGTTCACTTATTCAGCGGCCAAATTTTTATCTTAACTTGTAAGCATATAGTTGAAGTTTTATTGAAATTCCTATTTACATATAACACTTTTATAACTGTACTCCTGTTTGGACTTAAAAGTAGCATTCAATTACATGAACGTTTGGTCCTTAAAAAAAATAAAAAGACAGTTGATTTTATTGTTAAAATAAAATCTTTTACTTTTTGAAATTGATAATTTTACAATAATTAGTTTTTGTAGCTGATATTTAGTGTTTAGTATTCTTTAAACTTGGAGTACTGCTCATCATACTCATTGCAGCTACTTTTAAACAGTAATTCGTAAAATCAAAATTTGTTTTCTATTTTATTGTTTAAACAGTTGTTTCTCTTTTACTCATTCTAACACTATTTTCAGTTTCTCCTTTTTCTTTTTTATAATTCAGCAACTGTATCTTGTGAAGTGTTTCCAATATGAAACAGTTTTTGTGTCATCGATAAGGCCTGATGAGTCATTAATTTAGGTGCTAATAATTCTGAATAATTTATGTTTCATAAGGCAAACAGGAGTATTATTTAAACTGTTGAGCCTTTTAAAATGAAAGCTTATTATGAATTTGAGTTCATCGATAAGTTGAACAGATCATAGTTTGCTATTTGGATCTCCACGTTATCCTTTAAAAAAAATTATGCAAACCTTTTTATTCAATGTAACAATATTATGTGTGTATAATTGTTCTCGAGCTTGTTTTAATTCTACATTTTGTTTAACAGCTCTCGTCTCTGTACGAGACACGCCCACCTATATCAAAGGCGAAAATGACTTCAATAACAAGAACTGCTATCAAAGCTATAAAGTTTTATAAGCATGTCGTCCAAAGTGTGGAGAAGTTCATTCAGAAGGTATTTCTTAGCATTATAATTTCTGATTTATATTTTTGGTTCCATATATATATATATATATATATATATATATATTAACAGAATGACATTTTCCTTGTCCTTGTGCAGTGTAAACCGGAATATAAGGTTCCTGGGTTGTATGTCATCGACTCCATAGTTCGGCAGTCACGGCATCAGTTCACAGCTGAGAAAGATGTATTTGCCCCTCGATTTGCCAGGAACATCCAGAACACATTTGTTCATCTGTTTAACTGTCCACATGACGATAAAGTAAGAATATTAATTATAAGAATGTTTTTTGTTACTTCATTTATATAAATATAAATAAAATTCAGGCCCAGGGTGTTGAGTGTGCGCCTTGGGACCCAGAGGTGGGCGGTTCCAATCCGCCTGTATGTCGTGGATGTTAGTTTGTAAGTTAGTTGTAAGTAAGGACAGTGATAGGAGATAACATAAGCTTGCTCACACTGTGTCACAAATGCTGCCGATGTATCAGTAATGTTGAGAGAAAAAAATCTACACAATTTTTTTTGAGGTAGGCCAAACCTCTTAATAGAGGAATTGAAATAATGATTTGAAAAAGAAATTATCAAACTATTGTTCCTTATTTATTATAAATATTTTGAGGATATTCAATATCAAGAATCATTGTAATAGTTCACTGTAACTTTGTATTGTTCATTTGATTATTATTTTATATTCAGGGAAAAATTGTAAGGGTGTTGAACTTATGGCAGAAAAACCAAGTTTTCACACCCGAGGTGATTCAGCCTCTTCTGGACATGGCAAGTTTAGCCAATAAGGATCTTGTGGCCAGTAATGGTGTACAGCTGAAGACACCTCCAAACCCTACAGCACAATCAAGAAATCTTGGTAGGTTACATTTTACTTTATTCTTTGCTGTTAGATTCTTGTGTATTTAAACTATATGATACATTCTATAAACAATTTCTGAATTGTCTGTCTTAAGAAGTATACAGACAGGAGAAACAGGACAAGAGAAAACCTGCAATCTGGCCATTAGTAATAGAGTTGGTGGGGGTTCTATAGTGATGTTGTTAAATACAAGCGCTATTATATATTTATATGACATACTTGTACTTATATTATTGTCTAATTGTATTTGTATTAATTCACAGCTGAATCAAAACCATCACCAGTAAAGGACCAATCATGGATCAGTCACACAGTTGATACAAACAACTCATCTACTCCTCAACCTGTAACAGCTCCCACATCCAACAAAGTAGTAAGTATAAGTTAATTAAATCATAATTATTTAATTTATGAAAGGCATAATTGGGAATGAGGAGTATAGTAATTACATGTAGTATTGTCTGTGGATGTATTTATTTTTCAAAAATATTTTGAATATAAGGAAGTTAATAGGTCAGTACTGTCAGATAATATATGAGTGAAATTAGATAATATACCCAGGTTTTAGAGAAAAATTCTGTCTGAGAATGTTCTCATGGAATGTTTATTTTACAGCCAGGAAGTTCAGGCAGTTTTGATCCAAACATTATTCAACAGTTGCAGAGCCTTCAGAACATAATTTCGGAATCGAACAATCAACAAATAAAAGATAAAAAAGATGACACTGTAAGCCACCTATTATTTTACTGTTTGCTTGAGGCATTTTAGCTTGTTAATGCTTTCATGTGATAGGAATTTTATAATTTCCCTTCTGCGCTATATATTTCTTTTCTTCATTGTTATTGAATTAAAGACTATTCGCCTTCTTTATAGGTCAAATTTGACAAAAAGCTTTTAGACTTTGATTATGGGGAAGAGGAGGACGAAGAAACGTCTTCACCACAACCTCCAGCACAAACACAAACACCATTACCAAGCATCGATTCCCTTACCAGGTGCGTTTACCCGACATTTTTATTTAAGTTATAACGCATGTCATTAAACATGTATGCTGTGAATGTCATTACAGCTTTACACTGATCATTCATTAAAGAGTTGTTCATCTTCTTAAAACTACGCAATTTGTTTTATTTAGCATACTTTCCAATCCTGAAGTCCTCAGGCAGCTTCAAACATTGCAACAGCAAATGGCAACACGGCAGCAACAGGATATAGAAGAAAAAATGAGAAGGTTACAAGAAATGCGTCATCAAGAAGAGGAATTTGACAAACATCTGGCTCAAACTGTACCGGTAAGTAATATTTATCATCGCAATTAAATTTATATTTTGTTTAGTTTCAATTCTAGGTTTGAAATTGTGCTTCGCATATTACAAATCTCATATTGAACTTGACTGCTACCTTCAAAAATTATTATTGGTGTAACAACACTCCACTTCCTCACGTAACAAAACTGCACATTTCGGTGTCATATATAAATACGGTATAAAAAAAATCCCAGTTTTAATTCAATTCACGCATTGCAATTATAAAATAATATTAAAATAATACTTTAGTTATCTCAATTATTTTTGCTAAACTGAAAATCTGAAGGTGGTTCGTGTTACAGAAACTGCCGTTTGCGTCCGAGTGTGACTTCAAGCCTGTGAGTGGAGGCGGAGGGAGTGTGAGCGGGCCGGCAGATTGTCTCTCTCTGCAGCAGATGCTGCAGCCGCCGCAGCCGCCGCCTCAGCCCGTCGCCCCGCCTCAGTGCATTCAGCCACCTGCGGGCCCGCCGCCGCCCTCCACACTCTTCGGAAATACACCCGGCGACGAAGTCGACAGGCCTGTTGATTACGACGAGAGAGCCAACAGGTTTGTATCAAACCATTTGAATTAATCATAGTCAGTGAAACAGTGGCCCCAAGTGATGCTTCAATGAATTAATAATCCTCAGACACATATTCCTTTTTTTTACAGAAAAAGTATAAAGCTTAGGTTAATCTATTGAAACATAAAAACAAAAGACTGGTTAGTGAATTATTTAATATATATATATATATATATATATATATATATCAATTGATGGCTCGGGCTATTGAGTGTGACTTTATATAAAATATTTCATCCTTTATCCCATATAAAATGTGGTATTTGAACATCGATATTCAAAAATTCCTTACGCGCATGTAAATAAATGTGTGCGTACAATTTATTACAAAATCATCTTTAACTTAAGTAACTGTTTTCAAATTAGTATCTAATGAATTATTGTACATTTGTGTCATATGTTTAGGCAACTACCTCAGCAACGTATGGGTAATCAGGATAGCGGTAATGTAGTAGAAATCATAGACTTAAGGATGGAATCTCCCGGTAGAGATTCGCCTCCACGAAGGAGACGAAGGTCAAGATCGCGTTCTAGAGGCCGGGCGCGATCGCGTTCCAGATCAAGACGTAGAAGGTATGCAACCCGAACAAAAACTAATTCAAGTATCAATTCATAAACTTGTATAGCATTATGAGATAAAATATCGGCAGGAAATTTCTGTCTAAATTAATTCTTATTTACATCTGCAGGTCACGATCAAATGACAGAGACAGAGATCGTGATTACGATAGAGATTGGGATGGCAGAAAACAGAGGGAAGTGGAAAGAGAAAGAGAGAGGGAAAGGAGGAGAAAAGGGCTTCCTCCTTCAAAAAAGAATCATCTGGCAGGTAAAATAGAATAAATTCTATATACTTTTGACAATTTATTTTAGTTTAGTATTTATCTTCTCTATATAACTTTTGACTTTTATGCACACTATGATATTCCATGTTCAAGAAATCATTGTTTGTTTAGTTTGCAGCACCACTCTTTGGATTGGACATTTATCAAAGTTGGTACAACAAGAAGAACTTTCAGATACATTTGGAGAGTATGGTGATATAGTCTCCATTAATCTTATACCTCCTCGTGGCTGTGCCTTTGTTTGTATGAACAGAAGACAAGATGCATTCAGAGCACTACAACAGCTTAAACATTACAAACTTCAAGGAAAAGCTATTACGGTAATCTTTTATCCCCTATCTTTACCTTCTTCTTCGCCCTTGTTTGTGTTTGCATTTAATTTATTTTGAATGAAATATGCTCGCCAAATTGTATTGTTATATACTGCCATTGAAGATTTAAAAACTAAATGTTGATTTCATTAGATTGCTTGGGCACCAGGAAAAGGAATGAAGGACAGGGAATGGAAAGACTACTGGGAAGTAGAACAGGGTGTTTCATATATACCCTGGAACAAACTTTCACCGGATACTGATTTTGAACTTCTTGAAGATGGTGGTATGTTGGATGAAGAATCTTATCCTGATTGGCTCAAGGGTATGTATCTTCATGATATTCAGTGATATATCAAACAATTCCACCACACAGTGTATACTTTTAGTACGTTATACAATTTTATTGTGCAATATGAATTTTCTCTGTTTCTAATGATACAAGATGTATTTATATCATATTATAATTATTCCATTACATTTTATTGTTTTTTACATTTCTTTAGAAAAAATGAGTACAAAGAGAGAAAAAGACAGACAAGAGGGAAATAATGGGAATGGTAATGGAGGAATTGCTCAGGATAAAATTGAAGAGAATAGTGGAGGAAACTTGGTCCCACTTCAACCAGAATTGGACATTCCAATGCCCAACCCACCAACTTTACCGGGTTTTATACCTATACCTGATACACCAACTCCTGTATCACAAGCTAATATACCTCCTCCTATGAGTATCATTCCTCCCTTCGCTTTACCTCCAAGTAAGGAGCAATTTTTATATTTTTAAATATCATTAGTATTTTGCAAACTTGATAATTGGTTGAGTTTATACATTGACATTGATGTTAATTTACTTTGGCTGTACGTCTTCAATTCAGTAATTTGTCTGATTATTAATGGTATATTTTATGCTAACAAAAATCACAAAGATATTTTCATCAACATTTTTTAATCAAATTGTTTTTAAAAAGGCTGTATTTTAAACAACTTATATACAAATATTGGTATTTTTTCTGTTTTATTTTTATCAATTTAAAATTGATGTTATAGATAATGTAGGATTAATGGGTCCAATGGGAATGCCAGGACCCATTGGTCCACCTGGATTAATTGGGAATGTTCCATTGGGAGTACCACCTCCATTGATGATGCCTCAGCAAATGGTCCCCAGGATGCCTGCTTCTCCTTTTAACCCACCTTGTATGTAAACATTAAAGCTCGTATGTAAAATACAAAGAGCTCTTAATCCTTTATTAAACTAAGTCAGTTGTTAATTATCTACCAAGTGAAAAGATTAATTTGATGTTACAAGTGTTCTAAAATGATTTATATTATGTGTTGTGTTACTGGTATTATGTTCATTATCATTATGATATTTTTCATTAGGTTTTGAACTAAACCATAAAGTTGTAAAACACGAAATGGTCATTTAATAAATGTATGCCCGAAAATGTAATTTTGTGTTAGCGATAACAGCTAAAAAGTCAATGTTTTCAATAATAATAAGTTTTTCTATACTATTAATGAAATAATAAAATCAGAGGAATGTGAGTTTATTTAATTTTTGTTATTGCAGTACTTCTGGGAAGTGGGGGTGGTGCAGCTGCAGGTCAGCAAGATAAAGGGAAAGCTTCACTACCTCAGCTGGGTGTACCACCACCAAATACAGCTGATACCTTCCCAGATCATTTGGCTTCAATGGTCAACCCTTTTGGTATTCCTGTCCCACTTTCAGGTAGTATCCAATTTTAATTGAAAATCTAGTTTGTCTTTGAGGGGAATTTCTAAATTATTGAAACACAGTATTCTAGAAATTAATTTAAATTACAATTAAGTGCATAACAGCCCTTGCTCTTACTGTCTCACATTTGATTGCCGCTAGTGGATAATTAAGTTTTCAACGCCATATATTTTTAATGTGTAGTATTTTGTGTTCATTTTGCATTATTGTGACTTTCAAGTAACAAAATCCTTAATGAATAAATATCTGCCTATGTTTATAATTGTATCCTGCAGTGAAACTCCAAGGGGGACAGCCATAGGTCTTATGAAGTATGAAGAGTTGCATTTGGTCTTCTTTTTGTGAATAATGTGGTCTGTGCTTTTTGTCATTGATTAAAATTTCATCTATAATACATAAGATTTAATTAGCTTATTACATGCAACAGTTATATATACATATCATCATATAGGAGCTTCATGCTTATAGCTGATGTGCCATAAAGATATAATCTTTTCCCTTTTTAAGAATTTAACTTGGCTAAAGTAGTTAATAGTTAATATAATTTATTGGTTTCTAATTTTGAGAAAAGTGAATTATGCTGTGTCTGAGTGCTACAGATCAGACGTTATATAGTTGTGTATATAGTATTTTAGATAAATCACTCAATTTAAAAATACCCATAATGACTATGAGAAGAATATAGGTATTCATTGTAGAGGGGCAGTCATGATTTTGCACGATGAAATTTTGTATAAAGGATATATAATGCAAATAATTGAACATTAATTGATTATATTAATGTAATTTTGTTTGCCATCTAGGTATGAATTCTGGACTCCTTGGTCAGAATAAAGGCCCAGCTGAAATGGATGTAGATGATTTGAATGAAACTGAATCAGTAGTTAAAGATCCTAGTATAACAAGTACAGCACAAGGGTAAGTTTCTATAATGTTTTGTTATAGTAAGTTTCAACATATTATTTTAACATTCATAGTTGCTATAATGTTTCAGCTAATGGGGTATCTGTAACATGCATAAATACAGTGACAGAAATATTTAGATCTGTTTACCTATTGTAATGTATTACATATACAATCAAGAGTATGTGGAAAGTGGGAGGGGTTATAATGGAACAGTGCCTATTATTAATATTATATTTATGTGTTTCAAATATAATTTTTTTTATTGCAGATTGAGCCTCATGAATTCAATTGTGACTAGTGGATTTGGTCAAGGGGGTACTCCATTCGGCGGTTTACCTTTAGTACAGTTGCCACAGCAACCGATGAGTGTATCACAAATACCAACAAGTTTCAATCAAACTAATAATAATAATTCTACTGAAAAATTAGATTTTGAGACTAAGGTTCAAAATTCAAATGAGAAAACAAAATCAGGAGAAAATGACGGCCAGAATGTTAAAGATAAATCTGATAAATCCGACAGCAGTCGTGTAGGAGATGTAGATATGAGGACAGAACAAGTGGATGAAATAGATGATGTTATGAGGAAAAAAAGAAGAGAATCCCCCATTGAAGACAGGAGAGGTGGAAGGAGGAGGGATTGGGGTAAACCAAGAATTAACAGATGGGGAGATGAACTGTCCACATCAGCAGATAGGTCAGACCAAAAGACAAATTTAACACTTTTTGGAGAAATAATTGTTTATTAAATTATAAAAATTGTATTCATTATATTATGAATTTCATGTTCTAAAATAAGAACACAAAATATACTTTGTGATAAACCTTTCTTGAAGTTAAAATAATTAACTCTGTAACTTATAATTACTTTTCTAGGAACGATAGGCAGCTAAGAAGTCCAAATGTGGAAAATTCTGTTCGATTAATGCATAAGGAAGGTAGTGATAGACATTTAATTAACCTTCCACCACTTCCACCAGATCATCACTATCAGGGTCCTCCTAATAGAAATCTCATAAGTAAGAAGAACCTTTTAGTGAATACATCATATGAATTTTAAATCATATAAATTTTAATTAAGTATTTGGCTTCTCATGATCCATATATGAATAAACTTATCTTGACACAGATTGAGTCTCTAGATCCTATGAATTCTCTGGAATTCTAGTTTTGTGCTATATCATCTTAGCTACACACCCTACACATGACCAGAATTTCTTTCTTATCTCATTTTCCTCTGAATCCATTATATAAAATTCAAGAGGATACAATATTATGTTCGTTTTACAGCATGATTCTTTGGAAAATACCAATGTAATATGATGTATGGTAGGATTAAAACTAACTAATAGATGGGGACAATAGCTTAGTGCATTAGGGTCAAAAGCATCCTAAGTTTGATTCTCACCATAGAAATTACAAACCCTGGGAACTTTTCTGTCCGTGGGTTAAGGTCAGATTAGATCAAGCATATTGGACCTTAGTTTTTAATTGCAACTTACATATTATGTACATACATGAAAGGTGTAACAAAAAAAGATAGTTAATGCTTCTGTGTGGAGTCCCATATCTATGGGTGTTTATCATAAAATCTAATTGCTGTTCATGGAGGTAATGTTGTTATAAATCTAATATTGTAGGTGTTGCAGGTGGAAGTTTAATGGGTCATTATAGTGGACCGAATGGTGGGGGAAACTGCGGTTTTGGTCCTGTAGATCGAGATGATCGTGGTGTAGATGACAGAGATGATATTTTAAATTTCCCACCTCCTATGTTAAATACCCCTCGAGGTGGACACGGTTTCTTCCCTAGAGGAGCAAGTGGAATGCCACCCAGATCTTCCCCTCGACCATTACTACGAACACCAAATGGTAACATTCTTTAATCGGATCAATAGATATTTGTTTTGATTTTATTTTACGTAGTGGGATAAATAAATAATTATCATCTTATGTAGGTCCCATGTTTGGTCCCAGAGGACATCCTCCAGGACCAGGAATGATGGGGTTGAGGGGTCTTCGCCCAGGTTTGTAAAATAGTTCATCCATTTATGTATTTTGTTATAATAACACTTATTTTTGTATTTTTTTTAATTATATATTTATCCCGGGGGCCTCACCCCGGGATAGTCCTGCAGATGCTAAAATCTCCCATTGATTTTCCTTCTTTTATCTTTATAATAATAGATTTTATCTCTATAATAATTAATTTATATACACACACACACATGCATCTATATAAAGAGGTTTTGAAATAAAAATGAAATTTACAAAAATATCTACATTTGAGGACAAAAATGACATTTCTATTAATTTCATATACAATTAGTTTTTTGTACAACAAATGTTTTATATAAATGTTGAGAGATTATGATTGATAAAATCTGGGATGTTTTCAGGTAACCGTATAGAGGGACTTGGGTTCTCTATGAGAGGGTTCCCTCCACCAAGTCCACGTGGAAGAGGAGGTCGGTACAGCACTCCTCCTCCTTTACCAAGGGACAGGAGATGGGAAGAGCCGAGACTGCGGTGGAGTGGTGCTGGACCGGAAGAAGAAAGGAAGTCATCACGTTGGAGCACTCCTGTCGAAGACCAAAAAAATGAAGTTAAAACTTCCAATTGCAACAGCAATGGTGATTTGGGAACATCAGAAGCACAAAAGGACAATTCAGAAGAAATTACGCCTCCTGGAGAGGAACCAGTGCCATCTGTTAAAGAAGAGCCTCAGGACAGTTCCGCAGAAACTACATCTACAGCAGATAAAGTTACTGACACTATTTCTAATACCGAAATTTCAAATACTACTTCGGTTACTACTTCTACTGTATCTTTATCTACCACTCCTATTACTAACACTAGTACTACTGGAACTTCATCGGATAGCTCGGAACCTTCTACCTCCAAAGAAGGTTCTGCCGATGCAGTTACAACAAGTAGTGGTACTAGTGATCAGGTAGCGAATGAAGAAACAACATCACACTAGCCTTGTGAGAAATGTGTGGATCCTGGCTGGTACATAAAAGAAACAGAGGCAGAGGGGTTACAATGGAGGGAAGATGTGTATTGTGTGTGTTGAACACAGTGAGTTCTAGTCTTAAACAGGTAATTATGTAAAGGGAGAAATGAATTCTTAAGAGAAGTGGAGGGGCAGTTAGTGTACAATAACTGAAGCCTTATTGTGTAATGTAAATATATGGATAATTTGATTGTGAACACAAAGAAGACTGTCAAGTTCACTAGTGAAGAAAAAGAAAGAGAGAGATTAGATTAGAAATGTTTGTGCGCTGTGACTGACTGCACATACTCCTAGGGGCAAGGATGTGACTGTTAGGCGTAAGACACTGGTGCCCTGTGTCGGACCTATATATCCTTGTGCCCGATATATGGTTTAAATTTAAACAAATTGAGAAAAACATTATTGTTTTCGTATATTTATGTTGAAACGAGAAAAACATAGAATAATTAATATATTTGTGCAGAACAATAAATTTGTATATTTTTTGTACAATTTGGTTTGAATATGGTTTATACCCAAAATTGGATTCATACTGCTGCTGCCTTTTCTTGTGTTCACACGATGGTGCTTCGCTGGGAGGACAAGTGCTTGCACTCAAAGCGAGTGACAAGTGCAAGGTACTGTGGCTCTCATGTTCACAGCTTTCATATTTAATATAAATTTATGTATCTGCATTTATGTGTGTGGACATCGCAAATTATATCTTCTGACAAATTAAAATTTTAAAAAATCACCTTTGATTAATGTTACAAATTAAATGAAATTGATGAAATATCATTGGGACATGAGATAAAACAAAATGTTTGTGCGAGCATACTTAAAATTTCAAATTGTAAAAAAATCATTCCTTTGAAAGAAATATTTTCAGTTCTGGGAGATCTGTGGATCAACTAATTAAAAATTGGGAGATGCACACAATGACCAGACAGTAATTAGAAATGCGGTGGTGGAATAACTTATTGAGCATGTGAATTATGTGCAATGCCTTTTGTAGATATCTTTCATTAAACAAATTTATTTTGTTAGAAATGCAACTCCTTTAATTTTATTTCATTTAAGTTATAATCTTGTTTTATTTTGTTTTAATTTTTTTTTACAAATTGTAAGCTATACACGTGTAATATTAATGTACATTTAATGTATTATTTTCAGTTTCATACCGTTCGTTATTTTTCGGTTTGAAAATTGAAAGGTATCTGTATTGTAACTAACACTGATGTAACTTTAAAATTGAATATGAAATTTCTTTATATGGGACCTGGTTCCATTATCTAGATGACTTCTAAAATTTAGCTTAAGAATAAGTTGTTCAAATTCACTTTGATGAAACATATTTGTTTATTTTTATTAATAATTGTAATCAGGGGAATCATATAATTTTAAATGTTGGCATATATATACTGCATGATGAAACCAAAAGTTTACTAATATGTTGAAATTTAAATTCCACTTTTAACTTCGTTACATGATTTAGATTTTACTTTATTGAAAATTGTAAGGGAACTATAAGTGTTGGCCAATTCTTCGTTGATAGTATAAAGCATTTGATTGACAAGTTGTTTGTTTAATATCATACAAACCAAAAACCTTAGCAAAAGGACAATTATCTTCATTTAAATTCCATATGAGTATTTAAAGTTTAAAATTTGATCTGTTCATTATTGTTTGCCAACCTCACATAATTTCCTTAAATTAAGGACATGGAGTATATTACGAATAAAGATTTTATGTACATGTATACATATGTTTATGTATGTATATAAACATGTACACGTATAAATACATTTCAAATGTATCTTTTGTTTTATATATTTCATTTCTTTCAAGATATTCTTCATGGCCCATTATATTAAAATTAGATTGTATATAATATTGAAATATATTATGCTTATATGTAGCAAATATAAAACATTTAAAACAATTTTTAAATAAGAATGTAACTTGTTGAGGAAATTACCCCATTATGACTTATTTCCATATAATGTTTTGATAACCGTAACATTTTTCTGTTTTTATGATTTGTTAAACCTGGGAAATCATCAGTATTATATATTTATGTCTGGATGTTTACTATATTATTCTAAAAGAATTAACAGGTGAAGACTGTACTATGACTACTATGTGGTAATATGATTTTTCCTGAAGTTAGTATTTCTTGAGAAGGTATGGCCAGAACAAAAGTTCTGCAGAATCTGTAATTACCTCATTCTTATCCCAATTATAAATAAATATTCAATCAAATGAAATATTTTTTACAAAAGTAAAAATACCATAAGTAATTAATTTTAACATTTTCACTTGAAAATAAATTGTTAGAAAGGTTTCAGGATTTCAGATATTTTTAAATTATAAGCCATCTTTCAAATCTCAGTTTTAGTTAATTGAATATTTCCTGTTTTCTTTAAATTCAAATCCTATAACACATATTTTTTACATGTTAAGCTAATAGGAAACATTTGAATTGCATCCAAACTGTATGTATAAACTGATAGAAATAATAAAATTAAAAAATGCTTTTGTAAACCATAATGATATTTAAAATATGACATAGGAATTGATTGCATATTTACTACTTTAAAAGAAGTATTGCTTTGCTTCATGACTTAAGTAATGTACTCATATGAGCTGGAAATTGGTCAGGAACTGTCAGTTTCCTGAATGGTAGTAATGAAGAAAATACAGTTAATTTTGTTTTCTCCTCCAAAAGAGGCTCAAGAATGTTATTTTTTAGGAACAGTGGAAATTTAGTAGTAGACATTTAAAGATTCAACATTTTAAAGATAATTGTCAATATATGAAGTGGCTTTATATCAAATATATTTTTTTATTTAAATAATGTTAGTATTCTTCTCCCTACAGTCAGAAGAATGCAGGAGTATGTAGAATTGTTTAAAGTTAATTAATCTTGTTAGTGTTGTTATTGGAACTAGTACAAGAAAAATTACGATGTTTATTACAATTAAACCTTAACTGGAAGAATGTACAGACAGTTTTATTTATTATAATATAGTCTGGTTAGTTCCACTTTGTACTAATGCATAATGTAAATTAATTAATATGAAAAATAATCAATCTCCAGTCTTGTTTGAACATTGGATTGATCAATTTTACTTGATTTGATTATTAAGGAAAAAGCTGATTTTCAGGATTCTGGGAGTTGAAAAAACTATATTTCACCTGACTGTTAATCTTTAGAAAACAGATTAAATTTATATGGCTAGTATGGGTCAAATAATTTTGACAACATTCTGTAATATTCTTCCACATTTCTTCAACATATCTGCACTTCTGGAAGTGTTTTCCAGTTCATACATTATCCAAATATTCCTATATAACTTTAGTAATCATGGACTCAGTTGTGATCAATCCACCATAACAAGGCTATTGTTTCAATTAATTATATTGCCTTTGTTCCTTTTTAAAAAATTACAATTTAAGGAAAAAAATGAGGATCATATTCCTGTTTATTTCTATTGTAAGGTCTGCCCCATAATTTAATATATACACCCATCGTAGTTTCCTGTACAATGGCTCTCTTTTTCTGCTTTAAATCAACTAATTCAAAGTTTACATTGTTCATGAAATTTACTTATGGGTAGAAACCCAACCTAAAGTCAAAATACTTGTGCCAGTTCAGTTAACATTTAATGTTACTGACATGTCTTAAAGAATACTGAATATTAGTATATTGTACTTTAAAATGTACAGTTTCACTTATCGCATAGTCTACTGCCAGTTTCATTCATGACTAAATTTGCAACCAGTAATATGATTGGACAAATCTGTTATACGTAATGTACAAAAACATGACTTGAAAGGCATGACTGATTTTTTCATTTTGAGATGGTTAATAAGCTCATTATTTAACAGTAAGACCTAATTATTAGTTTTAATTTTTGGTTATCTAAACCAAGATAACTTCTTACTTCCAATAATAATATTGAAATTACTGTATTTATCTGTTATGCATAACGTAAAACTGTAGGAGATTTATATTAATGTTCTCATTACAAATTAATATCTGATAACATTACTAAACAAATTCCCGGCATATAGTTTTTGAAATAAATATGTAAGTATGTACTTCTTCATACACTACAAATATACAATTAATAATTAAATTACAAAATAAATTATTTTGGCTTCAACTGTGCTCAATGAAAAGTAAATGTAAATGTTTACGATCATTAGTTATTTTGAAAGGTTTGATAGTAGGGGATAGAGTTTCTAACGATGAAACAGATGGTTGCATCAAGGGACTTGAGGACTTCAAGTTGAGGTAATAATATAACAATAAATCTGTATAATATTATTACATATTGGGTAAAATTACAAATTACTTATTATATATTGAAAAATAATTATACATGTTTTTATACATATAAACAGTGACAAAGATAATTACAAAGATTTGTTAGCTTTATTTTTAAAGTGTTGGCCCTTTTGCGCTTTACAAGGATTTGTTATTTTGAAAGAAGAAGTTTTAATTTCAGAGCAATCCATTGGATAAAGAGAAAACGGACACATTGCGTTTAAATGTCCATCTTTGTTTTCAGTCGTATGAAGTAAAAGTCCTTTAAAGTTTTCGAAAGCCCAAAAATTATTGAACTTCTTTACTGTTTTAGAAACATAAATAGAAGGATTAATTAATCAATCGGATTAATATTTAATGTTAGGTTTTCGTAACTGTATAAATTTGATAAATAATTTACAGCTAGTAAACAATAGATCTCGGGGAAAAATACAGTCACTTTTTATTGTTGGTAGCCCTTAAATTAAGGCGCGTTCGCTCGTACGTTAGTTGACCTATTAGAAATATATGGTTTGGACTGTGGTATTTAAGGTACGTTGTATTTAGGTTTTAGTTTTCTATTTTCTACTTTTCCTATTAATTTTGAATTTTAGTTTAACATTTTTCCCGATTGGTATATCATTTACCAGAAGAGAAGAATTTACTTTTCACAAAAAATCATATGAGAACCGACAATTCAAATGACATTTTGTAATTGTGTGATAAGATAATACCATTCAAGTAATGTGTATCTCCAATTTGTGTGAGATAATAATCAAATGCCAGATATTGATGTCATGTCGAGTAAACTCCAAGAATATTTGAATTTAACCAAGTCTTTATGTATTTTTACGTATTATAATATCATGGTCCAGTATAGGACACAGCCAGTCACATACGTTGTTTCTTGTAAACAAAACGACATTTTGATATATTAATTATAGAGAACTGAAGATTGTCCTTTTCATTGCAATTGCAGACATGAATGAAGCAGGCTCATTCCTGGTTGCAAGGGAAAAAAGCTTCCTCAACTACAGGAACATTAATCCAAGTGTTATTAAAAGATTTAATTTTTCCAATACAACAAGTACTTCCTGTAAGGAAACAATTAAAGTATATTTAAGGGTCAAACCATTAGCTGGCAATAATTTGTGTGATGTAAGTATAGTTTTTGTCAATACATGTATGTTTACATCAATTGTATTAATTTCTCATATTATAATAGCATTTATTTCCAGGAAAAAAATTTTATTGTAAAAGATAGTAAATCAATTTGTACATATAGTTTACCTCCCAATGGAGTTCACAAAGGAAAACCTCAAGTTAGCAAGTATGTGTTTGTTTTTCTTCATTTTTTGTTACCCATTTAATAAGAAATAATCTTACCCTGTTATTAGAAAAATACTGTTTTATATCCTATTGTTGATGTTGTCAGTTTTAAATCAAAACATTTGTACTGTTCATTTGTCCAGCTATACTTTTACCAGAGTGTTTGAACCAGAAACAGATCAGTCCGAAGTGTTTAATGCCGCCGTTTCAGACAGTTGTGCAAGTTTTTTATCTGGTAATAATTGTTTACTGTTTTCATACGGTGCCACGAGTTCTGGAAAAACATTCACTATTCAAGGTAAGCTTTTTCAAGGTATATTGTAAGTCCATTGACTAGAAAAAATAATATATTTTTATTCATTAGCATGTTTCACATACCTGTAATTTGTTATCTGTAAATACATATTGTAGGAATATTTAACAAAAATGTACTGATAAATAAAGTTCACTGGTCATAATAGTGCAATATTAATATTTTAATTTTTCAACCATCAGTTCCAAGTATTATTCTAAAATTCAGTTGTGCTTCTATTATTGATCAAATGTTCAATTCGCCATATTCATAATCAAATGATTTCACATAAAAAAAATTCATTTTTTACATGAATTTTTCTGTAGTGTATAAATAGAGTTCACAATTTCCAGGCACAGGATCCAACCCAGGTATTATTCCTAGAGCGCTAGTTATGCTTTTTAGAAGCATAGATGACAAAATGGATAATTCGCATGAACTTTATCCTGATCAAGTTCAGTGTGTAACACTTCTTTCAAAAACCGCTCTAGCGAAAGTAAAAGAAAATAAATCGAAGCTCTTTACGGCATTTGAACAAAAGTCATATGTAAGATATTATACTACTATTATTTTATATTTCATGAAATTATGTCATTCATTTTTTCATTTCGGTTAATTTATTCTTAACATATTTCTTGTAAGTTAAACAGTAACCAATTTCAGTTTATAAATGTTTGATTTTTCTTTGTAGAATTTATGTAAGGGGTCCAAGACAACAATTACTAGTATCAATGATTCTTTGGGTAAGTGTGAATTACCCACATAAATCACATCACTGATACATAAATCAGGTATCATTAAATTGTGAATCCATGCATAAACCTTTTTAAAAAGTGCACTATGACATGTAACTTCTTTTAATCTTTTCACCCTGTTAATGATTGGTAAATCAATCTTTTATTACTTGATGCCTTCGGACATCATACTATTAACTGTATTTTAATCATATTAACATTATAAAGTTATATGGTTAAAAAACCAAAAAAATGTAGATTGGCATATAGAAAATTCAAAACAATCTATTCATCTGTCTGTAAGTGCTTTACTAGGTTTAAAAAATATCTAATATGTGTTCTGAAATTTTAGGAAAGGAAAATCTCTTTTATCATGCCATTTTTATTTTAGGTGATATTACATATCAAGAAATGGAAGAAAGACTAAATGATATGTGTATTGCCAAAATTGAAGATGATGTTCTATGTTCTGTTTGGGTTTCATTTTTTGAGATATACAACGAACTTATATATGATCTTCTAGATATTAATATGACTCGCAAGGCTCTTCCTTTGGCTTATGATTCTGATAAAAATATTTACATTAAAGGTAATTTTATATAATTTTTTCTATTAATTAACAGTCCTAATTCCCATTTCTCAAGTGGAGTTAACATAGTTGTGTGCTAGTCCCAGACCAAAAGTATGAACAGTTTACCAATAGTGCCACACAATTTCATACATACTGTGGCATTAATACAAACAAGTTATTATGGTTGAAATCCCTCTTTATAAAGCATAGAAATTTTACTTGTGAAATGTTATATATGCTAAATAAAATGTGTATTATTTCATTCAAATAGAAATATTGTATTTTTTCAGGCCTTCAACTTGTGAATGTTTTGTCAGGTTCTGAAGCTTATAAAGTATTCATGTTTGGGAAAAATAATCTACACATATCCTCAACTCTCTTAAATAAATGTTCCAGCCGATCACATGCCATATTTACAATTAAACTACTAAAAAGATACCCGGATAAATCAGTTTCTGTTAGCAGGTAACAAAGATTGTTGTTCAGTGGTCTCTAAATGGATTCTAGTTTCTGATAAAAAATTATAAATACATATAATTAAAAATAGTCATTTTATAGAGTTTCTCATAAAAAATGTAAGACTTACAATGTAAAGAACTGCATCAATTTTAAATTATTGTGTTTAGCTTTTCATTTTGTGACCTGGCTGGTACAGAACGACAGAAAAAAGCTCAAAATGAAGGTGGAAGGTTGAAAGAGTGCCAAAATATTAATACTTCTCATTTGGTTCTGAATAGATGTTTTAAAATAATCAGGTAATTAAAGCGCATCAACTTTTAACATTATAGCTAACTAATTTTAGTTTATAAACAAATAAATATTAGTTTCTGCAAACTGAATGTTGAAGTGCAAACTGACTCTTCATGTGTTGTCTCTAGACTTTTATTGGGTCTTCTATTTTGTAGATAATAGGGATGTTAATAGTAACAGTTACATTAATTGTACTTCACTTTACATTGATAATCGAACAGAGTTATTTGGGTACTTTTTGTAGCTTTTGGTCAATTTAAATTGTACGTTGAATAAATAGTTTACATCAATTTATTTCTATCTGTTACTTTAGGGAAAACCAAAAAAGAAGAGAGAAACAAATTGTACCCTTTAGAGATTCTAAGCTGACTCAGGTCTTCCAGAGGGCACTAATGGGACAGGAAGAAATGATAATGATTGTTAATATCAGTCAATATACCGGACTTCTTAATGAAACCTTACAGGTCTTAAAATCTTCGGCAATAGCATGTGAGATTGAAGTACAGCGTTCACAACCTAAACATTATTCAAGGAGAAAATCAAGATTTTTAACTTCTTATGCCACACGAAATAATTTCAGTATTCAGTGGGAACCGTCTCAGGAAAGTATGTTTTCTTATTTAGAAGAGGACTGGAATAACTTTATTTCGATATGATTCTGTTATACTCAACAATACATCAAGATTATGATGTCCTTTTGGCTGACTAGTTTTATTATTTTTAGAATTGTCATCATGAATTTTGTATTATACATTTAGTGAATAATTAATATTACATTCAAGAATAAAATTTTGAAAAAATTTAAGTTTATGCACATTCATTATTAATATTAATTAATATTATTTATTCTTACCAGATTATTGAAAATATTTAATATATATTGTCTTTAATTTTTATCTGTTAAGGTCCAAGTGAAGTTCTGAATAAAAAGTCATCTGATTGTATCAATAGCACTTCAAATGAAACTCAGGCTGTAAGTAACCGATTATTAATTATGAAAGTACTGCTTATTTTTTATTGTTTGCTGAAAATTGTGTTAAGAAATAATGTTGAAGTTACACTTGCCCCAGAAATGAATGTTGAAACTGGGACTGTTACTACAGCTTCAGTTCAGTAATGTTATTTTACCAATTTTCAGATACAAGATTTAACACTACTTGTAGAATCTCTCCGTAGTCAAATAGAAAATGAAAAGGCAGAAAGGGCAATATCTGAAGAAAAGATACGTACTAAATTGTGTTCAGGGTTTAAAGAAATAATTGCTGAAATGGAAACTGAGCATAAGTATGAGTTTCATTCTAAATATTTCATTTATCAAATAAATATTTTTAATATTATATGTTTAATATAATATTAAATATCAAAGAACTAACCTAACTCGTTGGGTGCGCTTGCTCTGATAAACTAATTTACTAAAAGTAACTTTTTCCAATACATTTTCAATCAACAGGAAAACTTTTATGATCGTAAGTACACAATACCAGATAGGTTTGACTTCTACTAGTACAAGTGACAGTGAAAGTGCAGTGAGGATGCCTAAAAGCATCCAAACTGACTAACACCTGAAGGTGGCAAGGAGCCGAAATCGGTCTAGCAAAACATTAAACCAGCGAGTGGAGACAGGAATGCACGAAATCTGCGGTATTATTATTATTATTGTCCATGCTTATTAAAATTCTGTAGCACAATTCTACTTTCAGACAACAGTTGGCTGCTGCTTACAATGAATACACAACAAACATTTTCAGAGGATTAGGTAAAAGAAGAAGAACAGAAGTTGATTTAGATGATTCAGTTGTGGTTAGTAGCAAATTCAATATTATTGGAAATTTGTGTTTTACCTTTTCTTATTGTTTTCTTAATAGAATGAAAATAATAAATTATTAATTAATGTACAGAGAAATAAGCACTCGCTACATATCACAACTGTGCATATCGGCCACTGACACAATTACACAGAAAGTAAATCTAGTTGAAATGGTTAGAGGATTTTAATTTTGTTTTTTTGATAGGTCATTATAACTTTAATTTTTTGTAGTTTTACTTTAAATACTTTTTATATTAAATATAAACAATTTTTTATAGATGGATATGAAGGTAAATTATATGCAACAAATAAACGAATTGGAGCAGGAACTATCTGAGACTAAAGAAAAAGTGATAGAGCTTACTGAGTCCAACAAATACCTTCAAAAGAAAACTGTTAGTTTGGAGTGTCAACTGGCAGTATTTCAAACTAAAGAGAGGAGGAGTAGAGTACATTTCGAAAAGTTAGTGCAGGTAATTGCAGCAATGTTATACTAAAAAATATTCAATTAAACACTTGTTTCATTGACAAAAACAAGTAATTATACAAATTAATGAATGGCTAAAGGCCTGTCTTGAACCATTGAACTGCTAGTAGTCTGAATTTTATTCTCAGTTTTGACAAAAAGTCCTGGGTGTTTAACTTAAATTAGTCCATGAATTATAGGTTAATCCAAGCATAGTTCATTAATGAAACAAAAATTAATGAATATTGTACTATTTCCCAGGATATTCGTAGGAAACTTCATTTATTTTTCCCTATTAAAACCAATTATATTTATATTGAAATGTTATTCTTTGATAGGATCTAGAAGAAGACTCTGTGAAAACAGTAATAGATAGTCTCCAAAAGCAAATTGAAGATAACAAAACAAAAATTCAGGTACTGAAAATGAATATCTTGTGTAGAGATCATCATGCAAAATTTATTCAGGAAAAATTCAGGGGATAATTCATTCAGTATTTTTTAAATTATTAAATGAATTTATTTTTTATTTCTTTATTGCATCCAATCTGTATATTTACATCTGTCAAATTGTATTTTAAAATATTAGCTAAAAGTATAATAAATTATTATTATTATGAGAACTTACTGTAAATGATTTTCTGTTTTATATCAGGATCTAGAGGGCTTATTAGATATAGGTCATGATGAAATAGAAGGATTAATGAAGAATATTTATAATATGGAGTGTCAGCTGGAGCAGAAAAATACTCTTCTACTAAATAAGGTGTAGTTATATTTTCAAATACCAGGCAACATTCAAATACCAGTTCAACATGTCAGTTTTTTAATTTCATTTCCGTACAATTTTTCAGGAATGTGAAATTGAAAATTTGCAATCGGAGATATATGATCTTGAGCAAGTAATCACTGTGAAGGACAACATCATTTCCAACATGGAATGTAACAAAGATGTATGTCTTTTTTATTTCTTTTTTAAATTGTATATATAGAATAAAATCCTTCTAACAGATTATTTGCACAATGAAGGTAAGTTTTATTGATAATAATTAACATAGTTTTATCATTGGTAACTCAATGAGGAGTAGTCTTACCATGTAACAAAGCCGTTTTTTCTGTTTTTAAAAATAAAATATTGAACTGAATAGTATTGTTTGTTAATTTGTAATCAATATTGCTATATTGTGTTGCATTTTAGCTTTGGGAAATATCCAGACGTAATTGTTACTAAGATATATATTATTCTAAATTCTAATATTAAGGTATACCTAAAGCAGGTTGCGACCACCATACTCTGGTTACAAAAAGAAAATGAATAGAATTTTACAAAAATAACAATCAGCTTTTATGTTTATTGCATTATTTATTTTAGGAAGATGCGCAAAATGAAAACTTAAATAAAAATTTTGATAGTTTAAAACTGGAGGAGGAAGAGGAACGACATGTTTTACTACCAAATAGAAAGTTCAGTGTTTCTATGAATTCAGTTGAGCCCAATCAAACTAATTCTCTGGAGAAGGTATTATAACTAAATCAGTATGAATTTTCATTTTTAACAATACGAGTAGGTGTAATAAATATTTGTGTATTTCAGGTTCTCAGTGATGATAACCTCCAACAGAAAACATGCGATGAATTACAGTCAGAAAAAAAAGAGATCGACAAAGATATTGAAACTGAAACATGTGAAAAATCTGTACTTTTAGAATTGAACAGTAGGTTAAGTTCATTGGAAACAGAAAAGGATTTGTTAATTGAGCAATTGAAGAAAGCGGAATCAGATTTAGTTTTAATAAAAGATGAAATGAAGGTGGGACAGTCTAGGTTTCTAATGATAATATAATTAAGCTTAAAGTGAACATATTCATTTTGAAAATTCTATTTTTACAGAATATGTACTATACATACTATATATAGTGTTCAGTAATTTAATGAAATAAGTTCTTTTATTGTATCTATTAATGCTCATGTTTTTATTGTTTATAACTATTTTAAATCTATTGTAGAATATTTTATACATACCCTAAAACAAATTATCTTCAAACAGGAGAAGGATGGAGAATTTCTTAAACTTCAGGAAAAATTGAAAAAGGTTGAAGAAATGGCTCTTAATGACAAAGAATCATCATTAGTTCAATTAAAGGACCTTAATGATAAGTTACATTCTTTACAGAAAGGTATATTTGATTTTGTTTAGACATATATGTGTGCCTAGTATAAGAGCTTGAAACTTTTATATTTATATGCTTATATTTTTTTTGTGCATAATGCGTATAAATTAGATCTGGAATTGTGTAATCAAACAAATAATGACTTGAAAAGAGAATTATCAATGAAAGCTGAGGAGATACAAAGAGTAAAATTTGATGAAATGAGGTTAGTATTTTCACCTGGTTGAAATACCTCATAAGAAGTATATTAACACCTTAATATTGGAATATTTTCCAACCCCACCTACTAATTGTTAGTTTTTTCCCTGCAGAAAACTGGAAGAAGACAATGAAAGTAAGGACAAATTAATCGCACAATATGCAGAAGAAAAAAGGAGTTTAGAAATACGTATACATGAATGTGTATGTATAGTTAATCATTAGAGTCAATTTTTTTAGCCAATTATTGGATCTAAACTAAGTGCCATATAGCTTATTAGTAATTATTTTTATATGAGAATTAATTTGGAGAATGTTTTAATTATGGAAATACCTTTTTTTAAGAACAAACTTCAAACAGTATTTAATTTTGTAGTAACAATAGAAATGTAATATTTTAAAGTAATATATTTAACACACTGATAAAGGTTGGTAACATAATCAGTAAAAGTTACCAAAATATATTAAAAAACTAACAACTCTAAACCATTAGAAAATTAAGTGTATTAAAGTGTACTAAATTGTTTGCAAACATTGACCATAATTAAGGTGGCTGGTTTTTTTTCTTCAATTAAGCAGTCATATAATTGTTGACTTACCCAAATAATTAATTTACAAATTTTTTTTACAGGAAAAGTATAAAAATGAAGTTCATGTATTGAAAGATAAAAACAAAAGTCTGGTTAGTAAAATTCTTAATATATACTTCTTTGATATTGCATTTTTTCAGTAAATTAACTAACAATAAAAGCCATGTTTGTGTATATTCCCTAATGAATTGGTGGAACCAACACTGAAAGATTTTATCAAGACACTAAGTGTTATATTTGTAGAATACCTGTTTTGTGGTCTGTGAGGGGTTGGAATACTGTAGATTAAGTGTGTTTCTGTCTCCTCTCGCTGGTTTGGTTTTGTGCTAGACCGGTTTCGGCTCCTCGCCACCTTCAGTAGCAGTGTTAGTCACTTTGGAGGTTTTTTGGGCATCCTCACTGCACTGTCACTGTCACTTGTACTGTGCTGTTTGTCTGTTTATACATACGTGTCTTGTTAAAGACCAAACCAGCGAGAGAGGACAGATGATTGTATGAAAAACTGATATGTATGAAGTTAGATATTTATTAAATCAATAATCCATACTAAGTTTAAGTAAAAATTAAGCTTAAAACAATGGAATCGGTTAGGACATTTGATTGAATAATTTATTTTTCAGTTGTATCGGTTATATTTTTATTTAAATACATTTTCAGATTTACAGAATAAAGACGTTGGAATCAAATATCAAGTGGATGGAAGATGAATGCAAGGTTGTTTTCTAATGGAGTATATTTGGTTTATTAAGATATAAAGTATCAAAGTCTTTCTTCACACAAATAAAATTGGTCTTTGTAGGGCAAAGTATCAAAAAATGAGTGCTCTAGTTCCGACATTAATACAGATCAGGATAATGACGATGATGATGATGATGATGCTGATGTTACATCAAAAATTAAAACATCAGTCAGGTAAATAATTGATAAAGAGTTATAAATAGTTTTTGTAACCTAGATTTTATTATGAAATATGTCAATTTCTTGTGTTTAGAAAAAGAGGACGAAAAAAGAAGGAGGAAAATAATTTACCACTGTACCATTTTCGATGTAAGTACATGGCACAAACTTTCTATTTCTTATGTTCATATAAAAGATATATTAAGTATATACGGGAATATTCTATTTTTTTGACTACACAAAAAAAATGTGTACAGCTTTTCAATGAATTTACAGCAGGGATTCACTATAATCTAAATATCCGTTAAATATTAAATTTGAATTTTTCTTCAGTGTGTTTATATTATAATAAGACAGAGAACTCCTCTGATATATAATATCATTTTGGAATTACTTATTAAATACAATGTGTACCATTTTTTTAGCTTCAAAGTTAGAAAGTACAACGTTAGAAAAAACTAGCAACCAGTCTTGTAGGACAGGTCGTAAACTTTTTACAAAGGACTATGGAGACGAATCATTATTAGATGTAAGAAATTCATTATTTTTTATTTTAAATATCTATCACTCATTTTTCCTAGCCCCATTTTCGTATTCCTTTCAGGAATTTTAATTGTTGTAAATAAATCTTTTATGGAATATGAGATTTTTTAAAATTATTTTAATATACTTTTTATTTTTGTTTTAGGTCAGAACAATTGACACAGTACAGTCATCACCCGGATCGTTTGTTAAAAGAGTTCTTAGATCCCATAAGAAATAACTATTCAAGCAAGATATTCACTAGGACTATGATTTTGTTGAAATGATATTGTTCCTTCAAGTTAGAAGCCTTCAAATTGTTGACCTTCATTTTGTGTTGTAAATAGTGCAGTGTTCGTCATCTCTTTTGTTGCTTCAGCTACAGTGCATTTGGACTCAAGTATTTAACTGCTGGAGGCTGCAGTCTTTCATATTTTGGATTCTCATTTCAGTGATCCGGATTCATTTTGAGGACCTTAGTGCCATTTGTTCTTCTCAATGACATCTCTAAGTCTGCATGATGTGATGAAAAAAATCTTTGACCAAGAAATCACCCATGAAAAACAGTTTTTCAGGATGTGCCTTTCATGACATTTACGAAACATAACAAAAAAACCAAATACAGTTTCTTAAATTATTTATGAACCCAAATAACAATTATTCACTTAAATGAAATCCTTTATACTTCCCAATGAAGCCTGCTGCCCCTTATAATAATGACCAGTGATATAAACTGCTGGAAAATTGCCATTAATTATTTTAGATATATCATTTATAACATTAATATTTTATGACTAATAGTTATTTTTAGCATACTTTGTTTTACAGCTATGGCTATTGTGATGTGCGATTCCAGTGATTTTTATTAAATAAGTGCAAACATTCAATGCAGTTTTAAATTTTGGAAGGAATTGGTTTATTATGGATCATAAATTAATTTGCAGATATATTTCAGTAAATATAAATCAGTAAAAATTGTTCAACACTGGAATGAATACAAGTTCAAAAATACAAATAATTAATGTTGTGGTGTCAATTTTTTAACAGAAATGACAGATTAATTCAACAAAAAGCAATTGTTAAGATAAGAGTAGGCTTTATTTGATAACTGAAAATGATATAAATTGATTATATATAAAAATTTAAAAAAAATATGGTTTTTATATCTTTGTAAATTAATTTTTATTGAAATAATGTCTATGTTGTTTGTGTTTAACCATCATTAAATCAGTATGTAATGTTTATTTTTTACTATATATAATATTATGATACTCCTATCCTGTCTATATTACAAATGTGTTATATATATATATATATATATATATATATATATATATATATATATATGTGTATGTATATAATATATTTAAAATGTCTTGCATTAAAAACAGAAAATCCAAGAGAGAGTAACAGGGTTTCTTTGAGGACTTCAATGACAATTCAAATGAGTAGTAAAGATGAAAAAGAAAGTATACAATTTATCTAATGCATAGTGATGTTTATTATCATATACCAGTTGAGACCGTACATAAATTAGCAAAACTTAAATATAACCTTGCTTAATGATATTTCGACCACCTGTTCATCACATTCTACAAAATATTAGACTTCCAAACAATTTTGATGAAATAAAATACTATTTATTCTTTCTATTAGATTAAGGCTGGAAGTTCCACAATCATGCAATACACTCAAATTATAATGGTGAGTAAAATAAAAAATACAAGCCCATATCCAAATAACGTAAAATATAAAAACTGATTCATCTTAATAAAAATTCTACCCTGAGAACAAATTTGCTTAACATCTAGTAATTACATTGACAACCATTGTCAAAATATATGTTCCAAAATATTAGTGAATTACAAATCTAAAATGCGTTAACAATTTAAATAAATGTTAATACCAAATAATAAAAAATGCAATAAACAATAAGCCCCTTTAATTTTACCTTTGTTACATTAAAAATAAATTAATAAGCAACATAGGATTACAGTATACAGAAAAATGGTTTTAGCTCCACAAAAAGTGAAAAGTAGAATCATGTGATATCAATTTATGTCATAAAATGATCCTTATATTAAACTAACAAATTTGATTAGTAATTTTTTTAGGAATTTTGTACGATATATTTTCTCTTTGAGGACTTTATATAACATTTTCAAATCAATAAAAGAATGTTTATCATATATTTAAATTTGCCATTATTCAACTGTTTCATAGTTTATTAGATAAACTTGAGGATAATAGTTTTTTACCCTTTTTTTTAAAGTATTCGAGGGAAATTAACATATAAATCATTGTATTTGATAATGACAAATTGTCTCCATTATGCAAATATTATTTAAGACTTGGTTACCTTTAAAATAAAATAAATATGGCCCTTCTAAAATAAAAAATAGTTGTGTGCTATATAACCAGCAATATGTCACAATTGCAATTTTAAATAGTAATTAATAATCTTATAGTCCGATATCATGTTCTAGAAAGTGTAATATTCTGTGTCTAATAGGCAGGAGTTTAATATTGTGGTAACAATGTAGGCCGTTTTATTAAAAATTACAAACTACTTTTGACCAGCAGTAGCTTTAAGGAGAGATGAACGCCGAACACCAGTATCTCTATATCCGAGAACGAAAGGTTTCTTGGCAAGTCGAGGAATCGTAGACTGGTCACTGGCAGTCTCTATTTGAGCTGGAATCGAACCGGCTTCCATCATGTCCACGCTCTTCATTTTCATTTTACTTTCCCAAAGTATTGGCAAGGAACTGCAACACGACCCGCTTTAATTGGCCCAATTCTCTTTTGACCCTGTTAGTAAAAGACAGAAACATAAAAATAGCAGGTGAAAAGCAATCTTCGCTAATCAGAAAATTGATATTTCCCTTTGCTGCAGCCACGATTTTTACATGATTTAGTATTCTGAAAAAATTATTAGGTAAATTAAAATACAATTAGAATCTTGCCCGTCTGGAGATAAATTCACCCCTGCATTATTTAATACAGGCTTCTTGCATTTTTATTGTTCGCTACATATTAAAAGTACCTGGCCGATGTTTCAAGGATTTTGTACTTCTGATTTAGTGTTGAGTTATAAACTCTTGCATTTTCTGTCAACTTATTTGTCACTTCATTTTCATTCTTCTTGAACTTATTTTGGGGAAAATATGCTTCCTAAAGTCGGTATTGTATTGTTAATAAAAGGTCACTGGCCTCATTTATTGCATATCATATATAAAACAATAAATTTATATAAAGAAGGAAGAATTTATATAAAGAAGAAGAATTTATATAAAAAAGGAACTTTATTTTCTCATGTAGATACTAAGTATAAACATTTGATGAATCCTTTATATAAATAAGTTAGTATTATTCAAGCACTTTATAAAAACCATTTAAAGGGTAGTACATGTTCCTCTGGGTAAAATAGTACCGAAGGTAACAAACGCACGTAGGAACAGTATCGGACAATCTCTACATAAGGCCCACCGGGGAGTTAATAGACATACAAGCTAAATTTTACGCATTCTTAAATGTAAATTTTAAATAAATCAGAACTTATTACTGGAAAAATAAACGAATTCATAAATAAACCAATAGTAAACAAATCATTATGCCTATTTATAATTACATATTACAATTAAATTATGTTATTTATTACCTTAAATTTTATCTGTGAGCCATCAAGTTGTGCTCTACGCTTCTCAAAGCTATTATTAGTTAGAGTAACAGCCAGTGTATCACTCTGCACATTCGCTATTTCTTTCAATCTGGCATGCCCGTGGATTTTACTGTTCTCATCCTTGATTTTTCCTTCCTCTTTGTTCGACTTGGATTTATTTACTTTAGTTAAAATCGGTACGAGTATTTTCTCTCCATTTTTCCTCCTTTCCACCAGCTTTCGCTTTTTGTACGAATGATTAGACAGTTCAAAAAGTTTGTTATACAATAGATTAGAAAGAGTAAATTAGATAAACAGAATTCAGGTGAGTGTAGATTGGATAACTACAGTAATAATTTATATATTACATATATTTCGGTAAAAAAAACAAAACAAGATTACAACGATGTTAAAAGAAATTTAGATACTCGAATATAAAGATATTGTCAACTGAAATTAATACCCATGACTTACTGGATTTGAGATATACAGAAGATAAAAGAAATATATGAAAAATAGTATCTCAACTCCTATTTATAAGGAACCCAAATCCAGTAAAGAATTAAATAAAAAGAAAATAAATATTTTTAATTAAAAATAAAAAAGCGATCAGTTTTTTAAAATGAACCTGGGTGTCTTAGAACAGAATACCTTCGGTTTATGTCTCCTTTCTGAAGTGAGATAGCTGAGGAGAGCCGGATTCCTCCATGTCTTTTGTCCCACTTGCAAACAGGAGGACGTACTTTCGCCTATTCTCTTACTGATTAATTCCGCTTCCCTGTCGAACACAAGAGAGAAAACAGTAGGTCGAATATAAAAAAAAAACAACGGGCGAACAAATGTGTCAGTCAACTGAGGCATATCGGTAAAAGTAAAATATGACATTGAAACCCAAAAAAGATGTTGTGGTGTAGATGTTTGGAAAACGTCTAAAATGCCAATGAACACTTTCTGTGTGATCGTTGTTATCGGTAGGTACTACCTTAAATCGTTGAAGTATTTGTGCTCCATTAGCCTCCTGATGTTTGTGCGCCCTTCGGGGTCGTAGACAACCATCTGTTTCATGACGTCGCGGCCGGCCTCGCTGATCAGAGGGATGAGTGGATTCAGACCGGTCCCCTGTTTGGGCGTGAAACACACGTCGCCGACATTGCGACACTTGCTGAAACCGAAAAACAAAGTCCAACACTTCTCCAATCAATCCCCCAATCAATAATATTATTCAATTGGACTTACTATTTACGAAATTTGGACAGCAGCCTGGAACTGGGCGTCCCCAGCACGTTGTTGATCTTCGCTATCTGATCGAGCTCGTTGCCACCGGGGAACAGAGGCTTCAGCCTGTCTCAAAACCAGTAAAAACATTCTTAGGCTAGCTAGGTGATTGGATTGTACGTTTTTAATCTGAACCTAGATATTGAGGCCGGCAACAAAAAATCGACGAATTCTATCAACGGATATTTCCGCGCTAGCGACACGTAGGCCGAAAAGGATGAGTTTTAGCTGGTCCTTCTAAAATATTTTCCCGGTAAAAGAAAGAAAGGTACCGTATAAAGCGGTAACACTATTTTTAGTTTGCTAATATACCGACAGCTTTCAAACGGAGGCTGATGACAGAACTAGAAACAGTTCCGAAACGTCGGTTCTTTTCAAATAATCCTTGATATCATTTTGCGAAAAAGTGGGACTTCCGTTCAAATAGTGTCGAAAATATATTAAAATTGGGCTCGTTTAAAAGTAGGAAAAGGAATTTGCCTTCCTACAACGATAACTTTAAAACATCTAATCATTAGAAAATCGCATAAAAGAAGACAATTATAGACCACAAAAAAGTCTGTCGACTAACTGATTTATTTTGTTCGTACTGAATGCAATTATATATTTACGTGAGCAGTTCAAAAAACACACATCCGATGGCCCAAACGTCCATCTTTGGCCCGTAAAAGCCGGTGGTCAAAAGGCATTCGGGAGACCTGTACCAACGAGTTGATATGTACTCAGTGTATGGCGGTTTCGTGTATATCCCTTTTATCGATCCCAAATCGGAAATCTTCAATAGCTCCCCCTGAAAAATTATAAAAAGTAATTATGAATGACAGGGAGGCGGCGGGGGGTTGGACCCTGGATATGCGGGTTATGACATGAAGTTCAAACCGTTTTTTTAATAAAAACAGGGCCGTCTTTTAATTTCAGTTATTAATATTAAAACCGTGGCCGTTTTTGAATTAGATCACATCCATGAGCCCAAGTTCCCTGTAAGGTAGAAACTGCTCGCTTAAAACTTAAATTTTGTCGGGTGTCAGGGTTTTGGTAATTGAACATTACCAAATGGCATGTTATTTGATATCTGACTGCGCAGAAACCAACATTAAACAGTGTACACTTATTATTTGTATATTTTTGTAACAAGCCGAAGTCAGTAGAATAACATTAGGGATTAGAAGCCCCCTTTATCTGAGTAACAACCAGCTCCTTATGTTTAAAAGCAATGGGCGGGTCGTTTCAGTTTGATTTCTTGTGTATTAGTAAAAAATCCTATACTACCAAAATTGCAGTAAAAAGTGCTTCTGGAATTTCAGTGTACCTGAACACTAAATAAACGTATATTATAAAATAGTAGGAATTCGAAAGAATAACGAGGATTTTATATCGTGGAATTGAATCCAAATTTCTGGTGTTCCATTTTCAGTTGCAGTCTACAGATTTTGAGATTACAAAAGACAAAACTGATACAAAATAATACAATAAATTATTCGTCCCGAAAAAATAATGTAAATGATAAATTTAAAACAGAAAATGCGAGCTTACCTTCACGAGAATATTTTCGGGTTTAATATCCCTGTGAAAAATACCGTGCTGGTGAATATGGTCTACCCCTTTTACGATCTGGTATAGATAATTTTTCGCTCTTGCTTCTGGAATGCATCTTAAAATAAGAGTGAAATGAAGAAATGCGCTTTATCGAGGTTGTTACGCAGCGTTTAGAAAATAAAGTATTAAACTATATTGTACAATATACTAGGCTTGCGCCGATACTGACCTAGCTAAATATACTAATATAAAACTATCCTTTTTGAGTAATTAATAGGTCATATATTTTTTATTATCTTATGCCATTAGTAATTCCACCGTATTTAAGATTAACTGAAACTAACTTCACTTGAACGCTACACCTGAGCTAATACACCAATTGGACTTGTCGAATAACTGTAATTTACTTTTAGCTCGATTAAAAACAAAAATTTGTTTCAAATAGGGATCTATTTATTGGTATTTAGTTCACGATTTTCCCTACGTTTATACCATAAGATTATATCACAAGTCCAATATTCAATGTTTACTTTGCTCAGCTCTGTCTTTAATCAGTTTTGTTCGGTAGGAACGATATCATCCCGATGTACATTTAACCTATATGGTACAATAAAAATCAAACATTTTGGTGTTTTCGTTTTCCAAAATGTCTCACAATTTTTAATCTATAAACCTCGTACGTTGCTCCTACTGCTCAACACGCAATTATACATCACGTGATGCAATGATATATTGCAAATCAGTTTGTCCAGTTTTTACAAATAAGCCGCGATTAAATTCTGAAATCATCAATTTAACGGTTACTATGCTCCGTTTTGGAATGGTTTAAGATTTCAAGAACGGCGAAACGCGTGGTATATATTAATTACCTGACAAAGTATTAATTTAAAGACATGAAAAAAGGCGTGTGAACAAAAATCAGTTTCAGTAAACGTTATAGATAAAACATTAATTATAATTTTAGACATATTAATTATAATTATATAGAATTAATTGTAAGCCAAACGATGTAGACAATTAAAAAATGTTTTAATTATTTGTCCAAATTGAGTTGCTAACAATGAATTCCTCAATGGAAAATGTTTCTCAATATCACGGCAAAAGAACTTAAATTTTTTCATCGATTCAATTTGTGACTTTTTCTTTAGATCTTATACTTTGTTAATGAAAATTGTAAAAGAAACCTTTTTCTGTTTTTCATCAGATCGTACAGACTCATTTCCATCAGTTCAAATATGAAAGTCACTTTTCCATTAAGTGGGTCACTGAAACAAGAAGGCGAATAAATTATGAACTGATTTTTTATACGATTATAAATACAGTTTTTATGGCCATTAAAATTTAAGAAAATTTCAAACGAACGGAAACTTATTAATTAATTAAATTGTCTTACAAGTGGGCCTCTATCATGTGAAGAATATTGGGATGTTCTGTGAGTTTCCTCATAGCAACGAGTTCTGGTAGTTCGGACGCATGGACGGCACTGTAAAAAAAAATCACCGATAATTTTACATATTAATTAATAATTGCATTAATTAATAATTTTAAAATTAAAATTGAATTATGATTACCTGCGAAATGTTTTTTTTAATTGCTTGGCCGCAATAACTGAACCCGAATGTCGATCTTGACATTTTAAAACTTCAGAAAATGAGCCTTCCCCAATCTTACATTGAACCTTGTACTCTAAAATTAAGTCTATTATTGGTACACGAACAATATTTCAAAAATAGTATTATAGTACAGCTTGGAAACCAAGAAAGGTTATTAATGAGACATTTCACTGCCACAACAATTGATTATAGGCAAATAATTAGAAAAAAAAAATATATATATATATATATATATACGAATATATCCAAAATTTCATTTAAATGCAATTATAATTTGAGGAAAACTGATCATACATACTTGTCCGAAAAGAAAAGCATATAGGAAGCATGTTACCAAATATGTTCAACCAAAGGACAGGCCTTCCTGACTACACCAGAGGACATAATAAAAGAAATTTAATGAAAGCAAATTTAAAAAGATTTATAATAATTCTGCAGTTACCATGGATAAAAGGGCTCGATTTACTTTTTAACACTACATTATCGCTGTTGTCAATAAAGTGCTTCTCATTTTTGAAACCCATCAGTTCTTCCTTATCACTCCAAGCCGTTACAAATGTCCACCGCAGCCAACACAATTTGTCAATCCTCCAGTTCTAACAACTCAATCGACCCAACATAAATTCGCTGGGAATAAAAATGAAATTATTAATTACGAAAATAAAGAATAAAACAAGTAAAATTACGATAGGAGGATACATAAAGAGCAAACTTCATTCGATCCTTTTAATAAAAATAATTTAATATTAAAATAAAAGATCTAATTAGAAATAACATTATTCTTTTTTCCAGGAAACTATTAACTTACATCTTCTGAGACAACAATTTGAAGATTTAACATCAGAAGTTAAATTTCTTTTACCCCAAAAAGTGTAATTATCTAAAATACTATAATTAAGTTAATTAATATATGCACATAATTCCTTTGTCAACGGATAATAAAAATTGATCATTATTTATTATTCTGTAATAATGAAAATTTATTGGATAATTTCTATTATTATAGAGAATATTAATAGAAAAGAATAGAAAGTTTCATTTCGGTGTGCAAAACAAGACTGTTATAACCTGTTTAACATTTACCGCCGATTGTTGCCAAAGTTTGTTATTCGATTTCCCTTCGTCCCGTTTAATGGAACTCAACGGAGAATCCAAACGCACCACTATCAAACTTAAGTGCCCGAACCCGCTGTTCGAAAAGTGGCTGAAAGAGTGGCAGAATGAAGCGGCAGCCCAAAATTCTCGACTGCAGACAACTTTTCAAAAAGTAAGTCCCCCGTCATATTTATTCAGGCTTTAATGAAGCTCAAA
Source organism: Lethocerus indicus (assembly GCA_019843655.1). NCBI lineage: Eukaryota > Metazoa > Arthropoda > Insecta > Hemiptera > Belostomatidae > Lethocerus > Lethocerus indicus. Next base: position 6,908,799 of record JACDQD010000103.1, on the reverse strand, counting down.
CCAATAACGGACCGATACAGTTTTCTTTCTAGGCACTTGAATCATTGCGGAAATATCCCATTGTTCTCAATTCTGGCAAGGAGTGTTTAATATTAGAACATTTTGACACTCAGCTTTGTGTTAAATTAGACAGAAAGTTGGCCGAATACAGGAAAAATGAAGGTAAATGATCCTCCCTTTTTAAATTTGTTCACAAATAGAATATGACAATAATTATATCTTGTAAGGGAGAGAACATTGACATTGGCCACAGTACTCCTCAAAATTAATTTTCTATCAGAATACTATATTGAAAACAATGACCATAATGGACATTTTTCAGCAAGTGTTTATCAAAAGTGAAATGCAGTAGCTATAGTTGGCTCCTGTATTTTCTAAAGCAAAATATTTATTAATGTTTTAATTTTAATATGAAATTAATTCAAAGGATATTTTTATAGGTACACCTCTTGAAGAGGTACGAAGTTTAGATAATCAAGTTCATGAATCTCCAGTAAGAAAAAGGAAAAAAGAAAATACATCTGTGAGTTAAGATGTAATCGATATGATATTCATTTATACAACTTTTGATAATAATAGGATTATTTGACAGCTTTGATATTGTTAACAGAAACCAAAAGGTGGTAGTGAGAAATCTGGCCGGAAATATGTTCCTAGTTACAGATCTGCTGCTTATGCCTTGCTGGTTGCTCTTATCAAAAAAGAGACATCTCCTGATTATATTGGTAAATAAGTTTCAGATAAAATGTCTAGTGTATTTTCCTTTTTGCATGAAATAATAGGACTACATGATTAATCAACCAATTCTATCATTGGTCAAATACTTCTTATTCTAGTTATATATTTCCGCTGTCATATGTAGGTTACATGACTAAAGCTGAATTACAAATCGATGCTCAAAGCTATACTGATTCTTCATTTAAAAGAACTTTACCTGGAACTTACTATAATGCTTGGTCCACAATGTCTCAACTCATAACAAAGGGTTTAATACAGAAAACGGGTAATCCAGCTAAGTAAGTACATTACATAAACCAGCACAAATATTATATTAGTAAATATTTTATTATTCCTCATTGTATATTTAGATTATAATGGCCAGCACCATTTCAATATATTTCCAGTTAGAAAGTAAAGTATTGTGCCTAGTCAGTGTAGTATGTAATTTATTTTGTTTTTGAGTGATTTAAATGTCTTGTAGATATTCTTTGACATCAGAAGGAAGGGAGCTGTCTGAAAAACTTATTAATAGTGATGATAATGACCTAGAGAAACATTCTACCGTCACTGTAGTACCTACTCAAAAAGTGTCATCACCTGTAAAGGAAAGAGGAAAGAAGTTGACAAAAACCCCAGAAATTACTAAGGTTTTCATTTTGTGGTATTGAAAGTTAACAAGGAGATCCTGCAATGGAAATAATATATCATATGTTCTTATTGCTGTTTTAATGGTTGTTGCTTTTATATTTTTTAAGAAAGATGAACGTGAAATTCAGGACAGTATACCCAACATTTTTGCTCCGGGTTCCTTTACTATTCATCTCCTTGTGGACACAGCTGAAACAAATGGGTGAATTGGCAGTATATTGATATTAGAACTATATGTGAGATATGAGGAAAATTTGTTTCAACATTTTTTTTGTACAGTGGATTGAGGAAGGAAGATGATTTGACCGTTAAGGAATTGGAAGCTACAGGAATAAATTTTGAAGTGCGTCACTTGAAGGTTGGAGATTTTGCTTGGATATGTAGGCATAAGGAAAGCAAGAGAGAACTAGTATTGCCTTACATAGTGGAGAGAAAACGATTGGATGATCTATCTCGAAGTATCAGGGATGGCCGATTCCACGAGCAGAAGGTATAGTTTTTTTAACACATTGAAATTATTACTATTAATATGTGATTAACAAAATAAATTGTCATTAAAACTAATACAATCAACTTTATTCACAATTGGTTTTAAACTAATTTGGAATTTTTTGGGGGCATAAGATTATAAATCTCAAAATATAAATGTTCAAAAAAGCAATTGTGGCCATTTCTGCTTGCACTTTACACTTTAATTCTTTTTTCCAAAATTCTACTGATTATTCCGAATCAGCTATAAAATTATAATTTTGTAATAACGATTTAAAACCCACTATACATTTTGATAATTATAGTTATCCTCCAGTTATTAAAATACTTGGCACAAAGATTTAAAAGGATTTAGAATACTCTTAATATATTAAGTTTGTGGATTTATTCTGTATGAATCTATATTTCAGGAGCTCACATTTTAAAAATATTTTTTAGTTTCGCTTGAAACAGTGTGGTTTGCCCAATCTGATATACCTGGTTGAAGGAATGGGGAAAGAGTATTACGGTTTGCCTGCTTCATCTCTTCTACAAGCTATTATGAATACACAGGTAAATTAAATAGTACATAGACCAGAAAAATATTAGATTCACCTATATACATTTTCAAAGAAATATTCAACATTTCTTTTGTTGATATTTCCAGAACCATTAAAATTAATGTTTATGGATAAAATTTGTGTATCTAGACTGGTTATTATAAATTTTAAAATAATTTCTTCATTTTCAGGTTTCTGATAATTTCATTGTTAAAATCACGTCTGGTCACAAAGATTCCATGAAATATTTGGCCACTCTTACAACTATATTCACCAATACATTCAGAGTAAATTAAATTTCAGTACAGACAAAATATATAAGGAAAATAACCTTTAAAATAAATTATGTTTAATTATGACTACTATTTTGTTTTAGACTAGGAAATTGACCGTTTTGGAAAAAGAATTTAAATCAGATTTTAATATTCATAGTGATACAATGTCACTTTTGGATTTCAAGGAATTTAGTCAAGATATTGGCAAAACACGGGTAAGTTTTGTGTAAATTCTTCATTATATATTTCAAAGATGGAAATCTTTTACCCTTAATTTTTCTTTTATAAATCTGTTGTTTCATTTTCTCTATTGTTTGGTTGCTTTCAGAACTTCAGCATAAAAGAGATGTTTGTGAAACAATTGGTGCAGCTTCATGGTATGTCAGCGGATAAGGCATGGGCGGTTGTCCAAAAGTACCCAACCCCAGCGGCATTGATTAAAGCCTACAGGGAGAAAGGGCCTCAGTTATTGTCTGACTTGCAATATGGTCCATTATGCAGAAGAATTGGACCCTCAATTAGTATCATACTCAATGAAATGTACACAAAAAGAAAATTTGCTGATTGATGTTGGCAATGATGGGAATGATACAATGTAATGTTTATGTTTCACAAATTTGTAAAATAGATATATATGTTTTACCATTGCTTTATTAAAATAACATGGAATGTGGCTTTGATCTTTGTCATATCTGTAATAATGCAGTACATTTGTACATGTGTTTCTATGATAGAACTTTCACTCAAGGTTTTCAACAAATTGTCTACTGTTCAGCTCAGAGTTCTTTGTGATATTGTGTAGTTATTTTAATTAGGGATATTAAAATTAGTACATTTTTGTAACTCAATGGCTCCATAAAAGATATTACTGTTCAGATGAGATAACTAACAAACTTAAGTCCTCACATCTCATGTAAGAAAAAGTAATAAATCCAGTGTTTTTCAATATCATGTGGTTCCATTATTATGAAAATAATACTAAGAACTTTAGTTACATACATTTCAGAGTTAAGCACATTTTTTTTATAAAAATAAAAATTATTAGATATGGATTAACTAGCGCCCCCCTGAGGGTGGTGCGGAAATGTACTTAACTAAAGTTCGTTGAGTGCACTTACACCGATAAACTAGCGCCCCCTGAGGGTGGTGCGGAAATGTACTTAACTAAAGTTCGTTGAGTGCACATGCACCGATAAACTAGCGCCCCCTGAGGGTGGTGCGGAAATGTACTTAACTAAAGTTCGTTGGGTGAACTAGCGCCCCACTGAGGGTGTTGCGGACATGTACTTAACTAAAGTTCGTTGGGTACACTTGCACCGATAAACTAGCGCCCCCTGAGTGTGGTGCGGAAATGTACTTAACTAAAGTTCGTTGGGTGAACTAGCGCCCCACTTAGGGTGTTGCGGACATGTACTTAACTAAAGTTCGTTGAGTGCACTTGCACCGATAAACTAGCGCCCCCTGAGTGTGGTGCGGAAATGTACTTAACTAAAGTTCGTTGGGTGAACTAGCGCCCCACTTAGGGTGTTGCGGAAATGTACTTAACTAAAGTTCGTTGAGTGCACATGCACCGATAAACTAGCGCCCCCTGAGTGTGGTGCGGAAATGTACTTAACTAAAGTTCGTTGGGTGAACTAGCGCCCCACTTAGGGTGTTGCGGAAATGTACTTAACTAAAGTTCGTTGAGTGCACTTGCACCGATAAACTAGCGCCCACTGAGGGTGGTGCGGAAATGTACTTAACTAAAGTTCGTTGAGTGCACTTACACCGATAAACTAGCGCCCCCTGAGGGTGGTGCGGACATGCACTTAACTAAAGTTCGTTGGGTGAACTAGCGCCCCACTTAGGGTGTTGCGGACATGTACTTAACTAAATTTCTTTGGGTGCACTTGCACAGATAAACTAGCGCCTCCCTGAGAGACTGTGTCACTGGCAGTGACAGTGCAGTGAGGATGCCCAAAAGACATCTAAAGTGACTAACATCGCTACTGAAGATGGTGAGCAGCCGAAACTGGTCTAACAAAAGACCAAACCAGCGAGAGGAGACAGAAACACGAAATATACGGCATTCCAACCCCTTGCCGACCACAAACCAGGTAATCTGAATGAGATTAAAATATAATTATCTGTATATTCTTATATATCTATATGTAAGATATATATCCTATTTATAATTATCCTTAAGTTTGTATGAACTCGTTCTTATAAAATAGAAGTTCTTTTAAACAACTCATGACAAGAACTGCTTAAGCAATAACATTAACAATACAAATGCGAACATCATCATAAATGAGCATATTATTTTTGAATGCAAATATCTTATTGTATGAGACTGAAAATATTTCTCGATAATTTGATATCACTGAATTTAAAAAAAACGGTAACAAGTTTTAAATGTATATCGATATAGAAATCGTAATCCAATTTATACAAAATGTATTAGATAATATGCGCATGTATGGAGTCGGTGGGAAGTGGAGGTTAACAATCAGTTTATCTTCGTGTGATATTTAATGTGTTCGATAGAAAGAGTCCGATAATGATTGTGTTTTATTTATGTATCCCATCGGCGGCATTATTTAAGGAAACTTACATATATTCTTAAGCCATCCAGAGTGCGGAATAAACCGTAACAATGGACGAAAGGGTGGAAATGCAGTATTTGGTCGAAGAAGATTCGACGAGGGAAGGATACAGTGAAGTTCAGGAGCGTGGAATTTCGAAATGGAAGCCGAATCCCTATTTGGGAATAATTCTGGCCACCGTTTCGTCCTTGTTTTTCTCTCTGTGTTCTGTGATCGTCAAAGGGATGGTTAACGTTCACCCGATGGAATTGGCCGCGTGCAGATTTGTCGGGGTTTTGCTGCCGGCAATTCCTATCGCAGTCTGGCGCAGAGAGCATTTGTTCCCGAGGGGGAAAAGATTGATGCTTATTTTGCGCTCTTTTGTTGGAACCACCGGACTGATGTTAAGTTTTTACGCTTTCAGGCACATGCCACTTGCCGACGCTTCTGTGATAGTTTTTAGTGTTCCAGTGTTTGTTTCTATATTCGCACTGATATTTCTAAAAGAGCCTTGTGATTCGTTTAGCATACTGACAATTTGTTTAACTCTGACCGGTGTGGTCCTTATTACCAGGCCGGTGTTCATTTTCGGACAGGCGGTTCCACCACTCGGCTCTGAGCAAACTCCCCTGAATTCCGACCTCTGGGGTGGTATCGCCGCGTTCTCTGCCACATTGTTCGGAGCCAATGCCTACGTGCTTTTACGCGTATTGAAAGGGCTTCATTTTTCCGTTATAATGATTAATTTTGGCTTTTTTGCCTTAATTGAAACGCTATTTGTATCGTGGATACTGGGCGTGTTATGCCTGCCACAGTGTGGCCTCGAAAGGTTACTTGTCATAGCTCTCGGAGCGTTTAGTTTTGGAGGGCAAATACTGTTGACTATTTCTCTCCAGATAGAACAAGCTGGCCCTGTGTCGATAGCGCGTACGGCGGATATTGTTTTTGCGTTTATTTGGCAAGTATTGTTTTTCAAAGAAGTACCAAATATTTATAGCATTTTGGGTGCATTCTTTGTCACCAGCTCAGTTGTTCTGATTGGCTTACGGAAATGGGCCTTAGCTCTCCCCGATGATTCGTCACTTAAAAAAACTTTGCAAGTATTCGGTAAATAATATTATATTTGAATATCATTATTGGGATATACTCTATTTATATAAGCCTATTTTCTAAAGGCTAAACAATTATTTCTGACTTTCGTGATAATGCACATATGTATACATAATGTATGTATACTCTTTATAAGGTTCTTTATTATTTACGGCTTTGTTATTAACATTTAAATAAATGGTGTCAATTTTTTCTATTTTGTACTTAAAATTAATAGTTTATTTTTGCAATATAAGACCATTTGAACCCCTGAACTGAAAAATGTAATTCATTAAATAATAATGAAGTAAAATACTTAGTGATAAAACTATTTTTGTAACTGGTTCTTTTAATTCGCAAGTTGCTTTTAAAATTAACATATTAAATGTATCCGTTTGTTTTTATACACAACTCATGTCTTAAAAATTTGTTATGTCTCAATCACTAACAGGAAAAAAAAATTAATCTTTTCATATATCGCTACATCATATTGTACTTATTTATTTTTATCTCAGAAACTATTAAGGGGCCTATTAATTTAAAAATATTAAGCAGTTGAACATATAATATTTGTTATCAGTTCGTGTTCTTATGAATAACAAATACAAGACTTGTTCTCTTCAGTAACTTTTTTGACTAATTTGTTAGGGGTTGATTTGCTCTTCATTTTAATTTAATGTAGGCAATATTTCATATACGTGCTTTCATGAGCCTTATTTTAGAACAACTGAGCACTGTAAAGTAATGTTCACCTTCTTAAAATGGTTAAATTTTACATTGGAACTTTTCCACTAGATAAATTCAACTGCATGTTTGGCTAACATTGTAACATAACCCATATAACTTATGGAAGTCTTATAAATAATTTCTTATTGAATGAAATTTCCTAATTATTTAGTTTATTTCATAATTTTAAAAAACTAATTGTCACTGTACTTAACAAAAAAAGAAATGATTAATTACTATGCCTTATTTGAATTTATATTAAAATAAAATATATTTAAAGAAACCAGTATATATTGACTGTCTGAACAAAGACTGAAGGAGTCTGCGTGTGATGGAGGAGATCGGTAAAATGCCACTTTGGAAGTTAATAGTTCTGAGAGCTTAACTTAATTGTCAATAATAATTATATTGTTGCATTACTTATTATTTTAGATATTTTAAAATATCAATTAAAATTCATTATAATTATTGCAAGTTATTTTAGATCACTTTAATTGACAAATTTTGTAATGACTTTTGATGTATGAAATCGTTAAGGATATACTTTTTTCTGTTCTTGTATCTATGTATTGTGTGTGAGATATTTTTATCCTAATTCTATTCTCGTTCAAATGCTTTACCAGTGTATATGAACTACTTATGTTATTTATTAATTTTTTTGTGTGATAATTTTTTTCTGTGATCTTTATATGTTACTCATCGGCTTGAAACACTAGTCTTGCAAATATGAATGTTTGCTAATGTATTTGTGATAAAAAATTACCAAAGCATTAGTTACTCTGTAGAACTGATAATATTATTTAACCTGTGACTCTAGTATTTATTTAAATTAATTCATTTGTTTTATATTTATTATCTAAATTAGCATTAATAATTTTTTTGTAAAAATATTTGAAATTATAAAAAAATTATGTTATTACCTAATTTTATTACAGTTAAACTATAATTTCAGATCTCTAATTGTTTTTACTTTTAAATTAAAAGCCTATGTTTTAGCCTGTAATAAGTTCATGTTTTTAATACTTTCAGTATTTAAAAGTTAAGAGTGTACTGAGGCAGACTGACATTGCTTGTTTTTAAATATAATATTCTTAATTTTCATGCGTATTTTTTTTGTCTTGTATCTCATACATTCTTTCCTGCCTAATGACCCATGTTAGTTTAACAAATGGATTTGAACAAATATATTTACTGCTGTTTCTTTGTTTCACTTGACACTTAATTATAATAACAATGCCCAAATGCCAACAACTGTTGTATCTGTACAATCAGTTTTCTTAGCACACAGTTTAAGTGTATGGTTTGTCTATAATTACAGGTCAGTGCTAATAGGATATTTTTCCTGATCCTAATTATGTAATATATGTAAGCACCACATATTGAGTAACAACAATTCTGACTGTTTAACTTTTTGAATTCCTTGTAATTATTTTTACTCCTCCAGTTTGTTAACCTTTTATTTAGAAGGTGCTCTCCAAAATGCCCATTGCACTGGCTAAATTAAAAAACATCAACCATGAAATGCTAAAATTAATTATATAAAAACGAAGAACTGTGTTGTGAGTTTTCCTTTGATGGATTTTAAGCCAAAGATAGAATCTGTTTTGGAAAAGAAATATTGTGAAGAAAAGTCAAATTAATACTCAAAAGTTCAAAATAATTTCTTCAATCTTAATAAATCCAATCTTCCATTTTAAATGTGTCCTAAGAAAGAAGAGTGTTGTAAATTGCATTCCTTAAAAATATATTTATTTGTCTATTTATATTATCCATGGCTAAATAAAATTCAGTTCAATATGTATACAAATCATCTCGACCAATAATAAGTTTGACTTCTTGTGATTATGTTTTTTATTGTTTAAATATGCAAACAATTCTACAATAAGTTAATATAATTTAATTTTAAAGAAGAGAATTTTTGAAAATTGCTAAATAATGTTATACGAGAGTTATACGTAATGTCCGGTGAGGGAGGTTACAAAATTGTTCTCGGATTTGAAAGTGGTTCTGTGATTTTATATTTAGTTAATTTAAAATGTCGCATGTAGAAAATTCAACCAAGATGAAAGTAGAAATGAAAACGTTGATGCTCACCGAGCAATCGAAGAAACAAATCCAGGAAACGTTGAAGTTTTTGTACGGTGAAGTAAGTACATTCAAGTATTCCAGAACGGAATGTTCTTTATATAATAAACAGTTTTACACAACGTCGGGTTAATTTTATTTAAATATTTCCGTTAGAGAATACACGCGGCTTAGTGTTCAGGTTACTTAGTATCATGTGTTTAGCATTTTTTATCACACTCTAGTATATTAGGATTTTAAATTTATTAATTATCTCCATTTTCGTTTTGGATGTGTGGACCAATGATTCCTTTACCTGTCCTCCTATATCTAAATTGGGTACTTGTAAATAATATGATGGCCGGTGACCATTTGCATTTTGGTTCACTGATAGACCAGTTTCAGCATAATGCTGTCATCAGTACCTGAATACAGGGTTTAAGATTACTGGAGATTCTTTGTTGGTGAAGCTACCTTCGTTTTGTATTCTACGCTATACAAAATATATAATAAATCTACTACTTATGTTACTGTAAGAAAGAGGTGGGGGGTAGAGTACTTCTTGTAAAATTGTGTGTATGTGTATATTTTCAGTTGTCTTGATTAGTTGTATAAAAATTTTACTTCCAGGATTTTGCTCACAAGGATCGTTCTTCATACAAAGACAAAGGTACTAGGCTTGACCGTAAATATTGGGTCGATAGTGGCAGTCTTATTATTCAAAGTGGAACTGATAATTCTATGAAAGGAAGAAAGATAATGTTACCTCAAGAACAGATGAATATGTTTGCGATATCTAAACTAAAAAAGTCAGTATTAATGATAATACCTTATTTAGATTTGGCAAATCTGTACACTGTTTATTTATTCAGTTGTTGATTATTAGGTACGGATTTCATCATCCTCATTGCATTGAAGCACTGAAGGTTACTTCGGGGGATGTGGGAGGTGCATTCGAAGTATTAATATCGAGATATTTTGACTTTGCCCTTCCTGACCCGGATGAAGTGCCTCCTGATATAATAGAAGAAAGGTCCCAGGAGTTGGATAGCCTCAGATCGATATACGATAATTGTTGCGAGGAGAAAATTGCCAATCACTTATGGATCATTCATCTGGAATTGCCTTACCTCGCTGAATTTTATAGTGAAAAGAAAACCAGAAGTGGAAGTGAACTTAAAAAGAAGTGCCAAAAATCGACAAAAGAAATGTGTAAATATTTTATGAAAGGACATTGTAGGTTTGGAGACAAATGTCGTTTTTCACATGTTGCACCTACCAAAGAACCGGTACAGCAGTCTAATTTTGTAGATAAAGATAAAATTAAATTTGAATTGGAAGTTAGATTTCCAGTTGGTAAGAAAAATTATATTTTGTTTAATTAAGTAGTGGGTTATTATAAGCATTACTTCCCAATATATGTTTCAACTTGTTTTTCTAAGACAGGTCATAAATTAAAATTATTAGTGAAATACCAATTTCAGTGCTTGTTTTATTATTATATAAAGTATAACAATTAATCAGAGTTAATAAATATTAAAAATACCTAATTATTTTCATCGTGTAATTATTTATCTTTGTGAACATTTCAACCAGAGTCTTTATGTCTGCTTTAGAGCAAAACTTTTTTAAATATTCCTTTATATATTTTTATTGCACAATGTTTATTGTACATGTTTATTTTTGTTGTATTGAAAATAACATTTGAATATTTTAGGTAGCAGATATCCTAGGGAACCGCCAATTGTTTCACTTACGGCTGTCTCTAATGACTTTCCTCCGTATTCCTGCCTAAGGATTACAAAACATTTGTTAGATGAAGCGAGATCGTGTTCTTTGATCGAGCAGCCCTGTGTATTTGTCCTCATTGAGCTACTTTTAAATGGCCACGATGAAATAACAAAAATCTTGAGCAAAAAAGAACCAAATTTTTACGATCCGTCAGAATTATTATTTCCCAAAAATGAGGTTAGCATTCCAGAAGAAGCAGAAGCAACTCTGAAGGATAGTGATGTCAATGATACACATAGGCCTGAAAGACGTGGGCCAGATCAGGAAAAAATTAATAGGTATTGTTTTATCATCATTAATGCTAAACTTTGCTGTTATTTGCATAAATTTAAGTTTCTGTATAAGCATTGAGTTGAATATTTTGAATGACTTTAGGGAAGATGACGAATTGTGCAAGAAGTTTAGGGATAAACAAAAGAGTATGCGTTATAAAACATTGATAATAGGCCGAAGGAAATTACCGGCATGGGGAAAAATGGAAGACATTTTAGAAGCAGTCAACAATAATCAAATTGTTATAATCAGTGGAGAAACAGGATGTGGTAAATCCACTCAGGCAAGCTATCACGCTATATTTCATAATTTATTTTTAATACTAATCTGGTTTTTCTATTAAGACATTGTATAATTCTATTTTAGGTTCCGCAATTTTTATTGGATGATTGGCTTCTGAATAGGGATCGATCACACATTGAAATTGTATGTACCCAACCTAGAAGGCTCTCTGCTATTGGTGTAGCTGAAAGGGTAGCTGCAGAAAGGATGGAGAAAATTGCCGAATCAGTTGGTTATCAGGTTTGTTTTTTATGGTTTTTTTGATTTTGAGTGTAAAGGATCTCTTTCTCCTCCGAAAGTAATAAATACATTATTCATATATAAAATCACTGAGTATGTGTCATTAGATTCGTTTGGAAACTAAGACATCGTCAGTGACAAGATTATTATTTTGCACCATTGGTATATTGCTTAGAAGGCTCGAAGGTGAACCACTCCTTGGATCTGTTACTCACATTATAATTGATGAAGTTCATGAACGAAGTGAAGAAAGGTACGCTCTCATTATTACTACCACCACTTTATTAATATAGATAACTATTTTTACCTACCCAATGGAGTATGTTCTAAATGTTAAACTAGCCTATTAATATTCTATTGAAGCGTGCATATGACATGAGAAATTGGTTGCAGCGACTTTCTGCTTATGATTCTGAAAGATGTGTTACCTAAACGGCCAGATCTAAAAATAATTCTAATGAGCGCTACAATGAATGCAGGCCTTTTTATTGAGTATTTCGAGAATCCTCCAGTCATTGAAATTCCAGGTATTTAATACAATTTGTAATTGGAGGATTTAAATAAATTTTTGTATTGAAACTTGTAAATATGTTGTGTAAATTATGATTTCCAGGTCGAACATTCCCAGTTGAGCAGTATTTTCTTGAAGATATTTTGGAGTCAACTAATTATGTCCTTGAAGAATGTTCTCAGTACTCTAGGAAATTGGGCAAAAATGCCAATTCGCAGTTGGAGTCCCTTGAAACTGAACTTGAATTAGCAGACATCCAGGCTGCCAACATGATATCAAATCCTAAAATTAAGGATGAAAATCTCACTATCCAGCAATTGCACTATAGGTATAAAGGTGTGTACATTGTCATTTTTTTTTATCTTTATACTTAAATATAACTGCCGTTGGAATCATTTGAGGGACTGGATAAATATTGGTATCCTCTTTGTGTATCTATCAGTACGATTGAAGGAGTCTTTTATTTCTGGGGCCAATTCATTAGAATCGGTTAAGGAGGGTAATATATAAGATGAGACAGGCACATTCTAGGTTGGAAGATACAAGGTTTAAACTTTGTATCCAATGTGCTCTTCTCTGTAAGCTACTGAGGTATTCAGAAATTTAGTCCTACCTTTTTCTATCACTTTTTTGGTTTATCTATCAATTGAAGTTTCATTTAAAATTTAAGGAATTGTCTAGAAAAATGGCATTGCCCATTTGAGCCACAGATTTGAATATTAATTTTACACTGTAGTGTATGTTTGTTTACAAAAATTCTTGTACAACTTTTACAGATTATTCTCGCCAAACCTGTAAAACATTATACTTGATGGACAATGACAAAATAAATAATGAACTAATAGAAGAAATTCTGACTTGGATAATTCATGGTAATCATGATTATCCCAGAGAGGGATCAATATTGGTAAAGTAATTAATAGCTTTCTTAATATTCCAGTTACTGTATTTTATATTAAATGTCATAAGTAATGATTTTATTTTTAAAAAATCCATTGTGGTTTAGCTTGATTACCATTAAATAATTATCTTTATAATTGAAAATAATTTGAGTAATTAGTTGTAGTTTTGTGAAGAATAAAGAAACTAATGGTACTCATCGATACCTCTGCCATTATTCTATATTCTGGTATTTTTCCCCGTTATTTATATTTTACACTGCATTATCATTCAATGGTGCATTTTGCATTGCTAGGTATATTTAAAATTGTATTTTGTTTAAATAGTGTCCTGGTTAAAAAAATATTGTTTAGCATTCAACATTGTCATGTTTTGTATTACATATAATACATTCAGAGTTAATTAATAATTTAATTACGTCTGTTAGTTCTATATTATGATATTACTTTATGGAACAAAAAATTAATTAGTAATTATTAACCATTTTATTTTGGCATTTATATCATAAACATTTTGTTCTTAAATTTTTCAGGTTTTTCTACCTGGAATGGCTGAAATAACTTCACTACATGAACTGTTAAACGATAATGCGTATTTTGCTCCAAAAAATGGTCATTGCCTGCTTGTTCCTTTACACTCTTCATTAACCAATGAGGAACAAAACTTAGTTTTCAAGTAAGGGGGTTTCACAGTTTGAAAATTGTAAATTATCGTTGTTCAAAGCAATTTGTAAATTAATAATCAATACAGTTTAATAGAAGTATTTATTTACACATTTTTTTTCTAGAAAAACTGAGAAAAGTGTTAGGAAGATAGTGTTGGCTACTAACATTGCAGAAACTTCAATTACTATTGATGATTGTGTCTTTGTTATTGATACAGGGCGGATGAAAGAAAAGAGGTAATTGATTTGTACATCATTGGACCATCTTGGGTTCAAAAGCAGACTAAACTATTAAAACTTTATTTTCTCTTAATATTTTTACAGATTTGATTCCAACAAAAACATGGAAAGTTTAGAAACAGTTTGGGTTTCTCGAGCGAATGCATTACAAAGGAAAGGCAGGGCTGGGAGAGTAATGTCTGGGGTCTGCATACATTTGTACACCAGACATTGCTATGACTACACATTCCTTTCTCAGCCAGTCCCCGAGATTCACAGAGTGCCTTTGGAGCAGTTGTTGCTCAAAATTAAAATGTTACCATATTTTTCTTCTTCAGATATTTATTCAACATTGGGTAATATTTTTGTGCACAAATTTTCAATTAATCAATAATGATAAATGTCAAGAAATATTATATACGATATTTCATAATGAAATATATAAAGAGAAGAATATGTAAATTTGTTTTAGACAAGACTATCGAGCCCCCAGCTAGGGAAAATATAACAGGAGCGATAACACGGTTATGCAACTTAGGTGCCTTAAATGAACGGTGCGACTTGACTGCTCTGGGAAGACATTTAGCCTCCTTGCCAGTTGACGTACGTATTGGAAAATTAATTTTGTTTGGGACAATGTTCTGTTGTGTGGACTCTTCATTGACTATTGCCGCTTGCCTCTCATATAAAAGTCCATTCGTGTCTCCTTTTGACAAGAAGGATGAGGCAGCATCGAAAAAGAAAGAGTTTGTAACTGGTTACAGCGACCATCTCACAATATTAAAAGCGTACAAGGTAAAATATTTGAATCTGTTTGTCTGATTTTGAAATTTTTTAAACTGAATTAGGTAGAGAAATGTATATTATATTGAGATTTATGGGAATGTTTTGGCAGTGTTGGATGAAGGCATTATCGCAGGGGAGACAGGCCGGATTCAGTTTTGCCAATGAAAATTATCTTTCGGTTAGAACATTGACCACTTTAGCCGACATTAAAACCCAGTTCTTGGAACTGCTTATTGATATTGGTTTTGTACCAAGAAATGTGAAGGTACAAAGAAGAAAAAATGGTATTGACAAAATATTAGAGGTCACAGGTCCAGAAGTGAGTATGATTTTTTATATTATTATTTTATGTATTAATAATCGATATTAATCGTATTTTCATTTAGCTTAATAATAATGGAGATAACCAGAGATTGTTGTCAGCCATTTTATGTGCCGCTCTATATCCGAATATAGTTAAAGTTTTGACTCCTGAAAAGCATTACACTCAAAGTATTTCCGGAGCTGTGCCAATGAATCAAAAGGCAGAGGAGCTTAAGTTTGAAACAAAAGAAGAAAAGGTAATAATATTTTTTGAGAGATTACTTGAGGATGAAAACAATTTAAAATAGTGTCAACAAGTTATTAATGTAATTTGATCTGTGATTATATAAATTTTTGTTTTCATTTTTTAGGTAGCCATTCATCCGTCATCCGTTAATTTCAATGTTTGCTCGTACCCTAGCCCTTACCTCGTATATCAAGAAAAAATTAAAACAAGCAGGGTGTACATACGGGACTGTACACTTGTACCTGTATTGCCGTTGGTGCTATTCTCTTCTGCCTCTGTCAAAGTTGAATTATACTGTGGACAGTTTGTTATATCTTTAGATGATGGCTGGATATTGTTTAGTGTACAGTCAAACCAGGTATACATCTCTATTAAGTAACATGTATACTTGTACGCAATATATTTTTTAATTTACATTTTCAACCTCACTAATTTTTTTAATTATGTAAACATTGAATTTTCTCTACTATAAGAAAGAAGATTCCTTGATAAAAATGGGAGTAGATTATTTCAATTGATAAATAGGAAAATAGTTTTCATGTTGTGTTTTTGTGTTTATTTGATAGATACTTCTCTTTTATAAAGGTGGCGGAACTTTTGGAATCTATAAAACAAGAGTTTTTAAAACTTTTGGATGAGAAAATAGCAGACCCTAGGATGAACTTACAGACACACCCAAAAGGAAAGAGAATTATATCAACAATTGTTTATTTGGTTACATATGGATAGTCAACAGTAATAGATTATGGACAGGTTTTGAATAAATTATAAATTTCTTTGCGTGTAACAATTTTTGAAATTATTTTATGAGTTAAGGTCTCATTATTGTTCACAGTAACGTTACAATATATTCATTATTATTTATCTACATCTTGGCTTATTCTTTAGCTTATCAAATACAGGAACATTCCTATGTTTCAGGCTAATGTTCTAATATGTGATATATATATATATATATATATATATATATATATATATATATTACTAATATTAATATTATATATTTGTTAGAAATACGTAACATTTTATTATTTGTTATTATCTGAAGTTAACATTAATATATAATTCGTTACCTTTTGCTGAGCAAATTGCAGAATTTTAGAAATAATTTTATTACTGATTTATGACATGGATGACACGGATTTTTTTTAGTATATCAAATTGATTACTTTAAATTTATTCAAGAGTGTGTTTGTAAGGATAGTTCAGACATAATGCTAATTGTATACATTTTTAGTGTTATTTCCTACTGCTATTATAATGTTCAACTTATTATACAAACATCAATCTTTTATGTGTGTAAATTTTAGACATTATATAAAACATTAAATGTATGCAATAATTTCCCGTGGTTGTTAAATGTTTTAATATTTTATAATCTTTAAGTGTGGTGATTAATAGCTGCAATGTCTGTTTAAATCTTAAGAAAAATTCTTAATATTTAGACATTTATTAATTTTACGAAATTAAATTTGAGAAAATATTTAGTGTTTAAATTTAAGTGTAAAAAAATAATATTAATTCTGTAAATAGAATTGATTTCATTATAATGTGGTCAGTTTTTGATTTAGTATTGAACATTAAGAAATTATTGTATTTAAACAACAATCTTTGTGACATTATATATGATTCTTATAATGGAATATTGTGCTATTAAATTTTATTTTGTTCAGAATAAAGGCAAATTAAAATTGAATCAGACATGATCTGTACGATTGTGGTTGTGTTACATATTATAATTAATTGTAAATAATGAACTTTTTAACTGTCATTGATTCAGATAAATCAGTAATTTGTTCAAAAGCATATTTTTGTACAATGTAGGGCCTAGGTATACAAATATTTTTTACATTATTTTTTCAAATGAAACAAGCTGTATGTATGTAATTTAGTTTTAACATAAATGTTGCATTTTAATTGAGTAATTTGTAAATAAATAGCAGATTTAAACTAGGGATTTCAACCTGATATTGTATAGTTCATATTTGAAAAACATTAATTATTTTTCATTTACCAACTCTATGCAGTAAATATACCAATGTATTATATTTCGATAATATATCTTGATTTTTATTAAGACCCAAAACTATTTCTAATTTGGTTGATTATTCTAAAGTACTATATTTAACCCTTTGCACTTGAGATGACCTTGGACTCTAGCTCACCAAATGATTTAATGCAGTAACTCGAGAGGTGACACTCACTCATCACTTCGTTTCGAGTGGAATTTCGATGCGCAGTGATAACTATTTATGTTTAATTTTTTTGAGGTTGGTTGAATTATTAAAATGCCACTTTACAGGAGCAATCTGAACAAATAGGAATGAAAATTACAGAGTAATGTTTAAGAAATTATCCTCGTAAAGATGAAAATAAACATTAAATATTAAAATATAAAAGTTTTTTATGCGTTAATTCGAGTGTGATTTTAAGTTAGTGGTAAAAAATTTACCGAAAGCGCTACAAAACATCTCGAGTTGCTAATTAGTCCGCTTGAAAATGGCCTCGAGTGCAAAGGGATAAAGAACACAAATTACTAATTTGGATAATTCTGAGCCATTTATCAGAGTAATGGTTGCTTACAATTTTCACTTTTTAATTTATTCATTATAACAAATTATAATAAGGGAGTTAATTGTTGTGTTGTAAGGGTATTAATTTAATATAGAGTGAAGAAGATGATGACTGACTGTATTTATATAGCGCAATAGGTGAGTGAAGAAGAGTTTTTACTCATTATTTCCATTAACTGTATGGAACCTATTTTTGATGTCAGAAATACATGTTCTGATTCAAATTACATAGTCTGGTTTCTGAAGGAATGATGAATCAGATCTTAGGTTTCCACTTTTTTTTGTACTTTTTCTTTGCAGTCAAAATATTAATTATTTGCTTTTTTTGCATTTAAACATTCACAATAATTTACTCTGGCTGATGGGCATCCTGCCTGCTGAAAAGCTGATTATTAATGAATGATATTATTATTATTCGAAAAATATATATCTATCTTTTTATAGGACTGTTGAGATCGATCAGTTTTTTTGGACTTGGGGTCGACGAAAGTGGTTTCTTTCCTTGCAGCCGTTTTTGAACCATTCTGTTGTGTATACGCTTCATTTCCAAAATTTCTTTCATTTCTTCTTTATCCTCCTCCTGAAAACAGTTTCACACAATATTATTTATTTAGTAGAGCGCAGTTCACTTTAGCTTAGTTTATTAGGGACGCACTATCAATAATTATTTTAAAATTGATATTTTCTGTGGTAAGTAGATAGAAGTGTGTCTGTTTTATATTTAATTAACTGATTATTGAAAGTATGAGAATTTGAATAATAAACTCACAGATTGATTTAACCGAAGGACCAAAGCCCTCCTGCCATCTGACATTGGTTGAGAGTACCACATCAGCTTGGTCAGCCGTTCAGAAGGACTTACACCTCTTTCTACAACTAATACAATCCTAGCCCACTAAAATATAACAATTTTAAATGCAAGTATTAATTTATGATTATCGAAAATGTTGTTTTTATTTCAATCTAATTTTTGCTTATACTCAGTTAACAGTTATTCAATCAAGAATCCATTTTATGGTAAGTTATATTAGAAATTACTGAAAAGAGCAAGTTGTGAAAGTAACTCTTGAAGATACATATCTGATGCTCAAATCTGTTATTGGATTTCAATTTTAACCAATAAATATATAACCAATTTATTGTATTTTTTAATATTTTGTAGTCTTTCAGTTTACTTGCCTGCCTCTGCCATTCATTTCGTGTTTCTGCTATTTTCTGATAAGTATTCCCCATCATGGCAATTAACATGTTTACGAGAAGTATAGCAACTATTGCCATGTATACAACGAAACAAAACTGCAATTCATTAAATACGTTATAACTTCCTTGCAACTTACACCTATTCTTATAAATAATTTTTTTTTAATTTCCTTTTACCTTGGCTCCAATTTCATGTTCAGTTTTTTCAAACGATGTATAATAATCACCAAAATTAGTTAATGACATGAAAAACATTGCCATAACTGCCTCTACTGGATTAGGCATGGGATTACTCAAGGAATCGTCTACTCCATCAGGCGTTAATGGATTATCGAATGACAAAAATATAATGTAGTATGCTACAAAGGAATATAATTGCATTATTATGTCTTGTACCCGGTATTAATTATTACTAATTAATTCAAGCACTGTTCGATAAGTTATTATCTATTCATTACCTTGTGAAAATCCCATAACAAACACAAGATAAATGGTTGCAAATCTGAGAAGGTCTCCCATAATCATCCTGTATATCATTACTACGAAGGGCCCAACTGTTTTGAAGCCCCTAAAACGGTTAAAAACAGAAAAAATTGTACGTTTGAAATAAAAAAGTGCTACTTTGCCAAATAGTGTTATTAATGTTTATTCAGTGATTAATGGGTTAAAACTCATTAAAAATAAATAACCTGCAAAAGAAGAGAAAATATGGAGCTGTAGTCAACATAATAATAACAGCCATTATATCTTCAACTTCTTCATGGCAAGAAAACCTAAGAAGTGGCATTGATATCATTAATAAACATGAAAAGAGAAACATTACTCTCGATGGGGCAGTCATCTGAAAACACATTTCAATATCAATTTAATTTAGTGTACTCATATATTAGATTTCGTGTGTTTCTGTCTCCTCTCACTGGTTTGGTCTTTTGCTAGACCGGTTTCGGCTGCTCGCCATCTTCAGTAGCGGTGTTAAGTCACTTCGGCTGTTTGGTCACTTTGGATGGTTTTTGGGATACCTCACTGCACCGTCACTGTCATTTGTACTAGTACATATCAAACCTATCTGGTAATGTGTATTTACGATAATAAAAGTTTTCCTGGTAATCCAACATTTATTGAAAAAAAGTTTATTTTTAGTAATGAACTTAATCTGTGCATGTGCACCCAACTAACTTTAGTTAAGTACATTTCAGAGTTAAGCACATTTTTTATAACTTACCTTTTTACTTTTTATCTTACAATATTAAGTTTTTATTTGTTTATGAAAGTTTTGCTTTCTCTTTAAATAAAAATATTAACTAGCGCCCCCCTGAGTGTGGTGCGGAAATGTACTTAACTAAAGTTCGTTGGGTCCACTTGCACCGATAAACTAGCGCCCCTTGAGTGTGGTGCGGAAATGTACTTAACTAAAGTTCGTTGGGTCCACTTGCACCGATAAACTAGCGCCCCCTGAGTGTGGTGCGGAAATGTACTTAACTAAAGTTCGTTGGGTCCACTTGCACCGATAAACTAGCGCCCCCTTGAGTGTGGTGCGGAAATGTACTTAACTAAAGTTCGTTTGGTGCACTTGCACCGATAAACTAGCGCCCCCCTGAGGGTGATGCGGAAATGTACTTAACTAAAGTTCGTTTGGTGCACTTGCACCGATAAACTAGCGCCCCCCTGAGTGTGGTGCGGAAATGTACTTAACTAAAGTTCGTTGGGTCCACTTGCACCGATAAACTAGCGCCCCCTTGAGTGTGGTGCGGAAATGTACTTAACTAAAGTTCGTTTGGTGCACTTGCACCGATAAACTAGCGCCCCCCTGAGGGTGATGCGGAAATGTACTTAACTAAAGTTCGTTTGGTGCACTTGCACCGATAAACTAGCGCCCCCCTGAGTGTGGTGCGGAAATGTACTTAACTAAAGTTCGTTTGGTGCACTTGCACCGATAAACTAGCGCCCCCCTGAGTGTGGTGCGGAAATGTACTTAACTAAAGTTCGTTTGGTGCACTTGGATCGATAAACTAGCGCCCCCTGAGGGTGGTGCGGAAATGTACTTAACTAAAGTTCGTTTGGTGCACTTGCACCGATAAACTAGCGCCCCCCTGAGTGTGGTGCGGAAATGTACTTAACTAAAGTTCGTTTTTTTTTCAATAAATTTTGGATCAACAAGAAAACTTTTATGATCGTAAATACACAATACCAGATATGTTTGATAGCCACAAAACATGCCAAAAAAAGTGCCAAAGTGACAAAGCTAATGAAGATGGCGAGTAGCCGAATCCGGTCTAGCAAAACACCATACCAGCCAGAGGAGACAGAAGCACTTGAAGTCTATAGTATTCCAACCCACATATTACTTATTACAGGTTGAATTAAGTTTTGTAATTGTTTCTAATTTTTGTGTTTCCACAAATCATTCTTAATTTCTAATAGCATAATTCGATTTTTATAACATACCAAATTTTCTACAAACATACTGCACCCAAGGAATTGTGCTTCCCTTAACGCTGCAACAATATAGAGTATGGCTCCTACTTCCAAAGCAACTTCTGTGGCTAATCGAATCATGTCCTCATTGTTGTTTATTTGCAAAAGGCGACATTCGCTCATCTCTTTCCACCAGTGTTCAAATGTCTTTTTACTTTGTTTCTGTCAAACAGTAAAATATTATTTGAAAATAATCTCAGTCAACTGAATGAATGACTGAATGAATCAATGTTTTTTCAATAAATTTCCTTTTTAGATTTGAATGAATTGAAATAAATGTTAAGAAAGATGTTAAAAGTTGTAATGAAGACTAATATTTAAGTTATATGTTTAAATTTTCTACTTACTGGATTTCCTATTATCCTATTGGATGGATTTTCTGTGCTTTCTAGATTAATAAGCCTAGAATTTCTTTCACCTTCTTCTTCATGTATACTTTCAACTTTGGTTATTTTAAAAGTTTGGCTGAAAAACTCACGAGCACAGATTTTTTAAATATTTACTTGTAATAATATTTGAAGTGTTAATTTTGTGGATAAATTGAAATCACAAACTTAAGTGGTTTTGATATTTCATACCTTTGTTGGCTATTATTTGTTGTTGACAATGTTTGCGAATTATCCGTTTGCTGAATTACCAATGACTTTGTATAATTTTCTAAATATTCGGTTGTATTATGCTTTGATATGCTTGAATTGGCATTTAGAATGGTATAGTTGCTTGATTCCTGGTATGGAATGTCACCATTACCTTCTATGGTTATATTAACTTGTGTTATATTAGTTCCAGTTACATTAGCGACTGATTTATTCATTGGAGGTCCAGGGCGTAAAGTAAAGCAAACTAAGGATATTAAGAAGTAGAACAAGAAGAGAAAGAACTGTCTGTAGAACCTGCCAAAGATAAAATAGGCAGATTAAATATAGGCAGTTATTTCATGCCAGTGATATGTTAAAAAATAACTATCCCTACATACATATTACCAGAAACACATCACATCTTAATTGACAACAAAGAACAAATCTTAATGCATATTTGATTCTACCAAAAGGTATTCTACCTGCTCTTAACAAATGCATGCCATTTAGCATTTAATAAATCTATTAACACGCCATCCATCAATTCCAAGTGTTCATCTTTTTCCTAAAATAATTGAGAATATTATCTTCATACTGTGTAGTCAGATACTTCAAATTAAAAAATCATTACTATGAACTGTATAGTGAAGCAACACATACCCCAAACACAACAAGATTCAGTGCTGAATTTTTGCTAATATTTCCTGTTTCAATATCTATTGTATCTATCTGGGACAAAGGATAAGCAGCACACGTTATACTTCCTAGAATTTAACATGTAAGAATGAATACAAGAATAGTGGAAATTAATAATTATTTTGGATAATTTATACGAGGAAAAATTAATTATTTTTTTAATGAAAAATTAATAATAATTAATATTTATATCAACATTTTACAATTTATAAACATTTCAAATGATAAGGAATAAATAATGATGATGAATTCAAATCAAACTGTACTTTCTCTAATGTTTATAATGTGGGACGGATTATTTGATTTCTACCTATATATTATTAGTTAGAAAATTATTTTATTTTATTAGCTCCACATCATCCATTTAATTAATTTAAAAAAGTGAAACATCTTATGAATATGAAATGAGTAGTTGTATTATGTTGTATAACAGAAAATATTTTGTAAGTTGAATCAAACTGATGTCTATTCCAAAACATATACTCCCTGAATTCAATAGGGTAAAGAAATGCAAAGTTTGTTTTTAAATATAATCAAATATGACAAATGATTCTGATGCGCACAATAGATAATTATCGACAATTTCCTTATAAAATGGTAAATAGTTTTATTTGTCTATAATTTATATATTTATTTATATACGAATCTTGTCCATAAAACCAATCAATTTATACCAAAGTAACTAAGATATCAAATTTTTATACCTAAATATTGTTACCATTGGCAACAAAATATATATCTTTTATAAATTAAAATGACTATATTTTATTTTATGGCATGAAATTCAACAAGATACATGAAATTGTCCCACCCTGTGATAATAAAGATGGATAATTATTTTCAAAACATAGATTCAAATTCTAGTACAGCTGCTAGCACATCAGATAAATCAATTTTAGAAAAAACAAGAAACGAAGATAGTGAGCAATCCTGCCATTGTAATATAGATCAAAATCAAGGTACAGAACAAGTTACAGACAAAATAAAAATTGAAGATAACCATTCAAATGTCATTCATATGTTGGATAATCAAGCTAGTTTCAATCCCTCTAATCCGATTATTGACGCAGGGTATTCAATGAGTACTGAAACAATCATATTATCACCTGATAATTTAGTAAAAGTTAAGTCTGAAAGTGAAATGTGGAAAAAGTTAGCAGAAAGACTCGAAGAAAGCCAAAGGAAGATATTAAGCAACTTCAACAATTCAGAAAGCCAGAGTGGTAATATTGAATCAAGTGAATGTATGGATACAAAATTGCAAAATGCACAGATTGATGAAAATAATCAGTGTCACATTTGTCAGCTTCGGTTAAAACTTGAGGGAAAATATAAACCCAAACAAATTAATAAAAGTGACTTATTGAGTACAAATATTGACATAATTGAAGCACTTTGTGGAAAACATAGGAAACTAATTATTCAAAATGAAATATGCAAGCTTGAGGCAAAGGAAAGTGAAACGCAGCCATTAAATTTTGAGTTATCTCGAAAAGAAACTCAAAATTTTTTAAAATACAATGAAAATAACACACAAGTTACGGACGATAGGTCTCACATAGTAAGTAGTTGTGCAGATGGAAAGCATTTAATTGATGGAAAAGAAAATTTAGTAGATAATAGTTTGGAAGAGTTCATAACTGAACTGAAATATAACCAAAGAAAGGATGATGAATACAAACGAAAAGTAAGGGAGCTAATGAGAGTACTTGAAAGAAATACACTCGGAACTGACTTTAAGTTAAGTGTTTATATAGCAGCATGCAATGCTGAAAATATCGCAAAATTCCTGTGCCCATACCCGGACCATATATTTGATGTCTGCGATGAAGGTTATAAAAAAATCATCGGCGTAAACTCGGAAATACCTCCCGTTAAATTTCTAACAAATTTTCTAATGAATATTCCAGTTAGTGGTGTACCCGGACGAAATGTAATTGATGTACTACATTGGCTTCTTGTCGGCCTTAAAGAACCTCGTATAGTTTCGGTTCAAAAGGAAAATATACTGCACACTTTAAGCAATGTCACTACGAATGTTAAAAAGAAACCGACGGCAATGTTTAAACTCATGTGTAGCCAATTTTCGCCAATTGAATCCATTTGGCGCAATCGGAAGTCAGGATTTCGTACTGGCTACGGGTTTCACAGTATGAAATTGGAAAATGTTTTCTCGACTGTTCATAAGGGCATCAGACCGTGCTTGTATGAAAGTGGTGCCGGTGGAGTTGGAATATACTTGACGAACGATCTAGGGACAGCATTAGAGGACAGCCCAGTCGGTGAAACTTGGAAAAATAGTTCTATTGGAACAAAACTGAGTGTTGTGGCTGTTATAGAATTTGTTGAATACCCATCTGTCAGATATTATAAAGTTGGCAGCAATATAAGTTGTCAATCGACAGGGGAATCTGTTACGCCTATTATATACTTTATACCCAATTATGAATTTACTAGAATTCGATATTTATTAATTTACAATAACAAGATGGATACTATCATTCCATATGTTCCAATTAATCATTCATCACTGCTGAAAAGACTTATTCAACAGAGAGGTTTAGCATATTTATTAATATGTCTCCTTCTCTCTTATGTATCTGTGCGAATCCTCAAACAAACTAAATCCGTATGATTCATGGACTGATTAATGCTTTACAAAGGAATGATGTTTAAAGAACATCCTAACCCTGGTATTTCAAATACATTGCTTATGCTTGAGTGAATTATGACTAGGATTTTAATATCGAGTAATTGGGAAACTGCAAGGTTAATTACAAATATTAGTGTTTTGCAGAAGTAGCCTGTAATTACATTTACAAAACAAAATCAATTTTGATACATAAATAAATTTCTTTTTCATAATGTGAGTTTGAAAACAGCTAGAACAACTCATAATTAATTGATTGTATCATTTAATAATATGTTTAAGCTTAATTAAACATAACCTTAATTTAATTGCATAAGTGCAAAAATAAATAAATAAATATTAAATTGCATTAGGAGAAATAAATGTGGCAGTTTAAATCAAAATTAAATTTAAATTAAACTTCAATAGCCACTGGATATAAGGTAATTATTATTATGCACATAATAAACCTAATCTATATATATTAAGTTTGTAGCATCTGTCTTGGAGTACTAAGTAATAAGTAGTATAGTAGTAGTAATAAGTAGTAAGTAGTAATAATAAGTTGAACATATTGAAATAAATGTTTCAGTGGTGTGGGATCTACAATATGATTATAATATAAAATAAGACATAACTACTGCTGTACTATCAGTATTGTACTAGATTATAAATAATTCGATGTATCTTAGTGCCAAGATTGTTTATTGTTTATGGAAATGAAAAAAATATATATAATGGAAATAAAATGAACTACATAAAAATACAAATCTAAAATTTACTTAATGTAATCTTAAAATATTTCTGATTATTAATGTTATCAAAATAAAAATGTATAGAACAAAATATATTTACCTATTTGCCAGTATATTTCTCTCTCAATGTTGAGAATATGGAAGAACATTTCAATTCTGGCTAACTTTGCTGCTAATGTTAATGGTGTCATATTCTGTACATTTCTTATAGACAAATCTGCGCCAACTTCATAAGCCATGTCAAATATAGCCTGAAATAGATTAGTAAGTTGGTCAAAGAATACAAATATTTTTATACAGATACCACAATTACATACAGAAATGATTTATTCATAACAAATAAGACTCATGATGGACACATCATATATTTGTAAAATCATATATTTAATGTTAATAAAAATGAAAAAAACTCAAGTTATTTATCATAATTTGTGTTTTTTTGTATCCTACTACTTGCTTTGCCCTGTGCTAGACTTATCTTTGTTTCTTACCATCATTAATAAGATTTTATTACCAGGAGTGTTACAACAATGTGGTATTAAAAATTGTGAGAAGCAAAACTGACTTAGCAAAGTACCAAACAAGTGGACAAATAGAAATTCACACCAGTGATATTCTGAACACAAACACTGTGATACTACAAATCTTAAACTTGTTAGCTAAGATTAAGTTTTTACCAGCTTGGCATAAATTACTAGCATGTGCAAAACTGTATTTCCATTTGTGTCTTGATTATTAGGATTAGCACCTCTAGCAAGCATCAGTCTGTAGCACTCTTCTTGCCCCAAGCAAGCAGCAAATGAAAGAGGATACTCACCCCAATATACATAACTGAAAAAAGAATAACAATAATCTTATTATAGATAAGTTTAATGAACTTCATGAAGTTTAATTGAAAATTGGCAATAAGATTTGTATAAGTTAATTATTTCATTAATACTTTCCACAGATATAAAAATAATGAGATGGGCTTTACCCTTCATAGTTTGTAATTGGTGTTAAATTAACCCATTCATGATCTAGTGAGTCTGTACGAGATGCTTTCTGATCCTCTGGGCACATAAAATTCCCAAAACATCGTTCATGGAAATTGACTCCACTGTCTAACAGAAACTTAACCATAGCAGGGTCCTCATTAACAATAGCTATATGAAGGACATTCTCTCCTGAAAAAAATATGCACATGTATTATTTGAATGATGAATACAATGAACTGTTGACTACAATAAAAAATTAAGGAGTAAGCTATATGAAATTAATTCAAAACATTTTTAATCTTTTATTCACAATTAATTTTGTGTTTTGTTATATACCACATAATTACAAGAATTAAAAGAAATCAATAATATTTAATAATAATTATAAAACATATCAGCTTTTTATTTAAATTTTCAAAGCATGAAATGAGTTAATTCAAACCCATGTTAATTCAGCAAATAGCTTAGAATACTTGAATTTGACATTACCATAATACTCATCACACATGTAGATATCATTAATAAGTTTTGGATAAAACCTCAGAAGTCGCTTGGCCAAATCAGCATGTATGGATGTAGCATTCAATAAACAGAGGTGCAGAATAGTTTCTCCAACAGCTCCCCTTTCTTTTAGATCCCAGCATACATCCCGATATTTATTTGGGTCTATTATGAAAAATTATTTGTTAATAATGACAAAAGTAATTTAATCATAATTAAAGTAGTAAAACTATCAACATTAGAAAACATATCCTAGGCGTTTATACTTAGAGATTTGACATTATATAAACTTTTCAAAACAAAATATTTTTACCATGAATATAAATTCAAATAAACTTATAAAATGAATATAAACTCGATCAAATTGATTGATTATATGAAGTGCGCAATACATTTTTCAACTGGAAATCCTACTAGAACATTTATTAATAATTTAAACTAAACAAAATGAATTGCCTAATTATTGTTAAAAAAAACCAGTATGAAAGTAACAAAACAATTTTACCTTTCTTCTCTTCTTCACTCATTTCAGGCACTGCATATGATTCAATATCATAATCATCAGGATTATCCAGGTTTTTT
This sequence comes from Lethocerus indicus, assembly GCA_019843655.1. Classification (NCBI taxonomy): domain Eukaryota; kingdom Metazoa; phylum Arthropoda; class Insecta; order Hemiptera; family Belostomatidae; genus Lethocerus; species Lethocerus indicus. The sequence continues at coordinate 6,880,503 of JACDQD010000103.1, read as the reverse complement.
AATGGAGGCAACTAAACAGAGGATTTTCAGTAAATAATAAATTAAAATTTACAGTATTGCGTATCACTTGTCTATTTGAATACAGACCATTTTATGCCGTGGTCTTTCTTTGTTCCTCATGAGGACCAACTGGCTAATTGGCATAAGTTTTCCTTGTCCCTTGTTGTATAAAAATGGTTCAACCTTTGTTTTAATTGCATGGTCTAGCTCAGCATATTGTTTAGTCTGTGCAGCTCTTTTCATTAGTTCCACTAACAACCCCCCTCCTATTTGAAATAAATGACATTTTTTTATATTATGTTAATACTGTGGACTTATCGCAATATATCTGTATTATACATGATAATATGTATTTGAGTAATATACTGAGTTTTAATTGAGGTGCTACATTTACAGTTTCTGGAATGCTTAGGATATCGAACTACTAACACATAACCTAACTATATATGAGACTTTTTAGCAGTAAGAACATAAATTGTTATTTAATCATTTTAGATTGTGAATAGTGTACTGCCTCCATTGCTGAATACTTTCATTCAACAGGGCTTCCAACTTCCTACAATACAGTGCAATAAATATAACTTCTTTACTATATAAGATAATAAAAGTCGTAAAGATTCTTTATCTTTCAATAATATAGCTGCAATTTTAATATGTTCAAGCAAAAAGAAGAAACATGTCCAAGGATTGCCAACTATGTACAAAGTGCGTAAAGAAACCACAGTGTGTACAACCTTTTCGATAGAACAAATTTACTTCTCTTATTTCAAAATATTCTATATTTTAAAATTCCAATTTTGGTCGAAAAGTCAACAGCGTTTTCATTTTCTTGCCTTTGAGATCGACGAGTTTGTATATTTTAATTGACGAGGTATCGGCCTGCTTCTTGACGCCGCTGGTCACGTTGCTCTCCGTATTTCCCATCGTCCGAATCGGCGGCCACTTTCACAAACAATTTCAAATGATGAATGGTCACACACGGAAAGCAATTTTAGGGAACGAAAAAACGCCAAGTAACGTGCCGAGTTCTCATTAATTCCGAACGGGGTGTCGCGACCATCTTTAGTCTGGTTGACCGAAACGGCTAGACCGAAAGGCGGGTGCTACAATTTCTGAAGGAAAGACCGGAACTGGGCGATTATTCGATACCGGGTAAAGGCGTGCTTGGCACCGGTCGACCCATTCCGCTTCTCAAAATCAGGTCGCCCTTTGCCCTACTAAACCCCAACGACCTATCTACGCCGAGGAATCTTAAAGGACCCGTCATAACTAGCAACCTGGACATTTGACGATCGGGCGATGATTCAGGTTTTTCAGTTTTTCAACCGATACCAGACACAACAATAAAATCTTACTGCTGGGAACATCGTTCGGGGTCACTTAATTTTCCGCCCACAAAATGTTGATGGAAAGAGACTGAACGATTTTTTTCATTCTCATATTTTTATATAAATAATTGTCAGTATGTGTACCTCCCTAGCGAGAATGTTGCTCATTTTGGGGCTAAATTACCGACTGTTACATAGATTGAAAAATTCGGGTGATATCGCCCCCGAAGCATCGAATGTATGAATATGTGCATACATATGTATTAGACGTTAGTATAATGTTCTACAACAATTACCTCTGGACAATGAGTTTAATTGTATCCATCGTCGCAGAAATTGCGTGTCCGATTCGAGCAGGGCCAGGCTAAATTTCACCGACTCTCCAGCTTTCCTTACGCTTTAAACAAGCCGGTTGTTCTGCTTGGTTTTTCAATGAATTTTATTTTCCGCCCTGGGCGTTTGCACAAGTGGCCGGCCTCTGGGCGCGACGAAATCGTAGCGAAAGTCACTGGCCTCGGCTGATTCTACTGGAACATCAACAGACAGTTTCAATACACAATATTTACATACGCAGATATGACCAATTAAATTAAACGAATAGAATGTGTGTTTGTATTAAACGTCTTCAAATTGATTTTTTGCAATTGTTTCTATAAAGAATGTTGCGCAGACGACGTTAATCTAAAACCTAATATTATAAAATGCTATATATAATATAAACAATGTTTTATCGTATAATAATTATTCAAAAATAAGAAACTTTTAACAACGCTCACATTTCCATCGTGAGTTTATATAATGCTATCAAATAGAAGGTATTTGTATAACTTATTGCGGAAAGCAATTATGCATTATTGTAAAGAAATCTTCCGTAGAATAAATTTTTCGAAATAGACAGTAAAGTAAATGAAATTTTTATATTGAAAGTCAGGAAGTAACAGTTAATTGACTGTTGCAATTAATATTTTTTCAACGTTCAACTACTCTATCTACACTTTATTTTACCGATCGTAAATTAAATTGAATTGCTAGTGAATGTTAGCCCGAACACGTGGTTCGATCAATGATCCATTTGCCCTTCACATTACTTTCAAACATTAACATTAAAATGCATTTCCATTTAAAACGACTCCCTTGTTCTCTTTATGCGGTCGTAAAGCGGGTTAATGATGATCACTAAGGTTAGAACACATAATTATAGATTGATTGTGTTTTCACAGTAAAAGTATTCACAGTTGTGGAAATGTGAAAACACTTTCCCAATACGAAATCAATATTGTAAATAATTGATGAAAATTAAATCCACGATGGCGAAATACCTTAAATTAGCACGGAAGAAATAAGACTGGGCAAATTGTTCGGATAGTGCCGATACGATGCTAGTGCCGAATGGCGGTCGGCATGCGTCAGCACTCCTCTGCATCATTGCACGTTGGTGTAAATATTTGTTAAATGCAAACGCGTATTATGTTTCTTTTTAAGTGAAGGTCGAAACATAGCGCAGGAATATAAACTTTGGTAATATACGCGGCGGGAGCTAAATTTACGCTCACTCCGGTGGCTGCAAATTTTGCCGCGGAAAAAAACTCTTCCGGCCCCGAAGCTATTGCCAATTGATATGCGGCGGCCGAACGCTTGGCAGGGCACCCACTGCCGCCAGAGAACGCGTTTTATTTAGAACTTAAAAATACTCAGTCATGTATATGACTTCGGACGACAAAACTCTAGCACACTCTTCAACACAGGACGGGGCATACTCGTTGAAATAGTGTTCCTAAGCTCGCGCATATACAATATATATATATATATATATATATATATATATATATATATATATATATATCATCTCCTGTAATTAATTTCTCGGAATTGGGTACACCAACAACACAAGCGTATTGAAACCCATGATAGCGCTACGCGGCCCTAAAGCTGAGCCGGTGTCGGTAGTAGTTTAAGTGAGTGTAAAATTAATTTTCCCCTTCATTTAACATTCCCAATATCAAGTAAGTTCCAGAATATTCCCGCGAGCTGTACATATTGGAAATCCGGAATACCACTATATTCGACCCCTTTTGCAGATTGAAAATTTTGTATTTAACAAGCATGAGAAATGACCGTATCGTATGAAACTGCAAGAGGTTGTAGCGTTCCAAAAGCATTCGGCGCTAATTCGATTTAACGTCGATCTTAAAATTAACCGGCTGGATTTATTGCTGAGAACTGGAAATTGTGTTTTAGGACGTTTTAAAATCGCGGTGAGAAGCGATGAGCGTTGGGACTTTCTCTGCGCTGGCGCTGGTCATTATAAAAAGAACCTGCACGGCCACCGTCGGCCAGTCACATGTGATAACCGGCCAGCTCAGGATACACACTCCGAAATCATGATCAAGGTAAAAACTTACTGATCATCCCTAACGAGAAAACTTATATTTTCGAAACACTTAATCTGCAAAAACTATTCGGTTTTATTTGCCCTCCGAGTAGGGCCTGCACTTATGGCAATTTATTTCCCGTATTGTTCAAGCCTAGAATATTATTCACGAAGTTCCGGCTTTAGTATCACTATTATTTTAATACTAATATATAATTTCAACTTTAATTATACCTATAAGTAATAATAAAGTCTTATGATGATATTTGAAAATCGGACTTTAGAATGCCTATCCTCGAGATTTGTATTTATGTTTCCCTGTTTTAGTATCTCTAATTGTTTATACAAAGCAACACACTATTTTCCTCAGGTCCAATCGTAATACGAATTAACGCGGAATTTCAAAAGCCATTATCCCAGGCCCGACGTTATAATGGGAATTCGTAAATGAATCCGTTGCACCGAGAAATCAATTGCGTTATTAGAATATAACGTACAGTGAACTAAGTTCAATGACGCAGCGAAGAAAGTTGAATTCATATTAATGAAAGCTCAAATTGACCAATTAAGTTGACAAACACCAACAAATAAATTATTCATTTGAATTTTGAGAGAACTGGACAAGGTAGAACATAACATAAATACACACTTAGGAAAGCGGAAAATTGGATTTGCTGCGTGTAATCGCTCGCTGGGCTGTCTGAAAACGCAATTTAAACTATGAAACTGCAGATGGCATCTGGAAGAAACTTATTACCAAGTACTCTTAGTAAAAATTCTTCCAGTCGAGTTCGCTGGGATAAAAAACAATGGGCTGTTTAATTTTTCAGACCGCATTTTTGGCTGCTTTGCTCTGCTTGGCCAGGGCCTACCCCAGCGCGAGGAGGAACTTTACAGCGACAGCTATGAGATAGACAACGAACCACAAAACTACCCAGACTATCAAGTAAGAAACAAAACAACAGACAGCTTTCAAGCAGGTCTTTAGTAAGGAAAAATCATTCAAGCCGCTCATATTTAAGATAGCTGTTTATAGTCCCCCTATATAGTTTGCAATATATCATCGTCTGTTTCCTGTCGCCGAATTGTATTATATACGCTTATGAGTGGGCAGCGACCTCTCTTCTTATTAGCGCCGCTGTTTAGCCCCATTAGCGCTCAAAACAGTTACACCCCTTGTTGTTTTGAACATTAAATCCTTCGCGCGAATAATCTTCGAGTAATGTTTACGCGAGCAATCAAAGTAGTTTTCAATTTTTGTAGGTTATAGTTCAAAATACCGCAAAACTTTCATTTTCTGATCAGAAGGCAGATATTAATTGCGCCGTACATTTATTCTAATTTGTTTTATATTTTAATTACCTACAGAATTTTGTAAGCATTCCCCCGAAAATGAACTCGGCCGAGATTTTTCGGCTTGTATTTCTGCTTACAATCCCTTTGGACCGATCGCTTCATAGGCCGGTGTCTATTTTAAGAATCGCGCTTAACAGATAAATGGCAGACGCCAGAAATAACGCTTCAATAAATAAGGAAACAGCCTCTTGGCCTGCTTAATCTCTGGGTTATGTTTTCCCCTAAGAACTTATATTTTACGTTTATTGAGTTTTTAAAAACTTAATGCGTCTTCGCGATATTCTTATAGTTTCAAACTAACAGGCAATATTGTTCACCCCGGTATAATATTATACGTACTCTGTTATATTATCCAATTATTGTAGAAATGTTATATCCCTTTTCAATATCTCAATTGCTCATTATTTTTCGTTAAGTTATTAATGTATTTGTACCTTACAGATTCAACAAAAAACACAGAAGAAGATTCCAAAATAAAGGAACGTTTCTGTTTAAAATTACATTTCTAGTTTCACGAACATTGACCTATTGATTCCAACCGGGGGCAGAGGCAACTTTTACTGTAAGCTTTAAGTTGGTCAATTATAAGCTTCTCTTTCTTGGATAGATACCATGCTGTCTAGAATGGAGTACCACAAATCTCACAGTCAAAAATTAGTCATTATTAACATGCGCCTAGGACAGAAAAAAATCATATTAAAACTTCATAATTTTTACAAGGAAAGTACTCAAGTGGTGGCCTGTATAGTTCAGTCATCAATCATCATCATGATCCTCGTCCCTATCTCCCATTGCGGTGCTGTTTATTTCTGTATTGTGGTAGTATTTTTGTGGTCCCAGTCGACACGTCATAGTAACTACGAAAAAATCCTTCTGCAAGTGAACGTGTCTGCTGCAATGGGGGAATCAATACAAATTACGTGCCACTGGCCGGCGCCTAGAACGCGAAATAGAAGGCATAACGTTTCGAAAATGCTCGTAACACTTCCGCAACAATAGACAGGTAGATCCCTAATAATTATCAAAAATAAATAAATATACGATTTCAAAATTTTATTGAATAATTTATTGCTCTTTTTCAATTGTGGGTTTAACAATTGCAATTCTCCTAATTTTGCGAAAGTGTGCGACTACTTGCTATTATTCTCTTCTTTTAATAGAACAAACTTTTTGTTGTATCACCTATTTTATCGTCCATGATTTGTTTTTATTCTCGCAATATAAGTTCATTCGCTTAGCCTTATCGCGTCTGTTTATCCTTTAAGGACATGAAATGTCTATTAAGCCTGTTAAGTACAAGGAGCGTATGAATGTATATCTATACCAATAAGTGATATATTAGCAGGTGCGTAGTGAAAATGTAATTTTAAATTGTTTTCTGGGGTTTCAGACCCATCCGAAGTATACTTTCAAGTACGGGGTCTCGGACGGGGACTCCGGGGACGTAAAGCGGGCTGAGGAGACGAGGGACGGTGACGTGGTGAGAGGCGAGTACAGCTTCCTACAGCCGGACGGTACCATTCGCAGGGTCCAGTACACAGCCGACAATAACTCGGGATTTAAAGCCGTCGTTCGGACTGAACGCCCTCCCAAAAACAATAACTATTACCAGGATTATTAAAGACGAAATTCTGTCCCCTATTTCGGCCTTTCCATAACGAGTTAAAACTGTCCAGGACCCGAACCGAGCCTCAGAACGCGACTCTCTGTTTTGAAATTTTGATATTTCATCGTTCTTTCCAATCTTCTTCGTTCTTACCGAAATCGAAGGAAACGTAGGATCAAATAGATAAGTGGAAACGGAAGAGTGATGCAACTCCAAACCGTCGCAGTTTCGTCGAGTATGGCTTCAGTATAAAGAGATCTTCGTTTGTATCATAAGTAATCGGGAACTACAGGGCCCTCCCTACCTGTAGCTTGTATTTATTTTTATTCATAGAAAATGGAAATTTGTATATGCACTCTGTTGTGTTGATGATTCTTACATTGCATCTTACCGAATTCCCTTATTTCCTGGATTGTATTAAGTCTGTTAAGTACAAGGAACGTATAAATGTATGTCTTACAGATGTTTTGATACATTTTTGTACCAGTGAGTGATAAGTTCGTACTGAATGTTGTAAGTACGAAATGTTTGTTGTTTTTTTAAATATGTACCTTTGTTATCCAAAATAAGATTGATAATATTTATTTGATGTAATTTATCTTTTCGTAATGTAATTTAATCTAATTTTCGGTTCTTTGCATTCTAATCTATATGTATGTGTTATAGTATGTATATGTATAAATATGATATATTTCTCTATATGGTTTATTAATTAATACCTCATACCTGTAAACAGAAGAACATTGGTCCAATCAATCATTCTATAGTTAAAATTTAAAACATAAAGATTTTAATTAGGTACATGCCATATTTTGTTTGGAAAAAGTACCTTAATTTTTGGACAGACATCTATACATAGGCATTGAAACAAATTTAACGTATCGGAAGTGATCTTCTCCCGGGAGATGATGTTCTAAACCCTCGCAAGCCCCCAGACAGATATCTTATTATTAATCTTATTGTTCTTTTCGATATCTTCCATTTTGTTCGAAGAGTGCCCAATTCCCTTGCCGCGTTTGCATATTCGTGTTGGGAGGACTTAGAAGAGACAAAACAAAAAACAACCCCTGAATAGGGGTGAGGGCTGAGGTAGGAGCTAGTGTGCGGTCGGGTCTCATTCTAGCTGCGGTCGGTGTCTGACCGCACCGGGGTACGTGTATCAGTGGTCGTTGCCTGGAGGTTGGCATTAATGGTAAAGGGCACGTGTGTACGAATGGGCAAGTGACGTAATGATAATTGAGAACTGTGGCGGTGACTGTCAAGGGCGCGGCGAAAGTGTCCCTCGATCGGCCTTCCACGGGTGGCTCGGGTAGTACGCTTTCCTTGTACAAGAAAACTATTTCCAAACGCCGGCTGATAGCCGTGACGTCCTCCCTCTCCCGACTACTCGCCCAGAAACAGTTTTTTGTCGTTTCGGTGAAAACGGCCGGCCGGTTCCTTTAGACGCAATACTCGCTTCGTTCCGGCCTCTCGACCTTCATCATATTTGACTGTGCGCCTTCTAGGGCGTCGGCACCCAAATGGATTACTCATTCAGTCGACTGACCTTGGTTCTAGATTCTGGAGCCTTTCGACTAAACTATATGCCCACAATACAAAAAGAAAAAGAAAAAATAAAGGAATTAAATAAATGTATATATTGAATAAATATGTATATTCAACGACGAGATTTTAAACATTTTATCGCAATTTATGAATATTTAAAATAGTTCCAAATTTAAAAGACGATAAAGTATTATATATTACATATTCTGTTATATCGTGTACTCGGTCGTTTTTATCATATTTATAAGTTCAAAAATGTGCTTCTTCGTCGTGCATCCAGTAGTGTCCAGTGTAATCACTGCATGTATAATGAATTCAGTATCTTAGGCTGCACGTGACTACAAATCTAAACCAAACAAGCGAGGGGAGAAATAAATCACAGGGGCGATCGCTCCGGATCTCCGTGTAACGATCTTAAATGAAAGTTTTAAGGCCGACGAAAGAAACAATTTTTCCCATTCATATCTGTAACCTTGAACTAATGATCTGCGGTTATTTTTTTGTTGTTCGTAGCCGACAAGGCTGCGGGGTTATGGAAGGAAAGGCCGCCGGGTGAAAAGGGAAGGAAAGATCGGGTCGGCCGTCACAGAACATTGACTCACAGAGCAACCCCGGCCTCCGCCCAACAACGCATTCCACAGACAACCGATATTACCGCCTGCGAAACTCCGATTTCCCGCTGAGAAATATGTTAAACACCGGCCTCAACATCGCGCAATAATAACACCGGTACCCTTTAAATGGAGCCGCCATTTTTAGTGACGCATTTAGCTCTGTATTTCCTCGTGTTATCGCGCCGCCCGACTATTAATGAAAATCTCACGCAATTTAAAAGCCAATTGGATTTATCGCTTAAATTTTATTTATCTTGTACTGATGTACCCAATATCCCCCGTCGGAGGAGCATCACCCGAGGGGACCCAGGAGGAACGGGCAAGAACCCTTGTGTTTGAGAGCTTTCATTACCCCCAAAATTTTCATTTTTCTCCAACACCTCAAGTCACTTCATAGTGAGTTGATTCGCGAATCATTGCGGGAGAAATGGAATAGGTTTCGGACGCGCTTAACAAGTGCAACGACACTCCATTCGATACAGGGGAAGGGTCAAAAGCCGGAGCAGCGCCATGTGGCGAATTAACGTTTCGTCGTCGCGACAGGTTCCCGCGTGCAAATGTCGCGGGACGAACCGAGACGCGGAGTTTTATTTAAGGCCCGACAATGGGAGCCAATTTAGTTCGTGACAAAAGGAAATCGAAGAGCAATCCATTTAATACAAAGGGACGGAGGGTGGCCTGCAACCTTCGCCGGGGCGGCCGACCGGACAATTGGAGAGGGAGCTAGCACCAACCCAAAATGAACAAGACCCGAACGCGAGATGAGTAAGGGTTTATGGCCAGCCTCCCTAGTCCATTGTCCACCTCCTGAGGCGAATCGGGACGTATTGTTGCCGTTTGTTAGCACCAGTCCTCGGCCAATAGCCCTCGCTAACATCACGCTACCTCCTCTTCTATATCCTCCATAAGCCCGTCCCAACACTGATCTTCGCTCTAAACAAATACGCGGACAATATAAGAAACATCTCTTTCCCTAATAGCTTTTTTCTCCAGTTACTAAAAGTCACTAAGCTTACTAAGAGCACTAAACTTACTCTTAGCCAGACTTTATATTATTCCTTATAATCCTTTTTTTTATTAACAATCGTAAATTATAAGTACAGGAAGAATTTTTTAGTTTCGCCTTATTCAACATAAGTAGCATTGTTTAGATAAACTTCTGTAACACTGAAAGCTAGTAGTAGTAATACCAACCCCCCTGTTTTAATCCGAAAACACCCGACAATCTTGAAATGCTAGCTGAATTATACTGATGTAATATAAACTCCACATTCTTTGTCTGCCGATTCGAATGGTCTGGGGGCGGCAGTTTAGACAGGCCGGCGGGGTTTAAATTAGAGACGAACCGGCAAGGCCGTCCGTTTAATGTTAACTGTAACGGTTCTGGTACAACCTTCGGGGCCGTGTTAGGTTCACCACTTTCGGCTGGAAACAGCGGAGCCGGACTGTGACTTGAACTGCATTGTCCCGCACAAAACGGGCCCACCTCCCCTCCCCCGCCACCAAATGGGCCACCCTTGTTTCCTTTAACCCTTCTTTGCTCTCGGCCTTCGGACAGAGTTGCGCTATATACAAAGTCGGAACGAATACGACCAAAATACGGCTCCATTCAAAATAGGATCCGTGTCAAGTTCTTTGCACCGCACTGACTGGCTCTCGGCTCACCGCTCATTTTTTTATTGGCCTTAATAACGGAATGGAAACCGTAAAACGAGGCCTTTTATTACTCCCAATTTTGTGGTCCAAAATGACTAAAAATCCGTGTGTATAACATACATACGTATATGTTTGTTCATATATATATATATATATATATATATATATATATATATATATATATTTATATAAATTACGATAAGTCGTGTGAGGTCTGAATCCCTTATCCTTATCCTTTGTAATCCCTTATCCGACATGGGAATGGAATTTGCTACGACTGCGTTAATGGTACTGAAGAGACTGTAAATATTCCTTTAATTTTAAATTCAAAAGTTAGGATATTGATTTTAAAAAATCCCGGATTGGATCTGGTAAATTTGTAACCTATGTAAGAAATTCGTCAACGTCGACGAATACTGTGTGCATTTCTGATAAGTACGAGATATAAATATATGAACGATATCGTAGGTTAAATGAACCTTCTTATTTTACCGTCCGTATATGGTGAAATAACTTTTATCTTTGTTCAATGAGGCAATGTGAAATTAATCGAAGACGAAATGGTCAGGAGAGTGGACAATGAACGACCATTGTTAAGACCCATTTTCAAAATCCTCCTTTCCCGGTTCATAAACGACTCACATGTTGCAACACCGGTCGTGGGTGCTCACTCCCACAACTGAAGCGGTCCAGATTCCATGAGTTCAATGGCGAACAATCAGTTAGGACAGGCAAAGAAAAATATTGAGAGACTTCATCCTGAGAACCGGCAGGATAACCGTTCGGTTAATTGGGGTTCTAAAACAAGTGAAAAAGTCACCAATTGTGCTAAGAGACCTTGGCCAGTCTGTTATTCGTTAGGTAATAAAAGATGATTGATGGACATTTAAACAATAACGGGCAAACTGGTAAAACAACAATTTAAAGATATTTAAATATAAAAATCATCGTATCGAAAAATTCGCAACAATAAGCTGCCTCCCGAAATATAAATAATGGGCAATTTGACTGTTTGACGTTAATTTATATATATTCCAGCACTCGCGAATAAATATCGCAATAAAAAAAGGAATGTAGTGAACACAAACTCGACGTTGCTATAAGTGTCGCGAACGTGGAAGTTGCAAAAAGGACTTGAAAAAAAAAACACAATCTGCGGATATGAAATATCTTACAATTGAGAAAGCATTGTACACGGCTAGATAGCGGGGTAGTGAGATTATAGTGAATGAAGTAGAGGTAATTGTGCAATAGGCGAGAGCCATAAAAAGGAGCGCTAACACACGGAGGGTTTTTAACACACGATATTACGATCAAGAAATACCAGCGAACGTACTAACGGCTTAATGAAGTGACTATTTTTACAACATTGTTAAATTGTTGTTTATTTAATAAATAAAAATTCCTATCATTTTCCAGTAAACTATAAAGAAAATCTTTTTATGCTTCATCAATGAGAGTTTAATTTCACCTGTTATTGCCATCAATATTTTAACTCTATCATCTTATTATGTTTTTATAAAGGGTTTATCGAGCCAGGGTATGCTATATTTGAATTAGATAATTTATTTCTTATGTGTATAACACTCGTAATGGAGGTCCATTGTAAGGGGATCGAGTCGTGTGACCGGTCAGTTAGGCCATCGAGAAGTATTTAAACTTAAAAATGTTTTACTCCCTCCTCCACCGGAGATCCTTTATATGTGTTCTGCTTATGATGTACATAATTGTTTACTGGAATGGACACTCAGTTTACACATTCGGGGGAGCTCCAGTGGAGAACGGAACTGGCTCGAGTGTTCTCCAAAAAGACGGTAAGAATATCGGACAGATAGGGGTTCAATACATGCCGCCCAAGGTTCTCCCGACAGTATCGCCCGATTTTACCGGATGTTAGTTAGTAATAATTCAAATGCTGGTCGCGGAAAATTTCGCGCGACTATTTAAAATTAAATCTATAACGATATTAAGAATATTAAGTAATATTATCGTAATATTAAGTCCAGAAAACCGGTATGATAGCGCTCCTGCCGTTAACAGGTGCTGTATGATGTGATCGGTCGGTCGTTTTCATGGATTGATTTGTACAAAGCCGAATTAAAAAACGTAATTGATTTAATGATACAATTGTATACGGTAATGATTTTTTTTAATAAAAGGTCGAGTTTGTAACTCGGGTTTTTCCTATAGGAAGAATTCAATGAAGTAGACCTGGTAAAGGTTTCGACACAACCGTCATCGCAAGGCGTTACTATTTTCCAGTTAATAACGAAGAGACACTCAACCGCTAACCTTCATTCCCGTCCGTCGAAATGCGAGCAAAATAAGGAAAGATCGGTACTGTCCAATACGAAAAGGTCTGTATTTTTTTAGAACTCCTTATCGGCCTTGGAAAAACGGCTGTTTGGCGCAATAGCTGGAGGCCCCACCAGCGGGAAATGGCGAACTACCACTTGGGTGAGTTCAGTACCCGGATCTCGGCGATAAAAAGCCACGCCTACGATTCCTATGATCGTTCTAAAAGCCATAAACAGGCGCGGCGGGGTTTAGACCTCGCAATTATAAACCCGTGTCGCCGTATTTTCAAAATGCATCCGAACCGTCAATTAACGAATGGCGCATGGAAAAATATTTTGTGAAATAAAAATGCTTGGAATATCATCACTAATTAAGCTAGACTGGTTTAGGCTCCTCGCCACCGTCAGTAGCACTCCGTGAGGCACTACCGGCGCTAATAAAGGTGACAACATTCGGTCCGTTTTTCTCGTCTTAGGCCATAGATACGATTAGTAACAGGCTATGTTAGTGTCTGGACAGTAACACTGTGACTATGGTGAAAATTAACGAGCGGAGAGTGTGCACTGCGATTGTTTGATCGTGAGTGTAAAATGAACTAATGAAAAATACATACTTTTATTTTATTATATTCGCTTATGTTCTTTGAATATTTTTAATGGAAGACTCTTACCCTGGTGAGTGGGTGTTATTTGTTTCGCGCGTAAGTTTTATTTAGAATATATGTGTTAAATTCATTTAACAGTCAGGAGTCAGTCGAACAGTTATAACAGAGCAGTTGAACAGTTACTGGTCCTATAACCCCTACATGTAGGGACAGTTACCGAATTGGTCTGTATTGCTTATTAATTAATGCTTCGTATAAACCCTGTTTTTGTTTCCAAAATAGAGTCACTCTAACGTAATACTAAATTTAGCGAGGAATAATTCGTCTTATGACGAACAATTCATTTATGTCACGCTCATAATATAAATAAGAGCTAAGGTGTTTTCAGGAATCTGGGATGAGTGGATTATCATAGAGATTACTTCATTTCCATTAATACCATCATGGATGGATGTATACAGTCTCGTTTTTCACTGTATTCTTTAAAAATATCAGTCGCGAAACGGATTGACCGAGAGGTAACGGTGGAACTTTAGGAATTGATTAATATACATCAAGTATATTAGTAATTAATTATATATATATCAATAGATGCTAGCCACCCGATTGCAGTTAGCGATGCGCCGCTGGGTTTTGGGCGTCCACTGAGCTAATGTTCAGCAAGGTTCGGCTTGAAAAAAGGTACTTAGTAGCAGTTATCAGGAAAACAAACATTGTTGGCCATCTTTTGATGCAAAGTAGTCTAAGTCTTTTTTTTCCGGAAAGGTCCCAAATATTCGATTTCGTCACGAACATACAAACACCGCAAGAGTTTGAATTAATAAAATAGAGGCTTGACCATACAGAGTAATATGGAGACTATATGTATCCAATGTTTGTTTTGTTTCAGAGTGTAACTATTTTATTACTTAATTCGATTATCGGTCCTGGATTTTGGTTTCATTTTAATTATCATGAATTCCGGTTAGTCCGACAGACTGTAGACTAATGTTTGGAGTGACGGAGGCTAGAAGAGAGGGGAATATCCTCCCCGCGTTGGGCAAGGTTGAAGCCCACAATTGCCCAACGGAGACCCCTTCTACCTCGCGCTATATAAGAGCGCCCTCTCCCTCGCTGACCATCGCAGTTCTCAAACATCGACAGAGACACAAACAACAAACCTCAACAATAATGGCCCAATACAAGGTAGGCTTTATTTCCACTTTCAGAGCTTTTACCCTCTTATGAGTCACCACCATTGTACACATTTTATAACAACCAACTAAACAACATGTCAATCTTTGCAAAGGAATTCATCGGATTTCCTCCCACATTTACTGAATTTTAAAACACACGAAATTAAGATATCTGTTATCGGCAATTCCGCTTGTACATTTACTCGATCCGATTATGAAATTTTAAATAACTCGAAACTCGTAATATCCATAAAATATTTTTAAACAAACGGCACAAAAAGATTTTTCATGTATTGCAATGCTCGGTCGAAATAATATATTTGTTTTTCATATGATAATACATGAAGTGTTTATTACAATCGGTCATAACGGCGCGAATAAATGGGTGTAGATAAGGGGAATTGGACAAGACCGGCGGATTAAACGCCTGGTTAAAACGCCTTAGGATGTATTCTCTCGAAGATTTTTTTGGCAAAAGGGTTCATAAAAACTATAGAAAAAGTCGAGCGCTTACGGAAATTTGAGAAAAGTCGAACAGATTCAAGAACCGTATGGATCTTAAACTGTGCCCTTTGCGTTCTGGATAGTCGAAACTCAAACGTAATTTCCTTGCATAGTTAGCAAGAAATCATTTTTTAATCGCGTTCTAACAAGGATTGAGTTCATTGACATTTTTTCCAACAGTTAGCGGCTCTAGTGATGGTGGTAGGGTGCGTGTTAAGCGGGTCCGAGGGCGGTTTGGTACCGGTGGGGCCGGAGCATTATCCCAGCCTGGACCACTACGTCATACCGCAGGATTACCGACACTCGGCAGTGGCGGTCGCCCCCATCGGCATACCCTCCTACGAGCACATCCCCGACGTACCTGTATACACGCCGGAGTACCACGTCCTACCCCAGGAGGTCGCACACCCGGTGGTGGACCACGTGGCCCCGTACCAGCCCCGCCCCGCCCCCGCACACGTACCCGTACCCGTTCCGGCCTACAATGGAGTCGAGTACGCCAACTACGCGCCTCACCACGATCACGAGCATTACGTAAGTATAACACGGACCACCGATCGTTAAGAACATCCAATCAAATTATCCTGTACTCCTCGACAGCTGACTCAAACCCAGTCTAGCATAAACAAAAATTAGCGAGTGGCGACAGACCATCCGGACAGTTTATTAGGCTTTATATGACAGTATATAATTCTCCGTGACAAGTACAATAGCGTTGATAACATTTTAATCGATATCAAACTTTGGTGATAGGAGTTTCAACATTCAACACGCGGTTAAGACTGGGAAAACCAACGCTTATAATATATGTCGCCGAATCCATTTCTTCCATTTGTCTTTGATTATAAATTAACGAAATAATCCGACTCCAAATTCATTAGAATTAAATCTATATAATGAAAAATTGTTATTACAGATATCGTGAAGTATAAATGTACAACAAATTGTCGTTAAATTAAGTTGGAATGTTTTTGGAATAAATCCAATCCAAAATTCTTGCAATCATAAAAATTGCAAAGCTCATTTTAGTAATAGAATGGATTAACAGATAAGGATCGATAATTGATGAGACGAGGGATAACTATATTAAACAATATAAGGCTCTAGGGAAAAAATGGAATATCGAAACTCACGTTGGGAAACACCTTGCACATTTACCATCACAATGGGATCCAATGTTGCTTATGGGCAAATTGCACTGTGTAACATCTATATCTCGAGATTCGAAAAAAAGATAGTCGGTTCCCTCGGAAAAATGGGCGCGATGTAATTAATTGAATTTTTGCGAAATTAAAACGTTGACTGCAGCCATAATTAGGTTAGTCTTTAGGAACGGATCGGAAGTTTTAAGAATGTAAACGAATATTCCGGGGCCGCTATTTTTAATTCTGACCGAAGCGGAAATATACTTTGAAGGAGATTTGGGCGACGATTACACCTGAGTAGAGTTTGAAAGTTATTCTTAATTGAATTAAGTTGTGGCAACATTTGAATATGGAAGGCAGAACCATCACGCATTAGGAAACTTATGCAATCGAAGAAAGGCGTTTACATTCCGCGGCTAGATTTGTGGTCCGAAAGAAATCCTTCACGCTTTTGTTGTCGACTAAAACGTATTGTTTACAGCAACTGAAAGGTGGCCTATATACTTTTGGAAGGCCGCGAGTAATGAACCGTGAACCATATTTTTTTTTGTTTTAGAATGCAAGCATAAGTTATTCCACTTAGTCCAAATCTGTCTATTTTAACCTCGCCAATCGCGATGATTTTGTAAGTACAATTTACATTTTTACGTACAAGTGTCGGTGATACTGTGGAGAAGAATTCATTCCCGTTTTAGCTATATCGGTCAGAGGGAAGACTGGCAGAATTCCTCTTCGTGGATGAATCCAATCGATTTGGTCACACAAAGGAGTTTTGGAGGACTCTAATGAAAGAACAGGTTGCCTGATATGCAGTGGAACTTGCCCCTGACCCAGTACAACGTGTACAACTCGGTCCGATTTCACGCTAATCTGGCTCCTGCATTGTTTCCTCGGCACGCGAATGTCGAAGCAAAAGAAAGCCTCCGTTATAATTGCGCGCTATGGCCGTCTTAATAAAAAGAAGGATTGTGTTTTATTTATTGCAAGACGGCCGGAAATCAACTTCGGAAGTTTAATAACATTCAATTAAATATTAAGTAACCGAGATTTCGAGGGGAATGCGCGAGGTTGATCTCCGCTACCCGATATTGATTGCTTTCGGAATTTCAGCGATATTTATCGGAAACGGTATATAGTGACGATATTTGACTATAGTGAATTGACACCGGCCATTTTTCATTGTGAAAACAATCGAAACCGCCAACAAGAATGATAATGTAGAAACCTGAAAAGACTTACACAAGCAGTTACCCAACCGAAATCAAATGAAATTAATTTTCAAGCACGATTAGCGATTGCGTTTTCTGTGTGCTATTGGCCAGAGCGATGGGGGCAAAGGCCGGGGTCGCCCTTGACGGGCCCAAAGTCAAAGATACAACTTTATCTAACTGACAGTGGCCTTTATCTTTATTCCGCCCAATTACCAAATGATCGTTTCAAATTTTATAGCAAGTGTTGTCCTACACAACAGTTATAAGTGGACGCCCGATCAAAACCGACGAAGGTAGTATATTGAGCTTTTAGGCTATTTCAACTTAAAAAGTAGACAATGAAACATAACCCCGACTGTCAACCACCGCCTTCGTTAGAACGGCGGAAATCCGGACACAGTTTTTTCCCATTTATACCATTTAAAATTATTGGTAGCTCAGTAAAACCACTACTGCTATTTATCGAGGCCACGGTAAGGAAAGGAAGTCGTTACTTTTCATTTGTTCAATCTTTTTGTTGAGTCTTTTTCAAATCTAGAACTTGCCAGCCTGCCTTATAATTCGTATTATTTATTTTTAGCAAATATTTTAAATTACTCCCAGAACCATTAGACTGGTGTCAACTATTAGAATATTGTCGACTATGCCCAATATCCAGACCGAGGGAATATGTCAATTTCGGTTTCTTATCACCGCCCTTTGTAGATACCTAAACTATGTTTAATTATCGAACTTTCATCGTTATTATTAAAAATCTCAATTTCGAGTTATAAATTTGTTTTCAATACGGGCGTTTAAGTATTATCTTTACGACATACCTGTTTGGTTGCCCGAAAGGGTTTTGTAGCCATCGTTCTTGCGATCTTCTGTCTCCATTCGCCGCTTCGGTTCTATGCTAGGCCGACTTGGACATCTCAGTAGCAACATAGCGGTAGTAGTAGTGGCACAGTAACAGCGCAGACAGGACGCCTCATTGGTAACCTACCAATCGAGAAAATTATTATCTTTACGAGTAAAATTGTAATCAAAGGTGGAGTAGGTAAAGGATTAGTGGGACGTCCGGTATGAGCAGCCCCATCGCAATATCCATGGTACATCCACTTCTTTTGTGCCCTAGACACCGGGCTGAACGGGATATCTTTTTTACTTTCCAGTCCTACCCCAAGTACGCTTTCAACTACGGAGTCCACGACCCCCACACCGGTGATATCAAGCACCAGTACGAGGAGAGAGACGGGGACGTCGTTAAGGGAGAATACAGCCTGGTCGAGCCCGACGGTTCTGTCAGGATCGTCGAGTACACCGCCGACGATCACAACGGATTCAACGCTGTCGTCAAGAAGATCGGCCCATCGCTCCACCCTACCCCGGTCACCTCTCATCCCCAATACCTCCATTACTAGGCCAATTCTTCGACCAGATATGTCTCAAAAATATCCCTCCGGGCTCGCCAAAGTTACCCCATTCAAACGCTTCAGAATATTTTCGTAATATTTTTCAAAATGTTTTCCCCGTACAAAGCGAGCGAGAAAAAAATCTCCATTTGTTAATATTATCGTTAAGTTTTATGCCCGGTTCCAAAGAGATCACAGCTCTACCATGTACAGACTGCTTGTAATTTTAATCGGACCAAAGAAAATCGGTAGAATTGCCCCAAGTTTTTAAACTGGATTTAGATGCCCGATGACACCCGAATGACAATACATTGAATGAATCTCATTCCATTCTAAGATCTGTGAAGATTGCAGGCCTTAATTTTCAGTCAGTTTGTGATTGTATATTTATTTTTAATACACAAAAAATAGCAGTTATGTCTTGACTATTTATATTTCCCTAATCATTTGCTATATTCTTCTAAGCCGGATTTGGGTTGTTAAATAAGGGAGTATAAACATTACAAATATGCCCAGAACCAAGGTCATTGTGTACTATTGACATTGTAATAATAAGTTAAATTTTAAACACAATCATAATTTTAAAGCAGCATTTATTTTAAACATCATAACCTATAAATAATAAATATTATTTAAAATATTATAATTTGGAATATTAAAACCGGAGTAGCAACTGAATCTTAAGGGCAAGAGTAAATATAAATATATATATATATATATATATATATATATATATATATATAAATTAAAAAATTTTACTAATATAAAAATAAAAGCAATATTTTTACAATTTAAATGAATTTTATTATTTGTTTTTTATAAATAATATTTGTATAGATGGTTAATATTGACACTAAACTGTTATGATTCATTAATTATAAATCTTTTCAGGAATACTTTCATATCTTTATTTTCTTAGTTTATAATCTTTAAATTTATAGCATATTACATATTAGAACATTTTGGTATGTATCCAATATCATACCTCTAATCTTCTTATGTAAAGATAATTTGAAAGGTCTAATTGATAGTATGTATACAATTTATTCATATATAGTACTGATTATTTATTATTGCTAGATAGTTATTATTATTACATGTTTATGCAAATGAACAAATCCTGAATTTCAGTTATTTGATTTAATTTTTTAAAATTGTTTAAAAATCTCAACCTTAACCATAAAAATGAAAAATGATTTACACACATATGTAACCTATATTTCTAACAGCAGGTTATGATTCATAGATTGAGAGTGAGAAACAGGAGGTATAATCTAGCCCTATCACCATTTAATGAGCGATAGTTAAAACAGATTAGTTACTGACAGGTCATAGAAAGTGTTTGAAATACGTTGTAGAACAGATAGGTTAGATTTCAAGTTCCTTTTACATTATTTGTGCATGCAGTACTTATTGTGGACATTTTACATCTCTTGATAAGTATTTATGTCATAATTTACTTCAAATGAATGTGAATTTTGATTTCTTAGAGTATAATAGAGTTGTTAAGCACATAAGAAGAAGCTTTATTTGGATTTGTTTTTTTTAAACAGACAGTTCACATTTATAAAGGAAACATACTAATATAATAATCTTAAATGATAATTATTTGATGTTTAGGAAATATACACTCATTATTAACTTAGATATAGAACATCTAGAAATTAATTAAGAAAAACAATAAAGCAATAATCAAAAAATTAATTTGAATATTTCAATAAAAGTAGAATAATATAGTTGTAGATTATAATTCAAAAAATATCCAACAATTGTAAGAAGTGAATTTAAATATCAGTTAAAATATTATTATATTTAATTATAATTATATTAATTTTTTTAGACATTTCAAATATGGAAGTATTAATGAGTAAACAAATGCAATTTTTATTTCTTCTACTATTATTGGGTTTATTATCCTTTAAATGTTCACTGGCTATAAATTTGTTAAATGATACCAGTTACAAAAATGGAAAATTTCCAAAAGGTTTCATTTTTTCTTCTGCATCTGCATCTTACCAAATTGAGGGAGGATGGAATGAAGGAGGTAAGTTAAAATCTGTAGCAAATGGAATTATAATTCCATTAAGATTTAAGATAATATATTATAAGATATATAAGATAATAAACTTTATATTACTATTATAATTCTCTGTGTTCCATTCACCATATGCATAGCATTTTTGTGATAAAGTAAATATATCTTTGCAGGTAAAGGTGAAAACATATGGGACAGAATTACTCATAAATATCCAAATTTCATTCGTGATGAGTTGAATGGTGACATAGCTTGTGATTCATATCACAAATATAAGGAAGATGTTGATCTTATGAAGTATGTTGGAGTAAGTAGCAGTGGCTTTACAAAAAATCGCTTAAAGTTTTGTGATAACAAATGCTTTGGGAAAAGTAAATTTATGCTAATTTTGGTTTGGTTTTCGTATAGAACATCACATTTTAGGTTATTACATCTTATCTTTACAATAACCAATCAATGTCAGCTAACAAATCGTAACAGCTAGTCCTAATGAACACCTCTATACCTAATAACTGCCATTTAATAACTGGTCAATTTTTCTAGTTCAAAGCCTACAGATTCTCTATTTCATGGGCCCGAGTTTTACCAACTGGAGACATAACAAATATCAATGAGGATGGTTTAAGATATTACATGAGACTTATAGATGAACTTTTAAAAAATGGCATACAACCAATGGTTAAGTAATAGAGTACTACGTAAAATGCTCTCTGTATTATGACAGATAGATAAAACAAAATCCTAGGTGAATTTTATTTCAATAGATAACTCTTTCAGGTTACACTTTACCACTGGGACCTACCACAGCGACTACAAGATATAGGTGGTTGGACAAATCCAATCCTTGCAGATTATTTTGAAGATTATGCTTATATAATGTTTTCAGCTTTTGGAAATAAAGTAGGAGTATTATTTTTTTGGTATATAATATGTGTACATAATTCCAAGCCTATTTTACTTTTATCATTACCACTTTTGTAACTATAACATTGGTTTTTTATTAGTGTCAAATAAAAATATAAAATAGATGTCATTTCTTTAAGGTTAAATGGTGGATTACAATAAATGAACCATTTGAAGTAATTATGGGTTATGGTAGTGATACTTATGCTCCAGCACTCAACTTAAATGGTGTAGGGGAATATTTAGCAGCCCATACACTGATCAAAGCACATGCCAGAGCTTACAGGTTATATGAGAAGCATTTCAAGCCGCAACAAAAAGGTAAATTGAATGCAAAAGTATTCTTTTTTATGAAATCTGTATAAGGAATTAATTATAGACTATTACTTTAGGTAGAGTAAGCATAACTCTGAGTGGATCATTTTGCTTTCCTTTAACTAATTCAGAAGAAGACGTTATTGCTACAGAGCGCTGGCTTCAATTTACGGTACTCAATACAAATATCAATAGACAGTTATAAAGAACTTCTTTTTATAAATGAAAGTTGTAGAATGAAAAATATAAAAACATTGCATTGTTTATAAAATGTTTACAGTTTGGTTTATTTGGTCATCCAATTTATAGTAGCACTGGTGACTATCCAACAGTGATAAGAGATTATGTGGACAGGAATAGTGCAAGTGAAGGTAGAATGCGTTCTCGCTTACCAGTCTTTACACGCGAGGAAATAAAATTTATAAAAGGTAGATACTTTATTGTCTGTTATATTTATAAATAGCTCAGGAATTAATTCTTTGAATATTGTCACTTGCTTTTAATAGCAGTCATTTAGATTACTGTTTTGTAAAACTATAATGTATAACATATTTTAAACATTTTTATAAAAATATTTTTAATCATAATGAATTTGCTACTACATTCAGGGACATATGATTTTTTTGGCCTCAACCACTATACAAGTCACCTGTGTACAACTGGAAAAATGGGTAAGAATCCATCATTATATTTAGATTCCAAAATACAGCTATCAGATGATCCAAAATGGCCTTCTACTGGTGCATCTTGGAACAAGGTATATAAGCAATTAAAATCATATGTTTATCCTTTGAGCTTTTTTATTGTTTCTTATAGAACACAATGAGGCTGTGTTCTTTGCTTATACTTTGATTTATTTATAACTATAAATTATTTTATTTAATTCATTCTTTTATGAATAACCAAAGGAATAAGTTAAATTTGAAGAAGTACAGTATATAATATCAATTAACGAACTATAGTGGAATACAATGTGATTAATATTGTTATGTGCCTCATGAATGTTTATTTAATACATAGGTGGTTCCTGAGGGATTCAGGGGTGTATTAAATTGGATTAAAAAAGAATATGGTAATCAACATGTTTTCATAACAGAAAATGGTTACAGTGATAACACTACTATGGTTAAAACTGACGACAAGGAAAGGATAGACTACTATAATGTAAGCTGAACAAAATGATTGAAGGTTTTTTATTATTACTTCTTCAATTCAAATCAATTATTGTTACACCATTCACCTAGCACCTCTAATTACTTCTAGGCTTATCTGTCAGAAATGTTAAAAGCAATTAATGTAGATGGGTGCAAAGTCATAGGTTTTACTGTTTGGAGTTTAATGGACAATTTTGAATGGCGAGATGGTTACACGTGAGTATATAAATACAATTGATTTTGTCAAAAAATCATGAAATTAAACACAATAATTCAACTTATTCTTATATTTCAGGCAAAAGTTTGGTATATATGAAGTTGATTTTTCATCTCCTAATAGAACTCGAATCCCAAGGGCTTCTGTAGAATATTTCAAGGAACTTATAGCTGCTAATTCATAGTTGAATTTATATTTGAACATCTGGTTAATTAAATGTTTACTGATATATTTTAATATTGTACACCTTCAATGTTACAATGATATAATTTCATAAAATAATATTCATAATATTCAATGATATAATGCAATTAATAGATTGCACACTAATGATTTTTATTAATGCTTATTCCTTTAGCTTTATGATTGTGATTTTCAGCAAGATTCATGAAATATATAATTGTTTATTTCTAATCTTATGTATACTCTAATAATTATATGTATACAACAAAGTATAATATCAAATGAAAGTGTTTCAGTTGAAGTGGATTCTCTTACTCTCTGCAAAGTTTTATAGACGTTATGTCTCCCTTAAATTATACAATAATCTAGTACTATATAGATAATATTATAAGATTGGTATACATTACCTAGCTTAAATGAAATAATGCTTGAAGAGTTTGACAGTAAACCCTCTTGAAGTTAAAAAGTATTCATTTGTATTAAATCTGAATATTTCAACAAATAGATATTATTACCAACATAATATAAATTGAACAGGGTTCCAACACTATTGTTACAATGACACTAATTTTACCACTTTAATTTAAACAGTCTATTTAAACTGGACTGTGCCTCTTCAATCAATGAATATATTCATACTTGTATAACGAATAATCTCGCATGACAAATATACTCGTATAAAAAAGCAATATTTGTACAATATTTGTTTGACGAAATATTAACAAAGTTGTTTAAGTGTGAATAGATATTATAATTTTGGTTTTATAATAAGAATCGGAAACACGAAAAATTATTTACACGAAGACATTTTATCATTTTTTTTCGTGTGTCTCTGAAATCTCTTCAATACGTAAATTACTATTTGTTCCATGGTCATTTATAAAGGACTCTTTATATCTTTATTATATTTGAGCTGATTTTACAAAATGAAATTATGATTTATTTCTTCGTCTAAGCTTAAATATCATATAATTGTTTTGGTTAAATAATTTTCAAAAACATATGGGCAAAGAAAGTTTGTAAATGTTCCCTATTTAAATTCTTATAAAACGTATATTGAACAGATATATTAGTAGAAGGTATAACTGTAATATTAAATTGGATATTTTGGAGTGGTAGGTTGGCCATTCTGTTTCCAAAGTTAGCGAGAAAACCTCTCATTTACCCCTCCTACTGCCTGATTTTCACGAACCCTTTTTTTTATCGATAAGTAAGTTAATTTCTCTTACACGTTCGTAAAAAAAATTATTTCTTTGGTACAATTGGAATTCAAATTTGTATTCATATTGGTTTTCATTAAATTAAACGGTTATCGCGACTAAATGTTACCATTAATGCTCCCTTTACATATAATGCATTTTCAGTATAAAATTATTATATCATCAGTTTCTTCTTTATTCACAATTATTAAAAATTTATAGCGCAAATGCATGCCGGCACGTCGCTAATTGCCTTTTTACGATTACTTCTAGATATGGCAGGGTTAGCAAGGTCCAGTAGGTCAGCATTGAGGTTGCTGTCATCTAGGCCGGCAGTAAGGGTTCATTCTAAAAGGGGATATGCCGATGAAATGAATTTCACACTAGCAGCAGCAAACAGGGTGAGAAAACTAAATCGTGTATTACTAATTATTATTATTAAAGTATGTTTTATCTTTGTTGCAAAATATTTAAACCTGCACAATCTTGAATTTCTGGCATATATTTCTTTTGGTTTCCCAGCATTTCACACTTGTTGAACATATAAATATCTCAATATTCATTTGATATCCAATGATCTATTTCTATTTATTGCATATCAGTCATTGTCTGTTGGTTTTATTATGCTTCTAATTTTATGTTTAATCGTTCTTTCAGGTATTCTACGCAAACTCAAATGTGCGTCAAGTTGATGTGCCCTCATTCAGCGGTTCATTCGGTATCCTACCTAATCATGTTCCAACACTAGCCATACTCAAACCTGGAGTAGTTACAGTTTTTGAACAGGATGGTTCTTCTAAGAAAATATTTGTTTCCAGTGGCACTGTGAGTTAACCTCGAAAATGGCTAAATTATAAAATATCGTTGGTTTAAAAAAATAATGAACCACACACTTGAACTTCTTTTTCTAAACATTTTAAGATATGGGATTTTATCAAAATCATGTTCCTGATATACTATAATTTATTTACTCCCTAATTTTGAAAAATTATACCGAATAATCTTATAATTAGATTGCATTTAATGCAGTAAACATTTAGTTTTTAACATTAATTGAAATATAATTGTTATGCAACTTAATGGAAAGGTTAATAAATCATTAATAAATTGTTGATACCAGCTACTATAAAATTGAGCAGCTGCTTCATAGCACAGTTCAGTGACAATGACTGAACCATGGAACCATGGTTGTGTTCCATGAACCATGTCACTCAAGCGAAAGAGTCCATAGTTTAAGTCTCACTACAGGTGTTGAAACATATATCCCAATTAATTAGGGATAAGTGATCAGACAATCACATATGGCCCACTGGTATATTTGCCCTATATTTGAAAAAAAATTGAGTATGAGGACAATTTTAGAACTTAGGCCGGGTATTTCAGGTGACGATAAATGATGATTCTTCAGTACAAGTTTTGGCGGAGGAAGCCCACCCGGTGGAAGACCTTGATGGTGGTGCAGCGAGGGAGGCATTAAGCCAAGCTCAGTCGGACTTATCCAGGGCAACGACAGATCTGGAAAAAGCTGAGGCTCAGATTGCCGTCGAAGTAGCTGAAGCCCTTGTCCAGGCCGCTGTCTAAACACTCCAGTCAAACGGTTGTAGATAAACTATTGAAATCAGTTTCACTCTATTATTAAAAAAATGTGTAGAATATATGAATAAATTTTTGTTATTCGTAAACTTAGCCATATATTTTCCCGGAATTATGTTAGTACAAAAATGTGTATGAATATAATAATATCATCTGGGTGTACATATCCCTTAGAAGTAATTTTTTTCCAATTTCCCGACCACCCTGAATCCCTGTCTTATATGAAATATTGTATCAAATTCTTGCCAAAATCTGCAATAACAATTCAATATTATTTTATTCAGAAATTGCTTTATAAAACTGGTGTCTTAGCATTTGGCTAAAATGCAGGAATAAATAAGGGCAATATTATTTCAATATAAATAATATTTTTATATATTCTAATTATAAACCATTAACATTTAATAATTATAATATAAATCCCTAGTTACTGGTAATTGATAATTAAATTTTTTCACATTCTTACCAGTTTTTAAACAACTGCAGGAGTATTACATTACTTGTAAAAAAAATTATATTTTAGCAGGTTTAATTGCATTTATCTTTTTCAACTTCTTTTCTACTAATAATTTAGTGTCAAAACCAATTTTTTGACTGATTTCAAGCCATGTTGCTTCCGCAATATTATTTGCTTTCTCAGCCCCCAGATTCAATGATTGCTCTAAATATTCAGGCGAATTGTTGAGGTGCATTATTTCATCCCTAATGGGCATCAAATGGGCAATCAGTGCATCTGCAACTACAAGTTTAAACCTGCAAAAATATAAATTTGATTTAAATTCATTATAAAGTTCAAATACTTCATTTATTAATATACTGTACCTACTTTCCAGTATCCAAATGGCTATATTCATCACATGTCTGTTCAGGAGTTTTGCCTGTGGCCAAAGAGTACAAAGCTATAAGGTTAGATACGCCTGGTCTGTTTTCGGGGTCGTAGGTAATAGCTGAAGTAAAATCTGTTACTGCTTTTTTAATTTTTGAGACTATCACATCAGGTGAATCAGTAATGTCAATACGACTTCGAACATCAGTGTGTGACTTTGACATTTTACGTTCAGGTTCTCTCAAACTTCTGATTCTGCCACCTTCTAGGCCACCTATTAGGTAGAAACATGAATTACCATGGATCAAATATATTAATAAACTGAGACAGGAAAATGTACACCAGTTGTATTCAATTATTTCTGCTTCTTGAGGAAAAACCCATTCATCTGTGAAATAATAGTACTTTATTTGTTTAATAGTGAATGCATACAGCATAAGAATAATAATACAGATCATTATATCTGTATTAAATTAGTGAATATAATATTTTTGTAATTGTTATATGAAATTAAAATAAACTGTACTCACTGTCAACTAAACACTGAGGTATAGGAAATGTTTCTCCAAATCTGTTGTTAAATGCATGTACTAAATGTTGAGCAAGATGTAGATGCTGTACTTGATCCTCTCCTATTGGAACTTCAGTTGCTCTGAGATACAAAGAAAGATCAATAAGCAATTTAAGTAAAGAAATTTCTTTAATGGAGAAAAACAATACTACATTCAATTAGAAGTTCGGAAAGAAAAATATGTTACTTATAAAGAAGGATATCAGCAGCTTGTAGCACCGGATATATAAATAATCCTAGAGGAATATCCTTAATAGAAGCTGATTTCTCTTTAAATTGAGGGAAATGTGAAAGTCGAGTGTTTGTGGTCAAGCATCCAAAAACCCAACTTAACAATGTATGGTAAGTCACCTAAAAATATTCTCTATTAAATAAAAGGTAGAGAACAAAGTATTTTATATCATAATCATAAGCTACAGGCTTAATAAACACTACTTCTATTTACTTGCAATCACAAAGTAAGCACATAAAATAATATTAATCTTATTTTGGTAAAATAAATACTACAAATTAGCTTAAAAAAGAAAAATTTAGTTGATTTTGTTTACCTTTGATTGTTGAAAAAGAATGCATTTTGAAGGATCAATGCCACAAGCAATAAGGGAAGATGTCATCAAAAGAATACTATTTTGTAATTCTTTTGGTTCCTGCAATAACACAATTATTAATGCTACAATTGGGATGACAGGCAAAACAACAGCAACCCTGGCTATATATATTTTAGTTACCTGAGGTAGCGTGATAGAATGTAAATCAACAATACTGTAAATGACATCATTGCCTTCATTCTGCAGTTTAACCCATTTCTTAACAGCACCAAAATAATTTCCTATATGAATTATCCCAGTTGGTTGAATTCCAGAGAATATTCTTTTTTTCCACTTGTTCGTCTAGGGCACAAAATAAATCTAGTGATTTTACTTAATTAAAAAAAATTAATTACATTTGGTATAAAGCAAAGACAAAACAGAACTTACAGAAGATGTAGCATAGTTTAATGTGCTGGTTCTAAATTCATTTGATGGCTGAATTTTTTTAACACATACAGAACACAATTTCAAATTTCTGAGCATGTTTCATAACAACTTCATAACCTTCCCTGAGGGAGGTTATGTTATCAATGGTGGATATTCATATTGATTTCCTGGTTAGGTTAGGAAGTGCAATACAATTTGGGATATCAGATTTATCAGTCTCTTAAAATCAAAATTAATAAGTCATTATTATTTTATAAGTAAGAATATTAACACAGGGAAATTACATGAGAAAAAAATTACATAAGAACAATTACTATTGTTTGTTTTATTATAGCAAATTTGTACAATTATAACAATACTATAAAATAATAATGCATATAAAAATTCCTCAAAATATGCACAGAGATTATGACTAAGTAATTAAATGATAATTAAAGCTAGATTATCCCGCATTCACTTGTTCATTGTCACAATTATCTTTCCTCTCGCATGGCCTTTACTCATCTTCTCATAAGCTGCTGGTAAATCATTAAATTCAAACACTGAGTCTATCAGAGGGGAAAACTGAAATAAATGTGGAAAGTTAAAAATAAAAAAAATTTCAATTTAGAAATACATTTTTAAAAATTAATATTATTATAACTACCTTGCACATGAACTATGATCAGGATAGTAAATAATTAATATATATACTACTTAAGAATAAAGGCTGAGATAAAATAAGAAGTTTCAGAATTATATTAAATTAAACATTAAATAAATATTTTCCAATGAATTAATGTCAGAACTATAAGAATTTGTATTTTTTCTCTTGTTTAATCTTGTACTAAAACAATAGCAATATCCAAAGGTCCATGAAAAGTGAAATAATAATTTAGTATATAACATTTGTGGAGACTACCTTCTTTAAATTAACAAGGCGAGCTAATTCTTTGACACCAGTGGGAAGGGGGGCAAAAAATGCCCATCTGATAGAAGTCCCCTTGATGGGGGCACCACTAGACACATTGGACATTACAAAGTCGGCTGCGTTGTACATCATACCGACCATCAGACCATGAGAATCTGTGTTCTTCAAGAATGGTGAACGCAGGGTAATAAATTTGGCATTCGACCAATCTTTTAACAATGGAATATATGTTGTTGGGTTAACACTGCCGGATGCATCCAGGATAATATCATATCTGAAAAGAAAAGTGTACAAGTGTACATAGTCAACATAGAAATGTGGACAAAAAATGTACTGATTTTAAAAATATATTTAAACAGATTAAATTAATTTGTTTGAACAAATTTCTCAAATGATTGAAGATTAAAAAACTGAATAAGTTTTTAAACTCCTCTAAAGCTATTTTCCCACTTTCCAACTGAAGCAATTTCGTGTAGTGCATCTCGAGAGGTATAATCAATAATAGTATCTGGACTTAAAGTTCCAACTATATTCACAGCATCAGTCCGGCAAGTAGCAACTACCTGAAAATGAAGCTCATTTAAGAACACAGACTATTTAATAAACATACTGACCTCACCATTTTATTTAAAATGTAGGATAATAATACGTACTTCTGCTCCCCATGCCTTAAGAAGTTGAACAGCGGATGATCCTACCCCACCGGATGCACCTATGACCAGAGCACGTTTTCTTTGTGCCGTAGTTAAAAACATATCCCCGCTAAGAAACAAAGCACTCCAAGCCGTCAACCCTGCATATAGAACGCCAGATGCGTACTGAATTTCGAATCCACCAGGTTTACGTGAAACCTTATAGAAATAATAATAGCTCTTAATTTCCTATCGAATTGAAAAGCAGATTAGAACTATGTGTGGGGGGAAAAGTATTGAATTACCAATGATTCTTCAGCAACAACCATCTCAGCATGGCAACCTTGCATATGGGGAGGAACTACCCCGTAGACCAGGTCACCTACCATCAGATCATTTCTTACTCCGTTTCCTTTGGCAACAATCTCACCTGCAAAATCTCTACCCAATATCAAAGTCTTTCCCATAGTGTCTGCGGTACCATCAATCTGCCGGATAGTGTTCAATACCACCTTCCCATAACCATCTGAAAAACGGTGACAATATAATATAAAACCTAAGTCCACTATACATATATTATACTTGATTGAATTATATTAATTCAAATGAATTATAAAAAAAAACTGAACAGGCAGTCTTAATTTGATTCCCTTGTTATTGATCAAAATAAACTCTTACATGAAACTAACTCATTCCTTTAAGAAGATACTTACTTAGCATTGCCACATCGATAGGATTTACGGAAACAGCCATTACTTTGACCAAAACTTCGCTCGGTTTCCTAATGATGGGCATTTTGACTTCTTCAAGTTCAATTTTCCCCGACGGCCTGACCGTCCATGCGGACATTGCGTTGTCCGAACCGAAGTCGGACGGTGGAGGGACAACGTCTGTCGCTGTCGAAGGGTCGCGAAGCATGCCGAGGGCATGCAGTTTGCGGGAAATCAAAGAAGTAAAACGTCTGGAAACATTCATATCAGTGATGAAATTGGAACCTGCCAACTGAAACCTCCCACTGGGCGGTCAAATAGGACCAGTGGAAAAGTCAAATCTTATCCCTTATTTACTAGCTCCTGAACAATAAAGGCATCCTATGACAAATACCGTACAATATTCTTTGTACTTTAAAATGACTAAAATGTTTATTAAAACATAATTTTAAATTAGTCGCAATTGTATGCATAATACCAAGGTTCATAAATGCTGTTTCCTTTCATTACTTGATAGATAAACTAGAGTTAAGATTTCCTTACCCCTATAAAGTATTAATCAACAAAGAAATATATATTATTAAGATAAATACCAATTAAAACATTTGAAAATGGCTGGATAGTAAAAACACGCATTACTTCTAATCAAACAAGCTTTATGTTGCCAGGCTTGACTGATCAAAATGTTAGTTTTTTGTCTATATTTTTATAGCGCAATTTTTCTTTAGCTGATAAAGTTTTGGTTTACTGAGCAGTGGTGTGAGACCAAATAAATTTAAATATTGGATGTAGCGAAAATTTTCCCTTATTAGCTATTAACGATCTTCGCATACTATATGAATAAGGTTGGTACATAAATCTAAACATATAGCGAATTGTTATATATATTAGGAGGTATGTAAGCAAATATTTCTTCAAGGTTTAAACCAGGTAGGTGTGACAATTCAAGTTAAAATTCAGTTTTATTAAAATTAGGCATGAAACCGAAAGAAATAAATTCCTGCCGACTTATACCCGTGGCCCTGGCAGAGTACTAAAATCACGGACGAAGCACTCTGACCCGTTAGGGGATCTGACCTTTTCTTGAAATCGTGAAAAAAGGTCAATACGGACTGGTATAAAGGTGTCACGGCGTTCAACATCTGGACTGAATTCTGCAGTTTAGGTGGTTGTTCCGATGTATTTCCAAGATTAGCGACGATCGCATTAGTGGTCCAATTAGTGCTCTATTTGGATCTCTTCTTCCAAGTCCTCCATGTCCGTTTTTTTCTCGTGCTTGAGATGTTAGGCAAATACCTGACGCGATGTTGTATTTGCTTTCCTATTAGCGTAACCGTCATCCCAAAGTGGGGAAACATACTGCGCCAAAGGGCCTTCATCACTCTCAGTCAGTCATTCAGTTTGTTAAAAAAGTAAATGTAACCGGAATATTCTTCTTATGTTCAATTTATGATCTGAAATGGCAAGAGGTTACCTTCCATCTTTTTTCATGCTCCATTGCAATACAAATCGTACATAAAATTTCATTTGGACGCACCCTCGTTGATGCAACCTTGGGTCACGGTCGTTTACAAAATAATTGCATACAAATTGGGCATTCAACAGTTCAATTATAATTTCCGACAGGATGTGAAACTGTACATTATTTATTAAATGGGGAATGAATAGTCTATACTTGTTTTATTTGTTTGTAAGACATATATTTACTCATTAAAAATAGATATGGAAATCGTCATAATTTATATTGCAAAAAAATGAATTATTTATCGTACAAGGGAAAAGGCTTTTCTTTAAATGTGTCGATACACCCCGTTCAAAATTCGAACCTCTAAATTATGCTTCGATTGTTTGTAATGATTTTCTGTGTCGACGACAATCGATAGATGCTATCAACGAGGCGGAAATAAATAGTTAAATTTAATTTAGAAATTTTTATCCTTATTTATTCGACGAAGTATTTTAAACCTGATACTTTAAACCTCAATGTATAACACAATATTCAATATATTACGTGCGTAAGCCAATTTTGAAATATGACCCGGAGGAGTCGCTTTATGGATGCGGATTACGAAAGATGAATGTTTGCTGTCGTTTAAAGAATTCGTAAATTGGACTACAATGCGGTCACAGGATGTTATGAAAAGTTTCTCCATTTTTGCACCACTCAGGAAATAGAACGTGTGTTCAATTCAGAATAACTTGAACCAGAACTGAAGATATTAACATATCTCAGCGGACATTGAACAGAGGAACAATCTAACCACTGTTTCGTGAATAGCCATAGCAGCATTAAATTTTATTTTTCAAAAACTCCTAGAAGATAATCTGGAGTTGTATTTATAGAATATTATTTTGGTCAGCATTTAAAACCGCCAGGCTTCATTCAGGACTCCATTTCATTATTTATTGATTTAAAATTAACCTAGCTTAGGCGGAGAGTTGTATTTCCAACGTATTCTGCATATTTTTGTTATTTGATTCTTTCTTCTGGTTGGCATATGTGAAAGTTTTGCTCTTAAGACAGCCTGGTGACTGGTTGATTAATCTTACATTCTGAATTGAATCATTCCTCCCCATCGGTTTCTTCCGGCGAATACTCGTCGGGTACACTCCTCCTCGCTTCCTCGCAAAACGCTTCACCCTCGCGGAGGGAACTTCGCAAAGGGAAGACCCCCGTCCACCCGTCCGGAGACAGTGTATCGCTGGGAAAAAACCCTTCTTGCAAAGTTGTCAGAGTGCTTCCATAATATTATGTTGTTCGATTGTTGTTTTTTTAATATCCAGCGCGTGTATTCTAGGTGGTAAGAAGGTGGGAGAGCGATGCGAGTTGGAGGGGTGGCTTACGAAAGCGGGAGTCGACAGGGGCACAGTTAGGACGCTTCGGTTTCACTTTCATTCGGTGGTCCGGCACAAGAAGATGGAGCTTGGTCAGGGTTGGGCTCTCTTGGCGGCTGTCTTAGCCCTCGCCACGGCGTCTACACTCTCTCCAAAACAGGACAAGGTAAGCCCGGTAGGATTAATCCAATCCATTATTTTCCGACGACGGTTTAAACGGCACCGGCCCGGAGATCCACATGCTGTAGCCGAGGCCTGTTAGCCATTAAATTTAAGTGAAATGAAGTACCAGCACCATCAGGTGGCTTCTGTTATCGAGTCTATCAGTCATACATAAACATATCACAATTGTACTCATAAATATAAGTTATAGTACATTCCGAGGCAAGGGGGGAGTATTAAAACGGCCGCGATGATATTTAGACGCAACGAACTGTAAATATTTCAAGTTGAAACCAAGTTTTTGTTACCCAGAGTGATTCCATATTCACTCCGATAATGCAACTCAAATCAATGACAATCCCCCGATAATCTGAGAAAGATATAAGCCGCTTGACGAAATCCTTCCCTATCCAAAACACATATATGTATGTATACTCGACAAACAAGACAACCCACGCACTACAAGCGAAGTAAGTGATGGGAAACATCCCATGTGTCAAAGTGACACATACTGAAGATCTGCATCTTCGGCGAGTAGCCGAAACCAGTCTGGCAATAGACCAAACCAGTGGGACAGAAGGCTGTGAAAACTGCTGTATTCCAAACCCACGCAGAACACACAAAACAGGTATTTACTGAAGTTGTTTTAACTTCACCAGTTGACAGTTTATTTAATGTTTAATGGATTGGGCAGCAGGGTGTTGAGGCTGGCCTAGTTCCCATGGAGGTTCGTGCACGGAAGACGTGGTGCAACGACCACTGATCGTGTACTGGGAACGACGCTGGACGAGGCCAAAACTTTAGCTTTAGACAACAACAACATGTCGCATTTTTGCTGTCTTTATTCTATAGGCGCAGATAAGAACAGTCACACTGCCTAACCTTGTTCCGGTGCAATAATAAGACGCAGTCTTAAGCTCTCGACTTTCCTTTCCTCATATTCGTGAGAATGTGAAATATAAAGGGCACAATGACAAAATAGAGAAACCGGCCTGTCTCTGCCTGTCGGCTATCGGCATTAGCATCTAAGTTTATTGGGACCGTACCAACTGCTCTTACCTGAAAGTATCTCGTGCGGTAAATGTGAAGACAAAAGTTGACACGTTTTGTGGTTACCCTGAGGTTCGTAGTAGGTTCGGACCACTAGAAAAAGGTTAAAGCTAGTTTGTAAAGTACATCTTTAGGCTCTATTAGGGCCGATTCTATTTAATAATCAATGTACATAAAGATTATCTCGAGCTAAAAAACCAGAATACTGAATTCGTTTGATTTAAATATAAAAATCGATATTCATTTTTACATTTCCACGTCTTACTCGGGTGTTCTAACTCCCACTTCTCGAGTAGTTCGCTAAATTACTTTCACTTCATGAACAGTCAAAACCATCCGCACAACATTTGCCTACATACTCGTTTTGTATTACTCGATTTTTATATAATCGCGTCTATTTACGACGAAAAAGACGCTTCTTCATGAGCATCGTCAAATCCACAAGCCAACCTATTAGCTTTCATGTAAAGAGAAATTATATGTTAAATAGACCGCGTCGGACGGTGGGTTCTCCTTCTCGATGCAGGAAACAGAAAATTGCTCGAAAACATACTTCCCGTCCTGTGCAAGATTTAGAAATTCGAAGGTGCATCATGGGGTATCATTCTGTTCAATCCTATTTGGAAGTATTATCCAGCGAATAATTGATATTAAGTTTCTTTTTTTTCACCAACTTTAAATTCGACTCTTGTTCAGTAAAACCACAAATTTCAAATTTATCACGAGCAAACGTATTTAAATGAAGTTTAACATACCTGTTTTTAAAAACCTACGGTATTTAAAAGAAGCTTTCACAATACAGCGGCATTTTTGTTTACGAAAAAGAGTTTCCACTAATTTTAAATTGCTCCACTGCTTGTTAGTGTCGGCCTAATTATAGTGCCCCCTTATTAGAAAATAATTAATTTACTCCCAATCTAGCTCTTGCCTGACAGAAAGGCGGAACTTAAAAATAATGAGAGAAGAAAAATCGGGGAACAAACAAAGTAAAGTAATCGTGTAAACTGTTCAGGTCCAGAACAATTATATAAATCATAAATTTGTTTTTATTAAAAGTAGTTTTCATCGCGTGTTATAAACTGAATTGTTAATATTAAATTTATATTTATATTTTTAATATTATTTCAATGTTTTATTATGGTGTTATTCAAGGAGAAACAAAAGAACATAAAAAATGAGAAAATATCCTTAGGAGGTGACTCCATACTCACCCCGTTAATACAGCTCAACAAAGGAAAATTGTTTCTTTAAGCACGGGGTAATACAAAACGTTTTCTTAAAAAACTGTATAAACACCGTATTAAGATTTCAAATCAACTACCCTTCTATCGACAGTAGTTGAGATGCACTTCTAAAATTGAAACGAATGGTGTTGTAAGTGTGAGTTGGTGGCGGCCTGTACCGCGACCGATCTAGGCCTCTTCCCGGTCCCACTTGGTACAGGAAGGGACCGACTGAAACCGGTCGTTACGTCCGCCATTTTTAGTTTTCTCTCGCTCGAAGACTCACCGCCGACTGTCGGAGGAGCGTTTCCTCGTAGAAAAAAGATTACATACTTTAATACGCCCACCGCCGAGCTCACTCTACCCGGTTAATTGCGTAATTATTAAATGGGGTCGCGGACCAAAAACAAAGACGCAAGTGGGGTGAATGAATCGCAGATCTTGAGGCGGAATAGCGTTCTCTTCCGTTGCGACTCGGATGAATGAACGGTAAATCGAATAGCTCATCCAGATCAAAACTATCGCTCCCCAACAAATAGTTAATTCGCAGCCGCCTCCTGAAATCTATCGACCTGTGGAGATCCACCGAGCCGTCTAGCTCTTATAGAATCCAATCCTTGCAATCCGTAATTCCTTCGAAAAATGACTTGACAGCCCTCCATAAGTTTCTGTCCGCGTAATCCCTAATGACCTAAAAGTCCCGTTCGTTCAGGAATTAGCATCTTCCCGGAATGTCGATGTCAGTTGAATTTGATTTCGGATTGGGAATCGAATCTTCTTCAAAACATAGTCTTATAAATACGCGGTTTTGCATTGCCGATTGTTTGTGGGACTCAGTGGGCTTTTATAGTTTTATGCAATGTCGCTAATGATAGGCTCGGCAGTTGGATAGCCCCATCGGCTGCACGAATGTTCCCGGTTACAGCATGGCGACATATTGCGCAAACTCTTTCGAAGCATTCTGCAGTTCCCAGCTTTATCCGCAATATTGTTTATTCAGGCACATCGCTTTCTCGACACGAAAGATCCGAGTAAACATCATTTAATTGACTGTTCATTGATTGGTTTTTTTTATACCAGTTATTTACTTTTCACATCTGTCTTTGGGAGGAGCTTAATTTTGTATCTTAGGACTCTTTAAAAGCGGTATGTCATAACTGCGTCAAGCTCTATCCGGCTCGGACGTTGCGCAACCTTCCATTCACATGCTGGCAGTTGCATGCATAGATTACGCGAATGCATGCATAATAATGAGAATGCGAGAATACTTCTCGAGATTTTCGACGTGGAACCATAAAAATTCACGTATTGATATGAATTAATGAAACGCCGGTGGCACACTCGCGGTATTATATATGTATTATTTTACATTTAGTATTGTCAATGGGCGACATCAGTTTTAAAGAGAAGGAAATATTATTTTTGAAAGTAGGCCTTTCATATTTAAATACATCTGAGACTCTAGTTTATGACTTTTAATCATTCTTTAGTTACTGACATTTATAATCTTAATGATGATGTGGGTAGTATTAATGACACACCTTAACGGATATCCATAATCATAAATCAGTTCTTACATCCGCGCGTCCTCAACCTCACAGAAGTGGTGCTAAATTCTGAGATCACGATCTGAGAACCGGTTCTATTCTGTAATTTTTCGTTACGCCAGAGTTTCGGATAATTAGACTTACACCCCTCTGTTGGAGTTATTATTTCTCATGGAATCTAACACTCATTAAGCGAAAGTCGAGGATTAATAGCTGCGGGGAAATTATTCTTCGTTACAGGAAAGGAAATATACGGGCCTAAATTCTGAGAGTAAATTCTCTTTTCAGTATTTTTCGGCCAAAATGGTCACCCAATACTCAAAGGTAGGGTGAAATAAACAAGAGAAATGAACATTCACTGAATGAACAAAAATAAATGCAGGCACATTCCTGAGAGAACTCGCCACACCTCAGGTGGACCACAATGGGCCCTGAGCTAATAATACAGGAGATATAAATCCTCGAAAAGAGGGTCACACACAACACGCCCGAGCATTTTCGCAACAATACGCAATCAATAATGATTGCGACTTGATGCAATAGACGTCCGTCCCCCTCGCCCCGGTCTAATTATTAGAAAAGTTATGTTCTACAGATTAATTACTGACTGTAAATACAGACACGAGCGTGTTCATAGCCTATATACAATAGTTCGCCGTTTATCGAGATATCATCGGCTTAAATGTTTCCTGGGCCGAGTTGCGTCCCATTACGGGCCTATCTTCATTTCCTTCGGTTATGTCACTTCCCCGGGGTTGCCGAAATTCGGTACCAGTTGGCCAACAGTCGGACGTTCCGCCTAATAAACAACATTATAAACACGTACATGGAGAAAAATAATATTTATTAATTTTTAAAATATTAGTAATAAATAATAATAAAAATACCAGTACAAACCTAGTAAAATACAAGTGTACAATACAGACAAAACATTGACATGGAATCCACATATAAAGTTAAAAATCCTACTTAGATTACTGGACAAGATATCAAAACTAGGTTTAAACAATAGATTATTACTGTACAACACTATACTTTGTCGTTTCCACAAACAAAAATTAATTCGAGCGGAAATTTTACGTAACATAAATATTACCGACGTAATATCGTTCCTATGCACTTACAAAAATTGAAATTGGCGTCAAACTTTTGGGATATCCGAAATGTAGAAGAGCGTTTAAAATGCCCCATTTCTTAATTGTTCTGTGGAACAATAGCGAGAGCTACTGTGGATTTCACTTTCTTCGCAAGACAGTCAAACGCACTTGGACTTATCAGACATCTTCGACAGAGCGCTTAAACGATTGTTCGTTTTATTTAACAAAGGGCAGTAATCGAGATCCATCTATACATTATGATTGTGGCGGTATAAACAGCCAATACATCTAATTACAGAATACAATATTAGAGACACTATTATATTTTCAGGGGAAACAAGTTTGTCAACCGCCTTCGACGGCTCCCCATAAACTAGAAAAAGTTATCGGTCAATGTCAAGATGAGATTAAGTATGCCCTACTTCAAGGTAAGTATAGTCTTATATCTTAAATACTCATTACTTAAATACTCAATAACGAAATGTATATGTATATATGTATGTTTCAACACTATAGAGGCGCTGGCTGTACTGGGCGAAACACTACAATTGAATAATGCCGACGAGGCGACAAAACATCGTGACAAAAGAGAAGCATTTACTGGAGAAGACAGGAGAATAGCTGGAGTGGGTAGTATGAATTAATGCGTAATTTACTTCAAAGAAGGCGAAAAATTACAAAATCTATAATTAATTGCAAAATAATTAAAACATAGTATTTCAATTAACGTTTAATTAATATAACTTTTCTTTCAGTGCCTCCTCCATTGTGTGTATCGCAAGATGAAAGCGGTATGTTTGCAGAATTTTAATTAAAACTATAATGGATATTATATTTTTAGCCCTTTATTAATTTGGACTATATGTGTGGTGTGTGTCTGTATATATATATATATATATATATATATATATATATATATATATATATATATATATATTAAACAATAACAAAGAATAATTTAGTATAACATTTAGGCTAGATATAGTTAGCTTTTAAGATTATAAAATTTATTACTTTCAAGGTGGATCAAAATGGTTTCCCTACTCCAACTGGACTTGTAAAGGTTTATTCAGAAGGAGTTCAGGACAGAAATTATTATTTGGCAACTATTCAAGGAGTGCAACAATGTTTAGCTCGAGAGCTTCACTTGAGGCGGATAAATCCAGCTATTACCTTAAGTAATTAAACAATTTTTCTATGCTTGTTATAGATATCTTTATGATTAGTATATACACATCTATGTATATATTTTTGATTTTATTAAATTGTTCTAATGAATAAATCTGATATGAAAATAATTATAAAAAAAAAGATTTTTTGTTTTAATGAACATAAGTTACTGAAACATAAACTGCTAATAATAATAATAATAATAATATTTAATGTTATTATTATTATTATTAATATATTATTAATTATTTTTATTATTATATTATTATATAATTATTAATTAAATAATGACTTTATAAATTGGAATAGAGTTAAGAGGAGGAATAATATTTGACACATGACAATAATGAGATAAAATGTGGTGGAAAATAATCTCCACAGAAAACTTAATTTTTAAATGTCAAATTTATTTAATTAACAATATTAACTTCTATTCACTGTAAGGATCATGAATATTTTCAGATGAAGGATACACATGTGATGTTTCTTATGATTTGTTCAATTGTGTAAGCGAGAGAATTGAATTGGTAAGCCTTCAGAGTTTAATTTATTTATATTCTTGTTCTGTCATACTGTTACTTTTAGTGTGCTGCAAAATGTTTAAATTGAAACTAAAAACAAAAGTACCAATCAAAATACCATATGCTTTGATTTACAGATATGCGGCAGCAGTTTATAAGGATTAATGGAGCAGTTGAATTTTACATACAACAGTAATTTACAAGACTGCACAGCAAACTCACAAATAATAAACTATATATGTCTATTTTATTGATTACCTTTTTATATTATATTCAGTTTTATGAATAATACTGTGTTAGTCTAGTAAATTTATATATAATAAATGTATTTTGTTTAAACATTGAATGGGTTTTGATTTTGCTTATTATATTCCATAATGACCAATAAAAAAGATATGAGATATTTAAAAATAACATCATATTGTAGGAATTATAAATGATGATATAATAATAGCTATATTTTAATATATTATAATTTGTCGGCTGTTAAGATATGAAGATGTTTAAAATTAAAAAGTCAAAATATTCCCATAAATTATCTGTATTAATTTTTTTGTGTTTATGATTTAACTGCAACTAAACAAAGGTATTGTTCCATTTTTAGTATTTTATTGTTTAAATGTAGGATTCCAA
The DNA here is from genome assembly GCA_019843655.1 of Lethocerus indicus. Classification (NCBI taxonomy): domain Eukaryota; kingdom Metazoa; phylum Arthropoda; class Insecta; order Hemiptera; family Belostomatidae; genus Lethocerus; species Lethocerus indicus. The sequence continues at coordinate 6,839,233 of JACDQD010000103.1, read as the reverse complement.
AAGTTAAAAAAATAATGAAACACTATTTGTAATAAGGCCAATAATAGTGTTATTATATAATCATCATGTTAACATTCATTGAAGTTCAAACACACACTTTAACAGTAAATGCATGTAAAATAAAATTGGTTTTTAATAATTGAACTCATACACTTCTTAAAGAAGCGTAAATTTAACAAAAAAATTTACTGAAGTAAATAATCTAACAGACAGATTCATAAAATATATACTTTACATTTTTGACATGTTACAGAACTTAAAAAAATATATTGAATAAACATATTTACAATGCTATCAAAATTTGTTACATCAGATCACAATTAACTAATAGACTGGCAATTATTCAAAAAATAGGAAACTTCATGTAAAATATTTCTATACCCACTAAATTTAATTAGTATTCACAAGTGTACTATCTTTTTGTACAGTTGCTCTGTTCCTTCTTGGTTCCCTGTAAAGTTCAGCACCTTTCCTTGCTAAAGCATCTGCCATTTCATTACCAATCATTCCTTTATGGCTTGCAACATGGTTCCATTTAACACACTCCATCTTCTTAATTACGGAATCCAATTTTTTCAGTTCTTCCTTGTTTTTTACCTGACCACCAGCGGTCAGTTGCCAGTTGTTTTTTTTCCATTTATATATCCACTGCGTCATGCAGTTTATTGTAAACTGCGAGTCCGTTTGAACTACGAGCTTTCTAACATTCGCTTTGTAGGCTTGAGTGACGGCCACGCGTACTGCTTGAATTTCGGCATTGTTGCATGTAGCTGTTCCTTTAGCAGCCGCAGATATATTCAAGGGGTGTTTGTGATTGAACCAAATTCCGATTCCTGCCTTCGCACCATCCCTTCCATTGTTTAAACAGGCACCGTCAGTATAAACAACAACAAACCCTTCTTCATTTTCAATAAAGTCTGTACAGCTGCTTTCAACTGTGCCTGAGCATGGTAACCTAACCTCCCATTTCAACTTGCTGGTGTTATGTGCCTGTCCAAATATGACAGAAAACCTGTATCTTAGAGCTCTGAACATTTTTATATTCCAAAAATTAAATATCCGTACAAAAGAACTTGCCACTTTTCATTGAAATTCACACTTTCGATGGAAATTATTACAATAAAATGATTACCAATGAATACAAGTTCGATGATAATGAATGAAAATACCTAAAAAATTATAACACACGTCATTGAACTATAATTTTCTCATTACATGTATTAACATATACTTTTTAGTACAGCTAATAACCCAGTTTCAATAACAGAAGTTGAAAATTTTCAATTTACCGGAGAGGTGGGTAGGTTACTCCAAATAGGTTACATAGTGTTCACTATTTCTGTCACCTTGCGTGTGCCAAAACGGAGGTTGCATAATTGATTCAAAAGATAAATGAATGATCAAACAGTACGGCTATCTTAAATATAATTTCGTATAAAAACATTTTCTAAACATTCAATTAAAGCAAATAAAAGATAATTCTTCCAACTTTTTATTTTTTGTAATTGTATTTATTATCTAATGTAAGATATTATTATGAACAGTATAGACAGGATAATCAAGAACTTTTGAAGTTGAAAGGTTTTCTGTAGTAATATTGCTTTTTATTTTTTAAGTTATAAATTTTTATTGTTTCATTTATAGAAAAATAAGTTTATAAAGTAATGTATAATTAAAATTTATATTTTATTACGTGTATTATTTTACATAATATTCTACAGAATTGTACATAAAACCCAATTATTGTACTCCTTCTAAAAATATATTCTGACAAATATAGGAGTATATTAGAAAGAATATCAGAAACTCAAACTAGTTTTAGATATTCATAAGGTATGTCATCAAAAGTAAATTCAAATGCACACATACAGGATAAAAAAAAGAAATTGCTTTATACTATTATCACAATAAATCCATGGTATAGTTTGTTAACCCAATAAGGAGACTGGAACTCCTAAATATCATTGGGTATATGTAGGTGAGCATGAGTTAAATTGTCAATTCAGAAATACAACATAATAATTTATGGAAAATATTAACATATTCAATAGCATTTCATTTACTGAATGTCGCAAAATTTATTTTTTTTAGGAAGCTTCTAATACATAATTTAATAATAATAATTATTCAGACAGAATTTAAACACAACAAATGTTGTAAACAGATAAATTATATGTATCTTGCTTTTTGTTATATTATGATTAGTAATTGGCATGTATTGAATTTACTGCAGCCAAGCTCAAATAATATTATATATTGATGTAGTGGGTAAATTAATTTCTACTTACTTAACAAAAAAGGCAATACAAACATCCATGGTATAGTTTGTTAAGCTAATAAGGAGACTGGAACTCCTAAATATCATTGAGTAAGTGAGCATGAGTTAAATTGTCAATTCAGAAATACAATATAATAATTTATGGAAAATATTAACATATTCAATAGCATTTAATTTACTGAATGTCGCAAAATTTATTTTTTTTACCCCAGGAAACTAAAAATTAAATTAATTGTATACTAATATTTATGTTATTTAGTATATTAGAAAGAATATCAGAAAATCAAACTAGTTTTAAATATTCATAAGGTATGTCATCGAAAGTAAATTCAAATGCACACATATAGGATAAAAAAAGAAATTGCTTTATACTATTTTAGGAAGCTTCTAATACATAATTTAATAATAATAAATCATTCAGACAGAATTTAAACACAACCAATGTTGTAAACAGGTAAATTATATGTATGTTGCTTTTTGTTATATTATGATTAGTAATTGGCATGTTTTGACTTGACTGCAGCCAAGCTCAATAATATTATATATTGATATAGTAGGTAAATTAATTTCTACTTACTTAACAAAAAGACAATACAAACATCCATGGTATAGTTTGTTAAGCCAATAAGGAGGCAGGAACTCCTAAATATCGTTGGGTAGGTGACCATGAGTTGTGAATTTAGAAATGCAATATAATAATATAGGGAAAATATTAACATATTCAATAGGATTTAATTTACTGAATGTCACAAAATTTATTTTTTTTACCCCAGGAAACTAAATATTAAATTAATTGTATATTAATATTGTATATTATGTTATTTAGTATATTAGAAAGAATATCAGAAACTCAAATTAGTGTTAGATATTTATAAGGTATGTCCTCAAAAGTAAATTCAAATGCACACATATAGGATAAAAAAAGAAATGGCTTTAAACTATTGTAGGAAGCCTCTAATTATTTCAGAATTATATGTAAGAATTAAAATTGTAGGAAGCTCTAATACATAATTAACTATTCCAGAGTAATTCACTTGGGATAAATATTCAACACACAACACAACAAATGTTGTCAACATATAAATAATATGTACGTGGCTTTTCGTTATATTATGATTAGTAATTGGCATGTATTGAATTTACTGCAGCCAGGCTCAAATAATATTATATATTGATATAGTGGATAAATTAATTTTTAGCTACTTAACAAAAGGAAAATACAAACATCCATGGTATAGTTTGTTAATCCAATAAGGAGAATGGAACTGCTAAATATCATTGGGTATGTGAACATGAGTTAAATTGTCAATTCAGAAATGCAATATAATAATTTATGGAATATATTAACATATTCAGTATCATTCAAGTTACTAAATGTTGCAAAATATATTTTTTTTACCCCAGGAAACTAAAAATTAAATTAATTGTATATTAATATTTATGTTATTTAGTATATTAGAAAGAATATCAGAAACTCAAATTAGTTCTAGATATTCAGAAGGTATGTCATTAAAAGTAAATTAAAAAAAAAAGAAATTGCTTTATACTAAAATATTAATAATAACCTCATTTCATGGACATATTTTGTCATTATAGTTTATGAAACCACTGCTGGTGCATATTTTCCTTTTTAAATTGTATATTACATTTCTTATATAATTCTAATGACAAACTAATTAGTCAATGAAAAATTATTAACTTACTAAACAATGATACATGTGTAAGAACAAAATAAATTTGCTAACATGTAAACTTATTTTAATAATTAAAATTGTACTTCATACAGTCATTTAGTTTGGTATAATTTATTTACTGTTTATTACAAAATGAAATAAAGGATAACAGAATAAAATGTTACTGTCCTGGATCTTCAAAATAAAGATTACCAAAAAAAGTTATCACATTTAGTTAGTAAAAAAATTATAATACAAAAATATAGATGAAACAAACTTTCATCGATCGGTAATGGTGAGTTCATCAATGCCCCAATCCTCATAGCTGTTATCAGGAAGATATCTACGGATGATGATGGGAATTTTTCTTTGTTTTAACTCCTTCATGGCTATTTGAAGTGGATCTGTTTCACCCTCCAGCTCCACCATAACAGGTGCACACATAGCAATCTGCAAAGCCCTTGTGCCCAAAACTCTAGCTCTCTCATACCTGATAACAAAATTAATTTTTAAGTTTAGGGAGGCAACTAATCTTTATTAGTGAAGTAATAAATTCGTGGATTATGATACGAGCTATTATTTTCAACTATATTTAATATTTCAGGAGTTTATAACTTACTTTAGAATTATATTTAATAATTAAAATTGTAGGAAGCTTCTAATACATAATTAACTATTTAACAGTAATTCACTTGGGATAAATATTCAAACACAATTTAAACACAACAAATGTTGTCAACAGGTAAATAATATGTATGCTGCTTTTTGGTATATTATGATTAGTAATTGGCATGTTTTGAATTTACTCTAGCCAAGCTCAAATAATATTATACATTGATATAGTGGGTAAATTAATTTCTAGTTACTTAACAAAAAGACAATACAAACATCCATTGTTTGTTAAGCCAATAAGGAGACTGAAACTCCTAAATATCGTTGGGTAAGGGAGCATGAGTTGTCAATTCAGAAATAATAATATACGGAAAATATTAACATATTCAATAGCAATGCATAACGCCTAATACACGTAAAGTTAATACAATTAGTAATAATGTATGTAGTAATAATGTAATGTATATGTAATAATCCTAATAGAATTCATAATATAAAAGGTATATTACTTGGTCATATATTTAGTTGTGATTCTGTTAGCTTTATTTGCACCCATTCTTGCATCACCAGCATTCAGCAGCTCAATATTTTCACCTTCATCCTGTTAACACAGTGTAGAGTCATACACTATAAACTCCGTTATCATTCTGACATCATGATTCTAACTAATTAATTTTACTCACCTCCTGCTGGTCGATATCTTCCATATCAGCGTCATCTTCAACCTCATCAAAATCTTCACCAACGCTGTAATTTTAATTGATTCAGCTAATCGCATTAATACATTTCAATACATCCTATACATTCAACCAGAGGCCAATCTAATACGAATTATATTACAAGTGCCAAGCGTGCAGAAGGTTTCGGAATATACTCACTCATCTCCATCATAATCTTCGTCGGCCATTTCGCTGAATTAATGTTAAGGTAGAACTAAAATGTTGAGAGAAAATAGTGTGAATAGATATCACGTATAAACAGGAAATGTGGTAACACGAGGGAGGTTTCCTTGCTGTGAGTGTTTCCCAATGTTGGTGTTCTGTCCGAAACTGACTGTATACTTATCTTTTATATGTACACTTTATCATACATATATATATATATATATATTGTATGTTACATAGATTACATGTATTGACGTAATAAGAATACATATTATTAATTATTACATATATAATAAGTAAGCACAGATACCGTTGTGAGCATACATATACAGTTAGCATTGGTAGGAACGCTAGTATGAAAGTGTTAAGCGATGGCGGTTTCGCGTAAATTTTTGCAAGCGATTTTAATGTGTTTTAGTGTGGTTCGAAAATACGTATATTTGCGGTTATATACTAATATAAAGTTGATTCATCTTATTTCAATGAGGTAAGGCAGAATTCAAGCCAAATAACTAAAAATGCACTCAAATAGTATTGGACATTGAGATTGATGAAAAATGTACTTTTTTGAATTCCTTAACTTTCCTCTAAGATATAGGCCGTAATTATGTTCCTAAATGTTGTTATTAAGTACTTTTAAGGTTAGTTATGGTTTACATCTGGATCTGGAGATATTAATGGGCTACAATTAGAAAATATGATTGATGTACCATGATTAATTAAAACCTCATTTTTTACAACATACAGACAGTATTTGTAATATAAATTTATAAAAAGGCTCTTTTTTATGTGCAATACATGGTTAGTATCAGTAATCAGTAAATATACAATCTTTGGTGCTGGTATGAATATCTAGAGAAGTATTGCACAACATGATGTATTACCCACATCATTTAATTAGTTATTATTAAATATTAATATTACATTATTTATAATTATATTGTTATCATTAATTGTAATTACTGTATTAATAATATATTAACATGGTCTGTCTTTTATAAAAAATAAGCTTTTAATTAATCTTATCTGACTTCTATGAAATTCATATCATACATTATTCTTAGGAGTCTATTTCATCTATTTGATAATGTTGTCCACAATTTAAAAACTTCTGTCCTGCCAACAGTGGAGTAAATACTATGGAGGTAAATGATTATGTTGTGGAGATATCCTGGGCTGCTTTTTACGGTTTGTAATTTGTTTTTCAGTATTTATATAGCACAATTTGGCTGTTGCCTTATGAACTTTTGTTTTTAATTCTATTTTATATATTTCATCTATATATAAACGGTTGAATGGAACATATCTTCACAAAGATATTGTAGTACTCCACCAATTCATCTGATATTTAATGTAAATTATTTTTATCACTAAGGCATTATTTGCTTAGCAATTATATGCATAATTGTTTTCTAAAATCTGCTGGACTATAAGATTAATATGCCACCAGGATCTGATATAAATGAGTGTTACCTGCATTTATGATAAATGTTTAAGCTTAGTTATATTTTTGGCAATTTCTCATGGTTTCATTTAAAGATATTACGTTTATTTTGTTCTATGGTAATTGAAACTTGTTGATTTTACAATAAGTCATTATTTATTTTTATGTCAGTTATTCTGTTGGAATGTTTGTTACAAAGTTAGGACATCCATGTATAACTAATTCTATACAAATGGCTAATAGGTTGCTTTTTTCCCACTTCCTCTTATGTTTCATATACAATTTATATTTTCATATTAACAAGTATATTTTTTTGGTTTTACATGTCATGGTAATACCTATGTAAGTTAATTTTTTTCTGAAGGCCTTATATAAACAAAAACATTCAATTTACCTTTGTAAAAGAAATTTGGAACAGTATAATAGAAACAACTATATAGTTGAATGTACAATAGAAGACAATGGATTTTTGCCATACTTCATTATTCTGGATTAGTTTAAATCTCATAGTCATTTTTATAAATTTCTATTTCTAATTTTATAGTACAATTAAGAATTTAAGATTGAATAACTTCTTGAGTCCCTGTTGTGATGTTTGTAATCTGAAACAAAGATTGGATTAAGGTAATCTGGGTTAATTTACTCTTATCACCATTATTGTAATCAATTTACAGGAATAAGCCAATTCAAATTAACTGGATACTTAAATTAGTGTATAAACTGAACATTTATTCTTTTACTTTAATCACAGTAATTAGGCTTCTAATAAATTGTGTAAAAAGCACTAAAAATAGTTTCAAGAATATACTTAGAACAAAAGTCACAAAAACTAACAACATTAAAAGCACAACTATTTTTTTTTTGTTCTAGACTGGGTTTTGGTTTTTTGTGGTTGTGTTGTTTGTCAGTAGCATTCAGTTAAATAACAGCCTGGTTTAATACAGCCACCCAGTGGTTTCCTAACTTTTTGTTACTGTGCCTCCCTTTAAAAAAATGTAATGTAGGTTTCATATAATATAAAAGAGTGGGGTGAGAGGGGGATCAGTGTCAGGTTATGAACGAATTTTAGTTGGCAACAAGTAAATTCTAAAATGTGAGAAAATACGCCTGAAAGTTTTCTTTTGCTGTACCTGGCAGCGTCTCAGAAAACGGGCCTGCAGACGTTGTTAAACCGGCGGAATCCGCCTTTGCAGGGGCGGATGTTCGACCTTGAATTAATGAAAATAGAACCGACCATGGGCTCTTGTCGGGTGTCCTCCTTGTCGTCCCATTGGTCCGCTGTGCCCGACCTGCATACCACCAGGTAAACAAACAGGCAGTAGAAAAACGGTAAAATCATCCGCGTCGAAAACATGTTTACGGTTCGTTCTCGTGGTTGACTATAGGGAGAGTTCGATTTTTGCGATTGAACATCCATCCTGAATCCTCGGGGCCTTGGGTCAAGAGCTCAGAGATAATAGAAGTGATGTCAGTTGAAATAAGAAATCAATGAAAAAAAAGTGATATGGAGATAAACATTCAAAACGAAATACCGAGTGGATTATTTAATGCGCATTAAAGTAATGTAACCTAACAACTCCGTATTTTCAGTTTATTTCCTATCCTTGTATTCACGTAGTAATCCACTGGTTTCCAACATTTTTGTAACTGTGCCTCCCTTTAAACAATATAATCTTTCCCCCACCCCACTGGTTTAATATAATATAAAATACTAGAATATTTTTGGAACTTCTTCCGGAACCTGCCGGTTATATGATTAGTCGAGAAGGGAATTAGTTGTTGATTGGGATATTCAGACTTTGTTCGAACCCGAAGCCCCAGATGGGCTTCTGCAGTGGTATTAAGGTATTCGATAGGCGGAAGTTCGTTTAGGAAAATTATGGTATGCGCTGAAAATACTCAGAGCGAACGTTTTGCTCTGTGTACTGCTAGGTTCTAACTACTGAACTTCGATTTTTGTTCTTCCTGGGTTTTGTTATCGGTTCCTTCCAACGCATGTTCTTTGGGGATACATTTCCTCATTTTCGAGTACAGCACCCTATTCCCGTCCCGCCGTGTGGAGGCATTCGCTTCGCGTACGAACAATGGGAGGAAGCTCTCTAAGGGAAATCTCTTTAATCCGATCGTAAGGAGATGGTAGATCACCGGAATAAACCCTTCCTGCTAAGTGTCCGAGCACTGCAAACTACTGTCGGACTTCAATTCATCGTAGATCAGACAGTCCAACCGCGAACCGGTAGCTTGATGTGTGGATGGCCCGCAAGATATGTGGCAGTCGTGTTTGGCATCCCGGATTCATTCAGATTTACGCTCTGGATCATAGGTTTGTCCATTCCTGGAACCCTTCAGGGGCTCTCTATCCAAATTTCTGGGAAGACATCAGCAGCACGAGGGGATTCACATCGCGATGCCGATCAACGAGTCAATAAATAAATACAAACAATCTTGCCTCAACATACCGACAGTTGACGAATTTATAGAATCCCGATCCCGAAAGTTTCATTCCCATATCACTCCTCGTCCTAATTCACTCGTTGAATCCCTCGCCTCTGATACCCTTCTCCTCACTATTGTTTAGACGCCACTCGCCCAGAGATCTTCTTGGTGCATAGCTCGGATACACGTCAAAAGTGCCATCACATTGTGGCTTCATTTGCCCCAATTATACTTATAACGATAAAGGTTTATTGTACAATAAATAAAAAAGAAAAACTATACACTACAGAGCACATGGAAAATCATAGGGTACCTCGACAGGTGGTTCAATAGGCTGGTCTGCAGATGTCTTTGACTCTGACGTATCCCGCCTGACAGGGACGGATGTTCGATTTGAGCGAGAATATAGACCTGGGGATCTCGCTGTCCGACTGGTCCGAGGTATCGTTTACAACCTCCTCGGAGGCTCCGCTCGCCTCGGGGGAGCGAGCAAGAAGGGACACAAGCAGGAAAATCAACAGGTGCCGACGAAACATTTTCTATCCGATCTCTAGCTTGTTACGATGGATTGATTCTGTGGCTGTTTTTGTTTCGTGGGAGCCGACGAGTGACGTTACGGTGTCAAAGGTCGACGATAACGGGGTCAGAGAATACGTTACGATGGATAGAAAATTTGAATTTCGTTTGAGTTCGTTTACACGGAAATATACGTTTCCATTCAGTTTCATTTTCTGTCTCATTACGGCTTCAGTCTCATTATATCGGTTGATTACACCGACAGGTTTTTGACATGACTGTGCAATCTACTGGAAGCTATTAAAAGATGGCTAGCAGCCGAATCAGCTTCCCGATATTCTACGCATTAATTTCGACTTATAACTAACGTAATGAGTTCAGAAATACCCTACGAAAGATTTTTTATCGGACTCGTTACATTATTAAGAGGGAATGTTTTCTTTTTATTATTCCATATGTCAATTGCGACGGTTATATACAGTAACAAAATTCGTTTCAATTTTGAGTTTATTGGAAAACCATTAGGTATCTGGGAATTGCCTATGGTGGTGAGGAATGTGCTATGAGAACTGACGGTTTCCCATCGAATCGAGAGAAGATTGAAGGCGATAACAAAATTTCGTGGCAACAAGGCGGACATTTTGGGCCACAGGCTTCCGAATTTGACACGGACATGGCCTCTATAATGGCAGAATTTCTTGTGTGCAGTGCGTTCTGGTCAGCCTGGAAGATTAACCTGAATTTTCCACATCAGTTGAGCGCAGCATGATTCGGAATAATCATTATAAGTTACTTTTATTTGTGTAGTCTATAGCGCCATTTCCAGCGATTTTGGTTTTTGTTAATAATCCTTTTAATTTTGCCTTTATTATTATTGTTTTGTTTACCGTCGAGTGCGTAAAAGGAAATCAAGAGTTACGAAGTTTTTTAACGGTCGTAACACCCAGGAGGGCCGGGGGGGCCCATAGAAAAAAAGGAAGATCGAAGACGGATTATAAAGATTACAGTTAATTTGCGCAAATTACATTTTTCATTTCTGCGATGATGTTAAAATTTAATAAATATTAATAACGACTGGTAATTTCGCCGAACGACCGTCGGGCCGGGAAACGAAAGGTAGGCAAATTACAGGCGCGCGCATCCTTATTGCTCGAGGGCCGCTACCACTACCGTTATTAAGCGTAAAGCTCATATAACTGAAAATGTCCGTATTAATTGTTTGGTTCTTAATCTGTTTTCGACGTTTAAAGGGTGGATCGGTCGTGGTGAGCCTGGGCTAATAGTCAACCCTGGAATTCCTGTCACACCGTTATCCCTTAACCGACCACAATTTTAAAAAAGATATTCATAAGTAATTCATTATATATTAGAGAACTATATTTGCTATTGTAGACATTATTTTTATCGTTAAAATACTATAATTTCGAAATAGGGAAAAATAATAAATTTATTCACAGCGCATACTTAGGTTAAGTTCAGATGTCGTGCAGAATCGGAAAAGTATTTAATTTGCCGGTGCGAAAAGAGAAGGAACTAATAAATTACTCGTCGATCATTTCGATTTGTCATAATAAACTTCGGTCGGGACACGAAAGGACTTTATTTATTGCGAGATGACACTTTATTAAGTTTCACTAGAGTACCTAAAGTTGCGGGCGGAACGCTTATTTGTCAAGCCTGGACGGTGTCCAAGTAGTCGCGATGATATACTGGGGGTATCGTTTTGAAAAATTTCATTTGAAAGGAGCTTTCACGCCTAAAAGGAATCGGCCCGATAAGGACTTGCTACCGGCGGGACATTTAAGGCTCGTCCAAGAAGTCACAGATTTATATGCGACACCGGTGAAACAGGTACAATCGATTTCGGCCCACCTCAACTGCGGTTCCCAAATGATTGTTCCCCAGAACAGAACAGAAAGAACTGTTGTGCCCCATTACAAGTATTTATTTTTCATTACCTTGTTTGTGTTCAATATTACGCATTTTTACGTTTTTCGCATACTACGCTGTAGAATCGACAGACACACGGGATAATTATGATTATGGTCCCCGGCTTTTAATTACTGTTCACGTTTAATGTCCCATTAGGCGATCGCAAGGCCGTCACGTGTTGATTTAAATTCATTATCCCCTTTTAACAGGATGCCGAAAATTGGTCATAGCGATATTGGATTTGCGCCGATGTAAAAAGGTTCAGTTACAACTACAGTGAGGAATTGTATCTCCGTACAGATAATATTTGAGTGCAGTAAAATGCACCGCATGCAAATTAAGTTGGTAGTAATTGGAGTATCATTGGGAACAATACAACAATTGGAATATTTGCCTTTATTTATTCTTTTTAACTGTATCATTTCCACAACTGAAAAAAACAATAAGTGGCATTGATGCTCGATTAGCTCTATTAACGAGTAGACAATAATGGAGGAGAATCGACTGCCTGTCCCCCTTTTAGTAAAATTTTATTTATTTATTTTTATTTGTTTCTGGTATGTTTAGATCACGTGGCTACTTCCTTTTCAGGCGTCTTTAAGGAACCTTCGGGATGTCACTTGGGGCCGTGTCTCTTCACAATAATTCGTACAAATAATTAGGCCGGAAAGATCTCTGAATTAAACGAACATTATCTTTTTCCAAATATAGCATACTTGCAAATTTCCAAGGTCCAGATAATGGCATTATTTTTTTATTTGTATTTATTACTCAGCTTTCAGGAATATACATAGTATATTTTGTTAAATAATTATCGTTAATTAGATTTCCCGTCCGAACCGTCCCGTCTTTCCCAATTATACAATCATCTACAGCGGACGGCAATTAATTAATCAATTGCGATTAATAACCGGTTCATAATATTAATTACCGGAGTAGGGCGTATTAGCCGGTGATTAAAATAGTGGGACCATTAGGGGAGCCGTCCGGGCCGGTGAAACGATCTCGTGTTGGGTTTGACAAATAACGCTGCTGGGATTTACGGCGTTTTCGCGTGTGAACTGCAGACTGTTCGCTCTCGCCTTTCTGCGTCTCTAAAACAACCGTTGGTTCCGTTGACGTGATCATCCACTCACGGCTCCCCGGTCATTGCCCGTGAAATTTTCATTCACGCCCTATTCTGTTTTGTATTCCCGTTTTTTTAATGATCGGAACCAACCGTTTCTGCCTTGTACTCAGGGTGTATCGCGTTGTCATCCAATAATGTGCACCTCTCCAGTGCTAAGATAATTTATCGAACCCGTTCGAGTAACTGTATGAGAATTTTGTATTCTTAAATTTATTTAAAATATAGAAGTCACAGATTTAAATGTTATTTAAGCCGTTCGGCGAACGAGAACGTATCAGCACAAGATGGATGAAGTAGAGTAAAATTATTTGCATTATTACAAATCCATTTGTGATTGCAATGGGTGCGCACCCCTGATAATAGGGTGTACGATAAAATATTATTACTATTTTTATCTAATTAAACTTTTTTTTTAAGGGCGAAGATTCATTTATGGGATGCCGAACCTGCAGTAGGTGAGTCAATCGTCTTATACAGTTTTAATATTAAGATTCGATAAATATAATGGAAATAAGAGCAGATTAACCCGTGTACTGTGGGAGTAGCCGACTGTCGGGGTTTTCCGTTTTTGAACTCCCACTTAAGTCCGGTCAAGCGGAAGGCCGAGTTCTTTTCCCGGCTGGAACTAACACTAAAAGTGCAGTGACAAGGCTTACATCGTATGCCTCAGACGCCTAGCTAAGTCCCCTTCCCGAAAGGAACTATTGCAGCTATTGCACTCGTCCAACAATAGTTGAAACACGGCAAATGCCTAGGAAGGCTAGTAATAGGAATTGCTAGCACGTTGACTATTGACGCACATAACGCCCGATCTAATGGACGGACGGATCGACATTTCGGTCCCAGTCTCCTAACGCATTATCCGAAAAATAATCGCCAGTATAGAGAGTGTCGGCAAGTTATAGGTTTTATAGTCCATGCGGCTAAGTACTTCCAGTTAGAGTATTCCCAACAGCTTTAATTATCCTCGCAATCGATTCTCCAATGTGGGTATTACGTGTTTGGGTAATTTCGTTCAACGTCCCTTCCGATAGGCGTGGGTATAAAGTAAGAAAGACCCGTGTTACGCGTATTATTAATTATTTTTATGCGTTAATATAATATTTTAAAATTGTTTACACCGGGGACAGGTGATGAGCGGGCACGTGGTGGGGGCCCGGGAGGTCGTCCCGTGGCGCCCCTTGCGGTAGCGCGGATAAGCGATTAAAGTAGAGGCGGGAATATCGGCCGGCCGAGATCAGTTCTCTTCGGGTTTTTATAATGTACAGTGCTCGGTGCAAGGTGCACCATCGCTCGCTCTGACGTCGACTCGGTGTTTCGTTGTTGTTTTTTCGTCTCAGTGCAATATCGACTCGTTGTGGAATACGTCGAATTAGTAACATTTATTTTTTTGGATATATCTCCTCCGAAGGTAAACGACACGCCCAGATAACTAACGCCAGTTGGGCCGAGCAGCGGGGTCGGATACCCTCGGGGTACTTATCGGGACTTAAAGGGCGCGTATCTGTAGTGGGTCAGGGGCGGTGGGCAAGGTCGGCACGCCCCAAAACAAAACCGACCCGGCCACGGCCCGGCCAATGCGCAAGCCCGCCACCCTTCTGTTATCTCGACCGCAACAGGTGGTTCTCCTCCGCGGCCCTATGTCCCTTTGGCACTTGTCCCGGATTCTTCTCGCGCTACTCGGAGTCTCGTACGTTCCATTACTTCTCTGAACGGTTCTTTAAATCGCACGAAAGAAAACACAACTCAATGGAAATCGGAAACGGCGAATAACTTGGGCGATATTCGATTAATGTTGAAAGCCAAGTCGCGTGCTACAGTCCGCTCCGGTCCGTCGGAGCATTCGGTAAGCGCTTATCGCTAACCCTTCTGCCCTTTCCCATTACCGAGTTACACTTTTCGAACGAGAAACGTAACCCGAGAGAGGACCGCTCGGACAGTTCAGAGTTTATATTTTATTTTTTTATTGCCGTTCCTATGTATCTTGCGACTAGTGTTAAGCTATACCGGTTTCGACATTCCGTCGGCTCTACAGTCGGATATTTAGGCGTGTATTTTTATTTAATACTTTCTTCCCCCCGTCCGACACAAATGTCGGACAATTTGTGACAACGCGAGCGGCGGCTAGTAATTCGATTGCCCGTCGAAGTGCGTGGATATTTTGATCGGATCGCGAATTATATTTAGCTTTAGAAAGTGAAGAAGATTGGGCCGGGCTTCTCCCACTCTGTTATCAGGAACCTCGGCGCGTCCTTTACTCGTACAGCAACAGGTGCCGCCTTCTTCGTCCACTTTCAGGCCGCTCTCCATTCAATATTTTAACACGTTATAAACTCCCTTCGATTGTAATCGGTAATCGGCTTTTCAAGATTATTACCTGTCGCGAAGTTGAGTTTATTTCTTGTCTACAGCATACGTTATGTATATTGTTCGCATATGTATCCAGAATGTGGACCTTAATTGAAAACGAATAGAGAATATTAATTGTTTGTTATTGCAGTTAATTTCGCTTATCTGTTTTGCAGTAGCCTTATATGTTTTTAAATTGAAATGCGGTTTGGTTCGATCTTCACGGTTCAACTGATATTGTTCGATGTTGTTTCATTGAAGTATAATTGAACTTCAAAGTTCTTTTATAGTGGAAGCGTACCTAGCTGTAAAGAGCGACCTCGTTTATTTCGTATTAATCCGACGTACTTAAAACATGGCTGGGCGACGAAATTTCTAACCTGGTTAATCGACAAATAATACCGTTTTTACACTCCTTGGGCTGATCGACTATCTGATAGAAATATCCTGCCAAATCGGGTTATTATAACACACGACTGGACTACATTCCGGTTTATAATTTGCGGCCTTCGTTTTAATTATAGGCGCTTAATAGGGTAACTCGCGCCAGAAGAAAGAGTGATTTAAATGTGGATCGAAGGCTTCTATTTCAGCTCAAAAAGAAACCCGACTGCGGGTCTATTTCTTTTAATGCCATTCAACAACCTAATCAGTGGTATTAATCATTGTTCGGTCTCTTTTCAATACATCTATTCGTTCGTTTCGCATATTTATATAGCGAGTATATATATATATATATATATATATATATATATATATATATATATATATATATATGTCGCATTATTGCTTATCTTGTAAACCGAAGAAATTGAATGTCAGTAACAATCGGAAGTAAAATCAAAATATAATATTTTATCGCGAGATCGTATTCATGTTGAGAAGTAGACTATACAATACTAATTTTAGAGGGACCGAAGTATCGGATTAATAATAAATACTAAGGAGTGGATATTATAAACTAAGTAGGACGAATTAGGGCTTGGAAAACAATTCAGGAATCATTTCACGAGGGGTTAATCGACCCATAATCGGTTGAGGCCGTTTGACAATGAAGATAACATGGGTTGGGTTTGATGCTGTGAAATTTCCGTACCGTAGTATAATGCTCTGAAAGCCGAGGGTTTAAATTTCTGGAATTTGGTCCCGATGTGTAGATGTGTTGCCGAAATTCAACAGTATTAATGGCGGGCAGTCCTTAATAGGTAAAGGCGAGCTACTCGGACGGGGGCAACCGTTTTTTCAAATTTCCCCCGAGCATTTGTTTGAACGTCCCAAAATGTCTACTCCCCGATTTATCCCGAGTTGTCAACCGCCTACCGCCACTTACAAGCTCGGGCCCGCCCGCTACCTTTTCTTTTTTATACCAAAAAACAACTTACCAATTGAATCACTTTATCTTCTCGGTGAAAAACAATATCTCAGCGTCCGCTTTCTTTTCCGCCCGAGTTCGTCAAAACAAAAACTGCCGACCGCACTGCGTTCGCGCCCTGATGTGGGATACAATGGATTTTAGATATTCTTTGTCTAAGAGGTCGTTATTTGAACAATGTTTTATAGCGAGTATTTGAATATTGGTCCTATTTGAGATTTGCATCGTTAGAAATGAATCTACGACCGGGAATTATTCGTGGCACTTTTTTAAGCCGGGATTACACGTCATGTCATTATTTCTTTGTTTTAATAAAACGCACTTAAACTTAAGGGTTATAAATATGTAATTATTTTAATACTTACTGTATGTAATGTTCTTTATATTTTTTAGTCTCTTCTTGAACTTTGTCTTTCAAGAATATTAGTACTGTTTTTATGATTTTATCCTTGTCCCCACTTTGCTATTGGGGAGGATGCGAAATACTGCGAATGTCGATTGTGGTACTTCCTCCTGTTAATAGAGACCGATGTATCAATTACGCCCCCCCCCCGATCCATTACACTATTTAGTATTATATTATTTGTTCCTTTTATATTGTGCAGCGGGAGTTACTCCGGATGGGGTGTGCGGTACGATTTTAAATAATTTGCCTCATTTAAATTGTTTCCTGTTAGGTACGGGATCGGTAATTGAACTACCCTACCGGGTGTGCACCGAGTCAGATAGGGTCCCGTTATATGAAGGGATGGGAGTCAAATGATCTAAAGGCGACATTACTTCTGGCTAATGAAGTTGGGAAGTGTGCTCGCACTTTGTACACGACTATAAATTGGGGCGGCCACGACCGTATCGGTTGGGGTCGGGTAACCTAACCGTTTCAAATGTCATAGCTCTCCACGGGTCTTTGGACTTCCCCGATTTCCGAGTTTGCGAGTTTTTAATACCCGGAATTTCGTTTTCCGTACGAACATTTATGATAATTATGAAAATATAATTAAGATACATCGACGATTATTTTTCTTGAACTAATTACAATGCGCCATAAAGGTTTGTTGAGCTATTGTTATTTGTCCGTGTTCAGTTACTTGTGAAAGACTTTCTACCGCGAGATTAATAGCGGACGATTGATCATATCTTCCGTTATTTGTTATAATTTCGTCTACCGGTCCCTGTCCGTTTATGACGGCTATTATTCTGTTAGTCGTGCGAAAATATTAAATTTGGCATTTATTACAGATTCTCAGAATCAATATGTTAATTGTTACAAAATCGTATAAGAATTAAAGATTTCGCGCTGCATAATGTTCTAATTTTAATAAATTCCGAACCGACGATTGTCGTGTTTGACACCGCGTTTGGGATAAAAACTGGCGTGTTAATGGCCCAATTTGTGGTTATAAATAATATTCATTCGGCGCAATTATATCGTATCTCGGGTTCGGTCGAATTAAATTATTTTAAAGGAAACGTGGGCGTAGCGGAATTGGGCTAATCGCGACCCAGTTGCCCCCGTGATTTGAGGTTGCTCGTCCTTTAGCACTATAAGCCAATGGAAAAAGAAAAGAGTTTCGCGTCGTTTCGAACTACAATTAAGATGCTGCCGCTCGGCCCGAATGGATAATTAGTATGCGGACGGTGTAGGCCTCCTCTGCTTCCTGAATAACTTCCATTATCAATTATACGCAGTTACTATCATTTGGGTCTAATTGTGTCCAATATTAAGTCGATTGCTTCTCTTTAATTTAAGCGTCGAGTGTTTTGCATGGACATTACGTTTAGCGCGATTTTATCTCGGGCTATTTTAAGAGGGTTTCGTTATTATAATGTGGGCCGATGTATCATTAAAACGGTTTCGCGCATTTTCTAATATTTTTACTCCGTCAGTTTCGCAAAATTGGGATATATTTATTGAAAAATAATAATCGCCCGGAAATTATTCATTGGTGTCTGAGAATGTGAATCAGAAGGGGATTAAGTCTATTCAGAGTAATAATCCAGAACGTTTTTTAAATTACTAGTACTTAGTATTACTACTAAGTAATGTTCTATAAGATTAACCTAAATCATCTAAATAGATTCACCGATTCCTTAGTTTGTAAGTTTTGTAAGATCGGAAATTAGTTATACTTATATTTCCATTATATTTATAATAATAATTGGTATAGTTCGAAGTTGGTGTAGTTGTGGAACTTTGTTATAGAACTTGGTTGCTGTTGAATGGGCCACCGTGTTGCGTGTATAGATAGGTGATGTCCGATAGGATAAATAGGACAATACCGCCTTAACAATAGACCGTGTACTGTTATCTAGGCCGTGCGCGGAAGTTGCCGCCCTTTCCGTGCCGTCCTCGCACGGTCAACTGTTTCAGAGAAGTTTCACCGTATACTTTTGTGAAAACATATTTCGCTCTATACAGTTGTTCTTACCCTGTCCAAGAGTCGTTGGCAATATTTCTGAAATCATTAGACAACATTGTTGATGCGCCTTTCGTTTTGATTCTGAATGAAATCCATAGAATTAAGTCTTTTCCGAAAATAAGGGACGCATTTTGTTTTACCTAGTCGCTAACCGGTTTCATGTTTCGTCTGAAATTACTACAACCGGAACGCTTCGCATGGAACAGATATTCATATGGTAATAAATGATCATGGAATTATAATGTTCCGTCGGTTAAATATTATTTCAATGCCGTTACCCATTGTTTACCACATTTACGTAGTAATTTGTAACTATTTTATGGGCCTTTGAATATTCACGAGGCGGCGTGCGTACGAGGCCGGAGGGATATTGGGGATATTATGTGACGATAGCTGTTCGTCAGTCCCATTGTTAACAACGGGCCATACGTTCCAAGAAGATTAGTTCACGCCTCTTCACAAAATGATATGGTAATTTATAATGGACGCATATTCGGAACGCATTCAACCCGTCTGGTCATAACAGGGACAATGCAGACGATCCTGTTACTGAAGGGATAGAAAAACCACGCGTGATAACGAGTTGTGATTCTGTTACGAAACAGATAAGTGTGTGGAAATCAGCACTATATAAAACAAATATAGTCACTACTAGTATGTAGCAAACTGAGTGTAAAGCCAAAACATAAGATTATTTTTTAAACACAGTATGCGCTACAGGATAAAAATGCTTGCACGATGTTAATTCATGCTTCCTTCCAAGTTCGACAGGGAGAATTAGTTAATCAACCTTATTAATTATTAGATTCCGAAAGGACTTGCTTTTCGTGAATCCTTTCGAGAAAGTGACGCGAAAGAAAAAAAAAACAGTATATTTGAATGGTGTGATTGGGGGTACAAAAAGATGAAGCTGAAGATTGAGAGATGGGGAAGGGGTGAGCGAGAGGGAGATAGAGTTTGGAGGTCAGTGAGGCGACCTTGTTCGACTGTGGGAGTTTTAAGTTTCACCTTGGGGTCTGTCGCCTACCTACTGCGCCGCTTTACACATAACCACGCGGTACTTCCTAAGCTCAATTCCTAAGTCCGCACGCTAGTCTCTGCAGTAGTCGTCATTATCGAGGGTCAACCTTATCGATCCGTGAAGGAGGTTCGCATTTCGCAATCCCCGCCACTTATATAAGTCCCGCTATCGTGCACTTAAAGCGAGGATCAAGTTAGTTTCGGCTTCAGCTACATACTCTCCTGTAAATGAAGTGACACTATAAGAACACCCCTTATCTTTCTCCCTGTTGATAGAGAGAAGTAGAAACCGGTCCAGCTCGGAAGGTAATAAATCAGCGGTGATATTCCTATGTGGATATCCCCACAAATATCTTAAAACATCTAACAACTAAAAAACAACTAACTAGTTTCCAAAGAATACGGGTAATATTAAGGCGAAAATTAAAATTTAATTTCCAATTTGTATAAATGAAGGAAAGAGAATTTTTAATTTTTATTAACAGTACTATGGCATTCTTATTTTTTAATGTAAACGGCCTTAAAGGGAGACATTTCTTGTTTTTTTTCTAAACTAAATATGAAGTATAATTGATTTTAGCATTCATCCCTTTCGAAACTGAAATTCACCGGTGGAATACGTAGGATTTTTCCCTCTCTTTTATTTACCGGAGTAAAACTATAATTTATTTTTTACGGAATTCAAATTTTTTTCACCGGCGATTAAATTCTCAGCGGAATAAAATTTGCTGTATATAGGGGCTTCCTGCGGGCGGGTTTGCAGGAGACCGGCCGAGAAGGGAGCTCTAGCAGAGCCGTGCATTGTAATACACGGCTCTGGCCTCCTGACATTTCTAAATCGTTCCCCCCTATAAAATGTTAATAAATACCAATGGATGGGGCGTACACGCTCCACGGCACTCTCTACGCCGACTGTTCTCTTAGAGCACGACCGTTCCGCAATGAATTCTATCTCTCCGCTTCGTGAAATACTCTTACCTACCGAACTGGATCGGACCCAGTCCCAATTTGTACCGCAGGTGTTCCCCTCTTCTTAACCAGGAAATATGTGCATCTGTAATTATTACCAGATGCAGGGGAACATTTCTTAGGAAATGTATTGGCCGTAGGCAGTAGAATGCTTCCTGAAAAATTATATTGAATTTTGAGTGGCTCTATTATCGCGGTAATGGCATATTTTTAAGATCTAGTCGTACAGGATATCCACACAGGATGACCACTTTATTATTGCTGTAGTCTGTGTAATTAGAGTTCGTCTATACGTATCTATATAAATGTCTATAAATGTGTGCTTATACATCATATATAAAATGCGTCCATCGTGTTCCTGTTTTCCCCTAATATTACTTCCGACAATAAATTGTCGACAACTTGTGACGATTGTATTTGGTCAATTATTTTCGATACCTCAATTTCTTATGTGGGATATAAGCGTTTTTTAGTCAAGGCAAAGAATAACTAATACAAATTAAAAAGGAGGGATTATTTTATGAAACTTGAGAAACTGGATATAGAGGGGATAATTTAGGAGTATATATTTCAACTTACGGCATGTAAGGTAATAGCTTCACAAATATTTCATTCGATTCACCGAAATATTGACCAAACTAAACAATTCCCGGTACCCGTATAGAAATATTTTAATATCCCCGACTCTGGAAAGACGTTTTGCCAGAAGTAGGAGTAGCGACAGGAGCGCATAAGGCGTCAGGTTAGTCAGCGCATTTTTCGGCGAGGTGCACCGACCGAGCGGTTTATAAAACTTGTATGCTGAGTGGCCGCTGGTCGCTCGGCTAGCGGTGCCTCGAGCATCTCAAGAACTTTCGAGAGGAAGAGAGAGAGAGAGAGAGAGAGAGGAGGGAGGGAGGAGGGTACGCGGCCGATTACTCCTGTCACAGACAAATGTGATTTGCGACTCTGGCCCCAAGCCCTAATCGGGCCCAGCCGATCAGAAACATTCAAAACGGAACGGGGCGCGTGCAGAAATGGGGTTGTTAGCAATTTTTCAGAACGACCCGTCCGTCAATATAGTATTGCCTATTAATTCGCGATTCTTCGTCCTTTCTTTTATGACTCCAAACACAGTTAAGTATGTTTAAAGTCTAAAAAATAACATAACTAACCAGAACTTGAATTTTCACTAACAGGGGGTTGACCCCCTGCTATACCGGGGACGAGCTCTCGATTCACTTAATGAAATTATTGCTCTTGTTTGATGTAATTAACGGCCATTAATTCATTATTCGTCTCTCTCTCTCTCTCTCTCTCTCTCTCTCTATATATATATATATATATATATATATATATATATATATATATATATAAACAGAACGAAGTCGGCCGGGGTGTCGATTGTATGGCCGAACAATCACTTACAGCTGAAAGGCTTGTAAATCTGTACTTTAAAGCTTTTATAGTACCACACTAAACTACCACTGCTCTTAACACGGATTTTAAGGTTCTAAAGTGTACTACAAATGGCGGTGTCTCCTTGGACCATCGGATTCGGTCATAATCCTTGCTGGATAGATTCGTCCTGATTATTTATTTAGAAATGGAAATATTATTAGTAAAGGGGGTTTTTGAACTAATGAAAAAATGAAAGTTCATTGGAAAACTGAAATATATTTAAACCTACAAATCTGTACTTATATTTGGCTCACAATATCCTTCTCTGATATTTAATAATTTCTGTTTTCACTCTTTAGATTTTTTAGCTGTTCGATAAATGTTACATAAGAGTCGTAGGTTTAAGAAAAAAGTCAAAGATATTTAAATATGCTAAATGTTTCTAACAGCCTTTCTCTTTCTGGTTTGTGATTCATTTCCAGAGTAAGTAGTTATTTTGTGGATATTTAAGTGGATAAAAGTTGGTATTAAGTGGATATTTAGTTCTTTTACATTCAAGCTTATGCGGTTCTGTTCTCTTGAAACAATCTGGCAACTGTTCGTGTTTTTCGACAATCGCGTACATACGAATGTTTACTTTTGAAACCGGGCATATTTCCAGGGGGCGAATGCGGGGCGGGTCCGGAGAGGAAATGCAACATTAACGAGTAGAAATGTCATCACGATCTCTGTTTTTATTCAACAGCTCCACCACCGGTCTGATGAAATACGGACTATTTTAATAATTGAGCCAGTTTCCAGTTTTTACCAGAGTGGTCCACCAAGAGGCGTTATCTGCCATTCTCGTTTTGGCTAATATCTAAAATGTATGCGGCAAAGTATATAACTACATCCGCGATAGTCCGTTTTCCAGGTCGCTCCATTTCGGCCAGCTATAACACATGCAATATACAATTCGACGATATAACTATTTGTATACATCAGATATAAAATTCATTCCACTTCGAAATGAAAGTAGTATTTATCATAACTTCTGAAATATTTTACAATTCCTATATTTTTTCATACTGTGTAATTTGTCCGAAGAATGCCGAGAAAATTTTTTATTGGATTCCTAACGGATATTTGAAATAACGATTTCGATTCCTCATTTTGTCTCGTAGTTTTTAGGAACAGTTGTCAGGGTAACAGTGGTACGACATAGTCAATCCTTCTTTATTGCAAGTATTTTCGTGAGATATAGAAAATTTCTACCTTCCGTAATCACATTCGGCTTCTCTCTAGAGATCTCTTTTTTTAGAGTAATCTAGCGGATACAGTTTACCAGTCTAGAATTTTTTGAATTTCAAAATTACCGTCCAATACTCGTCTGTAATATTGATTTAGTCCGCAATGAAATAATTTTACGAAACGGCATTCACTGGAGCTGTTTGGTGGATTCGAAGCGAAAAACCAAAAGAATGCCTATTTTATGTGTGGCGAGCGTACACGTTATACGGTTGTAAATATTGTTATCACTCCCATTTCACATTGACCGAGCCGGAGGAAACAACGGTCAAACAATAATGATACCGTTGTGAATAACAAGAAGATTGGCGAGCGAAGAAGGTACGCGGCCGGTGAAATACGACGGCCCGGGGCGGAGGGCAAAAACGCGCGTCCGGACGCGCCCCAGTCGTAACCCCGAGAACCCGGTCGAAGCTTTAATATTTCCGGATCGCCTACAGCTGTTCCCCGCAGACCGAATAATGCGGGCGGGGCCTTCTTGTTTCCCCACCTCCCCTCCCTTCACTTCCCTTTCCCCGCGGGAAATGACAAAAAACTCGCGGTAATATTCCCGACACTCGGGAGAGCCGGAAGGGCATATTGGCAGTAGTTATGCGATTTGAGTGAAGGGAGCCCTTTTTTGAGGTTCCCCGATCTTATTGGATGCCTCGACCGTAAAATTGGGAGATGTTGGAGATGTTTTCCGGAAATAGATCATAACTTCCGAGAAGATTTTGAAGTAAGAAACTTCCCCAGCATTTATGGGGGCAGACATTCAAATCGAATTTATAGAAGTACTCCGAGATTTGTTATTACTCCGTGATGACTGAAACAGGGGTGAGATCGAGATATATTAAGGATTATAAATGGAATATCAATTGATTTTTGGAATTGGTATCGATAAACCGTCGATTGCAACCTACCGGTAGCTCGTGGGGATATTTTTATGATAGTTGAAAATTAAAACCTGCCTACTACATTTAAAATGTTTTTCTTCTTAAACGAATTCAATAAATTTATCGAACAACTTTCATTCTATCTTTGGTAGCCCAACGCCTGTTTCCATATTTGGAGAGTAGCTCTTTGGGTCGGTGAGATTGCCGACCCCTGCTATAAGTAATTAAACATTCAGCGCGGAGGTAGCTTCCTATCAAAGTGTGAAGAGTCGAAACCATCTTATTGCAGGGACTTGTCTGAATATATCTGAGAAAAGAGATTTATTGAAACTGCTTTTTTCTATACCCAATTCTGCTTCGGTTTATTGTAAAAAGTATTAGCGCTGTAACTAATAACGTGTCTTCAAAACCGCCTCCCTGTGTAAAAGTACATTCGATAATGACAGGAACGCCGCCTGAGTATTTTTCAGTTGGGAATTTTTTCCCTTCATTTATTTTTTCCGTATGCGGCCGATCTGAAATTTGATACGTCCTGTATTATTTTATGAAACTTGGCACACGTGAAGCAGGCGCTCCCTGAAAGGACAGAACAAGTTCAAGTTTGGCTCGGTATCTGCTGTTCAATGTTTGGTTGCGTTAGGGGTATTCACCGGTAATAGGAAAGATAATGATATATATACTTTTTTCCACCGACACAATTCAAGCGTACATTTTTTTAAAGAAAGATCCAGGATATGCGTTTAATGTTACATGCGTGTATTCGCCATAGGAATGTACTTCCTGAGATAATGAAAAAAAACCTAAGTCACATGTTATAATTATCTTGTGTTTCGTACCAGTACGATATTAATACTTCACCTAAGTCTTCAGAAGTCATAGTCTCAACAGGAATCGTTGAGTAGACTAAATAAAGCAATGTCGGTTTTGGATTAAAGATAATCGATCGAACACCGTATATTTCCTGATTAAATAGCTGAATTGGGGACATGATCTCCACGTTTGGAAGTCGTTTTCCTCTCAATCTAGGTGTGTGACATTACATTATATATCTCGTCGTTTAAAACGTGTAATTTATTGATATTGAATATTTGATCTAGGGATTAACAGTTGTCAAACTGAAAATTGTGTGAAATTAATGTTGCAATGAACTAGTAATGTCGCCCGTTCAATGTCACATGCTGAAGTATTTTTTATTCATGAGAGATAAAAGGCTTATGTTTCTTCTCTTTCACTTCGCAGGGATATGAAAAATCATGTTTAAGAACGATATTTAGAGTATCTAATTCCCAATTAATAAGTTATTTAATATCGCTAATATCATTGTACGAGGCAATGTCGTCTAAATAAAGAACTTATTTCTTCGGTTATAAAATAGGGCGTCTTACATGGTATCGTGTGATGAATGTCGTAACACCGGGAAAGAGAAACTGGCGTTCTCAGAGAAATATTAAATTCACGTCGCGTTCTAAGCTATGCACGGGCCCCGCGTTAAAGATGGATTTTATTTACATCCTTATATTTTATAGCCTTGAAATGCAGCCAATTCTAAAAGCAATATGTAGTTTGAAGCGTCGGGGAAAAAACTCCCGCTGAAAAAATGTTCTCCTATTGGTATCGTAAGTAATAAAATAGGTTTATTCAAAAGAAGAGAGGAAGGGGAGGTATAAAGTACGAAACGTCTTGCTTCCAAGATTGCCAAGGTGTGCCCAGTGTTTGCAAACAACCTGAAACCGGGTTCCCCCGAACATAATAATCCTTATTTACGGCTCATCCGACAACGGTATTTAAAATGGTCAGACTTAGCGGCGGCGGAGAGGGTAACATATAAGGAATATTTCGTTAACGTCCGCCCAGATTTAAATACGGCCTCGGGTCAGTCGAGACTCCCCCTCGATCATTTACGAAACGCCTTATTAATTCGGCATTTCACATCCTGATAGGCCAATAAACGGTGTCGCTTCTGAGGTTTGCCGTGCTCCGATCGAGGTGTGCGAGTTTTAGTTTAAGTAGAAATCGGCCAAAAGTAGTGTTATTCCCATAGAGTCTTATTTGTTCGCTCTTTCCCTCAAATTACGGTGGAACGGTGGAAAATAAAATATAAATGTTTAACGAACCACGTAACTTGCTAACCTAATTAACTTTTCACGTAAACGATTTTAAAAGATAAATGACATCGAATTTCATTGCTTTTTTTTTAACGATCGATCCTAATTAAAGAGCAAGATGTTTGAAGTAATTTACATTTACTGACCCCAAATGCAAATGGAAGGGTGGGCTGTCGTATGCTACACCTGTCTGTTATGTAGGACAGAAGCCCCCCTTGTTGTTACTTCTGACTGAATTCAAACGCCGGTTCATTTAAATACTACAACTGTGTCACTTCCACGACGCCTATCAGACATAGAGGACTAGTTGGAAAAACTCGTTTCGGATTTATATGGGCCTACGTCTCGTTCTTCCCTTTCGATATTTTACTTTCAATTATCCGACTGTTTGCGAGACGAAAATAAATTTTATATTAATAAAAACCATCCGGGATACGATTATATCTTGTGCAATTTATGCGTGCACATACCTTCGTCATAGAGATTGCTTCGGTATATAATTTTCTTCATATTTTTCGTAATAACAATTTCATCAGCTTATTTTATCAATATTTTTTTTTGCACATTAAAATGTTGCGACCGATAGGGAAATATAAATAAATATGTTTCATTATATGTAGTATTAGTGTTTCCCCTTGCTTATATAGTGTGTATATACGCAGCATTTAAATTCACAAATAGCCGAAATAATCTGAACACATATTCGGCATATTTTTATCCGTGGAAAAATCTTTCGCGGGGTTCGGATCTCCGATAGACCATATTCCAGACCGATCTATACCGGAGACACTTCTTTTAACTTTTTTTCGCCCTTTTACTTATTCCCCGCCTATCTTCGGATCGACACGCACATTTACACAGGCGCAGGGTCCGCTGTATACCTCAAAAATCGAAAACATTTTGGAACCATATATGGTCGTTCGATTCATACGATGGGAATTTCGATCGTACTGGTGAATTTTATATGGAATTTATTTACGGAAGAAGAATTAAGCTGGGAGCCCAGATTGTCTATTGTGCGGAGACCTGATTTTTGAAGCGATTGGTTCCGTGTAGCGGTGATACGGTTATCCTCCGTTGTCGGAGCGGGGGGGGACGAGTAGCAGGCCCATTGTTGGGAAAGATTGAGAAACGTCAGTTCCGCAATTGGCGCCGGTGGGGGATGGGGAGGGACTTTCTAAAAGCCGGTGAGGTCGGTTTAGCCGAATCAGTTCGTTTTACGTAAGCCCCTCCACCGTTCATCTTCCGTCCCGACACCATTCATCGCTCCGGCCGGAACGGATGCGTGAAAGTATACAAACAGTTAGGAAGGAAACAATTCGGAGGTTCTTTAAAAGCAATCTGCACCCTATCCTTTTGTCTTCAAACGGAGTCATTGACCCGTCGCCGCGGTTTTGGGTATCGCGAGGGACAAAAATTAATTTTTGATAAACCGTAAACTAATTAAATATGAAATAATTAATATATAAATTATATCGCGACAAATTATAGTATACAAAGTACGATCAGTGAGGTTTGAAAAAATAAGCGAAATTATCGTATTTGCACCAAATTTGTACATAATACCAAACAGTCGACTATCGCGTTTTCCTTTTGAATTTAAAATTCTGAATCTAAAACACTTGAAAATATTTGAACATATTTTAAATTACTATTTATCCCTGGTGTCTATGGTTTGTTAATTCATTGCAACTTGTTTGACAGCTATGAAGAACCATGATTATCATCACCTCGTTTATCTATGTTTTAGTAGTTACACCTTTCAATAAGAAAAGATCTTTCAATTAACGAAAGATAACAGATAACAGATTTTTACTTACCTTTAAGTAATATTTCTTTACATCTAAAAATCGGATAAAATAAGTTGTAATTATTAGTCGACTTAGTTTGAACGCGTTGGTTGTAGCGGCGGGGGTTACTACTTTTCGAATTCAATCTTACGTGTTCCGAATTATTCACTCGTGTAGTGAACTCATTTAGCATACATGCAACGCATACATGTGAAAGTATGCAAGTTTCTAGAATGCAATATTGGTTGTCACGATTTGGGCACGTGATTCCAAAATAAGAATCAGGAAAAGGTTTTCTTCTAACAGCGAAGACATATACACCTCGAAATAATAAATACGCGCGTTCCAGTTAAATCTATAATTATATTCCGGCTATCCGGATGCCTGTCTCCATTTTTCTGGACCGGCGGAAGCCAATCTCGATCGAGGTCAAAGTCGGTCTCCTGACCTCCAAAGTAGATCCCTCTTTGAAAAACGTCGCTGCGTAAATATTGACGGATAGTTATATCTGGGTATTGATGGTGGACAAAAATATTCAATATATTCAATCAATAGATATTCAATCCGAATTGGGAACTTGAGAAGTTACTGAAGTACTTAGTAAACTGCAGCTAGGCGATGGCAGTGGCAACTGCCAAGAACATAAGCCGTCAAGTTAGCAGGTTTCAGCGTTTCCGAGTCAGTGAAGGTGAATGCTGCCCATATAAAGATTTAAAATTGCTTCAGTTAAAGGTATTTCTGGAAAGGTCCACATTATTTAGTTTATAAAAATGAATATCTCTCCCCATTTACCTAATATAACATTTCTACTTTATAAGCGCAAGCGCACTAAAAATATTTCTTTTCCATAATGGATATATATTTTTCAAAATTAAATTTCATTCCCGACGGGAGGACCGTTCCTGCAATCCTTTATATCTGTCGAAGAGGCAATGGCCTCGTGACCTCCTACAGAGCTTACCTAACATGATAATGCAGGACAAATTTTCTTAAGGAAAAGAACACTATGAAATTGTAGGAACATCGCTTGATTGTATGCTTCAATTAAGAACTTATGCCTTCAAATTCTTAAATAGTAATTGTACTAAAGACACAAAAGAAAATCGTTTAAAAAAATGTAATTTCAAGTTTCACTCTTCCTTACTTTTCTGGATTCTAGCCTAATAGTCTCAAATTCTTCCTGTAGTTCCTTTACAAAATATAAATAGGTTATGTTGCGGGTTCCAAACCTACGAATACGTTTTATGCCTCACGTTGAAACGAGACTTGAAAATTTGGTAAATCAAGCGCAATTTACGGCCCATAAGACGTGGCGGGATTCGAGACCCATGGCTGTTTCTTCGGTGTTGCGTTGCCAACGGTGTGGACGCATATTTGGCAACAGATTTTACCGGACGGTTTGCAATCTGCCTCCGTTGCGAAACACTTCCTGGAGGCCGGCCCACACGGCCCGCCGGCCGCTGCAAAACCAAGCGGATTCTACTTGTCGACAAATGCCAACACCTTGTTCCTTAAGCGATTAACTTATTGCGCGTGTGCATAACATCGACGTACATGGAAAAAATATGTAAATCATGTACTCGTTCAGTTGTTCCTACTGCTCGTAAAAGGGAACAGGATTGAAATAAAATTAAGAAAGATGCATTTTTACATTTAGTTTTTATGATAAAGGCGGCAATATATTTATTTATATATAAATTGATTAGGAATATAGTAGATATTTGCAGTCGGTAAGAAAAAGAAAACAACTATGCTGTTGGGATATTTCCAGGATGTATTTCCAGGTTGGAACTACTAGACTATCTCTCATGACCGAGTTTAATAAGTATCCAAATATTAGGTTGATCACACGAAGTACAGAAACGACGTGGGAATTTCAGATTGCAAACGGCCATCGAAATGGGGTATTTGAATTAAAGTTCTTCTCGCAGTTTCCTACTAAATCGAAATTACTACCGTGCTAAAGGAAACTGCGACTCCGGCGGAAGGACCATCCCTGCTAATCGTACAGCCGGTTCAAAAGGCAACGGCCTCATGACCTACTTAAGTTCTGGCCGATCGCTAATATAAATATTCCAAACCCGCCATATCAGTATTTGGTGTATTATACATTTCTTTATATTTTGATATTAAAATACCCAGTTATGATTTCTGAGTTAGGCAAGGTGTGTGATTTACGAGATCGGTTTTCGGATAAGGAGATAAGCAGTGACACATGGGGCGAATTGTTACACGTCTGAATTTCAATGTAAGAAAAAACAAGAATGAGGACAACTGTTGTTTGTAAATGCGGGTACATAGGCGGGGACAATGAATATTGCATGACAACTCATCGACCCGCCCATACGGTCTTCATCGAGTCTCGAATTGAGAGAAAAGCGAAGGATTAAACGGCCAATTTTTAGGTTGGGAAGCGGTGTCCTTGCATATTGCGTCTTTATTCAAATCTCTCCTCGATACGCTCGTCGGTTGCCGCCATTACATCGACACCCAACGCAGTAAAAATGTAATAAATAGGATCTTTGATCCTATCGTGGGATGTAACAGCACGACATAATACATCTCAAATATATAAGGCTTATGGGGGGGGGGAGCTTTTGATGGCTGCAGATACAATCGTTTTATAATCTACTGTATCTAAATATCAATTTTTAATTGCATCACACAATTCACAACACTTTCTAAGGCTTCAGTGTATTATACTTTTCCACGTGAAAGAAGTTTAGTACACAGATCGAGTGATACTTTTTTCGCACACATAAAACACGTACAGATTTAGTACCACTAATAAAGCTCAGCCCGGTGAGTTACTCCCTCGGGCTGTATTTATTAGGGCGCATTAATACGCAGAGTGAAAAACACGGTGCTCCCAGTGAAAAATTATCCCAAACGTTATGAGATATTGCGCAAGATATTACTTGGCCTAGTCCCTTGTATAAATGCAACATTTCCCATAGGAGTGTATATGTCAGACTGTTTGAGTTTGCTCTGAATGTCACTGATATTATGTAAGAACTGGTTCGGATATTTTATGCAAATTTTGCTCAGTGGTAAATGAAAAGGTTAATAACGTCGATTGAAAATTAGTAGTTCGATTATTCCACGACCCGAATATCTTTCGGTTTCTTGGGTTTTATTCCCTCAAAACCTATTTGGTGAGTCGAGAGTCAGTAAATTTTTATGTTTGATTGGATTCATCTTGAAGTATACTCTAATAAATGATAACTGTGATCCTGCCCCATTATCAAAACCGGAGCGTCTCCAATTACAGAAATACATTGACTCCTATACTGTGTAAAGGAGTATGGGACTCGAAGTATCGGACCGAATTTGAATGGGGCTAAAAGTTACAAGTGATGGCCGGCATTATGGGGTCCAAGTGCGGTGACAGTGGGAGGAGGATGAGGAGCGTACGGCCAAACCGCACCGGCCTGCCTCTGGTTTTTGCGGTCGTAAAAAATAAATACGAAGCCCACTTCAGATTATGTAGGCAACGCGCTACCGACAACGTTTTTACGAGCGGATCATTAGGACGGGGTTGAAATTTCCCCTGAGGAAACGGTCAACGGTTTGGCGGAGGTCAACATTTTTGTTTCCGTCCACCAATCTTGTCATTTGTAACGTTTAACGGTTTTTACTCGCGTCGAAAATTAATTTTTGGCTATTTTATTTATGAAGAAACAAAAACAGTAATCGTTGTCAAACTAATTTTATTAATATCAGAAATAAAAAAAAACAGTTAACACTAAATTTGATACGTTTGGTTCTCGTAATACTATGGGAAGAAACAGGGGTTGACCCACCGCTATTCCAGGTTTTTTTCCTGTGTTTGGAAACCATCTGAGCGAGCTTCACTAGAAGGGTTTTCCCCCTTTCCCTTTGGGGACCTCCTGGGTGTCGTCTACTTCTGACGTTTCGGAACTCTTGCCGGTTCCGCCATCAAGATCAGACCATGAAAGGGCGAAAATCCCGGAATAGGAATGGGAGGCTCTTCCCGTAATATTAAGCAATGCTGCCGGAAGTGTTAATTCAAATTCTAAACATTCTAATAATCTCTCTTCAAAGTTGTCTACACTTTATGTTATTTATTAAAATAATGATGGTTTAATTTAGTAATAAAGAGTATACTTGATCCAGTCACCGCGTGTTACAATTGGTCAATATAATATTGGCTCATGCGAAGGAAGAAGAGTGTTTGCTTGCTAATATATATTGTGGGTCGCGTGGAGCTTTCACCTGAGGCTGGTCTCCACCAAAGATTTAGATTAAACTAACTCCGCTTCTGACAAACTTTTTTTCTTTTTTTCGCTTTCTCCTGACCGACTTGTCCTTGAGAAATCGGTTTCGGTATTCTGAACTTTTTTTCTGGCCAGTTTTTAGAAATCCTGACATTATTGTCACATTTCAATAGTATCCGGTTTGTTTAATCTTAATTATTTGCTCAATAAACAGATTATTATGTTATTTTATTGGAATAATAATAAAACCAACTGGATTTATTTGTTTTTCCAATCGACCCCGGGACTCGCGGTCTAGTTCTTGAATATTATTAATTAATTTATATATATATATATATATATATATATATATATATATATCTTTAGTTCTTTAATTTATATCTTTAATTCTAGCGACAGAAGGAATTGTTTCTTTAATAGTCTACGATCCAGAAAATGACTGGTTTATTATTATGTTCTACAGTTGGGATATTAATAATGTTATAATATAGGTTTTCTCATTTGTATGATATTGCCTTCCCTTTTCCCATATAGGTACGAGAAACCTCTTAAAATATTAGAACGTAGTAATGTTCAAGCGTGTAAAATATCAAGCGGTGTATTAATTGCGACGCAACCGCTTCACATAAATGTTCTTGGTCAATATTCACAATAGGCATCTTACCCGTTATTTTATTAAGCGGTTGATCGTGGACCAAGCCGAAGGATCATAATAATTAGAGTAATAAGCGTTTTGTGCCCTCTGCTCGCTAAATATCAGACGCTCGACCGTTTATAAGGGAGACGAGGCTACCTACATTACATATCACTACGGCTACATGTAATTACATATCAGCAACGTCTGTTCACCCGGACATTTATTATTTTTTATTCCCGCTTCTTTTTCACCAGCACAACTTTTTCAATACGAAAGTACGTGACAAATTGTCGCCTACTTGCTTCTGGGCATCGGGAAGTGGGCTAATAGCGTTGCAATTTTAACACCGTTTCGTAATTGCGGCCTAGGGGAAGTTTCAAGAGGTTCGGTTATGCTAATAATAGGAATATATTTAAAATCCATTTTCGTAAGAAGTCCTCCTTATTCCTTTTTTTTTATTAAACGAGCTCCCATCTGAATTCATTTATGGCGAAAAACTGTCATCGCTATCTGTTATTAAGTCCCGTTATACTTTAATTTATGGCCTAATCCTAATACTTGTGTACAACCAGTTGGTTTAAGGGATGCACCGTTGCTGATCTCTCCGTTATAGTACTTTTATGTTAGATATAAATATATATTTCTTTGCTATATTGCAATAAGTTGATTTCGGGCAAGTTGGCAAATAAACTTGGCAAAGAATTTGTAAGGTCTGGCAGAAATGCCTGCATAAAACGAAGTGTAACAAAGTGTCCTATCCCCGCTTCACCGCGTTGAGGCTTTCTCGTTTTCTACTGACGGCGGGAGAAACATCGCAGAGCGAAAAACCTTAATCCATTTGTCGCTGGGAAAAAACCTTTCCTACGAATTTTGAGCATTTGCCGTACACTATACTTATTAATAGGTATAAACCAAGCTCTTAGCGTTGACCAATAGCTATTTTGTGCGGTTACTTTGCATATGTCGATAGTAAGTAATGGTCCTACTAATTTACCCAGTGCCAATTAACAATATTTTATATATGAGTTTATAAATACATATATAATAAAATTAGCTTAATTCTGAAAGAGAGACATTTTTCTCAATCAAGAGGAATGATACGGAAGAATTGATCATGAAATTTTGGAAGTAATTTAAATGAAAAGAAGTAACTTCTTGCGTGTTGGTCTGAGTGGCCGAACACAAGAACTCGTACAAGAACAGGCTTCGGAGGTTCAGTGTGTAAAGTCTAAAGAAGGAGCCACCAACACGGCTACGGATTACCGGTACCTGGCGTTTCAATTGATGAGGATTTATCGATTGTTGTACCAAATGCGCTTAATAAACATGGAAGCTTCGACGTCGAACCATATTAAACTTTATGGCATTGTCGTTCCTGGAAAACGGTAAAGGTCAAATGACTGGTTCTGCCTCCTCGTCGTCTAGCGAGTAACCGGTGTCGCTTCTCGTTCCCATACAGCCCTCTCTTCGCTTTCTTACCCCCGTTTAAACCTAGGCTATTCGAAATTCTCAGTTTGTAATTGTGAAGTTTGGGAGAATTCGGGCCATATATGCATTTAGCCGTAGCTTTAGCATATTTAGAGTTTAGGTTTACCTTCTGTCGATGTTTCCTTACTTTACCTCCACTGCCAAAGTAATGTCATTAAGTAAAGACAGTTTCACTTCAATAGAATTATGACCTCATTTAACGCTTTCTGAGTTTCAGTTTTATTGTCGCAGTTTTATTCTCAGAGAAAATTTTAATAATACATTCCCGACAGTCCTATCACATTTTAAACAGATTCCAAATGTACCCTATCGAAAAAACTATTTACTGTCAAAACAATTTTACGCTTGTCGGCTTTCACTCAATATTACTTTGTTACTGAGCCATGTATTCAGTTTCCATGCTTTCTCTTTGGTTTTTGTGAAATAAATTTATTAATAATGAATTAATATTTCGTGTTTAACGAATTATTATATAATATCCGTGTGCACGTAATCGCGAAGAAAGTCGGATAACTTTAATTAGTGACTTTACTCCTTTTCTTGAATTCTCAGGTGGCCGAAATGGCCCGCGTGCTCACGATCATCATTAATTTTATTTTTTAATTTATATTAAGATTATTGGAACTTTTTATACATTAAATGTAACCTTAATTATTAAAATACCGCATTAATGGTCTTCCCGTAACACCTTATGTTTATTAATATTCATGATATTGTTGGCATTGGGTTTCGCCAACGACTATATCTTTCCGTATTGTATTACCGGGAGATACGAATCCTGCTCGGCATGTTTGTTGTATCTCGTCCGTGGTTCCTGCCGCTTAACCTCTACTGGCCTTCATGGCACTTCACTTTCGAGACTGCCAACAACCCCCAAGTTTCATACGATGGGGGTCTTCACCCATCGTTCCAATGCCATTAAGCGTGGATTCGTGCATTGATACTTTATCATATGTGGGCTCAGGCGGCATACTTACGGCATATGCATTTTCCTTCAGCCAAACATGTCTTTGTTGCGCCTCGCCCAACAGACCGTACTTGTTTAGTGCAAAGTAATCTCGGATGAAGTCCGTCCTCACTCTTAGCAGCCTCGCTCTCGGCCAATTTATTTGATAAGCCGCCCCTTGTATTGGACGTCCTTTATGGACGGTGCAATTATTTTCCATAGACTGCAAATAGAAATTTCCATTGTCCGAATGTAGGAGGATGTGCATTAGCTAGATTGTTGGGGAATGTTTATATACAACTGTTTGTTTTCTTGCGATATTGTCTGGAAGGATATCTGTAGTATATCTGTTTGAATGCTTTATAAAAAAAAATTAATTTAATTATAGCTTGATAGTTCTTTCTCCTGGTCTTCATTGTTGTTAGCGTTGTTGCGTTAGAATCATTTTAGTGTGTTCTGTATTTAATATCAGGCTGTATAATTTATATATAATACATTATACCTATATTCATTAAATACAGTGTATTAAATAAAGTTAGTTTAAGAAATTGGTCTAGCTTAAGATTAATAGAATGAAGATTGTTGCCAGGATTGATGAAGGAGGGGTCCATGACCTCTGAAGTAAGACTACTTGGGTGAAGAAGTAGGAGTATTGTAATTTGTACAGGTATTGGTATATTGTTTTGCCCCACTCCGCTTGTATGTGTTGATGGTCAATTGAAGCTCGTTATTTTTTAATTATCTCGAGTTCAAGGTCCAATGATCTAGTGGGCACTTTTATAATTGTATATACATATAATTTCATTCCGAATAAATTTCTGGCCTAATGTTCATTTCATTGTCTCAGTTTTGTTATAACAGTTTGAACACCAGAGTACCAAACGGCTTTCTATTAGTATGTGGGCGCAAAATGGATCAATGGTTGTCTGATAACGATTATGTACGTACGTCCCAGTAAACAGGACATTTGGGGCGGTTAATCCCGGCTCCTAAAGGCCCATTGGTTTAATTACTGAATAGTGAGGTAGTGGAGAGCAGCTTATGTTATAGATTTTAAGCCCGGTTCTCGATTCGGCTCATGCAATATGCAATTAGGTGCACTACCACTCCATTTTCCGAAGGCTAATGGGATTCATGCAAATCCCATGTTTCGACTTTGTTTTTTCTTTACGGCGGATAAAGTAATTCAGACCGACGGGAATATCGCTGCTCTTACTTCTTGTAAGTGTGTTTATGTCATATATTAAAAGGTTTAAATATCAGTAAACAATAACAACAAAATGATATCAGTATTTATACGTTGGGGTATTTAAAATGGTCGTTAGTATAGTTTTAGTCCCATCAGTCGGGATTATTTTCAGTTCTCATTTCGTCTTTATTATAAAAAGAACATCAATTCCCACAAAAAGATATTTTTTTAGATTAATTAAACGTTATTAATTCAAAAGGAACTGTAGAAATGAAAATATTTCAAATGATACGGTGAAGTGAAACTGGAAACACGAAATGATACTCGAGTTAAGAAAATACATTTCCACTCTCGACTAACATTTCCGAAAACATGTGCCGAAATTTTTAAATGATCGAATAGAGGAGGAGGTACTTAACTTTTAACCCCGACCCGCTCCGGTTCATTAGTTCCGATAGAGCGTCGGCTCCCGTGGGCCAAAAGTTGCCAACAGCCGAAAGCGCAATTCGTCCCTGTTTGTCGGAGGCGTAGAGAAAGAAGGACGCGAGGGTCCAATTACTTTGAGAGTTGAAGGTCAGACGGGTTATTACCGTGTTTTATTGAGACCGTATTCTCTCCCTCTTTCTCGCTCTCGGCCGCCGCCAGCCACCTCGGTGTCGGGCTCCGGTTATTGCGTGATCCCGTCTCATTTTTTAGGCAGAAAACGTCAAAAGAATATTTGTGGGCCTCACCGAATACCGAACCGTTCCTTAACTCCTTATCTCGCCGATTTTGGGGGGTGGGGGTAACCCTGTTTGTCTTGGCCCGACATCGGATTTACTCTTCGCATCGCGATTCATTTTCGAAATTTCTTTATGACGATGTTCCGTATAAAATTATTCATTGACAATTTCAATGTCCGTTAAACCAACCCAACATTTATTTGCCTCTGATACTAAATTCGGTTGTGTACTCTTCTCGTAATAATATGTCGTTTTACTATGCTATCTGGCAAGCTGTCCATAACATATTGGTTTGTATAATATGAAAGAGAAACTGAAACTTTTTAAACGTTTTTTATGATACAGTGTTTTAGGCCTATATCACGTTAGCCTTCCACCCTTTGTTTCCAATAATACGAACTACATTAAGCCTAATTTTTTCTTTGATTTGTTTCTCCATATAATTATAAAACTGTAATAATATATTGAGGTTAGAGCCATATCGCAATATGTATTTATTAGTATGTACGTATGTATGTGTGTCATAAATTATTGGATTTATAATCTATAAATATACAGATTAAGTAATAAGGTTATTATTTATTTCCTTATTTATATAGATCAATTATTAATACCTTAATTTTTTTGTTTCAGATCAGAATCACTTGGTGCACCAAAACCGTAAGTAACACTACTTATCAATTTTGTTGAAACATAACAAGAATGTTTATTTCCTCAGTTTAATGGGTGTCTAACATATTGAGTACAATAAGCCTATTTCCCACCATATCTGCCGGTTGTAGTAATTTTCAAAACGGGCTATCTAAAAGTTAAGGCTTGTAAACGTTCAAGTCACTAAATTTATCCGAGCTACAAATATGCAAAATTGGTTACGTTGCGGTCATAGTGTATCGAGATAAACAAAATGTTTTATCTCGGTGGCTCGCTTCTTACATTAAAGCCCGGCTGTTAAATACTGGGCGCTCTAATCTTTGGAATTGTCTCATTTGCTGCGGCGAGAGAATTATATAAACGCCGCTGACTCTTACAGATAAAGCCGGTTAATAAGCCTCTCTTGATAGTTCAAGGGCCCGATACAGAGAAGTCCTTTTACTTATGGCGTATTTAACTTCGGATTATGCCGGTGCTATCGCCTTAAGGCCTCCACTGCCATACATAGTATGTTGATCGCGGCCCCACAAAGCGGAATTAGATTGATAACCTTTCATTTTAATTGGTAACAATAGTCGGGAGAATAGATCTGAGATTAGAATGGTTACGTACTCTACAAACATTTTGGTTTCCCATTTTTATTTATCTATAGAATTATTTGATAACGACATATTTCAGTCCGTATGCCATCAATTCTGGTGAGTTTTAGAGCACCAGAGCTTCCATGCGAAATTTGCCTTAATATAATGTGTGGTAATGAACTGGCAATGTTATGCTTTGGGCCCTATAAAATTCTAATCAAATTAGAAAAGGCAAATCCAGTGTGCGGTAACACTTTTGGTTTACGGTTATGTTTACGGTTCACAACTACTAAAATGAAATGAAACTAGTAATTAATTCAAGTAAATCGCAATCTCGCTTTAATTTCTCGGTATCATTTCATTAACGGGCGTTTGTATTCACTCATTAACTAGAAAGGCCGAGTTGTTTCCGGGCAGTAGTTCGGGCAAGCGTCGAAATTAGCGCGCGATGCTCGTAAGAATTCGTTTATTTCATAAATGAAAAACAAACACTCGGCTCTCTCTCGCCTTCGGCAAAAATTCAGAGCGGGGAGGCCAATTAAGAAAAGGGGAAATGTTGAATGTTTGCTTTGTAGTCGGGAGAAAAAAAGAGGAAAGAGGCCCCGTCCTCGTTTGTCATCCCTGTCAACTACACGGCATTAGAAAGGATCATTTCGGTAATTGCGTTTTTTTGTTGACGATAACTTTGGAGGAATTTTCGTCCGTGGTCGCGAAAAACCGAGATTACCGAATAAATCTGTAAATGAACTGCCTTCCACAGTTGCTCTATAGTAAGTCGAACTACGATGGAGAATAAAATTCTTCCTCCACTCTTTAAGATTTTACTTCGATTTACTTCTAAATATTGAGATATAAATGTAACATTGCGCCATGAAAGTGATATTCTATTTTTTCTGATGTGAAAGCATATTTGATAATAGCTTCACAGTATCAGACAAGACGAGGGAATACGCCATGCGCCAAACAAACTGTGTCATGTGTCTATAATCGTTTGATATTAATTTTAATTAAGATATTTCGACTATCGACTAGTAATCGTATCAGCATTTTCACGACACTAGGATAGGAGCATACATGCGACTTATGAATATATAAGCAAATATGTTTAAATGAGATTACAAGTGCAGGGTCGTCCGAAACGCTCGGGTCAGGTTTGCCTTAAAACCTTTAACGCCCGAATTTTCAGGGTGTTTCAGATTTGAAACGGGCGCTAGGACTTGGAAATCGTCCGCAAAAGAAGAGCTTAACGAAATTTCATCTTTTGAAGAGGGCATAAATATGAAAGCTTAGTGACTCCGGTTTGATTTTATGGGCCAATTAACGGACATATCGCCGGATTAAATGCGTTATTGCGCTTGAGGTCACGCCGCCGACACCGCCAAATTCATAAAAAGGGAATTATTATTCCAGATCGCGTCGGATTGTTCTTTTAAGGGACGTTCACAAACACGCGCATCCATCGAACCTGTAGGAACTGTAAAATATATTTGGTACTAACTTTATTAATAATCATTATGCAATAAAAAGTTTTTCTGGGATTTTTTATTAGTATTTTATCATCATTTTTTTAGTATCATAAAACGCGATATCATTGATTAACAATGGTTGCAGAAAACCAAGTTAAATAATAGATTATCCATCGCACAAGGAGGGGAGGACACACAATTTTTCAGAAGCTTATGATAAAAGTAAGAAGTTTTATACAAAATCTGAAAGTTTGACGCCTTTAACCGTTTACCTGAAATTGATCTATAAAAATATTAAGCAGTATATGGAATACCACACACACACACACACACACACACACACACACACACACATATATATATATATATATATATATATATATATATATATAAAGTGTTAATTGAAGTTTTTCTGGAGCGATTTTACTGTGGTTACCTCTGGGTTGTTGGCTTATACCAATGGTGCAGTTGTGGCCATGGTGTGAAATCCACACCCCAAAGTATCCTATTACGCATTTAATTAATGTGGAAGTCTAACAATTCGAGACTTCAGTTTCCATTTGTTTTTCTAACGGAGAATTCGCCATCAACGTTGAAGCGACTAATAACATTCTGGTGAACTAAGCCGTTATTTTATCCCTGCTCCTTATGTTGTCTTAAATTTTTTAAGCGTCTTCGATATTGGAAAATATATTTATACAGATGAATACTGTTTATGCGCGCACACAAATTAGTTTTTACACAAATTATCACGCGTTGTTATTACAACTAATATAATAATTTATTTCTTAGTAGTAAAAATAGATCACATTTAATAGACCAACGATCCAAGCGCACGTATGACGCGTATGTATGACTTTGCTCGATAAACTCTGTAAAGAAAATATGTCTGTACATTGAATTTAAATTGTAGCAAAACATGTGCAAACATATATTTAGCGCGCTATAGATGTGTTTCCATAGTTCCGTAGAAGAGTTGGTTTTCTCCATTTATTTCAGACATTTATTACGGAAATATTGTTCTTTTTATTTCATATTTCTTGTCCCTCGCCAAGCTGTATCTTGTTAATGTTACTGCTCGGATACGAATCCTAAACCGGTGTTCTCCAAGGTTAGCTTCCAGTTCACTACTGCCACCGGATCAATTTCGAATCGAATTATACATCCTCCATATAATAGATACAGTGT
Organism: Lethocerus indicus; assembly: GCA_019843655.1. Lineage (NCBI taxonomy): Eukaryota > Metazoa > Arthropoda > Insecta > Hemiptera > Belostomatidae > Lethocerus > Lethocerus indicus. Next base: position 6,797,656 of record JACDQD010000103.1, on the reverse strand, counting down.
TTCAGAGCAGTAATCATAGTCTAATTATAGGAGCATGTAATAGTATTGTAGATTTAATCTTCGGTCTTAAACTTATAGCAGTAAGTCAATTTTACGCAATTACGATTAATTACATTCTTTATTCGAAGGATAATTGGGTTTAAATAATTCTGTAAGGGATGCATATTAAGTGAACACAGTTGAACATGTTTCCTACCATGTACAGGAATATCCACCTGTATATTAACCGCTTAAATGTAATGTTGGATTATTTCCTGTCGTAATTGAAACTCAGTTGCCGGCGATTTTAAGTTGTGGGTTAAAAACTCGAATCTAGGTTATTTATTTTTGGGTTATAGTTTATCTCTGGGTTATTTTACTTTTCAAAAGGGAGTTCAGTTTCGCCACCGCGTCCTTCGCGAATGAGAAAAATAATCAGTGGGACCCCAATTTTCATTGTAACCCCCATCTCGGTACTCCATCGTTCTTTCATTGTCTCGACGGTGAAATTACACAAGCCATTTACAAAATCTTTCGGCCAGAGATTTCGCACACCGATAGTTGTCCATTGTCGAACAGTTTTATGGAAAAAAGACACTGATTGACCAGTCAGGATTGAATCTTACATTTTGCTATTTAATATTTATGATAATTTTTAATTCACTGGAATTTGTAGTCCAGGAAACCGTTAGGTTAATTCTCTTAGATTTCTACCATCTCTGTTATAATTCTATTAATTTCTCATAGTCGTTTCGGTATTTCATGATTAATTTTTCTTTTCAATCTGAAAGAAGCAGGCAGACTGACACATGTGACAATGAGCAGCTTGGGTAGGAGCGATGAAGTAGGTTTGAGGGGGGTAAAAGGTCTCGCGTGACCGTCACGCTTAGCGGAGCAACCGCCGGCGTTTAAACAATGCACGACCCCTCGCGCCACTTGTATCTTTTGTTATGTGACCGGCATCGGTGGAAGAGTATGTCACCTGTCCTACAGTTTCTTGTATGAATGGTTCTCCCGTTTTTCAGCAACTAACTGAAGTGTTACTGTGACGACCGTCCCCCCATTCTGGAAACAGGATTATCCGATCGCATTAGGTGTACTTTCATTTTCGTGATAAACAATCTTCCGCTTTCGGCACGTACTTTTCAATCGAGGTACATGGCTAGAGGGTTCCACAAATTATAAGAAATGAAAAATTAATTAATTAATTTATTTATTTAATATGCAAATACAATATATTAAACTTATATAAATTGGAATCTGATAGATATTTTATCTAATCCTATGCACTGTTATTGTTCTACAGACGAAGTACAGACTAGGACGGAATTTAGTCGCTATATTTTACTTCGGTCGGTCGCAGAATTGTTATTCCATAGTAAGGCAAGACAGGCACTCTTACGCCGTGATAAGGGTCCTTCGAATCGTGTCAGAGTAGAATGGGAGTCGGAGAAAGAGATGAAAAGGTGGCCCGGGGCGTTGTGACCTCCGCCGACGGGATAAACCTTCACGCTCCTCGCACACCGCGCGGATTTCTCTTCTCGGCGAAAGCGGTTCGGAAGACAGTCCGACTGAAATCCCCCTACTTCGCTCCTTCCACCTTTCTCGCTCCTATCCCCAATTATGGGCACCGCAGTTTACGACCCGATTCGTGATTTCGAGCCGGACAGCCCCGAATATTTCTCGTCCCTCGTTATCTATAACTCGGTTCCGAAAGTGACCTGTGCTAGGGAATTATATAGAAAAAAAATGCTTTGAAGGCAGAAGTGAGCGACCGGTTCTCGATATTTCGGTAATAAGCAGTGAAATTTTATAGTAGAACAGGTCACATAGCCCTTAAAATTTCGTCATTTTTTTTTAAATAGCCTAGAATAAAAATTTAAAATATCTACGACTCTACCTGCTCAGGAATTCACGATGGGACTTTTACAATTTAAATACGGTGAATCTGAAATATACGGAAAAGATGCTCATATTGCGAAAAAAATATTAGTTCGTTTACATAATTCATTAGGTTTCTCCATCTCGTTTATGGAGCAAACATTATTGATAAATTAATCGACCTAGGTATACAATCCTGAGATCTGTCATTTGTGCTCGACACCTGAAAAAATCCTGTCTCAAAATAGCTATCCCATGATTTCTCCGATCGTCATTTCGGTGGGATTACTCCCTTTACTTTCGCCGACAATGACAATTCACTTTCCTATTGATAATTCCCACAGCTTTCACTGAGCCGCATCCAGGAAGTTGCTCGAGGCTATTACGGAGCTTGAAAATCGATTAGGTTTCTCGTCTTTCAATGTACCAGATGCAAAGAATTGCGGTGACGAGATTTTCATGCCGTCTTTGAAATCCGAGTCTAGAAATCATGCACGGTATAGTACTCGTCTGGATCACTTTCAGTGTCCGAACTTCTTAATTATTACCGTATGTATTCTTTCTGTTCTTGTTATAAAGGACAAAAAGAATTTACGTTTTAAAAAAATTATTTCCCTTATTTTCAAAAGTTACCGTTGTCTTATATCGAGCCCTGATTGTTGTGTTTTGTCGGATAGAACGTGTTTGGAATTTGGAATCTGGAACGTAGTTTCAACATACGTGTGCAAACTGAGCACGTTTCGGGGTCGTTAACATTTTCTGTCAAAATTACTCAGCGAGTTTACTAGAATGTCAACGTCTAGCAGTTTTCTCTCTCTTTGTCAGCAGACATCGACTCCATTATAATTGCTCGGTCCCGAATATTTAAATATCAGTTTCGAAAAGTTGTTCACTACCAGTCGTAAATTTGGCCAACTTGGGGTGTGGTGACTTTTACGCCTGGATACTCGGTTGGAAAGAGCCGATCTGGAAATATGGCGGTACGGCACCAGATGGAAGGCATTTCGAAATCCATAAGCGGAAGAGGGGGGGGGGACGGGGACGTTTGATTTGTGAGACAAAATTACCGCCCCCAGAAGCTGTAAACCGAAAAAACCGAAATGGCCCCTGTTTTAAAATTCCATTTAAGTGTGAAAATCGGAAGCATTTTATAGACGATAAATTTTATACAAATGGCGCGATAAAACCGTGTGTCGCGGTGACCTCAGGCACAATAGGACCAGTTTTGAACATGAGGAAAATAGCCGGCTATCTTGTGTCGGCAAGAATGGTAATTTATTTGTATACTTCTATGTATATTGCTGCGTGTACAAAAAGTTCTTTTCTGGAAACGTTATGTAGTACCATATTTTGCTCTATTTATTTTATTTCTTGCAATCTGTGTAGTAACACCAATTATTTTAAAATTTGAGCTTCTCGCCATCAGTAGTAAGTTGTACCTAATCCATTAATTTACCCATTGAGCTTCCTGCCAAAGCTTTATACTTGTGTGGTTTATATTTAGTAAGAAACTGTTGGATTAGATATTGTCATCAATAACTAATTTTTGCCCCACGCTCTATCATAGCATTTATAATTTATGAAACAGAAGAGGGCTCCTTTTTTTTTATCGACTCTAAAACGTCGAATGCTTACGTCCAAGGAAGATTTGGGCAATGAAATATTCGTGGGTCCGAGGCCGAAGGTAAATATTTGACTCCCCGATTATTTGTCAAACTTAGAGGCAGATGTAAGAGAGGGAACACCGCTAGGGCTTCAAGGCCTTTGGATAGGCGGCGTGTGTCCCGGCTGGCACGTGCCCCTCACATTTACACCTCAGTCCCCTATTCAACTATTCTCTATCCTTTGCTTTTTCCAGTCCAGCTGTTGACAATAGTAACGGGTCTAGTCGACGCTCTGATAAGCCGCTCAAGAGAGGGGGGGCCAACGTCCTTCCCTCGGATTCCATCTCACATCCGTCACCAAGTTTCAACTTTCCGATTCTTGGACTGATAAGAAACCGAAGGGTTATAATCTCTGTTCGGGATCAGGCGAGGGTTTGGAATATCGTCACCCTTGCAGTATTCCGTCTCCACTCAACTATTTTGTCCTAAATTAGACCGGTTTCGGCTTTTCGCCTTCGTTGGTAGCATTCTGTTAAATATTCGGCTAGTAATAGATAGTTATATAGGTGTCTCACTAATTTACTGACACCAGAGCAGGTGGAGAATATCGCAGCAATGATAATACCACAAAAAGCACGTAGCATTGATGCACGTGAGCAAGAACGTAGCAAAAGTATGTTCCAGTTATTCTGATTATGCTGTTACAGCTACTTATGGAGACTAACCTCCGTATTATAAATTCTATGGAAAACTGTTCATTTCAACGCATCGTAATTTATTTTACATATATTTGTATCCAGTATAAGAATTAGTAGATAAGTAATGACTGTAACAATTCAGTAAAAAAATCGCATCGTTCGCTCCTTCGATCTGGGACACTACTAGCGAACTCGTAATACCGTAAATTGGCCGTAAATCGTCAGCTGTACCTCTGTGTTGTTACGGTAACCGTTAAAAGGGGGGGGGCAGTGGGCGAAATCAGTCTGGAAGATTTACAACGGCCGGTCAATCGATTAATGGACCGGGCCCCAAAAATTAAACTCTCAGTTCCTAAACTGACCGAGGTGTCGACACCGCAAATTCGAGCCGCCCAAACCGACCACGTCGCCTTTTCATTCTACACTGGCACTTATACCTCCCGTTAGCAGACTCCGCTATATAACTATTTTTAGAATTAAAAACAATATGTTGGAAAATGTAATAAATACATTAAATGTATTCTTTTCACCCCACTTGTTATACATATAAAAAATTAGTAGAATTAGGGTTAGAATTAAACCAATTGTAATTGTTAGAGATAAATGAAACGTATCCCTTTAAATTATCCCATCTTGAATGTAAATATTCCAACTCGGTATTTTGGATTATAAGCGTACATCAATGATGATATGCAGAGGGAAGATTTCGAACAGATATTTTTATTGAGTATTCGGTATATTCTTTATTAAATGATTCGTCGTTAAATTATTTGAAAACAAATGAGAACCCAGTCTTGGCAAGGACAGAGTGTAGCCTCTGTCTCCGGTTCATAAACTTTCAAATAGTATTGAGCACCGGGCGCGGGATCCCGTTCGCGCGAGTATCGAGCCGACTTAATAATTTTCTACCGAGTTCGGAACGCGAACCAATTATAGCCAACGGCTCGATAAACATCGGTAATTTATTTAATTACTTTCAACTTTTTAAGGCAAAAGTTGTAAATTGGTCTGCGATAAAGATGGTTTACGGTAGCCACCTGCTAACTTGCCGCTAATTGAAGGCGAGCTCCTTCGGCTCTGTTTGATGAACGAAAATATTGTGACGTCTTAAGTTGCGATCGAGAGCAACATTTAGTGCCGACAAAAGTTTTACTTTATTCCCTTTACGTTGGAATAGTTATTTAAATAACTCGGGAATATATTGTAGCCAATAAAAATAATATATCACGGTTTATAGTTCGCTTTTAGTGTTATAAGTTTGACTCTACTAGATGTGAGTTATAAGTGTGGTTTGAACAGATATTTAAAATATATTTATGTTAATTTACGGCGTTCCTCAGTATTGAAATGAATTTATGCTACGCTTCAAGTTAATCGGATATTAGCGGGAATCGAACATTCAGCGAAACAATTTGTAAATAAAATTAAAAAGTCAGTTATCCGGCATGGACATCGTACTTGACAAAATTGTAACTATTCTGAAAGAATGTAAGGCCTAATGACAATTACAGTTCCTCTTAATTACTTTTTCGACTAATACCCCAAAGGGTTTTAAGCCGGGTTTAAAGTCGCCTCCTTAATCGTAATGATGGTCGACGTTTCAGGAATTTAAACAAGATTCTTTGCGGTAATTGCAGTCCAGGGATCGGTTTTTAAACCTTTTGCGCCTTAGCTGAACTCAAATGTAGGGTGGAGCGAATCTTCCTCGAGGCTGGTCTTTTATGAAAAAGAAAATCACTAGTTAGCATCGGCAACGTGAGATCATTAATAGAATTAAATATCACTGCCAGTTTTCAAGTCTCAAATTTAACATCAAAATACTATTAAAACCATCGCACATTCGTCCTTCTATAGCTCAGTTGAGAAGGACCGTAATTGCAATTCAACTCTACTTGCCAGGATGATAGACATTTGCCGAAATCGTATGTCATTTCTCAGAGCCACTATTTGCGCTGTTAGATCGCTTTCTTTCGGAACGTTTTAATCACGATAAACACACCTTAATCAAGCCTAAGAAGGCAGTGCTATTATCATTGTTATTATTCGAAAACCCGTTTGACTCTTGAATGCTTTTACAAAGTGGACAGGATTGTTCGGATCCCAAGGTCGGATGAGCTGTTTTCACAGCCGGGTGAAAGTCAAATAATTGCCTGTGGGACATAAGAACAGGTATTCAGCTAATAGTTTGGCCACTATTACATCAACTTATGCGAATTTCAAGCAGGTAAATTTCAAAACGATTTGCATAAATGTCGGAGACATTCACCCCCTCCCTCCGTACCGGACAGCCGAGTATTTTTCTAACGACTTTTTAATGGTGTAACAGAGTTGGAAAGTAAGCTGTGGTCGTCTCCTGTCTTATGTTCTTGCTCTTAGCTTTCAAAATAGTTTCGAAATAAAAACTTTCTGAGGGATTTTTAATGTTGCGGTTCTCCTTCAAACAACGTGCACATGCCAATCAGAATTGGAAAAATATTTCGCTATTCGCTGTACTCACTATATTGTTCGTATTCACTGTCCATATAATTTTATTACGAGGTATTCAAGTCATTAATATATGTGTTTATAAATATCTTATAAATATATAGTTCAAATGGTGCGATTAGGTTTTAAATAGTTCGGTCGCTGGATACGTCGAAGAATATCCATTATGCTCGCGACCTTTCCGAATCATGTTATAAGAAATTCCATAGGAGGCTCTCAGACTGGGATCGCGGGGACCCGTTAGCCTCGGGTACAATTCGGTCCTAAAGTCCCGACCACTCAAAAGGATATTGCTCTCCTCTTCTGATACACCGGAACGAACCCTTCCTGGGACTACCTTTTAAATTTAAATCACAAATTTTGTCATTCGACTTCGCCTTTTTTATCTCCTATCCGACTCGAGGTTTTATTAAATTTACACAAATTAAAACAGCTTAATGGATAGCTTTGGAATATACCCAATAATGAAATGTTTACTATCGTAATGAAAATTACAAGTGTGTGAAATGTAATAATGAAGTTACAAGAAAGGTTAACTAATTCGCTGATAGTAATTTTTAAAACGCTGATATAAAAATATAATTGGGCCCGTGAAAATTCTGAATATTATCACCAGGCTTCTTTGTAATTTTTTCTGAATCTGGACCGGTTTTGGCTTCTGGCCATCGTCAGCGTTATTTGGTTTCCAAGTAAGGTCGTACTTACTTGTGTCTGTTGCAGATGGGACACACTCTATGCACTGTCACTGAAACTGAGGGTTGACCGAATAACAAACTTCGTGTTTGTTCCTCTTTGCTTCGATATTCCTAGTTGGAGTTGCTGCGGTTAAATGCTGTGAGGATCTAAATTTACCGCTTCGACTACATTGATTCCGCCGAGGATACAACAAATAGTATCGAACGAACTTAACGGCCCTTCTCCTACTTTAAACACATTTTACGTTGCATTCACGCGGACATAAAGTAAACAACGTTCTATATTCATATCGTTATTATTATTTGAACAAGCTGTGTCTATTAGCACATTTGGGTGTGAGCCTCTGCGAAGTACGCAGCGCTCTCCATAAGTGATTTTCCGTTCCTTTCACCGTTGAGAATCGAGTATACGCCAATGCGATTAGCGCCTCAGTAGTGAGACCTTATCTGGAACGTAAAGAGTTGTGTAAAAACCGACTGTCGCGATGTTAGACTTTTCTGGAACAAAAATTGGCCTCTGGTCTTCCGATGGAATTCGCCGATTGCCGAGGGCACTCTCGCCGAACAGAATGCAAAACAGTTGGCGTCATTTTTATATACGTATAAGAAATACGAAATGAGAACGGGAGGACTGAAAACTTCCATATCTTAACAAATTTAAAATATTCTTCCCGTCGTTTGACCGCTTCGTTTGTTGACACGTAACGAATGTTTCCATGAAAATTATGTCATACATTTTGCATGAATAAGACCAAAGAACTCAGCAGTAATAATTATTGCACCTCTTTGTATCCATATATTTTGCTAAATAAAATCCTTTGCCCGTGTTATCAGATCTATCAGATAAATGACACCAACTATCAAATAGAATCCAGCGAAATATCGTAGGTTATCAGTATCTTGGGCAGTGATGGGTTACTGTCTACGGTCTGTCTGGACGATATCATCCAGAAAGATTTTTCGGAGTGGCGGCTTGGGATGCCATTGGGTTTAGCGGCCGGGTCATAAATAAATGAAGAAAAAGGTCATAAAAGTGGGGCGGATATGGCGGGAGACCGAGAGTCAATAAAAAAATATCCTTCTCTCCCATTTTCGTATTTATTCCCTTTGTCGTCATTTTTCCGGCGAGAGATGGGCAGCGGCCAACTCGGTAAGGACGGCTACAGCCCATAAACGTAAACCAAGGAAGATTGATTCGAACTGCCGCATGCGGTTATTATCTAGATCAAGAGAACGGAAAGCACCGAACGGATATAAACTTTTAACTATTTATCTATCGGGCCGTTCATCTCCCCTTCCTCTCCCCATATACTTTCTCCTTCCCTCTTCACTCTTCATATATTCGGTTCGAGTGATTCATTTTCTGACCACGCCATCGTTAGGTGACTGTAATTTACATGCTATCAAACAATTTGAATGATTGTATTTAAATACAAGAGTATCGAATAAATATTCCTAGTAATAAGTCCTTACGTAGTAATAAAACAATAGTTACTGTCCGAGTCAGTTTCCATGATACTTTTATTAAAAAAGAATGCTCCACTTTTATGGTGTTTCCAAATTATGGAACCGAAATGTATTTTCAATTCAGTATTTATTGTTGCAAATCCTTTACAGCTTAGTTAAAAATAAGGCTTATTCTACTATTGAACTATCTAATCCCTCTTGTATGTTTTACTTGATTGAGTTAGGGGTATCAATTTGTATAATTCATTCTAATTATAGATATACGAGTACATATATTATATGTGATTTGTATCGTCGTGTATTATGACCAGGGTAATATAAATACAGTAAATATTGCGGACGCTTCTATTTTTTAGAACTCGATAAATCGAGCATTTCTTCTTAAGCATATCTAAATTTTCCTTAAAGAAGTAAGGAAATGCTAAATTTTTAAAATTACTTGAACATTTAAGTCAAGGAATGGTTCTGGATCGGCGCGAAAAAAGGATGAACTGAATAAAATTATTGAAAATAATTTACAATTTTATTCTTATTCGGGCGCATCATTTTGGTGATGCTTACTGCTCGGTCCACATTCCTGTTGAACTGATTCTTAGCTGACATATTTTCAAGTTTGGCTTCTGCGCTTCATTACCGACGAGCGTTCGGCTCGGGATAAAGTTTTACTACCTTTTCGGGCATTCGAGTTCGCCCGTATTAGACGTTTTCAGAAATAAAAGAGGAATCCTAATACCTTATTCGTGATGTTTACCTCATTGTGTTCTGAAATATTTGTAAAGTGGTCATAATTTCCCATTAAGTTTAAGATTTATGGTATGGGTGCACAGACGAGCTTCTAGCTTCCCAGAGAGTACACCTTGATTTACTTCACCCAAAATCCAAATTGGGATATTCATTCCTTCTCTATTTCGAAATCTTTAGAGCGACACGCTTTACTTATAATTGACATAGATTATCGATGGTGAAATTTAGGCTTTTAAAAAATCGGTACAATTCAGATTGTGTTATTATGCAATGCTTAGTATCCTGGAACATATTTGTACAAAAAACACCACGAGCAAAAACGCATTTTTGGTTTATTTATTTTTTGCGATTTATTTGTTGATTTACTTGTATTATATACTCCTTGAAAATGAATTCGGTTGGAGGAAAAGTGGGTTACTTCCTGTGAATTTTTTTCGCCGACCATTAATACAGGCCAGTACACCGACTGAATAAGGAAGAAGCACGTTTGAATTTATTAAGACGATAATTTCGTATATTTTTGTGGATGGGAAATTTCAATTTAAATGTTAATCTCTCAATTGCGCCAACTAGCGCAAAATGCATGAGTCTATATTAGCATAACAGGGCAAACATAATTACAGGCGTTTTCAAGTTTAAGGATGCACTTAGTAGCTCAATAGCTTACTCGATCAAGTTTTGTTATCGCCCTATTTGTTTATCTGTAGCTCATTGTACCTGAGAATAAGCAAAAAACTCTTAAGAATGCACCAGATGTTATCACCCGCCAAATAAGGCAGTGATTTTGTAGCTCATTGTGAACGCTATGAATGGGTTTGCTAATAAAGACAGGAGCTGCAGAAAAAAACTAATAGACTCGTCTTTGTCTGTATAATGGTAGTCTTTACTCTCTATTTATTACAGCCTATCATAACAATAATGTTTAACTCGTCGCCAATTAATAATAATTATCTAATAACATGAATTAATGCTTGGTCTAATGTACGTACTACTGATAATCACTATATGGAAATCTGTTAACCTCAATTGTGCAAGATAATAAGTAGCTTTCCCCTAAAAATTTTTGTCAGAAAAGGAGAAAGATCACTTTCCATCTTCTCGTAAATAGCCTCTCAGAAAATTATCAAAATTACTTTACGAATTGAAGAAAGTTTTCCCCGGGAACAGACCTGGGGCTAATGAATACGGGACTTCGGAATGGGTCAAAATGCGTTGCCGAATGAGCGCGTTGATTGTCTGACCATTATTGGGGTTGGAAATGGAGGGGGAGAGCCAATTTGGTCCTGTATGGGGCCCAAGCGTTATCTGCCGCGGTTATCAGCCGCGTTTCGAACCCCCCGTAATTGGGTCGGTTGCGGCCCACCCCAATTCCCGACTCTATTTTCACCCTCACCGAGATTGATTGAAGATAATATAAGCCTAATTTGTAAGGCGAGAACTAAACAATTTTCAAAAGGGATAGGGCGATAGGCGAATTTGGCCCGGATATATCCGCACCAGCCGCAGCGATACGGTATACCCATTTTATTATCTGCATCTCCCGCGCTATTGAATAACGGAGCTTTCAAATGTGAAAACCCGGTGTTCCTCGGATCGGGTTATGCGGTGAGCTGTACGTTCACCGTTTGAATACTAGGTATTTCAATCCGTATTTCATTTTGTCATACGAAGCATATTAGATCCAAAACAGTGTCAATAACGCAGTGAAACTTTGTATCAGTGGCGTACCAATGTGTAATAATTAAAGTAAGACAAACTTATGACAATCCCGACAATTTAATTATTTTTATTTTAACTACGGGGGCATCAAATTACTAAAGAAGATATGGGTCCATTAACCTTTTTTTTTAACTCAGTCTGGCCCTTAGGGATGTTTCTTTTAACTATCGATGATGAAGACTTTTAAAAATATATTAAATTACATATTTTTAATTTATTATTAATATTATGTAGCCTCGTTCTATCGCATTGTTGTTTGTGTGGATTAGAAAGGAAGCATTCTTAGGCTTGTATGACCGTTTTGATAAGTAGTTTTGATATAGTACGCTGCTGCATGGTCAATTCAACTTGATTTATTGTACCTGGAATTACTTATTCAGCAACGGTACGGTTTATGTTTTAATCTACCTCGACGTTTAATAAAATACCTACGAAAATGTAGTTTAGTAAGGTTCACCAATTTAAACATTAGTTTAAGGCCTTGTTCTCTTCCTTTCCAGGTTAATTGATAGACGCTCCACAGTTACTGGATATCTCTGGATGAGCTTTTTTTGGCACAGCCCTCGTATTAATCGCGGAATAATTTGGAGAACGTAGTTTCCTGAAATTTCTTCTTTAATCGATAATTCGTTCCGACCAATTCTTCAGTTTCCAGATAGAAATCTGGAAATTAATTTACCGTCTTTAAGGTCGTAATTTTGAAGAAAAAAATTGTTTCTCTCTCTATCTCCCTCCCATTGGTTAAGAACATTGGGCAATTTACCGGCGCGTCGAGGCGCAGTGGGGCAAGTCGTCGTAGGCGGGCTTCCCTGTAAAACGTGGGCTACGTAATTTAAGGTATTTATACAAGATAATATATTTGGGTTTCACCTCTAACCTCCCGACTACTTCGCGTGCAATTATATGTGCCTCCTCCGCCCGAGGAACGGGTTTTTACCCCTTCTCTCTTCTCCCCTGTACTTATTATGCCATTCAATTAGGTGTAACATCGTTTGGCGATCGTCAAGATGCCGCATAGTCGTTCGATGTGCGCAGCCAGTGCTTTACTCGACGTCTGATTTTATTACAGAGGAGGTTTCCTTATCTTTTAAATAATTATCTGGCGAGCTTTTGTAAGCATACAAAGTATCAGTGTAGCAGCAGATTATGTTATGGAGTCTTCGAATGGAGAGGGTGTCCAGGAAAATATTATAGTTTCAGTATAACTATTATTTCGCCTTTAAGTTTTATCCTGCAACGAGTAAAATATGACGCACTATAGGTTCTTTTTTTAGTTTTAATAAACCTATCTCTAAATTGATCTATATAGCGAAGAGAACAGCCGCGTTTGGAACTTGAAAGTATAATGTTGAAAATATGGTTATAGCCGAGGGAGCAGTCAGATTCGATTGAGCCCAATGGCCCCCTTTTCCAGAAGTCCAGAGATTTTACAAAGTGAAACGTTGCCGTCCTTGATTGCCGGTTTAATCTCTGTCGTCATTTCAGCGTTATTACTTCCTTCCAAATTTCAGTTGAAATACAGAAGAAAACACAATTTGTTTATTTTGAACAGGAAAGATTTGCCACCGATTTTGATCAAATTTTCTCCTAGTTTATTAAGATTACTCCGGATACATAATTTAGGGTGTATTCATAATTTAATTTTTAGAGCAGAGCGTCAAACCGAAGTTTGATATCAACATCTTTGTGATAGCATACTTGATATGTTTCGCGTGATAATACATTATTTCATAATTCAGCTACCAATATTTAGGCTTGTGGGGGTGTTAGCGGAAGGATGAAATTTATGCCGCTTGTATCTTTTATTTATGAACTAGGAGCCGGAGACAAGCCTACGCTCTGCCGGGCCGGTAGACGGGATGTCGCAACCGTTGGCCATGTTGATGCAACAGCGTCGTCGTAAACGGAGTTACGCGGACTGAATGAAAAATTTATAAATTCGATTCAGCAAAAAGCAATTATTTTAATGAATGGGTGCAGTACCCCTCGAGAACACCGAGGCGGGTTACGACATCGCCAATTCTCGTCGCGTTTTTTGGGGGGATTTATTTCTCTTATTTTTCGCCCGCTACTTCTAGATATTAAATTATATCGAGTCCGAACAACATTGTACTCTTTTTTATCTCCCCGTACAGAACGTTATAATTGGCCCAATTACGTTTTATTATAGGGTTTATCAGTCGACACACGGAACTTGGCGAGGAGTGATGATAACGATCGGCCGAGCCTCGATGGCGAACCGACGCAATTCATGTCGCTTGAAACCAATTCGGCCATGAACAGGTGCACCGTATACAATTTTCTCGTCGCGTATTGTAAACTTCATGTAATTTTATGTTCGTAATTTTACAAGACGTAGCCCCGAAGTAACTCTTTATAGTATCATTCACATACAAAATATGCCTAATAAATATATCTATCACAGTACTTAATCAGATGTGAGATATATATATATATATATATATATATATATATATATTTTAAGGTATTACATAGTATATTACAAGGTACATACATTTCATGTATTCTCAAGAAAAAAACAGAAATCTCAATTGATACATACGTGACAAAATAAATACTAATTATTATTATTATTATTATTATGGTGCACTGATTACCATACAGAAGAGAGGACGGACGTTTATGGCTGTTTATTGTTTTCGCGCAAATCATACGACCGCCTGCTGCTCCAAATTAATCTCGTGTCATGACAGCGCTCGGCACGCACGTTTTCATCCGTCAAGCATATAAGTCCCAATTATGCCCTCGTGCAACATAAAACATTCATTATTTCGGACGGTAGAAACTCGTTGTAACCTTAATGTCTACAGATTTAATGCGTCAACATTGTTTTCTCCGGTACCTTAATTGTACGTTCATGTACTCTGTGACTGGCGTATCTGGTAATGTAATTTTTGCGTCATAAAATGTTTAAACGTTTAAGTGTATTATTCGAATCCGGTATTTGCAGTTAATGATATGTGCTAACGTCGCTGTAAACCTCTATATTTCCGCTGGTAATCACGCCATCGTACACCGGACCAAACAATTAAGTGTTGCTGTCTAATTCACTCACACAGCGTACACTTCCGTCCGTTCACAGTGACCGAAATATTTTTATTTCCGTTTTGATATTTTGAGTAACGGCGTTTTTTCGATGTATAAGGCAAGTAGAGACTTGAAAGACGCGGATGATAAATAAAATAAAAAGCCTATCGGACGGTTAAATATGACGAAAATGTTATTTCTTTTTTTAATCCAAAGATGAGGAATAGTCTTGGAAAGAAGGCCGCCAGTAGCCGGTCGCCGCTTTCACCCGGGCCGACAGGTTTAGCACAATAAGGCACGCTAATCGCCTCCCCTACAGCTCGGCTCCCTTATACAGCGTCGCACCAATCAATATAAAACCAGAAAGAAAGTCATTAAGGACGTTTCACTGCTGGTGATTGATCAGTAGAAAAAAAGGAGGAATCCCGAGGTAGATTATTTACTGTCTGTACAGTTTGTGTAATTTTTCAGTCGGTGAAAACTATTATTCAGTTCTTCGTTGGATAAGTGTATCGGATATTCGGGAATTCAGCATTGCCAAACGCTGTGCAAACGGGAATGAGATATACATTGAGAGTAGGGGATGGATTACACACATTCCTAGTATGGGATTTGAATTAGTCGGTTAACTTCACGTATTTTAACGACTCGTCAAATAAAATAACTCGTAGAGTTCGATAGTTATTCCAATTTGCCGTGCGGATCTCGGAGTCCGTCCGCGTTTGCTTTTTACCCATCGGCGCAGATATTTGAGCGCATAAACACGTCCGCGCCTATAAAACAATGTAGTTTACGAGCCACCGCAAACCCGTCGGGTTCGCAGCGCTCGAAAGAAACGTAGGCGCTTGGGGGTCCCCGTATATATATATATATATATATATATATATATATATATATATATATATATATTCGCGATCTCCATTGTCGACGGAAGGCGCTCCCTGGATAACTGTCCGTACACGAGTCCTTATTGTGTCGTACAAGTCAGACGCAATTCTTGTCTTTTGTCCGCGCCGGTAGGAAATATGGGTGCGCGGTCGCGGCTAAGGGCGGGGGTGGGTCGGGGGTTCGTTGTTTTTTCGAGTCGTGCAACTCAGATTACCGGTTGGCTGTCCCCCGGCCAATACTAGAGAGAATATCACTGGAATCCCGTATGAATAATGTATTGTTCCCTTCCTCAACTCCCTCAGCCGCCTTCCCCCGGTCACTCTCTCCGCTTGACGCGTCCCACATAGCCCAAGGCAAAAAATATATATTCCTTCTGGTACATTGACACATCCAAATATTATTATAAGAGCCCCGATAGACGTACAACATTTAATTTAGGCAGTTTAAAATGAAGCGTAGCGCATGGTGTATCATGGTGTCACTTTGATAGTGTTTGATTTATATAAGTTGGATGTATAGTAATGTTAACACTGGTATAAACAAATTTATTTTCGGTGGAGATTAGGAGATTAAACTATTGTATTACAGCTTACAAGTCTAACTAGAGTATTAACGACTACATGACGAAAAAAACGAAATTCATAAGCGCATAAAACATTTTTAGATACCTCCTAATCCTTGGAGTAATGTATTGAATGTCACATTTCTAAATATTAAATTCGTTACTATAATCCGCTGCATTTAATCTTAGTACATTTGCCTAGTAAAAATGTACTGTGGTAATTTGGAAATATTTTTCCTTATTTTTTTTTTGAAAAAATTACCGATATCTATAAAAGATAGAAATTCGCCGAATAATCTGGTAGTAAAAATTTAACTCGGGCGTTGAAAGCATTACTACCGCTTTTTATAACTGTCCCTAAGGTTACATGAATAACTACCGCTTGCAATTCTCGCCTGTTCTTTTCTTTCCTTACGGTACGGACATAGAATAACCATAACTCCTTTGCAATCTTCAATCATACTTCACCGATAATAAGAGACTTCGACCTTGCTTTCTCGCGTTTGTAGTCATAAAAGTATTCTACCTCAAACCCGACGGCATATCATTATGTACCCGAAGGGAACATTTTTTCAAATGCTAAGTATTATCCGAATATTGACAAATTGCCGTACAGTAGTTAGAATGATTACATATTTACTGGTATAATTATACTTTATTATCTGTACAACGAACTTTATGCCTGAATTTACTAAGGGCTGAGTTATGAAATTTTGACCTCATATATCATGTACATTTGCATAAATATTTGCGTTATACTTATGTAAATGCCCGGTTTCTCGTTCTAATGTTCTATCCATCGTGAATGAAGGGCAGGAATAGCAGAGGTCTCGTCCTATTTCTGTTGGGCAGTCGGCGTGTAATTAAGTGGCCGGATCGTGATTTTCCAATCTGAAAGTTTCAATTATCGCATTCTTCGGTCGAACGTTTTTCGGTGTGGTCCCCCATCTCAAATTAAGCAGTCAATAAAGTTAATTAAAAGTAATATCCATGTTCGTGTCCAATGGGAGAATGTATTTTGACGTTTTTCGTGATTTATTAAATTGAGTTCTATGGTGGAATTGTAGGTGTTAGATATTACAATCCTTTTCAATTACCGGATCGTTGTGTTTGAAAGGAATTACATTAATACTTAGATGACGTAACTGGTCTTTATATTCTCTGCGAAGAAGTATCATTGTAACGTCTACAGTTTATCATGTTTATCATCAATTACAGAACATACAATCAGTTTATCATCATTTGTCATTTTTGTTTCTTACATTCGAGAATTGTGAATCCACATTTTTATTTA
This sequence comes from Lethocerus indicus, assembly GCA_019843655.1. Lineage (NCBI taxonomy): Eukaryota > Metazoa > Arthropoda > Insecta > Hemiptera > Belostomatidae > Lethocerus > Lethocerus indicus. Next base: position 6,780,593 of record JACDQD010000103.1, on the reverse strand, counting down.
CAAAAAATCCAAAAAATCATACTGATTACATATAGTACAATGCATACGGGCGTGCAAATACCTTTACATTTATGATAATTTCCGCACAGAATATACTTTCGCTTAATTTAGATCCTCCGGGTTTTTTCGATTTTAACATACGAAACTATTTGAACAAACGATGCTAAACTTGTTCCTGAGTTCGTGTCAGTGAACCCTGAAACCACTTCGTGATATATGACTATTACCATTACCCCTCGCCAATAATCCGCAATAACATCGACGGGGTTCATATTTTATGGGCCTTCGTTGATTCGTATTGTAAACATTCGTTTATATTTATTTTCGAATACCAAGTTCGAATTTATTCGATGCAAACTGCTATTTTATTCATACACGGAACGTAATTACGCGCGTTCTATAAACACGGTACGGTATCGAGTATAGTGTTAGATTTACACGGCGCTGTAATTGAACGGCCGTTTCGGTAAAATACATTTAACGACGCTTTCCATTGTTATTAAATTGTATCGTAACGAGAATAAAATGTATCAATTTAAATTGCATATTTCCATTACAAATAAGGAAAAAATGGCACGGCGGTCGGATCGCCGGGGCGCTTAATAAACGTTAGGGGCGTCATCGGGCGGTCTTCATTTCTGTTGTCGGATAAGGCTTAATGACTCTTTCTGTCAGCCGGCTGACCCAATCAATGCCTCCGAAGAAGTTATAAAAGAGTTATAAAAGGAAGCTTCGGGCCAGGGCCGTTCTAAAGGCCATAATTAGAATTTCGGACGCGGACATGTACAATCGCCATCTTCTTATAGAGAAGTATTTTCATGGTTTATTTTGTCCCTGGAACCGGTCCCAGAGACCCGTACGCTCGTCTAACGCGGCTAAAAAAGATACCGGAGCTAAATAGCCAAAAGAAATATTTGCTCGGTCCGGCCGTAAAATCTTAAACGGCGGGTCGCTTCCTTTATTTCGAGGGTCCTCCGGCCCACATTGGGCCGCCTATTACTCCTCGGATTAAACAATTAAATCCCGCCGTTTTATCCCGCCCGTGACGTGATTTCGGATGTTTATTGCCCGTCGGCTCCGGGGTTAGGGGCCCGCCCAACAAATTTCCGTCCGAACTCTCCGCCCCTCCTAAATTATCCGAATCCCAAACATATTTCGTAATTATAAAAGTTTTATTCACTTCATCGGACCGCGAGGACACCCGGTTTTCTTTATTATTGTAAGGAATGACGTGTCCCAACATCGAATACAATAATTTTCTAATGCTCTTTCGGAACGAATCCTCTGAAAAAATACTCCCTAGGAATCGCATTTACCCTACAACTACTCACGTTTTCAGTATTAAACTCGCTAGAATTCAGTTTGATATCATGTTTCTCGGCAACTGTTTCGCGCCTAAGAGTGCAGTTATATGGCCGGCGTTCCCAAATACGAGGGGCGAGATGCCCATATTTAATGAGTGCGTTCTGGGAACAGTAGTAATTGAGGCAGAATTCCGAAGACACTGGCGATCGGGGTCGGGTGAGGTTTAATTAGGTTAAAGGGGCACGGTCTTAACGTTGTCGAGCCACCTTCGAATTGCGGCCGACCTAATTTTCCACCGATTACTGATTTCAACTGATAAAACGAGAGGTGCCCATATTAACCGTTAATTGTTACGGTTTTCTCGCACAACTACAATTAATATTTTGTAAACTGTCTTTCGGTGGAGTCCAAATGGCTGTTCAAAATAAAGCGGCGAATTATTCTGGGATTGTGTCGATTCGCCATATTAGGCGTTTTAATTTACTTCACTCTGCAGTCCCGCTACTGGCGTATAAACATCGCGTATACCAAGATAGACAAATCATGGTTGCTTTTCCGAATGCACCTCAATTCCCAAGTTGGACATGGGGGGGAAGGCCGTTACCCGGTCGGTGCATGACACGTGTTGGCTCTACGAGCCGCGAATTCCCGGCATAGCCAATTCATCGTGGTCAAATTGCTCTGGCGGACATTTTCCCCGTCAGTTGGTATACTCTGGATGTATTGTGACATTTTTTGCCGTATCGCGACTCGGCCCTTCGAGAAGCCACGTATGCCTTAATAATGTCGTCCGTTCTCCCACCATACCCCGCCGCTCGCCCGTCGATTCCCGGTCGGGATTATAGCGGTGCTTGACACAGGAAACCCTGGACGACGGGACGCCACGTGCTGGAACCAACAAACGGCTTGTTAAATCATAAAATTAGAACAAAAAAAATTTCTTGTTTACACTTGTTCTGTTTAATTTATTTATGAGTCATTAGACAATATTTGAAATCTAATTAATGTTTTGTAGCGCCAATTCTTATTTTGCCTATTGCCTAATCCTGGTGGAAGTTATCTTCAGTGACCAACAAAATGACCGTAGAGAGTGGGAATTCAAAAATATTCGGAAGAACAATTGGGCGCTTAACCGAATGAGTTATAAAAGTCTGCGCTAATTATTGCTATAAATTAGTTGACATACGAGATTGGCAACGCTGGTAGGGAGTTGGAGGGTCCGGGCTGTGGGATGTGTGAATGCGAGACCACCGGTCCATGAAACTCCTACCCGTCGACCGACCCGTTCTATAGTTACATACCTGGCCTTGAATTCCTAGCTTGTTAGTCCAATTAATTGTTTGTTGCCAACACTAACCGGTTGGTACACCGGTAGATTGGCGAAGCGATGTAAATCTCCGCGTTTTATTAGAATTTAAAGTTACCCGAAAACGTTAGAAAAATATTTTTTGTTATGCTTTTGTGTTAGTGTATTCAATTCCTAGCGAAAGGACGAAAACATTCGCGATATATTTTACTTTGTTATTTATGTGGAGCTCTGCAAAGATTCGTAATGCCGGCACATCCCTCATTTCCTGTATATCACCACTATTACAATACATATTTTATTTTAAATTTGTTACAAAAGGTCGGTACGATTCGTTATGGCCCACAGTTTATTTTATATATCCAAACACGTTCTAGAAACATTTCATATAGACTTTTTTATTACTAGTGTCGGGCTCTCCGTGACTACTTTGAAACTAATAATATGTAGCCGATACTGAAAACCGAAATAAACATCCGTCGGGCGTGTTCGACCGTCGCTGATTCCGGATAGGCGAGATTAAAGAAATTACTCAGTCGGGGTATCAAAAGGTTGGGACGATGTAAATGCACCTTTTATGCTGTCACACTAACACATATCAATGTTGATTCGTTACTGGAAGACAGCCGGCTGACAAGTTGCCGAAGAAACAGGACGGAATTCATTAGGCCGCAAGATTTAAAATCGGCGTGCGAGGAAACCGCCTTGGTTCGTGATAATACCTCCTCCATTGATATCGAGAAAAAAGTAACAGGGCTCTGTATAAAGACGGACGTTTCATAACTCCTTCATGAACAGTTGTAGTGTAGACAACACTTTATTACCACTCGTCATTATAGAAAATTAACTGTTGGATGATATTTCTAAGGGCCACTTCCATAACTTCTTGTATTGGTGCAGACCTTTTACGCATGTTTTACTTTGACTGGCGTCTTTCTCATCTGTAAATAAGGCGTGTGTGCTTATAGTGAAACGTGAGTTGCCGTTTCCCAAATTATACCGACTCGGGAAAGACGCGCTTCGGATTAATGAAGTTATTTACAGTTGGCCGAATGCAAATATATTTGGTGCGTTTAATTTGCCGTGTTGGGTAATTTGTTAAACTTTGGTCCGAACCTTTGCAACTCTCTAATTTAAATATCTCTCTCGCGGCGGTCCGCAGTGTCAAATGCGGCCCACGTATTTATTTCTGGTAGTCCTTTTTGCGCTCGGACAGGAAAAAACATGTTGCATTCAGATTCTGGTTATTAAACAGGCTAGGCCGATGTAAACTGCCCTTTTATGTTGCCAGGAACCCCCGGTCGACATGAGTAACTACTTCAACGAGTCGTCGAAGGCGGTAATATATTAAAGGCTTTAATCACGCGCGTCACCGCCATGAAACGTATTCGCCAGAGTATATTTGATCTAATTTGTTACTACCGATGTTTTGAAGCTTTGAAACACCGTTACGCAACTTAGTCCTATCTGCATAGCATTTTGTGAGGTATCTTACCACCGGAATTAAAATCATGTCTACAATATGTACACTGATATGGAGATGCTAGTTAGTCACTAATCATTATATTCACAGAATTGTACCCTTTATGAGATGGTGTATTAAAAATTATTACGCAAATGTAAAAAAAGTAATACGTAAAAGAAGGAATGTTGTGTAATTCGTTTATTTTTTTATTGGTTACCACACTGCTCATTTATGGATATTTTATGTAACCGACCTTATGTACCATGTGACCCTAAACATTCTAACTGATGTGTATAACCTAATAAAATTCAAGTTCGAATTTCAAAATTAATACGCAGTATAATTCACATTGCACCGACCCAACTAGCGCATGCAAATAGTTAAGGCGTTACGTAATTACGTTGAAATTCCCTTATGGCTGGGGACAATAATTTTTCATTAAAGGTTATAAGGCTGAAATAAGGCGTTTAGCGGTGGCTGGTGGCGCTTGGCATCTCGGGTAATTAATATTGGCAAAGCCGAGCATCACTTTGCTCGTGGAACGGGAGCCCGTTTACCCCCTCCCCCCGGGGGGTTAATTGCAATTAACCTGATAAATGACACGGCAGCTTCAAAATTTCTGCGTCTAAGTTCGGCAAAATTTAATAATATTAACTCCCTCCTCCTCTAATATGCTTTTAGGCCCGCGACGCGGAGGCAGGCCACCCGTCCGTCAATAAGTTATCTTTCCCAGCGGGGATTATTGTTATTATTTCATTTTGCGGGGGTTAATTTTCATGGGGCGTAAATTTAGTTTACTGGCAGTTAAGCCTATCGTGCGCAAATAAAATCAAGAGCTGGTACGATATGTCGTTGAGCTTTACATAAGTTAATAGATATATAAACTAATATAATAAACACGAATATTTTGTTGAATGATGTAATACATGTACTATAGTTTAGCAGCGTTTGAGAAGTATAAGAGCAACGATCTATGTATTATCCCAAAGAATATTTTATGCTCGTTTGAGCATATAGGAAGCTAGCTTCGCATTAACGAATGAATATATTCTTGTTGCCTCAAAAAATGGATTTCCTTGGGCCATCAAACCCATTATGATACTCGCTGATAGATAGTCAATTGCTTCCGGCATTTATCTAAACATACAAAAATTGTTATTAGATTTAATTAACATTTTTAACACCTGTTTAGTGTGAATATTGGTTAGTGGAGTTCGAGATTTAAAGAATATTTTATGACCATAAACAATAGGGTCCTTATCTGCCGAATGTACCCTTTCTACTGGAATATTTTGAAGCCCATTTTTACGACGTGGAGCTCTAACCGGTCTAGTCTCTATTTGTATAGAACCAAAAGAATTTATCAAATGATTAAAGATTTGCTTTTAGTATTCTGGGTGCGCTGTTTTAAATCAGATTCGCGCCTTAATTTTTATAGAATAAAAAAAAAATGGAGCGTAGGATAATGCATGCCGAATTCTCGAATTCTCGCTTATAAGACGACGTTTATAACCTTTTATCTTTCCCCGGGTCATTCATTGAATCGGTCTGATTCAAGCCAGGCCAGATCGTAAAACAGTCCACTCGTTTTAACATTTGGACCCTCGTTTATTTTTATCGCAACCCCGGTCCACGGATGGTAATCGCAATACTCATAATGATCTTTCTACGTGGAAAAGAAAATCTAAAAATTGAAATAGTAAAATGAATAAAATTGGATGAATAGTAGTTGGATGAAATAGTAAAATGAATTAATAGATATTAGAAAAAAATGAAGAATGTTTATCATTTATTGTCATGTTTACACTATTTATTGTGGTTTGATATGTATGAATAATTTAATGTGTCCCTTCCATCAGATTGCATTCCACATATTGTGCAAAACTTGAGTATCTATAATGCCGTGTACAATTTTACCGGAGATTTAAGTTAGCTGAAGAAAGATGCTATTCGAAGAAGCATCTATATTTGAAATAACTGTTTTCATTTAGCTGGAATATTCCAGTCTCAATTTGCGCGTTTCATCTGATGAGTAATATCAGCTTTCTAAAATGAATCTTTAACGTTTCACGAGTCAATAGAAATATGATGTTCGGGGAAATTTTCAATTACACACGTGCATATGCCGCACCCAGACAAAAATTTCATTTCCAATTTACAGTAATATTTATTTGAAAACATGATATTCGGTTGTTTTTAAGCGTACAATTAACTTTTTTTAAAGTAATAGCATTACCTACGCTGCTACGTAGTCTCACCGTCCCTTTTATACGTTTCTTAATTAAACCGAGTAATACATTCTAAACATTTTGAAGTAAAATTTTCGTCTTCGTTACCAACTGAAGCTCGGCCCCTTTTTTGGCAAGATCAATAACCGTTTCGAGTTCTATCGGGAGTCCTAAATATTTTTTTCCTTATTCGGTCCGACAAATGATCAATCCGCGGCCTTATAATCGTCTCGGTCCAGCCGGGACGAGACTCGTCCGATTATGTTCCCTTTTAAGGAGTTGGCTTTAATTAACAATTGCTTTTCAGAAAGGAGGGGCGTTAAGTTTAAGTGACGTTTTTCGCGGAGCTCGCACTCGACATTACACTCCGCGTCGCTAATCTGTTCGACTGGAGCCAGTTTATTCAAAGCCGGCCAAGCGATTATTCGCTTTTTAATTAATCCCCCCCCCCCAGCTTTTATTCGATGCCTACATTTTGTATTTGCTTTTCAGACAGGACTCATTTCATTTTTTTTACAGCGAGTTAATCCGGTAATTGCGTACAAATGTTTGTGAAATGGAAAATATCTTGTGGGGCGAAAGAAATATTACTAGAAATATATTTCCTTCCGGTAAGTCCAATTTGTCAGGCGCTCTGACAACCTAATGGTCTTCTCGTGTTTTGCTGTATTCTTGCTCTCCGTGCGTTCCGGTACAATTCATTAAGATTCTTCTACGTGGTAAGATCTGGAATAAAACTAAATCTCAGTTATATACTGTTAGTTCTGTAAAGACAATAACTGGACCGAATTTGAAAAATATGCATGAATGTTATATTAAAATGTTATATCCGATGACAACCTTAAAAGGTACTAAAGTGCGGTGGTTAACAAAACTTGTACGAAAGAAAGGAGCACATTGTTAACTGTTCCTTTCCAAAATATTTCCCGAAATTTCATTATTCATTATATATTAGAGTGAAGAAGGTAAGATTGTCCAGTTCTCCATAAAATAATAGTGTCAATTTTTTTTATATTTTCTTATATATCTAGTCCCATGAATAAAAAGAAATGGAAAAAATATTCGCACAGCTATAAAACAGGCAAGAAAAAGAGGATTGGACTTATCCGAATCCAATCGTCCGAAACGGCCCGCACCGTTTGTCATATTCAAATTAATTCACTTTATTCTAATCCGGACGAGTTCATTTTGTCAAAGTTGGGCGGAGCGAGCGGCATGAACCTGCCCCAACTCGGGACGTGAATCACAATTAATGTAAATTAAAGAACATCTGCCGTCCTGCCCCAACCGAGCTCCCCCAACAGACCGATCTCGCCGGGGGCCTTGTACCGAAACTGGTTCTCGGTTTTAGTCAACTCATTGGCCCCGGGAGTTCGTAAGGCAGCAGATATTTTCTACCCCGCCCGCCACCAGCCGGTCAATACTTATTTCGGTCTGTACTATTAGCCCCGATTCAATTTACGACCTCTCCACGGCTCGGTTCGATTACACCGTCGTCCTGCTACCGATCGATCTTTTTTCCCGCGTTATTCGCCCTTTCAAAACTCAGATAGCTGATCGTGCAAATTTCATAGCCTCCAATAGTCGAGGAAACGTATATTATAAAACGTCTTGAATTTTCCGGGTAGCGAGACATTTAATTACGTACGTAGCCTCAATGAAAAACATCTTAATCATGTATTCTATTCAAAAGCCGGGGTGGAATACTTTTCTTTATGATTAATTTTAAATTTGACTCATCGTAATAATTTTGTCCTGAACATAGATAATACCATGGAAATTTAAACTAAAAAGAAATTATTTCAGACTTAAAATAAGGACTTTTTTAATATTTTCCCTCACCCTTTCACAGCGCGTTATTCGGAAATGCATTGACCCTATTGGTGTGCTAAAGGTCGACCCTGTCAAGTGCGAAATATTGTTCAAAGGTTTCATTAATTGAAATTTAATGTTCCAATTAATTAACCCTAATTAGAACTTCTGTACAGTTTCCATAATCCACTGAACACCGCAATCAAAACCTCTGTGTAACAGTACGTTGTCCTATCACATTTAGTTACCTTGTATATAAAAGGTGTCCGGATAATTTAGTAGTTTTTGCATTATTGCTATAAACCGCTTGTTTTCTGTGGAATTGACCGAATTCCATATAAAGTTTCAAAATGGAGTAAGTTCAAATTTTAAATTTTTTATCCGCAAATTCTTCATTCAGAAATTTTAACTAGTTCCAATTTTCAGTTACAATCTGCCTGTTAAAGGTGCGATGAAGTCAATACAATATTACAGCTCGTTACTATGAGATGGAATGTGTGTGGAAAACAAAGTGTGGTTGTGATTACGAAGGGTGGAAGGGAATTTTTACATCTTAACAAAATGAAACTTATTTTCATATGAGTTGAATACAGTAGCGTCGTCGTTTTGCATAAATGGGAAACGTAGCCATATTTTTGTAAATCTCTTCCCATTTTGTGACATGAATAACGACTAGGGAAGACTTTAACCGTTTTAGTGCCACGCAGTGCGATCGCGCTGTTCGCGTACTGTGGTGAACCGTCTCGCTCTTTTTGGTCACAATCGGCAATTCGCAACGCTCTCAGTTCAGAATGTATCTCGTCGCGAGTCTGTCAAAGTTTCCTCTCGTAATTACAAATTTTCTTTCAAATAATCGTAAACAACCTGCATAATTAGCTGTCTCTCTTTAATGCATTAAGATGCAAAAGTGCGTTTCTCGCAGATAAATGAAGGAAGCGCTATCGCTTCATGGCACAATCCGACACGGATTTTTAAAAAACCCTGGCACTAAAACGGTTAAGTAAGGAGGTGGGTTAAGGATTCCTCCGCCGTTAATTATAAAGACCGTTTATTGTCTAAAGATGTTATGCGGAGGATAGACCAAAAAAGGTTTATTGTATACTAATGAATGAAAATCCGTTTATCGCTCTGCCGCTTCATTTGGAAAAACTAGATTATTTCAGGTAGGCTTTCTGTTCATTCGTTTTTTTTATGACGGAGAATTTTTGATGGCCTCTCTTAAGTACCCGCATTCCTCTGGAACCTGTTGAGAGTCTTGGATGGTTAGTGGAAGGGGTGGGGAATATCCCTCTACTTTCGGCGAAAGGGCGTTCTAATCTAATAAAGAAATTTCATTTTCGGAGCGATGGTCTGTCACCACTCGAGTCTGTGCTCGTTCTCTCCTTATGGTCACTACTGGGAACTCGGACATGGGTGGTCTGTAAGAACACTGAAAAAGATGTAATTATAACGGGGATTACCCCTGACGGTTGTAAGAAAACTAATCACATTTCAATGAAACTACAGGCAGCAGAAATCATACGATAATACTAATTGAATGTGAAATCACTTACATTTCGAATCGCCTAAAATCACATTAGATAAGAGTAATAAAGTATTACCTCAAAATATACTCTCAGTTTTATGTGTGTTGCGTGTGTATGTGTTAAATCTTAGTGAGAGAAAAAGTTGAAATCTGATCACTGCAGAGCGTATATGGCCCCTGAAAATTTTAATTTCAGGAGCTGAATATTAAAATTGAATTGAAAAATAAATGTTTCTACACATAATTTTACGTATTATGGATTCAGTATTTATTAAGTTCCTTGCAGTTTGATGCAAGGAAGCATCTTAATGTTGTCGGTTTGAACAAATTTTGAAAAAGTCTATTAAATTGAAATTTAGAACCAGCTATTAGATTATTAGATCACTAGACTTCTGGCCGTCTGTTACCTAATGTAACAAAGTGACCCAAACCATTATTTTATCCACATAATTGTATGTTATTAAATTTTATAACCTAACAACCCGATCCTCATTTTTGGTCCTTATACAGGTTAATTGAAAAGTAAAAATGTTTATGGGTTGTCCGTCTATAGACTTAGCCGGCGGGTTGGGAACAATTTAATAACATGTTTACACACTTGGCCAGGATATTTTCAGACAATATTGAAAAGACTGCGGGACTGATTTAGGTTTCTAAGGTTGAAAACCTTAGAGGAGTTAAAGGGGGGATAACAATAAACTGGAAGAGTCTCGCTTCATTGTTTCAGAGTTGTCTTATTGCTTGGCGATCCGCCGCGAATTTATGCCGCGCTATGCTGTAATAAAGAAATAGCAGTTCCTTCGTATTGGGGCGGGTTCGTTGATAGTTAATCGTCGAGTTTTAATGGGGCGGCGTCGGCGCCTTCCACGCGTCCAGTTCCCAACGGCAATTTTTCAACCCGGGGGGAGCAAAGTTATATTGGACTCTCCCTAATTACACCGAGCCACGCAATGCACGGAAGCCGCTACCGAATTCGGGATTCACAACGCCCGATCAACTTTCAATATTCATCGATCGTTTAATTTTTTCCCATAAAACTGAATGGCTGCCAGTTGCATTTTAATGCACCGTTGCGCTTAAAGGACTTGAAACGCGTATGTAATTATCAGTAAGGGATATCAGATAAAGATCTTAAATTCAATTTGCCGGACATTAGCATCGTGTTTTCATTAAATCTTAATTTGTTTCAGAGATGAAAATTAATTTGTTACTTTTTATTGGCGTATGCGATTTATTTCTACGAACAGTTTTAATCTAACTAAATGATATTTTGTTCAGAAATAGAGATAGGGTTTTAAACGTAGTTTACATTATAATTATATGTTTGGAGTGGCAGTAAAGTTTTCCCAATGAAATAATAATTAAGGCTAGCGAAAGACGATGATTTTTTGTGGATTAATTTAATATATAAACAAAAATATTTAATATAACAAAATTGAAATTTTGAGTTATGAAAAATTCAGTCGGCCATCGGCGAATCGGATTTCTTATAATAAATATATATATATATATACACATTCATTTATTTACATTTTTCTTCACGCTTGGTTGAAATATATATTAAATAACTAATATAAGTAAAGATGAACAGTATTCTTTACCGTGCGCGCAACTAGATTTCAAGTACAATTATTAAATGTATATTCCAATATTTTTTGGACAAATGTTTTTTCTACCTATTTACGAAGGAAGACATGCAGCAAATTCATATTTCACAAACATTTTTAAGACCCAAATAATGGGAGAGTGGAAAACAATTTTATTTCTTCTTCTTCATTTATGAAGGGAAGTACAGTTTTCCTCTGTTTGTAAAATATTTAAAGGATTTCATGTTTATTTGTAATAAGATATTCGAGATACAGCATTTCGAAACCATTTTTTGGATTACCTAAAGTAATTGCGAACCAATAGAATATATATGTACCTTTAAGGGTTTTAATGGAAAAGAGTTTTTACAAGGGATAAATTTCTCAAAGTTGTTATTTTTCGTTTCAGGAATTTCAGAACGACCGATATTGAAATTTTATCTCCGTATAACCACCCGGCTCAGCTGCGGTTCGGTGAGTAACTTATCCATTGTGTTTTATTCCTCTTCGTTTTGGATTTTCATATATTTATGTGGTTCGTGGTATTATGCAACAGGAATAAACAGAATCTTAACTTCGTATAAGTATGATATTTAGCACTTGGAAAATATAGAAAGTTGTTGCTTACTGGAATTTTGGTGATATCTGAGATTTTGCGGTCCGTCATTACGATATTGATTAAAACTAACGCTAATAAATATGAGCACATACCAAGGCACTGACTTGCTTTCAGATGAGATAATATCGCGTGCTAAATCTTTGTGACTGACTTGACGGACATGATCATATTACATATGCTTAGAGAGTTCGCGCTTAAACCCGCCTTTATTTTATTACCCGCATGAGTAGGCTTGCTTGTCGGCAGTGCTTTCTTACATAAGAACTACTTATTGCTGCCGAGCCAAGTCATGTATAAAATTGATATTGTCCATATTATAGCAAGAATTTTATTTACTTCGTTTTATAACAGGGTATTCGGTATTTTTTCAATAATTTCAGTTGTTTTTTCCTAACGATGCGTTGCCTTATTTTCGGAAATTGATTAATATATTTTTCAGCAGAGATTGCAGAATTATTCTCAAAATCGATTTATTATTAAATATATGACTGACATGAAACAAAAGTCAGTGAAGTCAGACAGTTTGCGTTAGATGAAGCTCGTCGTTGCCTACTAAATTTCCGAGAGTACCGGGGCGTATCGTTATCGGCGTATTCCCGACGGTGGATTAATAGGAACATTTGTTCGGGATCCGCGCGCTTTCGGGTCGATCCCGAGTCGATGGTTGGGGGATGGGGGGCGGGGGATAAAAAAACCCGGTCCCAGAGCCTAATCTGAAGTGGCGCAGGTGGTCTAATTTGTTTTGAATTCCAGAGCTTCCCTTCGCGGCCACGTTAATTGGAAACCGGGGGAAAGACCTGTCGCCGGAGACGGGGCCGATGATTAGTCAATCCGGGCTAAACGTTACTAACAGTAGTAACAGGATTCTCCGTCGCTCTCATGTAGTCAGTTGTATTGCACACTGGACATGGCACTATGGAGCAGTGATCTCTGTCTATAATATAAGTTTATGTAATATATATTAATATAATAAAATTGTCGCCCCTTTCTCAACAACAGTTTCAGTTCAGTTCTGGTCGGCATTTGTGAAAGTTTTGCTCTCAATACTGCCTGGCGACTGGTTCTTTAACCTTGACCATACCTGTTATAGTCGTTGGCTCAGTCTTGCGGTTGGATTCTACTCGCGAATTTTCGTCAGGGACAGTTTTCCTCCTTTCTGAGCAAAGCACCCTATCCCCGCTCCAATCTTACTCGATCCTGACTCGAAAACGACTACATATTTATTTACTGAAGTACTAATATGGAATTCCGTTCTTACGTTTGTTTTGTTTTGGGCAGGGTTCAGATCTTATGATATCGTTGATAACAATTGTCCGCGATACTATTTTGGCATGTAGCCCTCCTTCGAGATTCCCTGTCTCCTGTCGCTCCAGGACGAAACAGTAATGTACCGGTACGCGTGGGCCGAGCTCACATTATCGCTGTCTATATACAGAACAATTTCACACCGACATATAACATTGAACAACATCCCTAATATTAGTACTAAGTCGTCAACGACTCGGGCCTACATTACTCCAGAATTTATTTGTATATCGTGAAGTATAATTATAATATAAAACGTTAAGTGAAATGAAATGCCTCGTTCGGTGTACTTATTTTCCGTGTATCTATTTTTTTGCTCATGTTTTGATTTCCTTATCAAGTTTTGTGAGGAGCATTTTAAACTTCTCGGCTTGAATATGCAAGCAAATTTATAAACTTTGACTCCAGCTCCTTAAGTTTAATGGAGACTAACATTGAAAAATGGAAAACTTTCAGTCACTAAATTTTTGAGAATTTTCTTTTATATTTAACTTCTCTGTTTAAAGTTCGGTTCTGTTAAATTCCAAACGGGTGAATGTTTAAACAAAATGCACTCTCCAGTGGCTCAAATTGTTTACCCGGTAGTTAAAAATAAACTCGCTTTCAGGCTTGCCCGCTATTGCCGAGCGTCTAAACAAGGCCGTACTTTAAAAAAGAGTCTACGACTCACCAGTGAAATTAGCTTGTCTATAAATAAAACTGAGTGAAGACAGATTGCACCATTTCAGAATAAAGACTCAGCGAGAGGATCAAGTGTATTCTTTGACGTAATTGAAATTGTACTGAAACCAACAACCTCGATTTAAAGCAATTAATACGGTTGTGGTCTTCTCCATTAAAATAGCGTTTTTCGATAGATTTTTCTTAACGGAGAAATAAATCAACGTCACTGTTTTTGCATACTTGGAAATACTTTGTATGTAAACGGATGAAAAAATTACCCTTGACGGCTTCCTTTTTAACGCGTACTACAGGAAGGCGTTGAATTTATCCGGACACTTATTATTTAACTGGGACAAATCTTATAACGGGTTTGAGAGTAGGAAATGCGCGAGGGCCAATTTCTGTTCCGTTGGGCCTCATTAAATTTACCTCCTCTTCTGGGCCCGGTTCGGCTAATTCGACTTGTGACCGCCCGCTCAATTGCAATTTACCCCGCCCATTACATTGCTCGTAATGCCCTGGCATGAACTCCTGATTAGAATGAGGACATGCACTTGGAAATCGGTCTGTTACACGGTGTATCCATTAATTGATTTTGGAAACCGTTTACATTAAATGACACTGCATGGTATTTTTTCATGTTTCTCTGTTAGGTACTACTTGAGGTAGAACAGTATGATTATTTTTGCAGTTTCTTTAATATAATTATGAAATTTAATTTATCTTTTGCTCACTGTAGTTTATCCCGAATATTATGCTCCTTCTGACCATTAATATTTACTCATTTAAATATGTATTCTTGAAATCGAGTGAAATAAATTACGCGAATAAAAAATAAAACAAGGTTTTTAAAACGTAGTATCTATTAGTATAGTAGTATTTTTTAATGGGTATGATGAACTCTAGATACATTTCTTTATCGGCTGGAAGTATACTTGTTCTTATGTAAATTCGAAAAATTATTTATTTTTTTATCAATGATCTTATCCCTGTCGTTGTCGTGGATTTTATTGTTCGGAGTATGTGCAAGATTGTTGGAACCGATATCGAAAATATATTTTCTGTTGGCAACTTGGAAGGGTAAGTTTGACCTGAGCCCGCGAAAGGGCACTTCTAAAGCATTTGCTCCAATGCGAAACGAAAACCCTTTGGAGTTTTGGAAGGGTCCTTGGCGCACTTATTTCCCTGTACGCCGTTGGAAATTGTACCGTGTTATTGGACTGTCCAAAAGGAACTTTCTTCACTTGTGTAATAGAATTATCTTGTCTGACGTCGTGTACGGGGTAAAAGGGACCGGATTAGTTCTCCCAACTTCTCGGCCTCGCCCCCTATCGAAACAATTTAATCGGTTTTGAAACTGTTAGACTTGTACTTCGTAAACTCTCGTAAACCGAAATGAATTTGGCCGGTGCGCTTTGAAGAACTGCATATATTGTTACAGTGCATACAGACGGATTTTGTATTCAACCTATTATGGATATTTTATACAGCCCGCTGTGTACAATTATTAAAGTTTTAGAAAATCGAAAAAACATTTATTTTAGTTAAATAGGAACTTGATTAAATTTATAATGTAAGGAGAATGACGTGAATGATTTAGCGTTTATAAACCGATGGATAAAGGACTTTCTAACTGACTGCTTCAATATTAAACCTTTAAATTACCGCACTCGGGGAGTGTTACCCGAAATTCAAATAGTCTCTTTCCATTACCCGTCTGGGTTAAAACGACAGGCGGATCTGGCCCCCTCCGGCCCGTCGCTCTCAGTCGGACTCCTATTAATTCATCCGCTGCTTTTACTGTTTAATTAAGAGTAAATCCATTTCAGGAGTAATTGAACCGAGGATTGCTACCCGGCATATTTCACTATCTCTCCTCTTAAAACACGGGGTCTTTCAACTGTAATTAATCCCTAAATTTGCAATACTATTATATTCGTCTAATGTATTTTCTGTTTCAACTTCAAAATAAAAACATTGTAGAGCTCACAGGTTTTAATGCGTGCACTGTAGAAGAGTAAGGATATAGTTATTAACAGAATAACTTGTTAAAGAAATGTATTAATAATAATAATAGTGATCGTAATCAGCAATTAAATTAAAATATATCGACCGATACTTTTGCTATTCACAATACTATCGCGTTTCACAAACGAATTTATTCCTGGAATTGGAATTGGATTTATACAGGAATGAACTTTAACTTTCAAACGTAATATTAAGTTCAGGCTCAAAAATAATTATGAATTCGTGAATCGCATATAACAACATACCTACTTAACTTCAGTAGCTTCATCATTGATAAATCTTTTGAATCGATTATAAATAACATTGTGCGCTTCGCTGTTTTCTTGTTCAGAATTTGTAATTGACTTCATTGTACGCTTACTTTCTATTAGCTCAGTTTCGCAGCGCATGTGCGTGAGAATTCGAAACGTTTTCAGTTAATGGACGATTACTATTGTCAGCGACTTTGTAATGATCCACTTAAAACTTTTTTTAAGAGAGTTTAGTTTTCTCTCGCTTATGCTGCGAGGGGACATTAGATGGCAGTATTAATTTTAGTATTGTCATAACAAGAAAATTGAATGTAACTCGAGCTTCGTTCCTCGAATCTCTTCGAATAATTGGCGCAGAATCGAAATCTGAACCGATTTTATACTGTTACAATAGCTGTTATCAATACTATTTCTCGGAATGAGAAAGATATATAGCAGGATTTGCGAAATGGGATCCATACCAACGCGAGGGAAACGGGAATCATATCGCTTATTCTTGCATGTTCATATTTCATTATCTTTGCCTTATTTGAATTGGTATCGCATATCATTGGTATTAGAATATGTACAAAAAAGTAATCTCGGTATTGTATACACAGAGCTATCAACGTTGCTTAAACATACTTCATCACGTGTATCTGTGTTTTATTACCACGGACTAATTCAGATGTGCAGAATTCAAAAGAACATAAGAGACAAAGTATAATAAATTTACAACATAATCTGTCTTAATGAAACGTCTATTGAAATTATGAAATACTCCACGTAATTATTTGCACGATGTAAGTTCAATTATAAGTGTTTTCGAAATGTTTTGTAGAATAACTAAATTTTTCGATCGCTCTCTTGTCACTCGCTTTTTGGTATGTTTTTCTTCTAGAACGGGCGTTATAAAGGAAGTTTATTATAAGTAAATTTTATATTCATGGTGTTTCACGTGTACTCCGCAAGTTGTCGTCAATATGACTTCTCTCCTGAATGTTGTTCTGCTCTACCGGTTTCAGTATCTGTTAATATTAATAGGATACCGTCCTAGTTCCAATGATGCAGGCCTAACCGGTGTAACCCGAGTTTAATAAACGTAGGCTCGAGTAAACAACGGGTGAAATATTAATGAAATTAACGTGAACATTTGTTGACACGGTCTCGCTGGTAATTTGAACTTACCGTTTTAGTTCGTCTCCTGGCAGAAAAGTATATGAAAGAGAAAAAAACATTTCTCCCTGTATTCGTGGGACGTTGATTGGGAACGCAATTTTCTCCGTGTTTGCAACCGCCGTTGAAATGAGATGGCATTAATCAAAATGTAAATGTATCCCCGGTGTATCTAATTTGAATTATCGTAAGGAGAACAAGGCTTAAACGCGGTGCACGGGTAAACGTCATCCGTGGCACTATTATTAGCTTCAACAAACCTCTGCCGCCGGAATTAAACCGTAAACGTTAAGGGGAATGTATAATTGCGGTTCCCAATATGGATGGGAACCCTCCTATAAGGGAATGTTGGACGTTGAAAGTCTTGAATTATGATTTAAATTAAGTTTAAAAAAAATACTGATAGAAAACAAACAACGTATTTGTCAATGATTCGAGAGAATTCCAATTTCATCAATATCTTTCGATTATTAATTCTTAAACGATTAATTAACTGCATAATCATTACTATTTCCCATCACTCAGATTATAGTAGCCATTCTTCCTCATTTCACTCATAAATATATGTACCACTCTATTTATTGTACCTCTATCCTATTTAATACTTTTTTAGCATGTTTTTGTATAAATGAATACTTTGTGCATTATTCTAAGGCGGCATATTTCATGTTAAATTTCCTAATTTATCTCAAACTTACATTTAGTGTATTCAATTCAATTTATATAATGTATACAAGTCGAAAGTGGCGATATCTAATGACATACGGTCACTAGGTGTAAAACCTGTAGGAAAGGACCATAATGAAATCTCTACAGAAACAGATATTGTGACAGGTTAAGGGAACTCCATGGTACGTAGTAGATATAATGGCAGGGATTTTCCCCCCACAGTATTTCTATTTTATGTCGTCCCCCATCGATGTCCCTACTTAGAGACTAACGTCCACGGCTGGGATACGGGCTGGAATTTGGGGACGGTATTTCAATTTTGTCCGTGGCATCTCGGGTTGTAGGGCAAGCAGAGAGTTGAGGGGTGAGTAGGCGTGCTTTGTCGGGGGCCAGTGCATCCAACAATTAATCCTCGGCCGTCTTGGGAGTGCTAAATTTTGCTGGGCGGGAGTCATCGGGAGGGACGTCCCCGTCGGATTTGCATTGCAAAACGCTCTTGGCCGCCGCGGATTTACACATCAATGAATCTGCCCAGATAATTGACACCAATTGAAATGCACGTGTTGTCGCTTCGCTGAGCCTGAAACCATTTTTGAATCCGGCCGCGATTTGCATAAGTTTTTGTTTGCTGAAACCCGAGTACCCCTCACCCCCACCTCGTTGGTAAGATGTTGGCGGCTCGTGATCAGAGCCGCTCGTGATTTATGTACCTCCGCTTGTAGTCGGGATGTATAACAGTTTTTGAAATATTCAACGAGATAGACGGAATTATGTGCATACTATACTGTTTTTTTTAATAAAAGAACAATTAAAGCTTGCGAAAGACAAACTGCCGGTGAACAATACTGAATAGGCTCATGAGTGTCCGTGTTGGGTAGACATGTATCCCTGTTTGGACCTATTATTACCAATAATAGTGCTAGTCCCAAGAGCTCATTTTGTTAGATCGTTGCAAATAACATTGAATAAATAGCATAGTTGTCATTTCGTGGCAAATCGTATTCTTTGGTCCCTGAGTCGTTTTATTTCGTCAAAAACATAAATGCTCGGATTGGATATTTTTTCAATGTTGTCAATATTCAAAATTCCGATGGAGGAACCTCAATTTCCGATGTTCTACAGCGAAACGCAGAAGAAATAACGGACACGGGTCACCATCTGGTTGAATGTCGGCGGGCCTTTCTTGAATTATTTATCTGGATAGGAAGTAGATATGGGATGGTTCTTGAAGCGGGCATTCTATAATTTATAGGCTGCTTCGTATTGAAGAACATTACACGTATCGTAACTGACGCGTATCGCACATTTTCCTAATGAGGAATTTTACTGTCATGTCTTTTACCGTAGACACGATTTCGTACAAAAAAAAACATGGGCAGTATAGCCTATATCACGCGTTGTTTAATAAGAACAGTCTTCGGAATAGAAAGCAACGTTTTCTATGCATTATATAATAATAATAGTGGTCAGTATTTTTTTTGTTTTATAAGCCTTGTACAATTCACCAATCCAACTGATAGGCATTCGTATTTACCGATACAGGAAAGTATTAAAATACCATAATTACAACTCACTATAACTGTGTGGATGAAACAACAAATGCCGCTTAAATCCTGAATATCTTGGCCACCTGGACTCAATATGACTTTAATTATATTTATAACAGAATACGTATATATGTTTAACGTATGTTATGATGAGTACTTAAACACTCGATTTTGAATATTCAAGTGTTCATTACATTAAATCTTATTGTATGTAATTATTTCACCCAAGTGCTGCTGTTGGAATGAATTGCATGCCGCCCCTTACAGCTCATTGCCATTAAAGTTGACTGAGTTAAGCACCTCCAAGTTGTAAGCTACGGAATAATTAATTCAGAGCTACGAATTCTGTGATGCCTAATAAGAAATGCTGATTGGATACAACGTTGTTGCCGAAATACGTTTAGATTCATCTTTTATACCCGCATTGGGATTATCCTATAATACAAAAAAGTGCCATAATTTCCTTATTCTTTTAGGAAACAAATTGAGGATATATCGGCCATATGGAATGGGTCAATTGTGTATCTGCATCTTGTGTACTAGTTTTCTACTTAGGTAGGACTACTTGCTTGTGCCCCCCTATTAATGATTCACTAGAGACCCCATACTTGGAGAATTCCGTTCGTTACCGTTGCCTGTTTGTGGGGTAGGCCGGCATTCGGGCGGTTCCCTCTGTTGCATTTACCGGTTCCGCTTATTAGCGTTGTCCCTAGACCCGCGGACCGGTCACGCTCTTCACGATCACGGAGAACGGGGAGAGAGGAGGACTTAGCGTGAACTTAATAAGTGATGCCAATATTTATGGACGTCAGTCAACGAAGTCCCGGCTGAAAAAAAGAGGTTTTTATTGATAGTTTTCTTAGGTGTTATATTTATAATTCGGCGTTATTTTTCCCATTTAGTTTATAGTTACCAAAATTGCAACTAAACCTCCGGAGATTTTCGCTATTTTAGAAAGCCAAAACGAATTTAATTTCTAAAGCATTTCGGAATCGTTTATTTAAAAATTAAAATCTTAAATTTATCCGTGAAACGGACATTCTTCTGGAATTATTAGTAATTAGTAAATCCGTTGAAACAAAATAAATTTTTTGCACGACTGAAATAAAGTTTACTATTTTGTTACTTACTCCATTTTGATGTTCAAATATCGGATGTGCAGAATAATTTAATTTAAAAAGAATAGCTGTCTTCTAACATTTTTTATCTGTTGGTAGAAACATAAATACCAAAGGATACCCGGCAACTTATATCTCGAACATATTTTCAAAGTAGCCATAAACATAAAATTAGTTAAAATTGATTAGCCGAATAGCGGGGGCCACTGATGTTTTAAAATTTGGAACACGACGGCGATTTCTTCTGTTAGTGTTTCCTTGCGTTCTTCCCCTGGGCTCGGCTTTGGTTCAATTCCTAGCAATTGCACACGTTTCTATTATGCGCGAATTGAATAATTAAAAACGAATGAACCCCAATGATGTTCAGAACTAGCAACAAACGTTGGATTGATGTTTGTGAAGAATATAAATTGTCGAGTGCGTCCCCGGTTGGTCGTCGGTGAAACCGCAGTCGCTGCCGGGGGAAGAGGGGCTCTCGACGTGCACTATTTTCACCCTTCTTTTTCTTCCGACGACTTGATACTTCTGGGAACCCGTGACAATTAATGCTTTCCCCACTACCGGTATCATTTAAGATTCTTCGAGACCGACTTCTGTTTCTTTTTTTCTTTCCAACGAAGCTAACTTTACGTCCCTTTCCGCTTTTTGTGCCGTAACTTTTGTACCGCGATTGTACGGCTTTGCGAATTAGAACTTTTTCACTCTCCATTATCGTATCGAGAAGATTTTAAACTACGTGTTTTGTTATTTTTTTTTGTCCGTGACCTGAGAAACAGAATTTAAGAAAGAAAGAGTGCGGATACGTACGCTAAAATTGAGCTTATTATTCAGCGTTCTCCGTATTCATAAATTCGAACCGGAATGCAAATTAGTTGTAGTGGCGATTTTGATGGTGGGGGGGGCGCTCGATTATATCGTGTTTTGGTTGGTCGCAGAAATACGGAGTGATTAGCGCTGTCGCTAATCGACCGATAGCATGAATTATTGCCTGACAACATGCCTCCCAAAATAACGCTAAAATAAGCCCTATTTAAGTGTGGTAATAGGGCCCGATTCATTTTTTGTCAGAATAATTTCTTTCGGATATGTTTTAAAAATATTAATTTGTAATCTGATAACGCTTTATTAAAAGTACTGTAGAAAGGTCCGGGGAAGGCGGGAAATAAATAAATAAATGCGGTGATGGCTTACCAATGGTAGTACGTACGGCCTCTCGTTTATTGAAACTTCCTCTGTCTTAGATACTATTACAATAGTTGCTGTTACTTCTTTAAAATCGAGTGGCCATTGTTAGGACATCAGAACTGCTCTGTCGACAGTGATGATAGTGGGGAGCCGAATCAAATTATTAAAACTATATCGTGATCAGAAATATATTCTACTCTTAGAGTTTCTTTGTTCATTTTTATCTATCGTTCTGATTGAATTGTTGCGAGTTAGAAAGCTGGCTTGAACTTTCTAACGAGGAAGACTCAGCGGCCATAAATCAAATTATAAGTTGTTATTAAAACTCCACGCCGTTTCTATCGCCGTATGAAAGTATTTTCTCTCGTTCTTCCAGTTCGATTCCGTGATTTCTTCCTGCTACATCTTTTTTCTGTGGCAACATTACTGCTAAGTCTAAAGTATTCCACCTCATATATTATGCAACGATGCCCCTACACGTAATTTATTGATAGTCGACATACAAACATGTACTTGATATGCTTCGTATAACTAATAATTCTGTAGTGGAGGTATGTTTTCAGTATAGTATTAAAATAATTTATGGATTCCGTATTTCTGCCTGGTGATTCTGCACACTGACTATATAGCTCGCCGCGTAAATTTAATATAGCTGCGAAAAATATGGAAATTCTTAATCTATAATCCACCGGTTCGGGAGGTTTACCAATCTGGTCGGGACGGTACAGTGGCGGTGGTGCAAACGGTGGCCAATAAGGGAGAGTCCGGGCCCAAAACGGAGGTCGTTTATTGCTTCATTCCCGGCGTGGAATTTCCGTGGGAAACCGAGAACACGATGTCTTCTGGTGGTCGACAATCACTCCATTAGAGCAGCCCCGTGGGAGACCCGGCTTAATTACGGTCCGGTGCCCTTCCTTCTCAAGATCTATTATCTAGCCTTATCTTCCTTTTAACAGTATAGATTCCCGGGTTTATCTCTGTTTTCGAATAAAGTCCATCTGATGCCTCGTGGTTGTTCGTAAAAAAATGAGTGGTATTGCAATAGCTTTTATAGTTACAACCAGATTAATAACGTTCATAATAATTTTGTCGCGAGCAACCCATCATCGCGCAATATTATGTATAGATGAGGGTTTTTTACTATCCCTCCTTTATTGCATGAACATCCCGAAGAACCGATGTCTCCCAAGAGAGGATTGTGACTGAAATATTTCCTGAAATACTTCGTTCATTGAAGGTATTCGACCTTTCGCACTTCTCCACACTTCTAAACCCTGATTCCCAGTTTCGGCCAGGAAGTTTATTATTCCTATCCATTCGGGGATTGAACGCCGGGCTCAAATCTCAAAAGTAGTGTAATTTAATTGAACAGCTAGCCACTACAAGCTATGGCATACAAGGCCATAGCCACCAAATGTTTCGTTTTATCCCAGTGAGTAGAATTGAAATTTATACTCCTAGACAGACAACCGGACAGATTATTGGGGATTATTTACAGGTTTATAGGTTGCGAAAACTATGCGGGTAACCGAATGAAAATCATAATACTGGCAGCACTGTTTAAATATTTCGCTTCTTCGGTATTTACATTGACTCTTCGAGCGACCGAAAAAGGAAAAGACGACGAGGAAAGAGAAAATCTTTTAACTAATGACTCGGCCCCCCGGCAGCCTCGTAGTTGGACGGGTTGTTTTTTGTTCTTTTTATTTTAAGGATCCGACGGTAAGCAAAGCCCGAAACGTGAAATTAAAACTCTGTCAAGAGCGTAATTATATCGTCAATCCGACACCGGTGACTGGATAGACTTTTTAAAAGAATATACCGGCCTTTCCTTAGTGATGCCAGTTTAATTATAATCTTCGTGCTCTTCTATCCGGCAAATTATATCCGTAGGGCTCAGTTTGGAAGGTACATAAAAGGATATTTTTAGACCGGTCAATTTTTATCTTTCCCGGGTAAGGAGGCGCTAAATTGGGAACTATTACCGAGTGAAGTATATAATTTTATAAATTTACTTACATTAAATCTGCTATTAATGAAACTCTTAATCCTATTGGCAATGTGACGTGCAAGAATTAACTTTAATATTAAAAAGTAAGTCTGTGTTATTCTCTCCGAAATAAAAATGTCGTTTCCTGTGGTTTCGAAGACAAAAGCAGCGGTTAAAAAGAGTTATTGCATTAGTTTTGCATTAGAGTTATTAGTTTTGCAGTGCGGCTCCATTAAATCGGGAAGGCTCGTTTCGCGCCGGTGTTTCTGAATGCTTTTGCGCCCCATTCATCTGTCCGAAGGTAGAAGTAGAAAACCTTTATACAACTTGATAACCTCTTCCGAGAGCTCGCTCAATATTTACTACCTTTTTCAATAAGAAGTTCGGCTTACTTCAAGGACTGTCTTTAATATAGTTTCCTTCGCCTCCCTTTAACAAAAAAGGGGAAGTTTCACATTTAATTCTGTAGCCTTCATTTATGAGTTGGATATGAATTTTGTCCAAAGTAACGTTACATTTTTTCTCGAAATATAGCATTTCGAGCAGAATAAAATTAGTGCCGAATTTGTGCCTGTTTAATGGAAAAGCGTTTTAAAAATATTGATTTCGTTCTTAACAGTGAGTCTACTCTCATAATTTTTTGTAATATTTACTACATGCAGTTCTTAAATTATAGTAGATTTGCACGCACAGAAATGTATATAGAAAATAAGTCGGTTTTACAAATGGCTATCGATGGTCTAAAAAATTACTAAATTTTTGTTGATTTTGTTTGTAAAGTTACGAAAATAGATCGATGCATCTCATTTTTTCTCATACTGCTGTAATTATTACGGAATGAATAATTAAATCGGTAAAGTGTTTTTAATACCAAGTACTCAATAAACATTTTATAATGGATGTTCTATAAGTTGGATTATAATTATTAGTGACCGTGTGGTATTATACGAATTTTTGTTGTGTTGATTACCTCCTTTAATTCTAGGTAATCGAATCCCCCTTGCAAACTTTTTTAGGTTAAATGAGATTGTAATTGAAATGAATTAAAAAAGAAAATAACTTCGCCGGACTTTGCATAAAATCCAGTTATAATAATTCTGGTTTTAAAGGCCAACAAGGTTCTAGAACTTACGTTTCGTTCGTTTAGTCCCGTATAGTCCGTATGCGACGAGGCCGTTAATGTCATTCATTTCTTACTAATGATTTTTTCTTCAACAGAAATTGCAAAATCAAGGGAATATAAAAACTGTAAGCGGTTTGACTTTTCATAACCACTTTTAATCCAACATTGCGATGAATATTCATGGTATGCATGAATTTGCAAACCGCGCATTTGCTAAATACGAGCTTCGTAATTGCTTCTCGTTCGAGTGGTAAAAGGACAGTCGTTGAGTGGTTCGATTTGTATTGGTTTGTGGACATTTTATAAGCCTTATCTCCGTTCACCTGGTTGATATTATAGTATTTTAATGTCAGGTTAACTTCTTCATCAACGATATATCCTAGGGAACTGTTATGTGGTATGTAGGTGCATGTATGTAGGATTTCCAAAGCAAGTAATAAAAAATACTATAAAAGTTCCCTACTTCCTGTAGCGTGTCGTCATAACCTTTCACAACTTTTCTAGCTAACAGTGTAACAATCGTGTTAAACACCAACTTTTCTTAAGTTAATTTCCTCTGGTTTATTTAGAAAGCCAAGTAGAGTATGCCTTGAGGAAATAGTAGAGGAAATTTGATGTGAACAATAGAGAAACATTAAATATTTTGCTCCCTATCTTGTGCATTTGAAAATTATCAAAATGCTAATGCTTGTCAACGAGTCAGAATATTTTACAATAATTGATTAAAAGTATTTATATAATACCTATATTAACTTTCGACCAAAATTATGTTGTATTCATTTTTGCACTATATATAGTACATATGTACATACATATATATATATATATATATATATATATATATATATAATCTAACAAGTTAAAAAATATAATAATACCAAAACAATTCGGTTAAGGTCGAACTAATAAAGCGGATAAAATGCCGGGCTAGGTTGGATTCAGTTTCTTTTCGAGACGGAGACATGATAAGGGGCCGTGGCCCTAAGATTGGATTCGGAGCTATCTGGAAAAATCGCTGAAAGGGAGAAGTCGGGCCCCGGGTTGGGTTCAATTGAATTCGTGTGGCAGGTACCAATCCAGCCCGTGTCTCCTCCTATCGTCCGCATGTACCCCCAATAATAGCTTTCAATCTGTGAATCAAAACTCACAACAGAAGTCCGCTCTCCTATTTCATCATTTATGGCAGCAACAAACTTCCGGCCTCGTCTTCTCATAATTGAAGAATTATTTACAAAACGAAAAAACGGCAACGGCCGCTTACAATTTTGTTTATCACTGTCCGTCACGATATCTTAAAACGATGAAGGGACAGTTCGTTTGGGGAGAAATTGGCCGAATTGGGTAATCATACAATTTCAGGGCCGTTAATGGCCTTTCAATAGAGGAAGGAAACTCGAATTAATTAATAATAATAAAGGAAAACATCCAATGTTAAAGAAACACGAAAATGCCGACGTGACCTTCTACATAATAATTTTAATCATTATTAAAGTTAAAGACGAATATAGACGACACGATACAGGGCAATGTTGTAATCACGATTACAGCTAAAATGAAAGAAATAATTCCAAATTTTACAAGCAAAATTACTACATTAGATTGGAGCGTGCACGGACATATAACTCTCACCGTGTTGTTTATTAAGTAACTTTGGAGATTGGAACTAACATCCTCTATATTTTCAACGAGACCATTCCAAGGCCGGGATCACCGTTAACCGAAATAAATAAATCATTGGCGCGGGTCTAGTCACGCGATGGTTTATAGCGGTTCACTTCCAATTGCTCGGAAGAAAGTATTATTAGTACTAATGAAATTATTGATATTTTTTAAAATTTATAATTCGCTCTACTGAACCCCATTTGCAGTTTCAGTAAATTTAAAAATAAAAATAACCAACGCGTAAATACGCTGTAAATAACGAACGCGTGCATTTTAGAGCGTGTATGTAAATTAAATGAACGAAAAAATTTATTCGCGGCTCGAAAACAATTGTTCCAGTTTGTATTGGCGCGAAATTGCGTAGGGATGTTGGTTTAATTTAATTGCTTATGTCGGCAAGTAAAGTTGTAGCAAATTCTATCCTGCCGTGTAGTATATTATATAATACAATATGCTTTCATTGAATTGTTAGATTGATTGTTATAATATTTCCTCGGTCTGAGGGCTATATATCCATAAAAATGTATATTACAAATCATTATCCTAAATATTAGTTTAATTAATTACGAAATTTCCTAATGAGAAGACGATCTAAATATAAAGTAGACCATTAGCGAATTAAATCCTCGTAAAAAATAATATTTAAAATTATAAAATATTTTTATCAACGCGTAATATATTTTAATGTTTCTAAATTCGCGATGGGGAACGAGTTAAAAATACCGGAGAGATATTATTCGGACGTTATAAAAACAATTAGAGGAGGACGAGAGAGAGAGATACGGGACTGAAAACGACTTAGGTCGGGTCAGTCGACTACAGTTAGCGTTCCGTAATTACCATAAATTAACCGTAAATAATAATGTACCAGGCTCATTGGATTTGAATAACAAATTTTAATTGGGACCGGCGGTTTGGCGCCCTTATCCCGGGGCTGGCCGACACTCCCGGTAATTGCCGCGGGTTTCCACCTTTGACGCTCCCAATTATTCCCCCGATATTCCTTTCAGAATTACATCAGCGACACATAGAAGGTAGTCTCATAGTGGTATAGTCGATAAAGTTATCCGGAATATATAGATGAAAATAATATATTTTATTCTCGAGGGGTTTTCGTATTATCTGTCCATATTATAATATTAAACCGAAATAATTACTCCGCAAATTTAGGACCGCTGCATGTTGATATCCGGAACTCGGAGGATGCACCATTTAAAGATGTTACTGGTTCCAGTGTCCTAAATAAACCGGTCTCTAATCAAGGATATGGACCGTCCTGTTTTTTAAATTAACAATTGATAAATGGCAGGAGGGACGAATCAGTTTTGCCCAATTGAATTAGGCCCGGGTTGTTAATCCGCGCCTGTTGGGCGGTAAAACAATGGACCGGCCTAATTGGAGCTTTTAAAGAATGAGAGCCGCCCAATAGTGAGCCGCCCACAAATGACGTTTAACCGGAAATTAATTATGCCGAGAGTCCGCTTTGTCACCCCCTCTGTTAAGCACAGAAAACAATTTCTCTGCTGTCTCAGTTACCCCCATGGAAAATAACTCACGTCTCGAAATGAGCCAGTTACCCTAATTTCGATTTTTATTTCTGACCATCCCTAGTTTTGTTGTCGATCAATTCATGCAGTAATCGGTTACGCGTGTACCTTGTTGCGCGCACAAAGTTTATCATCGAAGTTACTGTATCGTTTTTTGAAAAATATTCGGGCGACAAAAGCAAACAACATGGACAACTGTTCGCGGCGAAAAACGTCTGGTCTCGATAACTATCAAATTCGAAATGGGAAGAGATGATACGGGAGATAATACTCTCCCTAGGAGGAATAATAGTGGTAATTTTAAATTTAATAAGCGTTCTAAAGATTTAAATTGTAAAATATTGTTTCAATTTAATCTCTTCGTGAAAATATGTCCTTACAAGATGTTAATGACGAGTCTATTTAAACCATTGTTCGATACTGCGGATAAATACGTTCCCCCGAAATCAGTTTTAAGTTTATATTACATAAAACAACATTTTGTTCATAAATCGACTCGCGCGGAAATTGAATTCTGTCGATAAATATTACCTTCTGAGCTCTTGTACAGAATTACTTCCAGTGCTCGGGTCTAATAGGCTTAAAGAGCAAGTTAATAGCGGGAGCAGCTTCATTGATCTTTAATACCCCCGCTGGCGGGGAACGCTAGCTCAATTCCAAAATTATGTTTATACCTTAAGCTGACCGCAAGCAAGCTTAAATGCAGGACTAAAAATCCCGCTTCTTGCACACTGTTTGTTCTTCTATGATATTAGAAGCGGATAAAATATATTGCGGATACATTCGGTACTTCTTTCGGACGATTTAAATTAGAACTTAGAAAGCAACTTTGAAGGGACCAGAATATTCTTTATGCGGCGCTACCTTGGGGCGAACCATTATATAAACGTTCTAGGAACCGGTATATGTAAAACTAGCTCTGAGAAATCATCCTGCAGCCCAGTTGCATAGGAATGTCTGTATCGAAACCTGCTGTTAATTTCGTATCATTACTGGAACTCGTTCAGCGTTGTTCGCCTTCATCAGTGCGCCAGTGCCGAACGGGTCGGATCGTTGGTAATGGCTTTCTAATGGGTGGTGTGGTATACATATATATAGGGTCAACGTCGGTGGCCTCAGATTTAGTCGTTTAAGTTCCGTATGTTTAGGAACCCCTAGAGACAGTTTTTGTAGCAAGATCCAAAGATTTTTAATTGGAAAACATTGTTAAAATCCTCTTCAGACTACACCTGTAAGTAAAGTTCAAATTAAGACTGATCATTATAACAAAACTGCATGTTCATGGAGAAAAATATTTTTCGAATGATTGAGCATGAGGATTATTGTTTAGAACAAAGTTCAAGCCACTGATGATTTAAATTGTCCTGTCACTTATAGGCATTATTCCTGCAGGGCCAGTTTCGTTGCAATGTATTCTTGTCCATTTTTAAATAAGAAAATTAATGTGGCTCTTCGGAATTCAAAAATTATCCATAACTGTTTTTGTTATTAGTTTGAAACACCTCATTGGCTATTTGAAGTTCAATTTAGGTGTAGGCATTCGTCTAGTTGATTGATATGGAAATGCGAATATAATTAACACGAGTATAATAATATGTTGTTCATACAATACATAAATCCTTAATGTTTTATAGCAATAATTGTTTCTCCCATTGTGGTGCCAGATGAAAATTGCTATCTCTGCAGAAAGACGTGGCTAACGATGCTCGTCAACGGTCTCCGTAATCGACCCTGTAGTAAAATGTTCCAGCGTCCCTGTCCAAAATCTTCTTCATTTGTGGGATTCATTTTATCCGGGGCACTTTCTTAATGCGGAGCTTTCCCCTCTTTATTTAAGAGATTGAACTTTTAATACCCTCCTGCCTGTAAATAAGAAGAAGGTCCCCTCGGCCGATCTGATTACCGAAGGAAGAAATGGAGAGGGGGCTCTCTCATAATTCCCGGCCTTTATGCAATGCCGCATTGATTTCCTATTGAGTTGCTGAGTCACGTCTGGAATTAAGATTTTAGAGGGCGTAAGAAGCTAGGAGGTGGCGTTTTCACAATTGTCTGGAGGAGGGGGTTAAGGAGTTTCGTCGTTTGCATTAAGCTACCGGGTTTAACTGTTGTAGGTCCGCTTGCCAGGAATTTAAAAAAAATAAAGAGGCAAACGGCTGAAAGTAAATTTCAGCCTTCTTGTACCATTACCATGACAATGGTCAAACAACTCTGGCAATGAGTAATGTCAGATTTCTCCGGAATTGTAAAGAAATGTTTACGGCATGCATAGAAGATTTTGTCCATGCTTAAAATAATAAAACCCTTCGATTATTTTGTTAATGGAAAAAGCGAAATATTGCTCGGTCATTTGTCCAGATAAAAGGAAAAAACTAAAGTAGTTATCTCAACAAAATCTAATAAATAAAAGTAATTCGGCCAAGAATGTCAGTCGCTGGCAGAGCATTCAGTTAGCACTGTCACTCTACACTTTTACGGTAGTGGCGTTTTGGGTTGTTTGAGACAGCAAATTGCACTCACGATAAATTCGCTGAAAGCTTCCAACAAATTTGTTGAATTACTCCACCCTTCTGTTGGAATTCTGAACATAATATGCGCGCCATTAATTTTCATTAATTTAATGTAGGCCGATGGCAGTATTGAGTTTTGTTTTATGTATTCAATGGAGATAGATGACTTAGTACTATAATGACTGTTTCGCTTAGCGCAAGTGACATTATAATATCTACAAAATTTAGTTCTTTTATTTATTACCTTATGCGTTCATCTTCATTGGATATCTATCCATAATTAGTATTCTGTTTACGGATTCGTAATGCACATTTCTCATTATCTCTCGAAATTCCGCTCTCGTTAATGCAGTTGAGATCGGTTGTAGACGGCGGACATTTTCGATTCGGTGTTTAGGGGACGTTTTCAAAATGTAAGCGAGCATGAAGCCATTATTCGGGACGAGCTTCGGCGGGTAACAGGAGAAACATAAATTGGGAACGGTCCAAATGGGCGGTTTACTGTTCGGTTTTAGCGGGCCAAGAATAGCCGCCCCTCGGATAGGGGGAAAACCGTGCCTGCCACCCACCCGCCGCGAAACCCCGAGAAAAATGCGAATTTCAGAATTCCTTTTCGTTATTACGGCCCGCTTCACATATATTAAGATCGATATCTTTATACCCGGGGCCCGCCCTCGAGTAAACATAAATATTGAGCTTTTAAAGTGACCATATGTAAATTTGACGCTCGTTTGCGAATCGTATGATGGGACGGAGAGGGGGAGGTTGAAGAAGAATAAATGACCCCAACGCCGTACACGTGCAAAAAAGGCCCCATCGTTTCCAGCCTCTTTCTCTTTATATAACGTTTCTAGAATTAAAAAATACTACCTTACCGACTACTCACTTTGGCGTCTTACAAACGTATATACGTGCTGGAAGCCAATTTAATATGTGAAAAATTTAATGGGAGAAAGTATGTTCCAAATAGAAGGATGTACTTTAAAACATTTACTTCCGCTGTTTTGACCAGCAGCATCTAGTTTATATCAAAAATGGTTTATATCGAACTGGGAGTGCGAAAGTAGAAATCCAAAGAATATTCGTGGTAAATTATAAATTTTTTTATCGGAATGATCGTTTCCATAAATTAATAAAGAACGGTATACAAATTTACATTTTGATGACATCCCCGTGGTTGAATTAATGTCTTAAGCTTTTCAAAACGCGGCATTTACGACGAAGACGAGCAGCGCGAAGAGAGCTTTAAGATTGCTCGAGTTGTGCAATTCAATTTTATTGCGTTTTTATTCAATTAATTCATCCTGTTCGGTGTACTGTTATAAACGAGCGTTGAGATGATGTTAAAAGCTAATGTGCGCGAGCAGTTTGATTTTCATTTATTCTGCATGAAAAAAAATCAGATTTTAAAATTTATAAATGGTAATTAAAACTTTTACAATTTTCTTTAGCATCCAATAAGTTTATGTTGTAGCTCTAGAGCCATATATATATGTGTATGCAGGGAATATTACAAATTTTGATCACTTCAGGGATAATATCAAACATTACACCTTGGCTTAGTTTTCTCCTGCGACATAAAGTGGGTTTAGTGTCAATTCTGGCATAAATATTTTCATCATCCACCCATCAAATTATGTTGCAAGGTCAAGGTTTAATAATGCTAAACATTAGCCAAATATTGATGATTATTGAGCATGCGATGAATAAAATGTTTCTTTAAAACTATTTCTGCCCCGTTGTGTAACTGTTACCGCCGTTTCTTCGGTTTCATTTCACTTGCATGCCATTTAAACTGTGAATGGTAACAGAGAGATAATTGAACCGTGAGTCACGTACTTAACGGAATGCTGAACTTTTTTTATCTGCTTTATCAGTTTAGAGGGAACTGTTGAGTTTCCTATTTTCTAGCATTTATTTTCCTCTCAGTTTTAGATACGGATTTAAGTTTAAATCCTTGTTTCAGTTGTAGTTTTCCAAGTAATTTTGTTAAATTTACGTTATGCAAGGAAGTTATGATAGTGTGCAGATGGTACATTGTGATTAATTGTCTGTAATTAATTAAGGGAAAGTGTGGAAATAATTGTATACGGTAAGAGTTCAAAAATAATAATATTGTAATGAAGGATACAATTCTGGAACCCGAAGTGCTTGTATATCAGGTTGTTGAATTATTATCTGGTATTCTGTCTGACTCTCTTTCTATCTTGTACTTACTACAAAAACTTTCGGATTAGTAAGTAATTGCTGAGCTTAATAACATTTCAGGAACTCGGGTTTAATATATCAGGCATGTTTGTTGGGAACAACTTTGAACAGGAAGTTGGTGACAACATAACCCGTATTCATCGCACACCTCTACTAGGTCTATTTCTCTCTGCGATCTCCTCGATATTTTACCAGAAATTTGCATCACGTTAGTGTAACATGTGAAATTTCCATGAGCCTAACTTCCAGTTCTTGCCAGTTCCATTTACATCCCTGTATGTGTGTTCTATTCCAAAATTTCGAGTTTCCAACAGACTTTTCGTCGAAGCACCTTTCGTTTTTTTAAGCTATATCCTTTCTGTGCATATTTATACAGACAATTATGCAGTTAGTACCTATAAAATAATTTTGGGAGTATTTCTAGAGCTTAATAGTTTTACTATTTTGTACATGAAATATTAAAAAAGGCAGGGTTTGGGGCATATGTAGGTAGATAAGAAATTTACTATCTTCCCTGTTCTGTACAACGTTTTGTTTGGCTTTGATAGGAACTGTAGTATTAAAATAAAATAAAAACATATTGACAGCCATAGTTCCAAGCATTATTTAAACTTTGCGTTCTAAATATTGTGTCTTATTTTGTTCTAATTCCAACGAAGATCCCATCTTCCAACACACTTAACTTTTTGTCCTCTGTACATTTTCTGATTTTCAATATGTCGGAGCTTTCAACACAAGATAGCGGAGGCACGTAGTCGCCGGGCCGGTATGAAATTCTCGGTAGCCGTTCGACGGTCCCGTGAAAGGCTCATTCTTCGTCCGAGGGGTGTCAATGTATAGATTTAAAGGAGAAGGGGAGAAAGAGGGAGAAAAAAACCTGGCAAAAAATAAGGTATTGACCGTAGCGAGGCGGCGAGCGGACAATGGCTCAGTTTATGACTGGACTCTACTGTCTCGCTAATCAAGTTTCCTTTGGCGAGAACCCGCCGGAGAACGTGC
The DNA here is from genome assembly GCA_019843655.1 of Lethocerus indicus. Lineage (NCBI taxonomy): Eukaryota > Metazoa > Arthropoda > Insecta > Hemiptera > Belostomatidae > Lethocerus > Lethocerus indicus. The sequence continues at coordinate 6,746,790 of JACDQD010000103.1, read as the reverse complement.
CCTTCCCTCTTTCTCTATCTCTCTCCCTCTCTAATTATATCTTCAAGTATCCCGACCGGCCCCGACCGATCCACAGTTAGCTTGACCGCTTCCTCCTCCTATTATCGCCTCCTTCTTGCACGGCCCCGCTCTATCCGCTCTCCGTTTCGTACGTTTATTGAGACCTCAATCTGACCGCGGTTTGTTGCTTTAATGTACAGTGCAAATAAAAAATATACCCGAAAACTAGTTACAGAGTGAAAATTGTAGAGTTTCGAACGAGTGGATCCCAATCGAAATTATCTTTGCCTTTCCTATAAACCGCGATAGGGATGTTCTGCAACCCCCTTCTTGTGGCCTTGTATTTCGTACAATATCGGTTTATATTAGTGCGATAAATATAATAACATCTGGAAACGGGAGAACTAAATCACTTTCTTACCTCTTTGTGATTACCTGGAGATTATTTCTTTGGTTATTACCAGTGCAGAGAGTAAATGATAAATCGTTACTAATGGCGGCAAAATTAACATAGAGCAAAAATTAAGTAAAATTCTCATACTTAATCTATTTCGGCGAATTACGACTTATAAATCTGATGACAGTTTATTTAATTCAGGGTAGGTTAGCCTGATTCGTATCGTCGCCCGTTCAGAAATGAAGGGTAACAAGCATTCGATTGAGGAAGTTTCGTATGCGGAATTAAAATTAAGGCTTGAAGTAAATTAATGACTTTATCTCGTTCTAGTTCTAGAGAGTTACCTTGCATAACATTCACCGATGCAGCGAATTTCCAGTTTTTGCCACGAATGATATATGACATCTAAAGGAATACTTAATGTGTACATATATGGAGTATGAAAGTATATTTGATAAAAACTTGTCACTGGCTTTATTAAAGTATTTAGATCTGTCATTTATAGCTTAACTGGATATTGGGTAATAACACATTGATTAATGTTCTGAACAACTTATCTGAAATGTTGTTTTCCAACGCCTTTTGATTTGGACTAATTTTCTGACCATTCTTAATATTATTAGTTCATTTAATGCAATTTTTTAATGCAATATTTAGGCAACCAAAAGTTAAATTATGTTTACAGTGTAATTTTCAAAATCAGAATAAGTATAACTATTTTAATACCAACTGTATGCTGCAGTTAATTAACTGTGTTATATTGTAATCCAACTAGAATGCCTATGCTGAATGAGGTTGTGTTCCTAGGTAACCCTGGTCGATACTGCACGTGAACGAAACTACATTATACTTAAAGTAAAAGTTCAATGCAACCTGAGTTGTAACACCGCACGTTTAATTAGAAAAAATAATCCGAAAACTACCGGTTATTGTCCTATCCTACCGGAGGCGACCGGTCGGCTGTTTTGAAATCGATAATACCGATCTGTTGGGGACCGATGGTTCGGAAATCGTGCTGGGGCCGAAGAAGGCATGCGAGGGCGGGTTGCCGCAGATGGAAAGCCGCACCCCATTGTTACCGCCCAACTTAACATAACGAGTAATCTCGTACCGGCCAGTTTCGAGGCATTAACAGCCAAACGGCATCCCAATTTACGAATAAGCGATTCGAGTCCAGATCGTATGTTCGGCGATTTGAGAAATGGTTTATTCAGGAATTTTGTGTGGCCTAATGGTACCAAATACAGGTGTTTCCTATTTTATTCATTCTAATCAACTTCCGAGACTGTGTTCAAAATTTGTTAATTGAACCCGTCTTTGTTTCCGTGTTGTTAATCATGAAGTAGGCCCGTCCTAACTGGTTCCCTCTCCCCGAGACGGTAAATCTAAGGTAGGGGGTTGACAACGTTTTGAAATATGATCGCTCCAGCGATTTTATGCCTGCGCTCGTCTATTTGATCTTAAATTAGATAAAGGATAGGTTAAGATTATGTTCAGATCGATGTCAATGCACGTAGCATGTGTAACTCGTTTCAGCCTAGGGAAATATAATCGAATGAGTGTAAAATATTGTTCGTTTTTTCTCTGCTTAACGCGGATCAGGCTCACGTGAGAGGCCGGGAATTGAAAATTGAAATTCCTGGAAATAATTGAACCGCGTAACAAAGCTCTGGGTCTGGGTCTACATCCCGAGCAAAATCGGTTGTCGTAGGAAGAGCCGATACCAAAACTGATTCCTGGCAAAGCGGCTTTCTGCTCGGGAAGTGGACACGATTAAGCCCGCGTGGGAGGTTTGAATTGATCGAGATACCTTTGGGAGAGTCCGCCGTCCAGAACTTAAACGTTACGTTTAAGCCCAAGTTATTGGAATTGAAAGTTGATAGGAGAAAATCATGATTTTTCCCTTCATCTTCTCTTGGGTACTATCAAAGTAGTACGTTTGTAAACTATGATAATCGATGCTATCATCCTAGGAGATTGTACGGAATTCCATCATTGGCAGTAGTTAGCCACTGATCGTATGCTTCACCAATTAAAGAGAAACAGGGGAGGACCTAGTAATTTATTCCATAACAGTATTCTGCACTTATAATGATAAGGAAGAGAGTTCTTTTATATACAGTTTAATACTTTAGGTTAGTACTAGTAATATACCATTAGTCGGTATTTCGTTTCAGATTTGATTCCTCCTTTGTCAGCGTCCAAATGGACGCTTTATAACGATTTGAACTAGACGCAATCTTAGGAATGCCGTATTTCTTTTAAGCATGTCGGACTCCCGGCATAACTTCTTCATCCTTTTCACCTGCGGCTTTGGAATACCACAATTTTACGACTAAATGTAAAAATTCTTGTTATAGATTTTATAAACCAGTTCTACTTTATTGTTTTTCTTTTTTTCAGCGGTCCTAATTTAATATCGTCCAATTTTAAAAACATTTATTAAAAGGAAAAGACGACAAATTGCAATTATTTAAAATCAAATTGGAAAGAAATTAAGCCCTATCCGAAGGGGGAAACGAATAGAGGAGGCTGAAGAGGTTGGGAATAATTAAAGAAATTGCAGATGGAATAATTTCTTTGTGAAATTACCGAATCAAGTAAGCTATATACAATTGAGTTCACCGAATTTCTCATTTCGAAGCATCAAATTAAATTTCACTCCCCTCGCATTTGTCTTTTTATTCGTCGAGAGACTTTCCACTTCAAAAGTGGAAATGCAAGAAAAGGATTTCATATTACGTTGCGTAATTACTGAGTCCTAATTTTGTCATTTATAACGGAAAAAATAATATTATTCCCTTATATAAGTAATTATTTGTGTTTGTAGTCCTTTGCTCAGAATTTTGTTTTATTATTCAACGTAGCCATGAGGTTTTCTAACTAGTAATGTTCTGCTCCAGTGAGTCACATTAGTAGTATAACATATGCATTGCGATAAATTTGATTCGTATTTTCTGTTGGTAAACGCAAGCTGTCAATGGGTTATTATCAATTGCACGGCTGCCGTTAAATTCGAAATGTTCCGGCAGTCGCAAACAATGTAACTCAACTTCATAATCGGTACTAAAAGGCACCCTTTGTCCACCCGACTACAACTCATACAATTCTAACGAATGGCACGTTTGGTTCATCAAACCCGTCTTCTGGACGTTCATTTCTAAGCCTCGATAAAGCGTTTTACGTCTCGAGAGAAAATTATTGCAAAGTGCATTAATTTTAAACCCGCGGCCCCTCCGAGAGAATTCACCTCCGGGTTTTCAACGCCGGTGGAAAACACCCGGGATATAAAATCGAATTCCGGGCGGCGCTTATTGGCGAAGTTCCGTCTTAAAAGTTGTCCGCACTTTTGGCTCAAAACGGAATTCCTTTCGAATCTCCCCGAGCCGAGTTTTCACGTCGTCGTGACTGGAGTATCACGAATGCTAATTAGTCGGACGTTGGTGGGGCGGGGGCGGGGGACACTGTCCCAGTTCTCCCGGGGGCATTAATTGGAAATTCCTCGGCCCCCTAACCAGCGCCACCCCCCCATCCCCGACTCCCGACACTGTGCCAAACCTCCAAATAATAATACGTCGACGATTAATTTGCGACCGGAGTCATCACTTTGAAAATTTTCCCGGAGAGTTGTAATTAAATTTTGATACTCGTCTCCTTATTGGGATAATAGCATAGTTGGTTAACCAGATCCTAGAAGAAATGAAAGAACGTTAAATTAATCGAATCGCTAGTAATTGGAATCAAATCGATTAATGAAATAATTATTGTACCAGTCGAAATTGTGTGAAAGATATTAAATTCGTACATAACAACAATGAAGAAAATGTTTCTTCTGCTCCGGTGAATGCCCGGAACCGTGATTAGGTACCATTGTTGAATTTACTTTGGCTAAAGGATCAAAGTGGCATCGTTTTCGGGCCGCTAAATTTCGAGGGAATTATTATACATTTATGCCGTAATATCTCGGAACAGACCGGTCTCGAATTACAAGTGAGCGCGGATATGAAATTCAGAAGTCGAAGCTTCACGCTATGCTTGTTTCCTCGGGTTTAAATCGCAACTGTAATCCCTTTGAATAGTCTTCGCTTCTCTTTTGGTACGGTTCGAAATTATAACCGATCCCCTGCATCCATTCTGCGTACAACCTATTACGGTGTGCACTTTCCCCGATATGTTTTCATTTTTGGTAACAAATGTATTTCAATGTTAGCATTATAACTTAGGTAAATAACAGTTCGATTATTACTAATACTATTTTTAAGAGGTGTAGGAACATTAAATTTTTTAAAAAGTGTAAATTTAAGTTTCGGATTCACCTTAACTCTCTTCACCCTATTGTATTTGGTATAATCGTAATTGCATCCTAAGTTTTATATACTCTTTAGTGCATTTTCTCTCATTTTCTTCTCCTTATCTTATGAAAATTCGTTCAAGAAGGTGTAGATTCTTCTTCCTCTTTCTTCAATAAAAAAGATAGTCCACGCGATCAATCACGTCGAATGAGTATTAAATTACAAAATGTCCACTTCAAATATTTTAGTATTATTTAGGCTTTGAAATTGGCAGACTTATCCGTAATCAGCGGCGGCGGCGGCGTGCAATCTGAAATAGCGACCGGTTAATTGGAGGTCGTAGGAGGCGAGGAGGACATCTGCCGGCGAGATCGGACCAGCGGAGTATTCGCAATAACAATCCGGACTTTATGTAGAGAGCCGGTCACACAGACCCGGGCCAACATAAAGTCCCAGTTTTACAGTCCTCCTCCCGCACTCTTCGAACTTTACCGATCTCGTCACTCCGCCTTTACCCGGCTATCGCTTCGTATTTCCCGCCGCCAAGTGTCCCTGTCCTCCCTGTCCACAACTCACCCTCAATAAACTCTGCCCAACAATCCCAAGCCCGCCATCCTAATCGCAATTTTATTTACCCATTGCCAAATTTACCGATAACTGCGGGTCGAAAGTTAACCCGTTCAACACTCGAGTCTTATTACTGGGGGAGGGGTATAATAAACAGAAGATATTTTAAGATCATTATCCCGGCCTTCTTTTATTCCGTATTGTCATTAATCTTTACAATGTGGGGAAATTAGGATTGGAGTGCACCTGAGACATTATTGTTAATGTCTATTACTGGGGGTAAATCAGTGTAATTTGGGTATCGGTCGAATAACTGTATTTGCTTGAAAGAAGATTGTGTAACATTAGACGCTGATTATGAGCTATCTGGATGTGGACTGAAAGTAAGCTATGAAGTAAGAACATCTCTAATCCAAAAGAAGTTTTAGAAGTTTAACTGATGATAAAAATTATTTTAGTCTGTATACCGAGATTAACTTAAGTATTGGAAAAATAATTGTAATCCCTATTAACTGTCCCGGTCCACTTAATAAATGCGCAGCATATATCGAACCCGATAAATCGAGGGACTGTAGAGCAAGAAGGCTAACTTGCATAAAACAAGAACCCGAAGTAATGCCCCAGTATCTCAGATTTCATGTTATAATTTATCGCACATCATTCCGGTCGTAAACGGCTTAACGATAACCCGGCCTTATTCAGAAACGCCTCCAATGGAACGGTGCTGGTGGGGGGAGAGAACGAAAACAGCAATCTATTTGCGCCGGTTTCTATTTATAAACTTCAGAAGAGGACTGCAGAGCTTTAACGCATGACTGATGCCACTTGCATGCTGCATAAAATCCAGACATTATTCGCCCCCCTGGGTGTCGTAGTCCGTTATACTTTTTTGTTGGCTTTAGAAAAAGTACCATTTATTAGAAAAAGTATATTTTACGCGGGCGAGTTAAAGATGACCTTCATTCCTGTAGCGCTCAAGTTATAATTGACACAGGAGATAATGATTATGGAATAAGCGTGATAGTAAAAATAAATGCCCTGAGATTATCAAAGATATTATCAGCATTCGTGTTTTTGGTCCATTGGCATGCCTCCGTCGGCATTGGTCAGTACCTAAATACGGTAGTTATACTGATCATCGTGTTTGATAACCTCCTCGCAGACCTCCACCCCCTTTATCGTTTTTTTGAATTATTAAACAATAATCGATGTAAAAAAATGGTACCCGATTAAAACTCGTCCTGAACATTTTTCTTATTTTATTACCTGAATGGTAGTTCCTTCCGCCTTTAAGATGGTATGTAAATATCGATATAGTAACCGAAGTGTAATGGGGTCTATAATATCGAAATCTCGTGGGCCAACTATAGTAATTTCATTTATACTTTTCTTTAATATTTTGGGTTTGAACATCTGCTTTTTTGGTTTTCGATGAATACCGTACATCTTTCGCTAGGACGATCCAAACCAACGAGAGGATACAAAAGACTGAAAAACTATTAAAATTTTGGTTTTAAATATTTTTACGGTATTTTTTCCCTTTTTATTCTTCGACTGGTCTTATTGGGCCAATACAACACGTGGGACAATTTTATATGCATGATAATTATAAAAATACAGCGGTTTTACATCTACCGCGAAGCTTACAGGTTACTGGCTGAATGGTGTTCAGTCGATCGATCTCGCGTGGTAGGCCTCCCGCGGACACATCGGTAATCCTGGCTCCGGGCGGGGGCAACAGGGAACTCGTTATTGGACTAATCAGAGTGAGAGGGAATGATGGAGGGTTGGAGGGAGGGAGAGAGAGACATGTCTTGAGGATAAGTGAGTGCCGGGGAGCCAGCATTAAGTTAATCATTTCAGTCTCCCAACTGAACCGATTAAGAAGCCCTCTATTAGGCCGCACCGCCGAGATTTAAGGCTCCTTTTTTTTGCCCCCTTCCCTTCTTCTTTCGCTCGATTCACTCGTCTTTTTTTCAAGAGTTCCGATCGGAACGTCATAATTTATGAGTTTCAAAGAGCGGGCTCCCGTCCCGGTTTCAATTGTCGAATTTCTGTGATCGTAATAATTCGTGCGGTTGGTAATTATATGAATTCTTTCTGTCTGGGCTTCGTAACAGAGACTGGGACGCGGGACTTTCGCCCCCTCCCTCCCTTCACTCACCTATTGATTCCGTTTATGTTGCTATATTTCCGATTTATATATATATATATATATATATATGTTATGTAAACTTACAACATTAATTTCTACTGATAGATCCGGGCACAAACGGGTTCTGAAAAATCGATAAATGCCGATATTTTAATAGAGATATTGTTTCATATTTCATACTATTTTAACTATCCCACCATCCACGTATTCGTGTATTTAAATTATGCATGAAAACAATAAAAACAATCGGTTGTTTTTTTATTACATAATTATGACGGTCTAATAAGGTGTTCGCAAGATCTTTTCAATATTTAATGTTAGACCAAAGACCGCGATAACAGCATGTGATAGAGAATTTATACTGATTGTTTTAAGTTAGGAGTTTCACACCCAGTAATCTATTTTAGAATGAGTTTTTAAATCCAATGTGTATATCCAGGTCAAGTTTGAAACTGCGTTCGACTTATTTACAGCGTCTAAGCGTCGAATCTACTCGCCTCTTAAATGTCTTTTGTTTCCCTGTGAAGATTTCAATTTCAGATAACTATGTTTCTTCTTGGAATTCATTTGTTGAGGGAATATTTAAAGAATTAAAAATCTGGTATCTCTTGCTATCTCTCTGTGAATTTACTTTTCCTTTAATTTGAGTGCTGAGCCCATACCTAGTTCCAGTTAAGGTATCTAAAACCTAACTTTCTGTATATTTAAAGAATATCCTATTTCCTGCATTCTTGTTAAATCCAATAGTCCATTTTTAAAGTAGATTTGTTTTCAGCCGGATTAGTATGTTATAACAATTTTCCCTTACTTGGGTTTTACTACTGTGACCTAGTTCGCTGGCTAGATAGAGGCTTTCCAAGGGGGACAGTGTTCATTTGTATGCGTCTTGAAATTAAATTAATTCAGTACGGTATATTTCTTACGGAGATTGTGTAATGTGCCAGAATAGCAAATTTATGAACATTAACACTTGATTGATTTTCATATTCCCCAGTATTGGATACATTTATTATTCAAGAATTCTACTTATGCGGTACTTAATAAAGTAAAAATGGTCTTTTGATGGGATTAAACCGGTGAAAGGTTCAATGAATCAATTTCAAGACGCATGAAATCTTGTTATATCAGTTTAAGATATGCGGTAATTGATTTGACCCAATATTTGTGAGACATTTTTGTACCCTTTTGGGGCCCAGTTTATTATAGTACGGTGTTAGCACAGTAAAACAACGGCGAATGTCCTTTAGTTCCCTTTTGTGGGCGTGACCGCATCTGAGTGTTTGTAAGCAAGACAATTACAAAAATACTCTCACGGCGCTTTAGAATTTGTTAGATTTTGACAGTATCTTTTTTTTAATCGAAATAAATAATCGCCGGAAATATTTCACAGTCATTGCTCAAAAATGCCGTACTCATTACCTTATTAACAATGAATGGCAAATCGACATTGAAAATTAATCACCGACGAACAGGCGATGTAAACTTTCAAGTACCAATATTAATAATAAATTTGCATTCCTCGATAATATACGGTCAATCGGGATATAAAATAAATATGGCTCTAGTTAAGGCAACATTGATTGATTCTGTAGGCTGCTTATGTATTCATTCCAGGTTATAATTGATTACCCTGTGTGTACTCGCTGGATTCCGTAATTGATATTCTTATTCAAGCATCGCAGGAATTGCGGAAGTTGTTTAGTATATTTAATGAAATTTATACTGAAAATAATTTTTGAAGACGTAGTATTAAGATATTAATAAAATACGGGCCTTTTAAATAGGGTTTTTTTACTTTAATCTTTGTAATTTATGTGGCGAATGTTTTCAATTGCCATTATATGTAGCCGCCTCAATAGCAATGGGGCAGAGAGGAGAGGGAATTTTAGAAAATGTGACTTTGTTCGACCTTTTCCTCCAGTTTTGTTAAGTATTTACGGAAATAGCGGGTGGAAGAGCGCGACGTTATGAGCGGATGGTAGGAGTCGGTGCAGTCGGGTTTTTATTGGGGGTTCTAGCTTTTAAATCCAATTTTACGAGCCTTCCAACCTTGGCCGGTGTCCTTCCCGCCATCAGGCCAGACGGAACCGCAGAACGTACTAATGTACTAGTTCAAGTAAATCCTTTAGTAATTGGTATAGGTTTAAAATTAATACTCACGATTTGAAATCTAAAAAATTATAAATAGAAATGATTTGAGCGACTGAGGTTGTTGTCGAGTTCGAACATTGTCTCATTCTTTAACTTGGTATCTTAATAAATTAATTTCACTCAGTATAATTAATTGAAAAAATTCTTTAGTCGGTCAGACTCAGCTTAAATGCCTGAGAACCTTAAATAGACACGACAAACAGATGATAAGAAGCGAAAAATAGAAAAAATATTCTAGGAAACCCAACCACCATCACGGTGCTGAAAATTCGATTTATCAGAAGATGACTCGCCTGGGTGCTTTCTCATATTGCTGAAAAAACATGGCATATTAATGACCTTCATATTATTTTAGAGTCATTCGAATGAACAGTTCCGGGTGCTTTTAACTATGCAATTTTTCCACTAGACCAATCGCCTGACGGGAGATCACGGGATAAACGGGACTGTGCGAATGTCGGGTGCGACAGAACCCAAGGTTGATTGAAGAGAAGTGGAGAAACTCAGGAAGATACGCTTGGTTGGAGAGGGAGGGGGTTGCGGGGCGGCACTCAATACCGTCTTCAGGAACCGGTCTTCACCGCGGAGCTAATGCCCCTCGGTTCGCGTATGTCACAATTCCGCGACTCCCTTTCTCATCGCTGCTCACATTTTAATCTTATCCCCCCGGTTAATGAGTCCACCGGTTTACGAAGTAGTGATCAGTGGAGCGATATATTCAGTTCATTTCATTTTTCTTCTACCCCGTTCAGTTAGCTTACATTAAATTAATGTAATTCAATATATGTATCGTATTCTATACGATAACAGCAGTTTATCGCTATACGATAACAGTGTTTATCGCGGGAAAATTTACATTTTTGTGTACACAGTATTTATAAAATATCGCTACCTTATACCCGGGTGTTGTACTACTTTTTTGTTTTTGGACGTTTTCGTTTTGTTTGTATTGTTTAGTTTAGCGATTCATTTCTTCTAGTTTGAATGGTTTTATTTTTTAGTTGTGTTTTGTGCACGAATTCGACGCCCCCTATTTTCATTTTTAAAACAATTGTAAAATATTTTATCGACACCGGTTGCTTATCATACCAGTTAAAAAAATATATGGAAATATACTACGCGGTTTAATAAATAAAAAAAATATTTACACGCTTCTAAAATAATGAAGAATTCCCGAGACTCGTTTCATGGGGGCAAAAGCAAACGGGCTCAGCATTCTTCGAACCGTACTTAGCTAGTTGCAATTAAAAATCACCGCGAGAAAGAAGAAACCACAACCATATTTGTTTGAAATTATGTTTTCCCCATTTTCAATTTTTTCTCGCGAATTTCTTTTAAAATACCGCACGCGACGTCTCGTGTCCTAAGTTATGGGATGCACTTCGCGGCAAATGCACGCGGCGAAAAACTAACCGCTGTTTATATTGGGGACCAGTTCATAAAGTGCCGGGGGATTGTTCCTTGCCGCAATCCCGTCGGACAATTCCAACACTAAATCAGTCCCCGTATGGTAATTAAGAGGTACTTTTAATTAAAGGAGACGTCCGGGAAATAGTTGGAAACTCGTTCCGCTTTTTATTCCACCGTCGGGGCAGTATTTTCTCCGCATTTGGAAATGACATCCGGTGTTGCGTCGGTTTAAAATGCATTGGAGCGAGCCTGACGCTTTTAGAAAACAGAATTAAATTGAAAATCAATATCTTTTAAAAAAGTATTCCTGTTAATTTAAATCGGTTCGGAAATGCTAATATCGTATTTTTAACTTTATTTGGATATCACGGATTCTTCTAAGATTGTTGGTCACACCGTATTATTATTGCAAGTAGTAAATGGAGGTTAACACCCAGATTAATATACAGGGAGTGTTTTTCCTTACGTTATATCTGAACCTAGATTTGACGTATGTCTTAACATAAGTTGTACATAAATTTCAGAAACCGTATAGTTGGCGTATAAATAAATAATCGACGGCGGTCCCAATTTTGAAATAAATTAGTAATCCCGGAGTTGATCCGAGGAGTGCGCGCGCACTTTTGACATCCGATTTGGCATGTCACAAAACAACGGTATTGGATTACTTTGAAATTGTTAAAAGCGCTCCGGATAAAATATTTGCATTGAAATAAGGATCGGGGGAGTGGCGCGAATGCGGTTTTCAAGCGTGGACCGCAAATCATGCATCGGAAGGTATCAATCGGAATAATTAGTATAATTTCGGATACCGTTATTCGGTTCGACTTGGAAGCCGCCAGCGGACGAAATAATAGTTCCTAGTTCTAGTATCTATACCCAAGGGATAAAGGAAAACAACTGAGAGAGAATTTAAAAGTTTAGAATTCTAAAATCGTTAGGATACATCCTACTGCTGGAAGTGAAACTATATTTAGGAAATGAGAATAATATACTTTTAATAATAATAAATAATGATATACTTTTAATAATTTTAACAATTTAAAGTGTATACTTATCCCTAATAGACCTTTGCATGTTTTTTGTTACTGCATATTAGTGTCTCGATTGCGCAAATAGTAGAATTAGGTCAGTTTTGTAATGACTCGCTTGCCGTTTTATAATACCGATTGATTAAAAGAAATGGATCCGCTTCCTACCATGGTACACATTACTGTTATTAGTTTGACTCTCGTTTTTCTTATAAGTGAGTAATGGTACTCGATGTAGTCACGTATTTGTAATTAGGTCCAGTGGCTAGAATAAACTTGCAAATTAGGTGTCAGGATTACCATTCTAATTTTTCAATTTTAAATCATTCGACGTCACACTGACTGTTCGGCTTCCGACCAAATAAATGAGCGATAAACACTCACACCTTAAGGAATTTTTTGTTATTTATATTGTTAATAACAATATTAACGTTTATTTTAAGTCATTAGTTAGGTTCATCACTCCGTTTTCACTATCCACGACCTTATTTGGCGATTAGTTTTTGTTGCACCGTTTCGTGGAGCATTATTATTCTGGCAATAATTTGGTTAAGTTGCCGATGAAGCATTGTTCAAGTAATAGCACAGAGACTAGTATAACTCGGGGGAGAAAGAATTTTTGTTTCATTTCAGTTGTAAAATTTAACTATTTTAGTACCATATATTACAAGTGCTAACTCGAAACAAATAATACATCTTCTATTAAAAGTATTTGTTTTTATAAAACGTAAAACAAATCGTCTAAAGAATTCTGAAATAAAACTTTGTCTCGTTTGTTTAAATTTAAAATTCCGAAGTCGGGCGGTGTGCCCTACCTCAGAGGAGTTGGTCTGAGCTTGGTCCTCGCGAAGTCGAGAGACAATTTGGATTTTACAAACGGGCGTAAAATATTTTAGGGCCGGGTGAAGTTGAAAGTGTCCCCGAGAGGCGGCGTTTGAATATTTACGAGCAAGCGAGAGCCTCCAGGTGTGAGCCAGTCCACTCCTCTAAACGGCCCGGGCTCAATTTAGCTCCAACTCTCGTTATCTCTTAGCCTCCGGTATTTTTCAGGTTCCGGGGAAGAAGAGCCGGGGGTATCGAGTACTGCACCTGGAATGACCGTACTCATCAAATATGCGGGCTGTAATAATTGAATACTACATGTTGAAGTGTCTTGCTAGGGGTATTATTTCTTTTTCTGTCTCCTTCAGCGTTTAGAAACGGTTTCATTTCGTGTGGATTCTGAATTTTGGGAAAATTTAGCTCAGCGAATAGCGTATTCGTTCCTTTTATCAACTTTTGTGCACTATGGCTTCTTGCAGGTTTTTATGCTTTCCCATAAAATATTACGAACTACTGCAGAACTAGCTTGGATCTCTTCTAATTCAAATGAACTTCATGTTATATCGTTGGTACTGGTAGCATGTAGTAATTAAAACTTATTACGTTAAACAATATTCTGTTAGTTTAGAAAGACGGGCATGCAAAGGTAAAGGTATAGAAATGTTGAAATATTGAAAGATATAGAAGAAATAAATACGCGAGGAAAATATCGCATATCGAGTCATGCGAAATGTAAATTTCAGAATAACTCGTCGATAGAGAACGGAGAACATATTTCTAACGGTACGCTGTTTACGGTCGCATTTCGATCTTTCGTCTCCACCCGCTTATCTGACCATGTGCTAGAACGGTATCGTAAATTAGTGTGGCACGACTTACAGTCGAGACTGGCGGCCGACAATAAAGCATCCTTTTTTCGAGCTGTTACTGTGTCTGTAATTGTAAACACTGGCGTAGCGTAGGACAAAATAAGCAAGCGGAGACGTAATATCAGAAGAGTGATAAATTGTCTCCAAACGAAGTGTTGAGGTAATTTGGCATCTGTTTCTAAAGAGATACCTCTTTAACAGGTGACCAAATAAAATTATTAATTTATTTAATGAACATTTCGATTGTCTTAATGTATGTCTGCCAAATGTTTTCGCAGTACATCGTTCCAATTCGTTCGACGGCCACGTTTTCAAAATTGTCGTATACAACGTATTATTTTATTCAATGTCTCCTTTCTTTTGTCGATCCTTTCGGCTTTTAATTGTCAGTTTTCCCCGTCGGGTGGGGGGCCTCCGGGGGCCAAAGGAACCAATTAACGCTAACACCTTCCTCCTCTCGGCAGAATGTTAATAAAGTTAGAGAGATGGGCGAAATTCATTAGAAGTTAAGTCTGGGCCGGAGCCCCGGGCTAATGACTCCAGTGAGTGGTGCATTAGGTGGTGTCTCAGGGGTGGGGCTTCATTGATGCACCCAGACCGCCACTCTCGGCTCAACTCCCAAACAACCTTATATCTTCCCTGTTTCAAATTAATATAGCGTGTCTAGTATAGTAAAGTCTATAATTTTGCCTAGGCAGCCGCCGAGTTTCTTGAAGCGTTGGAGAGTCCCGTCGTTCCAGTATTCATCCAACCTAATTTCATAGGTCCTGCAACCAAGACTTTATATTTGTAGACGAAAAATTTATAATTTAGTTTTTGAATATTTGTTATCGCACAGATTTAGATTAGACTAGACGGAAACTGAAAACAAAAATCTTAAATATGTAAATGTAAAGTCGTTAGGAAAAATAGACAACATTTTTAGTAGTAAAAAAAGTTCTTCCTTCCTTTGATTTACTTTACTAACACCCCATGTGTAATCATACATCAATACCTCTCAACCCAAATGTGATGGCGAACGCATCGAAAGTTCTGTCCTACACTATCGCTCGGTGTTCAATCTGGACCCATCGGCAGGTGATTTGGTGTAAGCGTCTCTCTCCGGCTTGTAATTCCGCAAAGCGGTCGAAGGACCGTTAGAAGATGGCAGAGGAACGGCCCGGAATAGACCCGGCGTAGAAATGAATAATTAATAGGGATGCGAAATAATCATCCGGTAGTCGGTGAGCCCCCGGACTCATGAGTCATGCTTCACTCTACACGACCGCCTCCGGTTTCTTCTTATTTATTTCCCCCTCCATTTTTTCTTGTTTTAAATTTTATTTTATTCCCCGTCGGAAAATCACGAGTCTCTCAAGTGAAAAAATTGGTCCCCAGTTCTAATGGGGGGAAGGGCCGTTTCTTCGATCGAACAGAAGTATTTGAGCCCCATTAAGTTGACGAGCTGATACCTATTAATATTTCATACCTGGCTCGTCGGTTTTTCTAGAATATTTTTTCAGGCTCCCTGACTCTCCCAGTACAGCCCCGATCTATCGTGAAAACGAACTGTTATTCTAGCTCTGATTCTTTACTCCCGTAATTTCATACGCGTTATACATGTAGGCATATTGTAAATTCTTGTGACCTCCCTTAGCAAAATTTATTCTTGAGTGCCGCACTTCGAGGTCTCAAAAAACAGAGTATCGCGCTCACAATCCCGTTATACTAATGTTCGTTTACAAATAAAGGATCAACGTACGAAATTTTATACCGAAGGTGTATATGCAATTTCAAAGAATGCGGTTAGGAATTTGTGACCATATCATGAATTTATTTTTCGTCGTTCCGCCCGTCGATTGCTCTAATGCACAAATTAAAACTTTTATTTTAGTATTCACAAACAATTTGATTATCCAAGCGAGGGATTCAAATTAAATAAATAAAGTAGCTAGTAGGTAGAATAGAATAGGCAATACATTAATTTTTTCCTGGAATCAGATAACAGGAATGTTGCATAAAAATTAGGGTCTATAATAATTATTAAATTATCGGTGTTACAAAACAATTAATCTACGAATAATTACGTTATCCGATCAGCTTACTTTTTTAGGGGTCCTAACGCAGGAGAAAACGTTCCCTAATGAACCGGGCGTATTTAAATTAAGAAGGCCGTAACTTAATGGGCGGCGAAAGTTTTTTGTCTTCTCTCCACCCCTCCCCCCGCTTCTGGGAAAGAAGGAACCGAATATTTTATTACATTAGTAGCCCGGTGTTGGGTTCTGAAGATTGCGCAATTCTTGGAGCGCTCCGAGGGAGGGGAAACCGCCCGGGGTTAGTAATTGGCTATTAGCGGTTTGGAATTAAAGGAGGTTATGAAACCCTTCGAAAGGATAAAATGGGTCGCGTGTCACACTCTATGTCACAAGAGTCCCTCCTAACCGATGTCGGAGGGGAGGTTTATGTGTAACAGCGCGTGTTTGTGGTCCACTGAAGTAGGCTGTAAATTGAGGTATTGCTCTCAACCCGACCATTTATCCCCGGTGACGGCGTAGTAGTATTTCATGCATCACACTAAAACGAAACTAACAGCGATGCAGACCAGTCTGTAATTCAGTCAATATAAGTCATATATTGCCACATGCGGGCGACAATTTGCATGCTTTGACCTCGGTAGAAAAAACAGAAAATGGTTAAAAACTGATTTATATAACAATGTTTTTCAAATTTGATCGAAAGTCCCATTAGTTGTTGCGTATCTTTTTTTTTTATACTTTTTTATACGTTTTATTCTCTCCACATACACCTTCGAAAATGTGGTTTAGGCCCTATTCATTTAATATAAACTTAGCCGCAAGCCATTCGAAAAATGAATTTGTCCCAACCTATCTCTTAATATATAAATAATAGCATGAGGGGGGAGGATAATCGCGTTTACCGGCGGTAGCCCCACTCTGGGCCAAGGTGAAACCGCCATTAACCAGGTTTAATGGGTGCCTTGGGGCAAAATCCTCTGCCATCGATCCCTTCTCCGATAATTGACAAACTAGATAAACAACCTGTCTATACCGCTTCTGCGATACACCGCCAGGTTCGCACCTCAGTCAGGAGTTCTGCATTCACCTGCTGATGGATACGAATAAACGGGGAATGGCGAGACGCCCGGAAAAAGAGAAAGGAGGCGTTTCTATTAAAATAATGTACTGTCAATATAGTTTACAGTTTTACCTAAACAAATATTCTAGAAAAATTAGCACTTATCCTGAATAACTATAGCTAGAAATTCCGCGTCTCCAAAATCTCGTGCCCAAAAATCCCCCCACAACTAGGAACTATTTGTTTTAAGTAGCTATAAATTTACTTTTACCTTATACTAATAGAGAGCTAGGTTTTTTCGGATTCCGCCCAGGTCGTATTACACATTTATATATATATATATATATATATATATATATATATATATATATATCCTATTTACCTTTTATAATATTAAAAATTGCGGTAAATACTGAAATATCTGAATTACCAGTTTTATTGTTCATGATAAAGTCATAATTCCTTGAGCGTTGACTGTACTCGGTGCCGATATCGAGTATGCTCATATTTGTCGTTTGAGGACGAAGAATAGGGGTTCGCGACGAGTGTCCCAGGGCCGAACTGGGAAACGGCCGCCGTGTGGAGGCGACCGTTAGCTCTGGGAGAAAGTGGCCGGTGTTCCCCGACCCGTTTTTTAAAAGTTTTTCTTCTTTTTAAAACATCGCCGGTTTCCGTCACGGAGATCTCCGTTCACGCCGCCAGAGGACACGACTCCTAAGGTCCCACCCTCTATCATCTTCGGAGCGAACCGTTCCCTTCCCCGACCCATCTGCATTAACGGTCTTTCCGTTCCTATTCCTCCTGGCCGTACAAATGGATTCTGAGTCCACGGCCTAGACAGATCTGGTTTTCTCATCGTAACACTGTTTCTCCCAATGTTTGAAATGGATTAATTCCAGATTAAACTGAGCGCGGGATTGCAATTCTCTCTGTGGGATTCGTGCGATGGTATATCCCACTCATTATTCAAAATCCCATGCACGAAGTTTGTGCATATTTGTTCGCAAATTTGGTTTTATACTAGACCGATTTCGGGTTCTCCCCACATTCACTAGCAATAGATCAGTGAATTAATGTAGTGAAGAAACTCCACTTTAGTGCGTAATTCTACCGATTTTTCGTATATCATTTTTCTTTCAATTAAAAATTTACTCGGGTTAATAAATTCGAATTCCCACTCGCATCCTCAGATAGTTGAAATCGATGGATACTTTTAACCTACTACCATGAAAATGACCACAAATCTATTTTATTGAAATAACATAAACGGTGTTAGATAGCGGTAGCAATTGGTAAACCTTATATCTCTCCAGCTGATGGTTGACCTTGAGGAACTCGAATGAGGTGTGGTCGTACTGCGTATTCCTTGCCAAGTACAGGATAGAACCGTGCGATGGCAAATATGATTCGAATAAATGATAAAGATGTTTCCATAAATAGAAAAATATACTCCCTAGAACTTGGTAGTACCGTAGTTTATTCCATAACAATGTTGCTCTCCATATAATGCGGAGAGCGCATTATATAAATGTATATTTATCCCCTCATATATATTCACATAAGTAGTGCCTGATGACCTTATATAATTGGGGTAGGTTGCGGTGAAACGAGGTGGAGATCGCAAGAAATTTCTGAATTCACTATCCAGCATAGCTTAGTATATAGCAACTCGGTGTTAACGTGTCTTGTTTATTCATTACTAATTATATTGAGCACGAACGAAGCTCGTACACTCACTATTTGACTATTGTTCAGCTCGGTATTGTGTTCCGTAACAATGTGATGATTGATAAAAATATATATTCCTTCTCGACACTGGCTGAACAGACTGGTTTTGTTGACGGGATCGACGCTTGAATCTTGAACAGATTAAACATCATTTATATTGGAAAAACGTACATTATTGTATGCGACTAATCTAACTAATACATTGTGTCGAAATAATTCCTTACGACGGAGAAATCATCATAAGAGAATTTGCCTGCGGCGCTTTACGAGCCCTCTTGTCATCCAACACAAATGCCTAAATGACTGACCAAAATTCGGACTGAAAATTGTCAGTAAAGTGGGGCTCATTATCATATGAATATTGAAAAGTTTAAGGCGGACAAAGGAAAATAAAATAAGCTCTCGGGCTTAAATATAAGAGTTTAAATAGTAAAGTTATTAAGAAGCTATTAAATCCGTCTGACAAGGTGCCATATCTCAGTGCATTATATAATGGTTGCCGAAAAAAAAGTACGGTCTCAAGGTGAGAGATTCGAAGGTCGACACCGAGCAAAATAAACCTTTCTTACTTCTCATTTAATCCACACGCTAGCCTCTAAATAATTAAACTCTTCGCCAAGGCATTATTGCGTATATTCTCTCTCTGGTTGCGGGGAATGTTTGATTCGGGGTAAAGATAATGATTATTTTCGCCAATATTACGGTTGGTTTAGATTTACAATTTACAGATATCATATAATGAACATGTGTAAAATGATTATAGTGATCCGAATTTTGTCTGTTAATACGGCGTAAATTCTTACGTCATTCATTTCATCATCAATGGTTATATATTATAATTATATATTATCTTTTACTTGGGCAAATAAATACAGAATAATGTTCCATTAAGACGTCGTAAAATTTTATAAGTAATAAACTTCTTTGGGCTCGGCAGTATTTCATTAAAATTATTAAACGAATTTTATAGTTTTCCCTCCGATCGTATGGTTATACGCTAGAAGCATACCATGCAGGATAATTATTAAGGATGTAATTATTTTTTTACATAATTATCATAAATATTTCATTCATCTGATTCATTTGATAGAAACTCTAAAATGTGCATAGGTGTACGGAATGTTAACCGCGTTTGTTCCTATTAAGTTTATAAACAATAACATTTTTAACATGAGTGTTTAGTCAGAAAGCGGGTTGGGAAAAAATATCTGACTGCCCCGTGCAAAATCAGGGTCGCCCACTGACCTATGGAACTCGTTTAGAACCATCACTTTCCACTCCCGTTGAAATTAGACTCGCCTAACATCAAAGGACGAGCACCATCGAACAGTCGTTTATATTCTATCTATAATGCGTCTGTTAATACAATCTTGACTGTCGTGTCATGCCGTGTTTTGTCGATAAGATTATACTCAGTAGTTACTTCAGTATTTATTAATAGATCTGTATGAATATACAAGAATATTAATCTTACAATGATGGTAGGACTAGTAGTGCCGATGGGGATTGCTGGCAAATGAATTCGTTTATAAATGTACCTATGTATCTTGGATAGATAATGATTTAAATATAAACACGACAGGTTTAGAACTGTCTGTCTTCTGAAGAATAATAATCTGAAATCACGTTTTTCAACAAAATAAATTAGATTTGGTTAATGAGTGTGAAAACGTCCGTTATATTTATCAACACTTGATGATTATCAATATTATCATTAACGCTTAGAATTCAATATAGTGCTTAGTATAATACTTGATGTCGCTTAACGATTTTTAATTGATTATTATTTTTGTACTGTTTGCAGATAAACGTGATGTCAGCCGCATCAGAAGGGTGAGCGTATCGAAGGGGTTGCCTGAGCGTGAGGCCCCAGTAGATGCCGGAGCCGTCATCGGCCCGACTGCCCAGGTAAACTACACTGCTCGACCGCTAGTTTTTTCATTTTCTCTCTCTCTCTCTCTCTCTATCTCTATCTATCTTCTTTCACCCTTCCTCGTTCTTTCTAAACGAGTTTCAATTTGTCGCGGTGACCTGTACCGGTCCACCGACTGGCGGAGGTGTTGACCGACCGACCGTAACCGATAGGCCGGCTATTAGCCAAATTTTAAGAATTCTTATTTTTCCCATGAGAACAAATACACCGTTCAATAACAGTATTCTACAATCGTTTCCGATTGCATATTTCAGAAATCTTAGATTTGTTAGTAGTTTTCAGACGAAGCGTCTTCATGGCGAATTGAATATTGGATGGAACTGCAGTAGGTACTTACAATATTGTACTCTGAAACGCAGTGTGGGCTTTGTATCTACTTCTTCTCTGTGTCCTGTAGTATAGTATAGTTTTTTCATTTAAATTTATTGTACACTCAACCTATATCGTATCGGAACCTTTAAGGAACCGGGAAATTATAAATTCGTCAACTGTCGGTATGTCGAGGTCATGGTGAACGGTGTGATTAGAAACATACCGGGGAGCATTAATGATGGCTCGAAGGACTTTCGAACGGAATCTCCGGATGCGAGCGATGTTGGATGTCTCGGTGGTGGAACCCAATAGTTCTATGCCGAATAACCGCGTCGATTTCAATATGGCTTTGTAGATTTTGAGTTTGTTGCTTGAGGTCAATATTGTTTATTATCTAGAACCAGTACTCAGTTGAACTAACATGGATTCGCGGAACTGGATATAGGGCTCTCTCGGATAGGTGTGTTCGTGTGGGTGGGGACCATTATAAGGGAATTATGTTAATAGAGGTAATGAGCCCGGTGCGTCGCCATCGTCCCGGCAGCCCAATGGTCCCCTCGCTCTCTGTCGACTGAGGCCCAATTTGCATAAAGTGAACACTAACGCCCTCTCATCAGGGGCACAATAAAGGCGACATTTAACTGTCCAAAAGAAATTCCCCCTTTTCGGCTTTTGCCAATTTTATTTCGGCCATTCTCGAAACCGGCATCGGTATTTTTACCGGCGGAAATACCGTATTAAGTGTTCGCCTTCCACTGAAAGGGGGCCGGTGTTAGTTTAATCCGTATGGTTTGACTGTATAAATTAGTAGAATGGCTCCGAAAATAAACTATAGTGCAAATAGTATACCTTTAAATGGAATGATAATAGTAGCGTAATGTGATTTATGTTTTCCGCCTACCATATTCTGCACTCAGCTCGCTTTTATGGCTACCTGTTAAAACTGTCACTCCGCTGTTACCCTGCAAGTGTTTTTGGTTCTTGACATTATTATTAGTTATAATTTTCTTTCGTTTTTTTAAGTGGCTTATCCCACACGAACCGCAGTATCCAGGCTTCTTTAAGTCGTATCAACATACAATAGTCGGCTGATTACCGCTTACCGCTGTACAATTCCTCCCGATAATCCGTATGCAGAACTGTCAACTTTCATCTTTTCCCGTCGAAGGACATTTCCCAAAATGGAAACGCGGCATTTAATACGGTACATAACGAGCGGTTTATCTATCTCCCGGAGAAACCGGGATAACGGAATTTTATCGTCACGAATGTTATGATTAATAAATACTGAATAGTTAACAGCCGAACTTTTCCAGCCATTATCGTTGATATTTTTCATTACCGGCAATTACATTGTGACCAAATCCGATACTTTGACTTTAATTATACCAATGAAATTTAAGCACGTATATATTCATAAATCTTACGCTCGTATAATGCGCTTGGAAATGTCACGAAGTAATATATACGATGGGTTAATATTCCTTATTCAATTGCTGACTTATCGAGGTGAGTTCGCCCGTTTTGAATTCTCCGACTGTCGAATATTAAAAGAGACATTGGCGTACATTAAAGTACGCTTTTGAATATCTGGAGGCGGAATCTGATATATGGGGCCTCGGTTTTCGGATTGCTGACCATAGCCGGTGACCGTCGGGTTGGGGCGGGCATAATTAGGCGGCGCGGGTCCGAGAGCTGGCCCCCTTGCCCCGTCCGATATTAACACGCCCGGCGTGCTCCAATAAACGTCTGAGAATTCAGAATTTACTCGATGGCGGAGCGCATATAAAGGCGTAACGGATCGGAGGTCGGTCCCCCGCGGTAATGGGGAGTCGCCTCCCCGTGAAAAATGTTAATGGGAGCGGCTGATCCGAATTAATAAGACGGTTAATTCCCCGGAGAATGGGCTCCGCGCTTGGGCCCCAACGCTAATGGTTACCGGATTCTGCTCTCGACAGAAAGAGTTTTAATACTCTTAAGTGTTATTGGGTTTTTGCGAAGGCTTCGAATATTGTTATCTCCGAGGTGTGCAGTCCCCTCTCGCTTGTTAGTTTTAAGAATAGAGCTGACTTTTGGGCGTCCTTCCTAACCTCATTTTAAAATTAATTATACTATTTGACAGGTGTTAGTTCAAGCTTGCGGAAAATTTTTGTTTGGCATGAATTTAAAAATGAAAAATCAATTGTCATATTTTGGTAATACATTGGAATTACGTTGTAAGTTTGAAATTATCAATACACACTCACGAAGTAGGGACTCGTTAAGGTCGCTGAACGGCTGTTGTAGATCATAAATATGGGTCCGTGCAACATTTATATAGAAACGCGAAGTGGTGGAAATAACACCGATAGAAGTGTTAAAACATATGCTCATGATGTATATATATATATATATATATATATATATATATAAGTGTGTGTGTATATATGTATTTAGTACATAAACTGTGGGTATAAATCATAAAGTTGGAAACTTAAATGGACAAGAATGTGGTGCAGGAAATCGTTTTGGCAGCTTCACATCGAATGAGTCAGATATCTCAAGGTCGTCACAAATCCCCGAACGATAAATTGCTGTGGCCCATGAATGAGTAAGCTGTAATATGATGCGATTCGTTTTTATTTCATTTTATCAGGTCCAGGTTTTATTTTACATCCCCGGGGGATTTACTTCGTTTTGTTTTCCCCCTTTTGGCTCCTTTTTTACCTTTAATTCCGAACCGCGAAGGGTTCAAGGTGCCGGCAGTCATTTTATTTCGATATAGCGTGTAAGGCACGCTCTCTTCCAGTCGTTTCATCAGTCCCCTTCTTACATATATTCCCAACTGTTCAATGCTTAACATTTTGAAGTTATCATCAGTTATATGAACGGTAGTACTTGGTTTAATGTTATAAATCGAATTGCGATCAATTGTATCATTGTCAATTGCAGAGGAAACATTGCTCATAGAGTGATACACAGTCGTCGAGTGGTAGAGACACTAGATTTGTTTAGACAACTGAATGTCTTCTGGCTATAAAATCCAGGCCAATCTGGTGTGACAAATGCCCAGAACGATGCATAAGGATTTCATCTGCTATTATAGACCATAGCTATGTCTGATTGCTGCCATCAACAGCCAGATTATTGGAGCGTTTTTAATTTTCATGTTTTCTCCGAATATAGATCTGAACGGCTGTTCGACGAAATCCCGATCGGAGAAATAACACGAGGATAAGATAATTATTTATGCCACCGAATAATCCCGCGTTGAGAATTAGGAGTCAATTACGGCGTGCCCCCAAGGTACAGCGGGTAAAAAATAGCGGCATCCAAGCAGGCCTGAAAAATAAAAATCTTATAACCAAAGGCGCGCGTAATTGCCCCTTGTACCAGCCTAAAATATATGCGCGGTTTTAAATGTGGTATCTTTTATTTCTGTCTTAACAATTTTCAATTAGCCGCCCGTTTTAAATATTTGACAAATTTCCGAGTTGAGCAACTCGAATTAGTAAACGTTGCCGTTGTAGCCGAGCGGAATAATAGAATTCCTTTCGCCGGACACCAAAATGTTTTAACCGGAGGTTAATAAATGCAAATTGATCAAAGAGCATAACTGTATGTTTCGTCGTCGTTTCAAATGCAAAAGAGTGGGGTGCAGAGGGGTCCCTTGGCTTGGCGATTGCCAATTTATGCACTTCTCGTCTGCGTTCTCTTGCAATCGTCGGATCCCCGCTGGGCGCGCTTTTATAAATACCCCTAATGCTGTCCGATTCAGTTTCTCGGCAAGAATCTCCCGCTGTGGACGATTTGTTTTTAATGTTAACATGTCCCCTGTCCTATTGTGACTGCGAAGGGTAAACACAAAGATACTGACATCTGAGTCTTCAATATGAATTACTAAATTTTGAAAATACGACTTGCGGTTTACCCGATCTCAAGGTTTATCTACCATATATGTTTCCCTCTTATTTAAAATTTGTTTCATATCGTGATAATTAATGACGATTTTCCCTTCACCGTTTCATTGTGTTTCACTGAACCAATCGCTTAAATTAAATTATGAGTTCGACGTCGAATTTACAGTTTATTTATTTTAATATTTGTTTATTGACAGATATATGCAGGCTATAAGCATCTTGGTAAACATTTAAGATATCCACACTGCACTATTACGCACTGTATCTTAAACATGACTCAGAAAAATAATTGATGAAGTATTTTCCAATATATTCCTTAATAATGCGTTCATTTCTCAGTTGAGAATTGGCTTAGATGCGAGAATTTCTGTACATAAATTACGACCATTTTCGTCTCGAAATCATAATCAATTCATATAATCATAATCAATTTAAGTGGAAACAATGGTATGGAGTAGTCTAGTTTATGACGATTTCGCATCCTGTATTTTATTTAAGTGGTAATTACGGTGTGTCAATAAAGTACATTCAGCGAAATATGGAAGGTTGCGATGAACTGGGAGAAAAACCCGTTCCAACTTCAATGTCAGTTACAGGGGCTCCCTCTGATCGCTCGCCTATTTATATTCGCCATAAAAAGGATTAAGCTTAAGGTTTTACGGACCAATTTCCAGAAAGATGTTCCAGAAAGTGGCCGGGAGTAGTTTACATTTTGAACGGGGTGTCGGGCAAAAACGGGATTGCCGTGTTTGCAATCGCTCTCTCTATTGCGTCTATTATCTCTATGAATGCTTCCGTTAAATTAAGTGAAGAGCAGATTTGTACATTCGCCTAAGTGCAGTTATTTGTCCCGCCTATTAATTGTTGATTATTAGTTGAATTTAATCGGATAAATGGTTATTTCCAATAGAACTCAGACATTCTGAATTAAATTATTGGAACGCTTAAAACAGTCGGAACACTGTATGATTCATGAAACAAGTTTAAAATAATCTTGCGTC
This sequence comes from Lethocerus indicus, assembly GCA_019843655.1. Lineage (NCBI taxonomy): Eukaryota > Metazoa > Arthropoda > Insecta > Hemiptera > Belostomatidae > Lethocerus > Lethocerus indicus. Next base: position 6,721,148 of record JACDQD010000103.1, on the reverse strand, counting down.
GGCCGAACGTATATCTCGGAACCATCACAACAGCCAACGCAAATTAAGTTGGGTGGCTGCGGACTACGGTAGAAAAACGTGTTGGCGGTCGCGATTTAATATTATGCAAAATACCACATGTTCTTTTCAAAATTTAATTACATTTTTCAATAATTAGTTGCATAAACAGACTCGAATTCATATATTGTTTTTTCAATATCTGGGAGAATTTATTTCTGCAGAGATAAAAGATTTTTACACACGTTTCGGCTGAATACAGCCATGATTAAAATCCTACTACTTTTGGGGCTAAAAAGCTATACGGCCTGTCTCGTATAGCGTTTGTAATCTTTATAATAGTGGATAACAACGGGAACATCTCCGTTTCCGGCTCGTATAGAAACATGGCTCCCTTTCCCTGCCCCCGTTGAAAACAAACGTATCGTACCGCGGTATAAATATTTATAAATAGGGCGTAAATAATAGAGGAGCCGTTGTGTGGCTACAAGGCGCTACCGGAGGGAACCAACAGGGACGGGACAGATGTACAAGTACAGATTATTTCCTGTCCCAGGGCGAACCGGCTTATCGGCCGGGTTATAACGCCCCTCGCTTCGCATTATCTTTATTGCCATTGTCGGACCTCCCACGCGGTACCCAACCACCTAGGTCCTCGCCTAGTCCCGCATTTCCATTTAATTAAAATTCATCGCCGCCGTCCGGGTAGACATCTGGCCGCCGTCGATATGAAAAATATAGCCGCCTATTTGTTTTGTCCCCGGCCATTTGTCCCGAATCTCGGCTCCGTTTGGATCTATGAAAAATATTGCCGTCGTGTTTTTGCCAGATTTATACGCTCCTCCCCCACAGCAGTATCTCAGACAATATTTCAGGTATCCCGATACAGTGTAATGGGAAATAACCGTTAATTTAATGAAGAATGGTAATAGTAAATACTTCGATTCTAAAAATGCGGTATCACACCGGAAAAGTTTTATTATCATTATACACCTTATTACCGGTCTCCTGTGGTATATTGCTGGGGGTATAATTCGATCTCCCCCATCACGATTGATTGTTTTTATTTTCACGTTGTATTTCTTTATACAGTGTTACAGTTCTTAAGTTAGCCTGACGTTTCTTTTGGTTTACTACCTATCATCAATACTTCCCGGAGCCTTATTTTCGAAGTAATTTAATCTATAATACTGTTTATTTATTAGGCAGGTTGCGACTTATTTATGACGTCCTAAATATTTTCGCGCCGACGTTTGCCGAACTGACCACGTACGACTAAAATATGTTGCGGACCTTTTGTTAGCTGAAACTCCTACGCTCCTGTTCGCCTTCGCGAGTTTGCCAGATGTCGTTGTCGAAGAACACCGTAACTATGTTTGAGAGACTGAAGCTTAGTCACTTAGTGTTTGCCGAGGAAAATTATACCGCGAGATCAAGCAATGAAACATCAGAGTGGATTTTTAAACGCGAAAGAGATACATGTGGCATGGCTTTAAATCGGCTGATGTGCTGTTGTGATGGAGTACATCCTGTAGTACTTCTTGTTGCAGGTTGTGCCACCTGCAGTTTTATAAACAGAAAATATTTCATAGATTACGTTATTGAACTTAAGTATCTATCTTCCTTTCATTATAATCTTTAACAATTCATAAATACTGCCCACAAATGTATTTTCGCGATATACCTCCACGATTAATTTAAATTTTGTGGTTATACTGCGGAGACAACTGGAGAGAATATTTAAAATTTATTTTATGTAACTAATTATGAATAGGTGAAATGGGAATTAGGATTATATATTCACAAATACCTGATTTCACAATAATATTTTAAGTAAATAGATGTGTTATAAGTGGTATACTTAATAGTACTTTCATGATATATTTGCAAGTACGTGTGTCTAATCCAAATGCCTGCTAAATACCCCGTTAAAAGAAACAAGTTGACAAGAATCCTATCGTCGAGAATTTAGATTATCCGGAGACTGAAGTTGAAAATGATATCGCGTACCAGTTGGGCATCGACTGGAATGCCTTGTCCGGTATCCGGTCGGAAAGACGATGTGTGAGAGTCGGCAGGGGAAAAAAGGGTACTTATTTAAAAACAAAGTAACAGCGCATAACAGCCCCCGTGACTCATTCCGCTATATAAATAAGCTGAAAAAAGAAAGCAAGAACTTCGCGAAACCCATATATGCTCTCCCACTTTATTTGTCTACTTTTGCCCGAAGTCCCTCCCACCACTTTGCCCTTTATGAAAAACCCTAAAAGAAAGGAAAAAAAACGCCATGTCGCATCGGGCATAGAGCAAATATCGGGTTTATTTTTCCATGCGAGATAGTACAAACAATCCGCCCCCGTCCCCGTGATTATGTTGACATAGTTTCCTTTTCCCCGACATTTATTTGTCTTCATCTTTCTAGTGCACAGAGGAGGGAACATGTAGAATTTTCTTTCATACGTAATCCGCGTCGACCGACCGAAAAATCCCTTCTCCCACAAAGCGTGCCGCCTCGCAACAAGAATTCGTAATATATTAAAAAAATATACTTTGCTGTCTTAACGTCATTTCGTATCATAGATACCGCCTCCGTTATAATAATTGTGCAACGGTTATTTCCTATATAATCATAGGCGCATGATAGCACATTTTTTTTAAACTGAGTACTTGAGGCATTCTTTATTACTTATATTAGCTACCTGGAAAAATATGTTAGCCAAGTATTTGATTAAATATCACCCCCTTGGAAACAACCTCACATTAATTCCTATATTGGAGAAAGATTCGGGGATTGCTTATTTCGTTGTATATCAATCCTTTTAAATGTGTTCGTGTTTATTAAATCAATATATATTTATTTGTCCAAAATCTTCACTTGTACCAGGCGGTTCTAATCTAACGGTCGGAAATGTAATTTAAATAGGGGATACGAGTATTAAAATATATTTATTACGTTCTATATGTTGAACGCCCGTAAAACCTGGCTTTCTGATAACAGCAGTACCTAAATTCTAGCGTAGTCTAATGTTATTTCGTAATCATCGTATTTATCGGTTTGACTTTCTCCTTACTACCGTTCATAGGATAATGCACTTTCGATACCCAATCGTTTCTTAACAGTTTCATTAGGCTGCGAACCGTGGTACAAAACAAGGCAATCGCAACATTGAATTAACATTTCCGAGTAATTAAGAGGTATAACGCAGACTGGGAATTGAGCGACGGTTTATTTGCGATAATTAGGGTGCCGATGTATAAAAGTGGCTTGGGGTGTATGCCCGGTAGCGTGGCCAGGGCCGAGGGCCTGCCGCTCTGTCCCAGATCTGCCACGATATAAATCTTTTTCAGTCGGATTATAACTCTCATTAGATATCCGTTGGCCACTGTCCGATAAGGGGCCCCCGTGATTTATAAGGCTTTCAAATCGTCAGCGGAGTGAGGACCGTGAGGGGGAGGGCGGGCAGAACGGTCGCTCCGCCACCTGTCCACGATTTATCGATATGGGTTAACTGAAACAGGAAAGACCAGTAGTTCGGCGTCCCGGGACAAATTAATAACCGGGAGCGCGGTTCTTATTTTAAATTAAATAAAATGGGTTTCTGCCGGCCCGTCCCGTCTCCGCTCGGTCTTCGACCCGAGGTCGGAAAGAGAAAAATGTGCTCGCCTCGCGTTTCTTTACCCCGATAGTTTTGTGGGCGGTCAACTGGCCCTACCGAAATAGCCGGTCATTCATCCTCATTGGGGAACCTGAATTACAGATTGAACAGCGTAGAAGGATTAATATAACAACTCTAAACTATTACTCCCGTTTAATTAAAAAAAATGGGTAACATTTCGTCGCTGTCTGTGGACATTTAACATCATCACCTGAGGTTTTCTGTCTTGAATCAATCTCTCGGTGGCAAGTGAGTGATAAGGCGAATAGTAAGATAAGAAGCTGAAAAATGTTCGATGTATTTTCGTATGTGCCGGGTTGCCTCTCTTGATTTTAAAACCAGGAATTATCCTGTTCTGTAAGGGTACCGGATACATGAAAACACATTATAAACTAACCGAACAGTTCAAATATCTCACAGGTACTTAAGTAATTGGGTATTGACGATCGCCTTACAAATATTATGATTCATTGTATTACATATTTTTAAAAATCTAGTTAATAAAAATTATTACATATTGTTATTCGGCGGTTCGTTAAAGATAAGTAATCAAATTTGACGATCGGTGCTCGCCGCTAATGAAGACCTAACGCTGCCCCTACATTATATTGTTCGCGAATCAATAAGTTATTGAAGTTTCTTCTTAACATAAATAACATCGTATGTATAGTTTCGGGCGCTATTTACATAACGAAAAAACGCGGTTTGTAATCACTATTACAGGCCGGGTACCTCGGTCCCCCGATAGATAATAAACTCGCCTATATTTATGGTCATCTTCGGTCGTTCCGTGTAAATACCGAACGTTGATTTTTGCTCGTTCCCCTACACTGGTCCCGCCGGCCTCGGACGATAAAAATGCGCGCACTCTGCGAAAAATCCGATTTTCAATATGTAATATTTAAACATCTTTACAACCGTCGAGGTTCTCGGTGGAAGCCCAGAAACCGGAGCCTAATGGAAGGGTCAGTAGTGAGGTTCCGTGTCGGGGGAAGATAACGGGCGTTTAACTCGAAGCATTTTTTCTCCTCGTATCTTTATTCGAGCCGGGAGGAAATTACGGAGCCGGCTAATGTATTGTCAACCTCTTAATAAATTGTCGCCTTGTAACGGATGGCTTTTGGCAAGTGCGGAATTACTTAGCGGAGATAGGAAGACGGCTCTCGGGAGACGAGTCTCCGTTAATATTCAAATTTTGGAAAATTAAGCGTCCGGTCATATTTATTGTATATCTTAAGCGAACCGCAAAACCAAACTTTCTAATTTGCTTCCACCACTCGAGATTTACATTTAAATTTTATCGCGGAAGGACTTATAAGCGAAAGGAAGTATAAGAAGCCGTCGTAAACCAAGTAATCGGATTTCTGCTAACTGGATATTATTTGCCCATCAAAGTGGAGAAAAATCAGAAGGAACTAATACTTTACTGGTTTTTGACGTCGGAAAACATTCACTGCGATCGCAGTTCTGTCTTCTAAAAAAATGTACCTTCTGAGAGGTTCGGAAACTAATGCGATTGAAAAGAAAATGGGCACACGATTCAGAAGGCGGGGTGGCGGTGACCTGACGAGGATTTGAAATTCATTAATAGGTATTACATGAAATATTTCTCGTCAATGTTTATAAGATGACACAAAATATAATGTAATAATCGCGAATCGGTAATAGTGTCGACAATATTGGTGGAGGGGCGGGGTTGAAAATGTCGTCCTTGGGGTCGAAGCTAGGTCGGACTGTCGAATTAGAACTGCGGGCTGCAAATTAATGAGCGTCAAATAAATTTCGGTCCTGGCCCCTTCAGAAATCGTACAATGAGATAAGTCTCTATTTACATAACTACATTCGTGCATTAACATTCGCTTTCTTGTTCTTGGCCTTCGGTTCCGTAACCTATGGCATCTCGGGAGGAAGACGTTTAAGAAAGGATGAATAGGGCCTCGGGTGATTTGCATAGATGAAGAATCGCCTTTGGAGCCGGGCGCGGTTCTTAAATAATCCGCGGCCCCCCGACAACAACATCCTCTTTTCAAACCTCCCGTTTGAATGGGTCGCCTAAACGCCGGCCGACGGTTGTGTTCGAGGAGGCGTGAGTTTGTCGTTCGACTTGTCGCTCGCAATTACAGTACAGTCGCCTTGCGGCCGACTGATAGAGCTTCTTTATTGCAAACTGGAATGTCCCCCCTCGCTGAAATTTATTTCGGTTCGTTAATGCTTTATAGCGTCGGTTTCTTCGAACGGGGGCGCGTTATCTGGCGAACGGAATGCAATAAAATCCCGTGTTGTATGTAAAACGGGGAACGCCATATATTCAGCTACACACTTAATCAAATCAAGATATATTCTCTTCGCTTGATAACAAATTAGTTACATTAACGTCACCGATCACTGTAGAGGCGAAATAAAGTAACTTCAGAAATGTAACTAGTGCTAATTTTAGTTTGAAATATAACCCAAATCGTTCGCATTCTACAAGAACATCGAGTCATAATTTAAACACGACCCCTTTTTATTTCCATGTGCAGTCTGGAAGCTGATACCAAACGCACACCCGTCTCGTGACTGCAGGGGCCGTGATCCGTTCTCTCCGTTAATACCCAAGTACCCAAAATACGTCGCAAAACTCCGTTTACAGTCTCTACCCATTTTTATAACTTCAATTATGTGGAAAAATTATTGGACGTCAATCGCCTCTCACTATTGGAAGGGATCCTCCCAAAAAAAAAAATATTTCGCCCATTAAACAGTACTCGTTTTTTTTCGAATAACTTTTCCAGCGGCGGAGCAAACTGACAGGAGTCGCGTCCCGAGCCGACGTCCGGAATGCGGCTTTCCGTCGCGGTCGTTTTTTCGAGGGAATCCGATCCGGGTCCGATTATGAAGTGAAATGGGAGCCGGCGGTCGGGGGCGGTGCATCGCGCCCTCTCGCTGCATTGCCTCGATCCCGTCCCGAGATAGCCTCCGACCGGCGGTGCCTTACTCGTCCTACCGGTTAATCGGCTTCACAAAAACTGACCGGAGCCTCGGAAATCGGATCGCCGGGCTAAAACTTGTACCGAGCAACGGACGGGTTATCCGATCTCGGACTGACCGCCATCCCGCAATCCGCCACTCTTCACCCCTCCTCCGTCACCGAATCGGACATTCCCAGCGTCGTAAAACACGTCCCTATCAATTTAATCTACCCAAAGTATTAAATTGTTCCAGTAAGATAATGTATTATCGCCCTATGAGTCTTTTATTTCGAGAATATAAAGAGCGGAAGTAAGCCGAGCACCATTTTTGAAATCTGTTTACGCGGGTGACTACCCCCGGTTCCAATCCCGTATCGAGATATATCGTATCAAGATATTGTATCCTTATTTTTCCAGCAATTATTAGACTCATTTTGACTTTTGCGTCTATATATTTCCCCGAAATGTTGCTATTGCGGAAAACGAAATATGCTAATGCGGGCATATTTGAATGCGCCTTCCGTAAGCGCTCGTAGGAAACTGAAAATAGTTTTTCTATTCTAACGTTTCTCACTCTAAACAAAAATCTCCGTTGTAATCCTACATTGCGACCGCCGTTTCATTATTATTCACGAGTATAAAAAATGAGCCTTTTCCAGGAATTAAAGTCGCAAACCTCTTTCCGGTCCTATCCATCATTCGGCGGGGGGTGGTTCCCGCCGCGTGTCGTCCACTCATATTTTAAGAATCTCCACGTCGGATAAAAAAGTTTCAAAGCGGCGGCGTTCGATTATAAAAATAAAAAGCGCATTATTATTATTTACGTCATAATAGTTTTCGCGGTGCCTAATCTTTAATGGCCGATGTGTTAATAAACCGTGTAATAAATAACCGGGCTCCGGGGGCTGGTGAAATGACCGGGGGAATTGTGTTTCTGCGAGTGTGCGACACTGAAATAACAGCTCGGCGGAGACTCATCAATCATCCCAAGGTGAAAGAGAATATCCACGCGCCGGCACCGTACCGGCCTACGTACCCTTTTGTCCCCCGGCCCCCTCTGTACAATTCATGCCCCGTCGATTAGACTCTGTTATCCCAGTCTTCCGATACTTCTGCGATTGCGGCCTTGAACCTCATTGAACCCGACTACCGCTTGCGACAATACACTCCATCATGAATTTCACTAGTCCTTACCAAGGTTCACAGTATAGATTTTAAATAGGTGTCGATTATTTTATACACATGCTCGTTTACTTTACATCGATTTTTAAGAAAACGTTAATATAGGAATGTACACACATGTTACTCGCGCAGATAATATTCAATTTAAGAAGACAGCTATGAGGCCTGTTATTTCTCCTTGTCATAGTTTTATTTCCAAAGAGGAATACTGTCACTATAATCTATAATATAGAGTGATTCCCTCATCTGTTTAGTACCTATTACTGACTTTGTACAATTCAGAGATAACGTCTACGCTTCTTTGGTAGTGTAGTTTCGTTATTATTGCTGTAGTGTAGGGAGGAAACAAACTCAAAAGGTAGTGGCCAACTATTTCCTTTGGTGTGTACATTTGTTTTTCCTGTGTGAAAAAAGTTCCGGTCCGAAACTTTCGGTTTTCTGTTTTGTTTTTTTCGGGAAATGGCCACCAGTGAAAAACTGGTAGGATGAAAGGGAGCGGGGTTACTTTGGGTCGCGGAAGGAGTCCTCCTTTCACGAGTTCGACGCCGGGCTCGCCCGCCGCGCTTTCACAACTGGAACGGGCCCATCATCATACGTGTTGTAAGCCCAGCCAGGTTCGAAAGTAAAGTTTTACTTTCCGCTGCTCGCCCAAAGTTTTCGTGTTATGAAAAGAAACTTCCCCTAGTACAAGATTGAATCTGGGAGGCGCATTTTCGAAATACGGAGTTTGGATAAACTAATGATCAAAATCGGCCCGCGACGGAGTTTCGGATTGTCGCAAACTTTAAACTGGGTCCTCCTACCGAAATATCCAATCTTACTACAATATAAAGTTTAACGGTAGGTTTAATACTTATAGGATCTGTTGGGTACTCTTTAAATTTCTATCTTCTATTCGATTGCAGCGATGTTTTATCACGATCATTCCTCGTTTTCTTCACGAGCTTTGCACAGTACTTTATTACAATCATTGACATGCTGTTTTTGGTTAGGAAAGGGGGACTTAATTATCTTAAATCATCTGTCATTTATCTCAGCATATTAGTCTATACTATAAAAGTCAACCGGAATGTTTGTCTACTGGTATTTTTACAATAAAGAAAATAATGCACTGGTTCATACTTCAGAGGAGCTTTTACTATCTTATGGTTGATTCCAAATCTTTAGTGCGGGTCCATGATAAGGTGCAATCGATCGGATAGCATGATGAGCATACAACCGAGGTTAAAATGGATGGTGAGAGCGGCCTCCTCCGTTTAAATCGCCGAATCGGATTCGTCACTTTTGAGCCGATTGTAAATTTGAATTGACACAGTCGGTCTGTGTCTAGTGGAGCTGTGAGTTAAGTGCGGCGGTGGCGCCTTTGTGCCCGGGCTTCAATTCAGAAAGGAGGCGACAATCAAAGCCCCCTGAGGAATGCAGACGGGGATTATCGCTTCATAACTGAACAAACTGCGTTACATGAAAAAAAAAATGAAAAGGAACGTACGAGTCGTTCTGGAAAATGGTCGGGACTAATTGCGGCTGAATTTCCACGTTGTAAATCCGACTTTATACTCTGTAGAGTAACATTCCTGACCGGTAGCCTCTGGAGAGCCCTCGATGAAAATGTGCTAGAATCATTCCCGGCCATTTTTATACGCGGTCACCTCGTAAAAACTCCCGCTCTTCGGCTCCTCAACCTAACCTTTACCGAAACCAGTCGGAAACAATATGAGTAAACTTAATCGAGATTTACGGACTAATAAACCGATAAATATAATTTTCGGTATTTCGTCTCATACGACCCCTACAAATTCGAGGCTTATGGAGTTCGTTGTTCCTTACAGTATTCTTGCCATCGTCAAGTAAACATTTATTGCTTAAAGACACGTGTGTTTTTTAAATATATATGGATTCCTTTTTTGCGTTATGTTGAACTTATAAAACATATAATGTGAAACGTAAAGCTGTCCGAACCACCGTCTGACACTTTATGTAGCAACACTTGTTGCTTTTACAATTGCGACCTGTCCTCAATCGCCAAATTCGTTTCTTTTTTTAAATTTATTCCAAAGAAGAATTCCCATCTGAGTTAATCTCACTAGCCCTCGTGGTATTTGTTTCGGTGAAATGATTCGGGATTATTCGGACCGCTCTGGGAAATGCCAATTTAAACCGAATGAAGGTGTGGATGACCGGATGCCGGAAAAATTGCAGAGGAGGTGCCTTCGTAAAACGACAGATAAACTGTTATCGCCGCTTGGATGTTCCGAATACGAACTGACTGTATTTTAAATCGCAATTATCCGAAACCGGGTTCTCGGATAAATAATGAAATGTCGAGAAGATGCGTATACATAGAATTCTTCGGGACATCGAGAAATTATTTCCTCGGCTGAAGGAATCCGAATTTAAAGAAAAAGGAATGTATTCGAGTCCTCGCCTTCGACGGTTTCGCAAAAGCGCCAAATTACAGCCGTTTATAGCCAGCCATTCCCACCTCATGTTCTAACCCACTTTTATCCTACAGAAAGCACCATTCAAATATGCTGATTTACTGCCGCTTCGAGTTTTAAGCGTGCTCATTTTCCTGTAACCGGTGGCGCGAGTTAAACGCTGGATAGATTTTATGTCCAATCGATATTAGTTCTATTTAACACATTTTATGCCTGGTTCGACAAAAAATTTTAGAAAGAAATTGATTCTTGATATGTTGGATAAGTATCAGTTGCGTTGCTACCCGTTTATTATAATATCTCTTAGAAATTTTATATCTAAACGCAGAAATGTGTTTTGACAAAGTTCTCATACGAAAACTAGGTGATACCTGTATTAAAGCGCTCAAAGCATTGATACTCGGCAAAAGTTCACGAATAAAAATTCGCGTTCTAAAACACTGCCTCGGTTGGAGTCGGTAATAATTATTTTCTTAGAATCCTCGGCCGCAACCATCAGCGAAATCTACCCGCGAACCGCGGCCGGAGTTATGCACCAGCGATGCAGACCCTCGGGTCTCGATTGAAAAAAAAACCGCCTCGCGACGGGCCTAACGGTGTATTATAACTCTGTGTTTGAATTAACAGAGGCGGCTGGCTGGGGCTGGTTCATCGCTAGAAAGCCCATAGGCACCGGGTATAAACCAGAATCCGCCGGGATCATAATGGCTTACGGTCCCATAAAACCGGGCCGCCGCTCTGACCGTGCCGAACATTAAAATGTACTAAACTTAATTGACGGGTCCTTACTCTTATAAGAGGCGTGGACAATGATTTAGTACCCTGTGCTAAGATTGAGGCACGGGATAACTGCATTACTTTTATTCCAGGTGTTACAATTAACTATTGGGAGGGGGAAGGGTGACTCATCTGTTATTTAGAATACATATTTGAAAAAAAAAATTAAAATTTGAAAAAAATATATTTTAGTATTTGAACATAATAATTACTGATTTCCTACATCCGAAAACATTGATCGAATACTACTGACAATGGCGCAAAACTTAAACCTTTATAGTCCCAGGACGATGGAGGGGGCGTGAAATCACTCTAGTGCGATTACTACCCAAGTCCGGCAAAGAAAATCTGTAATTCTCATTCGAACTTTTATGTATCCTTTAAATAAATCTTAAGCTCCGTGTTCAGTATCGATAAATCAGATTTGTCTCCGCGTTTGAAAAATGATGTATTATTTTTTCAAATTGTAAATTACGCGAGCCTTATACGCGTTCATTATAAACTTTTAAGAATCCAGAAACGCGCGGTACTACTCCCCCGGGTCGGGATTGAGTTATGAAAATTGGCCAATTTGAAGTACAAGAGTAAACTAGATTTCTTGGGACGGGGCAAATATTTCTCGGGGCTTCGAACTCGCCGGAGCTCGAGCCTACCGGTTAATGCACGTTTCACTTACAAGTGCCCCTCTTGTCGGTTCCCGCGGTGCAATTTACGATACCGGAGGTGTCGTCTCGCCCAAATCGAATAACGGTATCGGAATCGAAATACGAAGAAAAAAAAATTAAATTCAAATTCGTAAACGGCTTTCGACCGTCTGGCCTTTAGCGTTGCGGATTTTTATTCGCTTCTCACTTTTCGACACGAAAGAGCTTTCTGCTTAGAAAAAAAACACCGAGCGTTTCAGTAGTATAATTGCAGGCCGTAATAGCCGTGGCCGGCGTTAAATATGCTCCGACGGATAAGAACCATTTGTTTCATTTAAGGTCGACCCATACTTGAGGAAACTATAAATAACGAGAACGCCGTCCTTGATTTTTCCGCTTACATAAGACTCCGATACGTCGCCCCGATAATTCATCCGCTCCGATGACAGATTCCCAAGATGTATTGTATTCCACCGGAATTGAAGACCCATGAGATAAATAAGTTTTGGTCTGTAGAATCGTTTTACCACAATGTTTTTGCCACACTTTCCATTTATATTACGTTATTCTACTTTCGTATGTTGCGATCAAGTTATGTTGACCTGAATAGCACCGGAGTTTGATAAACCAATTCCTACCGACTATTTCGGTTCGCTCGTAGTTGGTGCGGACTCTTTGTCCGCATATTTTATACAAATTTAATTTAAAATTATCATACGGCAGGTGACGAAGGTAAAAACCGATAAATAGGTACTGAAAATTCGAGTAATATACGTGGGCTGTTTCACGAGGCAATAAAGTTTCCGACTCGGCTAATATATTTAAGGGGCGAAGAACTTTTAAATCTCCGTATGTACGAAATAAATGTATGACTTTAAATGAACCAATTTGTATAAATGGTGGGTTTATTTTGTTATAGGTAGGGGTTGTCGTGTAAAGAAAACCGTACCTGTAAATGTTTTACCATATATTGATTGGAATAAATGTGTACCAATATGTAAGCGGACTTACGGGCTGCAATGAGGGGCATATCCACCGGCAGTAGTTCATTTCTTAAGATGAGAGTAATTTCAAAGTCACACCACCACGTAACCACTGACATAGATTATGCTCGCTTGTCCTCGGGTGATGGTGACCGGACGCAATCCTCAACAACTGAGCCTAGTTTTGGCAATCTTTTTTAAAGACGATTACGCGAACGTTTTGAAAATTGGCCGATTCAATTTACAAAATGATAGACGGACGTACTATAATTATTGTAAATCGCTTAGAAAACCCAGCAATAAGACAGGAATTTAACGGAGTTAACTCGGTGTTTTTAATTTCCGGATTAACATTAATGACAGTAATTCTGAGATTCGTTTCTTTTTTTGTGAAGGTATGGTATAATAATAGTCCTGTAAACGGTAAACGGTAATATTCCCGGTGACTCTGTGTGTTTAAAAATGTACCAATGCACAGGTCCTTAGGTGCAGAAGGTGGCTGTTCCGCTTCATAAAACACGAAGAAATCAAAATTTTAATGAGCGGCGATGGGCGAAACTTTAGGACTCCGAATCCGGAATAGCGTTCTCCATTAATAAATATGTGTGTAGTGTGGTCGGGGTGCAGCGAACCGGCGGATGCGTACTGACCTTTCTTCTCTCTTTCCCTCTATCTCTCTCCCTCTCTTGCCAGTTAACGAGCCGTTGCGACACTTGCATTCTTCCAGCGGTGAATCCTCAACCTGTCCCTTGTCTTGAGCAACACCGGTTTTCAAACACCCGAAAATGCCCGACCTGTCGTACTATGTACAACACATGTTCCTGCGGCCGGTGAATGTTGTTCCAAACATGGACTTGTTTAAACAATAAATTTTTATATTCGCAAAAAACAACAAAAACCTCCGATCTCACTGTAGAGTGTCACGGCCCACCGCCTGCCGATTGGAGCCAGTTTAGACCTCTGTTCCACTAAGTCCGAGTGTATTCACCCTGGGAAAGTGGAATAATGGCTAGTTATTATATTATTTTTGGTCGCTAACATTATTATTTGGGTACGGTGCCATTATCCCTTGCGGAGAATATTCTTAGTGGAACTATATCAGGAATATTTTTATATAATTGTAAATTATATTATCGTTAACTACGTTATTGATAATACAAGTTTCGGAGAGAAATTAAATTACATGAACTCATTAGAAGTGTTATATACTTGATTATACAAAAGGAATCTTTTCCAGCCCTTTCAAGGTATACATATCGTATTATTATATAGGCTTCTTGTTTCAGTATTGGAAAGAGAATTGTTTAAATCATACAAATAATTTCTTTTATGGTCTCAGATTGAAACAGGCATGTGTTTAGTTCCGTATTTCATAATTTACTTCAATCCCTTGTCAAAATATGTTCACATTCATTGTCAAAGATAACATCAAAGTAGATATTTACATTTGTGCTCAGTTCGTTGCTACTATAGACTCATTGGATTAGTGCCATCCATCAATATAACATCGACATTATCCTGTAAGCGGTAATCCTCGAGAACAGCGGTGATTAAATTATAATATTCATTTAACTGATCTCTAGGGAGCGGCATCGTGTTGTGAAACACACATAGCCTTCTATGGTAACGTTGCTGTGCGACTGCTGCCGATGGTTTAACATCATGTCATAGGCCTAGCAATGCTTGATCAAAGGTTACTAATATATCTCGTGATTTCAATAAAAATAGGAATACAAACGTAGAACAACCTCGTAATTATGAAAACAAATTATGATTACGGATGGCCACTAACCATGGTTGATTTAATTTTAAATTGTCTGGAATTTCGCAGCGAAAAATATTCTAATAGATGAAAATTTAGAGCATTCAAATGGCGGTAGAATGATGAGCTTTTCTCTATCTTATATCTATCGAATATAATAGATCAATTTAATGGATACTTCCCCATTGTATCTGAAGTGTGTCTAATTTCGCCGTACCGGGTCCTGACCGGTTTTCCCCGATTTGAGACATGAAGCTTGCGGTTGATATCCTGCTCGAAAATCGACCGCGACCGAGACGACCTCGACGGCTACGCCTGATGGCAATAATCGCCCAGGTCTAATTGGGAGGAAAGTAAAAAAGAAAATACAAAAATAAAAGACATACCCGTTTTCGATTTTATATTATTTATATCATAATATAAACATGACTTTGGAATCATGATTATATACACACGCGCATTCTTTTGGGCCATCCAAGGAACCAATATTACATGAACCCGTTAGTATTAAATTCCATCCACTCTAACGTTTTAATATTACTTTTGAATGCTATTTCACCTGTTAAGTCTTCTTTAGAATAGGGTGGGTTTCATCAGCTGAATCATAATTTGATGAATACTCTTGGTACTGTTTACTACTTTTTACGCGGACCATTAGGACCAGACTAGAATAAAATAGGCCCACAGATATAGAATATAGAGTTTTAGAGGCGCTTTTTCCACCACTCGTTTGGAAAACAGATAGATGTTGTTAGTATTATTCTGTCTATAAACGGCATACATAAAAAAGTATGCAAGAGGTAGGTATGACATTTTTATAGTCTCTTAGAAGTACAGTATTTCAGTTTGAAAGTGAACTTGATAACATTGTCGTTCTGATTCAGATATGTTAACAAATTTAATTTTACTACGTGTCAGCGGTCGCGTAAAGCAATACCAGAAGTGAAGGCCGTTTTAACTTCTTTTTTATATATGGTTCGATGTTGTCCGGTAGATATCAAATAAATATTTGTCCCAGAGCAAACTGCGGAAACACCGGTCGGGAATGTACAGGGTGTGGCCGTAGCCTAGGGGCATAACGTTATCATGAAAACGCTCGTGTTAAATGCTGAAATCGACCTCTGCAGCTAGTCGCTGCACAGTTTACTGAATAATTCGCCGGTATTTACATTCCCGTTTTTCTGGAATCCTCGGGTTTATGATTTTTGGTGGTTCGAAATGCAAAATAGAAAGATGGAATCTAATAATATATTAGACTACTGCAAATTTTTTTATGAACCAAGTGCACTACTCGGTACGCGACGGTATAGGAAATAGCATAGGGCACCACGACTGGATTTTTTCAAAGAGATGAGCTGCTTTATTTGGAATAACCATATTTAATCCCGATTTCTCAGTGTCTCAAGACTGCACTACCCGAAGAAAAGAGGTTTGTTCTTAAGGCAGCTTCTTGGAAAGACCCTTCGCAGGGACTACAGCCTTGAAGTTTGTACTATTAATGCGAGTGGTGTTTAATATTATAAATTTGCGCACAATTGTTGTTGTGTGTTTGGCTAATGGGAGAAGGAGCCGTTGTTGGATCTCTGGGTTCATGCACTGGTACACTTGTGGTGTTGCCTGTGGGAAATAGGCGGGCGGAGAAAATCGTACAGCGACAATGTTCCAAGCCCTCACGAAACACAACACATCCCACGGACAAATACAAAAAACACAAGCTAAATAATAAAACCTACGGTTTGCGGTTTGTAAACGAGCCCTTGGTCATCGACTCTCCGCCCTTCGCCACATCCTCCTCCCGCTTTCACACGGTATTGATGTCAGAATAATTGAACTGTTTCGACGCGGCATGTTTCGCATCGAAGGGATAAGTTTCTTAGTGCATTTTTCACTACCAACGCCGCCAAAATATACGATCAAGGCTTTATATGACTATAATTGTATAGCTTGTATAGACGACCCACGTTAACGATGATTGAAGCTTGAAAATAAAATTAAGGGTTTTGCTTGGTGGCTCCGTTATGGTTTGGAATGTTATGTCATTCCAATTTCCTCTTTTTACCATCCGCAAGGCGGTAATCTCCGGTTTAATCAAATATCTAGGGTAACTGATTTCGATAACTGATAACTGATTAGGATAACTGATTCTACCATTATCTATAATAGAACGGCTGTATAGTCGATTTAACTAAATGTAACCTCGTTCTATTGTCCGAGGAGAATTCCCCTGTACAAATTAGGTATAGTGAGGAAAGAGACGGGATTAGGAAGGGGAAGGGTGACGAGGTCGTCAATTATTTACTCGGGGGATACTCAAGTGGTCCCTGACTCCGCTGTCGTTAGGCGAAAGCAAATCCCATCTGACACAAGGAAACAGCAGTCATTAGTAGACTATTTGTTAGAATGATATTGATATTGGTAATCAAACAGACGTTATATTTCTATTTTAAACAAATGAATTATTGCAACTTGAAACGTATGTCTTAAGCCTTTTCCAACATTCCTCTGAACATTGCTGTACTACTATGATTTTAAGTAATCTACTAGCAATTAATATATATCATTTTTATATATGAATTTCCATTGTGTATGTACTCCTGTGTCGTACGAGCTACGTCTTGAAATAACAAAATGTCGTATACATATTTTCCACGTTCCATAATCTAAATGAGCGTTTCAATAAGAATTAACGAACGCATGAATTTTCTGACCCATTGGCATTACGCAATCTTCCGATGGGCGTTCTGACCCGGGGAGTCGGGTCACGAATTTAGCGGGCCGGTTATGCTTTAGAGGTCGGCGGTTATTTGTTCAAAAGCCGGTCGTTGGGTGGGGAGAATAAAAGATATAATGAGGCCATTTGTATTTATCCGGTGCGATTATCTGCGCACTTTCTTCGGCTGTGAAAGAAAGCCGGGCTTTATTTAGTGCCGGTTGTTGACTCTGGAGGTGCCAATATTACACGCCCCCTCTCTCCCGGCCCAGATGGCCGACTATTTTCCATACCCCGCGTATCCCGCATAATTTATGTTTCTCTCCTCAAACTGTACAGATTATTGACGAAAATGGCGCACTAACGTTTCACCACACGGTCAGGATAGGAAAAAAATAGCGAACAATAATATATAAAATAATGTATTAAGTGTACAATATTAAATTAATTTGTGCGATTGTCGCGAGGTTTTTCTTATCAAAGGTCACCCAGAATACAGTTTTTTTGGTAGCACTTATCTGCTGTATAATATATGAAGCCAAAAATATAAAAATAACAGATATATAACGATAGTATTACAATAAAGTCAATTTAAAAGCCTATTATTACTGTATAATGACATCGAACTGACGGTAGCTAATGGTTTAGTTTCTGATTAGACAATGTTGAATGAAATAATGTTGTAGATTCGTGTTAGAAACTCAAGTAAATTAGACTACGGATTTGTGGATATCGCATATGGGGCGTCCGGTATAACGCCTCCGGAACAGATGTGGGGGTCCGGTTTCCATATATCCTTGGGTTGGCGGCGTATTTCTCTTCTACCGCGTCAGACGTCCATATCATTATCCTTCGCGGCTCCGGCATTTGGCCAGTTCGTTCGCCTCCGTCGGTGAAATTTCGTTTCGTTGTGTGCCCGGGGTCAATACTAGGTTCACGTTTGTGCCGTTGTTTCTCCTTGAAGAAAGGATATGCCAATAATATCGTGTTTGAATATTTTTATTTACAAGAATGGACACTACGTTTTCAGAAGTGACTAAATTTCAACCTATTCATTTATACTTATATACTTATGCTAATATATATATATATATATATATATATATATATATATATATATATATATATACTTCGTCTAATTTTTATTTTCCTGTAGCCTTTAAAGATTTGTTCGAATAAGCAACTGAATGATACTTAATGGTGAACCCAGAACAGCGATATCTGTTTGTTGCTTTGACGTGGAAGGGATTTAATAATTCGAGTAAATTAACAAGTATAACAATAATAGTCCAATTTTAAATTTATTTGTAGTTTAATAAATGATGACCCGACACATTTAACACTCATTTGAGAGTACTGTTGTTATTTTGACATTTCTTATGGGTGTGAATTTTTTTCGTGAATGATTGTCATCAGTTAGGTTAATACAGATTCTTAAATATATGGTTATTTCAATTTAAAATGTATTGAAAGTCCTCAGTAGCACAACCCTATATAAATAGTGAAATTTGGGTTACAAATCTATCAAATATTGATGCACACATTCATAAATCATACTTTAGTACTTCGATAGTTGATATAATAGCTTATTAGTAGCATCGATTATTAGGAAAGAGGCATAATACTATCTATGAAAGTATGTTACTTTTACACGTTCGTAACTAGAACTGTATGAATTTCATCGAATTTAAAAGTCAGTTATTCGATACTTCTCTTAAGGTCATGTCTATGTTTAAAATGTGCGCTTCGTATTACGGTAATTGTATATGTCTGTTTTCGCAACAATCGTTCTTACTCCTTTCTATAATGGTTCGAACTTTAACGGTACGTATGTTAATGACCGACTGATTGCCGGTAAAGACCGTACGCCTATTTTTCATTAACGCAATGTTGTCATGACAACCGGAACAGCCTTAAATATTAACGGCATTGTTATATTAATCACTTGGGTATTATTGAGTACCGATTTCTCTCAGTTAGGGTTCCTTTGTCAGTGAAATATCGTCAGACGGTATACTTGGATGCTTAATACATTGTTAATGAATTAGACAACCTTCAAACTATGGTTAAAATCACATGGCGCAAAACATTGCATAAGGGAATTATCATTGCCACCTTTTCTTTACAGTCAACCAGTCCTTTATTCAATAATTATTTGTAGGTATATTAATTAATTAATGACGAAAGAATATTAAAATTAAAAACGACAAATTGTTACTCGTATTTGTTCATGAATAATATAAATTAACTTTTTGTAAATGTTCCGTTTTTATTTTATTATTATATAACGTTGATTAATAAAAATATAAGGCCATTCACCACCATATATATATATATATATATATATATATATATATATATATATATATATCGTTAATAATGGTTTATTTATCTTCAAATTTGTAATTGAGGAAAATTCGGCCTGCTACTGTTGAGCATTTTAACTTATTAAACCAGTGGAGCGCACTAACTCCAGTTTATTCATTAACTTGTATTTATCTTCCCTCTTATTTTTTTAGTACATAATTATCTTTATCTACCACACATTAATTTACTTTAATATATTTCATCACTCTCCAGTTACTTACTTTCTCTTATGTACATTTCGGTACTGAGATACCAATTAGGCCATACTGTAAATATGCAGTATCCCTCGTCTAAGTTAATGATTAGGGAACGGTAATATGTTGTTACCGATACGCTGTTTTTTTTATGTAATATTTAATGATATAGCGAGGCAGTTGTGTCAAAATATAAAATAATATAATTCGTTCCTTCATTACGCTCATATTCACGTCATATTTCTGTCAGGATACCAAATCAGGTTAAACGACTGCGTGTTTACACTGTGATCCATATACATATTTTTTTTATTTCCGATGTTTCGATCGGCATCGTTTAACACTAATCGAACTCGACTTTTCTCCTCGTTTTTTCGACTCGCCCTTGATCGCAATCGATTAATAAGGGTTTATCCCGATTTCCATTATTCGAGGACGACCGATTGATCGGTTACACGAGTCGCACCGGTCCAGATCATATCGGGGACGCGAATATCCGTGAATGCATAATTCATTGGTTTACTCGGGCCCCGCGTGTAAATATTTATTTCCCCGTCATTGACGCGTCGGGGCTCGGTCGGTGCATCAATGCAGTCCGAGTTATTAAAAAAGTCGGGAAAACGAACGGACCGACTAAGCCGGCCGGCCCCTGGTCAGTGCTCGTTGTCCCCGTTTAAATCTCGATCGGTATTCGACTGCTCCGATAAAACGGGCCGTCGCTCGTCCGACTGGCCCAACCGGAATTGGCCGTTTATCGCGGCCGGAATTTGTCCGGTACACGGTCGAACGCGGCGACCCGCCTTGTCCGGTGGTTGAATAGAAATGGAAAATTATGCAGATTTATCGAGCATCGACCGTTCCCCGGGCTCCCTGCCATCTTCGGTAGTCGGCATTAAATCACGCTTAGCGTTCCGTCAGCATTCATTACTATGGCGTACACGCCAGTTTCCAATCCTTGAACCCTCCTCTGGGCAATTTCTTATGTTTGGTGAGTTTTGATTATCGAGTATTCGAAGGAATGGGAATAGGTATTTATTTACGTTAACGGACCTGTTTAGTACTAACTGTGTATTAGCGTGGCGATTCTACATCCTAAGAATAGTTATGGTATAAAATTGAATTATTTTGCGTGGTAATTTTAAATATTTTACAGAAACTGTGATGTTTTCGAAACAAAGTCCACATCCAGATTATATCGAAGAATCTTCCAGATATCGATAACACTAACAAAGTGCGACGTGGCGTTAGAAATATTCTCGACTCCGAATGGGCTAGCAAATTAATATCCTGGTTTATTCTACTTATTTAAGATACTTGTTTGAGCGCCCCCTTGTTACGATACCTTTCCCTACCGTTTAGTCAGATTACCGGATATTTCTGATTTAACCAAAGCCAAGTCGACGAATTTCTTGAAAAAAGGGGATTGTCGCTAATGTCAAGAACGTCGTCTATTGAAAATGCATGGTCTTCGACAATTGACTGAAAACGTTTATTTAAATCGGCAACAACATAAAGTGGCCCTTGTTAATAGTGGGGGAGGGGGTGGGTGGAGAAGGTGTAGCCCGGTCACAATGGAACACGAGTGGGTGTCCCATTAACAATTCAATCGTCAGTCGCACCCTACTCCAGTCAGTATTCTAAGTCATTATCCCGCCTTTCTAACATACATCTGCATTGCCGAGAATTCTCCGACATTAAGAGCGTACGTACTTATTGAGAACTGCCAGCGAACTTCAAATATAAATCAGAGTTTAATTGCTTTTCCCAGCAAATTTCTTTCCGACAAAGGGAAAGAACCTATTTGCCTTCGCCTGTTTCGGCATCGAGCTCGGTCAGAGAATGACGAAACGGCGAAAATCACGGAATACCTGAAGAACTCAATTTGGCATGTCCCGCCTTTCTGACCCTTCATTGGTCGCTGAAAGGATTATCAGGAGTCGGAGATTCCGCTTTGAGGTCACTGAAACTGAAACTACACGGACCCGGCGCAAATAATGTGAAGTAAACTAAGTCAGAACATCTAAGAGACGACCCGCAATTTTTAGTCGACGTTTGATGGCTTTATGCCAAAACGGCGGTTGTTTACAGAGCGAGTTGCAGGAATTGGCACTGGAATTCGATTTCCTTCGTATGAATTAATGGGAACGAAACCAATCGGAACTTGAATATATTAGTCTCTTTAGTTTTCGCGTAGACACTTTTAAAAATATTTCTTATCAGTCGCTATCCTCTAGAAGATAAAAAACATGACCTTTGATGGTTTTATTGGCCAGTGGAGATTATTAAGCAATGCTATTGACGTGAATTTTTTTTACTTAAGATAAGAATTACTTAAAATTAATTACGAAACAGACATCCTTTTGATAGGGTTAATTTTAGCAAGGACATTTTAATTTATTGCTGTATTTAAAAAAGTCCTGAATATACTAAGTAGTAAGAACGTAATAATGCAATTGTTTGTAAAATCTAACTGTACACGTCTTATGATCATATTCCCTTCACCCCCCTCATCTCTATCATATAGTTGAAGAATGAATTCCGCAAATGTCACATATTCAAAATGTATTTCCGTTTCGCCATATTTCTGGCGTTATGTTTTATAACATGATACGGTTCTGATCGCGCTTGTACTGGATATCGCGTGTTCGGAAAATTGGCAAATTTCCGTAGACCCCTGAGAATGAAAACGTATCTGCTTCAATCTTTGTACGTCACGATATGCTCGCTGAACTGAAAAAATACAGTCACGGTTCACGCAAGGTACACTGAGGCCATAAATTGCAATTTAATATCGAACGGAATGAAATATTAAAACTTTTAACTGGGGCCACCGGGGACACAATGTTGACTGACCACTTCAATCGAACGCACGGCAATAATAGCTATAATTATGACTTCAAAATATATCGGCTGTGCTAATTTCTTATTTTAAAACTGCAGTGTTTCATTGGCATGTTTCCCTAATATATACTGAAAAGTATAGGCCAGTGATTTATATTACTAAGTTCTTTATAATTATAAACAAAATAAGTGGATTTTACTCCTTATTTAAATGTACTCTTATAAATAATTAATTTATGTAATGTATAGATAACATACGTGGCATTAAAGAATATCAATTTAAAGGAAAGAAAATGAAACGAATCTAAAGTGTACTTTTGTTTGCAGGGCTCGGAGTCATGGTCATGGGCTAGCGGTGGCACAGTTTCCAATAATGGTTCCGGTGAGTACCTAATTATTTATCCGAAACTTTTCCATATTTATCGTTCTCGAACCCAATAATAATGATAATTTATACTATTTTGGTAATGACAGGGGAACTGGTAGGTCCGATCGACGGTAATTGAATTAGCCATTACTTGCGGACAAAAAATCTGTTTTGAATTTGCGATCAAAGTTCACTTAAATGGAGGGAATCATCGTGGGTTGAAAATTTGCATCGATTAACCAAAACATTATAATTATAATAACTACATTATTATGGTAACTGTAGAGCTGAGTTGCAAGATTGTTGTGACAGTTTAAAGAATGCGATTATAAATATATATAAAGAGTTATTTATCAAACTTAATATTTAAGTGATAGAGAATTTATTATTTAAAAAACAAATGTCAGTTAATAAACCATTCTAAAGAAACTAAATTTATCTTCATGATATGTCGCGGGTTAAATGTTTCGAGGCTTGTTATGTTTTATTTGTTGTCGTTTCTATCTCCCCTTACGATTTCAAACGGTCATTTTCTCTTCCAATAATGTCACGGCCGTTCAGTTTTGTTAACAAAATTCACATGGTACTGAATACTAGGGGGCACAAGTTGTTTCTCCTTGTAATTAATCCCGATTAAAGATAGCCGTGTGCAGGATGTATCGATGGAAAACCTATACCCATAATATCCTATTAAGTGCATTTAATATATAAGGCAAAGTAAACTTAAAATAAATGTATTAATTGTTATATCTTACCTGGGCACATTTTCCCGATCTGTATAAAAACAGTTTGATATATTTATTATTATAAGAGCTAATCCACTTCAAATTGTTTGGGAATCGAGCATCGAGTGGAGTGCTATCCTCTACTTATAAGTTGCCCTGGGGAAAAGGGGCTGCCGGTAAATAGTTGAAGAGATCCCCCTGCCCTCCTAGGCAGGCCCAGGTTTGCCAACCTTATCTGGTGACGACTGCCTTTGAAGTTAAATGAGAACTTGGCTGGCGCTACAGCGGGGGAATCAGTAATAAGGCCGTCCTTCCTTCCAACCGTCTCAAAACCCGAGCCCCATTGCACTCCTCTAGAAAATTGTCAAGCATGCTTCATCCACTCTGTCTCGATATGTGCAATGCCAAATGGCGGCTGGAGTGTGAATTGGGCATAGAAGGGTACAGTCATAATCATTAAAAGAAATTCATATTTGAGCAGGTTGTAGTCGCGCTTTGCAAATACGATAGATTTGGACGTATAGAGATATACGTCGTTCTGCACTTATCCAATTTGAGATGGGTCGTAATAAACACTGGTTCAATAACTAACAATTTCTACCCAACCGCATGGTATGTGCTGCAGAATATATTACTTTATTTTATTAAATAATACAATAACAGAATAAAAATTCTTAGCTAAAGAAAACTCGATGTGAAACTCGTCACTTATTCGTGATTTATCTTTCTGTATCCTGCAGTTATTGTTCTTGTTCCTTTGACGATTCGTTCTATTTTAAATTCATTATAAAAATCCTCTATCACTGGAGAAGACATTGAAAAGCGGAAATAGCTAATAGACAACAATCTCTGTTACTCTGTGTCAGTTATTAATCACCTTATTTAATATTCTCATTTGTAGTAATTAATATTTATTAAAATGTACATATATATATATATATATATATATATATATATATATATATATATATATATATACATATATATAATTTAAAATTGTTGAGATAATTACGGATCCGAATCAGTTTTAATTTATTTTAATTTTTGTCTAAACGTACAGAAATTTTATTGTAAAAAGTAGAACTACAACTTATTAGTAGTTGCCAGCAAAATTGAAGTTGTAATCAGTGCCCAGCTTCTCCCTAAACTTCTAAAAGGAGTTGCACACGGCTGCAGATACTTATATTTTTCCCGTTTGCTGTTTTTTCTTACCGGACTATTTATCCTGGCAGAGAATTTTGTATAATACTCCGATTTTCTGTGGAAGTTTTCCGCATTTTCTAGTACTATTTATCGTCGGACCGTGTTTTTCGTTTTTTGCCTTTCTTAAAATAAAACTGAAATTCTCTTCGTCTAATAGCGGAGGACATTTTTCTTGCTGGCCTGCAATAAACGGGCCACTAAGTGATCTGAAAATATTTAATAGCCGGACTGCTTCCACCCTCCTCGCTAATTGCGCCTAATGCTTATCCGCGCCCGGTTTTATTTTGATTCGAAATGAAACTCCCGGCTTCCTTTTGGAAGACGTTTCATGCTACTTTCTCCATCCCATCATTTTCTTAAACCGTAAAATAGTTGAAATAGTGAAATTTCTTGGCTAAATACGCGTGAATAAACGTTAATCCAAAGGAATGTTGATTCTGAATGTTCCCTTGGCCCAACTTTGCAAATAAGTTGAACTACGTGGAGGTCGTCGCACATCTCAGCTTGATACGGCAAGCATATTACATGATAATATATTTCTGACCAGAATCTTTGGGAGCTAGTAGGAAATAAATTCGTTGACTTAAGGTTTTAGTTTATTTAAGGGACGTTGATCTCCGTGGTTTATTTAATTACCGAACAATATCCAGCTTACTAGTTGCAAAAATATTAATAAAATTTCAAAATTTGTGTTACCATCAAATATCCTTTCTAACAGTTCATTTTTAGGTTATGAATAACATACCGGGAGTAATGTTATAAAATTTGTAGAAGTTTGTAAATTATAAAATACTTTACTAATTAACATTTAAGCAGGATTTATCCAAATACTGTTCTGGTGGTTCATTTTTAGATTTGTTCTTTACAGTTATTTATTTTGTACAGTACGTTGTCTCCGTATCAAATTGCGTATTTTCTCCGGGATGTCTCGTTAAATTAGATTCCCGTTGCAATTGAGCCGCGAATAAACAATGACTAGCTGCGGGACGTGGAATTGAAGAAGGCGTAGTAGGGGCCGGGTTAACAGTCAAGAGACGTTTCTCATTTGAGCGTTAATATGTTGTAGAACCACTAAAGCTGTCCCGCAGTTATTGAAACGTCCCTTCCGCCGGGTCCCTCGCGTAGGCAGCCCTGGTGAATGACTTCCTCAAAGCAATTAGTTTTGCATATTTACATACCATTACGGGCGTTAGACAAATGCGACCGGCCGACGACAGTCTGTTTATTGGACGAAAAAACCTACTTATCTTTCGTTATTGTGTTCAAAAGGCAGTTAGTTATTTAGACGTCGGACTCGGCATTGAAAATGAATGCATATAAACAGGCGGTCGCCTGTCGCTTAATGAATGGCAACGAAGTTGTACTAAAACATATTTATTGTACCGAGATACGTTTATTATATAAATTATGGTAAAACATCATGTCATTCAGTATCCTTCGACCATCTTATCCAATTTTATATTGTTATGAACGATTCGGGTAGTTCATAACATAATTAAACAAATTAAAAGTATTTTTGTATACTTTCATTCTGAGTTTTTTTATCACCCAGCATACATTTGGAAACTTAGACACAAACATTAGCACCGTCATACATTTGTATTATCACAAACTTTGGGAGATTGGTACTGTTTGATTGTCTTTTATTGAAGTATTATAGCGTTGGCTACTCCACTTAGTTTCAGATTTTCCTTTGACGACGTCAATTAATGACGACTAAGCCCTTGAATTCAATATAAAAATTGATGAAAAATCCTAGCGTATTCGCTTAAAATGAAGGGTCTGAAAGTTTGACGATGGAAAAAACAAAGCAAACAGGATGGAATAAAAAAGAAGAACATCACTGCTATTTAACAACACAATACGAAGATTATGGCGGATTGTTAACATGTTTGCCAGGACATCATGCCGCCATATTACGTATTACAAGTTCCGATGCCACGAACCGCTCAAAATTGATCACTTTAAGCTTAATACGGAGCAAGTCGAGGGATGGCCTTCCCATCTAGAATATCTAGAGAACACTGCCGGAGATGCCGGTGCTCGGTTAAAATAAATCGCTGGTATCAAGTTATGAAACAAAAATTATGAAACACCGACTGCACGAATTGTGTTTCGTAAATGCACAAAGCTCGGTTTATAATTGAAAATTTACAACTTGAGGAGGCTCTCCAATGTTTCACCGCCGGTGTTCATTGTGCCGGGGCCGTGGCTCCATCTTCGGGTTGGGCTCCGTTACATCCGGTCGGGGCAAAGGGGCTTTCCGGACCCCTGGAGAATTACATTCAAATTGGAAGGCGAATTTAATTATCAGAGAGGAGTGCGGTGACAATGGGTTAATCTCGGCGAACCGCCCCCGGCTCAATGCCGATAATTATTCCGGTAGTTTTCCACGACCGCCCCGTTCTGTCGTTATCAAGGACGGACCCGGTTTCAGCGATTGTTACCCTCGTTAAACCCCTTAAATTTGGGCTCCACGTCGTAACTCGGATAAAACCCATTTTGAAGTTTATATTACTGACTTTTATGCGTTCATCTCGGCGGTCCATGAATTTTGAATTTGCCCATCTGTAAAATTGGTATTATCGAAGGAAGTATAACTTTTATTTAATTAGGAAGCTGTCGGTTGGACAGTTCTAGTTTGAACGTCGCGTTTCTATTCCCGTATTAATCGGTCGAATGTTGAAAATATTATTATTGAATTCTTCTGGGGCCATTCTCAGAGTAACTTCTTCTAATTAGACGAATGAAATATTTGTAACTAACTACACTCTATCTAATTAGGTAGAGTATAGTTATTTATAAATATGAGCCATAGACCTTATATATGTATATATTCATGTTCATTAACTCTCCACTTCGAGAGAGTTAAATCTGCTTCGATTTGAATAACGATTTTCCCATACTTGTACTGAAATTCATTTTCAAGACTCCAGCGGAAGTTATAATTAAAGTCATTTTCTGAAGTCTGTCGAACTCCTAGTTCAAAGAAAAAAGACGTATACAGTGAAACACTTGTTCCTAATTGTTCAGATCAGTCAAATATCTACACAGATCAGGAATTGAAGTAAACCAAATATTATTTCCAAGTGAATATAATAATTATGTATCGCCCCTGATATTATTTCAACGCAGACTATTCATTCGATGAAATTTCGAAACTGTAACTTACGAGGTGGTCTTAGTGGGTATAAGAATTGAGAGTAGCTAGAGCCGATAGCCGGGTGGCCTTCTCGGTGCGGACAATTAAAATACTGTGTAATCGGTTTAATTGGGGTGACGGGGGTGTTGCGAGGGCGGCACTCGGTAATGGGTGCCGGTAGCATTAGTCGGCCGGTAGAATTCGGTAGAAATACCTCCCGTGAAATGTCGACTCCATCCAGTCCTCGGGATTAAACCCCGGGCTGGAATGCTCTTAAATGCGTCCATCCCGGCCCGTGGGCCGAAATCGCCTCACCTCGGTTCCGCCACCGCTCGGAATGTAAATTTAATAGACCTTCCTGTCCGCTCGAGGATTTTACTTAAAATTCGATCCTTTTAATCCGTAAGTATGTCAATTAATTAAATTTTCATTCGAAAACGCACTACCGCCTAGAACGTTGGACGCGATTTAAAAAATCATCTTTCTTTCCCTTCATCCTCGAGTCCGTCGAAAACCCTCGCCTTCCGTATCAGTTTCCAGGTATAAATATGTGGTTCGACATCGACCGAAGTTCGGATTTTAGGCGGAAATTTTTCCGCGCGCTTTCTTGTATTCCCTGCGACACGATGTATACGGTATTGTAAATCAAATATCGCGCATTTTTTACGTTACATCTACGTTATTCCAGTTACCGCGACACCGAGAGACTAGATTTTATTTACGAGAACAGCCCGAGGAAAGGGTTTCACGAATGTATCTGAAAAATGATCTTAATCCGGCGAGGCATCCCGGCAATGAACCGGCGATCGGATAAAAGGCCCCGGAGCTGGGGTGCCGGCATTTTAAAAACTGGAGGCCAGAACCGAACTTGCACTTGACATTTCCTAAAGAAATCGAAAAACCGCTCGGATAATTGCCCAAATCCACATTTCTCCGTTCTCACAACGCCTTGTAAGGTTTTACTAGAAGGAATGCGTTCTCGATCCCGGTGATATGGCGTCGTCTGCTCCTCCCGCTTAGCATGGCTACGACCTCGATTAAGGACATTTGACGCTTAACGGGGCGTGTGGATTCTTTTTTTAAAGCACGTACTAAATAGAGCGCGGAAATAATAATTTGACGTAATTTTGTCCGATGTTGACTGTTTCAAAATGACCACGTAATGTATATATAAAACAGTAAACCTCTACTAGTGTTATTTAAAACCAGGCTACTACCTGCCTCTCGTTTATTTAGTATACTGTTTCTTAATATTTAGGATTAAAACAAGGTATGTGCATTGGTTATTCTTTTCTTTGTCATCTATTAGGGTGATAGGGTCACCCTATCATTCATAAGGCCATTTAATGATAGTTGCCCAATCGATTCTTCGGTGAATATAAAGCTAAATCGGTACATCATGATGAATGTTGTTGTTAAGAGATCGTTTAGTCTTACTAAAACATAAGAGGAACTTCTTGTGTGAATAATATCTTGTTTATTATTTGTACGCTTTTACCTATTAGGATGTGTAATAACGGCCACTTTCTGACGATCATCAAATTACTCATTACACTCTGAAATTGTCTGTATAGTCCACAATATAAAATTTGATGCTTTACGTATTGTAGATGTTATTTTTCAATAGAGAACACGAATATTGAAATATCATTAAAGAATAGAAAACGGGAATGACTCGTAGAAACTATTCATTTGAAAGCTATAATTAGTGGGGGCATCCTTAACGGAAAATAATAATTGGTCCGCTAATTGTTGAGGGGTCAGTTTGGTTGCTGAGCTTGTCGCTCTACTGTTGAAGTTTAGGCCGGCCCTTTAGGCTGTGTTCCCAGCCCGGACAAGCGGATTCATCAACAAAGTTCCTTCTCTCTTCCTCCCTTCCTATCTCTCCGACTCTGTTCCAACACAAACGGCGGCCAAATTCGCTTATTATACTCGAAATCATGCCCCGGACTGGGGGCCGACGGATGGGCTATTTGCATCTTGTTACTCGGAATATTCTTCACTTTAAACGGACGTTTTAACATTAAGCGGAATCGGCGAATGCTTCCGAGTTACAGGCACATTTCTGCTGTACCTTTCTTTTAAAATCGACGTAAACGAAAAAAAACGCCGCTGTTAGCGTGCTTTGATTGTTTAATCGTTCGATTGTTACAGCCATCGCGATCCATTTGGCACCCGTTCAATTTTTTAATATGGCAAGTATTGATTTCTCCTTTTTTGTACGTGACTTTATCATGAGTCCGTGACACACGATTGTTTTGACTTGAAGGTCTAATACAATCAGAACAATTTCTTTTAGTATATTACTCTATAATAAGAAAAAATTATTAATCACATACCATTTAATAACTAGGTTGTTTTTCATTGCTGCCTTTCTCTGGTTTTCCTCCTTGGCTTGCTTATTTATTAGACGACAGATTTCTATTTCTTACCAATTTGCAGTAGATTATTAGTTTGTAGTAAAATTTTATTTACGCGTTCCAGAATAGTTTGTTAGAATTCAAATCATGATAGCCAAATAAACATTTCCTGTTTAAGAAGATGTGAGATATAAATGAAGTTGTATGAAAATTAAATATAAATGTATGAATGAAAAAAATTGTATGAAAACTTTGTGATAATGCATAACTACCATAATAGAGCATTATAGCTAAAAAATAATTATTGTTAATAATACTCCCTGTGTAATTCTAATCTCTCCTACCATTCCTGTGAAATACCTGCATATGTATTACTAAATACATTTTTAGACATTATTTTCCCATTGAAATATTGTAGATTTATAGTGGCACTTTAGGGATATTGATATAATGATTGGCAAAATGATGGATGTATATGACTTCCATTCGTCTAATTATTATGGACTCCTGTCGAATTAAATAGTGGCCCCCATTGCGAGAAGATATTGCGCCATTGGCTGGAGGTGATTGGACACGCATTGACTAATACCCCGTCGTTCGAATACAAATGTAAAGGTTTTAAACGCCCATTTGGGCATTTAATTAGGCTGCTATAGTGATGGATATTTATTCCGATTTGGCCGGAACATATCGTCCCCAATTGTGTTAATAAGTTGAGGACTTTTTTATGTCTTTGTGCCTTTTTCAAGTGTCCTTTCCGCCATTATACGAGCATACATCTTCTATGTCTCTGTGTGTTTAACATCTCAGAAAAAAGAATCAAATGTTTCTAAATAATCATTAGTCGTACATTTTTTTATGAACAAAACTCAGCTCAGGAACAATTTGTGCATCATATAGTTTTATGAACTCACGTATTCGGTAGATCGTGTTAAATTAGTGATAAATTTTTTGCCTAATATATTATTCATAATATATTAGCCTAATATAAGCATTCTAAAGAAGCATTAAAGAAATATCGAAAGCCTCATAGTCATTGACCGTCGAGTTCTTGGACGAACCACTCCACCGAGCAGCGTGGTCTTTTAGTCGGGAAACCCTGGGAAAAGTTGTCCGAAAATACGGCGAGGAAAAGGGGCAGTGAAATTTGGCGGAAAAAATTCTTTTCTAACTGCACGGTTGACCTATCGGTTTCCGGTCGACCTGCGAACCCGGCAGCCGGTGAAAGTCCTCCCTCATTGTTCCGCTCACCGCCCGAATAACGGACTACTCCTTTTCTCATATTTCCACAGTACTCTCGCCTCTGGGAGAGCTCGGTCGCTCGTTAATTGACTCGGAAAATTTAAATCGCTCGGAAGTTATGTCGTAAAATTCCAGGTGTGAAAATAGGAAGGGGTACACCTTGTCAGTGAAACCGACATCGAATTGTGTTCATATTCATTCTGATTTAATCTTCAAAACATTATTATAAATAATGTAGTATGCAATTTTGCTGAAGTGTGTAGCTACGAAACACATATTGTGCATAGTGAAATCATAGATAAAAATCTAAAAATATTGCTAAAATCGACTTACATATTTTAGTAGAAAAATGTATTCTTTTGCCTCGTGCTGAATAGAATATAGTATTATGTTCTTAATTACTTGGTCCGTTGTCATAAGAAGTTACAATTTGTGCACCGACATTCCGAGCTAAACATTAGATGCCTGGGAAATAGCATTTAGAGGTAACTGCTTTCTGAGCACAAGCTGACGTGTTTTGGGTTCGTCAGGTCTCAATAAATATTTATAACGGTAACATAACTCATTCCATTAAGCTATTTTCCTGTACAGATCCTTTCAGCGAAACCTTCCTAATTAAAATAAAGTAGACTAAGAATCCTTATATTCCTAGGCGTTACCGGTTTCTGTATGGCGGGGGTCGGGCAGACTGTTTTGCGGGCAGCTTAAGGTCGGAGGGGTCCACATCAAGGCCTCCACTGTCATTAAACAGTTGCTATCGCGGTCTTTTTATCTTAAGCCTCTTTCTCTCCCTCTCTCTCTCTCTCTCTCTCTCTCTCTCTCTCTCTCTCTCCCTCTCCCTCTCCTCTCCTCTCTCTCACACCACTCCCTCTCTCTCTCTGGCACACTCCCTATCAGATCTATCCCTCCTCGTGGGCCGCCAACGCCGGCATGAATTATATCCTTGTTTTTCGTCCGACATTTCACGCAGCCGGCCCGAAATATTGTCTCAGTTATGAAAACTGGTTTGGCGAATACTTTGGCTTGGAATTAACGTCAGTTTAAAACAAAAAAAATGGTAGCGAAAGCATTAAATGGGATTGAAATTAAATAGCCTGTTGGTGAAAAAATAAGGAACTCTGTTTCAGTTTTTTTATGATTACATTACTATTGTAATCTATACAATGGCTCGCTGCTACATATTACGCGATTGAAATATTAAAGTACAGTAGTACTTGCGCTTAATGTGTATTACTGAGTGACTTCATCAGATTGAAGATAACAGTAGGATCAGTACACCAACACATGTATAATATTGGTTTAATAAAAACAGCTAATTGGTGCCCGTCGGTTCGCCATCGAAACGGTGACACGATTGCCACCACATAAGAAAGAGTTTCCCCTGTAATGAGGTAAAATTGTCAACACGTTTGTGAAAATATTATTCTTTTGAATAAAATTGAAAATTAAAAAGTTTTGAATGAATGTTTATGAGAAGCCTTTGGTACTAAACACGGGAAATACGCCCGAAGAGGGAAGAAAATGGAGATATTTACGATTTAATGCGATCTTAGTTTGTAAGCGCCCAACGCCTTTTATTGTTCGGCCATCTCCGCCGAACTTACCTGTTGGGACCGCGAGGAACACTCGTCCGGCCGGTTTCGCGATATTGTCCTCAAGATAAAGCGAATGAATGGAGGATTTAAATCGTGGCGACCGTCTTCGGAGGACTGGCAGGGGGGAGTGCCCGAGTGTTGGATGGACCCAATAAACCTTGAACCTTCGGAGAGTAGTTTCGAGGAGTGGTAGTGACGTGATCTGGGAGGGGGGGAGGTTTCACGTGTCGGCCCCAAAGAGGAGGGCGCGGTATGAGCGAAGTCCTCATGCAAATTCGGCAACTGAGCGAGAAGGAGAGAGTGGGCAGTATCGGCTACAGGAGAGAGACAGAGATTCCGTCCGGGCGA
Organism: Lethocerus indicus; assembly: GCA_019843655.1. NCBI lineage: Eukaryota > Metazoa > Arthropoda > Insecta > Hemiptera > Belostomatidae > Lethocerus > Lethocerus indicus. The sequence continues at coordinate 6,687,664 of JACDQD010000103.1, read as the reverse complement.
CATGCCAAACACTTCCAGCCTTCCGACCTCTCTATACTTTCGGGATAAGGAGAGAGGATACGCGAAATCAATGGAATTTCGGTACTGATTTCAATTCTACCTAATAATCATTGTATTAGACTAAGTTTTTTACTTATGTACTTACATAGATATAAATGAGGTATTTGAATGAATTGCCTTTAGTTTCTTAATAAATTAAAAATAATAATGAAATATAATAACATCTCTGTTGCAATTTTATATTTTCCGAACTGTATTATACTGGACGGCAACTTCAGGTAGTATAAAAACTGCCTGTATAAAATGCAATTGAGTCCATATCCCCGTATTACTAGTTTCCATCACAGAAATATTCTTCAAAACTACGCCCTCTATAATTCTCAAATCTATTTTTTTTCAGTAATTTTGACTTTTGAATTGGCGAATTCGGCGTTTTTATTATCGCTAGTGTGTTCGCCGTGTTGATTTTTATATTCCGACTTAGAAATAATATATTTTCCGAGCGTAAATTGTCTCCGTCCGCGGGGACATAAAAAGGAGGGAGGGAGGGATGTCCGCACTTAACTCGGACAGGTATTAATTGGCACGTGCAGTGCCTCTTTGCGCAGAATCCTAAGAATCCGTCGGGTCCCGCGGAATTCGTTCCGAAATTCTGGCGGTCGTATATAGTCGCCGCCCATCTTAAATTACAGTCCTCTTGAGGACGGTTTTAATAACTCCAAACAGTCCCCCAATTTCCGCGATCTATTCGCATACACATTTCCCGAACTATTTTTGTTTGTCTCGTTTTTTCAAATACGGAACATACCTACTCCGTATTGCTAGGAATTGTAATATATTACAATTTGTATTTGTTAGAAAAAATACACAAAAATACAATAATAACTACGGGAATATTAAAGATGTCTAAATAAGATCACGAATGAATATTTTTGTGCATATTTCAATGGAACATTCTGGCCTCAACAAACTTACCATTACCACATTTTCTTATTCCCCCAGTTCTTATGTACTACCCTAGCTTATAATCTTATCATTTTATAGTAACGAAGAGGTATTATTGCATCAACTATAAAATTCGTATTTTCTAATCCTGTGCGTGTATCTCGAGTCTTGGTAAAAAATGTTATATTAACATTTTCCCACTTTTAAATATTCATAGCCGAATAATAAAGTTCTCCGGCTTGGGTAAATCCTACACCGATTTTCCGCCACGCGGACAAGATACTAAAATATACAGAGGTCATTAGGGAGGATGAAGTGGGCATTAATTCAAAGTGGGCTCCCTGGACTAGTTCTCCCTCTCGTCCAGTTCAACTATTCGTTTGTTCGGTCGATATAATTAATACGGGGAAGTCGCCTTCGGTTCTGACAAAAAAGGAAAGGAAAAAATGGAACACCGTTTTGAGAAATGACAACATTCCTTGGGCGGTGGTTCGTCTCCACTAATCCGTGGACGTTGAAACTAAAGTGGCCCCACGCACTTAACACACTAATAAATATAATCCGAAGGGACAAACACACACCTTTCGGGTCCCACCGCTTTTTATATCCACTTAAATATTCTGTTTTCTCTCTGGAGATCATCTGGCGTCACAAAAAAATTTCATAATATTTGGTTACACAACGTGCCGACGCCCCGGCACTTACGTTAATGAAACAGTATTAGAATTGCTACTGTTCAGCAAGATCAGAAATTAGAACGAGAATGGTGGTCATACCGTTGAATAACGTTGACATATTTGCGAGTGAACACTACCGACGATGGTCTAAGTGGCAGTGTGACATCGGAAGGCGTTCCATCCCACATTCACCGCCGTCCGGCACCAACTTATTTGTATAATAAAGGCAATACGTATGTAGAAGAATGCTCTTGTTTTGTGGCCAGGATTAGCCGTTGAGATAGGGTTCCAGTTCTTTATCAAATAGCTCCGGCCGACCGCTAAATGTCGGGTTTGTTGACCCGTGGCATTTGGAGGCCGAGTGTCAATATTGGGGAGGTTTTCTTAAATAACATTTCAGCCTTCCGTGATATTATTAACAAGAGGATCATAAGAGGGGATTTCCATAGTACAAATCTCCAAAAAGGAATATTATTAATCACATCCAACATTGATTATGGAAAACCTCAAAATTGAACCATCCATGTATTTTTTCTCAAAGTAGATAAGCAGAACCTGATGGAACATGTGGCTTGTTAAAATCTAATGTTAACTAACTGGTTATCAGGGCTATCATAAATATAACATATATCTGTTATACAAAGTAGCGTACCTGAACTCCAACGTCATCCTTAGATATAAGAGTGAACATTTCGCAAGATCCCACTGAAACGTTACATCATTTCAAGTTAAAATCGCAGTTTGAATCGCTCTCACAAAATGTTGGCGATAACAAAGCCTCATTTTATTTTCACTAACATACCTATAAACATTTCCAATTTAAAAGTTTTCGGTTCGAAATTGATTAATATTCCTGTTCGAAAAATTTGTTGTCTATTTATAAAACCTTTGTTGGGAATTAACCTGGGAAGGAATACGGGAGCGGTAACCTAATGAACAATGCAGAGAGGATATGCATGCCGATTTTGCAATCTGCGGAGCGTGTCTTTTACATTATTTATAGAGCGGCAGCCCAACCTCATCAGCCGGTATTTACACGATTGCATTAAGGCTAATATTAAGCCAACCCAGGCTATTACGGCCTTGATATTTAAAAGCACTCGCATTAGGCAAGTGTTAATGTTTTAATTAGGTGTTAATCGGACGAGATGAAAGCACAGGATTTCAGATATCAATTTTATAGTAGCATTTTAATGCAACTAACTGAACAAGGCCATTATAAACATTATTGGCATTGTAATACTGTTTTTATGCTGTTAATACTCCTCTTATGGTTCCCCTAGTTTTTAATTGTTATTTTGTATTTCTCACTATTCATTATTTATTCTTCGACGTTGTATCCTCAGAACATACGCAGTACAGTAGACATTACATTTCTTATATTATAAATAAAGAAAATAACATTAAACAAAATTAACCATATTGTTGTGCATTAAATATACTAGGGCATGACACTAAGTCTATGTCTTATTCGAGTCTGGCCCTTTTAAAAAACTATTATAACAGTGTATGATGAATGTCACTAGGTTTACTCCCAAAGGAAATCACTCGTTCAAGTTCGGATGAATTGTTCGGAGGGTGCTAGTCCAATTTCCATGTATTTAAAGATTATAGTGTAACTTGATTTTTATTAGTACAGTTATTACATTGTACTTCATTCACTTCATTGCTAATTGGCTTGAAGGTAGAATAAAAATAGTTCTAAAGTATGGGTTCCGAATTGAGTACATAACATGCACTTTGCTCCGGCTTATGCTTAATAGTTCTTTTAATAATTCCACAGGATAAATATTTGTGGCAATTTACCGTCGCTCCATTGTGAGTGGGGTTCTAGGCGGAAGCGAGTCCGCGATATCGTAGTTTCAATATTAAGAACCGGGTCTTATTCGGGGGCCGTATTTTATGCCCGGGGGTCGTGACTCCTCTCAAGTCTTTCCCCTTATCTCGGGGCTACGATCGCTTCAATGACTACTTTATAATGGGACTCTCCCTCGGCACCGTTTTAAGCCGGCCCCATGTCGCCCCGCATTATCAAATAGCCGGCCCACAATGGGGCCCCGCACACAATTTAAATATCCCGTCGGGATTTTATGACGGAGAAAATAACAAAGGAAATTGAATTACATACCGACGGGCTAGATTGCACACACTGCATCTCGAATACTCGTCTCTATAATAAAATAATAGCGCCAAACTCATTTTTTGCCGTTTAAGTTAATATGTATTCCCCTGGTATGCTTCAAATCACATCTTCAAATTATTGAACCAATCGAGCGGTAAGGTCTTGAGTTCCTTCAACTGAATATCAATATTCCTCCTAAAAAAACATACTGATAATACATTTTTATTTCCGCAATTAAAACAAGTGGCATGAAAAGAAATAAGAAGATCGGTTTTTAATAATCTGGATGTTCTCATCTTTAGTATTCCCTAAACCTTTAAGCGCAGGTTATTAATCTCTAGTGAACTCCTATTTTTCTGGTAAAAAAGAATTTTCTAAATACATCGAACGAATATTTGTCATTACGTTAAAAAAGAGAGAGTGTCACTCTTGGCTTCAAGATATTTCTTCTGTCCTATATAACTGGGTTGCTTTTACGTACCAGGGACGATTTAAAAACACGAGTTAATATCGGGAGTAGCTTTCGTGTCCTCGGATGCCCTCCCCGAACTGGTAGGAAATAAAGATTGAGGATTTCCGGAACGAATTTAAGAAAAAATTATGGGGTTTCGTAAAATCGGATAATCATCGGTTGTGGGTGTACGGTCGCGGCAGATGTTCCGCCTCGGCCCTTCAACACCAAAATGGACTCGAAGAGCTGGAAAATTGGTCTGGGGTTTCCATCGATACATGGATTTTTGTCTATGAAGTTTAGGTGCTCCAACTAACTCCTGCCCGTCTATTTCCTCAGAACATTCATCATACGGTTAGAAAAAATATAACTTTCAAGTATACTCATTCAATATAACTATGTTTAAATATACCGTATTTCATTCACTTATGAGCTAATGTTTATCTCAAATCACATATGAAACTAATTATGTATTAGATTTTAAGGATTTTTGAGGTCGCTCTTCGTTTATTAATCTCCCACAAGTCTGGTTCCTGCATGATTTATTTATCAATTTATAGTACCCGTCGGGCCATGATATATAATAATAAATTTAGGACGTGGGAGTAATTTATTTTTAGGGTTGCGTGATCAGGAGAGATTGAGACCGGTGTTGTAGAGAATGGAACTACTCTGGACATTTAGACGAAATATTTTGCCGCGGGAGCCATTTTTATTTCGGTATTTTATTTTTTATTAAAAAATACATTTTTATTTTAATCTACTAAAAATGTTGTACTGTTGGCTGGCTAACAATGGCGCTAACTATGGCGCGTGCAAGTGTTTTCAGAAATACAGATACCGTACAGAAAACTGATGTGATAAAACTTGAACCATTTCAGCACACTGTTATTTCTCGCATTTAATATCTTGTAACGGCTTTTATAAACAGTTAAAAGTTTCCCCAGTACTTTCAAGTGATTGTTCCTTGTTCCCAATTAAGCTTCGATTTTAATTTCATAGATATTCTGAACGATAGGAAAAAGAGAAAAATCATTCTTTTCTGTTTGCCATGTACTCAGTAGCGGCTCGTCAGTTCTCGTTTTCATTCAATGTTAATATCACTCAATATATTAGAATTGTAAGTTCTACGATTATAAAATGTATGCTTTATGCATATACGTGTATTATTATTTATATATAATTATTTTGGCTATGTTTAGATATTGAGAAAGAGCGTGTAAGAGAGTGTGGACGATAGAGAGAGAGAGAGAAAGAGTGTGTGTGTTGGAAAGAGAGAGGGATATATTTGGCGGTTAATGGAGCCAATCCATCACTTTCAGCGTCCGGGATCGTCCTCTGTGGCATTTTCGTTCGACATTCTTTCGCAGGAATTCGGAAGACAAAATGTTCCCAACGTTTAAGGTGGGAGAACTTAATAATATTCGAATTCAGTTTTCCACTGGATTATTCTCCAAGAAAAAACAGTCAAAGCAAATTTGGTAAATTTTTACCAATAAGTTTTTCCAATAATTCAATGTTCTTCAACACATATTATGTATGTAGTCATCATGCATTGCAGTATTCAATGTTTTGGTGCGTGGATTCACACTTTAACAGGTATCAATTACATTTAAATCGAATTATAGTTTCTAGCTTGGTTTAAATGAACGAATTCATGGGCACTGAGGGTCCTCATTCGATTCGTTGCACAGACTTTATCCCCAAATCCAGTCCTTATGCTTATGCTTGCTGAATAAAAACCGTAAGGAGGTACTTACTTGAGTATATAGGCGGCCACTCTGGAATGAGTCCCACAAGTTCAATACCAAGTTCCCGCTAATCATTTCCCAACCAATTAGCATTCCATTTTAGTACCACTGTTCGAGAGTCGAGAAATTCTGGGATTTTCCAGCACAGTTAGACCCCCACGATTATTTCTTCGTGCTCCACTAGCCTACTTGCACTCCCCCTATATTGGTCCCGTTTGCTAAATTAATGTATGGTTATTTTACTTCCCTATTTTATAATGAACATTCGATATTTATTAACTGCTGTTTGCTCACTACGGTTTCAACGGGAACATCGAAGAAGAAAAAAGACATTAACATTCAAGTTTTGAGTAAATGTTAAAAATTCATAATTCGTCATCATGACTACACATTAGTGAAATATATATATATATATATATATATATATATATATATATATATATATATCGTTATCAAACTGTGAAACCACTGTGAAGACGTATCTAACAACCTTAATATATGCCTAGTCTGAGGGATGTCACAGAAATGTATCAAGAATTATAATACATATCATATTCTTATGTGAATAAGTAATTCGGGAATATTCAATATCTCCATTCTTTCTTTATTGCTTCTCAGTTATTCCTTTATTGTCAGTAATAGAAATTTTCAGTTTTCTTGTGCGGACCTTCCTGGATACCGTTTATTTCGGCGGAATAATAAAAATCAATCGGCACCGTTTAGTTATAAAAATATGCCCATTAATAATGAAGATTTTGCGTAATAAAATACTTAGAATGTCATTTGGAAGGCGGCCGGGAGTTGATTTGTATTCAAGGCGTAGCCTCTCCCCCTCCTTCGGGTCGTATATTACCGACCCCCCAAGTTATTTTGACGTTGATTTGTTGTTAACGTCGAAGTGACCCGAGGAGAGTGGGTGTGAACGACAACCGGCCTGTGCCCCTTTAATAACAGTAATAACACAACAACGGACACGCAGCAGAAAAAAAATCGAGTCTCGTTTCGGATCTGGGGATTTACAGTGTCAAAAAGGCGGAAAATATAAAATACCCATTCTTATTCAGCGCAGAATTCCCCATACCCGACTTAAACAGTAAATTAGGACTAGTGAGGCCATTACTATAAAATGGACATCAAAATTGACCCGAAGCAACAAACTCACAATCTACAAAACCGCATAAAACTGTGGGGTTCCATGGACTCACTCAATACGGTCGTATCCCTAATTGCAGCTTATATCAAATAAGACTTGGTTGACTTTAGCTATTGGATATATTGGCAATATAACTGCCTGACAACACTGAGACAATGATACCGCATATCCGGTATGTTGGGCCGAATCCCCCGACATAATAAAAATGAATCCACAGAAGGAGAAAGTGAACCGAGTTGGCGTTAATCTGTTGCGAGTCTGAGCACTAATTACCGATTACGGTACTGGTATAAGGGGCCCAGGTATCGCCCTACTAACGGATAAAACTCCCCGGGCATTGTATTTAGATTCGTACCCCTCGGACCATTGTCTTCGTTTTTAAACTGTAAATGAGCCCATTAATCTCTTTCCTCCCAGGCGAGAGAATCGTTACCCCCCGAGGAGGGGGCCGGCGATAATTTCGGAGAGTGCCCCCCAGCACCGCCAATTTGAACTGCCATCCAATGGTTTTACCGAGTGGCTCACATACATACTCAACAGGTCTAACGGAGCACCCAAGTTTAACCTATACATTTTTTTTAGACGATTCAGCCTCTCAGTGCAATCTCCACAGTTATCTAGAAAACCACTCTCGGCCATTAACATTTGCAATTATACAGCTGCGTTATTAGACTGGGTGATTGCGTGTGGATAATTCTAACACTGACTTCAAATTTATAAAAACTTTCGAGCAACAAGGTTGTAATGTTTTTTTTAAAAAAGCTTTAGATAATATATTATACATAAGAACGAATAACATTTTGGAAATTAACAAGGTTTGAAGATGTTACATAACGGGTATTATGAAAGTGGCTCTCGATTATATATGTTCGTTGTTAGAAAACCAATTTATGGATTGGCAACGTTTAAAGGCGGCAACTCCTATTTCGGCTCGGTATCTAAATCTCTGCTTTCACGAGGAGCTCCCGCAACAGTAGTAGAGTGGGAAATGTGTCCCACGAGAGGGAGCACTCACGATCCCCGGCAAAACGCTACCTCTCTCGACCCACAACACTAATATCAATGATATACCGTTTACCTAATAAGTCGTTGGGGAGTTGGAGAGGAGAGGAGGCAATGTGATTTTCTCTTTGCCTTATCTCACAATACTTGTAAATATCGTAGGTAAATTATTTATTATACATATACCGGAATGTTAATGTAATTGAAAATAAAAGAATTAATCTGGGCCTCCAATAACAATAACGTTTTGTACAAAGAATTCAACCTTCGTACTAGTAAGAGTAAAAACATAATTTAAACGCAATAATGGCCGAAGTTACCAATTGCGCTTTATAAGCAAGAGAAAAAAAATTTCTTTCGTAACACGCAACTAGTTATTAATTTTTTACAAGTCATTACCAATTTTATATAATAAGGTTTTCTTAAGTGTGCATTTCATAATTTGAAACGATTAAAATATAAAATGACCTATTACGCGGCTAATTAAAATGTTGTAATCCAATAAAGGCCTTCCCAACGCCAGTTTAGAGCAAGGACCTCGTATGTTGTTCAGAACGAAGGGGGCAAAAGCTTTCGAATTTGCCAAACAAGGCATCGGTAGGGCCGGGCGAACGTGCGTCGGCTGCACGAGAACACACTCCCGAGGCACGTAAACAGAGCACGTTTCTTGCCAGGGCCTATCTGTGAAACGGGCAGGACCTCGACGATTTGCGAATTTCGGTTAAATTGGATTGTAATCGGATAGGTCCCAGGGTAAGGTCTTCGTCCCTCGTTCAATTTATAACCGCCACAATAGGAATAAATGCGAGCTAATTATTCCTCCAAACCGAAAGCGAAAATGTTGAAAACCGGTGCACGGCAATAAAGCAAGATTAATGAGGCAACAGTAGATACAAGAATGACAATAAAGCTGTATGTATACCTACACTATAACGTTGTAAAGTACCGGCCCGAACTGAAAGGTATTTTCAAAGCCTATAATTAGGACGCCGAACAAAGCGGATCCCGAAGGGCACTGAAAAAAAATGAAGTGTCGTAATTTGTTGAACAAACGGGTGGAAATGGGCCGGAGGAAGTATTTTGGAAATGTGGTCGTAAAATATTCATCGGTTACAAGGTACTTAGTTTTATGACTAGTAACGAGCCTGTTGCACGAAATAAAGAAGAAAGTTGGCGGCTGGGGCCGGGTATTTTTTAAACTGGACCGTTCTTTTACAGCCAAAAATCGCTTCCAAACGCCGGGGAAAATATGACCGGATAAAATAATGGAAAGGAGCTGTAACCGCCGGTCTACCACCGGGTGAACTTTTCGGAAAGTACCAGTTGTGTGGGGGCGGTACCGAGTCCAAGAGTCGTGAACAGTAATCTTTTCCCGTCACGCGTGTCACTCTCCACGATCGAGTTTATGACATTGTTCATGCCGAACTTTCTCGTGAACCGGATTGATTTCTAACCACCGAAAGCGGTATAACTGCATTATTTCTAGCGTTTTTGAAACAAATATTTTTACTTTTTTCTGGTCATTTGACAACGGAAAAATAGTAGTGATAATGAGTTCGTGAGTGATAGGAATAATTCGGTAAATTTCGATTATAGTGTGTTAGAAATATGTCAGACAAAACTAAAACCGATGATGGGATGATTGATTCGGACGCAACAAATGTTCTGAAAAATATACCGAACCTTATCTAAAATAATTTCTAGATAATTGTGGACTGAGTCTTAATATTATTGACTCCGGTAATGTTAGTGCTTGTTCCGCGTGTGTTCAGTAAAAAGGGAAAGAAGTGAAGCGTTCCTAATTTTCTATACCGGAAATACTTGTACTATAGATCAATCCCCGTGTATATTTCTGTGAATTTTCTGGTTTAACGGTGCTTAGATATATTGCGCAAAACAAGAACGGAATCCGAGGAAGTTAATTTCAGATTTGAGAACTGATTACGCGGTCTACATTTCCGAGGAAGTACCTACGCTGTCGCACAATAGCAGGTACGAAAATCATATTCAGGGCTTGTTGGGTTTGTTCGGTGGAAGTTAAACAGTGGTTTAAACCAGGTTTATCCGCATAAATTTGACCGCACTATTGGTATAACAGGGCAAATATTCGGGCATTTGCTCTTGGCACCCTTTACACCTGTTAATTCCATCTCGCAATCCTCCGGTACGAGTCTAGCTATAAACTGCTTCCACAACAGGAGACAACGTGCATATACAGGTGTACTAAACCCGGTCGTAAACTTGGAATAAAATCGTATGCGGATGATATAATACGTTATATAGAATAACTTACAACATATAAATTAAAATGAACACGAAAAACTCGTTCAGATATGGCTAATGCACCTAACAGTCTTCATTAATATAAAAATGTTTTCTCTCGTTTATAGAGACTTAATTTAAATATGAGTTACAAATTAATCAGGATAAATTTATTTGGTCTAGGGTACGAAAGTCTAAACCCGGTCTCCAAAGCCTATATATGCCGCAGGTAGGGAGTCGGGAATTAGTAAATCTATTTGGCTTGTGTTTATTTGGGACCTCCGGGAATAATCCCTCGCCAGGTTTACGGTGTGCCCTAAAGCCGTACCGAAACGAGGCCAACATTTTACGAACAGTTTTACAGGGCCGACGGAGATAATAAAGCCCCGAAGGGATGATAGCCCCAAACTACCCCGGCGACGCTAATAAAGAAACCGGTTACACAAACTTATCTGATCCGGGCCCTCCAATAGACTTATGTTCTAGTTATTTCAGTCCCCAGTGCCTTTATCTACTACCAATCAGGGCGCTATATTTTTGGCCGGTTTCGCCGCTCCCTGGACCAGCCAACATTAAATTTTAATATAGCCTTTCACTGGTGATACTAGAAAACGTGCTTTAAGGAATCTTAAAGCGGAACTCTTAAATAAAGATGGTAAAAAATTATATTAAAATACCCACTAAACTGAATTTTCCAGTTTTATGATGCGAAGAACTGAGAAGAGAAGAAATTGAGATTTAAAAAAATGTAAATGAATGTTTACTTAATGTAAAAGAACTTGTTTTAAGTTTGTGCCACAACACAAAATGTTAAAACATTATTCTGACGTTAGATAAATAGAAAAATGTGATTAAGAAGAAAATGACGCAGTATAAGGCGCTTGATACTACGTCCGCAATACCGGCCGATATGGTAGGCTTAGTCCACATTCACGGGGCTTTAACTTGTAATCGACACCTTTGCAGGCATATTGTGGTATTGTATATATAAATATCCGATGTACGCCATTTAAATAAATTATAAAAAATTTGAAACCAGTTTAATTCAGTTTTTTATTTTTAAAATCATTAAATATCATTATTTTTAAAACCTAGCTTAGGTGTAGAGAAATATTATCTTATTATCCAAATCCAATTTTCAATCGGTTTTCTTTTTTTGAAATTGTCCAGCGCAGTTCATTATCTGTTGTAATGTTATCGACCCGGTTTCACGTCCGTCGTCCGGTGTGCGGAAATTCTGGAGTGTTGGTCGGCGGATAAATACGACGGTGCCTGTCCGACCCGACTATCGGTCGGGAGAGGCGCTGGAGGAGAAATAAAAGAAGGAGAAAAGAGACCCTTTAAAAGAGGTCTGGGAAACAAAGGGAACTGGTGTGCGGGGGTGGAGACAGCCCCTAATATAAGAGCCGGCCCCGGGTATATTTAACCGGGCAATAAATAGCCCGCCGACGCGGAAAGGACTCAGAGGATGCCCCTGTTTTTGAACCTCCCCGTTACCTTACCTCAGACTTTTCTCTCTAACGTCTTAAATAGAGAGCCAGATAATTAAAACGAGAAATATTTCTTTTTCTGGTTATTCAACCGCTGGAATACAATCGAAACGTGATTTTATAGTAAAAATTTCAGAAATTGTTTCGCTACATTTAAATTAATTCCTATTAACATCGTTAAATCTGATTATTTTTCTGCAACTCGTAATGAATACGCTAAGGTGGCATTAAAACTCAGCAGCGTCGGAGATTATGCGGTAAAACAAACTCGGAATAAATGCTGAAAGCGGACGGAAGGGGAATCAGGTGTAGGGCATTTTTCATTCGCAGATTAAACTGGGCCATTTCGGCTCCTTATTAATAAACCAGGGGAGGTGCAAAACATCTGCAACCGGGTTTCATACATCAGGGTTTGGGTGGCGATGAATATTCAAGGGTCGAGGGGCGACTCGGCCGAGTTTTAACTATTAAACCCCGGCGGCCTTTAGACACGATTCAGTTCTGGCTCCCTGTCGCCTCCCCTAATGTCAGTTATTAATCTCGCCCCAATGCTCTTCGGGCCCAACCTCCGCACTGCGTCCCAACATTCCTTTTCCACTCTTATTACCACCACTTTTTTACATATCTGCACTTCACAATTTTTTATATGCTGTCGAAGCGAACGGGAGAATTAACGCTGTACTTTATTTTTTTAACCCTAATTAATTTTGCGTTTCACTATTTAATAATATATCAAATATTATTTTGGTTTTCACGAATTCATTAGGGCGATAACGTTTAGTTATACCATTTTCTAAACTGTTGTAAGAAAATACCGACACCGTTGCACCGCGCCGACAGAATATCAACTCCGAGTCCGACGGAAACAGGCCCGAGGACGGAAGTGATAAATTCGGGGAGAAATATCGCGGTATGATAAACCCTTTCTTTTTGGCCGGGTGCGGCGGAGGGATAGACTAAGTAAGCGCGATGTTTTCTCGTCTTGTCAGAACGATGTACGTGCTCGGCGGGCGACGTGGCCCTAACGAGGAGGCCCTTGTCACCGGAAAGACAGAAGGGCCCCGACATCGGTATTAGCTTCGCTCCCCGTTTTACCATCTATTCCCGTCCGACCCTTGTATTCTTTAACAAAAAGGAATTCGGTCGGCACTCCGCAGACGACACGTCAACGTACCCTCTGGAGGGCTGTCGACTTACATCGTCACAGTTCAATCGCTACCAAATTATGACGAGAACTATGGTTTTCCTCGTGAACGTAACACATAGTAGAATGGAGTAGTGAACAGCGCTCAAATAACAGCCTTACGAGTGGTACTTGAGAATTTACACATCGTACAATTGTGCGATTAGGGAACCCGTATCACTTGAGAATTGTTAGTTACAAGTAACGACTTTTCTTCCTCCCATAGCCGACAACCCGGGAATGAGGCGTTACTAAGAAACCGCAGACCCACAAAATGTAGCCTGTGCGCATAGTACTCATGTTTAACGTTGACACAAATACGAATTTCATCATTTCTTCCAGTTGCGATCACAGAGTGCAGTAACCCGAGCCTTATCAAACCTGACATAAAGGAGTCCTAACCAAAATTTGAACTCGTGTAATCGTATTAGGCACAAAAGCTATTGTTATCCATTCCAGTTATATTCTAAGGAAGTGTGGCGGGCCATGATTTTTGGCAGGACACTCCGACTAGACACAAGAGAGAAGAGGAATTTGGCAACAGTGAAAGAGGAGGCGGACTTGGATGACTCCAGGTGGTGGAGGCCTGCCAACCACGCCTCTTCTCAGACTGGCCCATAATGTTAGTCACGGCCTATTGTATTGCCTGTGTCTTATGACACAGTTAACGGTCACCGGTGTAAACAACGGCATGACACTGAATCACCTAATCTGTATATGGGTGCCCCAATCTACGGGGGTGAAATCGGAAAAGTCCTGCTTTCCCAATATTTGTCACCAGAAAAATTCTTATCTTACCAAAATAAATTTAACTTCGCAACGTATATAATACGGTGGGTCGATCAAAACGTAGGTTTCAGTGTCCAACTATTGCTAGTTTCTAATCCCAGATGGGGTAAACGAGATAAAAAAGTCCAAAGCAGACAATATTCTAAACACTAGAAGTTTCCCTACTGCAATATAGTTCAGACGACTTTACTTACCAGGTTGAGATTCTAGTTATATTAATACACCATTATGTAATTAAGTAACCAGGTAATTCGGCCCGTGTTTGATATATTTATTAGTTCAATTATTAGCTATTTCTACGGTAATAATTAACGATTTTGTTTGTCTACAGGTAATACTGCAGGTTTTGGTTGAAGAGGACGGGGATTCAGTGGAAGTTCCACTGACTCCGGACACGACTTGCCGGGACGTTATCGAATGCGTAAGGGATCCCGGCGAGGAAAACTGCATGTTAATTCATACATGGGGCAACTCACGTAAGTCCATTGACCAGACAATTATATTAATTATTTTATAAAACGCGAGATCTTTGCTAGAACGCGGACTAACACTATCATCGTTCGGAGTACCCTAGTTTCAAGCACAACTAGTGTTTACACAAAGTTGCTAATCGATGTTCTGGAATTAATTTTACTACCCAATATACTGAAGTGAAAATTTACTGAAGCAAGTTATTTTTTTTAAATCTATCACTTTAATTCGAATTAGAATAACAAAGACAATTTGTCAGGTGCTTATATTTCATTCGGGTAACAAAAAATAATCACTCCCGTTCAAGGTGAGTCATGTCGTTTGGTAACCTCCAACATTTTTCACGAATTACCGGACATTGTCGTTCGACTCACCGTCTTAACAATCACGTTTTTCAAAGACCCCATTTTCAGTCGAGGCACGATAATTTTTCGATTTACAATTAGAGGGCCCGGACATTTCCCCGATGAAATCGATGTCCTTATTGATATTTCCCGGATTTCGTGAGCCGTCCGTTTGTTTTCCCCGCTATTAGAGAACGCTGCTGGGACGGGAACAATCCCGGTGACGAAATCCCCTCGTACCTGGACACGTTTTGTATTTCTCACGACCCTTATCGTTCCCGCCCCTGGGCCATAGTGCATTCATTTCCTTGACATAAACGAAGCTGGGCCGAGAATTTGGGCCATGGTCCGCTAGTTTAATTGACTCTGACCAGAGGGTTATTTGGGAAATGTGTAGGGGTATTTTTGTCCTTTGATCTTCTATCCGTGTATAGAGTTTTTATTATGTGACGTTTTGAAGAATTGTGATTTACTGGAAATTACATATGGCAACCACTTTGTGTTTTCTTAATAATTACTTATTAAATTGTAGCAGTTTTTTTCCTAATGCGTTCCATGTGGATTTAAATTTAATGAAAGAGTCTATAATTTACAAATATCAGTATTATTCTATTTCGTTAGCAGTAATTAGGAACACAAGATTTAATTATTTTTTCATTTCCATACTGATGGAGACAATGGGAAGTTGAAATTTGATAACGAGATTCGCCTTAGTCGAATTTCCTGTCGCATTTTGTAAATGACTAATTTGAATCATTATGGAGAAGCTTTATTTCCTTCCGCCCATTCGCTAAGCAGCCAAACTTATAAAATCCCGCCCCCTTCTATCGTTAATTTATAAAGTAATGATTCAAGTTTAAATTGGCCCGGGCTGTCGAAAGTGAATGAACCTCGCCTTTCATTTTGTAACTCTCTCCCCGGTTATTTTCTGTTTCGAGTTAAAAGTTAGGCTGGACATCGTTAAGGGCCTCTGACCTCAAGGACGCCTGTTTATATTAATAAGCCCCTTCGGGCTCAGCCACTATGAAAGTTACCTTAGTTACAATGAGAGCTTCGTAGACTCGACCGAAATACCCAAGTGGTAAAAGTGGTACGTAGGATGGGCAAAGCACTGACCGACGTTTTAATTTTTAAAATGCACATTACACTATACAATTTAATTAATGAACACAACGTCTATAAGGAGATTTTAGATTTAGTTTGATTTTAAAGCTTCGAACATTCTAAAATCTTCTTCTTCATTAAAGAAAATTAAATATAGTAGTCGGTGCTTCAATTAATATTAAATTAATAAAAATATTTAATTCGTGTACTAATTTGTGTTGATTATAAGTAAACGTTTCAAATACCAAAAAAGTTACTGATTTAAAACTGTGTAAGAAAATGTTTAAAGATCTTTTAAATCTTAAACAGCTTTAAGAATAGTCGCTTCAAGAAATTGTTTTAAACCTCCTTGCTAGCTTTATTGCCACTATTTTGTTTCGAGGGAGACCCCCTTTTCTCGGAAAAAAGGGGTCCGTTTTTAGAAAACGATGTAACAAGAGAGCGGGTGGGGGTGTTTTTTGGGGCGGCGTATGCTAATTTGATTGAGTGCTTCAAAAGGGTAAGGGACCCGAAATCCCGGCCTGCAGTTGACACTGGGATTGTATTAATTTACAAAGCCGATTCGTTGGGTCTCTCCTTTTTCTCTCTCCTCTGTCGGATCCACGTGTTATGCACGCATTATTCAGCGCGATATTTAACCCTGGTCTTCCCAATTTTTAAGCCAGGAAGGTCCTCTATTTTTAAAACCGCATTCAAGACTGAGAACGGAAATTGCGATTCCGATCGTTACCGAAAAGGTTAATTAAAATTTTAATTTCTACCCCAAACCTTTCATTTGATGAAAAGTCAGTATTTTTGCGCTCCATCTACGTCTTCTCGCCGACTTGCTCATATTCAAATATGAGCAAATAATGCTCATATCATCAAAAACTATTAACTCACACGGGAATATAAGGCCCCAAAAATCAACATCAAATACTATTTGGTTTTCCAGTTAAAAAATTGTCCAATGTATTTATTCTTACCGGGAAACGATTTGAATTAATAAAAACGTAGCTCCTAGCGCGAGGAGAAAAATGTTAGGCCTTGAGTTTATGCCCGTGTCGGTCTGGCGCTAATCATATTTATAGTATCTCCCTTCCTTTTTATTTCAGCATCACTCAGTCTCACCAATATTTTTTTCAATCTTTTCTGAGTCAGGTTAAATAAATGTATTTCAGTTGTTATTAGGTTATGTCAGCTTCCTTTTATCAGTTTGTAGCAGGTTTTGTCATTCATGAACTTTGAACCATGAAACATAGTGAAATTTCAATTTCATTCCCATTCTTATACACTTATATAGTACGATTATATTATTTCTATAGTTTGACCTATAGCGTAATGTATTATTAATTTTTATCAATCATATATAGTCTATTACCCTATTGGAAGTTGGTATATTATATCTATTCATGGTGATCAATCTAGCTTCCGTTCGCCTAATGTGTAGTCCATTCTGAAAATTTTAAGGGAATGAAGAGGGAAAAAATTATAATTATACGTTGAAATTGAAATCTTCCTAGTTTTTTTGACAAGATAAATGTTTTTATTTGAACTAATAAAAAAATCAGAAAAAGAAAAAAGTATGTTTACATAAAACAAAATTCTGAGATTAATAATAATAACGATGGAAATACTATTCCTTCTTTTCAAACTGAGATATCTTATCTCGGTCATTCGATTAGGTTGCTGTAAAGAATGCTGGCGTCTTTCGTTTGATGGGGGTTTCGAAAAATCGACGACGTTTCTCTTATTGGAAAAGAAATCATCGCTGAAGGGCATAATAAGCCAGATAAAATTGTCGGTAGATTAGGCCTACCTTGAACGCCGGTTGGGGGCACGAGAAAAGTGGAAAAGGCCAATTACATTATCGGACCACCGAGGAAAAGTCTTAGACGAAGTTTTATCCCCCGCCCTTCCCTTTGGCCTCTGTTCCGACCAATTAATTTCGGATCGATCCCTCTTATATTTTCAATTAGGAGAACGAGGAATAAAGTATTTTCTAAGGTAAAATAAACTTTAGTGAGGAGCCTTCCACTATCGAGAATTCGGTTACGATTGTTGAACGAACACAATTTATAAAAAAATTTCTTACACGACCGTAATATAATTATTGTACGGAAGGCAAATAACGGTGCACAGTAGAATGTGTCACTACGATCACTACACTGGGATATAGTTTAGAATACAGGGACAATATTTTAATTAATAAATATATTACGTAAATATAATACGACAATATATTAATAAAATTAGAATCAAAGTCATAGTAAAGTGTTATATATTAAAAGAATAAAAACAATTCTTTTTTATCAACAACAAACAAATTATATTTGTATATATCGGGGAAACAGATAATTATCCGCTGGGAACGGCGATACCTCACGTTATCTTAATTGGCCAGTTTTCCTTTAACTGGTACAGTTAATATTAAACAGCATTGGGACTAATTCCAAGCTCCCCTTGAACCGATAAAAAATGCCCCTTCATCTAGTCTTAGCGGCCCTGAGATATTCTGTTAACGCCGGTTAGAATTAATGTAATTATGATAATATAATAATATATTATCATAATAATAATAATAATATAATAATACATTATCATAATAATAATAATTATGATAATTTTCGCCTTTTCCATATTTTTCCATTATCCCCCTTTAAATGATCAGAATATACAGAATTTGTAAGAGTTGAATTCCTTTAACATTTTACCTCCATAAATTGGGACGTTCGTAGGAAAAAAAATTTCTAGGAGGTTCTGATTTTTCGGTTAAAAAAAATTGGAATTTAGACGTAAACTAATGCCGTTTGATGAATAAAACGGACTAGAATTGATGAAACTTAATTATAAAATTTAAATGTTAGTACCAGGCACTCATCGCGGTACCTAGTAAGGTGGGAGAGTCATGCCACAGAGTTAAACGGAGATCATCCTTTATTGGGCGTTCGGCTTATACTAAGCCCGCAACACTGTTGTGTGATGCGTGTTTAGCATCTGCACAATATTTCTGACAAATTCTCTTCTCTACCTCCTGTTTCTTATTAATGAGCGTTATATTTGTAATGGTGAATTCTTTAATAATAATTATTTAAAGCATAATTATTTTAATGCCATCGAAATCGAAATTTCTGATGGTCGCAGCCACCGACGCTTCCATTTCTTAAATTTATGCTTCGAATTCTTCTTTATTCTATTAGTTTCATTAGGTCAATATGACAGCCATGAGTGTAATAATTGTAACACGTAGAATAGGAGGTTGTGTATTGAAAATTGGGCTTAACAATGAAAAATAGAATTATTAAATTTTAATTGCAAATTACAATTCTAAACTAGGCACTAGAATATTATACCGGTGTAATTATATGAAAATTACTGAATCAATACTGCCGGATAATTACTATTTCCTCTTATCTGAACCGGATTCCTTTAGTATTTTCTCCACCTTGGTCTAGATTACGCTGTAAATTTGCCAGTGCGTTTCCCCTCTTCCGTTAATTAACAATTATCTCAGCCCGGCGCAAATTCACTCCTTCCTGAATAAATAAGTTCTTACAGATTGCGCGTTTAAAGGGGCACGTGGCGGCCAAACCGGGTGGGATCCTAACAAGTGGAATTTCTAAACGGCCGAGGTAAAAGATAAAGTGGGTTTAAACTCGACAACGTGAAAAATTCAACTTCAATCGGATAACGAGATATCATTACGCTGTAATGTTTAGTATTTTGGTGAAATTAATAATTACATTTTATCCTGGTTTCCAGATATATTCATAACAGTTTGGAATTCTCTAAAACTATGAGTAAGGAATTCGTTAGTTTCCACTCAATTCGTGTTAACAATTTTAATGGAATTCTAATAACTGTTTAACGATAGTAGTCACGGGCACCAGTAACCTTTACGATTACATTGTGCTACTATTAATGACATTGTTTTGCTTGAGGCTATAAATGTAAAAAAAATCACACCGTGCGATGCGATGAAAAAATCAAACGATGCGATAATTTTAGATATACGTTGAACCTTATTATTTATAATGAAATCATCGATCCGTACTTTGTGTCTCTAAATTAAAATAATTACAAAATGTTGGTGTCAAGTGAAATAGGCTTACTGGAGCTATTGAATTGGAGCTCTTCTATTGGATTATTTAGAGAGTTAGATCGATTTGGGGACGGCAATTCGGGGGGTTTATTTCTCCTTGACCCCCTTTGGCGGGGAAGGAAGGCCTCGCTCTTGGGCAAACTTCTTGGCTTTCCCAGCCCACGCACCCGACCATTGTACCAAGTTGGGCCTATTCAAAATTCCGGAAGACTATTAAATCAAGACAATGCCTGCGGGTACCGTTCAATAACGAATTCCAAATTTCCGCCCTTGCGGCGCCCCGACTACAAACCGCCGGTACCCTCCCGATTTGATTTATAAACCGGCCACTCGTTTGCGAGGGTACTTTCTGGACGTAGCGTACCCCGAATTACATATTTTCAATGCTTATAGTAGATTGCATTCAAAATTTTCCTATTTACCAGGTAATACTATTATTATATTATACTATATAATAATAGTATTACCTATAATACTATACAATAATAATAATAATAATACTAAACAGTATATACTAGTAATACTATACAGGTTATACTATGTTATAATCAGTTGTATGACAACATAATGAATCTAAAGATCTGACACTTAACAATTTGATACACGTGTTGAGAAACAGAAGCTAGCTTAGTAAATAACACAAGTAACCAATTGGTTATTGAGATTGCATTGAAAAGAATCAGAATCGTGGATTTCCGAAAACCAAATCTGTTAACATTTTTATTTATGTTTTAACAAAAACTGTGAGTACCATATCTTTTATCTACAAAATATTAAATTTACTCCAGTTTTTGTAATAGTAGATTCTGGAAAGATTTAAATTGATTTTCACTTTGAACTGGTTTTGAATGTCAGTTTTATCTGTAGTGCGCTTAGCGTTTTCCGCTTGTACGTAACCGTTAGAGTATCACTAGGGGCGTGCATAAAATATTTATATCGTCCATAAACAAGTCCCGAAAGTGTGTCGATTATTGAATATTATGAATGGACGTTTAACTCGTTTTGCACGGTTGGCCCATTTATAAAGGGGCCGTTCCCGACTTTCGAAGTGGCTTTATTTATGGCCGGCAGATTAACTCGACGAAATTGACGTCCGTATTTCTTTTTTGCCTCCCTACTCTCTTTTCAGCTTTTACCGCCATAATTAATTGCATTCTGTTTTAATCGCTCCCGCGCGAAGAATTATTTATCGACGTTGAAATAAGTTTGGCAATAATTTACTTTCTCGACGGCTCCCGATGTCGGGCCGTGTATTACCCGTACTTAGAAGCAGACATTATACTCTTATTATGGGTTTTTATACCTAGAAATAAAGATATATTCTAGTAAAACGGAAAACGAATGTACTGAAAACGTTGAAATACATCTAAAATAATATGAGTTCCACTCCTAGGTGAATCTCTAGATGGTGATAGTATATCGCATTATATTAATATCTTTAATTAAAAGTAATTATTTTCATGTAATGTCATTGACTTCGCTTAAAGATTGCAAGTATGACAATTGTATAAATGACGAAGGTGAGGTTGTGAACTTAGTTGTGTACAGTGATTTTCGCTAGTGGTTAAAGTTTTAAGTGAAACATTGTTTCGGATTGTTTTACGTTATTTGGTCTACATTTGTGAAAACAGGCTCAAATTGTCAACAGTTTATATCTGTCACAATGTCGCATGTATCAGTCGATTCAAGTTTCACTGGAAAATTATAAATAGGAGATACGGCTTTTAAAAACTGTTCGGGTGTAAGATGGCGCGTGTTACGATGTTATTTAACGTTAGCTCATTCTTGAATTCACCTTTTTTGCAATAGTGGCCGCCCCAAAAGTTGGTAAGAGATATGTGTGGGTAGATAGGGTTGATGCGAGGGCGCTTATCGGCCCGTGTCGGCTTAACCCGGTTTGCCACCAACGGCCCTCATAAATCCCCCACGGGGGCCGACCGTGATTTATTTCCCACTCTCGTATATTGCCGCGAATTAAAATCAAATTTAAGGCAATACTCGCTATTTATTTTTATTTATTTTTTTAAACCATT
This sequence comes from Lethocerus indicus, assembly GCA_019843655.1. Classification (NCBI taxonomy): domain Eukaryota; kingdom Metazoa; phylum Arthropoda; class Insecta; order Hemiptera; family Belostomatidae; genus Lethocerus; species Lethocerus indicus. Next base: position 6,665,806 of record JACDQD010000103.1, on the reverse strand, counting down.
CCGAATACTCGGAACTTGCTCTGGCGGGGAAGGCTGATGTCTCTCGTGCGCGAGAATCAGTTTTCGTGGTGTACTACGATACAATATTGATTTCATAACGTTGTATTATTTATATCGATTACATAATATTTCTTTAATGTTTGTCCATCGAATTAATGAAGATATATATATATATATATATATATATATATATATATATATATATATAGCTGAAAAACCCTTGAAACATGAAATAACCGAGTCTATCGCCTTTACGCTTATTTGTGTCTTTTTACGGCTGGATAGCGGTACAACACTTATCGTCGGTACTACATCACCGGTATCGTAACTTGTGGTTGAATGATGATAGAAATTTTAAATTGATCGAGTCGTGGAGAAAAAACTAGTTTCCCAAGAGCGGGGTTATTTCGGTCGTAATTTTTCACCGCCTAATGCGAGCGCAATTTTTTGCAATTAAACTTCCGCCGACTCGGCAGTAAAACTCCTCCAAATATTTTTGGCTAAGCCAGTCGCTGCGACCGCTAGATTTCTCTGAATCCACTTTTCACTTGTCCCCTTTGGGCCGCGCGTTGTACCCATCCGGGCGGCAGAGATTGGGATCTCGAGTCGCGGGTTGTTTCTCCGCGAACTGGGAGTTCAATGGTGCGGACGCGCCGAATAACCCACCCAACTAACTTCCCCGTCACGCGACTCGTCTGATAAATTAAAATGTCTTTTTTTTCATATTCCCCTTTCCGTTTTGAAATGTTTATCGTAGTCCGAAACTCCGTTGGAAGCAAATCTCGCCCTTATATCGCCGAATTAGAATAAGGGAAATTGTCCGTAACCTTTCGAGCGTTTCTTCCAGTTGAGTTGGCTTCAGACGATTTATGGCAAGTAATTTGGACGCATCGGGTTGTGTATAACGTGGCTTGTTTGTGCGTTCTGATATCCGTAATATGTAATTTTTATTGAATACGTTGTTTATTAATGATACAGAAAAAGTAAGAAAGCATACATTAGTAGATTGTAATGTGTACTTATAATTATATGAGCCCCACTCGCAACCAATTCATATTGAGAGATTTTGTTCTGTCTTTAATAATATTTCATATAATAGGCTGAAACAGCAAGTAAATCATATCTCGACTGATATATAAACAGATGATGCGTTTGATTTCTGGTTTCTTTGGTGGAATTGTGTTGACCGACTCTCACATAAACAGGATAAGCAGTCTCGTTCGTCCATAGGACGTGTTGGAAAGTTGAACCGCGTTATTTTAAATTATTTTCGGTATACAAAATACCCCAGTTTTTTTCGCGAGGTGTAAAACGGCGATAGAAAGCGTGGGTGGTACGGGGGCGTTATATATATTGTGAGACGCGTTTCTCTATTCCCTGGGGCGGAGACGAGGCGGCACCCAAACGAAATTAGGCCCGGTGATCGAAAAACTTGGCCGACCCCCCACCACGAGTGTCGGCTCTTGAAAAGAATTGCGGAAATGAAGTTCCCTGCAGACGCCTATGCCCGTCACATCATACCGCCCCCGAGTAATTTTACAGCTGGGACCCGACCGTGCTATTCAATAGGGGAAAAAAGTATGAACTTTTAATTTCCACGGTCCGGAAATTCCGGGGCCAGAAAACCCCTCGATGTAGTAATTTTTGTTCTGGAATTACCCACCATCAAACTGTTAAACCATTCAACGAAAACCACTATTTCCGTGCTCTGAACAAACTCGATTTTGAGTTGTGTTATTGTTCGGATAGCTACGTGTTGCATGGTTATATTTCTGTCGTTGGTAAGAATGTTGCTACTGTGGCACGAAAAGTTTACTGTTTTGTTTAAATAAATTCTCGGTTATGTAATAATCAATATCGCCGATCGGTTCAAATATCATAGGCGCGCGTAGACCCCAGGACATCTACGCATGTCAGTTGCAAATACTGCAATGTTAAGCACAGGTGCATGTATTACAAATTTACTGACGGAACGATACTGACCATGGCGAATAGGAGGAGCTAGTCTGTCGTAGGACCAAATCACCGAGCATGGACAGGAGATTGCAAAAGTTTTGCTCCCTTTTACATTTAATATAAACAGAGTATTCGTTAGAAACATTATGTTAGAACAACCGAATATGCGAAACAAACATAACCGCATATGCGTAATGCCATGTAATCTGACAAAGAAAATTGATTATAATTTCAAAGTAAAGCCCCCGCATGACGAATGCTATTTTAATTATTAACGGTTGGTGGAAGCATGACCCAAGGCCGAATTACCCGACGAGCTCTTTTTACGTTCAGAGCCAAATTACACGATACCATTACGAGATGGAAAAAAACACCAGTCGGAGTTAATAGAAATTATTAGTTAGATGAAGGCATGCGATCCTTGACTGCCGTGGGACTGCAGTCCCACCCCGGTGACCGAGCCAAACACTGACTCCATTAGCACCTGGAAATATTGCGTCGTTTTACGTTTGAGTTTTTGTTGAAATTCTGAAAAGTGAATCTTCAATCTGCGGTCCGCAAACTGGTCCGAGGGAGCCCTTAGTGAGTAAATCAGTTCATTGTCAAATTACAGTCATCTAACGTTCGTCGTCTAACGTAATATTAAGAATAAACCATTAGTATTTGGTTTTAATTGCCGTAATTATAAAAGCATACTTCTCAAAAATTCTTTTTGTCTATAATGTACGATCTAAGATACTTCGGTTGTTAACTCCATTCTTTTAAACGAGGTTCTACGGCCGTTTAAAGATAGAGAAAAGTTGCTTTTATATTTCGCTGGGGACCCTCCAAGCAGTTCGGGACGAGCCCAGCGCCGAGGCTTAATGGGTCTTAAAAGAACCCATAGAGTTGACCCTCGGGTGTCCATTGCCCTCCCGCGTCCAATAGTTTCGCAGCAGTATCGCCGCATTGCTTTTTCCTAAATAACGATAGTCACCCCCAATGAATACAGAATATGATCTCAACTGGTTAGAAAAAATAGCATTTTAAACTGTAATAGAGCCCGAGTTTTATTATTAAACCATTTATGATTACGAGTTCCTGAGAGAATATTCGTTCTTCTTCCTTCTCTACATGTCTCCAAACTCACGTGAACTGAAATATCTTCCTTCGGGTTGTAAATTTCATGTCTATATGAGAGGCGGGGTCTAGTCTAAATAAATTTGCAGTTGAGTGCGTGCATAGGGTCAGGTTGGCGGGTTAAAACGACATCGATCGTCGGGTCGATGGCTGGCCCTGGGCTCAGTCCCTATCGGATCCTTATCCCTAATTGGTCGCTGCAAACTATAGCTTTGTTCCGGTGTTGTTCACCCCGCCGCCCCCAACTTTGGAAATATTGCACCCCCGATTCGGTACTTGTGACTACTCGATTAGGTTTCGGATTCTATTCTTAAACAACGTCGATGAATTGAGTCCATAATCTCGTTGTCAACTGGAAGGAACGAATATACTGAACTCACATGATGTTTTAGTTATCGCCGAGCGCAATAATGTTGACAGAATAGTTAGAACCGATTTTGTATGAGTTTTTCCCCGGTCGGAAAACGCTGCGGACGTTGACGCGAGTGATAATGCGTGTGCGCGATGATAGTTGTCACATCGAGGAAGCAGTCCCCGCCCGAAAGGGTACCCAAAGGTAATATAATTTCTCACATATATTTGGAGTTGAGTTTGGCCTCCATTTCTTAAATTAACCTTTTATTTAACTACTATGATTCGATTAACAGTAGCATTAACAGTTTAGCTTAAGAGTTTAACATTAAGATTAACAGTATTTCGTTTAACACAAACTTGTCTTCTTAACCATGACTATCGCCTCTTAATAAATATATCCAGTATTTTAGGTTTACTGACTTTTCCTTTCATCGGTGCAATTTTCGGCAGGTCCATTTTACAGGCAGGACCGTTTTACACGGATGAAAATAGGCCGCAATCGGCCCCCGTGTTGCGCCAGTGCCTTTAATTGGCTTCATTCCCGGTTTATTCTGTAATTTATTCCTTCGTTGGAATTCGAGTCGAATTCGCGCCACGCCTGGAATCCGGCTCTTCCCTTTGGTCTGTTGTTGAGAATTTTTCAATATATTTATTCCCAAAATTTATAACCGTAACCGGACTTTTAAGAAATAAATTTAGGAAAAGTTAGTTTTGAATTCATGACAAATCATCAGTGTAGAATGCAAAAACACTTGCGTTCGATAGTTTTAATAATTCGAAGCTGCAAGTAGTAGTGGAAACTGACGTTGCAGAAATCGTTGTTCGTTATGGACAAATATCCTGTCATATTTATATTCGCGGCGGAATCCAACATAACTGAAATACCCGACTTCAATTGGCTTCAGAGCACCTGTCTTGACCCCCCGACTTCTAATTCTAAAGGCCGCGTCTGAGACTTGTCATTTCTCCAGAAGCCGCGTTCCTTTCAACTTTCCTTATTTCCCTTTGGGAGCCGGCCTCATTTCCAGGTCCATTTCCTCCCCCCGTGAAATTACTTCCAGTGGGGCTCGCTGGAAGAGAAGAGGAAAAAAAGGAATTATCCGCCAGCCGAAAAGTGCATTTATTCCCGGTCAAAGTGCGGTTATTGATTTAATTACGACGACGCGGGTGGAATTCAATTATACGCTTGAGTAGTTACCGGCGGTACTGAATACGGTAATAAATTAACGACACGTATCTCATTACGATTGCTGCGCAGTTATCCAATAGTAATTGCGTATTTATTTCTCTCATCTCCCCACTTAATTAATTTCCTCCCTCTTATTATAATTGGTCAACAGTTGCGTTTCCCGTATCATACACAATATCAAAATTACCGGTTTAAATTCGTGTCACAATCAATTCATCAATTCGTGCGCATGGAAATCGGAGGACTTGAATGAAAACATGTCACTCTTGGAATGGTCGATTAATGAATCTTATATGCCATTTGGAAATTACGATAGTGAAATGATTATGCAAGCTAAATAATTTCTTGAAGAAGGGTTTAATCACTGAATAAAAACACAGACTGTGGCCGTAATGTCTGTTAATGAAAATAGTATGCCACCCGGATCACGGACTTTTCGTATAGTGGAATCATTTATTTCGAGGGCGCGGCTCCATTGGAGTTGTGTTGTGTTGTGAGACTAACTCGCTCGATAAATCATACCATCTGTTGTTAGGCCGATTGTTCAATCAGCCACACTTCCCCGCCAACCCCGGCCCATTTGTCATCGATGTCGACTCCCACCCATTTTCTTGACGCCTCGGCTTAATCATGATCGCGAAAATGATCGCACAGTCCTCTCCTTTATTGGGCGTAAAAATATTTACGATTGGGCCCATTGTAGGGTTAGCGAGCGCGATCCGGACGATTCGGTTCTTGGAAATGGATTGTAGATAGACATTCAATACCAGAAAGTGTATTATCAAAGTACCATTTTCTGGAATCCTTATTAATCGTCAATGCTAAAATATTTTATATACCGATTTCCTAACTCATAATGAAAATAAGAAAATAAATATAAAGATGTTTGAAAATGAAGCGTTTTCCCCTGGAATAACGTAGAATAAAATTTTATCTCCTATTACATTCAGTACTGTAGGAATATTGCTACTTTTACTTACTTGTAAGGAATATATATTTGAAATAAAGAAGAGCAGAAAATCTTCTCACTTCTCTGTAAATGAATTTACAGATAACACGCAGCGTTTCGTCTGTATTAGTCAGGCACTAGATTACACTGTCGGGCGCTGATACCAAACCCGCAATGACGAGTATTGCAGGCTTGGTATCCAACATTCATCGGTTTTCTTATAATTACAATTCAATCCTACAAACAAAAATTTACAATAATATTTTTTTATTTTATTTTATAGGCATTTATTCTCGATACCCCAGCATGCCGTACCGCGGTAATTCTGGATATTCTTATTTCCCAAAAGTTACTATATTGTAGTATCTTAATCTTAACTTTACTCTCAGAAAACAATACATAAACCTAAACTCAACCGCAAGAATACTTTATCTGCTCACAGAAAAGTATATATATTTTATAACTGATAAAAAAGAAAATTCAACCCGATTACTTGTAGTTACCCTTACATGGAACAGTGGTTATGTTCTAGGCTCATTCATTTCGGTACGTTTGCCTACTATAAAAGGGACGTGATACACCAGAAGGTGGGAATGGTACGGCGTGAAGGGGGGAGGAAAGAAATGGGTGTTCATTGAAGGGAGATGGCCGGCCGGTGCCCATTAGGTATGGGCTCAATCTGATTCCGAAAGTTCGGGACGTGATCTGTTTACAGTGAGCGCCTCATTCATCCCCTCTAGCCCTCCTTTATCCGATTTCCCTTTCACCCTGGACCGCTCGGGAGATCGACCGCTAAAGTTCGCCCCTTTCGACCTTCTCATACGGATAATACCAAAGTCCATTAATAAGCAAACAGTAGTGTTGATCAACTGACTCGACAAAAGTAGTAAATCGACCTAATTTAGGCGAACCAGTCTGTTTTTCTCAAACACTTGAAATTATTTTCTGTAGTTGAAGCGAGGCATATGTATCATCAAAATCCGGTCCTAATATACCGGTTCACAAGGTTTAACTAAAATATATTTTAATTATGTATTGTCCGATTCCAGAGAGAACGTTGAAAGAAAGTGAGAGACCCCTGGAGATCCTTCAGCAATGGGGTCCTGCCCAGGACCAGGTGAGATTCGTGCTCCGCTACACCGTCCTACCAGGTATGTTACATAAGTAAATATTTAATTCTACATAATGCAAAAAAGGCAATATATTAGGCAAACTAATACATTTCTGGCAACTCAGTCTAAAAAATATATAAAATATGACCATACAAAATATAGGGATATAAAATAAACCTTGGGATATGAAATAAATGAAGATTATAATTCGAGACTCAGCTTTTAAAGTCAAAATTAAAAATACAGGGCCTCCTATTGTATAATTCTCTAATACTACTAGTTTGGAAGTCCTATACAATTTCGGCATTAAAATTTATTGCCACGCTAATCCCCCAGGCTTGCCAACACCCTCAACTAAGGCAGTAAATGGCGCTTTCGTATCGCGTCCCCTATCTATTTCAGCGTATATGTCGATGTCGAGCCAGCAATAAACGAAAACCTAAAAAGAAAGAATCAAAGTTCTATCCTATTAAAGCTGGCAGACCGGCTGGTTAACTGTCGGTCCCCTCTGTACCTCTCCCACCGATATTCGTCCCAGAACCTTATTTTGGGGGTTGGGCGTCGGTCGTATTTCCATCCGATCGGGGATTCTTCCGCACCGGCGAGGGAATATGACGAGATCCACAACGGTGAGCTCGAAAGCCCGCCACCCTTTCTGGCCCCCCTCCCCCCGACAAAACCCAATATTCGGATCCTCCCTGTTTTCCGCTCTGCCGAATAATCGACGCCGCAGGCTCTTTCTCCCGATTTTCTGGACTGTGTCAGCCACCTTTTTAATGACGACTTCGATCGGTTCGCAAATTATTTGTGTACACACAACACACACAACATCTTTCGGTCATTGTACACCGATTTGAAATACCTCAATCTCGGTTACAGTTGGACTTTGTTATTTTATTTTTTTCAAAACGAACTAATTGACGACCACTTGCATAGGCGAAAGTCACTCTAAACCAAACCTAAATCGGCCTCAACTCGCAAATTTATTTTGTACATCACAGGGAGAATGGAACACCCGGTTCGAGGCACCTGAGTTTCTAGCCTACTCTGCATCAACGTTAGCTATATTTTCAGTCAGCTATATTTTACATATTATAAAATTATCTGTTACGATTTTTTTTCATTGATTGATTATTCCAATATAATTTGCATTATAATTAATATTTAAGCAATTCCGTATACGGAGACTAGCCGAGACTAGGCCCATTTTTCTTTCTTTTTCCACGTAATCTGACTTGTGATTTATTTCTGACTGAAATAAGCGTATTATAGTGTAGTGGTGTGATTTTCATGGCATTATTCAAAATATATTTGACGGGGAATAGGGGAAAGGGAAGAGAGAATAAGTGTGGGAGGAAGAAAGAAAGACAAGTGTAAAAAATTTATAATAATATAAATGGAATGATAGCGTTAAAAATGTGATACAATTTTACATTTCATGGTTAGTTTTAAATTTTGATTAAATTACCTGGGCTTTGTTTTATATTAATTTTCTATAACACTTGGCTGTGAACACGTAATGAACTTGTTTATTCAGTGGGTAATATTCCGACGCGGGACAAAAAAGGCACAGACGCCGAGATACAAGATTTCTCGCCGTATCATTCTCGCGGACTGCGGAGGCGTGTTGGAAAATTGTCATTTCCACAATTCTGTTTACCTTCCTTTTTTTCCACTTTCCCGAGAGAAAACTCTCCGGACGTCCCATGTTTTTATTATAAGCTCGGTCGAGTTATACCTGGAAGTTATGCACGGTCGGCCAGAGTGCGGTGTTATTTTGATGCGAAATATCCCGTCTGCGGTATAATGAACAATGGCCATGGCCTCTGAAAAAAGTAATGCTTCACTCTTCTACTATTTAGAGTGCTTTAATTGGTTGGACAACTTTGTTATTCCACTTTTATTTTGTTGAAACCTTTTTTGTATCACGTTTGGCAGGGCACTCTGTCCGGTTTATGTTATGACTTTTCGAACTTTTCTGGAAACTGTTATGACGTTTCGTCGATAGTACGTACCCTACTATATTAATAACTGGGTACTACTGACAGTTGCTGTAAACAGGCACCAAAGTATGTGCTAATATTCCAGCGTTTACGGACCCCGGAATTGAAACCGACCGCATAGTTAGTCAGAGTTGTAACATCTCACAATCAGATTTTCACATATCTCACAGTGAAAAAGGGATTATAAACACAACTGGTCGAACATTCTGGGCGGTTTCCGTCCTCGGATAACACGAGTTTAAATAACTGGAGACGGCCCTTGAAATACGACATTTCTGCCGGTTTCATTTTCGCGTTAGTTCCGCACTCCTAGAACTGAGTTTGGTCCGACGCCGGTGCAAATTGAATGAGTCCCAACGAATCGTTATGAATTCAGGTCGCGTCGCATATTGTGGAGCGGCTCTCCTCTTTGTGCCGCACTCAGGCCGACCCGCCTAATAATTGCCCCGAAGATTTCGGTTCCAGGAAATCCCGCGAACTATAGAACTCATTTCAGCCGTTGTGATACATGGCAAGGGCGGCTGAAATTAAATGGCGATTATCAGCCCAGGCGTGGTGTAGGTTGTGGTCCGGTGAAAAACACTCGTTTGGAAGAATGAATGAGATGACCGATTCGGATATGTAAGTTAGTGGATCGCGTAGTTCCGCGAAATTTTTCCTAAGAATTTCTGCCCCCCAAAATTATATCCACTCTCAATAAATTGGACCACGGAAAAATAGGAGTAGGGACATACAAGTGAATTAGAGGGAGAATACGATATTGGATATTCCCTTTTTGTCCCTAGTTTACAATGTTCCTCCAACTGAAAATGTGAATAAATAAAATAATATTATGGATTTATTATATGGAGGAAATTCAGTGGAGTTTTATTAGTTCTATAGTTTTATTCAACGCCCCTTCGCAATGGTGGTAGTGGCGCATTCTGTGACCAGATGTTCGAAGTGACGTATCGAGGGTATTTCCCATTTCTAAGGTCCACTGAAGGGTCGTGGCTCTACAAGTAGTAAGAATAAGTTAACAACTTTATGATATATCGATCGATACAGTGCTTGGATAAAATGTAGTACTGGCCTCCTGTGAATCTACGAAAGTATAGTGTTCAAAGATTGACTATTCTTAAATTATCCTCTTGACAAAGTTTCAATCCCTTTCCTTGGAGAACTGAGTTCAGTATTTATTGATATAGTTATTTATTGGAACAGTTTGCAATCCCTGTTTTCAAAGCTGACCATGAACATCACTGATAAATGAATTATGCCTATTCGGCCGCAGTGAATTATTCATTTCTGCTGAGCGGACACAGGGTCGGAAAGGAAGGCGGAACTCCCGGTGACTTGCATTTGTTGCTGATGCACTTCAGACAATAAATATCGATGTATATGGACTACTCGATAAACTCGTTAAATACATAACTATTATTCATATTTCCGCATGATGTGTGGAACATTACCCATTGATAGTGTTGAACAGACAATCAACATTAATGGGGACTGCGGATAATGTCGAATTCCCCCTTCCCTCCCATTAGTTTGTGCTTAAATGTCGATTCATTTCTCCATTGGGGAAATAGAGTGGACCGTTAAAAATGAAGAGGAAAAAATATGTACTTTATTTATTCTAAGGTTTACTTATTAGGTTTCAAAATTTTTAGTGCAAATAATAAACTAAATTAGAAGATGTCGATATCAATTTTTTTTGCCATTATTTAAAGATAAATATTAATAATTATAAATGCTCGCAACTGCGAATACCGATGGTGCATCGGCATTTACATCTAATGCAAATTTGAAACCATTCTAATAAATATTGGTAGTAGAGGACGAAACAAGTGGAGACATTATTGCGCAATGGTTTTGAAATCCTAACGGGCCGTTTGAGTTGTGGCCGGGATTGTACAACAGGTTCAACAGTATATGGAAGTTGTGTGCTATCCCCGGATATTAACCCCATGTGACCCGGTTACGGTTTCCCCCATTGTCCCCCACCGCTCATCTCCAACTCCACCGTTATATTTGGACAATCTAATTGGAATTGTTTATTGATTATGACCCGTCCGGACGTAGTGGGAACAAATAATGATTCGTTAGATCATGTGATTTTATGTACTTTGGTATAATGATTGGTACCTCACTGTGTTTTAATAGGACACTCATAAGCAAGGTGAGACGAATGACGATATGGCACTCATTATTGTTTCTGTTATATTAATTATTTTGTATTTTCTTAATATTTTATCACTTAAAGTTCAGCACTACTACGAAAGGCAAAGTATTACATTTAGGTCATTTAGACTTTGAAGGCACGCAGAGATATTCCTAGTTAGTATGTAAAAGTTTCTCTTCTCTAAATTGTTATTTTGGATATTTTTCAGACTGTATATAATTCATTACATACTACTCTCGTGACAAATGAATTGTGTATGTTTTAGCTTGATAGGGACATATTGGTTAGGATTATTCAGTAACGTAAATTGCAGTAAAATTTTAGACTTTAAGTTTAAATAATTGCATACAATATTAATTATATGTATATTCCATTTTACAATTTAATCAGGCCATGTAATATGCAATACGGGTAAGCATTTGAGAAGAATACAACCTTTCATTTCATGCAAGGCAATTCATTCTTGACGAAATTAAATTGAAACACATAAAGTCGAATGACACTGGCAGTTGGGACAGCCCGCCAAGGTTCAAAGTATTGCGTGTGTTGCATATACGCTCATCCTTCGGGCGTATTTGTGACCATCTTCCTTGTTTGTCTTGTGCTAGCAATCACGAAATAGAAAAACGTAGTTGGGTCTAAACCATTTTCTTTATTATATTTACTGCTCCTTATAATATTTCAACTCGGTATATATTCAATAATAAAACAATAGAAACTGATTGCCAATATTCTTAATGAAAGAAATTTCCTAAAGTAGCATTTTCCTTAAAATCTGGAGGATTATCCCCGTAATTGGTATATAATTATTTCCGATAACCGATTCGTTCTCTGAGTTCGATTAATTCTTTAATTTCCTTCGCTAGATTCAGCCATTAAGCCTTTCGAATTCCGAAGCTCCCTCCTTTTTTAGCCCGAGGAAATTAAGAGGATAAAATAATTAGAGGTGGCCTCTGTGGAGGTGTTTTCCTTAAAATAATTAAAGCCGGAGAAAGAAAAAACGGGTTAGTCCGCTTTCGTTTTATTTTTTCCTCCCTCAATCTTATAGGGTTTATCGTTTCCGCTCAAATCACCGGTCGATATTTTGTCTCTAAGAATCTGATTAATTATCATTAATATCGAGTTCCAGGAAATTCTCATTACAATTTTCTAACGGTTGGTACGAGGTGGTGGCCCCATGAAAGAAGTATATTATTCGGAGTAATCAAGACGTTAGTGTGTTCACTAATAAGATTAATTATATTAATTCATCATATTTCATATTTAATTGTAGTTCAATAACAATATATTTTTGAAGCCATTCCATATATTAATAGCAGAGGAACATAATATATCCAAATATACATTGAACTTGTAGTACCTGAAAACAGAATCGTAGTTTATCAATTACGCAAGACTAAACGATAATTTGAATGTAAATTTTTAAATTTTCTGTAAATTCAACATAGAAGTACAAATGTTGAGAAATTTTCACACAGTATTTAGTAATGCCACGAAGCGCAATAACAATTTGTCAGGTCGTTACTGGACAAAAGAGCTATTCTGGACTCAAGCTAGCACCAATTTATGTGACTTTGTCTGTTCTAATCTGTATAATGAGCCCTTCGTGCCTCTCTACCATCTCGTCCCTTAGTTATTTACATTGGTCTAAATCCCAGGCCTGAATACTATTTTCAGAATTTCATAGTAGTGGCCACTTGATCGTTGTAAACTATCATCCTACAGTGAAACGTGCGAATATGAAACAAACGCTGTTTTTTTATTCACGAAAAAGATAATATGGAACAGTCAGTAGTGTTTTTATATCGGTATTAGTTTGAAAACCAAATATAAATTTAAAACACCTCAATTTCACCTCTTTGTATGGATAATATATTCGAAAAACGGGTTGAAACATGCGGGCCCCCTCCCCCGATTTGTTCCAGATAAGTTGGTTGAGAAACCCCCGTATATTTATGGAGGTTGGGTCACCAGAGCCCGCATATCAACAATTGCAACGTTTCCACGTCCTTTAATTCTAGCTGGAAATAAATTCTTGGAATGTATTCTCATTGAAACAGTGTATCGTCCTCTATATATTCAGGCACTAACAACTGGTGCAATGAACCTTGAAGTAATTCATCCTGACTCTCGACCTATATTTGTAAAACATTGGAGTTCGAGTAATAATATACTTTTTTAGAAAGTTCAGGGCTTTAAGTAATAATTATTGTACGCAGTTATTAAATATCGTACAATAAATTATACAATGAGCTTCTGTTTAAGCAATTACATTCGTTTAACTGCATGCTTGGCGGGGGTAATGAATATCATAATTTTAGTTATATTATCGCTACCTCCCCCACTGATTTCTGTTTGTATTGGTATAAATTATAATAACAAATATGAAGAACTCGACCCTTTTAGTGGATTTTCGTTTCAATATGAAGATTAGATTGTTTTTTTGAAGTGGCACGGTAAGTAGACACGTTTTTAATACCTCCTTCTCGGCGGAGAATCTGGTTTTTATCTTCGATTTTATATTCCGATTATATATTATTATTACAGAATATTTCGATGATTTCGACTTTTTCACATTATGGGTTGAAGTAGTGCTTCGTACAGGTCTCTGAAAATACGGGGATATTGATAACAAACTCCTGTATTTTTGAGCTCGTAGTGTTAACTTTAGGGCAGGGATGCCCTCCGGGAGTATATTTCGATTTGAGGTACGGGAATTGAAAAGAAATAACGGGGGGAAAAAATGGGAAGCGAAACCAGAAATAACGATCCGATCGGACAATGGGCCCTGCACTGGGCACTCCTTTATTGTGCTGTGCCCACGCCCCCTCCAGGAGAACTGCAATTTCGGTTTCAATTATATCCTCCCAAAGCAAAGGCCGTGCCACTTTTTCCGCGATTTGAATCGGATAAGTAAAATGAAAACGATTCTTTAAAAGATATACATACATTCCTAACACCGTCGTTTACTGCTCCTGAATAACATTTCCTTTGGGAGAGTTTTCCATTTCGGCGAATTCTGAGTATAAGGACGCCATAGTTTAAAAGGACTCAGTAAAAAATTTAAATACGAATATAAATATATAAATATTTAAATTTGAATATAGTAGAAATGCAATAATCTCGACTGCACTTTGCATAAGATAAACCTCAGAATTACTGCAAGATATTTTAAACCTTTATTTATTAATTTTGTCTGTCTCTTATTTTAATTCAATATTTTTCTGATTATATATATTTATAGCAATATTTGTGGTTAATTTATAGGATCACTAACTAAATATTTTCTAAAGCAATAAAGTCAGTTCGTAATATAAACATTTCCAATTGTTTTTAGTATAGATGGTAAATGGAAACAGCTTGCATAATGAAACATGTTCCCCCTCTAGTCCCTTCTCTAATGTTTTGCCTTGTACTGAATGAAACAGAGAAGCAAACAGACATGCAACATTATTAAATATATTTCACTGTCGCTGTTTCGCCATACGCTTGTTTCGTCACTCTGTAAATTGGTTAAATAATTCGTTTCTGGGCTCTGGAACCTGTTATTCAAATGAAAATAGGCACTTAAGTCGGACACACACATTCGTAGTCCTTATTGTAAAAAATAGTCCACTGTAACCCGGAGGGCCGGGTTAAATTTAATTTTTGTGTTACCGAGTGCGGTTAATCGCGTCTCTCTGCGGCCCCTGTAGGGAAAATCCCTCCTCCCGCCCCCTACGGGCTTACACCACATCCAAATATCAATGAGCAATATATCTGTACTTATATGTTTTCTGTAAACATGCTCAATTTTTACTACAGCCACGTAATAATCTAAAAAATTAATGGAGTTAAAAACTAATTAATGAACTAAAAATGAACTAAAAAATGGTCACAGGAATCCTTTGGTATAATCCTTCTTCGTTCTAATTTACATTGATAATACGTATTACAAGCCATGCTCTTAGAAAAAAGGGAATATACTGGTTGGTGGCCAACTTGTGCATATTCCCGTATAAATTTTCAGTATGTGACAGTCCAATTTAAGATATTCATCTCGTATAGCAACCGAAAGTAGGGCGGCTATTTAAATGCCCTGTTTCCTTCAGGTGGGCTCGCGCTCATTTTCCAATGCAAAATAGAAGCTTCGAGTTCACGGAATGGAGAATTTATTTACATTAACTTATCCAGACAAAGTAGTGTAAGTCATATTACATTTTTCTTGGTATTTTAGTGTAATTAATTATCATCAAATTACTTCTAGGTATTTGAGTATAGGTAGTTAAAAGTTGTCACAGGTAATTTGCTTGCTTACGCGTTTTTGCGGGCGTTATTAAAAGAACTTCCTCGGATGTAAAAAAGCATTTGGCAATGATCTAGTAGAGTTTGTCCCTAAGTGACCTTTGCAGTTATGATTCTTCATACATCTCAGAAGTGCCTGCTATCTTAGCAGAGCCTGCTAAAGAGATACAAGTTATCCGATACAAATTCCTGCTTATTAAAATTCCTGTTTTTCTTAATAATTTGTACGAAACCCAGCAAATGTTCTCTTGTGTGTCCTTTGTTTAAAACCTTTAAGCTATTACAACTTTACAATTTTTTTTATTAAAGAGGGCGGGTCTAACCTCGCACTTTATATGTTTGGTAATCTTCCACATTTTAAAATTTAATACTTTCCGCTTCCTACCGGTAACGAGTTTTATGTGTACAGCAGTAAACTTTTAGTTATAAAGTTTACTATAAGTCGCACTGTCGTTTCCCTCTTCTCGCTAACAATATCTTTTAATGAATCTCTCAGGCCTACACACAGGATTACACATGTAGTAAGTACGTTCATTAAATGTTAAATTAGGTTAATGATTAATTAGGGACAGCACGATAATACAATCTTTTTACGTTTTTGATAGTTTCACTGTGTCGGTATTTAATCAATGTGTCTCCTGTGTCTGTTGCAAGATGTGTTCATGATAGTACCGGGACAGGACACAGCTGTGTTTATACTTAAATATTTTTAGACGTGGATAAATTAAAATCTTCCTTCTGTAGATCTTATTCTTCTGTTTGTCCCGAGATCGTCATTAGGTATTCGGTCCAGGTCCCCCCCCTCTCAACCCCATGTCACGTAATATCGTGCGTCTCGCTCTTCCCTCCCTCATTGTTACCACCATTGTTTGGTTATAACAGGAAATGTCAGCGTCACATTCGGATTGGGCCGATGTCGTCCCCCGTTCCGGAATTCACGATTTCGCCCAAGAATTGTAATATTGATGTTAGCATTTCTCTTACAGTCGTGAACAAACATCGCTATTTTAGATCTACGAATATTGTAGGATGAGACCGTTTTTACAATGTCACACACTTTTTCTAACGCGAGAAAAGTATACTGTTTATTAATAAACAATTGGAGTTGGATTCTTACCGGTGGCTTTTTCAGATAAATTATAGATCTGAATAATAATGTCCGGAGATTGAATTATTTTATTCTCTAACTGTGCGCTTTCCTTACCCTGTTTATCAGAAAAATGAATACGATTTATAGGTATTTAGAAAGCCCATGTTCGATTATATGGGGAACTCAGTGTAACCGGTTTGAACTCTCTTTGTTGCATTAGACCGAGTACTTAACCGGAGGTCTAAATTATCGCCTTTTTTTGCGGAGTTCCCTTTTGGGATGGGGGGCGCCATTATGAGGGCGGCCCTGGAGAAACGCTAATGGGACGAGCCCATAACTCATTGCCGAGGAAAGGTGCTAACTGAGTCAAATTAGAGACACGCAACTCGGGTCTCGCCCTCTCACCCTCTCTCTCTCTCTCTCTCTCTCTCTCTTGTTCTCCATCTCCTTCACGCATACTCCGTCTCCCGGCGAGCTACGTATCAATCAGAGAGGCCGAGGTCGACAGAGAGGGCCGCCATTACGGGTCGTATGTCTTTCAAAATCGGGCCGGCCTAATAGCCGCCGGAGCGTACTTTATTGCACCGCGGTGGTCCTTAACCTTATCTGTGGGATTCGGGTAGCTCTTATTTCACATCATTAAACACTTATATTACCTCATTAGCAATATAAAAATAAAGCTGTATCGTATTTTTTAGGATAGATTGATAAATCGACATCCCGTTAAATACAAGGTTGGAGTACTGGTTGAAATAGGGAAAATTCAACTAAGTTGTTATTTCCTTGTTTGAGCGTAGAGTATCAGTTAAACATTGATTTTACATTATCATTCGGCCGTGCGTTAGCCACATGTTTTAAGCATTAATTCCTGAATTCAAATTGCAGTATATTTGTGTAGGATGGAGGAATATTTGTGTACAATGAAGTCGATTTCTGAATTCCCCGGACGCGGCGTCAGGGCTGTGTATTGCGGCCGAGCATTGTATCGAGCTTCTTTTGCATTTCGGATGAGAACAAAGGCAGGAACCCTTTTGGGGCCTCGACGCCATTGTCATCCACCGGCGGTCGTCTTGTCGCCTTTTCTATCCCCCGGGGGATGTGGGTAGGCTGCAGGGGGTTCTCGATTTCATCGGACTTCATTCATCGGAAAAATTCCGTTCGTAGACGCTTTCTCTGCCTCTTTTTCTTGTATTCGGTAGAATAAGTTATTGTGGTGAAATAACCGGCGAAAATTGCAGTAGGAATTTTAGACAGTTTAGAGGCCAAAACCTGGTCCCAGCCCATATCTGAGACACGTTGCATTCGGTAAGAATTATCATTATTGGACAGCTCAGTATTCATGGAATTTTTTAATAGTCTGAATATTAAATTAAATAAAAGTTAATTCATAATAATGAGTTCATAATTAACAATTTCTCTTACACTTTGCTATGTACAAACAAACTTCTGATGATGCATAGTCACCTTGTTTAATCTTAAAATAAATTGATTGCTGTAGAGAAAGGGTGTATTTAGAGGAAGAATTTAGGTTAATTGAGGATTAAACAGGCCTATTTCTATTATCAATAATTGAGTACTTTCAGTCTGCATTGTTTCTTCTTTATACAGTTCCCAAATTGTCCCATTGAATATTTACACTATGACAGTCTCCGACGGTCTTTATTAATGGAGTGTACCATTATTTGTTTCGCTTTCTTTTATATCATTTAATGCGTAGACTATATAGAAAATAAAGGCTGGCTCATCTATCTATCATATGAGACATCTGATGGCGCATGGCGTTCAGGTATAGAAAATTATCGTTAGCGTATAATTTTTATTATGCCATTGCGGAGCCGAGGATTGAAAATTTAAACCGAGCACGTTTTACTTCGGTCTTCTGTAAATACCTCACTTGTTATTCTAATGAGTTTGACTTCATAATGGCACATCAAAGCGTTCGCGAGGCTGACATACGATTTGTGTTATCGTTGGGGGTGCTCCGGGTATGATTTGCAATTCGCAAAATGTAAATGCGGTAATGGCAGAACGGCGCCATAGAGAAAACGGCTTACTCATGTTCGACGAACATTCTCCCCCAGCTTGCCCCTCGCGTAAAAGCCCGACTGGGAAGAGTCATTTTATTCCGTATATTAGCGCCGAGCATTTTATTCCGTATATTAGCGCCGTAATACCTCCCCGCCGCCCCTAGAGCGGCTCGTAACTTCCGACCTCCTCCCAACCGTTTACCAAGAATGTTACGGTCAAATAACTCCCGGTCCCGGCTGAAACGCTTCAATGAAATTTCACACATTCATTTAGCCAAAGCAATTTACATTCCGGTCTGAAATACAGTGTACAAGGCGTAGCGTCTTGGAGGAGGTGCTTATAATACATTTTGAACCGGCGCGTGCATAATTCAGAACTCGCTTAATTAAGAACTGATTTTCCCACAAATGAAAATGTATTGTGCAATGTAATTTTCGGGGCCCTCTGTTCGTAAATACCGGTTGAAATTTGTAAACCGATCTAAAGTGTGTTTGTCTCTATAATATTACCGAACACCCCCGACCGCCCGCCACAGCCTGCCCGGGCCTAGGCAGGCGATTTCTGCGGCAGGATTGGGGGGAAACCGGCATTGGCCGCGGTTCATCAGGCGAATAATGGGATCCAGCGGACAAATGGGGGGGGGGCTGGAGGGAGGGGGCCCAGGTGCCGCCGGAAATTGTGCGGCCCGGCCCGGTCAAACCGGAAGGGGGGGCGGCACTGCCCAGTTCCGGAAAACCCTTCCGTTCAATTCACTTGTTCCCGTTTGCCCGCCGACAGCCGCGTCCTTTCTTCTCACCGCTGTGATAAATTAATTATCCCCGCGGTATGAAAATTGCGCCCGATAAGAGTCATGACCTTTCCTCCAATATTTAATACACTATCAAAACAAGCAGGTCCTGAAAAATTTGACTTTCATATTCTGTCTGAATTCTTTCCCCATTTATCTTTGTTAAACATACAAAGTAAGTGAATTAAAATTTTTATGTTTATTAAAGTCATATTTTGATTCCTATTCATACAATGCTATTTAATTCCTTGCTGAATGTATTTATCAAGAGTACATAAACCCTAGATTTTAGACAGAAATTAAATAATAATAAAGTAAAACTGATGGTTTCTTTAATGTAGTGTAAATATTAAATAAGCGTATGTTTATTAATGGTAATGTTTCTGGGTAAACTCATGTTAAATGATGTAAATTACGTTTTTCCTGTTTTTGTAGAAAAGATCCCGTAGAAACACAAATCCTGCACTTACAATTTAATTACATTATTTTTAACTTCCTCCATTTCTGTTTATAATAGCGCCAACTACATCCTGCAATTCGGTTCGATACGGCCCCTCGGGTTTGTGTACAGTTGGATTTGGCTACTGGGAGTGTCGAAAGGAGATAATGGGGGCCGGTCGTGATGTGCGCGAAACTGAAAATTGAGAGATTGGATCTATGCAAAATCCCATTGTCGATGAGGGGGGCCAAGACAACGCGTACAATCGCCAATTATTATGATTGAGCCTAAGATAGCTCCGGCTCACGAGCCGTGAAACCGTTGTTGTCGGCAGGGGGCATTCCGTATGTATTTTTTATAGCTACCGGTCGGTTTGTCATTGTTCCACCTGTTTGTATTTTACTTATCAAATTAATTATATCTTGCATTGTTGAGAAACACGTCTCGAATTATTGTCGGTGAATTTGCGTTGTCATTATGTTGTAGTCCTCTAATCGCTGACGCCCGCCGCTGTAGCGAGGTCTCTTCCGGATTCCGTGAAATTTCCATATAAGCGGTTTTAATTTAATAATCGGTACGAAGTAACAAGACTCTGACAAGAATTAGTCAGGCAACGTTTCTGTAGGTTCGATAAATTTAATGATTTTTTGGAGATCTCATCGAAATAACCAGGGCAGTCAAGAATATATAATATATCGGGAATATTGTCGGTATTCTGGACGTTTCATCTATAGTTATGGTTGAAATCGTTCGTCTTCGATTTGGGGCACGATTTGGCCCAATGGTATATAATGTGTCTGTCGTTCGTTTTTGTGTAATGGAGCCGTGGGCCGGTGATAGTGATGGAGCCACGTTGTGTGGTCCAGGTGTGGCCCGCCATGGGTGGCCGACAATATCAAGCCTCCCGCCTGCTCACAAACACTTACACTATAAGTCGATACAAACCAGGTAACACTTACCAATTTTAGTGTTGTATTGCAGCGGACTCGGGTCCGCTGATGGAACAAATCACATTTCCCGATCTTATAAAACTTTTGTCGGCCTCCCGGGATTTGAATCCAGGGCCAGCCCGTTAATTTAGGATGTTCTTATCATCCTAAATACAAATAGTTTATTTTTTCTTTAATTACATAGTATATTGTTAACGATATACAAATTTCTTTAATACATGTATCAAATCATGTATTGTTTGATACAATCTGCGGGCCTTTCTACATTTATGTTCATCAGTATTAAAGTCGAAATATAAATGTATTGAACAAATACTTTTGTATTGTACAAATACATACTGAGAATTCTGTCATCAAACTGTTGGCACGGTTTGTGGCCGCTGTGACCGTGAACTGACCTTGGCGAGAAGCCGAAACCGGTCTAACTTAAAGCCAAATGGGCGCAATAGTGGTGACGCCACTGCATTGTTAATGTCACCCAGACAGAATACTTATTTCCTGTATTCTGATGTATACTTATTTTCTGAATACTTATTTCTCACCGTTAACAGTTTCTGTGACTACGAAACTGTTCTAAACTCGTATATTGTCGCTATTCTCGAGTTTTGTGTATATTGTGAAAAAAAACAATGTAACGAACTTCATTTTGGCTGTGTTGAAATTATTAGTATGCAAGTTTTGCTTACGTTACATAAACTTGTAGGTTAATTTATGTGAAAATTAACGGCGGCCCTGTTAATTCGGGCTTAAATACGAAACTATTACTTAAATACATAAGGAAGAACACAGGCAGCATTTACATTCCCTGTCATTATTTGAAAAATGCATCATTTCTGCGTTATAGTCTTGATTTCTGACTTTTAATTTGATGTTTGGAATCAATTATATTTTTATCTTCGTGAAATAATACTAGACAGTAATATTTTATTTAATATTTAATTTTTGAGAAAATTGTTTTCCTTCACTCAGGAGAATTGAAAGACATTGATGTTATTCACTCAGAATATTGAAGTCACGGGCACCCTTTTTTTAAAAAAATTCCTTGGAATATTCATTTGAATTGAGGATAAATTCAATGCGACTAATTTTCCTTAGCATTAATATTTTTTTTATTCTTGATTAAGTATAAAGATATGTTTGTAATGGCGGGTGGTCAAATGTAATGGATTTATAGGTGGGAATATATAGAAAAATGTAGAGATTATTTATAAATAAACATGAAATATGTAACCTTAAATTTTGTTCCATTTACTTCGTTGTTATTGAACTAATAAGTCGGAAATTCGGATTTAATATTTGCTGCCTGCCGGATTCGAATTACCGCGTCCAAATGTTCTATGTGTGAGGGGGAAAAGCGCGCGGGCATATTCGCCCCAATAACATAAATTGTGGCCGGTCCCCTCTAGTTAATTTAATTGGAGTTAATTGCACGGCCGGACGTGGCGTCCAAATGTTGGGCCCCAACTTCTGTCCTAAAAACAGTGTTCGGTCCCGTTATGTTCGCTCTGTATTTAATGCAGCCCAACAATACAGTGCAGCCTGTGACCTCGTTCTACTGAAGCTATTCATTGAAAACCTATTAACCGTTATGAGTGTTACAACTTTAATTAGTGGACACGTTTCAAGTAATATCTTGAATTGATTTTAGAACAAAGCTCTAACTTACTGAAAAATAAATAGCTCATATTATTTCTTCTATTTATATTCCTAATTGTTTTTGTTCCAGGTACGTGCTCCATTGGCTACTTATTCTGTGAGTCATTTATTTACTTATATAAATATAGTAGTTTTGCATGATAACGTAGTACAGATTATTAAATTATGAAAACTTGTAGTCATAATTTATTGAAGACAAGTATTTGTTAAACTTTGTGGGCCATTAAGTTGCAGTTCTGTAAAACAGTCAAAATTTCATTTTAACATTAATCGGCTTTAAAAAGAAATGAAATAGAATCTTCGAGCGAACCAAAATACATCTCACGTTTCATGGGATGGTACCGAGCATTTCTTGAACCTATGCCTCGGGGATAAAACTGGTGTGAACATTTTTCGCACGAAGGAATCCGGATTTTCACCGGGCAGACTCGAATTCGCCGCGGGGGACATCACGGGTCATTAGAGCGTGCAAAATTCTCCCAGTTTCTCTGAAGTAATAAAGCTGTAACGGAAGAACTGTTTAGCGGAACGATTAATGTGAAAAATTTTCTGCTCAGATGTTTAGGTCATTTCATCAATCAAGTATAGGGAAATAGGAAGATGATTTTTTTTCATTGCATTAATGAATCAAAGACAGTTTTCGTAAAAATACGTTTAGTACATTTCCAATATCGTCCTTCTCGTCAATATAACAATTTAAACGGTGAAATTTTAGAACGAAATTTCTTGCCACGTTACCTATTAATAAACGTATCTAATTACACCAAGAAGTATTGCGCAAGTCAGTACAACGTAACACAGAAATTGAATTGGGGTATTGAAACACGGGGAATTGACCTATTTGCCTAAATAGAACCTACAAAAATAAAATTAGAGCAAACGACGATGATTTAAAAGACCAGTATATTATCACCAATTCAACCTCAAAGTGGAATAAATCACGCACGACCAAGTACCCAATAATAGGGAATACAGAATACGAAACGGATAAAATGTTTGCATCCAGGATTTATAAAAGAGCCTACGAGCACAGATACAGTACATTAAACAGAAATCTACTTGCGCCCTTAATTTAAAATTGTAAAATTAATGAAAACGTTAAAAGAAATAAATAGAATATGGCAAGGTCACGCGTTAAGGTTGTGAGCGAAATACTGAGTGGTCATTAAGGGAAGACGGACAAATTAAACCACCGGACAATAACCTCGGGCGAATGGTTTCAAAGGAGGACCTACCTAAATTGACACGAGGTGATGATTAAGGATAGGTTGGTTTGGTAACGGGCGGGTCGACGAGCCGACCGGAGAGTGATAGGAGCAGGAGATGGAGCAGGAGAAGGAGCAGGAGGAGCGATGGCGGAGGGAGCGGCAACGTCGCCTCTCTAACCTGTTCCCTCCACTTCTTGTTCGTGACCACAGCCACCAGAGGAGAGCCGGCCTCCCTTATCACACCCGACCAGTTGACCCGTCCGCGGTCCACTACGGAGATTTCTACAAATAAACTATCCTCCCTTGTCCTCATGTCGCCCGAAAAAAGTAACTCCCCGGCTAACCTAGACTGAGAAAGGCCAACTTCCCGTCTAGCGGAGCTTAGTCGAAGAAGACGCAAAGTCTGGTTTGTACGGAATGAAGTATAAGTCGAAAATTACCGGTATTCGAACAATCAAGGTGCAAAGGGGTGAAATTAACCAATTGTCCCGTAATGGGACACTCGGGATGCGAGGTAGATTTTGGCGCCTCCGTCTGGGGCTCTATTGTGTTTCAGAGGCGCGCGCTTGCATTTCTCCGGGGGGAGGAGGAGGAGTAGGAGTAGGGTACCCTGAACTACGTGGTCGGCATTTAGTTGGCTCGGGTTTCTCTCAAAGCTGGCCGATAATCGATTTACCAGCGACGCGACCGGGGGCGGCCTCACCAGGACGTCAACCTTTGAACCCGGCAAATGGAGGACCCACCACCGCACTTCTTCATCGGCAATGTCCGATAGAAATCTCTTTGTCCACCGCGACATTTCCCAATCGTAGAACTCAAACATCGAATAGAGGCTGGTCGGCGATCGCCAGTCGTACGAATTTCTGTCTAAATCCTCTTCATCGGGCCTGCTTCGAGGTTTCGGCTTTTCGTTACCATCGGTAGTGTTCGGTGAAGCCTGTCGGTGAAACATCATTGTACTGATCGGGCACTGGATTATACTTATGACGTTTGCAGAAGTATGACGTTAATTGAAACAGGCATGGGTGTATCTACGTTAATTATAGACGAGGCGCCGAATTTCAGTTCAAGAAAACCGGCACGTTGTCGCCTGTCGGTATATCATTAATTAATACCACCCTTAATTCATGGCAGTGAATTACCGGCCACTCGGCTCTATGTTCGCTTAAATGCTCTCCCCACTTGGAATAAAAAAACTTTACATTCAAAATAATGTCATTTCAAATGCATTACGAAATGGATTGCGCACAATGAGTGCACCGTTTGCACGGTCCTAATGTAAACTCAATAATGTTTGAATCATCAAGTAGGGGGAATCATGAAGTAGGTGGGGGCAGGATGAACGTCCATTTATCTGACATTGAATTATAACTCAATTATAACTCGGAGAAACATTAAAATTCGATTTTCCGGGATACTGTAAGAACAACATTCTTCAGGAATACTGTAGTCTATTGTCTAATATATAAGAATATCTCGCCTCGTTATTTATTATTGGATTAAACGTATAGAAATACTGGGTTGTCTACACATGTTCATAGCGAAATGTTCTGTCTTCGCGAAATTCATGGAATTTATACTGGCCACGGCTTTCGAGAGTTTCTGCCCCGGGTTTTGATGGATCCAGCGCCAATTGAAATTCCGCAAGAATTATTCGCCGGTCGTGATTGTTGGTAGAGCCAGCGAAAATAAGTCAGGAATGGTCGGGGCCAACTTGTTTGCTGGGGCGAGAGCAATTCAGTTCGACGCGTTCATCTTTTTAATGGACAATTTGAAATTTCAAAAATAAGAAAAATATACATAGACAAAATATATAGTGTAATCATTCGTCGCAGTTCGAATACAACAAATTTTCACGGTAATTCATATCGGTTTGCATATTTTAGGAAATGAAACATATTTTTGTTTGTGTATTTTTTATTTATTATTTATCTTCTATGAATCAACGTAATGTGCATTTTGAGTGGAATTAAAATTTAGAATTAAAGAGAGTCGAACATTTAAAATGGAACTAAAAAAATTGGAAATAACCTAAATATTTTTTATTTCACTGCTCATAAAATAGTTATGATTTGAAATGTGCAAGAAAGTAAATAGGAAAAATATAAAAAATTGATTTCTTATTGAATTATTTCTTTTATATTGCGCAATAAAACACCTTTTTGGGCAGCTATTCTGTTTCAACTCACAACTGTATGACTCACGGATGTATTGCATTTTATAAATCAGTAAGATTATTAATAAACAGAAGGCCTGAGTTTAGTACTTCTGGGTATGGTGATACCAGCGTGCGGGAACACACTGTCTTGAATCTGAAATGAAATTTTCCCGACTTCTGGTCGTACACAATAGCCGACGACTCTCTCCGAATGCTTATTAACTTGTAGCTGGTGGGGGTCCTCTGTGCTAAGGGAAACATTTCGTTCGGACATTTCCTAAGAATAAGAGCCGTTGCTAAAGAGATCGGTCCTGTTTATGCTAGTTAGTACTTCAGTATACCGTTAATTATCCATTATTGTGGTAAATGCGGGCGTATTTATCTCACACTTTTCTCTCAGGCCTCGGACATCGTACTCCCGTGAGCATTTCATATTTTAACTGCGATTCAGAGTGTGCGTGCTTTGAACTTTCTTAGTACCTTTCTTAGTGGTTAGTACTACTAATTACTGGTCCGATTAGTACGCGGGTCAGGGAATTTAATATGTGTTCTCATTAACTCTTGTCACCCCGCGTTTTCTAGTTGAGATATAACATTGTAACACCCACCAATTCTAAGATTCATGCAACAAGTAGGTCGTCGTATTATGGCGTACTAACCCTATTGTATCATATAATATGAATGTGAATATGAAATTTCGTTTTATTAGGTTTTCGTAGAACCTTAAGATAACAATCCATCGTATTGCTTAATAACCGTAACCAACTTTGTTAATGAAATTTATTATTTCTTTGTAATTAATTGATCGATTAAAATGCCCTTTGATGTTAGCGGTTGGGATCAGCCGAACAAAAGTGATAGATCCCCCCCCAAGTGTTAAAGCCCCCCCCCCCCCCAAGCGGAGTGTTCGTGACTTCAAATTGTACCTCGTCCGACCAAATCTTCAACTAAGTTTGACCTTTACCGGCCTTAACAGCGAGCCCGGTTATTTACGGTCGTCCAAAGGATAGATCGTGCCCAGTTCCTTGTACTTGGGCCATTCCTTTATAGGCACAGTCTAATGACGGGCCTCGCGATGCCGGCATTTTTACCTTATGTGTTACACGGATGTGTTATTTGTTTGAATTTCCGTCTGATTCCTTAAAGCCACTTGTCGGTACCCTGTGTATTCCTTCCTTCCGGTTTCACGCATCCTTCATGTTCGAAAACATTTCAATAAGACGGTTATGACAGATTTTTCAGACGACTCCCATTCGGATTCCCGTACGATTAAATTACCTCGGTGATAACGGACTACAATAATTTGAAGATATGAATCTACAATTTTATGCTGTCTTCCCCGATAATATGGTACTCTCAATATATGTTTCTCTTCATCGAAAGTTCAAAAATGATAAGACAATGTATTCAGAACGTTATCTACTTATCACTTACTAAATATTACTGGTCCCATCGCTCTTGATTAGACATGTCCTTTTAGATTATATTGGTAAATATATTTTTGAATCAAATTGAAAATTCATATAATTCATGAATTCAAATACATAAAATTATTTATAGACTGGGGTGATCGTTATCTGTTGACATTTTATTCTAGTAAAAATTGTACGCATATGTTCGCACTTTATAAGACGATAAAGGTAAATATGAGAGCGCGGTAGCGACTGAACGGCAGGAGGTAGAGCGCGACACTACTGCAACACTGCAATTCCAATAAATTCCACAGCCTTCAACCCGCCTTTGAGATATGGAGCACGATTATAAATATTCTTGCATAGGCACCGGCCACCTTTCGTATGTTTCCTGTGATGTGTGTTCTCCGGTTGAGCGCAAACGCCCAGAATGGGTTTTATGCTTAGATTGAAACGGTACATTGAATTTATATACGGGGTGACAGTCGACATGAATGGGGCGTATAAGGATGTAATTAGCGATCTAGCCGCTACGGACTGCGAGGGCGACGGATGTATTCAAGTGATAGATTACAGAAGAAACGAACACGAATAGACGACGTCGACGTTGGAAGCGGACCAAGTAGTCTGGTGGAGCCGTATTTGAATGCCGGGTGCGTTGCTCAGTCGGGCCAGGTACCGCCGGAGCTGGATACAAACCTGTCGAGCCCCTTCCAATTCCACGACTCCGACCCCTCCGCGTACCTTTAATTTTGAAACTGTCGAATTCCGTTTAGCCTTCATCCTACACTGAAATATCGACATTACGCTATATTTACGAGCTCCTTCTCACCTGGCCACTACGAGGCCATGATTTAGGGGGGGTTTTAATGTAGACTTGTTGGTGGATCCACACAGCTCAATTCCGTACGCCCAGTTCATTTCAAAATAGAGGTGTAAATTATTAATTTATTCCTAAGTAATATTTGTGATTTGCTGTCAGGGAGTCTAGGTAGCAATTTGTAACGTCTTGTCGTTTCTGTACTTTTGAGTCTTGTATGTTGAATTCCATGTAATCCCAAGTACTGCTTCTTTAAATCTCACTCTGAGTCGATCTATCCTTAGGTTCAGCCCTGTGTACAAAAAATACTGTACCCCTCGAGTCGAAATATAAACTTGGTGTAATTAGGACGATATCGGTCATCTTCAGGTGAGCCGACTGGGGAGGTGTCGGTGATCGAGCCGAGTGGACATCATCCGGGGAGATAAGGCGGCGGAGTGTGGGCACCTGTTGCGGGTCTCTTCTATGTTTTTCACTCAGGTAGTAGCCGAGATTTAACCGCCCGTTCGAATGACCGGGACGACCGTTTCTTTTTGAATTTCCCTCTCTCCCCGGCGCTGCGGCGTTGCCGCGGTCGGCGGGCCGGTGGCCTCGGGACGACCCCTCTCTTCTCTCTCCTCCCTCCTCCCTCCCTCTCTCTCTCCCTCTCTCACTCCGCTCCAGTACGCCGCTAACGTGGCATCCGCCAACTCTCTCTCCGAGGATCTCACTCTTCCACGTAGAGACCTTATTCTTCCTCTCCTCGGCGTCCTCCTCCGCCTTCCGTCCTCCCGCCCTTCGGTCAGTTCGCGCAGTGTCCAGTGTACCGATTCCAGGAGTACGGCAGGTGCGTGCCTTTCTGTGTGCCAGTGTGTCCGCGTGTGCGTTTGAATTTGCCGCTTCCCGCGACCCGTCCTCGCTCGCTCCGTCGATAGACTTTAACGCCCACGAAATTAGAACCTCGAAATCTGCTCGAGTCCTCCTTATTAGTTCTCGCCGAAGAATACGTACGAATCTGACGCGTACGTTGTTCGATCAAATTAAATTCCTCGGTTTCTCCTCTGCGGCCGGAGCCCGCGCCTCTTCCCTCCCGAAACTGGAATGACGAGTCGGCTCGACCGTTCCGTTACTCGGTTCGTATACCGGTGTAAATCGTAGGCCGGTTCCGACCTCTCTCCGGACGTCTCTATCGACCGATCGGGTTTTTCCGAGGAATTCGGGCGGGCGATCCGACGATGGGAGTATCCGGGAAGCGATTTACGCTAAGCGGGAAGTAGTTAAAACGTTCCCTCGAGTAATTGGAGATTAACTGTACCGCAGTTCACGTCCCAGTTTCTCTCTTATTGTCTTATCTCGGACCGTTCGGATATCGGAGAATAGTGGGTTTGGGTGGGTCAATCGTGTACTGTGTTTCAGTAGTCGGTGTCGAGCGGGCGAGTCTGAGTCTTCGGCAAGCGGGAATACAGGACCGGCGAGTGGCCTCTCTCTTCTAAATGATCGGTGTGCCGTTTGTTGGTTCTGTGCTGTGAAGTGATCGTGCTAGAGCCGGCTGGTTCTTGTTTCTGGCGCCCCTCGTCTCTCGGCTTTAAACCGGACCTTGAAGCGGAGAGGAAGAAGCTTTTCGCTATCCCGTGCCGATAACCCGTCAAACTGTCACACGGCTACCAAAGCAGGATTCACCCTAACCCCCCACCAGGTAGCCTCTTTTCCCGCCATTGCCTCTAAGTCCCTAGTTTATTATCTCTCTCTCAATACTTACATTGTACAACTCTACGATACGCAAAGAACTGAATGGTGTAGTTTAATTTTGTTCTTCATATGGGAAGAATTTAACATTAATATGCGACTATTTTTGGCTTAAAAATCATCCCATACCGACGAGTTAGCGAATAATATGATCAAATTCTCGATTATTAACTCATGAATTTATATAATATATTACGACACTTTTCACGTACGAAGAGATTTCTACTTCACATGCTCAGCGACCTCAAATAAAAGATATATACCACCCTCCCGTGTCGTGAATAATGTCGACGGTTGTATCGAACTAATCCAGTGAACAAAGGGAAAGTTGAACCTGGAAACTGTGAAGCAATCCCAACTAATTATCGAATTTCATACCAAGCCGCAAATGGCATACTTTCATTTGTTGTCATAATGCGGGGGATTGCTGCACAGTCGCGTTCTCCGTGTACGCCGCTGGTTCTTATGTATTCTAAATATTCGACCATCTGATTGAGTTCTTAGAGAATATTTAATGTGGGTTCAATAGGTTAAAATACGTGTTTTTGAAGGGAATGGAACATGTATCGTACAGAACTCTGGATCGGGGAAATAAACTTGACTTTTACGATAGACGGCAAAATGTATTGAATGAGTCCCGATTTCTACATTATAGAGATTGTAAGCCGGTTTTATATATATTTTCTCGACTGTATTTATAGCCCCGTCTCGCATGTTTTATGACGTATACGTATACAGTTTATGGTTGTCAGGTAAATTCTGTAATTTCGAGGTGCTGTAAAATCGTTGCGGTCACAAACATTTAAACTATTTTGAATTATTTTCGAAATAATTGATTATATTAATTGATTATTTAATTGATTACTGGAGATAATATTGAATTTTGTCTTTAATAGGTATTATTTAATAGCAAATGTGAGACAGGCCTTCTCCATTAAGACTTTCAGCTGCACCTATTGAAATCCATTGCATGTCTCCGGTTTAAGATTACAGTAAGTTAGATAAAAGCTGTTTTGGTAGCTTGACTCTAGGGATAATACAGTTCTTAACTGAACAACAACAATACTAGGGACTACGGACTGTGGTTTGATGGTTGTTTATTCTTGGCCCATAGAATAAGTTTTAAAACCCAAGACAATAGAAGTAATTAAATGCCATAAGAAATCCTTTTCAATGAATGCTGAGTTACAAAATACTAAAGTTGTGATTAATTTGCAAAGTTTACATTGCATTTTTATTCTTTTTTTATTGTAAACAAAAAATACAAAACGAAGATTTACATCTGGCGAATGAAGGACATTGGCATTTGTACATTGGCCCTGGCACTCAGAAGAACACATTGAACCCTGTCATTGCAGGGAAGACATTGACATTTCTAAATTGTTAACAAATAACTGGAAATGCCGTACATCCAAATATAACCGATGTTGTATACCAAATTAGTAGATTTATTATGTTTTGGGATTGGAAATGAGATATTCATTAATAATTAATAATAATAAAATGAATTTGGTTGATTAAATTTATGATTGTTTCGTTCTTATGTTCTCGCTCCCTGTTTTGGTCAACGTCGTTTTCGGCTGATCTCCATCTTCAGTAGATTTCCGGCTATGTTATAGTTATTAATGGGGCGTTCTGCCTACATTTATTTATTGTAAATTATTGCCCTTAACCATTGCCGATTTTATAATACGGTTCTGTACTATAACAGTAAACGTGTTTATTAGTGCTTTCGGACAGAAAACCCTGTTTATAGAGTGATGTGATTTAGGGCAGTACGAGTTATTGAGCTGTAGATGGAGAGAGTACGTTGGCCCGGGTCTCCTCGACCTTTCGCAAGTGGACGGGCGGCGACAATTGGGAATCCGAGGCCCGTTATGTCAAGGATTGAAGAGGGTAGTGTTGTGTGTGTGTGATTCATGTTCCGATTGTCGGACGAGACGAGTGCCTCGTGAGAAGGAGGCCTTTGTGGAACGGGGACGCCACCATTGTTGTCCGCTCTCTCCGCCTGTCCCGTCCGAGACGTCTTCAATGAATCCGCGCCGCGGGGTCCCGCCTCGTCTCCTTAGCTAGGTTAGTTCCACGTCCAACGGTCTTCAGATCGCCTAGACCACCCCTACCTTTGATTCTGCGACCGTCCTGAGAGTTTTTTCATCCCGTCGGCGCGTCCCGGGCTTTGGCCTTCGGCCTCTCATCGAATCATGGCTTCACAAATTCACTTCCCCAGAAGAAACGATAAAGCTAGATACTGCAGACGTGAAGAACATAACAGAAAATATATAAAGATGAACAAAGGAGTGTGTTACTTTGGCACATGGGATACTTGTGGGGCATTTACTTCTCTTGTACTGTGGATGTTGTCTTGTCTGTCGTGTGCGTTATGTGTGAGTGTGTTCTGTCCTAATTACAAACGTAATAACTTAAAAGAAAAAAAAGGGGAATATTTATGGGAAGAATATGAAGATTTCAATATCCGTGCTGTTCCACACAGAATTGAGCAGTGCGAGAGAAGAGGCGAACATTTCCGTTACATTCCGTGTTATCCTAATTAATGGCTATTTGTCGAACCTCGTGAGCCGGCTCGGTTCGGTGTCTATACAGCGGTGAATGTACAAACTTCCAGTGGGAAAAGTTTAGTCATGATTTATTATCGGCTTTGAAATTAAATGGGAGCTTCGAGACGATCGGTATAAATGCTTTATTAATGTTCCGGGTCGTTCCAAGAAGAGGAAAGCGGCAAAAACCAATCGGAGAAGGGAAATTCGAACTTATTCTCTTGAAAATTGCTAGTACTGTGCTTACCTCGCATTGTTTTACCTCTGCAGACAATATAAGTTTAACAATAATTTTCCCACTTTCTTTTACTTTCCTACTGAAAACATCACTGCTGAGTGAAAAATACTTTCATTTATAACAATAGAAATATATAATTGGAAGGGGAAATTTTGTTTCTAACAAGATCATATTAAATATTTAGCAATTCTTAATTGACGAATTTTCAAAATCACCCAACGTATGAATACGATCAATCTATTTTAACCTTCGCACTAATTAAATTAACTTTTTATCTGAGTGTGAGAACGAAAGATGGCCAGAAATGCAAAACCCCGCTTTACTGTCGGGCTGCATCCCTTAATTGACGCATTATCAAAATCACCCAACGATCACTGCTTTTATTTCAACGTAACCCACACTAATTGAGTAAGTTTTTTATCAGAGTTTAATTGCGAAAGTTGGCTAGAAATATAAACCTAGATCTGTTGAATAGTTAGTAGAGTTTTACAATGGTAGAAGTAGTGAAGGATAGCCTTAAGACAATGCTGGCGGCCTCGGCGTTGTCTTAGCGGCAGCCGAAAAGTGAACGGCCTTGGGTTGGCTGGCTGGGGTCGCCCTCGAGAAATACATTTTATTAGCGGCCATTAGACCCTGGAACGCCGGCCCTATACGACCTGAACCCGGCAATTAGCTCGGGGAAAGTACTGGAGGTATCCTATCTACTGGAAACTTAATTTTAATATACCTATTAGGGGATGTTTTTGAAGCGATCTCCCGTCTCCGCCCGTTCGGACTCGGTCCAATGCCAGACAGGTCACCAGCATTCTATCAGTAAATAAGCGTTGCACTTACGTGTATTGAATTGGGTCCTGGAGCCTAATATACTTAGCCCCCTTAATACGTTGGGGGGAAAACAAAATCAGGACGGACATCTCGTGCCCCTGTTCAGTTTGGCTCAACAGGCCCCTCGATCGACTGGCCCCCAGGGTTTATTGGCTTCCAGTTACCGTGGTTTGTGTTCGAGCTCTGTTGTGGAGTTGAATTGGGTTCGGTTGTTTCGTCGAGGGGTTTTTTGTTTCCCTAGGGAAGGATTCCCCAAAACGGAAACTTAGCGGACTGTTACCTGTTACAAATATTACTTTTATCGAGTATATGTTTTTATTGAACAAGTTTCGTGGCCAGAAGAATGTGTTGACAAAGAGACAATACAATTGAATGGTAGGTGAATATTATAATGTATAAATTTCTCAAAATACTTATTACTCCTCTCTTTTTGTTACCTGTTTTTCCCCATTTGGAATAAATATTTGTACAAACTATAGAAGTAACGCAAGGAATTGTTGTAAACTTCCTTTATGTAACCCAACATGATCGAAGGGAATGGCCTCGTGACCTTCATCCGTACCATCAAGAACGCGTGGTTGATGCATTTGTTACTTGGAGGACTTCCAAACTAGAATGCCTCACCTTTAATTCTTGACTTTTGCTTAAGCTTAATGTTGTTAATTCCTTATAGAATTTGACATTTTCTACATCTTCAATAAGCTATATTACCCACTATCCTTTGACACTTTCGGTGTATTATTCTTACGAATTATGAAAATATAAATTCCACTATGAACATACTTATATTAATTAGAAGTAATACAATACAATGCAGCGGAAATGAGTTACTGTTCATGGAATTACAATATGAAAACATACTATATTTTAATTAATTACATTAAGCCGGTAATGAGAAAAATGCTACCCACCTTTTAGTTAGTACAACATATGATTTGTAATGGGATAAACTTCCTCTGCGTAACAAGTATTCTACATGTCGAGACACATGTCGATGCGAGTAGCTATCAAGATACATCGATGAGGACAATAAGCAAGCGATCCCAATTGACTCGAATTGACCCCCTGCAATTAATTCTGTTACTCGTTTACCAGAATAATGAATTCCGTTTATGTCAGTTGAGTATTCGCTCAACTCATCTGGAGCGACCTGAAAACTGCGATAACTGGAATCCTCAGAACATTTGTTAACAAATTTAGCTCTTACTTTAATTCTCAGTGAGATAACTGCGTTTATACTTGGAGAACAGAAACATTTAATTATTTAAACTATAATAATATCGCGCTAACAAAATTTCGGATTCAGTCAAATAATACGTAGGATTTTTTATATATATTATAATTCTGAAGGAACATTTTTTTAAACATAAAAATTAACAAGCGACAGTGGAAATTTAATGTTTTGGCCTTTTTCCGTATATTATTCAATCACAATAATGATGTTGCAAGCACATGCCTTGATATTTAATCCTTATAATAGATAGTTCTCGATGTAAATGCCACTCTGTTAAACTCCCATTGGATGAGATTCGTGTCTTGGAGATTGTCAGAACTAGCCCGTAAATGATTTATCCGCGCTAGCAAGTTTAGATTGATTGCAGGCTGAGGATAACCGCAATCTGTACAACGCCCCTCAATATAAAAATTTCCCTTTCTAACCCCTGTAACACAGTTAAGTGGGGAAACTCGATTGTCCCAGTGCGCCGGTGTATTTGCTAATTTATGTTAATCAAAGTTAATGCCCTTTCTCTTGGCTTAAATCGGCTCGCTCTCGGGCCTAAGTTTGTTGTAACACACCCTCCTTTTTGTTTAACGTTTAGTTCCTAAATATTACGCTATTATGATTCAGAAATATCCGTTAACCATTAATTCGACGTTTTTTATTGAAGGAACATTTAATGAGAAAAGATAGAGGAAATTAATCCAACCTCAAGGCAATAGAATACAACCGATTTCTTGAATTAGCATTTGTGTTCTCTTAAATGTATTGATAGGCACAACAAACAGTATAATATTTTGCAGAACTTGAATATACGTGAATATTTTGTAAGATTGTATTTAAGAAGCAAAACCGTCCAGCGATGGTACTCTTTGTTGTGATTACTAATTGACTCCTAATTAAAGGAAGGCCACGAGGCCATTCCCTTCGGCCTGATAAGGCTACTAAGGAATGTTTCAACAATTTGGGGTTAATTGAACCTAAACTTCAAGTACTTAGGTGGCATTGTTTGTATCTCTAACAAAGAATGTAATCTTTTTTTGTCTCTTTACCGAAACCTCAACGTTTACACGTTTCTTTACGTCCGTAGCGAAAATCAAATCTCTATTACTTTGCTGAATCTGAAATTTATAAAATAATACTTGTCCATCTAAGGAATTCAGATTTGTTGCTTATCGAATAAATTAGTTCGATGAAAATCGGAACACAGATGGCAAAATTGTTTTAGCCGGGTCATCTGGGTTACTCATGTCGGAAGCTCATAAATGAGTGGGCGGTCGATGATTCAGTCGTTGAAATTGCGCCTCGGAAAGGCTTGTTCCGGAGACGGCTCTTTCGAATGAGGTCGCGCTTAATATCGATCGCTTAGGCGTTACATTTAAGCGAAAATGGATTAAGGGGACGCCTCGCGCATAATTGTACAGTCGTTCGCCAAATTTACATAATTATTTGATCGAGCTCCGAACACAAATCGGGGACAGGAATAGACAATTAACTTGCGGCTGATTACCAGCATTTACATTTTCACTGTCTTACACCGTACATGTTATGAGAGTGGAAAACCTCTTTCGTGACTTTCAATTCCACATACGTGATAATTCAATTTAATTCTGTCTTCCTAATTATCCATAATGCCATTTTGAAGATTATTCGCTAGAATGTATAGTATTTAAATGAAATACTTTATTTGTATTTCGAATAATTACTGTTCAATGGGATCATTGGGCGTTGGGTAATAAAATTGGCCTATGGATAAATATCCTGTTGAAATTTTTTTTGTGCCCGCGTTAATGTCCGATAAATGGAGGAAAGCGTGAACTTGCGTACGAACGATCGTTCCTCGTTGAGCAACGCAAGGTTCTCGGATCTTGCGCCACCCCCTTCGGGTTTCCTCAAGTTTTGAAACCGTTGCCAGTTTCGAAACGGTGGGAAAAAGAATTTCGATACGCCGGCCCCCATTGCCGCCCAGATGTAACTCCCACGCGGGGCTTTTTTTTCTCTCCGAGCGGTGTCGTTCACGACCTGCGATACCGGCCGCAGTACGATACGTTTCTGGCCCCGATTCAAACTGTATCGTAAAATGCCAACTGCCAGGGATAGCACCGAGAGAGAATATCCTTCCCAATCGGGGTTATTCCAGTCGCGATTGAACAAACCGCAATACAGACACAACAATACAGTCGCTGTAATCCGTTAAATAATTTGCATCCGACGCTTGTACATTGCAGATTAATTTTGGCGCCATACGTATGCGATTTGTAATCCGGTATAATTGTTAATGTACCGTATACATGTGTAGGTTTTGCGGAAAGTTGTTGATTTTCTCATGCCGGCCTAGGTTCATATTTGTGTTGGCGAATTTAATGTTTTTAAGTATAATATCCATTTGTTTTGCAGCGATGCAAGCGAAATGTACAATAAGCGGTAAGCTGGTAGTTTAATTTTATTTCACAAATGAAAGTACAGGGGCGGTACAGTTAAAAAAAGAAACTCTACGGTCGTAATCCTGTCACTCTTGGTCGCGCCGAGCAATCGATCCTCGTCCACTAGAAAATCCTGCACCCGTGGAAAGTTGGTTTAGGAAAGTCGTCGAAAGATGGGAAAGTTTACGAGCAAAGGATTTTTAGCGGGCGTATTCCTATGAAAAGACCGTACTTCCAGTTAGTCATGAACCTAAAAGGTCGGAGTTTTGAGATCGAGACATTGAACTTTATATTGGGCTATAAATTGAATTGCTCGAATTTTTTTGGAATTCGAATCTCTAGTTGATGTTAATTTCATTTCGGTGTGTACAAGCTATTACACTAATGCTTATTTCTGATTCCTCTGATACGGATTTAGGCCCACTATAATTACCATTTGTGTTGGGTCATTACACTAAGTGGTTTACTCCCGTACTTGCGAATTACAATTTTCTATAACTAATTATTTCAACTCAAGAGTTTATCTTGAACCTGCTTACTTATATTATTACAAGCTGAGCTTACTTTATTCTTTCTCTTAAGCATTGCAGAAGAACATTTAATTACCTTCCAACCCTTGGTATTACACATGGGACTGGTCGTCCTCTAAGCGGCACATTTTGTAATGAGTTTGCACAGGTGCAGAATGCGCAGACGGGCGTTATGATCTCCAGAATAGATGTTCGGTGTGTACTGAATTCAAAAGTGGTAAAAATAAAGGTTTTTTGGTATGTTCATTATTTTAATTCTTTTGACATTGTCGCGACATAATATATATGCTGCAGGGGGAGGTCAACAAATTGGAAATTTTCTAACTCTACTGGACGTTTTATTTCTCTCTTCACATGTTATTGAGGAATAAAATCTCGGACTTGTTACGCTCAGATTATTCGGAAGGATAATGGGACGCAAGGAGACTGATTCCTTAGGCCGATGGTGTGTTGACAATTGGCGGTAGATTAAAGGCGTTAATGACGCGAATGTGTACCACACTGTATTATCAAAAGCCCTCGGAGGGTTGTTTTCGAAGACGGACCGTGTATGCAAATGCTGTCGGAATTGTTTACGGGGGTTTGTTTTCATAGTATTGGATTTGGGCACTGGGCTAGAGGGATAGATCGCCCTGGGGGTGGGAAGGGATGAAAGGGCTGTCCCTTCCGAGAGTAGGCCACTGTGTAGGGTCCTTGTCACGCGTTTTGCAGGAC
This sequence comes from Lethocerus indicus, assembly GCA_019843655.1. Classification (NCBI taxonomy): domain Eukaryota; kingdom Metazoa; phylum Arthropoda; class Insecta; order Hemiptera; family Belostomatidae; genus Lethocerus; species Lethocerus indicus. The sequence continues at coordinate 6,627,899 of JACDQD010000103.1, read as the reverse complement.
AGGGGACAGCCCCACAGCCTCCTGTTAACACGATACGTCTCTGCTACGGACAATTTTCCATTTATGTTCTCAGTCCGAGCTCATTCGGTGGATGAAACGGACGTAGGTGATTTCTATTGATGAAACATATTGTCGCGTTGAGCAAGTTTTGTTAAAGACAATTGGTTAAACTTTTTTTTATCATACCCAACAGTGGGAGTTGGGCATATATTGCATAATATAGTCCGAAGCCTTTTAGCCGCAAGGAGGAATCGAATCTAATATGTACCAAGACTTATTCAGCTTGGTACCTCACGATATTCTATTTCTGTATATATAAGTAGGTTGATAGAATAGTTGGTACAGGAAGCTATTAAATAGTTGTTGGTAACGTATCGATTGGGATGTATAGTGACAGTTATCGATTTATTCCACACCGTTTCAGTCATCATAGTATAGTCATGGCTGCTAGAACATTATTTTTAGATGGGACCAATTTTTTTATTATTAATTTTTTTTCTTCGACTGTTCGAAATAGTTGAATACTAAACAGTTCGAATACAAGGGGTTCAGTGACTGGAGTGAGAAGCCAGCGAAGCGGACCGGAATGTTTCGTTGAACTATTGACCTAAAAACACGGCTCTCGATCCATCCGCTCTTGGACCAAGAACCACTCATAGCCTTATTCAAATTTTCTACAGATTTGATTATCATCGGTCGCTATCAACTTAATCAGTGACTTTTATTATTGAGTGCAGTTCACAACGATTTTGTTCCGTTTCACAACTTACAGAGGCTAAAATATGGGTGGGGGACGAATGGGGAACGACGTACTCTGATCGATAGACGTTCATGCCCCTTTGATCTGGAATGTTGTCTTTCAGCGTTAAAGGATCTTGGGCGGTGTGGGCAGGTTTTCATCGTTTTTAATCTGTACTCAATCGCAATTTCATAACCAGAATCGCACGATGCAAAATATTCAGTTTTTCCCGAACACTATATGACTATATATATTAATTCTACTTTATATTTGAGATTTGTACGATTATATTTGAGAGCGCATGAAGACTGTTTCTCAAAGGAATCTGTTAGCTCTAGTTTCAAATGTCGTTTTGGAAGACTGGAGTCTTGTATCGGGCCTCATCTACAACTATATTATTATTTAATGGTTAATAAACGAACCATTGAGTCAAAATTACAATTAATGATAACCATAATACAGATCTGGGTTTTTGGCATAAAGTATGTAATTTTATTGTATTTCCAAATACATTTTAATCAAAACCAGAAAAGTTATGTAAATGAATTTCAAATGAATTTGTCAAAAGGTGTAATGAATTCTAGGTAACTGAATTCTGTCGGAATATCATTCCTTTAGTTCCTTTGTGCGGGCCAATTATTAACCGGGAGGCGTTCATTAACATAAAAAAATAATATTTTGTTATCTTCTAATTTATTCCTGCGAATGGCGTACTAATTATTTCGTTTGTATTTCTACATGCGATTCTACGTTAGGGAAACTTAACGCTTCATTCTTTTGAAATTTACGTCCCCATTGTTAATCGGATAAGAGTTGAAAATAAGGCACTAGATTATCTCAGGATGTATTTCGAAAGTTACAAAATATTACCCCGCGTAGGCCAGAAGAATGTCAAGCAGAATTACTCAAGATTATACCGAAGTGTTAGGAATGTTAAGAATTACATACATATCCCCTGTATCATCCATCGATCTATCAGTTTTTCATGACATTCATGAGGAAAAGCGAAATAATTCACTAGTCCCACCTCCCATATTCAGTTTGTAGTTTTTCGTTGAGAGCTCACTATGTTTTGCTCTCAAAAATGTTGGTGACTGATACATTAATGCACATTACGGCAGACTTTGAGGCTCATTTAGATGTCCAGCGATCAAGAAAGCGTTGGACAGTGATGTTGTTTTCTTGGCGATAAATCAAGGTTTTTTCCAGTCGGCAGTGTTGAAATAAACTTGAAGTTTGTGAACAATTGAAGGGGGCAGCTCGTAATGTTTTGCGGTCGGACTCTGAAATGTGGTTGTTCCCCAGCGGGACCTGTTGGAAGGAGGGCGCCCCCGGGACCGAATTCCGGCCCAACAATAGCTTCTTCGTTAACACAAATGTTGTCCTCAAAACTTCCTTCGATGGGTTCTTACAATGGACCAGATAACACCGCTTTTCTTAGCCTAAAATGTAGCCCTAACGTCGCCGGAGACGACCTTTATCTCGATATAAACTGAATTATTGCGAAATAAACGTAATATTTATTTTACTATTAATGTATTAATACTATTTTAGTATTAATGACTTACAGCTCAAATGTAAAACTAGGTGCACAGGGTGATACGTGTACCGAAAATAAAGGTTATTTTCAAGAATTTCATCTAACAGATTGAAGGATCAGAGGCTACGGTTTTACTTTCACTTCTTGGCCTGGCGAGAGATAGGGGGGCATTTTTCTAAACCCAGACGCAGATAATCGAGACCCGAAGCGGCGTATCAAATGTGACTTACGGCCACGATAACCCACCACTCACCATTAGGGGATCACTTACGGGGTACCCTTTAAAAAAAATTGTTGGAAGTGAAAAATATAAACAATCTTATCTTATATAAATATCACATGAAATGATTTGACGAATCGTATTGTCGTAGACTTTTTCCCAATATTCTGTTTATGGTGTTATTGCCTTGACAACCAATACCAAACCTCTTATAATAGTATTATAGATTCGTTGTTTTATCATTGAAAACATACTGTGCTTTCGGCTATAGTTATTATTACTGCGAGTCACTCATAAATGCCTGATTCCGATTGAGCATTTGATACAAGATCGATACATGCTTTAACTGTATTCCAGCGCACAGTGTATTATAGCACTATAGTTCACTGAAATTATTACATATAAAAAGGGAAATTTGTTGTTTAGGAGGTTGGTTAGGAAACGGAGTATTCTCCATTTCGATTTCCATACTACCGTCGCTTCCCTCTTGTTTTCGCGTTTCAAACCTGCACCAACTCCTCCCGCTTTCCACCGAGTTGAACGTTGTTACGGGTCGAAGTTGGAGGCGGCGTTGAATGTCTCCCTCAATGACCGTCGCTGTGACCGTGCTGCCGGGTTTGTAAATCCAGCTCGGCTTCAGATCTGAACGCGAATTAGTCGCGCTTCGTTACCACCGCTCTGGCGAGAGCAACCTTCAGGGACGTGTCTTATCAGCCCCACGCGCCTTCTACAGAATCTGTTCGGGGCGAACGTTAAGTAAAATTTTTTAATACTGTTTTTTTAAAGTTTCGGTATCTACCATCTAGGATGTTTGCAATCTCCTTTCAGAATGTCGGTTAGTCATTTTAACCCCCAACACGTTTCCGAGGTATATCGATATCAGTATATATATATATATATATATATATATATATATATATATATATATATTTTTTTTTTTTTTTTTCAATGGTCTGAGGGCTTGGAATAGCGTAGTTTTCACGATCTGACCGACAGTACAAGTGAAGTGACAGTGCAGACAGGATGCCCCACAAGCATCCCATGCGCTACTGAAGATGGCGAAGGAAATAGAAAATATTTTTTGAAGCAGAAACTGATATCTGTTTGCCAGAAACGAAAATATTATTTTTTTACTATGTTCGTAGCTAAGTTAGGATAGCCTTAGCGGGGTTTTATGTTTTTTTGTTACGGTGAAAACACTTCGTATTTCAATTTAATCCGCCCTGAATTAATAATAGAAATTAACAATGAAAAACTTACTTCGGATGTCGGACAAACCTAAGTTGTTAGGAAGCGTGTCGAATGTTACATATATTGGCCCGGCGATAACAACCGACATTATGGCAGGCCATCGATCCCTCTTAATGCTCCTTCGGTAGCTTCGGTAGCTCAGATTCTGATTTACACACGAACCGAAACCGCAATAAACAGGGTCACAGTTTCATTGTTGGCTCCTCCGATAAATGGCAGATTTATTAGGGGTTTAGATCCTGACGAACGGCGCGAAAATATTACCCGCCGGTGAAAATATCCGGGACGATCCAATAGGTGATCTACTTAATGATCTGAATTTTCCAGATCCAAGTTATATGCAATTATCATGAATTTCGTATTTTTTCGGATATATTCAAATTTTTAATTAAAAGAAAGACCGCGTGAAATCAATTCATACTTGCATCCGAATGTGAATACGTTTCGCAGCATCGTAGACGTGAAACGAGATCACAGCCTGTAACACGAACTCACTAACTAATGAGATGTAAAATACGGAATTACTGAGGCTGCATCAAAAGTTGTCAACATTTTACGTTCAAACATATTTTCGACATTCGAGACAATTCGCAGACTTTGAAAATAGTTCAGAAGTGGTCCGACAGAATACTCCACTATAGCCATTATGAATTACTCTTCTATTTCGTTTTCGGAAAAGGTTCTCCTTAACCCTCTATGGGCAGAATTTTTATTTTAAATCCAAAAACATTGGGGGAACGAAACATCAGCAATTATAGACCCATATATAAAATGAAAAAAAAATTGATATTGATATTGGTTGTCTTGACAACCAATCTTATAGGATTAAGATTTATGCACCTTCTCACGAAAAAAGCTATAATTATTTGGTAAAATCTCGATAAATTGAAATGTGACCTGAAAGTTACACTGGCCCATAGAGGGTTAAGATTATTAAGGATTTTAACAACAATTAGGCACTGAGACTAACTGTAGTGTAAACTGTGAATATAAACTGAAATGTAACAACTATTATCCAGATTCAGGATTCCCACAAATTTCTCTTTTGAAATGAATTCATTATCAAGAACATTGAATAATGTCAAACGATACAGTTCGTTTGTACCCCTATCTTTCGTGGCTTACAGTTTGACTGATTAGAATAATAGAAAAAGTAACATCTACAGAGTCATTAAAGTGTTTAACGTGACTGTGTAATCCAACCTGGAATTTATGCATTATGCATTGAATGAGAACACGAAGTATTTCTAGATTTTTCTTTTTCAATGAGCCTAATAGTCTGTCTACGTGTTTCGGTGATAAAATTCCTGGGTTATTAAATGTTTAGGACGCTTCCTGCGTCCTAAATTATTCTTTCGTCTGGTAATTGTTTATTAGGAAGTGTACGTGATTTAATTCAGTTAATGAGCAGTTCATTAAAACTATAATACATCAGTTTATAATTATGCAAATTATTTAGATTCTTTTAACCGGATAATTATGATGCTATCTATTAGAAATGGAATTGAAATCACCAACAATCATTGTTTTATTTACATTATATACTATGCGGATTAATATAATTTTTTCCAGTTACCTACCTACCTGGAAAACTTCAATGAATTATGCTAAAGGGACACCATGAAATCGAGTATTTTATTTAAAATATGAAGGGAATTTTTCCTTCTTCGCTCTTATACTTAACCACTGATTTGTATTCTCAGCAACTTCGTTCATTAATCTTAGTTGTTTTAGATATATTGTCGCGATTAGTTACAGTGTTTTTTCATTAAAAGTAGAAAGGGCCTAACGACTAATGAACACCAACTGCCAATTCCAAAACAGGTATTCGTTTTTTGCTTTTTATAAACGTGTACTGACTTTGTAACATATTCGTTTTTGCCATCTCCTGCCTCCATCCACTCGTCTTATGTAGTAGCGTCCCGTCAATTAAATTAGCCAGGGACTTAGGCACTTCGGCTGGGTTACAGTGAGGATGCCTCTCCGGCAATTAACATGCCTAAGTGCCTCATTGATCTACAGACGGAACGATACTGAAGAGGGCAAGAAGCCGAAACCGGTGTAGCGTAACACCCAACCGGCGGGTGGAGACAGAAGAACCCAGGTATAATACCTGTCCTCACCTGAACTCATTTTAACAATTCAGTTTCATGGTTAATGGGCTTGCTATTTTATTTAGAAAGAAGAGAATTTTCCGATTCGCTTTCGTTCCTATACAATGGAGAAAAATTGTTTCCCGCCGTGTAAACATGTCTTATTTGTAAATGGGGACGTTCCGCGAGAATAATTTCCCTTTTTTCAATTTTCCCGACCGTGCCTGCAGTATTAATCGGACCAGTTGTAAAGTGCGCGGGGGCATCATAATGGTCCGGTGGCTTGATGAGACAGAAGGGCTTTGTAATTTTCCCTACCTCCGGATTAGCTCATTAAACTGTAGGAGGGGGGAGACGATATGAATATTTCATCGGGACCGGTGAAGGTTCATTTCCGGGGGACGGCCCTCTCGGTTCCCCTCCTCTACACTCGAAGATTAAAATTCACCCCTACTCCATAAGACCGATGTCTTTACACCATCGATTCAAATTTCTTTCAGACGGCAGTCCGCCAGTGTTCAGATCCCATTGCCGATATCGATGTCAGAGTTAAGTAACTGCTGTCGAAATACCTGCCTCCATTTACCCAAGGCTGGAGATATTTACATTCTATCACACATTATTCTTTCTTATGCTTAAGGATAAAAGCTCTTCTTCTGTAATACAGATTTACATTTTTGGATTTTGCCAAGATTTGTCAATATTACTCGCATTTATTAAAAGTTAATTTGTATCACTTTCACATTTAACACAGTGTTTTCGTTAATTTGATTATTTATTTCTTACTGTAAGGAATTTTCTTGTCATCCTGTTAAATTAAACGAAGTTATGTACTTATAACCTGAGTAGTTGATGTACTAAATCGACGATCCTCCTATACTACAGGAGCGTTGTAAAGTACCTCAAGAATCGCATATTTGAGTTGGACTACTGCCACTTCCTGTTCTGCTTTTATATGTGGGACAAATCGAAATTTCTCGTTTGGGGATCCGGCCGAAATTGCGGTCGCGCTCAGAATTCTAAAATTGTTATTTTATGGCCCAATTCCCCGCAGGACCCCCGCAATCGGAAAACAATCCTCCCAAGGAGAATTTTATTTTCCCCATTTTATTCTCCGCCTGTTGTTCATCCGCCATTGGCCGCCGGTAATCGTTTATCGGAATACTGGCAAAGAACTTACTAGATTATTAGTAGGTGTTGTCTGTAACAACATTGAGTATATTCGGCGAACCGGTGGTGTTAAATTTGTACCGTTAGATTCGTGTCGATGCTCCATCCATGAATCTTTAATTGGGAATCATTGGGAATCGACTACTTAATGTTGATGAAAAATATCCAGCATTGTTGTCTTGGTAGCATTGTTGAATCGGTCTTCGTTGTCACAGAAGCTCCCCCCCATTCTTTGCGATCCGGCACTCAAAAATGTTGGATTAGAGAACGGAAACGAGAGAACCAGAGTTAGTACATTTTTACCATTATATTGTAATGCGGTTGTTTCATCCGACATAAAATTATTACGCTTAATATTTTTCTATTGCTTAATAAAAAATTAATATTTTATAACATTAATTTCGATACTGACCCTCAAATAAGGGCCAGGTTTGGACGAATTATCCCTTCGAGAAGTTATTTAAATGTGGCGACGTCCCCCGGCCAGTAAGGACTAATTGCGGAAGAAAATTTACTTTGGTCCGCGTCTATCCTCCGCCTTCAAAGGAGCAGGATCCAATTTAACGGTCGGGGAGGAGGAAACGCCGATTGAGTCTACGAAGCGTCTTCTCTGTATCCACGTCTTCTAAATAGCCGTTGAAAAGCGGGAGAGCGCCAGATTCGGTTTTGCATATTTAATGAGCCCCCCCCCCACCGGACTGCCTTTATTTTCGGGGTCCGATGTTCTCGGTTCTATTTCAGATTGTGTTCGGTATGTAAATGTTTAACCGAAGGGGTCGCTCCTCGCCGACCGGTTTCGGCCTCCAGTAACCGGGGGCGTCCCTTCATTTAAATCCACCGACTCCGATTCCCGTTTGAGGCTCCTCCCAAACACCCCCCGCTAAATATTTATTCAGTGTAATTGACCGAATAAAGAAGAAGTTGAGATTGGCCGAACTAAGGAATGTAGCGCCGCTTGATATTATATATTACCACGCATACTCTGGTACGTTTAGACGTGTTCGTAACGTGATTAAAATTCTGTTCAATATTAGTTATTTATATCTAATAATATTGCCCCCGGTATGTTACTAATTGCACCGTTCGCCGCGAACTCCACATACGGATTTTAATGTCATAAAATGCAGGTTCCTAAGTTATAATCCTTGCCTCACTCGTAATTGATTCTGTTACCCATCCATTATCATCCATTATTACCGAGTGATTAATTTATCGGGAGAAGCAAGTAATTGTGGCAATTGTAGGAGTTGTACCTACAACCATTAAGGTAGACGGACAATAAAAGAAAAAAAAATTGCCCGTGTCAATCAGAATCGAAGTCTGATCTTAGGTAGGAAGTCGGGGCGAACTGACCGTGTACAATCGTCAATGGGCTAATGGGGGGTCCCATTTACCGGATCCGTGGGACGTTTGATTTATGGGGTCGGACGTTTGACGGGACGTCGGGGAATGGAGGAGGGCGAGTAGGAAACGGGCCGGGACTTCCAATGGGGTAGGAAACGGGCTTTTGTTTCGCTAACAAAAACAGCTTCGCCGGGGGTCTCTACGATGTACCTTGGTGGCCGGGGGCGGGGGGGGGGCGACCGGAAAAAACGTGGCGGTGTTCTCCTCCAGGCCGCTTGCTTCCTCCGCCCGGCAGCCACAATGGGCGACCGCTCTTCTGTCTCCTGCCTACTCCATTCAACCACACGACCTCAGCACAAAAGGTGAAAGGGTTTCTCAACTTGGTCTCCGTCTTCCCCCCCCTTCGGTTTTTTATATCTCCGGTTCAACATCATTGTTTTTATTCCTGTATGTCTATCGTGCCACTGTCAATAGCACGAGAACACTTATGAATTTTTTGACTGGCAGCTGTTATATACTAGGAAAAAGAACTAAGCCCATGGTAGAGTTTATTCTGCCATTATTGCAACTCATTTGAATTATCACTAGGATCACGTGGTACTGTGGTTAGCAGGGATTTTGCTCTTTCTCTCTGGAGCTCTCTCGGGTGTAGTCTGCTTCCTACGAAACTCTTACTGGACACATCCGGTTGATTGAACCTTCGCTCATTTAACTTTTTATGTGTCCAGTATATATTAGCTGAAACTTGAACGCTATTCTTCTTCCATTGCCATCCCAAAGGCGAAGGAAGAAGTCGTTACTGCCATGTTTTGTTAACGGAAGTCGCTTCATCTTCGGAGTTGGTGTTAGGGTTAAGAATGCTTGGAATTAAATCCGTTGCTCTGATGTGATTTCCATTTTGGAGTATCTCAACAGTCGTAACTTTCATAACCGCGTTATTGTCTTGACAATCGAAGAATATTTATGGAATTTTCTTTAATATATAAATTCGTCTAACATTGCCGACGTCAACTGTTTTCAGTTTTGTTGGTGAAGCGGGCTGGCTAATTGAAGGTATTCATTGCTGAAAATCCCACCTTTTATACCGAATGCCTTTCCGCTCGAGTTGCCGCCACTCTCAGTTAGACGGACTAATGACCGTCAGCCGGTGTTTCGCGTCCCGCAACGCTCGTTTTCGTCCTAATCGGCCCAATTATTATATCGGATTTAAATTGTTAATTTTTAAATTACGACGGTTCATATTAATTTATTGGCCCGTTCTCGAATCACCGGAACAGTTTCATTATTTCCGGAGTGTTTAGTGTGTAACAGGTGTGTGCATGCTTATCAGTCTGAATCGTACACCGTGGCAGGCGGGGAAAGGAGAATGGGACCATCATTTTTTGGCTTTCTGATTCAAAATCATAGCGCCACAATTTCTGGGCCTTTTTTATAGGAGCTCTTTGTCGTCAAATACAACTAAAATGTTAAATTTGTAAAAACTTCGGCTTTAGGAACTGATTTTAGATTTTATATTCTGGGAGTAATCTTGGACGTTTCGCATAGCATCAACTAATCCCGAGTGAAGCCCTCAACTGCCGAACTTCAATTCTGTGGACTATTACTTAACGGTAGGGCGTTAAAGCGTCGGCGGCCATTGGCTTTGTGCCGTGGGCCGCGAGGTCAGGTGAAAGCCCGGGAGAGAGAGAGAGAGAGAGAGAGAGAGAGAGAGAGAGAGAGAGAGAGAGAGAGAGAGAGAGAGAGAGAGAGAGAGAGAGAGAGAGAGAGAGAGGGAGGGAGAGAGAGAGAGAGAGAGAGAGAAAAAGCGAAAAGAGAGCGGTCGGGAATAAACTGTTGACGGGCACAAAAGCCGGTTTCCGATTGAAATTGTCGTCGGCGCTATTCGGGCACAATGGCCGGCCCTATTGTCTGCCGTGGCCAACCCGCTGCATTATACCGGCGCCGAACTCTCTTTGCTTCTTCTCGTCCCGATAAATCAAAAGCACGGCTTAATAATCTGCAATAATGCGTTGTTGCATTCTGAGAGATCCTTCCGGTGCATAAGCCCCATGTTTCGGACGTTCGAAACCACATTATGGCCTAATTCTATGGTTAGCAGTGTTTATTGCCTTATTCGAGTAATTATATTGCGAGTTTGTATTTGGCTGGCAACTAAATAATTGCGGGTTTTTCCTATCTGCTTGTTCTAAGATAGCTGTATATCGAACTTTTTTTGGTACTCGAGATGTTTTAAATGGCTTTCAATGCATGTATGGGATTTAGCTCCTCTGCTGTCTCTCATAGTTGACCGGTTCGATAATGGACTATATTCATCATTGGCGAAGATACGAAGGGGAGACAGGAATAATATTATAGTTAATGACTGTTAATGTTTGTAATGTAATCTTCGATATTTTTTCATCGAACGGGAAGAGATACATTCACACGGGTTGTAGTATTCTGAACATTCTCTGACCTATCTATTATCAACTATTTTCAATTCAGTTGAATTTTAAGCAATGGGATCGCTGGAGGTGATAGACCCGTATACTTGGAGTTGGGCTGTAATTTTTTTGTTAAATTCCAGTAAGATAAGTATTATGTAATCGCTCGAAAATTGTGCCTAGTTTATGTTGTTATTTTGCGAATGCATAATATCCCCTTCGTTACTTAAGAGAGAAAGGAACTCAACGCCGTTTATTATCCGAATGATTTACTGCCCCATTCTTGAGACGTCGGTTAAACGGCAATTAAAAGTTACTTGCGCCGACGGCGGGAGCATTAATTTCGTTATTTTTCAATGGGGCCCCACTTAAACTTGGGAGGTTCATGTAAATTAGTGGCGCGATATGCATATCTAATTTAGCGATATTTGCTTGGCGCCCGCAGAGACACCGACCCTCTTTACAGAGCTCCCCGCTAAGACTTTACCTGCGCTAAAACTTATACCAATTAAAGTTCGCATACAAGGCTGATGTTTGGTTCGCGGAGGTTCGTTAGAAAATATTTCAATTTCACCGTCTGTACAGATCGTTTCGTAGGTTTGCCTTCGATTTTGGTTCTGACAAGGGTCTGACAGGAACTACGCTAACCCACTACCTGTTATTCGCAGTGATTCGGACGTAGTAAAAGTTTTATGGCGTACTCTGAGTTGAACGATCAGTTCTATCAAATTTCCCGTGCTGTAAACATGTCGCGTGGCGTTTAACAGCGCGTTTAATGTTGAACCTTTCCGCTCCCCGCTGACATCGTTCATAGGTGACGGGTGGGCCTACCTAAACCGATACATGAATTGATACGTTGACAGTTTCAATCTCGCACCGAAATTGCTATCCAAAATCGCTTATATACTGAAAAACAATCAGCGCGTAAATTCTATGTACAAATAATAAAATAATAACTAATTAAATTAATAATAATTAATAAAAAGTTGATATTTTAGCTTGAAAGAAGATATTGCAGCGGCTACTGCAACCATCGAAATATTGCAAGGAGGAGTACTAAAATTTTGAAATTTCTTTTCGTATGAAGCAAGCGCGGTGTAATTGCGTAAAAACCTGGTTTAGTTATGGCATCAACCGGAGCACGAAATCTTTGTTGGAACGGTTTCAGGCTGATTGTAAAATTGTCCAACGATTTAAGTGTCCATAAGGAAACGTACAAAATATCGGTTACGAAACTTGGTAATAGTCGTCATGCAATGGGTCTCGAAGAATTGAACGTCAAGAATTGTCATGACGGCCCAATAATTGTTTTCTCAGTATCAGAGAACCGTCGTTAATCACAGCGTTGCCGTCGTGTAATGACTGTGGAAATTCCAGGCTGTTTTGTTCGCTCGGGATAATTTAGGAGAGCTTTTGAGGTCTACCGCAGGAGGGGTGGAATCCTGTGTTGCGGGAACTGCGCCTTAAGAAAAGCTGTGCAACTCTGACTCAGTGCTCTTGGGCCAACTCTGAGCCAAGGTCGGCCATATTGTTTTTTGCCGGCTACCTCGCCGCTATCCTCACGGCTCACTGACCCCGCTCGGTCGTGCCCCGATTTTCCGACCGGCCCTAACCGATTTTTCAATTGACCCTACTCCTTCTACTATCTACTGTTATATACTGTTTTAACCAAGAACAGAAGTAACGTTTCGGGGGCCTTCCTTGGTCTTTATCAGTCTTCTTTTTCAGGTCGAAATAGTTATCCGTTAGTGGGTTTAATCCAGGTGTTATCATACGGTCGCCCTGTCGCCACAGGGTACAGAACACACAAAAGTTTTAGCATATTAAAGTCGTAGTTATATTAAATCGAGTAGGCTGCACCTTTCCGAAAAGACAGAGACATATTTACATAAAAAGATGCACAATTGTGTCGGGTCTACGAAACCGCAAAGCGTTTTTCGATCTGCGGGAATTGTCTGTTGACAATCGAATTCGTGAGGAATATTGTCGCTTTATAGCACACGCGTTTCCCGTAGCCTTTCATGGTACATAATTGCAAAGGAAAAAATGGTTATGATTATTTCCATTCGCTTTGGGGTGTTGTACACATTGTGCCTGTTGTGAATGCGCTTGCAGGACTCTCCGATATCCATACGCGGGAATGACTTCCGCCGGTGATGCCCATTTCTGCCCCATATGGCGCCCAATCGCTCGCCTAGCTCCGGATTTCCTTTCCCTTCTGGGGACCCCCGACTGGGAGGGTCCGGTAAACTGGCATTTTACAAAGCGGCCGTGGGGTCATGCCCCGGAGTGAGGCACGAGCGATGTCCCTCGTCCAAGCCGGCTCCGCCCACGCTCACCCGATGGGGCCCCCCTACTACGCAATGCCACCATGTTCAGTTCGCGACAGTTCAGGATTTGAATACAGACGCCGTAATATAATACAGGCTGAATTTTCGTTACAGCTTACTTTCAGGAACCAAAAATAATTTCGTTATAATGAAATTCGCTTAGTCCATCCGCTAATGCTTTCAAATTTATATTCTTAATAATTATCATTATATTTTTAATAATTAAGTCGTATATAAAATGATTTTCTGAAATTCAGTAATGAATCGGTAAAAGAAGAAGGAAATATAGAAGAACTAATAAAATACGAATAATTTATGGAAAATACAATCCTCTCAGAAGGATGGATTCACATGTCAAAGTTTGGTAGTAGTATCGAAAATTTCCTTCTTTTTTTATAGCCATCCTGAAAATTGGAGTTGCCCTTTAAATGGAGGACTGTGACCTTTCTGCTCGTCTGGTTTCGAAACCCGCTTTGAACCTATAAAGTAAATCTCGGTGCTTCCTCGCCAGCTTCTTTTATGAACGGGCAAGGTCGCTTTCAAGATCGCTTAAGGATCCTTGTCTCTTTGACAATGCGCTCATCAGTCACTTCGGGATTTCCAAATAAAAAAGAAATATTTATACCTTGAAATATAGCGATTCCCTTCAATATGTCCCAACAAAAACAACATTCTAAATTCGCAATTCCAGAAGTGTTTGAAATTACTGCGGCATATATCTGGTAAATAAAATTTTCCCACATTCCATTTTGGTCTCACTTCTGGAATGTAGGGCTACGTTAGTATTGATAAGATTTCAACATGTAATTCCATTCTCATTCTTCAGTTTCTCATACCTTAATCGGTACCGATTTCGTGGATTCCGATTCGTGTGAACTTTTCACGTAAAACATGTTCACGTGTATGAATCGACGCGTTTCCTAACTGGAAACAACATTACACAATATACCCAAATTAGGATTTCCAACGGTTTTCACCATTTTGAACACGTCTCGGTTTTACATACTACATTAACTTTATGGATAGATTTTATGTTTCGGTTTCCTTTTTCTCAGCATCCTAACAATTCTTAATTTGCGTCGTCCTCCAAATCTCAATGTGAAAACTCAATGTTCCGGTGGATTGGACAATTCCAGCCAAGACTACTCAAAATGTTCATCCTCCAAAATAATGGCACGGTTCTCTTTCAATTATAATTTCCTTTTATTGAGTACAATAATTCTTTACTTAATATTTCATGCGATCTTTCCGCTGTTGTTTATCAGATTTAACGTTTGCAACTCTTGCATTATGTTTCATTAATTAGATTATTGTTATCGACGATATAATTGTGTTTTATAAGTTGTAATATACCTGCGCATAATTAGCCTCATAGATAATGTGGAAAAATCACACGGTCCACTGACACCTTTAAAATTTCCATCCTTCATTATCTGCCGCTTTTATATTCTGTCTGTTATCTTCTTCTTATCTGAGTATTTCAGAGACAGTTTCTTTATCACTTCCGATCTACTCCTCTATCTCGTTATCTCCCGTCCCACGCTGGCTCCGATGGGGGTGCGGTTTACGCACCAGTTACTGGCAATTAAGCGGGCCGCTGCTATTAACAGCCTGTCCTATCTGCACGTTGGAAATAATTGAGAAGAATTTCACTTCTCAGACGGGTCGCAGAAATGAGTTCCGTCTCGGCAACCAATTAATCCCCAACCAGTCCTCAAACTATGAAATGTCAAACCCGATTGAAATACCCCGATACTCTCTTGGTTTTTCACTGTGAAACCCCTCCGACTATAGCAAGTTGGCACCCCAAAAAATATTTCGAAAATCTTAGTAATAATATTTTTTTATTTAATTTGTTTTGGTACATTTTACATTTATCTCAGTGTTTTATATACCTTTAACACTTGAAGAATATGTAACACACTTAAAGTGCTGGATGTACGGAAATCCTTAGGCGAAATGTAAAATTAATTTGATGATATTTGGTTTCAGGTGGGGGCAGCGGACCAAGAAATGGAATGAAGGAACCAGAACTCCTGGCCGACTCGGTAAGTCCTCTTATTATTGTAAAGATTTATGAAATAATTAGATTTACCGTTGTTATTTCCTCCTTGTTCGAAATATCTTCCTTCTCTCGGTGTCTTCGAAATTTATTTCCGAAAATCCGCTAAATAACTATTTATTGCGTGTAACAAAAATTCACTACCCCGTTTTCTATATTATGTCCTTAATAGCGCATAAACTTGAGCTATCTTGTATCACTGCTTGTCCGAGCTACCCACGCTGAAAATTTCCTTCCTGTTTAATTTTCTGCTCCATTGATTTTTTAAAGTGGTCGAACGATGCACTGGAATTTTGTAAACGTGCATGAGCGTTTGATACTCAATTGGTGACTAGATATAATTCTTTTAACAATGGGTTTAATCAGTTCAGAAAATCGAGGGATAAAAACGGGAGAATTAAAAGGAATATTAAATTAAAAGAGTAAACATTTGGATTATATTCAAATTCGTAATTTATTTATGCAGTTAATGGAAGGAATTGAATTGGATAATCCAAACATTCGAATTTTTGAGGCCATGTTGCTGTTCAATGAAACAACCTCTTGTTTTGTTTTTTTTTCAATTTGCTATTAAACCTGTTTACTTTACGATAGACACATTACTTTCGTGGGATTATTCGTGAAAAAGAATTATAGAACAATTTTGAAAATTATTTTTTTTAATGATGGTAATATGATCTACAAATGTATGATTGAGTACCACAGCTTAGCAAATCACAAGAGCTCTAATTAGACACTCACTTTACACTCAGCCTGAATCGTCTACTGCAGAATTGTACATTACTACATACCTGAAGCTCAGTGTACAGTATACAGTCGGCTAATATTGTTCCCCATTTTTTGACTCAATCCTTCAGGATTTTAACGCTTGCCTCCCTTTTTGTGTTAGTTGGCGGGCCCAAACTCGAGAGTCTCAGCCAGATAAAACGTAATTAGGCCGTGATACTGAAAGTATTTTCCCGTTCTAACTGCGTCGGTTGTACGCGGTTATGATGAAAGGGGGGCGGTGCCTTGATGCCAGAAAGAGAGATGATGAAGGTAACGAAAGGGCCCCCGAGTAAAAAATTTCGCCTTCTGTTCGAAGGCTATTCTACCACTTCTGCTTACATCGTTAGGGGTCCGCCTCGGAGCCCTCCTGTTTTTTCTCTGCGTGTTCCGTCCTTTATTTTAGTCTTCAACTTTATTTAACGCGACGATACGCTGTAAAACGCGCCAGACCTCCTTTACGCTCTAGACGTTATCCCAGAATAATTACTTTTAATAGCATTTCCGACATAACTCGTTCATAGACAGTCCGCATAATCTTGAAACACGTTAAATTTTAATAGTAATTTTATTAGTATTACATCGTAAAATGTTACCGACAGAAGGCATTAAAACTATCAATATTAAAGGATGTCTCTTATCGGTCTAATCTTCCAAATCTATTATCTCGGGTTTACTGATTTGTATTGTATATAGTATAGTTGTACATCTGTATAACTGTAAATGTACTTCTTTATTTATTCCAATCTGTTTCGTGCGTCCTGCGGCCGTTCTGAGCGTTTCAATACAACACTTCTAAAGAAGGATTTTCAGTACCATCCCCTTTAGTACCTGCGGTGGGCACTGTTATTGCTCTAGTACACGAGGTGGGCGGGTGTTTAGTGTAAAATGTTGTCCTGTAATAGTGCACTGGTGCACCTCTGGTGACCCCCATGCGTGGACGGTCTAAGCGCATCGTTCCGCAACTTGGTCTATAATTTGACCCCGTTTCCCAACTCCCTCAAGGGAAAGTTCTGAAAAGCGTCGAACAGAGGAAACCTCTCTACTGGGTGATTAATTTTTAATATCCTTCAAAATGGTCCCGTTCCTTTCGTCGAAGCTATTAAACCCTGCAGACGTTTCATTCCCGGTTTCAATTATCAATGACGACCGGAGGTACTCGGTATCTCTTTCCTTCTTAGATGTGCATCTGACAAATGGAAAAATCGCGTGCGCGACCGAGGAGGTGTACTTATCAACTTTGATTTCCGGGACGCCATCTTTAATAATACCAAATAATATTTAATTATTTATGTTGTTTCCTTTCGGTATTTCTCCTTCCTTTTTCGAGTGTAAGTTTATAATTCAACGTGCTACTCACAAACATGCAATGTACCTGGCTATGACTGTATTCATAACTACGGCTTTGCATTTATATTTATGATATTAAACCGTATTTTGTAGGTTTAGGCCTGTATACAGTATGTTAGACGCCTGATTATAATTTAATTTAATTTCAACGGACTTTATGCATATTTATATAACAGGGTATAGGATTAAGTATGTAGTTTAAACAGGGAATGTGCGTATTAACCTGCAAAAGTGCCCCAAGCAGCGTTTATTTAATTGGATTGCTATATATATATATATATATATATATATATATATATATATATATATATACATTTATATAAGCGCTATAATAACGTATGTGAACTAACAAAGGATAAATAATCGGATTGTATATATTAATTTTCTTTTTTAACGCAAAAAATAATCTGTTTTCAATTTTCGGAAAACCCAATCATTTCTGTTCTCAAAATACGTGAAATACCAAAAGTGAGATACGTAACAAAAACAATGTAGTAGTTTGAACATGAAATTTAAGGGCATTTATTTATTCTCCACTCGTTTTGTCATTAAATCGCACCGACCCTTCTCACCACCAGCGAGTACAAATTATTATTTAAACAAAATAATTTTTACGCCTTTATATTAATATTATGTCATAAAAATTTTATTTTCACTAAACCTTTTGTGCCCCCCGTGAACTGCGCTATGTGGTTTAATTCGGCGAAATGCGCAATAAGGCCGGATAGCATATTCTAGGCTTAGAATTAGTTTGTTTATTAAATAATAGATAATATGACTGGTAGAATATTTGCGGAGATTCAATAACAGCGGTCGGGACCTATCGCCAATTAAACATGGGTTTTCCAGGGAGGCTGAAAAAAAGGCCTGGTGCGTGTTTTTTCAATCGTGGGGGTTTCCGGTGGGTTTCAATCGCGGGCCGGGTTCTTTATGGGGCGGAGCCTACAATAAAAACCCGGTCCTTTACCTGTTTCCGATTATTGGCCGGCTCCCCCGCGACCACCCCCACCCCATTGACTCGGTTTAATTCACCGGGATCAAAGCTCCGTTCCGGTCCGGTTCGTACGGGACGGCTTCAATTCCGGCCAAATATATTAGCTTTCACCGGCACTCCCTCCACCCGTTGCCGATCTTGGACCGTTTCCTCGGCCCTTTTTACCAGTTTCGGGTCAATTACCTTTTTTTTTATCCCCGGCGAGATATCGTTATCGGGGCCAATGAAATTGCCCCTGCGACTTTTCCGTACGCCGTAGCTGTTATCATTACATTAGCAAACACGCGGATCTGCACGGATATTGCGTACTACTTTCCTTTTCTAGCCGAACTTCCATCTTCCAATATTCCTTGTGGAGGGGCGCTTTCATTGTTTAACTCGGATATACTATGCGATGGTATTCCTTGACATTATGGCACCTACCACACAAACTCTGCCGCCACTCAGAACCACCAGTGGAAGGATACATAGTTCACTTTTACCACTATCGGAAACAACATAATTGCCTGATAGAGGAATCTGGTACATTGGAATTTGATATATTTTCCGTCCTCCTAATGTATTCCCGTCTAATTCGATTAACTAAAACTCTAGTCATTTTCGTCTGTCAGCAACGAAATCGACTTTTCCGTAAAGTAAGGCCCAGATTTCATTACATCAAAAGATGTGGAATTGAATTTACAAATCCGTCAACCGTTTCTGGATATCTTGCGACCGCGTGAGATATCGCGAAATCGTTGATTTGTTTGCAATTGATAAAAGCTCGATTCGGGCATTGTTGAAAGGAACGCGCTGAACAATTTTGAATAGGACAACCGAATGTTTATTTTTCCACTCAAGGGGACAGGATTTTATAGCGGCGGACTGAAAATGGGTACAGTATGGCTGCTGTATTTCATGATCAGAGTGAAATTGATTGCGGTACCTGGGGATACACTTGAACTGAAGTCCCACGTTGAATCCACGTACTAAAACGTACAGAAACAACGTTACAACTTGCTAATTAGACTCCCCTTGAGAACATTAATTATTTACAACTGTATTTACGTTCAGAACCCCGAAATCCTCCTGGTGAGAAGGCTAATATGTTATATTAATTTAGTTTAAATGCGTTTCAGTATCGAAGTAATGCACTGTATTTAACAGATTTTATTACTCTTTATTGTTCCACGATTTGAATGAATATCTGCAGCGAATTCGGCGTAAATGCGAACCACTCTGTGTTGATATTCCAAATACGTACGAAACGTTGTCTGTCGAGCAAGCCGTCTCGTCTTTCCTGCTTACAATCTGTTAACTGGGGGAGTTGGGGCGGGCGATAAAGTTAACTTCGCCTCCTCCGGGTTTCCGGCCGGATGAACTGGAGCGTGTCGAATATAGCAGTTTCCTGGGGCGGTGAAAACCCGGAACATTGCCGGAATCAACTTAGTTTTCGATTCGTCGCCCGGTGGTAAACTCACTCCTCAAGTGGGTACGTCTCTGATATAGCTTCTTCGCTCGTCCCGTCGTAGACCGTTCGAAAGGATCACAAACTTTGATCGCCCGAACATCTGTTAATAACATAATTTGTTAATAAAGTGCCTTATTTTGTTCCCGATAGTATATAATTGAGGAAACAGTATGTATAGTTAATTCATCAAAAATCAAATTGGGGACACTTTTCAGGATATGGGTGTAGGTAGAAGACGGTTTGTCTCTGGCACAATCGGCGTGAAAGGTCCATTCGGAGCGGACCGAGTGGATAGTCCCTAAACGAGGGGACATTTATACTTAAGCTGAAAGTCGAGTCGCCGGGGGGGGGAGTGGTGGCGGCTCGTACTCCCACGTTCAAATCTAATAAGGCGAACTTCAATTTAGCGAACTGCATAAGAGGGGACCGACCGGCCCCCACAAGATCATTCGCTCCCTCCCCCCCGCTGTCCAAAATATAGTACCCAGTATTTCGGAGCTCCCCGAATTGCTTCGGCCAATTTTCACTCGGAAGCCTACGCTTGATTGCTACTTGTGGAATGTTTTGCTTTATTATTTGCCTCCAAGATAACAAATAATAGAAAGAAAAAATGTGACTTTTTAGGAAGAAGCATTAATTATAATCGAATTATTCCCCAATCTTTTGGATGTATTACTTTTCCGGAGAATTTTTCATTAGCTAAAGTAGGAATAATATCCGTTCCTGCCGTTTGACTCGTCTTGTACGGGCAAAAACCGGTAATTGACATATTCGTTTTTTCCACCGTTTAGGTCAATTTTCCGAATCTCTATTTATGGGAGGCTATAGAGCGGTTTTCTGGTATCGGCCTTTTGGGGCCCGGGTACGCACAATGGGGTCCTGATCAGGACCCACAGTTCCGACCGAATATGACATAGTTTTTGAGTTAGCCGACGCCTCATCACTCCCATTGTGAGCCCTCCGACCGAGATAGGGAAAAAAGGCAACATGGAAGGCACACTACAAAAGGACATTGTCGTCTTTTCTTATTCAAACAACGTTTGTAGTCCGCCGATATAATGCCGAAACAATTTTTTCTACCTCCAATTCGCGATGTATCTCGCGGTGCTCGATGCACGCGTTCCGGATGGTCCCAGATTTAATTTCTCAAAAAACTGTAGAAATAAATTTCTTCAGGGTAAATAACAGCATCGAAGCTCTCACGGTCATTAAGGTATTCAATTATATTATAACTAAATTAAATTAATAATGCGTCAATAACTTTAAGACCGAATGTAATTTCGCTATAACAATATCGTTAAATCCAGAAAAAGATTAAACAGCATGGTATTGTGATTTCATAGTTCTCGGGTTTCCGAGGCGACACCGGTTACTGATAGTTCATGAATCCATTACGTTTAGACCTGAAACAGAGTTGAATTAATTTTGTTATTCGGTCACCCCCGAACATTTGTACTTCGACTACAAATGATATAATATTTTTACAGAATCAAGCTTAACATTGTATCGTTGTCGGCACTATAAAGTTGGGACCGCGGTCGGCGGAGGCGATAAATCGGCGTTCTAATTTCCCGAAACCCTCTCCGGGTGGTGGGCCAGGAAATAAGGAGCACTCTCGGGGGGGAAACAAGTACAAGTGGGCCCCCGGGAATGGAAGGGGCACAATTCATCGGATAAAAGGGAAATACCGCCGGGTCGGAGGTTTTTCCGTCGGCACTTGTGTTTGTTTACGGGGGGAACGGACGATAAATTGTGATGCTGGGCGCAGACAGACGTATAGAGGCCAATTGCAGATAGCCACCTCCCAACCTAATAACGACATTTAAACGTTCTCAGAGTCAGATAAAATTACAATTTTAGCGGCGTCCTATCGCACGGTCCCGACTCGGCGGCTACAACAGAGTTTATTTTCTCCGCCTTGTTTGGTCCTTGTACCATTTGTAAATTTCACTTTAAAATTATAATTAAACATCCTCCAGGTCCTTTAGGGTTGCAAAGCATGTTTTTAGTCGAGCTTTAATTCTTTCCTATAAGTGTCATTCGTCGTAGGCAAATATTAAATTTGTACTAGCCCCTTCTCAATATATGGAAGGGATTCAACGGAATCTGCCCTGGTAGCTTTCAGCTCCTGTGTCTCAAGAGTGTCAAATATAATGGCACCCAAATCAAGTTTTTCCCTGTCTGGAGGAACCACATTGTATAGAAAGCTCCCAGGTAAGTTTTGCAAAGCTACCTGTTTCAACCGGTTGTTTCATTGGGAAACAGACTCCTTTTTCGCTCGGTCTATGTTCCTGGTAGCAAAATGATTTTTTTCCATCGGCGCTTTATAAAATGGGACGGGACGAGACCGGGGGACGAAACAGATGTAAATTCAGAAATCCATTGTAGATTCTCTGGGGGAATCGATTGGGGGATGCAAATGAAGCGGGTTCTCCGACCCAGTTTTGGGCTTGGTGAGACGGACGACGGGCCACCTCTACGTCGCGGCGATGGCGGTCCCAGGACCTGAATATTCATGGCCCGAGACAGCCCCCGCGCGTTATACAACCAATTATATAAAGTTTAAGTTAATTTATACTTGCGCAGCAACGCGCCCAGCAAAAGTTTGTTAAGGCCTTGCGACCTCCTCAACGCCAATTATTTTCCCGCGTTTTTTATACCGATTCCTGGTTAGAGGATCGGGTGTTGAGGGTAACTCGAGACTTTAAATTGTAAGTACTGTGCACCCAAAGTTATAACCAACGTAATTACACAATTTCACCTCAATAAATTATTCTTTCCGTTGTTTTTAAGTGGTATTGTACCTTGTAAATTGTTATCGCGATGTTGAGCGATTTGTGGCTCCGATAGTTGCTAGTTCGGTGCGTTCTACTTTCGGAAAGTGTTCTCGAGAGAACACTATATCCCGAAAATAACGCCTGGGAGATTGTCGTCCCGGGGAATTTGCAATTAGGATGAGTGTTTCCCGCAAACTGGGGGATACCGACGAGTCGGCCCTATTACGCTCAAGGGATATTACGTTCGTTTTAATCACTTGCTCCGTTGCTCGGAATTGAAAAGCGAATTGGTGCCTACTCTCAATAACGGAGAGTTTCAACGGTCTTGAATTAATCTTCCACCGGTGAAAGTCCCCAGTGCGTAACACGCTGTTCCAGTCCGTTAACCGCGGATGAAAACAAATAATTTTTTCCGCCAGAAAACATAAAAATTATTTAATCTGAACAATAAATTCAGTTAGGATACATTTTTATACACACACATTTTTGTACATTCACAATGTACTGTACAATGTAATGTGACATATAAAAATGCCCTATAAAACCATCCATATATAAAATACATAATATCCTCCACACTACTAGAAATTCGGCCCTATGTCACATTAACTGCAATCCTACATACATAAGAGAGAACAGGATTTGAATGGCGGGTTCTTCTCTGGACCTTTGGTTGAGGTGTTCTACCGTTAAATTCAGTCCAACCTGAGTGTGTGTGTCGCTCGGAGAATTGAATATTGCAATTTACCGATTGGGATTGGATCCAAGAATGTTTTGTGTCACATAACCGGCTATCTGGGTTATCCAATTTATTCACAAATATCCGTCCCTACTTCTCGTTAGTCGAGTGGCTATATATATACTCGTATATACACGCGCACACACAGTGGGCCGGTTATAAAGTTTTTGCAACCGACGCTGTCCTATTTCATGCATTATTAATATGGATAATAAAACCCCAAACGTGAAATTTATGTCCACATAAATTGCGCAAACCTTTTTTCTTTTAAGAAAGTAAATATAAACCGACAGGACCGGTTAATAATTCAATTCGGTACATTGTTCTGGGGAATAATCCGTAAGGTGTATGAACCACCGCGTATATATTAATCTAATTGTAACACTGAACACGGCTTGTACGAGTAGATACTGTTACTAGTTGTGAATACACAAACGAATTGGGAATATCATCCCAACTCTACGTGATTTAATCTCAAATTAAATAATTCCAATGAATTATGTTCTGCGTAAATTAAGTTAAATGATTGAAAAATGTAATCAATCCTAGGCTGATGGATACATGATCTCTCTTTGGGGTAATACTTTGAGGATTTTTACCGCGAAGGAAGAATTTATGTAGACTTTTTGACACGTTCAGCAAGAGCAGTTGTCTGCACTCGTGTGACAACACGCAGCTGCTGTTTGAAAAAATTTAAGCCGTAAACCTTGCAGCGTTTCCCCGATTCGGACCCTGTTCTTGGGGGAACGCCACACTTGCATTCCACAACTTGTAGTGTTCAGCGGAACATAACGGAGAGCGACAGATCTATGTGCTAGCTCACAGATGGTGGCCGACCGTACTCCTTGAAAGCATTCGCAATGTTCCCTAGAGTATCGCTAAGTATGTCTAGATGTGTTGTTGCAAATGAAACAAATAAAAAAGTTATTGTTTATTTTTCAATTTCCGACGTTGCTTAAGCTAACGTCCTTATGGTATCAAATTTTCCCAACTCTTAGCATTTTAATCTTTATCTAAATACATACCTTATGTGGTGTTATTATTTGTAAACATTAAATAATTTACTATACTTACGCGATCCTACCGGAAGTTATTGATCATTTACGTTACGTTTCACTTTGTGAACGGATTAATTTATAATTGCAGGTGGTTGCTTATTAAGCTGAAATTCTATCGAAGTGATAATAGGACATTTCCGAACTAATCTCGAATTAATTTGTCCAGGGCTGTAAACTGGGTTAGTGTAACGGACGTCGTAGAAACGACGTGTTTCTTCTTAGTATCGGAAGACGAATGGAATATATTTGAGCGGGATATAAATAAACATCTGCACGCTGGTCTAACCGCTAATAATTAGAGGCCACCGTACCCTGTGCAAGAACTGTAATTTACTTCCAACGTCAGAAACAATTATGTCTGTGACATTTAAATGAGTGCAACAATCGAGTGTAAAACGAAAGAACGCAGAAAACGTCGCTTATCTCTTTCCACTTTGTATAATTTCATTTACCGATCTGAATTTTTTTGTCGAGTTTTTCGCGGCATTTTACATGTTACAAAGCGTGACAGAAACATACGTTGTTTACCAGGCATTATTTCAATTTAAATTTTAATGCCCGCTCACAACGGCAAAGACGCATAAATTGAGAGGAAAATATATAGCAAAAAAATAATCTGCCGCATAATTTGTCTACAGGTGGCCATGAAGTTCAAGGTTTCCTCTTCGTTCAATACAAAATCTTTAAAACCTAATAGACACATTAGTCTCATTATATGTCATTGAAACAGGTTATGCGACTCCTTCGATAAACCGTACCAAACATGAGGCGGGAGACGGAAAGTTCTTGAGGGCGAGAAACGGTTTTCTTTTCAAGAACTATGGACCCGCGTGATAAAAAGCTTTCTTTTTCGGAAAGTTTCATGTATAAATAATTCGATTAGGGCTTTTAAAGGACCTTAATTATTTAAACCCTTAAATGGCCCCTCCTTGAGAAGCCGGCCACTTGTGAGTGTCTGATACTTGAGCGGAGAAACCCTGAATATGTTTAAAATATGAAGCAGAGGCGTCGGAAACTCTAAAGCCCGGTTTGAAGTTCACAACAACACACAATGCCTCCTCGAAGAGTGAAAAATTGGTAGTATTATATTCCATTTTAGTTTCACTGTCATGTCAAATATAAGGAAATAGTTTTTTCGAGGGTTATTTATTTAAGAAATAATATACGTATATTATTTATGATAAGTAAATATGTAATATTTGTTGCATGTTGTCATGAACATGTACTTACATGTATACTCTAACATGATAGAACATGTTCTTTAAACGCTTCATCAATCATTATGGGGCTGGTGTAGTCTTGTTGCGTTCTGCGTAACTGTTGAAAATCAGTGTCCCTATTATAATAACAGTAAACACGCGGCGCTGATTTCTTTTTTCCCTCCTAATGTGTATAATACATTATACTTAAACGGTGTTCGAATCCGGGCCTGTCATTATTCTAATGAGCCGGCCGCGGGTCAGATGCGTGCAGAGTAGATTTTGCAAGAGACCGTGTCTTGGCCGTACGCGCACTCAAATCGGGATTTCGGGTGGGTTTTTCTTAATTGTCGGATCCGATCTGCGATTCGGTTTCGCCGGCGCGGTGATTTATTACCGGCGGGCGGCCTTGGCCGGTGAATGTACGCCGCACGAGATATCCTTTCCTCGATATGTTGACAGTCCAATTTCTGCCCGACTGAAACTTCAATAGCAATCTGAGTTAATGAGTTATTAAGACTTCATATTCGCGATGACCTCGGTTTGAAGGGGGGGCCGCGTGGATTGTGAGTCATCGAACTTCACTTCGAATCAAAGAAAACTTTAAATCTCAACGCGAGAGGTTTTTCTTTGTAAAATAAAATGAAAAAAGTAATTCGAAATAATAATAACCCGGAAATATTATTTGCTGTATTTTTTAATGTCTATCTTTGAGTTCAGAATAATGCGGATGATTTTGATGACCTAGTGACAACAATATCCTTGTATAAACCACCTAATGGAAACGGCTATTTTAACGTATTTGACTGATTAAATGTTTTTAAAATTTCTCTGGTTAATAAGGTTTTTTAGTCATTAATTTCAGGATATATAATTACTGAAAGCCTGGTTCAAAACTTCAGACGTTTCAACATGTTCTGTGATTATTCTGAAATCCTCTGTTGGTCCGACATGATTATTATTCGGGAACGATAACTAATTGAACTCAACATGAATAAATGTCACTATTATTTCGATAAAAATAGTCATTTAAATCCATTTTAAGTAATTTGAGTTCATTAGTGTCAATTTAAGTCGGTCCATCAGCCTTCGCATTTTGACCCCTTCTTGTGACAGACGCTCGGTTGTGAAATATCGCGTGGAAATTGATCGGACCCGATGGGATAATAATGGCGGGGAAGAAATCGCGTTAGGTCGTAGCGGGCAATGCGTCAATGCGACAAGGCGACAATGGCCGCTCGTTAATGCCGCTGAAATGACAATACCCTCAAGAAATGAGCGCTCGTGGGCGGCAAATCAGTCGAGATTGAGACACTCCATTACCGGTGTTCTTCGACCTCGAAGGGGTCCCCCTTAAATCCCATTCTTTGTTCTGATATATTGCGTGTTCCAATAATAATTTTTAGCGCCCATTATCACAAACGATCACTCTTCAATAATCTAATTAAGAGACGTATGAATTATAATATATTAGAAGTATTACACAAGAGTGTACCTTCTTCAACCTATGACAATAAATGTTATATACACATGGAATGATTTCCAATAATTAAATTACAGTCATTCGGTAAAATTGACTAAATAAGAAACTGAATTCTACTAATATTAAATACGGCGTAGTTGCGCTTCATCATCATCTCTATCACCTCAACATCATAATTATCAACCTGGTTGTAACACAGCTCTCTCTCTCTCTCTCTCTCTATCTCTATATATATATATATATATATATATATATATATATATATATACGATTTGTGTGAATATAGACGTATGTGTATACCTGCAGGAAAAGAAAAGGTAGTATTATTTCGAAACTTGGAAAGTAGGAAAGTACCCACGGTCAATCACGATTCCTTTGCGTGTGTCTTCCTTATCACGAACCTTGGCGTGTTTCTTCCTGTCGTTTGCCAGAGAAAATACTACTCCGCCGGATTTTCTCATATGTATATATATAAAGGTTTAGAGAGAAATAATACTTTTGTAAAAGAAATAATAAATGTGGTTCCTTAAATAAATATTTATATTTTTTTGACAATCAGGTCAAAGCAAAAATCAACTGTACTTCAGTTAATTATTATATTTATAACGAATTTTGCATTTATTACATGATTATATGGTTGTTAATAATATTGTTATCTCCCAATCGTTAGAGGGGAAAAGATTCCATACTTTTTCAAATGGAATATCGCTTCTTTTATCGGTCATATTCTGTTCTCCAAGATTTGATAATAAAGAATTGTCCAAAATGACCAAGGAATCGGCCAGATGGCATGATCTCGTGTAAGTCACGTAAATCGAATTAAAATTCAAGGTGAGCGGCTCCCCCTCGGTCGGTGGGAATTTTGGCGAGCCCGCATTCCATCTTAATGGTGTAACCCGAGCCTCCATGTTTCCCTGGTACTGTTCCAAATAAAACAAATCCCAGAAAAAATTATGCGAAAGTATTTTGCCTTCTGTTAGGTTAAGGAGTCTCATTCCTGAAAGAGGACATTTCTGATGATTTTATAACATGAACGCAGTTTTTTGTCTCATTAAAATTTAGCTGGCAGTATAACTCCCCTATGAACTACCCTATGAAACCGTTTAAACAATAATTCATATAAATTTATTTAATTTTATTTATAAGTAAAGTTTTTATTTATTGTAAAGTAGATAAATTATAAGCTTTCATTAATTCTTTCAATTCCTTTGTTATTTTCTGTTTGCACTCCCTTATTTGATCCTTAGTTGATCCAATTTCGGCTTCTCGGCGCGTCAGTTCCATTAGCATTTTAGCGAGGTGCTTTCTACCTGTGATATTGGCCCATTCCCTAGCAGAATAATTAACCTCGCGATTTTCCCTCTTTACTCGCTTATTTCGTCTTAAGTAAGATTCATTTAGTAGTGTAGTGAAGTGAGGTATTTACACATGTCGCTGCGCCATTCTATATAATTACAATGTATTATAAAATCGGTATTCATAAAATTTTCTAAAACGTATAATTTGGAAATAGTCATCAGGTGTGATCAGTTGTGATACCAACTCCGTTTCCTCTAGTTATTAATTCAACCCAATTTGAAATAATTACAGTTTTCGTCCCTCTTTTATCACCGACCTGCTACTTATAAATACAAATCAAGGACTAGATTAACTGATATGACAATAAGTCTAGGCGACATTAACAGTGATACTGGTCCTTCTTCTGTAATGTACGTAATGATGTAAACGACGATACTGTAGCTGACGGTCTCCTACTGAGTTTTATTTACTTCTGTGGCGCTGTAAAAAATTTACGACCTCGTGTGAAACCTCGTGGCCTTTGAGTGCGGAGTACTTCACCGCAGGTAGTTACCCAGTACAGTTTTCGAGAAATGAAAAAGCTATCTTGACCCTGCACGGTCCTGTATGCAGCCTGATGTCCTACTCTAGTTTTATAGTAGGGGACACCTACGTACACGGGCTATCAAGGGAGCGACAAAAGTTTGACGATGTTGAAATATTTTATATGAAACGAGGCGTCCGTACCGTAGACCAGCGGTTTCTAAACTTTTTGTTACTCTCTCTGCCTCCCGCTAAGGAAAATATAATCTTGGCGCTCCCCGTTTTAATGTAATATAAAAGGATATGTTTGGTATTTTATAGAAAATAATACTTAGAACATTTTTACATGGCCCGACATAGTAAGGATGTTTATATATGTATTGTATAAAGGTCAAAATCATTTTCATTTTGCTCCTCGCGGTTTGGAAATCGCTGGCGCAGACGATTCGCGTACTGGCAACGATAAGTATTCTTTTTCCTGTAAATTTACCCCGCAAATCGCTGGAAGATAAATTATATCTATCCGGTTGGTGAGAACACCTTTGAACTTTGGAGATTGTTGGCTTGGAAAGTGATTCAGGTCTCGGGTGGATAATATTTTTTTTCTTTCATTCGCGACGGCTCCCCGTCGTATTTATAAACCCGGGAGGGCGGCACCTAGATGGCCGAAGGTCGAGGCCACCGGCGGCTCCGTTTCTCCCCCGACTCGCTCCGATTGTTTTCTGTCGTTTATTTTTCTTTTATCCTCGCCTCCTGGCATACTTTTATTCCACTTTGAACACTTCTACGAACTCCCGTAGTTTCGTACGCTCAATTTTTTTTGGACTGTCCCGGTCGGAAACAGTTCCCGGCTGCGGAAACGCCTCCGGTCATATTAAATTGTTTTTCTCCATGGCCGGTCGGATATTGTGAAATATCGGTATCCTCTCTACCTCGGAAATATAAAGATTAAACACAAATACCGACTAAACGGGAATTAATTTCTCTTTATTATAAATTTGACCTCAAGGCGCTCGGTATTTTCGGGAAGGTGACGCGAAGAGATACCGTCGAATTATAGTATCGTATAGTTTTGAATTGTCGAATTTATATCGGGAAGCCGCTAAGTCATGTACGAAATGGACTTTCAAATCGGAATATTCATTGTTTTGTTCCGTCATTTAAATTAATATTATAGTGCGAGGATATTATCGTGATAATGCTCCGAATCTTGTACGGCTTGCGTTATGCAAGTACGTACGTATGAAATGCTTCGTGAGTAGAGGTAAAAACGCGGGGGTGTATGGGCGGGGTAGGTTGTCGGGCTGGGAGTCGGGGCCAATAAATCTATCCGAAGCCGCGCTTCTACTTTCCCGAGCCTTAATAATTCAAAACCCGTGTCCGATTCCGTCCGGTGACCGGATTTACAAGGCCGTTATACGGGATCAATAAATATTGTAGGCGGAAAAAGAAAGGAATGGGCGATTTTTCTTTATTCATAAGAATTGCTTGACGCGCACTACGCCCAATTGAGATAAACCGCTTATTAAGCAATCGCGTTGCTCTAAAAACTAGAAACTAACATTACTAAAATAACTGAATAACTAAAATCAGAGATTCCATACATGATCACAAGGGAAACGCCGTAAAAATTTAGTAGAATATTTTTTCCCCATTTTACAAGATATTTATTTAGTTAAAAAGTTGTAATTGAACGCTACTGCGATCCGCACTAACACAACTAAGCTACATAACATAATATGCACAGATATTTATAGTACAGCTTTATCATCTCTACTTCCCTATACTTCCCTGTTTTTAAAATATACGGCGGAAACTGAAATTACAGTAAAAAACTCCACTTACAAATTACTGACGGGTTATAAAGTGGTTAGATAGGTAAGCGCCGCGTGCGGGTGCAGTAATATGTTTATATTGTAATAGTTTACGTTCTCATCGTAAATCATGGTAATTAGTAGGGCGAACGTGCATTGCTTCTGGGAGGGGGACGTGTGCGCATTGGGGCGCGCTTTCAAAACCAGGGCAAGACCAATCTTTTGACCGTCCTAAGTTCGTGCTGGGTCGCCGATCGGGCTATTGCCATAAGTTGAGACTTGTTTACACATTGAAGGTACCACTGAGGTTCAACTAGGCTGATACAACAACCGGGTTGTTCAATTGGAAGACCGATTGCAATTCTTCGAACGACGCTTTTGTTGATTATTTAAATTTTTTTGTTGGTTTTGCAATTTTCTTCTATTGTATTGTGTTCGTGTCACACAGTTGCCGGTCTACTTATTATCGTCTCCTACTTTCGGATAAATGCGCTGCAAGAGAAACCGGAGAGTAAAAATCGGGTAACTTCCGCTGTAAATGTACCCAATTAATTGTCTACCGTCAGCCGTAACAGGTCTAGAAGAATAATACGAGCGACTAATCGTAAGACTGTTCGAAAACATTGCTAACCCATTAACATTTAGCTTAAATTGGCCACCACAATTATATATCTAGACAATTATTATGACAAAGATTTTATTGACATTTGTATAGATGCTCCGCAATACAGGGTGCCACCCCTCCCTCGTCCATTTCGGTTACTTGTGACGGAGGGGAATAATTTTTGTTTTAGTCCGAGTTTTATTCATACAAATGTGAACCTCTGGCGTCCAATCTTCCTAGTTGTGTGCATAGTTTACATTTTTCTATCCAATTTTCATAAGAACCTCCGGTTAGTATTTTTCAAGCTGATGACTGAAATCGCCTTTTGGACGTGTTGGATCTCGGGAGGTCAGTTAAATCGCCCGACGGTGGTGTAAGTTTAAAGAGGGTCAATAAATACGCCGTTTGAAGGGAGAGACGGCTCGGTGGCGGAGGGGGAATTCGGGGAAGCGGAGATGTTCCCTGCTCGACCTTCCTTTCCCGTTTGACCCCTGCCTTTTATCCTCCCACTCCTCGAGAGATAGACCTCAAGCGGTCATGCGGGTTTATAAATAGCCGGCTCCAACAGACAAGAAAGGTCGCTGCGGGCGTTTCGCGAGCCAAATAAAAGAAAACGCAAAAAAAACGAAAAACTTACAAACAGAAACAGGCGCATATCTCGGATTAGGAGCCGGCGTGATTCATCGTTCAGTAGAGAAGCGCGAGCCAGGGAAGGACGGTTTCTCCGCCAAGCAATTTTTTTGGGATTTGCGGACGTAAATAATAAATATAAATGAGACCTGTCCAGGGGATCAGATCCCAAACAAAGACAGGAAACGTTCACTGCCATATTTACTATTTGACACTTTTGAAACAGCGTATTAAACTTACATACTTGTGAGATAAACGATATTAAATGCTGTTGAACTGAATTCGAGATCGTTCAAACGAATTGAAATTCATTGTTTTCCTAATTTACTGGCTAGAAGGGATGCTCCAGCCTATGATCAGCCCTTACAAGTGGGTATTGTTTAACAATGAACAGCACAAAGGGGGGAATATTGAAATTCCGAATCGACGCGCTCCTGAATTTCATATAAATATACCTACCGATATCGAATTTATACCCAACTCAAATAAATTGCTTTATGACAAAGCCGAATAGCTTAAAAGGATCTGTGTTCACAAAGAGATGATAATCTGAAATTTGGACGCGTTGGAATATATTAAAATTCCGAACGCATTGGCAGAGTCGAAGTCAAATTAATCCAACTTTTTATTCTGGAATATAAAAAGAATATTGCAAATTTTTAATTATGTAGCGAGTTAATTTATGTAAGTAGAAGACATCTTACACTTACAGCCTTATGGTATACATAGTGTGACCATATGGCATTGTGCTTATAAAATATAATTTTAATAAAATAATAATTAAATTATACGTATCAACTACAATCTTAATTTCTGATATTATTTTATTTAACTTGAGTATCGTTAGATTACAGTTATTCTGTTATATCGATTTGCAATTTGATTTTCCTATTACTCGGCACGTCTAGGCGATGGTCGGTGCCAAGAAATATCAATAATTGCTAGGCTAATTTATTTCTTTTATCAGATCTCTCGCTTCGCATTAATACCATGTTAACCTCCTGTCTGACCGTACTTAAATAGTGCTTAAATAGTTTTTTATCAGTGCGAAAATTACTTTTGCGGGTTCGAAATCCCATTGGCGGTAATAGAATCGCGTCGAAATCGATCGAATTGCCGGGATTTTCTAAAGTGCTACATTCCAGTGTTTCGTTAATCGATCGGGCAATTGGTTTTGGAGGGCGCAATCCCGAAATGCGGGAAGCGGCGGTCCTAATGTGTAACACGTGTGGGGGCCCGCTGTCTCCGGTTAATAGCTGAGTGGGAGGGCGGCGCTAGTCGAGGCAGTCCGGGTCAAGTGCTCCCTCCATTCTCCTCCTCCTGCTCTCCTATCTCTCCCTAATTGAACAGCTCTCCCTCTCTTCCTCTCTTCCTCCCTCCCGCCCTCCTCTCCCCTTCACTCTACATCCGTTTGTCCACTCAACCGCATTGTCGGCTAGTCTCTTCCCTTGCCATCCTTTATGCGTTAGTACAAACCTGGCCACCCACTGAGGCGATTCCAAGGACCCACAGTCAAATGGAAGTTTTATTTAATAATTAAGTAAATAAATGCAGATTATTGTACTTGTGAGGTGCCCGCGTGGGTTTGGAATGCTGATTCTGGTTCTGTTCCTATTGCTTCTTTACTCGTCATCATTATTATTTTATTTGCGACGAAATCGCGGGAAATAATTTCTGACACGCTTAAACCAGTGAGGTAAATGATCATCATTCATATTTCATGAATCCAAAAATAAATTCCCAACATACAAACTTAACGCAGTTAGTATTTAAAAATCGTATGAATCTATCAGAGGAATGAAACTATTCTAAATAAATAGAAATAATACCACCACTATATATATGCATATATATAAAAAATAGGCATATAACGATTACCGTTCGCAGAATGGATAAAAAAGCTACTAAATACCTAAGATTGAATTTTTGTAATATGCGCGAAGCCCCATTGGGTTCTAATACAATACAGTGGCCGTGGTTGAGATTGGGACTTCGTTAGTCCGCAGAAGGGTTGTTTTAGTTTAGCGCCCCTTAGGGTTAATTAACGCGGTTCACAGTGCACCATCCCCTTTCCCCCTCTGCCACCCGTAACGTCCTATTAATTGTCTCCACTCCACACCATAACTGTTTAATTTTGTTAATACTAAACGTCTGCAAGGGCCCGACGGTCAACTGCAAAACAATCAGATCAAACTTTGATCAAAGTTTCTAAATTGCGTTTAACCCTTCTGCAACTAAACGGTTCTTTCATTTAATCCTGGATGGATCCTGAATTATTATTAAAGAATTGGTGTTAGGAGTACAATGTAGGTGCGGGTTAGGTCTGTAGAGTGGGGATGGGGCGGCGGCGTCCTCTTTGACTCTCGAGATTACACAAAGCTCTCGCCTGTGTGGGACAATGCTCCAGGGCGGAAGTCTCGGCCACTCGACAGCTCAGTCTTCCTGTTTGGGGGTGAAAAAATAATAACCGCCCGGCCCTTTTCTTTGAATATTGATAAGTCTCCAGGGTTGTCCTTCCTACCACCACTTGTACTTTTGTAGAAGGACAGGGAAAAAATGTAGCCAACTAAAATTTCAAAATGCTTCGGAGAGAAGTGTCGAAAGGTATTATCTTTCTTTCGTTGTACAATCAACCCTTTTTCGGTTTCAATACGGCTTTGTAGGCTAATGTCAATTTTAACGTTTTAGTAGCGGTCTCACTAGTCCTTGTTTACGGTTTAAATCGATTATTTTGAGTCGGGTATTCCAGATAAATCATTTATTGAAATGTAACAATGTATTGTGAGCGAAACGCCAATTTTGGCCGCAAAACGGCCGGCGGCGATTTTACCGATTCAATTGCTAGTAGCTAATTAAGTCGGTGTTTTATAAATGACCCACCATCCGTGTAACTTTAAGTTGCCAGTTATGAAATGGCAGTAATTGCCGGTGATGGCATTATTTCGGTTAAATTCTAACAGCATTTTATGAATAAATTTAGATAAAATACTCTATTGTATATACCTTGAACTTAACACCGTATAAAATACTTATAAACTGATTCTACTATTTATATAAATTCTGGTCATGTTCGTAACTCGGGTTAACCTTTGCTAATTAATAGAATCATTGAGGTTTAGACGTTTTGCATTGATTACCATACTATTACGGTAAATGTATTTATCGACTCTTCCAGGTGAATCGACAAATACCTAAAGTTAAATATGGTTTAGGTTGCGAAGTACACTTGTAAAAGTCTTCTAATCTTCTTTTTTTATTTTAAATTCACCTTCATTTTATAGTCCACTTCAGCCAGGTTGTCTGCTTGACCTTTTTCGGTTCGGTTTTGTTAAGCAGTCCGTTTCCTTTTATCCGGTCCCAGGACGTTTAACTATCTCGATTTTTGATCTTACAGGAGATTACTTTTGCGGAGGGAGGGTCGAGAATTGGAGTTGAGTGGGGACTTTCACTATCTGTCGGTCGGCTTCAATTGAGTTCGCTAGATTAGTTCCGAGATCTCTCTTGCT
Organism: Lethocerus indicus; assembly: GCA_019843655.1. Taxonomy (NCBI): domain Eukaryota; kingdom Metazoa; phylum Arthropoda; class Insecta; order Hemiptera; family Belostomatidae; genus Lethocerus; species Lethocerus indicus. The sequence continues at coordinate 6,592,537 of JACDQD010000103.1, read as the reverse complement.
GCCCCGTCCCTGTGGAATACCGCCAGTCTGCAGGATATTTTTCACCAGTAGTTTTAAGGTCCAAATTACATCCTGCGTAGCTTCCATCAAAAATTCTGCCTCCCTTTCATTCACTCTTGTGTGAAATTCAGCTGTATTAGCCTAATTATTGGTGGGTATCGAATCCTTACACAGGATTAAGAATGACGAAGATGGATTAACCTCGATTAGGTTGGTTAGCGTGGATTAAGGTCGATTAGTTCTTTGATCTAGTTAATATGAATGTATTGAATGGCGGACAAGTATTTCAACCTATTCCGATAGAGCAAAACAGTAAAATAATGTTTGGCACATACAACAATGTATGAAATGTTCATCTTATATCGATATTGTAGTTAACTGGTTCTAGATTTAAATAGCGTTTACTTTTAATTACCTATGTTATGTGCTTTCCTTAAGATGGTAATTTAAAATTTTCTTTTCTCTCGTCTTTTCATATCCGTAATTACAGAACGACCATTGCTGGGTGTTATCTTGTTTAGTGCGTCAACATCGTATTATGGGGGCGCCTACCCGCGTTAATATTAGGCGGACACGCGACGTAAGTAACCGGGCGCTCCATTTTAATTTTAAATCGTCTCCGGGCTCGGGGCTCTGAATTGAAGAAGTCGCATACATTGAGTTAATGTAGCGTGCGTCGGCGAGGCCTAATACGCTTTGAGTACACGCAGGCGGCCGGATTGCTAACCAAAGGGAATCCTTTATTTTCCGCCGGCGATGATAATAATAACGGTATCGTTCTACCGGTTTTAGTAAAAACAACATTCAGAATTGTGGAATTTATGTTGGGGTATAATGTCCGAATCAATGCCGGAACACTAGTAATCGGTATGCCGGAGGTTTATGTTTCTCCAATCTATCAAAGAATGACCATTTCAAATGCTTTATATTTACTAACTCCGTTCTCAATTTATCTATTCTTGGATGATTTTGTGCTTGAATTTTATAATTACACCGTGTAATATAGTTACACCGGGCTGACGGCCAGTGGTATCGAATCCCTCAATTTAATCATATAAATTATATGATTCAATTATATAAACTCAAGATTGCCAAGCTGGAAGTTATCGTACGCAACGTTTTATGAAGTGGTGTCGCCAAATACGGAATGTGTGTAGTTACAGCGAACAATGCGCATAAACAAAGTCTGGAGGTTAGAGGTTGAAACCACTTATTTCAGGCCGCGTATTTATGCGGCTGCGAAAGGTTGTTAAACTTGTATTTATACTTTGTTTGGTTTGAGAGTTTAAATTATACAACTGTGCCCGGCCTCTTCCTCACATTTGGCACAGGTCCAAAGTGCCGTTGCCTCTCCCTCCCACCCTCTCTCTATCTCTCTCCCCCGCTCGTGTTTCTTTCCCGAAGGATCCCGCTTAAAATTGGCCGATTATTTTGGGCCCAACCTCGCCTTTTCGGTCTTCCGATCTTAGTACGTAAATACGCCGAGATCTTCCGAATCGTAATACGTAAATTGGCGCTCGATTTCGGGTATTTGCGTCTACCGTAAGTGAGGTAGATTTAAAATTTTGGATTCAGTGTTCAATTATAGACAAAATGGGCCGTGCGTATAATGTTGGTTCGAAAAGGAAAGCTTCTCACAGTATTAATCGCGATTATTTATCGCTGTAGAACAAATGAAAAATGTCAAGGGGCCTTCTTCGTAAGCCGGGAAGGGGTCTTCTTCACAGTCCTCGGTTTAATTAAGGGACCCACTTTGCCCACGGATCCTCCGTTTGTCCGGCTACTCGGGGGGGAACTTTTTGAGTCGAAAGTAGAGCAAGACTTATTGGAGTGACTACCGTCTGTCCCGGGTTGGACTTTGAAAGCGGGCCCGGTAGGAAATCTTGGGGCTTTTTCTAGGGGTTGGCCTGCGTGTGACAGCCCAGTTGAAGATGGCTCGACTTTATGGTCGCGGCAATTTGTCACAGGAAACGACCCGCGGGGTTAGAAAAACGGCCGATAGTCGCGGGGGCGTTTGTTGTTTCATAAGTGGGCTGTAAAATTTAATGAAAAATCGCGGCTTTTTATTGCCCCCGTTGTGAAGAAGGGGGGGGCGGCTATTTTTTCCATTAATTTTCAGATAATCCGATGTGGCCCCTTATTATGCAAAACGCCCTTTCTTTATCGTATCGTTCCGCTTGTGGCCGCCATAAATATTCATTTTTATACGTCCTCCTTATAGAATATTTGCCGCCAGGAAGCTGTCCGGGAAACAAACCGAATTTTTACGCTTCCTCCTTTTCAAATTAAAAATTAATTCTATTCGGGATTGTCCGTTTTATTTACCGCAAATTACCGGGGAGAAGAATGCCCGTCGAGTTACTCGAAGTACGATGGAGAAAGGATGTGGAGTAAAAGTGAAATGGGGCCTAGAGACGTGATCATTATTTTCACTGCCGAGGGAGTAGTCATTGATTGAAGGAGCAGATTTAAGTGGACTAGGTTGGGAGCCTTGTTAAAGTTTAAAACTTAGTTTGCGTGAGCGCCTCTGTTTCTCTTTCCGCGGTGGCTACTCGATTTTATTTATGGACGAAAAGAATAAAGCCATTTGCCAAGCGACGGATGAGTTGTGGGTACTAACATTTTGTGCGCTACTTCTCAAGTATTGTCGAGGACGGGAAAAAGTTTTTACTAACTACAACTATCCATGCTCTCGGGAAGAATTAATTGGGGTCGGAGCTTACCCAAAAACTGTAATTGCCGTTTACTGCCAATAATGTGCGTTGTCTCCCCTAAAAAATCCGTGTGACCATTTTTGTGCGGCGCGTTTATGCGGTTTAAGTTGATCTCGGGCTGTAAGAGAATCTCCTGCGTTTCCCGGTTGAATTATTGAGGGTGGATAATGGTTCGCGGGGGGTGATAAGACGCCGCTCACACGATACCCGGCCCGGGATTAATTCCAGGAGCGCCCCTTCACCTTGTTAAATTAACATGCATCAAACACCCCTCGACGCCATAAAATCATAACTGCGTCTGTTTGATAACTGGAGCAGGTAAAATATCAAATAAGTTCCCAGGAACCTGATATATTGTGGTGAAACCGCCTATGTATTTTGTTCGGAACCAGAATCTAATAGATTACTTAAAACAAAAATATTATTAAATAAGCCAAAAACTAAGTTTATTTATTATTGTTTTAGTTTTATTATTTCGTTTACAGCAATTTTATAACTTTTCCCGCTTGTTCAATCCTATGTTAGATTTGATATTGTCAATTCCGGAAGCATCCCGCTGGCTTTGTCTGCGAAAATTAACATGCACATATCCGGTTGTCGAAAATGTCCCTTGGTATTTTAATATTGGAATTATTGCGGACCTTGGCATATTCCGGAGATTGTGCCGGTTTCCAAGATATTTGCATTGAAAAATAATGTTTTGTTACGCTGTTATTTATTTGTTGTGCCCGCGTAGCCGTTATGGGTAAGAAAATGTATTTATTTACCGATAACTGTGTCCAGTTTGTAAGGCTGGAATTACGGTGTCGAAATGTGCCATTAACCGTTGGGTTAGTAGTGGCCGACCCCCGTGCTACACATTAGCATAGCCAACACCGACCCCCTCGGATCGAAGGTTTACGATCCAAGCTTTCAACCTGACATTTGCTCGGATCTACATTTTATTTATTCATAACGGGATTCTGAAATTTAAGGGGGACCGAGAGCCGTTCCCGATTGCCCGATACTTGGTCGTATCGTTTGGCGATTGCAGTATTATATTCGAGAGGCTCCCTGTCCCTCAGTTTATCAATCAACACGAATTTATGTACACGTGAAGCTATTTTTCACGGTGAATGAAACGCGGTTCGTTGGCAGATATCGAACAGTTGTTGGCCCATCGGTAAAATCATTGTCTCTATTTTAACGTGCATCAAAAACAGAATGTTAGAAAATATTTGAGTGGAGATAGAAAATGGCCGGAATGTTGAATAATGAAAGACTAATATATTTGTTTGTTTCTTTGTTTCAGGTAAGTTAATTCCTGAATGTCGTACCTGTGAATCGAAGTCTCGTAAGTTCTATTCAGCTTACTCTTTAATTAGTTTAAGTCTCAATCTGATTGTCCGATTTGGCCGGATTGAGTATGAGGGGGGCGGGGTCAAGTGAAAAATCGGTAAATTAAGAGCTGAAAGTTGTTGAAAGTAGGCGAGCAGCTCAACTTCTACCCCTTTACATTGGCAGTGAACGGATTTACCCACGGTGAGGGGAAGTTATATGTTCCCTCTCACGGGGTAGGAGTTTTGCTAATGTAATCAACTTGTACTTCCACAAGTTTCAATTCGGCTCCCCGAGGGCCGGTTCCAATGAAATTGTACTACACTGGTAATGCCCGATTCCGAAAGTTAAATTAAGTTTTAATTCGTATGGAAACGAATGTGCATAATCGGACAATTATTAGGGAAATGACTGTGACATGATTTTGATACCGGACTTCTGAATAATGAATATGGAGATTTTTTCGCAATTAATAACGTTAAATATAATTTAAAATATAAACACAGCTTGATTAAAAGAAAAAACTAGCTTTTTGGTGAAATATGCTATAATAATAATCAATATTGCTATAAACATTATTATAGAGCAAGGAGTCCCATAATGTGCAATAGATCCTGCTGTTTTAGAACTCTCGATTATATCTAGTATATAATCATAGTTTATAATTCATTTCAGGGAATAATTTTTTTTATATCAGGTAAACGTTTGATTGAACTCTACAGGTTCATTTTATTATTCGTATTAATGGGTGGCAACAAAAATCGTTTAAAACTTTTTTAAGAATATGAAAGTTCCAATTTATCTAAAGTTGCCGCATTATGAAATAGAGTTCGCCCTCGACTATTATTCGCCTGGGGAACTTTAATCTGAAATTCATATTACTTACTTAACGCAAACCCTTGTCTGGCTAACGACTCTTCTTCTAACAAGTTGTTTTCTTTGGTGGGGTATTAAAAAAAATTATCATATTCGGCCTCTTTTATTTATTTTTTTCCGTATTTATCGGAGAAGAAACTTGGGAATAATTTATCATAATGAAGTCAAAAACTGATAAATGCATAATACCGCAATAGTGCGTACGTCTGTAATTTTTTTGAAACAGACAATTTCAGTAGGGAGTATTCCCCAATTATGCTAATCGGACACGAATACATTTAGAAACATTTACATCGGAAATGCATTTAGGTGTTTAACAACTATACTGTATGGTTTTGAGATATTTTATCACTCCTTTATGCTCTTAACCTCTCAAAAAATAACGAGCAGTGTTTGAGATTATATGTTCACTGTTGGCAGTAGGCACTCGAGGCCAGATGTCGAGGCACTATCGTTGAAACGCCCCTCAATGGCTCTGTTAGATAGTATTCCGACTATCATACTCGAGGCGCGGATCAACTGTTTCATTAGATAATGCAATATATAAATGCGGTAAAAAGTAGTTAATATATTTAGTAAACCCCAGTATATTATTAGTGCTGTGGCCATTAGTAAGCATATTCACGGTAACGTTATTATAGGAAAGAATCAATGGATTTACTCAAACAACCCTTCAACATTAATTTGTACTGCATTTTTAGTACTCAAAATTTGTACATAACCTGCATATGCGATTAGGTAGATCTTCAGACATTTAAATATTCGGCTCATCAAATCCGTCTGTTTTTTCGAGGCCTCCTTGATTTTGTCCTTTTTCTCGAATTCCTTCCTAAGTTTCTGCTTACCCTATCGCCGGTAGAATTTCTTTAATAATATAGTGTCGTTCTCAGGATTATTTCGGCGGCATTGTTTATCTTTCCTAAAAGTGACGCGTGGAGGCAAACAACTACCTATAGTTTTAGTTCATATTATCATTTTATGTAGCGTTTTAATTTTTTTACCTTCACGTCGCTGTTTTGGATCATTATGCAACTGTTATTTCAATCTAAGCTGAAAATAAGTTCCATGCCGGCGTTCTCCCTGTCGGTAGTAATATTGTTGCCGAACCCGGTTCTCGGGTTCCCAGAAAGTGACGCGGTTCCAGAATTGAATTGGCGATTTTATCCGTTGATTTATGCATTTTGGGCGGGCATAGCGGACCCCCGCCCGGGTGAAAGGTCGCCCCCGTGATTTCCCACTTCGTAAATGGAGTCCGAAATCGCTATATTTATAGCCTGTACGACCCCAAAGCTTTTATCTCGTCGGTGTTGCACAGAAGTCAATGGCAATTCTTTTTTTTTTAATTATATTTATCAATCCTTATTCGCTAGGGGAAATTTTTATTTAGCGTAAAATAAATTCCTTCTCACCCAAATTTTCGGATTTTTACAATATCCTGAAAAACCGAAACAATTCCTCATGGTTCGATGTAAAGAAGTCCGGCTCTTTCTTTCCGGAAAGGTCCAACATACTCGATTTCTTCACGGACAGACAGGCGGGACCACTAGAGTTTTAATTAATTAAGTAATACAACGCAGTGTATAATCAACCGTAAAAGATAATCGGCAGTCCACCGACCAATACTGAAGGTACAGAAGGAGCCAGATTAGCCCGTGTCTAACCAACGACCGCAAACATCGCTCGACTATTTGGAAAGTAGTCTTACCAAAATTTTCTTTCAATATATGCTGGTACAAAATTCGAACGCGAAAATAAGAACGGGGCTTAGGGAATAAGGCGATAAAAGAGGAGCGGGAGGAGCAGGACGGATATAGACTGTGGCTGGGCGGTGGGGGCCCAGTCCAGTCAGTGGGGCCAGTCAGTCAGTCAGTGCCGGCCACCGCTTGCTCCCAATCTCCTCCACCCCACCGTCTTCGGCATGTTCCAAGGGGCGCTGTTCCCTTTCGGCCGGCGGAAGGGCCCGGAGGAGCCGGCCGACCAGTCTTCTCCCGAAGACACCGTCGTCAGACTAGACAACTCCAAGGCGGCCAGGATACAGAGGTCGCTCAAGTGGGCAGGATACAAAAAAGTAAGACACTGAAATTATTGTGGGGGCAGTATTTATGATTGTGGTTTATCCAACGTTGATTGGAGGTACGTACCGGTTCAGGAAGAACGACCGGGTAATATTGCTTATTGTAATTCATAAAATGGAGCCCCGTCATCAACCGACGGCGAATGTATCTTTACTGAATTCTATGTTGAGTTTTCCGGAGTTTATGCCCAGGCGCTGGACAAAATTGTCCTTCATTTAGAACATGTACGTATTTTTTATTTTATGTTGGGACTTGCACTGATTTATGCAAACCTAATAACCAGAAAACAGAGCCCACCTGCATCCGTTGCCAAGTTTATTATCCTTTGTTAAAATAACTAGCCGACCATTATTGAGTATTATTTTTGAATTATGACAAAACCTTGTTTAGTTCTTATGAACTCTAACCCAGACGAAGGAGATCAGAATGTGGCTAGTTTCACACGAGACGTCACATGTAGGCAGCATATCAGGCTTGCCGATAGGAAAGTAAGTAAATATGACTACTTTTTATTTTTTGTTTAAGCAAACTTTGGTTCGCTGGGGAAAGATCTTCCCATTTCGCACATTAAAAGCTTCAGACGGTCGGTCTTGGTTTTCGCAACAATAAATGGGAAAAATGGACTTCTTTGTTCATGAAAACGAGAGAAGATAAGGGGATAGCGCTCGGGAATATGTAGGATCAGTTTTCATCCAATTTCCTTTTCAGATATTAAAGTATAGGTGTGCGTCAGGCTGTACATTTTGTTATTCATTTTCAACCTGTTTGGTGCGTCCTAGGTTTCGGACTATGACAGAACTTTATTGTCCGCTATCCAGCCTATAAATAAAAACGTATGTACTGAAGTTAGTGAGGTCACTTCGCAGATTTCTTTTTCGGAGAAATTCTATCGGAGTTCAGTTGGGGAGTAGAGCGGGACGTGAGAGGGGGCGAGCAATTGTCCCGGTCTGCGTATAGTTGTTGCGAATTCAGGCCGCTCTAAACTGGGAGAGAATTAGGTCCTCTCTCCCTCTCCCCTCTCTCTCTTTCTCTTTCTAGCCTCTTCCCAGTTAACCCATTTCCGGTTTTTTACTGGACAGTTGGGAGAGTGGGCGCCTACTACTTGAGCCGGCGATCGTCGGGTTGAACATTTCTCCAGTTCACGATACTACTCTGTACAGTAACGAACACCGTAAATATGCCTGTTTTTTGCCGGTTGAAAGCACTGTAAAGTAATCGACGACGTCTGTCACATTTCCTAGACCGGTATTGCTGATTTGGTATATATTTTTCAGCCAATTAAAAGCTCTCTTGACACTGCAGCCTGACATATTCCGGAAAATTCCTCGAGCAAATCATTATTTCAAAGAAACAAGAAATAGAATACAAAAGAAATGATGTGGCAATTAAATGTCCATTAAACCTTCATCCGAGTTTCTATTGGAAGCCGCTCTCAGAACAATAAATTCCCATTTATATTTTTGTTGGGTTCCGTAACTTCTCCTTTCAATAAACGGAGAAAGTCACTTCCGCTATATTTTCTTTCGCTTTTATTTCTCCGAACGTATTCGGAATTAATTAATCTCACGATTAACAGTAACGATTTCCTTTCCCCGAATCACTGTCTTATTTATTACCTCTGCAGACAATCGACGGTTTGAAAGGCTGAGAAATTGATATTGTTTATTCTGCCGATCGCAACTCGTCCCGATGCTATGAACTTCTCACGGAAACTTTAGCGAAGGATTTTCAGCCCCTCGTTGATGACTATAGCTTCACCAAGTGCCGCAGACAAAGTACATATTATAGTTATTTCATTATGTTTTTTAAAGATGACCGTCAAATTTGTCTGTTTGATCGCTACGATCCCGTTAGTCGGCTGTTGCTAGCATTCGATTAGCAGTGTTTACTGGGCCCTGTTATCGCACTTATCGAGTCTGCTGACTGCTAGCAGGCCCGGTTTCAGTATTTACCAAACACAGTCATCAAACAGAGACGCCCGTCGTAGCCGGTGGTACCCTAGCACTAGGAATTCTAAGCGGAGATGCGATACGTACCACCGGAACGTAGTACGCGCAAGCTCAAAACTGAGAACCGTTACTCTTATATCTGACAAATGTAATAGAAAATTTCTCAAAGACAATGATGATTGGGTTCATGCAACGAATGGCGCATGTGAAAAATATATAGAGCAGCATAGTTCCTATAGTAATTAATAGTATACATTTTGAGGTATATGGAATAACTTGTTTCATTATGCAGTAGTATATTTTTCATAAAGTTTCACGGCTATAAAATCATTGACTGTATTCTGTTCGCAAGTCTTTCACAAGAAACATTTTCCAACTTTTAATCCTTAACGAGATATATTTCGATTAATTACTGGCGATTTAGAGCATCACGGTGAAAATCAGGGTAGATACAAAGTCCCCTCCCGTCGTTTAATATATCACTTGTTCTGCTTTCCGTCTACTTTGTCCTGAGATAAACGCTTCGACCCAGCTTGTTAAAGGGAGAACGGTGTCGAGCCGGTTGGAAAGCGTCCCCGCGGGGCTATCATAGCGTAGCGGTGGAACTCTTTCACTACCCGAGACCCGTGGAAATTCCCCGGCTGAAAATCCCGTTTCGTCGCAGTTTTTCACCATAGCGGGCCGTATCAATTGAGAGAGAGGTAGTGGGAGGAGGGGGGGGGGCGGTCGTGCCCGTTTTCAGACGGACCGTTTGAAATGTAGAAACGCCCTCGGACTGTGACTGTACAGAAACGATCGTGTCTAGCATGGAACTATTTCATGGGGCGCGAGTTGGCTCGGGACGGTGTCGGCGTCCAGAAACGCAGAAAATTGGCGGACAGGATGGCGCCAATAAAATGCCTGAATACATTTCAATGAGCCCTTTGGGAAGACGGGAATTGGCTCGACAGAGGATCCGGCCCAAACGCGTCAATTGTCGGTCTATATAACAAACTGCAATGAGGACCCGACCAATAATTCGATATAACTTTACCGCAGAAACGATACTGGCATTCAGAAATTTGGTATAATAAATATGATTATTTGATTGCAACAAAATTGTCATGCTACCCTGCATCTCAAATTTCATCCTCCCTTATAATTTATAATATTCGCCAATATTATAAACGATTCAGATTCTTTTTTTCAATGATTTTTTTTCTGTTTACTGATTCTCCGAATATTCTGTCTTATTCGTTCGACTACTGGGCACATTGAAATTCCCGAATGGAATTGTACGAGTTTAACGTCCGGCCCATTATAGAGGAGTTGAAACAAAACCGTGGAATTGGTGTCCGCCGCAGGTTGGGACTGAGGGTGGCACTAATAGGGCGGTGTGGGTGTTATGGGGGTGGGTTGCCTCTGTTTCAATTAGTGCGGGCACAAATTGGCCGCTCGGTCCCGGCCCTGAATAATAGCGCCCGGTTTACGCCGTCCGGCCACGTTAGCCGGCATTCGGCTGATTCGATTGCTGGGTCGCCACCTGTCCATGAAATAAGATACCCGGTAACATCCGGAAGTGGTGCGGTTTTTATCCGCTGTTCAGAAACGATTTAGGAGTTATTCAAATATTAGGAAATTCCAGCACCATATGCTAAGCTATTCAGATAGTAAATAAATTTGGGCAATTTTTAATAATCGCGCCCAGCTAGAAAGTGCCTCAGTATGATATCGTGGCTCTCCGACTCTCATGTCTCATTTTATATCGTTCGAGATAGTAACGGAAAGGTTTGGGACATCATCCCTTTTTTGGGTCCTATTACTGGACATATAGTATAGCCCGGGTTACTAATTCTACCAGAAGTCGACGTTTCGTATCTTTAGATGTTCTTCCTGAAAGTTTAGTGTAGGGTTATGTTTATTCTGTTTGAGTTGGATTCCATTTAGAAAACACATTAGTTCAAACAATGAAATATATAACGTATCTGATAAATGTAATGAGAAATTCCTATTAAATTGGGAGTTTAAATGCTGCTAAACTTATTCGGCTTCATAAACTTGACAGTTAGGTCAGTTTTATTTAATAAAAAATTCTCTTAGATTTACCTTTAAATTTGTGTGAAATTAGAGATGAAATTAACTGCCGGAAAAAATAGCGTAACATTTACCGCCATTTAAGAATCTTCAGACATTCCATAGCTTCGTGCGGCCTTTAATTTCGATAATTAAGAACGCGGTCATTTTTATTTTCAATCAAGCCAATCCATTACCCACCGAGTATCGATATTTAATACGTGACGGGATTCAGTGAAGTTCGATGACATTTTCATTCCACTTAAGCGAAATTTGAAAGCTTTCCCTCCTCTGAATTATATGCCCGGGCACGAACGGATCGTGTCGAGAATTAATTTCGACATATTCGAATTATCGAGAGAAGTCTCCCCTCCAGGTTGGTGAAATGTTAGCCTAGAGCACTATGTCTGAGGTGTCATCTGCGCGCTCGCTTAGTCTATGCTAAATCTGGGCCTTCCATATAGTTTGACTAATATCCGGGCTATTGTTGAACTGACAAATAGTTCATTACCGAAGGCCGTTATAATTTTAAATAGGCTCCTGTCGCGTCCTCTCCACCTCAAAGGACTATGTCAAATATAAAAATACGAGTTTTACAATAAATAGAGAAATACTTTTTTAACTATCCTCTAAATTGTTCTACATTGGCTCTCTTTCTTGAATCGGTAAATTTGGAAAATAAACCACCGCGTTTCAATTATTCATTCAATTAATTTTCATCGATCTTCCGAGAAATCGTGCCCGGGGAAAACCTTCGTCGGGCTTTATGAATGATTTATTCATTCGGTAAACTTCAAATATTCCGTTTTTTGTCCGATTTCCAATTTAAAATTTAAATAGTTCATAGAACTTTCTACAGTGTTTATTAGAATACTATCATATTTTATTAACCTATCATAATATAGTTTGGGACCAGATGGGTGAATGGAAAAAGATAATTCAGGAGTGATTTTTTCACTCCCAAGCAGAAACATGCATTGAAAATTAAATATCTCTAAAAGATCATGATTATTTTAATTATATAGTGTTTTAAATTATATAATTATCACATCTAATATACATACCTTAAGGCCGGATGTCTTCTGGCAAATTTTGTTTGTCGGGTAAAACAATATCTTTTATATTCATTTTTTCAACTTTTGTTCGTTAATTTTTTTATTCTCTGGAGATAAAAAAAGGTCATTATTCTGAGTGAAGCCGAGTTTTCATTTTCGTTGACATTTGTTTGCCCTTGTCGTTAAGAGTTATGCCCATGAATATATAATCGTGTTCGGATTACAAATCATTAATATTAATTTTGGGCCGGCCGGCTTGTGACGATCATCGCTGGTTGTTGGCCTCCCTCGACGCGGACCTAACGCTATGCCTAATTTATGTTGGTTCGGCATGGGCCAGGCTTCCCTTATTGTTCCACTCTGCATTATGCCTGTTTTGTATGGACCTTGGCGCAGAAGTTTGATGAAGCACTAAAACCCATCTACGGTGTAAATTCAGGTTCCGATGTTAACCTGAGATCTCGTTACCTTTCCTTATTTCGATCCACTCAGACGATCAATATTCTAACTGGACATTACATCTCAGTTCAATACTTTCTGCCTGAAAATTAAAATTTAATTTTGCACTTAATGAAAACATTATAATTTAATAAAAACGTAACTTTTGGTTTCTTGGTAATTTCAGATCTTATATTTTCGATCGATCTCTAGTTTTTCAAACGAAGTAAGTTCAATCCTAATATTTAAAATATAAAATTCATAATTATTGTCCTCCCCTTGCACGTCGTGGAAATTAATGCATTCATATTTTCACGATCTCCAGCTAAATGCGCAATTAACCTTCTCGTTCGGTGTCTGCTGTCATTCTGTGCTTGGATTGGTCCAAAGTCGTATTAGATATTATTAATGAACAACGTCAACCCAGTAGGTCTAAGGGATTACGAGTATGCGTGAGACTAGGAGCAACGAATATAAACCTGTGGGTCGTTTGAAAATAACTCGCGGTATGAGGTCTTGGCAAGTGCGCCCCTTTCAACGCCGTTCCCCTTCCCGAACTGACCCATTGAGTAGAAAAAAATGTATTGCCATATAAACGTCGGAATCCGAGGTATTTATTCGTCGAATTACAATTGCTAGCTCAATACCGTCATAGAAGCGGATTTAACAATTTTTAATTTTTTCTTTTCTTTTTCAAATTCTCGCATTACTCATACCGGTCTTTACGGTAACGTGCCAAGCCTGGCTAGAAATACTCGGCGCACAAAGGTGACTCACGACAGACGATTGGGTCAATATCCGAGTCAAATATGTCCACTTTACTTATTCGTGTCTCCACCACCAAGGACGTTCCCTTTGAAGGACGGTGGGAGAAATCTCGCAGCGGAAGAGCTTAACCCACTTGTCCTAAGAGTAGAAACACGTTACCCCGTCGACAACTAACAAGTGTCTCACAAGTCTAACGATTAGATGGAGAGATTGATGATAGTTCCTTATTCTGAATACTTCATATATTTTCAGTACGTTTTATTCATAACTGTTGTAAGTGAATTAGGCTTCCTTTTCCTATTCATTTTTCCTCTGTCCGTACTCGAATCATAATTACGTTTCCCGGGTTATTACAGTTTAAGCGCGCCTGGAAGCGTGGACCATAACATTTTCTCGCTCGAAAAAGTCCTAATCAGAGGCTCGAGTTCTGGTCGTCAGAGTAGAGTTATTACGTCTACAGATAATTTAACGGTGACAAATGCTCCTGATGCTTTATTCAACCGAACAATGTTGCGATCGCTTAACGAAGGGTTTAACGAGAACGATGTTTCTATCTCTTCTTTTGTGGCGAGCAGGAAAATATTGTTTGCATCGAAGTTTTATAAATTTGACGTAATCGAATGACAGAGAAGAGATGCGGAACGTTGGATAGCGGTGGGCAGCCATGGGTGAAGTGATAAGGGTGCGAAGAAACGCCAATACGCTGAGGCAAAACAAATCCCACGCCCACGTGCATCTAATAAGCCTCCTTACTGCTTACATTCCCAATATTCACTCCTTCACTTTAAAACACCGACAAAACCTTCAACGTTATTCAAATATTATAAATTATTATAAATAATAATTATACTTTTTGAATGGTGGTCTGATTGATTGCTCCGTATCCATTTGAAGTTCAAATGTAATTAAACTAAAAATGTTTTTGTTTTTTTTAAATCTCATAATATTTTCGTGGTTTCAACGCTTTTGTGAGCGTCACGCCGTTAGTCGGGCCTTCCTGTCCTTCAAGTCCGCTCTTCGTAATATTCCTGTACAACGCCCTGACACGCCTGATTGACGTAGACCCGTCAGCGGCGTGTAGAAACTTTTCCTATACGTTGTATCTCAATAAAATTGTGCTTTAGGCATGTTCACGGTAACTGCCACAACGATCGTGCTACGTTAACAAAAACGTAAAACACGCTTTTTCCTCCTGTGTTATATTAGCAAGACTGAAATAGCCGATTACCGAAGTAATAATGAACTCTTGTAAATTCAATGAACTATGTGCCTAATGAAGTCAAAAAAATACATTCAACTGTATGTCAAGAATTAGCTGCGTATGTTAAGCATTGGATATTTCCAGGAATTTTATCGCTATAAATAAATAACTGGTAAATCCTTTATAGCGGGAATTTATATTCAAGTGCCTAATAAAGTTTTATGACCGAGCCGAATACATTGCTAGGATCCCAGACATTAGATGACATTCATATTCGTGATCCGTCGGGCATAGTGGCCGTGATCGGCCGCGTAATCCGATAAACCATAAACCATTGGGGACGTTTCTTTCGCGTGTTGGAGTCGGTCAGAATGAACAATATAACTCTTGTAGTAATTCTAAATTACAAACCTTCCCGATATCGGCTCGCGACTAGTAGTCAGTTGGGGGGAGAATCGTCAGTCAGCCAATTTTGACGATACGTTTATGTATGCATATTGATGGCTAGTCGCTGTCTTCGGAATTCGTATATTTCTTCTATTTGGCTCGGAGTTATAGCCAAAATTGTCTTCATTTTTAAATACTTCCACATTCAATGTAAACATAATCACCCTTGCTCACGCCCCTTTTGCTTGTTGGGTTTGCGGTTTTATTGGTTTAGGTTTCTCTGGATTATCGCCAGTTTTGCTTCAGAATAAAAGCTTTGCGTGCACCAGACACCAAGCGTTGATTGGCACCCGATGCCAGTCTTGTTTGGTAATTAAACACCAAGATATTATCCACGATCATTCTATTGTGATACTCGAATGATGAAAAATGTAAATTTTTGAAAATAAACCGAACGGTTACAACTATCTTCGGTGGATTACAGGCCCCCTGACCACTAGAAGTGCATAGACTGGAATTCATTGTTCCGTTAATTTCTGGCTAAGTTCCGCTAAGGAAATTTAAAACATTAACATCGTCTTGAAAATTAACCGTTTGACATTACGCAAAATTAATTCAGTTTATTCGCTAAAATTGACAAAATACGGGACGCCCGAATTAAGCGAGGTGACAAATGTGGGAACGAAAATAACCCCAACCCGTTTTCCAGGTCAGGACATCCGGGAGATTTCACTCTGTTTATCCTCTGCGAACGATTCTTTCGCCTCAGTTTGTCAACCGATTGAATCCCCCGTGTCCGTCGCCTCAACCCAGTATATTGCCTGCGTGGCAGATTATGTCCCATTGTGTATCCAATTTCGCTGTCACATACGGTCACTCCATTTCGACCACCAAAGGTCAACAATCGTTAGTCGAATCCTATCGCTGAATTTTGTACCGTTCATTCTGCCTCCTAGAGTATTTATTAACTCTCACAGAGTTTACCACATTACGTTTTGATTAAGATACTGTAACTGATAATTTTAATTTAATTGTCTAAAAAACTAGCGAGGTGAACGAGCATTTCCGATATTACGAACAGGACGGATGAAAAAATAACAATGTGCACTCTATGGTCTCTGAAAAATTAAATACAATTTATGGACTGCAGATGTTAAAAAAATGTGTACTGGGAATATATTGTAAAATTTGTTTTATTGTGGAATTTGTTGCACAATTGTGCCTATTGACTAAGCTGGGAGGTTGTATTCAGTACCTGGATTATTTTATATGTTTTTGTTAAAAAATGTTTCATTACCTTTATGCGAATACTGAATTTAAGTTTTGTTTAGTGGTTGCAATAATAGTCTGCTTGAATTGTACGTTAGACAGTCAGTGAAATGAACTCATCAGTGGCTGGATTTTGAGTCAACTAGTAATTTATCCTATTAAAGTTTGGAATGACGTCGACAACGAGACGCCGTGACGCCCATCAAAATTTGGAATGGACCCCCACTCGATTAAAAGCACCTAATCAAAGACTATTAAGACAAAATCATAAAAAAATCGTGAGAACACCGATACAACACTAAACTACATCAAATTAAACGACACAAATAACCATGGATACCACCCATCCCACTCAAAGCAAGTGGGATTTCTTCCATCAACATCTCCTTCCACGCCCAAATATCCAAATACACATCCCTGAAACTAAGAATAAAACGTATTTTTAACAGAAATGCATGCAGAAAGGACAAAATCAAAAATGGTAAAAAGGACCGTTGGACAATAATAATATAATCACGTGGATATAAACTGCACATTTAAATTACATTTAAACATTGAAGGACATTTAAAATACATTCTATGGCTTTCTGAATAACGTGCAATCAGTTCTGTTCAAGAGAAACTAGATAATTAAAGCATATTGTTCGAGGTAATAAAAAAAATGTTGGTTCGATGTCCATCTGTGCCTCGTTAACTATTATGGAACTATGTCGATTACAGCAGGCGGCACGATGTCGAAACCGGTCTGACTCCGGCCAATCATTTGTATTCAGCCATTTTAACAACTACAGTTTCCCGAGTGCTTATTACTGCAAAATATTTCGCGGCGAAACAGTAAATGCAATAACATACAAGAACTATGCCAGAGTGAGAGGGGGAGAGAGAGAGAGAGGTTGGCGTACATGGGACCGCAATAAAAACTCGCACAGCTCAATCGGCCGGTAGCCGTCGTTAGGGCTATACTTAACGGGGCGTACGAGAGGCATGCGCAAATAATCTCGGGCGATTCGGAAGGAAGTTGAAAATAACTATTATTAGCAGCGGCTAGGATTATGGGTGGGAAAGGGGGTCGTCCCCGCTCAACCGGCAAATTACTACCGCTTCAACTCCGATAGCCAATTAGGGGACCCACTGTAAAATATCCATTTACCGGATTTACCAGTCATCATCGATAACATAACTGGCGTCGATTACCAGGATAATTAAAATTAGAAGAACAAACTAGAAGCCGGATTAGTTAGTTGCAGCCTTTTGTGGGGGGGTGGGGGCCGAATAATCCCAGATGAACCTTATGGATTTGTGGGCTGAATCTAGTAAAATTAATTATTCGAATAAATTAAAATTGACAAAACAACACAAATATAATTTCCTGAAGAAAATTTTGGACGGTACTAGATTTTGCGTAGACCTATTTGTACCTGTTTGTCATCACTTTTTAGCTTTCGAGGTATAATCATAAGCCAGTAACACAGTATTGATATACTGCTCAAACGATGCTCAAGTAGGTTGGTAAACCCTCCAGTTGCGTACGTTATACGTTGGGACGTTGATAATTCGGTGGATGCGCCGGAATGCTCGGAGTGAGAGGTAAAGTGGAAAAGGGAAATTAATGCGGTTCCTCGCCAAAGTGCTCCTTGTATTTGCTGTCCGTGATTAACTGGGTCTCTCGAGTTAAGTGTTCGGGCCGAACGTGGGAGGGCGCGTAATTAAAGGTGGAGAAGGCGGCCCCCGAGGATGTGCATGTTCCGGAACGGTGAATTCGATCGGGGCGTGGGTCTCTCGTAGACTCGCGTTTTCTGGAGACCCAAACGGGGCCCGAACAGGTTTTAATCAACCCGCGACAACCCCAGTATAACCCGATTGTAATAGCTCAGCAATCCTGTTACTGTCTGAAATTCCTGTTACTACCGACAGTGAAAACACCCCTGTCCGTTTCCCACTCTGGCAGGTTCTGGGCCACCACGTCGAGTACGTCTCGTAAGACCCAGCCGTAAAACCTACTGCCACCCTGTTAACAAAACACACATTTCGGGAGGATTGTTTTCGTCAGCCTTATTTAAAGTTTATTGGTATATTTAATGTTTAATAATTCTTGAATCCCATATTGTAGCGTATTGATTAATTCTTCCAAGAAGTGCTTTCGGTAGAAGAAATGATCAAAGTCAAGTTATTGAAAAGTGCGCTCCGCAATAGGGAAACGGGCGTTCCATTCTTTGGTTCTATTCATATTTTTCCGATTATATTCCGGAAATAATTTTAATACCTACACTATTGCACGGTTCACGATCCGGAACCGGAATTTCTTCTGTGGAAGTCTCCTCTCATGGTTCAACTTCCTCTAAGGGAAGTTTTAGACATATGCGGGCGTTCTGTTGCCGTGTATTTCTCTCCTCTAAGGGAATGTAACTTCTATCAGTATCGTAGTGTATCACTTGTGGGGGAGGATTGTCTAGCCCTGTGATTTTCTAGCCTCTCCCTGGGAGGAGGGTGTGACTTCAACTGGAGGCTCAAAAGGATTAATGAAAATGACATATTCATATCATAACATTAAAGTGGGGCCCATATAACTCCTGTAAATTGATTGCCAAAGAGGCAAAAATGTGGTTAGAAGCCAGAGGCTGAGGTGGCAATCTGCCGTCAGTCGTAGCGACAGTTTTCCATTGTTTGTCGGGCACAGGGGGTAAAGCGTCGGCCCTGGGGGCCGAAAGTGGCTGGGCGTGGCTGAGGGACGGCCGACCGACCGTCCCTTTTGTATTCAAAGTCTCAAAGGCAGGGGCGGCACCGTCCTACTGATCTATAGCGATATTATTCAGGCTGTTGGGAGGACGCGGCTTCGTGGCTTAATGAACCCGCCAACACGCCCCGAGTCCGACCCATTGTCGGCTTCGTTCGTTCCACTCAATCAAAAAGTCGTTAATCCTTTTGTCTCCTCGCGGCGGCTGGCCGCGCATTTTCATAGAAAATGAACAATTTCGGTGAATTGAGAAACTTTTTTACCTTCGGAAGGGCGAACGATTTCCAAGAGGCTCTCAGCCAATGCGTGATATATACATTTGTATGGCAATATCAGTCGAGTACTTGATCGAGAACTTGAGGTTTTGATCAGTTTCTAGGTACCAACTGAAATATGATTTTTAGGGGTGGTACGAGTGATTATGAATTTTAGGTTATGTTTGATACATATCACAGGTTGTGAGGTATAACATTATCAGAACCGACTAAATAAACGTAACAACCAATTGGACTAATATAATCTAAAAAACAATTTTTTGTAAGAATCTGAAATTAGTACGGAACCCAAAACTAAAGTATTGTAACCTGATTTTCAGTATATGTCAATGAAAAGTCATCAGTGTATTGAAATCATCATTATAAATACAAATAAATTAATTAATTGAATATTTACAATATTAGAATTGTCGAATGTCATATCGTAAGCCTAGTGTATTGTAGAATTTTATTTCATAAATAATCTTTTTGTAATGTTCGTTTCTAACGAATTTAATATTTACCAGAAATTTCATTATATCGTACATCAGGGCGGAACAGGATGTTTTCACTGAATCCCCACAAATCCCTGTTTTTATATTGGGCTCTAGCCATGGCCAGCGGCCGCAATATTAGAACCGGCACCGGCGGTAGACCCACGTAGTAGTTGGATCAGTCATATCCTCCTTGATTAAATTGAAAAAATAATCAAGTTATTTTTATCAAATTATTACCACCGCGTTAAACTCCCGAACATTCTACTATTCGAATTTATTCAATCAATTTATTTAGGATTTATTCGATAAATTCATTTTCCGGATCGAAATTCTGGAAACAAGATGGAAACGAACACCATATAAGGAAGAAAACTAAAAGAATCGTTGTTACTGTACACAATAACTAATAAATTTTAATAAGACATATATTGACACAATTATTAGAACTCTAACTAGACAATTGTTTCCATATATAATGTAATATATATTTGAGAATTTGTGAAGCGGTTCACAAACTTTTTCGGTTCCCGGCGCCCGTAATATATCAGAATTGTTCTGCGGCGCCCCAAATAAAAACATTGGTCTATCACAGGGGGAACTTATTCTTAATAATAGTTTGGGTATCACTGTAATATACTATAAATCGTAAAAGTTCAAAATGTTTTTTTGCATATTAAGATATGGAGTTTGGAAAGATGTGGTATTTCCTGCCCGGTTGGGTGTGCGATTGAATGAGGTTGTTTCCAACCGCTTTAGCACTTGAAATGCCGGTAAAATGTGTGAACTATTTTTGGCGCGGATACGGCTCCCTCCTTAGCGTTGCGAGTTTGGCATTCCTGGCCGTGTCAATGGCAACCCCCCCCCCCACCCTACAGATTTACGTCAGTTTTTACGGTGCGTACTCTCAACGATTCCGGTTTAGCGGGCTTAAATCGGTATACCCTAGCGTTTGATTGTGAAAAAGTCCTTTGGGGAAGCGTATAAAACCTTGTTCGTATTAAAATATGGGAGCATACTGCTAATAAAATGTATGTACTCAAATTTCCATACACCCAGACTCCTTCGCTTTCACAAAATGTGGGCTAAACAGAATGATTGACAGAAAGCTATTTAAATGGATTCTGGTAAAGTTATTAGTGCATACAATAACATTTTAAATCTTCGTGCAAGCTCTAGTATATTATATTAAGAATATATCGAGGTGATTTAATCGAAATATTAATCGTATAATTAGTTTCCTAATAGTGTTCTAGTTTGTTTTTTAAGAATTTAAACTGCATCCGCGTGCAGTTATTTTAGTGGTGCACGTCTCTTGGCAATGAAGGATCAAGTAATCTATTTTAACAAAACGGTTTTGCCAGTTGCCTTCCGTAGATTGCGCCATGTTGCACCGCCTCGGATCGACGGTCTGGACGCGATTCATCTCGTGTGACACTTCCTGCCTTCATATCCGGCCACCGTAAATTAACTCCCGCCGCCGCCCCCGCCGTTTGACGTTAACATGCGGCATGTTAACTCACCCCTGGTTCCCTCGAGACACGTTGAACCATCCTAAGGAGCCTCCTACCCGCCACATTATACCCACCACAATTGATTACATTTCCATATTAAATCAACGGAAATCTGACACATTTTATTCTCCTATAATTTAAATACCTGCTCCGCAGTAAGCGGTTGAATGTAGTTTGTTCCACGCTTCGTGATTACACTATGACTGTAAATTCCCTCCTCACAACACTTATTTAAGAAAAAAAGGTGTATTATTTCGCTTGGAAAACGGACAAACCAGTACTAAGGCCGCATTGCCGTTTCGGAAAAGCTGAGAACTACCGTCGGCGTGCGATTTCGGACGGTCAATTGTCGGTTTGTTGTGCACTCGAAAGGGGAAGATAACATCGCTTTCGATGGGCCCCCCGGAATTTTCGAGTACAGAACAAATCCTCGGGGCCTCCGCTCTTCGAATCGGCCAGGTTTTCGGACGCCGGCCCCCTTAGGAAGTGGCAAACTCGGCGAGGAGTCTAATGGAGTTTTTGCAACTGGAGCTTTGAAGGGGATCACAAACATTATCTACTGTTTCTCCCGTTTCAACTTGCCAGTTATTAACTAAGTCGCAAACTTGACTTCCAACTTGCGCAATAATTCATTAATAACTGAAAAGTCACTGATAAGTGATTTTCTTTCACTATTGGCACTTGCTATATTTGTAATGTATATAAGAGAAGAGTTTTAAATTTCATGTCCCAATAAAATTTGGGTGACAGACAAATTCGGGACTGTTATACCATAAATTGCCATATTTCTGTTGGGTAACGGCCGATGTTGGCGATATATTATTCAAGAAATGAGTGACCGATCCACAACCGTAATTTAAAACCAGCCTAATACGTTTGTTCCGATTTTATTTGGGATTCATTTGCAATGTATTGACCCCAAAATGGGACTAGTGGTACCGGTAATGTCCGACTGATCAATCAATTACCGCCTAATCCCGGGACCTACTCTCAATGTGTACTGGGGCATGTCTTGTACCGGGAGCGGCCCCCATATATCTACCCTTTGGCCGGCAACACAACGCTGGTTTATAAACGGCCCTCCGAAATTCTATAGAGAATTCTGACTTTTTATTCGAGATTACGCGTGATCTATTCGGCTTTGAAACTCGACGAAACGTTTGCCCATCGCCGGCGCTGCAGAGTAATTAAAATCGATTCCTAATTTAAATTATTATTTAGAGTTAGACGGTGAATGGAACTTTCGTGGTGTTAAATTCTATTTTAGCATGAAACAGGAACGATTTCAGAACTTTACATTCCATAAAAGAATGTTCCACGAGTCGTATATTCGAGTTTTACTCGAAAACGCCAAGGAACCCTTATTGTAAAAATAGTCTCCATAATACAAAAAATATGTCCAGAGATCATACAGTCCAGGGGAAGTGTACTGCGTTTGACACCGCTTGTGTTGCGTTCATGACAAATAGTCGTTCGGTAATAAGAGCAGGACTTGAACCTGCGTCCTCGTCTATCTACGGCTCGTACAACATATAATTGGTTAGCTTTAACGGTATTCTTGCGTAAATTATTACATTACATACGTGGATGTGTTAATAAAATAAGTAATGAGAAACTCACCGCACGCCTCTAGGTGTAAGTACATCTTTTCTTGGCCAATTTTGCAGTGTAGACCTATTTTGTTTCGAAGATTTTGGCTTATTAATTGCCGCCAGAAAATTGTCGGACGGATCTAATAAAATAGCGGCCTAATACGCCTCTTTGTCTTCAATTGGGCGTACGGGGCTTTGGTTGGGGATTTAGTGTGGAGGTAGGAGACGAGATATCATCTCTCCGTGTCTAATCTCCAACCCAAGATCGGCCCACTTGAGCCTCCCCCTTCGGGGATTAATTCATTACCCCCTCCCCCCAGCAAACCCACTACTTTGTCCTTCATATTAACCCATGCTTTAAATTATCCCGCCTTTTAAAACGGAGGACATAAATAACCCGGGCAATGTCCCCTGCCCACCCTCGGGACGATCCTTATTAATATCTAACCGCTGCCTTAAGGAATTAATAATATGCGCACTTTCAGAAAGATAAAGCGTAATTAATTCCAACTATTTTTGTTACAGGTAAGTTGGACATGACAAATGATGGGTGGTGGCGTTACGTAAGTTCTGAATCGTTTATTTCCTATTCTATATGCATAGCTTACGTTTAAAAACAAGATTTATGAAAATATTTAGAATTGAAGCATGTGTTAACAATCGTATTCATGTTTCTTATATATACAGAAATGTTTTGAGTCTTATCACTTCTGGTTTCCACAAAAAAAGTTAATTAAAGGCTTTACAGTTAAGCCGGAGAATGCTCACTTCCCTATATAAGAGAAGTGGTCGTTTTTCTCCGTAATATGGTTGAACATTCTTTTCATTATGTCCCTTATACACCTATTGAGACAATTGGAGCAGTCCACTGGTGGTAATCATCATTACTTTTACTGATATTTGCTGTCGACATTCTTCCGTTCCGACTACGAACCTTGGCATTGTCTTGTTCATTAGAGGAATAATTTAATCGTAGTTGAGAGAAATCTTAGTTGTCTCTCTTGAACGGCCCTCTTGATATTTCCAATATTTTATGAACCGTACATTATTCCCAGGGGATGGATTATTGAATTCCCGCTTTGATGCTGCTTTCATTAGGCTCGGGTTTTTGGTCCTGGGTGGGGGAGGGGGTTTAGGGCGGGTTGCTCTTAATACGAAATTCCCTCAACCCCCAGAATTTGGCGGCCCGTCATTAAACTTGAGAAGGATAGAGAGGTCATAAAATATTTTGTATCGGCCAGGAAGCGAAATATAATCGAAAATATTAAATAATGTTAAAATATTCCAGGCACTTATTTGGATGGTGCTCCCGTTCTTAGGACAGTTAGAAAGTGGTTTAGTCGATTTCGAAATGTCGACTTCAATCTAAACGATAAGCATCGCTCTGGGCCTTCCTGTATTGATTATGACTTTGTCCGTGATTTAGTGAATAATAATCCAAAGGATTATCAGCGAAAATCGACAATTCGACTGCTTTTCGTCGATTATAGCAGCTTGGATTAATAAGTACTATTTTTCATGAAATGCGTTGCATTTTTAATTTGGTTTGAAATCGGTGAAGAGCTTTTGCAATCCTCCTTATAATATGACAGTTAACATAGTCGATACTGTTGTGACGAATTATAACTCAACTCTCTCTCGAAGCGGTCGATTCTACTCCATAAATGACCCGCCCTATCTAAATACACGATTTTAAAACATATTTTTATTGTTTTCCCTTAGGCAACAATCCTGTTCTTGATTTATTATACCTCCGTTAAACGGCGATAATGGTAGTTGAGATAATATTTTATTCCTTTTTTTTGTATAATTGGATTAAATTGAGGCGGGCGACTGTAAAAAGTACGGAATGGCGATCACGATCTGAACTCGCGTAATTATAAGGGTTCTGAGATCCGTATCTGGACCCGCGGGTTCTCGTTCCCGCTCGGCCGACTGCGTTTAATGTCCGCGACACAATTTCAAATATGATAATGTATGAAAAATACTCGCTTAACACAACATTCACAGGCGGACACAGGCGGCCGTTCATGCCATGTAACGATGAAAGTTCAAAACAGCCTCCCACGACGGTAGCTGATTACTGTGTGATTAGAAAATAATACTTTCTAGCAAATAATTTCTTTAGCAAATAAGAAGTAAGAAGTTCAAGGAGAAATGTTCATGGACATAATATAAAAATATTATTGTATTGAAGAATAACCAAAACTCTTTGCCGGCCTCGTTAATATATATGGTATATACGTTTAAGGCGGAAATTATCCAAATTCATGTTTTCCCTCATCCACGTATGTATTCGTATAGTACACTCATTCGGCCTGACTGTATAGCTGTACGCGCGCTATAAGAGGCTGTTGGTGTTAATTCCGAGATGGAAAGGATTTAATCAGCGGAGCCGAAGTTTTGACCCGGCGCGTGAATGCCGGGGCGAGATTAGAGAACACCTGTAGTCCTCCTGTAGCCACCCTTACCTCTCGCCCCCTTTAATTCCTACCCGGGGAAAATGTAATCAAAATACTCCAACAACCCAAGTATGAATGGGTCTCTAATGGAAAATGCAACAGGCCGAACCTGTTCGAGTCAAATGGTAGCCAAAATCTTTTGCTAGTTTAACCAGAACTAAAACGGTATTTGTTAGAAACTTTGAACAATAAGAGCCTGAAAATTGTCGGTCGTAGCAGAGAAGAGACCTTTTGTACCTTGTGTCGAGCCAACTAGTTTTTTTTTATAGTAGCTCAAAAAGAAACCTTTTCCGGATATAAGGCTATATGGAGTTTATTTTGACCAAAAGAATACATTCATTAGATTCAGGGTTTTCGGTGTTATGAAACGTACAAAGCGGATTTAATTTACACAGAAGGGCGATAAAGCTTTTGGATGTGAATTAGGTTAAACTGGGAATAAAACAATGATATAAATTGGCGTTGTCATACAGGTGAGCCGGGCCGAAAACAAACGGCTCTTAATTCCGAGATGAAAAGGAATAAATAAGCCCCGCGGAAGGGATACCCCGAGGAGATTACAACACCTGTAGTACCGGAGCCACAGTCCCTCAACCGTTTAAGCCGAGTGCTCCATTACTCCTTTGGCGAACAAAAGGCCTTTCAGCTTAGCGATGCCGGGCGATACTCGTTGGGGGCCAGTCCTACCTCGGCTTTATTCCGGGGGGGGGGCTTAATTTCCACAATTTAACCCACAGACCGACGGAATCTGTAAAAGGGGCGAAACAGTCAAATCTCCATTTGACGACAGTACAAAGGGAAAAGGGAGAATAATAGTACGCGATTATCGTGACGGCTTAACGAAACATTTCTCGATCGCCAATTTATTGTAACGGCTCTAGTCTAAATTGTACTTTCCGCATTTCGGCACTTTTTTCCCAGTCCAGTTGGCGAGCCGAAAGAAATTACGAAAACGAGTCTTACGAATCCAGACAATAATAAAGGTTAATTAATCATTCTTTGGATTGTCGGTTTCCATTCAGTTCCTCGAATACCTGATAAGAGAAACAAGTAAACAAAACTCTGACAACAATACTGCAGAACGACAAGAAGAAGAACTCGTTACTGAAAGAAACCAAAAGAATAAAAGATAATCGGAAGCGCATAACGATTTGATTAATTGAGTGTGGGGTTATCGATGTCAGTGCGTGATGTATTTTTGAAAAGAAAGTTTTCTCGCGGACATAAGTTAGTGGACGTAATGTTTTAACTCTTACACGAAATCGTTCGGAGCGAATAATTTGACGACCCCAGCGAGAATGAATGTTCATTCTGCGAAGTGCGGTATCAGATTTTTGTCTGTTGTCGACCGGGAGGCGGATATTTACGGCCGGATATAAACGCAGGAATCAGACGCGTATATCGGGACCCGGGTAATCCGGGTGTTGTTCGGATGTGGTTCTCCCGGGAGCACCCTCGTTCTAACGGCCCCTCTGGGAAGCCTGGGCTTAAGCCCCAACACGCGGATACCCGGCTCGGGTTTTAAGCCCCATACCATGAATCCGATATTGCAGCGTGTGTTAGCGCGTGGGAAAGCAATCAAATTATATGATTTGCCATTGGTGGCGTCCTCTTGGAAAGAAGAGTGTACATAGTTTCTTTTTCGGCTTGTATAGGACAAATCGGGGGATATTTTTGAAGTTTCAAACAGTTTCTATTTTTCAGCTTTACTTTATATAGGGCAATGGATGGAGAACCACTTTTTTGCGGTGAAAAGCAGTTTTTGTTACGAACTATTTTGTTATGAAAAACGATTTTTTTTCCCTAATTTTGCGGTGAAAACATTTATTAAGTAATGCTGGAATATTTCTGACAGTCACTTTTTGCCCGAAAATTCACAATTTATCGTATTTAGTTTTCTACGAATATGTAATCCGAATATCGAAGTATTAATTAAAATCGAAGCTGTCTTTGCGGAGCGCCTGTTTATTTTCAGGGTTGAAAGTAGATTTTCGACGACTGAAATCCCAGTTGGACTAATTTAGAGGGTATTGTATGGTCGGGTCTTGTATCGAGGGTCGACGGCGGGACCCGTCCGGCCGGGTCAAACCGCCGGCCAGAGAGTCCAAATCCCGTTGGACGGTGGGATTGGGTTTCACTAGGATCGTCCCAATAAGGGGATTAGTACTGGCGTATAAAAACCCGGACGGAGGAGGTTTAATTAATGGCGGTAGCCGGGAGGAGGTAACAAGGGAAGGATAAAGAGAGTGGGGCCCAGTGGAATAATTGAGGACTGCCCCGGCGCTGGACAGATGTTAATTTCCGAGAGAAATAGATTAATTCGGGTCCCGTTCGAATTGCCAACCGGGTCAAGCATCTTGCCCTTCCTGCCTCTCTCTGCCTTCCGCAATCATCCCCTCGCACAATGTTCAACCCGAAAGGTTCCCAACCGCTTCAAGCAGTGTTTTCTCGCGAGTTAGATTCGAATAAGAACGATCAAAACATTCACACTGAGGAAACTGAACTGAAATGACAACAAATCGAACGACTGATAAAATAGGGTACCATCGTTTTTTATTTATGTAGTTTAATCTCGTATTAATGCATATTTAAAAAGTTTCTGGTTATATTAATATAACATGAATAACTCTATTATGTAATTTTCGATTGGTCCGGGTTGAAGGAATAAAATAGTTTTGTTCTAGTACTGCCAATAATATGTTATTATTCGTAGCACAAATTTTGCCCGGATGTATGTACTGTGAGCTTTGTATTTTGTACTCGGCGAGAGCATTTGTCTCATTCTATCCCGTTGGTTGGCGACGGTGGAGTATTAATTTTTGTGCTGTGTTCCGAGGCGCCTGGATGTTGGAGGAGGTTGTAGAGAGAATTTGAGGGGCCGGGGGTCGGTGTCAGCGGGAGTACCACTAGAGAGGAAGGGCCGGCGCGACACGCGTCACCGCCAGGCCCCTTCAGCACCAGAGATACTAAACACGCAAAACGCCCTCAGTCTACCTGCAGCCCCACTACGAACATAATTTGCTTTCCCCCAAAGCCTTCCCCACTATCGCTCTATTTATGAGGGGCGGGATGATAAATATTTTATTGGAAAATCCTTAATTCTCGTTGGAATAATTACTACAATGTAAGTTACTTCAATGGCTTACAGTCAGACTCCTCTATTACGCATCCTTCATTCCTCCCACGGCGGCCATTGGTCCAGACATCAAGAAGACAGAAATGAACATACTGCTATTATAGCCATAACTGTATAACTCACTGTAAAATACATAAATAGTTTATTTAGTACACTCAATAATTCTAAAATAGGACTGCAATAATCTAATAAAAATGTCTATTAAACTTGGAATTCCTTATAACTATAACTGTTCATTATAGAACCTTGTAAATCTTTTTCATATTAATTTTAATTATAGGCACAGCTCTGATACTGTCATTGTTCCCGTCACATGCTACCTGCCTCGAATGTCCCTTCTGTATTCCTTTTTATTCATCCTTATTCGTAATCGCGACTAGTTCCTAGTAATTTGGGGAACGGGCACTGTTTTTTCTCTCCGCCTTCCCGTCATATTGACGAGCAGCTTAGGAACTGGTGTTTTTTACGCGAATAACAGTATTCCGCTTGTATTTACCCGGTGACCTCAATAGAGGTTGGTGAAGGCTGGCGAGTTTGAGTTTGGTTGGGGGCGTTTGTGGCCGGTCGGGGGTTGCTGCATTCGCGGAGTAATTAACTGATTGATGTCGAAACGGAGCCCCCGAGGCCTATTAGCACATTGGCTATCCGTTTTCCCACCGCCCAAAATCTTCCTCCATCTCCAATTTACCTATTATCAATCACACGAATTTTGATAGATAGGTGTACTTCCCGTTTAGCGCAGTAAAAATAAATACGTGATTTCTACAGAAGTAAAAATCAATGCGTTTTTAATAAACACTTCAATCAAATATGTAATTCCTCTAGAAATATCCAATGAATATCTTTACATATGGTACATCTTATCTTTATATTATGTAATTGTTCAAATACTACAACATTTTCGATTATAAAGAATATTGATCATCGCTTACTTACGTAAATGAAATGAAGTGTGACATTGACTACATATTCTTGAAGGTCCTCTTCTGTTACACTGTTTTCATGGGAAGAAGTACATGATGCCATAAAAAATACCGGGAAAAAATAAATTGAACAGATATTTACCAGGCTTTGTGTGTTATTACTATTTGATATAGAAAATAAATAGAATACTTATAATTATTATGTACCAAAACTCGGGGATATTTATATTATCGATTTGGATGTGTATGAAGTAGTAATATGGAGGCTACATTGTTATGACTTTATTTATGTATTGAATAAATATTGTGGTTTTCGTTGGGAAACCTGTCAACTTTTTACAACCAATACATTACGACGGGGAAGGCACGTGTTCGGTATTGCATTACTGTGGGACGCGTTACGCGTTAGCCATCTGCCGTTGGGAAGTAAAACCATCCATCGTTCAACCTTATAAAGTTACCTATGGAAGGACGAGGGGCGTTGCGAAAAGTTTTCCTTTTGTTTCCGAGAACGCTTCCACTCCCCCCTTTTTCCCGGGGCAGAAATATATTCCGGCCGTAAAGGTGACGCCTATAACGGCGTCCCATCACATACCATATCCTGTATATATCATCCTGCACGATATACATAACACAAGGCGCTACGGGGAAAATCTATATAATGTCTTCACGATTGTCGGAGTATTCTAGCTATATTTTTCAGAGAGACGCGACCCGACACACGACGCGAGAGATCGGGCACTCTTCGGGTAAAGTAGTAGGAAAGTTCGCAAATCAATAAGCACTCTCGACAGTCAAAAGAATTGCATCGTTGGATTTAACATAGATTCTCGAGAATAAGTATAGGTGAATACAAATTGGAGATGTTAGTCTGGAGTCTTGAGCTTGGTTTTATTTGAGTTGCACTGCGAAAATGTGTACAGCATGGTTTTCTTAGCGGACTTTATAAATCGAGCTCTGAATTTTTTGGCCCCCCCCGCAATAAATGTTTGATCTATGCTCGAATAAAACGAGACAAGTGTTGGCCCGTCCTTGTTTATGGGGGCAGTATACTTTTTGTGCCGGTGAGACGTCAGAATTAGATTTATGGGGGGCTGGTCGATAGCGGGTGCATATCGTGCCGTTTTTGCCCCACTTCTTTTGTTCCCTCCAGTCTTTGACTAAGATCACCATTAGAAAACATGGAAGTATGCGAAATGTCAAAGATACAGTGTATCCGACTGATGGACCGTGACTCAGTAGTGTATTCTAGTACGGGTTAGCAAGCTAACTCCCAAAGCGGTAGCTTCGAGCAGAGATACCGCCCAGTTATCAATGTTAATTGCATTTTATTTTGTATACATTTCAAGGAAGCCTGTAGGGTTGAGAGGGGACGATAGTTTCGCCACAAGGGGTTTATTATAATCTTCAATATATGGTGGCGGCCACTGGAATCTTACATTTGGAAATTACTCAATCTACAACAATAGGAATATTCAATCCGGACGAAACGCGTTGGCATATCTTGTTTTTAAAATTCTGCCCGTTTGTAAACGAGCAGTGTTTTGATATTTTTTTCAAATTAAATGCTCATGCCGTATTCACTTCATCGCACCTGTTGTCTTCCAGTCCTTTGAGGCACGTAAAAGCCTCAACTCACGATAAATTCATTTATGACGACCGGCAAAAATCACATTAGTATCAAAAGCCGTTACCAGACCATACAATTCTTTGTAGCCACGCGTAAAAGCACTCAAAAAATTTTAATACCATATTATTTATTTTGTAATTCATTAGTATTTGAATGTAGGAATCAACACTTTATATACAACTAACCGAGATAAAATGACAAAATCATGCCAAATAGGAATGAGGTGTAAATATGTCTCTCTGAAGAATATTTTATATGTTTTCGGATTGTTGTTTTACACATTAGAGATTTCCTTTCATGAATGCAAATTGTAGCAGCGTTTTATAGACGATTGAGCGGATAAATTGTCCATTCAATCAAATAGGCTTTAGATTACTTCCGTCGAATCAGTAACTGGATATAGTTAGCGATGATTCGCTAATTCCAAATGAGAAGAGGATGTCAATTTGTTTAGAGCGGAAGAACAATGGGGTCCCATTGTGATTGGTGTTGTCCTTGGGGGCAGTGAGGCACGTCCTTAAGTGCCGGCCGGCTCCACTCAGAGACGGAGACAGCCGGCCGAGAATTAATCGCCAATCCACATCCCCAGAATTGGACCAATTCCCAGTGATAAGTTCAGTGTTTAGGCAGTCTGTGAATAATTCGAGGAAATATTACGAATTTTATTGTTTTTCACTGTTAACTAGAGGACTGGATAGAAACATTTGCATAAATATCGGACGGCCGTCTGGAGTTAATATTACGATTATTTCTTCTTATTCTTACAATAATTTAATAAAACAGTATATTAAACTTCAAATTGATTATAACTATGACTGTTATAAATATTCATTATATAACGTTATAAAACATTTTCATATTAATTTTAATTTACAACAATATTTGAAGTTTTGTTTTTTGAACGGCACAGCTCTGAGGCTGTTATTCTTCCGGCCACATGTTACCTGCTTCTTCGGATGTCCCTTTTTTCCCTTTGCTTCTAGTATTTCCAAGAAACTTATCCTTAAAGCGGCAAAAAAATGAGTAAAAAGACCTCCTTATGCCAACCCCCATCGTGACATTTGTGACCCATTATTGCGGTAACAAAAAATAAACAGGAAGTGGTCTGAGGAAACACGTGCCAAAGTGTAGGCTCCGGCCACAATCAGGCGCCCATATTCTTTTTTTACGTTCAGTTTCCTCCGACATTTAGACTCTGTCTTGTCGGAGTATCAACCGAGTGAAAGACTTTGTGGTTTATTATACTTTTTTACTGTGTGTTTTAGTATCCCGGCATGTACTATCAGACCCAGGTGGTTTAACGCTGCCCATTCTTAAAACATTACCCGTGAATACTGAATTCACTTATAAAAGATAGTAGGGTATTTTGTTGTTTAACTGAGCGTTAGTTGAACTATCTCAGATCCTTTCGACTTTCTGCCTCCAGTGTTCTATTTGGTTTTAAGCAGGCTTAACTTCAATTAAAATGGAAATCTGTACTGTTACATAGAAATTCTAGTCTTTTTTTCTATTATCTCTTATGTCAATCATCTATTCCTCCGGTATACCTAAGAAGTTCAGATGATTTTTCTGTCGTATTATTTCAATTGGATTTTATATGTGGACAAATCAGTCAATTTTAAATAATTCGCGTCTTTTGAAATCAGATTTCTTCTGAGTATATGGTAAGCTTTCTGTCGGACTTGGTCTCGAGACCCCCCCTCTCCCTTGGTGATCCGTCATATGGGGGGTGGTGGCACTGTCAGCAACTCTTTCTAATGAATCATTTATACGGTTGGCCGGTGCCGAGCACGTCCCATTGAAATTCACGGCTGGCATCTTTCCCGACCGAACGCATCTCCTCCCACCCTCCTTGATATTCACCCCTCGGCATTTGTCATAAACGACACGGGCTATTATGTGAAATCGGATTTCAAATACAAATAGGAAATGACGGAATGGATTTAAAGTCAATTTAGAGTCATCCATTGTGAAGGGGAGTATTTTTGTGAACATTACGCTGCTAGCTGAAACCCACTTTACATTTAACGGATAATTTGCCAGGCTACTGCATAATTTTCTCCAGATACTTCATATGGGAAATATATCGACAGAAGATAAAATTTTTATTGTCGTACTAATCTAGAGGATTATGAATTTTACGTATAGATACACCCGTTCCCAATTGATTTTCTTGTAGTTAGTGCCGTTACGGTTTCTTACCAACGTAAGTAGTATCATTCAGTTAGACCTGAGTACAGAATCGAGGGATCGTAATCGACTGCTATCCCTAACTGCTCTAGTGCAGGACAATAGTGTCAAAGTACGCGGATGTCATGAAATAATATCTGCAACGCTCGCGGAACTCTTTCCTAATACTTTAAAAACTGTTTAAGTTCATGGCGATTATTTAGGGTTTTAGGAGTTGAAATTTAGCTGCTTGTATTTGCATAAGTATATGTAGTTTTATATGTAATGTAGTTTTAATGAAAATTAACTTCACGTTATAAAATTTATATCCGGCCGTGATTTGAACGTTGGCAATTGAATAATACAAGTATAATTTAGCGGCGGACATTTTACACTCAGTTTTCGAACAAATCTTGGAACGTGGTCCGGGTATAAGAAAATGCGATTCCGTGGTCAGAATTCAAGGTGGGACTGGGCCAGACTCTTAACTCGGGCGGAGGCCGCCGTAGATCAGCGAAACGAGGCATTAAATCTGGCCGGCTAAAGAAGTAATGCCCGGCAAATGGAGCCCCAGGGTCTTAAGCCAATTTATTTAAACTCAGAGCACACCGTCAGATCGTCCACATGCCCGCGGCCCGGATCGATCTGGGCTATGTCTCGGGTATTACCAAACATAATGTTTTGGACTGACTTTCGCGGTACAACCTTAACTGAAATTAACTTCGATGAACGTCAATTGAATACGGAGAAGAACTCTGTACTAAGAGCATGATTTTTTATCTGTTCTGCCGGCCAGTTATAAGAAATATGCATATATACGTATGGATAACATTTATTTACATGCAGAACTGTGTCGGGTAGGAATATAGACAAGGCAAAACCAACTTCCCCAGAAACAAGTCAGTCAAATAACTATGGATCGGGAGTACATCCGCAGTGCATCGACTCAAAAATATGTAGAGACTTTATTATTGAACCTACGCTTGTGGAAACCAATTTTTTATTTCCGCAAATTTAGTTTCTTCATTATGAAAGGAGCGCTCTGCAGAATATTGCCCCATTCATTCTGTAGAACCATCTGTTTTCAATTTACTAATGGACCATTTGCTCTTCTCCTCAAATTAGTAGCAATTTATCTCGCTCTCTCTCTCCCTCGGAAAAAAGTATGGTTCTAGTGAAATACGAAAATACTCTTTGAGGTATGACTCTAGGTAGTATGTTTGCAATGCTGTAATGAGAAGTAATTAGGCCTAACCCCATCAAGCGAATAATCATTTCATTTCTTTTCTTCAATCCTGCAATAATTAGGTAATAAGTTTATAATAATTTGAATTGAGCGTTCTATATTTAAGCTTGCAGTGGTTAATAACCAGTTGTTAAATAGACCGCCTTAAAAAAATAAGTGAGTGCTTTACAAAAATATAAAATCTTTTTAAAGTGTACTTTGGGGACCGTTGAGGTCATCGTCCTACGTATTTCATCGATTCGGTACTTTCCACTGAGTGGCTCTAGTTCTACATTCATTGTCCCGATTATCGATGAAAAAGGGGTTTCGGAGAGGTGGTGCTTTACAAAGGTAATGTTCATGAAATTGGTTTCATGTGTTTTTTCTCAATTGTCACTGCGAATTCCTTGCAATTATTTACAATTTTAACCTTACATTAAAATTGACATTAACATTATTTTTCTGATAGTATTTTTTGCGTATAACCAGTTAGCAGTTTATCAATATAAATGTTTTTGGCTTTTAGTATAGTAAAATGATGCTTATTAATGATGATAAGTGATGTGGAAAGGTTTCCTTTTTTAATTTGCATACTAATTCCTAATTAATGTTATTCCTGTTTATGTTATTCCTAGAAGCATTATATATAAATATTATTTTATCGAAATCAAGCTGAAGCTTATTTATTTAGAACTATCATCACTTTTTGAAAAATATTTTTGAAAGTATAATATATTTTATTAGTTAAAATGCGCGTAACACACTAATGATAATTTGAATATATAAATTCAAATTAGGGTCGCGTCCCTTAACACACTCCGATGACCTTTAACATCGATCCTCGTTAATATATATACACGTGTATTACTTAATCACAATGTACCTGGGGTAGGAATTGATTTGCGTGGGTAGGTTAATTGATTTTGCGGTTAAATCAACAGATCAGTTGGATCACTGTTGTCACCTCCTGACCGTTTGGAGAATTCCCCGTCGAGGGTTCCGATTGGAAATTCATTTATCCAACATAACTCGACCACCCCTAAAATTTCGTTTCTACAGGGCCCAAACATTGGTTAAATCAAAAGTATAATAAAAAAAAAAAAATTTCATTTTTCGAAATAATTTCTTTTCGATTAATATCTCGACTGTTTCCCTACAACCTGTGTATCGCCTGTTCCAATTATATACAATTATTATTTCTTTCGAACGGTAATTAATGTCCGAAAAATCTGGCCACATGATGTTTATAATTTACTAAATATTATAATATTAAAATTAAAAATTACTAATGATGGGATATCGAATTGAAGATATTACTCGGGAGTTTGTCCCCGCTGGATTTGGATGCGCTGTGAGCCGCAATTTATGAATAACATTTAATCGGATCCGATGATCACGTCGGTTTCGCTTGACAGGACCATTAAAGGAGTGTCTATTTCGGAATTGGTCGGACTATTTCGATCGAATTGAGGACTTCTGAGGGCTCTATTTGCTCAACATCATTTAGACAAATTTGAAGCTAGGCGAGTGGCGGATAGCCGGTAATTAGGCGGTCGGGTAGTTTGAGCGGGTGGGGCCGGATCGATGGTTGATTGGGGCGTATTTAAGGTAAACGGTGCCGCCAATATGGTAATTGCGTCGCGGCGTTTAACGAGCCCACACCACACCCCCCAGCCCACCGGCATCGCTATCTATCCTGGGCTTTTTGGTGGTTAAAAGTTCACACATTATTGCGAATCATTCCTCGGATTTTCGGAAGGTCGGTGGTGATCAATTTTAATCTAAAAATTAACCATTTGAATATTATCTTGAAAAAGAAAATATATAGAATACTTGATGTCATTGGTTTTTTAGATCGCTGTGATATTGTTGTGTATGTATTTCTTGGATTTTTGTGAATTCATTTTCTCAATATGACCCTTAGTTTGTTCTCGACCATCTCCATATTTAAGATTATGTCCATTTCTTTGCCTATTCCATCTGGGTTTATTAGTTTCAGTGAGCCGTTAGCGAAGTTTTACTCGGTAGTATATTTTATGGCCTTCATGAGCTCTTTGCATCGCCGGAAGACTGGAAGAAAAATAGCGGACAGGTTTACAGTATGTATATAAAACTTGAGGATTTACCAATAAAAAATATTTTGGTGGTTGCTATAGCCTCCACCTAGCGGTTGGCCACCGTCAGCGTTGGAAGGGGGAACAGCCCTCCCATTTCAGAGACACGAGGCTCGATAATGATGTACGGCTTTACGTCGCCATAGAAACTGTGGGGAGGAGGGGGGTTTAGACCGAGCTGATAAATTAGTAATTCGGTCGGAGCGACCGATGAATTACGACATCGATAAAGCGTCGCCCCAGGACTCTGCCACGACTCGAACCGAATAAAGCGTCTTTTATTGCGCTTTTTATTGTAGCGGTCTTCGCTCGCTCCGGTATCAACGCTCGGTTCATTACGACGGTTAGGCAATATCGCCGGGAAGTTGCAGTTTAAGAAATTGAAAAAAAGAACAAAACGCTTTATGTCAATTTTATGTCTGAACCGCGTTACGACCTAATTGCTCGCCGTTTTGTCGGCTCCCTATAAGCGTTTTAGGAATTAATTAAAATCTTTCTTTTTTTGACATAACGAGTCCGCATAATTGTTTCAAATTGCGCTTTTATACGATAATTATTCCTGAATTTAATTTGGAAATAATACTTTCCTGATGAGAACAATTGGGATTTTAATAACTCATTAACTAGGTTTCCTGTATCTCATTTACACCTGAATTAGTTGGCGTCGGCGATTTCCTCGAGTATTGTGCTTATCGTGATGATTGTTTTTTCAGCATCAATTTTAAAAATAAGGAGTGGAGTTTATGAACTAGTGCTACCCCTTAATAAGACCTCTTTAGGTTTGGTGTGCAGTTAGAGAAAGCGGATGATACAGAGGGCAAACTTTCAATATTGCCTGAAGAAATTGTGAACCGAATTTAGAGAGGTCGGAGGGCACGTTTTGACGGCAGCGTGCGCGGAAACAAACAGGCGTCGCAGTTGGATATGTGACGCCATATTGACTTCCCGTTGGCGCCCTCCGGAGTTAAAAAGGCGAGTGACTGATGCAACAGACGTACGGAAAATACATTCGGGGACGAGGTGGAAAACGAGTCACGCGTTTCAAACCTGGGGGAATACATAAGTTTATTTTAGTTGGTTTTCTCCATTCCTTAAAGATATTTCCTACAGTGCCTAGTATACTGACGGTGGTCTACTCTAGTAAAGAAGAAACTGAATTTAGTAACAACTGAAACTAAGAACTAAGAAACTGAAATAGTAACAAGATACAAGAAAGAGATCCAGTGATATTGGGGGGCAAGTAGGTGGGGACGTAACATCTACACACTTATCGAAGTGTAATTGAATTTTTAATTTTCACGATGCTGGGGGTACATTGGAGTTCATAAATTGGGACTAAAATCCCGGGAATGAAAAAATATCCGGTACAACAGTGTATTCCGAGGAATGTTATCTTCGATTGCGATTGTTTGGCTTGTGGCT
The DNA here is from genome assembly GCA_019843655.1 of Lethocerus indicus. Taxonomy (NCBI): domain Eukaryota; kingdom Metazoa; phylum Arthropoda; class Insecta; order Hemiptera; family Belostomatidae; genus Lethocerus; species Lethocerus indicus. The sequence continues at coordinate 6,554,767 of JACDQD010000103.1, read as the reverse complement.
AGACAGATTCCGGAGCCCCTCCCATTATCTGTCGACAGTTGACTGTTAGCTTCTGTGGATTAACTGTACTTGAGGGTGGTGCGAAGACTTGTCGCGGACCCACAAGCGTCGAGTGAGTGTTACAAGGATTGACAGCGTGATCATTCAATGTGCGCATCTTACTGCACTTAATATATTCATTAGCTGCTTCTCACCTGGCCAATATGCCAGGAGGTGCTCTGAATTTTTTATTCTCAAATATTCCGAAAAATACCAATTCAACAAAGCTACAGAGCCAATAATATCGGACATACAACAACACCAAACCCGACTGTGAGTATTGTTGTCAAATTTTGAAACCGAATAAATTGTGACCGCCCCAACGGACGTTTCAATTTCAGAATTCTTCTTCCGGCCAATTCTTCTAGTCTCTGTATTAACTTTATTCGTGTTCAAAGCCCCCCAGTGGTGATGGGGGTTGAGGGCGTAATAGTAGGGAGTTTCGTGTCCGGGTCCAAAGTTTAATAAACGTCCGCTCGTCATGACGGAGATACCCGTCGCCGAGGAGAGGGAAGAGAGATAAAGAGGGAGCGAGATCTCGGGTCACTCTCCCTCTCATATTTTCCACTCGGAGACCGACGTGCCGAACGGGCGTGCTCTCTTCTGCCGGCCAAAAAAAAACCAAAAATTCCCGAGAACAGAGAGAGAGAGAGAGAGAGGGGGGGGCAGAAAGAAATTATTTGGACGGGCCCCAAGCTGCGGCCATTTTCTCGGATGGGCAAGAAGAATACCCGGTGATCGCTCTCGGCCGGCTCTGAAAGTCTAACTGGATAAAATGGGGCGCCGAGGGGAGAAGAACCACCCTCTGACTTCCTCAATTCTATTAGGCTAAAGGCTAAAGTACTGTCCGTTATTTTGTCGGGAATTGAAAAGATTCTTAAAGCTTTCCCAACCTCATGTATATAGATATATATAATCACAATAGCAGTCCGTTATGCAGTTTGTAGGTTAAATAATTTGTCCCCGAGCATTTTTCTTCCGAGGGAACCATTATATATTAACAGGATAAAACGCCTTAACCTAGATAACCTGACATGATCCATTATATTGCAATATGGTATCGCCTCATGTAATGAAATGATAGCCCTGAAGTTAGAGGCAATGTAATTTCTCGCTGTACGAAGTAATTGTTCATTGGAGAAATAACGTGCAGTTGACATAATCTACATGTAACATATCAGGGCTGGAATTACAATAGTCATTTCGAAGAAAACAAAAATGGTATGTAAATACGTGAGAAAACGCTATCCGGGTCAAATTCTTTAGGTCGAAGTGAAGAAAAACCGGCTTTGGAAACAATAAAGGGATTTGGGAGGCGGGATCCTCCTCGCCGCCATCCTTGAATTTATGATCGGTCCGGCCCGAGATTAGTAGAATCGGGGGCATAAATAATGAGATTGCGCTCGGCATTAATAAATATTAATGGTAATTTTAAACATTGAATAAATTTTAAATAAAACGGCCCCCCATCGATTGTCTTAATTTAAAACAATGTGTTTGAATTATCGCCCCGAGTATGGGCTTGTCCCGTCGGATTGGCTTCGAACTGTCAACTTCGTAACGAAACGAAGTGTATATCCGCCTTCCAAGATACTTTCATAAACACTAAGTATCCCAAATTTTCACACGACCGGCGGACTATTAAAAGAATTGTTTCGGAAACAAATGAACGCTTTGAAAAAATATCAGAATAACTTGGGATGCGCTCGCTGACTGGTAGGGTGCCCAAATAATTACGAAACAAAAACATTTCTCTAGGATATAATACAAAGAGATAAATCGAAGTATATTAGTTCATTCGATAAAATAATACGAGTTCGTCCCGTCCTTTTAATATTGTCCACTTTTATTTAAGGTTAGTAGGAGTCGAAACCTTTCTTCAGGTGCCGGGCAACGGCGGGAGGTTCCCATAAATACAAATTTTCAAGTGTGCCTTACGGGGCTCAGATTATTAGGGCGAAGGCGACGGCCCGGTGAAAAATTGGTGCTTAAATATTCATACGGGGAAGAAAAAAAACGCCCCGCCTACGTCGGGCCGCGCCACTATCCCTCTTTCAGACATCCCGACTTAAGCTTCGGGGATTTGTTTTAATATTGGAGCGTCGGAGATGCTCCGACGTCCGAGTCGGTTAGTTTTTAATTTAACGCCACGACAATAACTATCGTCGCCCATTCTTTGTGCTCGGCCCGCGTCATCTTTTTGTCCCTTTCAAGCGTTAACAATCTGCTCTGGACTAGAGATTGTAATCTAGCTTAACCCAATTCTCAAAATTTAACTTATCCGGGTTGAACCTCCGCACTTAATCCGGCCACAAATTCGGACAATATCCAGCATGCTATTCTGTAATTTGATCGCTCAGAAATAATTTTCGCACATTTTTCCTTATTCCTAAATTTCCCGGGTAAAATAAATGTTAACGCACCCAGTTTTATACTTTGACATCTAGGTTTGACCCATACTCCTTATCAATCCCCTTAAAACCATACGTAAAGTAGGAAAATAACTGAAAAGTGGGGATTCAAATATATATATATATATATATATATATATATATATATATATATAATCGCTCTCCTCTTATGTTTCAGGAGAGTAGGCATTTGTATAAATAATTAGGCCGGACATAAAAATTAGTTGAACGAGTAGGGAGGGCCTATTTTAGTGTATTTAAGCCTGCGCGCTGGGAATTATATATCTATTGAATTATTCCAGGGACAATGCGGTAACTCGGACTTCGTGATGAGTGGAAGGAGGGGCTGGAAGAGTAATTTTCTTTTCCGGTGACCGTAGTGGGGCTTAATTCGGGGGTTGGCGGCGACCCTTCTGGCCGGCGGAGATACCAACCCCTCCGGTCCAATATTCGGACTAAAATCACGGTTTTACGTGGTCGGCCGGGGCTTTTATGCCCAACCGACTACTTCATATCGCCCGCCTTTCTACATCCCCGTCCCTCCAGCCCGCTCTGACCTAAACTATCCGGCTAAATCGGAACTTCATATCGGACCCTGCCCCTAAGTTTTAGGCTCCTTGAGTTATAGACCTTCAGTTGTAGTGGGTTGGAAATAAATTGGTAAATAAATATTTACAGTTAAACCATTGTTAAAAGTAAAACTATTTTTTCAATCGAGCCTCTCGACATTTTCCGGATTTTCCATCCGGAGACTGGATTGCAAATAAATGTGAAAAATATTTCATATCTACGAAATTCGTTTAACTACATATAATTTAAGTTTGTTTGCGGAAAACTTTGTCTTTCAATTTATTTCTATCTCACACTCGTTTATTACAGCCTCAATACTACCATAAGCAATAAAGTGTACGCACGGTAAACCTCTCCGCTATTTTAAATTATACATTTAATTTTAATTAATCTTATCCATATGTGAAAAAGATAAACGAGACATATTGGGAGCCGGTGTCCAAAATCAAAATGATTTTGCTCTGGCGTTTAACATTTTTTTAATGCGATCAAGTATCAAATTTCGGTCCGGTTATTCGAATTAATTAAACGACGAGTTTGATCAGCGAGGGTTGATTAAAAAAAAAAAACGGAATTTTACTGGATATTATCAGGCCGAAATCCAACAATAGCTGTGGCCCGAACGGCGAGGTGTTAACCGACCTTTGTACACGAAGCGGTCCCCGATAACGAGCGGATCCGACTGTCGATAGCCTGATAAAAAAAGTGGTTTATCCTCCCCCCCACCCCTCTCACCCTAACTTAATTAGATTCGGCTTTTGGAATATTTTTGCAAATATTAGACTCCAGATTAGCAACCTCATCGTCGACGTCTCCCTCGTTTATTTACAACACGGTTTGCCGTAATTCGAATAAAATGAGGTTGACACACATTATTTGTTAAATATTAAAACTTGCGAAATAATGTTTCATTATTTCTGGTCGGACTGTTATATTCTTCTCTCCGCGACAGTTTCGATTTGTGTTTTTTGTATTTTGTCCGAGGACAAAAGGCATTAATTATTTCTTTAACAAGAATCAGGAGGGTGCATCGGTGAAATTTCATTTCTAAGCTTTCCGTTTTCGTGCGAAACGTACCTAACGAGTTTGGCCTATTGATTCTAGTTCCCGATGTCGTTTTAAATGTCTCGAACTGAACATGTTAAAAATGGTGTTCATTGTTGTGAAAGGGTGAATATTTTCTATATGTTTTTTTTATTACTGCGAATTTAGAATGTTGGAATTTAGAATTCTGTCCATTACAATTACCCGTAGTTGTAGGAATAGGAGAGCTAGCGAAGATTGAAAAAGCCACCGTTTCCAACCGGTGTTTTTCCTCCGATTAATACTGCTTTATATCTGTGTGGTATCCTCGAGGACCTTGAGAGGGGGGATTCATAAATTCCTTGTTTCTCTTTTGATGTCTCTTTGACTTGTCCGATGCGGGCAGGGGCCTCCGCTGGGAGAGATTAAAGCCAGTCTAGACCGAGCCAGAGACCCGGTCGATTTATTGGCTCAGCCGGACGTTATTTCCGTTCTTTTTCTGAATCGAATTCCTCGGGAGGTTTCCTTTACCGTGTTTTTTCTGTTATACAACTCGATCACTTTTAAGATGATAAGCTTTGTTTGCCTCTGTTAAAAAAACAATTCTTCCGAAAATACGACCAGTGTTTTTTTTGTACTACTTTATTTGCTAAAAATTTATTTTGAGTTTGCAATTCCACCAGTAGGTATATCTTTATCTTGAACCTGTGGCATCCGTAGTCCTAACAACTTTTTGGAACTCTTTTCGATCGAACTAATGGAGCATTGAGCTTTAGTGGGAGTATTGCACTGTATATTTATTAAAATCGATAACCATTTAGTAATCGTACTCTCTGGATAATCTTCCCGTATAGAAAAGCGGAGAAGGCGAATTTCATATGGATATTCATAATATACAGGTGACCTTAAGTGCTTATTTATTTTAACTAACGAAAGTCGTACCAAAAGGAAAGTAGATGTATGTGTCTACAATTTAATTATACGTCGAAAACGGAAACACGGGAGTATTTTTCTTAAAAATCATCATCGAGACAGTCGGTGTGTAATGCGTGATTGAATTATCATTACAAGTCGTAAAACTGAACCATCCGAGCGAAGCCGGGTACACCGGCTAGTTATTAATAAATAGTGTCCTGTCAGTCTTTTATAAGGCACTTGGTACTTTATTTACAACTGGAGACACTTCAGCGTCAATATCGATCGCCGCCCATTATGACGGTAACGAACTGCCGCCAGCGGGGGCCTGTCCAGGGGGTGGCGGGGGGAGGTTGAATATATTAAAAAGTGCTTAAACTTGGGAATACTTGATGAGTCCTTTAATCCAAGTACTCGTTTCAATTTCCTCCCGGCGACGGAAAAGTTCAACCCACTTGTACAAAAATTAAATTGTCGGCGCGCGGGCTTTGAACGCTCTGCCCAATCGTGAGATGAATTTTACGCGAGACGCCGCCCAAATTTCTTTTCTCCCGTACCGTAGGTCAATCCCATTCAACTCAAGTTTTTTTTTTTATATATATATTCCGAACGTGTACTCGGCTTTGGAAGGAACTACAATTGCTGACGTGCCTGTTTGGTATCAGCTATTCCTTCGATAAATAGAACATCGAAATTAGATTAATAGAGAATCAACGATCAAGTCCGTTCAGTTATTTGATCTTCTTCTTCTTGTTTTCCTTTGTCGTCTTAAAAATACAAGATATCGTATTCCCCCTCTGAAGCGTCATTAAATCGCCATTAGCATAGTTATAGGAGTCAGTCCGGGGGTAATATTTTGGGAGGAATAAGGAGGTTAAACACGTGAGAGCAGCATTAGGTGGTTTGGGGCAATCATCGAAATTGTCCTCAATTAGGAAATGAGTGGCTGGGGAGGAGCATAGAGTCTGACGTATCCGGGAATATCATCCGCTATAGTGTCGTAAAATGTATTAAAGTGTTGTACGCTTATTGTTGTAAGGTTATTTTCATATTCAAAATATACCCGTTACAGTCTGGGAATAGTGAACTATTTAATCAAGAGTTTTGCTATGCAAGTGTTACCGTTTAAGGTTGAATTTAGTTTAGATGTTATCGACCGGTGGTCTAGGGCCCGGAGGGATACGCGGGCGGGGGCTCTAGCCCGAAGCACATTCTCATCGGGGTAATGGTAGAAACGTGTCTATAGGTGGTGCGCCCTCCAGCTGTGCACACATTGACGTCTCGATTTCAAAGTCCCCACGCATTTAGCGCCTACACCGTAACCTACGTGATAATGCCCCGCCGATCATTCTAATGGTGCTCACAGCAATATCAAACCAGTTATCTTCACACTACTAACCTAGTGCCATGTCAGTCAGTTGACATTTTTAAATGAATCCTTAGTTCATAAAATTACCAGTAATCGACAAAAATATATTTTATTTTATTATTTATTCGTAATAAGTGTATGAGGCTTTATATACAAATTCTTAAAAAATGCAACCTTCAACAAATATAAAGAATAAATTGCACAGTTTATTATGGGCTGGAGGAATTTTAACTGAAATTGTTTATCTTGGCTTAATGTTTATCTTGGCTTTCCTGACAGTTTTTCTCTTTATATTGAAATTTGTATTGTGTACCCTTTTGCATTGGTAATGAATAGAAACTTATTAACTTTATGGAACTAACCGTATCCTTCAATTTTGTTGAAATATCAGTTATTTCCCTTGGTATATTACGCGGGCACCGACGTTGCTTTGTGTTTTCGGAAAACGGTTTGGGAGATAATACCAGGCTTCGTATTTCAGATAAACCACTTTAACCTAACCTAGGCTACGGATATTAAAATGTTAGGAAATGCTTGTATACGAGCTGTTTTCAATACTGGGCCGAGCTCAGTATTAGATTTCTTATTGAAATTGCCTGTTCTGAAAATCCCTTTATTGGAATCCAATTATTGACGGTGGCGGCGGCTGGGGGTCCCACACCGCTGATCCGATTTCCTTCTTTGGCCGGCGCCGTGTTCCCCTTTTACCCTCTCGTGCCCTTTCGCGCCAACTCGAATATCCGAATAAAACAATCCGGGCAATCACCAGCGGTGTTCGCTGTTTTAATTGGACCAGCCGATTACAGAGGGAGTATGAACCAATAGAGTTTTGTTGTTAACGCGGTGACGAAACGGCCTCCAATGTCAACGATAAAATGCACTTGTAAATAACTCGCTCATAGATTGTATTCGTTCTGAGCTGTATGTTTGAGTCTCGTACACACACATTATATTAAAAAATAAACGAATCTTATATTGGAATTAATGGATTATGGAGCTCATATTGAAATGTGTATTCTCGAAAAAATGAATGTATTTCAGGGATAAACACAGAATTATTTGTGCCATGGGGGCGAGGGCGGAGTGTTATGGAAATCGGGGGGTAAGCTGGGTGATAAGAGGGTGGTTACAGTTCGGTGGGGCGATATATCACGAGCTGCCCTCGCACTTGCGAGACTGTGCCGCTCCTTTTCCCGCCGACTCCTGAAATATTTTGGCTCCTTCTTTTGAATTACGAGCACCGAATCAATTTCCCTACTTCGACGTCACTTTTTCTTTCCAATATGAATATACGGCTGGGTCCCTTACATGGGCCAGTAATATATTACCGGTATCGATATTTCCGCCTTTATCTAGGAATCGTCCTGTCGTTTCATAGAAGAACTTTGATGATTATCCAGGATTCTTTCGAGGCTACCATGGGTAACCACGGTTCAAAAATGAGGTAAATTCTTACATTTTTTCAAGATCGCTGAAATCGCCTTTTAACGTAATAAGATGAAGAGCAAGAAACTAAAAAAATGGAAAGATGAAGGGGTATCGGAAAAACAATCCTAATCTGGCTGTTGAAATACATCTCCCTGGATATAACAAGTTTTAAAGCCCATTGTCCGTTGGGAAAAATTGTAAAGGGAAGAAAGGGATATCTTTCATCCCCTGTTGGGGCATTGTTATGCTAAATAGGGACACCTTAACTCCGGGAGACCCGGACCCCCCCCCCGCTTTTAACACCCCTCTGTTTTTATCCCGGTCACCCTGTCACCAGGAATAACCTCCGATGAATTATACCGCGTTTGTTTTATTTATTTCCCATTATTTTTTGCAGTTCATTTGTCAGTCATAACAGCCGTTTCCCAAATATCCAAGGAGAAAGTGACGCCAGTAGCTATTTCAACTTTGCCGGTGAATTAACGCTAAATTAAAATGACTTGTGAAAGGTTAGGTTAAAATGGGGGAGGTGGGGACAGATGATCCCCCATTGAATCTAGCAGATAATGACGCATTTAAAGCTTAGTTTAAACATTGAATGTGTTTAACCCCCACTAGCGAACGTATCGAATTTATTAAGTGTTCTGGGCGCGTTGGGTGTACAGGAGGAACCTTGAAAGTGAATTTGCCTCGTGCAGGAATCCAAAGTTGGACCGAGGAGCATAAGGAGAAGAAGGCCTTGCCGCCCGGCCGTCATTTAAATTCTTTGTCCGCGGCCCTAAGTATAGGCAACTCAGAATCGGTGCCCAAACCGTGTAATTGAGTCCACGAAAGCCACTCATTTTCTTAAATGGTCCCGAAAGAAGATTAGAATTTGGTCCACATTGCTTGGTTTCCTGTCTTTCTTTTGGGTTATTGGACAATTTTTTTCTTACTTGCCTTCTTTGTAGTTTTCAAATCCTTCAAATTCGTATCGGTCAGATTTAAGTGGATACAATTTCGCCCACTGCCAATTATAGTTACTTAATTAGATGCTGTTACCGCAATAAAATGTAAGTTGTAATGTTGAACAATATTGAACACGACTTTAAAACTGTAACCCGCCTTCCCGGTTTGAATCTCTCGATAGTTTCATTTATAATTATTTTAATTAGTTTTGTTGGTCACAATAATTACATTAGAATTCCTATAATTCTTGATGATAGCCTTTATAAAACCTCGGATACGGAAATAAATTAGATATTGACGAAAAAATGAACACACATCCTGTTTTGTTCTTCCGTTTTCTATCTGCCCGACTATTTTTCTGAATGTCCCTTGATCAGTTAAATGTGTGATGTAAAAGGGAAAAACAGTGCGCGGGTTATACAGAAGATAAAGTAGTGAATATATAAAGTAGAAGGATGGTTGAAGTACTTGACTAGAATGTTAACAGAGCCAACAGAGGCAAACGTTTTATCTGAAACGGACGAGTGTAGGAGGAAGTACAGGGTAATTTTCGCCAGTTTGTGACAGGAAAAAAAAGGAAGTGGCTTAGCTGTTGAGGACCGGACAAATTGGGGGACACAGTTTATAAGGGGGCCCCGATTTCGGTTTATTGCTCTGCGGGCAAACACTTGGAGGACTTATTGTGTTGTGAGTGAGTAGGAATGCCGCTCTACAATTGGTTTCCGGGCCCCTGACTAATACCCAATACTTGATTTTCTCCCGGCCCTTTTTCAACACAGAGGATTCGACCAGAAGTTCCTCTGAGTACTTTTTAAGTTGCGAACAGTGATCGCTGCAGTGGATTGGGTGTAAGTTCGAGATTAAAGGACACAACTCCCGTCCTCGAAGGGAGTATGTAATGAGAATTTCAGTGACTGTGAGATAAAAATTATTTGAATCCTTAAGTACATGCAAAGGTGTGTGCTTAATCCCATATCCAGTACTACATATTCCATAAAACAAGAAATTTACATTTCCAAAATTTTTAATATTTTATTTTTTCTTCTGTTTCAGGTAAGTTCCAGTGATTTCGTACCAGTTGCTTACAGGTTCGCGCTCATCAAGTCGGCTTCTCGAATCCCGGTAAGCCGCATTCATACCTATCGATTCCTCTTTACCGCCTCGACGTTTCTTCGTGGGTGTTGGCCCCTGTCTAAACAAAAGCATGTAAATTACGGTGAACCCATTGAAGATTCAGGGCAAGTTTTATTCAAGACTGGAGAGGGGGAGGGTGCCTTCGTTAAGGTCATTTTTTATTGAAAGGAACAGAAGGACCACCCACGCGGCCCTATAGGGCAAGCGTCCTTTTATTAGCGGCTATTTTTAACCCCCGGCTATCAAGCTTTATGCCGGGAAATTTCTTTACGAATTCGGATCGAAGCGCTCCTGAGAAATTATCGGTTAAATATGGTCATTCATTTTATTTTGAACTTGGAAGGTTCACAACTTGGGATGATCTATCTAATAAATTTATAGTATTAATAAACGTTAGACTAAACAATAGACTATAAACAAAATTCGCAATGTCTTTCCCCCTTTCTGTTGAATTCCTATCTTTTTAACTTTTTGTCGTTTTTCTATATAGGGGCACAGGTATTTGACCTTATTCGCCGTTTGGAATAGGGATATTGGGGGCAAGTGTCTCATCTAAGTGAAAGCGAGACATGTAGACAGTTATCGAGGTTAACATTAAGTCTGCACCGTTTTGACTATATTTTTATTAGGTTCAGCTGGTTTTGTAAGTATTAATTATCTAAGACTTTATTCTATCTCCAGCGGCCCGTGTATTGGAACTGATAGAGGAAACAAATGTTTTTCTATCACCTAGAGCAGATTTCCTTGGGAAGAATCCCTGAGTTGGAAGATAAAAAAAGGTGTGGCCGGGCCGGTTCAGAGCGGGGTCCGACCGGCTATCTGGGATATGGGAGTAGGAGTTGGAGATGGAGTTGGAGTTGGAGTAGGAGTAGGAGTAGGAGTAGAGGTAGAGGTAGAAGCAGCTTTGGTATTCTAAACCCGGCTGCCCACACAAATGTCACCCTGCGTTTTATTCTCCGTTGAGTTTCCCAGAACTCGTCACCGGGTTTCTCTCCACCTTTCCCACTCCTCTATTAAACCAGACACCATCATCATTTCGCTTTTCCATTCGGCTCGATCAACCAAATCCAAGATGATCCGGATACCTTGTATATTGCCTACATATGTAGGCACTAATGGATATATAAAGTGAAACTATTCAGTTTGTTTAGATGCCCTTCCAGTATCACTTTACTGAGGCAAATTAGTTAAATTTTCTTTCATTACAGTTGCTAAAGGAACAGATCATACAATTAATTCTCATATTCTAAGCCGTATACTCGGGTAAAATATTTTTATGTATACCATTTTATTGAATGGACAAATGTACATTTTACCAGTACAATGAAACAAAACAAATTGAAATCCGCAAGTTCATAAATTCAGTAACCAGTTTAACATAATGATAATATTTTACGTAACTGATCAAATTAAGATTATATGTCATGGTGTGAGAATTGCAATTTATAATTAAGAACTATCAATTAAAAGTACAACAGAGTATCAGAGTATGTGAAAGTGAAGGCATTGTCATCTGTCTGGGCTGAAATGCTTACTCAATCCCCCCTTATTTAATCATTTTCTTCGATCTAATGAAAACCACGATTCGAGCCAACTTACCGGCTTCGTGTTCGGCTGCGCTGGACACGATTCGTGTTCAAAGGCAATCCATTCGTAAAAACAACCCCTTATCCAACTCGGCCCGCTATGTTATCCCAGTTTGCATTTTGTCGTCCGTGTTCTTTTAGTTATATCGAGTTACTTTTCTACTTTGTTTTCGTTCTGTGTTCCCATTAACGCGTTTTACGGTTGTCGTGGGCTCTTCCGCCTCTTTATTCTCTGTTTTTGCCCAATGTTGAAGTTTTGCTATACATCTGTTTAATTAAATAAAATACTTCGTACCATGTACATTGCAAATATTTCAAGATGATTACGCGAAATCATATGAATATACATTAGACTATTATTTACAGCTAGTGTTCCTAAGTTTTTTCTTCTGTATATGTATATAATCTATACTGAGATCCTGAGGAGGGAGATATGTCTTAGGTTTTCGAAGTTTTTCGTAGCTTTCTATATTCTTACGCATGTTGTTCATATTTGAAAAGGTAAAACTGTCTGTGTTCTCAAAAGAAACTAAAGCTCTGTAAACGACTTGGCTTTGGAAATGCATTCTGGGCCTTTCCTAGAAGAGACGGGGGCCACTTCCGCCCCTGCCGGTGGGTGGCTACACAATAAATTGTGGCCTCAATTAGTTACTGTGCTTGGGAGAGCTTTTCTTTTTTGTCGGTAATACCGGGAGGACTAAGGGGGAATTATCCGAGAATTATAACACGAATAAATAGGCTCCTTTCTGAACCCCGGTCGCCGAGAAATCGCTCTCTATTCTAGAATAATCGTTTAAAGGATTTGAACCCAATTTTTAATTGCCTTTCGATTCGAGTGTTGAACACACTGAACTTAGCCAGCGCTGGTACTATCATTCTGTTAAAAGTCTAATAATTATGATCTCGTTGAGAGTTTAGCTAATTTTAATATTTAGGTGTATTATTATGAAAACCGCCTCAAGGTTGGCTGCTGTGCAGTCGCAGCATTTTAGGAGTCTTTAAAATTATAAAGTAAGTGTAAATTAGAACAATTACGGTGTGATCCGTGCCTATATTCTTGGTTATTTCATTGTGTAGATCAGTTAATGAATGTAGTATTTCCTTTAGCTAAAAATATTATGGCTGGGTAGAACCAAACAGGCCAGTGGAGGCTGAACTGTTGTGAGAGTGCGGGCAATAGGAAACAGTCTTCTGATTTCTGACTTCATTCCGGGATATGGAGGAATACCGGTAATCATCGGAAGATCAAACTGTTATCGAAGATGGGCTGGTAAATGGGGCCGGCCGAGTGGCCCATTATCCCTGTTTTCTCATCAGCTACTGTGCTCCCCTCTAGGCGTTTAAGGCGCATTCCAGTACCTCTCCCCCCCCTCTCTCTCTCTCACACACACACACACACACACACACACACACACACACACACACACACACACACACACACACACATATATATATATATATATATATATATATATATATATATATATATATATCCATATTTGTTGAATATTAAAATTCTGTGAGTCAGAAGCTGTATTGATATAGCCAGTTGTCCACCAAATGCCAACTAGATCAGTTAAGGAACCAAAAAACTAGCCTAGTCTGAGACGACACATACAATGAATAGATTAGGGTCTGTACGTCCTTTCGCTAGACAATTTACCGTGATCCATTTTAAATCGACATTTGCTGGTTTATATGATGACTGACTTGGGTTAAGACAATGGCCTATAAACACTTTCCTTAAAAATTGTCCTTAATTAGTTCATTAGTTTAACGCCTCGGTCTAATTGTTTGCGAATGCGGGTACAATTTGGATTGATGAAATAATTAACATTCTTCAAATTCCGACCTACGAAAGGTGATACTTTTTTGTTAGATTCAAAAACAAGAAGCATCCACTTCACCCCCCCCTTTTGTAATTTATATCTATTTAAATTGGCCCGTTTTTTAAAACTCTAGTATGGACGACATGCACGTAATAAATCCTACGCTATCTCATTCCAAGTGAGGCATCTCCTCGTTATCTTGGTGGCGAAGACACCAAAGATCCGCCCACGCGACCAATTGTTGGTTGTTCTATGTGCTAGTTCTATCCAGAGTAAAATATTCGGAATAGTTTTTCAATCTGTTCCAAAGGAACTTCACAAGAGAGAAGTACAATGTATTCTTTTCAGATTCTGCGTTAATATTATAAATATCGCTGCGATGTCAACTTGGGCCGAAAATATGTTTTAGTCAACTCTTACTCCGTATACTTCTCATATTTTGGGTTTGATCAAACCAGCGAGAGAATAAAAAATTATAGATTGTATATCGTTTGTTTTGACGGCATTGATTGAAATGATCGACGACCCAATTATGTGTAGGCTATTAATTTCTACCTTGATGGAACGTATAGATATTTGGGATATTTTGGGCTGCGACAGTGAGGCTATCAGATGAAATATTGCAATGAAATTGGCTATCGCCAGTCGGGCGGCTGTAGGCAGATGTTTCGCAGCTGCTCAAAGACTGCGCTATTATTATGCAGGCCCCTTCAAGGCCGATTACGTTCCTTATGTTTCAATTCGGTGACTGCATTGAGAACATAAGTAGCATTCCAAGACCTTTGTTTAAAAACCGTTGGTATGTTTGGAACATATGCAGGTACAGATTTTAATCCTCTCGAGGTTGAGGTTCTCCAATTTCATCCGGAAGCATGTGCGGTCCCAATAAATCTAAATCATTGGGTAGTTGCATTGGAAGGGCAACGATGATTTCGAAATTCTTTTGAGAGGTTTTATGTTTTTACATTTCTTGATGGAAACGCAGTGTCCTGAATATTTCTCGTCAAAAAGATCTCTTGAAAAACAAAACCGAAGAAATAATCAAGTCAGTGCAAACAAATTGTTTCGAGGAGATTGTATTTAAATTTATACAGAAATAACAAATCGAAAATATGTCCGTACCATTTCCCAAATGCAATGGACTACACAATTTAACTTTCTGGTAATTGTTGTCTTATATCTTCGGCTTGAATATGTTAGATTTCATCTACTTTTCCTAGCCAATTCTTATTCCATAAACCGAGGTTTTTGTATTCGGTCCAGACAAATAAAAACGCGACCTTACTTAATATTGGCGTAATTAAATTTGAGCGCGGGTAGTAGGTTGAAGAAAAATTAACCGAAGCCTGGCTGCTAATTAAAAGTGCAATTATGCACAGCGGCCGCGGTTCATTTCAGTGCAGCCCTGCCAGTGTGACCTTTCACCGACTAATCAAAAGCAAGCCCTGGGAAACATTCGGTTCCGACAGTGTGCACACACATGCGGGAAATTAACACTGGGAAATTTTAGAAGTACAAACATTTCTTCGACGCTAAAAGCACCCACAAGGTGAAATGAACGCGTCGGAAAAGCGCCACTTCTTTCGAAGGTCCGTTGAAATGCGAATAAAAAATAATTAAGCACTTGAGAGCCGTGGAAAGGAAATGTGCCCGAGGGGACTATACGGCGAATTGGCACTTGAAAGAAAGTGTTCGTCTAGTTTTATGCTCTCCTGTTTATTATTTATTTTACTACTTACTCACTCGTAACAATCTAGCCGTTTTGTATGCCGTAAATATAGTTTATGATAGATAATGCATAAGCGTCATATAGCTTCCTGTATTTAGGAATTCTACTCCTTGTTAATTTTCTATTTGGAATGAGTTATTATGTGCCAATCAATGTATTTTGAATTTATGTTCCCACTAGTACTGGTATTCTTATTAGAATCAGTGTCCGGCTATAATTATAGCTTTTTTAAATATTCGCATTAATTATAGTAGAGTTTTATTAACTAAAAATCCTACACGTATAAAATTACCCGATTAAGTTGTCAGTTTCTTTCTGACTTGGCTTTCTTCGCCCTGACAAATCGGTCTTGTTAAGTTCAACAGAGGATTAACATCTTCAGGAGGACTGGAAGTTTCATTTGACTGTGATTTAAGCCTTCCCTTTCGGGGCCCTGAAAAATGAATTGAGGACTCAACTTAACCTCATTCCCTTTCTAATAATACGTTCGTCTTTATCGGGGTAGGCTGTTCACAAGCGAGCCGGAATGGACTGTGAATTCAACTCCCGAAATACATTAGACTCTGTGCTCCATTTTGTACTGAGGCGCCATCTCATTATTTATCTCCGTCAGCCCCGGTTGGCTAGCATTGAACCGCTTATCAGCGTTGACTGCTGTTAAGGGACTCTTATTAGGACTTAGATTGGGATTGTTCTCTGAACGGTTTGTATTCGGGGAAGATTAAAACGATCTATATCGCAAAGACAACATTCATGTTGCAGTTTGAATTTAAGAACAATTCATGGTAGAATCAAAATATTATTATAGGTGATAACTGAGACTGAGGGTCATTGCGCGATTGTTCGGGGCCCCTGGATCTTCACATTGATATGGTTTTATTTTCTTTCCAATAATCGTTCTTTTAATTTTACAAACAATTCATATGATAAGTTAAAGTTTTTGTTCGTAGTGTTTGTTGTAGTTTATGTGTGAATGTTTTGCTCAAGAATATCTGGCAACACTTTTACCAGTTCATTCCTCTTCATCTCCCGCAATTCTTCTTTAGGGAAGAGCTCTTCCTCCTTTCGAAGCGAAGCACTTTCCTGTCCTCTGTGAGACAACAGTTTCTTTTTTAGTTCATAATTATTTCTGGGTGGCGTTCGTGAATGTTTCAAAATGTTCTCATGTTCTCACCACTGCCCCGCCTACGCTACATTGACATAGTGTCCTCTCTACCCGTGGTTGATTAAAGGCGAAACATACGTTCGGTTAAATTGTCGTCGGTAATTTTATTCTGGCACTTGACGAGATAAGGTCGGGCGCATTCTAAAATTGAATTATCCGGGGATCGGCGTCATTCTTTCATTCGGGAAAGGGCAAATCCGCGGGCCGTCGGTTTCAAAGGTCGGATAATGGCCGGCCGCTCTAGGGCTGAAAAGGAGTCTCGGGTTCACCGGCCCGTAAACCTCGGTTTAACGTTTTCCCAGTTTTTTTCCTTCTCTCTCTCTCTCTCTCTCTCTCTCTCTCTCTCTCTCTCTCTCTCTCTCTCTCTCTCTCTCTCTCTCTCTCTCTCTCTCTCTCTCTCTCTCTCTCTCTCTCTCTCTCTCTCTCTCTCTCTCTCTCTCTCTCTCCGCCGTCTCCGGTTTAAATGGGGCAAAATTGCCCGGCAGTTATTTTTGCCCGCATTACCGTTCAATTAGGTAAAAAGGCCCCGGGTTCTATTATCAGCAAGTGGAGGTACGCTCTCTCTTTCTCTAGCCGAGCCGACATTTGCTTGGCTTTCATTTGGCAAATTAACCTCCGCCGTTGTCTTCGGAATCTTCCTCCCTTTTCTTGTCTAAAGTGCACCCGGAACGGGCGAATCGGACGACCGTGTAAAACGGTGTTCCGAGCTTATGTAAATCGGACGATTTCTCTCGATCTTTATGTTTCGTCGAACCTCTTTTACATTTTCCGTTCGCTCAGCATATTGCGAAAATAAAATACATTACAAGCGACTCATTGGTAGAGAAGATCATACAAGGGCGTTTACTTATTATTATTACTGAGGGTCGATTTTTGCAATAATGTGTTTCAGTTAATATCTTCAAATTAAGAAGTTACTTCATTTACTTTATAATAAGAGAATAACATTTATCAAATGTACTACTTCCTACATTGTGCACTTTGGAATAGTTCATCGTCTTAAATATATAAAAAAAATTCTATCTCCCCTTACTGTTTTGACCAAACCAGCGACAGGAGACAGGAAATCGAGAAAACTGCGGTATATCAATCCTTACAAGTATTGACTTGGCGCAAACCGTACAAGTATTCCGAACCATAAAAAATAAATGTTTTTCTCACACAATTATGATACTTCCAGCGTTAAATGTGGAAATAAATGCACTGAACGCTAGAGTAATTTTAAGTTTGAGGCGTGAGATATCTCGGGGTCTATTCTGGGACCGGCTGTGAAACGCGAGAACCAGAGAGGAGAAGGATGTTGTTGATGATGATGAAGTGACAGGGACTGGACGCTCCCCAACACTTGACAGACGCTGTCATCTCGCGCCCGGCATTTCTTCTTCTGCCCTTCTTCCCGATTTTACGAAAGTGGAATTCTCCACAACCGCTCACTGTAACTGTATAACCGTCAGAAAAAGGTCCGACTAAGAACTCGGTAGGAGAAGGAGGATCTGACGTGCAGTTAGTTCATCCTCAGGGTTACCGTGAAGTAAATTACATTGAAGCTGTCCCATTTCAGTCCCCTGTACATGAATAACATCGGTGTCAGTATTATTACAAATTATTATTAATATTTTCTGCAAAACTACAGCAGAATGTTGGGGGTACTTTATTGCCCCAATGTACGTCTTCCTTCTACATTTCGAGTTGTTCAAGTTCGATTTTGCCTTCAAATATAACAGGAGAGAGAGATCATCAACTCGAATATACTCGGAAAATTTAAGCATTTTTTAATTTTTTTTTTAAATAAAATTAGAGCAATCGTATTTAGTACTAAGTGCGGGTCTTGTTGAAATGGGATTGATCTCCCTCTTGCGTTTGTCACAGCTGTTCAACAGCTATACAGGTTTCGGCCTCTCGCCATAGGTATTTCGGTTGCCGATTAAGCGCGCTCTCCGCACTGGGGCTGTTATAATGGCTCTGGGATATTCCGTATCCGCAGACAGATTTCTTCAATCATCCTACCGGTAAAAACTCGCGACTGCCTTGTGACAATAGTTTCATAACGAAAAATGCACAGTGCGTTGAATGACTGGGCTTTGTACGGCTGACGAAATTGATGTCCGTGGTGGAATACCGGACAGTGGGCATGAGAGCCTGACTACCCCAGTTGCGTGGGATGAGATTGGTGTCGGTGGGGTGGAGGGGGGAGTATTGGGTGTTGGGGCAGGTGTTCATCCCACCGGTGGAATGCCTCTACCTGGCCTCTCAACCACACCCTGTAATCCTCGACCCCAGCCACCGATTCAAACCTGGGGCTAATCCCCCAGTACCTCCACAACCATCACAATCCTTACAACAGGCTAATATTTCCATTAGATCGAAGGACGATTGTGAACGCCCAACGACAGGACATACACAAACCGAGCACAAAATAACGCGGGACGTACGTAGGAATCTACATCGGGCAAACTGAAAGAAAAATAGAGGACGGAGGTATAAGCAACTTCGCCTACTGCATTATCCGCTCCCATTACGAAACGAAAAACATAAACATCTCTATTAGAATTTTTTTATATATATATATATATATATATATATATATATATATATATATATATATATATATATGTAGGAAAACCCCTACATTACAATTGAAGTAAGTAACAGTGCAACCAGGATGCCGTAAAGAAAATGTCTATCTGTTTGATTGTAGAGAAATTCCAAAAAAGCACTCACTGTTTCTATTATTCAGATTAGATGTGCCGAAATCTATTATCTGTGTGCTGGCGCTCATGTATTATACTGTTCTCGTAGTAATAAACAACCGAATAATAAGAAACGTGGCTTCTAAATCTTTCAAATTAATGCGAACGATAATAAGGGGGATAACATCCGGGAGAATGAGAAAAGGGGGGGGAATATTCTCCTCCGCAAGACGTATCACTTCCCCTGTATTTCTGGCTGTCCCGGGACCGGACCGAATTTCCGCGATAAATAGCCCGGAATGTATCCCGATTCTTCCGGTCGGATGAAACCGACGGAATTTAAGGCTTAGGGACTTGTGTGCAAAGGGGGGCGACTCGGGAGTTAATAGGCATTGCCTCGCAGGGGGCGGGGGAGGGCTACAAATACCCCCTCCGATTTCCACCCGTCCACCCTGAATTATAAATTTCTATTACCCTTCCCCAAGGCCGCCCCCCTCCCTCTCTCTCTCTCTCCCTCTCGGCCGGAATCTCATCTCATCTAACAATCTCTTCTCTCTCTCTCTCTCTCTCTCTCTCTCTCTCTCTCTCTCGTCTAATACCCTTTATATTAAAAAAGATACGAGGATAAGTAAATGGAAAAACTTCGTCGAGACGGGGGTTAGAAATAAATCCGGCCCGGCTCTAATTTGCGGAATTTACGGTGCCTTTCTGAAGTTCCCCCCCATAGAATATGGATAACTGGTGGGCGAGGTATAAAAACTCAGCTTACCTTACGGGCGGGTTCATTAATCCCCATTCCATTCAATCCTTCCCTTCCATAATTATATCGTTATTATTATTATAATAGAAGATGTATATAGCGTCGACAGTCAATCTCTGAACCCTGTTATATACTATAAGGACAAGAAGAGGACTCCCACGTGAAAATGGGAGTTATTGTTATGTCCTGACTCAAACATTTCCTTACAAATTTCGCATTTACATTTTTTTATAACTTAACAATTAAAAGAGATAAAACTATTCAACACGGTAACCGATCGGTACTACGACATAGTGATGTGAAATTATAAAAAATTTATAATGTCACGGTAATTCGGATGAATAATCGTTAATAAAATAAGGTTTGGGTCGACGCATTTTGTTACAAAATTGTAATGGAGTAGTGGGGGCGGGCCCCCTAACGAAAACTGGGTTGCCTGTCTTACAGGAATCGATTTCATGTCGAAATCCATTGTTCCTTCTTTACTGTCCGCTTTTAGCCTTCGGCCATTCTGTTGTTTTATAGGGCCGTCCCGTTGTTTTCCCATTTTATGGAGCCGCGGAGCCATTATGTTTATTTCCGGCCTGTTCGGATCGATCAAGTTTCATACCTATCGTTGATTAATTCCTGTCTACGTTTCAAAACGGTTCGAAGCCTACGTATAAACATCTTTTTTAAATTACTGAAGATATGCAGGGTTGGCATTACTCAAGTCACAAGAACTATACCTGTAAATTAATTTTATTGCCTATACCAACTGTTTGTATTCGGATTTTAAATTGTATATCGGACTTCCCTATTCTTCCGATTTTATTTCTTAGGAACATTAGTAATTCCGTTTTCCTTTTAGGTTCCTATTTCCAGAGACAACGCCCAATAAACGGGGCGGTCAGGGAGGCGGTGTTTCGTATGCATAGAAAAATCGGTCGGGCTCCGAATGCCGAGCGTTGCAAGTGAATTACATCTTGGTGTATGGGGTTTTTGTTTTGCGGCGGTGGGGGAAGGGGCAATAAAAGCAAATTAGAGGGGGATGGGGAGGTGCCTAATAGTGGGGGGCGCCTAACCCCCCCTACGTGCCAAGCACCCCTTGCCGTGACACGCCACATCGCCTGACTCTCCCATATTTAGATGAGATCGCGGTGATGGCGTGCCCTAGGCATAAACCACCGCCCGCCCCCCCTCTTCCTACTCGTTGCTTTCACACTCCTAGAGGGGCCCTCAGGCTTCAACTAGAACTTAGTCCGACCGACAGACGAAAACACACATTCACCGGAAATACATTTCTTAGAATATGTTAATTGCAATCCTTTCCGTTTTGTCGCGAAGCTGTTAAACCGTCGACGAAGTACACGGCCGAACGATTCGGGTGACTGGAGAATTGTGACAAACTATTGTTCCTCCAAAATCAATTGACCGGACGAGGCAAAGTTTGTAAAATGACGCCCCCGCCCCCGCCCCCTCTGAATTCCGGGGGCGCTTGGCTCCCCTCTCCCTTGATGAAATATTCATAATGCAGGGGGTGGACCCTTCCAAGAAACTCGAATAAGCTTTCTGTAATGATGACTATTTTATGAGATCCACTTTTATAGATCGGGTCTATTTTAATATTCGGGGCCCCCGGCGCATTGACATGTCCCATTTGCTGAATGGCCACGGGAAAGTAATTTAATAATGTTTGTATTCAATTTACGCTCAATATCTGGATTAAAATATCGGCGGCGGTAACTTTACGAAGTCAAGTCTACATTAAAGTGCATAATAATGTATTACGTTTAAATAGTTCGTCAGTCTCGATATACCTGCCTGTCGGCTACGAACCAATGTTCTCTTCTTCGCCGTGGGCCTACTGGCGCATACGGGAATAATATGTCAGTGAAAACTGAAACCGCTTAGGTTTACTGCCCGGTTACAGTTTGTTGGCACCGCGGGGCGTCAGATCCCGGGGACAGAGCAGTGTCGAGCCCGACGAAGATTCATTGCTGGCAATTTAGTGGTGGGCCTGGATTTATTGTTGGCTGCACTTATCAGCAGGAGCAGACTGCTTTGCCTCATAGTTGTGGAAGCTCTTTCGTTTATGCTCCCGTGTCGTCTCAAGTCACTCAGATATAAGCCCCGCGGTCTTATTGTAAAGTAGTCTTTAAAATATATTGGGTAATTTCTAAAGTTCGTGCCCGATTTTCATAGGCGGAACAGAAGCGTGAAGTTTTGACTGTGCCGGTGATTCTTTTACAATCATATTATTACCCCGATAGTTATCAACATAACCGGTAAGAATAAGTTATTTTATGTGAGTTTTGAAAAGGAGTGAGTGTTAAAAATATAAAAAGGAGAAATTTATAGTTTTTATTTTCCGTCATTAAAAAACTAGCGCCGAGACGTTTGTCATAAAAATAATTTGACCTAATTCTTCCAAGATTAGGTTAATCCCATTTCTCGAGTACTCGCCTAATATGGTGGTTGAGTTCATTGTTGATAATAATCGAGAGAATACATTTTTTTCCAATATCAGATATGGTCGTCCGCCTCAATATATCTTTGTGTAACCCTGGCGTCGCGAGCCAGGACCCAGATAAGGGTGGCTTATCTGGCTCAGGGACCTCGCTAAGTGGCCCCCGCCCCCTTATCAACCCCCGCCGCCCCCTTATCTTTTATCATCACATAATCCTCACGTATTATCCGGCAGTCTGACCCAATTGTTTACCGCCGTATCACACTCGTACTTCTCTTTTGCGCCTTATTGTTCCCGATATTAATAAGTTCGAAATAGACATTTCAATTTGGTAATTTGTTTTTTATTTATACATTGTTATATGCATGCAACGTGTAAAATAGGCCCGATCTTTAAAAGAGTCTGTAATTAATTTATGCCAACCCATATTTGTGTTTAAATTTGAAACAATGAAATATAAGAACTGGAAGACATCCATTGAAATGTAAGTTTTGATGTGAATTTCAGTCAATTACGGATTAATTCTAGGCCAAAAATATTACTATATTCTGGCTTGTGAATTGGGGTTTTGCAGCAGTTAATGATAGTGTTTTTTTTCGTTTTTAATTCAATCTCTCGTCGGCCCAATTTGAGCTTTCCATTGTACGTGGTTTGGATTGTTGTTGGAAATAACGCCGGCAATTACTTCGCAAAAAACAGGACCCGTAGGCCCATCCGGCGGTTCTTCTTATGAAAACAAAGAACCAAGGAACCAATGGGAAACTTAATCGCGCGGAATTTAAGAAAGAGACATACAACGACGCAGTTATCTCCGTTGCCGGGCTTTAACGTGTAACTCCTGAGGACACACGCGGAAGGAATTTATTGGGGCCTCCGTTGCGTAGAACCAACGGTACATTGGTCCAGACGTCCGTCCATTACCTTGAATTTAACCTGTTGTGTCTCTCTTGGCTTCTCCAAGTACATAAGTTGATTCGCAGTTTATTACTTGTACCCTCGGTGCGTCTGAGCGCTGGAATGTCCTCGCAGAATTAATCTCACTCTTATATACTCATTTCCAGGCATCCGTTGTACTTTTGTGGCCGAATGTTGGTCAATTTACAGAATTTAAAACCATGTGGCTGGTGCGATACCTTCATATATTTTTTTCGGCGTACTGATCAGAATTACAAAAATTACCCGCTCAACTATTTCAATTTGTAGGATTTCTCTTTGTCGTCCGTAGGTATAATCTCAATATAACCTCCGTTAAGCATCCTGTACGCAGGGTACCAGAAGAATTGAAAGAGCTGGAAAATCTGGTGGTCACAAGATGTTTAGCTCAGCCCAACATGTGTTTGAACACTTTCATTATTGATATATCGTATGAAAATTAAAAAATACTCAAAAATAAAAGGAGCAATTCTTGTTAATTCTATACGGATATATATGGAGGAACTTCATTTGGAGAAAAGAATCACATTGAAATCGTGAAATATTACTGTAGTATTCTCTGTATAATTTATCATAATTTGCAGCGAATATTTTTCAATCTTTGGCAATAACTCTGCAAAATATACATTTTTTACGCGGAGTAAGTTTATATTGGGGACTCCATTTACGGAGAAAAACTCCAGAATTTTAGATCTAGTCACTGATAGGATTAGTGCGAGGACTAAAAAGTTTGTTCTTCAACAATTGCAGCCAAAAAAAACATTTTAAACGTTTTTTGTCGTAAACCACAGTTTTACTGTCTCTTTTATATACAATTAATAGGATCTTTTCACGAGTGTAATTACATTTCGCTGTGTAATTACATTGTCGGACCTCTAGGATATTTAATCGGTTAAAACTTTAAAACGGTCGGCGTTTATCCTGCCGGGTAAAAGGTAAAACTCGTTTTATTAACGAGTGTTTTCGCAGATAGGATTAAACGCCTGCACTGTTTTTTCTTTTTTTTCGGACAAGAATCTCCGTGCTCATTTCTGCTAAGGCCTGTGAGAGAATTTAACTGGTGCAAACAATATCCGATTCTGTCTGCCCAATCTAATGCGGTTAACACTAGAGGGGTTTCGGGGTTCAGGTTACTGGATCCCCTACCGGTGCTTAACTTCGGTTACTTTTTTTTAGTGTCTAGGCCCTAGTAGCACATTGTCTTCACTCGTTCAAGAAAACATTGCGTTTTAATTGATTACTCGTATAATAAATACAATATAACATTTTACCAACATTAACATATGTTAATACTTCAAAATTATAATTCTAGATTCTGCGAAATTTTATTCGAAAACGCGTATAGTATAATGTAAGTATATCGAGGCACTAAGAGTTGCGAAGATTTATTGGTAGCTGACCTTCTTTATTCGCAGACTCCATAGGATTTTCCTCGAATAAAATAATCCGTTCTCCCACGCTGAAAACGATAAAGTAATTATAACTGAATTATAAATCTATTTTCCCGTCAGTATTGAGCTAGTTGTGAAGGCCATTACTGTGGGTCGTTTGACCCACTGTGGCAATTAGCAGCCGTCAAATTGGTATTTGGCCGGGTTCGCGACGCCTCTCTCCGGAGGGCCGGCCCATCAATTAACGTCCAATATTTCATCGCCCCTTCGGCCCTTTTTTTATCTCGGGTAAAATTAATTTGCAAACGGCGCGATTCGATTTTGAGACGATGCTTCAAATGGCGATTACGAAAGAAAAAGTTCTGAGATTTTCCACTGAAGGACCCGTTTCTATTAGTTCGTGTATATTTATTATTTTTATGTGTATAATTTCTCTTAGCGGTCCTTCGGCGTGGGTAGGTCCTTCTTCACGGAGGGCGTAAAGACGAAACACCATCTCTCGATTCCATTCTAGTGTAATTCCATTTCTTGGGTTTTCTGATTGTATAAGAGCCCTTCAAATGCATTTCACTCCATTCGCAGTGCTTCAAGCACGTACATTTCAGTGGAAAGGCCGAGGCAGAGATAACCCTGACTTGTGGATGTGTTTTGGAGTGTTACATGTCGGCGTGTTCTGAATTTTTGTTGAACTTAACGTGCCCTGAGTAGTACGTGGGCCCACACTACATTCACATCGAGGGATAGGGTAAATTATTTGCAAATCATCTGTTTATGCAGATTCACTAGGGTTGTTTCTTCTCTTCTATACAAATACAAATTCAATCAATAATAATTTTATCGATGCAATTGAAATATTGAAATAAACGCGGGTTGAAATGAGTCCTCGTAAGCCCATAATACATTCTTTCTCTCAGCGATTGGTAATCAATCGGCTGATTTGTTTCTCTTTCCAAGTGGGTGACTGTCAATAGTGTTTATTGTCCGTCTCGATAGAGTTATCGCCGAGGCCGTTCCTGGGATAGATAACTCCGGGATGAGATAAGACTAAGACTTGGCGGAGCTTTCATTTTAATGCGGCTCCAGTCTGCACAGCATCCCTGCTTATCACTGATAAGTTTTTACTGGCCCTGCAATTATTTCCTGTATATATTTAATCCGTCACCTTGTCCATGCAAGTTGTACTCTCGGGTCGAAAATACTGACTTCCAGTTTTAGGTTGTTTAGCGAATTCTATCAGGTTTAATTACACTTTCGAAAACTCACACACTACTAGGAGAAGCCGTTCAGCGGCAATACTTAGTTCTATTACTATGCGCTGATCGGGCACACCCTCATTGTTTGCAAGCGTCTTCTCGTGACCACTTCCGCTTAAAGGGGCGTCTGTTGGTTGTATAGAACGAACGGTGGGAAATGGTGTTCTGTCTGGCTCGTGGGAAAGCTCAGAATACACGCCACCCATTTAGTGGACGAATCGAACTTATAGTTCGATCCTATCCAGTAATCCAGTTCGTTCGAAAATATAAATCAGCAAGTAAAGATAAATACTAGAGTCCACTAAAAGGCTGGAAGAAATTTACAATCAACGGTTGTATTCATTTAGATAGAAAATATGACCCATTGAAATTTATAAATGAGGATTATATTTATGTCGCATTTCATAAATAATTAATAGACTAAGATAGCAACCATTTTGCTCTGTTATGACGATATGCATAAATATCCCGAGTTGAATTGTCGTTCTCCCATTGTTGGAACTCTGAACCCAAAAATACGTGCCTTAAAAATATTTAGAAAATATTCGATCGAACGTTTTGTCAACCGGAGACTTTTTCACCGAGACGGTGCTTAGGCCAAAAAAACTGGTTTGTTTTAACCCAGCATTGGTGTGACCAATGTCCGGCCGTTGCAGACAAAAGCTCCGGGGAGGGGATGGGGGAAAGGCGGCTTTTGCCCCATTGGAACTTGGATTTAATTAAAAGGGCCGGCTCCGGGGTAAGTCGAGAAGAGAAAGAGCCTTCGCTCCCTCCAGACCAGGCTAATTAACACTAGCTATGTACCGGCTTAATATTTTTCAGCTCCATCCCCCTGCATCTGACTTCTGGCGCCCCCCGGACACTCTATGCGTAACTAGCGCCACAATTTCATGTATTCAGTGTGTTTTTACATGCTATTTATGTATTAGATACCTGTTTGGTGGTCCACTCGTAATACCCCAATTATTGCAATTTCTATATACGTGCGTGTCTCTCCAATGTTCTATGAACTGTTCCGCGGATACCCACTGTTAATCATACTGAGGGCTATTGAAAAATCCCCTGTGTTTAGTGTTGGGAAACTCTGGGCGGCGGGTAACTCGGTGGAGCGGTGCGATAAATGGTAGTGATTTGTACCGGCTAGCGACCACACTGCATATATCTCAGCCGGAGAAACTCGGTTAAAATATTTCTTCTACCCTTGGGCACGGCCCATTCCCCTCATGGGCCATGCACACTGGCCTAAACCTGAATTTCATGAATGCTAACATTATTTTTCATTACCTCGAATGAACTCGGCAGTCTCGGCCAACTTTTAGTGTTCAAATGTCCACGGTTCGAACACTAAACAGGTGCGAGGTTATTTGTTCACTGTAGTAAAAATTTAAAAACATTTTAATATCGAGTAATGCGACCAAGTTAATTTCAACAGATTGAAACATTTTAAAATTAAAAATGAGCATATGATTTAGAATAAAGAGAGATGCGGATTGGAAAACGTTATCCCGTAATATTTCCGAACTGAATATGTTTCCGCTTTCAGTTCTACCTTTTTTCACTTTGAAAAGCAATTAAATTTTAGTGGCACCGTGTTGGTGGCCGCTGAGGGGGGTGGGGAGAAGGGCGGGTGGTTGCGACAGATGTGCGGGGCCCCACAGTTACAGCGAAGAAAAACTCTATCCCGCGGCAACAGCCAGTATTTTAATAGGATCGAATAAAACAGATTCCTGTATTCATACCCGGGGCCACGGGATTTACAATTCCATCCCGGAATAACTCACCTGCGGCCCAGTCCCGGTACGCATCGTCGGTCGGCCGCACTGAATCTTACCCTACGGTGAACCACTTCATTTATACTTCATTGAATTTTCATGACTCGTCCGAGTATGGAAAAAAAACCGGCCGGGGGAAATCCCTCCGCCCTGCGTTAAACTGCCCTTTCAGATGTGACGACACTACGTGTTGCGAAAGTAATAACCAGCGAAAAAATACAATTTTTTTTATTTCGGCCACATTCGTATTTGGATCCGCTTATTGTGGTCTATTTTTATTTATTTAGTCATTATTTTATCAGGTGTCTAATACCTGTATGTTGTCTGCGAGGTTTTGGAATACGGTTTAAAATACCAGTGAGAGGAGAAGAATCGAGAAAATTACTTTATTATTTTATTCCTCAGGATATTGACACACAGGAAATTCTTTATTGAATTACTCCAATGGATTATGTACCAATCGATTGCTATAATACTGTACGGTGTTACCAATAACGAGATTTTTCATAAAATATCGATTTCTGCCCAAAAATTGTATGAATATATTTATTCTTACTCTAGAGTAATTTATTTTACTGATTATTTTTGAGATGCGCCACATTCATTATCCGTACACATAGTATTCCTATTGAGTCTATTATTCTGCAAAGTATTTTAAATTCAGAGGAGCCCAAAAATATGTACAAACCTATGCACATGCTATTTTGGTCATGATCTGTGGTTTCTCAAACCAATGTGGAACTTGGAGTGGAAATGATTTGGGAGCAAGAGTATTAATTTCTTAAAAATAATTTGAATTATAATATAAATGAAATTTTAAGGCAGTAATTTGTAATGAGGATGTCAGAAATGTGGAACACGATATTGTCGCGTTATCTGAACAAACAGATAGCAAATTTGTTGGGAACTACAGCGATTTTAAATCAAGTAGGCGCAGAAAGGGCGTTGATTGCCAGAACCCCTTTGTTTTTCTGTTGGAAATGTTCTCGTCCGGCCTTCTATTTAAATGAACGTTCAATTCGGAGCCGCTGACGCTGAAATTGTGTGTAGCGCACACAGCGGGTAGATTGGGAATCAGAACAATAACTCCGGGTGATGAAACGTCGCGGATTGTGTGTATCGTGTCCGGTAACGGGACCGGGCCCAGAACTGGGAGGCGTCATGGAGGTAAATCCAGGGGATTGTGTCGTAAAACCCGAGCGGGGAGGAACGTTGACGAGCCCCCGTGAAATTGGATAGTGATAGTTCGCCAACGGTACTGCCGGTTTTTCGATATTGAGTTTTTTCCCGTATATTGGAATCTAGGTGTTGGTACAGTCGGTTCCATGGCGGTATATTGAATTGGACCTCGTCGTCAGCTAAATATTCTTCTTATACCCAATTATTATTATCATTTCTAATTCGAATGATACCAATTTTTTGGTCGATACCATTCAGAGACAGTGGCTTTAATGGAAAATTGTTTTACATCGTAGAAAATTTTTCCTGTCAGGCCACTAAACACAACAAGAAGGCCTATTATCATTCTGCCATAGTTGCCGACGATTATTTACAACGATAAATCTTCTGACGAAAGTTCCGAGGTTGGCAACCGTGAATTAAATGGAAATATGTAAATTGCCCTAATTCGGATTTTCTGGATTTTTTTTCCGGGGACAAAATTGTGTTTATATTCAAAAATTGGTATTAGTAGTCTATGATTATGCATGAATTGTCTTCGCGAAACGTTTTTTCTAGGTTAATTCCGGCTATTTGCAACCACATTTTGCGCTCACTTAATATCTGCCCAGTATGGTATATATTTAAATTTTTCTATCAAGTCATGTCCTAGTAATACACATCAAGTGATGAATAATAATGGTCGATTCCGAACATACGGCGGATTCGCGCGCTACGAACGTAAAGAACCGTAGTGAAATAAAATGACTATTAGGTGGATTGTAAAAATGTCATTACAATGCGATTGTGATTCCCGAAACGTATAACGGCCTATACAATAGTAGTTTTAGGTTTCGGAGAGCGTACGATTTCAGTTTTATCAGAGTGAATGAGCAGTCAATAGTTTTGCGTGACACGAGTCCCTGACACCGAGCCCCTACCAGGTCACGTTTCAGGTGGCCTATCTGAAATGATCTGAATTAGACAAATTCCTGGGAAATATAAACTAATTCTAAAAAATAATTCTAAAATTCTAATCTAGGTTTTTGTCAATGTATAAGATTAGAAACGTTAGTGTTTAATGCAGTGCCTTCCAAACATTTTGTTTGGAACCTACTTTCAATGATGTATAATCTTGGCGTCCCCCCCTTTTATATAACATGAAAAATAGAATATTTTTTCAAATTTTAAGAAAAACATATTATTTAGAAAATGATGATATAGTAAGGATGTGTATATTATGTATAAATGCCAAATAATGTTTTAAAACTGTGTTTTTTTCATTACATTTTCGTTCAACTTTTTGCGCCTTACCGCACCTTACTTTCGCGTTACCTGCGCCTTCCAGTTTAATCTGTTGCGCATGGAGGAACAACACAGTTTTATATCTGAGGGCGTTATCGTTTGATTTTAATATCTGGCTTCAGTTTTACATTATGAAATGAAATCCAGAAAACTAAGAACTATATCTGACTCTCAAGTAGGACACGTATTGTGTGCCGGTTAGCCGGTTAATTTCAGTTCCCCGGCGAATGTTTACATCGGCAGTAATAGTGGCGCAATGGTCACGGTCAACTGCATGGGAATATGGGATGGGACTAGTAGCACAGTGGGAAACAGCTGTCGGGACATGAGTTGATGGGGAGTGATGGCAGAGAAGAGAGAGAGAGAGAGAGAGAGAGAGAGAGAGAGAGAGAGAGAGAGAGAGAGAGAGAGAGAGAGAGAGAGAGAGAGAGAGAGAGAGAGAGAGAGAGAGAGAGAGAGAGAGAGAGAGAGAGAGAGAGAGAGAGAGAGAGAGAGAGAGAGAGAGAGAGAGGAGAGAGACAGAGGGGGGCAGTGTGCCGTGTCTGGGACCCGCCAGTCTCAGACCGGCCGCCGAGCTGTCGCCACTGCCAGTCGCCCGAAAGTGGTGTTAGGCCCAGGATAGACGAGTGCCGCGCGTCAGTCCCATACCGCGTATCGTATATGTGCCAAGTGGAAAACGCAGCCACACGACATCCGCTCTCGACAGCACGGACTCCGAGCCATGTGGTGTAGTTAGTAGTTTAGTGCGCTGAGGATTGACCGAGGGTAATTAAAGTAAATTAATTATTAATCCATCCCGAAAAAGGATCGCGGCACACCCCCACGCTTTGACCCGGTGTGAAGAAGTTAAGGGAACGGTTTAGAAACGCGGGTCCGAGGCTTGTTCTCGTCGAGGCTATCGGGCGTCGTGCGCCTCGGACCGTTACTCCTCCTCTAAGAACCGCCGGCGAAGGTCGAAAAATTTCGCTCCCTTTACATCCACCGGGCCACTTTTTTAGTACACACTAGCTTAGGCGCCTCTCACTTATAAATTAGTTCTTACAAGATGATCGCCACCCAAGTCCTGTTTTAGGTCGTTACATCGGAATAGAAATTGCTTAATTGGGAACTTTCGAATAGTAAAAGTGTCCTTTGTGAAGCCGGTGGCATTACGCTTCTATTCTTAACAATAATTTGTGCCATTATTACGAAGGTTGGGAATTCCAGTCCTGCCCTCGAGGAATGCCGGGGTCCGAGTGGGCGATGGATTTTTGAGCGGGAAACGAGGACCTCCCCCCTCCATCACCACTTTGGAGATGGGACGTCCGAGTCATTTTCGCATCGGAAAATTCCCCGCCTTGTAAATTGGGTTGTTTTCGGTGAAAACTCGAGGTGTATTTCGAGAGTGGGGAAGGGGGGGACTTTGTGGAATGTAGCCGCCGGTTGTAATCATGTGGAGACCGAGAGAGAGAGAGAGAGAGAGAGAGAGAGAGAGAGAGAGAGAGAGAGAGAGAGAGAGAGAGAGAGAGAGAGAGAGAGAGAGAGAGAGAGAGTGAGTGAGAGAGAATAGCAATGACCTCAGTGGGCCGCGCTCCTCACGCAAGCGTTCCTTCACGAGCCGCTATGAAGCCCAGGGAAAAAGTACACAGGGTTAAGCTTTAAGAACTGTCGTAGAAATATTCAAGTAAATTAAAGTTTTAAGTTGTAATGAAACTCTAATAGTTTATATCGTTGTAAAATTCGTGAAATATAATCGCCGAAATTATGGCCGAATTTGACTTTTGTTTACTTGGAGATTGACAGTTTCTTTTTTTTAAGTTCGTTCTCTTTTCTGGGTGGCATTTGTGAAAGTTTTGCTCTCAACACTGCCTGTCGATTGGTTCTTTAAAGTTACATAATGAACTAATTTGCTCTTCTTCCACTCATTTTTGTCGTTGGTTTCTCCCCGGGAATTCTCGTTAGGAGATTTCGTTTCGTTACCTGGATTGAAGAAATTAAAAAAACTTCGGGACGAATTGACATAACGACGCTACCATAACCAGCTTAAATTTTACTTTCGTTTAAACTTTTAAGGAGTAGGAATATTCACAGTCCAAATTTGATTTCCGAGAGATCTAAATATCTCAACCAACTGGCAACCGGATTTTTATCATTGCATTAAGTTTAAGTTCATAAATTAATGTGTTGGTTTTAGTGCCTTCATAGAAATGTTGCGGAGCATTTTCTTTGAATAATAATCGAATATAACCATGTCGGGGGGATTGATTGTATATTCGCGTTACTGGGAGATCTCATTAATCTTATCGTCGCCTATCCCGCAACGTGCATGACATTGATATATACCGTGGAATGGAACAAGCGGCTCTCGGGTGGTTTCTCGAGTATCGGGCTAACAAGTATAAGTGGCCATACACAGCTATACTGGTATTTGGCTGGGAATAATGAATGTATATTGATTGCGTTACGTCTTTGAAATTCTGGCTTTAATTACCGAAACCCCCGAATGGGGGAGAAGCGGCGGCTTGTTCCCGTTTACGGTCTTGTAGCACATCAACTTACCCAATTCCCCCTTTAAATGGGACAAGAGGAAATTGTGCCTTTGGACATTATAAATTGTTTCCAGTCCCTTGGGCTTTGTCTTAGCTTCGTTATAAAAATCCCTCCCACGACGGCTTAGACGCCACTGGCCTAGAGATCTCCTATATAGATACGTCAAAATTGTCATGAGATGCAAGAGACAATAACATTTTTTTATATCGATAAACGATGATTGTACAACCAATAAAAAAAGACAAGAAAAATCGTTGTAAAAAAACATTTGGACCATATGGACGTTTTAACTACCAGAATGCGTGTCCCACAAGTCCTACCTGCTAGAAATCCATTTCATGTAGAACTTATAATTGACTTGTAGCAAAAGATAAAATAAAATTAATATTACGTAGTAAAACTAAGTTAGGTAACTAGGTAACAAATCACACAGCAATAAAAATCTTATACAGTTCCTACAAATTAAAAACCTGTAGAATAGGAAAGATTTTCTTTGCCGGTAAAATTATCACCGTATACGAACGAGTAGCTAATTTCTAACTAATAGTCCGAAATAACCGCTAGCTCATTTCATGGACTGGTGATATAAATTATACACTTAAATATATAAATTAAATCCACGCTACGATATAACAAATTGTCCCGTGTTTCTTACTCATTCGAAGCGGGCGGTAGTTTGAGTAAACGCTTATTTCTGTTCGCTAATTCATTTTTATTGCGCCCGCGATAAAGTACGACCCGGCCTCCTCCCCGCTCGAGTGAAGTACGATTTTTATAAGGTAACTTGTTTAAATGAGGTCGTACCTCAAGGTGGTGTGGTGTAGGTATGGTTGGGGGGGGGGTCGAGAGAGACTGCCTTTTATATCGCCATCTGAGCGGTGGCGATGAATGAACGAGTTTGAAGGGGTCTAAATACGTAAGGGGGTGGGGTGACTACATACTCCCATTTCTCCGCTAATTGCTCCCGGTGCTATATTTTAATAATTCTAGATAGAGCTAACCGGATCTGTTAGCGACAAAAATTTATATTGTGTTAATTAGATTAACGGAATTCTTCCATGTATAGTGATAATTAAATGTTCATACAACTCTCTCTCTCTACTTCTCTATGTTCATCCCTCTCTCCCGAGTTTTCGTTTCGTTCTCCGAAAGAAATCATGACACCGGTAACTCCAACTAATCGAAGCCGTCCTCCTACACATATAACCCTGAATGACATTAAGTGACCTAATATTTAATTTCAACGCGGCCAAGTCTTGAATATGTAATGGCCGTCTTCTGTTTATTTTAAACTTCAACTTAGGAAACATGAAATATTGTCTGGGCCTGTAAAATCATTGTTCCGTTTAACTAGACCAGTTTCCTGCTCTGCGATCCTAATGGAGCGAAATAATGGGCACTTGTTCGGCCCTGAGTTTGGCGATTTTCGGTCTCTCTCCGTGATTAGTAGTGTTCGGTTAGGAGCTCTGGAAAAAGGTAGAATGCCACCCGGGTATTTCTACGAATTTGGTGTCTTTCCAACTTGCACTGTCGTGTGTCGACTACACCTTTTCTTAAGATTTTTACACAGGAACAAGTACATATTAAACTTGAGACTTCGAGCTGGCGCGCTATTCCTCGACTCTTATACGACTTCCCTTTCCTCACCCCCCACCAGTAAAGGAGGAGAGAATGTACG
Source organism: Lethocerus indicus (assembly GCA_019843655.1). Lineage (NCBI taxonomy): Eukaryota > Metazoa > Arthropoda > Insecta > Hemiptera > Belostomatidae > Lethocerus > Lethocerus indicus. Next base: position 6,520,703 of record JACDQD010000103.1, on the reverse strand, counting down.
AAAATCCCGGCGAATCGTTAGACTTTAACGGTGTTTAAACTTGTTGCTGGTGGTCTAATGGTCTGCTATGGCGGAGCGTGACTCACCCGGCTCACGTTCTTCTTCCCCCCAATAATTTATGGGAACGTATATTTCCGTTGCCGTAGGTGGCAGGTTCCAGCGAATCCACCAGTCTTTAGGCCTCTGATGGACTCGGCTATTAGGATTAGAAAATGTTTTCCACGTTCCTGCGGTCCCGCTTTTCCTAATAACGCCGAGCGACGGATTGCGAAACATATAGAAACATAAATAACACCCTGAAAATACTTTTATGTTAGCTTAATAGCTAAAAAAGTATCCTAATTTTTAAACCTACCGGATGTTAATTACTGAAAATTGGTTAATAAAAATCTGTTATAGTGCGTTCAGGTTCATGAAATTTGTATTGTCCTTTGCCTTCATGTTTTTTAAACAAATCTCTCGCTGTGGAGTTCAGAAATTGATTCGCACATATTTGCTGAAGTGCTCCTTTAGCCGGCACTCATTTTCATTAATCTTATCCCGAAGGCCTTTTAACAGAAAGTTTTGTAATACTTTTTATGTTTGACCTCAGACGAGATTCTATTCCTCTCGTACTATTAACGGTACTTCCCTGTGTCTTGAGCACTTTCTAAGGTGTAGTGATTTGATTTAGAATGTCGAAATTTTACATACGACCACTTGGCATATTTCATTCCCCCATATTTTCCTGGACAGTGGGCGAATGCAAGATTTGTTGTATGTGTCGGCCGTTGGAATTAATTTTAGTACCATCATTCTGTAAGAATCTCTCACCACTTGTTGATCTGGTCCTAATGCTAGACCTATTTCGGAGTCTGGGCATCGTCGATTCCATTCCGCATATACCCGCTTAACATTATTAGTCGGTAGCCGACATTCCGACAGAATGGTACTGACTATGCCGAGAATCTGATATTAGAACTAATTCCTTATTTGCGCTTGACGCCTGACTTATGAATTTAGTATTTCACATTATTCGCATAGATGGGATTCATGAAAACGTAAGTGGAGTATTGCAGTACAAAAATATTAGACCATTGGAAAACCTTCTTGCCTCTGAGGATATCTACTTGAAAAGGAAATAACTAGGCTGTCCTTTGAATCAGTTACAATTGAATAATCTTATTGGCATCGGAAATTCATTTGCGTGACGAGCCTCAACGATCGAAGGCGTGGGGAATCGTTTTATAGGATCAGAACTTTAAAGGCACAAAAGAAATGTCTCGGGGGTTAAGAAATGAGCGTGAGAAGGGCAACGCGGATTTCCTTTTGGCGGCCTTCCCCTCCACCTAGAGCTTTCCAGGTCAATTTCAATTGAACCGGTGTCCTTTTAAAAGGTATCGCCTCGACCCCGCCTCGGAGGTACAGGATGACTCACTCAGCCCGGATTCCGGACCCGAGTAAGATACGCTGTTGGCTTAATCGCTCTTAGAAGTCTCCTCTTGCCCTCCCTTCCTCATGTCGCGATAGCTTTCATTCCTCAACTTTCATGCCCCCTCCGGTTTATTCTCCCCACGGTCGGGAAAAGATAGGTGGGTCATCTATACGTCATTTAGGGCGTAGACCGAAAAAAAATTCACATTTTACGTATTCAATTAGTATATTTTGCAACATTAAATTCCATTGTCCTTCTGATTATCACTGAATTCAACTGGTCTGGAAAATAATTTAATCATCTCAAGAAATTAAATGATTTCGAAATAATATTCGCATGATACAAAATGTAATTATTCAGTAATTCAAATATTTTTCCAAACAAATCGAATTAAATTTTGTCTGTACTTTCCAGATCTGAAATGATAATTTACGGTTAATGATTTGTTTCAACAACAAAACCTAACACTACACCGATATTAAAATTAAATACCCACGCATAACGGCTGAGAAGCATGAATAAATATTGAAGAAAAATCCGATACCATTTTGGAATGAAACTCGCCTAATCGCCTGGATAAAATCGGGAATCCTCGCCGCTATTAGATTTCATAGGGGGAATACGAGGAATAACGCCAGAGCGAACATTAGAGTAGACTATGAATGCTCGCCAGGCCATAAATTGCCGATATATTCAGACCGCGAAATACCCGGTTTCAACAGAAAATACCGGCGGGACGGGTAAAAAAATTCCGATTGGTAGTTTGAATTGTTTCGGGCCCGAATTTCGTGTATAATGAATTTTCCCGGATAATGAAAAATGAAATCGTTTGTTCGTATAATGTGAGGCCAAAAACCAAAAAACAGAAGAGGTAAGATTGGAGTGTTGCGCTGCCGGGCGCTTAACGTGTCCGGGTCGTTGGTCCCTCGGTCTTGGAAGCCGGCCGGTCATTTAGTTTCTCATCAGCGGTCGACCTCCCCCCCCCCCGGTGGCTCACACAAAATTATATTACCCACTCACAAATCCATTCGCCCTTCAATTAAACCCGGTGCAAATGACATAATCGGACGGGCGAAGATTTCGTGGTCTGTTCTAAACGCTCCGCGGTGGACTACTTTTTTGAATTTTTGAATTACCACCCAACCCTGGTCGTCATTTCTCCGAGAATTCGAGATTGAGTCTCCTAGCGACCACTTATATTTCGGTTACAAGCGAAATTCCATTAGTTGTTTGACACTCCTACTGAGATATGACCTAATAATTATAAAGAGCATCCTAACGGAATGGTACTGACGAAACGAGAAACCAAAATTCAACGATGGTATCAATGAAGCGATAAAAGTGGAACTTCGTAGTGCGCGAACAAAAAAACCTCCCTATTATAGACGTGTGGACGCTCTTGAGAATGTTTGGAATAACTTCAGTCTTGCAATTTCCGTTTCTAGCACGATGGCAAGGGGAGTTATCTTGTCTACACTGTTACTGGGAGTCCGCGACTTCGATGGCGAAAATGCGGAACCGGTCTCGCTCGAGGTAGTCGAAAGACGTCGGGTCTTAAAATCGGTATTGGCGAGTGTGTAAAGAGCTCAGTAGAAAATTGACCGAGTTAATATTGTCCGTATGTTCTGCAGACTGGAATGCATACTCATATTTCAGAATGACTTCTTGTGACCGAAGGTGGCCCCGCATTTTGTTACGGTTATGTTGGGGGTGGGGGAGTTCGCGACTCCAAGAGCAAAAATCTCGACACAGACTGGCCTTCAAACCCGAAGCTTTTTAAATCTCTTTTTCTGGCTCAGGCCCCTCTCCCGTTTGTTCTTTTGTTCGTGCAGTAGAGGGCGACACTGAGGTGCCCCCCCCCCAGTCACGACCCGGCTACCGGGCTGCCTTTCTGAAAAAAAAACTGCGGTTTTTTTATTCTTTGTTTTAAGACCAAGTACCGGCCCGGCCCCATACTCATAAAACCCACGTCTTGTCGAAAACGATGAGAATTTTTTTCAAATTTTTAACAAATGTTTGTAAAAATCTTCAGCCGTATGAATATTAGCCTTTTACTACCTAAAAATTGATATTTGTTTGATGTCACCCCAGAAGTGCTAAGTGTGAATGTGCTAGATCTTATTGGAACCGAATTCGCGAACAGGAAAAATAATGAGTAATACCGTTAAATGTAATGTTATCCATTCAACAAGCATATACATGCTCGCCAACGAATATCTGTACCAGAAAATGTAAGGATCTAACTCATTACATTAATCCGGGGAAATGAAAAAGTCCTGTTGTAACAATGAACGATTTGAATCCTCTCCCGAATACCTGGTGGTGTGAGGTAACATTTTTTTCTTTACATTTTATTAATTTTTTAGGAGTGCTGTAAATCATCGCATCACCAAAAGCTAGAAAATTCTCCTATAGCTGTGCCACGTTTCAATCACAATATTAAAGCTTATTTGAAAGCTGTTGAAAACGAACTGAATGCACGCAAAACATTTTAGTCGCTTGTTGTCCATTTAGGACTTTCAGTTTTAATATAGAATCATTCGTGTGTATTATGAATCTTATGAACAATTTTAATTGCTACAATGTTTGCACATCGCCTAATTGGCTTTTCTTCGAATGGAACCGTACTGGGGTTCATTGCGGGCGCAATTTCAGCTGGTTACTTTCCGCCGCCAATCCGAGTATAATTGACCGGCCGTGGGAAGCGGTTCTGCAGCCTCGTTTCGTAACCTAAACTGGGCAACTGTCCAGGGAATTCGTTTTTCTTCATTTTTTCTTTTTCTCAATACGCAATATATAATACAACCCTTTGGATAACTCGCATGCGTTATATAACTCCGTTTTACCGTACAATCTTTTTCATTTAAATACCAGCGCTTTCCAACTTCAACAGAGTAGAATTGAGTACTGTTGTTTCAATCTATATCTCTTAGCGGGGGTATTTCGCAGGCGGGGGCAAATCCTATTTGGCCTCCCCTCTTTCAGAGTTACCCTAATACGGATATTCCTAAATTATTTTTGTATGAAATTTATATACATATATAATCGAATCCATGACCTTTTCGTTTAGAGGCAATACGGTAACCGACCGAACGGGTCGATTTATTTGGTTGATAAAATAGTAGAGTGCATTGGTTATTTTCCTTAATATTTTCGATCGTAAAGGTTGAAGAATTAATTTAAGTTAATTTTTTTTAAAGAAATTTAATTGTGCTTTCGGTACAAAAGGGAATCGGGATTTATGGTAGAATGGAGGGATAAAAGTCCAATTTCTTTCCCCTTTCAATAACGGTTCGATATAAGATTTTGGGACAATGGCTGAAGGTGAAATGCGTCTTTTAAAAGGTTCAAGCGGGTGGGTGGGCGGTAGGCTAAGTGCTCCCTGACTTATTAACTACCCTAATGAAAATGGATTAGCATTTAGCCCGGTTATAATGCGAGTTGAACCAGAGTTTTCTTCCGAATCCGTGGGCGATATTCAATTTGCAAAATCAAAACGGGGCTCGTCCCCCATTGTGTTCCGTTCCGCCTCTCTGTTGAGGCCGAGAATGCAAAAGCTTTTCACTTTTTCTTTTTTATTTTTCGCGGCGTCACAAACGGCTCACAATTACTGTTTCTGTTCCGCTCTCCTCTTTTCTTTCCGCCCATTTTTATGAAGTGGGTTCCGCTCATTTCCGAATTCGTTGCCTTTGACCTATTCGCCTTTTGATTCCCCTTTGTGATATTCGAATCGCCTCAGATTGAAACGCTCTGTGTAGTTTTAATTGTTTCGAGTGAGTTTTATTAATACACTTTGAAAATTTGCCCCGCGCTGGTTTGCTCCCTTTCAGCTCAGAGTATCTCTTTTAATATGTGCATACTTTCCAACCCTTTCATATTATGTATTCCGTTGTATGGGCCATTTGATTGCGGCTTTATGCTGATTGTATCTCGGATTATATAAGAGCTCACATGTCTGGAAACGGTCCTTCTTTGCGGGGTTCAATTTTAAATGTTCATATTCATTTGATAACAGTGTAAATTTCAGAGTTGCCGTCACAATCGTGATTATGATTTCGAAAAATTAAAAGTTTTCTCGCTCTAAAATGTTGCCCATAATCGTGTCGCGGAGTTAGGGGAAATTAAATTATTCACCCCTTTCGCCATGAAATGTTTTCACGATATCTAATGTCGTTTTGGGCTGCGAATTATCCGCTGGCCGGGATCCGATTACGCGCTGGGAGTGGAGGGAGCCCGGTTTCGGTTTCAGTTATGAACTACCGGCTATGAATATTAAATGGTTTAACGGTCTCCCGGCCATTACTGTCGTCCCCCCTCATCCTAGTCCGCCACTAGATCATTGACCGTAACCATTATTTGTGTTAAACTGTATTCTGAGCTGGATTGTGACAGATCCGATGATGCTCGGGGCGCGATCGCTGTCGTTAAATCGCGGTCTAGTTTCCGAACGTAGGTTTTAACGAGCCGATAAAATTAATATTTCCTCCTGACAATCGTCAGGGAATTCAAGAGGTAGATTATCGCGTATAAACCGCGAAATATGTTTGGCCGAATCCAAAAATAGCGGTTCTCCAGATAGCGGAACAAGAAAAAACCTCGGTACAACAACCGCCTCCTGTATCCTCGACTGACCGTTCGAAAGCGCTTTCCATAAATTTGCATAGCGTCCGCCCCCAACTCCCGCCTCCGCAAAGCGAGAGCCGTTGCCATTTAAATAAATATCTAATGTGTAACCGTTGTATCCGTTCGATGCACGTTAATTCGTACCGGGGGTTGCATTACGCAGTTTGTTAACAGCTTTTGCGCAGCACAGGTGCAATTCGCAGCGTTGCAATGATGTATAATTGGAGTGAACCAAAATAACTGTTGAGAATTTGTAAGGTCGTTTGCAAAATGCACAGAAATGCACCAGTAGTTTAGCCTTGGTACATTTAGTGTAAAAACACAAACTAGATTTCAGATAGCAAATTTTTTGTTGAATAGTCTTTAATCATAAAGACAAACTTTATACGGTTGGTGATTGTCGGTCACGTGTAACAAGTAAAAATCAGTTTATACATTGTACATTCAAAACATCGGATTACTGAACTGAAACAAATACTGAAAACCTGTTTAAAAGCAAATTGATTTGATAATGTCCGTTATCGTTCCTGAACAACAGTGTACCGCACACTAGCACTCGTTCGCTACCACTCGGCATGTTCGCTTAGTCTTGCACACGCTTCATTGCTGTAGCCTCTTTACAGTATAGTCTTTGCAAAATTAGATGGGAGCGATTGAACCTAAATGCGCGGCCCCATAAATAAGAGCGGTCTGTCGGGCGGCCCTATTTGAGGCGACCCTTTGTTCGACTGGAAATGAAGAATTCATTGACTCCCAAGTCCCAATCCGATGGACTGTGCAAAACTAATCACTTCCTCTTCACCGAGGTTCTCTCCCTCCCTCCCTTGCTCCCTCTTCATCCTCCGCGTGCCTTCGGACCTCTCGTACTTCCCCCAGGTTGATTTTTGAACCGAATTTCCCCCCCTCCTCTTGTTGCACGCTTGTTTAATTTTGAACATAATTGAAAGCCCCGAAACGGCCCGTGTTTTGTATCGAGTGCTGTGCTACACAAGGGAACCTTTTGCTCGGCTTACTCTTCGTGGGTAGAATTCCACTGTGCTAGCGCCGCCTCAATTTCTTTGGTAGCCAAGGGGCCGGTTAACATATTGTGCAAAATGTGTTACCAGTATCCTTTAATAATTCATAATTATTTTCACCTTTCTTCAGAGTTATATGTTATTGACTTATACAATGTAAAATCTCAGAATACTCGGAAATTCATAGTTACTGTTATTTATTTAGTACCCTTTTATTCAAGTCTCCTCGGAATACACTAGTTCTTACTTCTGGTACCATCCCGGCACGGGCTGCTCAGACAGCAGCTAGAGAACCGACTTAAGTAAAGTCGGCGAAAGTGATTTTAACGCTAACTGGATAGAGAAGATAAAACTGTGGGGGGGAGGTCGGTCGAAACAAGTTTCAGATTACTGGACCGTTGGAGAAAGGTCGGGGTAACTTTCTGAGCACCGAATCGGATTGTTGGAACTCGACAGATAACAATGGAATGGGCTCATGTCCGCAGAAATTAGTCCCGACAGAATGTATGAAACTGTACGGTCGTTTGATTAATCGAAATTTAAATAGACCGGGCGGTTTCCGCTCATTCGCTATTCATCGGTTTAAATTGACGGGCCATTTATGCCGTTCATTCATCGCTGACATTCTCGCCGGGCAATTTAAGAACGTGTCCGACGAATCGCGATGTCGGTTCGCGGGCGTTCGAGTTCTCCGTGGCGGATCGTTTTACTTGAATCTTGATATGGAAATGTGTGTCTAGAAAATAAATGGGTCGCTTTGTCAACAACAGAGCGACCTATCTCGCCACACGATCTATTGGTTCTTAACCCTTCTCTATTGCATCCTTATTCCCGGCGTCTGTCCGTGATAAATGGGAACCGATATTTTTTTAACACTGCGCTTCGAGGGGAGCATTACAATAGAGGGATTTTGGGCGGATCCGTCCGAATCTGTAATGTTGTTGCCACAGAATGAATAAGTGGGGAATAAGAAGTTAGAGTGTAGAAAAGAGGGAAGATTTTATTATTTCCTGTTTTTTCTGAGTTCTGTCTACGATCGGCGTTTGATTCTGTGGAGAGGTGAAGCATAATTTCTCGGTATGAATTCCACCTCAGATTTCTTTTAACTTCCGCTGTTCACAGTTTTTGTTCTTCCAAGCGGTACGATTGCTATCCACGGGCGGGGAATGTTTTCTTTGATAACATCGTTTGGGTTTGAATTAAATGCAAAACATTCGATCTATTTCTAGGTTTGGCTTAATATTTGTCAACCGGTCCCAGATTTCAGATTGGCCTGCTGTGTGTGAGGCGCATTTTTTTGTGCACTCCAAGCGTTTGTAGTGGGACGGTCCCCTCGGCCGTGAACCGGGGCGCCCGAATCAGGTTAAAAGGCCTCCGGGGGGCGTCGCTCTACCTGCTTTTTGTTGGTATATCTATTTTTCTTGCCCCTTCTCTAGCCTAGGTTCCAGGTAGTAGTAGTAGTAGAGGAGGAGGTGGAGGAGGTTAGTACACCCTGGGGCCGTCGCGGTTCATCTCCTTGAGATATGTTTTCTCATGGTGGGTCTCTGTCCTATGGGCATTACACTTTTCCCGACTTGAGTCCTCTGTCGTTCTGGGGAAACGAACACAGCGCTGTGAAGTAATCGCGTAATCGGTTGGTGAATATCGAACCGCAGTGGTTGTACAATACAGAAAAGTAGGGGCTCACCAATTTCTAGGGTATACGAAATATTCATTATCCATCTCTCGAATAAAACGATATTATTCTTACGTTATCAAAGGTAGTCATTTTTATATTATATTATAATCTCGAATAAGCCTGTATTTAATTGTGTTGTAGCGATTTGTAACCCTCCCCTGATACCCAGGGGTAATGTAGACTAATGGTCACAATTGGTACTCACCAACAAATGAAAAATTTACGACTGTATTTTGAAACCTACAACTTCCTACTACTACAACATTTAGCTGTGTAAATTTCAGTTGGCACTACCGCGATTACTAATATCGCTTACCCTAGTCGTACCTTCGATCTGTAAAAAAGGGATTCGCTTTCTGAAAATAGCTTTCCTGCGGCGTATTTGTGCCGTGAAAATAGTGTTGAAAAATGCGGCCCCTCAGAGTTGTTGTCGGGTTGAGGGGGAATGTCTCTGGAATTCGAGTTGGACCCGGTGTGGTATTCACGGTCGAGCGGTGCCCCAAATGGGATGGGCCCCCGCAGAAACTGGCATCCCGAAAAGCCAGTGATAGAAACTGACCAGGTAGGTAGGTGCAGGATAAGCTAGGTGCAGGTGTCCTACCTGTCCGTCCCTTCTGTCCCGGGGTCATCGGACCTCCCCCCCCACCCGTTCATTTATCTTCCTCGGCGATTGCATTCCAGTTTTGGAAACGTCCGCCGCATTGAGGACACCTGGGCTCCCAAACGACTCGGAGGACACGCAGAATTCCTATTAGAGCTTTTTCCTATTATCACTCTACAGATTTCTATAGATAATCCGGTATAGTCACTGTTAAAGCACTCCGGAGTTCCCCTTTTTCTAAGTATAGTTCTGACCCGTACTCCTAATCAATCTCCACTACCCGAATCCCATGCCCCACCTACAAACCATAATGGAAGTGGGAATGTAGCCGAAGAGCGGAACGAGCTTTTCTTTCGATTTCGTCACGCATAGATACAACTAGAGTTATAATTTATTTTTAAAACTCGCAGAATTATTCCGATCCTGCAAGCATTAGATCTGATCCGTGAGTGAAAAATATAATGTGTTACTAAAATAAAAGACCGAATCTATATTCGAACAATATATTTTTGTGTGCGGAGATAATTTGTGGTGTTCTACCAGTATACTTAATTATAAACGGTTACTGATGGGATTTTATGCATAACCGCAGTCGCTAAAATAATAGTGCTTCTGCCGGCAGTAGAGGGGCGCCTATATTTGCGCTCAAAGCGAGTAGCGGCGTCGTCGGAGTACACATTGGGATCTGGGCCGTTGTGTGTCTCAATTTCCGCTTCCCTCGCATCCCTCGCGGTTCCCACACCCCATAAGCGTAATTTAACTGCCTTAATTGAAAACACGGGGGCACCCAAACGCGGGGTTCTGTTTACAAGGGTCTGCAAACGAAACCGACGGTGCTTGTAGTGGGGACAGCGCGTTGTTTCCACGGTTTATAAATGTCTGCTCTCTCGTTCGGTTATAAATATTTGGCCGAGTGATTAGATCGGGGGGCGGTTGTCGGGTGCATAATGGTGCAGTACGATGAGTGACCATTAATCAAAATCAAGATGGAAATGCTATGTCCGTTTAAGTGGGAATGAGATGACCGAATTATTTAACACCATACTGTGAATGCCCAATGCAATAGTCGGGGAATGCAGGGATAATTCAAATTTATGGATCTCTCAACACTTTTCGATGGTACAAGTTCTGTTCCTCCCACCTTCCGACATTCCGTTTTGTCCGACATACTATCGCAAAAATAGCAAAGTTGAACCAATCTCCGTACGTTTGATTTACACATTTCTGATTCAAATGTGTGCCTATTTCAGGGCCTATTTTAGAGCAATATCGGATAAGCGAGACCTTTCTGTATTTACTCGTAACGTCCGAGTAGGTCAATATTTCTTACCGACCCGCAGTGACCTTTCCTACTGAAGAATAATTCCTGGTGGATGACTTGGACGGCGGTCAACCCAAAGTTTATCCGGGGACTAAGCGAGGGGCACAATAGTGGCCCCGTTTGCGGTCACCGGTGAGTCCAGTGTCGGCCGGGGCGGCAGTGGCGGTGACAAAGCAGTCTCGGGTTAATAAGCGGACCCGGCGGACCAAAGGAAGGATCAGAAGGAGCCTAAGTGTCAGGACACTGAGGGTGGCGGCCGGCTTTGATTAATGATGGCACTCCCCCAATCGGTTTAGCATCACTCTCTCCTCGCAACGCCTACAATCCCCGTCATCCGGGTCCATAACCCCGCCTTACTCCCATTACACATAACCAATAGGAGGGCATTCAAACTTTATTATCAATGGCGTTAACTTAACGTCGCATACAGTTTATAAAATATCAGATTCTAGGATGCTCCCGAATTTTTTCTTAGTTCATCCCCTATTCTGGATGGCTTTTGCATTTTTTCTCTCAATACTACCTGGGCGTTTTAACCTTAAATTGTTAACTGACCGTGGAGGACGTTATTTCGATATCTCCACAAGAGCTACAAAATCATGAACAGTTGAATCTTGAAATTAACACAACCCATGGGATGCATATTAACGTCTCTTAGATGAAGACGTTTCCTTGACGATTCGATCGACGGTATTGGAACGATAAAACGAATGTTAAACAGACAAATACATAAAATTCAATTTTAATGGTTCACTCAAATTCGGAATTATAATTAAATTGTTTAACTACTTATATATCACTGTCTGGTGACCCAAATTCGGAAATGTATTCCTCCTTTGAAAAAAATCTACTTGCAAAACTGTGCCGCATCATCTGAGAGAGAGAGAGCACGATAATTATGTAAATACGACCTGAATAGAACCTGGACGGCAAGGTGTCGGTTATACAATCCGGGCTCACAATGGGGCGGGCAAACGCGCTTGCATAAAACTATCCCCGAGCGCACATTATCCCCCCTACCCCCCTTGAACAAAGTGGAAAAAGTCACCGTCATGAATGTCGAATCTCCCCAGCCGTCTAGTTGCATTTCTACAAACATAACCCCAACCGTCAATATAGTTGTCATTCCGTCCCATTATAATCTCATCCTGTAAAATCGTATTATTTAGTATTAAGGAGGTCTCAGGGATTCAGATATGCTAATGAGGCGAATACATTTAACTAACTGTAAGTGCTCATTATTAAGATTTATGCCGCGGTTTCTAATCTGCAGTAATGAGAAAAATGATCTAAATGCAAGTATACATTTTTATTGCTCTACGTCTGAATTATTATTTTAATTTAAAGTTTAATTTTAGCGTTAAGTTTAGAGAAATACAATTTTTGTATTTTTCCTAACTTATTTCCATCCACAATTTTCACCACAATTTACCGGTAAATACAATAGTCTCAGAGAAAATAACCCACAGAAACAAACATACAACAGAAAAAATTAAATTAGTTAATTTTTTTTTATAGCCAAAAAATGTGCCTCCTTCATCCCTGAAAATTTATAAAAATTATACATAATTATGAAACTTAGTTATGAACCTATAAACATTTACATTCGCGAATGATGAAATTTGATTGTATAAGAGAATTAGTGAGACTAACTAATTTTCGTTGAAATTCCGGAAGTATATTAACATCGTTTGCTTTAGTATATGGAATTATTATTATCATGATCAAAGGAACGACTGTTTTAGTTTTATAACGGAATGGTGTAGTTAAATCGCCATTGCGACCAAACGCCCGAACTGTTGTTTTGAATTAACCATTTTTGTAGAAATTAAAAATGCGTTCCGCGACTGCCACCCCGTCGTAACGGTGCCCGGCGGGAAACGTGCACCTTGTACAACAGTTACCATATCATTTCCTCCTCACGTAGGCCTAATGTTTTTATACCTTCTGCCTTGTTCTAGGTCAGAGAATTTACGCTTTGTTGGCTACGGGGAGAGAGATCCGTTTTTAATGACCCGAGCCCCTCTTTGAATGCCGTTTAACAGGTGCCTGGAAACCTCCCGTCTTTGTGCCTCATGTTCTCTGGGGAATACTTCAGATTGTTTGGTCAACAAATTTTATTAAATACTCGTCCTTGTGATACTAAACCAAATCTGCCTAACGTCATTAGATATATACTCCGCTTGTGGATGCGGATTAATTTAATATCTGAATAGATTGTGTCGATACATCCTAATATACCGAGTGTCCAGAACCTAATGCCCCAAACTTCTGGAATATATTTATTGGGTCAATAGAGTTTTCTCCGGAATCGTGTGTTTTGTTTATTGATTTTGGTTGTCTAATTGCCACAAAAGCCAAATTCGCCAGAAGAATTTCAACACTAAAATCCAGTGTTAAACCTTCCTTTGTATTAGGTCCTCCAAATTTAGATGAGCAGAGAGATGCCGAGATTTGCTTACTGGCGCTATTACGAAAGGAAGGGGAAACGATAACAAGTGGTGCCATCAGGAGGCTGTTGTTGCTTGAGCGTTTTCGGCTAATCTTGAAATTAAATCTTATTTCCGTTAGAAGTAATGCAATCGGGCTGTAGGGCCGGAAGGAAGCATCCTTAGTCCTTCGATAAAAATTGAAATGTTTTTAACTCCTCGGATATTTCGTGTCAGCATTATTTTTTAAAAGACCATTGGGAAACTTGGTGGGTCTACGCAGCTGAAGTTATTAGAAAGTATATGTTATCAACGACGCCGGGCTTCATTGGGGGGGGGGCAGTCCTTGACCTTCGTATAACAGTCCTCTCTTGCAGCCGCCTCTTTACGCTACGGTTATTTACGATTTTCAGAGCTGACTCGGGCGTGAATAACGTAATTGTCCCGAGTTAATTAGAATTCCTGTCGTTTTCGATTCCCGCATGTGTTGCAACGTTGCTACTAACACATATCACAGCAGTGTTCAGTGCTGCCCGTTACCGTTACGCCCTTAGAACGCGTTTAGTTGTCGTTCTTTTATTTCTGCGGTTATCGGACTGATAATTGTAAGTATTACTATTGAATTTATACATAACTTATATACATGTATACCAAGTTCATACCCACCTAGAGAACACTACAAAATGTCCTCATACTGTACCTTATTCAAAAGGATAAGTTTAGAGTTGTCCATATCCAAAACTAAAATTACCCGAAAGGGTGTCCAATACTAAAATTCCGAATATCCGATAGTAAGATTCATCGAATTAGCATCCAGTACAAAAATTCGACGAAACGTTAAACGGCTGTAACTTAGGCTGATAGGCCACACATTGAATTCTAAGAATTGGCGGAAGATTGGTTTTCGGACGGATCCGATTGGCAGCTTCATCTCACAACCGTAGCCAATGATCGAAATGAGTGGCGACCAAACTCCACCCTAGCCTCTTCCACCCCACACAGGTTTGAGTTTCGTCCACCAATCAGTATAGAAATCTTCAATTGTGCCTTATTAATAGTTATCCTGAAATGTACAGGAACCGAGAGGATCGATTAGGAATCCGTTGGGAATCTCGGGAATCTAACCTTTAAACTCGGTTTTGCGACAGATAGCCGACAGACAGGCTAGCGGTCCAGTTGACCTTAATACGCGTCTAGGCTAGGCACACGGCGATGACCTTTCCACAGCCGGGGCACTCGCTCCGGCTCCAATGCCGCTATTTACATAATAATCGGCCCACGGGAGAAACTAATCCTTTGTTTGGGTCCCCTCCTTAATTACTGTCCGGTTTTGGAACGGCGATAGTTATTTTCGTGTCGAGTGGCAATGATATTTTCTCCGGAAGCACAGTTCAAATCCGAACCACAACCCTGTTGGCGCTAAAAACAAACAGTCCTCTCTTTCCCCAAGCGTGACGCTGTAGCGTTCTTGTTTACGGAACAATAAGAAAATAGAAGAAACAAAAAGGAAACTGTGGATTGTGTAAAGCCCAACAGTCGTTAAGGCTCTCCTCGCTGACGATACTGTATTTGTTTTCCGATAATAATTCGTTGTAGTCAAAATTTACATACATGTTTGAAATTTCTGTTTTCCATAGAGACCTTTCTACTTCGTTGAATGTTCGTTGATCGGTGAAGTGAAAGGCACTTTGAATCGATCTCTTTCTACCCCGATTTGCCCTTCCGATTCGAGACACAGCGACCCTTCGGAACTAAATAACCTTGAGATACCTATTTTTCTAATGACAACAGCGAGATATTAATAAAAAAGATTATTCATTCAAAATTAATTCTGTTGAAGTGCGGTATAGTCTGTAAAGTACATTTATTCTTCGTATATTGCCTATATTGATCGGTTATTGTTTTTCACTAATTGATAATTTTAGATACATATATTTTTTTATCTGTGTAATGTCTAAGCAATAATGTTTTCCCTTGAACCGGTTTCAGTTGTAATACTCTTTTATATGGTATTATTAAAAAGACAATGTTTTTTAACAAGATATGTTTGGAATATAGTTAAATATCTATTTACAATAGAGTTCTTTATTATTAATTCTTTTAACAATATTCATCTATAACTGCTTGCACGTAACACGCCGTTGTATGTTTACCTTACGTTAATCAGAAGGAACTTGTTTGGAGGACCTAACTGCCTTCTACCAGGTATGAAAACCTTTCCAGGAAAAACCAGGAGGGCAGCGGGACCTCGGTTGGGCTATGATTTCGGACGTGACCTACTCACTTTATAACAGCATGTGTAGATTGAATCTAACATATGTTTTGAATTATAACATTTCTTCGCCGCGTGTCCCTAGGAATTCACTGCGGATGAACAGGATTTATTTCTGTAATTTTAATGACCGTATTGAGGACGATGTACGTCACCGTATGTCGAATCACAAAACACAGAATATGGTGAAATCAGGATGGAGAGAATCCTTCTTATGTGGATTTTCAACATTCGTGTATTATGGAGAAACCCGTGTTTTAAACCACACACCGTGTATAGTTCTGTTTATCACCAGTATTTAAACCTGTTTGAAGAAGTTAGAGAACCTTTTATACCCCAGCAATAAAACTAGGAGATTTATTTCACCAGTATTTTCTGAAGGTGAGTTAGGCCGAAACAAGTTGATGAAAAACGCATATTTGTGGCAGTAAGAATTGGAAAGGGAAAGTCAGGGGGCCGAATAGATTTTCCCCCGCTTTACGTTTGTCTTCTATCGCTGGTTATCGATCCCGCAGAACACGCTCGGTCTTTCCGCGATGGCTGATTACGGTCGGCGGACCTAATCGAACGGCCGGGGTTCGGGGGCGGTGTGGTCCATTAGCGGGCGTTCGGGCGGTCCGGGGGGGGGGCATTACGAGCTCCTCCTCTATTCCCGACAATATTTGGGATGTAGGTAGGTCTCGTCAGCCTACCGCCTCGGCCTCCGCCCCCGCCTTATTTATTGTCAGGGATTAATGCCCCCCGCTGTGGGGGTCTCACCTCGGGGCAAATGAACCGAGCGCCGCCCCCTACTTAGTCGACAAATTGCCATCTACCCGTTTAATGCACCGCAGCGGTACCCTCCTGTCAGCCCTCTTTATCTTGTAATCGTCCCAGCTTAAATTCTGTAGTTTTTCTTGTTGATATCTTCTCTCTTAGCGGTATTTCTCAGAAAAAATGTAAAATATTTTAATTTCGACCACCCTGATAATTGTATATAAAAATATTCTTGGTTAATATAAGTATTATTATCTCTCTCTGCGAGTTTACACTAAATTTCCACCTGACGTTATATACGCGGTAAATCTTCTGAATAGGAGCGAGGGCCAACTTTAGTTTGTTCTCGCATCAAAGACTTTGGCCCAGGGTTTCGGCTGTGCTGCGAGTGGCCGGTCTCTGTGAAATGCCCATTGTTTGTTTCGGACGCAGCTTCGAAACTTGAAACTTGGCCGTGGGCGATAAATTCGCTGGCCGAGTTGGGCCCGAGACGAGCCCGAAAATCGGCGCGTAGGGAGGACAGGCGAGAGAAAGCCGGCTCTAAGTCGAAAACCAAATAGCAGGAGCCCCAACAACAATTTTCTTTTCGGAACGTTCGTTAGGAGCAGTTAGCGGGGGAAAGTGAAAATGCGTGGGCCAGAGAGAGAGAGAGAGAGAGAGAGGGAGAGAGAGAGAGAGAGAGAGAGAGAGAGAGAGAGAGAGAGAGAGCGCGATAGTGAGGGGCTGATGGTGAGGGAGAGGGAGATGGAGGTAACGGCTCTCTCTTGCGCCTCACCGCGTTTTGAGGCTGCTGCCGACCAGCTACCTACCGCTACCTGCCCGCATTTTCTCACCTACCGCTTAAACCAACCCACCATCCCTATTGCCATCCCGTCCAACAGTTCGATTAGCCTTTTCCGGTAACTCTTCCCTTCTGAATTTTGCCTTGTTCAAATTACCGCCTTTACGGAGCCATGAAAGAGTCACTACATTGGCGCAGGATCTGAAACAGATATACTTTCCAGCAGACTATTTTTAATAATAAGGGTTGGGCTTTGAAATGAACATCCGTGAACAATTTACGGATATGTATGTTACATCAATCAACAATCACACTTTAGTATAATTACGTTTATTTAGGAGTTTGCATAATAATAGCTAATGAAAATGCCGAGAAATATCCCGAAGGTGATATTTCAGGTTAGAATACAAAAGCGTTTACAGTATATAACTAATCTGTACGGATATATGAATATTAGTAAAAATAGGGCCGAGAGATGAATGAAACTAATAGCGCATAATATAATGGCACAACTCTCGGAAATCGACTATTTTCAACTTCAGAAATTAAGTCATTATCCAATTTTCCAAGTTGTAAACGAGCCCCCAAAAGTCAGTTTGAGTGGTAGGAGGGGTGTCCGAGCGAAAAGGTCGGAAATGACTGGGGTCGTAAAGTCAGATTGCGGGCATCTATCAATGCGGCGAAGGGGGAAGGCCTCTAATACAAACAGTCCTTTTCCGGTGCACAATGGCGTCCCGTCCATTGAAACCGGCTTCCGGTTAATCGAAAACTGTCCCCGAGTAACCGGGAATAAAGAGTTTGGGCCCGCCCCTCTCTTCCGGGGGCCCGCGCGTTAATAATTACCCGCTTTGGCGTCGACACCCAACGCTTTCACTATTATTTTTATATAACCCCCGGGGGTGAGAAATTGCACAGAGGGGAGGCGGCATCGTCGGCCGTTTTACTGAAAGGGAGACATTCCTCCTGGGGTTTTTTTTTATTCTTAGCCCCGATCAAAGAAATCCGAGCCCCCCGCCACAAATACGATTTGCCTACTGCCGCTCTCAATATTCCGCCTCCCCCACCCTGTTTAAAGTTATGCGGTGGGGAGGCTTTTGTAAGCGTTTTCCCACCCTTATTGCCCCCCGGGGCGTCAGTTTCCCACCTTAAGGTGGCGAAGGGAGGGTCTGGAGTATTCATTTTCCTCGAGTTCGTTATTCGGGGATTTAACAGCTAAATATATGATTTTTAGCTCGATCGCTTCATGAACAAGCTATGAATTCTAATTTGGCGTAAATGTGTAATTATAAAATGTACATCTATGTTACAAACGTTTGAACGTACTTTTTCTATATTCAATTTAAACACGCATTTTAAGAGTTCGTGTCCCAGGGCGCATACCGGAATTTCTCCTGCCCAAATGTTTCGACAGGACTCACCAGAGGGGAAAGAGGGACACGCGCGTTCCTCGAAATGTCCCCCCATTTCCCGAAAGATTCCCTCGGGACGCAGGGCCGGGGAAGCGGAATACAAATTGCGAACGAATTCCGGGGAGGCTGTGGATGTGAGCCCGTGTAAGATGCCCCGCGGATGTTGTGGATGGTGAGGGGGATGGTTGAGGGTGGGAACTCTTCAACAAGTGGTAGTCCGGTCAGCGCTAGGGAATTTCTCTAATTGTGCCCACCAGCATAACTCGGACAGCCCCCACACTCTCATCCCTATTTCACTTCGGACTACTACAACTTGTAACAACTTTCCTGGACCCCTCCTGTTGTTGCAACCACCAACTTGGTCCCTCCGTCTCTGTAAATCTCTCCCTCTTTCCTACACTCGAGAGGCCGTTGCCCTCACCGTTATCCTGGTCCGAATCCGACGCAGGAGTACAGAGAGGAGGCCGGGATATAAAATATTTTATCGACCCTGCCGTCCACCGTCATATTTAATTCACACTTAACCATTCTGATATTTTGTACCTAATCACTAGGTTTGATTATTTTTTCAAAAAAATTGGATGCATTCTGAAATGGGAACCGGAGGGCTCCAAAAAGGTTCACGCGCTTCAGCGTGAAAATCATTTGCCGGAAATTTTAATTTTGCTAGATTTCTATAGGGACCAAAGAGTGTATGACTCCTGCAATCTCATATTTGTTGACGACATCTCAAACTACTTAGATTACAGTGATTGTTGAGATTTCACGACGTTTCGGTTTACAAATAAACCAGTGCGACCGACCTTTCGGTCCGATACTAACACTGAATCCCCCCAGAAGCGTTTCTGTTCACCCTGAACCGTCCGGCATTATTTAAACATGGCCGGCGGCGGGGGCTCGAGTGGGCACCACTTCTTTCTCCCGGGGTGAGGGGCTGTCCCCTTTTAATAATTTCCCAACTCGCCTCCATCCCCCATGTGGCCGTCTCCTCTCAATAAAACAGTCGGGTGTTAGAATAACCGATATCATCAATTCGGAACAGACCGTTCCGAAATTGACGATGGAAACCGGTACGTCTAAGTTATGTTAATGTATAATACCTAATGTGCACAGTTGAAAAAAAACAAAATTGAGTGAAATTTTATATAAATACGAAAATATTCGCCGGTGAATCTCTTCAAGTTCATTCTCTTCTCTACGTTTCTCGCGTAACCCTGACGAGTCTTGTGATAAACAGATTCTTCTACAAATGGACATTTCATTGTACGGCTTCCTTAGGACTTTATATGGCTTTTACCCATTGCTGAGAAATATTAGTAAATCGAATTAAATTCTGTCATCGTGATTAGAATTAGGCGACATAAAGATAGAATTCTGGTGTTCCTCGTCATAAATAATTGATGATTCAAATACAAAAATTTATCTGAAATATGAATTACTTTTGTAGTGCACGCCACTACTTACCGCGGTTGTAATTTCCGTTTCATCATATTTTGTTGTTCGAAATAAGTTGAATGTGCGGTGAAATATTGTTATAATTTGGGACAATATTCTAATTAATATTTCGGAAGTAGTTTCCTCTCCAGAGTATGGAACTTTCTAGCTACAGGTGCTGTGATTGTCAATTCTGATGATTTCGTTTTAAAAGCGTGATAAGGGGAGAAAAAATTATGCGGTTTTAGAGTAATTATTTTAATTACTGATACAGTCTGTAAATTATTTATACATAGTTACGGTCCAATGTTTGTATAGTGATTTTAACTAATTCCAATTTTACAATAGAAATTTATATAGTAAGGTAAATTAAAATCAGCGAATATACTTTTAAGGAATGTCCCACTCATTTACATTGTCTACAACTTTTATCAACCAGTTGGTAGGTTTCCCTATTCAAAGTAACCTTAGAAAAGACTCAACTCGTCATTACGAATATGCGACCAGTCGTGCTTTCAATTGGATCGAGTCGATCAGAAAAACGCACAAAATTAATTAAGGGGTGCCAAATTAAATACGTGGAACATCAAAAATTTTATACCACAGCGATATTAAATCCACAATCGACGACAAAATGACTCAATAAAATAAAGTTAAATGGAAAGCGCTATTCTTTCGTGGAAAAATTTAGATTTCACATTGTGCAATAAAATTAAGTTACAATTTCGTTGTTTAAATTCAACCTCTCCCGAGGGTCTACCCCTGTTGCTTGTGTGCAGCCCAATTGTTTAACGACGGTCAGATTAAACAGTGCTTGTCGGGCGTGGCGCTGAGAAAATCCAGAGAAAATTGCTAGTTTGATAACAAGTCTAAAAACAATTGCAGGTTGAATTCTGAGCGGGATTGGATCCCCGGGGGAAATAATGCGCATGATGTAACGTTCACCCCCCACAACCCCTTCCCCAGAGGGGGAAGCTCGTATTTTATTTAGTTTTCCTTAGCGTCCGATTCAATATGGAAGGACGGCGGCCCCTACCTCCGGCATCGGATTCCGATCATCGATCTGGCCGCGGTTCATATTGCCTGTACGGGACTTCCTTGGGAGTTCCCCCGGGAACTTGCTTAGCATATCCTAGGCTTATGTAGCCCAATACCTCCGGCAAAAATTCTCCCTATTCTTTAGCACACATTGTCCAGACTCGTCTTATACTCTGAAATTATTCCGCGATCTGTTTGTGGGCAAATCCCCATTTAAATAAACAAAACAAAAATTCAACGAAAATCACGGTAGAAAATATTTTAAAAAACAATATTTAGAGAAAAAGTAGTATTTTCTTCCACCTGTAGTTTCTAGTTGGGATATTTCATTAGGTTACATGACTCTTAACTGTAAAACAAGGGTGGTCAGCTATAATGCAGGAGTGGTACAATCTTTACATAATTTCCTATAATACGTCTTTTTTGTCCATTTGTTTTTGTTTAATCAAATATCGTTTTACGAAACATATCGACATATCAAAACATATAACGATTTCTCAAGATGAGACGAACAAAAACTTTGTGACAAAGGCATTCTGAACTGAAAAACTGTTTTCATTTACTGTTATCAAAACGGTGCACCCCTCCTCTCATCTTTCCAAGACCCTTGCGGACGATTTAGTAATTGCATTTTATCACGAATTTCGATATCGCGTATTTTATGAATTTTTTTACTGTCGAAATTTATCCAGCGGGCCGCACGTTTGACCGACACCCCTTATGGCCGAACTATTTTCTGTTTGAGTTGAGTCAAGAAAGGGTATTGTAATTTCCGTCGTTATTTATGTTTACGACTCTAATGATAACCGAGGGTAGAAAAATATTTTCATTTCCTTTATCATTTCGACTATTCCCTTTTCAATGTCGGTTCGCCGATATGAATCCGAAATTGAAAATGTCAGGCTTTTCATTGGCTTCTTAAGCCAGAGATCACGTTCCTCCTTTACCCTCTTCCACCGGTATCGGTTTACTCTCCCATGCTTCGGCTCCTTCATATTTCACGCCGATCTCCCAACCGAAATTTATCGTCCTTTTGTCGTATCCGGACGTCCCCGAATTTATTATGCTTCGTGGCAATAATTTATTTCGGCCATTTTATTTATTTTCGCACGTAGGAATCGATAAGTGACAATTCGTTCCGTTTCCTCGTTCTAATTTTCCACAAAATGTCGACAAGGAGTTTATTATTTGGTTTGGGCATTCGGTTTATTTCTCCGTGTCATTCTGGACCCCCCAATGTTTCTTTCGAAATGTTTATCAGTGTAATATGTGATATAATACCAATGTTATTAACACTATTGCATTTCTAAAACAATACACATACTAGAAAAACTCTAAGGGAGTTCCATATCCGGAGCGCATATCGGCTGTGCACAATTGCGCTTTACAAGTATTTTCGACGAGAATTTTTGAAGCATAGGCCGCCGTTTCACCGAGCCAATACTGAAACGTGGGGCAATAAATCGAAGAAACTGGGCTATGGAAACGTGTAGCTAACCCATGGATTAGCGGTTGGGGCGCGATTAACATAACCGCGGGGTGACTCTTGTGTCCGAGGGGGCCGCAAGATAAGGATAGGGCCGGGGGTCGGTCGGTTTGGTGGTGTGGTGGGAGGGGGATGGGCGCTTCGATCGGCCGGCTTCGTTTGCATTGCTAATCTCCCAGTAAGCCCCACACTCCCGGGGGGGGGGGGATCAACAACACTTCCGTTGACCTGTCGCCCAAGGAAATGCCGATGATATATCCCCACGGACGGTTAATCTTCCGGCAAAGAAGAGAACGATCTCGGGTCCATTCAGAGATCCGACCTCCGTGGCGGATAAAATACTCTTACCGATTATATACGAGACAGATGTGCAAATGTGCTTTTCCCTGCACCGATGTAAAGTCGTATTAAATATATCGTTGATAAGGATAATACATAAACCCCCTTAAATAAAAACCGAGGTTGTGGTTTTTATTTTTATAAAAAGTGACTATAGGAAGCAGACAATGGGCGAAAGAATGTTGAGAAGCGGCCGTTGAGACGAAAACTAACCAACCGGTTGTCTAACTGGGAGCGGTAGTAGAGTGAGACGACTTACTAATTAGGACTTTCGGAGTAGAGTCGCTTGCCACTCGTCGCGAGGTCGGGGAATGAGTTGAATTGGTAAAGCGAGTAAAGTTGGGATCGATTCCCGGCGCCTCAAGTTAGCACATGATTCCAGTAGCCGTGTCAATGGGAGGCCGGGCCGGCTACTTAAAATACCTGCACACTCAATTTACAGTCAGGAAGCCTCCTCCGGGAGGTACAGATTTCGTTACCCGCTACCCATTTTGGTCCGCATTTTGGTTCCAAAAGTACCCATATCGATTTCAGTTTACCTTCCTCCTGTAAGGTGCTATAAGGGCCCTCCTGTTTTTATTCGAAATCGTAAGCGCGTAGCTCGTAAAATTCCCGAGGCAAAATAGCTCTCACAAGACAACCAAACTTTGTCCGTGTGACATTAGACCGAAAATAAATAATCTCTTATAGTCTTTTATAATGTTAGTGCCGTGAAATTCCGCCAGAATGTTTAATTATTTCTATCGTGTCGTGCCTTTTTATTAGCGCTATTTTTTTCTAATTAAGTTATACTTAACAGGAAATATTTGAAAAATTCCGGCTGCGTTAAATTACGTTATATGAAATTACTACGACCAATATGGGAGATACGGGCACCGACTCGTTATGACATTTTCCTTAACTTCTTCACAACTTGATAGGCGAAACGGCCGAATTTAAGCTGTATTTTAACATTTTATACTGGTTTATAATAATGGTTGCAGTTACGATTGTTCTCAATATTTAAATTCCTTAGGCAAAGTCTTAGCCTAACAGTTCCACAACTAAAACTTACTGATAACAGTTTTAGTTGTGTCCTGTTCGTTCCATAGAATTTACCAGTTTAGTCTTCTAGAAAGAGGCGAATAGACGCAGGGAATTTAGATGTTTGAATAACTCTAATATGTAGATATATTTTTCAAGAAACAGATGGTGAGTAGTGAACGTCGGGTATATATTTCGCGTTCCATTATAAAAAAATTTGTATTTAAAATGAAAGTTAAAAAAAGGCAGTAAAACATCCGTAATACTTGTGGAGTCTGTACATTTTTCGAACCTTGTATCATATTCGGGTGAATGCATAGTAATAACTTACCTTTAATAAGATTCGGAGGAGATTCTTCAATTTGCCCCCAAATTGTGGCAATAACAATGACAATTCCGGTGATGTAGTATGAAATACGAGTGCAATTCGGTAAATAGTCGTATCTGGACGGTGGCGTGCCTAAAATAAATTAGACCTGCGGCCCAATCTCGGCAAGGAATAATGCCTACCATTATTGCCAATATCGCTGCGATCCGCAGAATTGATTGGACGGGTCCAACCCGCGCACCTCGTTTTCGTTGTGTATTTACCCTAATAGTTCGCGTGGATAACGAATTTCGGCAAGGAAGTGTACAATGGAATTGGAATTCGTGACCGAACCCCACTTTTAGGTGTGAATCAGTTGTTATTGAAACAAACAACCAAAAAAATGGAATTTAAATTTGTAATACGTATAAGATCCGGTATAGGAGTAATTGAAGTGAACTTCGGAAGTTACCGATGAGTGAAAAATCGGCGTGAAATCGTTTTAAGCCTGCCAACAATATTTTTTAACGTGAATGATACGATTTTATAAGCGGAATATATGATCGTTTTTAAACAATGTAGAAATTGACGAATTCCATTACGTTCACTTCTCACCGTCAAGTTTCTCTTTCCAAGAGTACGCCGCTCCCTGGTTATTGAGTCAAAACTTTGGAAATTGATCACTGTTTCCGACAACTAGTATGAATACCGAACGTCAGTTTGTCTATTTCTGACGGTTTTGAATGAGTTATGATAGGGTAAAGTGGGTTGACCCCTGGAGCCTAGAGGTAGAGGCAGAGAGCCGGGAGCGGTGTACGTTCTTCATGACTGCCCGTCCGGAAGCTCAGCTCCCGGCCACAAGTTCCCAAAAGCTCTCTACTCGTAAGAAACCTTTCGCGGATTTAACTTTCCCTCTCGCTTTGGAGTCGCGAGTTTTATTACTTCATTATATTCGCCATTCTTTGTCTCCGCTCGTGTATGCGTGGTGCGTTAAGCGTATCTCTCTCACTATATTATCGATGGAATGCTACGAAATCGCGATACTGATGGTATTCTAAACCTAACATAAACTATTTTCTTTCTCAGTAAGTTTGTTTTAGATATCTGTTCGAAAGTTTCCAAGGGTCTAGGATGTCATAACACGTCCGTGGTGTTCCGTCGTTAATTTACCGAGGTACCTAGGCGCGTCGCTAACCTCATTAGTTGCCGCGATCACAAATCAAATCATCACTAACTTATTTCGGGTAGGATCGCGTATAACTGTGGGAAGAGACTCAGTTAGCAGGGGTTGACCCTCCTGGGAAGGAAAAGGTCCTTCTTGTGGAGCTCGCTCAGGTCGTTTTCAAACACTGGAAAAATCCCAGATTGGCAGGTTGTCAATCCCGGCTACCCGAGGTTCTTCCTACAGTATTACGCGATGCTACCGGAGATTAGTTAGTGAAACGAGTTTAGTTTATGCCCCGAACCCGCGAGTGGAGACAATTATTTTCGGTAACCGCGTATTTGGGAAACTGGGCCGGAGTTGGCGAAAACTGGCTGCAGGTTTGTGTTGTGTGCGAGGAGGAGGAGGAGAAGGAGGAGGAGGAGGATTGGTGGTGATGAGGTTATCGGCTGGGTCCGGTGGTCGGGGCGGTGGCGGTGAGCGGGCGAGGCCCCGCCAAGCCTTGTTATGCTGACCTGTGTCTACCAACAGCAGGAGGAGCGGGAGGGGGAGCGAGAGGGGGAGCGGGAGGCGGTGGCGGAGGCTGGAAGGGGGGCCCTCCTCAGGATGGTGGCCAGCAGCCCGCCCCCGACGACGTCACCGGCCCAACCTGTCGTCAGCACGCAGCCCAGGGTCTCCTCCAACAAGCAACCCCAGGTACGCAGCCAATACACCTCAATCACCTTCAATACACCTTCCCCAACCAATTCCACTATTATTAGGCAATCCGACCCTGATGACGAAACCGTCAAGAGTTCCGAAACGTCGGAAGCGGACTACACCCATAGTTCTATAGTTCTAAATATATATTTAGTAGTTTGGAATACGTACTTTTGACGGTCTTCTCTCTCTGTAAGAGAGCATGGAAATATTTAAGAATAAAGGAAACAACATAATAAATGAGACAGTCAATTCCCGGAGTGACACCATATTCACTCCTAATGCAGCTTATCGTTTACATCGTTTAGTGTTTACAGAGTCAGTAGCCCAGGGCGATTCTCAGTGACTTGTAGGATCTATCGTAACTAAGTTGTTTCATCCAGCTTGCCCTCATGAGAAATAATTGTCATGTTCGTAATGTAATCTCTTGTCCTTGTATATACATTTTTCATGAGTCCGTGTACATACATTTTTTCGAGGGGATATCTCAATCCACTCGTCCGGAGATAGTGGATCGCTAGGAGAAAAAACCACGACACACACGTATGACAGGCTATTTATTAAACCTTTTCGAATAAAACATTTAGCAAACATAAAATATGTTTTCTTTTTTCCGTTGTTTGTACGTTGTTGATGCGCGGGTTCGGTCGGTGATTGAAGTCTGATTTTGGTTAAGCTTGCCTAAACGGCAACTGCCAAGGTTTGACGATACCGGTATTGGTTTTCCTCTGTTCGTCTGGGCGGCATAACTCGTCGTCGGGTGGGCTTTGACGAAGCTCTTCGATGTCCCGTGTTCGGAGCCTTCCGCCAGCCAGACGCCAGTGGCGGGGAAAAGGCCCTTTAGGGACAAAACTGTCGCCCCCTAAACGGTATATTTATGGCTTCCTTTGAGAGCACTCTCTGTATCGACTTCACCCTATGAATGGAACATTTAGGAAGCTCGGTGAAAGTGAAACTTCTATTTTAAATATTATTCTTTATGCCAGTATTATATTTTATCGTGTTATAAAATTTTCCACCTTACCGTTTGAATTTATATGAGTCAATTTAATTATTTTATAATTTACGGATTGTTCTTCTTTGAAATACCTGTAATATTGCTACCTAAATTTTGGTTTATTGTAATATCTTCTGCGCGTGACGTCCAATAGTGCGATACGGCCCGATAAATAAATATTCGAATAAATTCATAGTAGGAACTCACATCCGGATAATGGCGTTATCGGAGCCTTTTAAAGTCGGCGTTTGTACGCTCGCTGCTAGGAATGGAATATTGGTCGATACATTTTGCCCGCCGATTCGCTAAATTAACGTTCCAGACCGACCGGTTTAATATAGCGCTTAAAAGATGTTTAATTGTCGAACGATTATCCTCACGATTTAAAGGACACGGCCACGTTGCGCGTAGGCGGAAATTTCCAAATATAACAACTGCAGAAAACGATAGAAAACATAACACAACGGACCGAGAAAATTGACATCGAATAAAATACATTGTTAAGTTAATAACCTGTAATGGCGTCAAGCTTAATAACGCTTTTTTTCTGTTAATATTAATGGTAATCGGTCGCTCTTCGTACCAAAATGCATGGTTTTACTATATATATATATATATATATATATATATATATATATATATATATATATATAACAAAAATACCTTGTTTATATATTTTAATTGACTTCTTCATTGTCTGGATCGAACAATCGACACAAAAAATTCCTCGTTTGGCCTAGGTCGGGTAAATATGGTATCATGAACACTGTGTTTGTACTGTCTTGTGGTGGCTGAAAATGTCAGCCGGGTTGTGTAAGCCCGGCTAACATTTCCATTACGGTCAACCGGATTTATGAAAATAGTGGAGTATTTATTTTAAATCTGGGCCGTATTTACCCGACTGAATTTCATCAACAAAAGACAACATTAGCGCATTTATCAGAGACTCGTTCGTTTCCATTCACTCCCATTAGAGAGATTGGGCCTCCAAGTGTGTCGGTCTCTTAAAAAATAAGGTCTTCTCGACGGTCTTTTTTCTTCCTATATTTAATTTTCTAATATCTGTAACATTCTCGGCCAACGGTTATGTTCTCAGCAAATCGTGACTGCAACCGATTAGCTGGAAGGGAAAGCCATTTCAGATCAACTTAACGCTCATTCCGCATTATTCCTCACCGACTGTTCGCCGGCCATGATTGAACCACCTTGGACGGTAATTATTATACGATATTTTAACTCATATTGAGTGGCGACTAAATGGATAAAAATAAAAGGCCGTAGAATGGAGTTTTGTTCACTGTGCATATAGCAATCCTTACTGAATATGGAGTCCGAGAACCGCACATGGCATGAAACTCACACATGGTCTTACTCACTCCTTTCGGTTATTTGCGCACTTTATTTATTATTGTCCGATAGGGCCGGTTAAAGATTCTCGGTTGAGATTATATTACGCCAAATATTTCGCTCAGCATTTATTTTTAAAGGTTCCCCGCTTGGGCAACGTACACAGAACTTATTACCAACTGAAATGTTTGGAATTAGTCCGCCGATTTCGGCATCGCTGCCGTATAGCGAAAAATAGAGTAACCGGGGCAGTCAAGAGACTTTATAGAGTTGTGAAAGTACAATGCAATTAGACTTATTTATGTATTTGAGACCGTATTTGTCCATACCACAAATATTTGTCCATGTCCCTGTCGTATTATTTTAAAATCGTTCCAGTAACTGTAGGGCAAGGCCAACGTTCACAAACTGCGTCGTTCTGAGACGAAAGAGACCACTTGGTGACGTACTTTGGTTTCGAAACGACCGAATGTCACCTCCGTCTCATCCAACACGCTCACTCAACCCATATACGTCTCCTGTCTTTGTGATTGTGACTCGGTCGCTTTACTGCTCGTTGTAATATAATCACTCTTGAGATCTGCTGTCTCCGCTCTCGCGTATGCGGTCCGCCGATAGCTTCTCGCCGTCGTCGGTAGCATTCCATCGGTGAATAAGCGGGGACTTTCTCATTAACGAGGGAATGTTTCCGCGACCAGAACCGGAAGTTTTGGAACTCTTACCGGGTCTATTATTAATTATGACTAGTCTTAATCTTTCTGTCTTCCTGAACCGAGGATTTCGTGAATGACTCAGGAGATTTTATATCGAGCGGGTTCAACGGCACTTTCGAACGACCGCCACCCCAGCGGGCCTCCTTTTGTTTTCCACTTTAACGGTTGCATGGCGACCGATATAACAGGCAAACTCTAATCGAAGTCCCCTCTGGAGTCGACAATAACGGGATTTGTGATTCGCGCGACCATTCCCCCCCCCCCCGGTACCAGTTAATTAACCATGAATCGGTCCCATGGTATGTAGTAGTACTAGTAGTAGTAGGGGCGGGGGGAGTCCTTGTTTTGAGCTCAAACGGTAGACAATCACCCCTGGCCACCCATCAATGGCAAATCAATGGGTGCCACCATTGTCCCTTTTTCACTGGTTGGCTTCACAGTTGCATTGTCTGCTGCATTCACAGCCCTCCTCGGATCCAGTCACCGTACCTGCCCTTTTTCAACCCAGACAAATCTTGACGAACACTCTTTCGACTTTCACTTCGTCACTTGGGGAGGCGCTGTTTCGACAACAAAAAATTGGTAAAAGTATACTGAACGGGAGCTTTTCTTTAACGAACTTCCGCGACAAAATTGGGGATAATTCTGGATATTTTTTATGTGCAAAAGGAACCCTACTCACGTAGAGCACTGGATACGAACGCGGAAATTCACATTATCTGTCAATAGCGGCGGGCCGTCAAAGAATTTATTAAGCGACCCTCCAAAATACCAGCGTTTAGCCATCCCTTTCACTCCCTATTTTATTATACCATATAAAAGGCCAGGGGAATTAAGGTTTACGTCGATCACCACCCTCACTAATACAAATGACCCGTTCACTGTCTCGCAGTAGTGCCGATGATTTATGGGACGCTAAACTAGAAAATGTTAGACATAAAAAATGCGGTTCAATGCTATACTTTTTTGTTAAGGTTTAACCGTAGAGCGGGAGAGAGAGAGAAAAAATGGCGGGAATGAGAAAGAGGAAGCCTCTTGTTTTCTTTCACAAGAGGTCGCGTAACTGTCTCGCGGGTACAGTTAGGAATCCGCGTTATGGTTTAGTGTCCTACCCCGCTTTTGTGGCCGGCCGCTTATTTTTCCCATTTTGCTCGGCTCTAATAGTTCAACTGCACCCTCTTCATCATAATGTGAGGTTTCATCTATCAAAATACGAGTGTTATTTGGTAAGGTAAATTTATAAGGCGAATAGTTATTTTACAAACTCTGGCAAAAAAAAATTCTTTCAGGACGGGATTAAAAATATTGGAAAATGTATCCTTAAATTCCTTAAATTGGTTGGAAAATAGAAATAATTTTGTTCTAAAACCGGAGTTAAAACTACTATTTTCACCTTACGTATCAAAGCACCTTCGAATGTAAGTGACTGTTATGTGCTTCACAAGAGTTAGGGTATGAACAATATTATCCCTACCACGATATTACGCTGCGAATATTATTCGCATTGTTTGAAAAAGAAACCCACTATGGATGTACGCTGAAAGAAGACCCGGAATTGAGCAATTGGCGCCTTTCCCTCTTAAAAACTCACCACGGGAGAGTTATTTGCAGGAGGGGTACATCATTCGTCTCGCTGAATTCATTAGCATTTAGTGTGTGATCTTATGCGTTTATGCGAATAACATTCATTTCACTTTCCCATCATTTTTTTGTTGTCGTCGAGATAACTCTGAAATAACTTGCCCTTGTGTTGTAACATTGGAAAGGAGTTTCTCGAGTCGGTCTTTTTATTTGATTCTAACGAATCAATTATTGATTCGCGTTATATTGAATTATTATTTATTTATTACTTTTTGATTATTCTCCATCGCCAGAAGTACGCCGTTAGCAACATTATTGTGGTTTTTCTGTAACTGTGAGTTGGTTGATATTTTTTGTTGCTTGTGTTACTGGGAAAAATTAAAGTGCTACAAAGTGGTTGACTGGATCTTTCAGCGCAATTCTCTATATTGCAAAAGATAGCTATTTGACGGCGGCGGTCTAGATATACCGCTGTTATAAGCACTCGGTTATGATTCGTACGACGATTTTATGGACTGTAAGTAATATTAGTTTTCATTGTGTCCAACTTCGCCTGCAGTGATTTTTGAAATGGCGCCATTACGCCGAGAGTGTACTCTCGGGGGGTTTATTGGAGAGCGCGAAACTGTTAGGAGAAACCCATTTCGAGTTGTGCAGTGGACGTTGGGGAAGTCCGCATCAGTGTAAAACACTTAAAACGGAATAAAGTTTATTAGCGTGTGGGCCACGTCGTCTGCTCGGGGCGGAACTGAGGGGCTCGTAAAAGGAATGCCTTTATGAGTCAGCGCCAGATGAGTGGGCGCCTCACTTCTGTTACTCGATGACGCGTCCTTTCTTTTTTGTCTCTTTAGTGTTAAAATGGCCGTAGAAAAAAATGTAGAATAAAAGTTATATAGTTTAAAAGTCTAAAATTTAAAAAAAATGTTCACCGATTCTCCTCACATTCCGCCCAGAGTCGTCCCCAGATGAAATACACTTGCCACATAAAGGAAAGTTATAGAATACTTAGTAGTTTAAATTACGTAGTGAACATTCTTCTTTCTGTTTGTACCTTTCGTCAAGTGGGTGTCGGTTTCTGAGAACCGGTTTCTCGGTATGCTCCGTAGTATTCGCGGTGCAGGCAAGTAATCGTACATTTCGCATTTTTTTTGTGGAAGGGTAAACGCGTACAATTAAACCCGCAAAACTCTAGAAGTATTCAGTACTTTTCGATGAAACATTCAGTGATATTGTCTGGCTCTCCAGCGTTGGCACGCGGAAACATGTAATAGTACGTGGCCGGATGATAGTGCGTTGAGAAAACTAATTTGCAAAACCAGTATATTGGAGGATACTGTCGAATGTTTTCCCGTCGTTTTGAAACAGCGAGAATTCCACGCAACAAAAAAAACTGTGAAACCGGCTAATGGGCTCAACTGGAACGTTTAATGTCGGGTGGTCCGGTCTGGTTTGAATTGGTGTGAAGTAGCGCGGGGGCCGAGCAATTGAGTGTGACACGCCGATTGCGCCATACCCCTCAATTGTCCTTTATATTTAGGCGGTGTCCCAATCCCTCGAGTGCGCACCTTTTAGTGTTCCGACCGTCGATTTTTGGACGGATATTTTCTTTAAAAGGACCTCTATTACGGTTTTTAGAAAGCATTCTATTCATGGAATTCTTGTGAACTCAAGAGGGTTGTTCGCTTAATCAGTTGTTTTATGATTTTGCCGACGTCACTGTCTGAAATGGAGTGAAAAGTACGGAAAATTTGTAGGAGTGGGACCAATCACTGTGGACGCGTTTTCCGTTTACTTTTCGTTCATTTTTTCGTCCGGATAAGTGAAAGTTTTATTCTCAATCTTGCGGCTGTACGAAGGAATGACTGAACCAAACTATTGTCGCGTCTCAGGGTTCATCCTTGATCAGAGAATCTTCGTTATGGATCGACGTTTTGTAGTCAAATCCGTGCACTGTATTGAGAAAGGTGTCAAGCGAAGGTAGTTCATATTAAATGGACAGAATCGTGTGGAGGCAGGTATTAAAGTGAGCTCACTGGGGAGGATATCGGGGAGACCGATAATGAACAACAGCGTTGAACATATTTAGACAAGGAAATACACAATGTTTGGGGCGGGCCATTTATCAAACGATATTAACCCGAAATTCCTCGTGTAATCCGCACTTGGGCTCATTAGTCTAATTTATTAGCGGCCCCGCTTCTGTCAACGGCTAATCCCCGCCCCTCCCCCGCCACCCCCGTGTAATATCGCGGGCCTCACTTCCCTTATGTATTATTCCTCACCCTCGTCACGTAGCACGCCCTATCGGCAGCCGGGTTGCTTTATAAATTAAACTTTATTTATTAGGTCTCCCTCTTGGTTCTGAAATTAATTGATCCTCGTCTGTGTAGATAATTTGTGTTGCCTATACCGGATATTAAACAACAATTTTGATTCAGCGGTAATGCGGCTGTAGAACTAACTAATAAAATGACAATACGAACTGTAAAATTAAATAATTTAGAAATAAAATTTTATGAACACTAACACAACTTTCGCATTGGGCTTTCCCCATTCCGGTTAAAGAAGGTTTGAAAGAATTCTCTTTAGTCTGGAAAGGGGATTCATGATCTTATTTGTCCTAAACTACAGTAACGGCTGGCATTAACACTGGTAGTACCAGATGAAACTGGTAGTACCATTTAGTGCCGTAGAGTCAAACCTTATAGCGGCACACAGGTTTTTGCTGCCCTTGCAGTACTCACGGCTGCTGGCGCCCTAGGACAGAACCGAAGTCGCGTTATTTACAGGGCGCCCGGTGTTTACGTCTGGGGTCCCTGCGCCAACACAAAACTCGAGTAATTAAAGCTGCCCAACGCGGCCCCCATTAGGTCTCCCTAACCCCCGTTTATTCGCCCCACTCCTGTCTCCTTTTTATTTTCCTTCTTATATTTTGCCCGACGGTGGAAAACCGAAAACGGGACTTTCCCAGAGACAATTTACACCCCATTTGTGTCCGGGGGGCCGTGGGGTTTGCTCGCAATCTGCGGTCTCGTCTTATCCCGCCGAATTAATGAAGTCCTGAGGGAGAATCCGCTTTCTCTCTCTCTCTCTCTCTCTCTCTCTCTCTCTCTCTCTCTCTCTCTCTCTCTCTCTCTCTCTCTCTCTCTCTCTCTCTCTCGCTCTCTCTCTCTCTCTCTCTCTTTACGGGGTGCCGAGTTCTCCCCCTTGGGTTTTTTCCTGCCGGCGGGATAAATTGAAGGACCGGGAAATAAATCGGAAATATTTTCTGAAAAATGCTCCCGTTATTGGGACACTCCTATATGCTTCTGGGCCAATTATTCCGATATTTCTGAACCCACTAATAATAAGCGTTTTTTTACGATGTTTTCGAGTTGAATCTAAACCTTGAATACACTCGCGAATAGAACTTTAATAAATCAAACGTTATTGCACATTATTACTCCGGTTGGCATTATTTCTACCGCCTTGTTTATTACTGGGTCGTATATCCTCGTTTAAAATTAAGCCCAAGTTCCGGGGAGGGCATTTCGCTCAGTACAGAAGGAAACTGCAGCAGACCGACGGCCGGGGTCGCCGCCATCTGTTATTCCCCCGGTAATGACCGAGTTATTTTTCTTCATAGAGCCCCATCAACTTAGCGGCCGAGCTTCAACACTCATTTCCCCATTTCCGCTTCATGTAACACTGATTTATTATTCCTCCTGGGGAACCGCCCCTCTACTCTTTACGCGAAGACAAAACCTTCCATGAAAAACCCGCAAAACTCTCATTAGATTTGTAATTGCTCGATAATAAAATTGTCGTGCATCGCACATAATTTTTTTACGCCCAATTGAATTCAATATAAAAAATGATGAGGGATAAGTATTTTCACAATTTTTTGTACAGGCCGTAGTTCTGCGGACCGCTCTGTATATGTACTAATTTGAATCGATGTTTATTATTCCCATTAATGGGGTTAAAACCATTGTAGCGGATAAAAATGGGATTAATACTGTGCATCCTCTTCGCTTAAATTATACATTCAATGGGACCCGTCATCCCGTTCCCGGATATATAATTCCTGTCGTTTTAATGAGATTACAGAAAATGTTGGAATACTGAATTCCCGTCGCATAATGTACGTGATACGAGATAATTTAGATGCGATAATTCGATGTATGTTTCCTGTTGTTTATTCAGGACTTATTTGTTTGCTAATGGAGTTGATATAATTTTTCTTTCTATTTATTGTACAATCGACTTTTACCGTTATAATTACAATTGAGGATTTTATTATTGTCGCTCGCTTCTCCCGATACAGAAGCCACCCGGTGATGCCAAGTTTGACGTGTCTCCGGGTTACACAAGATCTCTAGGTCACTGGGGCGGGGTGTGAGACGGGAATGAAACTTTAGGAAGCTGGATTTTATGAAAATACATCAACTGTCGGTATGTTGAGGTCGGCATGGTGATTTGAAACATACCGGGGATTGTATGAAGGGCTATTGATTGGAATCTCCGGATGCCCCATAGCCCCATAGTTCTGTGTCTACGTAGTTTCAATACAGATTTGTAGATTGTGAGTATGTTGGCCGAGGCCAATTCGGCGTCCGTTTTGGTAACGGCTTTAGTACGGTTTTACGGTTTATGTCAGTTCTTTTGAGTCGTGTGTGGGGAATCCAATGGAATTGATATGCGTTTTTTAAATTTATTTATTGGAATTGTTTATTGGAGTCGTGGGCATCGCGAATCGATTATTGTTTGTTTTTTTGTCGTTGTCGTGGAGTGAATGGCCGACTTTCTAAATGGCGGCAGTTGGGTGG
The DNA here is from genome assembly GCA_019843655.1 of Lethocerus indicus. NCBI lineage: Eukaryota > Metazoa > Arthropoda > Insecta > Hemiptera > Belostomatidae > Lethocerus > Lethocerus indicus. Next base: position 6,485,469 of record JACDQD010000103.1, on the reverse strand, counting down.
ATTTTTTCATAGCTGCGGTGTCCGTGTCTGCGTTACGAGCCACTTTCTCGTCACCGCCGCGGCTCCTCCTTATTGTTTTAGAAAGTGCCCTCACAGAACTATTATTCACTGCGGCTCAGGTTTGTCCTCTCGCCAGACTCGATTAAACAGCTCGGAGCGTCTCGTGTCTCGTTATCCGCGGCCCTGACGCAATACCCGTCTATAACCGATATCGATTGATTGATACGCGGTATGATGTCATCGTCTTATAATTCCAGAGCTGCGAATCTTTCCTCTCTGGGTTGTAAAGTTTTGTGTGCTCCCCGCTCTTTGATTCTTTTAACGTTTTCTTTATTGCACAATCAACATCTTACAGGTGCAATGGATTTGTGTATTGTTCTGACAAGGTCCGCATAATGAAGAAATCACCCACCGGTGACATTTTCCAGGTTTGTTATTCCAGATAGAGTGGCTCTCTGTGCCAGGGTCCCCCGCTCTAATAATATAATGAAAGAACTTTTATTTTCTTTTTTTTTTATATAGCGTTTATTTTCCAACAGTAAAGGGATAAAGTGCTTTGCTAGGAGACGAAGATTCGTGGGGAGAAACGGCGGGAGTGAGAACCACGATGAAGGAGAATTAGTTGAGAGTGTAAGGTTGAAGAACCAGTAGCCAGTCAGTGATTTTTTACCGACTAAATGCGACGAAGGCCCTTCCCCGAACGGATATTCAATGAAATAGTAATGTCGAATACAATAAAGTTACTCATGACGTATAAAACACTAGTTCTTTTAAATACTGTAGTTAATTTGCGCAAAGGTGGATTCGTTGTAGCCCCGATATTTGATTTGAATTTAAAATGGTGGTCTGAAGGCCTGCTTTAGAAGGGAACTTAAAGCTGAGAGGAGACGGGTTCTCTCATTAGTGGCTTCGTTAACGCACAGTAGACGCGTGCGTAGTGCGTCGTCTCGGTTTGGGTCTCTCTCTCCCTCCATCCCTCCCTCCCTCTCTTCTCTCTCTGTGACGTAATCCTGCGGTGGCCCCATCCAACTGGAACTTTCCAGGCGTCGGACAAACCCGGTACGCCCTTTGGTATCAACTCAGCCTCGAATTCTCAATTTCATAATTCACAGTGTAGAGCAATTCTGCTCTTTGATTTACCCACCGAACAATTCTCTCGTTAATGCAGTCGAGAAGGCCACTTTGACAACAGAGGGTTTACACGCATACCAGGAATGCACGATCTATCGCGATGTATATGTATATTTAAATCAATTTTTCCTTACCTAATCAAGGCCCTCTTCACTGCAGGCCGCAATTCAACCCACTTTTGGCAGGTCTGGAATACAAGAAAATACGAAAGGCGGGACTAATGGGAAAATGTAGAAAAATACACAGGAGGTTATAATAAATAGATTATGATCAGGGCGTAACTATAATCTACTCTTAACTCCTGCAAAAAAAAGACCGGTATGTACAAAATATAGAAAACATCTGACGGTTGAACACATTGTAATAACGATGAAAAAAATATAAAAAGGAAAGGCAATTCAACACCACATTATAAAAAACATTACAAAACACGATATGAATATATCTCTAACTTTGGTGCGAATTCTTTTATGTTCACTTGTCAGGGTTCGATCAGTAATCGATCCTCAATAATCGGTATCGACTGAAAGTCTTCGCATTCTCCGTTTGTTGGGGACAACTTAAAATCGTGCGGCTAATTGTTCGAGTCGTCAACTTCCTGGAGTCGATCTACAATAAATTTAACTGTTATCGGTTCTCTCGAAAAAAGGTCCTTGGCGCGTAATTAAAACCGGTCCAATTTTATCGCCCCACCCCGTCCCTGTGGCAGTAAACACAGGGAGTTTTCTGTGCCTTAATAAAAACTTCTACTCGGGCTCGATTAAAAAACTATGACCTTCGTGACTGCATAAGGGTAGTTTGGGGTAGTGCCAGGAGAGGTTTTAAAGGGAACTCTTTTATAATACGCGATGGGACCCCCCGTCCTCCCTGTAGTCCTGGGGACAGTCGTTAAAACGGTTTTCGACTCGTTGGTGGTGGGGAGGAAATGTATCGCGTGTCGTAACCGATCGCATTTCGTTATTAGATATCCCCCGTTAGTCACGCCAATGGGGCCTTAATACCCCCCGAGTGTATTGGGCCCATTATGAACGTGCTCCCCGCTCTACACGGTGTTCCCCCTGCAAAATTTTCCCTCCTCCTCGGTATCATTTTTGACAGTAGAGATGACATCTTTAATTCGTCTATTCGTACACCTACGTAGTATACTTAGGTCGATATCATATCAATCTTTTCCACAATGTAGTATTCATATTGAACCTAAATGTAGCACATTGAAAAAGTGCACGTTTGTTCATAATTCAAAATTATCCAGTGGAGGAGCGGTGGAAAAAGAACGGAAGAATGAGGAATGGTCGAGTACCCTCAGTTCTCGGGAACCCTTGGTACCGTTATATCGTAAATTTAAAACCTTATTTATTTCTTGGCAATAACGGGATCGGAAATGGCGTTTAAATTTTTTGCATTTGAACAAAAAAAAATGTTTATAAACTGGCCGCTTTTGATTTGTGACCGTCCCCCATTGGTTGCCCAGCGGTGAAGAGAAAGTGTCTCTTCGCTGTCACCACAAAGCTCGGTTTCACTTCCTACTTTTGACCAAACATTGAAAAGAACATTTCTCCCGCACGACCTGCGAAGATATTATTTCTCCGCGTAGCTAACATTCCTTCATATTAAGCCGTATTTTCTGATATTGTGTCGTAAATAGCAGCGGGTCGGGACGGTGGGTCGCATGGACGTCGGTGGAGAGATATATGCGAGCTCCGTCCGCGTTTCTCTCCACCCGCATTTCCCTTTCACCCTTCGGCGCAATGTTGGTTCACCGGTCCTGTATTCTGTGTCTAGCTAAATTCTGAAGGGGTTGGCGATAAATTTGTAAGGATTATTTTACCCCTAATTCATCATTTCAGATGGTCTAGTTTTGTTATTGAGCTTTAATACAACTACTACTTGAATTGAACTTCTGAAAGGGAAGGCAAAATATTCATGAGGAATTGTTTGCCCCCTAAAATGTTTCTTTTGCCTAGTACCCATTAAATTAAAGATTGAAGAATGTTCAGTTTTATTATTGTGTTTTAATCGAGAATTCTACGGTGGTGATCGTATCAGAGTTCATTTCATTTCACTTGAATATAGGCCTGGTAGTGGAAAAGATGTTTTTTTAATTCAGAAACCTTCTACGGCTAATACTACTGTAATGGCCGATTTACTCCTTATCTTATTTTCGTGGTGATAAAAGATATCTATCAATTCTTATAATCCCTCAACGAAAGTCGATTAGGGAGACACATTAGTTTACATTGAATCGATGGACAGGGTTGTGAAGAATTCTGGGTTCATGATGCTGTCGTACTTTATTCAAAAAAAGTATTTCAAAAAATATATAAAAAGTAATTTAATTAAATTTTCTGACTTTCCGACGGCGGGGCCCTATACTACTGTGTAGACAGTTAAAATAAATCCAACTATTTTTAGTGTAATAGAAGAGTTGGCGTTTCAGAGAAGGAACTAGTGATTAACGGTGCCCCGAACACACTGGGTCGCAGTGGCGATAGGGCGCGTAATTTCTCAAGATAAAAAAGAAATCGCCCGCGATTAATCGCGCGGTTCGTTTTGTCGGATCGACTCTAATCGGTGGCGTCCCGTCGGAATTATTATCACCGTTATCGAGTTGAACGTTTGTTTTCTGCCTTCTGATAATCCCGTGGATAACAACTCTTTTGTCTTTCGGCGGGTCCGGTCCGGTTATTGCCTTGGACAAAAAAAAATCGAACGTGCCAAATGTGCTAGTCCCGGACTGACCATATAGCCGGTACGCACGTTCAGTCATTAGACTGAGAAATTTTGTTTATTTTATTTTGTGACCGATCTCTTCTTATTTTTCAGAAAATTGACGTTAAAACGTGTAAAATACCGAAATATTTGTCTTACAGCTTTACGTCGATTGTCCAAAAAACGGAACACGTATGACATTTTACATAGGTACAACTGACACTTTTCAATTGATACATGATATATTTTATAGAACTCTAGTTTCGACTTTAGGAATAATGAGTGTTTCTGCTCTCAAATAAGTTCATAAAAATTTTTCTTGATCAGTCTTTTGGCCCGGATTGGAAGCTTTCGGTTATTCATTTAAGAAATTAAAACTACTGATTTTCGTCTGTCAGCCGGTTTATTTCCCCTGGGCCCGGGAAAATTAGTTCACAAATCGGCTAATTATGCTCGGGCGCTGGCATTTTTCCAACGCTAAAAGGGTGCTTAATGAGTTATACTTTCTGTAAAAGTAGATGAATTTAGATGCGCAGTCGGCAAAAAAGATGATTGGAAAAGTCCGGAACTGCATCATCCTTTTTCAAATTGCCCCGGAATTTTTCGGGAATTTAGATAGAACGGAGTGTAATAAAATAAATAGCGAGAACTCGGGCTTCGTTTTATCCGGGTCTAGTATTATCTATTTTTTTACAACGTGTGTATGATCCAGTTGATTCTTTTTCTACATTGGGAATCCCCATATCGTGGAATTATTGTGGGTGAAACTGATAACTCAATGTTCGATTATTAGTTTTTGTTTATTTTCGTCGCTTATACGAGGCTTTCGTTATTTGTCATTGTCATTACAAATATACTTATAAAAGATCTTTTGCAATCGCCCAGTAATAATTTTATCCTTATTTTACAAGAGCACTAATATAATTTCATGATCGATGACATACGTAGTAGGTCTCTGGCGGAATCCCTCGATGCTCACAACTCCGGGTTCAAGGAAAGGTTCTTTTCTCGTGTGCATATTGCATAATGCATTCCTCGGGTTCATCGATTCCGATTCATTGCGCGTGCAATCTCAGACTTACAGACGAGGCGTCCCTGAATAATTCAGCCGTCGTATTGACTCCGGAGACGCCGACATCTGTTATTACCATACTAATAATCAGTCGCTTCGGAAATTCGCCACAATTTTGTGGCGTTTCTGGATCCTTTCTTGCTTGGCGATGAGAATAGTTGGACGCAATTTTATGTAAAGAATGAAGAAACAATTTGGCCGAGTTTGCGGGCAACTAAAACTTCTAAGTCTTTGTTAGACGGTGGTCTGAGCATGAATAGTTTAAGGTATTTGTGGCAAGAGAGGGCTCCTCATGGTTTTAGGATGTTATAGGTGTACAACTAGTGAAATTTTGAAAACTAGGAGTCTCCAAACTATTCATCATGAAGGTTACCTATTAATAACAATGATGTGTGTGTGTGTGTGTGTGTGTGTGTGTGTGTGTGTGTGTAATGATCCCGAGTATGTTGGACAATCATGTTCGTTTCGCCGGGCCCCACGAACTGGGTGAACTAGCGTAAATTCGAGCCCGGTTTTCGGTTAGCTTTCGGCCTCCCGCAAAGTCCTCCACCGAGGACTTATTATTATGAAGCCCGCCCGCCTGCCACGTGTTAACACGGATTTTCCATTAGCTTTCATTTGGAATCGGTCGCTCGTCGGGGAATAATTAAACGGTCCCGAGTGTTTATTGGTAGGCCGTTTGGCGGCAACGTCCCATTAAGCTAACGGGTTATTTTATTGTCGGTATTTTTTTTTCGTCCAGCCCAAGATTTTACATTGATTAAATGGATAATATTTTCAAACGCTTCGACGGAATCTTCACCGACCATTGGAGTAATGCAGTCGTTTTGGCGTGAGGCTATATAACTCTATAATCATTCGTAAAATCTTTATGTTACTAACAGCACAATACATTCCGATCCCTCTAAAACTATCCCGTCCCTCCTCTCCTTTGATAAGAGCATGTGCTTAAAAATAGTTTGTAAATACAATACTATCGTGTGTATGCTTCTTTCTTTTCTTCAACATTCGTTTAGGACTGATCATTTTTTTGACGTTAACCGAATTACGGAAACTACCGATTTATTGTTACGTTATTTGGCCTATTGACCTTTAGCATTTAAGTACAGGTAGGTTGATGAAAAAAGACATACCATATCGACAGAGATAAGGTATTGACCCTTCAATACAGTCGAAGGGACGTTTAAATAAGATAGCAAATAACTGTGGGCGGGACCCGCGGATATTGCTAATCGCGCTGGGGCCGGGGCTAATCTCATCGGCCAGGTATTAAGCTACAACTCGCTCTGCAGAACTTGAACTTAATCTCTTTACTAAATTGCCCTAAACTGCTCAAATCACTTAGAGAAAGTTGGAAGTTCCAGAGAGCTCAAAGGTAGTCTCCCTCAGTACTCGGAGTTCGATGATATTTGAGCCGTTTAGCGGGGAGGGGGGAGTCTATGTTCTGAACGTGAGATGCACCCGCTTCAGGGGGTTCTCCGATCCCCGTACGGGTTTCTACATTTATGCGCCTCTTGCTGCCGTTTAGCATTTGCATCGTGTAGCGGGAATTTACCATTTAATAAATAAACAGTAATAAATTTAATATATAAACAATATTTGTGTTATTCGTTGTCCGGCTCGATTGCATGTTCGATAGAACGAATTTGAGGGGTTCGATAGTTTGGGAAGAAAGAGAAGTCTGAGGATTCTCCTATGAAGAAAATCAATCCAACTTTGAAAATGTAAATATTCAAGTCGTGAAATTATAAGTAAATTTTATGGCTTATGTCTTGCCCTTACCTAAAAATAGCCTTATCTAAATACATGTTAAAAACGAACCGTTGCAGGAGGTTAGTATATTGTTTTGGTTATTTGCTCTTGTCCAGTAGACACCGGAGTTTTGTTATACTTGGCTATGATATATCCTACCCTGTAAATAAGACTGGTGGATTTCATGTTGAAAATCGGGGTTTTGGCGCATTTGCGACGTGAAATCCTTGACACTATTTTAAATTAGAATTTAGTAAGTTTAGTCTAATATTAGGTCGAATAATTCATAAAGCCGTAATTTTATGAAACAAAAATATCTGTTTTGTAGTAATTTGGAAATCAATCTTGAGATTTTCCCATGAAAATGTACACTACGCTCCAGGATAATCTAATAACGGGCATACCTGAATTGGTGACGAGGCTTATAAAACAAACATTCGTTTTATATAATTTATTCCGAAGAATTCCTGGGCGATAATACAGCGGTGGTGGAAGAGGCAAGGGGACTGGGAGCGGTGGAACGGCGCTATTGGCCTCCAAGAAAGGGCACTTTCTACAGCCAAGACCGGTTTTCGCTTCTACTTTCCTGACCCTGTCTTACTTCTGATCGCGGCGTCGTCCGATCTCTCGGAATCGAGAGCCCCGGGCGGCTTTCGGAGAACTGCTAAATAAAAGTTTTAATTAGCGTTCGGCCGGCTCCACCACTCCAACTGCCGAGTTCATTTCTGTTCCCGATGGCGCAGTTCATAAGGCGTAAGTTATATTTAATAAGAGTTGGGCGGGCAGGAGGGGCGATCATTTGAAGAGTGGAACGCCCCCGGCTAGTGCTTGCTGACCAATAACTTTTCAAACAAATTGAATTTATTTGTCCAATTTGATAATTGGACAGAATATCGCAAAAAAAGAATCGGGGAATCAAAATACGGAATGGGGTGGAATAGTTTTATGAAAAAAAATAAAACGTTGACTAATTGCACGACGATTGTTTTCTTTCTTTTTATTGTACCATCAAAAAACTGTTATAATGAATAAATCGTTTTTTTTATATCATTTGTTCCGCTAGATAAAGTTGCCACCCAATTATGCCACTTTTGACGTGTATCCGGGCTGCAGAAAATCTCTAGGCCAGTGGGATTTAAGCCGTCGTGGAGGATAGGGTTTAAATGAATGAATTAGGATGTGGAGTGAGGTTGAATTTTATTAATTCATCAACTTGTCTTTACGTTGAGGTCATGGTGAACGGTGATTTTTTTTTTATTGGTGAATTTCGAAGAACGTATCCCTCATTTATTCCCGTACGCCCATGTCGAGCTATTTAAACACGACTGTATAAGTTTGAGAATTGCCTTTTAACTTAATTGTTGGACAAACTGTGTGCTGTTGGTCCGTCAGTTAATCCGGAGTTCGTAATTCGCCCTACACAGAATCGAAACCTGATTCAATCTACTTGAAGTAGGTCCCAGTCTGTAATGTCGCACTTTGGGACTTGTCTTAGCCGACTTCAGTATTTTGTTTAACTGCTTATAACGTCCCCGGGCTTTAATTCAAATTAATTCGGTGTTCCGAGTGCTTGAGATAAGAAGAAGGTCGCGATGACCCACCCCCCTCCTCCCCCGCGTTTCTTTGAAATATTCAACAGCGTCGGCAATAATTATTCCCCCTCTTATCTCACCACTTGAGTCCTCAACTGTCCCAGCGGCATTTACCGACCTCCCCTGGTGTACGGATATCGTCTAAAATTTATCCGCCGAACAGATATTATGCAAACCACATTTTGGAGTCTGAAAAGTCGTTTTGGAACATTTACAATTTTTAACTTTTACCAACTACGCCAAACTTTGGCGCGAAACGACGCCGTATTCCTTTGAACTGAGTAAAATGTTTAGCGTTTATAGGTAAGGTTAGGACTACACCAAGCACATTTGGGCTACAAGACAAGTTAGTCTAAACACCGTTTTTGAACAACATTATTTCTATTTCTCAACATAATCTGCGTGTTTACCATTCTAAAATATATATTATCAATTTCTGCCCAGAATTTCCTTCTAATTGAAGGAAGAGTGTGCCAGCGTTAACGATACTCTGGGAAAGCTATATCGGCAGGAAAAGAATCGGTAAAAGCTAATATGAATGATACTAACTTAACTGCTAGGAGGGGAAACTAATTGAACTTTTACAGGATAGAATTCGCTCTAATCAATTTTGGATTAAAACCAGAAAAGTAGGAATTTACCTAAACTGCTAACTTTAGGAACTCGTGGAGGTAGGCCGGTAATCCGAGTGGACCGGAATACGAGGGCGTTGAGGAGGGATAACTGAAACTTTATTTATCTGTGCCGCTTATAATAAGCCGGCCGGGCATGGGAACAATGGCCGCCTCCGCTGCTGCGTGGGCGTACACCGTATTGAGCAATAAGTACACCACCGGGCCTCGATTAGCATACCGAGTATACACAACTGTTCCCGGGGAAAACCGTGGACCGTTATAGCGCTCTCCTCCATCCGGCGGCCACTTCGTTCTACCTCTTTCGTGGACCGCCAATGAACAACTGCGGTCATTTTCAACCGTTCGAATCAAGAAGCCAGCTGGTTGAGAAGCTAAAGACCAAATGCGAAAGACCAAACCAGCGAGAGAAGATTACCGTATTCCAAACCCTCGCAGATGCGTAAAAATATAACCTAGTTTGAGTTTAATCGGTTTTTTTTTTTATTGACACCACCCCTGTTATTTGACATTTTCGCTTATAAGACATTCTAACCCCCACCCCCCACGTTTTATTAGATGAGCGAGACTCCACTTTATTTCTCTGAGGATATTATACAGTGAAGTAGAGCCAAGCAGTTCTCCTGACTCGGTGAATCACCGGTGACGTACGTACTTGGGGTGGGATAGCGGGAATTGCTGCAAAAGACACGGCCTACGGCTCTCTATGGCCAATTGGAACCATTGCTCCGCCTCCACCTCGTCCGTTTTATTATTTTCATGTAACATTAGGATCGTTCAACAATTAATTTTATTTTATTCGGATGCCGAAGTCGGCTCCGAAGACTGTGCTGCTTGAACGCGGCGTTTATTGAAGTTAAACTTCTTTTGGGAGGAAACGGTCAATTTGCAAGCGACAAGAGAAAGTGAAAGGTTTATTCATAATATCTAACTTTTATTACAATTTTTCAACATTAGAAGGTATTTTATTCGATAATTTTAGATTGGTTTCAAAGAGTTTAGTGGGTTTCACGCTCTAGTTTTTTGTTTTAATTTTCATCGTTTCGAATATTCGTGTCCCAATTTTGATACGTGAGTTTGTCGTTGCGCTCCTTTCCAGCATGAAAAGACCTCACGCCAGAGAGTTTTTCTTTCGCTGCTTCCACGGAAATGAAGTAGATTGAGGGCAGAGATTAATAAGAATTAGCCCATCGATTCCCGCCAGCGCACTAACATCGTTTTTTATTCGATACCAAAAATGATAAAATGTTGTTGACCGAGTGCAAGGAAATAGGTTTCGAGATAAAAACAACATAATAGCAAATAAAGTTTGTCGCAGACCATAAATCTATTTAAAATTTCTGGAATTATCGAGGAAATTCGTCCCGGAATTGAAACTGTAAAATAAACCATGCGTTCAAATTTACAATCGAAAATTCCGTCCCCCATTGGCTTTCGAACACGGGCCTAACGACGAACTGAGCTTTATTCCCATGCTCTATTCTCGGCTATTAAAAATTTAAAATATTTTATTAACTAGCTGGCCATTCTACAGTTATATACACGAATATTAGGACAGAGTATAATTGTTTTGTGCACATTGTTCGTATGGTAATCTGAAAAAATGACTATAATGGAAAGGCGTTAACGTGGAATGGCGTCGTCGAGCCATTTTGTATCTGCGGTCGGGAAGTAAAGTTGTTGTGGAACAAACTGCGTAACTGAATTCTAAAGAGTGAGCTTCTCTCGTTTAGTCGACAGACCTAATATTCATGTATATAAATGTATGTATAAAGCGTGTCAAACATTTTTATACTATCTACGATATACTATGTATATTTAATACAAACAACAATAATAACAAATTAGGTATTTGTAATTTTGTTTAATCGGTAAAACTGCTTTCAACGACTCCTGTTGCGAATGCAGGTTGCGGATCGAATATTTCTTTGAATTAAAATTTCAACCGAATAACGAGGATAACGACGAATTATTCAATCGAATAATTAGAAATAATTTGTCTGTGTACGATGTAATAAAATAAGGTCCATTCTCGCATTGGAAATAGGGTCAATAACCAGTTTTCCTTATTATAGTCAATGAAGACTTTGGTAACATTAAATTTTGGATATTATTGTTACCTCAACTACTGCAGTCACGTCGTATCCCCTACCCACGCTATGTTTATCTATCGCGAACAGCTTAAAATTAGTTTTCGCAACGTTTATTTTGTAATAAACAACGTTGAAGTCAAATTGAAGCGAGTTACGGTTTCCCTTTACGTCTGACGGAGCTCGGTTGCATAAGCAAAGGAAACAACACAGAGAAGCGGCGGAGACGACTCGGCGAGGGCGGTAATTAATTAATACCGTCTAAGCGAAAGACTGGTTGAAGAAGCGTCTAGAATGAAAGAAGGCCCGCTTTGTTCGAGTTCACCGGGCGTTGGACCCAGACTTGACTTGGGCGCGTGTTATCGTCAAGTGCCCGAAAGGAATTTATTTGGGCGTATTTCTGAATACGTTTCAGAGTCCTTTTTTAAACCGCCCCTAGCCCGTGCGACTGGCCCGAAGCCCCATGAATATTTCATCGTCCTAAAAGGAAGTGTAAAGCGAGTACGGGGAGTTGGTTTGCAAATCTGCCGGACAAAATTTCCCGGTTATTTAGATTGAGAAACGTCTACCAGAAAAAAAATTTTTACTACTCATTATTGTTCTTAAACATTTTTAAACGTATAGAAGGGAGATAAATTTCTAAAAATGCCATCTAGAGATTCCAACCGAAAGACCATCGAACCGTTCTCAATCAGAGCAGACAATCGACGGAGTTGTAAAATCCCGCGCTAGTTTCACGAAAATCCTTACTTGAGTGCTCTTGCACCGATAAACTAGCGCCCCCCTGAGTGTGGTGCGGAAATATACTTAACTAAAGTTCGTTGGGTGCACTTGCACCGATTAACTGGATTACTAAAAATAAACTTTTTTCAATAAATTATGGATCACCAGGAAAACTTTTATGAGCGTAAATACACAATACCAGATAGGTTTGACTTGTGCTAGTACAAGTGGAATTGACAGTGCAGTGAGGATGACCAAAAGACATCCAACGTACCGAAGTGACTAACACCGCTACTGAAGATGGCGAGCAGCCGAAACCGGTCTAGCAAAAGACCAAACCAGCGAGAGGAGACAGAAACTACTTTGCATCTTTATGTAAGATGCACGCGTCGCACTTTTCCGGAATCATATTACATTTTGGTATGTCCTCAAAAATCCGAGGTATACGGAAAAAAAACTGAAATAACGCGAAATTTTAAGAATCCCCTTTCCGCCCGCCCGTCTTGAATAAAATATGACGGGAGACAACTAACGCCGCAAGTAAATGAGGCGGTGGGATTCATCAGCAAGGCATCGTGTCTTGTCTCGCTGAAACGTTTTCCGCGTAACCAATGCCAACAAGTGTAGTATGAAGTTAAATATTTTACAACTATCACCTTATTTATCGACATTTATTTACCTGTTATTCCAATTCTACCCAAAATTGTGATCGATGCCATCCACTACTGTATTTCCACAATACAGTCCGATTTGTCATTGTCGGATTTTTTTCTAAATGTACAGTTCATTTATGCGCGATTAACGCTGCTATATATTTTAATTCACATTCACATTTATCAGTGATTAGTGAGGTTAAGCCGGTCTGGCGTAGGGCTGAACAATCAAGAAGACACTGACCGTTTGATACATCATCAAATTATTATCGTTATTGTTAAATAATTAAATATTAAAACGGCAATGTATAACGTATTACAGGTGTGATAAATAGGAGAGTAAGAAAGGAATGGTGGGCCCATCGTGAAGGGTAGTGGAAACAAAGTAGCCTCCCACACCCAGCGGGTTGAGAAAGAGAAATAAATGAGCAGAAGTGTGAACACTCATTAGTTTTGGCTTCCTCCGCCCCGGACTTTTTTCGGTTATTTCTTTTTTCTTTTTTATTTTCCAAAAAAAGAAAAACTAAAAGAACACTTCGGTATTATCGATCCTAGTCCTCTTCCTCCTCTCCTTCTCCTTAATTCCTTCCAATTTTTTTAATAGCCCCCTTCGGACAATTCAGACAATCCGGCCCGAGTGTTGGGCCCCCGGTCGGGTTTTTATTGGGGCATTAGAATTTTAAAGTGGATCGGCAATACCGGATTTCGCTCTTTAGATTGTGGGGGGGGGGCGAAAGAATCTTCTCCGGATATATAAACGGTGTAAAGAAACGCCGCTTATGGTAGATTATTCCCAGAGGAAAAGCCTTTACTCCGATTTTCTCATTCGTACACTTTCTCCGTTTTTGGGAGGTGGAAATTAAATCCGGAACCGTACCAGGTTCAATTATACAGTTCTCGAACCACCTTAGTGTACTCTTAGTGTTTTGTAAGGAGCCATCTTGGATAAACGATATTTACACAATGTACATTTATTTTTTATAGCATCCGGCGTCGAACATAGCAGTTTTAATTTGTATAATCTAATTTTTACAATTCACATGACGAGTATACACTATACGAAACTTGGCCTTAGTGTAGTGTACAGTCGAGGCACCGAGGACAGTATACAGCCTGTGGTATACGAACTTTCGAGTGGTATAATGCCGTTAATACGCTCCATTTGAACTGTCACGCTCACCGGTTGTTGACTGAGCACTTTGCACTTTGTGCGGGGTTCTCCCCGTCCAGGTGTGTGGGCTCCCCGTGTCTCGGGGATTTTGGGGGAGTAACTAACGATGCCGGGGGATTGTATGGGTTAAGAGCATTGTCGTTAAGAGTTTTTGACGCGTTAGACTTTATTTCCAGTTTTGCATTGTCCCAGTTTTGTTTTCAGTTTTTGTCAATCCGGCCACCCTTAACTGTGAATACGAAAATAAAAATAACCTGATTTCCGTGGGGTTTCGATTATCCCAGCTGTCCTAAGTTTATTTACTACAAAGTATTATCGAAACTACACAGCACGGGGCTATATTACAGATATTTATTTCCGTTACCTTTGTTTATAGATTGAAAACTCTTTTCACAATAAACCTTTTTACGCGAAGTTCAAAACTATTTTTGCGTTTCAATTTCTGCCTCGACACCAGCGTGGGGCACTCGAGTCATACAGAAGAATTACAGTAAACTCAGATAAATAAATCAAGCACTCAGAAGCACTGAGACGTTAATCGTACACAGCTCGCATCTGAGAAGGGTTTTGCTCCCAACGGGGCAGCCGCCACTGAAAACTTATCTCGTTTAAATGTTAGGACTTGAGGCGCCGGGGAGTATTAATGACGGGACCGCAGACGACTATAAAAAATAATGAATTTGGCCAGCCCCAAAAATCCATTAGCCGGTAGATATGGTCGATATTCAAGATTGGTCAGGCCGTTAATTACATTATAAATGACCGGTTTTAATACTCGATTGGAAAGGAGGAACGTTCGTTTTCAACTGACGGGACGGCGGTTCGAGCCCCTGGGACAGTCAAAGCTGTATACCGTGTCAAAATATTTGTTCTCTCTAATTGAGCGACGAAAGGAGACTGCGGTAGCCGTCAAAGTGACGGGGGCTCTCTCAATTTTCAAACGAAACCGACCCAATCAAATTCCCCTCCCGACCCCGACCCCTCCATCGCTTCTCAATTATTGTCCGCACGCTAATTGAATTCTCCCTTCGTTCTCAAGTCGAAGGTTTTGAACTTGGAGATTTGATGTTCGAAACGCTGATATCTAAATGGATAAATATTTGAAAGTTTTGTTATATGAGACACTGTTTAAATACTTGCTTTTTTTATCAAACTGGGGGGCAGTTATAAGAGATGTACCACTTCACCTCCCACTACCTTAGTCATTACAGTCTTATCGCATGTTTATTTACATTGTATGAATATAGCGGGCCGACCAATAAATCTGCAGTACTATCTGACCCACAGAGAGTAACATACGTTTTTCTTGATTCGTTCTTGATATAATATATATTATATATAACGAATAATTATTCATATTTTATATATATATATATATATATATATATATATATATATATATATATATATATCATGAAAATACTACTGACAATTCTGAAATATTTCCTTTTATTTCAATTGGTGTACTTAACAAATCCTCAATTTTATTTTATTTAAAGTTCATAATGTCTAATTAACCTTATTTTTGTTCTAGGTAAGTTGGTGTTCATTGTGCTAAAGGGACGGACTTGGTATGTAATTTACTATTTGTTATTAGCTTTACTGTAGAAGCATTAAAAATCAGACTCGTGATGGCATTGGTATTAATCAACCAGACAACTGGTCTGTAATCATTCAGACCACCGTTTGAATTGCATTCCTCGACAGGAAATATTTTTAAACAATCTGAATTGTTGGGCCACAAAAGTGTTTAAAAGTCCAACGTCTCTGTACTTTTATTATATCGGGTTGATGGTTTCATTCAAACGATAATAATAATATCGTTTTAAGTAAATCACTTTATATGTGAGATATAAGGAAATTTAATCCCGGGTGCCTTAAAGAAAGAGTGAATACAATCGTCCTCATTCGACCTAGGCTTGATTGTTTGGGGCACGACACAAACAACGCGCAAAACATGATAGCTGAAATGAGTCCTTTAGTGGACCTATGAGGACTCGGCTTCTTGTATTACATAATGGGAATAAATTTTAAAAATTTTGGGTATATAACAATTTGAACGGCTGGCAACTGGGGAGCTGTCGCCCGCACAACCGCCACCATCGGCCGCGGACAATTATCCCCGAAGACAAATGAGCCCGGAGGACACTGAGAAAGTTTAAATAAAAAAAAGAAATAAAGCGGACCCGACAATGGAACATTATGTAAATTGGGATCGGCGGCCACACCCAATCTGCTGGGCGCGCGTATCCGTTTCGAACCGCCGCGCCACACCCGACAATCGCCTTTTTGTTCAATTCCCTCCCCCTCCACCGGCCATACGAAAACGATAACCGAGTAGATGGCGATAATATGGGCGCGACTGTGAACAATGCTCCGGCCGCCCTCGACGATTAGCGATTACTGGTAATAACCGGTCGTAAAATTTTATCACCCCGCGTTGCGCCGTTGGAGTGTCCCCCCGGTTGTTATCATCACCCCCGACTGATTTTCCGTCACCTCCCCCACCGCCGTTCTTCTCCCCTCGTAACTTGAACGGACGGCAACTATGAAGAAGAATAAATTAGTTTGGGAAGTAAAGGTTAAACTAAACAATCACAACGCCGGGGAGTAACGAGAGCAAAAGTTGCACACGTGCCGACGACCAGTAGGGAGAAGGAACTAAAACAACTGCCTACGGTACCACAACAACTTTCTAGCAGAAGATTGAAGATACTAATGATACCGTAGTTTTCTCGATCTTCTGTCCCCTCTCGCCGGTTGTCTGCAGGGCGGTTAGTATTGTTTTAAAATCATTTCATTCTATTTGGCGGAGCCGGGGGCCACGAGGCCTCGTACTCGCCGCATGCATTGCTGCCGACAGGCCTTTTCATATTCATGTACATAAAAAATACTTGTATTGTGCGCAATGTTGATATGGTAATCGGGAATGTTACTTGAGAGGAGTGGTGGCGCCGAATTGATCTTTCTGTAGGATTAATGTTGTGACTTGAGCCGCTGTACCCATACAACTTGACATTAAATTAACTTGACATCATAACATAATATACTACAAAATGATATTTCCCGATTTCCTCAGTTTTCAATGGTATATGTTTCAAGGACCCTAGGATTAGGGCCTACGTCGTAGCTGCTACGATGTCAGGTTTTAGTATTAAAGCGATAAAAAAAAGTCTAACAGGTGGGAGGTTTTGAGATGCTACCATTCTGGTGTAGGGTGATTTATCATCACTGGGGTGGCCGTGTTGTCTGCCAGTGTTCCCTCATTGGGCGTCCGTTTTTATGAGTATGGATGATGGCGAGTAGCTGAAATCGGCTCTAACGCAAACTGTTAAATCAACATTGAGAAAATTAAAAGTCCGCTCGATGTTTCTAAACATGAAGGATATTTGACAGTTAAAGGCTAGAAGTGTGCATTTTCGTTGGACCGTGCGTCATAAATGTATTTTGAAAAGGTTATATATACGCCCTAAAATTTAGAATAAATTGAAAATGTCAACCGAAATATAGAAAGAACTGATAGCTTTACATAGTTTAATGCATAAAGTATATTGTGAAGTATTTTAATTCCACTCAATTTGTTAGATTATTACAGGGTTAGGTTTCTAAAAGATTCTTGGTCCCCTATTAATTCCAAATTTCATTGTTAGATTGACAATGGCAAATCTTCGTATTTCTGGAATATTTCTGAAAATTTTGAATCGAGATTATAGCAATATACCCTATCGAGCAGTGGTGTTTAAAGGTGGACTACAAGGTTTTTTCAAGGAACCCACCCTTAGAAAAATATATCTTTAAAATAATATTTAAAGTAGATCAGTTTGTTACAGATACTTGTGTACAGCCCGAAAACATTTATCGGGCATATCTGTTAAGACGATGACCGTTAGGTCAGTCGTTATCGAGAAGGGAGAAATTCGAAAGCGAAAATAGAGGTGAATCCTTCAGCGTCCTTAGCGGTGTAGCTTGGAACAACCCCCGTTTGGCACAATTAAAACCACTGTCCAATTTACGGTATATTAATCGGCGATACAGGAGCAAACGGAATAATAGAAAAAGCGGTTTCGGGGGGGGAGGGGGGAGGAGAATCGTATTGAGGATCGTTATTTTGGTGAAACGGAGCGAGCGTAACGAGCGATATCCCGGATACCGCAGTCTCCGTATCTCCTGAGATTGGCACATCCCTCCCCCTTCAGGAATTCAATTTGGAGGCCACCCCCCGATATTATTTCTAATGGGGGATTAACAAAGCGGAGGAGGGGGAGTAGGAGGGAACCGTATGTTAATACCACGGTCAATGGAGCGGTTCGGAGGTTAATGGGTCGTAATAACGATACAGTAATTGTGGCCGTTTGCCTAATGAACTGGCCGAGGTCAAATTACCTTAATGTATGCCGGTGAACTTACTGCTCGGTCCCCGGCTAACTGACCGCTCCGGATTTTTATCTCCGATAGTCATTTTTTTAGGATCGTTTCCCAACTCTATTTCGGGCAGTCGGGCTAAAATAATTAGTTTATTCATTTTTTCCGGGTGCGATTGTTTTTCCCTCGACACTGCCCCGCAACGTGTCATTTTTCAACATCCCAACAATCCTGTCAGTTTGTGCAAAAAAAATGTTTTTTTTGTTTTATTCATTGTACAATCAACTACTACACTGATGTAATGTTCACTTGTAATAAAGACCGGGTCTCCGGTTTTAGTTGCGGTGTATAAGTCTTCAGGAAACAAGGACTCGGCTGGTTTGTATACAAGACAGCGAAGGAGGTAGAGAAGAGTGGGCCACTATTTAATCGATGAAAAAACTGGCATTTTTGTTTTCCAACGGTCGTTGAAAATCGAACCGAAAACGATTGGGCGGCCGCTAATGGAAAAGTAAATGTTAACGTTCTCTACGTGAGGCGGGAGCCTGTTGACGTTTGTTTGGCAAACGTTTGCCCACTGTTTTCGATTGGGTCTACTTTCCGCTCGTAGATCCAAAAAGGCATCGATCCCGCCCTATGATGTGTAACCCTCCTCCTTTTGTCGCCTTTTTTTAAACGCTCCGCTTGTTACTGTGCAAATGCTCTTCCTCTTTATCGGCCGCGTTCGCGCCCACTTCCGAATTGTACTCCAACTTGGGCCCGATCGATAAAGACCATTACGAAAATTAAATCCTCCCTTGTAATGGAGAGTACCACCCTTCGTTTTATATACATACATACATACATATATATATATATATATATATATATATATATATATATATATATAACGCGAATATCACTTCCGTGTTTTGTAATGTCAAGTAGTTAATTTTGTCGAATTTTCATACTCACACAGTTTGTACGTCCAGATTGGTTTAAGTATAGTGTTTGTGCGGTAATAATTTACTGTTTGAACCTAGTTTGGTCTACGATATAGCGGGTCTACTTTGGTATTTACAAATACAGTCAACCTGACTATGAGTAGCTGGCATTGTTTCTGTTGTGGCGACGTCTTCAGGTCACGTCTCCGATAAGAGGAAGGGAATTTTCTGGAAATCCCCCCTCACTCTCCTCTCTCTCTCCATCTATATATATATATATATATATATATATATATATATATATATATATATATATATATATATATGTATATAAAAGCCCTAATCGGTTTTGGTCCCTTAGAGTCCTCTCCTTTAACTCCTCTCTACGCCCTGAAACTTACCTTTACCCTCCCTCTTCACTTTTCTCTATTTTCTTCCCTCCTTCTTCCGAAGTAATAACCGATCCACCGAAACTTTTTAAACGTTATTCGTTTCCCCGGCCCGCTTGTTTGTAATCGTTGGGGGCCGACCTCCCCCCCCCCGTCTCTATTACGACCCCAATTTCTCGTCCCCCCCCCTCAATTCTGCGAATCGCAAACGGCAAACCTTTTTGTGTCGTGATTGCCTTCCAGGAAAGGTCTTCTTTCAAATTCAGTCGCGTTTCTTTATCTTTTTTCTCAATACCCCTTTAAGGAGACCTCCGCAAAATTTGCACCGTCCTAAATAGTTAATATCTTGATAACACTTCTTGTTCCTCTAATAATACTACGTGGGAATATTACTAAAATTGGGTTTCTAGAATTATTTCATTTTTATTCATCGTACAATCAATCTTAATAAAGAATGTTATTTTGTCGCTTCTTTCTCTTGATAAAGATGGGACCGAGGAGATCGCCAGGCCGATGGCGTTTAAGCCGTCATGGTGGCGATAACGGATGGGTAACAGAGAAGAGGTATTCAACGAGTGAATTAGAACGATAAGTGAGACGAGACTGAAACTTAAAGGACCCAGATTTTATAACATAAAAAAAAGAATATTTTTATCATTATTCCCCCGAAAGAGACTTTCTTTTTTCACGTAATATTTGTTGTTTGAAACGTACAGTATTCGTGGATGTTTCACTCACACGACCTGTGAAACTGGATATCGCAGAAAATGTCATTTCTCGCTAATGGAGCTCGCCCTTGTTTCCATCAATTTCATCTGCGTCGCGATTTGACGAGTTCCATTACACTCTATTTGCGGCTAAATTGTTATATTTATTTTAGAGCGGTCTCGTAAATATCTACCCGTTACAGAACGAGGTTCTGTGGGAATAGTCGGACGTTAGCGGGAATGTGCCTCTCTCTTTCTCTCCGGGTATCATTGTGTACACATCTTGTGTGCCGTGTGGGAGGACAATGAGGAGTCATTGTGTTCTGTGGGCGAGGCTGGAAGGCCTATCGAGGAGGCGGTGGCCGTGGCCCCTCTCAACTGATGTTGAGACGGAGGCGGCAATATAATATAACCCGACCTTTCCCCGAGAGAAAACAGCGTTTATTCAGAGAAATATTACTCCACCCAGCTGATTTCGGCATCATAAAATGAAATTCAACGACATCACTGAATAAACATGTATGAAATATTACCTAACTATTTGTACAATATATTTAAACAGATCGTCTGTAATGCCAATATCCGTAATATCTGCCCAGGAAATGTTACCATATACTTATTAGCGGTGTCCACCACAAAATGTGAGCACATTTTTTATTATAAAGTTCTATTTCTCGCCATCGTCTGTAGCATTCCTATTCTGTATGCTTCTTCTCTGCTCTACCTTTGCAAAGCAACATTTTCCAACATCCATGACATCGTATTGTGAATACTTCTGATCCTTTTTAAATCGATATTTATATTAGGGGGTTGGTCATTCACATTGCTTGTGTTTGCTTCAATGAATTCATCCATCCTGACGGTAGAAGTGCAGACAAGATGCTTCGTAGACAACCGACATGCGTGGGCGCCTCACTTATCTCTGACAGAACTCTCGAAGCACCTGGAATATCGTAATTTTATTAGGTTTTCCCACTCTTCACGTCTGTCCTCTTTTTTACTCGTTTCGAGACAGCTCAGTTGGCAATAACTTCCGACGAGGAATTTTAGACTCCCTTTCAGAGATCTACCTTCTGCCTAGATTGGGACGGACTTTCTCCGTGTTGTAAAGTAGAAGGACCTCTTGTGAGAGCGTGTAGTGATTGGCGTCTCGGGTAATTGAATCTGCGAAGTGGAGGGCCAACCCCCAACCACCCACCCCCCAAACTACCCTGTCGTTCACCTGTTGTTCACCCTTACCGGCCTAATCAACTTTCCCTCCCCTACCAATTTATTTATCTTTTAAAGCAAGTGGTTTGGACCCGCCGTCACTATTGTCCGTCGAACTGCTTTTTGTTTATAATATTTTTTATAGATTGGAACGGCCTTATTCCGGGGCCCCGCAAACCGTACCCAATGAATCATAAGTTTATATTTCTGTTATCTTCGTATGTATGCGGTTTGTAATTTCGGGTATATAATTATTCGCATTCATACACGAATTATGAACTATTGAAATAAATAATATGTTGTTTTTTGAAATTATTGCTTTCATTAAGATGCCGGAATGTTTAAAAATAGTTTTTTTGGTTTTATTTTGGCTAATGGTCGTTGCAGAAATCATGCTAATCATGATTGCGGCTTTGTAGTCATTGTTCTCGAGAAGCAAGGTCGAACGATGAGTTTGGCCCATTTGAATATGATATTATTCAACGGTCTCGCAAATAATTATTCTTCCCGACTTATCGGCCGTCTCAATAATATAATGAATCCAGAATATTCGGTCGCAGAATTTCCCACGCATTTATTTCCAGCCGAGAGTATATATGCCCGATGATAAATTATTCGACCTTTCGTCCGCCACAAGTAATTGCTTCCTGTCTTCACCTCGTCCGTTCTTTTTATCGGTTTTATTTTCGCTTGTTTTGTTTCTTCCGTCGGCCATTTGAAACGCCTATCTTTTTTTCTCACGGCGGACCGAAATTCTGTGCGCGGACCTTGATTCCTTCAATTTTTAGCGGACCGAAGAAATGCGCGTAATTTGCAGTGTTCAATGCCAACGGCTGAATTGTTCATCTGTCGGGTTGCGTAACTTCTGAAGTCTAAGAATTAACTACCGGAGCGTGAAGGTTGCCTGTTCTTTTAATAATTCCACGTCATCTATCCGATAAACATGTCGGTGTTTTTAAAAGTATGCTTTTTCACCTGTTTTGTTGGCGGGGTGTCGATTTTCTGTCCAATGTTTGAGAGGTGCTGAGAGATTTAGGATTCTCGCAATCGTCTTAGCGTTGTGGTACTTATGGATAATTCCGGCGTTTGTTTATTACTACTGTTTTTTGACTATTTATTCTGCGACTCACCGAAATGTTTTGTTTCATATACTTTGTTTTATTTTACAATTTATGTTGTTTATGTCGATTAAAAAAGTGGACAGAAATATGTACCCTCAACCTCTAAATAATGTTTATTTTCCACTGTTTGATCCAAATTGAAACCCCCAAACAACATAACAACATAGTTTCAACACACATTCGGACAAAATTAAACGATGATATATGTGAAAAACTATACTGCCAATGGAAAAATATACTATCAAAATCAGAGAAGGAAGTTAAATTATTGTTTCGACCATTTCGGAATACAGGTAGTGTGATAGACTGCCTCCTCGTTGCCATATATCTTATTTACTTTTACTCTTAATTTTCACCGTTATTGCACAAATACTAATGGAACAAACAATCGGTGGTTGGGACAAATGTTTGGGTTGCAATGAGTGTATTGAACGAGGTGATATTGGGCGGCCGTGTAAATAACAATACAGCTGTTGGTAGGCTATTTAACCCCGTGTTAGTGTTCAAGACTGGATTAAATTTGGGCCGGGCCCCATATATATCCCTAAGTTTAATTAAAGCGAACTCCCGCCAGGTCCTCTCTCCCTCTCCCCTCCCCACTCCCTCTCACTCACCCCGATTCATAGCTTTAAGCATACCGCCTCTCCCCAATAAATCTACGTCGCTGATAGTGATTCGGAACTATTGACAATCGTAAAAATATCGATTCTCTGCTCCATACCCTCCCTCCCTCCCTCCCTCTCCCTCTCCCTTGCGTTTTATTTAATTAAATGGCACAAAAAATAAACCTCACTCTGAGAACTTCATTTCCCAGGATTTGTGTGTATTCACACGAATTATAATTGTAATTATATTATATTATTTTATATTAATTATAATTGTATTATAATTTTAATTATGCCGAAACTAATTGTTGCGTAATTGTACGATGTATCAGTAACGCGTACGCGAGAGGAATTAGGACCTATTTGCAGTGTGGGGCCGTAGAGGGGATGACAAAATTGACTCCGAGGGTATTCATAGAACACCCCCCCCACCACCACCACACACAAACGGGGATAATTGGTTGGGCGGAGGTGTGTTTAAAATTCCGATTGACTGTAGT
This sequence comes from Lethocerus indicus, assembly GCA_019843655.1. Classification (NCBI taxonomy): domain Eukaryota; kingdom Metazoa; phylum Arthropoda; class Insecta; order Hemiptera; family Belostomatidae; genus Lethocerus; species Lethocerus indicus. The sequence goes on along the minus strand of JACDQD010000103.1, from coordinate 6,462,128 downwards.
ACCGGCGGGGTACATAACTTGTTGGTAATTGGATTGCACGGACCGGCGATTAAATGGGTTAAAGAGGGCGCTGGCAGGATGGGGTGTATATAGAAGGCATTGTCGTACCGCTCTAAGGGGGGCCTCCTACGGTACACTATAGCCCCCTAAAGTGTCCCCCTCCTTTATCGGGGACCACTCGTGCGTCCTCCCGCTTCACTTTCTAAATGGCCCGGAGGAGACCCCGCGGCCAGGGGGGGTCACGTATACCTTATCGGCCACCTGCCCGCCTACAGGCATTAATCACGGCTCAAATTTAGGTCCTCAACCGTTCTAAAGACCGTGCATCTAGAAAAGGATATCTTCTTACTGATTTCATTTTAATTTAAAGGACCAAATATTTTCAGCCGATGTAATTTCGGGATGCACATTGCTGTACGATGAATCGTACTTACCGTTATATATTCTAGAATTACTACATCCGAATTCTAACAATTTAACGTAGACTCCACGACCAGTTTGAATGTACTCTAGTTTCACATCATTTTGGCATCAGTCATTTCCAGTTGATAAAGTAAGCTTTAAGATGGAAGTTTTGACTAGTGTACAAAAATATGTCTTGTTGTTATCAGCTTTGTATTTATTTATGAATCAGTAATGTTCTCATCTCTATATGAAATTTCTACAACTTCAACCGATGTGACCTAAAAAAAAATCGAAAATCTTCGAATGCACCACTCGGGGCTTATATTGAAATACGTGTTTGTTTCCAACTTTTCGTATATTCCGTCCCGTCCGCTTCTACGGCAGTATCCTGTCGAGTGGAAGGCGAGTAGGGTATGACATAGCGGAGGTTGGTGGAGGAGGAAGGACTGGTGAAGGGACCGCTAATTCGCCGGTTCACTGGGCAACATTACCTTATCTCTTGGTCCACGCAGACTCCCCACTACCCCTACCAAACTCGGATTAGACTTCCTTCCCGATTAATCGTTATTTGCTTAAATGCACTTTTGTCTTTGGAAAGGGGGCGGAACCAATTTTCCCGACCCGAACCCCCTGTTATCCCCGACTCCAGCCCCGGGTATTAGTTTGCCGAGTAGTTCCACTACGCCTTGACTTTGCTCCTATTATTTGCAGCTCCTGCGGAAATCCCCCTCGTAAATATCCGAGCTTCGCGCCCAACGCTGAACTAAACGTCTTCGTCCAGCAAAGAAGAACCTGAAAGTCGACACACAGTATTAAAACTTCGTTCACGTTTTCCAAAAACGGGTCGCTTTAAAAGATTCGTTCGCTAATAAACAATTATTATATTATGATTTTGTTTGGTATAGAAAAATTCATAGGCATAATCATTTAGGCGAAAAGTGTTGAGAAGCTTCTGCCATATTTACCACTTATTCCTTCGAACGTTTACATCGTTCGGTAGGTAGTTATTAAACAGGAGTCGTTCTTTAATTTAAATGGTTATATAATAGTAGGTCTGTCTTTGGTGGTTTTCTGTTTTCTATCGGTGTCCCCTTGGAAACGTTGCCGCCCCATTCGGCCCAACCCTCTCTATTGATTCAGCAGGGGCTATGGACGATTTTTAGTGTTAACCCAATTTTTATAACCCTCCCAACTGTACAAATAATAATAATAGAGTTGGGAAGGGGTTTCTCTGTTTATTCTGAGCGGGCCCAGATAAGAGTCGTGTCGTTCCGATAAATACTGATAAATTTGTTGGGTCCCCCCGCTCTCGCCCCGGCCCCCGGCCCTAACTTATTATCTGGGGATTATCAGCGTCATGGCCCGGACCTAAAGGGGACTCGGAAGCGGCCCCAGCCGGTTTATTTATTGACTCGGCTTTTGACCGGGGAAATATCATTATTTGTGATTGTACTTGATTAATACTCTGAAGAATTATTCGAGACAATAGTACAGTTTTCATTTATTATAAATGTCGCATGACTTAAATACTGAAGAGGAAAGATGAATGTATACAGAAGATAAGAACGTTTTGGATTTTAGTTCCCCAATTTCCGGCACAGAAATTCCGTCCGCATTAAATTGTCGGATTGAAAACTAAATAAATATTCGGTTTCTTAATAATCTTACTTTTAAAACAATTCAAAACAACAATTTCAGACGATATATCGCTTGTAGAAGAACAGTCGACCCATATAAGACATGAGCTTTTTTATATAAATTTTTAGGGGGCTGTCATTTTCTTACTTTTCGTTCCTATCTATAAAAATTAATTACGAAATCGTAGATATAATGCAACATTAGCATTATAATAATTGGGTCGCGCAAAATTATTTGCGCAACCCCAACACACCACATTCCCAACATTCTCGAGTTCTCGTGCCAGAAATGATACGACCCCCCTCCCCCATAAAAAAAAGAAGCACCCACTTTTCATTTGGCCTAATGAAAAATTGAAAAAACGATTTCTCCGTCCTCGAAATGACCGACCCTAGTCTGCCTTAATAAAAAGGTACAAAATATACCAACTATGAGTTGAGCTCCTGCAGACAATTAATAATTTATCCTGAACAAATTGAGCACTCAGTATTTCACCAGGGAAATAGGAATCCCAAAACCCATTTTGCGCTGTTCAGAGATTAACAACAGCATAATGACGCGTCTTATGAGGACAAAATGTATGTACTTGTGAAATTTGTATTGTCATAGTTCCTGGCGTCTGCGGCCTTACATTTAATGTATTTTCTCTTCATCATTTGCGCGTTCTTGCCAGTTGTTTCCCCGGGGAATTTTTGTTACTAGTAATTCTCCTTGCAGAGAGACAAGGTTAATCCATTTTTCCGGAAATAGTGGATTACTGGGGAAAAATGCTTTCCTGAAATGGATCTACTGGTGGGGCGTCTCGGGCTCAAAGAGCACTGACGCCTAGTGCTGTCTCGAGCTAGGCTTTATCACTTTGGTACGGCAGAACCAGCTATTACAAATCCAAGCATCTGCTCTTGATACCACTGCCATTGGACAGGTAGCACGAACCATTTTATACGCATTGGGGGTTGGCCACAGAAGAACATACACTGATTCATTACCTAAATACCGGTGATATCATCATTAGGAAGTGGCCCATAGCGTTGTTGCAATAAGCGTGAGAACTTCTGCCATTTTTTGTCCCACTGCGGACCCCTTTGTGCGGGGCAACACGTATTCTATGTCAGAAACTCAAAAGACGTGATACCGATTATCTGAGCCGAACGGGTCGCGAACTTGGCCGTAAAAAACTGTCTTATGGAGGTCGCTAGTGTATATCAATCTACCACCGTAGTTTTTTTTATAGGTTATAGAATGGAAGGAAGTGATTTCCTTGTATGAAACAAAATTTAAACGAAAATAACTACAGGGTTCTAATGACTTTTAACATGTAATTAAAGGACGAATTGACTCCAACAATTTCCAACGTACATACAATAATTTGATCCTCTGCCCAATTACATTTTAATGTTACCTCGAACAGAACTTACCGAAACCAGAATTGATATATAATTTACCGGTATAAAAATATTGTTTCCTGGGGTGAATTAAAAAGCATGGGCAGTGCACAATCTCGGAGGCGTTTCGCGTTCTTCAATTCTGGGATGGGATTGGTTTTTTGAAAAATTCCCGACTGCGGAGGGATCGTCAAACCGCCGCCGAATTCCCCCTCCATTGTAAATCCGGCAATACTGTTGTCGACCCTCGATCCCTCGATACGGTGGCGAAAGAGAGAGATGGAGAGGGAGGGGGAGGGAAAGAGAGAGAGATAGCTCATCTAAAGGGATAGATGTGTCACTGGGCGGACAAGTATTGAAAGGCGGTCTTTCACCACCCCCACATTCGAGAGAGATCTCACGATAGAATTTCCTTTTCAGCCCCTATATATATATATATATATATATATATATATATATATATATACCCGATATTTACTTGAAATTATTCCCAGTGGGCGGGGCATCCCTTATTCAAAGAGTGTCGCTTTGGGGCGATCACTCGAGGGCTTATTGTGGCCTCGGGGGCTGTCGATAAAACTTCCCTGCCGACCATCGATTTTACTTTACTGGCCAATCGGCGGACGAAAACGGGAACGAATAGGAAAGAATAATTCGGCTGAGGATCGGTTACAAGGACAGACTGAATGTTTGAAGGAAATACCCTCTAATAGCCTTAAAAATGGTAAAAGTAATTGAAATGTCATCGATGTTTCATCTGGAAATTAAACGAAACTATATCATTAATTCAAATCTCTACCGCAAATATATTGGACATACAGAGCCGGTACACATTGCTATAATTACGAACATTGAAGCACTCCAGACAGTTCGCAGGAAGAGTTTTTTTCCCAGCGAGCCACTTTCTCCGGACGGACGGATGGGGGTTTCTTCCGCGGGAATCGGCCCACGTTGAGGAGGAACGAATCAATTCAGAATGAAAGCTTAATTAACCAGTCACCTGGCGGTCTCGAGAGCAACACATGCCAACCGGAATCCATTAAAAGAGAAACAAGAAACTAACTGTTATTAAACAGATATGGATGGCTTTCTTTTTGAAGACCATCATCTTCATGGTCATAACAGCATCTATGCAAGTTGTAATTTACCGTATCTGTGGCCATTCATTTTGTTCGCCTAATATTCTATCATGAAGAATAATTTTGACGTTTTTTTGATATCTATATGTCAATTTAATACTCAAGAGCTATACTCCCGTCTACAGTCAGCGCTGCAGGCGTCTACCAGCATTGGAACACGCTCGGTGAAAGGAACCAAATGAATACTGTTATTATCCCCACTGGTATTGTTTGTTTGAACAACACTGTAAAAGCGATCAGCAATCTCGTCAGCCTGACGAATGCTCCACATAATTTATTTGTCGTTAAGTATACCTATTTATGTTTTTTGTGTTAGCTGTGCGGTGGAGTGGAGCTGACGGTGTTGGAACTGGAGGCGATGGCGATGAGGCAACAGGAGCAGATGGCGAGCCAGAGGCAGCTTTTGGCTGCCAAGGAGCAGCGGCTGAGGTACCTGAAGCAGCACGAGGCCAGGCACAACCAAGTGGCCGCTGAACACGAGAGGTTGCGCAGGCTCAGGGACCGCGTCGAGGCACAAGAGCTCAAACTGCAGAAGCTGAGGGCGCTCAGGGGACAGGTCGACCACAACAAGCTCAACAACGCCTCTCTAAGTGAGTACCAACTGTAACCATTTGTTTCTCGAATTACTCGATTTACCAAAAATGATGCTATTTCACTTAATGGTATGCCCATTTGTAATATGACCACGCATCTATAATTCGCCTCGAGTCTTCCACCTCCTGTAGCCATCCCTTACATACTGGAAAGCAGTCTAATTTAGGGAATTAGGACTACTCTCTCTGGTTCTCTGCATATTATTAGAGCGATTGCTCTTCAATGTGTCGAGTAACTAACAGCGAGCTTTCGATTATATTTTCACAACAATTGTACCACAGTTGAAAAATGAAATATTTAAATACGTTCGCGCACTTCCACATCGCAGTGCTGCTTTGGATAAAACGTTTGGAAAGTCGTGGCTATTACACAAAACATCGATTACTTCCACGCAACTCGGTCAATATTATGTTGACGGTAATTGGGCGAACCTTTATACCGAATGATGTAATCCTTCATTGATTGGATCTTAAATGTTCTGGAAAATAAATCAACGGTTAAATTACCGCTTGCAATTTTCCATTTGTCTAGGACTATTACGGGGGCCTTTCTTGTTTTATTTTTCAGTCCAACTATTTGTTACTAGTGCCGGAATAACCTTTGAAAATAATGCATTCACCGTCTCTGTCTTTTGGAATGTCAGCGGGAGATGAATTCATCGGGCAGACTATAGACATTTTTCTGGATTTTAATAAACCCTGTATTTAAGGTATTCGCGATTTACGGCGTTAAACCGTTTAGTTTTAATTTTGCTTAAACGTTACGATAGATCTTTATTAAACAAATTCAGTTTAATATATCGGTGAGTTTAGATCCAAATATCTACGCTTTATGGAAGTGTGCGCTCTAACAGTTAACCGTGTAAGGAAAGGTGCCTTATACGGCACACTATAACATTTATTAACAACGCCTTATCTATTATACTTACATAATTGTACTTCATTCGAACGTACATTACCGCATTGAAATCAACTTTTACTGGTACTAAACTGAGCCTGTACCCAGCGACATTATTTCCCCTGGCAGCATACCTCATATATTCCAATAGTCATTAGTTCTTCCTAGGTATATCGACTTGAAATGTTTCTATCGGACGTGAAACTCCTTTTACGCAATTGCATCGGTATGTTGAAACTGAGAAAACGTTTTATTTGGCAATATAAAATTATGTATGCCATTAGTTCTCATTTTCCTTTGGTTCTGTTACAAAGTCTGTTTGTGTAATAGTAGAAATTGAGTTTGCTGGGGACCTTAGCAGTTCAAATTCGGTATGGGATTTCCACGCATATACATCTTAATTAGATAGGTTCGTTGCATGTGAGCAGTAATTATTTTTAAAAATCGTCCGTAATTCGGCAAAAATAATTATCTCACTGCAGGAAACGTTGTCTCATCGAATCTATTTTGAGATGTGTTTTGAGAGGCTGAAACGCGAGGCACGTGTGGTCCACCTGGGAAGAGGTTGAACAACGTGGACGTGCATTAATAAAGAAGTTTGCAGTGAGTGGGTGTGGATCCCTGTGTGTGCGCCCCCCGCAAGTGAGATTTATGGCGCTATTAGCTCGGCACAACTCTAAGGGACAGATTTTAAATCCCAGCTCTGGGCAGGGTCACACACAGCCCGGTTATTGTCCTCCCAGTTTTTACGCCGTTTGATGCCGCCCCACGGTGTCCTTTTGTTTTGCACAACTTTTCTTCGAACATTTTTATTTTTGAAATAAAATTTTCTGTACTTTTTTCCAGACTGAGTTGGCTATTGGCCTATTGGTCGTATTTTCTGGGGTGGGAATGGAATTTGCTCTGTTTAAAGTGTTTTGACCTCCCTGAGGCTAACTACAATTACTATGTAAAAATCACACCTTTTAAAAAGAATCATTAGTCTATTATAAGTATATTAATCTATTAACTTTAACTATTAAATTGAATTAAATTTGTTCGATATCTCATTATCATAGATACAATCTATTGTACTAGAAATAATAGAGAAAACTGACAGCGCGTATAGACTATTTTTATAGCTCCGTCTCGTGTCTTGGAATTTTTACCCGATCATCAAAGGTCCAGTTAGTTCACTGCTTCTTAACCTTTTCGAAGAGTGACCCTGACTTTTCGAAAACGTATTTTTCGGTCTCGCCGCAGCTTTTTATTGAGATATGCTCTCACGACCGTAGACAGCTTTCGCATATTCCTCTTTTGCCTTTCAGTTCCCTCCGTCGACGCCGCATCGGAAATCCGAGCGATAATCCTTCGCGGTAGAGTGAAATTCTGTTAAGTATTCCGATGTGTCTCAGGAACAATTCGTTTTCGTATTCGGATTTACGGTTGCATTTAAGGGGCGGGAATTTAACTGTTTTTTCTTGCTCTTAACTTCTGGAGTAAGAGCACTCGATATTTTCAAAAAGTAAAAAAAAAACTCCTGTACTTATTCTTTCTGAGTCTGTTGGATAGGGTTGAGAATCTCCCCCCACCACGTCAATCTAAGTCGAAGTTTGAACTTGCAACTTTTATCTGCCGGCCACGGCCCCCGATAGCCCGAACTGTCTGAAAGTTCCGGGTCTGCGCCAGATTATGTCGATCTACTGGTGGGGGAGTTACTTTCTCAGTCCGGTCGTTTCTCCGGTTGATTAATTTTATTGTCCCCTCGGGCTTCCACGGAGCCCCGTTCTACCCTTCCCCCTTCAATCCAGGCTCTATGCGCTTTTCCTCATCTGATGAGAAATCAGTGAGGCCATTTTCTATATGGTGCTTTTCCTGAAACGAGGAAAATTATTCCCGGCGAAGATTCGCGGGGTGAGACCAACCAGGGTGGGAGTGAGCCCGCCATTAAGAAGATCAAATTATAAATGAGCGAAGGTTTTCACGACCAGAACTTGAATTATCATCACTAGTCGCACACTGTACAATTCCCCGATGATGGAACAAGTAAGAGGATAACGAAATAATACCCCCGACCAAAAACAACTAATTTACAAAATACGAATGGAGTACTGTATCAAAAACTGAAACGATGATCATAAACTCAAAATACATAAAAAAAATATTAGTGGGCGATAGCAAAGGCGCTCTGATACAAGCAATGCAATAGGGCAGAACATAAAAACGTTTTTCTTGTTATTCGTATCATACTACAGTTTTTATTTTCTCATCAGTAGCACGACTTCGTGGATCTCCCATCTCGCGTCAACTGGGAATCGAATGTTTATTCATTTTGCCGATTCGTCGGGAGGAACGAACTTACCGTAACCGTACTTACCGTAAAATACCGCTGTTGCAACTTAATTGCATGGGGCGGGCCCGCTGTTATTATATTAGTGGGGTAATGATGGTTTTTGGTGAAGGGGGGAGAGACCAACTTTCGACACCGGGTCTAGCCCGAATGCTCGAGTTCGTCGATCCAAGAGCGGCTTTCGAGTGTCGCCGCGCTCGAGTGTGTCGCCCAAGGACAGACACAGCTTCGTTCGAGGCCGCCGATTGAAATATTTAGGCTTTCACTCTCGAACAATGGAATTTGCCTGTTCCAAACCCCCCCCCACCCCGCCCCGCCCCATAACCCGCCTCTGTCACAGCTAGTCCCCTGCTATCTGCGGAACTTAAAATTCGTACTACTCTTAACCTTGGAGCCCGCCTTATTGTCAATTCACCAGAATTACATTGGAAAGACTTGAGTTGTATTACGCTGTTATGTCATTATTTTTTAATTATTTTTATAAGAAAACCCTAAAGCTTTTCGATACAGATAATTCTGATTGAGAATTTGGACGGAATATCACAATATTCAAAGGTAGGGTTAATTACGTTTCAAGTGTTGCTTGCAACAGGGATAAATCGTAATTAATAAAATAGTACGGTACGTACTAAAATATACGTACGAAAATGTTCGAGGATATATTCGGGGATATCTCTCGCAACCGATTTTAAACTTCTTTTTGAAAGGCCTCGGTGAGAGAAAAGGCCGACGCGATACATACTCTATACCCTTTTATACACTCCGCGCTTGTTTCAGGCGGGACGGTCTTTTACCATTATCATAGCTAATGTTTAGGGCGGAAAGCGGATACAGGTTTTTCCGGCAGCAGAAAAAAGGAAGAAAAACGTATATTTCGAAAGTCGTAAAAAATTACAGAATATGAGGTTCTGAAAGAGGTGAGAATTTTCTCCCGAATATTTCTGAAATACCTTATTTCTATTACCGTTTCTACAGCCGATATCGTTCGAGAACTCTCTTAAACTCTTAATAACCAGTCAATATGCCCATTCCTTTCGGGTCTTGTACGCTTCCAACGTTTCGGAACTCTCATTGGTTCCAGCATCAGATATTGTTCACATAGTATTACGCGCAAGTTAGTGATAATTCAAGTTCTGGTCGCGGAAACCTTCGTTCATTCATCGTAAATGGTTGTCACATTCTAATTGGAAGAAAATTGCAGATTTATTGCGGTTGAAATTATTTGGCGCGATACGTTTACTGCGATAAAATCCCGGATGAAAATTTTTATCGGGGGCGAAGTTTAATCGATGGCTTATATTCTAGTGCTGTTCAGTTTTCAGCGTTCCCCCTGGGACATTGGGGTCCGGGCTGGCGGAGGCAGTCGATTAACGAGCTGAAAGAAATTCCAACCCCGTTTTCTGGTAATTGCATTAGTAAATACACCCCCCGTCGCCATCCCCATCCAGATCCTCCCTCCCCCCTCTTAATGAAGCAGACTTTTCTGAACACGTTCGGTCCTCTGAGGGGGTGGCGGGGGCGTTTATTCCGTTTTAAAGCCCGCTAAGCTGTTTTTAAGACTTTTGGTAAACTTTCATCAGTCTAATTATGAGTTAAATTAAAAGCACTTGTAATGGGAAAAAATGTATTCTTATGACTCTCTCGAGGAGGGCCTCCTAGTGATGAAATAGTATTTACCTAAAACTGTTTTGGTTTTATCTATTACTTCTAAAATATTTACTGAGTTGAATGAAAAATACAATAATTGACATTATTTGGAATTGAAATTGGACTAAGATTGGCAGAACAATGTCTTTACTCAAGTATTGATACTTGCTATTATTTTTCTATCGAGTCGGATGAGTTTTCTAATTTCACTAATAACCGTCCTCCGTCTGATTGTTGTCCGAACCTCTTCTGGCCGTATCTACAAAATCTTCTAATTATTTTAGGCAGTCTCATGCTTCAATTTGACGTATTCAGCCCGTATCAAACCTGTTAGTCGTCCTTATGAGAAGCGTTAGTTAAAGGAAATTATATGTAAACTCCTTTACATGTAATTTAGATGGCTGTTCGACACGGACTAATGGGCGTTGTCCCTCCCTTTCTCCAAGTGTTATCTTATCACGTTCCCAGACTAATTGGAATAACCTTTGCCCCAAACCCTCCTTTTGACTTTTACGATCCTTCGGATCTTCGGATTATCTGAGTGGAATTGACAGAGTTAATTAATTCATTAACTCGCCTGTATACAAATTTGCCTCATTCATTCGACACCAGTTTTCATAGTATATGTTCTGTTGAAATGCTAGCAAAACAGAATTTGTGCCCCATAATTATCATAGATATAATCTTAAAATAATTATTCGTATGTTTTTATTTTTAACGTAATTTCACTTCATTAACCCAACGGTATATAAATTTCCGATTTGTTAAAAATACATTTACATCACTTCAAGTTGACTATTTTGTTTACGAAAATTATATTTCGGTACATAAATATGACTTAGGACAAGAAAACTTCGTTAGTAAATAATTTCCCGGCTGCGTTCAGAAATAACATCTGGGTCCCTCCCAGTGTTGTGCCCCTCGGTCATAGTATAGCCCAAGCTCCACTATACTAATGATTTATGCCGTAATTGAATCAAGGGTGAATTACTCGTGGACGGGGAGAGGAAGTCGATCAATCATCGACACCACCGCAGAAAGCCTTTCAATTAATACTTTCCTTGTAAGACCCGCCCCCTCTCCCGCATTCTAACGCCTCCACCAACCCTCCACATTCATTATCCCCAACCCTTAATATTATTAAAATCTCCCCGGCGACGATAGGGCTCGAATATTTTGTCGCCGAAACATAAATCACAGCCGGTGTCACTGAGGTTGTAAGTCATCGGCCGAACCATTTGTGCAATTTAATGATTCCCAGATAATAACTTCGAGCCTCGATTCAATTTTCCTGGCACAAGTATTCTCTTAACCGAGTCAAAATATTGCTGTTTATAAATTAATTCGTTGTCTTCTCGATCATTCGGCCAAATCGACGATTCGGTGTAACGCTAGACGGCATCCTGTCTACACTTTAGTTTACCGGTGTCCTTGTTTCTTGAGTTTCATAAACAGGGTACTTTTCTGTATTTGTCCTCTTATGCCATTTGTGTTTAAAAATCACAATTTGTGATCAAGTTTGTATGACATACTCACAAGAACAAGAATGTAATTAATAAAATGCAATTTTATTGTAATTCTTCATGCGCTACAGTCACGAGTATTTTAGATTTCTCCGTGAAAGTGACGTATACCGTCAAACGAATTGGACTTACTGTTTCGTATGAAACTTCCTAATTAGAAAGTCCTCCTAATGAAAGTCCTCGGCAAAATACAGGACGGTTAATGAATCGTTCTGCGGTTTGCAATATTGCAATCGGGGAACGTGGAAAATAAGAAGTGAGTGGGGTTATGAATTTTCTTGTGGGAAGGTTTGCCTGTTGGGGACGCTGTCAGTTTCGTCGGTCCCAGATGGCGTCCCAGCGCATAATCTTAAAAGTTGGGGCGCTGTTCAGGCCTTTGAATAGACAAAATGGTGGCGGGTGAAGGGTGGGTGGAGGTGGGACGAGTGTCTTAAATCCCCATGCCAGATTCGTGAGTGCACGCGTTGTGTGGGATTTGCTCATAACGTGGAGGAATAAGGGTACTCGGGCTATTGTAAAACTTTGAGCACTCGCTCTCCCCCTCTCTCTGCCCAATTAGAAAAGGGGGACCGAATAACCGGAGTCTAACTTAATCAAACTTTGTCCGAAGCTGCACTCTCCCTGGGGGTAGTTATTTCGAGGGACGAGGGTTTCTTGACGAATGCATCGATTTTTGAATCCAATTTGGGCCGGTATAATAACGTTGAAGCGTCCAAACACATGTCGTCCACACTACCCAACGCCTATAACTTTTTCTCTGTATATTGAATTCCTGTATTTACTTAAACTGGAGAATAAACTTTACGAGTTGAGACAGGCCCTCGTTGATGCTGTCTCTGAAGTTTTGCATTTGGTTTATGAGCGTGTTTTATGAACGCGGATCTTCGGCATAGAGTTGGTGCGAATCAGTCCAGAATCCTAGAATTGTTGTTCGATGGCGTCAAATCAATTTCGTACCTGAATTTCAGGTTGTAAGCATAACGATCATAAGAGTTTTTAACAGTAAGATAGTTTTTAGAATATTTGTTTAAACATTTCTCTCTGCTTTTCTGGGTAATCCGTTAATGTTGGACTTTTTTCACATTTGATAGTTTAAACAATATTTAAATACTTTTGAAGAGGTCGTGTACGTCCGACCTCTGACATCTTAATGAATCGGGCACTTAACGTCCTTTGGAATGTTGCCGTTAATCGAATTAATTACTTGTTAGGGACAATGAAGCGGTTAAAAGAAATCATGGCCAATTAGTGTAAATTGGTCGGAACCGGGTTTCAATTAGCGGTCTAACAATTGGAGAAGAAGATATTGGTGTGCTCTTCGGCCGTAAATTACCCACAAATCTTTTTAAGTCCACCAAGTCCAAGGCACTCCCCACAGAGAGTGGCCCTCAGCACCGTTCATTTGTCACCGCCACAGAAATGTTTTCTTATAAAGTGGATGTTTCTTTTTCATCCGACTTGCGCGTCCTCCTTTTTTCTCTCTTCTTGAATCTCATTTATTTAATTCCTCGCGAATTAAAAGAACGCGGAAAGTGCAGCTCGGTGCCTTTTCTTGGGAGTTAGAATAAGCATTCTATGCGTGTCAAAAACGAATAGTGTTGGAAAGTTGATTTATTGATGTGAATTTACTTAACTCAGATTATTGAAAAGAAAAGGAGATAAATGAACATTTATTTCTACTTGTGTTGAATTTACAACTTGTGAAAATCCTTCGTATTCGATGTATCTGTCAATTCTTCGATTGAATTCGATCTTAATTGAACACATTTAGGTAGTAACATAATATAGCATTATAGAAAACGTAATGATGTGGGAAGAACCTCGATTAGCAGGGGTTGAATCCACTCTCATCCGGGATTTCTCCGGTGTTCGGAAATATCCCGAGCGTGCTCCACTGGGAGGATCTGTGCCCTTTCCTTTAGGGGCCCTCCAGGATGTTTTCCGCTTCCGATGTTTCCGGATCTCCCACTGATGTTCACTCACCGATCATTCTTGTGAAAAGTACTCAGCTATACCTATAGTCTATAGCAGTGGGAACGTGGTTAAGTTCATAGAGACACGATGGTTTATGACCGTCTTCCTTAATTTATTCTCCTTCTGGGCGCCCTTTCTTTACACTGTTCTATTTTTTGTCTCGGGCAGAATCTTTCCCTCCCCCCCTCCCTCCTCTCCGCTGTCCCACTTTGTGCCGGCCCTCCTCTTCCCTTTGTCTCCCCTTTTTTTTAAAGCTCGGGAATTTCGCCTTTCGCACGGCGGACGGAACGGAGAAATTCTTTTGTGTTTGCCCTGAACACAAGTATCGGAGAGCTCGGGTACTTCACTTGTGAACTTGGGCCGTCTGATTGGCGGCAAACAGTTTTGGGGGGCAAATATTTGATCTATAAAAATTGTCCCCGTCCCTCTCTCTCTCCTCCCTTCTATCCCCGCCTCCGTTATCAAAATTCGCTGCTTCCCACGCGATCCTAAAGTGTACCTACCTAACTCCGTCCAGTCGTAATTTGTTTTGCAAATTTTAATCAGAATTGGGGAATTAAATTTAAAAATAAATCGATTCAACGCCAAAAAATTTCATCACGATTCGACGAATAAGTGAATATTGCTTTAACCGTTTGAAATTTGGAAAACCGGGATTGTATTCACTCTCTGTGTGTTATTCTGGAATCTGGGCGATTTTATTTCTACTATTGTGCGATAATTACATTATTATTATTCAATCGAACTCACGATTGCATTATCATCAGAGTAATATGTGTTGATACGCTTTACTTGTTTTCATGTTGTTGTTCCTATTAGTTCAGATGATTACTTCATTTTCTATCAAAAACTCGGATCAAGGAAAAGGGAGGAGGGTAATTTCGTGGTTGAATTATTTTTCTGACTCTCGTAAATTTCGTATGTTTCTGTCTCCTCTCGCTGTTTTGGCCTTTTGCTAAACCGGTTTCGGTTGCTCGCCGTCATCAGTACCCGTGTTAGTCACTTTGGATATTTTTTGGGCATCCTCACTGCACTGTCACTGTCACTTGTACTAGTACAAGTCAAACCTATCTGGTGTTGTGTTTACGATCACAAAAGTTTTCCTTTTTATCCAAAATTTATTTCTAGTTTTCTATTCCAAGTACATTTCTAGTTTACATTTTTGTGAAACTAGCGCCCCCTCACCGCTACTGAAAATGTCGAGCAGCCGAAACCGGTCTAGCAAAAGACCAAACCAACGAGAGGAGACAGAAACACACGAATCCCCGGTATTCCAACCTCTCGCAGACCACGAAAACAGATATTCTAAACTATTTTCTGACTGTCTTTCGACGGGCCTGCTTAATTAAGTTGATTTAGGCCGAAGTTATATCTGTAGCCAAAGTCGTTTACCGACCGTACGCATTTTTTTGTTTCCCTTGTCCACGGCCTGTTGGAAAGTTCTTGAGAGGGGTCCCAGGGGTTGTTTGAAGGTGTCATCAATCACTTTGGAAGCGCTAACAGGGGATCCCTCTCATTGTGGTCTCGGGTTATACTGGCCAATAGTCACTCCTCGGGGGTTATAAACTGTCCTCTTATCCCTTCAGGCTTCCTTCCCCTCTACATCTTTGTTCTTCGGCTTTAGGAAAAGCCTTTCCTTCCTCCATTGTCGGATTCCATGAAAGAGTAAATCCGTTGAAGGATTCCATTAAAAGAACGTTAAAAAAATAATTGTGAAATATCATTATTTAGAACAAATGTAACCTCCTGTGGCGCACTGTTCGTATTCTGTACCTTTGTTAAAACTTACTCAATTTTTTCAAGATATCACAATATTCTGAAAATAAATACCGCGATAGCGGCCACCATCTGATTGATTAGTGCGAACAATCTGCCTGGCAGAATCTTTATTGAATATTTTATTGCAAAAAATCAATGCTTTTTAAATTTCTCAACGCGTTTGAAAAACGGATTCGTCAACCCGACAAAATGAATGTTACGCGTCTTTTCTGATTATGTTATAATTGACCTGTAAGAACGGTTTACAGATGTCGGCTCGTGGAGTGGTTTCTGTTTTCAATCGACTTGAATCTAAAAAATGTATGACGCTAACACTTAAAAATATTGCCGGATTTCTTATCCGCTCGTCCAAAGGAATCTGAGCCTTTGTCAGGAAATTGAACGGCCGAAACCCAATTTCTGAAACTTGCGCTTGTCTCATTTAGATATAGAGCCTCAGCCTCAATCCTTCCCGCCTCGCTCTCTCCCTCTTTTTATGTATCTCTTCTTGCTGCGCACAACAATGTATTAGACCCCTGTGTCATCTCAGCCGATATAAATCCGGGCACCTCCGGCCTTTCTCAAACGGGTAAATTACACGGTTAAAGCCTCTTAAATTCTGAATTATGATTTATCGAATTTAATTGAAGGAGAAATACAGATTTTAGGACTGAAATGATAAAATGAGACTCTGTGTAAGTAACCTGTGTTAACACAAAAAATTAAAGCGGAAGGAGCCCCATTAAATATCAGCGATTGGAAATAGAATGCCTATTTTTCGAATTACAGGGTCAAACCGTTTCTATTTTAAACGAGGAATTTGTTTTCAGTTATATTCACTGTTTTCACAACTCGCCTGTTTTCTCTTTGATTATCTTTGCCGATTCAATGTAACTACGTAAGTTGCGGTAAGATTATTACCAGATTATTATTGAATTTATAATCGATGTATCAATATTAACCTCAAAACAGAATTAATAGAATCCTTTGCTCGAATACTTTATTATTCGCTATATTCAGTCGGGATCGGCCGAGATTTTTTTCATCTTCCGAAACCTTCTTGTCGGCGCACGTTTTGCAAACGCGTTGTGAAAACAAGGTTCCCTTTGGTCGTGCTAAAAATTAAGGTAGAAAGCGGCACCAGATAGCGTTACGGATTAGACACTCTCGCCTTCTCCTCTGAGTTTTTTTTTGTGCCCGAACTCTTTTGAATCCTTTTAATCCCCGCTTCGTGTACCGACAAGAATTCTAAGCGACTATTTTATACGCTGACACTAATATCAGTGTTATAATGGTGCCGTTTTACTTGGTTTCAACTCTGAAAAGTCCCACTACACGTGCTATTTGAAGCGTGAGTTGATGGTAAAGAAATTATATATTAGACGGGTTTTTCCCTTTAAAACAAATCCCCTTGTTTATAAACAAGTCGGTTCGCTTGTAGTATAGCATTACTAAAAGGAATTTACTGCGTTTGTCTCTGCAGTAAATTAGTTGAGCCTAGAATCCTAGAAATCGCAGTGACTGGCCCACTTTCTCTCGTCCTGAAGGATACAACCTATTTGTAACAGTTTTACTTCTACTTTTTCTTCAGCAAACAACAATAACATTCCAAGTTATTTTTTTATGGGAAAAAATTAAAAATAATATTATTGGAAAAATGTCGTTTTGTAAAAAAAACATGCTGGTGTTTTGTCCGATTTCAATTATTTCAGTGTAATTTAATACAGGATTTTGTCTCTTTTCTGGTTTCGACTCGAAATGTGAGTATAGACAACAGTGTTTCCTAGTTTACTGATACTTAATGTTCGTATTAGGCTTTTGTATAATATTTGTGTACGCATTGACTGATGCCAAGCTTAAACATTTTGCACTTGAACTCTTATTTTTTTATCTCTTGTCGATTCCTAACACTTATCGATGCCGTACTTGTCCCCGACCTTGCGACAGTTGCCTCGTGACCCGTTTCAATTGTGGTCAAATAACTATTATACATTGGATATCTGCTTTTATACGTCAAATACAATCGAAAAATTGACTGATTTGTATGTAGTTCATCCTTGAAGAAAAATTACTTCCTGTTTATACTCGTTAGGTATTATTATTAGCCGGATTGAAGAAGTAGTCATTTTTTTCTAATTATAACTTCCCCAAAGTACTTTTTAAATTGTATTCGGCTCATATGTGTAATAATTCATTTTCGGAGAGTTGCCTATAATTAATGGAAATGTAAAATGATTTATGAAAGTCGAATTTTTAATTCCGACTTTATAGCGTCCTTTGAACGTCCGGTGGGTCTCGAATAAGGCCATGGCCGTGTTTATAAAGACGAACACTCTCGTTCTTGTAACACATTCCCTGCGCTATGTGAACGGCGATCGACCTCATACGTTCATGTTGTTCGGATCTGTTTTTGACAACAGCAGTCGCTTGTTTAATTAGACGTTAAGTCTAATTTCATCTAGGCCAGTGGTTTCCCTATCGTCTTGTTACTGTATCTACCTTTATAATATATCTTTAATATATAATTTTGGGCTTTTAAATAAAATCATTTTTACCATTTTACGTTTTAAAAATTATAAATTTTATTAAACTTTTTGCTCTTCCCTTTGAAGTCACTCGCTCCCCCCTGGGTTGGCGCGCCTCCATGTTCGGAAATCGCTGCTCTAGGACTTGACATTAGGACTTGATATTATATCATTCGATTATTGCAAACTGACAAAGATTTCCGTACATATTCATTACTGGCTGGTTACTTATAAATATTCGTCCAAGTGTACAAAAGGTATTTAATCCAAATTTGTTATAGTAATGTACTGCTATTGATGGCTGTTGTTCGTACGTGATGCGTACAGGAATGAACCTGGTTTCGATTCTCAGCGCCGATACACTTTTCCCAATTTTTCTCTACACCTAAAGCTTTGTAAATAGCGCATGATTGTTTTCGTATCCTGTCTTGAGTTAGTAATTGTTCATCTGGTGTTCAGCGCACCTGAGCCCCCACTTGTATTTCATCTTCGTGCGACTTCATCTTCAGCACAAATCCTAAAAAATACATTTTTACCGGGACTCAAATATTATCGTGTAATTTTTCATTAATGTCCGCCAGTAGGTATTTTTCATGTGTCTTTTATTAAGAGGGTATTTGTTAGGGATTATTTTAGGCTTAATGGAGTATTATCCGCTGACCTTTTATTCTGTCGACCCTGATCAACATTTCCTTTTCGGGCCGCTTAATTCCAAACGACGAAGGTTAAAAACAAGATGTGGATGCCGACTGTACAAGGACGACCAACAGTAAACTTTCGTACACCGTTCATTACGAAACGCGTGTATTTCCTTCACCTGTCCGGTTTCGCTAATCTCGAAAAAAAAATGATTTTGGCGATTTTAAATTAAGAGTGTTCACAGTTTACTTCTGCCTTTTAAGCCCATATCAGCTACGCACATTTACACTTTATAAAGAAAGTAAAAGAAAAATTTCTCTCCTAAATAAATTTCAATTAACCGGGAATTTTATTTGTAAATGTGTCGTTTCAGGTAACTCGAGAACGAGTTGGCACACGCCTGCTATATGTCAGTCCGTATAGGCATTTGCCTTCTATTATCTTTTCATCGGAGCTTGTGTTGTGGCTGGCTTCCATCGTCGGTCTGCAGTCTGTTTACAGACGGGTTCGGACCTTGTCCGGCTCTAAGTGAACGGTGCAGTTCATCGATTGCACCCGGGGTTATTAGTCCCGGGGTTTTTCACATTGGGTCGTAGATGGGGCTAAGCAGCCGCTGCCAATTTACTTGTTCTTAGGGGGCCCTGCGTTTTTGTACCGACCGGCGACAATAAATCACGACGCTGCGGCTCCTTCGACTTCGCCCAACCTAAATTTACGTTCAGAGGAAAAGCGTTCATGTTCCAAAAGCGCAAATAAATGGCGCCAATTACTTAAGATACCGTGACAAACTCGGAAAATCTCACACGTTAATTGAAAACTCGTCAATTCGTTTGTACAATGACGGAGCCTGAATTCATTAAATTCTTCCTGTAATACATTTTAATGACTTTCTTTTATTGGGAGGGACATGTTTTGTTATAATATGAATATTAAAAATGCTAAAAGTATACAACACAGCAAACATAAATGATATAATTATATGAAAAAAATACAACAAACACACGGACCTATATTCAAGAAAACAACAATAGAACACATATTAGGAAACGGCCGGGAATATTAATGCAGTTGAGGCACGTCGGTGGTTTAATTAAATAATATTTCTATTTCTCGTTCCTCCCTCGGGAGTGTTAGTTACGATACTGGTCCACTGCATCAGGTCGTTGGGAGCATCTGGGATTTCTGGATTACAAGAGCTTTTCTCTCGGCATAGAAATCGCTGTATACTGCAAAATACAAGATCGCTCTCGGGGGGGGTCAGTTTCGTCCAGTGATAAATCCCCCGGCGTTCGAGGTCAAGACCGCCTCAGAGGAGAAGAGGAGGGAGAATCCCTTCTGAGAAAACACCGAAAAAAATATCATTTCTCAACTTGTGCCCTCACTCTCTAGACGGACTCGTGAAAAATGCGAAAAACGTATGGGGGACATAATTCTTCTCGGTCCACTGTGTCTACGGGCCCGGAATATATATTTCATTCCGTAAAGCCGATTTTATTTTTCCCAGACGCTTTGACTTCTGTGCACGCTGACGAACCGTATACCACGTTAGAAGTTTCGTAATTGCAGAGAAAAATAGTGGGGGCAGAGCAATTCAGAAGTCGACAATATAATCTACCGATTTTAAATTCGAAATGGCAATTAATGGAAAATTTTACCTGAATATAACCTATGACCATTAGTATATAATAAACACTGGTCAACTGGTGCGAATGCTTTACAGTTTTATTTACCTAATTTTTACGTACCGGTACCCCGGTTAGTTTGAAAACCACTGTCGCTCCCTGAGGTCCCCGACATTATAAAATCGGCGTGGTGAAATTTTCCGGAAGGTCTAAAGCGAAAATTATTTTCTGCATAATTTGGCCCCGATGAAAATATTAATTCTGTAGAACCTTCAGCGCAACTTTCCGTGACCAAAAATAAAAACTTTTTAACCGAAACAACTGTTTATTAGGCCTGGGCCGGTTTGGCTCGAGTGCAGAAAAGCGGGTGAAATTTTCATTAACCGGCGGAAATAATTTTTTTTCTCTCTCTTTGTCTTTTTTTGACTTAATAAAAAGCGACTTCTTTTGCGTTGTGTGCAGGAGTCGTTAGCAATGAATAAGGACGCGCGCCATGGCGGTTCAATAGAATGGTCGAGAGAAAAATCTTGAATTTCCGATACTACAACTTTCAACGGCTAAATTTAAATCTTAGCGCGGCATTCTACAGTTTGTTGTAGCGTGTTTTTTTCTCCACTATCGCACTTCATTAGCAGTCTTGTTGCTGGTCATAAGATGGTCTGAGGAATTTGCATATCTGCATTCTTCCTTAAACAACCGCCTGTGTAAGGCCACCGATTAGTTTTTGAAACTGAAAGCTTAACTATCTACAAAATTAGTATTTTTTTAAAGGAATGTCAGGCTGAAGAGATTGAAATACAAAATAAACTTTATTACAAAGCGCAACTGAAAAATTTTAGTGTTTTTAAATAATGCCCAACTGTGCTCACATGCTGCGAAAATTCCCAAATGGCTTTGTCTAAGCGACTGTCCGTTTAACCCGGTGTTTAAATCAGCGAGCTCGGTTAAAGTCCTGGCCCCCGACGAAAAGCTTTGCCACTAAGTCGCGGCCCAATGTCTTGCTCCTTACCATTTCATATCGTCTTGTCGATCTTCGGACCATTATTCTTTCGGCGCGAGCCCAACAAGTGAATAGGCCCTCCTAATGCGGTCGTGGCCCACTCTACCTCCCCCGCCGCCCAACTAACTTACTTCTCTTCATTCCCGTCCCGAAAAGGGGATTTTTCTTCTTCCCCCAATCAATACGCCCCCTAAAAGCCCGCCTCTCCATTTATAGAGGGCCAGGCCGCCACTCGGTCGAATGATCTTTGGAATTGTGTGTGAACCTTCGATGAAGAGTTTAAAATAATAAATTTATGCTGATTTTAGACAAAAATGTAAAAAATTTTATGACGTAAAATGGTTTCCATTAAGGAGAATATATATCAAGCCGGACCAAATAATACCTGAACTCATGCGTGTAGATATAAGTTATGAAATGTCTGGAAGAAGAGTTTAATCACTGAATAACCCAGAGCAACACTTTTACCGTGTCTGTTTTATTCTCTTGTCGTTTGTTTCTTTTTCGCACCGGCTGGAATATACAAAAGGTGTATTTCCAAACTTGTTAACCGTATTGTTTAGAACGACCGTTTCAATTCGCGATGGACGGAAAATCAACGTAAACTCGCCTCCTTTATGAAGTCTGGCTTCATCAGAAAAACCGAGCAGGTCAACTTATTATGCCGTATTGTTAGCATAACCGGCGCTCCGTTACCGCCGCCGGGGCATAATCAGTTGTTTTCTTACGAGTTTTACTTCATGCCTGTATAGCACGAATTGGAGCCTGTATATTATCGAATATTTATTCGATACGCCAAAGGAAACCGCTCTCATTTGAAAGAACCATCGGCGGAGGGAATTGTTTCCTTTTCCAGTCTTTGGGAAAGTCATCCCAAAAATCGATTGGGAAATATAGCGCGAAGGGGAGGGTGTTTAAACGGTCGTTATTTTGTATTTTTTTGCAGAACAGGAAAGCTCTATAGAGCCGGGGTAAATTGTAGTGACCCCATTCCATGAAATCTGACTGTGCCCCGCGGAACACGGGCAAACTTCCAACTTGAGGGTTATTTCCGATCAGTAAATGCCCCCCCTCTCTTCTCTCTCTCTCTCTCTCTCTCTCTCTCTCTCTCTCTCTCTCTCTCTCTCTCTCTCTCTCTCTCTCTCTCTCTCTCTCTCTCTCTCTCTCTCTCTCTCTCTCTCTCTCTCTCCTCTCCCTGATTGTACTTTGTTTATCGGTAGATAACTGCTCGGAACAACGACCGCGGCCGACCCGAAATCGTTTTATGTACTAGAATAACTTTCATCAGGCTCGATAATACGATTTTCTGCGATATCTGCATATGTTTACCCCTGTCGCGATGCACGCTATCAACACTTGTACATGGCCCGAAACCGATTCGGTGTATACACCACTGCGGGTAGATACCGTGAACTGGAATTTGTTCAAGAACGATAAGAGTTTTTTTGTTTTTAATTTTTAACCACGATTACAGTGTTTAAAATCGTTACAATGTGTGCGATTTGATAACACGAATGTACTTTTCGATGGGAGAATCCACCATCGACTGTACTCCCGCTCGTTCGCATCCAGAGATTCTAATCAAAAGTCCTTCGAACTATCCCTAACGTTCCCCGGTATGTTTCAAATCACACCGTTCTCCATGACCTCAACGTACCGACAGTTGATGAATGACTACTATCCCCGCAAGAATCTTGGGTTTCGTATCCAAACATCCATATATATTGCAGGTTTCTGGTCAGGCCAGAAACAAACAATATGCCGCAAGGCCTTTATCCAGGGCTGAACACGGCCCTTGTTATTTATCGTTGAGGCCTTTTCTCTCTTTGGGGTCTTAAAGCGTGTTAGACCTAGGTCAACTCCTTTCTTCTGGAGACCCATTGAACTACTTATGTGGAAGGTTAAGCGCTGTTTTTGTACTCTCTGTGCAAGTGAACCTTACTCTTTTTGCGCCTTTATTATGTCGCAGCTATTATTCTATTGTAATAAGTTGAATAGTTTAAAGTGCAATGCTACGAATAGGTGTGTATATTTCCAATCTCTTTCTTACTTAAACGTTATATTTTTTCGAATTTTAAGCATACTAGAGGGATAATGCGAAGAATTTATTCTGAAATGTTCGATTTACTGTATGTTCTGGATTAGAATCGCGACCACTTTCTAGGTATTAAAATTGCGAAAGAAAAGATTTGCAGAAATACAGAAAATTTCTGTATACACTCAGGACTTTAGATATTTTTTTGCTAATAACTCGCTATTAACGATTCATAATTTTATTCCGGCGGGGCTCATTATCGGCTTCTACCTTATTTTATGATCGCTTTGAGACAATTACCGTGATTGATGGAGTTTTTCCAGTGTCGGAAGAAAAGCATTTTCCCGTCGACCCATCGAGTACTCGCCATAGAACACTCCAGTCCCTGATGCCACCGCCCCTATAAATCACCCTTCTTTATTCCCCTCAGGGTTCGGCTTAGTTATAGAATTGGGTTATTTTTTAAGCTTGGCGAACCCGCTGATCAATTATAATTTTTTTCCCCGGGTCAAACTAATGATTCTATTAATTGATTCATAAAAATAAAAGAAGTCGATTAAAAAATCAAAAAATCCGGGATCTCTACCGAAATACCTCGTCTAGGTATTCTACCAGACTATATTTTATGACTAATAATTTCCGCAATTGAACTAGTGTTTTCATATTTTTAAATACCTTGTTCGATCAATTAATGGAGTGTAGACAGATTTACAAGAATTATGGTCCTTAATATATTATGATTATATCGAGTAATTATTTTTATTTTGGCGTAATTTCGGTTGAAGTGATTACCCGCCGAAAGCTGTGATTGATATCGGTGGATTTGATTTAGGATGATGAACTCGTCTGCGGTGTAGAGATGAACCGGGCGTTAATCTACGCTCTGCGGTCGGTCCCCTCTTGACTAATTACCCCGTTGTCACTAATTATCCTGTTATTCGACGATTTTACCGCCCTAATTAGCCGTCGGACGGTTAATTACGGTTTCACTTCTTGGAACCGTCGTCATTTTTAATCGCCGAACCAATGCGACGCGGAGAAGGATAGACATTGATATATTTGAACGTAAGATTAAATTCCGCGGTTTTATTTGCAAAATTATACGACTTATTCCCATAACGGGTCTACTGGAACTTATTATAAACTCCTCTCAGTTGATAAATTGCAACTGGAGCGTGGAATAGGATATCTTGTCTCCATTCCAGTTTTGGATTTTCACCATATATTCAGTTCGTCAAGAAATTAGTGAGGCGCCTACTAGTGAAGCATTCCATTTGGACTAGTGTCTTTTAACTATATTGTCTGCAGTGATGACAAAACGAGCTAACACATTACCGCCAATAACCAAAATATGCCAATAAACGAAATACGATAAAATTCAGACATCCGGCAGAATATAAGGTATATTGGCAGTTATTAATTGACATTGGGGACATTATCGAAACTGCCCCACTAGGAGATTGTGCTGTTTTACGGAAGAGGTTGAGTTTTAATGCCCCTGGACGGCGGTAACTCATTTCCCGGTGGTGGGGCTCATTTTTCAACCGGGCTGACGTCGGAACAAAACCCGAAATGATAACGTCGGCATTTATTAACGCTGTCGCTGTAATAAGTTAATTCATCGTCTACATTTTTTTTTAATTTCTTGTATGAATTATAAACTCCCGATCTCTGATATAAACAGGCTCCCTTTGAAATTAAAGGACTTTTTATACTCGAGCACGGCTCCAATTATCTCTTAAGGTGCTTTCTCCAGTCTCCAGGGATACATTAAAGTTTAGAATTTTTTTTAAATATTGTGTTACGGAACTACGCAAATTTAATATTAGTTTTCGCGAATTATCATTAAATTCCGATCGGATAGCGTAATACTGCGGGACGAACCGGTTAGCAGGGATCCCTGATAATGGAACCAGTAGGAGTTCAGAAACATCGGAAGCAGGCAGCATCCGAGGGGGGCCGAGAAGGAAAAGGCAGAAACCCTTCCATTAATCTACCGGACAAATTTATATGTCCCGGTTGTTATAAACCAGGAATGGGGGTCCGCATAAAACCTGCAGGACTCACCCGATGCTGTCCCCGTGCCCCGGCGTTTAGCCGTCGAGAAGAAAGGCAATAAAAAATGAATAAAAGCCGGGAAAACTGGGTCAACATTTTATTTGAGACTACCGGCGCGGGGGGTTAATGAGGCCCGTTGTCGCTCCCCTCCAGTCTCACTCGGGCAAACACCGGCCTTTTCCTATTTAATCTTGGCCTACTATCTCCTCTCTAGCCATCCAGCTAGAACAGAATAGCTCTACTGCCCACTTCAACTTTAATACGTACCCGACAATATTTTAGCATGCAAAGAAATTGTTGTCTTCGACCGGAGATTCGGCGTACCATTTACACTATTGAGAGATAATTATAATAATACTGCCTACAAGAAATGTTTTACGAAACTCTTGACGAAACAGGTAAGAGTTCTGAAACGCCGGAAACAGCCAACACCACTAAAAAAAAACAGGTGCTATAATATTATTCAGGAAAGCCTCGTAGTGTAATTATAGATTGATGAGTTGTCCCGAATGGTTAATTTCTGTGACTTTAGAAGTTAAAAATTTTAAAAGTAAAGGTAGTTTCTGGGAATGACACTAATCGTGTTCGAGCTCTGTACCTTGGCGAGTTTTAAATGATCTAAGAATACAGGTTGTTCTAAGTTTCCTATCCAGACTTCCATTAAACTAGGACAATAGTTTTTTGAAAATATTCAAATAAATACCGCATTCCACAATGCCTCATTCTTTTTGCTTGCATTTCCGCCCGCGAATTCGACCGGAAACCTCCGCCGAATCCGGGTCTACGATTTGCATCGAAATAACCTCCGATATAAAGGTAAAAGGTTTTCCTCCCGGTGAAAACGATTTTCCGTACGAATGCGCCCGTAAATGTTTCAATTGAATTTAAATCATACGCGTTGTAAAAGAACTCGGGTCCAATCGGTTAATTACAGGGGGTGGTTGTGTGAAAACGCAACAGGACTTTAACTTTGCGTTTAATATTTTCCTTTCGTGTTATTGTTTCAATTAGGTTCAAGTTGAAATCGAAAAAAATATCACCGCTGACATAATTTGTTTTTTTTAAACAAAATTCAATTTTGTTTTTTATTGTATATTTAGTAGCAGTGTGTACTGAATATTTTTCAGAAATAAAACAAAGTGAATAAAACATATTTTATTAGGCGGAATAGATTATTAAGGGTCCCCCCGTTTTATTAAAAACGTCCGTCCGATAATTAGGTATTTAATGTGCATATTGAATCGGTGAACGTAACTTTGGTATTCTAGGATTGTCGGCTAGATATACACGACTTGGGGGAGATATTCCGTGTGGGGTTGCGTTGTACACTCCCCAACCCCCGCGTTTAAGCATGTACGTGAGGGTGTTTTCGAAAGCCAAGCCGGAGCCTGAACAGTGTTTGTGGAATAATTAAATTCGCCGTGCGCTCTCCTTGGCCCACAAAAGCAGACGTTCGACGCCAATTGCGGACTAATGAAACGCGGCCCCGTGTTTCCTCCCTCACGGTCCCCCGACAATGAATGGCTGGCTGGTCGGAGCTGCTTGAATGCCGGGACTGATTGTTATTGTGCCCGCTCTACCGACGCCCAAATATGCGATCATGTTACACTTAAGAGTCGCCCACCTGCGAATAATAAATCCCGTCCCGGACAATTTTTATAGGAAGAACATACCCGATCCCGATTGAACTACACACATGTTTAATTCGTGGATTCGAAATAACCCAGAGAACGTTAGATTAGGTAGGAGTCTACTGGAAGTTAGCTAGTTTCAAGTTCTGGTTGCGGAAACCTTCGCGATTATTACAAAGTTCCATTCTGTAATAATTTTTTCCCCTAAGATGCGCTTCTTAGGGCACATTTATCTACTTACACTACTTGCACTGTCATTCCTTAATAATAACAACAATGCCTCATTCTTTTTGCTCGCATTTCCGCCCGCGAATTCGACCGGAAACCTTGGTTTGTGTTTGTCTTCACACAATCCCCCTGCCAAAAGATGTAATCCCAAAGGCAAATAACATCTACTTCTAGTACTTTTCATCCTTCAGTAATAGTTATCTCGGGTACTAGTGATGACATTATTATAACCCGATTAAAGAGTTGGTATAGGGAAGGGTCCAATAGTGTTTTCAGTATTTTATAACTATTTTAGAAGTCGGTTTATGAAAACTCACAACTGAGAATATTTCTGGAAACTTAGGTAAGCACATTTTTCTTGGAATACCTAGAGAAAGAATAAAAGGCTATTACTATGCATATAATAGAAATAAAAAAAAGCAATCGTAAAATTTGTTTTGTAAAGAATCGTAAAATTGTATTATAGTTCGAGGAGTATTCATTGTTCGACTGGAGTCATGCAACGCCTACAGAGTCCATTATCCTCCCGTGAGCTCTCGAATGTCTCGACCTACGTTTCCGACCGTACGGTGTTTAATGACCCGGACGCAAGGACAGTAACATCCACCGGGGATACGATTCGTTTCGTTCTAAGCCCCGTCTTAGAACCGGCTAAGTCCCGGTGCTTCAACCGAGCGGCTACTTAAACGACGACCTCCCCACTCCCTCACCCACAAGTGGAAACAGTCAACAGACTTGAAGTTAACTGAACCGTGAAAGGGGAGTACGGCCCTTACACTCTAATCGCGTCGCCGGTACAATTCTTAATTAGTCGCTGAAAATAATAATTAACTAATTAAACGATAAATAATACCAGAATTAATTTAATAAATTCGCGTTGTGCCACCCACGTACTGAGATATTCATAAACAAAAGCTACATTTTAAATTTTAAATAGTTTAGTATCATACCTGGAGCCGGTGAAAATCTGTTCGGAGTGGAATTGAATTCGAAAATAAACTTATCATACTAAATTTAATATGCGAATATATATATATATATATATATATATATATATATATATATATATATTATTATTTTCCTTGCATCACTCGGGTGCCCTCGAGTAACAATTAAACGCGATTTATTGCTGTATTTATTCCTGTATTAATTCAGTAAATATCGGATGGCGGTGGTCGGTGGCTGCAATGAGAACTTACGCGGATATTACATTTTCCTGTGGGCGAACGTTGTGATCCCCCCGCCTGTCGTAAATCAGTTTTGAACGGTCCACTTGGCAAAAACCCAACGCGGGCGGGTTGATCATAAAAGCGCAGTTTCAACGAAACTGAGAATAAGCCCTCGAAAAATACCGCGATACTACGGCAAAAATGTAAAATGCCCCGTGTAAAATGTTCTTTACGCCTTTAAGAAGGCTAAACGAATTTTGTTACGCTCGTCGAGACGAACAATTTGGTATGATAAGCTGACTAAAATATCTTCAAAATCCCTACTTGACCAGGACATTATACGTTATCGCCTACAGCAGAGATTTATTTTAAAAATTATTTTAATTATTATCTTATAAATGCAACCAACGGCAGAAGGTTCAAAAATCGAGCGGGAGGAGTGCAAAAGGATGTGGAACTATTTAATGTCAAATTTCAGTTTCAAATCCCGATTTTGGCATTTCCTAATTTTATTGTTTTCTAAACAATTCCAAAAATACTCCAGTTTTTTATATCACACTGTCTGAATAAATAGAACAGTCATAAGCGGTAATAAGTGATAATATTCCGGTAATGCCCCGCTCGGACTGGTCAGGTGGCATTCCTCTCTCAGATTACAGATATAGGGGACGCTATTTTGGTTCATTAATCGAAATTCACGGTGGCTGTGGCCGCGGAAAAAGCGAGGCGCTGCGTCGGGTAATGAAGAATGAAGAATGGCCCCCGGGGCTGTTGATCACTGTCAGGCCGCTTAGATAGCGCCACCCTCCGGCACCGCCCCCCGCTCTCGATCCCTTATCGCCGCCCCTACATCTTTCCTCCTTCCTACTGGTACTTGCAGACGGTTTTCGACACGTTGTTCGGACGGAGAAAATGGGGGAAACTGTTTCTTTAAAACCCCCTACAGCCATTTGCAATTCGGATAAATCGCACTCTCTGGTCAGATCCATTTGGAGCACCGAATTACCCGGGAACTCATCGGAAACTGCTGTGGACTACTTGTACAGTTACTGATTCCCTAGCTCTCTATCCCCCTACCTATTACCTAAAAAAAGGAAAACTTTAATACACTAATTCGGAGATATGTAAGACAATTTTATAATTTTATATTACCCTGTCATGAAAAGACTTAATTTTATGTGACACAGCCTGTCCTTATTTTCGTCCTAGGCGACTTGGGTCCATAAATGTATATTTGTGGAATAAATAAAACTGACCGCATTTGAGCAGATATTGTATCTATATCCGCTATATTTCTCTGAAAACTAATGCTTTCCTTTTATAATAGTACCAAGAATAATTGGTATAATATTGTCTCTCGCCATATTTGTTTTGAGTACTGAAACGGTATATTGAGGGGAGGTCTCCCGACCGCGGTGAACGGTGTTTTCCATTTACAGTTGGCAACTACTCCACTGATAGCCTTATTACCGCTCCGTGTAATGCGTTCCCAGTTTTATGATGTAAGCTATACAAGGCCTTAATCCATCCTTAGTTTTTTTCCTTCTCGGTGTTCCGATTTCTCAATTACTCGGCGCAATCTTGTAGCCCATTCCCTCATTCTGCATAACGACTTAAGCCGACGTAACCTTTTATTATCTGAAACACAGTAATGTATAAATTGTGCGAATGTACGATTAAGTAATAGGTGCATATCCAGGTGGGACATTTTTGACGAAATTCAGACTAAATAGGAGAGTGATGTAGAAATTAGATATATTCCGTATGCTCGCCAACCCCAACCCCGTTCCCGAAATCTCAACAAAGTGGCTAGTGGCTGGTGGCGGGGGATG
Organism: Lethocerus indicus; assembly: GCA_019843655.1. Lineage (NCBI taxonomy): Eukaryota > Metazoa > Arthropoda > Insecta > Hemiptera > Belostomatidae > Lethocerus > Lethocerus indicus. The sequence continues at coordinate 6,432,103 of JACDQD010000103.1, read as the reverse complement.
GAAATTGGAGGTAAATTAAAGCGGTGGACAGCGATTAAGTTTTGGCCGGCGTGGCGTTGTTGGGCGGCAGGGGGCACGGAGCGGCAACAACGTCGACTCCAAGAGCTAGCTGCCTGTGTGTGCCAGTCTCAGGAATGCCGTTCTCCTTCTGGCGCCCCCGGCCCCTCTCTCGCGTGGCCTTGGCCCCTCTGCCGTCAGAGCCGACAGCGAGGAGGGATGTCGCTCCGGATGACCGCCCCAGTAGAATATACCACCCCAATTTGGAATTTTTATGTATTTAGACATTTGGCCGAGGGTCCTCTCAGTCGGGCCCCGGGCTGAGGGTCACAGCCCCGAGGGTTTTCGAACACAGGAAAATTCTCTGACTAGCAGGGAATCAACCCCTGGTAACCGAGGTTCTTCCCACAGTATTACCGGTTCCCACCGCAACTTAGTGATAAGTAACTAGGGTTCGCGAGGGTTTCGAATGTAATAAATATTGCGATTTTTTATTTCCGAAAAGGGCATACCTAGGAGTAAGACCATAGCCTAGGATTTAATTCACTTCGGCAGTTGAGAGTCACCCCGGTGACAATAATACCGTCCGTTGAATTTCGCTAGACCGGTTTGGCCGTCTAGAATTCGCCCGGTAGTAAATTAGTGACGCGCTTAGGCTATCGATTGCCCCATGTGGGGAGGCTCCTGTCTGCATTAGGTGTGCTCTTTTATTGTCGGACCGAAAAGGCCAACAGACCGGGAGTCTAGCGAAGTGAGAGTCAGGACTCTATTATCCTAACTGACGTGATTTTTACCTTCTATTTATCAACTAGGGTCTACTATTTAGTCCAGTTTCAGGCCCTCTGCGCAGTCAGTATCCCACATGCAATCACAATAGCTATGTTCTCCCGAGCGACAAGTAGAAGTAAACTTTTTCTCAAATCAATTCAATTTCTCAATCAAATTCGTTTTTCCAAAATAAAATTCAACTCGATTTCACCGCTGGTGCACAATTTAACTTGCAATAATTACAAGTGAACTTTACAACTTTTCAGTAAAGTTTATCTTTCCGCAGTGTTTAAAGTGGTAAAGTTGGTGATGGCGGGTACTTCACATTAATTCAAAATTCTTCATCCTTTGTTTAACCTCTCTAGCTCGAGAATTAATGCATTGCCCATTTTCAAATAAATAACTGGGAACTTTAGGTTGACTTTGGTTGAAATTCGAATTTGACTTGGGGGTTATATATGTAATTTTGTAAACATTAATTTAAAAATGCGGGATATAACGACGTAATGTATTTTTAGTAGCTGGTGAATGTAGGTTATTGTGAATGTTTTTTTATCAAAACAAGTTCTCTAATGTTTTTCAATCCATTATTTTCCACATTTCCTTTGATCTCAACTTGTTTATTTGCTGTAATTGTATGGAATGCGAATTGAACAAAGTTACGGTTCGCGCGTCCGGTTTTTTACTGTCATATTCCGTTTTTCCAATGAAATAAATAAAAAAAAAACGAAAACCTGTACCGAACAAAATTTTATTGCTCAATTCTAATAATGGCCGACCCTGCTGGACAACCGTTTTTGTGCCAACCGCGGAAAAAAACTGAGGCCGGAACCTGCGAAAATATGGGAACGGTCCCTGTAATAAAATTAGCGGGCACAATTTTTCGAAAATATTTGTTATATCCCTGTATCCTACCTGGCATACCCACCTTTCTGTCCCCTGTTACTTGTTATACAGAGCTTTACCCCACTCTCTCTCCCCTCATTACTTCTCGCTCTCTCATTTCCTTAAATGCGTCGCAATAAATAAGAGTACGCGATTTTATTTTTAAAATGTATTTATACTAATTTTTCTTTGAAGATCAGGACTAGATCGGCCCCTGAAAGATGAAGATTTTTTGAATAATATGAGATCGATTAGTTATCGTGGGATATGCTCCCACCAAAGGAAGGAGAGGGTATAGAATTTGCTATACTTTACATTCTCGACAAAGGAATGATTGTCAGTTACACTGGAATCACCTAAAATTTCAATTTTTTCTTTTATGCGTTTCTAGAATGGAGCTTACACAGCTAGTAATACTATAATAGTTTTAGTGCAAACGTGGTAAAAATTCATGGGGCCTGAATACATCGAGTGTATCATCTCCAATGATGCGCCTCCGGGGATAATAAGATTTTCGGTTTTTATGAATACTCGAGTCGTAAAATGGTACACGACGGTAAATGATACACTACACCTTTGTTATATCCTTCGGCGTATATTTTATTCAATAAGTCCGGAAAAGCTGGCTATGAAAAACTTGCTTTTTATAGTTCATTCTCTTTTCTGGGCGGTATTTGTGTAAAAGTTTTGCACCAGGTACTACTTTTCTAATTGGAATATATTCCTACTGAGTGATAAACATTGGGCTCTGCTGTATCGGCGTCTAAATTTCAAGCGGTCTTTAATCAAATAGCTGTTTCCGCCTATTTTCTTTATATACTTCCTTTCCTTGCCCCCTTTGATGTTTGGCGCGTATTTTGTCCCGTTGTCACTTATTGAATCAATTGTAGGGTTGGAAAATTTGCGTTTAGTCCGCGCCGTACCCGCTATCCCTTTTCCGGCTCTCAAAGGGACACGGAAACGCTTTTCCAACAACGCTTCAGGACGAAGCTGTTTCCGATTTAAAATGTTAAAACGAAAAGGAAATATCAGACAGTGATATTTGAGTAATATATAGTAATAGTTATATTACGATTCAGTTCTACAGTAACTAATAGACGATATAAAACTTAATTCACTAAATACTAAGCTTGGAAAGACCGTAAGACCAGCCTTGGACGTAATTGGTAGATTTTAACTCAAAAAAGAGCGTCTTCAGAAAATTTCAAACTTTCTTAGCCTTAATAAAGGGTAAGAATATTCAAGCTGTAATAAAGTCTAAAAAGTATACTTAGCAATAATTGAACTATTGGTTTCGGTTAAGATGTTCTTCAAACATCAATAGATCTACTCATCCCAGTCCATTTTCTGTGCAGTCCATTTTCTGTGGCTTATAGCAAATCTAAGCTTCCATAAATATCTTAAAACTACTTACTTGTGTAAAGCATAACGCACTTCCGTTTCTCGAATTTGCTGTCAATTCTTCAGGCCCCACAGACCTCTGGTGCATTCTCTGCATTCGAAAAACACGTCCAGTTGTAAAGTGAATTGAAATTTCACTCGAAAGAAAATTCCACGTCCAACCGAATTCCGGGACCGAAGCCTTTAATTGTGCCTCGATGGAACACAGCTTAGTTCAATTTTCAATTTAAAGAGAGCTGAGAAAATGGGGACGTTTCAATCGATTTAATGAATCTGACCTTGCTACCACCTAAAAAAGGACAAATAAAGTGCAATCAAAATTGGTCGAAATTTGGAACTGAGTAAAAATCGAAAAATTTAGGGGATAAAAGATTAGTTTGGAACACCTGTTTTGTGGTCTGTTGTTTTTTCTGTCTCCTCTCGCTAGTTCGGTATTTTGCTAGACCGGCCACTGAATATTGCAAGGGGGCGAAACTAGTCTGGCAAAAGACCGAACCAGCGATGATAGATAGAAGATCTGTAAAACTACGACGGGGGAAATGTCGTAACTGTTATGGCGGGCAGCGTTAACGGTATTTGTCCGCTTTATTTAGTCCGCTGTCCTTGCCTAGGATAACCACCACCGGCGGGAGGAATCCGCATTAGGAATAAACGGTTTTTCCTTGGCTTGCGTAAGTGAGCCGTTTGTACCGTTTTGCAGCCCCCTCCCCCCGCCTGTTTTGCATTTGCCCCCAAGCGCGGCTTACATAAGCCGTTACACAACGCCGGGCGTAATTCTCGTCCACCGCGTGGCCTTGGCGGATTCGTACGCAGAAGAGGATACGCAGTTTTCAGTAATCAATTTTAACCCGCTTCTCAGTACTCGTTATCAGTATTATTATATTGTTGTGGTATAAGTTTGGGGGGGGGGGATTCTATGTTATACAGGTAAAATCTTGTATAATGACTTTCAGCAGTCGTCAAAATTTTTGGATTGTATCTACAAGGAATCATAAAAACACTACAAGTCGGGAATTATGTACATACCGAAGTTGGAAGACACACAGCTATTGAAATTTGAATTGAGAATGTTTTAATGAAATTATAATATTAAAAATTACATACATGTAATGAGAAAAGAATTGCAATGGATTATATTTTTATCTGGATTAACTGAAATTAACGCTTGAATAATTCAAACGACCAGACGGTATAAATATTTCCCGTCTAAAAATTTTGATGCTACGACGAGGTCAACGGGCAATCTTGTCTTTCCGAAAATGCCGGGAACCGCGGTCCGATCGCGGATCTACGTCGCGTAGTGACTCGGGACTATTGGGAGTCGTAAAAAAATCGATTCTCTGCTCCATACCCTCCCCCCCCTCTCTCTCTCTCTCTAAAAAAGGAGAAAAATCCCCGCCGACCAGTTCACCTTTCATTTTTGCACACCCGGCAGACGTATCGTCACATTGAGAACGGTCTATTTGCGCCTTAGTATTGTAGTATTAATTAAAACTCCCCTTATTCCCGTCGGTCGTGCCTAAGCCTTCCCCGCCGATGTTCCTAATCGCTTGTGCGTTGCGGATCAGTAGAGATCTACGACCTTAACAATATACAGTATTAAACGACGGCCGATTGAGCTTCTTGTGCTTCTAGTCTTTATCCTTTTTATCAATTCTGAGGTGCATTGAACTAAAGTTCATTGGGTGCACTCGCACCGATAAACTAGATTAGTAAAAATAAACTTTTTTCGATAAACAACAGCAAAACCTTTATGATAGTAAATACACAATGCCAGATAGGTTTGTCTTGTACTGGTACAAGTGACAATGACAGTGCAGTGAGGAAACCCAAAAAACATCCAAAGTGACTAACGCCGCTACTGAAGATGGCGAACAGCCGAAACCGGTCTAGCAAAAGACCAAAGACAGAACCACGAAATTTACGGAAAATCGAACTCACTTCTACTCTTTAAATATTCATATAACGAAAAAACTGAATACAATATTATTACGGTATACATCATAAATAAAAATTTGTTCTTAAAAGGACAGGTAAATAGTAGCTGAATTCAAATATAAGTAAAAAATAACTGTAACATTAATTGTATTTTATATAACCTAATCTAAATAGTGCGTAGACTGGAATTCAGCCGCGCCATGTTTAGGGACAGCGAGAAGTCTGTTGCGGTACCAATCGAGCGGTATTAATTAAAAAACACAGTTTCTGATTCAAGAATTCTCCTTCTTCGTCTTCTTCCTTCTGGGCTCATTCCGCTGAACAAACAGAGTTCTTTTGGTTTGCCTTTTTTTCTTCTTTTCGAGCCCCGGACTCTTGTCTTGTTTGCCTTGTAGAAAATTGAAACCCCCTTTTCTGCCGGGCAATTCTCCTACCGAACGCACCAGGAAATTCGCAATACTTACGTAATTCGAATCAGCGATGACGGCTGAATAAATGCTCTACGTCACGCGGCCTTCCCCGAGGACTGATTCGGCGATTTTATGATAATTAATTTACAAATATCCGATTCTACGAGCGGAGTGCTCTTCAGGGCCCGGTTATAATCCGGAAAGTTGGATGAAACCTTGAAACTTAAACCGCATTGTCGAAATATCCCTCCGAGCCACAATTAATTAAATTGCGTTCCCGATTCTGGACCGCGCTCAATTTTCGAAATTAAAACATCCTTTTTTCACAATTCCAAATCCGTACATTAATGATTTTTGTAACATAGTATTATACGCTGCCATCCTAATTGTACCCATTTGGGGTAGTTGTTACAGGATAATGAAGAGGTCACCCGGTTAGACAATGGTAAACCACTTTGAAATTAGAACTGTCCGAGTCGCATACACTTACAGTCACGCTGTCTGGAATAGCATTAAAGACTTACCTCGTATTAGTAATACGTGGATGATTTGATAAGTAACGTAAAGTAAATTTATAAGGTGAATAGTTATTTTATTGGATGGAAGTGGATTAAAACATTGGAATCTCGCCGGACCAAATGTATCTCCGCCTGAATAGTGATTGTGTTGAAAAATGAACATAATTTTGTTCGAAAAACGGTGTTGAAATTATTGTTTTTTACCATACTTATCAATCCAACCCCGTATGATATCGGGAATATGGGCGCTTACTTCAAGTTGCAATATTTTCTGTTCCAATAAGTTTTGCGTGCTCGATAAATTGCGTTAATACTACATTGGTAAAATCGATTCCTTTACGCAAGAATATAATCTCTTTTTCTGCTTACATCTAGAATTACGCCGCTATTACTATAATTTGACAGTCGGCCATAATTTATGGGTGTTGTCTCTGTTGAGGGGCAGACAACCAGTCTGGCCGGGGATTATGAACCCCCGCATCTATTTCATAATAGCTCCACATTTTCGGGAGATAATAAACTTCTCCGAGCGTAACTTTTTCTAATCTACTCATTTAAGATTTCACGGTCGTTTAACAACAATCTAAAACCGAAATTAATTTGAATGTTTTTTCTTATGCGATGAGATTCAGTGTCGGTTTGTCTGTACATTTCAACAGATTTTTACGCTTTATTAATGTTGCAAATTTATATTCTGGTATTTAATAAATATAGAAAATATTTCACATAGAAGTTTTACCGGTTCCATCATCAGGTCAAACCGAAGAGTAGATCAACTCGGTGTCTTCAGTATACCTGAAGGTCGTAACGGTCGTTAATACTCCTGGAATTATGACTTCTTTGTTCCCGTATTACCGCGTTCCATCCTAATATTGTACCCTATATATTTTTCCCCCAATTGTCTATGATTTTCTGTTATCGTTGATATTGTTTTTAAAACGGTCAGTCGCCCCTCTATTATATTTCATGCACGATGCGATCATTAAGTCTGGAATGCCCGGATTGATGATAGAGATTTGCCGGGCTCTCTCACGTTTGAGCACTTTCACTTTCCCGCGATAAGTCCACCTCCCCTCCCTCATACAGCCGCCTTCGTCGGACCCCTCGCCACAATAATAACAACACAATTAGGTACCGGTCGTGGAAGACCTTTTTTTTTGGAAAGGGAAAATAAGTTAATTTTCCGAGAGATTCAGCTATCATTCTCGCGGTTTTTTTCTGTCCCCATTCGCTAATAAGGGTTATGCCGTTGTCAGTAGCTTTTCGTCAGTCATATAGTGCAGTCCGGAAACCTCAAAATAAGTTATTATTATAAGTAATTAATTATTGAAATATCAAAATAATTTACTGATTTACTTATATTGGGACAACAAAATTGTACAGTAGTGTCTTGTGAACTGTGGTTTTAATGTAATTATTACAAGTGACTTATAAAGTTTAATGAAGATGAGTAAAATAAGGTATATTCGAGACTATGGACGTTAGATAGAAGATAGAATATCGTGGAGTTAAACCGCCGCACTCTCTGGCGGTTGTCACTTGCCCTAGCCGACCGAAGTGCAAGCTTAACGGTATTATGGCTCTACTATGAAAATGGTCAAGAAACAAATACATTGAAGCAAATCAAAAAAAGTACAAGAAAGAGAAAAGAAAAAAGGGATTTCTTGGGAGTTCATAAAGTACATTCGTGTTATCACATTGCACTGCCACTAAATATAATTTAAAAAATTTTAGTCGACTTAAAAAAGAAAGGAAAAGAATCGCTAATTTCTTTCGTTTTGTACACAATGAAATCTACAAGGCGTTACGAATCAATCAAAAGAATGAATTTAGGCCGCCACAATATACTATTTAACGGCTTTTTGTTTCCTTTGAGTTTCGAAATTTGTAAAACTCGATGTCGCCCGTATCGAAGTCTGTAGAGGCCGTTGCGAGCGACGTATCGCCGGTGATCCTCTCGGAAAATATTTAAACGATAAAAGGACTTTTGTACCGGTGGTCCCGGTGATACCGTTTACAAATCTCAAACAAAAAAAATCCACCGAGTTTTTTCGTATGGTTTCGATGGCGGTTACACCGCCATGTTGAAGTTTAAATACCATTCAGCTCGTTTTTTAAAGCGTTTCCACTGGGGCTCAGACGGTTTACCTGCTATCGCTTCAACAAATGCCCGGCTCCTAAAATGATCCCCCAAATTTACTCGGAATAGTTTTATTTTTTTATTTATTATTAAAAACTTATACAATTATATTTGTTGTTGAGATCAGTATGAGAAACACACATAAACATTGATTTCAAACAATCGATAGATTTATTAATCTACAAGTTCTTATCCGCTTGTGTAGATGGACATTAGATATATGTTAGCGTAATTCAGGAACTATGTGGTGGTCATATTGGTGACCTGTAACAGGTCACAGAAACCAAGAAAGGGTGAAAAAAAATGGCCAACATAATTCTAAATATTCTATATATATAATTCTGGGATTTTAGGATAATTTAGATTAACGGCGGTATTATTTGCAGTCTATACCTTAAATTACCCAGGAATGTCTCCTGAAATTGTTTTACACCTGGAAGAAGACAGATGTAAATTCGATGGGTGTGAAAATCCTCGTGGGTGGGTCGGTGTAAGGGGAATTTTGGCCAAGGGAGAATTGGGGGCTCCCCGCTAAAAATAATGTTTTGAAGGAGAGATCATCTCGTGTAAAGGATGCGCAAGTACACGTCGTAAAGTTTTATACCGTCCCTTTTAAAGAGACGTCTAATCCTCGGAGGGTTACACCGCGAAAACGGGTCCAACAATTGATCCTGGAGGCCGTGTGTCGTAAACCTTCTCACTGAGAGGATAGTTTATGAACCAACAGTCAATATGGGAAGGTAATACGATTGGATGAAGTTTCGTCTGTTTAGTTAAATATTTACTAAATTTCCCAAAATTATTCTTTTTGTTCAAACATACTGTATGCCACTCAAAGTTGTAGAATCAACAGTACGGTGGTACTTATATCATCGTCAGTTACGAGGCGGCTGTTTAAGATACCGGTTGTTTTAAATCGCGGCGGGTATTCTCAGTGAAATCCTCAGCGCTAATGCGTCTTCCATCGGCAGACATTTAAGAGGTCATCTTCATCTTCACTATAAATATACCCCAGTCCTCCTGCCAATTGACACTGAAAGGGCATTACGGACGGGTTTATTGTTTTCTATTCGATATTCCAGGCCGGTCAGAGAGATAGAGATAGATAGAGACTGTGTGTGGGAGGGAGAGAGAGAGAGAGAGCTTATTATTTGAGATTACCCGACGAGTCTGTCTCTCTTCCCGGTCTCTCTCTTCTTAATGGGCAAGGACATTTTGCCCCTACTCGCCCCACTTCGAGTTATATTACAGGAAAAGGAGTCCTAATGTGTTTCGAATTGCCGAAGGAGTAGCAGGAGAAGGAGGGGGCTATCTCCCCGCCGCCCGAAAAACTTATCTGGGATGTGTGGCCTCATCTAGGCTCGCGGATCTCGCGCTCAATTTGGCTTAGTCACCAGATATATTTTCGGTTACGGATTTTCAAGTTTTATGACGCCGCCATTACAATGCGGAAATTTTCGCCTGGCCCAGACAATAACGTAGGCCTTGTTGCTAACCGCATCTAATTTTCAATGATTTAATGTTATTACACATGCATGCACGCCAGCATATATATTGGGCTGGCAAGTAAATAATTGCGGATTTTTCTCATTGGCGAGTTACTAGTTACTAATTTCTCCATTTGTCCGTTCTCAGCTTCCGACCTGGATTCTATTCGAGCGCTATTCAACGAAAAGGAGAAAGAATTGAGTATGGCGGTGGCCAAAGTTGAGGAGCTGACGAGGCAGCTCGAGGAGGTGAGGAGGGGTAAAGCTCAGCAAACCCAACAGCCGCCGGGACAGGCCACACAGGAACTGGAGAGGCTCAGAAGAGAACTAATGGTGAATGCAAAACTATTCTTTAGTCCCCTATCTGATAGCAGCTCAATAAAGAGAAAACTCTAGTTTTCGCCCAAGCGAAAGTACGAATAATTTACTTCTATGTAAGTAAGGCTCGTTTTCAGTACTCGTTTTCAGTGTGAGTATCATTCGTTTAATTTTTATGTCGCGACATAATTAATGTCTGTAACTACTGATGTTCTTGCCGCATCTCTTTTCGGTTATTATCAATTCTCCTGTACTAAACTGATAAAAATGTCGCTGTTACCTCCACTAGGAGATTCAATTTCAGATTTATGTTTCCGGTTATTTTCTTGTTTTCTAATTTTCGTATTGTTTGCATGCTTCCGCCACCCCCAATTTAAATGTATAAGTAAAATTTTTTACACGCGCAGAAAATAATATTTTACTTTCCTAAAAAAGGTGAAACCTCTTAATATATATTGTTGTCGGTTAATTGACGTTAACTGTTTTTATTTAAATTCAAACTACGTACGAGCGGTGGTTATATTGGATCGGGGATCGTGATGCGTGTTGCAGTACCGAAATAAACTGAACGAGCAGCAGACGGCGCGATTGAGCGAGCAGCGGGAGGCACTGTGCCAAAGGCAAATGGAAATGGCAAGTATTGACAAGAGAATAGCCGAGCTTCAGGACAGACTGCACAGGAAGAGGATGCTCAACCAACAGCTGGCCAACCAGATCACCGCCGCCAGCAACAAGGCAAACACCGCCAATCAGCAAAACCTCAGGTGAACACAGACTACTACTCATAAAACTGTAACCTCGTTATGAAATATTTCCAGATCCGCCCAGTCATGTATGCGACTTTCTTCAAAATTCGTCCTAACGATTGTTTTTCACCCCCAGCCTCGTAATCGTAACCCGCCGAGGGGGCAATTATTACGCGAGTTTCGTGTTATTTATATGTATATATTTACACCCGAGTTTCTTCACCGGCAATATGAAAGTCATCCTACAACATGTTGGAGGCACGCTCCCAATCGTAAAGCTGTGATATGACATGCAAATTCGTGCACGTCTTGAAACAATGTTAAAGTCCATAAATTATTTGTATTATCTCGTAAACAGTGTTCGAGACACGGAGTTTGTTGGCCAAGATGTCCCTGTTAGTAACGGCCTTTAGTAATACTTCAAATTTCCGGATTGATTTTTTGAGTCGATTTATGGGCTTTGAACACTGTTCGAGACCAAAGCAATTAAAGTTGTACGTCTGTGACGAGAGAGAGAGTGAGTTAGTTATATTATGAAATAAAATTGAAACATAACAGGGTGTAACAGGGGTAACGTAATGATTGTTTTGCAGGAGTACGATGCAGATGTCGGGGTTGCAGGAGGAGCAGATGTACGAGGGTATGGCCAGTGTGGGCAAGCCGATGATGAGAGCTGTACCCAGCGGCAACATAGCGGCCGTCGAGCCCTACCACCACGTACCATCCTATACCACCACCAATGTCGACCACGAGTATTTCAAACGACAGGAGGTACGCTCTTTTCTAGACACCCAGTCAAATATAGGGTAACACAATGCGGATAACAGTTTCACAGTTGGGACCCGCACCAAGGAATGTTGGACCTCGCTCGGGTGGTTCCCAAACGCAGGAAAAATTCCAGAATGGCAGTCGGTCAACCCTTGCTAACCGAGGTTCTTCCCACTGTATTACGCGGAAACCTCTATTTACTATTTATTAGATATTTTAGACGACTCTTGTCGTCCAAGTACATTCCAGTAGAATAAGGATGACGATTGAACCAGTAATCATTGCTGACGGAATGCTACTCCCAAGATGGCGAGAAGCCAAGAAAGATCTAGCACAGGAAGAAAACAATGGGACTGAACATCTCAAGAACGATGGTATTGTTGCTTACTTCCGGTAGGATCGTGTAATAAGAACTTCGGTTAGTAGGGTCCGATCCCTGTGTTTGGAAACCTCCCGAGCGAGCTCCAGTGGAATGGTTTTTATTCTTCCTTCTAGGGCCCTCTCGGGTTTTGTCCGCTTCCGACGTTTTGTAACTCCGAATGTTCCATCATCAGGTTTTGACAACTAGGGACGCTGTAGCTAGGTTTCGAAAAAGTTATCGAAAACAAATTCCCTTTCAGATGAAACCCGACCAACCGCAGCAAAGGGTGTACAACAACGCCAACCGGGAGGAACTGATGGGACCAAGAAAGCCGAGCCTGACCGCCCCGGCGACCCACCACTACGTGCACGAGCTCAAGAAGGAGGAGAAACACGAGACCGAGAACCTGTCAGAGTTCGGCGCCAGCAAGTCAGATCCCAAGTACCAAACGTTACCATACAACACCAAGTTCGCGGTAAACAACAGCTCGCCAGTGCTGAAGGCGGCGTCGAAGAGGGCGTCGGCTGAGGGCAACGAGCACATCAACGAGAACGTAGAGGCCTCCAAGCACAACAACAACAATAATAATAACAACAACAATAACAACAACAACTTTAATCACATCAACAACAACGTCAACCAGCTGAACGTGGCCCACAGCATACCGATACAGGCGGGGGCCAACAAGGGTTTGGCTATGGCCTTGGCCAATCAGAAACACTCACCGATACCATCGTCGGCTTCTTCCACTTCATCGACCTCGTCCACAAGTTCCTACCCAACACTCTCACACCTTGCTCCCAGGTACAGTTATTATAAGACCGCAGTTTGAAATACCGTAGTTTCCGTACTGGATCTTCGGACTCCTCTTGCCGGTATGGTCTTTCGCCTCACTAGTTTCGACCGCTGGCCGTGCGGCCGAAACCGGTTTAGCGAAACCTGCGAGAGTAGACGGAAGAACGAGGATTAATAAAACTATTTATAAATGGCCGCGTAATTTTGAAAATTAATATCGTGTGTGTGTTGCATGCAGGGTGTATGGAAATAGTTTAGTGTCATCGTCGCTGATGGTGAGAGGGCAGCCCGTGGGCGGAGCCTCCTCGACCACCTCTTCGACCTGCTCTCTGGCGACCAACAGCAGCGCCAGCTCCAACAATGGCCTCCAGGTGATATATGCCACCTATACCGCTCCGTATACGCACCCACTCACTTGTCTTCAACTGTTAGCTTGTTGCAAAAGTGATGCAGCATTTTCCTTACTTAAATTGTACACACAGACTGGGGAATAAACAATGTTTACCTTTCTTATCATACACGTTATTGAAGCTTTTCTCTTCCTCTCTGGCCCTTACAATATACAAGATGTCGAAGAAGGATTTTCAGTTATGGAAAGGAATATGAAATTCTTCGACATTATGTATTGTAAGGGCACGAATTTAGACTGAATTTAATGTTTGTTCGAAAGGATTATATCGAACAAAAGATGAGAAAAGTTTCAATAACATATGTGATAAGAGATGCTAACAACATTGCTTATTCCGCAGTCTGTGTGTACAGTACAGGTAAGTAAAACCCTGCATCACTTTTGTAACCACCTAATAGAACAATTCACCCTTCTACCGTTGTTTTCGAATACCTGTCTAGCACCCCCGGTAGTTCTAACGTTCGGAAGCACAATATATCTCTTTAGTTTATTGCTCTTCCACCTGTGTTCAAATTGACTGTGATTTGAAACTGTTGTCTTAGTTTGAAACTAATGCTAGTTTGTGTTGTTTGTTGTTTTTTTTTCACTCTCTGTCTTAACATCCGAGCCCCTTAAGAACCGTAGCACTAAATTTAAATTGATCTCTTCCTCGATATAATTGACTCTGTTTCTTGACACTATTTATTAGTGGATGCTTATGAGGGATGCTTATTTTTGTACTTAGGTGGCTTGTACTCCAACAAGTTGTGTTCCACTAACTCAGTCTAACATTGCTTCTCGCCTTACCTTGCCTCCTACACCACTCATTCCTGACGTTCAGGTGAGATTTTCTATCAGTTCTCTGTTCTTTGAATTAATATGGTTTCGATTAAAAAAATATGTATTAGTATATATACTTCTTTATTTAGCACACGCACACTCAGAATATACTTTCTTTTCAAAATAACATTTTCTAACTAAAATTTTATTTTTTAATTGCGATACACTTTTACCTTTATTTAATGTATTTCAAAGAAACCTCCTCCGTAATTATTTTAGAAGCCTGTGAGTGCAGTACCCCCGTCGTTACAACATCCTTCCAACATCTACCAGACGTCTTCGACAAAAATCCATCCCGTTCAACCGCAAATCATAAACTCCACACTTCAGGTTTGTTGTGCCTCCGCGCCGTGGAATTTAGTATTTTACCCACATGGCTGTTATACCGGTATTAGGGAAACGATAATATTTTTCAGGTGGTCGTCAAGGAGGAAACAGAAACGAATAAGCCGGCATTGCCACCCAAACCGGCCGTGCCCGCAAAGCCAACGCCGCCGCCGCCGCCCAGACAGACTCACAACTCTTTAGAGACCAGAACCAGTATTGAACTCAGTTCTGAACCCGCTGAACCCGCTCTTAGTGTACTCAGGGGGACCGTCAATCTAAACAGCAGGTAACAACCAATCACAACCTAGATGTTTTGATAGTTGAGCTTGATATGGCAACTAGCGACATCGCTTTTCTCTTGTCGTCCCTAAAGCTGAGTTGAAATCCTATCATAAATTCGAGTCAATACACGCGCAATTAAAATAAGAAGTAGTTTAACGTATTTTCGTGACACGGGCGTCGAACGCATCCCCGTAACATTCAGCATACGTTATACGTCGGCTCGAAAAGGTTAACATGTTGTAGACACTACCTGGTATACCGATAATGAAAGGTAACCGATAACTATTCAGGTTTATTGTACAATAAATTAAAGAAAGAAAAAATGACGGTGAAAATAAGGAATACCAGCTATCGAATTGTGCTTTATACTACCAATGTTGTTTTCTGGTACCCGAAAAGGTTATGCACAAGTACTACAATACTATGCGAATAAGCAAAAATTTAACACAGATTTGTTATTTGCTTTGGAAAACTCTGGATTGACGATGAATTTAATTGGCTGTTGCAGATCTGAATTGATTTGTAATGAGAACAGTAGGGGCGGTAAGTCAACAGAGTACGGGAACCAGTTGGGGGTGGAGGGTGGTGAGGCGCCGCCCCCGCCCTCGACGGAGCCGCCCCCGGACGAGCCGCCCCCGCCGGCGGGCCGCAGGAGCCTCGAGCCCGTCATCAAGGCGAGGCCGCTAACTATCAAGAAGCAGCCGGCCAACCAACTGCCCAGGCTGAGGAACAACTCCCAACACAAGGAGGAATCCCTAGAAGAGAAAAGGTCCGCATACCGTTCTCTATAGACTATCCCAAAGAGATATCAACTCAATTAAAATACCGGCAGGTTTTCACTTTTCGATTAATACTCCCACAAGATTGGAAGCTTTTCGTTGAAATTGGACAGTTCCATTACTGAAAATGAACTACCATTAATGAAAAGGTAGTCTTTTCCACGTCATCCGAGTGTATCAGAATTTGATGATAGCCTGACTTCAGATCTAGCGTGATGAACACACGAACACCTACCATATTGTCTAACAGGTTCTTCTAATCGGGACACGTCGTGATGCTCTTACCTGGTACCTGCGAATTGATTCTACAACTACCCTGTATTTCTGTACCCCATTTACCCCTACCTTGCCCTACCGCCTACGTGCCGGGTACGACCTGTCGTATTCAGTTTACCTCCTCGTTGATATAATTTATCAAATTTCCTTCTTATCTTACCTGCCAATTTTTGTTTCGCTGTTTTGGCCGCCAAATTTTCCTCGGTACTATATCATACTATATAATATGGTATCAAATATAATGTGACGGCAGGTTGTTCGGCGAGGAGGAGGAGGCGGCGCTGAGGAAGAGCGACGAGGAGGTGGTCGTCGTTGAGGTGGAGGACGGAGCGGGTGCGGGTGCTGGTGCGGGAGCGGGCGGGGGCGGTGTTGCGGGGGCGGCGGAAGATGGCGGGAGCGGCGGGGGTGGCCTGGGTTACGGTAACTCGAGGCGCATCGAGATGCCGCCGGCCTACCTCTTCCCGGAGACGGAGACGCCCCCGGCGGACCTAGTGCCCCACCCCCCGCCACCCGTAGATCAGACCGATCGCTCCGCCACGCCCGAACAACTAGACCACAGGGAAAACAAGGACAATTCAGGTAATTATAGCCATTTATAAGTACGCGAACACGAAATATATATAGAATTTTAAAACGTCGCTGATACAGTTCTGAAAGGTTCTCAAGGCATACCCTCGATGCGACAATCCAGCTCTTGTAGATGATCGATTTACGCCAATTTAAAAAGAATCGCCGTTTCTTATTATCTATTTTAAATCCGCTCGCCTGTTCGGTCTTATGCTGGACCCGGGCAGTGTCGGTGTTTTAAGTACTAATCACCACGGTGTGGTGTCCATAAAAGCAGTTGGGGGTAATGGAGTTCGTTAGTAGTAAGTAGTAAATTATGGCTCTGGCTTGTTTTTCCAGGACTTGAGAGTATTCCGAGGAGAGTGCGCAAAGGTAACTTGAAGGGGTCCGGTGAGAAGCAGTGCCTCTCCAGGAGAGTGTCCTTCGACCCTCTGGCCCTTCTCCTGGACGCCTCACTTGAGGGCGAACTCGAACTTGTCATGAGGACCGCCAGCCAGGTCAGGGACCCTTCGGCGGCCAACGACGAAGGGATCACCGCCCTGCACAACGCCATTTGCGCCGGACACTTCGACATTGTCACCTTCCTAGTCAAGTTCGGATGCGACGTCAACGCCCAGGATAGCGACGGCTGGTGAGTAGCCACGGTCATCAAACTTAGATTTTACGTAATCCATCCTTACTTCCGACCCATTTCCCGGAATTATCATGAAGAACACCTTTCCAATATCCAATCCTGGTTCAGAACAGTCTCTACGTCCTGAAACCTGACCTAATGTATTTGTCAACACCATTTGTACCGACTTTCATCCATTTGTCGAGAGAAATATATATCATGTTCCTGTCGCGATAACCTTGGCTCACAATTGTGGTTGTAATTTGTGCGCAGGACGCCTCTCCATTGCGCCGCCTCGTGCAACAACGTGGCGATGGTGATATTCCTTGTGGAGCACGGGGCGTGTATATTTGCGACGACGCTCAGCGACCACGACACGGCCGCGGAGAAGTGCGAAGAGGACGAGGAGGGATTCGACGGATGCTCAGAATATCTTTACAGTACGTCGCCAAATTATCAAACAGATTGTTTAACAATAAATATAATTTATAGCACGCTGCAGTATGGAGAGCTTGGAACAACCGACCGGCCGATTTGGTCTTTTGCTAGACGAGGGGGTTTTGGCCGCTCGTCATCTTCAGTAGCCACACTTGTGTGTGTCAGTAGTAGGGCGGTGAGTACAAACATAACCAAGCACACAGCACACAGCTCTCTAGAATCAATCCTTCCGAATTAGAAAAGGCGAAAATATAGTCGTAGTCCAGAATAAGAAGAAGTCTTGAGAACAAACAAAAGAACATGGGAAAATTAACCCGATAATCCGAATAAATATGTAAGACGCTCCACGAAACCAAATATGGACAATGACATTCCCCTACACTAAAACAAGTACAGTTTGGTTTCATGAGTAATTGTAATTGTTTTTTTAGGACTGTAGGGATTACGTTAAGCGGCTTATTTCTTTCGGATTATTGGGTGTTTCTGTTTAACAAGTTCGCATTTTTTGAGTTGTATTAGCTGGGTGATACAGTGGCCTTGTACCAGAAAGGAACAGCGCAAGTGAAATAACGCTGCAGACAAGATAGACTGCAGACATAAAGATGGACACGGCTATTTAGGATGGCCAGGTGCAGGAAACGGTGCAGCAGAAGACCAAGCCGGCGAGAGGAGACACAAGAAATAGAAAACTCAAGAGTTGTACCAAACTATCGAACTCGTATTGAGATATAAATCGCGAAGGAAAGATGGCAATTTTTCGATTCTAGGAATGGTACAAGGTACCTTACCAGGGTGAAATGACTGCTATTTACAGTAATCGCTTTTTCATAGCTAATGAGAGGAAATCGGATTTGGACCTTTCGGTCAGCACGTTTCACTCAGCTAAAGCGGGCACGTTCGCTCGACCAATTCCTCTCCTTGTTTCTACCCATTTTTATTGTCTTCTGCGGTGTCCGAATCGAATTCTCCTTACCCGTGATCGGAATTGCTGCAGTAAATATATTTTTTGAATGGAATTTTCTGTTTCGCAGAACATATGTCCTGCTGTAGATCTCGACCATTTCTCGGGTAATTTGCGCGCTCAATTCTCTTCCAACTGGGCTAAAAAAAGCTGTTTTTGTTCGTTCGCGACAGGTGTCCAAGAGAAATTGGGAATAATGAACAACGGCGTTGTTTACGCTGTGTTCGACTACGAGGCGCACAACTCTGACGAGCTGAGCTTCAAGGAGGGAGACAAACTGGTCGTGCTGAGGAAGGGCGACGAATGGGAGAGGGAATGGTGGTGGGCTCGCATCAACGATACCGAAGGGTACATACCAAGGAATCTGTTGGGGGTAGGTACACCAATTATTTAATTATTTATTTAACAATATAACATGAAGCCTATTTAATAAAAGCCTTCAATCTATAAAGCTGGTAGGAATAAAAGGCCATTACTGAAATTGGCCTTAGCCACAATCTACAAAGCTGTATTGAACCTGACTATGGCATAGAACTATGGAGTTCAACTGTCACATTCAACATCGCTCCCCATCCTGGGATGGAAATGTTTCAGTTCTATTGCTGTTATTGTTGAATTTCTCATTCGTTAAATTTATTAATTTGTGTCTTTATTGTTCTTACGTTTCAGCTCTACCCAAGAGTCCATGCCAACAAGAGTCATGAATAAAACGTTACACCAATGTGGCTTATCTACTATTTGGCCTATCTGTAGGAGAATCACTTTTTAAATTTTATAGTAGCGTTTGCCACCCAGGGTTGAATTGCAAAATTGACCTATTCAGATATAAAAGAATCGAATTATCGAAGCGTGCAATAAACAATGGAATTTCAGTGTAGAGTTCACTTTGAGTGAATAAATGCCATACTGCGTTGTATGTCAATTAAATACCTGAGACGGTTATATACTGGTGTTATATAGTCCGTGTGCTATATGATATCTAGTACAATTTCTAGATCATCCTTTGGATAATTCCTTTGGAAGCCGTTTCTTGATTGAAATGGTATTATTATTGATGACAATGACGAATTTGAACCGATTCAGTTCGGTAAATTTTTGAAATGACTAAACATTGAGTGCCTTTCATAATATCATTAGTTGAATAGAGAGATATTTAATTATTGTAATCCGCGATCGGATAATAAGTTTTTTCAGATTTTTCGATATCTGTCTTTTTTTTAAAGTGCGGATTGCAATTTCGTGGGATTCATTCAGAATGTTCTCCTCTATATCTGAATGGGTCGATGCAGAGGACTAACACTGCTGTGAAATATTTAAAAGTAGCCTCTAGAGTTGAACATTTCAAAAGGAATGCTCTGGTTTTTATGCACACGTAGTTGTTATCACTTGCTTTGTTTTCGCATTGAACTGACAATATTGACGAAAAGCCTTTTGTATCTGTCAATGTATTGCGATTGTACTAATTGAGTCATTTGTCATAAGATAGGAAATGTATGGAAGCGAATTGATATTACCATATCAAAATCATATCATAGAAATCTATGTGTTCATTCAGGTTTGAGAGGTAAATACAAACATGGTGACACATGTAACTTCTATTGGCTTGAAGAATGAACATCGTGAATCGAATTTGAAATTGCAGAACATGAATTTATTTTTTGAATTAATGTGTATTTCTAAATATTAAATTAGTTTAAGGGCAGTGAATGTACTTCTTGGATTCTACAAATCACAACTCATTTTTGAATATTGCAAAATTTGAAGCGCTATTAAATTGCAATACGAATTTCTTTTGATTCATTTAAGTATGTCTCAAATTTTTGGAGCGATAAATGGTTTAAGAATCCCCAATGGTATATGATGTTATCTCAGGTGGTGTGTAAATAGACAGAATACAAGATTGTTTTTATTTATATACACATTGTATATAAAATAGTCCTAAT
This sequence comes from Lethocerus indicus, assembly GCA_019843655.1. Taxonomy (NCBI): domain Eukaryota; kingdom Metazoa; phylum Arthropoda; class Insecta; order Hemiptera; family Belostomatidae; genus Lethocerus; species Lethocerus indicus. Next base: position 6,412,157 of record JACDQD010000103.1, on the reverse strand, counting down.
GCTATGCATTATGTATATTCCATGAGCTAGTTATTGTTATATAAATATATACATATGCTATATAAAAAGTTATTGTAGATAAAAATGATTTTAAATAGACCAACCAAATTTGTATAGTAATACTTTTTAAAGAGTATTTAGATACTTTTTTGAATGCCAAAGTACATGGCATTTGTTTCATAATGTATATTAAAAAGTGTGCCTTTACTTGAAAAATGTTTAAAATGTTACAAGATATGATATTTCATTATGTACATGGCAAGCAGTTGTATTTTATAAAATGTTTTACATACATAATCAAATATGTAAAAAAGCTTTTAAATATGTAATTAATTTTATCAAATAAAACATTATAATACGTTATAATATCCAATTGTTATATTTTCATTCTCATTTAGTACCACAATTTCTGTGCGTATTATATTAACTTAACAACTAACTGACTTAATGATAGTACTTGTAAAGTTAAAGATTCTATTCCAACAGTTTTGCATGAATATATTTGCACTTAAACTATTCATGCAAACTCATGATCAAATTTCGTTTGTGGATAATATGCATTTTACACCTGCCTACCACTAGATATTTTCCCAAAATAATATTAAAAGACAAAATTTATTTTAGGAAAATTATGCTAGTAATTCACTAAACCACAGAAAAATATGTTGGATGTAATTTTTACATATTCCCGTCACGTAGAGCACTAAAAACACTTTTAAAAAAGTAAGTTGGACTTTACCGGCGCCGATAAAAACGGAGAAACGTTTCTCCGTCCGGTACAGCGCTCTGGCGGTAAATGGCTGAACTACATCCAACTTGACTGGTCGCAGTGCCTCTGTAATTGTTTCTTCCAGGCGGGACCTTCTGTATCCTTCGAAATGGGATGCTCAGCTGGTGCATCATTTAAGCCGTGTTCAATACAACATCCTTGATATGAACCAGTATTTTGATCAAGTATAAAGTGCTTCTGCTCATAGGACAGTGGTTTAATCGATCGCGAAACGTTGACTTCACCTAAACGATGAACATCGCTCTGGTAGATCTTCCGGTATTGATAGTGAGTTTATCCGCTATTTAGCGAATAAGAATACCTCTGAAGAGATTGGTAAAAGGCTAAACATTAAAAATTCAACTGCATTTCACAATATAAAGCAACTTGTATTAATAATTACAATTTCTCGTGAAATGCCTAGGTAGAGTACCATGGCTGGAAGCGATAGCAAGGAAAATCTGCATTTTCGTCATCTTAAAACTTCTTAAAGATTTTTCTCAGTTAATATTGATGATATCGGGTCAATCTCTTTTGCAAAATGCATGGTTGGCCCAGTTGCACGTGCCTAGACAGATAAACCCTGGCTAGAAGCGCAAGACCTGTATTTTAATCACCTAAAATAACTGTTTTTCTCGTTTAATATTGATTATATCCGGTCGCTCTTTATTCCAAATTTGAAAGTATTATTCATTTGCAGTATGTGAGAAATAATTATGTTATTGCAGAGACAGTGTTACGGCGGGAACCTCTAGAGGGTTTAGAATATTTTCAAGTGACTTCTCATCGCGACCGGACTCCGATGTCAGTTACCGTGTTTGTCACAATTCAATAGAGTAATTCAATTTTTTTGAGTGTTTCAAGTTTGTAAAATTTGGGCTGAAAAATTTTTCGTGACAGTGTCCCCAGTGGCATTCGGCCACTGATCCGTGGCTTTTCAAACCGCATCCGACCGCTGTGGGTTTAGCCGTGGAAATAAATAGGTGCCGGAGGAAGCGTTAATTTGGTATTGCGGGCGGACGTTGCGTCGGCTCGCAAAAACAAAAAAAAAGCACCCGGCTAATTAATATTATATTACACTGGCATTAACGTTTCGACACTCTTCAGAGATCCAATCCGGCTCAACAATCAGGCCGAGAACGGGTTTCCTTTATAAATATGCCGCAATTATCGAAAATAATAAGGTAAATGTCGCTATAATAATTAACAATATTGTGACTCGTGTTCAGCGCATGCCTTTAGTATTCAGATATTGCACACAACTTGGGTTTCTATTTTTTCCTGGGGCTATCGTTAATCTCCCATTTGAGTTATAACTTGTTCTTTCCCTCACAATACCCCACTTCTCTGTTGTTATACCCAACTTTTGTTTTTCAGGATTGCTATTGCCTCAGTCCCATTGTAGCCATTGGCTCAGGTGTTTTCCAAAACAGAGGAAAAATCACTCAACAATGGTGGCCGTAACCCTGCTTCATTTAACACGTTTAATCTCAACATGTTTCAGGTTTATGAAGTTTCAGTTTTCAGAAACGATAGCGCAAACACGCCAATCGACCGATTGTCTGGGACAGGTTTGAGGTGTTTCGAAACTCGAAAGTTTCTATTCAAATAACGAGGGGAAAATGAGATTATATTCGGGCGAATTTCCCGAGTAATAATGTTCAGGTTTTTCTTCAGGCGTTTCCTCTCGTGTTCGGCTACAATTTTGTGTTGTTCGGTACAATTCTGAGCGTGGAATGCGACGAGTTGGGAAATGATCCGGAACAATTGCAGTTGGTTTCTAAGTGGCTTAAAACGGCGGAAAACCGAACCAAGTTCCAGCTATGCCAGGTATTTGGATAATTGATGGAGAGAGAATTTTATTTAGAAGAGAGTTCAACAAATTAACCGACCTCACAGTTCCGTGGTAGCGGCCGATAAAGACGCGGCTTTCTCGATTTAAACAAGGGAAAGCGCAAATTCCTCGCGTTGAGTTTTCAGTTTTCAAGAAAGTTTTTTTTTCAAATTGATCGAATTTTTCCTTCGCCGGGCTTTATCCGCCCAGATTTGGTTGACGACCTTCTACAATTTATACATAAAAGTCCGACTTTGTTTAAAGGAAAAAACTGGTCCCAGGTTAACGGGGCATAATTAAGACAGAAAAAATATTTCGAAACGTTATTTTTCCTAATGAATAATTTACATATTCCAATCTAAATTACTAATTTCAGCAGATAGGACATTTGGTTGACACCACTCAGATCGGCCTACCTCGAGGTCGAAATATTCCTTTTTTAAGGACACTGGCTTGTAATATGCCTTCATTCTTTCACCGGGCTAGGATATAATAATAAATTTGTCACAAACTATTCAAACTCGAGGACACCCTTCCACCATTCTATATGAGAATTATTCTGATTAATATACAACTGTACAATTCAACGAATAATCGGCAATAATAAACATGTTGAGCTATCGAAAATTCTTCGATAATAATCCAATATCAGATATCAGATCAATATCAGATCAAAATAATACAGTACATCTTTTTTTGCAATCAAATAATGAATGAAATATCTGTCCAGCAATATAATATGTCCAGCGGTATAATCGGTCCCCGTTGTTAGGGGGTTAAGGTTAGTTTTACGATTCCAGCTATGATTTTCCCCGTCCTGGGGCTTAGACCGAGGATGGGCCCCGAGAATGGGGACGAATATTTGTTGGGAGGAGGAAGCGTCTAGGTGGTTTGAGTGGGGTTGTTGTGGCGGTAGTAATGGTGGGAGGGTGAGGGGGGGGTGCTAGGCTATGGTGGGGCGACCGGTCCCATTGGCGGCCAGTGAGTGCCGGTGTTCCTCGAGAGCAGGTTATATCATAGTACTACGGTATAAGCCGTCGTCCCTTGAGGTATGGCTATGGACGAGGGTACCGCCCTGGTGTTGGCCGTCCAGTTGACCGCGCTGTGCTCCATAGCCGGCTCCCTGTTGCTCTACCTGCTGTGTAAGGCCCGCAGGGTGTACGACGTTGAGGTCACTCGGTTCGGTTCCGGGCGCTCAGTGTTGGTGACCTGCTGCGAGAACGCCCTCGGGCTCCAGTTGGGCGTCCACTTGGCCTCCCTCGGGTTCAGAGTGTTTGCCGGCGTCAAGCAGGAGCCCGGGAACAGTGACGGTGCCAGGGTGCTGAGGGCGCGCCTCAAGCAGCTCCCCAACCCGGGCACTTTGGTTGTACTCCAGTTGGACGTGACACGCGAGGACAGCCTACACGAGGCCGTCGACGCCGTCAGAAGGCACCTTCCCGCCGGCGAGAACGGTACGGCCAATACCACCTTTAATAAAATGCACGCGGGAAGCCTAATTGACTCAAAAATATTGAAAAATATATTCTAGTTTTCACGGTCTTCTGCCTCCTCTCGCTGGCTTGGTCTTTCGCCAAACTGGCGGTCGATTTCGGCCGCTCGTCACGTTGGAATATAGACGCTTGTGGAGCATCCCGTCCTCACTTTTTTATCATGCATACATATATATCTTCTGTCCTTGGTTTGGTCAACTGGACGTCTCTCCGTAAACAATACTGGCAAAACTAAGGCTAGAGTACAGCCTCACTTACCTATAAGCTTCAAGTGCCCAGAGTACTTACGGATCCAGTTTTCTGTCGATGAAACAGTTCGATCTCTTCTCCGCTCGCTGGCTTTTCGCCACAGTCTGTAGCAAACCGTCGGTAATTTAATTCATCTTGGATGATCGCCTAGTATGTATACTAGATTTCGCGAATGTAAATTGTGCGTATAACTTAAATTTCATTAAAATAGTAATATATATGGACATCGCGTTGCTTTATATTTATCGAACCAGACGCGAATCAATTTTCACCGCACGATTTTCTGTCTATAGCGTATGGGACTAATGATAATAGTTTCAAATAGTGTTAGAGCTAGTGGGAAAACCAGCTCTAGTTTCGTGTTTTGTTCTGTGAATGGAAAACAGGGCACAGCCATTTGGTTGGGGGTGCATTCTTGTCGTCCACCATTCTGTTCCACATTGTTTCCGGCAACAACACTAGGGTTGGCCGGCATACGCGCCCCGCCCATCTCATGTCCCGATGGAGACATTTTCATTTATAACAATGAATAATACCAACACTATCACTGCGCTACTTGACCAATTTGCGTATCCAATACTACGAGCTGCGACATGACATCTGACTAGTGCCAAAATCTAGACAGAAATTAATTGCCTTAAACTACAAAATTCTCAGCGCGGTCGCAATGTATTCGAAAAGACGGTTATTGGGTGCAAAGAAGTCCCGATCTTTCTTCGCAGAAAAGCGCGCAACATATTCGATTTAGTCACGGACACCGCTAGAGTTTTAATTAATTAAAATATAATTATAGATATAACAGACTTACTGCCCGGTTTGCTCAATCAAATGTGCCAAAAACTGGCTGAACAAGCGCTGTCTTTATGCCGTACAAATACCGTTCGTGGACTAGAATAAGAACTAACAGAAGAATCCATTTCGGATCGATAGGTATCGAGGAGGTATGGGCTGGCTCCAGAATGGGGCGGTGGGGGCACCGATGCCCATAACGGCGCTTTACACCTTGCCCTGGGCCCAACTAACGGTAGCTAAACCGATACAAACGCATAACTTATCTCGGGATTCGTGCCTTCGAACAACACCAGAATAGGTGCTTTACAGACAACGTGGGTTTTTGAAGATATAATATGGCTCAAAACGAAAGTTTGTTAGTATCATCGCCACCAAGAATTGATTCCTGGTTGTGAACTCCACAGTCCTGAACAGAGTAACCTGTTTATACGTGCATATAGGATATACACACTTGGATAATTCATTTCGGTTTTAGGAAATAGTGTAGAGAAACACATTTTAAAAAAGTAAAAATTTCGAACTCGACGTCGCTTATACGGGATGGTGCTCTTCGCTGATTCGCGGGGTATTAACCGACGGCGGGAATGAGCCCACGACGAAGAGGAATCGATTAGTCGGAAATTTAATGTTAAAGAACTAGTATCGGGAGCAAAACATTCGCAACACCCTGAAGAGTGCAAAAACTGAACTCTCCAATCAAATAGTAGTTTTCGACCGAGGACATAAAAAACGAATGTCGGTTTTTTTATTATAATAATTACTTCTGTCAATGGCAACCACGACAGCCGGCAGCGACTCTAACCGCATTCTTGCGGCCGTACCCGAACGGCTCTAACCGACTTTCGTATCGTTTGTGGACGAGGCTAATGGCTAATGATTATCACTGGGAGGAGGTCTAGTGCTTGGCAAACCTCGCCCGCCCCTTATAGACAGACCGCGCTGTCGCAATTCAAACGACCACACCTTTTGCCGGCTCCATTAGAGACATTGGCTCAAGATCAGTAGTGCGTTCTGTACCCTCGGCCGACACTTTCCACATAATGGACACCGGCACGAAGGTGTTCCTTATTTTGTTGAAAATATATATGGATTACTGAAAGAGGTTTTTGTAAAATTGGCTGCTAATTAAATAGATCCCCACCCAGGCCAGTGGCGTTTAGGCCATCGTGGCTGGGTAACAGAGGAGAGGTATCCGTGGAGTGAAGTTGAAGATCATTTTAAGAAAATTCTGTACTGTTTGAGTAAAATTCCACCAGTTCCCGATATTATTATAACTGTTAAATAGTTGTATCAGGGCCGTTCCATTTCTAGGAATCGCGAGACTACAGAACATTCTATCAGATAAACCCGGTGCGAGGTTTGTTATTATAAAGATTATCTTTTCGAACAATCCGAGCTGATCGCAACAGTGGAATATTAAGGTCTACGTGTTTGTAATAACTTCGATTAGAATCTGTACTTATTTTCATTTATCACTCGTTCTCGAGGAGATCCTGTAACGCTAGAAATTGTTTTACTGTTAATCCTCCGACTATAAAATAGTGTCTGGATTAGTCCACTAACCCGATTACCATACTGACATAGTGAGCGATACAAGTGACAAACGACATTTGTATATCGTCTCTACTATGTATATTTAAAGAAAAAATAATGCATTTCTGAGGGAAGTAGGTTACGGTGGCGGAATGTGGACTGAGCTAAGTGCATCTCATGATAGCAACTTGTATTACCGGTCGTCATCAAATACTTCCCGTCGGGATTGAATTCCTCGATTCTAGACTCTCTATGCAGGAGGCTCCAAACGATACTGCTATAATATTTTATAGTCATCGATTACGGTAACGTGCCGTCTGGTTCGCCGGTTCGCGACCTGGCAAGGGCTCGACACCAATTCTACTATTATTTATCGAATACTAAGGCTTCCCTGTATCATCATGATGTGGAGTCATCTATATATTCGATTAAATATTAAGATGGCCGTCAAATATGCGAGAATCTTATCGAGGATAGTACCCGCACAGTATTATAACGATTTGCTTGCTATACATGAAAATTAGCTAGCTGTACAACTCAGGAAAACTGCAATAGAGTGAGTTCATAAATAAATAAATCGTATCCTCATTTCGATGGGGGGCTTTCCTTCGGCCGTGGTTCTCCCTGTTGTTGGAGCCAGTTCACGCACCGGTTGACTTAAACTGTCCTGGACTTGCCCAATCCCCAGTTGGGAAAAGCCCTCCACTCCCACGCACTCGTTTTCTTTTATTTTTCCCCCGTTTTAATTACCCCAACTGCCAATTAATTTACCCTTCTCCCCTCCCACCGAGATTGGAGATTGGCAACAGCCGCCGATTTTCGCCATCGAGCGAGCGCGCGTATTGGATTCCGGCTCTGTCCATTTGCGCAATCTGTTCTTGCCGTCGAATTGGATCGCGGGAAATTGGAAAAAGAAATGAATACCGTAGATTTCGTGCATTTCTGTCTCCTCTCGGTGGTTTGGTCATTTGCTGGTCATGCGTAGGCTGCTCGCCATCTTCAGTAGCGGTTATTCACTTGGGCGCTTTGGATGTTATTTAGGCGTCCTCACTTCACTGTCACTGTCACTTGTAATAGTGCATCTCAACCCTATCTGGTATTGTGTATTTACGATCATACATGTTTTCCTCTAAATCCAAATTGAAATTCCAATATTGAAAAAAGTCTATTTTTAGTAATCTAATTAACCGGTGCAAGTACACACAACCAACTTTAGTTACATACATTTCACAGTTAAGCCCATTTTTTTATAATCTACCTTTTTAATTTTATCTTACAATATTAAGTTTTTATTTGTCTATGAATGTTTTGCTTTCTCTTAAAATAAAAATTATTAAATATAAATTAACTAGCGCCCCCCTGAGTGTGCTGCGGAAATTTACCTAACTAAAGTTCGTCTGGTGCAACTGCACCGATAAACGAGCGCCCCCTGAGGGTGGTGCGGAAATGTACTTAACTAAAGTTCGTTAGGTACACTTGCACCGATAAACTAGCGCCCCCTGAGGATGGTGCGGAAATGTACTTAACTAAAGTTCGTTGGGTATACTTGCACCCATAAACTAGCGCCCCTCTGAGGGTGGTGCGGCAATGTACTTAACTAAAGTTCGTTGGGTACACTTGCACCCATAAACTAGCGCCCCTCTGAGGGTGGTGCGGCAATGTACTTAACTAAAGTTCGTTGGGTACACTTGCACCCATAAACTAGCGCCCCTCTGAGGGTGGTGCGGCAATGTACTTAACTAAAGTTCGTTGGGTACACTTGCACCCATAAACTAGCGCCCTCTGAGGGTGGTGCGGCAATGTACTTAACTAAAGTTCGTTGGGTACACTTGCACCCATAAACTAGCGCCCCTCTGAGGGTGGTGCGGAAATGTACTTAACTAAAGTTCGTTGGGTACACTTGCACCGATAAACTAGCGCCCCTCTGAGGGTGGTGCGGCAATGTACTTAACTAAAGTTCGTTGGGTACACTTGCACCCATAAACTAGCGCCCCTCTGAGGGTGGTGCGGAAATGTACTTAACTAAAGTTCGTTGGGTACACTTACACCGGTAAACTAGCGCCCCTCTGAGGGTGGTGCGGAAATGTACTTAACTAAAGTTCGTTCGGTACACTTGCACCGATAAACTAGCGCCCCCTGAGGATGGTGCGGAAATGTACGTAACTAAAGTTCGTTGGGTACACTTGCACCGATAAACTAGATTACTAAAAATAAACGTTTTTCAATACGAGAAAACAAGATGTATAATGGCTATTGCCTTATCATATTTGTGTTTCTTGGTGAAATTCAACTCGTTATGTATGTACACACCTTTGGTTGCAAAATGAACACAATATTAGATAGACTCCATATACGACATATATATATTTCTTCTTTTTGTATTTATTTTTTTTTTATGACGAATTTCGGTGACCAAATTTCAGCGTTGACGGCCAATCGATATAAATCGGGCGTCTAATTTGCACACGGCCTTCGCCGAGAGCCGTTCGCGTTCCGTTTTTGGGCGGCGCGTTTCACGAAAAAAAAATAAAATGGCATCCGAATTTAAATTTTAACGAGGTTCCCGAACTGTTGAGAACCGGTTCGGTTTAGGGACGGGTATTAAATTATAATAAGGATAGTTAGGAAAATTAAAATCGAAAATTACCCAAGTTGAGTGCTAAAGTAGGTCCCCGGTAAGGAATGGGACATTGTGTATGGTCTGCCTACGGAATCGTACGGCACTTTGAAATTTATTACCACTCCGTATGCACGAAATATTTTTTATTTCACTTCTTTGGGTATCGATAAAATAATTTACCATTTGTCCGACTTTCCCAAACTTATTAACAGACACGGACTTTCCACTTGTCGTCAAATAGGTTTTAAGTTAAGATATAATTTTTTCAAAAATTAATTAGAGAATTCTGGTATAAAAAGTAGTAAGTTAATAAAAAAGAATGTGGCTACGGTATTTAAAGTGTAATTAAAATCATTAAGCCTCTGGCTAAACATAGTGTTGCGAAAAGCAGTTTGGCTTGCGGTACCGATTAAAAATCCTTTGTTTCGTTATTCGATTAGTCAATTAAAACCGTCAACCTGTCGCAACCCGGTAGCCGGCCCATATTGCGCAATCCAGCCCAATAAGGCAATAATCCACTAACGAGCGCTATGTAAAACACAACCCAGTTCTGGGCCGAGAATCCCCGGGCCTCTTGCAACCTTCCGTTCCTCGAGGATTGTGATTTCATTCAGGTGTTATATAGTTTACCAAAAAGATATTGTATATGAAGATGTGTGAAATATGAAATCTGTACTTGGATTAGGCCGGCCATGCTAATAGGGCAATTTCATAGGAACGGATAAATATTGTGCAGAAAAATGTCCCCCTCAATCCGAACCAATTCGGTATTCTCGCGTCTCTTCGTATTCGCGAAGGTTCCGATTAAACGGACTCGGTGACAACATTTTGGCATCTTGGCTTTTCACACAAGAGCTTATTTAAGTAGATTCGTAGGGGGACGAAGATCATCGTAATTTCGAAAGATCACAGTTCCTCCTTCTAAGAGACATTGTAGCGCAATATCGAACCTAAACGTAAATAACTGATGTATGGTAAATGATACCGTAGCTAGAAAATCAACTAAAGTATTATATCCGTTTTGTTTATTCTGGAAATTAACGTTACTCCCCAACCCGCACTGATATTCGCGATGAGTACTCATAATCATTTGAGGATCCGATACGGTAATTCTTTAGATAGGCTTGGTGTGGCAACTACTCGTTAACTCCTCGGGTAGCTTCTTACTGCTGGCGGCCGCGTGTTTAAGAACGTTCACGGAACTCAATTTCCAAAGAATTCCAAGAGGTGGAATTAAGCTTGCGGTGGTCCTGATGATCCTTTAACGATCCTTAAGGACTAGGGGGAAAAGCTGTTAAGAGTTCCCATATTAAAATGACCCTTTGTTCCCAACATACACATGTATTTAGACTACGGTTGTCGAATAGAAATACACTGAAAATGTCGATCATGCTCAGAGTAGATATCATAGAGATGAACTGAGACCTGCGTTTGTGAGACAGCTGAGTGATTTCCTGATCTTGATTTCAAAAAACCCTTTTTGTGTAAATGACCTTTTAGTGGGCACAGTTCTTTGTTGGCTTAGTTCTTTGGAAAAAGATAAGCGCCATCTGTACGCCCGATTACTCACTTCCTTTCTTGATGAAGAAGGCGTTTACTCTACACAGTAGAAAGCCAGACTGTTCTTCCTCGACATACCAAGCAAGATTCTATGTTTACTAGTAGTCCGAGAATCACAGGGGCCACATTTAACGGATTGATATCCAAGCATTTTCGATTTCATTCGTGCAATTTCGAAGGAACAAAATTGCTGTCGAGGCCGATCCGGTCCGAAGTGGGTCCCCGACCCAGTTAACCGACAAAAATAACGCGTTTCAACGATTCAAATTTTACTGCCGACACCTGTTTGGTAGCCAGCGAAGGTTTGGAAAACCACCACGGTCATTCGGTCTCCGATTCCTGGTGTTCGTCTTCAGGTTGGACCAGTTTCGGCTGCTCGCCATCTTTCAGTACCTCTTCGTCAAGCCACAAACTAAGGCCGGATTCCCAGTAAAAGTGCTGTCACCACTGTCCAACATACCGACGAAAAGGGTACTGAAGATGGAGGGCAGACAAAACCCGTTTAACAAAAGACCAAACCGGTGAACGGAAACTAAAATATAATAATTACCAATATATTACTACCAATTATAATAAAATTAAAGTTTTCTAATAAACTGGTCAGAGTGACCCGAAAATTTCTATCGATAGTACTGCGCAAGACGGGAAATAGCCATGCCGCAAGATGGCCCTTTTAAAAACCGCATAAATTTACAACATAATTAACAACATTACATAAATAAATATAAGGAAGGATTTATATATGTATTTTTCCCCCTCATTATGAGATGGGCAGTTGCATAAGTCGGTTGAATCGAATTGCGTCAACACTTCCTAACAAGTCGGCTCCAGCGAGGAGGTATTTATTTGTTCGTGAACAAGCGTGACGTACCGCCGTTCAAAAATGTAATTATCGTTTACATAATTCAATAATCAGTATACAGTTTTATGGTTCCTTAGTTTCTCTGTTGGGACGGTTTTAGGGCGAGTGTCTTGAAATCGTTCAAAGTGTTTCTAAATTGTTACGGAGAATTGCTACTGGCCATGGAAATTATTCTTTAGCCTCTAAAAATTTGTAATTTTTACAATTAAATATAACATTCAGTTTTTCCAAAGTTTACCGTTTTGTTTTTGTTTTTTTTGCAAGTTAATATTGAGAAAATGAATATTGATAAGTAATAAATCGACCAGTTTTCACCCCTCGATATAACCAGTGTTGTAGAAACTGTACTCTCTACCCTTCTCCGAGCTGTTACTCCGATCGGAGGGGCAATTGTTTTACGAACGCGGTGAACTGAAAATCGGGCTCAGTTCCTAGGAAGTTCATTTTTTCTTCATCTTATTGTTCTTGCCCGTTGCGCAACCCCTCGGTACTTTCCTGGCGGAACTCGGTTTAATAGGACGGGCGGCTGTTATTAGTATTAATAGTGAACGGAAGGTGAGCGCACACGAGGTGCACATATGCCCTGCCCGAGCTACTTACTCGACCTTGACCCCTCCTGGTCTCTACCAGCGCTTCACCCCCAACAGGCCCTCGAATTTTTTTAATATATCTTCCATTTTGAGTGTTATACGATCATCCAAAACACGCTGACGGTCCGACATTCTTATTTCTTTCAGTTGTTATTTGGACTCGATTGAAAAGTAAACACAAAAGTGTTGAATACAATGCGGGGGCACTCCTCTGTTGTTGTTGTCATTTAGCGCTGACTAATCCCTTGCTCCTCCCAACGGCCGCATCTCCAGTATTCTCTGTGACCTTGCATCGGCGATCGATAATCTATTACTCGCCCATATTTACAACAGCGTTCAGAAAAAATCGTATTCAAGCTAATTGCTCTCAAAACTCGTGTCACTTGCGTCAAACAAAATCTAGGGCAGAAGACTCTCTCTAATCTTTACGTTATCGATTTTCACAACGAATTCCATCACACCCCATCATATCTTCTTGTAGAATTTATAAATCAGACTAGTATTTTTCAATATGTGACTGCATCTTAGTATTGAGCACGATCTTTTAAGTCCGCGATTTATGAGACGCGTATATGTTGTGTTCCTACTTACCCTGAGCAGGTTCCTCTTCTTATTTTGCATATAACGGAATATGTTAGAATTAAATAACATCAAGTGTTCTGCACCAGTACAAGTTCGATAATCAGTGCATACCCTGCGAGTACCATATTGTACTGTATTAAGTATTAAGATTCTTGTTCAAGGCTGTTCAATTCATATCGGATTCATCGACTTGATGTAGTGTAGACGTGGGATCTCTCGGGTGTGACGAAATACGGGTGTTTACACCGGCGCCATTTTACTTGAGCCTACCGGTCTTTCGTCAGCTTAGTTAACAGGTGGATGCCAAACCGACCAAGGGCGAGCTAGCTACAAGCCCGACCTACTTACTTCACCACACTAGTTTTTGTGTTTATTTCTATAGATTTATGATTCCATCCTAGTTGTAGAAGAGAGCCTGTTCCCAGCAAGAGTTTAATATTTTATTGATGCTGCTTCTTTTTATAGACAGCCAATATAAAATATAAATATAAAATAAAGCTACCTATATAAAATATAGGCTTTAGCCCTTTACCAAAGGGTTCTTCTACTCCTGCGGTTAGTTTCATTGATATTGAAGAGGAATCGTGAAATATTCAGATTAGAATGCACGGTTTCGAGTGCATGTCGACCGAGAAAGCAAACAGGCGTGACGGTATCGCAAACAGTTAGAGGGGTCACTAGCTAGCTACTGCCTAGCCAATCTACATTTTTACAACCCACATACTTGTCATACAACTCCAGTGTAATCCTTCCCTTAAAAAATATATAATCTTGGCGCCCACACATTGTATAATATAAGATATAAGAATAGAATATTTTTGGAATTTTTTCGACGAGGTCGAAACAAGAAAAATTGAAAAGGAAAATAAAAGATAAATGAGGAAGTTGTGTAAAATCTAATATGAAATACTATGAAAATAAAAACTGTATTTACATCTGTCGCAAATCTTTCTAGATTCCCTTGAGGAATTGATAAAAAATGTCTTAGCATTCAGTTATATACGCTATTTAGGAAATAGAGAGGAAATCAGTGTAATTTATAACGCGCGAGTAACGTGATTTTATTATCTTAATGACTCAGTTTCAGGATTACCCCGAAACTCCAATTTTTTACCGTACAGCCAGTACTGTAATAAGAACAGCCTTTTAGTGTAAAATTTTCGATCCAGTCAAAGATCTCTCGATTCAAGTTTCAATCAGTTTAATCTACTTAAATTGTAATTGCGGGGTCGGATCTGATCCCCCTTATAAGGAGGATCAGGGGCGGTCCTGATGGACAGCGGAAGAACTCGAAGAGAAAACACCCCTTATAAAAAATAAGGAATTCTGAGGTAACAATTAAGGTGGGGGATTTATTCTCTGATGAGCAACCGGTCAAAAACGCCAGTCGGTCAATCGGTATACGCCAGCCGTAGAGAAATTAGTATTTTAATTATTCATTTATTCCCACCTCCTTTATCTTTTTTTTTCTACGACGGAAGAAACGCGTGAATAAAATCAAAGATGAACATCTTAGAGTTTCAAGGTCTCGTTACGACACAAATCTTGACCGATCCTGACACTGTCACAAAATATAATTTTTAAAATTGTATGAAAAAAAAATTATACCTGACAGTTCTAAATTGGCGCGGAATTTCTGTAGCCCCTAATAGTTTTGTAATTTCCCCGATTAAATATAACATTTAAAAAGGAACTGTCGTCAGCATAATAATTGTCTTCGAACCACCTTTGGTTGATTTGTTACGAAACTGCCAACTGCAAACGCGTCTTTTCGTATTTACTGTAAAATTTCTTGTCCTTTTTGATCGAACACCACAGTCCTATCGCTGTACAGGCAATGGTTACAACGGTAAAATTCCCTAAAACATATTTCGAAATATCATCTTTCGGTTATGTAATCGGCTCCAGTAATATTCGGACTACAGAAACAGTTTAAAGTCTGGCTGTTTTAAGGCTTCGTTAAATGTCGATTGTCTATATATCGTACCAAATGTCCGCTCCTATTATAGTTTGCAACCGATTGGCTTTAAGTTGTCTTGTTATAGCTGTTTCCGTTTAGCCTGAATGATAGCTCCAATTGTATTTCGTTCGCGTGCTCTTCTAACCCGAGTGGTCGGACGGCCACGTTGCATCCCAACTAAACCGAGTTCCTTAAATCGGCCACCAGAGTCCGAAGAGGGATCAACGACCTGCCGGGTTAAACAGGATGGGATGCTCTTACCTCCTACCCGCCCGGGGTCACCCTAGAGTGCAGGTGTAATTTAAGTTCTCCTGTTTAAAGACAGTGTACAAACAACTAAAAAACCTAAATGGACAAACGGAAAATATTCTACACAACACAAGAAAATCATAATATATAGAGACTGGAAAGAAATGCGTTTATAAAAACAGTAAGGCCAATTTTGTATAGAGTCTGGATCGTGGTATTATTTATTTCGTCAGGTCTATTCCCGACCGATAGGGATAACGTGGAACCGTGTCATTGTAAGTAAATTAAACCGTATATCTCCGAGTGTAATCTCGCTTTGACACTAATTCAAATTATAAACGAGGCCTCGCTGGTGGGCGAATGATTTAGCCTACACTACATAATGTTCATCGCAACAATCGGGACGCGCCTACACCTTCAGATCTGTTTGAAAATCCGTCTTCCAAATGATGAATCAATTCATCCTTAGCGATGAAATTTTATTTTCACAACCGTTTCACCGACGGTTTTATTCGTGTTTAATCGATGGTTAGACTATGTTTCGGAAGTTCGTAATTTAATTATCCCTTTATAATACCGCCGTACTGACAGTAACACTTTTTTAGGGCGAAGACCCTATTTGCAGTAAGCGAAGCTGTCCCGGCGATGATAGTTGTTTTTTCTTATCTGGACTGCAGTATAGAATAATTCCCTTTCCATTTCCAGTTTTTATTAAAAAACGAAATTATATACCAAAATAAATATTAATATTGATAATGCGTAAGCGTTTTACTTTTCCCTTTTTGTTTTGCTTGATTAGCATAACAGGAGACTTATTGGCTGAGTCGGTTGTCTCCCGTGAAGGTCAATCCTCCAGGAATGTACTATTGTACATTTGAAAGGAAAAAATAATCTAAACTCCTTTTAAAGGCAGTAGTCGTTTGTGGAATTTACGCTGGAAGGATGGTCGAAGGTCGATGGTTTGGCTCGCGTCCCCAACCGTGTTCTGCGTGCCTTGTCCTCCTCCTGTCGGTTCATTTACGCAGAACCCCAGGGGCATTATGGGTTACGGTCGATTTCGAAACCGGTGGCGGTTTCTGGCAACGGCTGGCGGATTTTTACGGCTTTCACTTTCTTCTTTTCTCGGCCGTCAAAAGACGACGGGACCGAAAAGAAAAAATAACCGCGACGCGAATCGGAAAAAGGAAGCCGAAACTTTTACTCCAGTCCACTATTGAGTGATACCGGAAAGAGTGGTGCCAACTTAAGAAAAAAATTTTATAATTATTAACTGCCCCCGTGAAAATCATGTGTTCACGATCGTGCGAATTTCGACCTTGATTTCACAAAACATCTTTTCTTGATCGCGAGTGTCGTCTAAGACCCCTGTTCGGGGTTCTAAGAACCTGTTATATTTGCGCGTTCCTTCACGGTGAGTTTGTAGTGGGAATGTGGGGCGCGGTATGTGCTATGCGATGTCGCCAGAACTCCGTCTGACTCACGTATGTCTTCTTCAATATGCCCCAACGGTTTTTAGGACGCGTTTCAGAGGCGACACAGTGTATTACACATTCACGACGGGATACGGGCGCTTAACGTTGTCGTCGGACTCGTGCGCAAATGTCGGGAAGGCAGCGAGGAAACTATCCATGATTCTCCCCGTACGGTGGTGAAGCTCAATCCTTTTGAAAAATTACCGCAGTTGATTGAAAGTTCATCAAACGGAAAGGCAGGTGAATTAAAGGAGATTAGAAATGAAAAACACATGGAAAAACCCAACGAATGGACACAGCAAACAGATAATAAACTGTGCTTAATAAAAATAAACACAAAAGTATAATAATAAGTAGCAACCACAGTTAGTTATATGAAACTGAAAAGATATATACTTTATTGAATAGAGATATACCTCTGTTATTTGAAAGCAATTTTGTATTAGGGTGGGCACAGAAAGTAGGGAAAACGTGTGCCCTGTATGGGGAAAAGTTTAGGAAAGGCTGTCCTCCTGGTAAGATATACTGGGGGCAAGTTGGTGGATACCGACTTTCTAGTCGGGTGACGACGTTCCACGAGACCAGTTTTGCCTTGCTAGGCCCCAGTCGTGGGGGCTTTCTAAACAACCTACCGCGCCCACCTTAAAATTGCGCTTCTTTTTTTTGACATATACTTCGTATCCTTTCCAGGAAGAGGAGACCGGGGTTATTTCCTGGCAGTTTTTATTTACTCCAAGTATGACGGCAGTTGGGATCAAGTTATTAACTAGAATAAAAAGCTGTATTCAGACTGATTGAAAAAATGACTCTTACTTAGAATGAGACACTTAAAATATCCCCGTTCGAAACAGCTAAAATTAAGAAATTGAGGTCGAATGAGGCCAATTCAACTTTAATTTAAACACGCCGCATAGACCGCATGTATTATTCATAAAATGGATGAATAATGTGTAACTTTTACTTGTGACGTGTTCAGGTAAGTGACGGAGATCATTTCGTTCCCCGGAACTATCTATAATATGAGTTCCAGGCAGGATAATCCGAAGATAACGTTCACGAGAAACCCGTCTGCAATTATTCTACGAACTCCATCTTCCGACACGAACTGTTAGGAATTACCGCGCTTTATAACTTGTGTCCGTGGTACAGCATAATATCCGTGGGAAGTGCCGGTTATGTTCGCGTTACGGGATTGAAATAAATCAGAGAGCTTTGTTCTTATTAAGCGAAGTAAGCCGAGGTGAATCTGGACCGGGCATTGTACTTTTCAAACGAAAGGGAAAGTCGATTCGGCGACTTAAATGTAAAATTTTTTTTTACGGCGTATAAAATGGGAAAACATAAACAATACATGGTTTGTTTCTTGTTGGTGATGAAATGCTACAGACGTAGCCGGGCCCCCGTAGTGAGTGTTGCCACTGCACAATGGCGTTTCGTTGAGTCTTTAATTATAATAAAGATATTTTTAATACATTAAGACAAAAGTGCGACTAGAACATCAACAAAATGCAAACTTTTCAATCGAAAATATTAAAAAAAATAACCGACGCAACCTATTAAGTCTCCAACCTCAGCCTACGTACAGATCTTGAAGTTCCGGTTGTTCTTTCCAATGTTGCTTATTTTATTTTACAGTTGTGACAATACAACAGTGAAAAAGAAGGAAAGAAACTTTTTGGAAGGGTCCAGGAACAACGCTCTCTATAGGCGCTGTGCAAGGAAAAAAACCGGAAATTCGGGGCAAATTTATGTAATGACTTCGATTAAAAGAGAGACAAAAAATATATGTGTGGGGTTAGTACTTAATGTGTGTACTGGAGTCAAAAATAATCTACTGTCGACTTCTTCATGAGTACAAAAAGCGGTTGAAACGCTTCACAGCTCTAAGACACGCCACTGGCGTTATTATTTGGTAATGACGGCCGGCCCTCTCTTTTCCGCCGGAGGCATCAATCCTTAATTTCATTATCGTTTCACCCCGGTAGTGGCTGATGGACGCGGAGAAATCTTGTGCTAGTGTACGATATTACTTTGGTACCGTGGTGATTGGTTTGGACATTATTGGTTGGACAGTTTTTTTAGTACAATTTCGGAAAGTTTATTCTTATATCTTTTGTTTCTCCCGACAGTGAAGAACGGAGATTTTAAAGTCAGTTTCATTTTGGACTCATTTGGACGAGAAAGGTGTGTCGATAATTCATGCTAACCCGACAATTTTTAGTCTTTTTTTCAGTGTAAATGTTTAAAGTGTATTAATGATTCGGTATTAAGTTGCTTCCTTTGCAAGTATGTGAAAACTATCGAACGATTCCGCTTATTTTGGTGACACAGCACAGCCGTTAGTGTTCCAGCCGAAGTGCCGGCTGGCGACCCGTTAGTTCTGGAAAAAACTTTGGCCCACAAATCCATCGGAGGCCTCGCAATTATCCAGATCGAGAGGCGCCGAGAAATGCCCCAGTGATTCTCTCTGGGCCATGACAAATCCTCCGGGACATTTCTTTTTGTATTTTTTTTTATAAGCCCCCCAACTGGTAACTTGGTGGACACGAAGTTGCCATTAACACCTGGAGGCGTGAAGACATCGCGTTAATAACTAGTACAAACAGGCTCCCCTGGATCCTGTTAGTAGGAGCTAGTCTTATATTCTTCGCGGCACTTGTTTTTATTCAAGTTTTTTTTTGCATGACTGTCGCAACTGTAAGATACAATATGTGACATTAATTTCCACGTTCTTTCGTATAAAACCAAATTTAATCCGCGTCGTAACAAAAAAAAATCGAATGATCTGTATATAATCGTTTGAAATTATGTCCACCCGTAAACCTGGCTTACGTGCGACAGAAATCGTCCTACGTGTCCCCCCCCCTACTTGTCGGAAAATAGCTTAAATTTTTCCAATTGGCCAATTTCCTTTTCTGTGCAAAATCCTTTTTCTGAGGCCATGTTTGCACCATTAGGTGCAACCGTCTATTAAGATGGTTGTACTCCCGGTGGAAGAAGAGATCGAGGACTCGATGAGGAGAAATTGTGATCCGAGCGGACTGGTCAAACCCGAAGTCGAAGAAATCTCTTCCGACATCGGCATGGGCAATCCTAGTTTTCTATTACCCGTCCGGTCGACTTCAACCTAGGTGTATAATTTAAATTCACCTTTAATTCCTAGGATGCCATTCATTACATACAGGCGCATATACCGCATGTAACACTCACAGGATGTATGCAAAAGTTTCGTGGCCATACTTGTTCTCCTTATTTTGCAAGGGTTTTAAATGCTAGTTATGAATACCTGTTTTTTGGTTTGCGAGGGGTTGGAATAACGTAGATATGGTGTGTTTCTGTCTCCTCTCATTGGTTTGGTCTTTTGCTAGACCGGTTTCGCTACTCGCCATCTTTTTCGCTGCAGTGTCACTGTCATTTGTCGCCATTCGATAGTCACTTGCACCTAGAAACTAGCGCCTCTGTGGGTGGCGCGGAAATGTACTTAACTAAAGTTCGTTTGGTACACTTGCAAAGATAAACTAGCGCTCCTCTGAGTGTGGTGCGGAAATGTACTTAACTAAAGTTCGTTTGGTACACTTGCAACGATAAACTAGCGCTCCTATGAGTGTGGTGCGGAAATGTACTTAACTAAAGTTCATAAAAAGAAAACTTTTATGATTGTAAATGCACAATACCAGATAGATCTAACTTGTACTAGTACAAGTGACAGTGCCAGTACAATGAGGATACCCGAAAAACATCCAAAGTGCCGGAAGTGACTAATACCGCTACTGAAGATGGCGAGCAGCCGAAACCGGCCTAGCAAAAGTCCAAACCAGCGAGAGGAGACAGAAACACACGAAATCTACGGTTTTAAATGCGTTAAGGACTGTAAGAGGGCGATTTGTTAATTCAGATAAATTTATAAGCTGCATTGTTATGCATAATGCGTTGTGTTAACAAGCGTGTCCATCAGTCTCCGCTCGCTGGTCTGGTCTGGATAGACCGGTTTCGGCTGCTTGCCGCCTTCAATAGCTCATCACCAGTAGGTGTCTATAAGACATGTTGCCTGTCTGGGAACTCCTAGTGCCCTTGCACTGCACTTTTATCGTTGACCCCCAAGGTAATCATCATGCCTGAGCTTCTCACCGACCTACATACCGAATGCTATTGAATAGGGCGAGCGGCCGAAACCGTTGTACCGTAAGAAGATTATACGAACTATGAAATTAGGTTTATGTTTTGATATATATGAAATACGTAAACGTTTTTATTGTCACAGTAGTAATATTCGAAACAGGCTTTCCTCCATTTTAAACATTTTATTTATATTTTTCAGGTATCTTTAGATAGCGAGGGCATTTCCTTTTCAGGCTTCTGTAAGGAACGTTCGGGACGTTTGTAATTCGGAAGTGAAATTTGTTATGTTTTTTACGGCTATTCTCGTGTATAAGAGTAAAGTAAGGCATAAAAACGTGCCCCTGTCGCGAAACTGTCTGTTAGCAGCGCCCAGTAGTCGCCGGTTGCGTTCGCATTTCTTTCTTCAATAACACTCAAGTGTTAGAAAGAAAAAAATAACAACTCTTCCATTCTGTTGTAAGAGATAAAACTGGAGCAATGTCCGTCAATAAACTTTGCCGAGCGTGGGGAGTGGATACGGTTAGATGGAGGAGATGCTCGACTTCTTCTCGGTACAGTGGACTTTCAAAAGAGTTCGCGTGAACGGAAACAATAATCCTTGGACTCACGTCGAAATTATGCGTATATATTATTAAATATTCATATTCGTACACATTAATGGAAACGTTTACGATAATATTTAGCCAATTTCGTCGATTACGACAATTTTCTCACATATTCACGTGTAGTGTATACCATTTGTAATGATTCTCCCCTAGAGGAGTTTCAGTAGGAATTTGTAACGTCGGTTCGGTAATCTGGCAACAAAATCGGATGTTTACAAGGATAAGGTTCCTTCTTTTCCCCCCTTTACAAGAATCCTTCCTTTCGCAGGATTATCTTATGATTTACGACATAATAGGGGTCCTCGACGGGACAGAGTTCTCAGGACCCGGTCGCTGCGAACACTTAGAGAAACCCCAATACCAAATTACTAATACTTTATTTTTCTTTAAGTATACACAAAGTATTGTAGACGAAGTACAAGTGTTGTTTAATACATGCATGCCGGACTAAGTATACTTGTTTTGAGTTGTGGGGATCCACCAAAGCCGTCTCCTACAAAATTCAATCATTGCATTCATTCGTAAAACCCACTAATCCAACAAATTATTCGAGGCAACAATACAAATCGCTGATATTACTGCGGCCATAAAAATTATTACTGATTAATATCGCCTGTTAAATATAAGACGCGGCATCCACAATTAACTCTCTGTTCATCCCTGAAACGGTTTCGCATCCGCTCCTGGGGCAGCCCAAGTTTGAGAACTTGGGATTCTCTAATCAATTGTAATATGGGCATTTCCTCCGCCATATTGAAACCCCAGGGTTACAGTTAGGTCGTAAACCGCGAAACACCGGGGGGTAACGGTACACACTTTGGATACCCAACAACAGCGGAACGTCATCTGCCCCCCTCCGGTGTTCATTTAAATACCTCAAATCGGATATGAAATGAGTCGATCTACAGAGGTTAACTATTTCGTCCTGCCCGGCATTGTTGCCTCGGTTGCATTGTTGAAAGAACCATTGTTGAATCCAGTTTCCGTTGTCTGGGTATTTGTTTTCGGGACATTGCAATATTCCACAAGATACTGATGCTCGTGATCATATTATCCAATAAATGTCTCGTCCTGGAGAATATGCCAGGTAAAGTTCTAACCGCATTGTTCGTCACAACTTCTGAAATTCAAATCCGGCCAAGGTAAAGACCGCGAAACCGCATTGATTTACGGCTGATTTCGCTCTGATATAGAAATTCATCGTTCGCTGGAAATATCCCACTCGCTGTTTACAGTCACGAGCAATTACTGAGGAAAAAATGTTTCGTAGCTTTCTAGATGTTGCCTGCTTCCCGCCCAGGAATTATATTCTTCAATATTATATTCTTAGAAAATTATTCCGCTATCAAATCTGCCAGACAGAGAAATACAAGCTGCAAATTTGAGGTTTCGTTTTCTTAACCGGGTGTGATATCATTTGTTGGATGGACAATCCATGAAAAAATAATAAAATAAAATAATAGTCATTATTGTAGTCTCCCAGTATCTTTAATAGGACGTGGATAATGAAAAACGTGACTCGGTCTTTTCATAGATCGGTTTCGGCTGTTTGCCACCATCGGTGAGTCACTCTGGCGTATTGTGAAGCATCCTGTCGCACGCCGTATTTATACTGACAGAAAATATCGAATAACTTCACGGAATATTACAAAAACATCGCGAACACGCAAAACGGGTATTCGAAAACTCAAAAAACGTAGTAGGTATTACCCAGATTTACCGAGTATTTCAACATCAATAATTCGAGGAATAGGCGTGTGTATCGGAGACGGTAGTTATGTACTCGCGATTAAATAGGGTCGGGACAGGTTTGTCCATTTGTACCGTAAAAGGAGAACAAATCGCAACCAGTTTTAAGCGCACCCGATGGGGCCACAGAAGAACCGGCATCTCCTGCTTTTATTCAGAGCCTTCCAAATATTATACAGTTGAAATTCTCCGTTTTCGCAGCACTTATTTTCACCGCGTTGCCCAATGCCTGATTTTTCACTCAATTATCTGAGTTTCGTACTCTGAGAAAATACGACGTGTGACGAGACAGAAATTCGCAGAAAAAATGCCAAAGTGGAATATAAATGATTTATATCGCTCAACTACTGTGGGTAAAATGTTAGAAAATGTTAAAATTAGAATAAACACGCGCATATCCAAAATTTAAGTTTCATCAAAGAAACAATGTTTATTTAGCCGTATTCATATACTAGTTCAATGAAACGTCGCCTCGTTATTCGCGTATACCTCTCTATTCAGTTCACTCCAAGGCTGTATGCCACAGGCTTGTGTCACGAAGGTGGATGACCATTTTCTACAGCCAACAATGCTACGCCCGTCCCACATTTACTTTTCTGTTGCGACGTTGGACGCAAAATGTTTTCCAAATAGGGAACGCGCCATTTTATCCGTGTATGAGGACAGTACGTGTTAATATTTAAAATGGTTAAGAATCCGATAAAGGGATTGATGTAGAGGAATGATAAGAAACTGTTATAGTAGAGTTTGAGATTATGAAAAAGCCTCGTACTGTCAAACTATGTTGTAAGTATAGATATTAAAAACCTAATGGAATTTAATATGATTGAACTGAAAAAGTGTGAAAGTCTTGGGGTGATTGAAAGAAATTCGATGTAGTCAATTTCAGTTTCTAGAGCGTTAACTAGAGTTTGAACAGTTTGGTGCCTTGATCTCGGATCTTCAATTTCATTTGTAATTACGAGGACAGCACCAGGAGATATTGTCTCAAGTTACATCGCCTAAATAACCGTCAGGAGAAAGCTTCGTCAGATTGTCCGTTCCCGATTTTCCAGGAGATCTCATTACCTGTAATGAGGAGACAGTTTTCCGAAACTCAGCGGAAAACTGATTTCCATTCGTAAACCGAAACTGCATTTCGCTGTAACGAGTTTACAGAAAAGACTACCACAGAACACGGGAAAAGTCCCGGAATAACGAATGGTCTCGGGAAGGTTTCTTACCACAGTATTATGCGATCCTACAGTACGCTAGTGATAACTCAAGTGATGGTCCGCTCGTTTAACCGAACCAAATTTTCCTTTCAAAATAAAAGCCCCTTTTATAAATTCGGACACAAACCGGAGTCCGAAATGCTGGCGAAAGTCCGACACGTTTGAATACGCGCGCCTCTTTATAATTGGACGTTCAACAAATCTTTTAATTAAGAATTTTTTTTCTACACTCTGTTATTCAAAAGTTAATTGCCACTTTTACCAACTCGTGTCCCGTTCTCACAGTACAGGAAGGATGATGTGGCTCTCTCAAATCGAACAATGGCCATTGCGCCTGATAACGTCGTGTAGTTTATCGTTGGGAAAGAGCGCGTGCATATCTTTTATTGGGTGTGCACGATGCTGAAACATTTGTCCGAACGAGGGGTGTTCAATATTTCCGAAAAAATAATCTAATTATGAAACTAATGTAACTATAAAGTTCTATCTAATTTCTATTCTAGCTGCATGATTACATATAGGATGAAGTACTAAAGAAAACATTAGAATATTTCAAAATTAAAGCATTCGTTCGTCATTCCTCTCGGGGTTTCGTGTTTTCAATTCTTGATCTTTGCTAAGTCGAATTGTTTAAAATTCTGAAAGCTCTTTTTTATATTTATTTATTGCCAGGACGATGAGATAGTCGTAAGGTCGTTCACATTTTGCTACGGCCGATGAACATGGTTGTCCTATCTGTGTCACTAGCTCGAATGAGATGGACTCGGAGATTCTCCTCAACTTAAACCCAACGACTCGCCCTATCCATTTAAATAAGAAAACTTGTTTTATTTAATAAAACATTCGGTTGAAATTGTTTACGATTTCGTCCATCTGAGGATAAGTCGAATTTATTTTCAAAAACACTATTATTTTATATTATTAAGGAACTGACCCGATGCGTCATTTTCTACCGCCAGGAGAAGGTTCTTCATTTATCATTTCTACGCGTTTCTTCGTCAATATCTTGATTTATAAAAAAAATAAAAGTTATGTGTTATGTTTCTGAGACTGTAACATAAACTGCCTCTTCTAACTTTATATATATATATATATATATATATATATATATATATATACATACAGAGGGGTCCAAAGAAATGTATCCACTGTTTAAAAGTCCATAACTTGCAAACTAATTGACGGAGTTGATTTCACCATTTTTGGTGAAAATGTAGCTTAAAGTCCAACAAAGATATCACTGTAGGTATATATATATATATATATATATATATATATATATATATATATATATATAATTTTATTAGTTTATACATCATATATAATGTATACAGAACGAAAATGAAAGCAACGACCGTTAATTTCAATTTTCCAGTGGTTAAAATCGTCATGCGGTGTGTCCGACCACAAGTCCGAAATGATTCTTCCGAAGCTCTTATTTCCGTCAACTAAAAGTAGATTAGACGTAAAAAAAGGAAAAGTGGACGCGTTGGCGCATCAGCTATTTTAATTATTAAACTTTTTTACGCCAATTTTCGCGTGCTCATTGCTAATTAAAAAAATTGTAAATTATAGACTAATCTTCCCCCGATTTTCACTTTCGTTCAAACCGTTTTGAGTGCATAACATTGAAGCATAGAATAACCATTTTTTTTTAGGTTATATATAATTTTCTGTCCTTAGTTATTACGGTATTTAACCTTTGGGATTAAGCGGTGGTATTCAAACTTGGTCTGCTGGCGCAACTCTTAGGACTCTAAGGCGTTTTCTAGAATCCTTTACAAGAGGAAAAGAAAATGTTCCAGATCAATTTGGGGAGTGGGCCTACGGAGGAACTCCGATAACCTGTTACGTAATATTGTAATTACAGAGGCGGACTACGTGGAAGTATACGCGCTTTAATGTTTGCCGTATGAATAGTGCGGAAGTGAATTCAGCGTTCATTGCGGATGGAGTTTCTAATTCTAATTTCTGTCTGATATTTGGAGCCGTTCAGGAATATTTTGACTGCGAAAGTTAAATTTGTGAAATTTTTTTTATAATGCGTCGACTTTTGCCGATTCGCTTCTTAGAACAGAATATCTCCTATCCGGTCTTACCCCGGAGGTTCTGTGAAGGAGACGTTAACATATTTAATTTTTCACCGATAATACAGGGAGTGGTGTGGCACGGGGGAGCAACAAGATAGAAAGAGGGTCACTGTGTTAAAAAAAAAGGTTGAGAAACCCCCTGGTATAATCGACTTATTACTTAGTTTTGACTGTTATCGCTGTTAACCGGTGGTGCGGGAGGGGATAAATTAAACAATAGAATGTTTCAATGTTTTTATTGATAGAGAGGACAATGTGCTTCCTGTGGCTGAACTTTCATTGAGAAATAGCCGTCGGCCTTGTGGGGGGGGGGGCTCTTGCGACACGCTTGGTCCTAATGAACTGATTAAATATCGTTTTCGATATTAGTTTCACAAGCCGCGTGGGCGATGGCGGGGTTGGGGGTCGCCTTTCCGCTCGGAGAGGAAGTCTGCCTGTTTTGAAATGTTGGACCTTGTAAGAGCTGTATTGTTTACAAATCGAAACCGTGAACTGGACGTGACGCGCCCCCCAATTGGGCCGTTTTAATCGCCGGCTTAAATGGATTTCCGCCCACTGCGGTTCGCAAATGAAACTGTTAACTTTAAACAACTGGAACAGTATGCCTGAAACAGTCCAACAAAAATTATGGCACTAAAGTAAGGCAGGAATGCTCTGCTGTTTATTTTTAAATTATACAATTAGTATTAAATGTTAATTTCGAGTTTAATTGCTCGTGACGTTTTCCATTTTCGTTTACACGTCATCCTATGTCATTCGGAAATATAGTTACATATTAACTTTGGAGAAATCTAATAACCATCCGACTAACCTAACAAGTTGTTATATTTAGACGGTTAACAGCGGCGTCGTTATTAAAAAATAAAATTACAGTGAAATCTAATTGATGATTTATTAACCCAACGTCACGATCCAGTCACGCGAATGACGGCTGGAAATAAAGATTAAAGGCGCCTAATTGATAAACTGTGACAACAGAACCGAATACGACGACTTATACAATTATCGGCTGTAATTAAAATAAAGATGAGTAAAGTATTAGAGAAATGTATTGTTTATGAACGAGAAGCGTGGGAATATGCTCACGCCAATTCAAGGCAAGGTTCTGCTGTACATCTTATGTTAATTTAACCGGCGGAGCACAACTTCACAGTCCACGATATGTTTTTATAAGCAACATTAAGAATAGGTTCTGTCGAATGCTGGGACTTTGATCGAATTTCAGCTTATTAAGTATTGGATAATTGCAAAAGTTCTTAAAAACAACGCATTTCAAATCAATGTCGCATATCAATCCGCGCAACAGCGCATATCAATCCATTATTTGCTCTACATCATTTTATATGCAAATGTGTACTGACGTTTTACAAATTTTTGCATTCCTTCGTTGTAGAAACTGCGCGTTGTTTCTGTTCAAAGAATGTCGTGTCGACTTGTTCCATAGATTTTTTTTCTGTTCAAATTATTTTGTAGAGAACAATCCAAATAAACGTCTAAAATATTTTCTGCCACACCAACTCCTTTTTCTGTATTCAAGACCCACGTGGCTCAAGACGGTCTCTCTCGGTTGTGTTCCGGGTCGTCCCTGCGGAACCCCGCAGGGTAATCGTATGACGTCCGCATAACGAAAACGCCGAAATACCGAAGAATCCGTTGCGCTTTTCCTTTCGGAAAACTCTTCTTTGGAAAGTGAAATGACTTCGCGGCGATTGAGACTTCTCCGAACTTCCTCCGCACCGACGATGCTGTCCATTGTGTCGTGTCCCCGAAAATGGGGAGTCGAGTGTAGAGAAACTTCCGCGGAATACGCGGCGCTGAGACGGGGGACCGCTCATAATTCAGCTAATAGTCTCGGAGAAAGTTCAAACCGGTGAAACTTTCCGTGGTTGCACCCCCGCTCACTGTCAACCTCAAAGCTTCAACCCGGTTTGCCGATTCCCCCTAGAATTAAAAATAAAGGCCTGTATTTTATGAAATGAACGGTGATTACCGCGACCAGAACTTGAATTTATAACTGGCTTCTGGTAGGATCGCATAATGTTGTGGGAAAAACCTCGGTTGTCAGGGTTCCACCGAACAGCGGATCAACTTGGGGATTCTATACCTGGGGTATATATACCTGGAGGTGATGTTTCTTCAATCAACCTGTGTCTAAGACTTAATGGGGCAGAACTCCTGAAAGGGCAAATAACCTTCCAGTGGAGCCATCTCGGTTGTTGGAAACCACATACGGGAAAAATCCCCGATACAGCCAGGGGTCAACCCTCGCCAACCGAGTTTCATCCAACAACATTACGCGGACTACCGGAAGCCAATTAGTGACATCAGTATAATATTTGACTACAATGGAAAGTTGAAGGCGAATTAATCATGGGTGAATGTTCTCTTGATTAAAGTCTCTGTGCAAATAGCGCCCGCCCATTCGCCTCAGAGCCTAACGCGGGTAGAACTGAAATACCTTCGGGCGTCGGAAATTTAATTGGAGTCGCGTAATACGTCTGGCAACAGTCCGTATATCTACACCCGCTTTCTTATTCGACTTTCCCTGTCCACTTGCCATCGGTTGAATTATTTATTGGGTATCGGGGATTTTCCCCAAGTTGAGAATCGTTCGCGGGCATGAGCGCTCTCAGAATTTCCATGTCAAGTGGGATACTCGCAATACTCGTTCTAGTCGTTCTTTAGGTTTCTTCTAATACCGAGAGTTGTATCAACGCTTAAGTATTTCAATGATATAGGCGAAATGATATAGGAGTTGCTGAGCGAAAATTAGCAGTAGTCGAAACCGGTCTAGCAAACAACGTTCTTTTATTACCTTTTTGAAACGTGTCTACGTTAAGAGCCATTTTTTTCTTCAAAAAAGAAACCCAAGTTCAACTGATAAGAATACAATCGCAGTCTTCTAACTATGAACGCGGGAATCAGTATTAAGAGCTCTGACTAGTCTTGTCAACACGTATATTAATTACACTTTCACTGAAAAACAACGCGACGCGATCTGGGCCTGTAATTCCCAGATATTGTCTGCCTACCCTCGGACATTATGCCGTTTCCCACAGGTGCTTTATTAATAAACGAAAGTACCTTCCCACGGATGAAAATAAAAGTGGCTCCGAAGTGAAGACCAAACTCAGTTTTCAACGCGAACATTTTTTGGTTTTTAAAGAGGGGTTTGAGTATTTGTAATTACAGTAGAGTCGTCTCGTTCATCCGACATTGCGTATTATCCGATATACTATCTCAAAAATGGAAAAGTCATTTCAGCCTTGTCAGTTTGATTTACGCTGTTTGGGACGAACGTGTGCCTATTTCACAGTTTTTAATTTAAACTGGGTAGATATTCCTTTTTATATTAATCTACGATTGTAAAAATTCTTTTTTCCAGATTAAAGGAAAGCACGTTTATTTTTGAAATTTGAGTGCATTTCTTTCTTATCTGTTCCTGGTGAGTCGGGACTGCCTCTTATCTAGATTTCTACGGCACAGTTACGGGTACGTGCCTAGCTATACCAAAATAATTTCCATATCTTATGATACCAGTACAGTTTCTGAATCTTTTACTGTTACTTGCGCCGAGACCGATATCTCACCACATTCCTGCATCTGATGACCGTTGGTGGCCGCCTGCCCATGACGATACTCTGAATTATTCAAGCCGGTAATTTAGTTTAATCTGTACGCACAATTTAATTTCGAGTTTTATTTTCTGCTATTATGGAAATATTAGCGGAACCAAAACCCTTAAAGTCTGTATAATTAGGAGTTAGGAATCCTTTTTCCGCGCAGACGTAACAGTATTTCTTTATAAATTAAGTCACAACTATTTTTAAAAATATATTTAGTGACAGTTCGATTTGATAACACAAATGCACCTATGAAGGAAAATTCACATATCAAGAGGGTAGACCTGCTTAGGAGGCAGTGAGGAAATCACCGTTTCCTCTTTGGGCGCAGACAAACATATTTTTGATATGTCCCATCCAAATACTGAATAAACTTTCACCGTTTCGAAATCTCCTGCCAATTTTTCGGTGGATTTCAGCCAGTTTATTATAATAACTTCCAGTGAAACTTTCACTTCTTCCCGAATGTGGAAAGGTTTGTCTCCAAAATTGTCTTTCGCACTTCATATTATAGACAGGAAAGATATTCTACGTCACGTAGTGGGTTCGTGGCCATTTATGAATATATTCGAGCGTACGATAGTGCATTTTGAGTGTTATACGATCATCCAAAACACGCTGACGGTCCGACATTCTTATTTCTTTCAGTTGTTATTTGGACTCGATTGAAAAGTAAACACAAAAGTGTTGAATACAATGCGGGGGCACTCCTCTGTTGTTGTTGTCATTTAGCGCTGACTAATCCCTTGCTCCTCCCAACGGCCGCATCTCCAGTATTCTCTGTGACCTTGCATCGGCGATCGATAATCTATTACTCGCCCATATTTACAACAGCGTTCAGAAGAAATCGTATTCAAGCTAATTGCCCGATCCAACCTGAAGTTAGTTTGTGACAATTCAAGTTAAAAAAATGGCAATATATACACAATACCTATTTGGAGAAACATAAGTGCGCAATGTATCATTTATTTATAACACAAAACGCTCGTTGGTACAGTAATATTCCGGACAACCTTCTGAGTAAACTACAGTTTGTTTACCGCCAAAGATTCAATACCGTGGAGCACTTAGTGTTGTTTCATGTTACAGTGGCTCTCGACACGCGTCAAATTCGGGCCAGTGGGTTAACTAATTGATGAGACAGACGCACTTAAACGTTTCCGCTTTTGTAATTGCCCTCGATGTCGCCACGCTACTCCACATGCTTTTTACTCGACACTCGGGATGTCGTTCGGCAATTGGTAACCGGTTTGTTTCCTATAATTATTATAAAACGGATATAATCGCAGAAACTTTCGCACATTTATTAAGTCCTATTTTCGTTAGATTCGTCGTTGGTGGACCGAATTTTCACCTGAAAATTGGAATTAGAAAGAAGAAAAGAGATAGGAACTACAGTGTGCTAGTTAAATTTCATAAATACATCCCTTAAGCTATTTTTTTCCTATCTGATATATTATTGTGGTATGAACGCTTAGTTTCTTCCGTAGTTTCGGGGCACCGTAATATTATCGTGCTATCCCGGTTTAGAAATTCTACTGACGGTGGCGAGAAGCCGTACTGCGCAAGGGTCTAAGCGAGGTATTCCACAGCGGTTGTCGAGTTTTCGAAAAATGTTTTCGATTATTCCGGTTTAGTCGAGATGACTCGACTAGTGGCCTACTATAGGCAACTGCCAAAGAGACATCGACGTTCTCATTCGACGGGAAAAATTTCTCTTTTTGGGACGTTTTCAAGGTAGACTTAGCAAGAAGAATAGGAAGAGGGGCAATAAGAAAGAAAGATCCGAGGTTAGCATCCGCCAATTTACCGGAATCCTTCCACTTTCCGCAAGAAAGGAGAGAGAGATTGTCCCTGGAAAGACTTGATTACAGTAGAGTACCACTTATCGGACGTAAATGGGGGCCAGCAGAACCTTTAGGATAAGCGAACATTTTGAATACTAGAGAGGTGTTAACGAAAAAGCGTATTAACGTCATTGTATCCACTCACAAGCGTTACTATTTACGAAAACCTCCGTGCAACGCCATTTTACATATTCTAATTATTTACTTTGGAAACAAAGTTACACAATCCGAAAACACAAAAAATACCACAGGATTCAATTCATCTATGTGGATTAAATTCTGTCCATGTGTAGCCCCAAACTGCACTTGATTTTCAGTATGACGATTTGCACTATTTTCTCATATTTTTCTTAGGGCACAATTATTTACAGATAGCACATCGGAAACAACAGCGTAGAATATGGCTCTTAAGAAGAAGATGAAACAAGATTTAATTAGTATTAATTTTAAGTACTATTTAAGTATTAATTTTAATACTAATCTCGTGCATGATTTTACACGCACGTGTCCACATTTTGCCAACACTTAAAGAAGATGTAATACGAAGGTCGAACTGCGCAAACAGCGCAGAGAACTTGACCAGACTGCGGTTTAGGTAATTCGATGCCGCCGGCCTTGCTCCCCGTATACAAACATCGGTTTCTCTATAGCTTTAATTTCTTCTCGATACTATATTTTTACGGAGAAAGGGGAAAATGTAAAAACCGGTAATTGTACGCGCGCTAATTACGTATATTTATTTGACCACGTCTTGAAAGTACGACCTCGCGACATTCGCGGCAATAAAATTTGTCATTGTTTGTTCCTCGCTGAACAGGAAAATAAGAAAGTTCGGTGTTTTCCAAACGCGGGAAAAATTCCGGGAATAGCGCTGGCAGATATCTTATACTTATTATCGATGGAATAATCGAAGGAATGTTTCCTAACACTCATAAAATAAGCCCTAGACCTATTGTCCTAATGCTGGGAACGATTGACTCACGTTAACGTTGTTGACGTTTGGGGAAACTCTCAGAATCGTTTAATAGTAGAATCTTGAAATTTCTTCTTCCCGGAATATCCCCCGGTATTGGGATGTGAGGTGGAAGCGTTTCCTGAAAAAAGAATCCGCGAGCGCATTCTTCTTCAAACCGCATAGAACACAATGGGCGGTGTTAATTTGGCGTTACGGTCGCCCGTTGCGCAACACCGTCATCATTCTTCTGCAGTTCCCGTGTTCCCGAACCTCTCTTCCTCGGGGATAATCATCGGTTGGGAGAAGGCGAAGCCCGAATCTAATTGCCGAGATACCGGTAATCTGATTCCAACTCCAGCCCCGCGCAACTCCCGACCGTGATTTATGAAAATTAAAAGAGGCAATTTCTTCCCCGCTGCAATGGAAAGTTACGCTGCCGTAAAACCTGAAGATGGCGGGAGGAGGAGGAGGAGGGTAGTTTTAAGGAATTTGCAGAAAGTCACGCTTTTCTGCCTTACCTTAAGAAAGTTTATTACTTTCGGACCTAACGCGGGGAGATTATACAATTTTCATGCGTAACATGAAGATATCGCAGTGAATTGGGGAAGAAAGAATATTGTTTGGGGCGAAACTGGAAGTTATGCTTTCGTGTGTGGGTTTTCAGACGAAAAAACAGTATTTTTGATTTTTATTTCAACGTGGGAGAGGGTACATGGGACTGATCTGATTCGTTTAACGGCTGATTAAACCCTTTAAGGAGACGCGACCTCATCAGGATTGTCCTTGCCGAAAGGGCGACGAGAAAACGGCTTGTTCAAGTTCGAAGAAACCATAACGTTTCCATAAATGTGGAAATTCCTTACTTTTTTTACTCCCGATTGACATTCGATCTCGTTTATTGCCGATACAAGGACCCTCCAACCCAGTGGGATTTTAAAACTTTGTGCCTCCCTTTAACACAATATAATCTCTAGTCTATTGTGTTGACAAGTAAATAATTAACAGTTTTCGGTTAATGTTACATTAGGGAAATTACATTTTCAGTAAACTTTCTTCCCCTCTGTTTTAAGTACCCGCTCCTCTTTGGAGAGGTGCTCCTTCTTGGAAATCACTGCTTCTAAATGGGTTTTCTCTATACCCGTGTATGACTAAAACCCTCAATTTTTCTAATAAACCGCGCGTAATATGCCTAGATTCTTTTTTTAAAGTACCGTTAAATCGACTGGATTGAAAGTATATATTTAACAAAGCTTTCTTGTTTTTCCTGGATTATTAAAAGTATCAACTCGAGTCGAGTTTCTTTTCTGCTTATACAATCTGTTTATTAAAGCAGTAAGAAATTGCCGTTAATGTATTCTGATACAGGATAGTTGAATTAAGTTTTAACGCTAATATTATTCGAATCTAACCATCGGGGATAAACACTCCGCTCGGTTTAAAAGTCATATTATTACTCGGCTAATAAAACCTTACGAAGTACGCCTGATATATATTTAGTGGAATCCCCGATTCAAAACTTAAACAGTAATCTAGGACTTATAACGCCATTACTAAAACGGACATCGAAATTGACCCTAACCAACAAACTAGAGTACAATAAATAAGGAAAACATATATTTAAATTTGCAAGTAGTATGTTTCTTCGTACGTCTGTGGACTAACAACACCCTGTGCTTAGTACAACATGATTGGCGCAACCCACATGTTGCGAAACCTTCGTTGCACTCTCGAGAGCAGTCTAATCACTCCCGATGTCCAACAGGAAGGCTCTTGCTTAATGCAAAAGGGATGTAGTAGGCTTTTCAGACAATGGGATTCGGGGAACAATTAAATAAGCCATTAGGCGAATAACACGAGAAGAGGCTCCAAGAGTCGGTTTAGTTTGTCTGTCTGGAGGATACTTTCAGACATCTCAATTAACCAATTAGTTTTATCAATCGAGCGAAACGTTTGGAGTCTCAGTTGGCCAATAGTTGCCCAATTAGCGCCCAATAAATATTAATAAATTTTATTTGTGCGAATACAATTATTAAACATTTTCCTAAATCGTGCTAAATGGCAGTCTCGCAGAGTTAAAAGTTAAAGTTAGTTTTAAGATCCCGACAGAACGATGGTATGTAGTATCATCACTGTTTATGTACACCAGATGTATTTCAAGAACGTTTTTCTCGGATATCCTCAAATTAAACAACTATTCGTTTGAAAGTTATTTTGTACAACATTTACAGACCGAATTTACCGAAGTTACCGATCCATGTCGAAGCCGATGTGGGCTGTGCTTTATGCGGCAGGAAAAAAACCAGGAGTAGTCAATCTAGTAATACTGTGTGGAATAAACTAGATCATTTCAGCAGGGGGGAAAAAAGTCCCACTTTACAGGTTACAGTCGTATTACACTAATGACAGAGTTGGCGTCGAGCCAGTCTTAAACCACGTCTCGCGAGGAAGGCATAAAAAGCCGCCGTAAAGTCGGGGATAACAAGCATTAGGACAGCACAATCTCCATCACTTATTACGCTTACAGCCCACTGTGAGCTCTTGTTACAGATTATGTGTCGAATATAGCACAGTTTCTTGCAATAATCTGCCATTGATCGATTACAACTTCCCGTTGTCGTCAGTTGCGCCCCGTTAGTTATTTAGCTTGAATCGATTAAGCACTGTTAGCATTAAGCTAATTCGAATGGCAATAGGAGGCAGGTTCTGTCTGCAATTTTGAAAATAATTGCTGTAACATCATTCGATTAGAAGAAATAACGTTCGTGACAAGGATATTAGGAAAATTTGAGGCACAGATTCTGATTTCAGTACATAGTGGATTATAAAATCAATTTTGTTTAACGCCACCGCGATTAAACCCCTTTTAATGAATAACATTTACCGGTTTCAAATTGGGGGGGGGGGGGAGCAGCTGGTATGCAAATGGCCCTCTTGGCAAACCAGTGGTCACTTTACTGACCGACACCTGCCCACCTACCTAAGGGCGGGATTTTTCCCTTGTGTGGAAACCACGAGCCAGCTGCACTAGAAGGCTTTTCGCCCTTATCTTCTAGGGCCCTCTCGGATACTATAAGCTTCCAAAGTTTCGAAACTCTTATCAGATCCTTCGTCAGGGTCCGACCGAAGAGTAGATTGACTTAGGGGGGGTCGATATATAATTGGAGGTGGGGTGTCGTCACATAGGGAAAGTTTCTTCCCTATGATTAGCTATTTTTTCTAGCGCGTAATAATAATCAATAATGCGTTGTTTTATTGAAAAATCACATGTATATTTTAAAAGTCGGAAATATGAAAATACTAAAATTGGGCTTTCCCCGACATATCTTTTTAGGCGAATCATGACCCCGAGCAATGTTTTCCATAGTAAATAGTCACACGTTACAAAGCTGCTTTTTTTTTTAAAGAGAGCAGCACTTTTTCCTGTGTAAAAGAAAACACCGGTGGGCGGCCAGAAATTTAGATTAGAGACGGGCCGTAGAGGTCGAAACACAAAATAGTATGGATTTAAAAAGGAATGTGAAAGCGTAGGAAAACGCTGGGGGCCGGTCGACGGCAAAGTGTGTCGCCGCCCGCCGGGTAATGACCACCACCCGGAGCCCAAACTCACTAACAGTAAACAATTTGTCCGCTTATAATATTATGATTCCGGCTTCTATGATTCATATTTCTGCGCCTCAGAATTCCTATCCCCGCGATGATTGAATATTATATTGATTTAGAAGGCTCGGTGGACCCCCACAACTCGATTCCGTCGACGCCCGGTTCGTTTTAAATATACGGTTGAAATTTACAGTTTCTTTTGTAAGTAATAGTCGCAATCTGTTTAAACGGTTATCGCGATTCTTATACAGTTAGGACCTCGTGTTACAGGTTGGTGAAAGTTTGCCCTATCCCATTTAGGGATCGGACGTAGTAGCCCAACCGGTAGAAGTCCATCCGAGGATCGGTTTTAGAATTCGGCTGCCGCTTCTCGAGCCTGACACCAATCAGAATTCACCATTCGGCCGCTGAGTTCCAACTTTCTCTACGCGTTTGGTAACTCCTCGTGCGACGCGATATACCACCAAAAGAGTTCGGCCTATCGCCCTAAGATAGTGGTCATCACAACTTTGTGTACACCTTTAAAAACTACGAGTCTTTTCGGGGAATTGGAAACATACTAGAGAGAATTCCGTGAAAAACCTTTTTCACGGAATTTTGTAATGTCGCCCTTATTTCACTTTTAATGGACTTAAAGATTTTTTCACTATCATAATATAATCGAGCTAGCATATAGGAAAAAATAGTAAAAATAATTTACACGAATTAGTTCAATATTTTCCTTCCGGAACAAACTATAGACTAGGAAAATTACAGTTCCGAAGTGATAGCGTTTAAAAGAGAATTAACTTGGCCGTTAGTAATTTTCCGATTTTCTCTAATACGCTCAGCAAGGGCGACCTACTATCTCTCTGACTCGGTTGGCGTCACCGTAATTGTTATTATTATGGGTCTTAATTGACTAGACTGGGCCACCAGTAGCAAAACGGCTTATGCAATTCAACGGCGAGAGGTGATTGTCCTCAAACGCAACTCTTTGCAGGCTGTTCAATATCGGCCAAAGGAGAAAATAATTAGATTTAAAAGGTTAGGTCGAATTGGATCAACCGTTTGGATACCAATGGGTGCGGGCGGAGGCCATTTACAAGGCATACATGTCAAATCCTAGAGTAATCACTAGCCATGATATCCTGAACTAATAATATATGTATGTGACATAATAATCGGATTAATTCGAACCTAAGAAACTGTTTAAGAACCTCCTGTTTAAGAAACGTGGAAATCTTCAAACATAAGAAAAACAAAATTATAAATGAAAAAATTAATTCACAAAGTGAAGCCATATTTGCCCCTATAATCCTATTAAAGGATCACACCCCCCCTTTCAACAATCTGACTCACCCTTAGAAAACGGATTAACAAAACCCGAAGAAAACATAATTCCCCAATAACAATAACAGAACACGTATGTATACCACTGACAAACACTACTGTACAAGTGAAAGTAACAGTGCAGTGAGGATGCCCAAAAAACATCCGAAGTGCTAACAGTGACTAACACCGCTACTGAAGATGGCGAGCAGCCGAAACCGGTCTAGCAAAAGACCAAACCAGCGAGACGAGACAGAAACATCACGAACCTACAGTATTAAAATACCTGTTTTGTGGCCTGCGAGGGGTTGGAATAGCGTTGGTTTCCTATGTTTTGTCTCTCTCGCTGGACATGTACTAGAACTAGCAGCCTCCTGAGTGTGCTGCCGAAATATACTCAACTAAAGTTCGTCGGGTGCACTTGGACCGATAACCTAGCGCCCCCCTGAGTGTGGTGCGGAAATGTACTCAACTAAAGTTTGATGGATGCCCTTACACCGGTAAACTAGCGCCCAAAGATAGCGAAAAGACCAAACCTGCGAGGAAACGCAATGACCATGCGACAAACGCATGGAAACCTATGGAATAGTATTAGATTAAACACTGCTACCTACGATAGTTCCATCATTCCTCTACAGAGCGGGTTATAAATTCAAGGATTAGGTTATGCTTGAGAAACCTCCTCCATCCCACTGAGATTAAACTCTTTTAATAAATAACACTTACCGGTTTCAAATTAAAGGGGCAGCTGGAATGGAAATGATCCCGTACGCAAAACTGGTCCAACTTTCCTTCAGAACACCTGTCCCAATCCGACCGACCAAATCCTCCACAGAATCTGAAAATTTGGCAACAAAATATTATTATACCCACAATTTTTGTTTTAGGACGATTCTTTCTTTTGTAGTTTGGGTTTGGGGATTCCCCTAAATATTTATATTAATAGTCGGCACTTTATAAAAGTTTTCATTAGCAAAATTATCGTTGCGATAAACAAAGTGGATTTGGGACGAAGTGGGCGTCCCTGCGGCCAACAGTTATTAAATCTGTGTCAAACTGAGCTTTGCAATTAGCCCACGGTGTTTATTTGATTAGCTCGGCATAGACATAGCGAACACTTTCTAAAACTTCCTCCTCCCTTTTGTAAACGGGAAACTGTGCCCACTCGAACCAATTTCTCTTCAACAGGCCTCCGGGTTGTTGACCTGGACTATTCCGGACGACCGAGGGGCGGTGGGGTTCTGACTTATCGTTATCACCCTATGATTGGTGCCAGTTTAAGTATCTATACGCTGTGTATTTAAGTGTTATACTGCTGCCAACGGTATACGACCAGTCGTGTACAGTCCACCGACACCCAGTATAGTGAACAGTGAAATGAGTGTGTGAGTCAATGTAATTTAAATTCTCGGGTTTTTATTATTGTAACTTTCCCTATTGCCATAAAAACATTATGAACTTACAAGTATATTGTTTTAATACCCCTTACATAAATGTAGTACTGCCCGTGGGCCGTAATCCGTAAACTCTCTCACTCTCCTCTGTGTGTGTGTATATATATATACACATACACACACAGAAAATTAGGTATTTGTATTTATTACCCGATGATTGGGGAAACTTGTTTTTTTCCCCCAACAATGGCAACCGGATTCTGAAGATCGGTCGATAGATTCTTCAGCGCCTAATTAGAATTACGCTACTTGAGTTTTTCCTCTTCACCTTGCTACCCCGCCTTTGGCCTAACTATAACATCGTTCAGTGGTTTTTCACGGCCGGTGAAATTGCAAACATCATTTCCGTAAATGATGCAACGCCAACAACGATACAGGACGGATTCCTAATCAGGATTTTTCCTCGGCCCAAATTCGGTCGAGTTTAATTGCGAGTAATGAAAACAGTCGTCCGTAAACAATAAATAACAAACTGAACAAGCTGAATTATTACTAACTTCCTGTAGGATCGCGTAATACAGTCCCAGAATCTAGGTTTGGGGGGGATTGACCACCCTTCTGGGGCTCTCCGGGTGTCATTTTTACTTCCGACGTTTCGGAACTCGGATCCGTCATCGGGGACTGAAATGTAGATCAACATTTGGACCTCTATAAACCCCAATTTAAAATTACTTTCAATCGGTTGCAAATTGCAGACGAATATTCAACCGGAAATATTGATCCGAATAATAAGGAAGGTATAAGAAAGGTATAGATAATGCAACAATCGTTTACTGAGAGAAAAACAAATGAGCTGTCCATTAGCTTTATCACCAGGCAAGATTACATTGTTTTTATTGGATTGGCAACTAATTGTGGATTTTTGCCATACTCGTGCTATGCTAGTATTATTGAGCATTTGTTGGTACGCAAGATGTTTCACGTGGTGTTTTCAACGCATGTAGGAATTGCTCAAAAATAGCGCTTAAAAAAAACTAAATATTATGTTCTTATCCCCAGGTGAAGATTTAATAGAAGCGGAATGGAGTGTACTGAAAACTTTATTGTAAAAAGGTTTATTGTAAACACAAACTAAATAAATGGGTCGGCGTTTTCACCTGAAATCGAGCCTTAAGATTGCCGACAGGGCGATCCACTCTAATTGTTGTTGTAGTTATACGGGAGTTATTTTTAAAATACATTCCGCCGACCGAATAGGGCGTTGGTATTTGTTAATTTACGTCAATTAGTGGCCGGCAATTATTCGCGGACCGACGGATCGTTGCCGAGAGATATTATGTTTCTGTCCGAGGAGAAACGACAAAAATAACTGAACCGATAATATTACGATTACCCGTAAGGAACAAAATTGAGGATAGTTTAAAATACCTGTTTTGTGGTCTCCGAGGGGTTGGAATACCGTAGATTTCGTGTGTTGCTGTCTCCTCTCGCTGGTTTGGTTTTTTGCTACACCGGTTTCTGCTACTCGCCTTCTTCAGTAGCGGTGTTGGTCACTTTTGGAACTTTGGATGTTTTTCGGGCATCCTCACTGTCACTTGTACTGTGGTGGTTGTCTGTCGTGTGTATATATACGTGTCTTGTTATTGGTTTTTTGGGGGATTTTGTTTGTCTTCTTTGTGTTGACGGGGTTGTCCCGACTCCAGGGATTGTCGGGAGGGATGAGTCAGTTTTTCTATCTGTATGCCCCTAATTCGTGAAAGAACGGTACTTTCGAATCCGAATATCAAAGTCGACTTAAAATAAAAATGCATAGAGATCACAAGGAGCCTAGAGAGAATTCAAACCCGATTTTCGTGTGGCGGCCTTTCAAGAAAACTCATTACAGCCGACA
The DNA here is from genome assembly GCA_019843655.1 of Lethocerus indicus. NCBI lineage: Eukaryota > Metazoa > Arthropoda > Insecta > Hemiptera > Belostomatidae > Lethocerus > Lethocerus indicus. Next base: position 6,371,197 of record JACDQD010000103.1, on the reverse strand, counting down.
AAAGGGGAGGGCTTTTCTCCGCGCGAGGTTTTTTTCTTTTTATTTTCCGCTTGTATATTTTCAAAGCGCCTGCGCCGTAACCGGTGTTAATTTGGCACGCTGCCACTCTTCTTATGTACAATGGCCACCAAGCACCATCTCTCTTGACACGTTCCCACTCACACACACACACACACACACACATTCCATGTTTTTTCCTCACCATTTTACCTCGGCATAAAGGAGCCGTCCCGCATGAAAAGTGTACCCTATAACCGTGAATTGAGTTTGGGGCGAGCTCTCAAAGGCCGATACCCTAAAAGCCGTATTTTTTTGCCGACCGTTTCCGTTTCTTTTCTATTTAGGATAACCGAGGATCTACCTGACAGTATTAATCGATCGTACCGGACGTTAGTGACAATTCGAATATTCCGCCAATTCGGGATAATATTTGAACTGGTTAAATTTCGAAATTTCGAATTATGACTTCAATTAAATCGAGAACTCCATACACTTCAAAATTTTACTCGGGATTATTCAATTTGTTAGGACCGACTAGTGTAGTGTAAAAAGGGGCAGGTGGCCACGAGCTTTTAGTGGCACGCGATTCTGTTCCAAAGTGAAAACAGGATTTCCTCGAATCTCCTTTTCCACAGGACAGGAAGTACCCGCGTCTTATCTTATCCTGTATAATCGTGCCATAAGGCGCAACAGTTGTTGCGACCTTGCTGAGAAGGAATTTTCTTGTTTAAAACGCTGATGATAATCTATTTTTCAATTTATGAACTTAAAAATTTACGTTTTTCCTTTTATCTTAGTTGATTTCGCTCGTCCCCTCGGTATCACTGGAAGGTTTGTTCTTTCAGGACGAGATGTGACTGAAGCGTTATTTGAAGTTTGGCTGAGTTCGGCTCCTTGAGCTTCTTCTGAAGTACGCCCTTTGTAATATAGAACAGAACCCAAGCACCTATTAGAATACCAAGAAAATGAAATTCGAAAAACTCTAGGCGTCTCGGAATTGTTACGTCTCAACTAGATAGCAGCTCGTCTTGTACATGGTCGCGGTGTTAGGTTCTTGGTAGAACACCTTCTCGAGTCTCATTACGCGCTTTAGCAACTAGATGATCCCAACTTTCGCTAATCCCAATTAGACCTGATCTACGGGGTTCTGTTGAATTGCTACAGATCCGTCTCCATGCAGCGTTTTTTTATTGGATAATCAACATGTTGTAAGTGTGATTGTTTAAAGTATCGCCCTGAAATGATCTGGGCTGTAAGAATGTTGAGGGCGCGGTGAATGATGCAATTGGAAACATACCGGGAAAATTGAGGAATGTTTCGAAGGACTATCGATTGGAATCTCTGGACGTGAGCAGCGTTGGATGTCTCGTTGGATCGATAGTTCGATGCCGCATGATCATTTCGGTTTCAATATAGCTTCGTAAATTGTCAATTTTAGATATTTATTCATATCGCCAGCTGATGTTCTGGAGTTTATGTAAGGACATATAATGAGTGAACAAGGAGACAGAAGACTGCTGGATTTGGTATAACCAGGTAGATTACTGAACCGTGCTCTATCGCTTAGGATTGTGACGAGTCAAAAGAGAACCGATAACACGACGGTCCCATATTGCTGAAACTTCCTGGTTTTTTGCCTATTTCTTGAACTGATCGAGTGCTCGTCAGAAGAAATACTTTCAAAGGTTTGCGTCGTTAAAAGAGGCGCGTATTTCAAGGAACCGTATCAGAATATTTGTTGGGTATTTACTAAATTTTTTCGAAACCGCACTAATCCAAGGGTTTCCCTTAGTATTTTACGAAACCGAGTAAGATTGTGAGCAGGAAGTTGTTGTAGTATCAAGTATTAAGTCTTTACATGTAAATCCAGGAAGTAGTACATTTCCTGTTATGGTGGAAGTGGAAAGAACCCTCGGAATATACCCCACCTGTAAGGCCAGTTCCGATCGAGCCCGCATTAACTACAAGCTTTTCCTGCATCTCAAGTGAATGTCCCACTGCCCTTGGTATCGCATTTGCCCTTCGTAATATCGTTACTGAAACCATTCCGTGTTCATATTTAGAACACTGTACTCGCGAGTTTAAATAGCGGTTGAAAACGGTTATTTCCTCTGCCAGGTATATCGGGTAATAAAGGACATATTATTTTAGTAGGCTCGGGTATTCTGTCTGATGACGGATCGGGAGATATATTTCAAGCAATGACTCAACGCGAATATCGCTTTTCCCGAGTTGTTTTTCCTTGTGACTAGCTCGGCACATTCCTATTTTCAGACTGCCGCTAATAGGCGATTTTCACCGATGCCAAGACGGATTCCAGACCGGTTCTGATCACTAATGAAAGTCGGTTTATTTATTATTTGTTTTTTTTCTTTCTGAAAAGCGGCCTCTACCGATTGCCAACAGCCGCCCGGTTTAAGCAGTAGTAAACTCTTTCTAGGACTTAAAAGAATGAGCCCGCTATTTGACTGAAATGGTGAAAATGTTAAATGCGGGCAATTACCCGATTTCGCTTCGCTGGAGGCGAAGTGCCGTGAAGGTCGCATTTAAGCCAAACTGGGAGTAACTTTCTTCCGAAAACTTCTCCTGTTAAAATGGTAATCCCTTTAATAAGGCTTTATTCTCTTTTTGTTAAATTAAGACTGCTAAGCTAAGAAGTTTGCTAAAACTGACATCAAATACAGAAATAAACATATCGCCGTTGTAACAATAACTGTAAGGCTGATTGTACAATAAATGAAAAGACATTATTTATTATCCTTAGTTCGAAGGGATTACTAAAGTTCTAATTTAAGACTAAGGAAAGCACTGAAATAGAGAATCAATTAAATTGAAGACAGATTTTTGTTTAGTGAAATGATTATTTGAAAAGTTTAAAACTTTAACAGTTCTGGAAAAGTCGACGTCCCCACCAGCTCGGAGGACTTGTAGAAAGCGGCCCAGATTACTTCCAGCATTTTGTGTAGGTACTTTTCACTGTTTGTAAATTCATCGACGAATTACACGGTCGAAGTGGTTGGAACCCGGTTTGAACAAATTTCACAAATTGCGCCTCCAATTGTTCGGTCTAATTGGAAACAAACCGGGTCGTCCAATCGCCGGACTTTCACGCCTTACCTCCGTCCGGCTTCGGTTTTCAACTCAGAAAACACTTTTATTCGGAAATTCGGAGGGACGAAAAATGCGAAACAAAGTGCAAGGCGAGAGAACGGGCTAGTTGAAACTCTGTTGGCGGTTGTCCGTGACAGAAATCGAATATGTTGCACCTTTCCCGAAAGTAAGACAACCGAGTTTTTGCAAATCTCAAGACCTGGGTCGGAACTCACGACGGACAGGTTCCGACGTCAGGGTCCACTTACGAGTAATTTTGTGATCTAGAATAATAGGTTTTATTCGCACTGCTCTTTAATAGGATCCCGTTTACATTGGAGCAAATGTAAAAACCTGTTCGAACTCCGAATGTGGGTCAACTTGGCTGTCGTGTAGCTCCTCGCGGCTTGTTATGTTATGCACGCGTAGGACGCCACTCTGAGCACAGCTCTAATAGCCGGGAATGTCGTCCGATGCGTAATTATCCGCCCGAGTTGTGAGGCCGGTTCGCTCGGGAGGTTTCCTTCCTCGCACAAATTACCCTCAATTACATCACATTTTTTTCTCTCAATCTCTTATTTTTGATTCACAGCTACAATTTCAGTATGGCAGTGTCCTTGCGACGACAAGTTATTGTACTGCTGATGGAAAGAAGTTTTCGTGGAAGTGATTTTTGTTATTCATTTGGCCAATTGCAACTCATCACTATCTAAGGGTTATAAACTACCTAGCGCCTCTAAAGACCACAAATTTTAACAAGACGTATGCTCAGACAAACCATCAAACTCACCCCCGGAGATATACTTTAAAGTAGAACCAAATTATTAAATATAGATTCCATATTTCTATTCGACGTTAGTATTCCGTTAGTATTATGGCTGTGTGGCGCTTATGTGCACCATTTGGCAATCGATGGGTCTAAAACAATGGATAAATCAGTGCCCTCCTAATATAATATAATAGGGGCAGCGGACTGTTAACTGACTCATAATCACTATCGGTTCAGTGTAGGTTCGCTGTAAGGGTAAAGCGGGGTGACATACTAACTGGAGGAATTGGTGTCGCCTCCGTTTGTAAACAATACGCGTCCTCGACGTGCGGACCTAGTAGTACGGCCTTACCACCGTCAGAGTGCACCACCATACACGGCCGACGAAAAAGAATACCTTGAAAAATGAGTATGCCTGTAAATAACAATAATGTATCGACTCAACACATTATTTCATTTGTCAAGTGCGAATCTCCTCAAAGCACACAACATAATACACTTAGAATGACCTTCGATATCTTCTCCACAATGTTGACAAGAAAAAGTTCATCGTTTCTTGCATGTATCTGTTTCTACATGTATGTACTGCAACTGCAGATAAACTTTTCGAAAGTCAAAGTTTTCCAACAAAGTTAACCGAAAGTTGACGGACCTAGAGAACTTCGAATGACTGTTCCAAGTTCCCTCCCGCCTTTATCGCCAACTTTGAACTTTTTGCTTAAATGGCTTTTCAAAAAATCATATTTTTCGGAAATTTCCGAAAAGAACAAAGCGAGAAATTAGACGAGGATTTCCGAAGAGTGGTTTTCACTCTCCCGTATATCCCTCGTACCTTTTAAATCCGGAGGAAGTCTTATTGAAGACGTACGATTAAAAACTTACTCCACAGTGACCGAGATAATCAGAGCGTAATTGGCCAAGATCCGACCGGGTATGTACCAACGTTACTTTCACGTTCCTCTCGGTCCAACGACGTCCTAGACCGTCGTTCGGAAACATTAATTAGCAAAATTTCTAATCGCATCTGAGAGTATGTGTGTGTATATATACACATATACAATGCTGAGTCTGTCGATTTAATGGACGACACTGGCTTACCGTGGGTCGGTCCGTACGGCTATCGAACCGTCCAGTCACGAAAAGCCCCCGGAATGAAATCCCGGCTTTTCCAAGCTTAAATCCACGCGATGCCGTTTTAAATTTCCGCGCCATAAAACCTCAACCTTTTTAATTGGGCAAAAAGTGAGAGCCACCGGCTACTAACTATGTCTTGCACAGTGACCTAGTCCTCCCCCCTCTCCTTGCCATAACAGGCAGTTGTTCAGCGAATTTTAAATTTTCTCAGTTAAACTAAAAATAACTTCACACACAGGATGTTGCATAACTACTTTATTTAACCAATAGCATTTATTCCAATTTTCCTCAGTCGATTCGAGACCATTGTTTGAGCTAAAACGCACTTGAAATGTTTTCCCAGGCTTTGTGAAATGCAAATCTTTAAAAGGTTATTATTTAACATCCTGCAATTCGGTAATCGCTCATCGGCTCCGCTAACCGTTCCGATGGCATAACTATTTCAAACCTTGATTCAAATTACGATTTAGTAGTTATAATATATAATTGGCTGGCAGCTAAATAATTGCGGTTTTTTTCTCATCAGCGGGTCGTGAGGTGCCCGTATATCGAACAGTTTTTGGTACTCGAGATATTTCAAGTTTTGTTTCCAATGTATGTACGGGATAGAATTCGTTTAGATAGAACTTCTCGGCTATCTCTCGTGTTGTACTAACCTGATCGATATCGACTGGTAATAATATTTACATGATCGGAATTCTTGATGATGAAATCAGAAAAGCCCGTCAAATTTATTGGGCTCTATAAATCCAGTGTTGAACGATTAATTGTCCGCTCCAATTGTCGCTAATTGTTTTTTTCTAATTATCTAATTTATGATTCACTGAGATGCGACTCGTAAATGTGGGATCACCTTGAAAATCTCGGAGCGGAAAACAATGGGCCGTGGCAATCCCGAGGATTGCACAACTGTTAGGTGGGATTCTCAAGGTTCGAGGAGCCATCCCGGTAATCGTGCGAACCACCCGTGAGGTGAGGTGAGGGGCGCACTTTACTCTGTCGTTTACAATCGTCCGACTACCGGGACAGTCGAAACCAATGTCGACGTGGGAACCCAGAAGGCCGCGCCGGTTCTTACTTCGTCGCAGTATCATCTAGGATTGTTATTACTAGGAAAGTTGAATTACCAACAACTAGTTTGGAATACCTGTTATGCGGGCTTTTCTCTTGGTTGCGAGTATAGGGAATGCGATGCGAGACAAGGATCAGAGTTTGTAGAGAGTACAGCTTTGTCGTCTGTATAAGATGTGAGGAAGGAGACACAGTATTAAGATTCCTTTTTACCATTTTAATATTAATTGGGATTTTAATATTGTCGATGTTATTATATCGTATATATCCGTATTATAGTATTTTTGTTTGTGTTCCAGGACTCTGGGGAGTAATCAACACGGCCGGGGTTGTGGTCAAGGGTAGACTCGAGGCCCAGGAAAGCTGCCAATGGGAGTCCATGTTTAAAGTCAACGTCGTCGGCACTCTGAGAACCGCAAGGGTCTTTCTGCCCTTGTTGAAAAACGCTAAAGGTACTTTGAAACCGGCGTCTTGACCATTAATTGCCTCCTAATAGCGCGCTCATTCCAGCTCTGGCATATTTCCCGCTAAAATGTAAAAGCCGCTTGATCCACTCGTCCGGAGATAATGGATCGTGTACACGTTGAAATAATATCTCCTAAGAGTGGAGGGGTTTTCAGGAAATATAAACCCTCCAATTCCAAGTAACTCAACTTTGTACTCCGCGGTGGAATTAGGCGGACCAACTACTGTAGTACTGTTGTATTGTGATATGTCTGTGGGTTTGTTTGCAGGTCGGCTGGTGACTGTTGGTCTGAGCGGTGAGTGCCACAATGGCACTGGCGTGGTGGCATACGCGGCGGCTAGGCACGCTGTGGCGGGCGCTAGTAATGCCATGTCCAACGAGCTGGCACACCATGGGGTCAGCGTAGTCACCATCAATACAGGCACAATCACGGCCGACGCCCTCTACCACCCGGTCAAAGTCAAGTATGTCATCAAGGGAGCATCCTTGACTTATCCGCTTTATACGTTTGTTGATAACATTCAATTTGAATAATGCGGTATAAGAGTTGCACAGTGCGCCTTAGTATATAACGAGGAGAACCTTCGGAAGCACATGGGAGATTGACGCCAGCGCTTTCGGCCCGAAGCGGTATACGCGTCAATTACTACCTACCGGCCGTTTCTACCGTTCCATTGACTTCAGAAAAGTTTTTTTATCAAAAATAAAGTTCAAAACACCTTTTTTTAAAAATAATTATGCGCTTTAATAATTTAAGATTTTTTCATAGCAGTATATCCAGGTACGAATCCGCCCGGAATGCCATGAACGTCAGTTTGTAATTTAACCGTAAGTAGAGAGATAAGTGATCCGCATATCGGCTGCTGGCACATTTGCGATGAAAATATCCATTATTTATTTGATTATTTTATTAAAAGTTTTTTGTTTTTTCCAGGCCAGAAGAACAGACAGAGCCTAACATGCAGCCCAGTGATCCATACACGAAGTATAAAGTGAACGCTTTACCGAGATACGCCCTTCGAATTATTGAACAAGCCTTGCTGTCGGACATACCCAAACATTCGTACGACCTGGTACCGCCAGTCGGACTGTCCATTTACTTCACAGCGATAACCGACAAATTCAATTCTGAAAAGCAACCGCCGGCAATCAATACCGTATAGGCTGTATTTAGTGTAGTTGAACAAAACTTGAGGGTTGTTACCATCATGTATTTTAAAACTTATTCAAACATGTACTTCCAATTGCAATAGGAAAAAGGCTTGAGAGGTGATTTGACAGGAAATATTTGAAAACTGGAATTTCAAAGCAAATTTTATTTATTTACACTTCATGAAAGTATGATTCATTAACGGCGATATGAGAGTGGAGAGTTACCTGGACCTATTTGGTTTTGTTAATCTGTTCTTGTTTTACCACAATAGTACATGATATAGGTTTTTTTAATTAAAAAAATAGGTATATTCATTTATATATTCTATACTAGCGCTCATATATCATAAATTTAAACTACGCTTTCACAGTCACCATTCATTCTAAAAATCAATCACGCTATAATATACATATTTATATATCCATACCATGGTCCTTCAAGTAATGTACCTTATTATTTGATATTATTTTCTTTTGTCCATTTTTTTATATTAGTCCACACACTGTGCCAAAATTATTTGCTTGGATGTTTTAAATTTAATCATTATACCAGGCTACTACTATGTGTTACTAATCTTCCCAATTTAAAAAAATATAAATAAATTTTCTATTTTTATACATGGTTAACCTTTAAAAAAACTGTATGTATTTTGTAATTCTTTTACCACTTTGGTACAAATATGTAAAAAGTATTTTAGATTGGATATTATAAATAGTCCATTTATACTGTATTTTACTAATGTACTAACTTTGTTCAAAATATATACATATATGTATAAACGCGTGGTTACATATTTGTATATAGTATTTTGTAAATATTTTTATGAAACTAACTTATAAATATATTTTTCTTATACAATATATTTGCATTTATGATTTTTTTACACCACTGGTAAACAAGATACAATGTACTGAGTTCAACATTGTTATTGACCCGTTATGCTTTATTTTTGGAATTAAACTAAATATAGCAACATTATTTTAATTCATACAAATTACAAATACCATGGTTTGTGTTTACCATGCAAAATAACATATAATAAATAACATATCCATCTACCATCTTGTCTGTGTAGGTATTATACAAGACTAAGTGTCCAAACAGTACCTGATAGTATATAGGTAAAATGCAATTAATCGCAATTTTCAACTTCAATGCATAATACATGCCACATCAAAATAAGTTCCTCTTCAAAATACAAAGAAAAATTAGCGGAATTCTGTCACATGGTCAAAAGATGGAAATGCACCATTTGTGGAAAGCAAGCATAGGAGCTAAACTCATATGGTTACTACTTATAATAATTATTAAGCGGTAAAAATAACAGAATACGGTTCCACCAAATCTTTAACTCCCTAACAACGTATCGATTTTACCGTGACATCATATATCGATTAACGAATACTCGCTTATCTCAACGTAACAACCGGAATGAACACTCTTTTGCATTATTAGAAGGGGCCTAATTACTCCTACAAACCAGATGACGCTCATTTTAAATCAGCCCGTGATTTGAGAGACATTCGTTCCACACGTGGGACGTACATAAAACCGAGAAATCAAACAAACATCCATACAAAACTCAATGACAGGCTCGGCACTCGCCGAACCAAAAAATCCAAATTAATCATTTCCATTCTAATGAAAAGGTCAAACCTGACAAATTTGAGACGGAGCGACAAACAATAACGCACAAAAAGTAATGGGAACAAAATGAAACCACAAACAATTCAACAGCGCAAGGAAAACATGGCAGTAATATGGCAGCCAAGAAATATCGATTGGAGAACACATATCGATACATAAAAGCAGTCGATAGTGAGGCTAACGATATCAGTGATGGAATCTTGTGTATTTATCCAGTAATTATTATTCTTATTTCATTCAGTATTTATATTCATGTTTATCCTACAATGGAATATATTAATCCTTATAAGGTATATTTTATAGTTTAATATACCTGTTTTTGGTCTGCGAGGGGTTGGAATACCGTAGATTTCGTGTGTTTCTGTCTCCTCTCGCTGGTTTGGTCTTTTGCTAGGCCGGTTTCGGCTGCTCGCCATCTTCAGTAGCGGTGTTAGTCACTATTGGCACTTTGGATGTTTTTCGGGCAGCCTCACTGTCACTGTCAGTTGTACTGTGGTGGTTGTCTGTTTGTCGTGTGTATAAATAGGTGTCTTGTTATTGTGTTTTCGGGGGATTTTGTTTGTCTTCTTTGTGTTGACGGGGGGTGGGATTTTGTTAATCGGTTTAAGTCTATGTCGGATTGTCATACAATTATTTAAAGTCATTTTCTTTATCCATACTTTCTATTTTAGTTCACACATTGAGGCAAAATTATTTGTTTGAATGTTTTAAATTCAATCATTATGCCCACTATAGCTACTACAATGTGCTATTAATCTTCACAGTTAAAAATCTTTATAATTAAAGTAAATATATTTATACATAGTTATCCTTTAAAAAAAGCTGTAATTCTGGCACTGTGCCCTCTTCTGACCAAGTGACAGGATTCCCCTAATTTTTCTTTGTATTTTGAATAGGAACTTCATTCGAATGACATCCAACCATCTCACTAGGTTTCAAAGTGGGCCACTTCCCACCTTATATTTAACTGTGAATTGCTGAAAAGTTCTTTTCAGAAGCATGAAAGATGTGATAAATTTTGCAGTCCTCCCATGCAGTCCTGGAACTTTTTTATGGAACTAATATCGGAATTCCATTATAGTTTCAGAAATTTCTAAAAAAGTATAATGTGGTACCTAATTCTACAAGTCATACTGGCACACATCGTGGATAGCTTTCCTATATTTTCAAATTGTTCCTCAAGAAAATTTTCTCCAAGATGGGAATAACTTTGTTCAAGGGTGAATAAAATTACAATTCAAGAATTCTATTTTTTGTTGTCAAATTTACAATAGATTATTAACTTAACTAATATAAATATTAGAGTAGATTGATGGAAAAGAACATTCTCATATGAAACTGAAATAAGCAGATTTTGATATTTGAAAATCTTGTTGTTTGAGGGGCCTTAATCTCACAAAGTCTTTAGTGTCAGACTACAGTATTTTTTATTTGTAATGCTCTAAATACTTGCAGAAAATATATTAATTTACAGGCCGAAGAAACAGATTAATAAAATTTAAATAAATAAAATAATAGAAAGGTGAAATTGAACGGAAAATATTCATTTTAATACAATTCATTTATTATTATTATTATTATTATATAATTTTGTACTGGTTTCTATCAATGAAAGTTGCACTATTATTTTCATTCATAATTATTAACCTAAATATCTTAATTTATTGTAACAACAGTTATAGAATGTCAATAATTATAATTAGGATAATAAAATATTCAAAGCTCGGTTCAAACATATATTTCAAGTTATTCACATTTAACATTAACAGTTAGTTAACATTTATTTTCTTGAAGTTAATTTATGGTAAAATAATTTAATATTAAAACCTCATAATTGAGAGGCATTATTCCCATTTGCAATAACGCATCATTTCTCTTTGGATTCCTTCAGAAATCTTCCCCATCATGGAGTTGACGGAAAACTAATGTTTAGTTGTTCACTGTGTAGGTGTTTATTGTTGAATCTTTATTTTTAACATGCGAGCTAAACAAAATGTTCTGATGAGGACTATTTAAAATGAAATCTGGAACTTGATTGTATAAAGGAAAATTAAATCTAACACTTGAAGTATGTTGGTTGAAAACCTTGTACTATTACAGTATTTTTTTTGGGGGTACATTGCATTGGTTGTGGTTTTAAATGCAATTTGCTTCTTTCAACATTCTTCTTTTAAGTTCATAGTTTATTATTTGAATTGCTTTTTTTTACTTTAAAATATAAAATCCTCTTTTGAATTGTAAACGTCATTGATTTATTAATATTTTTTAATTGTATTGCTCTTGGCATCAAACCTGGAAACCAATTGGATTAAACTTCCGTTTCCAATATCGTTATAATGCTGATGATATTCACGAGGGTGTCACGAATACTTGATTTTACAGTCCAAAGATAGCAGTATACGAACCTAATGTAGTGATTATAAATTTAGGTAATATGTCGTGTACTTGGCTGACACAATGAGTGGGATCGTTTCATCCGAGTACACCAAAGTTGCCAGAAACTTATTATCCCTATATTTCAGTAGTATACGCAACTTATTTAGTAATTGGATTGGATAAAATACTGTGTGCAATCGTGAAACGGAAGTTTCCGCCGTGAGTGTTTATCGTACAGTTTTATTTTGTCTTTGACATTCCTACTTGACAGCAGACCGAGGAAAAGGTAATTTAATTAGTTTAACATATCTGTTTTGTGGTCTGCGAGGGGTTAGAATACCGTAGATTTCGTGTGTTTCTGTCTGCTCTCGCTGGTTTGGTCTTTTGCTAGGCCGGTTTCGGCTGCTCGCCATCTTCAGTGGCGGTGTTAGTCACTTTTGGCACTTCGGATGTTTTTCGGGCATCCTCACTATCACTTGTACTGTGGTGGTTGTCTGTTCGTCGTGTGTATATAAACGTGTCTTGTTATTGTGTTTTCGGGGGACTTTGTTTGTCTTCTTTGTGTTGACGGGGGGTGGGATTTTGTTAATCGGTTTAAGTCTATGTCGGATTGTCATACAAGTGACAGTGACAGTGCAGTGAGGATGCCCGAAAAACATCCGAAGTGTCAATAGTGACTTCTGAAGATGGCGAGTAGCCGAAACCGGTCTAGCAAAAGACCAAACCAACGAGAGGGGACAGAAATACAATAAATCTACGGTAATTTAATTATAAGTTAGTTAATTGTAGTGATATATCTACATCTGGATTATCTACCAACAACATAACCTGGAAACTGAAAAGTATTCTAACAATTTAAATATCTGGTTTAATCCTTTTGAAATGACCAAAAATAAGTCGTTTTCAGAAGCTGAAATATTGGGCGATAAATTTTGCAATCGTCCCATGCAGTCCTGGAACTATTTTTTATTTATTTAATTAATTCATTTTGTTTTCTTCTATTCATTCATTTCATTAGACTTGTAATATATAAAACCCTTCTTCACAGATCCATGAATCTGATGCAATCGTTTTGAGTTTGTATATTGGGTGGTAGTGAAAATTTAAAATGAGGCAATATAAAAAATAATTTTTTATTTTAAAATAATTAAAATTAACACCAAGAAATAGGACAATGAAAAAAGGAACTCTTAAAAGTATAATAATTTATTTGTTTATTCTACAATGGAAGATATTCATGCTTATAAGGTACATTTTATAAATATAAACTATTCTTTTATAAATGAGAGAATTAAGAAATCGAAAAATAATTTCCCGAACCAACTAATTTTTTTAGGCAAAATTACGGCAAATTATTTTTTTTAAACAAATTTTAATAGCATGATGAAAGGAAATAGAAAAAAAACAAACAAAATAAGATGTTAGATAGCACCAAGCAGTTAGAAAAAGGAAAAAACCGCAGGTAAATAATTAAGACATAAATAAAAATTCAAATAATAAAAAATTTCAAAATACAATGGAATGGCAAAATATTATATTCTTTATTGAAACAATAAAATTTCATATACGGAAATATAATTTCTCCTCTTTTTTAAAATAAATTTAAATCTTTTGATATATATTTTCCAGTAGGCGCCAATAATTTGGATGTGCGCTTTCATCTTCTCGTTTTCACAATCACACGTTCACGCACTCATTTATCACTTGATGCTTCTTGTTAGTGTGGAGAGAGAAATAGAGAGAGAGAGAGAGAGTAAGGGGGGACATAAAACAGAAAATGAAAGATGGCTGAATAAGGGAAGGCGCTGGTGCTGGTTTCGGCGCTCTACATGTGTCTTGTGTTGCCAAAGTTGATTCCGCTTTGGTTGGCGCCCTTGTTGCTGCCGTACTGCAGGCTAATCACGCCCTGGCCAGCCCTCATCTGCTCCTCTGTGAAATTGCGGACGTTCTTATCTGCCTCCTTGGGTCCGATGCTTGGTTGGCCATATTGCGCTCCCTGGAATAAAAAATTAAATTTATTTTCTTTTTCGGGACAATGTGAAGGTTTCGGCGTGACCGGAATTTGAATTATCCCCAACTAAAACGGTAGAATCGCGAAATGCTGAGTAAATTCTGAGTAATACATCGAATTCAGAAACTGAAGATATTGACGCCTGGCGGAGAGAAAACAAAAAGAAACCCAGAGAGGTTGAACCCTTGTTATTCTAAGGTTTTTTCTAGAACCAACGAGTCTTTCCCAGTACATTACGCGATCTTACCGGAAGCCAGTAAGTTATAATTAATTTATAGATTTATTTCTGACTGACCTTGCGTCCTAACGACTGTAGGCAGATGACGACAGAATTCAAATTTTGCCTTTCCCAAAGATCGACGGTCTGGAAGGTCTCCTGGGCCGGCACACCCATCGCCCTCGCCGCCTCCAAGAAAGCGTTGATATTCTCCATACACTTGAATGCCATTTTGCTTTCGTTGATCTTTTTGACCGAATTCGGTTTCATCACATTGACCAGTCTGGAACAAAAGATGGGAAAGTCAATACAGAAAAATAAATGGACTTCGTGAATTACTCATATTGGATACTAATATGGGATAACACAATTAAATAGATTAAATAGTGTTTTGGTAATATTGCGCTAGTTTTATCATATTACCGATAGAAACGATTTAAACCTAATCCCGGATTTACATACATTTCCGGTTGCCAACGTCCACAAAATCAATCAAAAATTTGAAATCGAATTATCTACAATATCGAGAACAAAATAAATATAGACAGTAGCGTCCTAAATAATCTGTCCAAGTGGTATCACAAAAGCTAGGTAAACAAATATCTGAGATCCGATATAATTTTTTTTTCTGGCGGAAGCTTACCGACAGAGGAGGACACCGTTGGATAGCAAGTTGTAGAGGTTGTCCATTTCTCCGCTCGTGTCAATGTTCTCGTCCGTGATAATTTTGATCCATTCCAGCACTTCGTGAGCGTGTTCCTTGTTGTATTTGCTGTTGATCTGCAAGAGAACAGAAGTTGAAATTAATTCAATCCAATCAAAAATGACTTTCTCCGTTCATAGGAAGTTAAGACTAAGTCCCGGATTTATAATGTGGTCTGAAAAGTAACTATACTTCCATATAAGATTAAGTAAAGTCATTCTTTGTTGAACCATCTGTTTTAAAACTCTTGTTTACTGCGGTCAAAGTTGTTGAATTTGAAATTGAAGTTGTTCAATCTTGAATTGGTTTTCTAATTTAATTAAATATAATATTTCTCTTTCTTCGTTTAATACTACCTTTCACTCATCGTGTTAATCTTTATTAATGTAAATAATTCGATAGAATCGCCAATATAAAAACCTGATAAATGTCCCCACACAGATGTTCGATCAACGTGATTTTTTATCCGTGTTACTCGGTGCTGGACGGTTGGATTGCACAGTCATGCAATGCCGGTTCGTATTATAATTGTACACTCTGGTAAGACAGTAAACCATTGTTGGAGCAGGAGAGAAAGGGGAGTGAGAAGGAGCTGGATTGTTGGAGGCCATTGTACAGGACCAAAGCAGGGGGAGGGGAAGGGGGGCAACCAAGAAAACTGGTTCCCGACACTCCTTCTTCTGGCTTATGCTTAACCCTTCGGGTACAGATTTATTTTAAAAGATTTTTGCTTTTGGAAGTGAAGAGAAATCGTGAGAGAATTTACGTACTGCTGTACATGTTGAGTAAGAGTTATTTTGGCCTTTTTGCAGGATTCGTCGTAATTATTTCTATCACTTGTTTTAAGTTAGATTTGGTGCTGTTGTCATTTATGCCGCAATCAATTATTTGATAATTTATTTTGAGTAAGGTTTTCTTAAACATTTTCAGGATTCATCATAATTACTTCCATCACTTATTAACATTAAGATCGAGCGGTTTTGTATTATGCGGTTTATTTCAAGGATCAATTAACTGTACTGATCAAGAAAATCTAGTATATTTATTTAGAACTAAAATATTATCATTTCCCTGTAAGTGTTTGTACAATTTTGTCTTTCAATACTGTATATCAATTATTAAGGTTTTGGATAATGCGGTTTTGGATTGATCTGCACTAATCACTGTATTTATAAGTGCCCCCAACCCCCCGAAGGGTCGACTTCAGGACGAAATTTGTGACGTTCGGTCCGCGAAAGAGGATTGGCGGAGTATGCGTTGAAGATTGTCCTTGAAGGATGGGTGGGGGAGAGGGAGAGGGACTTAAGAGCTTTGACCCCGAGGAATGCCAGCCGCCTTGACCAACTAGATCGGCCGTCACAGACAGACTAACTAACTATAACACTAACTCCAATACTAACACACCCTACAAAACAAAACAGTAAATTAGCTTACTTAGGACTGTTAGGAGGAGGTTCTCAATACAGTAGGGTCCCTTCGCTCACCGGAAATACTATTAATCGGATTTTGCGCTTAGGGTTTTCACTCTCTGTTTCCTGTCTCTGGGACTCGGGTAAAGTTTTAGAGCACTAGGCCATGTAGTCCATGGATTTATATCACTAAAGTTTTGCTAGTCTTATTCTTCAGTTGTAATAAACAAGATTTAAGTTTAAAATGAATGAGTGATTGGAAACATCCAGGGTTTTTCCTGAAGGTTTCGACCGTGGGATGAGAGGTTTTCTCTCTTCTGCATAAGAAGAAAAATATATAAAGTGGATCAATGCGAACGCATCCACGTGGTGCCCATGCTTAAGAGGGAGACGACGACGGATTAAGAGGGCCCAACAGGGAAGCCTTACTGAAGACACGGAAACTTGCCTATCGTCAAAGTCAGTCATAAGCCGACATATAGAAGAATGTGACACTGAAAATAGGGAAAAAGATAGAAATTGTGTTTACAAATTGGATTTAAAACCCGACGCCAGTCCACGTGCCTATCTCCTCACTGATAAGGACCATCCATTATCATTCCACAGATAACACCGGGCACCGGTAAGAAAGCGATTAAAGGAAACTTGGAATTTTCCACGCAATCTACGACGGCACAATTCATTCACAAGATTCGAACGACAACTAATTACTTACAAACTATTAATTTACAACTGGGGAATTACTGAATCTGACCGGGCGTACAGAATTGAGCTGTGGGGCCAAACACCTAAAACATTCAATCATTGCAATCCTTCGTAAAATTGTTCTACTCTATCTGAAAGTCCCCTTGAAATAAAATGAGAAAAAAAGGAAAACTCCCATTCTTCCAACTGTATTACGCCATCCGACCGGAAGTTAATGATAACTCTTTCTTTTACGTACAATCTAATTCACTAATTTTTCATTATAATTATTCAACACGCGTTGGGAATGCTTTATCATAATTTTAGATGCATGTTTGGTTGTGTGGAACACCATTTGAACCGAGGGGATTTATAATACTACTGTCCATAGGGTATAGAATAACTAAGTTCAGCTCATTAGTCAGTATTGATTATGGAAACTTTCAAAGGAGGAGAGTCCAACTTGGGACCGGCCTCACAAGAAAACTCGGCGGGAAAAATAAGTGACCTTGGTCCGAGAGCGGAGGGAGCCGTTTCAAAGGCCAATGACCTTTGAAAGATAAGGTCGGGGATCAAGGAGGCATAGAGCACTAGTCTACCCACCAAAGACGGATCTAAATAAAAGACTCCTTTCAGAATACTCGCCCTCTTAACAACCGCAATTAGTGTCCAAAGGCGGCTTCACGATTTTTTCCGACCTCGAGTGAGTGAGCGAGCGAGCTTCGAGTTGAAACATTTCAGGAACACTTAGAAAAGATAAAACAGAAATTCTTTCATCCCTGAAGGGAACACTTACTGTGGTCCCTCAGGAACAGAGCTGGGCACTCCGACAACATCTTAAGTCCGCCTTAAAAGTTTTAATACAGGGTAAATCCCTGCCTTAAAAAATTAAATAGATAAAAGCACCTTATATTTTTGAAGATGGAGAGCAGCCGAAACCGGTCTAGCAAAAGACTAAACCAGCGAGAGGAGGCAGAAACACCGAAAACCTATGGTATTCCAACCCCTCGCAGGCCATAAAACAGGTATGTTAAACTAGATAAAAGCTCGTTGCACTAGCGCTAACTGCGCTGGAATTAACCACTGAATGGGCTCCAATTAACGACATCCTAGTCCCTGGGTAGGGTGCACGACCCCTACCGAGGATATAATATCCTCAATTTAGGACTGGCTCCCACACTGGAAGCAGATACCGTTGGGGTGCACCGTGCCCACCCATTACGGTATACCGCCCGATTCCCAACCGGCTGGAATTAATTCCAGTTAGACACGGAATAGGCGATGAGTTAACCACTTATTGTTGCAATTCTGGAGGGGGAAATTTCAAGTCTGTTTGACTGAATAGTTCGAACGTTCGCCAGGGACGATTTCTTCACTCTTTCCTTTGTGAAACGTCCCCCATTCTCCGTAAGTCCCAATGCCGCCTGAATGATTAACAGTGGCGATCTCAAAACTATCCGGTATCAGAAAATAATAAGGCAAATTTCTTACTGGTTCACGACGCGAATCGCATAAGTAGAAAACGAAACTCAAAAAAAGGTCAACAAAACCTTATGATTGGCGACACGGACGCCCGGACTGCCCATTACGACTACCGACTAAGTATCGAAACAACGCCTTCTTGTACGCCAAAGCGTACGCAGCCAGTCGACACTAGTTATAGGCGCAGGGGAAAAGCAAAATTGCGCAAATTTACCTCGAGGTTAAGCGATAACCAAACGCTTCATGTTGTGCCTTCATTTCTCGCGGTGACGTCACAGGCGATAATACCTATGCGATGTGAATATGTAAAGTAAAATTAAGACAGTTCTGGAATCATAATTAGCTGTAATTATAGGACGAATCGTATACGCATCGAATCCAGTTCTTGATTAATTTTTTATTTATTTTAAGAGTTCATAAAATCTCGCACGAAATGTGCCAAGGACGAATACCTATTTACACGCTGTAAACTCCTAAGTGGTGCTAACAGGTCGGCCGTGAAGGCGTAGGTAGGCGCCTTGAGAGTTTTCCTCAACAAGATGTGCATTTTCCGACACTATTAAATGCACAATGTTATAGGAGCACTTGATTTAAGTATAGTCGTGGCGTGGTTCACACGATGAAGAATCACCCACTGATTAAAGTTCCCCGGAAGTGCTATTCTGGAGCATTGAGGACGGTTAGAAAGGACTTTCGATTGGTATCTCTGGATGTCGGCAGCGGTGGATCCCAAAATTTTGATCCACTTAATTCTTTATAAATCAGAATTGTGCAACTTATAATTCTTTTTTCTGCAGTTTAAATCCTTCTTATTCATGTACGAGTAATGTTCTTAGTTTTGGGACGGCGAAGACTTGGGCATTCCGTTTGTACAAGTCACCGAAAGCACATTACCGGCCACTGCTGTGACATGACGAATGTCCCTAAGACAAAGATAGCCACTGAATGGCTGTCGGGAAGGAAAAAAAGAGGAAAAGAACATTTTTCCATTTTTTACTGACGTTATCTTCGTGCCCTACCGAACAACCTTAATGGGAGCACTCGATCTGTGAAAATACAATTTTACTCCTAGTAAATTTTAAAATTGATAATATAGTTTCTTATATTCCGTGACCTTTTTATTTATCACAAATTTCCGATAGGATCGCGTAATAATGCGGGAAGAACTTCGTTCGCTATGGGTTGATCTATTTTTTAGTTGTAAATATAATTGTTTGTATTTTTTCTGTTGCGTTCCAACCGTAAACTCAAAAATTATTTTCGCTGCAAAAATTCAATACGGCATTACTTTTAAACGTTTTTCGAAAGGCACTGTAACGGCGTATTTACCGCCGTTATTTATTTTATCTCGCCCACAGTTGAGTTCCGAAATCGGACTTTATCAAATGGAAACGATGGATTAATCAAAATTGCCATTGAGAGAGAGCTCCATCTTATCTTCACGTTGTAACAAGTTCGAGATATCGCGATACGCAAGATATTGCGTATCCTACCACTCGATATCTCGAATATCTCGCCTCGCCAGTAAATTATTTCATCAAGAAGGCAGTCAAAGCATAAAAGAAAGAGCATAAGAGGTAAGACATGGAGAATGATATTCCAAACGGGATAGACTGATGAATGTTACACTAATTCAGCGATTGGTCCCAGTCTCCGCAGGGAGGAGCGGGTAACTTCAAAGGGAGGAGCAGGAAGTTAGTTCAAAATGCAATTTTCATAACACAGCATTAAAGTAAGCGAAAAAATTATTTTATTTAAATTATACAAGACTATATAAGAATACTACTAAAATTTGCTCCGAGTTCTGCGTGTTATAAAACACTCGGATAAGTCCTAAAACGTCGAAATCGTCGTACAAAGTGGAAGCGCTCCCCCACCCCTTTCTAGTCCGCTACGAAATGTCCGTTATACAACGCGCTCTTCCTGGTCAAGTCCGGCCAAACTAAGTCCCGGAGGGGGCTTAACGGGTTTTCGCAACGCGGAGGAGAAAGTTTACCGACTGCAAAATAGGCATATAATAAATCGACTATATCGAGCAGTTACCGGCAGCTGGGGACCACACTTACATAAGCACTCCCGCAGATAATTCAAATCTAAACACGCGTAAATAAATCAGAACATACAGAAGACAGTGGCAAATAACAAAGGCAGTTCTTGTATACCGTATTTTAGGCAGAGAATATAAAGCAGAAATGTAACAAATGTGACGATTAAAAAAGTTAAATCTTCACATAATCTGTCAGCGACATCGCCTTACATAAATATAACAAATATCACCCCGGAATTACATCTTTTTATTATGTTTTGTAGACCTCGAAAGAAAGGTAACGTGGGCTACTTTTCTTTCACGATCTTAGTAAACCGTAATGATTATTATAAATGTTCCACCCAGGGAGCCAAACCTATCCACGGCAGTGACGAATCATCGAACTATGGTTTAATCAAAGGCCGATAAGTTGAACTGACTCTTTCGAGAGCAAGTGTACACACTCATAACAGAAAGATTAAAGAGAAAACGCACGTAACAATAATTCACAGATTTCAATTGAAAGTTATACTCGGGATCGTCAACTCATTATTCGAAAAGAACTCTACTAGAAGAAAAGAGCGGAATAATATTTCTGAGAAAGATAAACAAGACCTGTATTATGTTTATCATAGTAGCGGCTTTCCCGGGAAATTTGATTCACGCGATTTCAAGGTACAAATAATATTTTCTACTCCAAGAGAGTTTTGCTAACTAAGTAATTATTTCTTAAAATAATTTTTACTACGCAAAAGAAGCTGAAACAGCGATTTTAATGAAATATTTCTATAAAACTGTGTTGCCCCTGTTACTGGCCGGTACTGAAGTAACGATTTTCTTGGCTTTCCCCTTCTCTGCCAAACTATTTTTGAGTTTTCGATCAATGTAAATTCTATACTCCTTATATAATCTCTTTTCCTGCAATATGACTATGAAAGGTCTAGTTGCCAGCCGGATATTTCGTACTTCGGCGGGTATTTTTGTCCACTACCCAAATCAGAATTTACCCAATTCGTACTTGAATAAGCCGGGAACTGTGTGCACGACATGTTTTTCTTTTAACTGTATTTATTGTACAATGTAGTTATGCGTACAACGCATATTACACATATTACAAGACACCATGTATGGAAGTCTTGTTGGAACCAGATAGTTGTATGCAGTATGTCCGTGTATGTTCGTGAATTTGTTGGCTAACGTTAATCTGGATGTCCGTGCTCCAGTAATGGTCCAAATTTTCTGTTTATGTCTGTCCTTTTGAACCAGGTATGTGGGGGGATTACGACATATTTATAATTTTCAGATGTATATCCCCGACCCCAGGCAGGTGTATGACGTTGGGTGTGGTCGTGTCCCGGTGAACCTGAACCTAATCAATACTGCCCACCACCATCCTCCCCTCCATCCCGGCGCCCCCAACACCCAGCTGTTGGCCCAGTTTAAAATAGAACGGACCCTCGTGCCGGCACCTGCACGAAACATCCCCCATCTTCAATGGGGGATGACAAATTAGGTTGATGCAAAAATAATACAGGATTTTTTAGCGTTAGAGGTTTGAAATTCTATAGCGTGACTGAAACTCGACTTTATTTTTCCAAATATGGAATGGGAAGAATAGATACATTTCAGGCAACTAGAAAGAAGTTTATTTATACCGGTGGAAAAAAAATCCCCTCCCTGATATTGCCTACTCCCGATGTTTTGAACCCTCTTACTTTGTCCATAATCAGAAGACTGGGAAGTTGGTTAATTGTAATTGTCCGATATTGTTTAACTATGTGTTCATAAAAATAAACGGGTTAACATATCGGTTTTTTGGTCCGTCGGAGTGGCGTTTCTGAACGCCGAACATTGAATATTCTCTGTTCGAAATTGACTCATTAATCAGACGCGCGGTGTACTCAAGAGTTGGTTCGTGCCAAACTCTCATGGTCCAACCTTGACCTTGGACGGCCCAGTCTCAGTCAGTAGTTCTTCAACTCGTGGCCCAAAGTTTTCTTTTCCCTTTCTTTATAATTCGCGCCAGTCTGCATTCTGTCAAGGGCATCGCGTCCATTTACATTTCGCAGTCACGTGATGGGAAATATCGGAATTTCCTTTCGATTCTCAGAGGACTGTGTCGTATCTTATAAATTCGAGGCACAAATGCCAAAAAAATATATTGTATAAAATTGTTTTTCTTGGTCGGATAATAAGTATATATTTTTGGATCTACCTGCCAGAGGGTAAACGTGCCATGACAAGAAATTTCTACCGAAGGAAAATCCGGGTACGTTCCAGAAAAGCATTCACGGGGGAATTTCCGCCGAGCTTTTCAAAACGGAACGGGTCAGAGAAAGCCAGAGTTAAGAGAGCCCAGGTAGATTGCAACCTGAGGAACAATGAAGTTGGGCACAATAGGGAGAGAGAGAGAGAGAGACAGGCATTCAAGTCTCCGCCCAGTCCAATGGCACCGAAGCCAAAGGCACGCAGGGTCAGTCACTTACCCGCGCTATTGAAATAGTGCCATCACTTCACAGACATTTCTTGACGATTCCAAGATTCCGTCTGAAAAACAATCATCGGGACCTCACTACTATGCTCGTGTCCCGTTTGCACACGTTGAAAAAATTCTATTTATGAAATGGTAAGACGGTAAAACCTACAGAAAAGGGGAAACCTGTGAGAGATAATTCCGCTCAAAATAGACTTTACGTCATTGTCCCCCCATAAGTAGAACTTTGTCCCACGATATTATGTCAACTCGTTCAAAAGTACACAAACTCTGCATATAACCTCTACAGCCGTTTTATGAAATGCCGCCGCACATCCTTAAACAACGTATCTCCTCTCTGGCGGAGGAAGAAGGGGAGGATAATAATTATAGGACCGATGCGGCAACAGGATAATATTCTCGAGTTGTAATTATAAACTCGTTGAGGGCAATTAGCGAATTAACGGTCTGTGGACAAGACGCGGCGGTTTGTCGACATCATCAGACAAACTTGGCACGAGGCCACTATCACAATTTTATGCCATCATATCCACCCATTCACAATGGGAAATAAAGAAGAGTTTTCCTTTTGAATTGGCCAATTTTAAATATAATCCGCGAGTTATTTTACTTCAGAATTTTAGAAACGGAACCCGAAACACTGTGGCAGCAATTCGGGAAACCAAAAACGTTAGCTTTTCTATGTTTGAATTTTTAAACAGTTCATTACAGCCAAACTTAGCTTTACTGCAAATAGCCAATGAGTATCAATTTATTATTCTCTCGAAAACGAAAGTCTTGCATTATAGATTAATACCTTTCAGAAAACTTGGCTAAGTATTTATAAATGAGTTACTGCACAATATCAATCTTGCAAGTCTATAAATAACTTTCACCATCTTGGTTCCGCGCCAAAGCCGTGTAACGTAAATTGCCTTACTTGGTCTCAAAGTTTCCCAGTCCAATGCATATCTTACGAAACGACGTTTTATTACCTGAAAATTAAACATTGAAAATTAGCTCATCGTTTAATATAACTTTTCGTTAAAATTTGAGAAAAGAATTAAAGAGCACATTAATATATTAATTGGGAGGTTTATACTGAGCGTGGCGAGCACACACAGGCTAATTGCCGACGCGGGTAGTTGACACTAGTGATAAATTGACTCAAGGGAACAAACAGACTGTGCCTAAATTAATTTGCTCGGAAATTTGTACGGGCCGTTGAACGACAAAAATTAATTCCACACAGTTATCTATGATTAAAAACCGCACCCAACGAATGGAACAAATATTTCAGATAACCGAGAACCGCTTGGGATTCGGATTATAACGCGTAACGAACTCACAAAAAGTCACAAAGGTTGAGTCAAAACGATGAAAGAAAGTCGTGTCAAAGCTGGTATATTTTTCTCTTACGTTCGGCGGAAAAAATGAGAATACGCATTTCTCGCATTTCCACAGATTCTATTTTTCTGTTTGAAACGAGTCGAGTACAAACATTAATTTTTTTAAAATAAAAATCTATCGTCCATTTCAATGTCATTGAAATTTATGCACAAGAATTTTTTCTATCTTACCAACGCGATGGATGGCAAAGTTAATTCTCATTTTTGCAATTTGGGGCAGGTGCAACTCGACAGCTTGTGGTTATGGTGGCGTCCTTCTCACCTGGCCTTTCCCATCTGCCTACTTCTCTCATACCGAATCGGAATTTCTTTTCTACTTCACCGTTTCTACTATAAATTGAATGGGCGACAACCAAAAGCGGGGGTGGTAAACGACAGAGACATTATATTGGGTTCAACTCGAAAGGCAACACAATTCTTAGTGCAGTCAATCTCATTTTTTCCAAAAATCTAAAAAAAATTGTATTATTTTAACAAAGCATAGCAAATATCTCTTGGAGTAGAAAATATTATTTGTACCTTGAAATCGCGTGAATCAAATTTCCCGGGAAAGCCGCTACTATGATAAACATAATACAGGTCTTGTTTATCTTTCTCAGAAATAGTATTCCGCACTTATCTTCTAGTAGAGTTCTTTTCGAATAATGAGTTGACGATCCCGAGTATAACTTTCAATTGAAATCTGTGAATTACTGTTACGTGCGTTTTCTCTTTAATCTTTCTGTTCGAGTGTGTACACTTGCTCTCGAAAGAGTCAGTTCAACTTATCGGCCGTTGATTAAACCATAGTTCGATGATTCGTCACTGCCGTGGATAGGTTTGGCTCCCTGGGTGGAACATTTATAATAATCATTACGGTTTACCAAGTTCGTGGAAGAAAAGTAGAACACGTTACCTTTCTTTCGAGGTCTGTAAAAGCTAATAAAAAGCTAATTGTTTTTAAACTGTTTTACCCCGCGTTTTATGTATGCATTAGAATGTATACACAAAGTGCATACATTCAAATGTATGTATGTGTTTCTGACGCCTTTGAAAGCAATTGAACGATGTTGTTAGCCCGGCGAATGTTATTGAAAGTTACTCTTTGGCGTTCGCGGAATCATCTACTACATCGACAATTTTTATCGAAAACCATTGACTAAATCAGAACACTGTCGAGTGGGTTAATAATCCCCGCGCCCATGTTGCCAATATCGACAGATTTTGAAAACGTTGTTAATGATAATTTCACTAAACGAATAAGGGGAAACACCCCGTTCAAAATTAAATGGTTGCATGATTTGAAATATTTGAAAACATTTTCAATGTACAAAGAAGTTCAAGAACTACTATCCTACTACTACAGATCCTGAGGTCCCAACGAATTACATTCCCTAATTGAAACACCATTTCAGTCCAAAACCTAGTTACTTCTGAAATCCCAAAGGTACCACACCGACTCGTAACAACAAGGGAAAGGCCCGACAACATTTCCGACAAAGGAAACAAACTATCTGAAATAACTTGTGGATACATTAGGGGGTTCTTCCCATATTTGGATCCAATAGTGGTTATCCTTACCGACGTGAGTGTGTATAAACGGAGTATTTCACATTTACTGCAGTCTTTTTTCTTTTTTATTCAATCCCTAATTTCATTTATTGGCGTTTGCATGTTATTCGAATTCAGTTAAGGAACTGAAACTGGAGTTTCAGCGTGAGTCACCGATTAGGTTTCGGATTTCGAAACCTTATTCGGTAGAAGGCGACAACGGATACGCGTCTGGCCAATTCGGAATATATGTAAGCGGGACGAAGGACAAACAGGGAAATTGCTATTTACACTGTGGTCTTTTTTTGTCTGTAAACTCGTTTTCGGTAACTGATAAAAATTTGTATTCGATAAGCGTGGGAGAGCGTTTCGGCGACGTAGACATGGCGCCAGCCCCTAAATAAAACTATTCCAGGACCATAACAATGTTGGGTTTTATAACGCTGAAGTATTTTACCACGATTTACAACCAACACACAAATCTTCCATACATCTATAAAGGTATACAATAGGGGGAAAGGAGGTTTTTGTCGCGTTAGTCAGTATAAGAAGTCTTGCCTAAAAATATGCCAGTCAAATTTTCAATTTATCACAATTCAAATTCAGAGTTTGCATTTTAACTGCTATGCAATATGCGGTTTAATACAATATAATATACAGCAATATAAAGAAATAGTAAAAAGTTTTTTCACAATATTTTTTAAAATAATGCGTAAATCTACGCCAGTCTCGTACAATCTAAACGGAAAGAAATTCCTTCGCGTATTCTAACGCCGAATTCTATTACCTATCCTACACAACGATTCTTTTCCGCATTCCCCGCCAATTTGGTATTTCGCAGTTTATCCTCAGTACTCGGCGCTGTCGAGTCACCTTATTGCGTAAAGCGTTCCTAGTAAAAACTTTCCAGCTCATTATTAACTGGGCGCTTCTTAGTAACAATATTCGATGTGAAACTTGTTTCGGAAGGGAGGGTATCAAGAAACTATTTGCAGGCGATGCGAGAATGTGAAAGGTTTATTTTTTTATCAACAATGCCTGAGAACCAAGTGAACAATGCCCCCTCCCACCGGACAGAGTTTTTTTAGAACAAAAATATTCTTTAAGATTTACTAGTGATATAAACATGTCGACTACAAAATTTTGTATAACGATTGATGCTCTGTTCAGTAATATTTACAATAAATTACTTCACAAACGTTGGTTTCAAATTTTAACTCTAACAGACCAATACTGTCACCACAGTTTATGATGATATAATATACAGTAGTGTAGAGAAGTAATAAAAAGAGTTTCTCGCGACTCTTACACGTTGTTTTCTTTATCAGAGTTATTAAGCATTTTTGGTGGATTTTACACGGGAATAGTTTACAAAACTGATCGTAGGGCGACCACAGTAAGAGTGAACAGGATGCTATTGAAGAAAGACCGGCTAGCGGAAACTTATTGAAAAAAAATATAGACTAGAAGTGGTGAGCGTCACGAACTGAAGACGATTGTCTAGCGAAGACCAAGCTACCGAGAGTGAATGCATAATCGGCTGCGTAAAACATTTCCATAGTCCATTGTTATTCAGGACGGGACGACCGACGGTTATTTACGCCGGTGATGTCACAACGGGGACGGCCGTCAGGTCATGTTTTGGCCGAAATGAAACCGAGCTCGAAGAGTTCGATTACCGCCTTTTTTTCGATGTTTAATTATAGGAGCAATCTTAACATTGACCACATACACGACACGCACAAAGTGAATTGTGCTACACTGAAGTGAAACCTGCGAATGTGCCTTATTAAGTGTCTGGGCATTTAAGTGTTTAGGAGTTACGACAGGTTGTGCACTGTCGCCACTACCTCAAGTGTACATTAACAACATGCACAAGTATAACGTATATTTCGTGTCTTTCTGTTCTCCTCTCGCTGGCTTGGTCTTCTGCTAGACCGGTTTCGGCTACTCGCAATCTTGAAAATTTTCAAGAACAAAAAAACGACATAATAAATGAATTATTTATTCATTTATGACCTCTCCTTTGTAACCGACAATTTGACATAGACTTAAGCCGATTAACAAAATCCCACCCTCCTCAACTCAAATAAGACAAACAACATCCCCCAAAAACACAGTAACATGATACGTATATATACACACGACAGACAACCATCACAGTACAAGTAACAGTGAAGTGAGGATGCCCAAAAAACATCCAAAGTGCTAACAGTGACTAACACCGCTACTGAAGATGGTGAGCAGCTGAAACCGGTCCAGCAAAAGACCAAACCAGCGAGAGGAGACAGAAACATCACGAACCTACAGTATTCCAACCCCTCGCAGACCACAAAAAGGGTATTCTAAACTATGCACATGTATATTTTATTTCTGATATTTAAGAACATTGGAGGGGTTCACACCCCAGTATGCATTTGTAATTTTGACAAAAGTTTGGGAAGTGAATCGGTTATATCCCCCGACCTAAACCGGTTGCTTAGCGACCTTGCCGATTAAACCGCACCCGTCCCCGATTCTTACAGTCGGACAAGGTGAAACCGGAGAAGGACGAATCGAAACAGATTTATTATCGAAGCGTCAGAGAATCCATTCTCAGGTCTGGAGGGGGAGCGCGATGCCTCCACGTTAGGATTGCGTCAGTAAATTAGTCAGCCTACATACAGATGTCCCGGTTATAGAAGAAGAGTTCTTCTGAATCCAATGTTACAATTTTTTTCCTAGCGCATTCTCACGCCCGGCGAGAAAATTTCTGTCCTCAATACTGTCCGCTGTCTGTTTGCTAAAACCGGACCTAACACGAGCACGATTTCTTCGTACAAATATTTATTACTGCACATAACAGGTAATTCCTCCATTTGCTTAAAAAAATTATCGAATCGAATTCGAATTATCCTTATTATTTGTCTGCGGTAGCTAAAATATGAGACGATCATCTGTGCAGTAATTGTTTCTCAGAGAAAGCGAAAATAACATCAATCGCGGCACCGAAACTTCATCGCTAGTAGGTCTTAAAGAATATGTCTGCTCCAGAAAACATCTCTCCGCGGAACATTGTTCGGGCATTGTTGAAATAGACGTTGTTGGAAATTTTAGTTTACCCTCCCAAAAGGAAGTATTTTATTCACAAAGAAATATGCAACGCCACTCGCTGTCCATAATCAGTGGAATGTGTGCACGGTCATGCGGCTTTGTCCGTATGTTTGAAGAATATCTTTTTATAGTCTTCCCTGGAGTTAGTTTCTCACTCCTCCATTTTTCTTCTTCTTCCACTCTCCTTCCCGTCTCTATCTATCTTCGTGGAATATTGCGTCAGCCTCTCCCGAGTTCAACGTGGAGAAGTGATGAATTATCTGCCTTTCAATTAGATCACCCAGCTGCCGTTTTATCTCTCCATATTTCATCATAGATTCATTAGTCCGTGAGCTTTCCGAACGTTTCCAAACGGCCAAATAGTCCCAACGAAGAGGGATCTTGTACCGAGTTTATTTAAACCGGTTTCCAAAGGCTCAAATTAGGCTCGTTTTTGGGCCTCCGAGAGGTGCAAGGCAAGGTTAACCACCGCGATACGGCGTAATATAGCTCGTAGTCTTAGAATTAGATTAGATTTGACGATTGGAAAAGAAACGGGCAAAAGTAAGTGTGAACTGGACACAACCATTAAATAATAGACGATATAAAATAAAGCCAGACATAACAGAAGACAAGACAAACTTATTCGAAATACTTGAGGAAATCGCACTAGAAAACAGATTAGGGAATGATACCGAAAAGTAGGTAAAAATTAAATAAACTTTTAACATATAGAGGAGTGAAGAAAAGAAATATTTCTTCTCTATTCTCTATTAAGTAAATCCTTCAATCGCCCAGAGCGCGTAACGGCAATGCACAATTGCGCAGTACAAATAAAATTAAAAAAAAAATCTCACGACGTCCCGGTTATCGATCAAACTCGAGAACACTCGATCCACTCTCTTCGAGTGTTTAATAAATTCGCGTTCGCGTTAAGTAGCATTCAGAGAATCTTGTTCGTTAGAATTCGAACTAAATTTAAAAACTAATTTTATAAACTAATTTCAATTATGTATAATAATGCAGCTATTTTCTCCTAAGCATTGTTGAGCTTCGGCATAAATAAATCCAGTTCGGATTATTGGTAGCAACTACACTGTAGTTAGTTGGTTTACTGCATCTGTGCACACTGTCATTACAAATGTTCATAGTGTGGCGTGTTTACAAACACAGTCATCCCTTTTTTACTGCGGTTATTTGAAAATCAATAGGATGGAAATAATTACGATGGATCCTGAAAAATGTTTAAAAAAAACTTTACTGAAAATCTCCCTTAATATGCGTAATTCTTGAATTATTAAAGGATATAGGTATTTTAAGGTTTATCTAAACTTTATATTAGGCACAAAACTTTTCTAATTTCAATTGTACTGCAAAAACTTTTTCCATATTCAAGCAAGCATCAGCGGCTCATCTTTTTATCCGGATCAATTTCTAATATGTCTTTCGGTATCTCAATTTGCGCTTCAGGCCGAGGATGCTCTCATCTCATCAGTGCTTACGAAAATTTGCGTTATTAAAAAAAGGCCCACATACCAAAACTTATACCACACGTTCCTAGGAATGGTATACGAAAATTTGTTGCGGGTTAATTACAACCGCATTTTTCCAAAACCTTCTGTCGGATCCTGATGATGAAAACGTGTAGAGGTCCGAAACGTCGGAGTGGATCCCAGAAGGAAAGGGCTAAAACCGTTTCAGTGGAGCCCGAAAATTCAGCAAGCAGAAACCCAGATTCTTCCCACAGTATTACGCGATCATACCGGCAGTTAGTGATAAGTTCGGACCCATACTCAAGCATAACCGTTCTTCAGCATTTATTGAGAAGTCCCGTTCCATTTCCGGTTCGGACCAAAATTGCATCTTCTCGTACGATTCTTACAAGACAAATCCAGAAGATATGCTTCAGTTGGTTAACCAGGGAGAAAAGGGAGTGGAGACTAACGATCGATTGCGCAATATGTCGTGGCTGAATCACTCGCTGACTAGATACGGAGTCAACACCAAATACGGTCGTAAACATTGAGCCATTCACCATGTGTCCACCTGTCCAGCGGCACAGAGATTAAAGTTTGGCTCAGACGCTATTTTGAAGAGAACGTCACATGTCCGAAATTTATTGGGTCCTGACATCATAAATTCGCAATTCGTTCTTGGCATCATTAAATACAAACAACTTAGGTGGAACATTCGACCCAAAGGAACCGACTCAAACCGTAATTTAGCCGACAGGCTCACACTCTGCAAACGTGGACATACTGCATAGAACAATGGGGTTCAACCAAGACATCCGACATCAAATCAAAGGTTAATACCCCCGCTCAAGACATCACAAGATGGTGATGGAATCGCGTGGCCATTTCCTCTTAAAGTGGCGCTCAGGATTTTCAGGATGGTGACTCTCAGGAGAGCCATCGAATCTAAGGATCGAAGCAAAATTCGATAACGAAGGGGCCTTTCAAATCGGAACGGTCAGAAACATAAAAGCCGACGACTTTTAGAACTATTTTTATTCTCTGATACGATTGCATGATTATTTTAAGAATCAAGAAAATATAAAAGATAAAATGCATTATTACAAATCCACTGAGCAACTACCGAAAATCCCAAAGTTCTAGAGCATTTCTGGTAAAAACTCTGCGTTTTTTCATCCTTTTATTTCTTTTTTGATCGCCAAGCTTCAATATTTATTGAACGCTATTCGTTCATGACGCAATCCCAAAACACCATCTCTTAAATGTAACATATGGCGGATGGAGACAGTACAAAAAGAATAGTAAGGGCCAATCAATCGAACCGGCCTGTTGTAGGGTAAAGTGAAGCCAGATGCCCCCTCTCAAGTCGGGCGCCGACTTGAGTGCGGCGACAGTCGGTAATAAAACGGAAAAAATAAAACTGAGCCAAATGGGGAAAGAGTAACCCAAGTCTGTTTCACGACCCCGATTCTTATTCATAAAATGGATATAATAGAATGAAACCGCAACGTCACTTTTCCCCTTTATTCCTCCATCCAGGGGGAATATTTTTAGACTAGAAAGAGGAACGGAAATGCCACTAAACGTTTTTGCGTGACGAGCGCCCTGATCACAATTCCAGTTCCATATCTTAGTTTCAAATTTACACTCCTGGAGTCCCGTTTGTCCGCGACCACAAAAATATGACGCATTTCACTACTCAAATTAGAGGTTTTAAACAATAAATTATTACTGTACAACACTTTATTGAAATTCTTATCCTACTTACTTGCGGATAAGGTAAAATACCTGGGACGCTACTAATTGCCACTGAGATTACCTGTATACTTAAACCGATCAGGACTTACGAACTTTGGGTTACAGCCCAAAACAACAAGGAAATAGGAGATCGAATTCTAAAATTTAACATGATGCAAAGCAGCTATCACTCCTGGTTTAGGGTCTACCTTATTATTATTTTGAACAAAATTCAAAACTTACGGACGAAAATATTAAGAAAATTACCGAGTGACGTCTTTGGTTTCATCCTAATATATTATAATACAGTCTGGTGGTGGCGGTGGCATTCCAAGCGGGGTGACTCATCTACAGCCGCCGGAGCATACCTAAGTGTTTCAACGTTTGTTACCATTCCTTTGTATCTTACTATTCATTCTCAGGAGTATTGGAAGTATTACTGCACAATCTACTGTACTGGCTTTACCCTTCGATCACGCCCTAACTAACTGTCCTTTCGATGAAACTAGTAATACGTTACTTACTCCACAAACAAACTATTATGTTAACCGAAAGAAGGTTTCCGCAACCGGAACTTGAATTATCACTATTGGCATGCTTTGTGTTCTGTCGCTTGGTGGCCTGAGCGGATAATGTGGTTTGACTCACCATTACAACCGTGTTCTTTATACAAATTTCGAACTTATTTTTTGTTGTTAATTTACGCATCTCAGCTTAGACGTTTACTGCCACAGTCAGGCTTAGTCGAAACTGCATGTGCAGATCAAAAATTGCAGGATGCTATCAGTTTCTCTTTCCTCTCTCGCGTGTTCTCTGAGCCCGCTCCTCTGACGGTTCGTTTGTTATCTCGGCCGACCCGGAGATTAGGGAGAAAGATCACGGCTAAAAATAGATCGACGGGAAAATAGTACGTTGAGCGGAAATGAAAAAACAGAATAATTTTTGACGCCTTATAATTTTCCACCGCCAACCCAAATATGGGCATATTATACCTAACAATGGCTTACTGCCTACTACCTTCAGAACAACAGGAGTAGTTAATCCATGGATCCGGTGTAACATTTTACCCCAAGCAAACGGATTATACGCCAGCCGAATAATACTAATATTAATAATTGTTTAGGGCATTACCATTCCACAGATAAGTTCCACACCGGACCCGCCGTATGTAATGCGATAAAATGGCTAGGAATTTTCGACGGAAAATTACTGATTCACAATATTTTGAATAAATTCGAAACTCTACGCATCGGGATAAAGTACAAAATAAGTTTCCCCCAGGTATTAAAGACTGATTTCACCAGAAGGATTGAACCTACCTGGGAACGAATGACAACAGTCTTCGTTATTGAAGCGGGTGGGGGGGAAGGTGTCGTGGAGTCAAAGAAGCCCGCCGATGAGAGGATGAACTAAGAACTGGGCTTCTTTTAGAGACGCACTGCAAGTCTTAAAAAAAGAAACAAAGAAAAGGAGAAGCGGAGTAACCCGAGTAATGATACACTCAACGACAGATTGAATTTCACCCAGGACGGAAATCCTCCATGTCCACTCCTTTGGACTTCTAAGCTTACACTTCTGAACGATCTTGAAGAGTAATGAAACCTTCTTTTTTTACTAGTTTTATTGTTTCTTCATATTTGTCTGTATCGGAAGAACCCCACAAACAATTCATGTCTGTACGTCCAGATTGGTCTGCGTATAGTGGTGTACAGTAATCGTCTATTCGCTTAAACCTAGTTTGAATCTATTGTCCGGTAATGTGTTAATATTTTGTATGGAATGGTCGCGGACAAGATAAGATTTGAAGGTGGCATTGTGGACGCAGAAACGTTTTGTCGGCATTTCCGTTTCTCTTTCGAGAAAAGCCTAAAAATATTCGTGAATGAAGGAATAAGGGGGAAAATCAACATGCTCCAGTTTCATTCGTCTTTTCAATTTTAAGTATAAGAATCGGGTTGTGAAACACCGACTATTTTTTGGTAGAGTAATGTCAGTGGACCTACAAGATCTGAATCCAAAATCTGTATTTCAGAAGGTAAGTGATGACTGTTGAGCAACTATCGCTGAGGGATAATGGCGATATATTGCACTCAATATAATATAATCGTTCTGATGATTTAATTATTCAATCTTCAGATTTAAACTGATACCCACATTTTTTTCACCGCCATCAATTTATCATGTGGACACGAATAATGAAAGTGCTACTTCTCGAGTACCGTTCGTGTGTCGTGAATATTGAAATTTAACAGAGGACAAAAAAACTCGATACGGCTCTTCGTTAACGTCAAAAATAACTACTCGTCATCCGCCGTAACCAGGAGCTCGAAAACTCAGAGATAACGGCTCGTGTATCATTCATTAACGTGTATCGCGCTTGCACTATTATCCTGCGTTCGTAGCGCCTAACACGTTTGGCCTAATATGGCGGTTGGATTGGCGAAGCACTGCAATTTACATTATATACTACCTCTGTCGACACCACAGTTTTCAGCGCCAAATACGGCTCTTATACGTGACTGGTTAACAATCTTCAACTATCCTCCGACCGAAAGTTAAAAAGA
This sequence comes from Lethocerus indicus, assembly GCA_019843655.1. Taxonomy (NCBI): domain Eukaryota; kingdom Metazoa; phylum Arthropoda; class Insecta; order Hemiptera; family Belostomatidae; genus Lethocerus; species Lethocerus indicus. Next base: position 6,336,699 of record JACDQD010000103.1, on the reverse strand, counting down.
GATATTAAAATACGCTACAATGGTGAGGAAAATGACGGACCCCGGACACGCCGGGAATTATAAACGAAAAAGGTATTACCCGGTCATAGCAAAAGGTAAACAAGTTATAATAAATTCGTGTCAGACCCCGCACGAGTGAAGAAAAATATATCCGATTCCGACCCACGTCCCACACGATTCGTTTCAGGGAATAAGCCGGAGCAATCGATTTAAAAAAAAGAAGAACTAAAATTACATTTCACTAGCGTTTTAGAGAATTTTTAAAGTGTTTTAGGCAACTAAATAAGTAATCATTTTGGTCAGTAATATCGGGGATCAGTTTTATTTTAACACAAATATTTACACACACTGTATAAATACTTCCCGTGTTTCCCGGTGTGAAGTTTTCCCGGAATAGTACTCGAATTATCAATAACGTGGGAAGAACCTAGGTTTTTCCAGCATTTGGAAACCACCCGAGCGAACTCCAGCCCTTTCCTTCGTAATAAATAATCCGAACTAATATTTTACATTAGAATTTCTCCGACGAAAGCGGCGTCACTCCCTTAAAATCCCGTAATTAATGAAGCGTGAATCGGTTTAATGAGAAGAACAACACTCCGGTCGGACCGGCTCCACCATTTATAATGCGAGTACGGAAAGTCTGAAAGGTGAAAGCGAGGCGTGGGAAGCCTACCGACATATTTTCTATATTGGTCACACACAGTCACTATATTCCAACGATCATTTTTTATTTCATTCTTATGTATTGATCCTTTTTAAACCGTATTTATACGATGCAATGAGCGCGAATAAATTCATTTTATTCAGTGAATTTTAGAAAATATTTTATTTGGGATTTATGAATTTGACTTTCGATAAGAAGCACGTCGGTCCGGATAAGATGTAGAATGCGGAAGAGATACACCGGAGCATGCCTAATATCTAGACCAGAGTCCATTGAGCATAGGTTCAACAGAAATGAACGATAACAGAATCGTAGATAAGGGAGGAATGGTCCGTGATTTCCAGTGTCTCAGACCCAGGTGTCTCAAAAACGTTAATCTCGTTGCCTGTAACATTTTTTCACACTCTTTATAATAACGATAGATATTTTTATTTATAAATAAATGGAGGCGATTAAAAAGTAAATTCTGTTTTGCAGGAAAAAAATTCATTCGGAAGGAGAAAATTGGTAATGTCTTAATAGCCCTCCAATCTCTAAGGTCATTACTGATAGAGAAAAGTGGGTCCCCAGTGTTAAGCGCGAAAACTCGGTTTAATATTCGTATACTGTATATAAAGCATGACGTTATTTCCCATGGAAATAAGCAAATGGCATATGTTTTGTCGACAGAACAGCAAAAGCCGTCTGCATGAAACCGGTCTGTAATCTCGGGGTATTGTAATTCTCGACTCGGCGTTCGAACAAAAAGCGACGATCGAAGCGTGGAAACGAATAGAGTTGTTCAAGTTGGCGAAACGTTAACGAGTCCTCCGTGGGGCACAGGGTGTCGTATATCGATGACGGGGCATATAGCGTGACACGAGTTTCGTAAACCGAGAAGTCCCAACTTAACTTCAATATCTCGTGTATACACAACTGACCCTATCCCATTTCCAACTGTTCAAAGTATCATCAACCCGAATCGACAACAATGATCTTTCAAGTTTCCATAGAACAGCACTCCAACATCGAATCATTGAAACATTGAAAGAATTGAGTCCTACAACTAAGTCCTACAAAATTCAATCCTTTCCTCCATTCCTCATTCACTCCATTAATTTATTAACGGCCGCTTTAGCTGTTTTCTCAAATTGTATCAAAGTTATATGAAACGATGAGCTGAGTTTCAGATAATGGAAACGTCGGCGCTTGTCGTTTCGTAAGATGGATTGGACTGGGAGACTTTCAGACCATCTAAGGCAATTACGGTCTCCAGCTTTGGCACAAAACCAACTTCAGTTGTTTATCAGCTACGTTTTATACAAAAATTCACAGCACAACAAAATTCGGAGTTCATTTCAAAACGGATAAAATATCGCAATTCATCGAAGCATATTGGGGGTTTCATCCCCGCTTAAAAACACTTTCCAGGCCACCAATTTTCTTTTGTGGAAAACACAGGCGACATCCAATCAGTGAACGAGTACAGTTAGATTTCACGTTTCAAAGATGTCCATATTTGATCTAATATTAAACCTAATGATTTTTGAAAGTTGGAAACACTTAAATTTAGGCCATTTAGAAAGTTGAAAGTTGGTTATAACCGGAAACCGACAGCTCTCGAAGTAACACTTTGTAAGTAACAACAAATTTAAGAATGTGTGTTTGTCTTTAACATTTCGACATGATCTTCTCATGGCTATCCATCCTATATAAGTATCACACGAATTTATCCAATAAAGGCTAGAAATAATAGAGTGTTAATAGGCAGGCAAGCCGATTGATAGTTTAATTGAATAACAGAGAGTCCTAGAGTTCAATGATCCCTTTCTGTCAAATTGACTGCGCTCTGTGAAAGAAACGCGTAGTTCGTGCCGCCACGCAAGACCTTTATTCGGTTTTATTGCATTTTTATGGTCCCCGAACTCCCCTCTGAACTCCGACCATAGCAGGGGTGCTGCTATACACTACCCACACTCCTCCACAATTCCGAACTCCAGTTCCCAATCAGAATTTCGAATGAAAATCTCTGACAATTCGACAGGTCGGACACCCAGGAATTTTCCTGTAATTCGCATAATTGAGTAAGAGTAATTCCTCATTGATTTGGTCTTTTTGACCGGTTTCAGCTGATTATACAACCCCATGGTTGGTCCCTACTAAATGTTTATTACGTCTTTATGGCGGCAGTAAAAATGCATAGTGCTAACAGTGAAGTTAGGAAATGTGATAAAATGTGATAAATGGAATATTTTGAGTGGAATATTCCACACCGCAGTTCTGGAATACTTTGAAAATGAGTTCTTCACTCAAGATAGAAAAAATGAGCCACGTTTGTTTTTATATTGGTGATTTTATTGAATCCTTACAGTTACACACACATAAGGATTAACAAGGGGGATGAAAGGAAACATCAAAGTTTACAAATGTAGTATTAAATGAAGAAAACGACAAATCCAAATTGAAGTCTGAATTTAAAATTATCCAATAAAATACCTTTCATTAATTCAAATAGCTGGCCCGCGGTAGCTAACATGTAAAACAAACGTCTGCGAAATCATTTTTTCCAAACATCTACAGAAAACAGCATCAACCGTGGTACCAAATCTTGTAGTTTATATGGCTGTTATCACTGGTAAGTCTTAAAGAAAGTTTTTGTTCCGAAAAATCGATCGACGGTCGAGGAGCTTGAGGTTGCGTTCAAAATCATCGGTAGGTAAATAAACGTTGTTGTGTCTGGGGCATTGTTGGCTCGGTTCGGGGGTTTTGTTCACTTCAAAAATTCTTTTCGCCGTCCAATCCCGATTGAAGAAAAGAGTTTCAACTCCCGTTCGTGTTATATAAGTGAGACGACCCTCCTCTGCTGTAGGTATTTGTCTATCCCAAGTGTAAACTATATCTCAGGCGCGGCAATAAAAAGATACTCGAAGGAAGAAGCTTAAGAAGGGTTCCCTCCTAATCTGGAGCCATGTATCACGAAGGATTCCCCCCTCGTACTGGAGTTATAACAACAGCGGCGCGTATATAACCGCCACGGCTATTTCTGGCACCAGACTGGCGGCGTCCCCTTTCGGAATAAATTATGAATCGAACAACACTCAACAACACTTCCGCAGGAAACCCGTCGAGACTAGGGACTAGCGGTACACTCCGTCCTTATAAGGGCCCACCCTAATGTAACTGTAATTTCACCCTTTTGGAACGGAGGCCCTTACCATTCTTAACAGAGGGCACGCGCTTCATTATCGGCCACGTCTCTGTCAATATTGTATGCAAATTACAGTGCACTCGGAGACAGACGGTACGCTCCCAGTAAAGATACTAGAAGTAAAACTGGAGAAAGATATTTAATAAAAATTGTATAAGTATACCTGTTTCAAATAGTTCGATACAGGCGCGCGGTCATCTCAAGGCTTTGGATAAAATTGTGAATATTAGACCGAATCGGTCTGGCAAAACAGAGGAAACAGAAGTTTGACAAAACTACAAATGATTATCGTAATAAATGTTTGTAATTATGTTATTTATGGGTACGCGATTGGTTATTTCTTCAATTCAATACGCATCACCAATAAGTACTTAGTCTCAACGTACCACATGTTACATTCAAAATCCTAAAAAGGAAGTGGTCACGTGACTTATGTGATACCGCTGCTGCCACAATCCTAAACGATTTATAGTAACAGTTCAGTGATAGTAATTTAGTCAATTCGAATTGGCTTTTGATGACTTCGAACAAATAACACTATCCTGGCATTATTCTGTCGGTTGATTAATTTTACTTTCAGAATGAAAATCCAATCGCAGCCGGGTAGGCAACTATCCGGGCCAGTTACAAGCAAAATCTCTGCCGCTTATCTCGACCAGATAACCGGTCTAGTTAGTTTTAGCGAATTTATGAAAGCCCCCCACCAGCAACTCAGTTCGTATCCCGCACACCGCGGAGAAGACAACTGACAATTGAGACAATTATGATATTCTTGATATAATCCAGATAACGTTCAGTCCGTATGAAATATATACCTTACATTTCAAATCACCCTCCAATATGGCGAAGGCCTAATTGTATATAACTTCAGTCTTCATCGATCTGAATGGAGTCAGAATACGGAACCGTAATTTCAAATTTCTTATTTTCTTCATAAATAAGTTATAAATAAGCGTTTGATTGTTAACGTTTAAAAGATACCGACGATGAATAAAACGAGTCATTCACAACAGTGGAAAATCTCCGATGCACGAAACCCCCTAATTAACTCTAATTGGTCGCTGAAACAAGAGCCGAAGGGACCTCACCCACCAAAGTGAACGGAAAAAACAATTTTAGAAGGAAACTATTAACATTTTTATAAGTTCGAGCCTTATAATTAATTACCCAAAAAAACACTGCTACCGACGATGCCGGAAAGTCGAAACGTGGCTAATGTGGGATCTTAGGAGTAGCACCCGGAAAACACTGGCTCCATTTTTTTTATTTTTCAACATTAAGTGATGCACGTAATTTTTCTTATTTTGAAGTACAAGATTTCTTAAAGTTGCCGGTATAGACAAGTTACGACAGTCGTCACTTTTAAGAATCAAGTTCGCCTTATGCAGTCCTTTACATATGCAGGTGTTCGAGAACTGTGTGGAATGCTGAACCGACGCCCTCGAGTGGATCCCAAGAAAAACACAATGGGCGGTACAAACTGTTGATCGAATTTTTTCACGAAGACAGCTCTTAATCAACTAAAAATTATTGTGAAGAAATCGTCTCTCTTTTGTCATTTCTCGGTGACGACGACATTTCGAGACGGAATGTTCCAAAACTCGCAGATTTTCCAATATCGACTGAGTTAAGGTTCCAGAAACTGCATTTAAATAATACATCGAACGACAAGAAGCAGCTACAGATACAATAATCGGCATAATGATGCTGCAAAGATGGCGAAACTCGGCGGCGAAGAAATACAAATTTCTTCCAATCATCACAGGAAATTTGAACATTCCAAGTATCGTCGTACAACCTGTATTACAAACTCAGAACAATTCTGTAACTGTAATCTGCATTTGCAGTTTCACGCAAGCCCTATTATCAGATGTCCCGACGATCAAATATATAGTGGGGTTTCGTTCATCCGACCTTCTGTATTATCCGACATACCATCGCAAAAAAATTCATTGGCTTAAATAAAAAAAGGTGGTGAATCTTTGTAATTCAGTTTTCACGGTTCGAAGGAACAAAGGATGACACAGATTATGTCACAGTTCGGCGTTAATATGTTTTTCTTAACACCTTCTTATTATTAGTAACTCGGTAAAAACGAAAGAGTTATTGAAGCTTCGAACATTCGGTGTGCAAGGTTCAAATGACAGGTGTGTCTTATTTTAGAGCAAGAGGAGAATGTATGTGACAAGTTGAACGTAAAAAATTATTGTACGAATAAAATTTGAACTGACCTTTGATTGGGCTTCCGCCGCGAATCCTGACTTGGTCGCTCTGTTGTTGGCCATCTTTTTTCTTCCGGGATAAAAAATTAAAAAGGGAAAGAAATAAAGCACAGACCGAATTCGAAAATTCGTAAGAGGTAAAATAAAAAAAAATTGCTACTGGTAATACCGGTATCGGGTAAAACGAGACGCGGGTGTGCGTACTGCGGTAGAGACGAATCCAATCTGGCGGCGCTAGCGGCTATGAGAGGTTTCAAACTGTAGGGGGCGCCACCATAGCACCGGGGGTCGCGTCACCTGACCCACAGAATACGGCCGCCGATTGGACGAGAAATATGTCACGGCAACCCCACCCCCCCACCGCCACAGCCGCTACCTTCCAACTACCCTTATGCCTGAGAGGCAAGACGTTCTTGCCCTTTGGGCAACGACAGGAGAAGTTCCAGGAAAAAAGATTGTAGTTTTCACGGTCTTCTGTCTGCTCACGCTGGTTTGGTCTTTTGCTAGACCGGTTTCGGCCGCTCGACATCTTCAGTAGCATTGTGAGTCACTTTGGCACATTCGGGGCGTTCGTCGGGCGCCCTGTGTGCACTGTCACTTGTACTGTGGGGGTTAGGTAACAACAAACCAGACTTGTTATGTATATATACATGTTCTGTCTTTCTTTTGGTGTTTTGGGAATTTTGTTGATTTTGATTTTGTTAAGTGGCTTGTCTTTCTCAGCTTATTGGTTTGTGGGGGTGTGGAGGTTGTGGTTGTTGAGTAGCATTAGCGGGATGAATATGGAGTCACCCCGGGAATTTACTTCCTCATTCATTAATTTGTGTCCTGTTTATTCTTAAATCATATTTTCTACTATGTCATTTCCTTTGCCTTTCCTCTGCTTGGATTTATTAGTTCCAGTGAACTACCGAACCAGCGAGAGGAGACAGAATACCGTGAAAACTATCACAAAACGGATATTCCTAACCAGAAAAACATTTCTTTCTTGTCCGCTTCTCTTCGTTAAAGTCACCCATCCCCGCAGACCGACTCGAAGCTACTGAAAGATGGCGAGCGGCCGAAACCGGTATAGCAAAAGATCAAACCAGTGATAGCAAAAGACCGTGAAAACAACAGTGTTGAAAAAGCCAATTCGTCCTCGAGTCATTCTATCTCTTTTGGGAAGAATAGGATTTTCAGTGTCCCCTGGCGGCGGCCATTTTAATTGAAGTTGACAATTGCCCACTATTTCGGCCACAATTAGTCACCTCTTGTCCCGTTATTAAGCGCTGTGTAAGTGAAAAAGTGAAAAAAGCGCTCGAACAAACAGCGGACGCTAGAGTTGCGTTATGGGAATGAATTCATAGCGCTAACAACGAGTTACACGCTACGATAACCATCGAAGTGTAAAGCGACACCTGTGGGCCCCCATCCGCGTTCTGTAATTGAATTATTACTCTCATCCTTACATTATCACTGTCTACGCTTATTGAGCCATTAATATTTAAGGTAGATTTATTGCTGTGAAACGCTCAATGGTTCGAATCCACCCGTATACCACGGATGTAGGTTCGCCAGCAGACACTCATAACCCAGAAGAGGGTCCCAAAAGGAGAGGGCAAAAACCCGTCCATTGGAGCCCGCTCGGGTGGTTACCAAACACGGGAAAATTTCCTGGAAGTTAGTGATAAAAGAACCATGGTTTGTGCCTGATAATAAAACTGACTCACCGGACTACTGAGAACCGCTTCTAGAAAAATACCGAAACCGGCGAGCTGAGGACGGAAGATCAGGAAAACTACGTTATTTCAAATACTAAATTTATTGAGTGAAACTGAAGAATTAAAAATATTATCTAAAATATGATAGTCAAAATTGGCGTTTTCGGTCCATTCTAGGCACAACGTCATCGTCAGTGCATAAATACGAGTCAGATGTAAAATAAAAGTTTACGGTGATGCTTCGGTTCACAGAACAATAAGCTACGCTAAACACTATACAGAATAATTATAATCTGAATCCAACTGCTTGTATTACTGTGGTATTTTATGTAATTAAGGTGTTCAGTGGAGCAGAGTCCCGGTGATAAATGAGACAGACCGTATTATCTTGATAATACCATTAACCATAATTTATAATTAAAACCACATTCAGCCGATATTTTGGGTGCATTGAACTGGAATTTCTACAATATTCGGAATGCAGTCTGGGAATGTTTACTGGACGCTGTTTAGGCCAACTATATATAATTGCGAACAAGATTTACACTTCGGGTATTACACAATATTATGTTCAGTTGTCGGCCGGGAGCTTTCCGTTTCTCTTCTAATCGACGTGGGCGTTAAATAAGAAGGGAGGGGGCGAGGTCGGGATTATTGCACTTGTCTGAAACTTTCTTTCGGGAAGTGTACAGTTATGTAAAACTGACTCCAGACACATTTCCCCGGGCGAAACCGGTAAATAACCGGATAACAGTTGCGCTCCGTTAGATACCGGTTACGGCTGTTTAAGGAGAGGCGACAGGAAGTTGTCGAGTTCGACGCGGATTCGGCTTAATTTAAATCCAATCAATTAGGGCCCCATCGGAGGAGAGAATGCTTCGGTCAATGGAATTAAAATCGTCTTCCACACTGTGTTCATAGTTGTTTATTTTATATTTACTTAACTTTATCTATTTTCGACTGCGACTGCTTGCTGTAATTATCAATAAAATACGTCTAAATTTAACCCCTAAACCAATGTAAAAACTACATTACTGTCACCGCGAATTGGGGCGCCATCTAAGTATAATTAATTATAGACTAGTAATTATTACAAATAGTGCGACTGTAATGTCTAACCGATATAGCACTGGTGTGGAATCCCTCGACTAAGCCCATATTTGGTAAAAGAATTTCGAAAATGCCGAATTCCTGAGAAGGTGAACTGGGTCTGAGTAAGCTCTTCTCCCCCCCCCCCCCATCAGTGTAACCTTAGGCTCGAACCCAGATAACCAACCCCGATATCCTGTAGCCATAGCCATGTGAAGAGGGGCTGTTTACCTACAGTGTTTACCAAAATGTAATACACACCGATTACGGAGGCAGAGAAAAATACTTTCTTAAGGTTCGATAGCGTCGTAACAACTGTCCCCTGTCGGTGGTTCGATTTCCTCCTGTCTAATCTGTATTAGGGGTGTCATTTTTTAATCAAAACAGGGGGTTGAAAAGTGGTTTCTATACTGCAATACACAGGGATAAACAGCTTCGCCTACTAAAAAACCGGGTTTTCGCGGTCTTATAAAGGAATTATTTATTACGAACTTCTGTAACCATCGATGCCGAATATTATTGTGCCCAACTAGATTGATTAATATATCGAAATGGCGAGAGATTTTCCTGTCTAATTCACATTTCCAGTCTAGGTTAAATTGAACTATCTCCCATCTTCTTAGATGTTAATTCGTTTTAAAAAGTGGCTGAACAGCGTTTCTTGTTACCGGGCGGCTGACATTCACTGCAGGTATGAATCATTGACGAAGCTGGTTTCCAAGCTTTCTACCGTAACCAGGCCGCATCTTGTCTTACTACTTGGGTCACTCCGCAGGTACGTGAAAAATTGAAAAGCTCCAAAGCTGAGCCAGAGGCGGAAAAAGGGTTTTCCCTTAGGGCCGGACTCGGCGGAAGGAGTCATAAAACGCGAAACCGGAATTCCTGAGAGGATTCTACGCTCGATGAAAATTAGCGCAACAGTTCGAAAATTTCTGGACAAGCAGGTTTTCACCAACTTCTTTTATTCACAACAACAAACATTCTGACACACAAATATTCTGGCCGTTACCGTGGTCTTTGTGCAATGTCCTATCGTCGGTTTGGTCTTTCATTAGACCGGTTTTGCCAGTTCCGTCAGCTTTTCGCGAATAGACAGACAGACGCACTTTTATAATGGACGCCATACCTTTTTCAACTTATAAACATAAAAAATCCAATACTACCTAATATCCACCAAAAATTTAACCGATACAAAAAGAAAGCTGATGGATATTCTTATATTGTAATGCAATACGACCAGGGAGGGATTTTACATTGTAGAACTCGATCGCAATAGCGGTGACGATTGTTCTAGACTACGCGGTCTTATCTAACTGGGCGAGATAAAACTGTAAATGGTAACAGTGTGGGCGTAACACGGGCGGCTATATAACGCATTTCCAATCTCTTATTTATCCAAGCTGACTTCATACAGCGATTGGAGAAATCCAAACGCCATGTTCGCCGCTATCGAATTTTAACCAATATTCAATTTATATATATATATATAGTCGTGACTGCAATCTATTCAGATTTAGCCAATTGCGCTTCCGACTAAAACTAACTAACTAACTCTAACTTTCATCAACCTTAATGTACTCTATAAATAAGTAAAAAAAAAATATTTTTAAGGCTGCATAGAAGTATAATCCGAGGGATGACGGTGTAAAACTCAAACAGCAGGGCTCACTATCCCGCCCATTCACAGCTATAAAAGAAAACGGGACGTTTCAGACAGTGACGCATACCACAACCACCCGAAGAACTCGAGGAACAAAGGATATCAGTATAACGTGGAGACACGTAGGCCACCGCTACAAGATATATATGTTTATTTCAATTTATGCATTGGTGAAACAAAAAAATATCCACATCGAACCTTAAAGTTGAAAATATTGTATTAAGGAAAATAACCCATACACCGTACTATTTCTCCGACCTTCTGCATTGCATATGTTAACTTAAGTAAGTGTACCGATATAGATAATTGGTCACGAGAGTGTTCCGTACCTTAGAAAAAGTTGTGGACGACCGCGTCCTAGTGGGAACCGCAGTAGTACCCAGTGCGTGACCCAGTTTTAGCAGAGTGAAGGTTTCCAACGGGCCAGATGTTGTCCCGCTTATAACTCTCGTCCTCAACTCCCGTTACAATTCCCTCGAGACCTGATTTTCCCCGTTTCACGGGAGAGCCGCGAATAATATCCATCGCGGGTCTAATATAATCTGGAATGAGTTGTGCCAACATCCCATGTAGAACTGGGAAAAAGCTCGGAAATAAAAAGTGAGAACGAAAATAGTGAAGTGACTGCAAAAGAGAATATGATATGCGATGAAATTCTAAATCATTTCGATTATATTCAATAATTTGTAACAAGGCAGATGAAATTCGCAGATGCCGCTTTTCCGTGCCGAATTCTTAATAAATGCAAGCTAAATTCGTTTTTCCAAGAAAACATTTTCAGAGATTTCTTCAAAGAAGCTTCTTTATGTGGAGGGGGGAGTATGTCCTCCAAACTGTTGACGAAAATCTCAGAAGTTTATCACTGAAATAACTCATTTTATGTCTCGTGTTTTATACCTACAACTCAATCTAATCACCTAATTAGTTTTTCTCAAAAACCTATCTATCTGAGGCGCCTATATAATGTAACCCCGATAGTTTATCGCCCTTCTGTTGAGACTATCGGTTTGCCGACAAACAAAGGCCGTTTTGTGCGTTCAAAATCGTTAAAATATTTTTGTCACAGTAGCGGATTGGTCGGGAGGAGGGAACAAAACATCGAGATATATATTCCTAAGGACATTGACTCTCGGCCGGTGACGTCACTCGAATAATTTCAGGCTGATTGGAAAAACAACTCTGATTAATTCTGTCTCGGTGCCCGTGAAACAGATAAAGCTCGATCGTCGCTCCGAAAATAGAAAATTATATTCCGCTTCAAGCACCAATTATACGCTCCCTTGAGCGTCAACAGCTGAAGTAATCCCCCCCCCCCGTTCATCGAACTTTTTTTTCAATAACCAGCGAAATACAGAGTTTAAGTTGAATTCTAGATTCATTGCAATATTTTTAATATATTTAATTTGTGTGCAGGGTTAATATTCAAAACGGAAAATGAAAAGGAAAAATTCGCTCATTATTCACATATTCTATTCCATTGACCAATATGTGTTTAACATTTTTTTGTCGGTGGTTTGGAGTGAAACACTCGCCGAATGAACGGGCAAATAGTAATTAACATTTACAGGACCTGTATTCCGCTTGTCGAGTTTTTTTTTACTTCAATCTCTACGAGGGCTAAAAAGGATTCTTTACAGTTTAATTGGAGAGCGGGTGTTCGGTTAATTCAATAACCATAGAGATGCGGGCCACGTCCCCCTCCATTGTGCTGTTAACAATTCATAAACAGCAGGGCGCTTCCTCTCGTTTCCTAAACCGTTCCTAAAGTTTACTGGACAAAAATATAGACAATTCTAAAATGTGTATATATTTATTTAATTATCTATTATGGGATAATAATACGAACGGGATAATTATGAAGGTAATACGACCTATGTGAAAATTTGACTTCGCTCCACTATGCCACCAATCCGTCCTAACCAATAACGATTTAAGTTCTGTTACAATCGGCAGTATCATTTCGTCGGTAAAATACGGACAAAATTCTACTGCTCTTACTCGAATGCTGCACTATGCGATTGCAATTATCAGAAACGCATACTATGTCAAGATTAACACATAGTGAAATACCTAAGAATCCTAGGAAAGTATATTTTTTTCATATGATTCATCCTTAGTGTATTTCATCCCATGCTCAGCTAGTTAGTTTAGTGTTTTTCCAGGTAAATGACATCTATTGTCAGTGGTCTGTTCGACACGGAGTTCTCAGTAGGATCGTCAGAGTGTAGGAACTGTTTTCTAGGTTGATAGTGAAATAAAGGAAATGTATTAAACCCGGTTAACTCGCTTTCGTTTCATACACGGCTGACAGTATGTAAATGCTGTTTGTATTTGTCATTTCAATTTATTCAAATCGAAACGTCCCAGCGTTTAATGATAACCTGCCATCTGGAGGCGTAACAAGGTCTTTCTGTTTTACACACGCGAGTGCGCAGTCATTGCGTAAACCTAATGAATTAAGTAATTACACCTTTATTTTCTGCCAGTTTGTAATTTTACCGCGAGTGAATTTTATAACGAATTGCGGAACAAATTGGGCTGCGTAAATTATTTTGTAATTCAAATTCAGTGCACCCATTGAAGAGACACTGCCGAGTCTGAGTTTAACGACCCTTTTAACGGTCGCCTAAGGTTGAACTGTAAAACTCTCCTCTGTTAATCCAACAGACGGGAGTTCACGTTTATTACATCACTCTGTTCTATTCAATGTACAATGCTCACCATTATTCCGATAACATTTCCAAGTCAACATTTTTTCCATTTTTGTTTTCACCATCCTATAGGCAATATATTACTTGTGAAAATAGGGTATTAAAGGCAATACACATTGCCCCATATCCAACCAAAATAAAATTTTTTTTATTGGTGACTTTGTTAATAATAATACAATTATTGATGAAGATTAACAAGAAGAATGAAAGGAAACACATCGAAGGTAACAGAGGTAGCAGAGGTTGAATTTAAAACAATTTTATTAAAAATATCAGTACGCGTATTGTCCTCCGATTAGAAACCAGAATAGTATTGGTCCGCGGTAGCTATAATAGGAAACAAACATCTGCGAAGTAAATTCTTTCTGATGATCTACCATAAACAGCATCAATCGTGGCACCAAATATTGTTGTCGATACGCTTTCATTACTAGTAAGTCACAAAGAAAACTTTTGTTCCGAAAATCGATCGACTAAAGGGGGTTGAGCTTGCGCGTTGTTTACGTCGAAGTTGCCGCTCAAAATTTATAGATAGACTCCACAGGTTTAAGAGTGCGGCATTGTTGGGATAAACACTGTCGCGGTATTGTTGGCTCTGTTCGCGCTTTGTCGGAAAAAAACCTTTCACTTTCTCGTGCCGCTTGCAAATTGTCGGCGGTACCCTACCAAAAGTGGTTTCACTTCGAAAATCAGTGAACTTATTATACGCTATCTCTGAAATAAGGGTGAAAATTCACCGTAAAAATTCTGACAAGGGCGTCTATAAAATTGGCTTTCCGCAACGACGTAGGAGCGCGGAATTGTGGGGTCCTGTGCGAGGCATGAAACATAAATGGGCCGAAATTAGGATACGGCCCTAAGGGTAGGGCCCTAAGGGCCGGCTAAATTGGCTCCTACCATTGTATGAATCATTCAACCACTTTCCAGCCTCCCCTACATACTCTTATGCCGGCAATCGATAGTTCTCCTCCCCCAAAAAAACTACTTTTGACCCCAACGGTCTGCCCTCTTTATAATGAGAAACATGCAACAAAACAACGTCCCACAACTGGAAAGATAAAGGTTTATTGTACGATACACAAAAAAAGGAAAGAAATATTCATATTCAGTGAAGGTACATGAGGCCATGAGGTTATGAAAAAAGTAGTATAAATACAAATACATTATTTTTCTTTGAACATACATAGTAGATGAGCGCCATTGGCCTACGGGATATACACGTTAGTGTATATCCCGTATATACATTGACAAGTGCCATCGTCGGGCGGATTTTTATCGGGAGAAACAAGCGATATTATATGTAATACGACCCCGCGGTGGTTATACTTATAACCATAAGGGTTGGACTGTACAATAAATAAAATTGCTGGGTCGGTCGGACATGAAGAAACTGGGCTGCGAACTAACGGGGAATCGACTTTCGTCGGGGGGCAAATTTCGAGCGGTATTCCAGATAAGAGAAAGGCAAAGTGAGCTTTGCTCAAGCCCGTTATGATCTTCGCTCAGGAGTCGTAATTTTACAACAAGCATTTTAAACCCTCGAGGCCTTTCCTTCTATCACATTTGCAGCGGGTAGTAACAGTACAACGCAAATCGAGCGAATCATGTACAGCGTACTTTATTCCAGGTGAAACCTGGAGGAATTAAGAAATAATGAAGTCAAGGGATGAGCAGGCAAGGAATTCGTCCATTAGACGTTGAAAGGCTGACGAGTCATTTAACTCGTAGTGTCCGCGTCATCAGAATGCATCCGAATTTGATGGTAGCCTGATTTCAGATCGATTGATCACTGTTACTGAATTATATATATTATTTTTTAATATGTACTCTCGTTCTCGCCGAAAATTATATATATATATATATATATATCATATATACTCGGAACGGAGTTTCCCTTTAATGGCGAGGGACCTTAGTCCCCAGCTATTTTTCTTAGCGACAACAGGCAACATTGGTCAATGAACCAGTTGAAACGCCAATCGTTCAATCCTGACCTCTACCGGTTCGCTGGACGTTCAACTGTCGAGTATTACCACTCGAACCTTCTTCATTGGTATGTAACCTCTCGCGTAATCTCCGGTCCGATGCCAAGAAATGCGAGAGGAGAGAAGAAAAACAAACGAAAAATAACATTAAGAATAACCAGTACCACCCAACATTCCTCGCCGGCGATGTCCTTCCAGAGAAAAGTGACGCGGGGAATTTTTTCCCCCGAAGACTGTCGACTCCCGTCTATAAATAAATATATTGACTCATTCAAACTTTCGAATTGCTCCATCCGACACCGACGCGTACGCCCGGTGTTTTCCGCTTAAGGCCGATGAGCTTTCCACCTCTCAATAAGATAAGTTTCAGACTGTTTCGCGAATCACAGACTCGGCAAGATCTCGGAAATTTGCTCGAATATTTTCTGGTCGTCAGAGGGACGCCGAACGGTTGGGGGGTGGTAAGAAAAATCCATCAGATTATCGATTAATTCTCATTATTAATATATAATGGCCGATATAGCCAGATTTCGTACATTGCAAAACGTCAGTCAAGATATCGAGGATATGTGTACATTTATTAAGCCTATAAGTACATTTTTTGTTCAGTTCATTCGTCTGTATAAGTTAAATTGGGTAGCGAAATCCGGGCTAGAAGTGGTTGAAACGAAACTCGCGTTTTTCAATTCGCGAAGAAATTATAAGAGAGTTCGGGAGAATGTGAAACGTCTTATGTTCATACAACAATCAGTTTGAGCGAGTTCACGTTATTTATTTTAGATACGCATACAGACATCAACCTATTCAGTATATAACCCTCTTATCACTCGAGAGAAGGGGATTGAGAAGTAGACGATTTGATTCGTAAGCGACGACGTCAGCGCATCAAGTGGTTACCGTATAGGGCTGATCCACGCCCCAATATAGCATTCAACGTCATTTAAATAAATATTCGGAGCCGATAATATAAATGTAGGTTTCCGGACAATAGCGAATAGAGGACCGCACCCTCTACTAATGTTCTACGCTATATATTCCTATTGAACATAATACTTTACTGCCGACTAACTTGTCTCCACCGAAATGTTACACAATGAGCGTTCACAATGAACGTAGAGAAATCAATATCCACGCGTAGTGATAGAACCTTGAGCAATCTAGGCTAGAAAATTGGCCTAGGCCTGTTCACGCCGCGGAGAGAATTGACGAAGTGTGATCTTAGGCAAGAGCCAGAGAGAGGGATAGATGGAGGGTTAGGGATAGAGAGTTTTGCTTTGTGACTGACAATGCACATAGCAAAGCCCATTGTAGGTGGGTACTATGGGGGGGGGGCGACCTTGTAGCAGCCGGTACATTACGTTACAGCCGACCCAATTGGATAGCAGGTTTTCCACAAGACGACGATTTTCAATGTTCAATTAGTTGCGAGTATTCTTTAATTTTTCTAAAAGCGTGTTCCCTTTTCACAATTTTCGTTCGCACTCTTTTTTCATGGAAAGAGAGAGAGAGAGAGAGAGAGAGAGAGAGAGAGAGAGAGAGAGAGAGAGAGAGAGAGAGAGAGAGAGAGAGAGTGAGGGAGTGAGTAGGGGGACGTGTTGATGTTGATCCGAGGTGACATCACCTCTCAAAATGGAGGGGGCCTTCAAACCGACCAGCAATCAATCTCAGTCACAGCTCCTCGCCCACAAGACAGAAATTAGTTTTGAGAAGCCGACAATTGAGACAGAGTCTTTTCTCCCTCTATTCTCCCTCTCAAAATGAAACTCTCAAGACAGATCTTTTATCCAGCTACGATAAACTAAGAATCGGAAATTGTATTAAACTGTAAAATATTGGGTTGGCAACCAAGTCATTGCGGATTTCACCGATAAATTACCTATATTGGCTATATTGCCGATCCTCACCGGTATTGCTGAAAATATTTCTTGCGTAATATTTTATTCGGGTGAGAGCGCTGCGGAGGGCTGATGGAAGGGCCCGAGACGGAAGAGGTCGAACAATGGTTCGCCCTGAAGACGCTGAAGAACTAATTGAAAGGGAGAATAGCCGAGACGGTACAGCGGAACACGCTGTGCGAACTTTGAAACAGAGAACCGACCATAATGGGCACTTTGAAAGAGAAAAAACTACCGTCTGTAATCCCCCGGATGGGCGCCCGCAATCGCAGCGGCAGGAAGAACGCTATTTGAGAACCCGGGTGTTATTATATTCTCACAGTTTGCAAAGAAGAGACGAATTACGATTTTCATCGTATCTGTAACGAAGTTGGTACAATCTGCGGCTGAATAGAAACGCGCGGTATTACCTCTCGCCGGCTGTTATCCTCGCACGTATTGTTGAGAATATTTCTTGTGGGGAGTACGGATGTCTCGGTGGAACCTCATAGTTCTGTGCCGTACGTCCACACCGGTTTCAAGTATGGCTTTATAAATTGTGATCATGTAGGGTAAGGTCGATTTTGATTGGAATTTTGGTATTCCGCAACACTGCAAGAAGTGGAAGACCTGGTACGGATGAGTTGCCGCCTGGGGTTCGAGTGTATAAATTATCCCCGGTGGAGTTTAAACGGAACCTTCATTCGGTCTACGTGCACTTGCCGTTACGTGTATCGGTCGTATTCTCGAGGGCGTACAAAAGGAGAAGGAAGCGAATGTGGATTCGAGAAACCGGTGGCAGAAGTGGCCCTTTGTGTGAAGGGAGGACCGCCATTTCCCGATTTTCCACGCAGTTCCCACCCGGTCGTGAAAAGCCGATTGTCAGGTGCATGTGATCGACCAGGCCGGGATTGGGTACGCACGCAACATACCAACGTTACGCTCCGCTATTCCGTTTCTGCGTGTATAAAAAGTTATTAGGCGATATATATATATATATATATATATATATATATATATATATATATATATATATATAACGGTATCAGCTTTGGGGTTCTCTTGGATCATCACCGGTTTATACAGGCGTTAATGACTCGTTTTGTGTACTTAGCCAGTGTAATTAGTTCTTTATTTCCTGACCGGTCGCATGAAAGCAAGAGTTTTTAAGTTTCTCGAAAGAGCACAGTGCTCGGTAAGAAAGCTCAAGATAATAACTGCAGTCACGTACAGAACACATACATTTATTCATGACGATGGTCGAGGAGCACATTTTGCCTACGATAGAGATCCAAGCCTTTGTCCAGGAGGCGGGAAACCCGGAGGGAAGGGGTGGTTGAGAGAACATGATCGTAATGTCGTGAATTAATTTCAAACAGCCCAATTGCTAATTCAACAGCGGCCATTACCAATTCTGCATACCCGCCGCCTAGCTTTTCCAGCTTTACGAGAACAAGGAGTCCTTTACTTACCAGTGTCTGATAGCTTTCGGCAGAATAATCGCGCATGTGCAAAATATTTCCAATTCGGCGAATATAAAGAAAAATTTTGAAATCTTTATCACAGAGGAGAATGGGACAATCTTCCACAAAAAAACAGGCCTTGGAATCCTCACATAAAGTTAAAAAGACGGTTTAGATCAAAACTAGGTTTAAGGAATTGAACTGTGGGGTTCGGCCGAACCGACAAAAATTAACAAAATTCAAACCATACAGTCAAAAATATTAAGGTACTAAGTCCCATTTGTTTGCGACCTCGCCGTAAAATAATATAACAAATTTCCCTCAGTTGTGGCAATAAAACATTTACAAATAAAAAAAAACTGCTGAACGTTGACGTAGTATCAGCGGCTTCCAATTGACGGAGAACGGGCGTGGAATCAACGCGGTTAATTAGTATCAATCAAGCGAAATGTAATAAACTGATAAGGGGTGATAATAAGTGCAGGCGAAATTATATCTTTGTGTTTTCAAAGCGTAAGCAATTTCAGCTCTGATTTATCGTTTCATATGAGGGGCGATCGCGGTGCGTTACGTTATGGGTTTCAGGAAATGAAAATGGGCTGTTCTCTCACGGTCGGCTCTTATTGGATTGTATAATGGGACGTTTATAACTGGGCCGTGGGAGCACCGGAGGACGAGAATAATGGTCTAATTAAAAACAGCACAACAAACTTGAAACCGAAGGAATAACTTCGAAGCGCGCTCCATTCATCATTCATTTTTCGCAGGGCGCAGTTAATTTGGCTATTGTGTTGAAACGCTGAATTTTCGGTTCCATCATCAGGGCCCTACCGTGACAATGGATCTAATGGATAAGACTGAGTTTTCATTGCGTTGGCAGATTTTTACAATTCCTTTAATTTTATCCAGACTTAAATCCCATGTGTGGGTACTCCCACTGCTATTGAAGATGGCGAACGGCCGTAACTTTTGGGACTCGTGAGTTCCTCTGCTCTCTCTCTCTCTCTCTCTCTCTCTCTCTCTCTCTCTCTCTCTCTCTCACAATTTTAAGTGGCGGTCAAATCAGCCTTGTTCATTGCCAGAAAAGCAATTCTGATAAGTAGGGAAGTGACAGACTGGCATTAATGGTAAAGAGCCGGCCATGTTGTTAAAACGAGCCCTAATTTGAAACACTTCCTCCGCCCGCCCCGGCCCCCATAATTCTTCCACTGTTCCGAGGGTCAACGTCTCAGCGTTTTCATCGCACTGGATCTGTTTAAATAAAAACATCCTTGACTCTCATATTTGGATCTCGATATCTCCTCATTTCCCTCGTCGATTTCCGAATTAACGATTAAACGAGCGTCTTTTGCGACAACCAACTGCACCACAATACTAAAGCCTGTCTGCTTATACCAGTCTAAAATATACCTCGCATTAACGAAGATGTTAAAATTAAGGTGAAAAAAATTAGATATTATCACCGAGTTACGGTAGGATCACCTAATACTGATGTCGCGCTTGGTAACTCTTACTAGTACCATCATCATCTTGAGACTGAAACCGTACCCTACTAATCTACCCAATATCCCCAATATATATAGAAATTGTTGGTTTTTGGGGATTTTCCACCGCCTGCCCTGTATCTCGAATAAAATCTCATTACAAATCATTTCGCTCCCGTCCCGAATGAAGGCTGTCTCAGCGGCATTAATCCGATTGACCTTTTATTCGATGTGGGGGACCGCCGCCGTTTCCTCCTCTCTCATTGGCTTTCATTATCCACTCAGCCACTTAGCAGGAAGAACAATCAACGTATCTCGATCGGTGAGACGTGCTGGATGCTGCTGGACCAGAGGGCAGTAGAATGAGGTGATAAGGGGCGAGGAAGAGGAAATCAAAGTAGTTCAAGTGTAAGACAAAATTTTTCAAATTAATAAAAAAAGAATTGAATTCCTTAGCATTCCACGTCAATTGTACTTATAACGATTTAATGGTGATTGTACAATAAAACACGATTGTTCGAATCGGTCCGTGAATGGTGGAGAAACGACCGGTTAATTAATTCCAGACGGGACCGTCTTTTTGTGGAAAGTGCCGGGAACTGTTTTTGTGGTGCATCTTTTGTGGAAAACGTTGGGCGGTGAGGTCAGCACGAGAGAAAATGTCGACCGGGAAGAATGCCGCTCGCAGTCGATGCACCCGGTACAAGACTTAACCGGCTTATTACTCAGAGCCAAATACCTGCAACGCGCTCAACCCTACACTTTGAATTACCCCTATCGGGTTCAATTTTACATTACAGTTATTTGCCTAAATAAGTAAAATATCCGAACCTAATCTCGCTGGAACGCAGCTCAACGAAGGTGTCCGACGGGCAATAAATATCAACTAGTTCAAGGGCTAACAGAGTGGGAGGACCGGCACGTGTCCCCCCTTTCAAAAAAAAATAACCCCTAATCAATATGACATCATATGTCTTCCTCGAACATTAAAAAATGTCGCCAGGCGGGGGAAAAATAAGGATGTTATTAATAGAAAGGGGTGTGGGAGTGCCCTCCCTCACTATCTCAGTCTCTGCTTTCCATCATTATTCTCTCCTGTACAGTCACTTCAACTTGACTAATCCTCTCTCCCTCCCCTACTCACCCTCTCACTCTATGCCCGTCAAATAAGTGGCCCCCTAAGCTTTACAACAAGGCTTTTGGAGAATTCTCAATCTGGCTTATTGCAGGCTGTCTCCTGAAAACTGGCTGTTTCCGTCGGGAAGCACAGGATACAATGAATAGTTATTTCTGGTTTTCACCCATCTCCAACTTAAGGAAAACGGTGAAATTCGTTGTATCAATATTTTGTATTTTGACGATTTCTTACAAGAGCATAAGAGGCATGTTGGAACTTGGAACCGGAGTTCCAACGCGAGGCGTCTGTCCATCGCGCGAACATGGCGAAAACTGTAGACCGAATGTGACTTACCCATTTAATCGGAGACTAAACAGCGATGTGCGCTAAACGATGGGACAAATACTGGTGGTGGGGGTTGACGTCACCTCTGAACCGAAGCCACTTAAGCGCGGCACTTGGGACGCATCTTAGTCACAAGTTTATTTCCTCACAGTGTTACACTGTCCAGAATACCTTCCTGTCAAACCTTTCAAGTATCCGTTTCTTTCATTTCTTTACTCTTTTTAAGACGCAACAGAAAGGAATACGTAATTTACGATAGGTCTCGAAGAAGGGTTTACAAAAACACTGAATAATAGCACGGAAATTTTTTTCGGAGCACGACTAACCCGGGTATCGTCCGAAACTCAACTGTTTGCTCGTTTACTGTCCCTATCATTTTATACATTATAGTACAATAGGGAGAAAGGTATGGTTAAACGAAGGTGTCAGTGACCACGGAATAGGCTCATGTTCTTCAACGCCGTGAGGATCAGGCGCAGAACTGCTCAAGATGACCTGCTGCAGACTATTTCTTATTGGAAATTTACAAGGATGTTTTATTACTGAAGGTGTCTCGAGGTTCCCTAAAAGAGGATTCTTACAGGAAGTTTCATACAGAAAGGTAGTTTATCAATGAGTCAGTCTGGGTACAGGACGACAATCAGCTTCCAGCGTTGTATTATTCACCACATTCACCGATGAGTACATGTTATGAAAATGCAATCGATTATTGGTCATAAAATATTTCGGTTTCCTGTTATATTCCGAGGCCGAAGCTTGCTCGAAGGATGTTCGAACGATTCGTTACTTGACAGCGTTCCCGAATCGATTGTGATTCAGTGCGTTGGTCGGGTCATAAAAACTTGTGGGCATAATTTAGGAGTCTCGACGTCGACGCCGCCTCTACTTGTCGGGAAATTGTCGGCGGACTTTGGATCAAATCCAAATACGGAGGAAGCCGACATTTAAAAAAAAATTTATTTATCATTATATATTGCGTTGGTGTTATGAAATTTTGCTTTCAGGAAAGAGGACGAGTCTCACTGCGATATGCTGGTTTAATGCTTCCGTAAAGAACCACCCGTAAGAAACCTGTAGGAAATCTCTGTCTCTCTCTCTCTCCCCCTCTCTCTTTCTTTTATATATATATATATATATATATATATATATATATATATATATATATATATATATATATATATATATAGTTTCTGCGGCTGTAGTAGAAGAATAAGGCCAATAAGGGTTGACAATTACAGATGACTTGTGATGAACTGAGTTAAGTCTGTTCTCACGGTAAGATAAACCCAGCCCGGGTTCTCTATTTAGGTCGGAAGAATCCCGAAGGGGAAACTATTTTTCAAAGATCGGCCATCACTCCCCTTTAAATAAAAGTCGGGACAAAGCGGCGCCCCAACAACAACACCATATGTCAGCCGCCCTTACTATACTTACAGACAGCAAATAGGAAATAGGATTTAGATACAGTTTCACTATTCAAAGTTTAAAATTAAGCTGCCGATATTAGAACTGGAAGCTGATATAAACTGAGTCAATGTTGAAGAGTATAACACTTTACAGCGAGGTGGTTTTGAATAACGTAGTTTCCACCATCTCCTCTTGTTTCTCAAGGTTCCATACACAGAAGGTTTCTTGAGGAGGGATTCTTTCATACTGAAAGTTTCTTACGAAAAGTTCCTTACAGACGATTTCTTACAATAGAAGATAACCTGGAATTGCAGCGGTCCATTTTTACTTCGCCAAGCTTCCGTTGAAGTTCGGATCTGCGTTAGTGAATTCCAGAGATTCGTAACGCATTCTTGAAGTGATTTCAAGTGAATTCACTATTTCGTCCGGACGAAACGGCTGGCATTGTGAAATGTGGAAGGGGAGGGAGTTGCTTCGCGAGGGCTGTTATCAGCGGGAAACGGACAACGTCATCACTCAGAATTGAACGCGACGCCCCGACCGATTACCCAGCAATTTTTAGACGAATCCATCACCGTTGACGCTTTCCAAATAATCAATAATCGTTAAGACGATTATTTGACGCGGGGAAAACACGAAGAATTGGAATTCTAATTGCATTTCAGTTGTGACGATAAAAGATAAAAAACGAACATAAAAAAAATCCGATTTTCTAAATACGAGAATGTATTTGGTGTGAACTAACTGTTTTACATATCTGTTTTGTGGTCTGCGAGGGGTTGGAATACCGTAGAATTGTTGTGTTTTTGTCTCCTCTCGCTGGTTTGGTCTTTTGCTGGACCGGTTTCGGCTGCTCGCCATCTTCAGTAGCGGTGTTAGTCACTATTGGCACTTTTGATGTTTTTCGGGCATCCTAACTGCAATGTCACTGCCACTTGTACTGTGGTGGTTCTCTGTTTGTCATGTGTCAATATATACGTGTCTTGTTATTGTGCTTTTGGGGGATTTTGAGTGTCTTAAGTCTAATCGGTTTAAGTCTATGTCGGATTGTCGTACAAGTGACAGTGACAGTGCAGTGAGGATGCCCGAAAAACACCCAAAATGCCAATAGTGACTAACACCGCCACTGAAGATGGCGAGCAGCTGAACCCGGTCCAGCAAAAGACCAAACCAGCGGGAGGAGACAGAAACACAACAAATCTACGGTAAACTAACTGTATTTTGAACTTTAGTCTACGATATACAACATCAATACAGTTATTATTACCGGAGACGTAATTAAAAAACGTTCTGGTAGAAATACGTAGGTTTATATTATAGTAAGCAGTTTAGACCGTAGTAAATAGAGACTCCCGAAACGTAGTGAACTGCTCAGGATTTATTTATACACAGATCTGGAATTCCTGGAGAAGAGATTCCCGGAATGCCCGTCGGGAATTTCAAGGCTTATGAAGCGGCCCAAACGATCTCGAACGAAAATTCTTCGCGTTGGGAGTGTCGATCAAATAAAGATCTGGGCATTTCCTTCAGGTGCTTTGAAAGTCCGCGGTAAATCTATAGCAGAGATGCGAAATAGTATTTTAAATTTTTCGTTTAAAATAAATTAATGAAATGTTTTAAAAATTACCCTTCCGCAACAGATTTATCGCGCAAATTGTTGTCGAGGTCAGTCGTATTTTGCAACGTCATGTAGGGGGACTGGATGACTAGACTGAACACTGTTCATTATCTGAAATATTTTACCACGTAGGACGAGATACGCGAATTGCTATTAGCAACAAACTGGCCCCGATTTGAAACACTCTTGTCGTGCTACTGAAGACGGCGTTCGGTCGAAGCCGGTCTGGCGACAGACCAAACCGATTTGGAGTTGGCGGAAGGTAAAATTCGGTGCAATACAATTTCGCCGCCTCCGTAATTATAAACCGATCTCTACGAACATCGTCCTTCACTTCAAGTACTCAGACTTTTAGTTTATTGATCAATTCTCATCTTCCGTTCATTGTTAACAACGCGTGACTACAATATAGCTTGCTTTCCCAACTTGCATTCTACGTGCGGCGGTTTAATATCCCTTTATTTCCTGTGAACCAAGCTAGACCCCCGCCAGAACGCGTGGACAAATCAAAATGTTTTTATCCATATTAAATGTCTTATACATGTTACACAAATAAGTGTCGAAACGACGTCATTGAAAATCGATTGCGAAGATGGTAGTGAAGTTTGCGATGTTGAAGTCGTTGAGGTTGAAACATACCGGGAAAGCGTTTAGGAACAGTTCGGAGGATCACCGGATGCGAACAATGTCGCTGATGCCTTGGTGGAACCCCACAGATGAAAGATGAATAACGGCAAAGAATTTATAAATAATATTAGAGTGGATTATATAAGTTCAATTTGGTTTTTGCCTCAACTGCATTTGCGGATACTGCATTTTTCTTTGATGTATTTCCAGAATCCGAGCTTTACGTATCCCATATGACATCAATTCTACCACCTGTAGCCCGGGCGTTACTGTCAATTCCTCGGCACTTTTGATGGTTGTTATTTACTGTTATACGTTACGTTGGTACTGTACCTCTTTCCTGATGTACTCGGGTCTCCAAATCGGGAATTCCAAAACCCCTACTGGAGTATCTATTTCTGGAAGGTCGAGTTTAGGAAAGGAGAAATTACGGTAATGGAGAAGTCGAGAGGGCACGAATGAGGGGAACCGAGAGAGGTTTTTTCTTCTGTTTTGCCAGGTGTCACTTTTTAACCCAGGGAGCGATAACACGAATGAGGGTTGGAAAGGAATAAACACGAGAGGTCTGCCTCTCACCAACCGCTTTACATCAATCTCAATTTATATGACCAGAAATATCAATTCCCCTCTATAACATCCGAATCATAAGGAATAGGACTCAAACGTCGAATTAAATAACTCCCCGCATCAATAGTTTATTAACTGAAGTGTAACTGTGAACCGGTTTCGGTTGTTCGCCACCTTCATTAGGTTGTTGAGTTATTTAGGCATGTTGCCTATTATTCAATACTCAGCATACCTGAATGTATTTGTATTCAGTTTAAAATACCTGTTATGTGGTCTTCGAGGGGTTGGAATACCGTAGATTTGTTGTGATTCTGTCTCCCCTCGCTGGTTTGGTCTTTTGCTGGACCGGTTTCGGCTGCTCGCTATCTTCAGTAGCGGTGTTAGTCACTATTGGCACTTTGAATGTTTTGTGGGCAGCCTCACTGTCACTGTCACTTGTACTGTGGTGGTTGTCTGTTTGTCGTGTGTATATATACGTGTCTTGTTATTGTGTTTTCGGGGGATTTTGTTTGTCTTCTTTGTGTTGACGGGGGTGGGATTTTGTTAATCAGTTTACGTCTATATCGGATTGTCGTACAAGTGACAGTGACAGTGCAGTGAGGATGCGCAAAAAACATCCAAAGTGTCAAAAGTGACTAATACCGCTACTGAAGATGGCGAGTAGCCGTAACCGGTTTAGCAAAAGACCAAACCAGCGAGAGGAGACAGAAACACTCGAAATGTACGGTATTTATATTCGTATTCTGGAGAAGTAGAGGTCGGTGTTATGTGAGAATTAAGCCGGTAGTGATACGCTTTGCTGAGACAGGATGCGCGCGCTATTTATTAGTCATCTTCCTGTTTAGAGAGACACTCCCGGGCAATATTAACAAAGTAAACTGCCGTGGCACGTCTCCCCTTCTCTGGATCGTCCGTCCTTTCAGAGTCGGTTATTTTCACAGAAAATGTACTAACAAAAATCTTGCCACGCCCGAATCGAACCTCAACATCGACGTGCCCATAACACGAGGTATATGAAAACGAGGATATGTTTCTTCAGTCCGTGCCATCACTGGGTGGCTTCAAATATCAGCGACAAAATAACATTCTGAAATTGTGCTTACAAAAATAAATTTTGATTGAACAATGAATAGAAAAAATATATTTCCTGTACCCGGGCAATGTTCTCGGTAGGGTCCCGCTGCACTTCATCAGAACACGTCGTGTTGCGCCTCTGTAGTAATAGAGGTGCGGTTTCGCGGTCCATTAATCGGCTTAAACGGCTCTATTTTAAAATTAATTCCATGCTCGGGACCAAGTTTTCATTCGTTAGGTTCATTGGGGCTATTACCCGTGGGGGGGGGATAGTAGCCAGTTAGTTTTTTCTCTCTCCCCCGTAATCACCGGCTTTGGGATAATAATAATAATAAGGGGCCATTTAATTCAGAGAATATGATTTATGTCTTAGCCAACAGGGAGGGGGGCAGGTTGCTTGCATTTATCTTGCGGGGGTGTTATTTAAACCGCGCCTATACTTCATTCCCCGCCCAGATTATGCTAATCGCTCAACTAGTTTCTGTTGAAATCCAAAATACAACTTTCCCCGAAGCGGGAATACTTCAGATTGAACCTGTGTCGCCCTAATAATGTGGTTTCCAAAAATGCCGACAGAGCTACGGTCGAAAGTGGGCGGTTCGTGAAAGTGAAGTGTGCCCAGTGCCAAAATGAATTTCTCAATATGCTTCCAAATATGGCCGTTTCAAACCACGAGTTGGCAGTCTTCCACCTTTCGGCCTTCCGGACACCGGCGGCGAGGGAGGGACCTTGATCTATTTTGAAAAACAAATAAAAGACCGTTTTTATTTGCCATTTTATGCATGCACCATCATCTGTTGTGAAACGGAACCGGTGGCGAACGGCCGACCAATTAAGGATGAAAATGGAAATACAACGCGGTACAGATATTTTACATTTACTTATAGTCACAACTACAATTATTGTTTCTGTTATGACTTCGGACTCTCCCGTGGGTTAAATTCGGTTAACTTTCATAATATATAAACAAAGATAACATCGTGAAGTAACAGAAATCCATCTTCAGTCGATCAATTCTGTCTTCATCTGTTAAGATTGGTATTGTTGCTAGTGTCTATTTGCATAGAAAATTGTACGAAGGTGCGATTGTGATTCAAAGGAAGTGTGTTTCTGTACAGGAAACGGTCTCCTCTTGTGTCCACTTAGTTCTCCTTCCTGTCCACTCGAGAGAACTAAAAATGTACCGTTAGTCTCCGCTGCCAACGGCTTTACCTTTTCGAACACCTCACGCCCTGAATCTGTACATTCGTGCGAGGAATCCTTCCATCTCCAATACCATTTTCAGCTGTGAATCTTATTGAATTTCGGAACAAATTCGTCGGAGACAGACATTCTAAATTGACATTTATCTTCGGCAACAGAAAACAACAACATACGACGAGGTTTTGTCATTGGGGCGTAAAAGGAGAAGACCATATAGTTTAAGGTTAACACGAGGGGCCGGCTGGCGGTGAAAGTGCTTAAACTGGGTCACACTGGATATGTCTCTAAATATGGAAAAGGACTCGACGCTTTACCGACCTTACTGTTCGGATAGAACATCGCTTTTAACTTTTCGTAACTTTCAAAAATGTCTAGAGTTCTTCGCATACCGGACAGAGACGTACCGTGAGTTTAGACATATTTCAATTCAAAAGTTTCAACTTTAACAGATAATAATATTGTTGTACGCTTTGGAGAACAATGCAGAACCTTCTATAGAACAGGTTGGACATCCTCATGTCTGCAAAAATATACGCCAATGAACATTTTTGTGTACTGTGGCACTTTAAATTCCTACGGCTTTAAACCCATCCGACGATAATTATTCGTTTCTCCATACTATTATTCAGAAGGGCGTTTATTTTTATCTGAAACTATAATATTAGCAGTTAACCAATAAAGACCACCACAGTAGTCTCCGTGCGTAATTAGTGTCTTAAACAGAATTATCTTACAGAACTTTTGAAATATTGTCCATTTAACATACCCATTATTCTCATATAATGTGTCACTGTGTGAGATTGGGAGGGAGTGAGAAGAATGAAAAAACTATGGATTTCAAAATACTAAAACACGTATTTACATTAATATATTTTTTCACTTAATGGTATATTAAGGTTATTTTGTTATTTCAAATTTATTAATTATGTTTACATATGAATAATCACATGAATGATGATGATGAACAAGAATGATTTGACCTGTTAAAATTTACTCTCCTCATATTTTTAAGGATTCATTAATTTTCTTCATTAATAGAACTAAAATGTTTATTACACTCGAAAGAACTTATGAATAAAAAAAATATTAACAATAATCTCTGATCCATTCAAATTCCATCATTAAAATAAATCATGGCAATGTCCTTATTTTCAAAAACCTTTTAGAATAAGTTCCATCAGAAGTATCCCCTGTTGGGAAGCAATGTGGGGATAAAAGTCAAAGGGTATTAGTAGCTAAGTTACTCATTGAATTTACCATAGTACTTGAGGATTTGATCATAGTACTAATTTGATAAAATGCAACCCCAGAATTCCGCCTTAAATTATAATTAAACTCTGTGTATAATGTGACTAGAATTTAAATACTAGTGAATGAAAAGTCAATACTGTGAAATAAATGTGAAATTAAATTTACACCAATTATAAGGTGTATTCATAATGCGGGAAACTGTTACTTTCTTCTCACATTTATATAATATAATTAATCTATATCTATTATTTTTTATTTGTAATATATATTTACCTATATTATAATGTAATTGATTTTACATTTCATTATTTTTATATTATTATTGTATAATATTTATTTTTCAACCATCTTTAACATCATGTACATATTTCCTACTATATTTAGTCATAAAATAATTATTGATATTGTCTATGAATAAGGAATATCATGTATGTTATTAAATGTATAATGTATGTAATAAATTTATTACTTTTTAATAGTTGTATATTTTAAAAATATCAAGTAATGGAATAGTCTTCAAAATCATCAGAAAATGAATTTATGTCAGGACTTCTCAACAAAAAAGTATTTTAAGTGTGTACATAAACAGCTAGAATTTAAACACTGTACATTTTTATATACACAATATACATAATTTGACCACAAATGAATTTAATATACATAAATTAATTTATTTTATTTAATTACCTAATTTATACATAATTTATTATTTATAATTTATTATAGGCTTTTTGATCAAAACGTTCTGTCGGAATTATTAACTAAACATGCAAATTGCTTTAGGCCTGGCGCGCTTAGACTTTACGACAGATTGGCCAACCTATAATGTTGCAGGAAGTATACCAAAAATTTTGGTACCTAATTCGTTCGGGACGTTATTTTAAGAGGAGGATTTAAAAAAGGAAATGTCCGAGTTTCCTTTTTGTTTTGGGGGCTATCTTTTAATTGACAGATAGAGCGGGTATTGGGTCCAGTTAACACTGACCTCCCCAACATGTGTTTCTGTTTACAGTCGTCGGGCGACGAAGCAT
This sequence comes from Lethocerus indicus, assembly GCA_019843655.1. Lineage (NCBI taxonomy): Eukaryota > Metazoa > Arthropoda > Insecta > Hemiptera > Belostomatidae > Lethocerus > Lethocerus indicus. The sequence goes on along the minus strand of JACDQD010000103.1, from coordinate 6,306,414 downwards.
CGTCGGCGCTATTTTTTGCGGTTTCGCGACTCTGAAAGTTAAGTAAAGTGACGTTAAGTTAACAAGAGGCCGTAAATTCAGTATGCCGAATCGCTAGGCCCCCCCGAGGAGACGACGACAACACCCGGACGCCGAGAATGTTCGTCGCTTTGGTCGTCCTCTACTGTTGCGGTCTGGGGGCCTTCAGGTACGTCAGGAGGCTGGTCTTGGGACCTCCCGCCGGCGATGAGACAGAAGAGAAAGAGGAGAAGGAAGGAGTTCCCGAAGGAACGTCCCTCCTGATCCCGGACTATCCCGGGAAGGCGGTCATCAAGCAGGACGCTATCTCGAAAAAGGTCACAATCACCTTCGTCCCCCAGGTCTACGTCCAGAGATACGTGACAGTCATCGACGTGCTGAAGTTAAGGGCACTGACGGCCTCTATAAAAAAGGTAAATCGGTCTTCTTGAAGACAATAAAACATTTAATAATATGACTAGCTCCTTCGGGAGTTGAGGGGGTGTTTTAGTTTACGGATCCCACAACCCGATTTCATAGGGAACACACTAAATCTCACTCCGAAAATCCTGTTTCCCTTGTGTTGGAAAATAACCTTTTTGCTCTCCTATTCAAAATATTTTAGCATCCGTTTGCAAACCCGATGAGGAAGGCTAGTATGATGATGGGGACCAATTCGACTATGTTTCTTTCAATAATGTGGACAGCTCTGGGTAGATAACAGTGTTTCTTGCAGCAGTGCCCCAACCAAGACTACAATGCTGGACTATCTTCTTCAATATTCCATTGTAAAAACCAATGTTTTTGACGCACGATATCCAAAAAAAGTTTGTGTGTCTCGTAGGTATTAATAATAAGTTGTCAGCCTCAAATCCAAATATTATCAAATTAGTATTTGGTAAACACTCTTGGTAATACTATTTTTTAAAGCATGGTTACCAGACCATATGTCTAAATATTGATAACAGCTGTATACTTGACTCTTGCCAGATCAAATTATTCATAAGATAGTATTTTAAATGCCGATGTAAGGTTCCATTTGGACATGGCAATATTTCTGTTTCACAGGTGGTTGACTTTGGCTGTTCGGACATGAGTTTTTTCCATTTTCTAAAAGAGATCAGAGATATCGAGGAGATAATTTGCGTTGACATCGACAGAGAGGTGTTGCAGAGGTGCTACAGTCGTATAATGCCAACCACTACAGATTATTTGAAGTCCAGGACAACTCCCCTCGTAGTCACTGCCATGAGAGGCAGTGTTGTTGATTTTGATTACAGACTGAAAGATACTAACGTCGTTGTTGCCATAGAACTGTAAGTTGGTTTGAATTAAAAAATTAAAATACTAAAAGACAAAAATTAATTGTAACAATTTTTTAAACTGGTTCAGCATTTTTATTTTCTTTGTGGTGATAGGATAGAACATTTATATCCCGACACCTTGGAAGAGTTGCCGTACGCAATATTCGGCATTATCCAACCATGCACGGCGATATTTACAACGCCAAATGCTGATTTCAATGTCGTATTTCCCAATTTCTGTGGTTTCAGAAATGATGATCATAAATTCGAATGGAGCAGACAACAGTTTGAAGATTGGTAAGTTGAATATTTATTTTTCAGTTTGGCTGGGGTCTACAAATCCAGGCATGGTTAGATTAGATTAAATTATATAAAATAGAACTAAAAAAATAATTGGTAGTCTTGTCTATTCTGTACTCATCACCTCCTGCTAAATGTTTTATTCCGTTTTCAGGGCTGTTAATATAACCATAAGATATCCAGATTATGAAGTTGCATTTAATGGCATTGGACATGGCCCAAAAGCGACAGAACAGTTTGGATGTTGTTCTCAAATAGCTGTATTTTGTAGAAAAACAAATGCGCCTCCCAAGGTTGATAAGGCTAGTGAATTACAGGTACATATGCAAAATAAGTGTAATATTCAACATTTGTTGAAGTGAACTTGAGGAGTTTCATTTCGGTTGTGTGTGGTGTTATTTTTTTTATTGAGTGATAAACTCTTTTATAAATTGGCAGCCTGGTTAATAGACTTAATCTGGTTTTTAACCCTGATTTCTGTTGGTTTTATTACAGGAGGTCTATGATGTCATCAGAAATGTTGACTATCCCATATATGTTGAGACAAGAACCAAAGAAGAGATTATTCGGTGCGATGCTGAACATTTTCTGAGGGCTCACCATTTGAATGATAGATATTTGATCGATGACAGGATAGAAATACCAATCAAGGACATCCTAAAATTTGTTCCAAAGTTGTGCACATCACCCGATATGCTTAGGTTTATTGACATTAACCAATTTTTTTGTGGATATATATCATACATTTTTTGGGTGAAAGAATGTGTAACACATCAAAAAAGTTATCCGGCATTAGTTTAACATACCTGTTTTGTGGTCTGCGAGGGGTTGGAATATCGTAGATTTCGTGTGTTTCTGTCTCCTCTCACTGGTTTGGTCTTTTGTTAGACCGGTTCCGGCTACTCGCCATCTTCAGTAGTGGTGTTAGTCACTGGATGTTTGGCCCCCCCCCCTCAACACAAAGAAGACAAACTATACACACAACAAACAGACAACCATCACAGTACAAGTGAGTGACAGTGCAGTGAGGATGCCGTAAACCTTCAAAGTGCCAAAAGTGACTAACACCACTATTGAAGCTGGCAAGCAGCTGAAACCGGTCTAGCAAACGACCAAACCAGCAAGAGAAGACAGAAACATACGAAATCTATGGTCTATCCGGCATTGTTTAGTCAGCCATTGTTGAAAGAAACCTTTCACTTTCTCATTTTGTCGCTTGCAAATTGTCCGTACCGTATCGAAAGAGGTTTCACTTAAAAAATACTCTTTTTTAAATTCTGAATTCAAGACTGTTGATATTCGATTTTTCTTCCTTGTAGGGAAATATTGAGGGATGCGGGTTGGAAAGTGGAGCTGGGAAGAGACAAAGACTACGCTGTCATCCTGCCCCCTTTCGGATTGTTCAGTGATAACAACAGCGATTCGGACATGTCCGACAGGGATAATGCCAATTACGAAGTTAATTGGACGGGCAGTAGGGAACAAGAAGAGGAAAATTGGGATACTACGTCTGAAGAAGGGGAGGACTTGCAGAAAGAAAGTGTTCGTCACGGTACGGATTTGCCCTCGTCGAGTGTTTTACCAAATGGATCGGGAGCATTGTTCAATGGACACGAACGTGAAGACTGTTGTAAAGTCGTGGAGAACGAAGTTGCGGTAGATCCTCCGCACATTTTTCGCAATGGAAAACCGCCGGAAAATATTGCCCCGGACTCATCGCGATCAGGCGGCGTTCGTTTGAACGGCCAAACAAGAACGAAAGTTTCAGGTACAGCCTGTGTTGCGATGAAGCCGCCAAATCTCCAAGCGATATTGTAGTTTTCGGTGGGGAAAATTCGGAAAGGGAGGCAGCTGGTGGTTCGGAGGAAGAGGGGAGCAAGGCAGGAGACAGCGGGTATCCGAATTCGTCTGAACGGGACATGGACATGGACCTGACTCCGGAACAGGTGGACGAGATAGTGACTGAGAGTGAATCAAGTTTTGATGGTGAAGGGGACGATGAGGAATCGATACAGGGCGAAGAGAGGCCGAACCGACAGAACAACCAGCAGGTCAGGGTACGCTGGATGGACAATATGGAGAATGGAGATGTAGCCAACAACAACCGAGACTGGGAGGGCAACAACATGGAGGCCGAAGCTCAGATAGGGGAACCCCTGGAGTTCGAACACGTCATCGATAGGAGGGACGAATTCGCCTTGCCCCTTATGGACGCTCAACAGCAAGACCTGGAATCGGATGAGGACAACAGGTACGTATCGGCATGCGAGTTCTTGAACACATCAGACGACACAATAGTCGCTTCAGAAGATTCCTTCAGACCGGAAGAGGAGACACTCTTCTACGACCAGGAGGAAGAGGGAGCGGTGGGTGGAATCCTGCCCTCGGCTTTTGACCTTCTGGAAAATGCACAAGAGTTGGATGAAGGATTTCCGGAATGGCTGTTGAATATCCTGATGGAAGAGGATTCCGATGAAGTGATAGAAGATGGAGCTGGGGATGTTATGGTCGAAAATGAGGAATTGATAGTGGATGACGCAGAAAATGAAGTGCTAGTGGCGACGGTAGATGGTGATCTCATGGCAGGCGGAGAACCTTTATCGCACAATTGAAACCTTATTTATTTTTTTATACATCTCGTTTACCTTTAACTGAAACTTCTCGTTTGTTGTATATTATCCGTTGTGATACCATAAATTAGTTATACTTACGATATAACTTGATACAGATGAAAATCTCGAGATCTGTCCAGCACAGCTGACTCCTTTATTTTTTATTTATTTTTTTTACTTTTCGACTACCAAGGTATTTGTCCTTAGATTAATTTGTGCATCAGTGATTCTCTAATGTTGTGTAGTATCATTAATAGTTTGTCTATCGTACAGAAAATTTGAATTGATATTCGCGTTGCCTTTATCCCAATATGCAGACATCAAAATTAACATCACTTTTATTAAATGGTAAATGAGGTATTGAAAGGGTAGAACAGTACCCTAAGGGACTATTGTTGTTAATTTATGGTGTTTGTTTGGTGGTCGGTGAAGGTCTGCAATATATACTGAATACTTGGTTTTTAAATTACTTCAATGAAACTTTTTTTTTGGCCATATCAAGCACGTCCAGCTAGCTATTTGTGTTATTTCTGTGACTATCTAATGTGTTGCATATGAGGGTGATTTGATAAGTAAGGTAAATGGTTATTTTACAAGCTGGAAAAAAAATACTTTTCAGATGAGGTGAAACTCCCTGGACCAAGTGTATCTCCCCCTGAATGGAGATTGTGTTGTAAAAATAAAAATAATTTTGTTTAAAAAACGGGGTTGAAATAATTTTTTTTACCATACTTATCAAATCACCCATGTACATATCTCTGTTTAAGGTGAAATACTAGTCTAGATCACTAGACCAGTGTGATTTCTTGTCTCTCATTTAAGCTAGATTGGTTTCAGCTTTTTTTGATCCTCAGTAGTACAGTGAGACATTTACTCATTTTGGATGTATAGAATGAATGAACCCATTTCCAGATGAAATCCCTTGTCTCCTTTAAGATGGAATGACAAAATTGTTAGCATATTTACATCAGTATTTTGGTTAGACAATGGTCACAGATAATACAGATAGATTATTTTTCATTCACAATTTTGTATTCGCCAGTAATTCCAATGTCTTATGGGCTCCTGTGGTTTTTAAATCATTTACAAATTCTCAGTTCTAAAATGTTATTAGGTTAGTCACTCTGCTTCTTTATCACAGGAAGTATATATAAGCCAGACTAGAAATTTTTGAATTAATGAAGGGATTTAAGGATCTTATTCCTTAAACAACCCTACTGAATTTTTCTCTGATTAGAATTTGTAATAGTGCTACCATGGAAACAAAGAAGTGGCTACAATATTTCCATCAGAACATTGGGACCATAGGGGCCAGGTTGTTTAGGCCAAATTATAATAAAACATAAGTTTAAGCTTAATACACCATAACAAAAGAAATTATGTTTAAACTTCAGTTAAAAAAAATATATCTTCAACTGGTAGAGTGATGTGAAAACCAAAAATTAAGTATTGCTAAGGAGAGGGAGTAAAGTTTATACACGATACACAGTATTTCAGACTAACATGTTGACATTTGTAACTCCTCTGGTTTTTACCTGCAGACATTTTGAATTCAATCGCCCCGAAAGTACACAGGACTCATCCTTGGTATTGAAAAGAGTTAATATTTTTTATTTCTTATAAGCACACCACACTTAGGAGGTCAATAATTTCGGGCATTGAATACAGAAATGAATCATATATAGGACACCGTGCAATTCCAGTCTTTCTAGAAAATGCCTTACGATAAATTTAATTTTAGACTGAAGAAATTTGCACGCTGTACACGTGTACCTACGACGTTTTTCAAAAAATTGAAAAAACCAATTTTTTGAGTTGTAAGAAAAACCAAAAAAATGTTGAGGTTGTTTTTTTTCCTGCGAAAGAAGGAAAACCAGAAACAAATTACTCTCGTGTCTCCACTGCCAAACAAAGATATAATATAACTTTAGGCAAGCACAACAAGGAACAATTTTTGTGATGTGCTGGAATAAAACAGTTTGTGTCGGGTTTTCTGAGCTTAAAAAAACCCTTTGTGTATAAAATTATTGGTACCGTGAGACTGATGTTTGAAATATCACTTTCACATCTCTCTCGACATTATCAGATATTGCATAACAACTACGGTATTTTGTAATATACCAAAAATTGAATTGATTAGTTACTTTAATAGAAAGAAAGTGATTGATAAATGGATATCGAGTTGGAATTATTTTTTTGTACAAATACTTGTATAGATATGGAATGTATAAAAATAAACCTTGTGATTGATGAATATTTGTGTATTGAATTCTGACTGTCTTTTCACATATGTTTTTATCTTCCTCTGCTGACTATAATAGAATGCATAGATGGATTCATAAAAGAGAACAACTGAGATTAGGCTCTGACCTTTTAAAATATTCTACCATTTTATTTATATAAATGAGTAAGCAATGATACACAGTAATAATATATATTATATATAAATAAATTAAAATATAGGTACTCGACAACGTAATAAACTATATACAATTAACATAAAAAAATATTAATAGATGCTGTACATATCTTAGTGCAAGTAAAAATATATTCATAGTAAGTATCAACAAGTTTGTTGAAACTAGTCTGATAGGTATATTCAAGGATCCTCTTAATTAGTATTAATAGATGTCATCCAATCCACTCTGTTTTGGTTTATCTTCAATCTCATTATAACATAAAAAAGCTCCTCCTAAAAACTTTCATAAAAACATAAAGGAAAAATAACTAGACTAAGATAAACACAACTACACAATTTTGTATTTTAACATACTGGAATGTCATTTTCAAAAAGGGGATCCAATAAAGAGGTTAACTATCAATTACATAATAAGTCTAATATTTTATTGAATTTGACGCCAACTGAAAAACAAAAACGATATGTTAAAGCTACTAAAATAGAGTTTTAGCAAAGAAGTCTATTTTGGACGGTACTATTAAATGGTAACAAACATTAAAATCCGTATATATTTAAATCATTGAAAACATTTTGAAAAAACAAACATTTAAACATTGCCACCTGCAAATTTTACACACTAGTGCACACCAAATGATGAAATTTGTTTCTGAGAACAGGCTTTATTACTTAAATGTTCAAAACTGATACACAGAAAACAATCTAGGTAACATCTTGATACCTATAACACCGATGTAGCTTACAGATTGAAAAATAACATGTCTAAAACGAAAAAAAATTAGGCCTGGGGGGGCAGAAGGGGGAAAGTTGTAAGGAAGGAAAATTACAAAATTCAGACTTTATTACAGCTGCATATAGTTCTAATACTCAAATAAGAAACTAATTTGTCATTTTACCTTTAATTCAAAGAATCTAAAAAGATACATTATCTCTGCCACGAATATTCTTAAATACAAAAGGCGAGTTGCTTAGTAGTGTCAGAATTAAAGAACTAGTGTAAAGTGGTGAGGATTCTTAATGATAAATATAGAGAGAGCTGTCGTGCCCTTAACTTTATATATTTTTTTTTACTTTTATTTTTAGAATGAAATATACAAGGAGCAAATCACACGACCGATTATATATAGTCATTTCTCCGTGACAACAATTCTTACCGTCTAATAACAGTGACATTTTTTTTTAGCTAACAAACCCTAATTGTTCAAATTTGATTTGTTTCATAAAACATGTTAGACTTAAACGCAATGTAAACTAGTGGTATTAATTTGTGTATTCGAATAATACAAGACACGATTGATCGATGGTTGATTTTCTCTCAAAGTGATAATAAAGACCCTAATTTTCTAAGTGGGTAGAATTGAACGGTGGTCAAAAATAATTTAGAATTATTTTCTGAATCGATCTTCTACGGAATATCAGTCATAACATGACTGGAGATAGGTCGGACAATCGTTATTACGGAGAAATAAATAATAAAATCCTGAGGGATGTGGGGAGGGGCATATGGGAAGGATAGGATTGCACCTCATATATATGCATGTGATCGTCCCTTCTTCCATCTTACAGCGATGTGGTCTCAGCTGCGGGAGCTGATTCCCTTCTGGGAGGCGCTCCTTTGTTCCCAGCAACTTCTTTGATCGAAGTCAAAGTCTTCGAAAGCCAAGGGGGCCAAGAGTTCTTGGCAGCCTGAAGTTCAGCAAGTGTCGATCCCAACTGATGGGTCAAATCCTGCAAATAATCAGACAATTACGCTTTTAAAATTGTATATTCTATAAATGATAAATACACATCAGCATTGCCGTGCTATAAAATAAACAATATATTAGTCAATTAGTCATCACTACTCTTGATATTCATATTTTTGAAAAAACAATTTGCCTACAAATTTGTTCAGGACTGTCAAGATTGTATAAAACTGATGAACAGTATTTTCAATATTGTCATCTCATACAAAATAAATACTTCGTGAATAAGCATTTAAAAGGAAAGGTAAATCTCCTTGGACGTTAAATCTGGGATTTCATTCAATGAAATGAAATTCAGAAAAAGATTTTTTAAAATCTGTCAATTTAAATTATTGACGGACTTATAGGCTGTTTTAAACTCAAGACAAAAAAAGGTTCATCACCGGGTGCTTTCTTTTATCAAGCCAAACTCGAGTCTGAAAGTGTACTTGTAGCTGTAAGGTCGATTGTACAAAAAAGTGATCACCTGATTTCTACATTCGGCTTCGACTTGAGCTAGTTTCGCCTGAGCCAGTTCGAGTTCAAGTTCCGTGATACGCCTCTGAAGTTCAGTTTCGCCAGTTTCGGGACAATTGCCGATGACCGGAGCCGGATTTTTCAGTGGGCTAATCTCAAGCTTACCGCACCTTTCACAACCCCCAATCAGAGCCTGAAAAACATAAAGTTCACAGAAATAAACATCCCAACTTTTAAATACATATTAGAAGGAAAACATCGTGCAATAAAATAATTAATAGTCATAACTGTTATTGATGTTGTTTTTGAGGTATAAATCACTGTCATTTCATATTCTCAACATATGAGCATTAAACAAGTTGTCAATTGTGAAAAAAGTATTGTGGGGATTTTCAAACTTAAAAAATAATTTTTTTAATTTACAAAAAATGGTTGAACGTGCCTGGAATAGCATGGGGTGTACCCTAGTGATTTCTCCCACAGTATTACGCGATCCTACAGGAAATTAAGTCAGTGATAAAAAAAAAAAAATCATTTCTTATGGTAATTACTTGTTAACTGTTTTCTTCATTGTAATAATTTAATTCTATATACATATACGTTGTATGAAAAAATTAAATGTTTGTTGTTACATATTGCTGACTAGTTTTGTTTGTCTTCGATATTTCTCTATTCCTAAATTTTTGTTGTTTTATGTTTTTATAGAACATTATTTAGTACAATATTTCCTAATAAGTTCAGCTTTTATGTTATTAAATGTATAAATACAATAAAACCACTTAATAAGCTGGAATCTTATCAATGAATTATCATGAAAAGGATCAACACATTAAGTGACAAAACTGTCTCAACATACATTCTGCTCACAATCAAATTACCAAAGCTAAATAGCGAATTAATTTGTAAAAATATATTCCATATTCTGAAATTAATTAAAAATTATAAATCAAAGCAAACTTAAAATCTATAATTAAAAGATAACTCTAGAAACTCAATCGATCAATCAAACAATTGGACAAACAAATATTAATTTTTTCCACTTATAAAGAATATAAATTAGAAATTAAACAAGCTGTTAATACATACTTTAAGATTTGTCAATGTTGCTTTTGCACCTTGATGTTCAACGTCTAACCTCTGACATACCTGAAATATTTTTTAGCTGGTTAATTCATTGTGTAAATAAATATTTATATAAATGCATAAAAGAAAAATGATCAAACCCGTTTATAGCCATCAATGATTGACAAATTTCTGTCATTATCACACTCCGCTCTCAATACTTCACGTTTCAACATTCCCTTTACCTAAAACAGGACAGAATCAACACAGTTAGCAATTAATATATTTTTATAAATCAATTTGAAAATGAGTTCATCTAATCTTGTAGACTGTCTCACTTGTACAAGTTCATCTTCAAGTCGTTTTTTCTCTTCTTCACTTCTCAGAAGTTCCGATTTTAATTTTTCCAACTCATTGCTGTACTGATCAGCATTTTCCTGAGCCTCTGAAAAATGTATAAAAGTTATTCCTGACTACTATCTCTTTTAATTAACAAAATATTACTGTCTGTGCAATGTTAAGTGGAAAATTGAATAACCTATTTCAAAAATATAAGACCCAAACCTGGAAATACAATTAGATAACTGTAACGAGAAGTTAACATTGTGTATATTACAATGTTAATGTCAATTGTACCTCTGTGTTAACAACAAATGAACTGAACTAAACTGATAACGACATTAACAAATACCTTTTGCCTTGAAAAAGAGCACAAGTGGTTACCTTGACTTTATTGGTTTCCTGACTAATTATTATTCGTCCATATCTGTCAATAATATAAATAAATATAAAATATAAATTTAGAAAGAAAATAGGTATTCCATTCAATCAATTAAAAAAAAATAGGTCAAGAGTTCAAGTGTTTATCTGATTGGAAAAACCTATATTTCTCCCATTACATTAAATATCTAAAGCATATTACAAATAAAATATGAAATCTGTAATTTAGTAACTTAGTATATTAAGAAGTAGCCTAGTGAAAATAGCAATTATTCGTTCCAAATTTTTGTTATACACTTTCTCAAAAATCATAGAGTGTTCAGTGAAGTGAAATAATGTGCAATAAAAAATGTTTGTGAGATTAATTATCTAATGCATACTTTGACAATGTTCCATTTTGGCCTTGTATTATCGCCAAGCTTAGTCAATTTGTCTTTAACTGTAGTGCATACTAAAATTAATAAAACTAAAAAATTAATGAAAGAGCAACATGAAATGAACAATAAATGAAGGAAAATTGAAATGTAAACGGTAAGAAAGAAAGACAACTGGACTGGTTCACTCTATTTTCAAGAATGTTTTGATAATGCTGGGTAGGTGGTGGGTGTAATAGAACTACTACCCATGCAAGATATATTGACCTTTTCCTCATTCATTAAATCTTATTGATCAAAAATTCATACTGCTTAAGGTTGAAACCCAAGCTGCTTATAAAACAATTTCAGGTTATTCCATATTGTAGATATGTTCATTACTGGATTCTAATAGACTAATATATATTAATTATTTTTTAAAGGATACAAAATAAAAAATATATTTTGACACTGAAATTTCACTGCAATAAACACAATTATAATTTAATCATAAATTAAATACAGATTTGAATCCTCCTATGTAATACTTATAAATGAATTAATTTTGTAGAATTTTTTTGTACAATAAAATTTAACTAAACAAATACTAATAAACAACGTTTTAAATAATGTTCTACAAAAATACAAAACAATGAAAATTGAGGAATCAAAAAATATCAAAAACAAACTAGGTAAGTAATCTGTAACTTCAAATAATACAGAGTATACAAAGTTAAATTATTCAAAAAACAGTTAACAAATAATAAACATGAGGGATGATTTTCATAATTTAAAAACATTTGATCTTGATTATTACTCTTTAGTCATATGTAAAATCTTTACAGTCCTGAACAAATTCATATACAATTTTTGAAAACTATTATTTTTTAGTCTGAGAAATACTCACAATGCATTTTTAATACATTTTGAACAATTGTCGTGTACAACATTCATATGTTGAAATTATGGCACTTGGTATAGTGGTAATATCAAGAGTAGTGATGACTTTTTTTTCCAATATGTATTTAAAAGTTGAGATGATCATTTCTGTGAATGTTATATTTTCAGACTCTTATTGATGGTCGTGAAAGGTGCAAAATATATTTTTTATTGATGCTGAACAATCCTAATTTTAATTTTTCTGTAATATGAAACTACTAAACTAATATTTTACCTTTCAGTGCAATGAACTCTTGTTCATATTTCTTCAGTTTTTTCACTTTTATACTGCAAGCCAATTTCATGAGACTCCTTGCGACATCGTCGTTGCGACATTTCTTGGGCAGAGTGACTCTGAAGTATTTCAGGACGCTCTCGAAATCAAGTCCCATAAGATCCTTCTTACACATCTGGACAAGAAAAAACAACTGACAACATGCAAATTTCTGGTAATATTCTCTTTACTCTCATTCTATAATTTCATCAAGCTACTGTATGTGCAACATATCTTATCATTTCAGCGTAACTATTACATATAAAACAATACTGCAAGAGTTTGAAGACTGTAATAGATTAAACAAATAACTGGTACCAGTACTTACCATGAGTAAAGCAAGGGCTACTTGAAACAAGGTATCGGTACCCTGAAGGAGAAATACGTCTATAATATGAAAAACAAAATAGAGAGGAAATCTGGCAGTGTAAAGTGTAAGAAACCATTGCGAAGCAAACATGTGAGATTCGACCCCTTTTTCTCTAAAGTGCTGCCACAACTGTGGAAGTTGTTCCTGTAACATTGTAACATACCAACTTGCATTATATTAATTCTGTCAGATGAGTTATAAAGTTTTAACTGGCAGATGACTATCTACAATGCCGAATTTCACTGTTCCCAAATAGGAAGGAAGGAAGGAAGTAATTTATGTCAATAACTTTGTAAAAAATACTTTTTAATTGTGAGATGATAATGTTATCACTATAAATTTTATTTATTCATGAAAAAAGATGCAGTTTTCACTAGAAAAGGTGTAAAATGTTAAGAGTTCAATGGCCTTAAAATATTAAAATTTTAGGTTTTAATATGCTATATCACTTTTCTTTTTTTTTTTGAAAAAATATTTCCAACTCAAGATTTTTATGTTTTACTGAAAATACTCATTTGGCCCTCAATGTGCATTAAAAATGAAGTACAGTGGTTGGATAATAATAGCATAATCTTTAAATAACATTATAAATGATCGCCGAAAATTCTCCAGGGTAAGCTGTGAAATAAATAAATGTGAATTGTGTGCAGCTAACCTCCATTAACCTATTGAGTTGATACAGGCGCATGTACAAGCATTCGAAGCCGTCTTTGTACAAATCTCGAAGTCCGTAATCGTACATGAGCTTTAAAAGTACGCAGAAAGCCTGTTCTTCGGGCATCTACAACAGCAGACCATTTGGGAATATAATATAAAACAACACCACCAGTGAAGTTACTGTTCATGTCGTCAACAAAGAACACTTGTGAGAAATGAGTGAATATTTCTATGACCAGAAGTTGAATTATCACTGACTAAATTCCAGTAGGATTGCGTAATGCTGTGGGAAGAACACCAGTCTAGTTGGTTGTTTCCAAACACAGGAAAAATCCCAAGGGGTTCAACCAATGCTACCCCACGTTCCTCCCAAAGTATTATGCAATCGTAACAGAATTTAGTTAGGGATAAATATAATTTGTATAATTACAGAGAGGGCCCCAAAAACTTGGGTGGTTATATAACACCGACAATGAAGTTGCATTTAACATACTTAACGGTTCTCTTACATGCAAAAGCAATGTTGCGGCAAGAAAGCTAAGACCCTGGCAGTAACCAACTTCCGTGTCGTGGACAGCGTACGCTTTTGAAATTCTGAACAGAGCATCTTGACCTCCACCACCGCCACCCTCTTTAAAGAAATCATGAGCGGGAAATGTGCGGTTTATATCCCGCTGGATGACAGCTTCGCAATTGCTTTCCTGAAAAATAATATTTATTCTGGACTGAAAGTTAAAAATACAATTTCAAAATAGAGTCATCAAACTTTGCTGGAAGGTTCTAAAAACGTAACCATAGAAAAATTACAAATGCAAGTATTTCATCCCCATGCATTCTAGAATGCTGATACCATTATTATTAACGGAGAAAAAGCGTGATACAGCTCGACGCCATTACAGGGGATTACAACTTTGATTTTCTTTTCCGCCGGATCTAGTCTGGATTCAACTACACAGTCACGTAAAAGTAAACCATGGATTTCGGAAAAAAGAGCCACCGAATATCGTCTTTATTAACGGAGAAAAAGCATAATTTATCCCTAGGCCATTACACGGGATTAAAACCCCGACTATCTTATCCACATAATCACGTAAAACGAACTAAACCATGGAGTTTAGAAAGAAACAGTGACAAGAACATCGTTAAAAATGTTGGAGAAAAAGCGTCATTTAGCTCTATGCCATTAGAGGAGATTAAAATCCTGATTTCTGTTTCTGTTGAAGGCTGGACTTATCTAGAGAGTCATGTAAAAAAAGGTAAACCATGTTATTTGGAACAAAGAAACACCGAGTATCGCCATCATCAATCGAGAGAAGCTTTATTTAGCTCTACGCCATTACAAGGGATTACAAGCCCGATTTCGCCGCCGTATGTAGCCCGGATTTATCTACATAGTTATACATTGAAGAAAGTGAACCATGGATTTTGAAAAAAGAGCCACCGAATACCCACAATATTAACAGAGAATACGTCATTTAGTTCTTCACCATAACGGGGGATAAAACAAATTTTGTAATCAGAATTAGGTATGCGAGAACTGATAAAGATTATTACTTAAGAAGAAATTGATAATTTACGGATTCGCTTTGTGTCGATCCATCAAGCTCATTATACTAAAATTCCTTTCAACTCTCTACAGAGCTAGTCATATTATTACCAGATCAAGAAGACTATTACTTATGAACAAGTGAATACTTTAGATCCGTATCTTGAAACGGAAAATGTATGCGAAACACAAAATTGTTAACGTACCTTTGTAATTAGAATCCTATAGTTGTCCATAACGGCTGTGTCGGTATCGCATTGGGCTAGCCTCTGCCATACTTCACCTCTGAGGGCTTCCGGTATTCCCTGTCGGACCAGGCCTGCCAACTGCCTCGGCCTCTGCTGCTGGGGTCCCCATCTGCCCAACACCTCTTTCCAAGACTCGAGCTCCAATTCCGAACAGTCTTTGCTCACTTCTCCCGTACCACTCAGTAGGGGTTCGTCGCCATCTGGAAATAATTGTCGCGGTCACTTTGACGGTTGCCGTTCGATAGAGAATGTATTAAGGGAGCTAAAACCACGCACAAACATAGAAGTTTAAATTGCTGTGTTCAATACGTGAGATTGTCGCATATTTCAAATAATATTGATTACTAATAAATGAGCCACTACTAAACAATTATCACTGACTGGCTTCCGGTGGAATCACATAATGTTATGGTTAGACCCTCGGTTGGCAGGGGTCGACCCCCTGCTGTTCCAGGATTTTACCTGTTTGGAAATTACCCGAGCATGCTCCCTTTTGGGGTCCTCTCGGGTGTTATCTGCTGACCCCTGTGATGGAACCGATAACAGTTCCTAAGCAGATTTCCGGTCCGTGTTACACCCGGAAGTACACTGGCAGGCTGTCTGACAATCCTAGGCTTAGCACCCATGTCCTGGCTATTTTGTGCCCATTGTTTGCCAGGATTAGATCCAGGATGGATGAGGTGTTGCCGTAGGCGGGTATGTTTTAGGGGAATCTCGACATGTATATGTCTAATTTCGTCTAGGAATGTTTTCATCTCGATTCCCGCCGTGTAACTTCTGACGCAGTTCCAGGAGTTGAGTTCTGTAATGAAGTCTCCCTATTTCGGAACCTGAATCTGTTGTTGGCGAAGACTGTCATTGACTATTATCGCCACTCCGCCTCTGGGTATCTGTCACTTCTGTAGACGGTGAATCCCGGAACGAACGGAAGATTCTCCACTCGTAAATGTGTCTCGGTAAGGAGAACTACGTCCTCTGCTGTCGACTATGATTTAGGACACTTCGTTTACATGGCTTAGTAGACCTCTCTATATACTAGTCCGTTTAGGACCAGGCTCACGTCGACCATCTGAGAGTATTTGTACACAATTTCTACCCTGGTCCGCTCGCGTTTTTTAGCTCCCTAACCACGTTACTAACTACACCAATTAATTTTCTTATATTGAAGGCCTTCAAGCCTAAGGCCTGTTAGCTCTTGGCCGAAGCTGTTTAATTAACCCAAGAAACTCGTAGGGTCTTACAGAGGTATGTTCTGACGCAAGGGGGGGAGCTGCTACCACTGCGTTGCTTCTGCCAGGAACGACGTCCGTTTGTAGGGGATCTTAGAGCTGAACGTTAAATCTTTTTTGTCAGCGCAGTAATTTCGTCCCACTTTGTTCTTTCTGTTACTCTGTACACTGCTGATTGCACTTTACACAAATCACTTGAAAACTGAAATCACTCTGAAATACTGGGGTTGGGAGGCTGGGTAGGTCTCGCTTGCGTACACACTGTCACCAGGTAGAGGTGTGTACCCTTCGGAGGCTGAAACTCGAATGCCGCCCACCCACCGAGACCCCTTTTATATAAAAGGTATTAGAGAGCTAAAAGCAGGTACAGACATTGAAGTTTAATATTTTCAACTTTCAAACATTGGCGCCTGAAAACGCGGGCATGTCAGGTTCTTTCAAATAATATCAAGAACTCGAAGCAACTATTCTAGTATATGAAACGTACAGGCGTTGGTTTATCATCCCTGGATCTATGCAGGTTAATTGAGATGGTTGTGTTTCTTTTTATAACTGCAGTGGGGGCAGCTAAATTTGTCATAAAATTATATATTTAAACATAATAGAAATAATGAAGGAATAAATGTAAACAACAGTATTCGACCTAACAGAAATCATAGTACAATGCCATTTGCAAAAACAAAACCACTTTATCCTTCAATGTATATTGTAACAATACTTTATGTGTGTACAAATAAAAACTGTGTATTGATTCTTCAAAAACTTGAATTACAATTTATTCTTAATTTATATTTAAGTTAATAAAGCACAATATGTTTGATGTTATCAAATTACACAACAAAATAAACTCACCTGTGCTGTAACATGTAGCATTGTACATTGCATCCGATTAATTTTTCTCCAAGAATACACTAATATTTAGTATAAAATAATAATAATTATAATAATTTTAAACATTAGCCCTAGACAGACTTTGTATTTTAATTTGCAATTATTTTGATTTAAAATTAATACAAAGTAACAGTAACAGAATACCTGACAGATTTAAATAAAATTTAGCAGTGGGTTTGGTCATAATGAAAATAGTTTCATTAGCTCACAAAGCTCACTAGTCAGTTACTGATAACATCATAATTCAGTGGGGACTGGACAGATAAGGTCAAGGAAAAATGGATGTGTGATAAACTATAAAATTGTTACAAAACCAAAACTGTAGATTCTGTGTTCTTCTGTCTCCTCTCGCTGGTTTGGTCTTTTGCTAGGCCAGCAAATTTTTGCTGATAATTCAAAATAATTTGGTCCTAAAGCGGTTAATGTAAAATTAATTCCAGCTTAAATCTAACAAACACATTAAGATTGACAAACGTGTTCAATAGATAATGATAATAAAGAATACAGAATTAAAAAAGGGATTGAAAAACATGATAATTACCTGAATTGTATTCCTCCCGCGGTGTCAGTGTGTCTATGGATGTTATACTAGGTGACCTAATGTAGCTGGCCAGGTTATTCAAAGTCAGATTTAGCCTGTTCCTATCGATCTCGCCCGATGTTTCGATGCTCACAACCTCATAACTTGGTTCGTTTATGTCCACACTTGGAACCTGCAATAGGAATTCCGTCATGTTATAATTTTTCAAGACGGACAACAATCAATCGGTGAACATTAAAAAAGCCTACGACCTCTTTCAGGTTGAGATAGAAAGGTTGAATCAGATTGCGCCTGCTGAAATACCAGAACCTTTCATTCTGTGGGTAGATTCTGACTTGGGTCTCCACCAAGAGCCTGACGGGCTCTGTGATACCGCGCACCACCAAATCCACGGCTACCGTCAGGTAAGCGTGCCACTCTTTCGTCTCGGTGTTCAACAGTTCGAAAGCCGGTTCTTTCGGGTCCCACTGTCCCGTTATTACATAGCACTGGGCTTGGTCCCCTTTGTCTGAGCCCATTGAAATCTGAAAACAAAAATATATAGATGAAACACCGTAGGTTTCGTGTTCTTTCGTCTCCTCTCGCTGTTTTGTGCACATTACTTCAGAAAGTAATGAATCAGAATTCAATAATGAACACTATTAATGTGCAGTAGCTAAAATATGAAACAAACATCTGTAAAGAAATTTTTTTTTCTAATTATTGTGGTTCTGAATCTTGAAGTTGACATGTTTTTATTGCTAGTATGTCTTTTGTTTCCTTTCTAATTGGAAATTAGAAATTGAGACGCTTATTTCTCTGTTTTTTCTCGGGCTCTCATTGGATGGGAGGTTCTTGCCACACTATTATGCGATCCTACTGATATGCAAAATTAGTTAGAGATAATTTTTTTCTTTACTGATTGTATTACAAATATTTTTCACAAAACAACTGCTGTGCTATATAAGTAGGATAAAAAACAGCATTTGAAATTATTAAAATTTTTTGTTGTAAATCAATGTTCACCATGTCTAATAGCTGCATATCACTGTGCTTGACATGGCGGCCATGAGCTATGAGAACTCCGAAACAGCGTTTGACTTCCAATCTTTTCTGGGACTCCGAAGCCAACTGGGTAACAGTCAGGGAAATTTGTTTTTCGATATTGCAACGGAGTTTGAAACATGTACGGTCCCTTGGAACAGTGCTGTAGCCACCCTGTAAAAAGAAAAAAGTCATAAGTTTCATGATCATCAAGGGAATTATTACGACATACATCAAATTAAATTAATTGCTTGTAATAAGTAAATTCAGTTTAGAAAGAAAGTTTCAATTTTTCAGAGTAATATAGTGTATTACCCATTTATACTATTTTATAGTACTACATTTATATTACTTATTACTACAGGAATCCCCTCATTAGTTAATGGATCTTTGAGCTATTCAAAACTGCACAAATCAAACAAGTGATGGCAATAATTATGATGAATCCTGAAAAATGTTTTAAAAAAACCTTACTAAAATGTGCCTAGATATACTGCAACACATAATTCTTAAATTATTAAAGGATATAGGTATTAAAAAAAAAAAAGGGCTAGTTTTAGTATAAAAGTTTTGTACTTTCAATTGAACAATAGAAATGGCCAGTAGGCAGTAACTGTTGTGTTTGTTGATTTGGGCCAAAGGGGCTTCCAAAGGTTTGTATCTTTAAAAGAAAGAGGTATATATATATTTGGAATGCAAATTCTGCAATAACCTTTCCATCATCTTCTTTAATTTCCATAGTAAGCTCGAGGAGAAACATTTGGGTGTTTCCAACGCCGTTTGAAATATCCGAATCTGTCGGTATCTCCCCATTCACCGATGTTGTTAATGACTTGGGAACACGTTGAAAAGCTTTCATAAAGCAAGCAGAAACTTGTCCAACCTACAAAAATAATAAAGAAAACCTGTTCACACATTTATTATTAACCTTTAGTAATAAATAAATAAATAAATAAATAAATAAATAAATATATATATATATATATATATATATACATGTGTGTGTGGGTGTGTATGTGAGTGTATGTATATCTTACATATATTCATGACACTCAAAATAATTTTTAGTGTTAACATTTTTAAAGTTGGGTCATTCAAAAAGATTGTTTTGAAAAAAGCCAAAGGTGAAATGGAATTACTTGCTTACCAATATACCGCCAACTTGGATCAACCTATACGAAGTATGAGGCCAAAAACAAGTTCTATAACTGTATATTCATTCAACCAAATCCAATTTACGCTTTCTTATCTATCTTCTGTTTATATTGTGATTAGTACCATGTATATTTACATAGATTTTCATGGCTTTTTTCATTGACAGAACACATGATGAAATTTTGTTTCAACTTTAAACAAACTTGGAATATAAAACAAGAATTTAATAATTTTATAATTATATGACTTTTATTACTATGTATATACATAGGTTTTGGTCTTTATTATCTTAAACCAAAAATAAAGAGTAATTAATTTTAATTCAACTGTATTTAGAATATACAATACTTACAGCTTCAGGAATGTCACACCTGAAGACATGACACTGGAATATTGAGGATTCCAACGTTTCGCCGTGTGTCCATGTGAATGCAAAACAAGCAGCTTCATTAGATTCGGGTTTTCCGTGGGCGTAAAAAAGAATCCGGCATATCTCATATCTCTGCATAACGCTGTTGGTAACCGCATCATAAAGGCTGAATTTAAAAGAATGGCGTTATCAGCAATACGATATGTAATTCAGAATAATTAATCTATTTCTAATGAATCTCTCAAATTTAAAATGTAAGAACTGAAAGAAGTTCCACTTAGAATAAAAATGAAAATCATAGTCTTATTATGGCCTGTAAAATACTGAAATAAACATCAACCGAATATGGGTGGCAGTCAACATCTTGAAAGAAATTGAAGCGATGAATTACTGCAAGAAACTCACACAACACAGCCATCTGAACAGGATGGTATTGAAACAGAAACTTTGATAGCTTGTTCCACTGTCTGTTCATTCAGAATGACCATATTCCTCTGAATCTCGGCTTCACTTTTGGGGGCATTGATCGCCGCTGAGCCAAGATAGGAGACCCCACCAAAAATTGTACAGTCCTGCAGAATATCACCTGCAAATTAAATTTCTATTTAGACACTAAACAGTGCTGATTATTATATAATAAAAATATAACATAGGATGTTATAAAGAATATTTGATTATAGGGTCCATGATAAATTTGTTAATTACTGAATTAATATTATTCGATAAGCATATTTCACTAATAAATGAAAATATTGTTTTCATGCGAACAAATACCTAATTCTTCGATTTCTTCCTCATCGCTGTACTTGTTGTTCTCCTCTTTGGGCGGATTATTGGGCCTCTCTTTGAGGGGATGGTCAATGGCTTCTTCCTCATTCAACATTTCCCCCAAGCTCTGCCAGAGCCCTTCTAGACTCCCGTCACCTGCGATATTCAGCTGGGGCAGTACCTAACAGTTTAGTCAGAGCGGGTCAACCACCAAAAGTGACACTGAACACAAGGTATCAACAATTTCTTTCATATGAATTAATAAAAAATATTATCACTATACCGCAATAATTACGCTTTTCCAAAAAAAAGTTCCAGTCTAAAAAAGCATGCTGGTTAGAACCCCCAAAAAACCCAATTAGTGGGTACAAAATTGTAATAACAAAAGTCAAATCTAAACTATACTTTATCCACTGCCAGAATCCAAACAAACAATATTAAATGGTTCCTAAAGGATCTCTATTGGGAACACTGAAAATAATCCCTATGGGATATTGTATTCTATTCTAAATCCGCATTCATTTTTGCCCAAAAGTTGTTTTGTAAACATTATAACCAGCATTAAGAAAAGGTTTGTAGGAATACCACTGTTTATCGTAAGAAAAACCATATTTATACCAAATCCAATTGCACTAACACAATTTAAAGAAATGTAACATTGATCCAATACATGCTTTGTCTGCTGAATAACAAGTTAAATAAAAACTCTTATACAGTTAGTGCAGAATGTTTTGGTAAATTTAATTGATGAATAATTATAAATACATAAATTTCTTTATTTTCATTAAAACTCCAGTAACAGCAAACTTGTAAACATTATGCCATATCTTCATAACAGACATTAAGAAGAGGTTGTTATACAAGTGTTACAATATCTCTCTTATTGTAATAACATTATAAGAAAAAAAATATTTATACTGTCTCTAATTGCACTAACCCAATTTCAAAAATGTAACATTGGCATAATATTTGTTTTGATGCATAAGACCGGATAATAAGTTCAGCAAATACTATTATAACACAGGTGTAGAAATTTTTCTGTAAATTTCTAAAGGATTCTAAAGATACAATTTGCATATTTACACCGGTTATTTAATTTGACCCAAATGAAAATCTGAATTGTAGCCATACATAATGACTTTATATACCACAAATTATAAGTAAAGTAGCGTATATTGGATCCTCACCAGTCAAGTATAATTATACCGCCACCATATAAATAATTCTCAAGCCCATTCCTGTACGCAAGCCAAATGACGAACACACCACTACTACAATGATTGCTATATCAATTTCTTCTTTTATCAGTTATATGGCTTGTCAATATGATAAAAGGAACACTCATGGGAGAAATAATTGTGATTGCATTGTGACAAATTTTGTTTACAAATACAAATGCCTTCTAATGTCGTTTGTTCATTTAATTCCAGTGATGTTCTATGGCCTATGTTCTCTATAACCTTGGAAAATTATGTAAAGTTTTTTGTATCTTGTAAATGACACAATTGCACTATATAGATATATGATTTTCACAAACATTTCTATATTCACTACAAAATTATTTCTACAACTATTTATAAGGCCTTGAATTAATTGCATGATCTACATACAGCCGCACTACCGTTCACCAACTCAAATTCATCACTCACTGCTGCCGAATCATTAGATTTCACACTGATACTATCCTCCATCAGGCCCGGTCAAGCCTGAAAAAATATATCACAAAAACATTTCAGAAATCGTTGCAGCAATAGCATCCATTAAAAATATTTATTTGTCAAAATTTAAATCTTCAATGGAATATACAAATACTTGAGCTCTGGAAGTCTATCAGAAACATTGTGTATAACTACAATAATTTCAACTCTAATCAAATAAACACATGCTGCTACAAGAGAATAAGCCACGCATCAACTAATTATAATATAAAACATATGGTTTATAATTGTTGGAACATTTTATTACAAAAAATTAATTAAAATGACATCGGAATAATTTAAATTAAGAAGGAATCAGCATAGTGTAGGATATAGTTTGGAATGGAGTACAAATAAAATAGTAATTTTTTTAGCATTAATCACAAAACATTCCATTTAAGAAGCACTAAGAATAAAACAATTATACTTTTGAATGCATGTCACTATGTTTTATGCAATCTGTCATTCTGTACCTGTGTGAATAGAATGGCTATAAAAATACAAAACCAAATTTTAACATTGATAAAAGATATGGTGAATGTCAAATGTAACTAATATATATATATATATATATGAAAGAACATTTAAAATATACTAAAATGCACGATATAATATTAAGTATTCGGTCATACCAGGGAGGGGTGTCGAACATGCATTATTAGAATAGAGATTGTTCTTAAAGGATTCCGTGGCATGATGTTGTTCTTATAGACCGATATTTAAAAAAAGCGGAAACAGGAACAAAAAAATATCATAGCATGAATCGATCCGCACGAGCCTTTCCATCTACGGCCTCAATTTTCAAAATGTATCATATAAACCAGAATCATCTTTTAAAAATCCGCGAAAGGTTGACATAAGCAAATTAACCAAGTAACAATTAGTCCTACTAAAGAAGCAGGAATATTGGATTCTCCACTCGGAACTTACCTCAAAGGCGAGGGTAACAGCATTAAATATAACGAATCTATTTAATTTAATATCACTACCTCGGCACTGTATCGTCCGGATTCAATACCCGTTCGACCGACCTATCCAGCAGACCATTTTGCAAACCGTTCGCATGCAACTACAAAAATGCGCGTACCATATTTAACGGGGTTAGAGGGCAAAATAGGTAATTTCGGCGGCTCGGTCCCGAGGTAATCGATTTGTAAATGCGGCAGATTAATACAGGGGGAAAAAGCCGCGGGAGATCCCGAAGGACACGGTTTTATTCGGTCCCACCGCCGACTGAGCTCCGCGAAACTAGCAGTCACGATTTTCGAAACTATTCACCAACTATTCCGTTTTCCCTTTTTTTTTCAATACCGAATCCGTCGCGACGTCAGTAGGTCGTTATTAGACGACAACCATTCTCTCACAAGTTAACACAAATTACCTTATCCACCTTCCAAGATCATGATTTTTCGGTTCGAGGGAGGGGGAGGTATTTATTTTCGTGTTTCGATATTTCGTGTATCAGGTCCGCGAAACTACGAAAACAGAACACAAGTTTTTATTCCAACACCGACAAGGAGAGAATACGATGTAGGTACCGTGAAAACAACCCGATTATACAAAATGTCAAAACAATCAGCTGTGTCTACTACTGCGAAGCCCAATGATCAATGCTGCCAAACCCACCCCCACAATTTTCTGCATATCTCTCGAATTGAACAATCCCGTACGGAATTTAAACCCAGTCGGAGTTCATTTGGCATTTTTACAGACGGGTTTTTACATTTCTGGACGTTTAATTGATTAAACAGACCGGCGATGGCAGCGCTCCAAGCATCCGACTTGCAACTACGTCCAACGACCGCCATTTTTCAAAATACAGGAAGGTTTCGATTAATACCAAAAGGGAATTTAAACGTTTTTACAAAAAGAACAATATTTATATTATTTTTATTTTTTTTATTTGACGAAAATCTGTATTTACTTCAATTATTAAATTCGAATTTTTAGAAGTGAAACAAGCGCCACGACAAAGGTTTTTTTCAACAATGCCCGAATCGAGCGACAATGCCGGGCAGACTTTTGATAGTTCCACCCTTAGCAGTTACAATCATATTCATAAAATATGATCAATTGTGTTAGAATAATTCTCCTAATTAGATAGGTTGGGTGGTACAAGCTCCACAAAAATAAAATTGGTTTTTGGTAGATCTTTAAAAGAAATTACTTCACAGAGTATGTTTCGCATTTTAACTACAGACCGATAGTATCTGTTATTGAAACAGAAGATAAAATATTGATATTTGAAGAAAAAAAAGTTCTGCAATTTTAATGCTTCCGCGAATCCGGAATGGCCAACCTCCAGACTGGCCTTGTTAGCAATTTCGCATGCCCTTTTCCGCTCGTTCCAATTTTCCCACAATTACAATTATATCGTCCTGCAACCGGGATTTCGTAATTACACGGCGGAAATTGTTTTAGCACTACGTACCTGCCGCTTATTACCGCACAAAATATCCCATTTGTGACACTAAGCTAACAGAAAAGTCCGGAATCAACCCGATAAGCTTTATCTGGTTTTTTTCGCGACAGCCACCCTAAAAGCTATATCTGGACAGTACGTCATAAATAAGTCAATTCGCGTTGAGGAACAGTATACCTCACACATCCGACGTTAACACGTCATACTGAACTGTAACTGATCGCCGTGGCGAATCTGACGTAACCAGCGCGATCTCATTTCTAGTGGCCGTGACTTTACGAATCTAAACCGGCAACATACAGGCCAGATTTTCTTACATTTCGTGTATTCATAATAGATTTTTTTGTACTATAGATGTTATAGAAACAATCATGATGTCAATAATGTTTCACAGAAACAAATAGAAAAATCTTCAAGTACGCTAAATAACCCAGTTGGGTTTATAAATCCTCATCGTTGCCATAACTACGGTCAAACTGAATACAGGCCATATTTTCTTGCATTTCGTTCATTCATAATACTGTTTTCATCAATGTAATTTAGACAAACGAATTACGTGGAATCCGCATATTCGCTCAAAAGGATCGACTTAAACCTCAAATCAAAATTAACCTTAGCTTACAAACTCACAATGTACAAAGCCACATTGAAACCGACATTGACGTACGGCATAGAACTATGGGGTTCCAGATCGATTGCATCCGAAGATTCCTATCGATCCCGGATACACGTCAAAAGAACCATTCAGTGGGATCTTTATCGAAAGAAACAAGCGATATTGAAAAAAAGCACTTTCCGCAGTTGTACTTATAACTATAAAGGTTTATTGTACAATACATAAAACTAAAAGAATTACAACTCCGTACAATGCAGTTCCGTTCAGTTGCAGATATCTCGGAAGCGTATGACGTCTCTCGGTAGGAGGACACATGGCGGCGTATCGGTTGGAAGTCACGTAGCATCTCGGATATCTGTAGATAGTGGCATTTTGCAAATAAAATATCGAACGCTGAAAAGAAAAAAATCCCTTAAACATCCTGACGAATATCCCGTCGACGCGATCGGCCCGTTTCGACATATACCGTGGTTCCCCTACGTATTGTCACTACTCAAATACAAATTCTTTATTTTCTCTCTGATAAATAGTAATATACATTTTGAGTCTCCGAGGGAAGTGGTTCGGACCGATCTCTACTTTGGAAGGCAAAAATCCAAAAACATTCTTAATGTCTGTTCAGGGGAATGCACGGTCGAATGGATAAAAATATTTTCGGGCGCCCCAAGGGGCTATTAGGATTATAAATTTATGAAAAGGGCCGTATTAAACCCTTCTGTTTTTTCCCTTTTTCTTTTTACAGTCCCTAATAAAATCCGCATCGATCCCATATTCGGGATAGGCAATTATTTTTAAAATGATGATGTTTTTCTTTAAAAACTAATTATTCAAAATTATAATGGAAATAAATTTGGTCGATAGGAAATGTTAAATCATGTTAAACACGTTATCTAAAAATGGCCTTTTCTTCATATTGTGTTTTCAACATTTTTTGTTTCAAGTAACTATTTTTTCCGAATACACACATTTTGTAAATTTTTTTTCAAAAAACCCTCCAGTAATAAATAAACCCTTATGCTCAAGTTAGTCTTTTCTCCTGGCTTCTCGTGCTGAGATCTTACATTGTATCATTTGCGTTACTGATTCAAGTTGGTTATTTCTTTAAGTGTAATCTCTATCGCGCCGAACATACTGCCTAACCCCCGTAGTCTTTAGATTTGGAGCGAATTGGCTCTGACGAGTTCGATTACTAATCTTTGGATTAGTTTCCCCATCCTTCGTGGCGGTCTCAGTCGTGTATTAGTAGAATTTTCCCCTCACGTCCGCTTCACGTGGCGGCAACGATCGAAAAGCTTTTGAAAACAACGAAAAATGCTTTTTTTAAAACATTGCATCGGTGTCTCGTTTGACAATTCGGTCAACTGTGTGCCAAACCATTCTAAAGACCGTTTCACACTTTGAAATTCCTTTGTTCTGCGGCTTCGATTCGTCGGGCAGAAAAAAAGGCGCCGAACGTCGTTTCTAGTCGTGTAAAAAAGAAAATCTATAATTTGAAAGGGCGGAGGAAAAGGGTAGCCAAGGGTTCGAAATGTTATAAAAACTATGCCATCGCTATTCTTTGGAAACAGAATTTCAGAAACAGTTTCCTGTCTTCTCAATTAGAAAAAATAAATTTCGATGTATCGATAATCCAAAATATTGTTTTTAGTCAGAAAAAAGAATTGTATTAAAAAAATGTGTGCATTAAAATATTTTGCATTTATTTCTCTTTCAACTATGGACCTTAAAAATATCACTAAATTGAATGAAAACAAAATGCATTTTCAGCGTACATTTATCTGGTAAACCGCCGTGATTCACGCTAGTTTCTGTCGGATATTATGCCACGCAGAAATTATTCTACCCGAATTAAGCTTCTGAAGATGGTGAAACTGTGAAACGGGTTTAGCGTTAGTCGAAAGGATGAAGCAAGAAGCATGATGCATGACGGTATTACGAATTATCGCCGATCACCCTCCTCAAATCAATTCAAATATCCTAATGTAGTATATATTGAAGTTTATCTTATATTGATTCAGATATTAAGTTTTTTTATGTTGAACTTGCAAGAACAAAGTACTTGAGTCGGCTGCAGTGTTCCGCGTTGCGAGAAAACCCTAGGTCTAAATTTTTCCGATGATTTATTTGCTGTAAATGAGAGATTTTGGCTTGTCCTCTCCGTTGTTTATAAACTGCAGGAAAATATGAAAAACTCAACTCTCGTCTAACTGTAGTAAAAAAGGAATATTACTTTTATTGTAATATAACGTAATATACAAGTTATTTTCGCCGAGAAATGTATTATACACTTTTAGGGAAAAAAAGCAAATTTAATTCAGTAACACACATGATAAAAGGTAAGATCTTACCACAAGAAGCCGGTAGGAGAGATTATCGAGCTATCCCTACTAACTTATATTCTCAAGTCATTGGAACTTTAATAATAGTGTGTCACATTTTATCTCCAGTTATTAAAGCGGCCTTTAGTAGACAACCTATACCGTTCTAACACTCGTTCACGTCATAAACAATTCTTTCAGTTGTATAATTAAAATTAAAAATGTCCACATATTTCTAATACTTAAGTGATCGATAGTATTGAAAGAAACGCGAATTTTCAGCAAGCTGAAAGGTGCACCTCCACGGACACCTGCATTTAGATCTCGCCTTATTGTGTTATAATGTATAAAAGGATAACGAAATAATGAAACGCCTACAGTGAAAAGCGTCCTCAAGCAATAATTTACCCGATGTATAAATTACAAAAGGGAAATATGTGTATACTGATGTATACAATGTCTTCAAATAATCTGCTAAAGGTAGACTGCTTTTCACAGAGGACCACTTTTTTTTAATTCATCTACGAAACACCGTCTACAAAACAATCATCAGGCCCTCCCTACTTTACGCGAGACAATACACATTAGAATAAAAAACTGCAAATTACTACAAATGCCTAAATGCCTCCGTATTTCCCACAACATACCCCAATCCCCTGGGATTTAACTGTGTTACAGTCTTTAATCTTAATTGTAACACAGGTAAAATCCCGTTATAACAAACGTTATAACGTAACGACGTAATGTTTAGTGGGAGGAATGATAATAATGTTGTTTTTTTCCAGTCCGTCGGGGGAGGGTGATTGCCAGCCCTCGTATACCGTATACGGGAGATTTGTCAAATCTGACGTCCGCAAACATTGAACGGGGCGTAATTAAGCATGGGGCCACTTGTCTGACCCCGGCCTAATGTCCCGCAGGTTTATTTGATCCGTGCGGGGGCCGAGAGCGTTCGACGACGACAAAAACCTCGACCCGTTATCAAATTTCCAGAAAGCTTTATCTCGATCCTGGAAGAGGGGTGCGGTGGCGGGGGCGGATTTTTTTCCAGCCTCGAGGGGGTCGGGGCGCTGTCGAAGATTCCCCGTACCGGACCGGTATTAAAGGGACGAAGGGACCAACCGGATATCCCAGTCGACTGCGAGATCCCGCAGGAGAGACAGCCGCTGCTATTCCAAAGGACGATCACACGATTTTTCGGAATATTAAAATCTGAAAAAATGTGAGTATACTCTACTGTAATTCTTTGCCGCGCAATTTTGCTCAATACCGATATACGCGGGTTCCCATGGTTTCTGCAGCCTATTTGTTACTTTTAAGCTTTCTATTAATTCTATGACTTTTCTGACGTTCAGTAGTAGGTTCAAGTGTATTAACATAGTCTGGCTATTCAATATGACTTATTCTTTTCTGTTTCTGCTTTTGTCTGTTGTTTTTTAAATTTCTTTTTAATTTCTAATTTTTCGCCTTTTTGTTCTAATTTTACTCTCGGGTCGGACTGTAAACGCGGGGATATGAGGCGGAGGGTTTGATGGTGGGGGATGTGGGGGTGAAACAACAGGTGGTCGGAGGGTGGCTCGGAGAGGGAGTTCAGTGCTTCGCAGGCCCTCGTCACATGCGTCCCCCGTTCGGCTGAGAGCTCGCTAACATCGACACTCCGCCTTCCTCAATAGTCAACCGCTGTCCGCCGTCCGCCACCAATCTCACCGCCCATTCGCTTAACCGTTAACCTCTCAAGCCCGGCAAGCTCGACCAACCCAAGTAAGTATGTAACAAAAGGGAGAGGAAAATATCCTGGAAAAACTAGGATAAATCAAATCGCGAGGTTTTGCAATATCCTGGAATACCCCCACCCCACGGCCGATCAACATTCATTTAAAAAATATTCTACCTTTCGCGACGA
This sequence comes from Lethocerus indicus, assembly GCA_019843655.1. Lineage (NCBI taxonomy): Eukaryota > Metazoa > Arthropoda > Insecta > Hemiptera > Belostomatidae > Lethocerus > Lethocerus indicus. The sequence goes on along the minus strand of JACDQD010000103.1, from coordinate 6,276,482 downwards.
GATTAGAGTAATTTTTCTGCGAAATTCGAGACTTAATTTGAGATTGGTTTTAATGCACTCTCCAAGCTACGTCGACTCTCCCGACGGCTGCGTGAGTCGAGAAGCCGAATTAATAAAATTAATTTATTCCGATTAAATACATTCTAGACTCTCCTAATTGTTGGAATTCAACATTGAACATACAAGGGACCGAATATCTACAATCAGGTCAGCGAGGGTTTGAAATATCTCGATGTCGCATATCCCCCTGAAATCCCTGCCGATCGAAATTCGTTTCGAGAATATTCCGCATTTTACAAGACTCGGCAATTTTGTGGAAAACTATTTCAAGAATTAGTTTTAAGTAGTACTGGTTGTTTTGTGGATCCCCTGGAATTTAGGAGATCCCTCTTGGTCGAGAAGCTCCTATCCTCATCCTAAGGGATGATTTTTTCCTCGAATTCCTTAAAAATAAATCAACCATTCGGAAAATTAAAATAACCCTAATTAAATAATTTCTAGATCCTAGGTAACGTCTAAAATTTAATTTTCCATATTCAATATCGATCAAAATTCGCTGAATTCGTCTCAAAACTCGGTAAGTAGAAGACGATTTCATGAATTATTTTAAGATTTGAGGTTCTGGGGATCCCCCAAAATTTGGGGATGTCGATATGCATAAGTCGAGAAGCCAAAATCGGTCTACAGGATATCGTAAGAGATGATTTCTTCCCTCGAATTTGTTAAAAGAAAAAAATTATTGACGTTTCGGAAAATTAAATTATTCCGTAAATTAAATTTAACCGTAGACGGAACATCGCAAGAATTAATTCGAATATTTTTCTAGTAGTTAGGGTTATCATATTTGTTAATGCACTATTAGAAATTACCAGACCGACGACGATAATAAATTTCTTATTCCGGGTTTGGTGATACAATAATAAACAGTGCTCATTATTGGAATAGCAGTGAGAGTTACTCATAAATCACTGCTGTTAAAATGTAATCTGTCACTCTTGGATGTCCAATATTATTAAATAGGAAAACTATACTAAAACAAACTACGAAACGTATTTGCTAGGTTACTTTCTTCGCTATTAAGGCGGAGTTACCAACTCCGTAAATATTTCTGCATTCGGTAAGAGATAGGGCGGCTTAAAAAAACAGATGCCAATGAATATTTTGAATATTCAATTAAAAATTTTAAGCATCGCTGCGACGAAAAAATATATCCAAGAATTTAGATTTTTTTAAACAGTCAGCTGTGATTAGATTTTCCTAAAATTAGTCGGGAACAAGAGGGAATAAATGTATTTTCCATTATTTTAACTGGACTTATTATTCAATTATGCGGACCTGAATTATGCGTATTCGTCTGAAAATACTGGACATTTTAAGTTAAAATGTCCAAAAATCAATACGTTTATTTAATTATTAAAGAATTCACTACATTTATAGTGAACTAAGATGAAGTCGCATTTTATATATAAATAATCGCTTTCTTATGAGAACAGAAATGTGAGGGAATTTTGAAAAACCTACTTGAAAAAGGTATCCGCTTATGCCATTTACCAGCTTGCGACGTTTCGTAATTCTTACTGGTTTCAACATCAGACTGAAGAGTAGACGTATCTATCTATAGTCACCTCTGTGGTGACTGTGGTGTGGTTAAGCCTCTTGGGATTATGACTTGTTTGCTCCCGTATCTCCTGGGACCATCCTCTACTGATGTCATACGAAATATTAATGTTTTTCTGAAACTTTTTTTCGTTGTTGCTGAATCGTTCGAGTTCAATACCCATCATTGTAAAGCCATTATTACACCGAGTGTTTTGAAAAATTACGGGTTAGCTATTTTTCGATAGTCTAGTGATTATTAGGTCTATGCTCGCCATCTTAGTAGCGGTGTTAGTTACTATTGGCACTTTGGATGCTTTTCGGGCATCCTCACTGTACTGTCACCTGCACCAATAAACTAGCGCCCCCTGAGGGTGGTGCGGAAATGTACTTAACTAAAGTTTGTGCAAGTGACAGTGACAGTGCAGTGAGGATGCCCGAAAAGCATCCAAAGTGCCAAAAGTGACTAACACCGCTACTGAAGATGGCGAGCAGCCGAAACCGGTCTAGCAAAAGACCAAACCAGCAAGAGGAAACAGATACACACGATACTATGAATTATTATACTTCTGCATCGGCACAAATGTATCATATATATTTTGCATGTCCTTTAATGAAAAGTTTAAAAGTGGGTATCGTTCATCGGTATTTCCGTTCGATTAATTGCGATGGCTGTCTGTTTCCGTCCGAAATATTATTTTTCCCGTGTTTTAGGGTCACGTGAACGAAATAATTATTATGAAACTTAACGGTACGCGTTCGGTCCCCGTAGGAAGATTGGAATGTTCGAACCCATTAAACATTTTACACGTTTTTGACACATAGCCCCCCTATGCTGTGGTATGAAAAAACATCAAATTTCCCTTCGATTGATGTCACCCGATAAGGTTCGTTTTTACGCTTTTAATTTATACCCCTTATAAACGCACGTATCGGAAATATCACGGCAGTGCGCTGAATGGACATTCACCCAATCAACAAGTCCCACGCGTTTCGAGGTAAAAATAAAATATTTTAGAATCCTCCTACAAATCCTTTACAAGTTTTAAATACCGTACATATCCCTGTATGTGGAATTCGTATACCCTATTCAAAAGAATGGACTCGAACCGAAAATTATAGGACTGCTCCGAGGCACCAATACTCTGAGGGCCCATCAACATTGATCTAAGGTAACCAACTCATAATTTATAGAGCCGTATTAAAACCGACTTGGACACAACCTCGACAGCTACTAGCAGTTACTAGAACGGACATCAAAATTGAACCCAGCTAACGAATTACCAGCATACAAAGACGTGTTGAAACGACGAGAACATTCGGCATCGAACTATGGGCGGTTCCACCAGGGAGAGATCCAACAGTCCAAGACGAAGTCATAAAATCACTGTTCCTAAAGTTTCATTCCCGTCTCACTCCTCCACCCGACTCATCCATTATGAATAAATAAAATTTAATGTAATAATAGAGGGAGAAACGTTTCCGTTAAATTTCTTCTTTACCCCACACTTTTAAAATGGCATTGGTGAAGAGCAAAGAATTAGTAAGCGAATGATTCGAGTGACAAGACACCCCCGCTCTCTTTAATTAGAGCGAATTATAGAAACTGGACAAGTTGGACGACTGTCAAGTGTTAATCTGCACTTTCCAATTTCCCGACCGTTACCAGTCCCAAATAGATTATTGATGGTTGTTTAAGTAGCCAGCAATCAATTCGTCGATTCGAGCCGAAATTGACTCTAATGCTTCGGCGATTGGTCGTCACCCCGACGACTGTTCAATCACAGATTTTCGTCCGGATATAATAATAACCGGACTCAAATCCGGATTCGAATACGAGTATTCCGAGCGCGTCATGATCCACAAAGTCTAACAGCAGGAATAATTCGGATAACGTAGGAAAAAACCCTGAACAGCGGGAGTTATTGTCAGCCGAGGTTCTTCCCACAGTATTACGCAATCCTACCGGATATCAGAGTAAGCTTTATTCAGTGTTCAGCTTGCTTATTTAGTGTCACTTTTCTTGTTTGAAATATGCGGTTATATTCGTTCGGTTTAATTCACTGCCTGTTGAATCAACTGTTTCGAATTTACTTTGTTTTATACAGTTTGTCTCGATATATTTGAATATAGGCTAAATTCAATATCACTTGGCGAGACTCGCAATAATCCGTGGTTGGAAATTTTGGCTAACTGGGATTGTGTTGCGGCTTTGGGGTTTATGACTGTCTATTATATTACTGTTTTCGTTTAGAATTGGCGCGGACTTTGGCCCGGAGAAACAAAATTTTCCGATCGTTTTATGGACTTTGTCAGTTTCAATATGAGTAGGCGTCCCGCGAGGATTCGGAATACCAAGGGATCGTGTAATCGTCTATATCTTCTCGTTGGTCTGGTCTTAAGCTAGACCGGTTTCTCGCGGACAGGATCATCGTAATGACCGTAATAAACATTTTATAATGTAGTATATAAATCGGTTTTTTTCAGAAAATTAATCTCAACCTGTTCCGAAATCGTCATAATTTTTATTCGCTGTTCGCCTATTAAAATTGGACCGATTTCGTACATAATATCCGGTTGAGATATCCGGATATTTAATTGCCATTCATAAAATGATGAATAAAATCCCCGGCCAGACTTATTTTACGTATTCCGGGAACGCGTTTTTGGACTCGATTCGACGTTTAGTACGCAAAATGGTTTATTTCATTCAAATTATCCTCACCCCAGCCCCCCCCCGATTCGATTAAATATTCCGATGATAATAAAACACGAATAGATATAAATTACGGTCTCGCGATTTCGGCTTAAAACTCGATTCGGATGTCGTGTCAGAGCGTCGTAACGAAAGGAGGCAAAAAAAATAAACCTGAAAACATCGCCGGCGTAATTAGCCCGGCTAATTATACAGTGGCGGATAGGTACTTGGGGTAACGCGTACTGGGAACAATTCCGATAATTCAATTCCCTTTTCTCGCTCGTTTTATTTAGAAGACGAGAAACGCGTACAGGACTGTTCATTGAACATCATATTTTAATATTGTTGCAACAATAAAAACTGTATTTATCAGAGGGTTCTAAGCCAAGGAAGGTAATTAAGAGGGAAATCTTGCCCATTCAAAGAAAGATCCGAATATCCTTCGATTGGTTCAGGTTTAATTATTATATCCAAACTGAAAACAAATATTTATGTCGACCTATCAAAAGTCGTATCCTTCTGTAGTATCCATCCTGTAGTACCCCCGGACGACGACGTAAACGCCTAAGGATCGGGTGGCCTCTTTGTCGGGAGAAACAGTAAGCAAGTGTACTTATAAATGTAAAAGTTCTTGATTGCCAGGCCAATATTTTGCGACTTTACATTCAGCTTTACATTTCACTTTTCCGCGCCCGGTTTTTAAAATTAGTTTTCACATTCGGATTCCTCCAATTTCGTATTCCATCACTGGGAATGCGGACATAACTGACAGTGGAAACTCCTCGTTATCGTGGAATTCCTCTCTCTCTCTCTGGCGGGTCCGGCGTATGTCACGTGTATCTGACATATCTTAACTGGAACCCCCCCTCCAGCCAAACACGCGTCAACATACCCCACGCATCCTCCAGCGACCCCAAGTCCTCCACCCGACTAGGAGTAATAATTCTCTTGGAATTAAAAGCTTTCTGTAATGGCGGGCCGCGACATTTTCCCGACCCCGGCCGCGTTTAATATCTCCAATTGAGAAATATCGCGTTTTCGTGCGAAAATACAATTTTCACACGGGACGTATGAGTAATTTTTACAAGAGATTTCATTCAAATTATGCGGGATTCCCGAAAAAATTATTCTCCGCTCTGCCCCGGGGATACGCCACGTGTATAGTAACGTGTATAGATAATTTTCGCGGGATTAAATAGGTTAATTTTATTCCGAGAAGAGCAACTTGTCATTCCGTGCCGATAACGACTTCCTGTTAAAAATCCACTGTTAGTACTATGAATCCACATGCAAGATTCAGATGTTACAAACTGGCTCAGAACCATTCCAGTAAAAATACGGGAATAATCCCGAAAATAGCACAATGTTCTCTCCCGCAGATTACGCGATCCTACCGGAAGTTAGTGATGATTCACTAGTTTCAGATGCTCATTGATTGCAATTTCGTACTTATTATAACCGAAACTCGTGGTTGCATAATAGAATTTTTACGAGGTACGTATAAGCTCCCGACAAGACGAACGAACGAATCTGACAACCTTCGGAAAAACGACGATACCGTCCCAAGCCCGATTTTCCGCCCACATCCGCGCGGAACCCAATTTTTTTCAAGAACGAGGAAGACGACTTATCAGCGCTTAAGACCTTCGCTAGGAGGATTTTTCCGTCGGATTTAGAATCCGCTGGACCGTTGAGATTTTCCAATATTACCTGGGAGAATAACGGAAATAGAAATTTGGACAGGCTCAAGTATTGCAACAAGTAATTATACTCAATCGTTAATAGAATCGTTAAAGAAGAGAGTGTAATAGTCTAAAAAAACTGATAATGGATAACAACAGGAAGTGAAAAAAAACTCTTGTTAAAAACCCTCAAGATTATGTTTTTTTCAAGAGAGGCACAGTAATAAAAAGTTTGGAAACCACTGGATTAAATCATCCTGTACTTCTGAAATAGACGCACACAATAAGTTGCTAATTCTACAAATTCTATAAAGTACAGTAGACTGGAGAATAACATGCTAGGATTAAAATTGAAAATTACTTTCGGTTGAGGAATTTTGTGTGTATGTAGCGTTTGGGAGGGGTCCTTCGGTGTGTCAAATCGCCCACTTGTTGCCATTCCCCCTAGTCTCGCGTCAACCCTCGCTAGAATTCCATTCGTCTTCACTGGCCTATATAACGTGTTCAGAACTCGCGGAGAACCCGTAAACGAACAGAGAGCAGGCGAATCAGGTTTCCAGGAAATGTTTCGAAATAGTCGACATGGACTGTGGTTTCGGCCAAACCGACGAATATTAACAAAAGACATACCTTACAGACGAAAATATTAAGGAAGATTTGAGTTCCTGGAGTGTACCGAGGTTTATATTCCTTGAAAATTACATTTCCCCCAACCTGATCATTTCCCCCGAAATGGGCAACGCTCTGATATTCTCGAGTTGATTCCGATCAGATTTAAGTCTGACTGTTCGATTCCTTGTATTCAACAGTGAAAAAACTCTTCGTAATTGATCAAGCTCTGATTCTAAAAGCGGAAGGAGCTTAACGAAATCCGGATGTGCTTTTCTTTCTGTACAAGAAAAACAAGATGGAAAACAAATTTGTTTCCATCGCAGCTACAGAGAAGATGGTGTCCTCGTGTTATCTTTATATTTAACGATGATACTTTTGATAATTACGGTCGTAAATTAACAACCTGTTGGTAAGTAATTGGTAGGCAGTTTATCGCAGGCTAATCTGCCGATTTAACTGTCTCTCTTCCCCGTTCGGACGTGGAAGCTCTCTAATGTAAACAGCCGAAATTAAAATTCACTGTTTGAATGTTCGTGGGTACACAGTTGGTGCGGTTAGGTTTAACCAGTTAATTTATAAAACGGCATTTCGAAACCAAGGACGATCATCTTTCAGTCCCCGTAAGCCTATTGTGACGCCTCCTGCCTTACGCTCAATTGACTGTGTAATGTGTGTACGTAATACGCAGTACGCTGTTTTTCAAACTGGTTTTTCGATTTGGGGACTCCAAAAGCTATTTATTTCTAAATACGATCCCTTGGTAGATGCATTTACTGTATGCTTGGGATACACTGTATGATTCAGGACTGGAAACTAATCAAACTTAATAAGCGATGGAAATAATTATGTTCCTGACATACTTATAAAAACGTACTCAAAATGGACGTAGATACGCTGCAATGTATAATTCTTGAATTATTAAAGGATGTATTAATAAAATAAAAGCAATTTATATTTAAATTATATTTTTGTTAAAAAATTGTTGCGATTTCAAATGAAAGGTAGAAACAGCTATTAAGCAGTGATCATAGTGTCTGCCGCTTCGGGCCAAAGGCGCTGTTGTCAATCGGCAATTCATCCGAAGGTTTCCTGTATAAGGAAACTCATTTTAACACCCTGATAACGAGTACACGTTTCAAATATACATACTTTCAATGCGAACTCTCCAATAACCTTATGATCGTATTCTTTAATTCCCACAGTAAGCTCGATAAGAAACATTTGAGTGTTTTCCAATAATCAACCATCAGAGTATTCTGTAGATTAATAGGACACAAGTGGTATTTTCCGCCATTTTGGCACTTTCAGTAATACTACGTCATTGAAATTTTTCGACGGGCGCAATGAAGTTTTAAATTAAATTGCGAAATAACTTTCCGAACCGAGAGATTATACGTTGCTGTTCAATTCCTATTTAATTTGCAAGCTAAGCCAACTTTAATACAATGGACGTGGAATTAATTTCAAATGGGGGGGGGTTCCAAACGAATCCTTTGGCCAGTTGAAATACTTTGAGGTTTTAGGTGGGTGCATGAATGAGGCATTGGAGTGATCGAATTGCATTCGAATTGTAGTCTGTATGCGGTCGGTGTGACCGCGTCCGATTCATTACTGAAATGGCAATTCTGAAACTGTTGTTTCGAAAATGGAGAAACTGAATTATATATTGGCGATAAATAACATTTTTTTTATCAAACTGTTTTATCGCCATCAGTGTACAATACGATACTGGTGTGATACCAAACAGATAAGTTCAATACAAATAACGCTGTCTATCGGTGAAATTTTGAATGATTTAGTTGCCGACACAATAAACAACTACTGTAATAAATATTTAATTGAAGGCGGACTGTCGTGGAAATTATTTTTAATTATTGATCTAAATAATACAACACACAGCACCTTAATGCATTCACCTAAGATTTACTCCGGCGATGAACTCAACAGAACAGAGTTTCAGTTCAAGATTTTCCTGAATGATGCTTCATTAAGATTTCAATAAAGGAAAAACGAGCTGAAGTCATTCATTCATCCGTCGACGTTGCCCGGACGGCCATTTCATCTCATTGTCAGAATTATTTTCGTACCCTCCGGCTGAAAATTCAATACACGGGGCAAATTAGGAACTTTTCCCTCGGAATATTTCCACTTCCGGTTATTTAGTCGAATCAGACGGAATGTCGGGCTGAATATAACATTTTGTAGGCGAACATTAATTTGATTTTCCGACAGGACAGGTATATTTAAAGTGGAGACCCATCTGAGCAACATTTTGATGTGTAAATGTAACTTCAATTGCTGCGCTCAGTAGGATCGCCCAATACTGCCTGGGGCAAAAGCCTTTCCAGCCTAGCTAGCTCGGGCGGTTTCCAAACACGGGATCATACCGGAAGTTAGCGATAATTTAATATGCAATTTAATTGAATTCTCTGTTTAATTCCAAAGTGCGGCGGTACAGAACTCCATCGGTCGGTTACGGTTAATGGATCCTTGATATGTACCGCACGATTTCAACACCCGACTTAACAAGCTACGGAAATAACTGATTCCGGAAAAACGTTTTAGAAAAAACCTTACTCAAAATGTATATCTGGAATTCTCGAATGATGTAGGTATTAAAAAATACTTTATTTTTGGTAAAAATCTTTCCTGTGATTTTCGCGACTGATACCGGCCTAGCTTACAAATAAATAACTACCTAATTCTACGTCTTAAACAATTATACTGATCGAGAACCGAGGGGGGACAATTTCTGTGGAATTAATACCGCGGATTAATCCATTGTCATTTGAATGGACCAAATTCTATTGGCCGCAGGCTAATAAATACAATAAAAAGAAAGAAGGGATCCACGAAAGATGTAGACAGTGGAAGGAGGTCTGTAAGGACAAGGGACGTCTTTCTGATGTGATAAGTTTAATCGAGTCCTAGTGCTGTCAGGGGCACTCACGCCCTGAGAATTTCTCTGAGACAATTTTATTTTTTACCCCCTGAAACTGTTGGCTCATCGCAACCCCCCATTCTTTCAGTCGGTTGTTCGCAGGGGTAGTTTTCACCTTTAAAGTCCGACGAAATTTGAATGGAAATACAGTCGAGGAAATAAGCCTCTTCATTGTATGCAACGAATCTCAAAACTTAATTTTATATTTATTCATAATCAAAATTTACCTTAATAAAAAACCCGTTTCCTGAACTTCTATTCCTGTCCCAGTCGTCCCAATTCACTCATCGAATACCTCTCCTCTGTTATCCGCCCAAGACGGCTTAAACGCCGCTGGCCCAGACGAACTTGTTTTGGAATAAGCCACCGGACTGTTGTTTTCTGGTAAGGCAGAGCGAATTGTATCCCCGGGGGTATACGGGATCAAGTCGCATCAGTTCAAATTGATGGAAGAAGGAGGAAAGTGGTAGCGGTTGTTGGGCCGTTGTTTTCAATAAAGGTGGGCGTCAACAGATATACAACAAAGCCCACCTGCGACAGCGGGTTGAAAAAGAGCTCAGCGTACAGAGCTCACCATACCCCTGGCGCTGATCACGGTTTCTGTCAAAATTTGAATATTTTCAGATTCACCACGTGTGAGTTTCTAGGTATCCGTTCCATTTTCTCCATTGCCATAATACATCACTATTTCCTTCCCAATTAACCTGACTAACCCAGCTGCGTTTCAACCCCCAAATACTGGTTTCTTCGTACTTAAAATTAAAGCCTAATGTCAGACCATTACACACGGAGCGCACATTGAAATTTACATCAGACGACAAACTTACAATTTGCAAAAACCTTATCGAAACCGACGCGGACGTACTGAATCCGTGGTATGTTTCAAGTTACACAATTCACCACACAGTATACACTCGATAATTTCCCGGTCCCTCAAGTTCCATAAAAAAAATATTAACAGTTTAGCGACAGGACGAGCTTGTATGCTTCATTTTTCCCATATCATCACTCTCCTCAGGTTACGCTCTCCGTTTCACTTTCGTGGTATTGACCCCCGCGCGCAGTTGGATCGGGGCGGACAATGCTGATTAGGGATCGATCGGTTAGTGTTAGATATGTCCCGCCAAATTGCCCTCCCCCCTCCCCAGCCGACCGTGCAATTCCTCCGAATGAGGTCGTAATTTTTTACTTTTTCTGAAAAAACAGTCTGAAATCGTCGAATAAAATAGAGATGCAGTAAAAATACAAAATAAAAGAGGAACGACGACAGATGGGATCGACGCTTCTACAGAAATAAACTGATGGTTTCATAAATCACTAGTATTTGACAGTCTCTTGCGATGACCTTTTAGTTTGTAAAAACTAAAGCGGAATTGTAGTTATGAAATTCTGAGAAAATGGTTCAGTCAGTTTCGATAAATTCGACCGAAGGAATCAAGGTAGCAATCATATACCTCTTGACCCCGATGACAGTACTCTTAATGCGAAAGACCGATATATGGCAAATGTCGACATTCTCAGGTGAATCCCAGCGTTCCAATAGCCGCTTGGTGCATGCACGAAATTTCAGCTGAATTTCTCACTAAAAAATGTCGCAATAGATAACCCAAATATCCAACTTAAACTAGATATTGGGTAAAGATTTAAGGAAATGAATTGTTTAAATGAAGTTTCCTTGTGAAAAAAGTTCAGGTTTAACTTTTAAGCCCCGGAAACCTTTTGATTTCGGTTTCAGTTCAATTTGGTTTAAATTGCCGAGGGAATTGAAATTAACAATTCAGGAGGAGACACTTGTTTGACTTGTGAGTCATCGATTAGCGCATCCTGATGGCGAATTGCAGGTCGTTTGAAATTCATTGGGTTCTCGACTCCCTCTCGCGCAATGCAAAAATGTACATTCGGCCCAATGTAAGTACACGGGAATCCTCTGGCTGAATTGAGTTTCTCTCTCCAGAATTTATTTTTCTCCACCTTCTCCAAGCCGGTAATGAACAAGTTGAACGTATTTTTTTCTAGTCCTATTATTATTTTAAATAGAATCGAGGTCAAAAAATCAAATTCTGGATGCGAATTTAGGCAGCGTTGACTGCCGCTAGGAAGAAATAGCCACCGGGGAGTTATCGTCTCTATTCCGGCTTTATTTCGCTGATGAATAACTTCATTAAAGGGGGAAAAAATAAATATAAATCAAGGAGGCGCCGAGTAAAACCCCCTTATCCCCTTATGGAAGCCTATCAGAAATTAAATCCTTCCCCTAGGTCCAAGAAGAACCTCATTTTCTCACCGAGTTTTCTCCAGACGTCGGGACCTATTCCCGCACCGGGAGGAGAAAATTGAAAAATTAAAAATCGGCTTGAAATTGAATTGAGTTTTAACTAGAGATACTCGTCTGACTCATGATGTGATTCTCTCGTGTGATTTAACGTTTTCGTTCGGTCCAAACTCTGCCGGCCCAATAAGTTTATTATTTTTTCACCTTCATAATACGTCGTAAACACTATCCAAATGCCCATTTTAATTGTTGGCTTCTATATCGTGTGGCCACAAAATAAAATTTCACATTTGTTCTTATAACGATAACGGTTGATTGTAGTATAAATAAAAAGGAAAAAAGTGTTCTCTAGCCAAGGCTCTCTGTATCTCTCTCTCTCTCTCTCTCTCTCTCTCTCTCTCTCTCTCTCTCTCTCTCTCTCGTACTCTAGGAGACAATTTCAGTTTCCCCAACTAATAATGAAGCCAAATACATTACTCATGCATCGTCCTCTCCTCCTGTGTTGGACCCATTTCTATTTCTCGCCCTTGCCTCCTTCTCTTGTATTCCCCCGGGAATAATACAGTGAGTCGTCCCCGCTAATATCGGATTCCTGTCAACCCAGCTCCTTCGCTCCGGAGAAAAATTTTCTAAATATATTCCATCCATAATTTTTCGCGACAAGACAAATAAAAATAAAATTTCATAAATAAAATGTCAGAATTCGTAACTCGTTATTTTTATTTTATGATTTTCTTCTTGTTGTCCGATCAACCTTTATAGTTGTAGGTACAATATTTTCTCTTCGCCTAGCCTAGAGGTGAGGTATTCAATGAATGAGTGAATTAGGACGAGGAGTGATACAGGAATGAAACTTTAGGAACCATACATGTCGTGGTAAATGGTGATATTTGATGGACTTTCGATCGGACCATCTAACAGTAGTCTCTGTGAATGTGAGTTTGTTGGCTGAGCTAAATTTTAATGTCCGATTTAGTAACGCACTTAGTACTCCTAATTCACGTCGATTCTTTTGAGTTCGTTTAAAGGGTTTTTGCGATGTTCTCCAAAACGAAGAATCACCAAATGAGTCTTTTTGTCCCAATATTTCGGACCCCTATGCGGTCCCGAAGTCTCAGACATTTCATTCCAGGAGACCCCCTGTGTCCCGTTTCACCCGTTTCATCTTCATTAACGTCCCACATAGCCATTCGAAACGTAGTACGCGGTTGCTCTTACCCCAACTTTCTGTCGAAATCATCCCTCAGGATTTTCCGTACGGCAACATTCACGGCGTGTACATTCATTAGGGTGGGCCATAATATTGCCTGGGCTGATTTAAGGGATGCCGAAACCCCATCCCCCCCCCTGAAACCACCCCCACGGACCCCACCATTAAGCCCGAAGAGTCTTATCATCCCCGAACGCAATTACTGTCGGGTAAAGCCCCCGCCCTCCTGCCACCCAATCGCCGTACGCAAGTTGGGTATTGAACTTGTCGATCATCCGGCTCGTTGGGAACTTTTGCTGGGGCACTTTTACACAGGAGCACTTTTTCAAATTAATTTAATTTTAAAACGATTCCTCTCTAATATTCGAGGCGCTGTCTCGATGCCTCAGCCGTTTTTGACCGGCTATAACACTATAAGAAGTTGTGCAACCGGTGAAATGATATTTTGAAAAACTTAACTTTTCCAGACGATCGAATAAACGCCACGATAAATACCATTATTTGAGCGCCTTCTCTCTGTCCCGGTAACGTCTCGGGAAGTAGAAGACATGGTACAACCGTAGCGGACTGGCTAGTCCGAGATCGTAAATGTGTTGAACAGAAACCCCCGCATCAAATGGCGTCGTCCTGGATGAGATAATAAATGGGAAGGCGAAACGCAAATTATATGGCGGCCCGTTATTACGTCATTGCGTTCTCAGATCGGGTGTTCGAAACGGAGTGGAAAACGGACAGTGGAAACCACTGTGTAACCTGACTGTTCAGCACAGGATTACGGGAAAGACGGTGCTATTGCGCTTAGTATCTACTGGTTATTCTTGAAAAAGTCGAACTCTATACATGTATATATATAATGTTTTGGGAGGTCTATGTACGGATAACTCGGTGACTGTATATCTACCCGTGTATAAGCCTGTATTCGTGCGAACACAAAAATGATTCGAGAATGGCGTTAAAAACAAATTCAAATCCGAGTTTAATTCGCCGTAGTTTTCCGGTGAGAGAGGGTTCTCGGCGAAAGGGGGAGTCCTTGGGGTCCAATCAACCGGAGGCATAAACGAACCGATTTAGCGCATTACACGACCTAATTAATTTTTGCAAATACACCGCGCGATAATTCGTTAAATAAAGCCATTGAGCCGTTAGGTACTCGAAGGGGGAAAAAGCGCGAAAGGGGAAGGATTTACCCGGGGCGGGATGGGGATTCCATTAGCCAATAGCCGGGGTGGACAGGACAGCCTCATGCTTCCCACATGCAGCCTCCTAAAACACATGCTGCTACACATCTAGGCACTCCAGTCCGGACAGTGCTCCAATACACCCCCGACCTACGCCACTTAGTACCCTCGGAATCTTATTCGTCAACACTACTGCGTTTACACACAGCCCACCTTCAGAGACTATATAACAATTTCTTGTATTAGTTTTTTCCATAAACCGAAACTCCTTTCGGGAGGCGTGCCGACAATTTGGCAGCGAGATGTTTTATTTTCACCAAATAAACAGACTTTAGGCAACAAATATTTTCTTCAAGATTTACTAGCGACAGAAAACGTGTCGACTGCAGGATTTGGTACCACAATTGATGCTGTTTTCGGTAGGTCATTAGAAAAAAAAATTCAAATTGTATTTTAAAGACTTTAATTTGGATTTGGCATTTCATTCATTTATTACCAGCATTGTAATGTTCAATGGTGCGAGTAGAAACATACCGGAAAGAATTAGGGACGGTTCGGAGGACTTACTATCGGAATCGTCGGAATTGGAGCTTTTTAAATTGTAAGCTAGTCAGCTGAAGTTGATTTTGACGCCCGTTTTAGTAATATTGCATTGGTTAAGACTGAAAAATGTAAAATTCGTCCTAGGAACATTCCCCAGTGATTCGACCGGGGAGAAATTTCCCAGCGTTCCACTATCTGGAGGTGAGCGGTCGAGGATTATTGCTGTTTGAGTTACGATAAGACCGAGAACGGTTGTGGAAACTGTTGAGCCGCTGAGAGGGTTAAAAATTCTCTTCCTATCGACAGGTCTTAAGGATGATGACGTCAGACCCGACGACGGAAATCACTATGAGTTTCGAAACGTCAGATCCAGACAACACCCGAGGGGGCCATTTCATGAAAGCCATTTGAAACATCTTGGGTACCCAAAAAATACTCGATATATGGGCATAACCCGCGGGTGGGAAACATCCGCAATAATTTAGTTACCAGCCCAATATAATGAGGCGGGGTTGGTGCAATGTTACTACAAAATTCGAACAGCAACATTAAGTAAACCATAAAGATTAAATACTGGTTGTAATTGTGAAATTTCACCCTGAATTACGTACAATATCATCAAATGCTTTTTAGATCGTGAAACTGTTTTTGGTTGGGAGAAAATAGACCTAAAACAATACACCGACGTCGTAATCCTGAAAAATGTTTCAACCCTTCCTTGAAAGATAAAAGATAGAATGTGATTTGCAGCAAAAAGTGTTGAGAAAAAACAAGACTGGATAGAGTGCCGTTCCCTTCAGGTAGATAGCGACTGTTAATAAATCTCTCGGGCAAACAATAACTCGGCAGGCCACTAAATCTGAGATGTGTGGCATTGTCCTTAAAGCTGCAATCCCGAAAGTCGAAGTTATTCTTTAATTAACCGGCTGTTATTCAAAAAAATATAAAACTCCTATTTGAGTCACACCGACGGCGGTCGATAAAAACGGGGGATACAATTTCTCGATACCTCTCAGTTTTCTTATTTGACGACATAATTATAATATTTTAAGTATATGAAAAACCTAATAAACTATCACAGAGGATGAGTACTGCTGATGATGTTACTGTAATTCAAGTGAGGACGAGTCAATCTTACCTATTATTTATATCAGTTGTTTAAATCGGCGAACATTTTGGAAATTTCAATAATTTACGACTTTTCCAGGAACATTGTTGTCCGAGTATGCGGCAAATCCGTGAATTTCTTTTTTTATTTATGATTTGTTCGCTGTTGTATGTTCCAATGTATTTATGGTTTGCGATGAATTCTATACGGAAGGCTTGAGCCTAATGGTCGCGATAATCTTTTGGCGAAACGCTACAAGAAGGATAGGTATTAGAAACATTTTTTTTTAAATTTCCAGCTCTTATTAAGCTTCAACTTTAATTTAGGTAATTACAATGTTGTTATATAAGACGCCCCTTTCAGACGGAGGTTTGAAATGTCCAAGAGGTTTATTTCAGGTTTCGGTTGCTCTTGATGAAGTGATGACCGGATGCATAAAACCCCCAATTACCTGCCTTTTGGGGTATGTCCGGACGCCCGGCGGCCGTTCGAGTGTCGCCCCCTCTCGAAGCGACGTTTCGCGGCCAATCTGGCGCATTGTCATCCCCCTCAACCCCCAATTGCATGTCACCCAACATTTACAGCCGCGCTTAAATTCCCAATTAAACGCCGCCAATCAGTGCCTTAGTAATCGCGCGTCGTCATTTTCACTAAGTGGCAAATTGGCGAATTATGCGATGGCGAGGCCTTTTGGTATTGGGCCGAAGGTTCGTATTTGAGTTTTCATGCGGGTGACACATATGAAATTAGACATAAATACGGACATTATTAAAGGGATATGAACACATGTTTAATTTACAAGAAAGCCATTCATTTATATTTGTTTAAAATACACGATACGTTTCCTAGGTGAATTTAATTTATATTAAACTTGTGAGGGAAAAATATTGTCTTACAATTAAACATTTTTTAACTGTTTCAATTTTCTGGCAATTTTGATGTCCGTTTTAATAATTACCGCGGTAGTCTTCTTTTGAGCCGGGTATGGGAATTCCACTTGGGTAATCGAAACTGTTAGAAACAATCGGATATTAGCCCTTCTACACTGCCGCAGTCCTTTTACCCTTTGGATCATATTCCAAATATGTCCTTTCTCCATTCCCTCGACACGTTCTTTCCATTCCGCGTTCCTTCGGTGTTTTTGATATAGTGTCGCATCTCAGAGGACGGAGCTCCCGGATTCAGACACATCTTTGTGAGGAAGCCAGGGAGGAGTGCCCCGGCGAGGGATAGATCCCCACGATGGGGAGGAACTAAATAAGCTGTACGAATCGAAAAGGAAAATTATCTTCAGCAGCTGCTGAATATCGAGAAAATTGCAGTAACGTAGTAACGATGCAAAATAAACTAAACCGCGAGGCTGGAAAAATGACTTTTAAAACGTTTCTTAACCCCTACCGATTACGCGATCTTGAGCGGCGGAGCATCAATTAAAGGTTAATCGGATGATAACTTTAAATCCAATTTTAGAGTCGCTAGTCAAACGAGATGCAAAACACATCAATTAGCTTCTTAAGTTGCTCTTGATGAAGTTCGATGATTACATCATCTCCACTAGAGTCCCGAAACAATCTGTTGTCCCGAGCGAATGGTCCGAGACGCATTATCTAATTGAAACTATAATCATTTTACTGCTGTAATTGAGGGGAACCGAATCTCTAATAGATGGATTCGTGATGACGGTACAGTGCATTTAATGATGGTCAAAACAGAAAAGCGTCATTCATTAAGGTGTAAGAGTAAAATCATATTCCATACCCCAAGCCCAGTGATCCTCAAACCCGAAGAAGTTCTGAAACTCTATCTACAGTATAACGACATCTATAATTATAGATGTTGAGATCGTCATGTCGCTCTATCAGTCGGGCCGAGGTTCCTTAAACCCGCCTTAAACGATTTTTTTCTAACACAGACAGCCAATCCAATCTTATTAACGGCCATGACATCAGCCAGTTGTTTTCCCACTCTCTTCATTCTATGTTGGCTTTTTTTACATTGTTCTATAATACACATTGCGAATAATTCGTCGAGACGGGTTGCAACGAAGCCGTGTTCATTTCTGTCCATTTATTTAAATTATAAATCCTTCTAGCCAATTGTCACTAACTTGCGGTGGGATCGCGCGATACCCTGGGAAGTCCCTCGTCTATCGGGAGTTGACCCCACGCTATTTCGGGGTTTTTCCACCTGAATACATAAGGGCCGACATTTATTGAACTCCAATGGGGGATGGGGTAGTGAATAAAAATAAAACTTCGCCGGGATCCACAAATGAGCGATAGAGCCACAGAAAGACAGAGTTTGTTGGGGGATTGAAAACAGAACTCCACTCCCCAACCCCGCTGCCCCCTTTGTATCCCCAGTATTGTTTTTCAGTACCGACGGTAGATTTTCTTCTTGTAAAGTCGACCTCGAGCCACTCAACGGCGATTCGAAACAAACACGAACCCGGTCGACAACCGAGTGGCTCTTATCCGGACCGCAGAGTCTATTGGCTTTCCTCTTTTTATTAAACTCAGATGTTTAAACGCGGAGAAATAAATGCGGATATATTCAGGGAACTCTCAGTGATATAGCCAATTAGACAATGCGTTTATATACTGTACAAATCAACCACAATGATGCCTTTTTTTGACGTATATCCGGTTTGCAGAAGATCATACCGGGGATGGTCCGGAGGAAATTTGATTGGAATCTCCGATGATATTTAATATACGTTATATTGAGAGATATTTTTGTCAGCGTCTGTCAGTTCTTAAGTGTCCCACATCATGTACGGATCGGAGAAATAAATAATATCGTCACTATAAAAATGAAGTGAAGCATAAAATATTCTTACGTTTTAAAAAACCATTATTAGGCCTATTCCTTTCCACGAATTTTTTTTATTCATAGAAAGTAAAATACCAAACATCCAGGTTTTTTACCTATTTAACTCTCTGCAAATGATATTCTCGTAGAAAAACTCGTATTCGGACAACTCGCGCATGTTTTTCACCGAATCCATTGCCGGCATTCCTTTCTGATTTCAACAGTTGTATATACGAATTTTAAAGATGTATATATGTATTTATATATTATGTATATTGGTGTATGTGTTGTGCGTTGTTATTTCGAACGGTGGCCGGAATATCCGAGTGTTGCCAATATCCGCTGGAGTTGTTTCGGCCGCCGACTCTAGCGTACTTTTAAGTTGAAAACGGGTTTCGTTGCTGGCGCCGGAAATTGGCCGGAAATAAAACAGGAAAACTTGGGTCGGGTACTCGTTCTACTAAAAACGCGAGTTCTATCGGGTGATTCGCCCCCTGTCCAATTGTTCGCTTTGGAACGGTTCGGTCATTCGGTCATTAACGCTGTAAGATTATCGATTATGAAATTATCGTATGTATGTCACTGCGAAAGACCGATTATCCTTATTTCTAATTTCCGATTTAGAGTGTACCGTTCATTTTAGGTTAAACAGTTTACTGGCACGTTGAAAAGTAGCATTTTCGTCTGAACGCAATACAAATATATAACCTTCAACATACCGAGTGTCGATATTTGCCGGTGCAAGTGAGAATTATAGAAATTCTCTACTGTATTCAACCGGATCTTCGACACTTTTAGAATAATAAATGAGTTCATAAGTTTGGGTATATGCGATTCTGTCCGACACAGACACAAATGCAATATTCTCGTACCGATAGGCGAATCTAAATATCCGCTAATGAAACCGACGTCCATATTAAATACGGGACAGAGTATATTAAACCGAGAATGACAATTTAAAACGTAGATATATTTTTAAACCTCAAAAATTCAAAAATCAGTACGCATGTTGTGTTTGGATTCGATAACAGGCACTATTTGGTCAGCGGTAGCCAAAGTTTTTAGTGGTAGTCGTCATGTTTTTATCCCTCTTGTTGGAAAAAAACCTTTCTCCTGTCGCTTCCAAATTGTTGGGCAGCCCGCCGAAAGAAGTTTCACTTCAAAAGACGCAAAGAAAAAAAATTCATTGGCAAACTATAAAGGAGAGGAATGAATGTAACGACGTTAGTTCGGCGGGCGGGAATTGAATCCGGTCAAATAGAGTGGGCATTGTGAGCGTGTTCCCATTTAACCGCCTGGGGGACTTAAACCGTCCCCTTTATCCCTCAACAACGACAGGATGCAGGGGATTTATGTATACTTACATCGGAATCTTTTCTCATCGCATGGACTCCTGGAATAGAATCATTCGGTATTGTCTCGGCACGGGGGATACACTTTTCCACGCTTTCGGCGTTTTATCACTGTTACCCGAATACAACAATACAACGTATTGTCTGTCAATGTAGAAAGGCACGAGCTCGACCAGAAATTGAGTTATCAGTAACTAAATTCACGTGCGAAGCTATTCCGGGATTTTTCCCGTGTTCCGAAATCACACCAGAGCGCGAGCTCCACTGGAAGGGTGGATATTTTTTTTTTAGTTAGTGACAACGTTTGTATATTGTCTACAGCATCCCATGAATATTTAAAGAGAAAAATAAACTATTTGTACAATAATTTGAGATCGGTTAAAACCGAATTTTCTGAAATTAAAAATTTCAAACGATCCAACTACAGGCACTCATAATGTTCAGTTTGGCCGCTAGAAAATAATTTGAAAACGGAAATAATCGTTTTAATATACCTGAAATATGGCACCAAAGGTATACTCGAACAAAGTTGTGTACGGGCCCTTATAGCCCCAGCCCCTCTCTTCATATGTTGCGACACATATTTCATAAACAGTATCGGAGAGAAAACCTCCCAGAAGCTTTAACATGGGCCAGCAAACTGTTATCATCCATTACAATGTTAACAATAATATTCCCATTCATTTAGTGTTATCCTTATTCTGTGTGCAACCGTGTCGTAATTTGCCTTACTCGCCAATTTTTTTGGTAGTGTTGTATTATAAAAATATTACGCTCGGACTAGCACATTTTCCCGGACTCATTTTAGATTCTCTGCCGGAATAAACTTTTTTTTCCCCTCCATAATACAGTTTCTTCATCCGGGCGACCTCCTTCCTCCTCCATCTGTCATCTTTCATACGCTCCAGTTGTTTCCAACCTGACCGACCGACTAAGTAATTAAAATACATTAAGGAGAGCTTAGTATATTAGAGTTCGAGGGGAGGGGGAGTGGAGACAAGGCTTAGAGTTTAATAAATTTCAAGTACTCCGACAACGGAATTATCGCGGTCGTACTACTGACGCGCAGGTATAACTTCACGGATATTTCACTAAATTAAGAAATACGATTGCATGAAATGATTAACCAGCGGCTTGGCTTTTTAGAAATAGCTGTTATATAGGCTTGAAAAGTAATCGTTTTTGAGATTTTAAATATTAATTCAAATTGTCACCAACTAACTTCCGCTGAGATCGCTTAACACTGTGGAGTACGTTATCCCCTCCATTCGAGACCTCTACTAGAGAGAGTTATGACTTCCTCCTAAACGTCGGAAGCAGACGATACCCGAGAGGGAATCTCAAAAATACAAAATAAATTTGTTTCGATTTTATCGTAGGATCGTGTAATACTGTGGGAAGAACTTCGCTAGGGCAGGGGTTGACCATCAGAGGGCGAGCCCCAGCGTGAGGGTTTTAGACCTCTCGGGTGTTGTCTGATTCGAACGTTTCGGAATCCTTTGTTGGTTCCATCGTCGGGGACCGACTAACGAGTAGAGCACAGCAAGTCATAATCACAGGAGGATTGACGACACCCCATCAGGAACATGTAGGACTAATAAGTTGGCTTCCATTAAACACATTTTCACGTAACTTTTCAGCGGACAGTCTGGACGGCTTCTCCTATTCTAAGTACACGGCGCTTTATGAAGTAGGCACAAGTTTAACTTAATTTATCAGGTGCATTGACCCGGTTCGAGGAAAATGTATCCTCGCCCTGTGTCGAGGCGTTAAACTCGCTTATTGCGGGGGCATTAACTGGGGGCGGCCAGCTGAATACTAATAACCCCCACACACTTCACTTTCAACACCTTGAATTTTCCAGTTAAGGGAGTGGCGCCTACTCTTTAATCATACTAACCCGCACATCCATCAACCTGCCCACCCCTATCACCGGGTCACTCCCTTCCGCGACACCCTCTGAATACACTTCTCAAAGCCTAACCCTAACGTAGTATTCCTAACGACTTGGCCACAATATAATACAGGTACAAACATATTAGAATAAACACGGAGGGGGTCTAAAAAGAAATTCTTTATACCGAGAGCCATCGGAATTTCGGGGTTGTATAACAAATAAACGAACTTAGGGAATGTATTTAGATGGAAATCCAGTTTTTTTACAAACTTTCATTCAAGACTGGACGGACGGCAAGCGTTCGGAGCTATCTCCGTCATTAGTCCCTGATCGTTTCAATTAAAATACGGAAAATGATATTCGTTGATAAGAGGCAAAACTAATCGTGGAAAACCTGCTTTTCCACTGGCCGCCCCACTGCAAGGTGAGCGCTTCGTTTACAGTTAACCGTTTAATGACGGGGAGATAGCGGCTCTGAAAGGAAAAATTCCCCCGTACACTTTTTTTTTAAATACACTTTTTATTTATTATTAATTTCGGGAAATGCGTGTTTTTCGCTCAGAATATTTTCCACAAGATCGCCCCCACAAAGAATTCATTTACTCAGCAGGCTTCTGCGAAGTCATTAAGTTGCTTGTTGGAATGAATTCGAAAATTCTTTCTTTGCTTATGGACATTAAAAGGTTATACCAATTGAGACCGCATTCAAGATAAATTCTACTGGCGAATTATAAACTTAAAAATAGTCTTCAATTTTTATTCCTGTTTTTCTGTAATAAAGTTCAACTGGTACATCTGTTGTGTTATTAATTAAAGAGAAAATATGAAAATTATTTTTTACACATAAATGAGCGAAGGTTTCTTGGGCCTGGAACTTGAATCATCACTATCTACTGTAACTTCGGGTAGGATCACATAATACTGTGCGAAGATACTGCCTGAAGATAATCCTGTTTTTATTGTTACTTTCCCTCTATTGATTTTTGTTCATCTGAACCCTGTAATTCGTCTGGCTATTCGCTCTATGTAACATAATCCACAATGTATATATATATATATATATATATATATATATATATATATATATTTATTTACAGTTTATTACAGTTTATACAGTTAATCGTGAAAAATATCTTATCCGGTGATAGCTATAAGCGATTAGCATCCTGGCCTCCTGATTAGTTAAGTGAAACAAAACGCAGTGCAATCGGTGTATTGAGCGAGTGTGTTTGTGCCAATGATCGGAGCGAGTGTAATTTAATTCGTCGGTTAGTTTATTTATATTATTTTATTACACAATTATATTATTTATGCTGTTTTCGTGTATATAAATGTAGAAAGGCCCGCAGGCCAGTATATATGTATCAAACAAAATTTTTATTTCCTATTACATAACTAATGGTAAAATAATCGAGTGAGAGCATGAAAGTATCTAAAGCTGTATTTGAACTGGATATATGTCAAAGCTTACACTAGAACAGGGATTGAAACAGTGAATAACTTTAACTCCTTTTAAACTTTATAGTTTTTAAAAGTGGTCCGCGTTTTATTTCGCAAAATAAACTCTTCGGGATAATAATCGAATTCCACCGAACTTAAAATCTATCAACAAGTTATACCGGCCGCGGGCGGAAACTAGTCAAATTCGATATTCCACGTAAATTTCCTCGCTGCAATATTGGATTTAACTTGGGCGAGAAAATTTTTCTATTTTGCTCAAGAGGTCTCTATGTCCTGATAATCCTTTTCCCGCAGCCCCTGAAGTTTAACCCCCTAATAAATATGGAGTCTCAACCCCTTACAGGATTCTAATTCACTTTATCCCTCCTGACAACCTATACTTTTTTTTTTATTTTTCTTAAAAAAAGTAAAGAAGCCTGTAATAAAACACACCGAACAGAATTGTAGGAATCAAAATTTTATTTTTCAATCTTAAACCGAACGCAAACAACAAACAATACGGGCTAAACAAAACGGCCATCCCATTGCCAGAGTGACTCACCGGCACACCGACACACGGCAACTGAAGATGGCGAGTGGCCGAAACCGTTCTAGCGAAATACCAAACCGGCTGGAGGAGGGGGAAGATCGATAAAACTGTTGTTATTCCCTCGAAAGTACAAAAACATTGCCTGATGCATTTACCGTTTTTATTCGTCGAAAGGGACGAAGGCGTTTTATAAGAGCCAAGGGCTATATATCTCCGAAGGACTGTACCGCGTAACCTTGAAAGTCACAAATGAATCACACCAACCTTTAGAATCAACTACTCTCGGTCTTTGTTTGTACACACGAACGATGTTTCCAAAAGTAGATCGCGTCAACAGACATAAAATGTCTCTCAGCAGTGGGTAAAAATGTTTCTCCGAACGGATTTTAATAATTTAAATGTTTACAAGCATTAAAACAATTTTTCGCCTGAACAACTCGGTGGCGAGTGACTAGAGTAAATATTAGATTGCAAATGAACCAACTGATAATACAAAATGCAAACAGGAGATAACTCTTAATTTAGTACTTAATTATTCGGTTGTTACCTTTTCGTCAGCTTGAGTCATTAAGAGTATATCTATCGGGCGATTGCAAACGTTCGTGCCCGATTTGAAAAACAAATTTTAGAAAAATAGTATTTATTAATCGAAGTTTTACAGTTGTTGAATTCCTTCTTTGAAAGCACGGATCCGTGAAATTCACCTGAACGTAATAAGATGAGAAAAATGTCTCCCCCACCGGTTAAAGTTCTCAACTGGATATCAACCCCCTGATGGAATCATCCCCCGACAATTACGACGTCTATCAGTCGTCAATTAGAACCCGGGTTTCCACCACCAGAATTATTCATATCCCGAAGCCGGGCGATAAACCGACCTCATTTATCGGGCGGTTCTCAAACGACGCCACCAATATCCCTCCGTATCGGTAATATCTGTTATCACTCCGCTTGTCCCCCAATAGCGGACGAATCGGAAACCATGGTGACCAGAATTAAGACCTTTTATGGACTAAAAGTTCCACCCTTTCTTGCTATATAATTCATTCGGTCCCAAATTATCCCATCATTGCAATCCCTTAATTCGACAATTTTCCACCCTTCGCCTTCCTGAAAATCCCGAGCGCCGCCTAAAGAGTAAGGGCAGGAGTGGGAGTACCATCGTCGGGTAGCTATTCCCTTGAAGAGTTCCCTTACTGAATTCAGGGCACACTGCCACTAGATATAATTAAAAGAATTGTAGACTATAAATAAGTGAAAAATGTTCTTGGAGGAACCTTGAACAGCAGGAAGAGTTGGAGGATGAGGCCGAGTTTTTACCCGGAATGGGCCACTTGTTGTCGCCTACTTTTTGCTTGTCCCCGACTGTAAGAAGCCAGGGGAATAATGTAATTTCAAGGTTGGTCCCACTAACCAAACCGTTGGATCCGTCCCTCTCTCTCTCTCTCGGAAGAATACTAAAGCCGAATTGTTTTACTGTACCCGTGACGTCACAACAGCCTGTTTGGGTCCGCTCTGGCCCCATTTGTACCGTCAATTTCACAATAAGTACAACAGACCGGAGGGTTACCGCAGATGTAAAGTGGCAAACATCTGAAACAATCGACCAATCTGTTTTCAAATCGGTAATAGATTAAATAGCCAATTAAACTTCTTCTGTTCGAGCTGAAAGAAAATATGAATAGCGATTTGACATTGTGTCCGTTACAAAGGCATACAATGCTCGGTAATGAAGAACATTCATGACCAATTTTTACGCCGATGTTTGGAAATTATTAAACTGAACGGTAGGAGCTGTTTTAAAATTCTGAGAGGGTAAAATCCGTCATATTTGTGATCTTCAAACTCTCCACTCGCTCATTCTCCTACTCTTCAGTCGTCCCTGATGATGGAGTTCTGAAACGTCGGAAGCGGTTCTTCCCCAATTCATTACGCGTTCCTAGTTACTTCACCCGCAATAGACATTCAAGTGTCTACTGACCTTTAATAGCAAATAGTTCATTATTTCTCACGTCATTTGTCGACGTAATTGGCCTTCGGACGTCGAAAAACCGACGATATTCTAGTGTTAACTCGCGGAAAATGGAAAGGGCTAGAGACGCCGGAGCGTTTTGGAAAGCACTCGAGCCACTAATCAATTTTCTCAAGAGTACCAATTACCCGGTGAGAATGCTCTCTAAGACATAAGTTAGTGCTGAAATATACTACAACGAAGAAACATGAGACGAATTAGTTGCCTCAACAAAAAGGAAACCGAAAGTTCCTCCGGAAATTTGAAAGGTTTTATTTAATTCCGAAAATATTGGTCAACAAAATGGGAACATTGACAATTTTTTAGATATGTCCAACATCTATCTATATAACCACTTTTGAGGCGAAAACAATTTGTCTCAGTGAAACTTTTCTAATGCTACTTTTCGCTTCAAGAGGGGAACTATTATCAAATATAGACTTTTGTTTACCCTCCGTCCTATAATGTCAAAGTGCAAGAGGGAGTTAAAACCAAGTTTCCTACTTGAACTTGAGAAACTTTGGAAATTCGTGCAGTCGAAACTTTTTAGTTATTAACTACTTATGTGCAGCAACTAAAGATCGCTTTAATAAGTGCTTTAGTCCTAAATATTTTATTTTGAATTTAGTTTAGCTTTGTTTTGTGAAAATAAAGCAGGACTATAAGACAGCAGCAGCAGATTTTAGTAAAACTGAGAGTAGCGGTAATCCTATATTAATCATAAGATAATCTTATAATTTATCCTCCAAAAGAGAATTCTAAACAAGCGATTTATTTATTTTATCAATTAGTAAGGTCGTTTTGTTTCTGTACAACAACATAGACTGAGGGCTTCGATTAGGATGGGGATTTTATAAAAACCTCAACTGGTGAGGTCTGGTACATTAAGGACTGTTCGAAGGACCTTCGATCGGAATTTCTGTATGGGAGCGATGTCGGATGTCTGGGCGGAACTCCATTGCATCCAAAACGGCAATGTTTGTTGGCTAAAGGCGATCTTGACGTCTTGTTTCAGCGAAGGTCCCAACAGTCCTATTGTTTTGCGGTTTTGAGTCGATGCATCCGAGTCGTCCACTGGGATTCCACTCTGGACTCGATACGGGAGACTGGCTGACAGTGTGTTTGTGGGGGACACCGTTGCGCTATCATTTTTGGTCAAAACCGAAACCTGTAAATCCGGGAATCGAATTCCGTGTACAATTTCCGGTACAAACTCCGGTCAATTACTTAGCGACCCGCGGTAAACGCGATCCCGGCCGCCGGGAAAAAGAGAAACTCGGACAATGGGCCGAAGTACGCAATTTTGAAAATGGCGACGCCTACTGTAGGCATATTTTTTCGGAAGGGACTTCCATATTTTCAGCCGGCATATTGTTTTTTTCCTGAGGCACCGGGGTTGTGCCATTAGGGTCTCGGAGCCATTCAACTTTCAGCCAGACGGTCGCTACCGAACTTCAAATATCCGATGCCGCAAGCCCCGAAGCAGAATCGTTTGCCCGCACTTTGTTTTTACTAATTTCACACCGACTTTTCTGTATTAGTTATGCATTGAAAATTACGGATCTTCAATATACCGGAAATAACAACCTTGACTACTTTCGCATCGCAGTGGAAATGATTCCTTTCTCAGAGTTTCAGAACTCTGCAGTTCGCGGTACGAAACAACGAGTAGAGAGAATCTCCGCTATTTTATTTTCCGCTGATTCGTGGATTTTTTTTTTCAGCGAAAGCAAAATTGAAACATTTTACGCAAGCGTATTATACATTTATTATTCATCTCAGCCTGTACTGTGTTCCATTCGAGGTGTAGAACTTATGAGAAAGCGACCAGAAGTAACAACTAGGGGCTAACATAACAATCCAATACAATCAGTATAGTCCCCTAAGTAATTAATTCTATCCGCATTCTAATATGGCTTATACCACATTGCAATGGGTTGCACTTCTTGTTATAATTTCATGTGTATAAGTTGTGCTCATTTAAAATTTTGAATTTAAAGATTCTACTCTTATATATTTTTTCAATCTGCAAACAATTAATTACAGGTTTTTTCCAAATGGCTTGGAAGAATTATGTTTTTCCAAAAGCCCTCCTGACCATCCTTAATACCCCTGTTATGGTTCAGTTCATACCATCCCCGGTTCCTTAAGTTCCATTCCTGTTGTGTTCTTCGTCCAAATGTCCACTTTGCGAATCTCTCTCCTCTGTTACCCATCCATTAAAATGTGCCATCACCGGGTGGCTTCTTTTAACATCACGTACAAAAGACAGAAATAGACAGACATACCGCTATTGTAACCGTAAGGTCGTTTGTACAATAACAAAAAACCTTCAGTGGTAGGCGAGTTAGGTGGACGTTTATGTTGAAAAATCATTTTCATCTCTCAAACGAAATTCTTAGAACGTTTCTTTCTTCCAAAATAAGTCTTCTATTCCTCCGCGAGGCGTCCGGTGTCGTTCGTTGCTTATGCCATGTGGGGCAGCCATAGATCGGAGTCGGTTTTGACTAAAGCAATAGGCGCACTACGCTATATTGATTGAATGGACGAAGCCAAACAAACTGCCAAACACTTCCCGCTTGGTAGTGGCCAAGAGTTGACTGACTCCCGATTTGATTACTCATTTGAGAAAAGGGAGTCAGTCATTCGCATCTCCCAACAATCTCTAGCTTGGGCCTATTGTTAGATTAGATACAATGAATGCAACGTAGCCAAATCTTCCCTGTAGGCCATATAGAAAAATACAACATTATTGTTGTACACACAACAACTAACGTTGAGGATTTAGAATTTCGTTATGGCGATCATAATTTTTAACCATTATTACCAGCATTCTTGCTGGCGGTAAATCATAGTGGGACAGTTACATCAACCCAGTTGGTAGCACTGTCATTTCAGTGTATATGTATATATATCGTGTATAACAGCGGATAAATTGAAACATTCGTGGACCACACATCAGGTAACAAGCGTTGTTTTTTTCTGTAATTGGGATATCTATAATTGCGATAGGAGAATTCGAAGTAGGAACAAGGTTATTTCATTTGCCGCCAGGAAATAATTTTTGTCATTTCATCTATCGAAGTTGCCAATAATAGATATATGAAACTTAACTTCTTCATTCTCGGTGAATCAATTAGAGCGTTAGACTCCCTTTCAATTGTAAGACTCAAGCCAGACTTACTAAGTCCTGCCGGCTTAAGTCTTAAGACTTAATAGGCTTATATCTACAAAGGCTGGCCGGCCCTGTAGGCGACAGTGAAATAAATCTAGATGTAATCAATTTCCAATAATTCCCGATGGCCGGCTGCAAATCTGGGAAGAAGGCTAGTATAAATAGGGAAGAACAAATTTAATTCTAATTAATAATTCATTGCGTATGTATTCGCAAAAATAATAAGCAGCATATATTTTGGTTAGTTCTGAATGTAGATAATATATAAACAACGAATATAGAGTGAGAGAGACTTTTTTACAGTTTCCTGATGAAGGACTATAATGTTGGGGGTCGTACCACTCAAGGTGTGCTTGCTTGCGTGCTTTTTCCACAAAAATATGGTGGTTGGAACCGGAGAGCCGCGTCTTAAATGAATTTCGTTTGTACCTTAGTTTTCTACAGTTGCTGCGTAACTGGTAATCCGAAGTGATTTTGTTCGGTGTTTCAGGATGTGTTGGGCGGTGCTAGTGTTGGGCTACGTGGCTATGGTGTACGGCAGGTACGAGACATGGCTCGAGCCTTCGCAGGACGGCCGCCAGTTCTCAGGCCCAATATCCCTCTGGACCGCCGACCACGTACAGCCCCAGCTGCAGGTGGAAAACTGGAATACCGACCAGGAGGAGAAACCGTGGCGACAGGGAATAGACGGTAAGAGATCACCGGGATTTGTAATGATGTCGAATTTCCAGAGAAAGCAATTGCAGTATCCCATTTCCCACTCGAGTAATCGGAATTCGGCAAAACCGGTTTAGATACTAATTAAATAAGAATAGTCGCGGCCTTTTCCGAACCGGCCTCGTGTTCCACAATACCCGGCTACTTTTATAGGCCGTAAATTCAATTTTTGCATGTCAAAATCGGTGTCCTCCATTAAGTCCCGTTGCAACCAGATATATACATCTCTGCCGGGTTGTAAAAAATAGACGAACGGTCGCTACCTCGAATGTCAAATGTTGCTGTTACACAACGGTCTGTCAGCCTAAACAAAAACTCCCCTTTTCAGAGCCCAATGTATAATATCCCGGATTTCAAATTTTTGAAATCCAAACGGGTTCGAATTGGGGTAAAGGGGTCACACAACTGGCTTCGTACCTTTGACTCGCGTCATCCGTCATTTATTGACGGATCAATACGTCATACAGCGTCCGTTTCAAATTAATACAGTTTCAGAATAAATTGCGAATAAATTAGCTGTCTGAATCCAATAAGCCAGGGGAGGTTTTGAAATTTCTAAATATTTTATTAGTTCAACTGATTGGTTCCCAGGATTTCGCGCGATATTGGCAGTCGAAACGACCACATCTTGAGGAATAGTGAAAAACATCTGGCTCGATTATCAAGCTTGTATTTATCGATAAATCCAGAAGAAATCGCGCCCAGACAGGAAAATATTTTGGTCCCCCGCTTTCAGACATTCCTCGTCTCCCTCTCTCTATGGGAGAGACCGCAGTCCTGAAATTCCGCCGGGAGAAATATACCAGATTAGCGGTGATTAACCTAAATGGGACTGCGGAACGTCTCGGCCCCTTTGATCTTTAAAGGCAACTTAACGAGAACGCATAAGCATTACGATTTTATTGATTTGGCGACACCCCCGGTTGAGGACTCGGGGGACTGAGGACATACGTCGGAAATTCAGCATGATATCTGATAACATGCGTAACAATTAAGGACATAGGATTGTTTGTTAGATCCCAATAGTTCTAATGCCGTATGTCGGTTTCAATATTGCTCTCTATATTGTTAATTTGTTGGCTATAGTAAGTTTTGATGTCCTTTTCAGTAGAGGTAGCCCAAATTTCAGACGGGTATGAGGATTCATCGTGACAATATTTCCCATTTCCGGCTGTTTCTGTTTCAGAATCCAAACGGGCGTTGAGCGTCCTCTCTCGGTGGAGGCCTCTGACCGCCGCGTTCGCCAGCGTCGGCAGTCCCAGGCGGTTCACTGCGCGAAGCACCGCCGATGGCGGACCGCCGACCGCCCGCCGCGACCAGGGCCGTACCCTGCTCCGCCCCTTAGGACAACCCCTGAGGTGGGGACGCCGCTGAAGACACCAAACCACCCCACCAGCCGCCCACAACCCCCACACACAAACCAGGACATCGCAAATTACTACTTTCAAATTTCAATTCCCACTTTTTTTTGTATCGTTACCTTCCGAAGTAAATTGAGCCCTATATAATACGATTGGATATTAAAAGAAAACGTCCCAGAGTCCTCCGTGTCGTCCCCCACGATTAAGTGACTGACTACGCAGTTATGACCATTGAAGTAGATCACGACTTAACATAAAATTCTCTGTAAACTCAATGTTTGAATTTATGAAAAGAGTTAAGTTTTGCTACAAGACTATTTTTATCCGTATGTCATCGATTAAGCCCGGTAATACCGGCCGATTAAGAAGGTAAATAACTCTAATCACAGCATAAATACAATTCTTGGTAAACTAAAATCTTGTAATTCGACTTATATAGAGAATAAAAGAGTTGAGTTTCGATGACATTTCTAGAAAAGTAATGTATTCCTAACTGAGTCGCTACAAAGACTATTTCTATCCGAATGTCATCGATTAATCCCGGGTAATGGGATTGGATAAAAGATAAAAACGGTCCCTAGTCCTCATTGTCCTACGCTATTAAGAAACTACTTGGTTGCGACCATTCGAGTAGATTTACTCAAATGGCGACTTAAATACAATTCTCGTCAGACTAAAAAAGCGTCCGATTCGTAATGTATATGCAGAAAGAAGAGTCCAGATAATATTTTCAGAAGAGTAATTTATACGATACAACAACCTTTTCATCGTGATAATAGAGAAAAAAATAGTTACGACCGTTCTGTAAAGTAGTTTTGGATTCAGAAAATGAACAGACAAAAGATTTTCCACAACCTTTAGAAATGTAAATATTGTTCTTAATGTTCATCAATTAAAACGACATTACGACGGTCGCAACTGCGTAGCTTGTCACTTCTCGAGATAATAAACGCGTTGCGTGGTAATTGGAAAAAGAAATTCGATATTCGCATTACGCACGTTTTCCCCTTTTCGGTACAAACCCAACCCTACCTCCCTGTATTTAAACCCGTAACCTGTTTTAGCGTTTTAGTTATTTATTTTCCCGATATCTATGTCGGTACCTAAGCCGAAGCTAACAGTAAAGCCTGTCAACGTAACAATGAGAAAAACCCTGATTTATGGAAAACAAAACAATAGATGAATACAAGTATATTCCTTGCTATAATTATTAGGAATAACAGCAACGCAGTTAGTATAACAAATGTCGTAAATACGAATCTGTTTACTCTTTTACTACTATTTCCAGTTCTATGTCGTTTAAAAAATGTATATCTTGTTATTTATTGTTTATGTTAGTGTAGTCATGTATCGTAACGGCTATATATATAAATGTATAAAAAAAATAAATAATTATTAGGGACAAATATTCGGTGACATACTCTGAACGGCTTCAACATTGATTGTTTTCACCAACTTTACAACTGATATTCGACCCCCCGGGGAACAGATCGGAACTGGAATTAAGTGACAAATGAGTCAAAATCGACGCGAATTGAGAAGACTAGTAGTTGTTCGAACGTATCGATGATTTTGTACGCCGAATGCAATTGAAAAACTGGCCGAAAACGAAATTCTAAAAATGGTTCTGATCGAAAAAAAGCACGGCCCATACATTAATACTCTGGGAGCTTTATCACCTTAAATACCGTTCGGGATATATTCGATATCAGGCCGCGATTTTGTGTTTTATTTATTTATTTATTTTGTTATTTGTATATATTGATATATATATATATATTAAAGATTGTATTGTCATTAAAGTATCCAAAGTTCCTCATGAGTTGTAGTGGATGACGTGTTTACTTGTTGATGTTCTTGCTCTTATTTTAAATTCAAATCGATGACTGGACAACTGCTGCTGTACAGATGAAAATTTAAAAAAGAAATAACTCTATGACAATTTACGTCGTATATATCTTATATTAACTTATTTTATGTTAAATTGATGAAACAATAAATTGTGCATTTTAATTTGTACTGTGTACTCGTTTTGATTTCACTTTCCCGATTCTGATCTTCTTTTAGGGGGGTGCCCAACTATTTGCGAAAAAGTGAAAGGTTTTGGTCAACAATGCCGGACGCACGAAGTTTATTTCAATAATGCCGGACTACTTAAAAAAGGAATAGGGGTGTCAACCGATTACCACAACGTCGAGCTCAACCATTGATCGATTTTTTTAGCACAAACATTTTCTCTAAGACTTACTAGTGATAAAAACGTGTCAACTAGGAAATTCAGTACAATTGATACTGTTTTCGGTGGACATTTCTGGTATTATATTCTACTGATTTCTTTCGTAATATGCATTATTTTATTTATATAACCCCCGACAGAGGAAGTGGCATGTGAAGAGTCTCAGGGCGGCGTGATGAGGAGAGGAAAATGGCTCGGAAATCGATTCAATTTAATATTGAATCCGCGGTCGGGCTCGTTTATGAGGTAGAGATTTTCCCCATTATTTTTCCAATAGGGGGGAAGGGAGAGAATTCGCTTTTCCTTCATCCAGTCCATAACGGAACGGAGGATGCAGGCGTGTATATTTATACAGTCAAATTTATAAACAAATTACATAAGCTTTCGGTTGACGTGCCCCTGACGTCCCCCGGGGGTGGGTCCAGATTAATTTTGCGGTGTCGAGGGCGCTAATGAAGGAGGAGGTCAAAAACTACCCCACAGCACTTGTTGACCCCTCTCCAACCACCCTGTTGGTTGATTGGTGGCACCACTCTCAACCCCGGCGGGGGGGAGGCGATTTAATATTATATTAATACATAAGTTGGGGCGTTAACAATTTTACGAAGGCTTATAGATTGCAATGATTGGTATACATGAAATAAAACACCCGATAATACAAAATAGACGTGAGCCGCTTAACGAAATCCCTACCGATCTAAAAACAACAATGCAACAAACAAAACAGGCATCCCATTGACGGGTACTGAAGATGGCCAGCGGCCGAAACCGTTATAGCGAAATACCAAACCGGCGAGAGGAGGGGGAAGATCGATAAAACTGTTATTATTCCCTGGAAAGTACAAAAACATTGCCTGATGCATTTACCGTTTTTATTCGTAGAACGGTACGAAGACGTTTTATAAGGCGTAACCTTGAAAGTCTCACAAAGGAATCACACCGACCACTGGAATCAACAATTCCCGGTCTTTGTTTGTACACACGAATGATGTTTCCAAAAGTAGATCTGATATAAAATAGGCCGCTTTAATTTCACGACACAACTGGTGAAATTTTCCGAACGGATTTATTAAAATAAACTAATACAAAATTTAAAACGGATATATTCATCCAGGACGATTGGGACAGCAAAAGTAGGAAGTCTAAGACGATACACCGAACAGAATAAAGAATCGAAAAATTGCCTATTCGGTTTTGGACCGGACCAGCTTCTGATTCTCGCCATCGAAGCATCCTATCAGCACTGTCACAATATACAGGTTGAATTCCGTGAACGTATATCGATACAACGAAATGTGAAGACACAGGATGACCCACAAGAGACCTTCCGACGACAAAGCTACCGAAGATGGCGAGCAGGCGAAACCTGGCTTTGTCCTCTGGCTGCGAAATCCTCTGAATGGCTTTACATATTAACACATATTAAGACATATCAACATAATCCGAAATATTGCAAGTGGACTGCGGCTTGAATTAATTCTGGGCTCTAGGAACCAATCTGGTGGCTAGGCTGTAGCCCACCATCGGTGGTATCATTCAATTCTTCATCGGATTCGCTGCTCATTATTTCGAATGGCAGGGCGGCTCTATTGTGCTTTCGAAATGAATACCTGTCCTTTAATCTGCCCCCCCCCCTGCCGCCACCCGCCACCACCCTGATGGATTCTTTGGTCCCGCACTCCCAGAGGACCAGCAGTCTGTGGCATCGTTTTTGTACTTCTGTCAATTTTGTCATCCGTCATTGTCAAAAATATACCCGCAGACGGACAATATCACATCTTTTACACGATAGCTGCGGAGATAATTCCGTCTAATAGTTTTATAACAGTGTATTATAAACTCAAATGAGAAGTGTAAAGAGAAAATTTTGTAGGTTATTAGCCTCCAAACCGATACCCCTAACACGTAAAAACAATTAGTCTTACTAATAAAAAACCGAATTTTGTTTTTAGTTCGATTTTATAATTTAAATTGTATATTACAAGTTGTATAGGTCGCCCGAGCTGATCATAAGGTAAAAAGGGGACCAGAATCTCATTTGATACTTTTGAAGGAAATGGTTTAATGGTCCAACTTTAATGTTCTTGCCCTTCGTACGAATTCTCTTATGTTTCATCTGTGAAATGATTGTTTCGATCCGGTAATCGTAAGTTCTGGCTGACTAGTTAATGTTCTAACGTCCAAAGGAACGTATTGAAACTGTTGAATAATGATTTTTCCGGCCTGCTTCCGCCGACAAATTGAATCCCTGCATTATACTCTTCTTCAGGAATCGTTCGATAAGTAATTTTCTATTACGCTTTAAATTTTCCCTTTAAACTTCCTTTAAATGCATGGGCGAATTCATTTTGAACAAAAATGTATAGATCTATAGGTAATTAGATAGCGACGTACGTTAATTATTACATTAATATTTTTTTTTAAATTACGACAGAACCTCATTTAATTGGTCACCTTCAGGACGAGAGGCGTGACCAATTAGTGAAATGGGTAATTTGGCGAGGCAGTAATTAAAATGTCAATTTATAATCGCAAAAAATGTATTTATAACACGTATATTTAAGAACGCGAATAAAGACAAACTTATTTACTATGCATTTTGTGCATAAATACGCCAAAGATTTCAATACAGAAACTGCTGTTTTTTTGTTTTTGTTATTGGATTGGAGTTTTGTGTATTTGATATTGGATTTGTTACAAATTAAATACAACACATTTCATTCACACTCCCGGCAATCACTTCGTTTCTGTACGCATGAGTTTCCTCTTGTACGTGGATTCCATGTCAATCTTCCGTATCAAGATGCAATTTTGGACAATTCTATTGTACGAATGGTTTTCGCGTTCCCTCGAACTGGCCCAATTCAAGGCCGAAGAAGTGAGTGATTAAAAATTGTCCCGGTATATAAACCTCGCGTGAACTGCAGGAGATTTTTTTCGATTTGATGATATACGCATGGCGTTCAGACGTGCGGCGAATGTTAACCGACGTGGGAGCTTTGTTGAATTTCTATATTTCTTTCTAATAAGCTTCTTAATAACGTTCGTTTAATATAAATGCAACGAGAGAAGTATATATTGGTTTGTATCGGGCGTATTGGTTTGTTTCTGTGTCGCCCATTCGAAGGGAGGAATACGTGCTGGGAAAGAATGACGGATATATTTCCTCCTTTGGAGACGTTCTCCTTTTGACCGGGTAAATATTTGTCTCGTGGATGGGAAGAAAGTGGCACTATTAACTGTTTGCGCTCGAACCGCCACTAGAAACCAATAACCGGGTCGCGCAGAACAGGTATTCGTTAAGCTTCCGAAGGAGAACGGAAGATATATAATAGAGTCTTTTCTATTATCCGACGTACTACCGCGAAGAAACCCACACGCAACCCGAGTGAAACTTCTGCCAGTATTTAATATTGGTGATTTCATGGAATTGTTGAATAAATAACGATTAACACGAGGTCTGAAAGGAAACAAAGAAGGTAACAGAGGCAGTATCAAATGTAGAAAACAACAGTTTTTAAAAAATGTAAAATGATCGAAATAAAATACCTTCTAATTTAAAACAATTTTATTAAAAATTGAAATCTGATTCGATAACAGACACTATTGGTCTACGGCAGCTAAAATATGAAACAAACGTTTGAATCTTGGCCCAGTGTCAAAGCTCTTGAACCTCCTTCCACAAGAGTAAGCGTGACTGGGTTAAATTTTAATATCTATTTCTTGAGCCGAAAAATAAGGCTCTCTTAATTGATTAGTGGAAGAAGGTCTGTGGTTTAACGGCGCTGTACCGTTAATGAATCTCCAATTGAGCCAATTGTCTCCCGGCCGTATAACGGCCCCTGGTGGACGGATTCAAGGGCCAAGGGAATTATCCCATTGCGAGACAGACGCCTTCTAAATTATAACTCAACCGCCCTATAATTTGCCTGATTCGACCTCATTATATTATTTCCACCCCCCACCAAGAAGGATACATCCCAGGTAGGGAAGTACACCCACCACCACAGGTCACCCACACCAACTAGGGTCACGTCGTAGACAGGAAAATACTAACATAAACGGCTTAGGACCGAATATTAATTCAGTTTAAAAACAGGCATTAGTGGCTGGGTGATGTCTTCGGTTTTTGCCCTGCTAATCCGCCACGCTATTAAAACCACATTATCGCGCCTCAAAACAAATAAAAATCAAAGAAAAACTTCATACTCCGAGAAGATCAACTCCCATTTCCCTGGGGGAACTTCTATTGTATTAGGCTAACTGCCGTATAAAGAGAAAGTGGTATGAAAGTTCTGTTCATATTTGTCCTACTGAAAAAAAAGTTCACTTCTTTTGTCTATCAACCCGACGAAATCGTGTGCCGTTTACCGGAGTTGTGGTTGGGCGAACAGAGAACTAAAAAGTAGAATTTTAAAATCATCCCAAGGGTTGTTAAGGAACCGACCGGTGTTTTCTGATGCTGTTCACTGGAGACCAATGAAGCGTTAGCCTACAACCCATACCCTTCAACCAACCCCGTCAACCCCTAACCGATCGATAGTCAGCGTCGATGGAGTTACAGGTCGGCCTTTAGCGCCCAGTTAAGACAGCATTGTTTTCTTCCAAGTTTGGAAAACATCTTTGGCATTTTAATATCTAAATACGATAGACTTATACCAAAAGTGCTTGTTTTTTACACTAAATTCACAAAAAAATAAAATCACTTTTCGGTTCAGGTATTATTGAAATAAACGTCTTGGTGTCTTAGTTTGTGGTTCTCGGGCGTTATTGGAGAAAAGAAATCTTCTAACTTTCTCATGTCGCTTGCGAATTGTTGGGTACCTTCCGAAAGATGATTCACTTCAAAATGAGAAAAAAAGACGTAACAGGTGGATTGAGACATGGTTGTTTCTGGGGTGGAGAAAATTGTCTCGTGATATTGTCGTGGGCGGTAGGAAATGGGAGCCTATGATAGATGTACGGGCCGGGAAATGGCGGAAAGCGGGCCCTCGAAAACGCATTAATCAGCGGAATTGGTTAACACTCACTGTCGCCAAAGGGACAAAGAACGGGGACGAAGCGGGCTCCGTTACATCAAATCGAATAAATATTATAGAAGTAGGATATTAGGGAAGAGCGAACCATGGTCTTACTTTACCACGTTTCCGGCCAATATTCGACAAGTACGACACCGGACGAAAACTTAAGATTTATTTGTTGTACAGACGCCATACAGTTGTTACTACATAACAGGTATTGCGTTGGTAATAGTAGGTATAGTAATTGGGTGGTATAATACACGATTACTTCATACAATTTCATTAACCTTGAAAGTCTCACAAATGAGTCACACCGACCATTGGAGCCAGTCAACGAACTCAGTCTTTGTTTGTACCTACGAGCGATGTTTCCAGAAGAAGATAGTGTCAACCTCTATAAAATAGACCGTTTTAATTTCGCGACACAACTGGTAAGAGGCCGAGAAGATTTTTTGTGTATCCAATATACTTTTCCGAGTGGGAAAACTCATTTATTTCCATTGTTCTTCTATATATTATAATGCGATAGAGTGAAGGAAATGGCAAAACGCAGATGTTCCGGGGGTTCGGTCAATATACCCTCTTTGACTTGTCACCGCTATTGAAGGTTAAGCTGAATTTCCGCTTACCTTCATCAGTTGGCGGCACTGTCGCCAACTTATATATAATAAATCTGGAAGAAAATACTCCAGTTTGGGGCCCTGGATTCCAGGAGAATAGAGCGAGATGAAGCCACAAAATTTCCACGCCGACAACCCTTCTGAAGGGCCGAGAGAAAATTAACCGACAAGCGAGCGGAAACCTCGGATGACCGGAAGATTATCTGTAAATGGTTTACTCAGTCAGACCGAGGAAATGAAGAAGAAGAAAAGGGAAATTCTACTTTCTTTTCCCAGATTTCTTTTACTGGCCTTTAAATTTGAATTTTTTTTAACAATTTGATTATTAAAAATATATTTGGACGAATATAAATATGAAAGCTAACTGGGGACATTGAAGTTAAATTCGATAAAAACTAGAACTTCTATACCAATCTCATAATATCCAATGATTGTAATTTAAGTACTCCAGTTTTTACAACTTGGTAACAGATTACCATAACAACACTGTGGACAATACAGGTATATTTAGATTTAGTACTCACATATTCTGTCCATAGTGACTCGACTTTGGTTTCGTCGCGGTTCATTTACGACAGAGCAAGAAGTAGGCAAGTAGAAAAAGACCCCAGGGATCAAATGGGTCCGAGAGGACCTAATAGTAGGTCCCAAGGCAGGAACCTGAGGCCAGAATTATTTGCTCCCACTCCACTGGTGAGAGGAAGTGCTTCCAATTTACCCTTCAGGAGATTAGGAGTGTCTCTTAATCTTTTAAAAGGGGGTGCCCTTTATTTTAAACAACGAGCCACCGGAGAATGGGAATGGAAGTTTCCCGAAGGAATTTTTTGTCGTTTGATGACAAAACTGTAGGGAGAAATTTCAAATTTGGGTGTTCTGGAAAAATACAATGAAAACGAATTAAGTGAAACATTGGTATTCATAAGATACCTGTAGAGAATATCGCTATGTAATTGTAAATACAAATTTTAATCTTTCTCTCTAGAACAGTTGTGAATTTAAATTTACCACCAGGATTATATTGAAAAATAAACATCATGAAATGTTCAGGAAATAAAAAATCAATCATAATGTTAAACATTTCTTTTACTTTTGTATACCAATTTCGTAAAAATACAAATGAAATTCCCCAACCTCAATACTTGAGTCAATGACACAGAAAAGTTGATGTCTAAATTCATTCAATGTTCAGAATTTAGTCTATGGAAGTTTCTTTGTTTTGTGATACTCAAATTGTTTCTGTAATGTTATGGGCACAGTATATCCTCTAAATGATCCTAGTGTAGTCCCAACAGGCCAATTTGTAAACGTGAAATCAGACGGACCTATTAGTTTTTGGAAACATTCCAATCATAATTACGCGTTTGACTACAAAACAACCGAAAATCGTCGAGCTTGATTCAGAAAACGAAAATCACATCGCATTCTTATCTGTCTGAGAGGGAGGAGGGCCCTCCCACCGGCTGGCTGGACGGGCAATTGTGAATGGAGGAAAAATGTTCTTTTTCGTATTACAAATAAAAAAGAAATAAATTGTGGATTAAAATCGTTCGAAAAGCGTCGTTTAGCCCACTGGCGCTATCGTCGATAGTGGTGGATCTTAGGTCGGTCCGAGGGGCAAGGACATGTGAGGTCATTGCCAGTAAAACTGAGAGCGGGCGCACTATGGAACTCTTTACGGTTAAAACGCAGCTAAAAATCTCTTTTTTATTATTAGCCAATAAGATTTTTCTACTTTTTGAATTGCCTTCGCTGTGTTATTATAGCGTGGACAACCGTCAAACCCGTACAGCAAACCTCAGCGTACCGAAAGGACAATACGATGGGGGGGGCTGCTATGTTTAAATACAGAAAATAATATTCCACCAAATTTTGTCATAAAAAAGCGTCTTTAAGTTGACTTAAATTGGTCTAACAGCTTTTTTTCAATAATATATCGAGAATAAGCCAGATTTGATGCAAAAGAGCAAATAAGTTCAGAATTTATGGTTAAAGAACATGTCGCCGTTGCAGTGTTTTGAGCGAAACTTTTATAAATGCCACCCAGAACGGAGAATGAACTAAAACTGGTTTGATCTTTTGCTAGATTGGTTTCGCCATTTTTCTTGTGGCATATTTCAAGGGGAATCCTGCCACTCATATTGTCCTCAATTTCATGATTACAATTTTTAAATTTATATTCAGTGACAGTGCGATTTGAAAAAACGAATGTGCTTTTGATGGTGAGTCCACTCATCGATGGTTCTCTTGCTTCAGCCCTTACTAGGTGGTGAGGAAATCAAGCGGCCGTTTCCTCTTAAGGGCGGCGCTCGGGATTACCGGGAAGGTGACGCGATGCCTAGCTATTGACTTAAAGGATCGAAGTGATGCGATGGTTTTGAACGGAAGTTATTTATATTGGGCAGCCGCCAATTAATGAACGAACGGGACTTTCGATTTAACAAATTCCTTCTTTCTCCCGTATTACCGTTGGGGAAATTTCCAATTGCGATGAACTTGAGTGACGATTGAGACGGGGGACAATTCGGGAGATTGTGAATAAAAAACCCATCAATTTCGCCCAGTAATACAGATTAGTCCTGAGCGTTAAACCATACACAGCCTCCGTCATCTGCAAGGTTCAATCCCAAAAAAATGTCAAAGTCTTCCTACTGCGGCTAATGGGAACAACAGTCGGTCGAAATGTTAGACTGGCGACAAAAACCGTTTGGGAGAGAGTGTGAAAAAAAATTGAGGGAAGGACGACGTTCGAGTTGGGCTAGAGGCTGTAACAAGGAATCAGTGTGTGTGCGCGGTTCACTGAGATAGGCTCGGTTCATTTGTTAGCCGGTTTTCAATCCGATAATTGGGGCTCCCTCTTCATCAGAATCCCACTGGGGACGGACTGTGATGCTCCGAGCAGGATCAACATGAGTGAACCGAAGGGACGAAGTTTCGCCTCCTCGGTGTGCCTAGTGCTAGTGCTAGTGCTGGTGCTAACAGACGCGGATAGTAGCGCCTTCGCTTACCTCTTAGGTGAGTACCACGAAACTAATTGTGTTCCTGTACGCTAGGAGATTGCCTAAAGGAGCGTACGGACGGTATTGGCCAAACATCGACAGAAAACTAGGCTGAAAAAAAATTACGTTGTAACTAACTTCCGGTAGGATCACGTAATACTGTGGCAAGGACATTGTTTGGTAGGGGTTGATCTCCGCTATTCGGGGATTTTCCGGGAAGTTAGTGATACATTATATATATATATATATATATATATATATATATATATATATATATATATATATATGTATACATATATAGTTTGGATAAGTGAATAACTTATTCGGGTCCAACGTCACAAGTGTTAAGGACCGCTGGATGTTGGTGGAGCCACAATGTCGTAATGTTTGATTCGACCTTATTCCTTATCGTTCGAACTGTAGGCAATATATATATATATATATATATATATATATATATATATATATATATATATATATATTAACAAACATCGACTAAATGACGAATCAGTTTTATTTGTTTTTTTTTAGTGAAGATACATAGAGCATCAAATGTCGACTAATTTCACAGAGGATAAGCTAAATGTATTCGGTACATGTATTGAAAACCGTTGTAAACATCTTGGGTGCCAAAAAATGCTCGATATACGGGGGTGCCTGATAACCACGGATGGGTAAAAACCGCAATTATTTAGTTGCCAGGCCAATTTGTTTTTAAAAAATAAAGTAAAATATATATGACAACAAAACACGGGGATAGCCAGCGTACAGCGCCGTCGTTAATATAGCATTACGTGGTGTACAGACTGTGGATATAATGCCCCCTGTAAATATCCAGGGCTTAGTCTAGAACCGAAGCCCAACCTACCCTTATTTACGGGTTGGATTTACCTTTTGTAGATTAATTATTACCCGATTCGAAATCCACTCGGGTCCCAGTTATTTGCAAACACATTAGTAGGGGAGGGGATTAACGGACCGGAACACGGTCGACGCCGGGCATTCGGGTTGTTCTATAGGT
Source organism: Lethocerus indicus (assembly GCA_019843655.1). NCBI lineage: Eukaryota > Metazoa > Arthropoda > Insecta > Hemiptera > Belostomatidae > Lethocerus > Lethocerus indicus. The sequence continues at coordinate 6,233,434 of JACDQD010000103.1, read as the reverse complement.
TTCGAGGAGTATGCCAAAGAGTTCGGGAATGAGCCAGGGTTTCTGGAACGAGTGATTTTATGAAATTTGGAAAAAACTGTTTTAGAAACTAGATCCGATGTAAACAATAAAAACGTATTCCGTTAGAACAGTTCAAATGTTCAAATAATTGTGAATTAAAAATTAATGCTTCATTCTTTAATATCAAAAACCGGTCAGACACGTATTTCGATCGATAATGTACTATGTAAGAACTGCATGCGACAGTGCCGGCCTCGGTCTCGAAGATAAAATAAAAAATATGGAATATAAAAGTTGAACCGAATAAGAAAGTGCGGGGGTCTTAAGAAACAATAACCGGCGTTTTCCCCGCGGTGCGGCACTAAAGCGTTCCTCCCGTTAAACGGGTTTTCCCTCTAGGCAATATTCCAACTCGAATCGCATTACGCGTACGGAGATCTCTCAATAAAACGTTTCACTTGCCGTTTAAAGTTGTACTTTCGAAACAACGCGGAAAACTGATTTCAGAGCTGATCTTCCGGTCGGGCGTACGCGCCCAATTAGCGAGCAATTTTGTTCGCCAACGGTGAGCCGAATTAATTTATTTCGTTTTTTAGGGTTTATTCTATTTATAAACTGAAGAGTCCGCAACTTCGTCAATTACGTGGAGCGAACTGAATGACGGGGAATCTAAAAAAAAGGGTCCTTGTAAAACATAGATAAAACTTTATCGGCTGTAGCCATCGAAATATGGCCGGTCTCACATGGCCGCGGATATATCCGATGTTAACTCCGATATTCGACATTGTCGGATTAAGAGATGAGAATTTCGAATAAGATGATGAGAATTGAATTGGTTCGGGCGGATATTTATCAAGGGTGTCTTATCTCTTTTATAGCACAGATAGATTAATGTCACGGTCTAATTTCCTAAAACTATTTTCATAATGTAAGTCGGTTTATTTTCGTACAGGTCAAATAAAAATCCGGACAACTATAACATCGATGATCAGTCATTTGAAATGATCACCGAATCCTTGGTTTAATCGGCTCCTGTATTATAATGAGCAATCTCGCCCAAGAGATTAACTGAGTTGTAATAACGAAGAGTGACGTATAACCTAAAATAATTCCAAAGCCGAGAGAGGACATTCTCACACGAACGGGCTTCTCAAGTGTGTGGCCCATTTGTTTCAATAAACGCGATGACGCTACATTTTCCACTTAAAGAGGCGCTTTATAATTTCATCAAAAAAAAAACAGGTCGTTTGGTACCGAAGCCTGGTAAGAAGCTGGCAGGGACAACAGTCTAATATAATAATTTTTTGTATAGTAACATTTCTTACTACTAAGAATTGTACGAATTGTTGGGTACAGAGAAAAGGTTGGGGTGCGTCACGAATTATGATGATAGAAAAGGTAAAATACCCGGACTTACATATACAGACCAAAGGCTGACGTCATTTCGGTGCATAAACTCAGAACGACGAATTCCTACCTAGATCACTGGACCTAGAACACTGGATCGAAACTAGGTTCAAACAATATCGCATTACCGCGGGTGTTCTCGTGTCATTGAGATTAATTCGATAAAAATCGTCTTCTGTCGTAAAATGGCCGGCAAGCCTCGGATATTTCTCAAAAATTGCATAGTCCGAATTCCTGCTCGCCTCGCGCTCCCTCACCTGCCTCCAGAATTCCTCGATCCGGAATTCGTCATTTTACGATATAATTAGGTAATCACGAAAATAAAAAAACGTGTGATAGATTTGCTAGACCTTGGTAGAATTAAAATTCGTCGAACAAATTAGAACGTATTTCGACTCGTTCGCAACATCCATATATAACATCCGGAATTATATCTAGCGGCCCAACAAATCTAACTCAGTCCTTCATCCTTAATTCAAAATGCCCACAACGGGGAGTCAAAATGCAAATAAGCGAAAGAAGGAAGGTTGCAATCTGGCAGGTAGGGTCGCACAAGCGTAACTTTGGGGCCGTGTCAATAGAATAATTCGCGCGCATAATTCGAGTTAGCCCGCGCTTAACATAAACTTTAAACTTGAACTTCGCAAGAGTACAATTCGGACTAGATTTACGAAACGACTAAAATAGCTTTTTGCCCGCATCTACGTGTTCCAGTCTCAAAACTAACTCAAACATTAAGCATGTTATTTTTTTATTTAAATTTACATCCGAACGAATTAATATTAATATGTTATATAATAGCCTCTTCTTCTTTTTAATTTAAGTCTCGTCTACAATTTTTAAAATTATATTTAGCGATTTTATTGCACGAATGTACTTTTAACGGAGAATCCAGTCATACAGATTCATTTTCTATCATATTTATATTGAAAATAAGATAAAAATATTTAAAAAAATAAGATATAAAATATTTGCTCCCGCAAACAGTGTCTGAAAACTAAATGGATTTTCTCGGTGAACTCCTGAATTTTGTGCCGGAACAGCGGCTAATGCAAGTGTAATTTACATGTTGAATGAACATATTCCGCTGCTAAGTCTACATGAAAGAGTCGACAGGTGGGAGACCGATTGGCTACCTGACCCGCACCACAAGTTCACAGCTTACACCCGATGCGATTTGAATGTGATTTTTTTAAATCGATTTTAAAAAAAAACTAGCAACTTAGCCATCGCCAATGGTCACTATACGAATATATTGGGCCAAAGCACAAGTTCCCACAGGTGGCAGAAGTATGCGCTTTCGACTGCGCCGATGCTTGTTTCATCACCGCTTCATTATCAGACCCTTGCGTGACCCAACATAACCGTAAGAAGAACGTAATTAAGTTAATAAATTTAAGTTCCAAATGGAATATTAAAAGTTTAAAAAAGGAGCGAGTGTCGGAGCCGCAGTACAGAATGTTAGAGGCTCTTAGGACAGTTAAAAAGTCGTTTAATCGATTTTGAATCTAAAAGATAAACTTCGCTCTGGGCGACCTTCCGGTATCGATAATGACTTCATTCGCGATTTAATGTATAATTATTTCAATGCTGTAATAAATATGGTTGAAGATTCTGAATGGGAATATTACAAGAAAGCTCCTCCCGGTCTGAATAGGGGCAAAATTTAATTAAGTTAATTTAGTTTAAAAAATCATTTATAAAACGTATTACTCCACAAAGATTTTTATTACAGGTGGACATGGTATTTATTGTCGTAGGCAGTTTACCAATGGGTCCATTGGGAATTTTCAGTTCGTATTCCTTGATTAGAAATAATGGTTTAATCCCAATGTACGGTCCCACCAAGGTTTAGTTCTCACCTGAATTTAAGCTATTTTCTTTCATTAATTATTTTTGTCACTAAGACACTTGAAAGAGGATAATCGAATGTTGAAAATTAGTGTAATGAGTCATTACTCAATTACTTTGTGTTTCTTTCTTAAGCCGCTCTTGGTAATTCGAATCCAATTAAGCTGGTGGTGGGGAGGGGAGGGTGGACATGCCATCCCAGACGTAATGAGATTTAATTGTGTCCCCTTCAATTATGCTACAGCAAGTCTCAATTCTAATTCTACAAATAGATTCCCTAGTTCTTTGTATTAATAATTCACCGATCCCATTTTCTTGTGAAGTGAATTCCGGAAGTGTTAGGAGGTGACTTCCGGTAACTGCGATTAATAGCGAAGGTTTCCGCGAACAGAACTAGAATTATCACCAACTAACTGTCGGTAGGCGCAATACTGTGGGAAGAACTCGGTTCAGCAGGGGTTGACACCCTTGAGGCTGTTGGGTCCTGAAGATGGGGTGTCGTTAATTATCTTGAGATTATTGCTTATTTGTTCCTGTATTATTTTTTTGGGCGATAGCGTATCGGATAATGTGGGATAACCGAAAGTGGGATGAACGGGACAAGGCCTTAGTTGTAATCGAACCCGTCTCTAATTCCTGTCGCCTGTGAAACAGTCCAGATTATCCCGTCCGCTGATAATTTCCGAACCATGAATGACTTATCGGCCATGGATTAGGAGAGTTATATTCGTCACGAACATCGTACATATGCGTTTGATCTGTCGACACGTCCTATCGGATCCCTAAACCCGGTCTTGGGTATAACACCGTAACGAACTTAAAGAAACCCAAAATATGTATGAACACTCTTTCGAGAAAAAGTGGATTGTAAAGTGGTGTAGTAAACTGTCGCGGCATTCTTTTACAAAAATTTGAGTTAACGGATAACCGAGTTAACAATATTATCGAGTTAAAATTGACACCACATTTGAAACAATTTTCCCCGAAATATCTACTGCTGTTTCACTTTTGAAATGGGCCCGGGCTAAGAAGATATTCCTAGTTTTCTGCAGATTGCTCGTCATACGGCGGAAAGGGTGGAGTCATTCCCAGCAATAAGATTTTACTCCCTGTTTATATTTCCATTACAGCTTTGAAGTTGGTTTAAACTTTGAGGAGACCTATTTCTCGCGGAGGATTAAGATTGGAATTGGAGTTCTTGTGTTATCTTCCGACGGTTGGCCGGAGATCCCGAATTATTCTTCTAGGAAAATAGACGAAAGTTTGACGATGAAAACAGAGAAGTCGGCGCCAGATCGTACATCCAACAAATATTGCATAACTAAATTTCATCCTGCTTATTTCTTGTTCTTCTTCATATATATAAGTTAGTGATTTATAAGTGCCGCTAAAGGACTAAAGGAACCCTACTCGGATAGAGCACCCTCTAGATTTTACCCTAGATTCTAACTTTTACCCTAGATTTTACCCCCCTAGATTTTGCCCCAGATTTTACCCCGATCACCGAAATAGGATTAGGATATCAGGAATAATATGAACTATGTGTCGTTTTGTTCATTTACACAGGATTGGGGGTTGTGGTTCGACCCGAGGGGGAACCTTGGGTGATTTGGCTTCGAAAAAACAGGCGCTATCTCTGTCTTGCGAGACTACAAAAATAAACCTGGCACGGATAATAAACTCTGAAATTCGGTGCATACTGCATATTCAGAATGCAGTTTGGTGTTCATTTTATCGGAAATAGAAACTATTCGCAGGTTTGTTATCTTCTTTTTTATATTTTATATTGCTTGTTTCTCTCGACGAAGAAGTCAACCGACGATGGCGCTTTTGACGCGTATCTGGGCTACAGAAAATCACTGGGCCGAAAATCTCTGGGTTGGAACTTTAAGAACCGGAATTTATTATAAAAGACATAAAAGAATTATGCGGTACACCTCGAGGATCCATTGACCGCACTAATTCCTGTACCGCCGAAGCCTCCCGGATCATATCCACCCCGAACCCGACAAAGTTATCTCCTTTAATAATTGAACAGTCCTCCAGTTTTTCCTCTTTCCTAGGGCCCGAACTCTTCTCAAGTCGATCAATTATTAATGGGGAATAATGTCGGTAGGGTCGGCGGGTGACCACATCTAAATTGTCGGGGCGGACCCTACCCCGTGGGGGTCGTATCACTAACTCAGACCGGTTAGCCAACCTGAGAAATACGAGCTTCACAACCCTAAACTCCAACTTGTAGCGTTTATAGAAAGAGTATTTGCAGTAAACTATAAGCACCGTAAACTGTAAACAGTCCAATGATCCTACACATAAAATTCTTATTTTTAACACTGAAGAAATGTCTTCCCAAATAATTCTCCCCAATAGATATAAAACTAAACACCTGGAATATGTTTAAAGTTTTGTTTACTTTATTGTTTACTTTAGGAACCGTTGTTTTAAGCAATATCGTAGTTTTCTCGATCTTCTGTCCGGTCCAATTCGCCATCTTCAATAACTGTGGCATATGGGATGCTAGTGCGAAAAATGCTATATATTGGGTAGTTATCTAATTGCAAGTATTTCGAGCACGATCGAGTATGACCACCACAGCAGCTATTCCGGCCCCCCTGGGGTCTTGGCACGTGTCCCCGACAAATTCCCCTTATTTTTTACCCCCCAATGCCGAAATGAAAAACGGCCCTGGGCCGGGAAAAACAACAACAGGAGGCGGTGATAACTCCTAATCCGTTGTATGCTTGGTTCTCTCCCCTACGAAGGATTCAGTTTCCGGCCTAAAGAAAACAGCCTTTATATAAGCGTCCCGACTCTGCCTTATCAATTTCGCACATTCCATTTTTCTTATTCGGTAGAAACCCCTTAATCCGAACTGCTCGGATAAATAAATGAAATATTTACAATCGTCGGTCTGCTCTAATTACGCGTTGGCCAATTTTCGTTGTATATTAATTTTTACTTTTAGGCTTATTATCGTATGATGATAACAGGTATCAGTCATACAAAGTAATTTTGGATCGATGGCGCGGGGAGGAGTTAGCGAAGGGGCCTCTGACATAGGAGGCCCGTTATTCCTTACGTTTGGGATGAGCCCGTTTAATGGATTCGGCCGTTTGTTTTTATAGATGACAGTGGAAGATTGGAGACTTTGCATAAAAAGCAGAAGGAAAGAGTTGCCCCGAAAAACAAATAACGTTGTCCAAATAACTATTTGAATTTATAATGTTACAAGAACGACTAACATTTTTATTCAACACTGCCCGTGGGCTAACCTGAAAATCCACGGTCACCGCTTGAACTTATTTAACTCAATCATCCTTGTTATACAGTATTCCTTATTGGTAATATTTAAGCTGTTAATTTCGAATTATTCGCGAAGAGCGTTGGCGTTGTCTACCGAGGTTGGAGGAAACTTTAAAACATTAATCTACCCGGTGGGGGTTCTCTGGTAAAAACCCCTTCCCGTTCAGCGTACGATGTATTTTCTGGTGGAATATTGAAGGAGTATTGAACGTTCCATATCCCGCCCTGTTCCGGTCGCTTCCAGCCAATCCTTTGTCTCCTCGTATTCATCCATCTTTTTACACGTTTCTTCGTCATTATTCCAGGAGGCGTGCCGCGGAAAGTTGTCTAATAGAAAAGTCGTTTCTGTTTCAGGGAACGAAGGTAGTGATCGCGTGGACCTGCTGAGTTCGACCCTGAGTGAGGAGACGCGGGGAGTGGAGCTTACTGTGGGCCGGTGCGGGGAGGCGGGCGGGGCCGTCGCCCTCGGGGAAGACCTGGAGGCGACGGCGAGCACGGCCGTCCTCTTCCCCGACGGGTTCCCGAGGGACTTCAGCCTGTTGGCGGTGGCCCGGCCCGCCCCCAGGGCTTCCAGGGCCTCCCTCTTCACCCTCTACGACGACACAGGACAGGAACAGCTGGCGGTCTTCCTGGGAGACGATATCGTACTCCACTATCACACTTTCCACGAGGCCAAGCCCCTCGTTGTCTCATTTTCCGCCAACATCAACGATCACAAGTATGTCGACAGTGCGGAGTAACGGTGAACAGCTCAATATTGTCAGTGTTTGGAATCTCTGGATTCGGGCGAGGTTGGAAGTCTTAGTAGAATACTCCCAAACATAGTTCGATTCCATATGTCGAAGTTGTAGCGGTTTGTGGGTCGAATATCGTGGCTCTTGTACATATCTTCATTTTTGGAAGGTGGAGTCCAAGAAATGCATGCGCACCTCAACGCAGAAAACCTTTATTACTAGATTCATGTAGACGACAAAGGGTAGCTGTAAGACATGTTTTAACTTCTGCAATCATATTACATGATCACAATTGGCATCGGAAAAAAATTATGCGCAGAAAAGATTTTTAATAATAAAAAATGTCCACCTTGGGAGGAAAATGCTTCCCATGGCAATATCCCCAAATAGCTTCTCGACAGGTCGCGTCATCCCTGCGACTGGTTACTCGAATACAAATCCGAATCTTGCCATCGTAATTACGCGCCAAATGAGCATTAACCTTCGCATTAATGAACTCGTATTCAGCCCGATGAATCGGAGATCATCCGCTAACGAATAAGTTAAAAATATGGCCGCGTGAACGTTTCGCAATCGCAACGGCAAGACGCGAGGAGAGAAGACGAGCGTTCTTCGTTCAATGGAAGCCTAATTTAGACGATAACGCCGGTCCCATTACAGTTTTTATTTATTCCTTTTCATTCTTCTTTTTCTTCATTCCCTGCCGCCCACTCATTCGGCCTCGAGTTTTTCGAATATTCCCCGGCTTCTTATCGGTCATCTCGTTTAGATAACATTGTTAAAGGCCGCTTCCGTCGACCGGTTTTTATAGCCCGCCCCTTGTCAATAGGACGGCCGGTTCTATATTCGACGCCGTTTCAAAACCGAGATGAATTGAACCGCTATCGGAACGTCCATTTGCGAGATTCGCCGCTCGACTGCAAATTATAAACGAACGAAGCCTACAATGATGGAACGAATTATTATCTGACTTCCGGTACTGTCGAACGCGACGTTTCGGGACGTGCGCTCGTTCCGTCTTCGGGACGGAAAAAATTTAACCACAAATCGGGAAACAACTCTTTTACAATATTTTAAATTTTATTCAATAGAGACGACTACAATTTCAGTTGGGTCGGACTTATTACCTTGACGTAAGCAAACTTGAACTTTGGAAGCACCACGAATTCAGAGTAGGTTTCAGTTAAAATAGCTTATTTTTCTGTGAATAAATCCTCCTTTGAGATCTTCCTTAGTGTGTATAATACATTTTAATATTTTTAACTTCTGATACATTATGGTAAAAGTTTTTTTTTTATTATTGTCAAATTCTTGAGCGGGAAAAATACTCGCCTTTTTGTTCAGGAAATACCACCGTTCTCTAACAACAGTAGGCGGTCTGGTGCTCCATGACTGTCAATTTACTTTGCTATATTACATTGCTTGATGTTTTTCTTCGGTGCCTTTAGAAAACTTTCGTATTCTCTAAATTGAAACTGAAATACTTGTTTACTCTGTTCGAACTGTTTAAAGTAAATCTAAATATAAGATAAGGTTTATGAATATTTACAGTCATAAAAGAAGAGGAATGTTGGTACTATATTTTCGGATTGTTGTATTGTAATCTGGTAATTTTTAAATAAGGTGAAAAAAGTTAGCCGATGGTCGTGCTCCGAAACCTATTTCCGTGCTATTATTCAGTGACCCATCGACGACACCTTTCTGAAACTTAAATAAACGCACCACGTTCGCTGTGCAGGTGGCACAGGATGGGTTTCAGCGTGAAGGGGGACGCTGTGACCCTGATATTGGACTGCGACCAACAGATCACCAGGGCTCTGAACAGAAGCGAAGAATCGGTCGTGAGCACAGAGGGTATTGTTCTCCTGGGACAGCCATTCCTCGAAGAAGGAGGAGCTTTCACCGTAAGATATAGTATACCTTCCTACTCGTTATACTCCTACTCGAGTTATAATTCCTACTCGTCCGTTTAGCATATCAGCAGGACCTAGCATTATATTATCGAATATTGGCCATTTTTTCCTTGCGCTGTTGAATTATTTCTGTTTTTTTTTTGTTCCCATTATTTTTTAGGGCGTGTTTAAGACACTCTGACACTGGCTGATGCGGAATCCATAGCTGCTTAATCGTATTCTTTCCTATCCTACTATTATGCATTATTCAGATAGTTGTGATTCATCGGTGCGAAAAGGTTTAAATTATCAGTTTGCCCTTTGCTCAATTCGCAGGATAAGAGAAGCCGTTGCCTGCAAAGGTACGGGGCTTCTTTTGATTGACATTGGCATTTAAAATCCAATCGAGAAAGGGCTCTTACAACGTTTAACGCTTCCCTTCATTTTTTGTTATACAGAAAATTTTCCCTCTATGGATCCCCAAGATTCATCGACTAATGTCTACAATTAGATAGCTAATTGATGATTGAATGTGGACGAAGAACGAAACGGGAATGGAAATTTAAGATCCGAGATTTTATACATTTCGATGCTAATGTTCGGTACCTGCTCATATTTCAGCGGAGTTTCCCAGTTATAAGCCAAAACTACGCCTGCCGTCTTCCTTGTTTTTTTAAAGTTAATTTTGGATCGGGTCAGGATCGATCCAAATTTTTAAAACGTTTTCTTGTTTTAACAACATTCTTCACGGGCCCAGGAAACCCCAAGAACAAGAATGGAAAAACTAGAGACAGTTTTTGCCAGAATTAAAACTGGGCCGTAAAATGCGGAATTTTCATTCAGCTTTCCTCAGGTTTATTTAAATGCCTTTCTTCCGAGTCCAATGTTTAATTATAAATTGTGAACGGCCTCCGTTTGTAAGGCGTCGCGACGCTATCTCGACTGGATTACATCCCGTTTTGAATGGGACCACTCCTGGAACAATGGAGCTCATAAAAGGGGAGAAACAAGACGCTTCTTCCCGTTTAAGAAGATTATCGCTTAAGATATCAAACCTTCCATTATTTTACTTTTAATTTTATCCGGGCGGGCGGATGGGTGGATGACGTTAACGGGAGGGAATACGTCATAGCAGTCTCACACAATCGATTCTTGATATTTTTTAGAAGAATTATTTAATTATCACTAGCTTCCGGTAGGATCGCGTAATACTATGGGCAGAACCTCGGCAATTTAAAGAACAAAGGACAAAGCTAGAGGCGCTCTCCTCTATTATGTTCTATTTGTTGTTAGTCCTAATTCAACAACAATATCACTGATTGTATCGCACAGTCGTGGCAATAAAACAGTTAAAAATAATATATTAACAGTTAACTACGCCCTTCAATGGTATTAAGGCAATAACAGTGCACACCGCGTGGTTCCCAGAAGGTGGCGTCCCCACTGACTGTTTGCCAAATTAGTTCTAAGGACATGAGAGACTAGTTGTCCTAGGACAGAATTTGATGAGCGAATTATATAGCGCTCGTAGACGATTCGTAGTAAGATTTTACCACACAAGAACAACAGGATTAAAATATTCTCCACCGTCAGTAGGCAAAGCATTGTTGTACCCCTCATATTTTGAGGTTTAATAACACAGACTTCATCAGGGGGTGAGTTCAAAGACCTACCCCGGAAGGCGAGGCGGAAATTATTAAATGACTTTCAAGCCTGAAATCTCCAGAAGGGTATAAATATGCTCGGCGCGTTTAATGTTTCATGAACCCCATTTTTATGACTCCACGTTAATTCCAGTTAGTTATGCTGGAACTGGGTCGAACTCGCCCAGGCCTCCCTTAATTCTTGCAAGTCCTATTTAAACACAAGAATCCGCCCTTATGCCATGGACATTAGTCATATTTGTACATAAAAATACAAATTTTTCGCTGCAAGCATGCCGGCTTGCTGGCCTTTCTATATTTATATACTCTAGTATCAATATTAAATACACTTGTATTGTTCACAATGTTGTTCTGGTAATTGGGAAAGATACAGTAACAAAAACCCGAGAACTTGAAATAAAATATTTAATCATAAACTATATTTCTATGTGTCTTTAGAACGATTAATTTCTACCCATCTACCGGATGTCTTTTGCAGGGCGATCTGGAGCTTCTCAAGGTAGGCTTGACCCCGGATTCGGCCTACGAGCTTTGCAACGAGGAGGCCAAGAACTGTCAGGAATCTCTCAACGGCAACGGTCACGGGACGGAAGAGGACGATGACGTGGACGAGGACGATGGGGAGAAAGTGGAACCGACAGAGGAGAACGCTCCGGAACACGTAAACGCCACAGTCACACCGACACTGGAAGCCACTACCGAAGAGTATCCCAACACAACCGTCCTTATTCCCACGGATGGAGATGAAGTAATCCCAATATATATTTGTCTGTGTATTTAATTAATTAAAACTTGAATGGTTGTCCATCAGTCCGTGACAAAATTTTATACGTTGCAGCCTTCAAGAAAGAAAGACCCTGATCCTTTACACCAGGTCTAATAAAGCGCCAATCATAAACGTTACTTTCTCAGTTACTGACTTGATTGAGAATATACACTTGACTTTGCAGGAGATTGAAGAAGTACTGAACAGGACCCAGGTGATATATCTTCGCGGCAGTCCCGGTCCCAGGGGATATTCGGGTCCCCCGGGTCCAACGGGACTGCCGGGACCCAAGGGAGATCCCGGCCGAGAAGGAATACCCGGACTGAACGGCGTCCCGGGACCCCCGGGACACGTCTTCCTAATACCAGTAAGTATTAAACTTTTCATTCTACAAGGCTAAATCTTCCAACTCACTGTTTATATTTACGGTTTATTAAATCGCTGTTTATTTAATTACACGCTATACTATTAGTGAATGCGACAATGCGTTGGTTTGGTCTTTTGCTAGAACGGTTTAAGCTGCTCGACATCTTCAGTAGCAACGAGGGTTACTTTGGCAAATGAGACTTGTAAATCTTTTACAAATAATACATAAAAGTAATACAATTATGCAGCGGCTCTCGCGTATTGTAAGCAAAATAGAATAATTTAGTCCAAAAACAAAAATTGAAATAATTCTCCGCATCGACCAAACTAAAACGATTTTGGTCCACCGGTCGATTATAGTTTATGAAATAGGCAGTGTGTTGCAGCTGAGTGCCCAAGGAAACGAGAAGGGGCCAGATACCCAGGCGGAACAGCTCAGACAAATGCTCGCACAGCACATGGTGAGCCCGTTTTTATTTGGACGTGATTTAAAAATTAGTTAATTAATTATTAAAATAACGAACTAGTACAATGAATAATTCGTATGGTACGTTTTCCAGGTGGCGATGAGGGGCAGTGCAGGCCCAGCTGGGCTGACAGGACTGCCGGGGCCGGAGGGCCCTCCAGGTCCTAAAGGGACCAAAGGGGAACCGGGTGACATAGGAGAACCGGTAATATACCTATTATACATCAATTAGCTATACAGGAATCCTTAGCACTGATCAAAACGTATACCACACATTTAATGGAATAGTATCGAAGGGCTTCCTGTGCTCTGGGAAGAACCTCGGTTAGCACGGATTGACCCGCTGGTATTCCGGGATTTTTTCTTACTGCTATTTCGGGAAGTTACTGCTTGCTTGTATCCAGAAATATCTCCGGTATATGGCTACAGCAGCCTCATATTAACTGCATGCGGAACATTCACTTAACTACTATTATTGCATTATTTGTACACTCTTTCCAAAGCATTGTACCTGGTCATGTGCATGTAATACAGTGCGATGTGTGGTATCAAAATGTGTATTAAAACACTGTTTTTCAAAACCGCGCCAAGCGAGGGTTTGTTGTATAGACGAAAATTAACGCTTTTCGCTGTTGTTTCATGTTCAGGGCCCCAGGGGGCTGAGAGGTATGACGGGGCTGCCGGGAAGAGAGGGCAGAAGAGGCAGACCGGGACGCGACGGGGAAAGGGGATCAACCGGGATACCGGGCAACAAGGGAGAAGTCGGACCCACGGGACAACCTGGTCAGGAAATCTTAAAAACAATAAATTTTACAGTAAATATTATTAGCGATTAAATTCTGACTCTGTCTGAGATACGCGGACGAGTTGCTTTATTATTGGAAGAAATTACGAAGCATCTGGGGCACCTTTTGAACAATCCATCCTTCAAAAATTAATCTTCGAGAACTGGTTTTTTGTTAGATAACCGATGTTTCAAAAACCCCTGATTTCTACATAGAGTCTGTTTATTTTGTGTTGTACAGGACTACCGGGTGAAAAAGGAGAGAGGGGAGTACCCGGTACGGCGGGTGCACCTGGACTTCCGGGTCATGACGGTATGCAGGGAGAAGAAGGACCTCCGGGACTTCCGGGACTCTCTGGGGAACTGGTAAAATTTCTTGAGTCCTAAAAACTATTTGTTATATGTTTTAACAAACGGCACGAGCGGATACATCCTTTTCTAATGGAAGGAATGCGATTCTACACTGTGAAAGTTGGGATTGGTCAACTACCTCCAATTTACTCTGAAGTCGATGACTCTGTATATTTTCTAGGGTCCGAGGGGTTTTCCAGGTGCCCGCGGTTTCCCCGGGATGCCGGGTCCTCCCGGAGTGCCCGGTTCCGAGGGTCCCATCGGTGCCAAGGGAAACACGGGACCACCGGGACAACCCGGCTCGCCCGGACAGCCCGGTCCCATGGGACCTATAGGGCCTCCGGGACCCCAGGGACAGCTAGGACCACCGGGTCTACCCGTAAGTGTCATTCCATTTTTTTTTTGCGTATTTAATCGTGTTAACTGCAGTTAATGTAACCAATACTTTTTACCATTCCACATCGGAAAAAAGTGTCACCAGTGGATGATTTCTTTATCATGAGAACCATGTCGACGACGATACATAAACAACTGCACTCCACCTTATGGCATCCTTAATCCACCTTAATCCATACTTAAAATAATTTATTGTGCATTATGAAAAAGAGCCCAAATGCTAGCTGCACTTTAAATAGTATTAATTTAATTATTAAATGGATTTTGTGACTTTAGGGACCGACGGGTAAACCGGGACTACCGGGTCTTCCGGGTGCGGACGGTGCCCCCGGTCATCCCGGAGGGCCCGGTTTGGCGGGGGCCAAGGGGGACCAGGGCCCGACGGGACCCCAGGGTCCAGTGGGCTTCCCGGGGCCCAGGGGCACAAAGGGGGATGAGGGCAAGAGGGGAATACCCGGCGAGAAGGGAGACAAGGGCGACAGGGGAGTCGAAGGAGAAAAGGGAGACCTGGGACTCAAGGGAGAGCCGGGACCCATAGGACAGATGGGCACTCCGGGTCTTGAAGGACCCGAAGGTCCCAAGGTCAGTAACAGTTTATATAAGATATAATTGAAATACGATAAGTGAAATAGTTATTACTTATTAGAAGTTAATTTCCCCAAACTATCCAGAGTTAATCCAGATTAAATATTTTCAGGGTTTCGAAGGTCCCAGAGGGGAAGTCGGATCTCCCGGACTGATGGGGGAAAAGGGAAAACTCGGCATTCCTGGATTCCCGGGTTATCTGGGCCCTCCCGGCGACAAAGGCGATAAGGGCGCCGAGGGGAAAATGGGACAACCGGGAGAAAAAGGAGAAAGGGTAAGTCCACAACTGAAGATATTAAGTACAATATATTATTGTGATTACATATATTTATGAATTTAACTTTAGCGCTTTAATAGCGGTAATTTGATACTTGTGAATGTCCATATACTAATCGTAATAATCGTCCTTTTCGGATATTTTTTTACATATCATTAGCAAGGAGGAACGGTGTTGTTACACCAGCGATTTCCAAACTGGGAGGCGCACATCCCCAAAACATTTAATATGATTGATATAAAAAAATATTTCTATTAAAAAAAAATAATAATTTATAATTATTTTTATAATTTTTGCATTTTCTACAGATATATTATATTTTCTATATTTTGTTCTTTGCACGTTTGAATATTGTAATTTATCTTGTTTGTTCCTTGAATTACCTGATTCTCTAAACATTATTTGTATGCATCAAATATATATATATATATATATATATATATATATATATATATATATATATATATAACATTTTAGATATTGTAACAATACTTTAAACTGCAGTATAAAGCAGAGTATAAAGCATTAATTATTGTTGAATCTAAGAAAATTAATTTATTTTATTTTATTCTTTGTTATAAATCTTTATCTCCTTTATTTAGGGAAATACCGGGACGGCAGGTGAGAGAGGAGAAGTTGGGCCCAGAGTAAGTGTTGTACACATTTTTATCATTTCTTATAAACATTGTCAAAAGGTATTGCTAATAATAACATGCAGAATAGTACATTTTATTAAATGTGTTTACTGTAATTATTAATATTGCTTTTGTTGCAATATTCTCATTAATGGAATTTAAAGTTCTGCAAATTATAATAACAAAAAATACACACATCATTTAAATGTAACATGCAACTTTATTAGAACATAACCAAGAGGGAAAACAAATAAGAGGGAAATGCCTTTCAATTTATTATCAAAAATTAATTCATTATTTCATTTTACTCCACAGGGATATCGAGGACCAAGAGGAAGACCTGGAGCTGATGGAACTCCTGGACCAAAGGTAGTAATTCACATTTACAATTACTTGAACAAATTACCAAAGTAAACAGGTTATACTTTAATTTTTACCATCAGCTAGTAGTTGTTTACCTTTTTTACCATATTAAACTATTCCTAGTTAATTACTAAAAAATAATTAAAATAAGTGAATTAAATTCACTATTAGAATACAAAAGTTGAAAAATATAGTACCTCCATTCCTCGTCTATTATTTTAAATATACACAAATCTATTTGATTTTATTCGTTATATTAAATTAAATGTGATAAAACTTATATTTAGATTTTTTAAGCAGTTTACGTTCGAACAGAGTAAACAAGTATTTCAGTTTCAATTTTAAGGCATACAAAAGTTTTCTAAACGCACCGAAGAATAACAGCGGGCAATGTAATATAGCAAAGTAGATTGACAATGATGGAGCAGCAGACCACCTGCTGTTGTTAGAAAACGGTGTTATTTTTTTAACAAGAAAACTGAGAATTCTTTCCCGATTACAGATTTGATAATAATAAGAAAAAACGGGTCATCTTTTTACCAAAATCCAGCTGAAATTTAAAATATTAAAATTTATTATATAAATTATGTAAAGCCTTCTTGCCCTGGAATGTGCTCCCTTAATAACGTCTCGGGCTCAATAAGTGTCCCGAGGTCCACTGCTGTCACTAGGTCTTTTGTGGCCAACCTATACCTACAAACTATAACTACATATTATAACAAAGGCTGCTTGCTGTTTCAAGCTTGTCGCGTATAAAATATAAGTGATTTTTCAGGGAGACACGGGACAACCGGGACCCCCCGGTCAGCAGGGAGAGCGCGGACTCCAAGGGCTGGAAGGAGGAAGGGGCTTCATAGGACCTCCAGGCCCACCGGGAAGAGACGGCAAAGACGGAGTTCCCGGCCAGCCGGGAGAAAGAGGACCCCCAGTATTAAACCCAGTTTATTTATTTACATTATATTCATTAAATCGCTTACGAACAAATTAATAATTTACGACTGTATTCTGAAACCGAACCGGGCCTACGGAATCGAATTGCGGAGATCCACAGAACCGTCTGGCTGAAATTGCAATAATTGTAGTCTATAATCCGTCGTAAAAATGTTAAAGTCACACGTTATGTTTCTGATTTATTCCGATCTGAAAGTCCCCTTCTTTCTTGAATTACCGGCTCCCGATATAAATCCTTCCCTTTAAAACTCCCCTTAAAAAAGGTTCGATTTGTCGAGGCCGAGACCCTATCTAGGGTTGTATTGGTCTAATAGAAACATAAATAAAACAATGTAATACGATTTCACTTTTTTTAGTATAGTAATAAGCCTATTTTCATTTGTCAAGGGGGAAACGGGCCCCATCGGTCCGGCGGGAGGACCGGGAGTGGTGGGACCGTCGGGTCCCATAGGTGAACCCGGACCCATAGGAGAACCAGGAATACCCGGAGGGGGCGGTCTTCCGGGAGAGCCGGGACACCCGGGGGAGAGCGGCAAGGAGGGGCCTCCGGGACCTCCGGGGCCACCAGGTAAATCGGGAACACCCGGAGCACCAGGACTACCTGGTTTCCCGGGAGATCGAGGACTTCCAGGACCGGCGGTAAGTCAATCCTGCTTATATATAAGCCCCGGTACTTTCGCTTGATGTTGAGAATCGAAATTATAGACATCGTCCTTACACACGGCGAAAACATAACTTTTTTTTTCTGGCTATAGGGTATATCGGGACTGAAAGGAGAAATGGGACCCCCGGGGCCGTCAGGACCGAGCGGCGATAAAGGCCAGAGTGGGGAACCGGGCAAGGAGGGACCGCAAGGACCGGAAGGCAGGCAGGGTCCACCGGGCTCACCGGGAGCCGTCGGCTCCAAAGGAGACAGGGTGAGTAAATAATACTAAAATATTACGTTGCGTTACCAATGCAAATGCGATAAAAATAGGTAAAGAATTTTGACATCGTATATTAAAGATATATTATGTTAAATATAATTTAGACGTTCCCAAATAATAACGCTGTGCGAATCAATATATACAGCAGTTTTTCCTATCGCATTTAGGGCGAACCAGGACTTCCCGGACCAACTGGAAGGGACGGACTCCAGGGACAGAGGGGGCTTCCTGGACCTCCCGGCCCCCAGGGACCTCCGGGCGAGGACGGCGACAAGGGTGAACCCGGACCACCAGGAGAAAAGGGATTCAAAGGTTCCAAAGGAGACATTGTGAGTAGCCCATTTCTTAGACAATTTAAATCATCTTTTGATTATAGCAATAGATAAGCGGCCAATATTTCGATCCCGAATATAACAGAAGTATTGTTCATTCAGGGACAACCGGGTACTATAGGACCACAAGGTGCCAGGGGGGAGCCGGGTCCCGTAGGATCTACGGGTGACAAAGGGCCGCCGGGAGAGATAGGAAGACAGGGCAGCAAAGGTGAAGACGGACCCCAGGGGACGGCTGGACCCGCGGGTCCTCCGGGACTACAGGGACTACCGGGACCCAGCGGTGGCAAAGGTGAAAAGGGAGACATCGGTACTAAAGGTAAGCATTTTTTAATTTTTATTTATTGAAAAAATGATGTTTATTTTATATCCAGATAAAGAAGTCGCCCAGTGATGGCACTTTGGACGTGTATCCGGACTACAGTTGATCTACAGGCCGGTGGTAATTAAGGATATCTAGTCGGAACTCATCAGTTCCACGTCGGTTTCAATATGGTTTGTAGATTGTGAGTCTGTTAGGTGACGTTATTCCAGTCATTCTATGACACCATTTCATTTAAAATGTCGATAGGGCCTATGGGACAATCGGGTCCTCCGGGAGAGCCAGGGCCCAGGGGTCCTAAAGGAGCTGAGGGCCCTCAGGGTCCTCTGGGACCAGAAGGACAACAAGGAACAGCAGGTGAACCCGGAAACCCAGGACCTCCAGGACCTCCGGGAAACGACGGCAAACACGTAAGTCCATTTTATCCTATTTATACAGTTATACCTTTTATATTGGGAGGAACATCAGCGGCGGATGGTCCCCGGGAATACGGTAACAAACATGTCCCAATACCAAGAAGATTAACGACAACCCATCTCCAGATATATAGAGACCGTGACTGCCGCGGGTAATGAGCTAAAGCCGTACCTTATTTTTCAGGGTGAGAGAGGACCACCAGGACCGAAAGGAGACGAGGGCAAGATGGGAATCCAGGGTAGTCCCGGGCCGCGAGGTCTTCCCGGTCCCGAGGGCCCCAAGGGGCACGCCGGCCCACCTGGGTTCCCGGGCAGTCCCGGGGAGCCCGGCCTCATAGGACCAAAGGGTGACACTGGCCACGAGGGGGCCGACGGGAGACCGGGAGACCCGGGACCACCCGGAGAGGCCGGACCACCGGGAAAGATGGGACTCACGGGACCCCCAGGGAAAATGGTAACTAATAACACTGACTAAAGTTATTGTGTTTTGATTTTACCAATGGATGAAAAATACGGCACTTTTCTCCCTTACGTCCTGAAAATCGTACCTCGAATTTTTTATTACGATACGGTTATATAGACTCTGTGTGTTATGTTGGACAGGGAAGCGAAGGTCCTGCAGGACAGCAGGGCAGTCAGGGAACGCCTGGGGAGAAAGGAGACAAAGGACCTCCGGGTGCTCCCGGGTTGCAGGGTCCCGTCGGCTTGCAGGGAGAAAGGGGACCACAGGGACTACAGGGTCCCAGAGGAACCATCGGCCAAGCTGTAAGAGTGTTCAATATAAGATTACTATCTAAATCACTTTTATACTATAAATGCATTAGCGTGGGACGATCTTTCTTTCATGCGATAATCCATGAAGTTTATAAAACTTTGAGTCCAAACAATTGAGATAATCCACAATATTTCAATTCTTCTATATTGGGCAAAAGAAGTGCATGACGATGGTCAGCCATCAAATGTATACGAGGGGTTAATTTCCGGTTGTAGGGAGACGTGGGACCGCCGGGTAAACCCGGTGCAGAAGGTCCTGCGGGTAAAGTGGGAGAGCCTGGACCCGCGGGAGCGAAGGGCGACAAGGGCAAGCGAGGACCCAAGGGCCATAGAGGTGATCTCGGACAGCAGGGTCTCAAGGGCGAGGCGGGAGAAAAGGGCGAGAAAGGATCTACAGGACCCCGCGGACCAGAAGGACCCAAAGGAAACACCGTAAGTTATGTGCCACTATTTTTATTTTATTTTCCATTAAACTTATAGCCTCGAGAAGAGATATATTATGACAACAAATGAGCGAAGGTTTTCGCGACCAGAAGTTTAATTTTCACTAACTTCCGTAACACTGTGGGAAGAACCACCCCATGTACCATCAGAGTCCGAGCGAAGAGTAGACCGACTCGCGGATCAGTTATGTATCCCAAGTGTCAGTCGGACCCTGATGACGGAACCGTCAAGGGTTCCTTTAATATACATCTGCGGTAACAAATACTTATATTGTATATTCCCGCAAATTCCAATTGAACTTCTGTTTTCTGAAGGAGAACGATTTTGCAGGGTCCGATAGGACTGGGCGGTCAGAAGGGTAGCGACGGCGTACAGGGGTTGCCCGGAGTGGAGGGTCCTCCGGGCGCGAAGGGGTCCCAGGGTCCTGCCGGGAACAAGGGTGAGCAAGGATCCCCGGGACCCCCGGGACCTCCGGGACCACCGGCCGAAATGCCTCTACTACCACCGGAACTATTCTTCCAGAACAACGACCAAATATTGAACGACCAGTATCGGCTTAAAAGAGACGCCGAGATGACCACGTAATTACAATATTACTATTGTGATAAACGTAATTCCAAGATTCGGTGGAAAATTTATTTCTTACTTTCTAAAGAAATACTGCCTCATTTGTAATTTATACTTTAGAACATAATTCGGAATTTCTGTTACCCGCCTTCTCAAAATTGAAAAGCTATTGAAGAATAGCTTAGAATAAATTAAAAGATGGGAGTTTGCGTCTTTTTTGTAGCTTCTTTATCTTATAATTATGCGAATTCTAGTGAAGGGGAAACCTCGGGAAAAGCCGAGGCCAAAGAAAAGAAGAAAAATACCTCGAAGGACAACAAAGAAACCGAGATTGAACCCGGATTTTTGGACATATACAGTGCCATTTATTCGATGAGGCAAGACTTGGAAAGAATTAAGAAACCGATGGGAACCAAAGATAACCCAGTCAGATCCTGTAAGGATCTCTTCTACGGCCATCCGCAATTAAAGGACGGTACGAGATTGTATCTAGTTCGATATATTATTTAATAAAAAAATTATTTTTAACAAAAAAAACCAGAATTATTTTTTAATTCACATCGGTGCATCGCTCCAATTTTCAGGATGGTACTGGATAGACCCTAACTTAGGAATGTCCGACGATGCCGTTTATGTGTTCTGCAATATGACTGCCAACGGGGAAACCTGTGTTTATCCAGACATACATTCTAGTCAGATGCCAAATATACCGTGGCGTAAAGAGGCCAACAAAAATGATTGGTATTCCAAACTGCGGGGTGGTTTCAGGGTAATCATTTACTGCTGCTTCACTATTTCGCCATTTTTTAAATAAAAATTCCAATCGCATATTATAAATATTATTTTGGATGATTTAATATAAAATCCAATCTACATTGTTTCAGATAACTTATGAAACCGTCGGTGTAGTTCAAATGACTTTCTTAAGGCTGTTGAGTGAAAACGCTTACCAAAATTTCACATACACCTGCATGAATTCAGCTGCTTGGTTTGATTCAAAAACTCTCAACTACGACATGGCCATAAAACTCTTAGGCGAAAACGAACAGGAATTTTCAGCCCAAGGACAGAAACCGTACATTGTTACGGATGGGTGCAAGGTACTTGAGTTTTCAATAAAACCACAAAATAATATATGGATAATATAGAACAAAATATTATAACGAGTAAATGTGCACTTATTGCCATAAATATTTCAGAACCGGAAGGCGAAAAGTGAAACAATATTTCAAGTACAAACCAAAAACTTGAAACAACTGCCAATAATTGATTTCTACCCGGTGGACTATGGGCTGCCCCATCAGGCTTTTGGTTTTGAAGTGGGCCCAGTTTGTTTCAAATGATAACAAATAACTGGAGGATTATTCAACCATGTACAAGTTGTAGATTAATACTTTACATTATTGTAAATATTTGGAAACTTAAAAATGCAGTTTTTTTATACGCAGTATTATCCAATTTTTGTATACCTCATCAAGTATACTTTTGTATATAGATATATATAAAAGGTAACATAGAATTAATGAATATGTTATTTTTCATATTGAATGTACTCTCCAAACATTATCAGTTTACCTAATAATATGTGTGATCAATATCGAATTTAATATCATTGAAAACAAATACAACATTCTACTTGTGTAATTTAGTTATATATGCAGTTTTATAAAACTGTACTATACATACATAGTATTTATTTTTATACTGCCATTGGATCTTTTAAATTTACCTTAGATATATTTAAAATGTAAACATGTTATTATTAAGCATGTATGAACACTGCCTCACGCCGATAAAACAATATATGATTTCTAATTATTATTTCATACATCCCAATTTATTTGTCGGTAAACCCAAATCATAGTGAGATACTATCATTTGTATAGTTTAAAAATGAACAAGTCTGAATGCAAAAAATAAAAATTTACCTTAAAAAATAAATAATTAAGTCTCATAAATATAATTATCCATCTTTTGATTCCAGTATGACAAAATGGGACATATGTACACAACTAAATATAATTCTTGCTGATACCGAATTCTTGCAATATTAAAATGAAATGATACAACATTTATTAAGGATGTTACTTCAAACAAAATATTAAATGAGCCATTTGAAATAATTACAGAATTAATTATTCACTAGTCTTCATTACCATTGAGCAAATTGATTTCATGACAATAATTCTGATTTGAATTTACAATTCATAGGCCTTTTAAAACTCAATATAATGCATTCTGCACTGCATTAGAATATGCATCTACTTTGGACATTATATGCATAGGAAAAAATTAAAACAAAAATTTTGGTATTTAACATTAGAGATTACCTTAAAAACACACACCATTTCACAGTTACAATCATTTTTCCTGAATATTATTCTGTCATGCTATTTCCTGGACAGCTAATGAATGTCCAGACATAAAATCCCCTAGTTCAGTACAGTCCTGCTATCAATAGACATGATTACTAGACTGAAAATAACATATCAACACCTAATACATTCCAAGACCTATCCATTTTAAATTCAAAGCACAGTTCAATATACATTTTTTTTACTATATATATTTTGGAGGGCCCAATAATTGGGGTTAAATGGGGAAAATTGGGGGTTTATTCAAAATTATTTGGATATGTATTATAGCTCAGAATAGCTAAGAAAACAGACTTAGGTCAGAGAAGACACACTTTTTTTTGTCTTAGGTTCTAACCCAAGTCCATTTTCTTAGCTATTCTCAGCAATAATATATATTCAAACAAATTCAAATAAACAGAACAGTGATCTTGTTACAACACACCAATTTGGATTGGGGTGGATTAGGGGTGAAGCGAAGGTGAATTGGGGTTTTTATATTTGGAAGGGCACAATGAGTTATGCGCCACTCAGTATACATTTAATTACTCTTAGATGTACTGAAATTTGAATGTTTATTTTGTTTTCTGACAACACAAAGTCCCCTAAGGAAAGACTGGGATAATAAAAGGAAATAACAATTTGAATATAAATAAAAATTAAAAAAATAAAAGATGATTAAATATCATATTTTAATGAATGTAATCACTTTTAAAAAATAACACAAAACATTAAACATGAACATGAATGGATGAAGTTCAGGTACAAGTTACAACTGAAGAAAAAAAAAAGAAAAAGAGTTGTTTTTTGGGGCAGTAATCTACTAATGAGATAATTAATTCTATTAATTATAAAAATACAATTGAGGAACAATTAATGATACTTGTAAATGGGACAATCTTATCTTTGAACTTAAACAATAAAGACCTTAATTATATAGATCCGATATTCAAATGTGTAAGAACAATGTGACCGGACAGTGATCACTGCCATAAACTTGACTGCGAATAACATTGTCACAAATGTTTGGTAGCAATCTCTCTGACACAATAAAATAGTCCAAACGCCTGAAAAAGAAAAGTTCACATATAAATAAACTATAATAAATGGCATTACATATTGCATATACTTTTTTAGAAAAATACTGCATCAATAAATATACATTATAATTTACCAGTTTCCCACTTCTCTTGTGGTTTTTAGGGGCAGGATTTGGGATTGATTAGGAATATTGAATATCAAAACTGGATGTAGAAATGGGGGGAAAACCTCTGGGTGGATAAACTGTGGTTTTACCGTCAAAAAGATAATTACCAGCCAGTATTCTTGGCTCGGGCATATTTGAAGTACGACCAGAATGTATAGGCACCCGTTTGCTCGGGGTAGAAATGCCTGAATGTATCCACGAATCCCAGCTTCAGAAGTTCGGTCATCCCGTCCCTTTCTTCTTGTGTAAATCCGGCGCTTTTCGTGTTAGTTTTCGGGTTCGCTAGATCGATAGGATTGTGGGCGACGTTCAGATCACCGCACAAAATAACCGGTTTCTCTTCGTCGAGCTTCTTCAGATAATTCCTGAAGTCTGGATCCCATTTCATCCTCCTGGGCAACGTTTTCAATCCTTGACCGGCGTTCGGCACATCTGAAAAAATGGGCAACAATTTCATAAAACTGCATTTTTAATGCATGTAAGTCTTAAAGAAAATTTCTATGAAAAGAGATTTCACATCAATATTAAAAGTAAGTAACTTACAAGCTGTAACTAAATAAAACTTTTCATATTCTGCTGTTATGACACGCCCATCACTATCGTAGTCCTTGATGCCAATACCAAACTTGACATTAATTGGCTTCTCCTTTGTGTAAAGTGCTACGCCGCAATATCCTTCCTTTTCACCTTTAAGTAACAAAAGCAATATTGCAATGCAAATAATTCATAAATTAATTGTAATAATAAACAAATCTAAAAAAAATTGCTTTGAAAGTCAAGTCTTGTAACATTTTTAAATGCTGAATGTTGAACCCCTGCTGAGGTTCTTTCCACTGTATTACATGATTCTACCAGAAGTTAGTGATAATTCAAGCACTGGACTGTTTGAACACAATTTTATGAATAAACATTTTTAAAAAACATACCATATTTATGTTCATAAAATTCAATTTCAAACATAATTCTCACCAGAAAGCCAGTATGTCTTGTAGCCATCAATCTTGACTTCAGGTGGCAGTTTCTTTTCCGAACATTTTGTCTCTTGCAAACATAATATGTCAGGCCGTTCATGTTTCAAGTAATCGATTCCATTTTTCTACGGAGAACGGACAAAAAAACATTTGTTGTGAATTTTAAACTCCGCAATAACTGCAATTTACATTCCGTGAAATTAATTTTAAGAATTTGGAACAAGCTGGAAGTCTAATTTTGAAAATTAAATCGATAGATGTTACCTTAATCCAGGCTCTCAAGCCAGCAACATTCCACGTTGAAATTTTCAAGTTCCACTTTTCACCGTTTTTTGCTAATTTATCACAATCGAGTGTCATAGTCGAAAAGTCAGTGTCGGTTTTATTCGTTAACTCTGCTTTGGCTTTCTTCTCTGGCTGTTTTTCAGTTGATTCTTCATCATCAGCAGCTCTCTTCTTTGTGGCTTTTCCTTCCTTTTTATTTTCCACATCTTTCTTTTTCCTGGCAGTTACTTTCTTCTTTGGTTTCGTTTCTTCGGTTTCACTCGAGCTTTCGCTCAAGTAGTGCTCATCTGGTTCTTCTACAGGCTTCTTTTTTACTGCCTGAAAATGGTAGGCAACATAAAACATGGTCTCAACTACTAAACAGCTATTTTAGATACACACAATAATCAGTATGTTGGTAGTACAGTTCTTTATAAATTAATATACTATTTTCTCCTGTTTAAGTATACACATCACAAACCAAAAAGTATTGCCATAACATGTAATTGTGTGAAGGTATAACAGGTTTTACAAACCTAACAACCAGTGTGGCATTTTTATCGTGCCAACTTTACTGAATAGAAGAGGATATGTAACACTTCCGAAACGTAACAATTTAAAAAAATCCCAGAAACCGGTGTAGCACCATCGTGGGTCATTGAGGTTAAGCCGGAGACACCTACCTGTCTCTTGGATTTGGGCGGCATTACGCTCGGGAGTTCCGATGTAACGGTATTCAGGAGACGGGAGGTTTCGGAGAAGAGCCTTCGGTCAAGGTGGTTCACGTTCGAGCTCAAATCATAACAGGAAGGGAGGTAAGCTCCGAACGGACGACGCCTGAAAAGCGCGGGAACCCAACACCGATTGTAAATACGGAACGCCCCACCGACGCGTCCTAAGACCATATCGTGATCTATTATCTTTATTTCTGTTAAACTGGGCCAAAGAATGGCATATTTACCATTTAAAGAACCTCTCTTGGCTCTCGCGAGAGGCCCGACCCATCGGCAAAACAAAAATCGGCAAACGAACGTCGCTTCGAGAAAATATAAAACCGCCTAACATATGGAACTCTAACATTCACTTAACGTATACGTACGTATTTCAAAAATCGGACTGATACATGCCTGACTGATTCATGCCTACGAAACATAAGTTTCAATGTTTTATTCTAACTCTTTCTTATGTGTTTTCGACTTACTGCTATACAGGAACCCCCCGTTATATTAACGCTGTATGCGGTTCTAAGTATATCTCTCGATTATCTTTATTGCCGTTGAACTGATCCCAGTTAGGCGAAAGGACCGCATATTTTCAGTTCAACGTCCTTCTCTTATCTCTTGCCAGAGTCCCAAACGACGTCGCTTGGGACTTCCGTTGAAAATACGAAATCTTAGAACATATGCGAACCTGATGTTCGCCTAATATATACGTATGCATTTCAAAAATCGGACTTAACGCATTCATGCCTACGAAACACATGCATCATTCTTGTACTCTTAAACCCTTTCTTATGTGTTTTCGACGTATCCGCTTTGCATTAAACCCGCGACGCATGCGGGTCGCTTAGGAAAGTAGGTCGAATGAATGCACATCGTGGTTCGATGTTTGGACTCCCTTATCCTTGAAACCATATTTTCGTTCATTGACAGATTTATTGGTAATTATTTGTTCGGCTATTTTTTTCGTGTTATATACATTAAGATCATCTGTGCCACATACAAGTGTGACAACAATTAAAATAATAAATATTTATAGCGAGCCTACTGTGCAATTGTTACAAAACATATTAATAATGGCTTATGATTTATAAGTTTATAAGGTTATGTAATATAATTCATGTAGATAACATAAATTAATGTTGTTTAGTGAAGTTTTGATAAGCTCGATTGCCTATGGTATTGTTTTCATGTTTGTAGGAAAAACAGTTGCCGAATAAAATGTCATTTATTTTTCATTGTATGAATATTCGTATAGGGTTTCTAAATTTTAATTGCCCATGTCACGATTATATCATTCTAATTATCGTTTAGTTAATTTTCTGTAGTTGCTATGAAGGCAGATGATGATATTGTATCACAAGTGTATTGTTGTATACATAACTATATGCCGACAGTGTTTATAGCAAATGGAATAGTCAGGGATCTGTAAAACATAAGACTAAATAGGGATAAATGAAGAGGTTAAGCTGTAATCAATAACCAGCAAGGAGAACTAGACCTTCCCTTAGGCGTAATAAATATATTATTTCAAATATATATATATATCAAACGTTTCCAATAGTTATTATCGAAGAAAAATATTTTTAATTAGTGCGTTGTGGCCATTTGTAGAGGGGACAGAAGCTTAACAAAGGCGTAGCACAGAAGATAAGTTCTATTTACAGCCTAACCCCTCCCTACTCCTTTGCAGCTCGGGCGGTGCTAATGGTCCCACAATGTTTCTACTGCCTTATATCAACCAATCTCAATTTCAATTCGCTCGGAAATACAAAATTAGGCATCATTTCGGAATTGGATTTCACTCCTTAGAAAATTTAAAAGGACTAGCGACAATTTTGTAACGGGTTTATCACCTTCAATTAGAGATAATAAGTATAATTGTTTCAATTGGCACGAATGATTGCATTAAGCGGTCATTCCAAAGAATTTTTGTTTTAACATGAATGTAGTTGGCAATTATGCTAATTAGATGTCTTTATATCCGTAGCTCTGTAGAGCAATTAATTATAATTTATTTTGCATCTATAATCGGACGAAATATTAGACGAGGTTAATCTTTAGGACTGAGTATAAAGCCTTATATAGGATCACATCTTCTTCGATGGGAGGCCATGTTCACTAATCAAATCTTCCCCTTTGTTGTAGTAAGTATGAAAGTCTTGTTGTTAAGACTATATATGGATGTATAATTTTATCAGTTTTATTTATATCGTAGAAATTCAAGCATGAATTATATCGTCCGAGCAATTCAAATTTTTCTTCTTATAACCGACTATATGCAGTAGAAAAATGTCAAGGACACTTTCCTCAATTCCGAATAAGCTGTAATATTAGAAGGCTTAATTTATTAGGCGGTGTGAGATTTAAACTAAAAAAAATCATAAGGTGAAATGGAACAGTGATTAAACATATCTAGAGTTGTCAAGGTCAGTGGTCCGATGAGACATTTTTTAACCCGAATTCAATAGTCGCGTATTGGAAAATTTGATTTCTTTTCAGGGATTAGCGGAGGATTGACAGCGTCCCCTTGGAAAGCTAATAAAAGTCAACAATATCGGTCTTCGAAAGATTTCGAAAGAAATTGGGAAACATTCCCAAAGGTTACGCTGTTGCCAAGTGTAAAAGGACTACGTCATTTCCAAGCGGCGGCCTCTAGACGAAACAACGCGTTTATATTTATAAACGCACCACGAACTTTATTTTAATTTTACAAGACATTCTACCGAACCGTGGCGTCTAATTTTCATCTTTCAATCGCGACACCGATGCGAAAAAATGAGAGCATAGAATAACCTCGGAAGTCGGCATTTATTGATTTCAACGGAGCTATCGGCCGCGAGGTTAATCCGATGCAGGAATTGCGCCCAAACAGATTCATTAAGGTAATAAAGATGTATTTAAAAACTATTTTAAACGTCGCTCACTATGTTAATTTCGTACGTGAATAATATGGCGATTTCCGACTGAAAATAACAG
This sequence comes from Lethocerus indicus, assembly GCA_019843655.1. NCBI lineage: Eukaryota > Metazoa > Arthropoda > Insecta > Hemiptera > Belostomatidae > Lethocerus > Lethocerus indicus. Next base: position 6,204,368 of record JACDQD010000103.1, on the reverse strand, counting down.
GTTATTTCAGGAATCTTTTGACGGGTAACTGCTTGGGCGCTTCGAGTCGGCTCAGAATAATATCACGTTTCCAGAACGTTACAGAATATCTTTCTACGCTGTGAATGCTACAACGTCCTTGGGAGTTTACTATCCTCCTCTTGCGGGTTATTACGCAGATCATTAAAACAAAAATCAGCGTAATAATCTCTTATCAAATTATGTTAGGATTTAGTATTTATTTTCTTTAAGCTTGGAGGATTTTATTTTGCGGACTCTTTATTTATAAGCCTTATTTACAAGATCGATTTACATTTTTCTAGTGCAGGAAATTAGGAAATCAGTATTGAGAGCCTTTGTGTTCCTTCAAGAGAAAATATACGTCCACTTTTCCGCCCGACATGTGAACTGTCTCCTTGTGAGTTATCAATAAGGTCGCTGCAATTCCGTACATTAGGGTCGGGATTCCTGGAACAAAGTATCATGAATGTTAATAGTCAATTACTGTCGACTTAGTTGAACCCTGCCTATTCGGTATGCAATTACCCAGATTCAATAGCTTTATGGCTCCCATCACGCCGTTTTCCAGAGTCAAATCCTGATAGGGCCTTTTAGTGCAGTGGTATTTGATATATGGGAAACACCCGGTCCTGAGTACGTGGTAATTGGACCGGCCTACGGGCCAGTTGAAATGCGATTTTCCCAACTGGTCGTTGACGACGCTGGAATATTTGACGAAATAAGATGTCCAAGGGGGCTCTTCGGTCTGTTTCAAATAGGTCGTCAGAACCTCTGAAGCTTTAGGCCTAAAACGATGGATCATAGTTTATTGACCACTACGCTACCGACCTCGGTAACCAGCTATCGTAACCTCAAAAATTCGACATAAAATGTTCGTACATTACCAATTTCCGAATTTTTACCGTCTCATTTGGGACCAAATTTACGTACCCATAATCGTACGTAATAGTTTATATATTCCTTTAAATAACGAGTAAATGTAAGTTTTATACGAAGAATCAATAATCGGCCAAGACGCCGATGTGACTATCTTGTTGGCACTGCTATTTTCAGTGCTGAGTTACCTCCTCTCCTTGTTACATTTTCTCTTCTTTGGTATTTCTTATCCGGTGCCCAAGGTAATTGGAAATTATTTCTTTCTTAAATTCTTAATTTCTTTCAATCAGGCAATAAGAAAACTGGTTTACTTTTCGGTTACGCCCATTTATAACGTCACCGTAGGTTGGCTAAATCCACTTCTGACACGACTAAAGATTTTTCAACCCTGTATAATTTATGACCGCGTAAAACTGACTGTTAATTAATATTAATCCATTGTAGAAGTGTAATTCGGAAATAAAAATCGTATTTTCTGGAATATTTTACTGTGCGTTAAGCATTCGTTTTGCCATTTCTGTGTCAGATCATTTCATTTAATTTTAAAATAATTAGAAATTAAAATTGTTGTTTGTCACAAATTTCTGTTAGTTTAGATCTGCCAATAAAATATACATGTGTACCAAGAGGTTGATAGCACAAAGATAGAATTAAGAATGTTATTTGTGTATGTGTTTTATATGTATTTTGTTTTTAGTTCATATACTAATAATTCTTATTAAATGTTCTCTTTACTTTAGAAAAATGGCAGGAGATCACGGACCTATCGATGATCCAAAACTAACAGGTTTTAACAGATACTTTAATGGGACGACACTGAGGGGACGAGCAAATGTATGTTTCTTGTAAATTTAATAATTAAGCATTTGTTATTATAGTAATAGTTGATATCAATTTTGTATTAAAAAAAAACACTTTTATAATATTTAAACACCCTTCTTATGAACTTTTTTATTTATGTGAATATTTGCATTTACAGGTTGCAAAGGCAACATATGCTTCGGTGGCATTGTTTATTCTGTACATGTCGATGAAACCCAAGAAGAAGTAGAACATTTGTCGTTACATCATTTCTACCACAGTACTTCAGTCATAATTCAGTTTGTGTAAAATCATTTTTATTTTACTCCATGAATTATGTTGTAATTTATGTTAATACAATATCTAAATAATGTTAATTATTGTGTTTAATTCCCTTTAATCTCTTTTCAGTTTTTAAAATATTAAGGATTAAAATTAATGAAGAGACCAACTGAAAATACAATTACCTAAACATGATATAATTTTGGGTAAACAAAATTTAAATTTTATTTAAAAAAGTTATAAAAACTAAAGTTTCTCAACTAAAAGAAAATAATTTCATTGAAACCCTCACAGATTTGTTGTTATAAGATGTGTCAATGTGTTCAGATGAGGTTTTCAGTTTACTCTTATATTATGCAATGTTGGCCAAGAAATTTAATTTTGCACAATTTCACGTTTATTCATGACTATTCCTATTGAAGATACCAATTTCATAAATTAAATGAAGTTCAAAGGTATACAGAGCATAATTCTGAGCTCTATATACAAAAGTAAGGATGAAGGATCATAAGAACCATGATTATTGCACTATTCAGTTTTAAGATGTAAAGGCAGTTGTAATAATATTTTAATATTAATACTAATGGTTCTTTGAAACAACTAATATGGGTGAGGCTTTAAGATTTATTTTTAATAAGCTTCAGATTTGGCCAACATTCAAGAAATTTAATCTATTTTAACAATATTAAAGGCCCTATTTAATGAAAAAGAAATTATACAAAGGATCACAAGCGGAAAATGTTTTCTGGTCGTAAAAAGAGGGAACGGAAAAAGATTTGACTTTTTTGATCAGTAGTAATGGAGTAATCAATTTGTTTATATATCGTGTCGTCCGTAAATAAAATAGGACCGGGTATCTTAAATGATCCGCGCGTTTACTCGGGACGGGTCCTTTTAACCGTAATAATTTTTCCCAGTCAACTGAGAACGTCTGCTGCGAGGAGTCAATCAAAATTGCGAGTTAAATGAAAGGGGAGAGAGTGACTTGAGCCGACAGATCTCCGCCATAGGAGCCCCATTTCATTACTGGTTCTTAAGCTTCTTCGGGTGGCTTCGCCCTCTTCAGAAAGTGGTCGCCAATAAGTGGAAGTGAAGTTTTGACATGGTCTCTCCCTTTAAGGTGAGTCGAGGACATTATTTTTTCGCCGACGGTCGTTTCTGGGCCTTGTGATTATCGGTACCTATCGGGGCCGTTGGGGCGAACTCGAAGTGTACCCCCAAGAAGTGGTTTATAGGTTATGTTTTCTCCTTAGGCATCCTTAACCGGTACCGACGTTAGTCCTTTATACATTATCGCCGGATTTATCTTTTTTATCTCTCCGCAATAATCTAAAGTGTCGAGAGGCGGCTGCCGTCCACGCGATAATGGTATCGGCACCGAGAAATACGCCCGCGGAAGCTATTTCGAGAGCCGATTATTTATTGGACCTAACCTAAGTTGGACTCCTTCCTCTTCCTGAATCGATAGTTTTATAGCGCATAATTAACGCTAATATGGGGTCGCTAACGATGGCACGAATTTTCAGCGCTCGTGACGGACCGAACAACGATGGATGAGATGGAAGATGATATGGGAGATTTTGATGCGGGAGGTTCTACGAACAGCGACAACGAAAAAGTGGACAGCATTCTGATCAAAAAAATACTGTGTGAAATGAAGAGTGAATTCAACAGGACAACGGCCGGTGGCAAGAAGGGAAGGGCGAAAAAAGAAGTTGAACCGCAACCTGATCATGAATCGGACAACGATGAGGAGGAAACCACAAAACCAACCAAATTGGGCAATGGTTTTCTCCCTGAGAAAACAGACGAGGAATCCAAAGGGAGCGATAAGGACAGTTTGTCCTTTAACAACGCCAACAGTAGTGATGTTGTGGATGATACGGAAGAGGAAGTGATACCTACAAAAGTTGCAGGTAAGCCCAGAATTGTGTTGACACTAAGGACCAGTGAGGATGATAGAGAAGCGGGCATAAACTACCGGAAAAGAACAGGCAGGATAGCCAAAGAAAATGTGAAATCTAAATCCCTGTCTGAATTCACTTGCCCCGAAGAAACTGTTGAACGCAGGAGAAGGAGGTCCTTACGCAACAGAGCTGAACGAGTGGAACAAGATATGGGACTGAAACGTTCTTCGAGACGAATGTCCAAAGAGCTGACCCATGAGTCCGTCCTCCAGAGTGCGATAGCACTCAAGGAGAAATCTTTCAGTTCGCTCAACAACAGTGAGGACAAACCGTACAGGAGGTCTTCGAGGATAATTGATAGCGAACAGAGGAACAGCTCCACAGTTGCCAAGAACAAACACAGATTATCCAGATCCAGTTATAATGAAAACACCGATTCCTCAGCCAACAACTCGCCCAGGATGGCCAACAAAGTGAAAACAAACTGTGATGTGGATATCAAAGTGGAACTAGAAGATGATGCTATGGACAATGGGACGAGTGACGATAGTTCAAACATTAAAAGCAACACGAAATGTTCTCCGACGCCTGTGAGGACTAAAAGGAGGCAGTTGAGGCAAATCAAAGATCCTGAAAATGGGAGGAGTTATAACCTCATGTCAGGATCTAGGCATTCTGTAGACTCTGATACCAGCCGAGGTATTTATAAAGTTTGTTTTAATAGTTTTTTAACTTTTTTTACTTGTCACAACAGTACAATACAATCAATGAAAGTTATGCTAAATTAGCACTAATAACAAAGCGTAATGGAGGAGAACCCCATTAGATTCCCCCTTTTTTTAAATTTATTTTTCTTGTATGTTTAAATTACATGCTCACTTCCTTTTCAGGTGTCTATAAGGAACATTTTTTTTTCTTTTAAATAAATGCAGTTATTTTTATGAACTTTTTAATAATATATGTGGAATATTTTATTTAAATTAAGGATTTGATACAATTACATATTTACTTTATACTTCTTCATTTTATTATAAGTACAAGGCCCCTGAGGTACCTTTGAAGAATAAGAGATTACTATAAATACCTTACCAGTAAATTTACTATGCCCAGGTTTTTATCATATTCGGACGGTTACCTGATTGGCCTGAAATGTTAAAAAAACTAACGTTAAGGATTGTAAACTCACACCTTCGTGCTTGTTCTGTTCCATTATGCTTGAATCTGAGTCATCAGTTGGTACTGATTCGACATTTCATTCTGCGTTTCAGAATCAGCTGTTGGTTGTAAAATTGGTTCCCTCGTGAATGTTCATGGGTTATTGGAAATTGTGCATTTTTGTGATATTTCCTACTAGCTCTTGAACATTTTCAACTTTTTAATATGTACTCATCATCTCTTGATAAAACTAATTTTGTCAACATGTTACTTAATTCTTTTTATATTATTGTGTTTGAGTATGTTATTTAATTATAAATTAATTCACCAACAATTCATTTTATTACCATGATAAGTATATCAGGTATGTTACTATTTCATTTTGAAAGTTTGAAAATAATACAAAATGTGTTTTACAAATTTGCCATATATTGTTATAGTCAACTTTTATTTATGTGTACCATATCATTGAATCAATTTAGTTTTTTGCTCCATTATTTGATATTTTTTAAATTGACTTTACAAGTTTTTCAATTTATTCAAAAGTTGTTTAGGAACTAGTAACTAAATAGAAATACAATCATGTAAATTATATTTATTGTCCTTAATTGTACATTTATTTCACAATTATTATTTTTGCAATTATTGCAGTTATTATTTGTAATTTTTGCTTAAATTGCAGTGCTTTTAATTTTTGTTTGTAGCCACAGAAGGGACACCAAAAATAAGAGCTGATATATTATCTCCGGGTGTAATAAAACGGAAAGTAGAAACAGATGAGGAATCTATAAATGGAGGTATTTTACTCATATACATATGGGTTTGTACACATTTTTGAGCTTATAGTACAGCAGTAGAGCATTTGCACTAAAAATGTGCATTTAGTTCATTTTTTAGTCTGTATTTTAGTGCACATATTTATTCTAGGATTTAATAGTTTTTGTTCTGTTCCAGCGAAGAAACCGCGGCAGTACCTTCAATCACCAAATGTTGAAGAAGGAAGTGAACCACCCATTTTGTCCAACAGTACCTTTAACCAGTCAATGGTAAGCCCAACTACTTACTTAGTTAGTACAATAAAACTGATTGTTATCAGTAGTTATAGCTGGACTAATTAGACACTGAGCATTTTTGGCATTTAATCATGAAATAATAAAGGCTGCCAGATAGTGTACAATAAGTACAATTACTGTTGATTTTGTGACAATGCATTCCATAAAGTAATTTGTAGCAAATAAATCCTGATAGCAAGAGTAAAATATTATGATCCTAGCATTTGGTTTATTTGTGATTGTTTTATCAATGGTCCATCTTGCTGTTTCCTTTCTGACTCATAAGCAATAAAGTTCAGTCGGTAGTAATTGAAGTTAGTAAATAAGTAATGTACTTTTCTTGACATTACTACATCATATAGTATACTGTTTGCTGACTGTCCTATGTAATCTGTAATTTCTGTAATTTGTAAACAAATATTATATAATAAACCTTCCAGTTATAAATCTAGATTATCATTGTGCTATAAAAATTAGTTAGAAACATATAAGATGATATCTACAATACATTATAATTATGTAAGTGTGCTCAATTTGTAGTACCTTTAAATTATTTACCAACTGTACCTATGTAATCTAGGTTTTCTGTAAGCAGAAAATGTTCCACAGAAGAAAAATATTTTATGAATAGATTTGTAAACATAAATGGGATATAAAATATTATTTACATTATGTTATAATTATTTAAGTGTGCCCAATTTCAATTCTGTGAAAAACTGGTTTTGAATATTTAATATGTGTAGTACTTTTAAATACTGTACTAAAGACGACGTGGGTATGTAATCGGTGAATGTTCATAAAAATTAAATGAATAAAGAAAAAGGAATTTTTTGAAAGAAAGAATATATGTATATATGTCGCATACATTTGTTTTTTTAAAATTATTAATTTAACCGGAGTTGGAATTATTTTACAGGCAGATTCAGGAGGCCTGTGTGAATGCCAGAACAGTAACGGGCTCTACCCTAGCATTGGAAGTTTTGGCAGCACCCAGTACTGCAGGGCGATAGACTGTTTCGAGAATCGCATTATCGGCTGTTGCAACCCTGTCAATGTTGACACTCCCCTGCTTAGACCGAGCAAAACTGTCCCGCACCTGCTCATGTGCGATGTTCACATCCAGCGTCTCATCAGGCACAATTCGTGTCCCTCATGTGGCATGTTTTGCACCCAGGTACATTTAACTTTCACACCGGAGGTGTCCTGTGCAGCGAATTTTATTTTCCTTTTGGTTACATATTTTTGTTTGAAACCTCAATTTACTGTCTTGTTCCAACACTTTTGTCCAAAATACTCAGTCAGAATATGATGAACATGTTACATAATGTTATTCAAAACCCTTGCAGACCAAATAGCACTAATATTTCAAAATGTCACTGTTTATTTCAGGGAGTGTTTAAGCGCTGTGCAAGTGGTCATTATTATCATAAAAGTTGTGAAATGAGGAAGGACAAAATTGGTGTCTGTCCACATTGTGGTTGTGAGGATAATCGTGAGGTCAGAATAAGTCTCGGTGCTCACAAATACCCAGTTTTTCTTCCCATGCAGAAACCGCCAAATAAATGGTAATGGCTACATTAAATTGTTTCCATTTTACCAGAGTGGTTCTTTAAATTTTTTTAGGTGGTCTTGGTGGCTCAGGCCACCAAGAAAACATGTTTTTTATGTTGGTCGGATTTCTTTTTTTTATTGCAGTCCATCTGCCCGTATGTCATTCGCAAATGGAAATATACTGTCCGTTGAAAAAGCGGAGAACGAAGAGTTGAAAAATTTGGTGCCTCAAGTCTGCCTGACACTGCCCTCTGGAAGAAAGATATCGGCTGAAGGCATCCCATCGGTGGAGAAGGAAAAGTTAGAGAAGTTATTGCATGCGTGTTCCTCTCAGAATGATTTATTGCCAAGGTTTGTTTGTTTTGTAGTTTTGTCATTGTTTCACATCTTGACTTCGCACGGTCGCTCGTTATTTGTCTCTTGTCTGATTCTTGGGGTATCATGCTCTTAAAAGTGCTGTTTTGCTGGATCTTCGTGGCAAAAAGACATTTACAACAGGTATTGAAACAAAAGAAACTAGGGGCACTATTTTAATTTTTGTTTTTGTATCATTGACTGTGCTTTCACAGGTTTAGGGTTTTTAGATTTGTCATAGTATCTCTTTGCACTGAAGCTTTGGTATTATTTGAGAGCATGATATTTTTTGTTAGATCAATTTTTTTTAAATATTTTGAAAAGTTTTGGAATTATTTTTGAATTCATATATTTTAGAGAGCATGCTTGGCATTTAATATTCGAGCCACTTGTATAAATAAAATTTTTTCTGCATTTATATGCACTTTAATTTGAATATTTTGCAGACATAAATCATGACATGAATCATTCGTGAGGTTATTGAATATATAAATTACCTTTATTATGGTTCATTCATGCGTGCCCGTTTGTTAATACTGGATTTAACTCTGTTTTGTTGCAGACATTCATACAGGAATATGTACCAAGCTGCCAAAACAGGAGATGCTGAAAAAATGATTCAGATGTTGGGTAAGGCAAATCCTTTGGTTTTGATTTATGCTGTAGTTAAAAAATCCGTCATAAAAAATTCATAGTCCGGTTGTTTAAGCTAATTTAGGTTGAGAGATGGGTTAATACTGAGTTTAGATTAAGTACCCTGTAGTGTGAAGAAGCTTGTAAATTCTTAGAGAAAATAAATTTAATCCTAAGTTAGATTATAATTTAAAATTTGACTTCAGAATATCAACATGTCTATAAATCAGTGTCTCTCCTCTCTTGTTTACTTCTATGTTTAAATCCTTAACAAATAAATAAATAATATATATATACATACACACACACACACACACACAACTTGTAGTCATTTGTGAGATATGTCATCTGGGGAGGAGTTTTTGACTCATCGGATAAATTTTAAATGTTTTTCTTTTTGTTAAAGGTTGTGGTATGAATCCGAATCAGGTAATGCGAGATGGAGGAGCTGTTTGCGCCCTCCATGCTGCTGCCAGCAGTGGACATCTTGCTATAGTCCATCTCCTTATTCAGGCTGGTGCCAACACAGAGGTACTGGACAAGGACCAGAACACACCACTTATGTTGGCGGCATTGAACAAGCACAACGACATCGTTAAATATCTAGTCAAAGCAGGTGCCAGCGTTTCTTTCAAGGTGACCATATAAATGTTTAACTAATAAACAGTTGCCTGAAAAAACTATTGGAAGCAAAAGTTAAAAACTATAAAATTACTAAAAAATGTTTCTTATCTGCTATTTCTGTAGTGTTTAATATTGTGCACCAGGTTGATTTGTCAATTGGCAGATTCCGAATTAGTTATTATTTTAAAAAAAATTCACTATCTAATTTTATTGATCTCTAACCACAGGGAGCAGAAGGCATGACGGCACTGCATATAGCTGCAAAAGAGGGTAATATCGAAGCATGCCATTACCTATTGTCCAGTGCAAACACACCTGGATCCTATGTTGACACTGTTGATGATGGGAGATGGACTCCTTTAGTTTGGGCCGCAGAGAACTGTCACAGTGAAGTAGTTAGGTATAACAAATTTGTTTCTTATAAATGCATTAACTTCTTAGCCATGAATGTCACAAATGTACTTTAGTCATTTACATCACAATCAATACTACATTAAGTCTGCCTGCATACCACAGGTGTTAGTCTCTAAGGATATCAGGATATCTCCTGATAGCTGACAACATAAGCTGCTCACTCCGGATAAAAAATCAAAAAGCAAGAAACAAATATTGAGAAAACAAAATTTTTATTAACGTTTATTATTATTGTGTGTAGGTTTTTGTTAGAGAAGAAGGCTGACCCCCAAATAAGAGACAGTGAAATGAACATAGCATTGCATTGGGCAGCTTTTGCAGGGAATATGGAAATAACTGAGGACCTGTTAAACTATGGATCCAACATAAACTTATCGAATGCTTATGGAGACACACCTTTGTAAGTTATGTTTTTAACTAAGGAATTATTATGCCTCTGTGTACATATTGATGTAATGTAAGGAAGATAATATGATGATAATATGATATGAGCACAGTTGATAAACAAATTGCTAATATAAGAACGCCTGCCTATTTAGGCACATAAGTTCTAGACAGGGGGCTGAGAATTGTGTGGTATTGTTATTGTCGAGAGGTGCAAGAGTGGACATGATGAATAAGGCGGGTCACATACCCAGGGATTGTGTGACAGATCCCAACAGCTATTGCTACATTGCTATTGATCTCAACATGCAGCTCAGGACTCTCATGGCCACCACTCAGTCGTATCCTCGAATACTCAGCAAGTGAGTCAATTATTAAACAGAATTAATGCTGCTACCTTGATTTTAATAATAAGTTGTCCACCCCTAAGCCAAATATTGCCAAATTACTGTTTGGTAAATGCCCTTGGTAAAACTCATTTACCAGAGAAAGTGTGATTACCAGCCAACAGGTTTGAATATTGATAACAAAAACAGCATAAAACAAAAAATTAATGTCTGTTTTTAATTTTCTTTATTTCTGTTTGGTTGAACACAAGTTAGGATTTTAGCTTAGTATTAGTTCTAATACTTTAGAACTACTTGATATTTTGTCTTTATGATTTACTAAGCAGTATATTGCAGATATGTATTTTGAATTAGTGTTTCAGATTAATGGCTAAATTGAATTTCTAATTTGTTGGTAAATTTTCTTTTCCAGTGATATAAGTCGTGGCTATGAAACAAATCCAATTCAGTGTGTAAATATGATCGATGATGATGGTCTGCCCACCGATTTCACTTATATCTCTGAAAACTGTCTGACAACAAATATCACTATAGATCGTAGGATAACCTCTTTAACTGTAAGTATTCAAAAATAATAAAAAATTTTAAATAATTTTATATTTCAAGAAAAATTAGGCATTTAAAAAATTATTTTTCTGTACTTTAGTCCTGTAAATGTGAAGACATGTGTACTGGGAATGGATGCTTGTGTGCTAAAATAAGTCTCCGTTGTTGGTATGATACCAAAGGGAAACTATTACCGGATTTTAACTTTGAAGGTAAGAATCTTATGATTTTTAAATATGAATAGAATCCCAGCAGCAGGTTCACTACCATAAATTATTCAATTATTCTTTGAATTAAATTACTCAATTAAAATTATTAAATAAATTTTCTGTTTCTAAACCGTTCGGCTGAGCCCAATTAATATTATTTTTTGGAAGCAACAAATTCCGTTTTATTCATATTTAAAGAGGTTAAGTTTTACTACTGATCTTGTTCAAGTAATCTTTTCAGCCACTAAACCGAGAGGCACTTATATCCTTTTCCAGATCCACCGATGATATTTGAATGTAACCAGACTTGCAGCTGCAATGCATTGACATGTAAAAACAGAGTCGTACAGCGCGGAATCAAAGTGAGATTGCAATTGTGCAAGACGCGTCACAAAAACTGGGGAGTGATTACCCTGAGGGATATACCGAAAGGTTCATATGTCTGCGAGTGAGTAAACTGACAGTTTCAACACAGCAAGCTGCTTGTTAAAATGTTAACATTTCAGCATTGTAATATTAAAATTTAATTTTTTTCAGATATATAGGGGAAATTATTTCAGACTGTGAGGCAGATACAAGGGAAGATGATTCTTATTTATTTGACTTGGATAATAGGGTAAGTAAATGTTGGGTTAAAATTCTACAGTATAAACAAATTGGCCAAGGTTTGAAGACCGGTGGGAGAATTGAGGTTTTCTTCAATTGTAAATATGAATTACGGATGGAGCCAGTCAGTAAAAACAATTCATTCAACGTCCTACAAACGGACAATCCTACACTTTAAACAAAAAAACAATTTAATCAGTTACTTGAAGAGTCCATATAAACACCGCATACTCTCATTTGCTTCCCAATAACTGTTACCAATTGAAAATGCAGATACAAAAGGTGATCTCAATACAAGAAGTGAGATGCCCTTACAGAAAAAGGTATGTTTCAAAATGTGACATCCTTAAATGAGCGAGGTTACCACGACCAGAACTTGAATTACCACTAATTAATTAATTAATTTTGTTTCCATATTATTAAATTATGATAACAGAGTAACTTATTATATTATAGGATTATTTATTTCAATATTTAATATTCACATTATTTGTTTTCGTATGTTGACAGGATGGTGAAACCTACTGCATAGACGCGAGGAAGTATGGCAATATAACTAGGTTCATTAACCACAGTTGTAAACCGAATTTGTTACCAGTTAGAGTGTTTATTGGCCATCACGATCTCCATTTTCCTCGAATAGCTTTTTTTGCCAACAGAGATATTGCCGCCAACGAAGAATTGGGGTAAGTACTGTTTAATTGAATTATTTTAATATAGAATAATTTCTCTATGAAAATTACCTGTTGGAAAAAATTCATTTTTCTGGTTTAAAAAATTGTATTTGGCCATTTTTATTATTATAAAACATAACAGTTAAGAAACATTATTGACATCTTATACTTTATTCAACTCGAAGTTTTATTGATTTAATGAGTTATTTTTTGTTTATTTTGGAAACCTTATCATTTCTCCCAAGTTTCTAATTCCTTCAAACTTGATTAACCAATCCAGTTTTAAGTTATCCATTTGGATAAAGTTACAGTTAAAAATATAAAACTCCCTAGTGCAATTTCCAAAAAAGATTTTGAAGGCATTGAAAATTAAGGAATTGATGTTTTATATTTTATTGCATGCGAACTGGTATTCCTGAGTATGGTATTTTCAGAATACTGGGCACTAAGGTGTAAGATAAAAAACAGTTTAAATTGGAGGCTACATCACCACTTGATTGTGTCGCCTGAATTTATTGTATGAACCTACACATTGTTATGATTTTTGCTGTAATCATATAATAAGTTGAAAGAGTGGTTCGTAATTAAGCATCGAGTCCGTAAAAAGAAATGATTCATTATAATTGTTTATACATAAGGTCAATGTTGAAAAAAGTAATCTTTTATGAGTATATTGTTAGAACCAAAAATAAATGTTAAAGTACCTGAATGAATCAGTATTAATGTAAAGTCGTTTTGCCATTTATATTTTTTATCTCAGTTGATAAATAACTTGGAATTATGTTTTAAAATTTATATATCTTGTTCTTTAATTTATCAAGATTTTTACCTGGATCTTTTCTTCGTGCTTTCACCCACAGAATAAACTCTGACATGAATGTCTGTTTTATTGATGGTGGATCTTTTAGTGCTTTCTCAGTATTCTATCTTTTATTGTGCTTTATACATTTTTTTCCATTTTCAATTGTACAAATATAAATATTTGCGTATAAATAAATATTGTATATTTATATAAAATGTTGTATTGATTGTGAAAAAATCCCAATTTTTTTTGTTTTTATTTTTCTATAATTATAGTGTAAAAACCTCGTAAAATATGATAATTTTGTTTTCCCTCGGTACAGTAGTGTTTATGTTTCAGTTGTGCAAGAATGTTTATGTTATGTTTTATAGTCGGATAAGAAACTGCAAAAGGTGCACATTTAAAATGTAAACTGTCTTGATAATATTTAACGGTCCGTCACCGTCATGTCTAAGAATAGGTTTCAGTTCTTTTTTCCACCATCAGTATTAAAAAAAAAATGGCAGTAAACAATTTTGATTTTTTGAAGATGAAGAGCATATAGTTTTCTATAGAAATAAGCATTGTTGCTAGCTTATATAAACTCTTACCGGTTTTTGTCTTATCCGACGTGTGGCTGTGTCTGTAGCATTACTATTTGAGATCTGTGTCCTCTTAGCACGTGGACGAATAATTCGAACTGGTATTTTCAGAAAAAAAACTGAAAATCAAGCCGAAAAAATGACCAACTATCATATGAAGATGCGCTTCAAAATGTACAGTTAGATTTTAAGCACATTGTAAGACTGTCCTCTTGCTGTCCTTCATGTACTAAATTTTGTGGTTTTGGTTTTTTTGACAAAACAAAAAAAAAAGAAACGACTGAACACTGAGCAGTTTTGTTACTACGCTTATTGCAGGTTCGATTATGGTGAAAAATTTTGGATAATCAAATGCAAATCTTTCACATGCAAGTGCAGTGCCGATACATGCCGCTATTCAGAGACGACAATTCAACAGACGCTGGAAAAGTACAAAGAAAATCTTCAGATGGAGGATTCGACCTAATTTATTGCAATACACTGATTTTTTGATTGTACACTACTGAATGAAGAGTGAAATTTGTTTTAATTTATGCCTTAAATTTAGTGTGAAAGAAAATATTAAAAAATAAACATTTTATTTCCCTTTTTTATTTATAAACCAAAGGCATGTCGAGGGACAAAAAAACTGTGTGTGCCAATGGAATCCAATATACATTTGACTATGTAGAATGTCAAATAGATTTGACAGTTTAGAAGTGAGTGTCTTGTGTGCTTTTTTGTATACTGTATATGTATATATATATATATATATATATATATATATATATATATATATATATATAAAATGCTTAGTGTTTCAAAGTCTACCTCTTAACGCTGTTTTCTTTGTTTTTTAATTATCAGAAAGCAAAAAGCTTTTATTTTCTTACCTTCTGTTTGTATCCCTGTAAATATTGCACTGAAAGTGTTATCAAGAAATTTTCCAAGGCAGGAACGAATTCAATTTTCTCTTAGAAGGCAATTTTTCGTGTTCACAATTGATGCTACATGCCTTATATAACTTTTAATGGAATAGTTTCCACCAACCGATGGTTGTAAGCTGTCCATTTTCCTTGTCATTTGAATACTATTCCGTATCCAGAATTACCACCATTGTCTGGGGATATATTGAAGCTCTTCATTTTCATCACTTGTTGGTGCATTCTGTTATCTTTAAGAAAGTAATTTGTTTAACATACCTGTTTTGTGGTCTGCGAGGGGTTGGAATACCGTAGATTTCGTGTGTTTTTGTCTCCTCTCGCTGGTTTGGTCTTTTGCTAGACCGGTTTCGGCTGCTCGCCATCTTCAGTAGCGGTGTTAGTCACGTATGGCACTTTGGATGTTTTTTGGGCATCCTCACTGCACTGTCACTTGTATTGTGGTGGTTGTCTGTTTGTCGTTTGTATATATACTTGTCTCGTTATTGTGTTTTGGGGCGTGTGGTTTGTCTTTTTTGTGTTGAGGGTGTTTGGGATTTTTGTTAATGGGCTTAAGTTTATGTCGGATTGTCGGTGGGGGGGTGGATGGGCGGGTGAGGTCCTTTAGTAGGATTAGTGGGGCAAATATGGCGTCTCTTTGGAAATTTATCTTATCATTTTTATAAATGAAATGCAGTGAGGATGCCCAAAAAACATCCAAAGTGCCAAAGGTGACTAACACCGCTACTGAAGATGGCGAGCAGCCGAAACCGGTCTAGCAAAAGACCAAAGCAGCGAGAGGAGACAGAAACACACGAAATCTACGTAAGTAATTTTTGTACATTTAAACAACACATTGAGGACTGTCGAGAATAAAAAATTTGGACGGAAATGTTTTCTAGTATTACCGACATTGTAGGCCTTTAATACCGTTTCTTGTCTTCGTTTGCAGTAGCAAATTGATTTTGTCACTGTCCATTTTCTGTAAGTGGAAAAATTGGCACGTTTATCCGCTGCGTCTTCAATTTTTTGTTTCTTTGTTTTGTGTTTTGGGTACAAAACATGACTTAAACATCTTGCACATTTGTACGTCGGTTTTTTGTAAGTGCCATAATTTGTTTTTCCTTATTTGTTTTAATTAATTTATTTTTCCATATATATTGATATATGACTTATCTTTTATTTATTTTTATTGAGAAAAAAAGAATGTTGGCTTCAAACGCATTGAAAGAAAGTGAACAGAGAGATATAAAGGCTTTTGCCTTTGTCAGAGTAAGGATGGTTACATTGTGAAGGTAAATTTTGGACTTTCGGGCCCAATTGCTAAAGCTTTTGTAACTACAGAAGCTAGAGCGATTAATTGTTAAATACTGTTCCTGAACTCATTGTTTTATTTCATCTCACCAACTTATTTATAATTTAGTCATTAATTTAGATGACTCCATTAGTGTATAAGCAAGAAATAAGTTATTGTACTCTTAAAATTTATTTATATAAACTTTAAATAATGTAAAAAGTGTGAAACTTTATGTTTTCAAATTTTAAACAAATCAACGTTCTTATTTGTAATTGTGAAATAAACTCATTATTGTGTTGTAATTTTCTTTTTCATGTCTGCACTTCTTTTTAATATAGATTATGATTTTTTTCTCAATTGTTACACTTGCCTTTGTAACTGCCCTATTGTAGATTTAAGAATTTTTTTTATACAATGTTTTACTTTTTTGTTTATTTAAACTTTAAGTATATTTTATGAAAATTGTTACTTTTAGCGACTGTAAATTATATAAATTATAACTCCCGCTGTCTTTTTAATTATGAAGCCTATTTATTTTTTAATAATACATTTTTTCAGTGTAATGATCGGACCAAGGACCTCAATTGCAATCATCAACTTATTTAGTCATTAAACTCTAAAATATATTTTGGCTGTATAACTCTAGTTAATTAGCCAGGAGCATAATATTTAAGCCAGTTGTGATAAAGAATGAACTGGTTATGTTTGAATAATCATTAACTAATATTGGAGAAACATTTGAGGTACATAACGTAGGAATGTAAGGATAGAGGAAAATTGTACATTCTTTTCAATTACATATTGTGAATTTTATTGCACACAAAAGAGTATTATAATTCGATGGCTCTTGTTCGATATTTAAAAGATGAAAAAGGCCATCTGTTATCCCCTCCTCGGGCAGATCAGAAATGATGCTGTAAAAACAATTGACAAAGAGTAAATTAAAGTTTAACTGTATAATTTAACAAGGAGGATTATAAAGAGGGAGGTTGTTTAGTTATAATATGTGAAGTACCTTTTTCGCCTCCGCCTTAATGCACTTGACAACCTCCAAGGCAAACTCGCAATCGTCTTCTATATCTGTGGGAACTGAAAATACAAGATATGTATTTCTGATTTAAGCAAAGTTTCTAAGATATGAAATAAATAAATAACACAATTAAAATTAAAAAATCGTATTGTTGCATTACTGGCACAAGTATGTGTTTTACTGTCTTAATATGTATAATTATTTCAACCAAATTATTGGATGTTTTCAATTTAAAATTGCATTACGTGAATGGTTGCAGGATTCTGCGATGGCGTCGGCCTTCGATATGACGCCGGCGTCGTCGTATTTCTTTCTGTTGAATGCTTTTATATTCTCCATGTCGAATCGGCCATTTTTAACCTAGGAAAAAAGAGGAAATCAACGTCGAAATAGAATTAGGCGAGTGTTTTTCCAAACCTTCTTCAAATCCTTTACAATGCAAATGTATCCCATGTTGTTGCCTATTCTCAAATCATTGCAAACGTACTCACCGCTCCCATATGCTTGATCGTGCAGGATATGAAACACTGAAACAAAAATAATGTTGTCCAAATTAGTTAGTTACAACATTTAACTAGGTTTATTAGCACTCCCACTAAGCTGTGTGAAATTTTACAAATTGCTAAACAGATTGACAGATGATGAAGTTAAAATAAAGAAGACGAATGAAGCACATATCCATGACACCTTTCTTCATTTATCTACATGCATTTTTGAACGTCTTAATTAACATACCACTAAGCTATGGACCCAGTCACCGTCGAATTTTGCTTCTGATGTATAATTGAAAAAATTGAAAAGATCGAGTAAATAATGGAGTAATAAATAAACGATAGAATTTATGTCGTTACCTTTTCGGATTTTGATGATGGCAACTCGTCCGTGATGTAGAATGATCGGAATTTTTCTGGAAAAGAATGTCAACGAATTTCAAACTACAATTGTTTAATGCAAAACTATTACCTTTTTCTAATATTTTTGCTCAGTTTTGATGAATGATTGGTGGAAATTCTTACCGTATGTAATGTCTTCATCCTTCTGGCAGTGTTTCACCGCATTCCTGATGTCCTCGATTGCGTCGTCGTTAATCTGGATAATCGAACAACTCATTAACTTAGACACAGCCGAATATATAAAGGGATAAGATTTTTCGGCTATATTCAGCTTCAAACAATCAGAATTAGCTCGATTAGTACGCTCGTCCGGTGAAAGCTATAGCTTTCGGTGTGAACTTCGTTCCAAAATCTGGCCGGCCATCGCCGGTCCTTAACCATTTTATTTTAATATGGCAACTTGCTGCCATAATACAAATTAAATCAATGTCAAATCGAAAAAGACGCAAATTTAATAAATAATAATAATAAATAATATTTAATAAATAAGAAATTAACGAATAATAAGAAATCACCTTGGGTGCGGCCGAAGCCAGAGCCAAAAGGCCGAACAGAAAGAGTAAGCTCTTCATTGGTGGCTGACTTAACAGAAACTGTGCCCTAGCCTAGGACCTAAGGATGGGTCTGGCGTTAAACGAGGTTATCGCAAGTCAAATAGGTGTTTACGCCATCGCCAGAATAATATTCCATATCGTCTGCAGTAGGTTATCGCAAACAATTTGGCCTGGACCTGCCGATTTCTACGACTGATGCAACGGATCCAAGTGCAGTTTCCGTTTTTGAAAAAATGTATTCTAATGTTTGAAAATAAATGCTCTCCTTTTGCGTTGGAAGTGAGAGCCTAAACGACAATAAAATCAACAGGCCAAGCTCTGTCCAACTTGTGTTCAGCGAATTAGATCTACAGTAACAAATTATTATTTCTATTTTCTTCGAACTCCCATTGTAAATATTTTTCGGCAGAACGTTTCAATCCAAAATAATCATTCAGAATACGACAAACGTGTTGCATAATTGAAGAACTTTAATTAATTATCATTATTTTAGTTGGTATTACATCGGGTAGGTGGGTAAAATATATATACGGTAATTTTGAATATTAGGTTTATTTGTTACGCATACAGATTGTTTGATTCATTGATTGAAGGCTTCGGATTCTGACCCCTCGTGAACAAGCCGAGCAGTTCGATTGCCTTTTCGATCCTTTAGAAATTGCGCTGGAAAAATATTTATAAATTATAAATATAATTTGTATTTATAACGAATATTTATAATTTAAATTCGTGCAATTTTAATGTCTTTGTAAAATAATCAATTCGGTAGAGCCGTATAGCTGATGATATGTAACAAATTTGCAACCTACCTTCCTCGCCTCTTCCTTTATGCATTTGACAACCTCCAAGGCGTATTCGCACTCGTCTTCCATGTCGGTCGGAACTTAAAATACAAGGAAATGCGTTAGACGTACAATGGATATACTTAACATTGCTTCGCACAATGGATGTTTTGAAAAACTAGATAGCGAATATCTTCCGCTAAAAACTAGCGGAGTAGACGCTACTTGTTGACTAAAGTCGACAGAAAGCTTAATTTACAGGGCGTGTAAACAAACTGTCGAACCTAAAAGGAACAGTACATTCTAAATAGGGAAATTAAAATAATACAGTTTGCCGATGAAAGTGAGAAATAACAATATTTAGCAAACATTTCGTATCTCTGTCTTTCACGGTGACATATATACTAGATGTAATTACATTTATAAATGAATGTGCGCGGATTCAACGAACAACAGTCAAAGGTGAAAACACTAGTGTATCGCCTTTATGTTAAACTTGATTTCGAAGCCCATTTCTGTCAAATATTTTAATTACGTTCACTCGATTGCTCTTGGACGAAATATTTTTCTACGCGAAATTATGATCGCCGAATTACTTGATTATTATGTAATAAATTAATAACTTAAATATTTGCTCACGTTTCGTGCTGCAGGATTGCGCAATATCGTCGGCCTTGGCTATAATATCAGCGTCATCGTACCTCTTCCTGTTGAACGCCCTGATGTTGTCCATATCGAACCGACCGTTCTTAACCTAAAAGAAATCGATATATGAAGACGATCGTTAGTTACGCGACGCAATATCAGTAGAGGGACCGTACCCTGGGATTTAACCCCTTATTTAGTATTAGGAGTACCCATAAGTAATGTCGTTTTTTTATAAAAGGCAGAATGTTATTATATTTAAAATTTAAATTTCAAATATTTGAAATTTTTTATAATCACACGACTACTGACAGTAACCAAAAATTAAAAACCTCACTACTCACGGCCACCCCTAATAGTTTGTATATTGAGTAATCGAAACTAATTTTTTTTCAGTGTACTCACCGCTCCCATGTACTTGGCGGCGCAGGACACGAAACACTGAAACACAAAATCGGATTACATTTTATTCAAATATTCGAAAAAATGTCCCAAGTAATTTTCTTCCAACATAATATCATTTATTTCGTTACCTTCTCAGCCCTGGTGTTCGGAAGTTCGTTTCCGACGTAGAATGCCTTGAATTGTTCTGCAAATGTAAAAGTAGAAACGTTATAGCCAACAGTTCAATTTATTTTATTTTTATTTTAAGTCATTACGACAATTTTTTAAGTTATATTTTGTGTCATAAAACGCTCCAACCACTACTAGATAGTGAGGATGTCACACGGACGCTTACTCATAAGGCGGGATTTTCAGGAGGGTGATGTATATTCAAATGATCGAAGTGTTGAGATAGTTTGGAACAGAAGACTTTATATTTATATTGGGACGCCGCTAGTTCATGGACGAACGCGATTTTCAAATGCGGCCAGAAACATTAAGGGTAACGATCGGTAAGGATAATAGATTGTAAGATTTTGTAGGACAGACAGATCGATACACGACTCAATTAGGTTTAAAAATACAGCTGTAAATCGTAAGTAATCGGTAGCATTGTTTCGTTTCTATAAGTTTGAGTTCCAATAATTTGCTTTCTGCTTCAATAATTTGATCGCATATGAACTTACCGTATGAAATTTCCGCTTCCTTCTGGCATTCTCTGGCAGCTTCTTTCATGTCCTCTATAGCAGCGTCATTGATCTGAAAACCAATCGACAGCATCATTTCAAAATTGTCCAGTTCTTTTAGAATTCACACAACAAGCTCTTGAACCCGATATAAAATTATTTGTACCCCAGAAATAATTTCGATACAAAAATATTAATATTCCGCCGGGAGGCGTTCTTCGAAGGGAATTTACACAAAGTTCTGGTTTAAAAAGAAAACAAACACTTCTTCTTTCAAATCATATTTATTTTTATTTCGATATTAGACAGTGTAATGGAGGTATTAATACGGTATTAATATATGAGTACGGTTCGAAGTCTTAATTGTGACTACATCACTATGCATAAATATTTGAATTATATTAAATACAATGTCAAATAAGTCATTTTAGATTTCACAACTTGTATTTTTACGCACGTTTACCATCTTACAATTGAAACACGATGAAAGAAAAAATGTATCCCATACATCTCCACCACAACGGAACTAATCCGACAACAGTTTTAGACAATATGCGAAACTATCAACTGTTGCAAACTTTCGGTATTAGATACGAATAGACCATATTTTAAAATATTTTTACCTTGGGTGAGGCCCAAGCGAAGGCGAAGAGACTGAGTACGATGAACAAGGTCTTCATTGTGATCGTCTTCACTTCTACAACAGAACTGCAGCTCGAGAGGTTCCTCCAGGTCCTTAAGGACTCTCGGCCCGCGTCAGATAAACGGGTTATCGCGGGTTAAACTGTTGGAAGGGGGTGCTATTTTTTATTTCGGCCATAAAGATAATCATTTATCAAAATTTAAGGTTTTTTTTTATTTGTTACGCCAAATTATAATGTTGTACATATCATTAAAAGTGCCAAAATCGAAACTTCCAGAAGGGATGAACGGGATCTAAAGCGGTAACAATAAACGTTACACCGGTCAGCCTCTAAGGCTGTAAACATAAACGTTCTTCTGTCGGCCTCTACTAATGTAGAAAAGAACAAGAACCCGATGATGGGACCAGTAAAAGTTCCGAAACGCCGGAAGCAGATATCCTTTAAATAGTTATTCCCGGAATAACTTGGAGTACTACACGATCTTACCGGAACTCAGTGACAATTCAAGTTCTGGAAACCTTCGCTCTTTTAGCAATGACGTTGTTGATATCGCATTAGCATCAGAGTCGTCCAACTTAATTTATGAATATACCAAAATTGAAACTGTTTTTTTCCAGTTTGCGGAAAGTACAATAAGGAAAATGGTTGAAATTGAAGAGTTTTGAGAAACCCCGACATCATTCCTTTCCGGTCGCCAACTCGTTTCTACATCGTAGCCATCGTAGCCTTCCATATCGCTGTAATTGCATCGAAGTTTCGATTGCCTCTAATGACTGGGTAATTGCTGGAAATGATGACGATCGTCCTGGACGTTGTTACCTGGACACATTAGCGCGGCGATAACTACCGCGCGGGTTTTAAACGGAGAGTCCTTATAACGAAGAGTCGCCATATAATGGCTGTACAACCTTTTGTAACGAGATTGTTTTCCCAGTGAAAACATTGGCGGACGAATCGAGGGGATGAATCGGGGATAATTTTTAAAATTTAAAAATTTTCCATGTATGGGACAATTGTATCTCACCCGGGGACCACAGTTGACGGAGTTCGGGATGAATTTTAGATTTTACATACATTTTTTGCTTTCATATTAAAATACAGTAATGAATTCATTCATGAAGTACCGTACGAACTGTATTAAACTTCAGACAAATCTGTAACTCATAGTTTCTATTTTTTCCATCTAATTTTTTTCTGTTTGTACTAAAACACGATTACCGGGTTGGCAATGTATACAATTATAACGTAGTTTGTTGTCAATAGGCGTTTAATTCATAGACATTTTCGCGTAGAGGTCCAAGATTGACTGGACAGTGTTCGAAGTCACGACGTACAGCTAGTTGCTGGTGCTACTCCGGTGCTTGGGTGTAATGGAAATATCGCTTATTAGTGAGGCGTCGCAGCTCCAGAAGTAGGGGTACATCGTCTGTTGGCGGTACGGACCGAGGCTGACACTATTACACGGTGAAAATTGGCCCATTGAAAACGATTTCTTCCCGCCGCTAATTTACCGTCTGACATTGAGCCGTCCTTCTTTTGTCCGAATCGGGGTTTTTTCTTTTTTTTGTTTTTGTTCACGAACGGGACGAACGAAAAATTTGCGAATCGAGGAGGCGAAGCGAAAGAAGAGAACCGGAAATATTTGAACGTCCTCAGAAGTATTAACAAATTTCTTCTGTGTGGATTTCTCCTCAGTTATTTTTACCCTCTCGGCATCCTCATTTATAGTTCTACACAAACATCATTGTCGGTTATAGTATTTTAAATTGGTGCAATAAAACAGTTAAACAAATTATATTACAACAAATCGACCTTCACCTGCCAATACTGAGCGTGATTGCTTGCAACAAAGGATTTTATTCGATTTTGTAAATAAACGTCTGTATTTGATTTGATTGACTTCATTTCTTATCTGAATTCCAGCTCCGATTTTCCCCGCCAAAGGGCGGGGCAATTTTAACAAAAAATTGTTAACGCGACAATCCACGGACAATCCGAAAACTGAGGCATATTCTAAAGCGTTTAGCCCGATGTTTTTTCGTATACTAAAAAAATAGTAAAAAATGGAACTATACTATCCGTTAGTTTCGACGCAGGACCAATTTATTCGGCACGTATCTCCGGACATTACGTTATCTCAATCGGATAGTTTTACGTAACGTAGGAGTTACGAAATACACTATTAATCACACTATATATTAAAAAAAGCACTATAAAAAATTGGCATTAATTATTTCCTTGTGCGAACGTGATACCGCCTAATTAACCTAATGTTATCGATAACGTTTAATGAAGTACGATTGTAGAAGTTTCTCTCGAATTATCGGCCGCACGTGCTATTTTCGCGGGAACAAATGAAGAATATGAGAGTGAAATATTATAAAATTTATTTACAGGATTATTATATTAATAGGCGGATTATTTCTACATTCATGTAAATCGAGTACGACCAAATAAAAATGTATTGTTCACAATGTTGTTATAGTAATCGGGAATATTATAATTTATTATAATTAAGGGCGAAAAAATCTAGGTGGCCGTGAAATATGGACCGAGGGCAAATGGCAGTTAAATAAGTTATGTGTGCTATTTACAGATAGTAAATATCTAGCCAATAGCCCACTGATAGGGATAGAGCTAATAATAGATAAAAGTGTAAATTAACTACTATTCTTGCGATATTCCATACCCGTTTCTCGCAAATACAGTATGCTTCGGCCACAAAAAGCACACGGGTAAAAAATGCCATTCGTACCTGGGTACGGATCTCAAAGTTTCGTTAGTCCGCGAACCCACCGTAACAAAAATTTTTGGATTGATTTTTGGAGATTCCGATTAATAATAATAATACAGGCGTATTATCATATCGTCGCCAAGTATCCTGGACCGAGTTCCACCCGGGGTTATCTGGGACGGGGATCGCCCGTCCTGTCCTCGCTAATGGGAGTCTACGAAGGCAATTAACACCTGGCATATACCTGGACGTGGGCCGACCTTCGCCACGGTCCGATATAAAACGAACCGGCCCGTTCCTATGTCGCCAATTCCTCTTCAGGTAACGATCCTGCGCCAACTATGAGCTTCACCACACTCACCTTCGTCGGCGTCTTGGCGACAGTCTACCTCGCCACAGCAGTAAGTCCTTCAAAGTTCGTATAACTAATATTGGGACTTGAAAATATGAAACAGTCTCGATGATTCAAATCGTGAATCCGGGCACGGCGAAAATATCCCCCGTATACTTTTGAGCGCTGTACGTTTCATTCTTGTCTCTCCTCCTATGAAAACCGATAAAGATCCTATTCCCTGTACTGGGGCGAAATAGACAGAAGATGAGTATTGTAAGACGGCCCGGCACGAGCACCGATACTTACTTCCAGCAAGAACGAACAAAACGAGACGGCCTATTGTATACTTTACCGTGAATTGATTTCCAAGCTGCACGAGAAAGGGAAAGGTTTTTTCTCAACAATTCCCGGGACAGGCTTTTTTGGAACAAATGTTTTCTTTAAGACTCACTAGAGATAAAAAAATGTCGTATACAAGATTTGGTACCACAATTGATGCCGTTTTCAGTAGATCTTTAGGAAAAAACTTACTTCGCCGACGTTTGTTTCATATTTTGCCTACCAACAGACCAATAGTGTCCCGTATTGAATCAGAAGATAATATGAATAGTGATATTTGAATTTTTAATGATTTTAAATTGTTTTTGAAACACTTTAATTTGTATTCGCCATTTTCTTCATTTGATACTACCTTCGTAACCTTCAATGCGATATATGAAAAATTGGAAAATTGGCTGTTGACTTGAGTAAATCTCCCGATTCGTGGACGTTGGTTTATAAATTATTTATTTTTTAGACTACCCCGGAATTTAAAGAGAAATTTATGGCTGCCATACACGACTGTAAAGACAGCCACAACATGGATGAAGGTAAGAAAACGACAGCTCCATTTTATCTCATTGAGGTAACGGTTTAATTGTGTCATGTTATTTGGGCTGTTTGATCTTTGAAATTAATATGAGGCTATTAATTTTGAATTAATCTCTTCTACCCTTTCTGGGTGGTTCCCTTCGTTTCAACAGATCTTCAAAATATAATGTAACGAAAACAGCCCTCTGCCTTATTGCTGAATCCTCTAAAGAAACGCAATGCTGAATTCGTTTCGAGTTTTTCTTCGAGTTCGCCCAGTTTAGGCGAGATTTTTAGGCCAGTTTGTTAAAATTTATAACGTAGCGGAATGTTGTACAGAATTTACTGAAATGTTGAAATGATTTACAGAAGCTGTAAAAAAGATGTTCCATGACCTACCGAATGATGAAAATTCAAAGGTAACTCTTCGTTTTTGTCGGTTTTCTCGTTTCAACTTAAAATATATTTGATTTATGTTAAGTATAAATAATATATTAAATTATTTAACATTCATTTTCAGTGCATGCTGGGGTGTATGTTGGGCAAACTTGGAGTGGTAAGTGCATTAGAAAAAAATGCCTATATTAAACGCTTATTTTTCTAATAATTACTTGCGTTTCGATTACTGGAATAGCCTTATATATACATGTTTTTTTGATTTATACGAAATCGATACTTTAATGCATTTTTACCAACAGATCAGCGATAGCAAGCTCGATGTTGAAAAGTGTTTAGAAATGAATAAGATCAAATACACCGATCCGAAAGACATTGAAAAAGCGGACGAAGTGGTCAAAGCTTGTGGAGCATCAGGTTGGAATTTTAAGATCAAAAGCATAATATTTTAGACTTAATTCGAACTTTTCCATAACCGTATCTTTACCTCACCATAAATTTTCTTTCAGTACCTGCTGGCCTAAACGAATGTGATCTGGGATACGAAGTTGTTCACTGTTTCATGACTGAAGCTAAAAAGGTAATTTCAACTTAGAGTTCACTGCTAAACTTGTAACTTTATACATCAACCAATTTATGCATTGTTGTCTTTTGCAATAGTTTGTGGCTTCAACCTTGATGTTTGGTTCAATAGTTTTCTTTCATATTTAATAAAAAAAAACATTGCTAAAGTGTTTTACCGACAGTATACACTTTAATGCAAATTTGTTAATTTCATTTATTTCATTAGTATTTTAATAGTATTTTTATATTGAAATATAAAATATAAAACTAACAAAATATGTCTGTATTACAGCACGATCTACACATGCCTCAGGTATTTTAAAATGCCGGGATGAAGATCATGGACAACTCACTGGTACTGAATATGTAATAAACTTTATCGTGCATTAATAAAAAGCAATGTATTTTAACAATTACGTTATTTTCAGTCTCCACTCTGTTCAGTCCATCCGCATTCCTTTATACTCAATCGTGTATCATAACCTTATTCCACCATATTCCACGTGTTATTTAGTAAGAGCGTCCTAAAAACACTAGTGCTAAACATAAATATTGAAATGTTTGATGATATTTAATGTATGATGTATAATGTTTAATGGGCCATTTTGACCCATATTCTCAATCACCCCGTGCAAGCTAATAGGTGAGTGGGAAAGTAGCTAAAGAGCTATTTCGAATGTGTGTAAAAACGGCTTCCCTGTAATAAATCCTTTCGTTCGATAAACTATCCTGTTACTCTGATCCTTCGATTCGACGGCTTTTCTGAAAATCCCTAGCGCCGCTTTCCGATGAAATGGCCGCGTGATATCCTCGCTATCTGGTAAGGCCATCGGTGGTGAAACTACGTCGAAAATACATTCGAGCGTCATCAAATCGCACTATCACCTAATATAACTCCGTTGGGATAAGCCGTATCAAATCTTAACATTATTTTTTCTCATTATATAAGCCGCAACTAGTATTCGATCCAATAATTAAACGATACCCAGATCTGGCCCAATTTCCAGATTGAGATATCGACGTGTAATCTTTCAAAAAAGAAGCAGAAAAAATTGAACGCCGGCGAACTTCTGGATCGTTCTGGAACAGATTTTTAAAATTTCCGCTTTTCAACTTTTAGTCTGCGGGTGTCTTTCATTTCATTTATTTTTTCTTATATCTAGCGTAATGCTCTATGGAATTAATTGTCTTTTGGTATTGGTAACTTATATTGGTTGTACGTTTTTCTGAAACCATGTTATACCGAAACGTGTTGTACAGAAATATGCCACACAATTCATCAACAGTGTTTTACGAAACCCAAGTGTATATTGAATTTAATTACAATATATTTTTAATCGTGTAACTAACGCTGGCTATTCTTTTGGTCTGCACAAGGTGTGTTCATTTATGTCGCTCTAAGCGACAGTCCTTCCAGAAATTACTGTCCTCTCCTAGATGATCACCTAGCGTGCCACAGTATTAAGCAGTTTCTAGACAGTGTTCAATGACAGTGTTCTTGAATAAACAGAGAGGACGCGGCGTCTATCATTAATCTTCCCCCGTTCGCTAAACGCTCTTTACGCTCCTCGTTAACCGGTCTATTTAAAGACTGGATACGGATATCCCGAAGACAGATAGACAGACAGCATTACGATGCGTTATCTGATCGGTTTCGGTTTCTACGCTCTGCTTTGCGCCGCTACTGTAAGTTCTAACTTTAGTTCTTCGTTTTCCTTGATTCATTTTAAGTCGCGACTGCAATTTTTTGAAATAATATTTAGCAACACGCGATAGTACGTCGAATAATATGGAATTTCAGATGAGTAAGGTGAAATTTATAAGATGAATAGTTATTTCACAAGGTTTGTTAAAAAATATACTTTTCGGACGGGACGAAAAAATTGGAAATTCGCTGAACCAAGTGCCCCTAAGTTGAGAGATTATGTTTACCATAATTATCAAACCACCCTCATATATAAATATAAACACACACACAAATATATATATATATATATATATATATATATACATAAATACATAAAAACATGGAATATATGAGGGGAATATTTAAGTTTACAGCCTTAGCGGCTGAGAGTGTAATGTCTATTGTTACCGCCTTAGACCTCCTTGGACCATCCCTTATCGGGGAGGAGGTCTGATCGTGTATCATTTGTGTTACTGAATTATATTTGTTTTTTTAATGTCTAATCTCTGTCTCGCCGAAAATAATCTATATATATTATTCGAAACTTGTTTATTGTTAATTAAATTGTTTATTATTAATTTAAGCCAATATATCGTACACTGTTATATAACGTTTAAATTATGTGATACAGATAACGATCCGAGATTCGGGGCTAATGACAATCCAGTGTGTGTGTGTGTGTGTGTGTGTGTGTGTGTGTGTGTGTGTGTGTGTGTGTGTGTGTGTGTGTGTGTGTGAGTGTGCTATGTTTCTTAAAGTATCTACTTTCCTTAAACTACACTAAAGGGACGATTTCCAACCTAATAATGGACAATTTTCGTTTAATTTCATTTGCTCTGAGATATTTCGATATATTACTTTGGTTTTCATAATCACTTTTCTCTTTTTATTCGAGTCACGACTAGAATTTTTAAAATTATATTTAGTGAACTATCACAGTTCAAGAGGAACCGGCCGCGTGATTTCCTCACTATTTTAGTATTGAATATGGGATTATCATCGATGGATGGATCCTCTGTCAAAAGTACATTCTTGTTATCGAATCACGCTGTGCTTCGAATTACAAAAATTGTAGTCTGGACCCTGGAATAAATAGAAGGCAGGATAGGTTTGTTCGAATTCGCAAATTGTTTAAATCCAATTCCACGAATGGGAACCTGTACGAAAGGTGTAAAGAAACTGTGACAATGCCGACTCGAATATTAATTCCGTTTGTTTCTTTTCAGGTTGCTTGTTATAAAGACGAAATAATGGCAAAGTTGAAACAATGCAAGAACGGGGCCGAGGTCACAGAAGGTGAGGAGGATTAATCTTTTCTCCACTCTTTTAACATTAACTTACTTTCAACCCTTCGATTAAACTTTCCATTTTTGTTTCATGGGATTCTTTCAACATGTTGCAGACGAGTACGAGGAGTTCATGAAACCGCTACAGCCGCAGAACCAAGAGGAGAAGGTAAACCTCTTGTCAACGAATTGATAAATGCCAATTTAATTCTGCCCAACAACCGTTTTTAATTTTACAATTGTATCTTATTTATTTTTCAGTGTTTGATGGCCTGCATGATGAAAGAATATAAAATAGTAAGTCCGTTTTGTCCAATTATCTGCCTCTTCTACGTTTACAATTATGTTGCGAACAATATGATACGACATAATAACTATCTAAACAGCAGATCCAGTCAGTTTGAGAAATAGCCCGATGTATAAATACTTTCGTTCGAAACTACACGTCAGTCCGATCCCTCGAATCGACCTTCCCGAAAATACCGAACGCCGCTTTAAGAAGAAACCTAATTTCCTCACTCTCTAGTAAAGGCTGGAGCGGGAGTACCAAAGATGGATGTATCCTACGTTCGGATTGTTCCTGTAGACGCTAGGTCTAGTGGAGATCTCTGGGCCAGTGGCGTTTAAGTCGCCGGTGGGGGTGATAATGGATGGGAGACGGATGAAAGGGATTCGACGACAGGATTTGACAGAGCAGAAAAAATGAAAGAATTCGGTCGACTGTAGGTATGTCGGGGTTCCAAGGACTTTGGATTCACTCTCTGGATGAGACCAGCTATGGATATCTTTGTGGATCCCCATTAAAATAAATAGGGTTAAACGGAAATTTTCCATAATTAATTGGAGATTGTTTCTTTCGTATCATTCGAGAAAACTAGATAGTTGAAAAGAGATAGCCTTAACATTATAGATTGCAATTAGCCACGAATCTCGAACCGTTATCTGTATCTCCATAAACGAAATGTTATATAATATTGTACTATATATAGCAGGTTTTAATTAACAATAAACAATTTAATTAACAAAAGAAATGTGGAATGACAGTCAATCAGCTAGTATGTTTTATATACAAGAGACAATATTCAACGGTAGTGTGTAAGAATGGCAAAAAAGTAGTTTTAACACTTTGTCGATTCGCAGATCGTCGACGGCGCCTACGACCCGGTAATGGCGACCGTTGTGAGCGAAGAAATTTTCAAGGATGATCCAATTATGGCCGGGAAAGCAAAAGAGATGGCCGTCAAATGCCAGTCGGAGCGTGAGTTATATTCCACTGTTTGTTTTCCTCTTGCACAACAGTTTTCCACACGTTTCGCCTACAATACATCGAGACTAATTTTCTAACGCCTGAGCACTTCCTGAATTTTCCAACACTCAAAGGCTCATCGTCTCAAAGGCCTTCGTCTTTTTGCACGGTTCGCTGCCTTGAAAGTGTCAAAACACTGCGCATATCCACCACTCTGATTTTACAATAAGTTCCTTCTCAATTGTTCGTTCACCATTGAATTATAACATTCTATTGATGGATATAATAGAAGAAAGCGCGATTGCATTAATCATTTGTCGCGTTCAACGCGTTTTTTAATTGAACCTTGTTTTCAGTACCGCCGAACATACCCGACGAATGCGAACTGGCCAACCAGCTGATACAGTGCGTCATAAGATACGAAATAAAGGTGGGTGCTGAAAATTCGAATTTCTCAAAAAGAATATCTTCTTTGGCCGCAGTTCTTGTGACATTTCTGTCTCCCCTGCTCGATGATGTCTTTTGCTAGACCTAACTTAGCCTAATGTTTAGATACACCGTATGACTTATATGTGTCCTGTTTCAGTTTGGCGCGGTCAAGTCCTAGACAGGTACACGGAGGTAGAGGAGATAGCACGACGACGAAATATCACTTATTGTCAATATTAACACACATCGTTGGTAAATAAAGGAAGCAATAGTAAACACTTTGTATTTGTTCATTACACCCTTCCCCCCTCACCCACTGATTCTTGATTGAATAGGAGAAAAATAACTCGCTCGGAACTACAATTTTAATGTTTATAAACTTATCTTATCATATAGACATAATGTACATTGTCCATATGACGACTCGGTGTCGTCATTGTCACCGAATCAAAAGTAATTTGCGTAAATATAAATCGTAAAAACGTAAAAAGGTAGAAAATGCTGTTACTTCGATTTTGCGTTGCAAATTATTCTTTTCCCGTTCGATAAGAAAGAAAAATTTACAAGGTACCATTTAAGTTTTGTAAAGAGAACATTCGGTATTGAAAAATTATAAACTCACTGGACCAAGTTAATCTCCCTGAATAGAAATTGTGTTGAAAAATGGTTTTGTAAAAAAAAAATGGTTTTACCACACCTATGGAACAACCCTCGTATTTTGATTGTATTACTAGCAAAGAAGAAGCTGTAGAAGGAAATAAAATGAACATAAATGACACAGATAATAAGGTTTTATTAACAAAATAAAAACTAGTATCGTTATTACATTTTTATTTCTGTACTTCTATTAGTTAATTCCAACTCTATGGTGTTGTCTGGGCAACTGCCCTCGCGAGGTCAGAGGTTGTCCGCGCATTGTGCGTCTTATTATATATATATGGTTACTGAAAGCGGAGAAATATGGGGCGAGCATTCGCAGTGCTTAAAAATAGAAGTCCCAGAATGGATATTACGCTGAGATAAATTGATAGGGCGTGGGGAGTCAGTCGGGGAAAGAGAAAATTCGCGCGAACCTGTCCCACGCCGTTTTCCGCTTTTCTCGCCACCTTTTGTAATTTCTCTTCGCTTATAAATGCGATTCCACAAAATAGCGCAATAACCTCCCGAGTTTATTCGGTTAGTCCGACAGAAATAGACGTTTCTGCAGTAAATATTACAATGGATTCGCCTATTAGACGTTGAAAGGTTGCCGGGGCATTCTTCAAGCCGAATGGCATACCTAAGAACCCATAGTGTCCGCTTGAGTCCGATTTTATAGTAACCTGACTTTACCTGGACACACGAGCTTCCGCCATTTTATTTAAAATATCTTCTAATCCTGATGCTACAATTTAATTCACGGTAGCCTGCAAATACCCCATATTTGTGAACCCCATTCACCCCTATCTTTATTGTTCTATGGGTGAGCCAGTTGAAAATATGCGAGAGGAAGGTAGAAACAATCAAGGAAGAAATCCTTCATAGATAGATCATTAGGGCGTATCGGGTCGGGAAAACGAACCATAGGGGTACGAAAGAGACGAAGGACCATTTAAAGATAATGTACAATTGGATCAATATTCCGGGAACTGTAGGAGAAGTAATAAAACAATTCCAAGTTTGTAATAGGACTCACGAAACCATAAGGATAGTTACCCAATTGGGACTTGGAGAGAGGGTCCAAGTAGACTTATTTTATTGGGGAAATAAAAAATATCTAACGTGGGTACATAAGTATTTCCCATATCATTCAATTATATTATTTTAATTACAGGTGATTTACCTTACCCTTTCATCGTTCGAAGTGGCATATTAATAGGAGTGGTTAGACAGTCTGCCATATCCCGTCACGTAGTCCTTTATAACACAGCCGGTTTAACCGTAATTACACACGGTTCAAATGAACGTGAATTAGAATTATTGCAGTGTTTAACACCCGGGACGACGGCGAACCTATTTATTAATATTGGACCGTCCTTGGGGGAACGAGAGGGTATATAAAATGCTTGAAATTAAAAAATCCCAGGTCCCATTCTGCAGAATGGGTTTAATCGGGATGCGGACATTTGTCCTGTTGGTCCTCGTCTTGGCCGACTTCTTAATTGGAAGATCAGAGGTGAGTCAAGCTTCTCAATAAGTTCAGGGCTCTATTCTGTACTTAATACTCATTTAATACTGTTATCATTGTGTCGGTAGATTAAGAGCATAATTACATGGCAGCTTATAATGTGTTAGGTGATGGGAAAAATTCGTGCCCGTTTTTAATGTGGCGAGCAAGGAAGCTTTACGCTCGGCTCCGATTTTGACATTCCCCCACTTCGAGCGTGAAGTCGTAATAAAGACGAGTTGTAAATATTAATTAAGAAAGCACCATTTTTCCTGTGTGAAGTGAAAAAGGACTGACGGTATCTAGGAGGGAGGGAGTTAGTAGCGGTTGAGAGAGTAACGTTTATTGTTTGGCAATGTCTAGCTTAACAACAGCCATAGAGGCTGGGGGAGGAAACGTTTATGGTTAGCGCCTTAGACGCCGTCCAACCTTTGACGAGGAGGGGAATAGGTAAAACAGGGCCGTCTCTTCTCCCGGCTTTTCCTTGTATCATTTGTGTTACTGAATTATATTTGTTTTTTTTTTAAAAAGCGCAATCTCTTTCTCGCCGAAAATGACTTAGATATTCATGTGCATTTGTTTCAATGCAGGCAGTAACAGCTCGTGGCAGGCTTATGAAGTCGATAAGAAAATGCAGAAACCTGATTCAAGTAGATGACAGTAAGACAGATGAAGTTTTTAATATTCTAGACTAAATTGAATCCTTTTTAATAATACAATTTTTGGTATAATATGTTAAAAATAGCAATTATGTAACATAATTTGTATTTACACTCTCATCTAGAAAATATTGTTTCTTAAACTTGCACAATTACGAAGAAGTCATTAAGTTCTTTGATGCCAGAATTCAATTAATAGAATTCATTTTACTGTTGTTATAATGGTGATATCAAGTTAGGAAGTTTAAAATTTAGTTTGAGGTTTGGTTTTCAGATGAGATAGAAATGCTAAAACAACAGAAGCTACCAGATTCGGATGCTGGCAAAGTAAGGATAATTCTTCTCTCTTTTTTAAATACAGTGTCTTAAATCATAAATTTAGGTATATATTCATTCAGTTATTTCATTATTTTCAGTGTTTTATCGCATGCATTATGACAGAATCCAAAGTGGTGAGCAATTTTCGATTAAATATAAACCACATTTAATAATAAATATTAATATAAAATTCCAAGTATGATTATTAAATAATTTATTCTTTTGCTAGTTGAAAAATGGAAAGTTTCTAAAACAAAATGCATTCATCGTGGCAGAAATCATGCACAAGAACTCACCAGAAACAATAGAGAAAATTAAATTGGCAGTGGAAATTTGTACTGGGAATGGTAAAGACATTTCTTGTTCTTAAATAACAACCTACAAATGTTATTATTTAAAAAACTCGAGTGACAGGTTCATTTAAAATCAGTTACTAACCATACTTTCTATTTTTGCTTAGTGCCAATTGACCCTAACGAATGTGAGTTTGCAATGAAATTATCAAGCTGCTTATTAGATCAAGCTAAAAAGGTAATTTATAAAAAAAATTACTAACTGAATACATACTTTTCTGTCAGATGAAAACAATTTTTCCTAGATAACATTTTTTGAGAACTAATCTTAAAACAATTGATATTGCAGAGGGGTGTGGCAGACCTGAAAATATGGACTTAATAAAAAAGTGGGACAGGATTATTGAATAATGTTTGATGTTATTATTTATCTTCCCAAAGTTATACTCCACACTTAACAGTTAATACCCCATTGCACCCAACGAACATAAGTATGGAAAAAAGTTGTAAGTAAACAAATATTTTTGTTTACTGTGAACTGAAATTATATTTATTTATTTTTAACATAAATTGTTAATGTTCTAAACAGAAAAGCAGGTTTAATAAAACAAGAAATACATCAAAGGTATTAAGTTTTATTTAATAAATAAATTACAGTAATTAAAATATTGATAACACTCTTATATGGACAATACTAGTGGACATGTTATTTGCATTTAGTTAAGTTTCAACAAATAATTTCACAAGTACTAAATACTTTTGAAAATGTTTAATATGATGCATAACTAGAAAACATGATGTCTATAATACTCAAAAGTTTTATAAAGTATAAATTTGTATTGATCAGAGATAAACTTTACATTTTACGTAAGTCATTATACTCAGGTAAATTGTCTATCTTGTATTCTATAATTATCTCTTTATAATATATATTGTGTCTATACATGTAATAATTATACTAACAGAGTTTAATTTAGAAGTATAAGTATGTTAAATCAATATACTCTATTTCTATATAGGCTATTAAAGCAAAAAAAGTGTTAAAATTATATTTTTAAAAAGTTGGAATGTAAAAAATTTGCTGTTAGAATGGAATGCAAAAAGGTTCGAAAAATTAATCTAACCTAATAAGATAGTTCTATCATTAAAATAAAAAAAAGAAACCCAAAGAGAGAGGATTCAGGAGTATTTAACATTCTTTTATTGCAAAAAGGCAGAACAACTTTCATTAATATTAATACTATATCATGATTTGTACAAAGGTAATGTACAACATAAATAATGATAGCTGTCTTAGGTAAATTTACATATGCATGCGACTAATATTAAACAAAGACATACTTAATAAGCTACATCAAGGAAAGCAACAGTGACATACAACAAGTAATAACTAGATATATTTTTGACACATCTTATAATTACCAATCTTTGAACTTTACATTTTAATTATTATCATCCGTGACTATGTGATTTTATAAAAGAAACTGAATAGAGGAACCTTAGAAATATGTTTCAAACTACAAAGAAATGTATACGATTTTATATGCCCTGTAGATTTCCTTATTTTTGATATGCCAGATCACTGCCTATCTGCAAATTAATAACACAGCGTCTTTTTTCAGTTTTTAATTTTTTAATAAATAAAAATCTAGTTACAGGTAGAAAACTTTCAAAAAAATATCCTAACAAATTGTGCGAATGAAAATTTAAAATTTTGTGACAATTACACAAAAAACAATTATATATACTAAAAACACGAACGGTGTGCTATTTGGGAATAAAATACATTTGTTGACTTCACAGTGAAAATCTTATATTTAACAGACTTATATATAAGTGCTATAAACACATACTGCATTATATGTAGTTAACCTTAATAATCTTATTATATATTAAAAATAAAAAAATTAAATGGTAATAAATCTCTTAATCGCCAAATATTTAGGTAAATACCCTATATAAGTGAATATAGTGGTCTTGTTATATACTACATATATTTAATTGGAAAATACATCTATACACACTTTAACACAGGTGATAGCACGCAACTAATGCCAGCAAGCGCATTTTAGGTGTAGAGTATAACTCTGATTGTGGAAATATGGCACAAGAGCTGACCCACTAAAACATCAATGTTAAGTACTTGGTTCCTCTATGCAGAACTATGTATCAAAATACACAGGACCTCGATAACTACAGCCTAGACCAATGAAAGGAAAAAATATACAATTGGCCATAGATACATGTGTTTGAGATCCCTCATGTGTTACACTCATTCCATTTCTGAAACAAAATTTATATTCCATACATTTGAATAGCTAGTCAAAAATCAATCGACTATTCTTAAAAAAAACAATTTCCCTGAACACAATCATATTTGTTGCAAATGGACTGAACTCCTTTCCGAGTTCTTATAATACTGAACAAAATAAAAAGGATTACCATTTTATTGTTGAAATGGTCAAAAAACTGACAAACAAATTTAAATTGTATTGATTATACCTTGACAATATTTTATACAGCTTTTAAATTTCCTAAAGCATCGCTATTCTCCTATCATATTTACTTTTTACAGAAATGTATTTCTGTCTTTGATTAATTATTATCATGTAAAAAATAAGCCCTGTATTACATATACAATGGACAAATTGGATGGACAATATTTTATGTTTTGTCTTGAAAATCCGACTATTATAAGTTTACAAAACATTTAGTTCATAAATTCAATTACTAAGTAGAAACATCGCTTACATTTATATAACCGATTTATCCAGACATAAAATTCCTAACACTAAGAAATAATTTTAAATAGAAAAAACATAAAAGTAATTACAATAATTTCAGCCTAAAACAAATAAAAATAACATTATATTTACTTACAATTATCCTTCACTTCAAAATATTTGTATGTTGGGTTTTCATAACCATTTATTTGCATGTTTGCAACATGGCGCTCTTCAGGTGTAGCAGCTTGATCTACTTCTATAAAACCCTAAACAGAGGAAGAGCAGGATTAAAAAATGTAACTATATAAAGGCTATAATAAACACTTAATTATATACTTTAGATTTTAGTCTGAAAGTAAAAAGTAATCTGCACTTTTTGAAGAAAAAACTAACCTGATTTTGAGGTGACCTAGCATTTCGACGACGCAATACCGCAACACCGATCAATATGGCCACCATTAGTGCAATGCCAGCAAATGCAAGAGTGAAATAAACACTCTTTGTTTCACGACGATACACTTCCCTCCTTACAGAATACGTCTGTAGAAATTAGCGAAGACACAATTATAAAATAAATATTTTCATCAAATCATTAAGAATGTATTGGACTTATTGCATAATTACTATTACTAATATATGAACCCCCTATAAGGCGTGGACAACCAGCCACTAGTTTCAATTGTCAAATGAAGGTTTGAGAATGACTTACAGGCTCGCCATGACTTATATCGTGGGTCATAGCGTGGGCGACAAAAGGCTGTGGGTCATGTTCGTGTAGTGAAGGCGCTGGGCTAACTGCTGGAGCTGACGCTGCCACAGACGGTATCTCAGTGCTGTGGTAATCTTCCATTGTGTCAGAATCAAAATGGCTGCTCACCCGCCTGGCCTCTTCCCTCAGTTCAGCCCTCTCACGTTTATGAGCTTCCTTTCGTTCTTTCTCCAATACTCGTTCCCTCTCTTTATCTTAAAAAAAATACAGTTAGTGTTGCTGTTTTGGTTGAAGGCGCAGGTATGAATTATAAAGTTATTGGAAACCATCCAAGCAAACTCAAGTGGAAGGCTTTTTGCCATTTCCCTTTGGAACCATTCAAAGGTGTTGTCTGCTTCTGGCAGGTACATCATCAGGGTCTGACTGAAGAATAGTCCAACTTGAGGTCCTCTATATAACTGAATGTTGGGTGTTGTTAATCCTCTCTAAAGGTTAAAACCCACTGGAGCTCCCTCGGGTGGTTTCCAAACACAGGAATACCTCAGAATCCCAGTTTTTTGCACAGTATTACATGATCCAACCGGAAGTTAGTGATAATAAACATATATAAATGATTAAACCTATAAATTATTTTTAATCCTAATAGATGTTCGCATACCTTCTTGCATGGCGGTAACATCAGCACGGTATTTATCGAGAATGGCAGCTTCAGCATCACGAGTCATAGACAAAACTGATCCAGGAGTGTCATCCTTACTCCTCAATGCTTGCATGTAGTCAGACATCAACTGAGATATTTTACCAGATAGCTCAGGGAATCTAAGAAGAAACAAAATTAAAGGGTAACAGGTGAATTGTCGGTTGGGTCTAGTTTCAAATTATTTTTGGGCATGAATACAATATTAAAATTACCTGTCAAGCATCTGAAGAGACTGGTTGACCATGTGGTCGATATCGACTAAATGTTCGAGAGTCATGGCCTTTTCCCTTTCGGCTTGTTCGAGGCTTGAAGACAACAGGTGTCGGTAGTGGGAAATAGTGTGATGTCTGTCCTTGTGCAAAGCTCGCAGCAGTTTCTGGAGGCACTTCTGTACTCGGTGTGTCTGCATTAAAAAAATACAAATACTCATTTAACATAGTAATCTGCGAAGAATCTACAATATGGCAGTCTTGTTCATTTAACATTTTGTATCATCTGACATGAAGAAGAATCTCACTTTGACTTTATAAAACTGTGGGAAAATTTATACTATCAGCGAATAAATTCTCTAATCAATTTATGATCTTGGAAAATACAAAAACAAGTAAGTCTAATTGGAATTATTTTGTGATAATTTTACATTGATCGGGCTGTCGTTGAGGGCCTGTGTATAACATGTCATG
Organism: Lethocerus indicus; assembly: GCA_019843655.1. Lineage (NCBI taxonomy): Eukaryota > Metazoa > Arthropoda > Insecta > Hemiptera > Belostomatidae > Lethocerus > Lethocerus indicus. The sequence continues at coordinate 6,164,997 of JACDQD010000103.1, read as the reverse complement.
GCTTCCTTCTTCCTCTGATTGATGTGGGCCATAACTCGCTGTTGATGCATTGCGACTAATTGATGTTTCTCAGCATTACCCTCCTCTTCCAATGACTGCACAGTCTGCTGGAACCTTAAATTAAACAATAAGAAATATTTAATTTGGTACTCATGACAATGATACTCTGAAAAAAAATTGAAGGATTGTCAGATAAAGCATAAGAAATAATGCAAGTAATCAATTGTACAAATTTAATTTGAAATATTGATAGTTCTAATAATAGGTGGGAGTGTGCCAGTGTTGTATGTCCTATCTGTAATCTGTCAATTATGATATCTTCTTTACTTGTAGTGTCTTTCTCTGTATCCAATATTTCCGTGCATATAAAGATTAATTTATAAAAGGATCTAAATTTTAAATAACACTACAATTTTTATTTAACTAAAATATCAAACCTCAAAGTCATTCTTTCCTTAAACTCCTCTGCAAGTCTTGGATCTGAGCTCCTCATATCTTGATATCTCTCCTCTAGGTCAGACCAATCCTTCATAACCTAATATAAGTAGAAAATCAAATGGCTAATTAGTTACAATACATATTAAATAAGTGTGAAATCTGAAAGAGGTAATGTTAACGAAATATAGACGGGTATAGTCAGAAAAATTGATAATTTGTTGGCATCAATTAGTCTAGTATAATAATGAACTTTTATTTGTTATATCATAAATGCCAATCAATTTATTATTAATAAGACGGACGGATGGTTTGACAAAAGGTTGAGACAGCTTGAGGCGGTCCAAGCATGTGCTCAAGATAATAAATTAGAAAATAGAATTACAAGGCACCGAGACAAAAGTTGATAATTTAATTACTTATTGTGTATTTACTGTTTGATGATTGAGCAAAAAAGTTACTTCCAAAAAAGATTGCAGTCCCGGTAAAAGTAGCGTTTGTTTTTTGTCCGCCTCCGACGAGGAGGAGGACGGACACCGGACGAGGTAGTAAGAAATAATCGAAGAGCATTTACCACGTTCCCGGTCGCGCGCCTACTTTATTTTACCTTAGTTACTTTTTCACGGTGGAGCTCTTCGAGACGCTGCTGGGCCTCCTTGTAGGCCTGGTGCTCGTTCCTGGGGTCGAAGTTGGTGAAGTAGGGGTCGGGGGTGGGCAGTCCCGTGGTGGGCCTGGGGGGCGGGGTGGTCGTCGGCGCGGTTGTTGTGGAGCTGGGGGTTGTAGAGCCGGTCGAGCCCCCTCCGACTCCGCCCTCGTCGTAATTGTCGTAATCGGGATCGGTATCCTCGTCCTCGTCCTCGTCCAGGTCGTCGTCCTCAGAGTCGGCCGAGTCCTCGTGCTCGTCTAGGTTGTCGAATATCTCAGAACCACCCATCGGAAGCGCCGGCAGGATGGCTTTCTTCATTGGTGTCTTATCTGCAAATTACAAATCTTCTATCCAAATCTAATGTCGATTATATTCCAGCTCTAAACTAATTCTTCCCATTCAGAATCTTCCAACTATCTACAATCCGATGATTTACGCCACCCATTAAAATTAAATTTTTAGGCACTGTTCTCATGCAAAGAAAACTCGGAGGAAAAGGTTACCCTTGGCGGGACAGCAGACGAATTCGACGCCGGAAAATAGGGATATCCCGCAGGGTAGCAGCATGGCGAAAGTCCTGAGCGTCATTCCCCTGATTTGGCAGGCCTGGGCGGCGGTCTGGTTCCACTTCTCGAACTCCCAGCATTTCGTCTGGTTGTGAATGTGGTCGAACAGACAGTTTTCCGGAACGAGGAGTGCGTCGCTTTGGAAAGGCCCCTCTGCAAAAAAAATTAGTAAACAAAGGCGATATAGTTGATCCTGGCGTGAAATTGAGTGAGAAACTAAGTTAGAAAATTGCGGTTAAATCACAGTATACGGTCCCACCTCTCCTTGGCGCACTAATAACGAGTCGATTATTCCGTGCTGGCATACATCCATATATATCGAAACTATTCTCAAAGTAACTACCAGAACGAACACTCCTTTTTACGCTGTGGGAAGAGACAGAATTTGAGACAGCGGCAGAAAACGCGGCGGATAGAAAATATCGAATGGAACCATATATCGATATACGAAAGAGGTCGATAGTGAGGTTACGCGATATCAGTAGTGGGACCGTTAACTGTTTTCTATTATTGCCTATTATTAAAGCCTTACAAATTATTAGGTGAGCTATTTATGGTGGGGTATAATTGTCCTATACTTAACTTGTGGAGTTAAATAAATAGCTTGAGTCCCTTCTCATTATTAGAGAGCCCTCCAAGTGTTTTATTTCAATCAGTAAGGAAACCAACAGTATTGTCTGTAACATCTGCGTATTTTTAATGTCAATACTTTATGGGAAAAGTGTCACGATTGAACAGAACACTTAACTCGGTTCCTCTGAAATTTGCCCAGAACTCATAGTTCAATATAACTCGAGGGCTATTACTGAAATCTAGAACGTTTCACATTACACCTAGAAGTAATGTTTGGCTTACTTTATTTTCCCAATTTATCAGCATATATCTTAATTTTCCCGATTACCATAACAATACAAGTATATTTAGTTTTAATACTGGTGTGCATAAATGTAGAAAGGCCTCGGGTTGGAATGCATATATCAAAACAAATTTGTTTTTAAAAAAATACTGCATTTGTATCTGTATTTGTTTTATTTTTTTTTAATTAAAAATATGCTTGCAAACATTTCCAATCCGAAGTTGCGGAAAAATCTCTTTCCAAGTGCTTATTCGAAGCCCGTGAAAACCAGCACTATCTGTGCCGGGGGGCGAGCAGGAAAATCATCTTTATTATCGCGGGTTGAGGAGAGTTTTCCTCGGTGGTGCGTGAACGGCCACCTGAGTGGAAATCAATTTCCACTTGGTAAGGCGGGCCGAGAAGATAAGAGCGTTAACAGTCGCCGGCCGAGAGATAGCGCTCTTGACGGACTCATTCAGAAATGTGAGACGAGGAAGAGATGGAACAACAATTGCGAGTTCCGTGAACAAACGCATGAAAGAAAAATTGCAGCTTCTGCACCCATTCAGACGAAAGCGAATGAACTAATTGTTAATCTTTCTTCATCATCTCGAATTTTCAAGGGTAGACCGAAAGTTTCCGTCCGAAAGGAACCTTTCCTTTCCACAAAAGTACTGTCGGCGGTACAGATCTGGTACAGATAGCCTACATTACAACTAAGTGGTATCTATCTTTGTAATTAAATAAAAATAGATATTCGTTCAATATTTGTTATTACTTCTGATAGGCAATTTGGAATGTTGTTTCTCACCAAGACATCTGTAAGGCTTGACCCAATCGGTATGTTTGCACTTGGCGTGTCCAACTTTGCACCAGTTTGTAATTTTTACGAAGTGACTGGATTCGACGATGTTTGTGATGTCCCGTTTGGGATAGACCTGAAAAAATAATAGATCCGTTTTACGAACTAATAAAACTAGAGCGTAACCTGGCGATTATAAAACAAGTTAGTCAGAAATAGTGCACCCAGTTCGCCTGTGGCTCAATTAACACCCTAATTTCAAGGACAATTTTGGAAAGCCCAACTTACCCAAGCTGGCATTTCAAGATCATGATGTTTCAATAAACATCATAAGTTTCAACAAACAGTTTGTTTATATATAAAATCGCACAAACGAAACTGCCATTAGGATACTTTAACCATTCAATTACAGTCGGGGAATATAAATTTAAAGGGAAATTTAATGAAGGGCCGGGAGTGGCCGGTGATAAGATCAGGGGGAGAAATAAAGGGGGACAAGTTTTAAAACTCCATTTAGAACTAATCTTAATTCACCCCTGATCTACCCTTTCCATCTCTGCGAGCCGTGAAATGTGACTACAGCTAAACGATATTTTATCCCGAGAACGGGGGTGACAAACTGAGTTTCGGTTCAGGGGACACATACGGATCCCAATTATTGGGTGATCAACGAATTCCATGAAAAACAGTATTCATTAATCGACAGTGTACTCTCCGTAATTTTCTATAACTGTAACCCTTTTTTCTAGAAACTGAGCTCGGTTTCTTTGCCGCTTAGTTACCCTTTTGACTGGGCGAATCTCTTTAAGACGTCCGCACAAAGTGTAATCGGAGTGATTATAACATTATAGGTTTTCAATTCTATTTAAACCGCGACAAAATGAATTAACAGAAGGGCACTGATACCTTTTTGCAGTATTCCAAGATGTCCATTTTCTCTTTGGCACATGTTATCTTGTGCGTCAGGTCGGTTGTCCACCTACCCGATTCGGTCATGTACTGGCTGTGGTAGGGCTGGTCGCCGCTCTTGGAATTGCAGACCATCGCCACCTGGGGCTCGAAGTGAGCCGCTGGGATGTCCCCGGCGCCCTGAGAACGGACAAGGAAAAACAGGTAAGAACTCGCTATAAAGAAGGCAGACGATCCTAAAAATGTATCCTGAAAATCGTCGAAATTTTGGGATTAGTGATCTTTATTGTACAATCAACCTTTATCCTTATAAGTATAATAGAAATACAGTTAACACTTCGTTATAACAAATCAACGTGGTGGTTTAAAGAAAAAAAAATAAGTGGTCCAGAAAATTTCGTCATTCCGAGAATCGTTGAAACTTTGGGATTCTCGAATTTCTATTGTACAAACAACCTTTATCGTTATAAGTAGAATAGAAATACAGGTAACACTTCGTTATAACAAAACAAGTTGGGGGTATAAAGAAAAAAAATACGTGGTCCAGAAAATTTCGTCATTCCGAGAATCGTAGAATCTTTGGGATTCTCGGATTTCTATTGTACAACCAACCATAGTCAATCTTAAATCATAGTCAATATTCTCCGTAATTACAATAAACATCAAATTCAACATCAGACAGGCAACGATATGAGCGGTAGAATATCCGGGCGAATTGACTGTCGACAAATACAAAACTTGATATATTTGAAGTTCTCCCGCATTTGCATAACGAGCCACGAGAGGGGTGGCTACCCTCTCTCGGAACCTTTAGAGTAGGGTTGGACGTGACGGGATGGAAGCATCCCGGGGATATATTTCCTTCGGGTAATTTTTATTTTCGGTCGACAGTTCAGAAGAATTAAATCCCGGTTAGCCCAAACATATTCTTTTATTCAACGTTGCTTATATATTGCAATAGCTGCTTATGCGTTTTCTCTGCGATCACTAACATTTCATTCGTCTGATTGAATAGGAGCTAACTCCTATTATGTCTGCCATATTTTATGCTCAGGTAAATTGGTAATGGGGCATTTAAATTTAAAATTACACCCCTGTCCCAATATACTTTCCCCAGCTATTTTCTAAGTCCTGAAAGCTTGCAACGTTGCAAGTGATATTGAATCGAACATATAAATACAACGTCATATACCGTACTCGAATATCGATGAAAGCGAGTATAACAGATTCGAATAGGATCCCAGGCTGGCCGGGATTAAAAAAAAGCTTGTCCGACACTGAGGGTGAGCTTTAAGCCCGATTTGCGCCCAACCGATTGGGCCCAACTTTTGCAATTTAACTTTCGACTACTAATATCGAGAGAACCCCGATTACGGGCAGGTCCATGGACCGAGCGCGCACGCTCACATTTGGTGGAAAACATCGACGCGATATCGACATTTGAGACATCTATAGCTTAATTTATCAAATGGGCCAACAAAAAAAGGATCTCGTTCCCAATTTAGTACAGGAATCCCTCGATTGGTATGGCCACTGTAATTATGATTAAGGGTAAATTAATCGCGAATGTAATATTTAATTTTTTTTTAAATCCTTTTATATCAAATAATTTTCTCCTTTTATGAAATTTTTGCCACGTCGCTGTCCCGGTAACACACAATTAAGTTCCAAAAAGGGTTGGAAGGGGAGTGGGAATAGGGTGCAAATGGAGGGTCGGAATAAAGCAATAATTAATATCCCACTAATGAAGCCTGAGCACTATTATACCAGCGTTAGGGGTGGGCTGGTAATTAAATTGTTCTGTTAATGCACCTTAATAGTAGCGCTACTGTCGCCGACCTGTCTTATGTGTCAGTTTGACGCATACCTTAGAGCTCTATACAGAGAAATGACTCGCGTGGAATAGAGTAGATTTATACCTAGTGGATCTGAAAAGGACTTCGAAACTTACCATAACCAACAAATTGACAATATAAAAAGCTATATTGAAACCGACGTGGACGTACGGCAGTTGATCCAGTCATAATCCAGTATTCCCATATTTCATTCCACACCTTCTCAATCCTCTCGTCCGTATCCGTTCAAAATAAAAGTCTACATATTTAATAATAATTTATTGACCCACGATTCTCGTGTATTGTAATTCGGGTTCGTATACCGTTAGCGGGATATGAATTCGAATAGGATGACGTTTGTTTGTAAAATCGTGAACACACCCATCTTCAAGGTGTAAAGGTGTTGCCAAAAGAACGTATCCCGTTGCCAACCCGGATATCGCTCGGGAATACAAATCCTTTGGATTAACGATAAGACGTTCCTTATTTATAGCGAAATTGGCTGACTCTAAACGGTCGACAAAATTGAAAAAGTAGCGCATGGCTAACGTTCGGCCGTAATATAACCCTTCTGTGCACCGGTTTCGCGTAATCGTCGGTTCGGTGTCGTCTTAACTCGGTCAAATTTCATTACGGACGAAAACAAAAATGTTAACCGGGCGAACAGAATGCTAGCGCGTCCCGCGAGCACTGTTAATTAAACCCCGAATGCGGGTAATCTTCGTTGTGTTACAAGAAACCCGGCGGGCCCAATTTGCATACTCAGGGTTTCAAATCTCGTTCAGGGGGTGAGGGACTATTTGCATTTAAAATAACAATTAGATAGAAATCAAATTTATTGCGATATTCTGAATTTTATGTGTGCCGGTCATGAACCCCCGGCGGTAAAACGGTCGAGTAATTAGAGGTTCGATTACAAAAGCGAGCCCATAAAACAACGTCCGCTGTGTCAAACATTGGTTTTATTTACATAACCACATTTGAACGGGTAAATTCCCAGTATACGGTCCCGGCTAACCCCAACCCCAGTATCGATTGTTCCTAGTCGTAGTATATATCGATATATCGAAGCGGACTGTAAACAAACACGCCAGTATGCCACAGGCGTACTATTTCGTGGAATGTGAATTTAGACAAAGCTGTCAAATCATACGCGGAGTTGTACAATAACATTGGAATATTATTTACACAAAAGCGTCAATGTACGCGGCAATATTGCGTATGTTGGACAGGTTTATCGAACATATATAGTGAATTTCAAATTGTAGGATTTATCAGTTTTAAATTGAACGACATAATTGTCAGAAGTTTAATATAGTTCGTGGTGGGGTACTTCGAAAGCTCTGCCCTATGGTAGTATTCAGTGAGGAATGATATTTATATTTCATTTTAATTGCCATCTTTTAAATTGATTTTTTCGATAAAATTAACTGTGTCAATAGATACAAGAACCTCGCTTAAATTTGCTTATGATAAATATTAATCCGCACCAATCTGAATTTTCGTTTCACGAAGTGCACGGGTTTTTGAAATCGAAAAAAAACGAGGACGAGGCAGGCTGTAATTTTGGGAGTAGAGAGCCCTCGTCAAAGCTCTAGCGCGGGGCTGTTAATACCAATCGAGTGGTGCCACTCTACCGGCTACCGGGTGCGATGTGGATCCTCCCGGATGTTCGGGATGTCAGAACCAGAACCGGAGTAGGGTTATTTATTACCACCGAAAAGGGAGCATCACACCAGCCGTACAAATATTTTGGATGGGTCACTTAAAAACAATTGATCCCAGTAAAAAATATTACAAAACTCGCATAAAGCGCGATTTTTTGTAATAAATAAATTTGTGCAAAGTTTAAATGTTACTGCTTGGGTGACGCGGATATATATATATATATATATTTTTTTTTTAAGAGAGAATATGTTTCGTATCCTACAAGGTTTGCTGATTGGGGATGTCTGATGTAAATGTCTACATTCTAGAAACTTATTACACAACCTAGGGCAGTTTAATGTTGGATTAAGGTTGATCAAAAATGGGTTAAGGTTAATTAAGATGGATTAAGACAGGATAAAGGTGGATTAAGTTGGGTTAGGGCTGGATTAAGGCAGATTAAGGATGGATTAAGGCGGATTAAGACAGGATCAAAATGAATTAAGGTGTATTACGGTTGTATGATGGCGGATTAAGATTGTCATGTGGAATGCAAGGAAGGTCCAATACATCACCAATAAAAGGTGAATCTTCATTGTAGAAATTGAATAGTTGCTTTTCACTGGAAAATGCTTAGTAGTTGTGAAATATTTCTAGGCAATATTGATAGGTAACAGTAAATTATATAATATTGCCATTCAGTAGACATATCAGAAGCAAGGATAAGCGAGGTCGTTACCAATGTTTTATTCGAACCTACCGCAAGTTAATTAGTGATAATGATGGATACGTAGTTCATGCGAAATTGTTACTCTTCAATAACCAAAGCTCCGTTAAATCTTGTTCCTCAATTGAATCGCGCGTTACGGCTAAATTATGCCGTGTTCAGAGAACAATAGAACATGATGTTAATAATGGTAATTTAAAAATGACAGTGAAGTTATCTGTGAGCGGCCGTGTGTGAGGCGCCATGGGCGGTTCCCGGCCGACTGTTATAGACGCTCAATCTAATTCAACAAAATTTGTTAGTGCCCGTCCTCCTTTAGGCAACTTTTAACACTGCCCTCACCCAGCTACAGTCAATGTAAAATTATTGTATTTAAACAACGTAAAAGAATCAAAATCTACGCTATGTAAATTGTAAATGGACCATTGGTTCACGCACACTGGTTGCTTTCATTGTTTTCTATTTAATACTGTGAATGTTTTAAACCGGAAATATAGAAGTTGAGGACTCATTATCTCCACCTTTCTAACTAGTTATTCCAACCCGTATATATGTGTATGTATGTATGTAGATTTATATACAAAACGGTTAATCTACAGCGGGACGTGTCGGTCGCAGAGGCTTTCAACACGAGCTTTGTGAGCTCGAGAGCCGACTAAAACCCGCATTACACGGTCCAATTATTCATTACACGGGGACGGCCGGACTTCTATTAATTATCTAACATCATATATTACACGGCCAGCCTTCAGTCCGTCGGTCTAGTTTTATTTACCGAACGTGAAACCGCTAGTGAAAAGTGCAGGTTACTAACGACTTGTTTAGTAACCGTCCCGACCGTGTCAGAACACGAGATCGCCAGTGCCTCACTGCAGATAATTGTAGTCTGTCAGTTCAAAATGACCCAACTTTATTCGAAATTGTTTATACCTCTAAACACTTAAATAGATGAACGAAGGTTAACTGAGGAAGAGTAACAATGTCGCTTTCAACATTATTCAGTTGTTTTTTCTCTTTTTTATTTCGACTTACAAATACAATGTTTATTATTATATTTAGTGGCAGAGTGGTCCTACTTTCAGGTGACAGGAGCATTAGCATTTCGGACTGTGCCGCCGTTGTTTCTTTTAAAATCGTATTATTGCCCGACAATTATCTGAATCCATCATTCAAAGTTCATTTATGTTAATTTGTGGTTAATATTGAAATGGAAAATGAAACGGTGACAACGCTACCGGTTTACTCAACCTCCCTGAATAGCACGCGCGCGGCCGCATTAATTACGGCCATAAATATTATTATAGGCTAGCCATATATACTAATTGGTAATTTAATTAGATCGTGTTCATTTTGTTTACGCTCGCTCAGCAGTATCGGGGCGGCTAATAGGTTTCCAGGCCGGTTAATTAACGTTTCGGGCCGAACGCCGCCTAGCGATTAGAATTGAAAGAAAGGACTGAATTGTAATTGCGGTGGGAAAGCTTCTTATTATCAATAGTAAATAATAAATATTATACCATAATGCTTTAAATTCAATTCGTATTATTGAAGCTTAGAGCTTTTGGCTTTTCCACGTCGCCAGACTTTAATTCAAGGCTAACCGCCGGAAACTAAGGGGGTTGACGGGTGCTATTTGTAATTCTTGTGTATACTGCACGGAGGGGAATAAAATATGGAAGGAAAATATTTGCTTTGAACCGACGCTCGAAGGGGAGGGACGAGGGCGAACTGACGATAGAGGGGGGGGGGAGAGATATGCAGAGATGGGGAAGATAGAAGGAGATGGAGACAGAAGGATATTACAGAAGGGCTGGTTGAACAAACACCGATCGCCTGCTCTTCTCCCTAGAGCTCCTGTTAGAGCGTCGACTAAACAAAACCGTTTGATTATTATTTTAATTACAGGGATGGAGGGTTAAATTCAATTTCCAAAAAGGTGTACAAGTTACTTAGGTTAAAATAAACCCCAAAATCACAAGGACATTAGACAATTATATTTTTAGATATTATTGAAGCGACAATACTACTACCTACTACTATCTAATATTGTCAGATGTGAAAGAGGGAATGTTGTCATTACTAATAGTAGTAGGGAAACATTAAGCTACTGAGAGGGGTTCCAAATACAATAAAAAACCAAAAGTATTACGCGAAATTCCTTAGAGTTATAAATTCTTCCTTCCTAAAATATCTCAAACTTCCAATCTCTTAATTCGACAAGTTTCCACGCTTCGCCTTCCTAAAAAGGAGGTGGCCACGCTATTTCCTTACGACCTGATTAATGGCAGGAGAGTCTATACGTCGAGTTTATATATCGGGCGGCTTCTCCTTTCAAGAGTTCCGTGACTGAATAAAACAGCCCACCATCACTAGATATAATAAAAAATTGTAGTTGTGACTATAAACAAAAATGAAAACAAACGATAACGAAATGTGTCCGGGGTATAAGCCGGTGGTGGGTCGGCATTTTTTTTGAACGAGCTCAGGAACGACAGAATGCCGCCCCTCGCGGGTATAACAATAATCATAATAACCCGGGGGCAGATGTTACTCCGACAAATGAAGGAGCTCCGGGCCCTGAATTAGTCAACATTAGGCCCGAGAGAGAAAGAGAGAGGGAGAGAGATGGAGTGATAGAGCGAGGAGGGAGAGAGATAGAGGGGCGAATTGGCCGGCGTCTTCCCTTTATAATTGGTCCTGGTAAGGGTTGTAACTCGAATTCCCGACTCATTTCCAGTGGTACAAAGAGGGGGGGGTGGTGGTGGTGGTGGTCGGCCATTAGTCTGAGTTATTTTGCCGGGCCATTATGCAAGGCGCGCTAGTAGAACCCCCGGCAAAATTGGATTACGTAGAAAGCGAGGAGCAGGCTCACGCCCTCCCTCCCCAAAATGTAATTGGTAAAGGGGGGAGGGTGAGAGGGCCGCAAAATGACAAAGAGGTCCCGGTCTAAATTCTCATCTCTTCTTCTGCACCACATCCCGGTCAAATTCAAATTTTTCAAAAAGTCGAATTCGACTTTTTTCCGCCTGAGTCACGTGAAAGGGGAAGGCTTATGTTTACAACCTTACAGACGTTTACGGTTACTGCCTTTATACCTTGTCCATCCCTTGTCGGGACATGGATAGGCTCAGGTCAATCTCTTCCACCGGCTTCTCTTTGGTAAGATCGGACTTGTATAATTTCTGAAACTGAATTATATTTGTTTTTCTTTGAAAAGTGTAATATCTCTTTCGCCGAAAATAATTTTACACATTCCTGACTAGTATGAAGGCTGAAAAAATAAGCTGAACTTGTAGCTGTGTGCATTGGGAAGGGAGCCGTGTTATATGTCTTCGAGGGAAAATGGGATACAAACTAGTTTATTTGAATAAATCCCAGTCGGAAATCTAAACCCAGTTAAACACCCTCCCCCCCTCCTCCCAGAAGTGTGGTGTCGAACTCGGACTTGAATGCTAAGTGCTGTTCCCTCTGTTTGGCTTGTTCTGTTCTAGCCCTCCCCTCCCATGATTTACTAATCGTGCGACCGTTTCGGAAGTCTTCCCAACTTCTTGTTTAATCTGGCCCCGGATATTGTTAACTTGTGTAAAGTCCCGGCCGACTTGTCAGTTTGGACAATTGCCGCCTGTCTGCAACTTATTCTAAATATTTATTGTAGACATGTTTTTCCGGACGCATTTCAAGTATCTTTAAAAATTTATTTTCCCTCGACAGGATTTGTGTTCTTTGGAACTCAAATTGCGTGACCCATTTTGGTTGCGTGTTCGGGCTACAGCGGGATTTAAATTTATATTTCTTTTATGTGTAATTATTCTCGTCGTGTAATTCTTCTGCGCACGTAGCACTTCCCAGAACTGAATCGGATCTTGTTCAAACCGGATGTGTTTTTGGCCGAACGGAGGCATAGGCCTGTTTTTGATGTTGTGTTGAAACTGGTCACGATATTAATATTACGTTAATAAAGAGAACACCAACTGACAACACATACTGACACCAATATCGCCGTGTACCCAATTGAAATAATACGCTGTTGGAATTTCCGCTGGTTTTTCTTGATATATTTACAAACTGGATAGGAATCCCCCTCACAGCAGCTCCGTCACGAATGTTTAATCGAAATATTCGATTCCCTCCAGTTGGACACCGCCCGGACATTATCTGCGTTCCTATTTCTTATTTCGCCAACGGGAAAAATAATTTGAATAGCGGCGGCCCTGTGTCGGGATGAAATGTCCGAAATGCAATAACGCCGGGGAGATGCTTTTGACACACGATCCAGCCTCCCTTTTTATATCGCCCGTTCAGGAATTCAGGAATTCGAACCCCCCCTCCACCCCATCCCCCACACCACGCGTTTCATCCCCATGCCGCGCCCACTATAATGGGTATTTGCTGAAGGGTCTTCAATAATGCCGATCTTACAAGTTTTCAAATGCCTTCAAGCTACTCGCGCTTTCGCCAAATCGGGGTACCGCGCCCAGGGTACAGTCGAGGAGGTAGTCACCACTAGAATTTTCCAAAATTATATTTACCGACAGCGCTATTTGTCAAAGCGAGTGTACAGTGATTTTCAGGAAGATGACTCGAGGAGAGCCGGGATTGACGGGATAGTTTCGAACGGAAGGTTTTGTGATATGTTGTCCACTAGTCTCACTAGCTTGTAATAATTTGTAACGTCGTTTCCTGTATGTGGATTCCAATTTCTTTTACTTGATAAATCTGTAATATGATTGGAATTCAGAATTGGAATTTATACATGCAATTGATTATAAACCGCGACCGTGTTGGATTCGAAAATCTACGACGGGTACACTTTTGTGCACACGAGTCTGAACAAAAACCATTTTCATTTATCTAACGGATAAAGTGAAATAACGACGCGATTAATAAAAATAAAAAGAACATCTTGTTATCTGTAACACAATAAGCAGACAAGTTAAAAACGGTATACAGGTGTAGTGCGATTCAAAACTTTCTCTAGTTTAATTTTCAGGAGAAATACATTTCCGTAATAGAAATATTTCTCCTCTATTTTTTACTCCCCTTATCTGGGACCTCGGGTTTGCATTAAGGCTGCCAAGAGACTAGGTTTCTCTAGGAACCATAATAATAGTAATCTGGGTATTACTATCTCCAGGGCGGAGGCTTATCACGGCCGGTTAATCTCCGCCGCCGGCGTATTCCAGAAGGGAGAATTCGGATTCCATTTTGCGGAACGCTAATGGCGTCCGAAAATCCGAAGGTACGCTAATTAATTCGGTAGGGAGCGGAATGGGAACCGGCGAACCGAGGGTATAAATTCAGAACGCCGGCTCTATTCATCGCTTTTTTTTCCTGAGAAAATTCGAGATCTATCTTGAAAAAGAACGGATATTGAAACATTTTGGATATGAGAAAATGTGAAGAGTCCGCAATTATTTAGTTGCTAGGACCATACGACCGGTCTTCACAGAAATAGGGATGACGGCCGCTACACTCCTAAATCAGTTGAGACCGAACACGTTTTCGTTTCATGATTCACTCAATCCTCACCCGCCATTATTTCCTCCCTCCACTTTATTTCTCATCTTCCAATGACCGTAGTGCGGCTTTTACCCCTCCCCGTAGCATGCGACGCCGCGGTTATTGTCGAAGGGGTGGTAGAGCCGCTCAATTTGGAAATTAAATAGGAAGGGGGTAGAAAACGTGTGTGTGTGTTGTATCGCTACGTGAGGGGGGAGGGGAGGGTAACACAACATGCGATAGAACAATTAGGAGATTGTGGTGGAGGTAAAATAGTCCGTTTAAAACGCTAGGGGGGAGAATACGGCGTCCCGGCGCCAAAGGGTTGCACGCATACAACTGCATACCCCCCACCAATATATATATATATATATAAGTACAAAAAGGTACTCAGGTATACGTATCTGTCTTTACGCCTCTGTCGGCGGACCGTCGAAGGGGATTAAAACGGAATCCGCATAACCCCGTCTCCGACTTAGCCATCTGCCTCTCCCCTATTGTACTACAATGTTGGAAAGGGCATGGGACAATAAACGAGGGGACAGTCGAGAATTGGTCGGATTGGCCAGTTCGTTCGAGATGGTGGTCCCTTCCCCAGTAACTAAACCGGTTGAAAAGCCAGAAATACTTCCCCCGAGGGCAGCAGTCGTCCAAATGTTCCATTAAGCGTGGCAATTAAAATAAACCGCTCGCAAAATATATTGCGTTTTCTGCGGACGTTCATTTCCGGCCATGTGTTTATTTCCGTGAAAGGGCCGGACGAAATGGGATATTGAAAAATCACTCTTTCAACAATCCAATTTGTAAACGCATCGCCGATCGACCTTTCGGCTGCTGGCGGAATCAAATTCCGTTATTTGCCACAGTGGACACGTTTAATAAAGTCGAATACGATTTTATTAAAGCGAATTTTCTATTCTGGTTTTGCCTCGTGAATGTACACGATGCACGTCTGTTTACGAGATCGGTGTTTGTAAGACATTGTCAAGTCTTTTCAACGGCCCCCTTGTTACAAGTTTTGAAAAATCGAGTAAATCTTATTCATTGTATATTTATCCGAGAGATACGGGGAATCAAATTCCATATTGTGTATTTTCCAGTATATAGGTTTTATAAAGTCAAATCCAATTTTATTAAAACCTGTTTTCTTCTCTCCCGTTCTGCCTCATGACCGTATTATACGATGAAACACTTTCCGAAGAAAAACCCGCGACGCAATCGATGGAGTGTAGTCACAACAGCGGATTCAATTATTAATTTGATCGAGATAAAGATTTTAATTTTATATCCTACACTGAACGTTCGCAGTAGGTTTATACATCGAGTCATATTCTATTCGAACTTCCGATAAACGAGATGAAAGTTTTACAGCGGACGTAAAACGATCCGGACCTGTAAACGGTTTCATCACAATCGCGTTTCTTTCATGGACACGTTATTCGAACTTCTTCGAACCGGTTCGATGATTTACTCGGCAAAACTCAAACGAATCTAATAAGCGAATCATCCTGCGAATTATCCGAGCGCTGCAAATCTGCTATAGGCTTGAAACTAATTATCGTCTTGCTTAAACCGCCGATGAAGAAGAATAAATTAGTAAAGAAGTTAGAAGATTAAAGAACCTGTTGCCGGTCAGTACTGAGAGCATACTGACCGGAAGAGAATGAATCATAAACAAACTGCAATGCCAGGTTTAAAGTCTTTAGGGCGGTCACTCAGTTTACCAAGTGGTCCAAGATTGACTCTATTGTACAATATTAATAAGGTAACACTTATTAATAAACTGTCGTCCGACCGGTTCTCCACAGCGATATTCCTGTACAACCTGTTCCACGGTCGTTTAATTACCCCGCGGACAACAGGCGTGTTTTATAATATGCATATAGGCAGGGCATTCATTAACGCCATGAATTAGTCCCGGGGCACACACAGAACGGGCCAGGTAACGAGTCGGTTCCCTCCCACCGGTTCCTTGCTAATTGCCGAACTCGTTACTCGGCGGTCGGAAATAATCAGAAGCCGCGAAAACTTCTCATCATCATCATCATCATCATCGCTGTTGTTACTCAGCGCGGTATAACTATAATTGGTCGTCGGGTGGATAAAAATAAGTTACCCCCACCAACTCGTTAGGTGGACGAGCTCTTCTCAAAACTTGGCGAAAATTCTCGTTTCCCCCCGAGTTTCCGAGTTTTTCTTCAATGGGTCCTAATTTATTTTAGGTCCGGACGAAACCGAACTCAGACGATGTCGAATTTATTACAGAAACGTAATGAAATTTTTAGATGTAATTACTTGGCCCATTTGATGCTCAGTAAAAGAAAAAAATATCTGGGAGTAAAAATAACCTGAAAACATTCTGTTGGGACGCCCATTATACAGTATACATATTCTACATTAATATCGCTGGGCGATTGCAAAAGTTCGTGCCCGATTTCTATCGGATTATGCACGATGTTTAATTTAAAAACATATTACTCGATAATTAATATTTTTATGTTGAACAAGTTTTCTTCTTAGAACCGAAAGTGCGGAAAAATATTGCCGTATAATTTCAATAGCCCCGTAACAACTTTGAGCCGGTCGACCGTATGAAGTCCAGAACGAACGACAGGGGGGGGAGGAACAAAATTGTAGGTGAATAGTCCATTGGTCGTCGTTGTTCGAGAGCAACGATTTTTCCATTTGATCTGTTTCTGTATTCAGGAGGAGCGTTCTCGCCCGCGCCCTGAATCTCTGATTTCTTTCATATCCGAGGCTCAATAACGTTTACAGTAACTCCCGTGGCGTATGCCCTTTATTTTTTGAAAGGGTTGGCCCACCACCCGCCACCGCCTACGTGACATAAAAATAAATCGTACAGATATCAACCCCCACCCACTACTGTAGTAGGTAGTACAGAAATTAATACATTAGTGCCTCTCCTAATCTCAATGGTATTTATTGCTGCTTCATGATTTTTCATTTGAGGTAACTCTAAATTCTATTACTTGGAAGTTGACGGTTGATTTTATATTTAAGTGTAAGAAAAAATGAATATAATTCAGTAACACAAGTGATACAATGTCAGATCTTACCAAGAGAAGCCAGTGGGCCTATCCCCCTCCCCTACAAGTGATGGATGGGGGCTAAGGCGGTAACCATAGAGGTTACAACTCTCAGCCTCTAAGGTTGTAAACATAAACAGTCCGCTCTTAAGCGTTGAATATCGTTCAAAATATGGTCAGCCAAGCTGCGGTGTTATGGCGGTCGAGTCAAAACGACAAGGTGACGACATCAGAGTTAAATATAGCTAGACTGACGTGTCGTTTTCAATGGAGGAGACGCGCCTAACAGAATACAACATCCGCCACGAAACTTCCATGGCGATCCTTCACGTACCAGGAAGACAGCAACCGGGTGCACTCGAAACTAGCCTGGTGCATTGGTTGGTTCCTAATTAAGACGACGCAACGACGAGGCTGTTCCCTACAACCGGTACCGTCATCTCAAGTATGGCATTTCCTCCCGTTAAAATCAGAAACTGGGTCCATTTGACATTATATGAGGACTATTTAATGATGCCGAACAAACGATAGAATGGACTAAAAAACCCAGTTACACAAAACATCGCCATGGAATACCTATGCCCAAATCGAAAGAATCGGCTTAAAACGTATATTAAATACAATATTAAAACGGACATCAAAATTGACCCTAACCAAGACAAAGAGAAATTCACTAAGTGATCCCAAACGGGCGAGTGAATGAATTGAAAAAAATATCCAACTATAAATAAACGATGAACCGGCCAGAGGGATTAAATTGCAGATTCAGGGAACTAAATTATTCTCAATTTCCAGGTAATTTCCATTTTATTACGCCTCGCCGTCATCTTTATGGCCGGCTTTTATCTTTCCCTTTTAATTCACCTGAGGGGGTGGGTGAATCGTCAGCCTATCGATATCGGGAGACTGGAAAGGGCGCTTTTCTTTCCAACACGGCCCTTTCTTACGCGGCCCGGGGAAATCGCCACCCCTCACCACCCACAGCCGAGTTTTCTTTTATGACTATTCAAAAAGGGGATGGGAATAAGAGAGAGAAGTAAGTAGAGCGAAAGGGAAAAAAGAAAAACAGGTCGGTGGTAATTACCGCGAACAAAGCCCAGAGGGGAAGTTGGGCAAACGTCGAACACTGGCGACGACAAAAGCGGGCCGGACTCTACAATGGAAGAAACATTCCTTTCAGACAGTTCGTCTGCCCAGCACTTAGAAAAATATGTTATTGTCGATGGCACTTTCGACGCGTGCATAACTGAATATTAGATCACCTTAAGTTTCGAGCTGTCAAACATCTCAAACACTAACAACATTTCGTCAGATAATTCTATTTTTGTCCATTAATCGCATAGTTATTTTACTGTTTATCATTTGGATAAAAAGAAATTTATTAATGATTATGACTAGATTAAGGTGGATTAAGACTAGATAAAGGCCATATTTAAAAAGGCGCGCCTAATTAAAACCTAGCGGGGGAAACGAGAATTCCTTCGGGGATTTTGAAATAAATCCCCGGCTAGGGGATGCGGACCGGGGGGTATGATAATCGCCAATTATGATTGGGTAGGGTTCGGGACAGGAGCCAAGTAGGATAGAATGGCTTGATCCTCGGAAAGGATTTTCGACGACCGGTGCCAGAAAACTATTAACGCGAGCCAACATTTGATAATACGTTTGAAAATATATCCGAGACGCGAATAGACTAGCAGGGGGTTGACGGCGCTAATTGCCGGAAAATTGCGATCAGAAAGGGGGTTAATTAACCTTGAGGAAGGGGGGTGAAAATAACGCGGGGTGAATACACGCCGTTTATTGCTATTATAGGAACATTATGAACATTCTAACGGTTCAGATATTCTCGATATGTTTATATAATATGTATAAACGACTGAATTTCGATAGGAACATCAAGAATGGAGGTTAATTAACGAGAGGGGAGATGAAAATAATGGCTTCCATCGGCGGGGTGAAACCTCCTCGTTTATTGCAATTATATGAACATTTAAGGGTTAAAATATTACGTGGCACTCAACGTATTAATTTTCTTCAGTTCACTCGTCCTGTCGTATTAGTGAAAGATGTACTCTCGGTAATGACTCCCGGGACTTTTTCATGCAAGAAACTTGAACTTCATTGAATTCTTGCTGTCGGTTTCTCCCCGCAAATCTGTCTTGGGAATAGTTCGCCAAAGTCTAACCAAAACCAGACCTGTCTAACTCAAAACGGTTAGAAGTCAGCGAGTTTTTATCGACAACTCAAAATTTCGTGAGCGCTCGAAATACAAAAACAGACCGAAAGGAATACGCCCAGAAAAAATAAATTATTGAAGCACATCGGTGTGCCACTCGTCAATATAAATGTTCATAATATATTCAGTGTCTGAGGTAGACATCGAAGTAGTGCCAAGCGAAATATTTCCCATCAATTTCGGGTCCGCGTATTCTCCTCCCTGTTCCTTTTTTTCGGGTGCCTAACAACGCGGGCGGACTAATTGGAAAAAAAGAGGAGATAAAAACGAGGCAAGGAAAAAAGCGAGCGGAACGGAGAAGAAAAAATTGGGGCCCCGGCCGCTAATGAGCCCCGGGGAGAGACAGAAGGCCCTACCGCTCAGCCCGGCGACAGTTAATTTGTCGTCAGATATTCCCGGATGTCGAATAACAAAGTAATTTCCCATCCCTCGCCCAGCAATTTCAAATTAGACTCCGACGGGGAGGGGGGCATTTCACTCGGAAAGAAAGTAAACGCGGAAAAGGCCGTTGAACAATTCGCAATGTATTTCCGGTAAATTAACAGGATAACAGTAAAAAAGCATAATTTTTATTATTTTAATCTTTTTTAGTTGGCATGCGTGAATTTATCTTTTTCCTCATCGCGGACCCATTCCCGCCGCCAGTTTCTTCCTTGGGCCTACCCCCTCCCAGCAAGGGATGGACGGGATCTAAATCGGTAACAGTAGACGTTACACACATCAGCCTATAAGCCTGTAAACCATAAACTTACAACTCTGTGCCTCTTCTAACTAATATATTATCCTAATCGACTGTCGGTATGCAGAGATCATGGTGAAGAATGAGACTGGGAACAGCGAGAAGCGTCTCGATGGATTCCCAAAAGTTCGATATATACAACAACTTTGTATATCGTCAATCTGAGGGCTACTGTTAGTTATGCAGACCTTTTTCAGTAGTGCTCTCAACAGTCTAAACTTGCGGTTTAAATTTACTCTTTTCAGACGGGCGAGGAGGTGTTTTATACGGGTAATAAACAAGTTGGGGAAACGTATTCGAGTTCTAGTGCGTTCCCAGCGCACTACTAGTTTTTCCATTTCCCAGCGAATTTTACTCACCAATTCAATTTACCCGTCTGTCAGACCTAGGAGTGGCGGTGCCTGCTGAAAGACAAATGGCGACCTTTCCCCCCCCAAGTCGTTTCCAAAGGTCTGTTCCTCTTAACTTGTCCGAGTTATTGGCTGGTACTTTCACTGTCACATCGACCCAACTCCACTGTGTCTCAGTCCCTTATTCAGTCAATAGGGTTATTCCCACCCATTACATATTAAAGTTAATTAAGAGTTACAATATTGAATTCGTATCTCTGAAAGCTGCGCAGTATTACGCGATATCCTGCCGGAAGTCGGTTAGCGACATTTAAAAACCCCGTTTCCTCCAAACTGGGGCTATAAACGAAGTCCCCTGCTCAACTTTTCACTCTGTGTAATTCGTTCGAACAATTCCAGTCTGTATGTCCCCCCCTACTTCGGTGTTCAAGCGGGGCCGCCCCAAGTATCCGGTAAACTGCTAATTGATTATTTCGAACTCCGAAACGGACGGCGCAGTTGTGCATAGCAGTCGAGCCAATTTAAATTAGTATTGTGCAACACGCTTCCTCTGCAGGGCTTTTCCTTCCCCATTTTCCAACCCCCCCCCGCCACCATTTCCGCTCCAATTCTCTTCTCAAATTCAATTTACCTATCTCCCGGAGTGGAGAATTCCTCGCGGGTTCTCTCTCTCTCTCTCTCTCTCTCTCTCTCTCTCTCTCTCTCTCTCTATTCTATAAAACAAACGACAGCCCCTAGACGTTATTGCTCGTGCGGGGTTTGAAGTTTGAAGTCTGCGCTGGCACAATGAAACAAGTGCTGACACCAGAACTCGGTCGACCATACGGAAAAACCAGTCTACTGCGATTCACAGTTATTCATAGTTTTATATTTTCAGATAAAGCCCCAAGCACTCTTCCGGGTTACTGAGTTCGCGGCGAATAAAGTTACAGGAGATTAGGCCTATCTCGGACTGCCTATACCGGACAAAAGGTCCTCGTTCAAAAGCCATTGTAAGGCGAAAAGTGTACACGATAATGTCCCGGCGTAATTTCTTAGGGGCGTCTAATGCACGGGGGTGTTCTCGGAGAAAAAAGGACTGTGGCCATGATGGATGGCCTTCGACATTAATGTCCGAACACGTGGAAAAGAACATGAACAAGCGAGTAATAAACTGAAACCTATCGATACCGCGTTCATCTAGACCGTATATTCTGTAGTGTTGCAAAAACTGAGCTGTAAGTTTTTTAACAAACGCGATAAGAGTTCGAGTGAGTGACAGTGCAAACGGGATGCCACAAAAGCGTCCCAAGTGCAAAAAAGTGACTCACACAGCTACTGAAGATGGCGAATAACCGCAACCGGTCTATCAAAAGACCAGACCGGCGAGAGGAGATTGAAGACTATGAAAAATACTTTGTACTCTGTTATCTGCTTCAGACGTTTCGGAACTCTTACCCTGGTTCCATCATCAGGGTGAGGCTGATATGTAGTTGTGTCTAACTTCCGTTCGAACGCAATGTAATTTTGTAGATTTAATAATCACCGAGCTCGGCATTCCGGCGAGGTCGAAAAACGACGTCACCCAAATACATTTTCCCGACACTCTCGATTATCACACGGCCACCCCCGCCCCCTCCGCATTACCCGCCTCGAGAACATCAGTTAAACGAAAGCGTCGTGTCCCGGATTGATGCCTGCGAATTTTTTTTTCCACCGACCGGGGAGGAGGAGGGGCACCGAAAAAGCGGGAGATAGGCTTCGCTGCGATAGGGGTTGCGCGGAAGGAAGGGGAAGATCGCGGGGGTAGAAAAATGAAGGAAGCCTGAGCGGGGGCGGGAGGTGGGACGGACGCAGATAAATATGAGGGGAAGCGAAAGCGAACATCCCCCTCTTATCTGGAGAACTCCTCTCTCAGTTTTTACTCCCCTAGCCTTGGGGGGCGGTGGTGGCGAGAGGCAGCGACAAATCCACCCCCGCTGAATGCTATATTCCTCCCCTCGTCGTGCCCCCGATACGCTTTATAGACTCAGAGATATATTACTCGGGGTATTTCCCGCTTTCGGTTTTCCCAGTGCCATACAGGAGAATATATCACGAAATTCCAGCATTAATTTTGATCGGCGTAGGCGTTTCACTAATTAAATTTTAACTATTTGGAAAGGTAGCGCTGAATCATCCTCTTTTACGAGCCTTAAGGATTTGAATATAGTAGTTTCCTCGATCATCCCTCTTTTTCTAGATCGGCTTCTGCAGGAAACGGAGTGCAGGAATGAGAGCCCTCGGTATTTCAAAACTTCGCTTGGAACGAAAACGGGTATTAAAAATTGATTACAGCAAATCGGTGCTCACAAACTCAATTCGTGCATATTAAACTCGACCAATTCAATAAAACGATCTAAAAAATTTGTTTCGGCGGGCCTTCTAAAAGTGCCACCTCGATACACCAGAAAAGCAAAATATTGGGTTGGCAACTAAGTCATTGCGGTTGTTACAAATAATTGCGTTATTTGTAACCATTTGTAAAGACGCTCGGATGCTTTACAAAATTGGGTGCCTAACGGAACAACTGAAAATTTGGCAGGACAAAATATTACCGCCAACACGGTTCCAACATTAATCAAAATTGGTTAACGTTTAAAAGGCTTAACGAAGTTTCGTTGGACGTACTAAATCCCGTCCGCTACTAGATAGGCGGAGTGTGCGGAGCTATCGAAGAAGGAGCCCGCCGATTCTGGGATTTGTGCCCGGGACTGAACTTATTCGGTTCGGACGGGCGAACGGGGATTAGCTTTGAATTTATGTAAGCGAATCGCTGGATTGCTTCCAGCGGGTATAGGGGGGATTTTGAGGGATAAACTATTCGCGTCCACTTTAAAGTATACCTCAGGATTAAGAAACTATAAATGAGTTGCAGCGTAATGCCTCGGACGTAGAAAGAAGAGCATTACTTCAATTAAAATCACTGGCTTCGTTTATATTTTCAATCGTAACAACTAGCTTCTTCTCACTTTGAATTTCAGGATTCTGCCCCCAGGTCTTTCAGCTACACTTGGAACGAATTATTTGAAATAGCATGGAAATACCTGGATATTGCAATTTTTCCCGATAAAATTGCATTAAAATTGTATTTCAATCGCTTATTAAATTCGATTATGTTCGATGTTTTGTATTTTGCAGGTATATCTCAAGTATCCGGTATCAAGGAAGGGAGTCATGTATTCCTGTTTATTTCACAACAAGAGTGACGTCGAAAATCCGACCCTCGGCGCGAAAACGATAATTTCATTTTAGCGACAGTTTGAACCCTAATTGTTTCCCTTACAGTTTACATAGATGTAAAGTGGGTGCAATTGGCTGGGTTTAGCTGGGCCGAGGGGCGGGTATTTACGGCGGGCTTTATCGGCCCTCTCATGCCCAGACCTGCACAAATTGGCTGTAAATCTGCCAAAACTGCAGTCAACAATCGCGTTATGAATTGGGACAATTCCCCTCCCGTTAAACATCGCGCCCCATTAAACCCCTCCACAAATCGCGCTTATCAGTCGCAGAGATTATGTGTCTTGATTCGGCCACTAGTCGGGAATTCGGAATTTTAATCAGTCTTTTAAATTGACCGAATACATTATCATTATTATTATTTTTTTTATTATTTCATTATCATTATTTCTAGTCAGCGATGATTGGCTAATAAAAATGAAGTCTAGAAAGACTAAGGGGGACTATTTTTTCTATTATATCTATTGCACAACCTAACCTTCATAGTTATAAGTACAATTATAAATAGAATAATAACTAAATCGTAGTTATACTGTCATAATTAACTCTGTGGGTCTTTGAGCGCCCACGGTGCAAAATCGCGTGGGCAGGCACGCCCAAAACACGATTCTGTAAAAATAGTCATGTTTCGGCTTAAAGCGGTCCCAACTGAAGTGAAAAAAAACAGAGAAATTGTCAGGCTCAGAGATTTTGTTTTCAAATAGAACCGGCCACAACAGAAGGAGCCCGTCGGCTCAGTTCTTTCATTAATCCATAAAACCGCGGTTGGTTTTGTACGGAGTAGGCTGGGTTGGTTCTCTCGCTCTCTCTCTAGCTCTTACTCAAATGCGCCCGTGTAATCAAGAAGACCTTGAAGTGAGTCCCGCCCCATCCCACACCACCCCGCGCCCTCTTTCAGTGCATTTAGAAAGAGAACCACTCTACTCCTCGGGCAGGAACTTACCGACTTTTCAACCGAACTTGCCATCCTTTAAACTTTTTTCGAGTTTCTCCTCCTCTCTCTCCTGCCATTTACCGGCTTCCTTAACCGGACCGAGGATTTCAAGCTGACAATGAAACTTAATATATCGTCCAGGAGTAATGTCAGAGCTTCACGTCAGTACCAAATAATGCATAACATGTACAGGCAGACTAACCAAACGCTTCCTAGTTATTTATTAAAATATTAAATATATTCATATTAAAAATCAGGGAAATAAAAGCCCTTAAACATGGCTGTATTAACACTTTGGGTACAGATTTATTTGAAAAGCTTTTTGTATTTGTATGAAATTATGAAGGACCGGCAATTGGTTTGGGGCGTATAGTTAGGCAAAAACATGACTGCCGTATTTTCTCCCCAAGTGGGGAAAATGAACCCGAAAATGGCCACCTAAATGGCCGAGGCTTAATTCGTGGAGCCCACCAATATAACCATCCCATCCACTACTGACGCGACGGCCACAACGACTCGTACCCAATTCGACAGTGCGCCACAATTAAAACCGCCGCCGCTTAATGAGTCCTTAAACACTGGAGTGTTCCGAAGATTTGTTTACAAGGAAGGAAACATTTTTTTTTTAATTTTATTTATCCCACAATCTGCTCCTAAATGGGGAAAACATTTTAGAGATCTTCTTTGACACATACAGGACATTTCGCGACAGAAGATACATTCGTGTTAACTAATAATAAAGAAGAAAAAACATATTTCTGATGAATATATAGGGAAATATAAATCCCTAAATGATTAATGATTCAATTTTTGTTTAGAGCGCGCGATTGTCTAGCGAAAGTTCGTTTTTCTGAAGATTTACATCTTCTGGCTCCATTCCATTTTCACCAACCCATTTACAACCGCACTCGGCAAAAAGAATTACCTTGCACTGTAGAATATCTTAACGGTCTTTTCCCCGGTGTAATGACCATTTTCTCGCATGAATAATAGCGACGCGGTTGGCAAACCCCAAGGAATTAACTGGGAAGCGTGTGTAATTTGTTATACGACTCATTTAACATCGCGGACCTAAAGCTAGATCTAAGGGACACCGGCGTTATTATGGTTTCTGATACAGAGTCCAGTCCTTTGATAAATCACCGAAACTCTGAGATGAAGAAAATAAATCGAAGAAAAAATTACCAGAAAACCAGAACACCGGCAGATTAAACCCGATTGGGGTTACTAAACCCCAGCACGGTCTTATATGAGATATAAAAGGCAAAACCATGTAATTCTACATTTTTGGACGGTTAAAAGTAGTTGACGGTATTTAGCAAGTTGATTTATTTAGTGTCTAAATGTATAATCAAGCCAAGAAATTAATTTCAGCGAAATACACTCTTTCCGTTTAATTTCATAATATCAATATTTAAATAGCTTTTATAGGTGTTTTAGCAGTCAGAAATTCCATTTTCTGAATCCATTATTTGAAATGAGGAACAGGAGAAAAGTTAAAGTAAATACAATATTAAAGAGGTTCTTTCCCCAACATTAACGCGACCCTACCGGAAGGGAGTGATAATTCAAGTTCTGGTCGCCGAAACCTTCGCTCATTTACTCAGTGAACGTCAGGTAACTCTTCGTATTATATTGGTGGCTCAGCGCTAAGATTAATCAACTAAGAAAAGTACTTATAATATGTCTAAACGGACTTTACATCTTCTCAAGTTCCTGTTACAGGAAGATTAACTGATAAGGGCTCTCCCTCTCTGCTCGCTTCCAAGTGGATTAAAACAGCCAATTGAATGGAACAATTACAAAATTTAGTGGACCAATCTAATTGATGGACTAAGTCCAACCCAACAATATATGAGGGCGGGGGGGGGGAAGGAACAAGACAGAGATCAGTCGTCTTTTTAAGCATCGCCCGAGGACTAATTAGGGATGGTTCGACAAAGGGAGGTTATTACTTTCTCTCTCCCTCTCGGTTAATTCCATTTTCCTTCGGGGAGGGGGGGCAGTTTCTCAAGCGCGTAATAGGCCCGATAATTGGACTCGCCCTTTTGCATACCGATCCCTTTCGAAAACCCGGCGAAAAAGCGAAAACGGGCACTTCCTGCTCATATATTTCTACGTATTGCGACATATTGTGTTCGAATGTTTTGCCGGAACTAGAGTGGCGAATGCGGCTTGTCCAAAAACTCTGAAACAGATCCTTACGAAGATCCTTAAGATGATCCATGTAATCTTATTGTTCAACTTCTCAAATTTTATGTCATATGTATTCCAACGTATCCCTTGAGTCCGAAGGGACACTTCCAGGTGTTTACATCTGCGAAGAACACGCAGCGGTAGTTCAAACTTGGTATATCAAGTCCCGAAACTCCGCGTTCAGGGCTGAAACTCAAACCCGTCCTTCGAAGAAATTAATTTCGAAGTCCTCCCGAAATATCCCGGAATTTCGGCACTTAACTTTCCACTGCCGGTACTGGGAAGGCCTAGGGACACGCTAACGACCCGGGACGTTTTAAGATTAAGCGATTAGAGGATCGGGGCGAGATACGGGGCGCGAGGGGGAAACGAACCGGAGGCCTCGGATGCTGGCGCAGGAGCGTAATGAGCCACGCAAAACGCATTAGCCCAGAGCGCTAATAGCAGCCGGAAAAAAGCTACACGCGAAAATCCGCTAAGGGAAACTTCATAAAAAACCCGAAGCGCAGAACTACGCCCAACACGGATTTCCTCTCAACCGGATGGTACCGAATCATGTACACAGCTCGTCGGTAACAATGTTTTTTTGAATAATTCTATTCACTACATGTATCTATTGCATTTTGAACATTCTCTTCATTGCAAATGAAGAACGCAAAAAATTATCGCCGTAACATATTTACGCGATTATTTAACAGATTAAGTATAAAATTATCCCGAGTTATAAAGTGTACACAACTGGGTTATCGATTGGTGTTTCATATATATGAATATAGGTAGTTGCTAAGCGACGGTCGACTTGTCTTTTCACTTTTACTTTTTCCCTGTGTGCTTAAACCAGTGGGTGACTGAGCATGCGTGGGGCACTTCCGAGGCCGACTTTACTTCACACGGGCTGACGAGTTTTAGTGAAAAATTAAAATAATTCGTTTTAACTTTTTAATGCAGACCAAATTTTTTTCTACATTTCGTCCAAATACGAAGAATCTCCCATTTGGCTAGGATGGTCACGAGCCATCATAATAAATCTATCAATCACAAATTTGAACTTATTTTCATCATTTACCACATGATTCTTTTCTGAGTCCAGTTAATTTCCTATCACTTACTTATCTCTCGTTCTTAATTCATACAGGTTCGTTTATTCACCGTTCCCTCCTCCACTTTACATCTCACTCCTTCGTTAATACCTTCTGGTTTTAGTCTGGGAGAGCTCCCAGAATGATTACTTTTTAACTAATCTTCATTTTCTATCAACTACGCCAATTTCAGTCGATTATTCCGCTTCGAAGATTTCGTTTCGCTATCGACCGTCTTCTTCCTCCGTTAAACTATAGACCGGTCACCATAGACCGGCGTTCGTTTTCTGCTCTGCGATTTCTCTTTATTTCCTGTTCCGCGGTCAAAACGCGACCTTTCGAGCGGTCTCCCGTTACACGGCTTCCTCCGGAACTTCGGTTACCCGATTCCGCCATTCCGCAGACGTTAAAGAGAAATAAGAAAGGGTCTCTAATCGCTCTATTTCCTACTGGGTCCATTGAATGCTGGCCCCGCCCGATCGATTCCAGCCGGTCTCCCTCGGCTTTTCACCATCATCAGCATTTCGGACCGAAGAAGAAATAACGCGGAAACAGGATAAAGGTGAAAGAGAGAAAGAGGAAGACTAATAACAGTTCTTCCCACCGAATGGACCACTATTCGCTTTCCTGCCATAAAACCGCCGCTAAATTCCCGGCTGTTTTATTTCGTCGATACTCGGAAAAGTTGGGACGAGTAGCCGAAATTTATGGCGGGCCGTAATTGAAATTGAACCGATAGCGGCCGTGACTATTCTGTCGAATAATGCGGTGGGTTGACAATTTGTACCGTTAACAAACCTCGAAACGTGTTGGAAACCGGGTGAATACGGTGATTGGGCTTCGGCGCGATCGGTGAAGCCGGAGATTGTCGTGATAGTTGTTATCGGTTGGGAGCCGGGAGGACGCCACAATACGGGTTCAAATACCACAACGTCGACGACATCGTTGTAGGTACCACAAACTGGAATCCGGTAGGATGGACTAATACTCTATGAAGAACCTCGTTATTCCGGGAATTTTTTCCTGGCTTCGGAAACCGGACATGATAGCTCCCTAACATGTAAAGGAGATAAGTTACCGCGAAGAAGAAAAATCCTGGGATATTTCCAGCAGAGGCCGAACGGGGGTTTTTACGCCGAATGGAGAATCCGACCCTTCCGAATCACGTGACGCGGCACTTTTAAAAGGCAAAAATCCTGGCGGTTTACCAAACGTTAACAAAAACTGGTAAACTTCAGCAGTGCATTTCACAAGTTTTTTCTTTATCCGCTTATTTCCTGACTAAATTTATTTCGTATTTCCCCCCAAGCGTAAAACCGTCCCTCGGCCGAATCCAGATAAGAGACGCGAGAGAGGATGGGCGACCTTCTCCAGAGAGAGAGGTTCATGGCCGCAGGGGTTCAACAAGGCCGTTTAATGAATTTTCCGCTATTAGGTTATCTCGGTGGATTGTTTCCGGGCCACATCTCAAACTGATGAGATTTGGCGTTAAGCGAGCGAAAAATTATATTTATCAGCCTTCCAGATTAGCAGGAAATCTAGTGGGGAGGGGGGGGGCACCACTGTTTAAGGGCGGAGCGAGGTCTTATAATTAAGCCTTGTCTCTGAAAATAGCGCACAAACCTGTAATTCTGGCGTTGAGAAAAAAGTGTACAACAAAATCGAGACACGCTTGAAAAATTATGTAAATTACAGAACAAAAAATACAAAATTTATCCTTTCTTTTTTGTAACACAACGGCATCAATCAGCCAACTAAATCCGCTGTAACCGAACACGCCCTACGAACGGGCCATACGTTAGTTCTAACGAATTTATGGAACAGATGGATCTACGCCGAATGCCCGGAAAAGGAAAATTTACATAATCGTTAAACTAATCTGAAAAAAGCGGATACAACAGATTCGACCCTATCAGGCAGCGTATTCCGTTCACGCTGGGGGAATTTATGAATATAGCGACAGAAAAACACTTCACGTATGTCGTTGGAGCATTACTTTCCAAGTAATGAGCCGCGGTCACGGGCGGCTTGATCGGTCGAAATATTGTGCACCAGGTGAGCCAACTGTTCCCCAAATTTATGAATTATTTATGCAGATTACCACAACCCGACCGCACCCCCTCCCCCCCAACATCATTCCCCGCAGTTTTACCCCGCGTTCACCCCGGTTAAATTCAAGCGGGGTAAATTCATCGGGTTTTTAATTACACGAGGTCGTTAAAACGAAAAATAGAGATAGAGATAGATAGAGAGAGGGAGAGAGAGAGAGAGAGAGAGAGAGAGAGAGAGAGCAAGTAGAAAAACAGGAGGGAAAAAATCTGCAATTTCTCAATTGATAACTATAAAGTTTGACTGTAGAATAAATAAAGGAGGTTATATATTATTCCTGTCTGAAATCGATATTAAAAAAAGGATAGTGTTCTAGGGGATAAAGGGACTGGAAGGGTTAAAGCGTTTCCAATTGTCGGGGGAGGGGGTATAAGTCGGGTTCTCACGTAGCGGACATCATTCGGGACCCGGGACCCTTTAACTGATTAGTGTTACTGTCAGGCCAGTGTTACTGCCCGGGCCCTTCCAATAAGGGCTGACGTCAGGGACGGGATCTCGTTAAGGGTTTTATTTTTAAGGGAGGGGCTGAGAGCCCTTTTAGAGTACGATAAAACGGCAACAGGAGCGGGCTCTTTTTTTATATCATCCCGGCAGGACGTGAACGCTAAACCTTTGTTTCAGTCCAGCGCGAATCCGCCGATTGGGAGAACCTAAGAAATCTTGGATTTTTCATACTGCACCGACATTCTCGGCCCGAATGTCGGCATTATATGTTAAATAATTTTTTTCTACCTGCATTTATTATTGGCGCTATTGTGCTATTTTGTGCAATAACTTCCTCAACTTCCTGTGATTGGGAGGAGACAAAAAAATCGAGAAAAATTCGGTCTTCCGAACCCTCGCGGCCCACAAAACGGGCATCCCAAACTGATTATTTTATTATTTAGAATATCCATTATCGGTCTATTCACAAATCAAGAGAGATCAGTCTCTACACTGTTTAACCATAAGCGGGGCGGTGGTTTTATCGACGGGGGCCGGAATTAACAGGGGTTGTAATCATAAATGTAAAATTTGTGAACTCAAAAATAGAAACGGAGGGTGAAATTGGCGCGCGGAGCTTTTAGAAACGCTATTCGGGCGGCGCTTCGAAATTAATTTGGTTGGGCTTACAACGACCCCACTCCCACCTGAGGGGGAGCTCAGCTCGTAACGCACCGCTGAAACAGGTAAATGCGATTTGGGAAATGTTTGGAACGATATGTATATATATTTGCCAGTCCTGTACGCTCCGATTCATTCTATACGTTAGAAACATAACGTAGCCAGTGTTCACGAACAGATTTTTATTCTAGTTGAAATTAATTAATTTAATAGACCGCAAATACTGTTAGTATAAATAACGTTCGGCGAAATTATTGTACTCGTCCGTTCACTTATCAATTTTCGACATTTCGAGAGAATAAACATTCGGAAATATCCTTGGTCTGCCCGGCAAATAATTACGCAACAAGTCCGCCAGATATTGGACGGATACAAAGGAGGAAGATACAAAGAAGTCATATACAAGGAGGAGGAGGATACAAAGGAGTCATATACAGGCGGGTACGATACAAAGGAGACATCCGCGAAATGTCGAAACGGTTGTATATGAAATTTCTTTTGGGGTAGCCCATAAAAAGCCGGCCCTCGCAAAACTCAGCTGTTTATATTTATTCCCGCCAAAATCAAATAATTAAAATAGTCTACAATCACCGAAATTCTTTGTGACATTCGCACACACTATATATATGTATTTACTTCTTGTAATTATGAAATTGATTTCCGGATGTCCTTGCGGAACAGAAAGTACAATACATAAATCTATGTTAAAATAAATTTATTTTTTTATTAATGAACGAAGGTTTTCCCGGCCAGAATTTGAATTTTCACTTTCCCGAAACGTGGAAATAGATAACACCCTGGGCAAAAACCATTCCTCCGCTCAGGTGGTTTTCAAATACAGGAAAAATCCTTTTTTCCAGAAGGAAAAAACTTTTCCTTCCTGGACTCACCCGGGTGTTGTCTGCTAATATGTTACTCTCTACCCTATTGTTGTTACTTCTTCGCCGGCGAATCAGAAATGAAATTGTAGTACGGGAGCCACCGTAACTTTGATATATAGCAGAGTCGAGGAAGAAATCTTTTCCCTGATATTGGCAGCACATATAAGAGGTGGGCGAGATAGAACGCCGTGGAAACAATAAGCGGCAAATACGAAGGATGAGAATATCTTCCAAGAATACCCTGAAGTGGCCAGAGAGAGAGGGAGGGACGGGGGGGGGAGAGAGAGAGAGAGAGAGAGAGAGAGAGAGAGAGAGAGAGAGAGAGAGAGAGAGAGAGAGAGAGAGAGAGAGAGAGAGAGAGAGAGAGAGAGAGAGAGTGACGGGACGTGACAATGGCGGAGCTCCTCATAATCCGGGAACAATGGGGGACGTTACCCCGGAGGTAAGGCGGAGTAGGAGGCTAACGACACGGCCCGCCATTGTCAGACCTGTCCCCGACAGAGTGCGCCCCGCATTTATCATCTTCCGACGATTCGACACCCGGTGTTAATAAACCGGAGAATTTCCAGCACGGTTCGGGTAGAATTTCAATTTTCGGTTAAACAGTGCTCCCCGATTAGACAGGTGAACTCCTAACCTGAGAGATACGGGCACCAAACGAACTTAAACCGGGCAGGAGGAAGCTATGAACAGATAGCGTTCCGTTCTCGGAACGGAGCAAGACACGCTTACCTGGTATTGAAGGAAAGAACACAACAATGCACAGAATATTGGACAAAATACTTGATAATAATCCCTAAACAGAGCAGATAATTAGATGTTTAATGCAAATATTAGCACAAGACAAAGATAACAATAAGATAACAAAGATTAATAACCGAAGTGATCAGAAATACCCTGAAGTGCCTTGATTTTTTGTACAATTTTTACTTCTTATCCAGGCCCACTTCCCTTTGCGGTCTTGGCCCGGTCGATTGCTACAGTGCCGAGGACTGATGAACATTAAATTGCGTCAATTTGAATCAATTAAGCCTCTCCATTCATAGCTGTGAGAAGTGTCCTGTACACTATGCACAGTTCATTAAATCATTTTTAGTAGAGTCTGACACTAAATTTGGACACAGTAAAATCAATATCGCCACTGTATTCTCTTATGATGTTAGGATCGCCTACAGATTGAAGATCTAATTACAAAATGAAAAACGCTTCACTCCAAACGCTTATTATTAAATTTTCTACCTCCAATATTGATATTTATTACACTATTCGTCTAATGCTAATTTATAGTTGCCAACCATCAGAGTTTTGAAATTTCTTCTATTTTTCATTCTCTCTTCTAGAACAAGTTTGGTCTCAACACAGCCTGGCGACTGGTTCTTTAACCTTAAATTCTGAACTACGTCACTAGGCGCTTCCCTTTCTACAAATATCTCCCGGGTCTCCGCCCATTTTTCTTGCCCATTATTCCCACCGGTGTTCTCCAACCCGCCCCATTTAACACCCCCCGCTGCCATTTGGCACCTTTCCCAACCCGATCCGAAGGGGTAGCGAGCCCAATCACAGGGCCCAACCTAAAAACGGTGGGGGGGGGCGGTACAGGGGTTGTATTGCAATAGGGTAAGGTCACAGCCAGTTTTAAAATAGATAATGGGTCTTTCCCCGTCGGAAAATCCACATAAACTAGAGTAAGACTCACAGCTGTTTTAAATTGTTTCTAATCGTTCGTTGAAACGTTTGAAGGTATTAATAAGAGATTAATTGCTAGAGATGATCAACCATCCTAAATAACACAAGAATTGGTATCATAGCAATACGAGGGTGGCTTAATTTATAAGGTAAATGAAATAATTTTCATTCAACAAACTTATTTCTGTTTTCCAACCATATCTAGATTAAGGGAGATAAACATTGTCCAGCGATATTGTTCATCCAGTCCGAATAGTATTTTTTTTTCAAAATTCGTAAAATAGCTGTCGGCCTTA
Organism: Lethocerus indicus; assembly: GCA_019843655.1. Classification (NCBI taxonomy): domain Eukaryota; kingdom Metazoa; phylum Arthropoda; class Insecta; order Hemiptera; family Belostomatidae; genus Lethocerus; species Lethocerus indicus. Next base: position 6,131,178 of record JACDQD010000103.1, on the reverse strand, counting down.
TAAATTTACCCTAGTTATCAAATTTCCCTGGAATTAAGTTTGACGTGTTACACGACGGTTGAGCGTAAAGTAATGGCGCGGAGTCGGTCCCCGTCACGTATGGGCCAGACGAAAGGGACTTATTGATCGGCTCGGGCCCGGGCCGAACCAACCCCCACCAACCCCTACCAGCCGACCCCCTGCCGCCACCCAACAGCCCTCTGTACACCGACTGCCTAAAATCACGGCCCCTCCGATGTAATAGCTCCCCGAGGTACTCCCACCGGAATCGGCCACCACCGAATTAAGCAGTACTTTAATCTGGGGCAGTTTCAGAGACCGGCAAAATAAAAAATATAATTTTAAATACAGATAGATAGAAGAGTTTAAAGTTTTCCTTAAGAATGTATTAACATATTAAATTAATAACGAAGGTTTTAAAGGCAGTATTAAATGAAGAAAATGCCAACTCCAAATTAAAGTTATCGAAAAACAATTGTAAATTATCGAATAAAATGCCTTCTAATTGAATAAATTAAAAAAAATGTTTCTAATATATAAAATTTCTGTCCCACATTGTTGGCTAATCTGAATGCAAGCTGTGTAACTCGAAATTTAACCGTTGTAAATTCTTCCAACGCTTTTCCAACCCATCCTTGTGCAGGGGGTCCTGCATGATATTTCTCACGTTAAACTAGAAAAAAAATTTAGAAATGTTTTGAAAAGCATCTAAAAGCTAGACAAGCTTCGGGGGCGACTCTGCAGCGGTGAATAAGCAGTGGGTGAAATGCGCCCACCACCATAATACAGGTGGAGTAATAAAGGAATAATTTATGAGGGTGCAAAACCTCCCCCGACAGCCCTCAACGTTCCGCTAGGACGCCGCTTCTCAGTTTCAGACAAACAGAAAAACGCAAACTAAACAAAAATCGCACCCGCATAAAATATATTAGTATAACTAAAGAACTCTAAGGAGTAAAGAACTACTCATGTCGAGATACAAACATATAATTACAGGATATAACAGTATAACCTACAAACGCACTTAATTTAAAAATTCTTGAAGTTAAACACAGTTTTGGGGTTAGAAATAGACATTATTTTGAACTATCTACTGAAAGGATTGATTAGTGCGCTTATACTGCGTCTTGAGATATACTGCGTAAATCAGTACCGCACCAATCAAAGCAATGGAATTAATTATGACGAATCATGAAAAATGTGTAAAATACCTTACTCAAAATAAAACTAGATATAATGCAATGTACAATATTTGAATTAGTTTAGAATACCTGTTTTGTAGTCTGCCAGGGTTTGCCAGTTTGCCTTGTGTATATATGCGTGTCTTGTTATTGTGTTTTTGGTGGATGTTGTTTTACTTATTTGGGTTGGGAGGGATTTTGTTAATCCTTCTTTGACGGATTATCGGTCAAATATATATTTGATCAAACAACTGGTCACAACTATTAGGTTCTGACTTCCAAATATAATATATGACAGGAAACCTATCTGATATTGTGTATTTACGATCATAACAGTTTTCCTGTTGATCCAAAATTTATTGAAAAAATTTATTTTTAGTGATCTATTTAATCGGTGCAAGTGGACCCAACCAACTTTAGTAAAGTACATTTCCGCACCACACTCAGGGGGCGCTTGTTTATTGGTGCACGTGACCCAATGAAGTGCCAAAGTGACTAACACCACTCCTGAAGATGGCGAGCAGCCGAAACCGGTCTACTAAAACACCAAACCAGCGAGAGGAGACAGAAACACATGAAATTTACGGAATACTTGAATTATTTGTCGGGGAGCTGGATCTTTTCAAGAAAGGCCGACCATAGTTTAAAAATATGTGTCGCAGTATTTCCCGTACTTATTTGTTTACAATATTTGAAATATTTTGTGATATATGCGCCAGTCCTTTTAGTGTTCCAGCAATTAATATTCGATTACACACATGCGACCAGTGTTTTTACGCAGGTGAGCCTACGCACAGAGGAGTAATTGTAGTTTCCGTCTCCGATAAACCAAGAGAAACTGTTATAGGCATAATCACCTGGGAAGAGTATGGAAAACGTTTGTCCCGAATCATTTCAAATCTAAATGGAATATCAGTTTCAAACTCGTCCTTTTCTAATGTGACTCTCTCGGTTTTGAGAGTACGGGAAAAAGGATGTCGACCGGAATAGATAAGTAGGTGGGCGAGGAGGAGAGGTCTCGGCAGATATTAATAAACGCAGAGGATCAGAGGGAAACTTCGGACTGCCTTTTTCGATCGGAAAGGTCCGAAAGGGGGGGGGGGAAACGGCGGTGGGCTCTTGATGAGAATTCCGAAGTCATCCCGCGCGTCAGGGACCGTTAATATTTCTAATTTGAGGTATAATACCGGAAACCAACCCCCTGCCGAAGGTTCGGGGCGGAATGAAATACGGGCGCAATGTACGGGATTCCTGCCAATGAGGATTGGTTAGAATGCCACCAGAAGGCGGTGATTATAGGGATATACGTGATACTCGTATGTGACTCTCCAGGGATTTGTACAGACAATATTTTCCATTTTATTATATTTTCTGCGTACTGATAACACTAGCTATTACTGAAGCAACGCTGTCCATATTAAAAAAGGTTCTTGATGTGCAATTTACTTGAACTGATATGAACGAAATACATGTATGTATAAAAAGAACTATGGCAAGCTATGTACACAAATTTTCAGTAAGAGTAATAATGAAAGTTAATATTTCATGTCTGAATATTAACACGAAAAAAAACAGAAGTGAAAATCGTATTATTCACATGTGGTATTGGTACCCAATAAAAGTTCAACATCAACAATTATAGAATATTAAACGTCCATGTCGGTTTCAATATAGCTTTGTCAATTAGTTGGCTAAGGTCAATTTTGATGCCCGTCTTAGTAGCGACCTTAATAGACCTTAATTAACGGTCTACTTCGATTCCTTTGAGTCTTTGCGTATAGGGATTCCACGAGCAACAAAGCATTATTTCTATCGGAAACGCAATGGAATACCGGACGAAACAAATTCCATTTGAACACTGGCCATTATAAATTCTCGGCCAAAAAGTGTATACAGACCGTAGTAATAATTATACTGGGAGATTTGTTAAAATTGAAAATAAATAATGAATTCCAGGACTAAAGCCGAGGATATAATGGAGAACGTGGCTTGAGAGCTGAAGATGGGTCGGGGACGTTGGGCGGCCACTAATGAAAATACCATATCATCCCTCTACAAGTTGAACCTTCTAAATGACGTACCGGTACCTTTAGATTAAATTCCTAATCCCCGATGACAACTCCCCCTACCCCCTTATCACCAAGGGCGTGAATTTCCCTGAGGATGCTGCGTTTCGGGAGAAAAATTATCGTTTGTAATTTATAACAACGGGAATACGTTGAATCCCTTTGCCAAATCAACTTATATTTGTACAGTTTCGATTACGTCGGCATTACGAACGAAGTTGAAAACAGTTTGTACGGTACATCAAAATTTCAATGATTCATGAATTCAGAATGCCCAATAGAAAAAACCCCATAATGGGTCGTTGTATATGCGGATTTTTGAAAAGTAATTCTGTTCGGCCTCCTTTTCATTTATACAGTTATCCTACCATTAGGACAAGAGCCAGGGATTAATTAATATGGGGGTTTTATAACAGTCCTACCCCAGCTGCGAAGGTACTCGAAAGGGAGTACTCTTTTGATCTCTGAGGCTACAAACGCAATGAATATGCAGCTGGGTATTTATTACGCTGACTGGGACGCTTCGCAGACAGTAGAACCGATGTGCAAAAAGGAGGATGTGACTGAAGAATGAGCTACTGAACGTGGAGAACAGCCGAAACCGGTTCAGAAACAAGAACAAAGCAGCGAGAGGACAAAGGTGAACAAAAGTACCTTCCGAAGAAGGTATCGAAATACCTTTCCTAACAATACACTACGATAAAGCAAAAATATTTTTTCTTTTTTATTTATTGTACTGTCAACTTTATAGTTATAAGTGAAATTGCGTCAAGTCGTCAATGTAAATTTAGGAATTGAGATTTTATAAATTAACAACGAATTATATTGAGGTCGCTGTGAAGGGAGCGTTTGAAACATACCGGGGAGCATTAGGGAATGTTATCAGGACTTTCAATTTGAATCTCCGGATGCAGTATTGCTTTGTGGATTGTGAGTTTGTTGGCCGAGGGGAATATTGATGCAATAAAGGAAAAATACGACCCGGAAATAAAAAGAAAATACACACCAAAAGACATAAAGACGACCCCGTTTTTCGCCGGCGACTCTTTGAAATCGCACGGTCAAACAAAAAACCCGGGTCATTCGTCAGGACATAACCGTAGATCATTGTAAGGACTAGCATTACAAATTGCGCTGGGGCACGAAGTTCAAAGTTAAGTCGCAATTGAGAAGAGGGGGAGGGGGCGGAAGTACTGGGAGGGGGGCAAACTAAAGAGGCGGGGGGCGCTCGTAAAAACTTTAAATCGTTTCCGCTCGCATACAAATTTTACTTTGAGGAATAACCGGGCCGACGTAGCGCAGGTCGGGGGACCTATGTCCCCGAGGGGGCGTGGCCCTCGTTTTAAACTCTTACAACAGATTCCGCCCCCCAGGTGAATTCAAAAGGACGAGAGTTAATTGCGCACACGACCCTTTATTGCCTAGTGTTATGTTCTGACACAATTGTGTGCTGGAGTTTCATCAGCAAGGAGAAATTTAATTATCCCGCCTTAAACTAATATCATCTAGCCGCTATGCTACGGGCCAATACCAATCTGCGGACCCTTTCTATGTAGTTTACACGAGAGTTTTTTTGTTCTAAATTTTCATTTTCAAATGTAAAATACAATTAGCGACATTGACGAATACTATTAACGACGAAGGAGATACCCACTAGCGTTCCCCATTCTATAAAAATTTGATTTTTCTGGTATGTTCGCTCTAAATGCTAGTACATTTTTTCGACTTCATTATTACGTCTCCCGGCTTTTTGGAAAAGTCTAATCTCTTGCTGGCCGAAAAATAAAATTATACAATATATATGTACATATAAACAACTTACATGAATCTGATTGATTAATGATTAACGGTGTCGTGCATACGTTCATATAATGAAACCCTTACTTTGCACTGTCCCGGAGGACAAAAGATGAATACGAAGAAAAAAGCTTGTAATTTGAAGCAGTTATGCAGATGAATTAATTCAAGACGTCCTCTCAGTTTAAAAGCGCCGTTCGTTTGTCGGCGCACCCCCTTTACGCTTTGAATGTTGAGAGAGATGCAGGAATTAGATTTACACACAAAAGGTATACGGGTAAACCGATAGGCTGGGCAAACATCGGAATCTAATGAGGTACGCCGCGAAATCGGAATTAACGTTAGGAAGAGTCCTTGTATTTTAATGTACACCGTAGGGCACTTACGAGGGGGTGAGGGGTGGGAAACACAGAAACACTCAACGTAGTTTTATTAAGTAAAACCAATTGAGTTTTCCCAACCTGAACAAAAGTTTCCTTTGTGTCGGGCCTCGGCGGAAAGAGAACAAGAGGGAGGTTGGAAAGAGAGTTTTCCCTCCAAACAGAGACAAGAGAGGCAGGGGTTTGTTAGTATTAATGAGTTGCCAGGAATTCGCCGCTTATTATGAATAGTTTAAAGGGATGGGGGTTGGTGGTGGTGGTAGAGGGGCTGTTTCCGACCGAATATTCAACTGTAATTAAAACGCACCGCCCTCAATCCCAAAAATTTTACAGCCGCGGTCGCTTCAAGTTCGGGCCTAACTTACACCCCCGCGCTCGGCTTGTATTTCCAGGTAGGAAACAACCCCGGGAGATAGGGCTGGGACGGCGGTAGTAAGTTACGACCCAAGTTTCAGCCTTCCGAAGACAAAACATAATTAGGCAAAGGGACTACACTGGGGAGTATTCGGGAATTTCAACTTATTCACCCCCGGCGCCGTTTGAACGCGACGAACGCTCCAATTAACAGAATGAGGAGGTACTGTTTACAGAAGGAAACAGAAGGATATAGCGCGTCGGATGGGAAAAAAGCAAATCTAAATGTTAATTTGATTATGCCCTCACTTCCAGTCGTATCGAGGGCGTTATCTCGGCCGGCCAAACGACTGGAAAAGGGGTGAAATAGAAGTCAACGACCCCCGCCCGAAGTAAAGTGGACCCCACCCCGAACTTGCCGCCCCTTTCCTTACCAACCCTTCCTTACCGACCCGAGGGTTATCTTTGGCCTGTTACCAAACTTGGACGCATTAACGGATTTCACACATTGTGAGTGTGCCCACTCCGAACGCCGGTCCAATTCGTATTAGATATTATAAGTACTATATAATTGGTGCAGCTGATAAACATTTGAAAATGGATTACGGACAGATTGGAATGAGCGTCGAACAAATAAAGAAATGTTTTCGACAGCATAAATTTATTCGATCATTATTAAAGGGCTAAGCCCAAAATACGAGGACGTGAGAAAAATAAGTTGGGGCGTGGTCTATAGACACCGGGGCAATAGACAGGGATCGATAGAGCGGCAACCAGACGTCTGGGTGGCTCAAGCTTCTTATATTATATTATAGACCGAATTAGGATCTCGTATTTTGTTTGCCCGGGAAGAAAATCTCACGGGTTTACGACCGCCGGTTTTATTGCGACCGTCGGTCTAGACGGAGCCGACCAATCTGCTCCGTATATATATATATATATATATATATATATATATATATATATATATATATCGAACCAAGAATATTTGTTTGCGTCGTATTTTATCTGAGATAGGGAAGAAACGGGAGAGGCTGTAACGCAGGGAGATTTTATACAGAGGAATTAGACAGTCGGATTAATTATATGCAAATGCGGGGTCAAAGTTGATGTTAAGAAAGTTTTGAAAATAATCGCTCGATCTTACCCGAGTAGAAAACATTTAAAACGTACACACAGATAACATAAGAAATTATGTTGTTTTATCGAATCATCTGTTAGTATATATTCTATAGCCGTTTTGTTAAATTTTCTTCTTTGTTTGTCATAGCTATTAGAATCAATTAAGGTACGTTTCGAAAACTCAAAAAGTTTCTTCACTTTTCATTCCTCGGCCATAATTTTATACCCTTTTTCACTCTGTAGAGTTGTTCGCTCTGTTTTTCCATTGATGTTAACCTTTATTTTAATTTGTGTGCATAAATGTTTTCTAAGTTGATCTGCCTCCTCGCAATTATTCCGTTGCGTCTCCTACTTGAAGGGATAAAGCCGCAAATTTCGCCCGAATTATTCATGCATATAGTTTAAGATGCCGCGCATCGAGGAAAAGCTATTAATTATGCCGGGAATTGAACGAATTTAAGTGGTGTGCGACTAGCAGGGATTTTATTAATATTTTATAAGGCGGCCCATAATCCAGGAGGAGCGACCTCCTCTCGCCAATTAATTATTAACACCTTACGAACCAGTTGAAAGCCGGGGTTCCGGGGCTTTTATTCGGGCTAATTTCTATTTGGAAACGAATTTTTCCAATTTTCCCACCACAATGGTTGGTGTTTCGACATGGGTGTTGAAAAAAGTTTTTTTTAAGGACAGAGTTAGAGATTTGGAGAATGTCTTTTAACTTACTAACGCCCCCCCCCGTTACAACAATATCCCCACGATCGTCAAACTTCAATCCATAATGTAAGTCCTCGTTTTTGTTCGACTTGCGGACAAGCGGGGGAAAGTCGACAGGATTTCCCGGATTGGGTTAAGAGTGAGGGGGGGGGGGAGAAAAACTTTGTTCTGGAAAAGTTCGGGAGAAAGAAGATAGATTAGCGGCGAGGAGGGGGGCGCAGAGAAAGGATCGGTTTGTTGGTCATAACTCAGGCCGCAAAATAAACGGCCGGCCGAATTCAAGACGCGAAGATAAATCGCTCGGGTATTAAAATTCACGGTAAGTAAGTTGGGGGTTGAACAAAGCTCAGTAGTGACGTTGACTCGCTTTTCAAATATTCTCGCCCGTAGCCATAAGCGGCCGGGAGAAAAACATTTTCGATACTTCGAACTTCCGGTAGGATCGCGTAATACAGCGGGAAGAAAGATCACTTCTGAACCGAGGCGGAAACCTTCGCTCGATAAGCGGTCGGAGAAATAACCGCCCCTCCGCATCAAGAGCGCGTACCGGCAGGGCAAAATTGAAGAAAAATAGAGGGCAATAAAAATAAATATAATACGTTGTTTTGAGTAATTGTTACACCAAATATCAGAATTACGCCAGTTTTTCACTCCGAGGCTTAAATACCGCTCAAGTCTCTTAACTATCTCGGCCAACCTACGGCAGAACCTTATAATTCTGGCGAAAATAAATTATTACTCATAGGGAAAGGAAACCCTCGGCAAACCCTTTAAAACAAAAAAGCGAGCGCGAGGTTGTTTGGCCGGGAATATTGCCTCGGGAGACCTACGGCGAGCACAAGCCCCGTGTAAAGGGAATGGGCTCGTTGGTAAAGATAAATTTGACATCCGACACATGCTATAGGGGGATGATGTCGCTGCCTCGGTGGTGGTGGTGGGTCATCCCCATATACCCTCGAGGGAGAGGGGAAGATTGTAGGTGGCAGTTTATGGTGTGGCCGGGGGTGTGTGTATTCCAGGGGTGGTTGTAAAGGAGAACCCTTATGGGGGTCCCTTTTCCTCCTTCCCTTTCCCTCTCCCGCCGTTCCTCCAATATTCCCGTTTCTCCCTTCTCTACTCCTCCCCGTCCTCTTTTTAACCGCCCGTATTCTCGGGCCAACCCATTATTCTCTCCCAGCCCACCCGTTTCATTCCTGGAGGATCCCGGATTCCGGGACTTTCCCTCCCGGGTCATCCTTCAACAGTTCGATCGCTCTTAATTTACTTCCCCGGCGATTGGTCGTAGTTCCTTCCTCGGGACAGATCGACCTCCTTTCGGCTATTCGTTCTTTTCTCTGCGACGATCTGGGAGTTTTTTAAATAAGAAAACGTTCGTTCGGTCTTTATCGACCAGGTTAAAATCGTTCATCTCTGTTTTTTTAAATATGGCAGAACATTTTACGTATTTAAGCCAAGAAACGCGGTGGGAAAGTTTGAAAAGGGGGCGCTATTAAACTGCGAAGCCGTACGTAACAATTAAATATTTTTTCGCCACCGCACTGAAATTTGTACTCGAATTTGACCAGGTGCATAAGTTGCAGTATTTCGTTAGTGAGAAATTCGAGCTTGGATACTGATATTAATTTTAAATATACTTTAAACAATATTAATAATAAACGGAAACGAAATAACAGATAGACCAGCAAAAAATACTTTCTGAATTCGCAATCAAAGAGAATACTAGTGAATACTAGTCTGAGGCTTAAAAACCGCATCGTCGAGGGGACCGCGCTATTTGGGGCGTGATCGTCGTTTTTAGGAAGAAAATATAAAAATATCTCAGATACAAGTGGCGATAAGTAGTTTTAAGTGGAGGTAGGCCGCTGTGGGCCCTCCTGACGGGAAAACAATTCCCCCCCGGTCCTAATAGCTTTTTGAGTGCCTTTCCCCGGGGGCCCCAACAACGAAATGAACCCGACTCATTTTTCCGCCCGCTTTTATTGCAGCCAGGGTGCGCTTATGAGTCACTTTTCACGACTTTCAGCCCGGCATGACGTCCACTCGATCGTGTCACGGTAAGAAATAGACCAATTAACGCGTGTTCTGTTATGGCACCCGGCAGTCAATAATAAACGCTGGTCTATTATAGATCAATATGAAATAATAAAACTCCTCGGTCTGCGAGGAGAGAGACGGAGCGAAAATGGTTGGGATAATTTTAAAACCACGTCTTATCGGTTTACACTTTCAGCTTGCAGTTTCGGAACCTTCGGAATACTAAGTGCGCATCGCGTCGCGTAGGTTATTTTTCGCGGTACGGCGTACAGAAAATTGACGTTAAGGCACCGTTTTCCTGAAAGTTACCAGTATTCGAAGATGGCCGTCCGCGAATTTCCACAACTATTATATGCGAAAAAAAATCCTGACGCCTCAGTTCCCCGATGTCAGGGAATCGGCAGAACGTAACGGAGGAAAACTCTTCGGGAAAATCAATGAGGGGGGAAAGGTGGAAAAAGTTGAACGGGTGGGCCAACAATGGGAAGGTGAACCCCGCGATACCACCGGCGGCCATTGTGCACATACAACATTCATATTTAAATTAAGCCCGCGTACGGGCCCAGAGGAAAAACAAACTTCGGGGAGAGGGCACTTATCGCCCAAATAAATTTTCCGGTAACAAAGCTTTTTTAGGAGTAACGCACCGGGGAGGGGGGGAGAGGAGTTTTTCTCCGTATACCTTTCTCCGACCGCAGCCCCTACTCTCCGATAGGAATCTCGCCGTTTTCCATTTCCGAGGGGTGACTGGGAGGATTTTAAAAAGCGATTGTGGCTTCAGCTTTAACGGGAGTGGTATTAATCAAGGAGGAAGAGAGGGAGAGAGAGGGAGGGAGAGAGAGAGAGGGAGGGAGAGAGAGAGAGGGAGGGAGAGGAGAGGGGGGAACGAACCCGTGATTTGGGCCAGTAGACAATAGGAACTTATCGTTACCGCCGGCAACAATGTTATCTATCTGCCGTTAACGCTACGAAAGACGGTCTGAGGGAGGTGTGACGTCACAGGACCGCCCATTTCTTTAATTGCAGGCCCATTACAATTTAATTAACCACCAAAAAAGGAGCTGTCGGTTGAAGGGCCGCGTATCCGTAAATGAGCAAAAGTATTTTATGTATTTCTGTGCGTTATCTTGAGGTGCTGGAATAACAATAAAAACAAAGAGAAATTAATGAGACGAATCCTGCGAAAAATGAAACCAGTAGTTCAAACGGGAGTTCGAGCGGAATCCCGATCCGTTTCCAAACCTCCCCCTAATCGGGAATCTATATAATGAGCACTTTCTTATAATTCATTCGAATTGGAATTGAGCGGCCGAAAGTCAGCATTTCTTATCCGGCTCATTAACTTTCAGCACGATTCCCCCGGAGTTTCCTTCCGGAGTAAAAATCCAGAATAAAAAAACTCTCTCTCGGGCCCCCACTCGTGTGGGTAATGAACCGATCCCCGGGCTCGATACCGGCCCCACACTTAAAGTCATTGGAAAGGTGTACAAAGGTATTTTTCGTATTGATTCCATCGTGGGCTCATTGATAGGAAGACTTTTCAGGAATTTTTTTGAGGTAAAAAATAACTAATAAATTGGATAGAAATTTCGATTTCCATAGAACCCCCCCGTCATTAGAGATTCTGTCCTATTTGCATATCCCGGATGTTTCTAACTGTCCAAACTGGCAATTAGGTTTCCATGGAACGCCCTAAATCTGCACCCGACGGCGGAAATGATTCAAGTGCTGGAAATAACACGGGCACCACCAATATGCTCCATTTAATCTAAATTCACTCCACGCATCCCAGCAATGACGGCTGTATAAACCGAGGACTATTAGCCACTTATTTTAATGCCCAACACTAGAAACGGATTGTGCGGTTTTAAATAAATGAATTGGGACATTATATCGAAAATTTCATAACAGTATTTCTTCCGTACTTTTTTTATCCGATAACATATATTAACTAGAATCCAAAGATAAAAGTAATACTCACATTATGGTTCTCAATTAATTACTTTTATCCAGAAAACGGCTCAACCTTTCGCTCCGAAAGGGAAAAAACATTTGAATGTTGAACAGGCTTACCACACCAAAAGCGCCGAGAGGCCGAGAGTCCCAGATCCCATAATTAAATACTCCATAACTCACCTGTAAAATAAAAAAGACTTTAGGCTGTCGGAAAACAAAAGAAAATAAATATTGTAAGCTAACAAAATTACGATACGAAACCGGCGATAAAACTCAACAGATTTATTGTTTTGAAACGTAATAAATTCAAATTGATTCATTACCGCAGATAATAGTAGATAAATAAAAGCATTTAAATATAAACTGCCATATTTGGATCCGGAAATTGTATATATCATTTTAATATTCTGTTACAGACATTATGTTTTATGAGATTGTCCCGATTGTCACCATTGTAAGGACAGTATAAACATTGACTTACACATAAACAATGACACATAAACCTTCAGTTATATAATAATGAAAATTAAATATATACAATTTATAAAATTAATATTAATTCCATCCCAGGAAACCAGGACTCGAAAACCGCAAACCAAAGTTTGTTTTCATAAAAGTTTCCCCCTGTATAAAAGCGCCAAGTACTAGATGTATAGTGCTAGATGGCCAGCGCCACTAGGAGAGACGCAGGCGCTTTTACGTCCCCAAGGGCCCAGTCAATATAGTGTCCTCTACCTCACCCTCTCTCTGTCTCCCGCCCTTTCCGCCATAGCTTCCTCTCTCTCTCACCCTCCACTCATCTTTTCCCCTCAATCATCCCCCTCCCTACTTACCCCTAGGGCGGAGTATCGTCTAGTCCCCTCTAGCTCCGATAATGCTATTTATCCTCACAGAACCCTCTGAAACCATAACAGGCGACGTCACTCCCACCCCCCTCCTCACCTAACCACTCTCTCAGGTTCGCTCAACTTCAACTAAATACATTTCCCCGGCCCCGATGAGACTAATTTTGCAACCTGATTAACCTTAAGCCTTTCAAACTGGGACGATATTGAGGACGACCTCCGTTGTGTTCGAAGACGATTGTATATCAGCGATATTACGCTTTCCCGCATTCCCGACATCGATTTTCCGAGGAACATCGTAAAATTGTTGCGATTTTCCAACTGCCCCAGAATTTATGTTGTTTACCCGTATCTCCGGTCAATAATGGCGTCGCCAAGAAGACGCCATATTTCTTCCGATGAATATTCGAAGCTAAATAGCTAAATTTTAGCTTTCGCATAAAAGCTAGACCCATGAAATTACGTACAAAACCGATTTCGTACCAACATTATCAATCTAAGAAGAGTATTATAATATCGAGCAATACTGTTACGTCCAAATAGAACATTTTTTTTGGCTTGGCAAAATTGTCGCTGCACATGTTGCAACTCATAATTGCTTTGTAAATCAAATTTTCGGTCCGGTACAGCATTTTCATCTCAAATAACTTGACAATCAGTGCCTAGTCCAAACGACTAAAATTTTTAATTATATGAAATTTTTAAAAAGTTTTCCAGAGCTCATAAGGATAGTATGACACGTCGGCGTAAATCAATCTTAATTAACCCGATGAATTTTTCCGACAGTAACGAATATTGTTAATTTCGGGGATTTTCACAGCCGAAAAATTTGTCTGACAATTTTCCCCTTTTTTTCCTGAGGGTCGCTACTGGAGTGACAGGGCTGAGTTCGTCCTTTGAGGGCTGGAGGGCCTACGAGAACGTCACAAAGGCTAGCTGGGCCCCCCTCCACAAACCATTGAGCTGACGTCAATAACGTCAATGACGTCATCCCTTTCCGTCAATCGAATTAGGTACGACCAATAACCCGGTCAAAGGGGGAGGAAATCTTAGGGAATTTCTCTTTTGTGCTGCCTGTAAACTGAGAATTTTGAGAACTCTCGAAATAAACGCGGGTCAGGCGAACTCGTTCATCGAACCGATGAATTCTCAGATTTTAAATGTTGAAGATAACCATTGAATTAGTAGTACCAGTAGTTTTTATATTTGCGATTTGGGCTAAAGAAAGTTTTGGATTCAAAAATATTTAAAAATCAAGCTTCTCGGAGGGACAAGAAGGTCAGGAGGGTCCATCGATCAGGACCCAACAGTTTTATGCTGCGCGTATATTAACTAGTTTCTCTTTTGGGATAAGTGTATCGATTCTTCCCACCCATATTTCGATTAACAAAGTTGAGTTAAAGTCGTTATAGAATTATTTTTGCAACAACCTAATATTTATACTTGAATAATTCATAAAAACTCGGCATTGTGTATTCTCCAAGAGATCAACTGGTAATTCGACTCGAAGTTCGTATTTAAAAAGTACTTAGTGTATTCTCTACTAGTACAATGCCAGAAGGGTATTATGCAAGAAAGGGCCGTAACTTTTTTTATTTAAAAGGCGAATATTTATTAAGAATTTTTCTTTTAAACGGTTATTAAATTGGAAGTAGAAAGAAAAGGTGGGCGGGAAGGTCGTGTCGTGCAACACAAGCTCTCCAGGGGTATGAAGCCCATTAAGAACAAATCAATATTAGTCCCTTTCCCCTCTAGCGTCCTTTTTTCTTTATAACCGGCTTTATACTCCCCAATCATTCCCTTTAATTAAATGACGTACCATATTTCTTTAAGTATCTACCTCGGAAAAATATCCGGCCCTTTGGTCCGCGGGGGCTTAGCGGGAGCATTCCCCGAACGTGGGCGGAATACATTTCCGCTTCAAATATAAATAATAAAAATGTCGCCAGCGATACGGATCGTTTCTGTGGGGCCGGAGAAAGGGTCAATGCTAAGCCCCCCCAACCAAAAGCCTCAGGATTTATTCTATAACCTCGCAGAGTTTTCTATATCTTCGGTGGAAGCCCCGCCGCCGCCAAAGTCATTCGAAATAAAAAGCCAAACGCGTTTCTTTCTTATTTTCTTTCGCGGTTGAGTCGAAGAAATCCTCCCCAAAAATCCTTTCCGAAAGGGTCCACCGTCTTCCACCATTTTGTTAAACAAAGGGTGCATATATGTGCACCTATTGTTACGTATTTCCACTACCAACCCTCTAATCGTTTAAAAGGCGTTAACAATTTTACCGATACTCCCACAATCATAACTATTATTAACAAATTATTAATGTACAACTTATATTTTAAAATCTAACTAGGTGTATGTAAACTCCTACAAAATCTCACCTGCATTCTTCTTTTTCCGGTCCAACGGTAATTAGTTAAATGAAAATACAAGACACGAGGATTTTACGATTGGGGGAACATTCAACAGGTTAGTGGGACCATTCAATTGGAATGACTGGAATTGAACCGAAGCTTGAAACTTACAGTCCCTATCGCCGATGTCAATACAGGTTTAATTACGGATCCGTAGATTCGTCTTCTTTGGAGGATTTGTTCGACTGCGCTCCTAAGGAATGTTAATTTTCAAATAAGTTTAAAAAAAACAGGGGTGGCATTTAGTCGCTGGGAAAAAAAATATAAATCGAAACTTCAATGGAACACTGCGAATATACATTTCTCGCGAGGAATCGGTGGTTCATAATTTTCATCCCTCTCAACAAGGGGCTGTTGGCCCCCTAGGAATTTGAACGTAGGCCAAAACTCCACTTGAGGTTTAGATGCCTCTGAAATACAGCCTCTTGTACTGTAGGCTACAGAAACATGTACAGGGCTATTTGAATTTCGGACGCCACTCGACACTCTGCTAGTGTTCAAGCCAACTCCGGTCCAAATCGAATTCTGGCCAAACAAAACTGCCACAGGGGACTTCTTTATCCGAGATTTATGCATTTATTTAAATTTCTTTTCCTATACGTATACATATACATCCATCCATCCACGTGTATACACTCAGAGTGAATATCTTCAGCTATATATGTTATAGCTATATACAAAGCTATATACATATACAGCTATATGTTCGGCCCATTTCTTTAGGGCATTTCCCGCACAAACAACTTGAAATTGTAAAGGGACATATTAAAGCCGCTAAAACATTAATTCGGCACATTTCATCCCTTGAACATTTTAGAAGTCATTAAGTTTAACTAAAACCGAATTAAGACGGGACGGCGGAGAACGCGCGTTTAACTTAATAGCGGTTGGGTTGACAACCTTATAAGACAGAAGTTCAAGTTCTAGTGCATGTTACTTAGTTTAAACTTACTTGATACTGTATTCCATTTAGTCCTCCTTCAAAAGACGCGATGAAGAAACTTTCATTATAACAATAATAAGTGAAAATGCAAAATGATGACAAATAAACATTAGGATTAAACGAACGCTAAATGAATTTCTCAGTTATTGGTTATAATTCTGATATATTGAAAATTCAAAATATTTCCGGGATTTATATTCCGAATTTAGTTCGAATCATCACTACTCAATTTAAATCAGAAAAAAAAATTAACCCCCCAGAATTTGATACACCGCATTTCCACCTATTGTGTGTGTACGCATACGAAGATCTTGAAGGCGGTCAATAATATTAAGGGTGAAATGATATTCGTGAAATCTTCAATCTTGAAACCGGGCCTTATTGGGTGGTTGCCGGATAGTTACATAGGGGATGATATAAAAGGGGTCCGAATACGAGAAGAGAGCCCAAGGGAGTGTAATATCCCTGGGCCAGATGTCGGCTCTGTTTAAGGACCCTCCCTCCTTCCATCCTTAAACGGGGGGAGTGGTCTCAACCCTCCTATCCTGTGTTTACACAACCTATCCCTGATCCGCCCCCGCACGATCCCGGCAACAACTTATACTGTCGGAAAATAAAATGAAATATAAAAATGAAACAGGGTAGGAAAATCGCTGAACAGTTTTTACCGCTGAACGTATTATTTGCTTCAAAAATTTGGATTTTGACTTTTCCCACGCCTCAGTAGTATTCGATCAGTATGCGATAGCACTGCTAATAATGAAATAAATGAGAGAAGATTTCCGCAACCAGAACCTCGGTTGGCTGTGATTGACCCCCTGCTGTTCCGAGATTCCTCCCATGTTTGGAAACCCTTTAGTTCTCGGCCGATAGCGAGAATCATTTACGAGGTTCGGGAATAATGGGCCCCCCTTATTCGGGGGTCGGACGATTCCGCCGAATCCATTAAGCCCTAACAACACACACACAATATCCGCCCGACAGATTTGTAGGCTCGTAATATCTCGGCCATAATAGCTCAGTTGCTCTGTTTTTTTTCTCTACCCGACCATCAGCAGTCGAAACGGGGCCATTTTACTCTAATTAATTCCCAACGGAATGGCCGTCTTAGCTGGGAGAGCGCGCGCGTTTTAACGGCTTATGGAAAATAATTTCTGCCAGCCGCCCCCAGGCCATTAGTTGGCGCTAATGGTTCAACTCCGGGCAATTCCCCGCTTCCCAGGTATACCCTAGCCGGGTAGTAAAGAATAATTGGTACTCGTTGTGCCGGTAATTGAGGATATCGGTTCATCTTTTCGGGAGCCCGCCGCCGGCGTTGATACCCTAGTTATTAAGGTTAAATAATAGGAGAAAGTTATTAGCGAATTGCTTTTACAATATAATTATCCTTTCCAAACATACATATTGTGCAGTTGGCTGTTTAGCATTATTCGTATATTCTTTGGCTGTTCAAATTTCTTGGGTTATCTTCCCATTCAGAACTTATAGCGCGAATGGTACTGAAACTTTTTATTAATGAAATTTTTTCGGTCCGTTCAAATGACAATTTGGGCAGAGGGCAAAACACGAGCTCCTTTGGGTTTTATTCAATTCAATCATAAACGGGGGGGCCTTTTTCAGTGACAGTTCAGATGCGACGCCTCCTAATGAACTCAGAAACTGAAAGTTACTTTGAACCGACAACAACAAAAGGACCCTCACCCACTATATGACTCGCGCTAAAAAATATTTTTTTAAGGGCCCCTTCAAATAGGGGAAAATGCGAGAAATTAAGGTTCATACACAGGATTGAATACAACCAAATGCTACATTCGTCCTTTGCATGATATTCCTTTCTTCCATGGCTTTACATAAAATTAATTCATATAAAGTTAATAATACGAATGAAATATGACTAGATCCAAAACATGGTACAGTTCACGACAGTATGAAATTATTTCTCATTACATGAACAATTATTTTGTATTTAAAAGTGAAGTTATTAGCCTCTGAAGTCATAAATTTGAGGATAAAATTGAATGTAAATTTTAATTCATATAAAACGCGGGTCCCTAACCAGAGGTACGAAATAATATTTTCATTTTTGTTCAAAATAGTTGAGAAAGCTTAAAAATTACACACAAAAATTTTGCATTTTGCAACGTCGTGTAGGGACTAGATGACTGGAGTGAACACTGCGTTCGTTAGCTCAAATGTTTCGAGAATATACGAATTAGCGACCGCGTGCCCGACGATTTTGATAATTCTTGTCCAATAAAGAAAAAACCAGAGCAATTCATTAAATATTAAGCGAATGTTAATTTTTCTCTTTTATTTCGCACGTTTTTACAGTTTCCTTGATTTTGAATCTGATACGGTGTTCAAAATGAAAATCGAATGGGCACCGCGAAGTCGCCGGCGTCAAAAATAGAAAAACAAAAATTTACGTTCAACGTAGAGAATATTTTCTAAATGCGGGAGAACACTCTTGGAAGGATTAATAAAGAGGAATTGAAATTGACGCGAATGGTGGAGAGGTGACGACTGTCACCTAACTGAAACTATTGGCAACGCGACCGTGTTGACTGATCAATAGGTGGGGCGGCCGCCCCCGACTGCACAAGTCGTTATAGCCCAATTAAAACATGATTTATTCCAGGGGCTGGCCGGCGCGGTTCCCGTTCGAATGCGGCGGTACAACCAATCCACGGTTATAATTGACCCGAGGAGGGATCGAGCATTACTGACTCTCATAACTCCCTCCTCTATCCGATCCCCAACAACATCATAACATCATCCACAGGAACAGCTTCCTGTCAGAAACTACAGTAAAGTACGTACGACTGCACACTGCAACAGTAATTTATGATACGCAAAATTGTTGCGATAGTACACTAAAAAACAAATGAACAGTTTTCGAGTGAAGACACGAACTGAAGTCCAGGCACTTCCGGCTAACAGCTGCATCGAGAGATAATCTATCATAGTATAATATATTGCAGTTGGCATAATTTATTATACGTAAAATTATTATAAAAAGAATCAGACGAAAACATGCAAAAAACAAGATACGGAAATTGCATATACAGAAAGTATAAACTACATAATAGAATTTTATCGATTTTCAGTCTCCTCTCGCCTGTCCAGTCTTTCACTAGACCGGTTACGGCATCTAGCCATCTTCAGTAGCTCCTCAGTGGTGATAACGTAAGTGAGCGAACCAGTGAACGAGTGGAGACTGATGAATGCAAGAAGTATGGTATTCCTGATCCTCGCGGACCACCAAACACATGTATAATAAAGAATAGAAGAAAGAAGAATTGAAAATAAAGAATTGCCGCAGTTTATCTGGTTTCGGCCGTTCGCCAACTTCAGTAGCCGTGTCAGTGGACTACGACATTCAAAACCCTCGCAGACCAGTTGTAAAGAGAAAATAGTATACAACGATCCGATTCGAAACCAATTGGCTCCAATTATGAAGCCGCCTAACGAGTGTTCAACGAAAACACGCAGTTTCGATGAACCGCTGTGGGCGTGTATTCCCCCGAGCGGGATAACTGCTCGATATCCGATTTCAAGTCTGAATTGAACACGAGACTGTGTTGCAATGCCCGGATTTCCAGCCGGATTATAGCCCGAAGGGGGGACAAAATATATCTAATAAAATAGGCCAACCGGCAAAATCAATCTCAACTTATTTTGCTACAATGTGAATTGTAAGAGGCAAAAACTTACAGAGACAGATATATAGAGAGAACTTTATTTCAAGTGCATAAAACAAGACATGGCCGACGTCTTCCTCCTTCACAATTTCAGACGCAAAATAGTGCAGCAAATATCGGTGGAAAGTCGTGCGTTATTTTCGTACAATGTGAATTGTACGAGGCAGTAAGTTACAGACAAATATTACCGGAACTTTATATACAAACGATGTCAAAAATCGGAAACCAGTACCGCATGGTGGTAGAGAGAAACTACTCTATTAGTGGTAGAGACCAAAAGTGAAGCTGAAAGTTGGAAATAATTGTCTAAACCCTTGGAAACGGGTTATTATATCGATTTCAGACGATTTTATAGACGCGAGGGTGGAAATGGCCAAGATGTCTTCCACCAATTTTAGATGCAAAACCGTCAAGAAAGTTCTACGAGAGAAATATCGCATAGTCTGTGCGCGTTTAAAATTTCATGCAAAGTGAATTCTTTATGATTATTAGGACGGAAAGAGGCAATCCCTCCCGTCCAGTAAGAGTTATATTAGATTAGGCCGAAATGCGGATCTCTTTAAACATGCCGAAACGAAACCCCCCCAGGAGAAGTTTTCTCCCTTCGTTATGGAATATAATTTCATTCAAAGAGTCGTAACTCTTTCTGTGAATTGTTTCTGAAACAATGCCGGAAAATACCGACGGGATCGACGTTTAGAAGTAGGAAGAGGAAGTAGCGCGAAATATTTCCAATTTAAAGGTATCCGTTATGAAGATGATTATACATTGAATCGATTAGGAAAATATCTGCGTAGAATTCAACCCAACTTTCTGATTTATACCAATCCTAATAATAAGTCGTTTGTACAGGAATTTTTAAACGCTAAAACCAGTTCTAACGGATACGCACTCTGGAATAATGATACAAGTTCAAAGGGCAAACTAGTTTCAATTTTATGATCATGAAAACTCTCATTATCGTAAAAATTAAACCTTTTCTCGATTACTTTTTTGTTTATGTCCAATGGGAGTCCGGATTATTCAATATCGAAAACGTTTACTGGTAAGGGAAGGAGGAAGTAGCCAGGGCCAGGGTTAAATTATTGAGGAGTCCAATGACAGCGACGCATTTCACCGCCCGGGATCGATTCCACCCGCTTTTCCTCCGGGAAAATCGAAGAAAAATGGCTGTCATCGCCTCGGCTACTGCGATACTGCAATTTGTCCCAGTTCGGTCATAACTTTTCGTCGAAATTAACAATAAAAGTGAATACGTTTTTTAGTTCATCAACTCGTTATTACTAATAAATAAATTCCCTAACCGCACGCATTATGACGTACCACACAATTGTCGATTGATTGTAATAAGTTTGTCAATTCTTGAATGTTCCAAATATCCAAACGAAAAAAGGGCATTTACAGTCTTTTCACTCCGTTACATGAAGGTAACGCCATCTGGGCGAGCCAAAATGAATCACTAACTCGATTTTGGCTTTAACTCGCTTCGGCCGATGATAATTCCAGTACAGGCCGGTAGAGGCCGTCCCCTGTCCAATTACAAAGGCCTGCATCACTACCTATTAAGTTTCACGATTCGTATATTTACGTAAAGTATATTTTTGCTTTACAATATACAAATGTAAGTTAATACGAGGGTGGTTTGATAAGCACGGTAAAATAAATAGTATTAACCTCGTTTCTTGAATAAAATTATTTTAATTTATCAACATCATATTCATTTTGGGGAAGATACACTTGGTCCAGTGAGTTTCCAATTTTTTCGTCCCGTCAGATAGTTCTGCATTAACTCGTCACTCAATCATTACATTTATTTTTATTTTAACTTAATATTAAATCAAGGCTATAATTTTTTTTAAAAATTATTTTCAGTGACAATAATTTTCGATGTTTTCTTCCCTTCCCTAAATATTCTGCTTCAAGAATATGTGCCTTCGTATCCGATATGTGTACGGCCGACATGTTTCGAACCAGGTGAACCGCAGCTTCCCATTAAACTGTTATTTCCGATAACGGATATTTTGGGCCGTACGATGATAATGTGTCGCAGTAATAGTCGATTCAACTATTCTGGTCCTCCATACCAAAATGCTTCAAATATTCCACCCCCCCTCCACTGTATACCGTCCTCTAGACCAACATTTCTTTCCACGTTCAAACAATATCAGAGTTTCTATTTTACAATCAATTTAGTTTGTTTTATTTTATAATAATTTACACTATCCCGTTTTAACGTAGGGACCAATTATAATTTACAAAAAAAAACCCCTCTTCACTCTACAGAATTACCCAGTTTACTGAGAAATGATGGCCCAGCGAAGGAACGCCATAATTTGCATAATATCGCACACACCGCCACGACGTGCTAACGCCCGCCGTCGATTACCAACAACTGGGATCGGCCCCGAAGCTTAAATTATCCCCAGGCGTAGTCCCGGCACGCAATCTAGCCAATCCTAGATTAATCCTAATTTACAGAGGGTTTAGGCATTAGGGGCCGGCGGCTTAATGGAGGGCGCGTTGTTTTTCATCGGGCCCCAACTCTATGTGGGTCTATTAACTCCAGACGAATATATTTCCCATTTTTTTTTGTCTTATTACAAAACGAAGTAAGCGAATAAACGTTTTTATTGAGGAGCGAACTCTCAATATCAGAGGGCGTAATAATAGGTCAAGTACCCTTTTTATGATGGAATTAAAACATACTTTCGAGTTATGTCACTGCGTAGAGAATTGTTTAAATTGCATCAGTCTTAGGTCTCCACACATTTCCAAACAGAATACGAAAATGTGGTTCTAGAATTTTTGAAAACAAGAATATGTTATTGACGACAATTCATTATTGCAAAATTGATAAGATATAAATTTCTTGCTTCCCTACTCTTAGAGACAGCACACTAACTCCTACAACATCGTCGCAATCTAAATAATTCTAAATAAAATTGTTAACGCCCCAACTCAAGTTTAATTCCGATTTTAAAGGACCTTTTTGTTCATCAGCTCCATTAGTAGCTCGTCTTAAAACATTCGTTATTTTTAATTAAAAAGTATAAATCCTAGAAGTACAGGAAATTTTATATTTCTCCACCGCAAGGACCAGTCGTAATAATTGAATCAAGTGACTGCGCACTAGGAGGTGCACTGACTTTTCGGTCCGCGAATATTCAATTCGGGTACAATTAAATTTGCGAGCTTTCATTTCGCGTAACTGCTCTCCTTCCGCCATTTTACATTTTACAGTCTCCGCCGACAACCTGTCGATCGTTAAATGAAAACGTCGATTGGTCCGAATCGAAATTTCGAGCCCCCAGTTCGTTCGAAAATGGCGTCGCATTGGGGTCAACCTCTTCGACTTTACGAGGCTCCCTTATCACTTTTCGACCCGGCGAGAAAACGGTCGTAAAGAAGATAAGGGTTTTTTCCGCCCTCGCCCCGCCCCTTTAAAAGGCTTTGAGGGGCGCAATAGCGACGCTCAAGGACCTGTCGATATGAAAGGATTTTTTCATCATACCGTTTCTGTAAAAGTGGCCGACAATCGGGCGCGGGGTAAGAACCATCAATATTAGAAAGTCATTTATGCGTGGCCCGTTATCTAGGGTCGGGGTCAACTACATTATACCGAATATTAATTCTTCACGAGACACTATAATTACAAATATATAAGTCAAGAAGTTGATAGAGGAATGTTTACAGCCTTAGAGGCTGAGAGGTGTGACGTCTATGGTTACCGCCTTAGACCCCGTCCATCCATTGTCGAGGAGGGGGACAGGCTCACTGGTTTCTCGTGGTAAGTTCTGACATTGTATCATATGTGTTACTGAATTATATTTCAACTATTTATTTATTGTAAGGATTTATTTGTACACTTCTTCCTGACGTGAAGATAAATACGGGAATCATTAATTAAATGATGTTTCTTTTTGAGATTTTCGCAATACCTTTTTTTGAGATTTCCTTAATAATAATGATAATTTCACCGATCAATTGTCCATGTCTACGACTGATCCTTGTTTCGATTATATAATGGTGGATAAGGGTCCTCAACTCCTCTGTAGAACCATCAACGATCACTGTGAGAAGAAGTCAGATCGTTCTTCAGAGTGCAATTATGTCACCCAGATTCGTGAATGATATTACAGTTTAGTCGGTTTGAACGTTCAACGTTTTAACTGACTGACGGAAATAAAAAACGATTTCGTGGAAAATTTGACACTGGGACGCTAAACCAAGTGCGCCGCGTGTCAATCTAGAACAGAATTGAATTGGAAAGCACCGTGCGGACGCGCGGTAGCCCCAAGTAAATCAGATTTCAACGTGAATTTACGTTACAGTGTAAAAAACGCGAAATATGAGGATAGTATTCATTGTGATATAAATATCACTCGGTTGTAAAACTATAACCGAGTAATATGACACAAGGATTATTACTTGTCCGATCTATAAATTCCAAAAGAAGGTATGAATCGAATTCATTGTGAAAATCGATAACGTAAAGATTAGAGAGAGTCTTCTGCCCTAGATTTTGTTTGACGCAAGTGACACGAGTTTTGAGAGCAATTAGCTTGAATACGATTTTTTCTGAACGCTGTTGTAAATATGGGCGAGTAATAGATTATCGATCGCCGATGCAAGGTCACAGAGAATACTGGAGATGCGGCCGTTGGGAGGAGCAAGGGATTAGTCAGCGCTAAATGACAACAACAACAGAGGAGTGCCCCCGCATTGTATTCAACACTTTTGTGTTTACTTTTCAATCGAGTCCAAATAACAACTGAAAGAAATAAGAATGTCGGACCGTCAGCGTGTTTTGGATGATCGTATAACACTCAAAATGCACTATCGTACGCTCGAATATATTCATAAATGGCCACGAAACCCACATGTACTTTTCCTACTTTCCGTAACAATTTATGTTCCAAATGCCCGAAGGATTTCCGCAACCAGAATTTGAATTATCACTAAATAAGTTCTGGAAGAACCTCGGTCGGCGGGAGTTGACCCCAGCTATTCCGGGATGTTTCCTGTGTCTGTACATTGACCCGAGTGCGCTCCGCTGGGAAAGGTTTTTGCCCATTCCTTCTAGGGCCCTCCCGGGTGTTGTCCGCCTTCAAAGTTTCGGAACTCTTACTGTGTCCACCGTCGGGGTCCGAATATATAACACAGTTTGTTGTCGAAGAAAGTCTTTCGTCAATTCCCAGCAACAGAAGATTGTGCTTTGCCCAAGAACCTCTGTGTTTATAATGCGGGTGGGAACAAATGTTTGTAGTTTAAAATACCTTATAACATCTAGAACTTTGGACGAATCCAGTTGGTCGAATCACTCCGTCCGTCCTAATGAAATATTACAAGATGAAAGTGTAATAAAGTTTTATCGGGTTTTAAATGAACTGACGACGTAAACCGAAGGTACACGAGCCGACAGGTATTGTAACTAGCATCATGTGCTGTACGGTTAATTTGTATAATGCCTTCTGTATCATGATCAAAGAAATTCCTCGCACGTCTCGCTGCGATGGCAATTTGTCGCTAGAAGACGATGATGCTGAGCGTTTCAAAATATGCTCGGCGAAGCGTACGCATATATAGATATATGGGCGCGTGTATATACGCACGGCGAACAACAAACAATAATGGGGACCCTTACTCCGAGATGCGTTTCCAACAGAGAGAGGCGTCTCTTTGAAAACCTCTTTCTGGGACAAAGGAGGCTGCTATTGTCTGAACATAACGCGATGATAGGCGTCACCAATTCGGAGAATTCAAACCCGTATAGGGTATTCCATTTATTTCTAAATGAAGTTGAGAAATACGGAAAAACTTAATATAACCATAACTATTAGGTTGGTGGAAAAAATAATGCAGTATTTCGCTCAATTGACTTTTACACACAGACTGGGGGTATCAGAATAAGTGAATGAACATAGTTTCTAATGAGTGTTAAACATAGTTATACTATCCAATCTGAACAAGATATCAATTGGTATCAATTTTATTTATATACAAAAATCGGCCGGTCGTTTATTCCAAGCAAAGCTCCATTACCTACGCTCTTCTGGTAGGGAAAAAAACTGTGGACCTCCACAACAGCTTCCTTTCGATAGCAAGGGTCTTGTTATATCATCGTCGAGGAGACGCGGTCGCACAAAAAACAGCATTCATCCGTTTGGGGGATAAATTTTCGATGAAAACGGGGATCCGACTTTAGGGATTACGCGGCTCCCCTTTTAAAAAAGGTTACGCCCCAGTGGCGAGATAAAAGAATGGAAACAAATAAATACAACGCGCAAATACATAAAATTTTGCCGCGGCGGGTAAATATTTCGAGGGGTTTTATTTCGCGCCCCCACATTATCGGGTCCAGATAGCCGCTCGCGGATTTATCCTGTAGCCGCCATATTTTCCACAGAAGAGAGGAAACGGAAAATCGAGGAAACTACGCTATTCCAAGACCGCATAACAGGCATTCCAAGCTAATAACCGAAAATAGCATCCACAAGCGCAATACTAAGCGTTACCACTCGATAGTGGACACATTCGGGAAGCTGATGCGAGGAGAACCGTCGAATAAAAGAATCGGAGTGATGGTATAGTTTCGAACTGACGGGTTTATATCGGGAGGTCGCTAATTAATGAATGAACGGGAAAAGTAAAAGTATTTGGGTCCCAATTAAAGTTATAACAAGTTCCGAAAAATAATCGAATCATAAATCAAGGACTGGCGCGCGGCGTTATCCTAAATATTACTCGAATCTTGATGACGGAAAGTGGCTTGCAGAAGAATAGGTCGAAGCCAAATAAGCCAAGCGGGTTAGTTTCCGCGGGGAATTCAAGGGGCAAGCAGTGAGCACTTCGGACCCGGGGGAAATTTAGTTTGGCCCTTGAGAAAGGACTATTGAAAAAGGAAGAAAAGGGCACGGACTGCCATGATATTTGTAGGAATATAAGACAAAGGTAAATTTAAAGTGTACAATTACAACGGGTTTTCACAAGAGAGATGTTTCCATTACAAATCGAAAGCACTAACGTGTAGGCTAGCCTTTTATTTACGTTTACCTAGGTATTAAGATCAGCGGAATTAATGGCACGATTTTCGGTTTCAAACTAACCTCTGTTCTCACTCAGTTCGCCTAATTTCATAGAACCTAACATAAATTGCAGATATTTTACACTAATTACAGTCCTGTCTCAGCAGACTCTTACTAAGGCAATCCACAATAGTTATTTTATGGCCAGTATTATTTATAATTTATGCAAATATATTTACACCGTAGATTTTGTGTGTTTCTGTGTCCTCTTGCTGGCTTGGTCATTTGCTAGACCGGTTTCGGCTGCTCGCCATCGTCAGTAGCGGTGTTAGTCACTTTCGGCACTTTGGATGTTCTTTGGGCATCCTCACTGCACTGTCACTGTCACATGTACTGTGGTTGTTGTCTTTTTGTCGTGTGTATATATACGTGTCTTGTTATAGTGTTTTTGGGGGATGTTGTCTGTATTCTTTGTGTTGACGGGGGGTGGGATTTTCAACACAAAGTAGACAAACAACATCCCCCAAAAACACAATAACAAGATTCCATTCACATTAACGGTATACCAACTTCTCGCAGACCACAAAACAGATATTTTAAACTAAATATATTTATATTTTAGAGCAGAATATATTATGTTATAAAATACATTTTCCTGAACTCTAAATACGGCTAACCATTTTCCGCGCCAATAAATCTGCTAAGAAACCAAATCTTAGGTTGTTGCAAAAACACTGCAGAATTTTCCTTATTTGACTTGTACTCACAAACTAGGGAATAAATAAGGTTGTTTACATCTTTTATATGATATTCAAGTTTTTTCATCCTCTTTCCTTCAATATAATCAATTTCGAACAAATAGTTATATTTAGTCTTATTTCGAGTTTTTACAATACAAAATGGTATTGTATTGGTATGGTATTGTAAATGGTACAAAAGGATTTTCGTCAAATTTGTGTTTATGTCAGATTCCAGAATTTCAAGCGTAAAGCTGAAAATATTGCATTATTTTTGCAACGACCATTATAAGCTTACGGAAAAGGAAGATTCAACTAAAAGAAAATTGCGAACATTTTATAAATTATACCTATACCGCAAAAGACGACAGCCACCAGTCCTTACCTGCAACAGAAAAAAAAGGTTTTTAGTTTATTAGCCATATTTAACTGAGGAATCAATTAAAGAGTAAAAAAAATCCTTTATAATAATGTCACAGGTGTAAATATAACGAAGACAGGTAATACAGGCAAGCCCTGATCTATCACTACCGTACAGCGGCGGAAATCCCTGAACGGTTCCCAGGGAAAAACCCAGGGAGCTGGGAGAGAGATATAAAGAGAAGTAAAATTGGGGTTGGCGTGCTACGAATTACAGGGCCGATAATGGCAGAACTGTGTTCTGTCGGAAAAGGACATCGAAACGTTCCCTCGGGCTACACGGAACCGGTGTCCTTTACTACGAATCAATTCCGCCGCCCCCTGCAGATACAAAGTGCCGATGATGAAAAAAAAAATTTCTTTATAATCCAGAGGTCCTGGCGGAGGAGGCGACGGAGGCGGTGAAGGTGAAGGGGCTCTCTAAGAGTGCTCGCGTTAACTACGACGTCCTACTGTTTCCCTCAACAATATACCTGTCCACACCAAGCAGGCAGATTCCCTACATTCGGCTCCATTTTGACAGACGACTACCACGGAATCCGCATACCCGAAAGATTTAACATAAACAGAAAATCAGGGCCACTAATTCCATTACTAAAACGGACATCCAAATTAATATTGGACAACAATCTTACAACTTATAAATACCACATTAAAACAGACGTGGACCTATGAATTCCAATCATTCCAATTTCTTCGAACCATCTTCAATGCTCCCAGGTAAATACAATTGACGCTATATATCGGTGAAATCAGCAAATGCTTTCGTGATGGCGCCGAAGCATTTTGAGTGGCCGAAATCGAAGATCCACTGGACCTGGCTGCAAAGTGGGAAAACGAACGCGATTGAAACGTATAAAACGACGGGCGTATAAAACGGTAAGCCATTAGTCAATACGGATTTGTACGCGCCCGCGCCTAATCAATTTCCGCTGATTTATGCGGCCGGAGCTCCAAACACATACACTATTTTATAACCCGGTGGGTCCCCATTAAGGGACGCTCTCGATTATTTATTCCTTTGAACCGGGCGGGCGGCCTATCTCCGATGTGCAATTCGAAAATAGCGCCCCGCCCCCCGCGCCGTCAACTGCACGACCCGGCTTTATAATGACTAATCGAAATTTGGCTGTCGATTTAAAATACGGCCCGGCGTTATAATTTGCCCCGGTGTACGTAAATCGAGAACGCGCGCCACGGCCAATGTTTTATCCTCGCGAAACCGTCAGGTGTAATATGAATGATTCGCGTAATACTTTTTGGGAAGAATCTCGGTTGACCAACTGCTATTCCAAAATGTTTCCCCCTGTTCGGAAACCACCCGAGCCGAGCTCCAGGGGAAGGGTTTTTGCCCTTTGCTGCCGGGGCTTCCGACGTTTCGGAATTCTTATCGGTTCCATCATCAGGGCAGCAGTACACGACTAAACACCTATCTGTATTACTAAACCGATGCTAGCCTGCCAGTAAGTTCCACCGGGCAAATATCTGTCAGAGGGTGATGCGGATGTAAATCAATACGGTTCCCCGCCAACTGGGGAGGGGCCTCGCAAATCCCACCTGCCAAATCTTAATTATATATGTCTTGATTAATTTCCTGTCTTTTAATTAAAACTATACATTAACCTGAACACGTACAGCAGGTCTATAAGTCCTTTACACCGTCCCCCGCATTCGGTACGAGCTTCTCGTAGCGTACCGGCTCTTTGCTACCGAATATACCCTATATTAACTAGCTCATTACATATTATGAAATTGTACAACTGACCTGCATAAAATGGACACCGAGCAAATAGCTTTATATTTTTATTTTGTTAATGTCACGCACTTAGATTTTTTAAATTTCTGATCAGTCCCTAAACGATGGGCAGTGTTTGTCAATATTCGGAACCCTTGGAACTGTAAGGTTTTTTCTGGAAACCCTATCTCGTCTTGAAATAATATTTAAAGGAGATTAATACATTATAGGCACTCTGTGTAAAGAAAATTGAAGAAAAGTCTCGTATTTTTTATTAAAAATTGTTAACGTAAAATTAATATAATTTAGTTTGGAATACCTGTTTTGTCGTCTGTGAGGGGTTGGAATACCGTAGATTTCGTGTGTTTGTCTCCTCTCGCTGGTTTGGTCTTTTGCTAGACTAGTTTCTGCTGCTCGCCATCTTCAGTAGCGGTGTTAGAAAGTTTCGGCACTTTGGATGTTTTCTGGGGATCCTCAATATCACATATACTGCGGTGGTTGTCTGTACTGTACAAGTGACTGTGATGTTGCTTGTCTTCTTTGTGTTGAAAATTCCACCCCTTCAACACAAAGAAGACAGACAACATCCCCCAAAAACACAATAACAAGACACACATATATATACACACGACAAAAAGACAACAACCACAGTACATGTGACAGTGACAGTGCAGTGAGGATGCCCAAAGAACATCCAAAGTGCCGAAAGTGACTAACACCGCTACTGACGATGGCGAGCAGCCGAAACCGGTCTAGCAAATGACCAAGCCAGCAAGAGGACACAGAAACACACAAAATCTACGGTGTAAATATATTTGCATAAATTATAAATAATACTGGCCATAAAATAACTATTGTGGATTGCCTTAGTAAGAGTCTGCTGAGACTGGACTGTAATTAGTGTAAAATATCTGCAATTTATGTTAGGTTCTATGGTATTAGGCGAACTGAGTGAGAACAGAGGTTAGTTTGAAACCGAAAATCGTGCCATTAATTCCGCTGATCTTAATACCTAGGTAATATTATATTTATATAATCGAAATACTTATCGTTAACTCGCGCTCGAGTTGTCACCCAGCGATTTTTATAATACTCAAGGTTTCATATAAAATTGTTATAAAAACAGAATACAGTCTAAAGATTGTATTTTTGATTATAAATATGGAATACGCTTGTGGTTATTATGTCTGGAAGAATATTAAAGTGAAGCCCATAAAAGTATCGACCACAGCTGAAGTTGCGTTCTGGGCGAGCACGAGAGGGCCCCCCTCCCCTCCTTTTCCGGGGTCCCTCGGGGGTAACGGCTCCGACTTTATAACGAGTTTAAAGTTCAGGAAATCGGTGTTCCTTTTTACGAGAGATTTTTCCCGAAAGGCGGAGGATTCCACAAATAATAAGGGAATTCCCCCCGGGGTTGGGATGTATCTTAAAAAGAGGGGTCTGGCACGGGATCATTCCGAGCGGTGTAAATTCCATTCCAGACCGGTGTTAAAAATATCGCCAGATAAATTTAGAAAATAATCCAAAGTTGTGCAAAACATAAGAGAAAGTATCGAATAGCAGTCATGATCCATTGGCAGAAGGAAGAGAGCGCAGATATCGTTGTTATTAACCTTTAACGTAATTAGTAATTATTAAAATTGATCTAGAAATATGTCTTTCACTTTTACTGACAAATAGAACATTTAAAGTGATTATTGTAGCGGCACATTTTATCCACTAATTATCTATTGCGGTTCATCGCATCGATGATATTCGTAGTGTCGGGATTCCGATTGGAGAAGGGGCGTATTATGATAGTGGAGGCGATATCGCTCCTCGATTTCAAAGAAAATCCGGGCACAACAGGAAAACTAGTTTCTATTTCTAGTCCCGATACAAATAGAATACAAACTGAAAAGGGAAAATTGAGAGGAAAATTGCTTCCGAGAAAAGGTAGTGACATCTCAAACCTAACCTATAACGGGCCAATTCAATTCCCGGTGCCCTAAGAAATACTACGAACACCCAAATTGATCTGCTGTAAACTATTACATATCCTCAGTAATGACAATATATGCCATGCCATTGTCGGGTTAATAGGATCGACCTTAATCGACTGCTTTTGTTTTTAATATTCTTTCTATGTTTCTTAATTATGATAGATACTAATTATATTGGTTATCCGCCGGTAACATAATTGGCCGGCAGACAGCGCCTGCACCTCACTATATTAAAGACCGGCAGAAAAGCTTTCTTCAATATTGTCTCATCAAAAGTGCTGCGCCATATAAATTTCACTACAGGTTGTCACAAGTCAGCGATTGATGACCATTGAAACGTCGGCTGATGCCCAATTCCGTTCCGTTCACGGCCAGTTCACGCGTGAAATATTGACGAATATTTTGTTCTCACAGTGGATCAATTACATAACTTTTAAGGCTAAAAATCTCGCCCGCCATGTTTTTAACTTCCGTTCAATGGAATGGAAAGGATTTCATTATTAGTTTAACGAGTGGTCTGCCAGGGGTTGGAATACCGTAGATTTCAAGTGTTTCTGTCTCCTCTCGCCGGTTTGTCTACGGATCTACGGATTTCATTATTTTTGGGAAAAGACCAAACCAGGGAGAGGAGACAGAAGAACAGAGAAGCTACGGTACTGTTTGAATTCTAATATATTTGTCCATTTCAGCATCGAGGGAAATCCCGTCACATTTATCCTCTTCTAGGACTGCACCGTTCAAGCTATTACTCTCCGCTCGAGTAGAGAGGCTTCTCTTAGTTAGGAAACTAGACGAAACTATTGTAGAAAGCCGGGTGAAACTACTGCGAAATTAGAGCGTCGGGCTATTCCCACGAGGCGTCCCATTAAATGTCGTTGGACTGTACACATAATTTTACAGTGCGGCCGACTAAACACGCAGAAACTTCTATGCAGACCGTACCGCTCCGCTTCCAGTCTGCAGCTGCGGGAATTTCGCGAAATAAAGGGTTGGGATAACCATTAGCAGGAAGGTTATTTTGATAACATATATGCCCAAAGCAACTTATCTCAATGAACGTGTTGAGATCTATTTCAGTTTCCGCTGTTTTATTTTCGCTGTCGTTTTGGCTTTGTCGAGTGCTATTTGACGTGGGGCGTGTACAACTTCCCTTACGGTCATTTTAAGTGTGCTTGAAAGTGACACCGTAGGGGTTTGGGTTGGAGTATGGGGTGGGGGAGGGGTGCCCATCCATTATAATACCCCAAAGCGTTAAACAATGGCCGCAGCTCTTATCATAACTCCGGCACACTCGCCCCCCGCCACCCATCCCCTAAACACATACAGCGGGACAGTACTTCATAACAGTCACAAACTGCTCCCCTCCCCGTAGATTCAAACCATTTTCCATTCGCTCACAGACAGTCGCTCATATAAATCGGCTCGTTTTCAAAGGACGAGAAAAATATTAAACACTTTCGGACGATCAGTCAGGCCAGCACAGAAACGTCTGTTAGGAAGAAATTGCAACGGTAAAAAATAACGAAACTCAAGAGCCAGTTGACAAAGCCGGTCAACATAACTTGGTGATATACCCAAAATTATATATTTGGGCCTTCCAGTGGCGGTTCGCTGGTGGTTTACAAACGCAGGAAAAATCCCGGGATAGCAGGGGGTCAACACCCCAGTTTTACGCGATCCTACAGGAAGTTAATGATAATTCAGGTCCTGGTCGCTGAAACATTCGCTCGTTTGACAAAAAAATTGATTTAGTCGGGCGAATTGAGGCCATTTGGGGCTGTTCAAGTGCCGGTGACGTTCGGAAGAGTTTCGGGGATACTTTAATCTTTAGTTTCTTCCTGCCTCTCTCAGTCACGTAAACCCCCAGTTTCGGCAGTTCCCAAGTTTCGACGGGTAGTAGGAAAAAAAAACTTATATTAGACAAACGACTGTTTTTCTGACCTCTCTTTAAAAAAAAGAAGCATAATGGAGGAAAGAAGTATAAGAAGAAGAAGAAGAGGGAGAGCTAATTAAATGTCCCCCTCGTACTCACCCTCCTAAACCCCTACGAAGGCAAACTTTCAATTTAATTGCTTTTCAAAGTTATCGGTAAAAAATTAATAGATGTCTCCGGGAGACAATTAATAACGGGGCCGAAAGGTTGAAAAATATGCGTTCGGGGAGGCAACCGAAACAAATTTTTAAAAAGCACTTCCCGGTATATGTATTAAAAAAAGGTTTTCAACATTTCGTTTCCAAAAATATCACGGAAGGAGTAATGAGGCCGGTTCAGGTGTTACTGAAAGCACACAACGAAGGCTAAAATCACAAAATCATGAAATTGTACGATCTACGCCTACGGGGTTGGATATCAGGATATCCAACAACGGAGATTCAGATCGAAAGTCCTTCGAACCGTCCTCAATGCTCCCCAGTACGTTTCAAATCGCACCATTTGACCAATTGACGAATTCATAAAAGTTCCATTTCCATTTCATTCCTCGTCCTAATTCGCTCCATCAATCACTCTCCTCTATTAATCATCCTTTATCCCCTATACGCCACCAGCCCTGATATCTCCTCAGAGTGAAGTACC
Organism: Lethocerus indicus; assembly: GCA_019843655.1. Classification (NCBI taxonomy): domain Eukaryota; kingdom Metazoa; phylum Arthropoda; class Insecta; order Hemiptera; family Belostomatidae; genus Lethocerus; species Lethocerus indicus. The sequence goes on along the minus strand of JACDQD010000103.1, from coordinate 6,097,194 downwards.
GATAAGAGTAAATAAAAGTCCAAAAGTGCCATAACCGGGAGGTTTCTTTATCGCCGGAATTCCAATTTTCAATATTAAAATTTCAATTTTAAATATTTCAACCTTTTTGAATTGAATGTAACTGCGACATTATCGTATCCCGCTACATCAACAGGCGGTATATACCAGGAACATGACCGCCACTGCATCTGCAGGGCGGCTAAAGCCCTGATGGGGCAACAGATTAGGCGTCGCGCCTACTACAAATAAACAAGGCGAACCCCCATTTACCTAATTGGTCTCACTCGGGACTGATCCGATCAACTACATAAGTCAAACAATCTTCCCCTACGTGGCCGATAACTGAGCTATATATTTCGACCGTCAAATCTCGTATATTCCCGGTTTGGATAGAAGGAACGCGCTTCGAGATTGTAATAAATAATCTTGATTATAATAAAATATATAGTTCATAATTGTACCAGAAAAACACTGAAAATGAGAATATTTATTAAGCGCAAATTGACAATAAGTTGAAACAATGTGTAATAATAATAAAAATTCAAACAAAAACCCAGAACTGAAAACAAACTTTATATAAAAATGAGTTTAGCTCTCATCCAAATAATCCTATTGTTGAACGATTAGGGGGTAAATATTGACAGTAAGAACGCGATGATTTTCTGGAAGTATATTCAGACAAGATATAAGTAATTTAAGGAATATTTTACTCTACAATGTACTGGTTACATTCGAAGAAAAAAAGTGTCTGCATTTACTGTAGGTAGAACATTAGGGGGTGATGGAAACCCAAGTTAGCACGAATGCGCAAACGGGATTTTTGCGACCGCGGCGATAATCGAACCCTGGCACTATGAATGATTCAATTCGAGAGCCCTTAGCCATCGAACCATCGCTCAGTACCTGAGCCTCTCATATACCCATTTCTTGCCTCGTCGGATATCGACTAGACACCGGAGAGTACGCGCGGAACAGAACGCGGTCTATGCTGCGATCGGGCTAATATAAATTCAATGTTGGGCCCAGAGAACAATTTGTACAGCGGTATTGAACACTGGGAAATGCAAACAATATGGCGAAACACTCCCTTCCTCTTGTCATTGCGCAATGCTCCGCGAAACATTACGTGACGTTCGTGGGGGGAGACGCAAATATAAGACACCCCATGAATTATTCAGAACCGGTCCCAAGGCGTACATAACATACACTTTATATTCCGATATTGTTTGCGGATCATATGTATATATATATATATATATATATATATATATATATATATATATATAATCATTGGAAGAAATGGTAATTCAAATGGTAACGCCTATCGAATAACTCTATTCGTTCGATACGGGCTGAGGCCAATAAAGAAAACTGCAGGGAAATAAATGCTGGAATAGAATACATTTAAAAAGTGGCATACAATTTTAGTTTACAGGCATACATTGCTGTACAATCACGGAATAATAAGAAATTTCGATAAAATAAAATAAATGTAACAACGATAAAAGCTATGTAAAAGAATAATAAGAATTAAGGTGCACTCGTCCAGGGTTAGCAAAAGTGATTCCTCGTAGTATTCATTCGAGATACCGCGGCGGAACTTTCGCAACCGTGAAAAGTTATTTTGAAAGCGGGCACGCGTTACCTGGGAACCAAAAAAAGTGCCCCCGAGGAAAGTATTGAATTTCTTGCCGCGAAGTCCACGCCACTTGGTACTTAGTCCCCCGGATCACGCGATACACTGGAAACCGTCACGGACGAGAGTGCTGTGTGTGTATCCGCCATTAACTGCAGTCTATCGACTATAGAAAAGTGGCAGACTAAAGTGGAAAACCCCCTGTACATATGTATGACTGAATACACAGTTCACTTCAATACAAAGTATTGACTATATTGATCGTTTTGCGATCAAATGGGCGCCTGTTGCTCCACTGACATGGACTAATCGATGTCGGAGTTTGGAATAATGAATTGTTCCCAAAATAATTATTATGATCCCATTTTCGGTCCATTCGTAAGCCGTTGTACCGAACTTATGAACCTTTGATATTTTGGTTAATTTAAAAAACGAAGCGATATATTAAGTGGAAATAATTTCGTTCAGATTTGAGTTTCAATGTTAAAACTATTATAATTTAATATCATACCGCTCGATAGAATACCAGTGAGAAATCCGCGTTTACAGCGGTAACTGGGACGGTATAATTTGAGGTCCTCTGTACATTACACGCCACTCGACTCGAGGCTTTGAGGGCTCGCAGGACGACGTCATCGCTTCCCAGGGTCTTCAAAGTTTCAAAGGGCCCGGCGCTGAGTCATCGCTCGGTTCAAAGTTTTAAGTGACCCTTCAACCCGACTGTTGCCCTCACAGCCAGTTTATAATCCGAAGGGTGAGGGACTAAAATCTTACGCGGCTAATAAGCGTGAAGCGTGAAACTGTCATCGAATAATTGGAAATTGTACTCCCCTGTTATCACGAACGCGTGATAAAACAGGCGTTTCATAATTTCGAACTACGGTTCTCTAGTTCTCCGTTAGTTTATAAAAATCACTTTCGAAATAAGTAGTGCTGCAGAAAATACAGACAGTTTATTTTCTATGAATATACATAGTACATCGTAGACGACACACAAATTTTAATTGTTACATGCATTCCGGTCTTTGTACATTTATGAACATGAGTATGAGTACTAAAAATGCTTGCATTGTCGGACAATGTTGATATGGTATTCGGGAAAGTTGCATAATATAAGCACGGGAACATAAAAATAAATACTGTAACTAATAGCTTCAATCGAATTTAATCACATTTCATGGACCAGTTATCTGTCAGGGAACGTGATTCTGGACAAGGGGATCATCGCCAGTAGGATGGGTATCAATATTAAAACCGCGGGTTCCCTAAAACAATACCGGCGGCATAATTGAAACAGAGGTAAAATTTAAATTCCACAGCCATTTTCGGTGTAGGCCAATTTAAGGCGAATACTTAATATATTAAGCGCGCTGAAAGAGATTTCCGCGGACTTTACAATGGCGTCATAATACACGGAAGCTTGTCGGATAAAAAGGGCCTAGAACGGGACAGGGGTTTTGGGTAAGGCATGGATTATTGTTAACAATGGGAAGAGAGGGCCCAACTCAAGGCCGTTTCAACCTCCAACAACAATAGTTTTCTGTTCTCCTGTCAAGTACCAACCTCTGTTTCCCCATTTCCTGGTCCGATTTTCTCCTCTAGGCTGCAGTTTAATTTAGCAAGATTACATTTTATATTTCATTCTCTCCTCTGGCTGGCATGTGCGAGACGTTTGCTCTCAGGACTGCCTGGTGACTAGTTAATAACCTTCCGTTTTGAATTGAATCATTCTTTCCGCTCGTGGGGATAATTCAAACAAAAAAACAATACGACAGCGCGCGCAAAAATGCGAGGAAGCCAGGAGGAATATCCCCGATAAGGAATTGCGAGGAGGTCCGTGATGAGGAGGAACGAATAGATTTAGAATGTAAGGTTAATGAACCGGTCACTGGGAAATCTTCAGAGCAGACCATTCACAGTATCCTGAAGATGGCGGGAGGCCGAAACTGGCATAGCAGAAGAACGAAAAAACTACTACTATTTGTGCTGATGTGACTCGGTCGAAATAAGAAAGTTGTTATTGAACCTTGTTATTAGAGCGCCGACAGCGTTAGGCGTTTCATGTGAAACATGAAAAGCCAGAATCGGTCTTAGCTTATAGACGATTAAATGTAGCCAAATCCGCGCAAAATAGCCGCGGCTGGATATTATGTTTGCCGGTTATAGGGGATGTCGACCTTTAGGAAGGGGCCATTTAGGGGACGCGACCCCCGCACAGAAATACCCCACCACGGACCCGAGAAATATGGATTTGCCATTTGCTCAGCAACTCCCCTTCAGAGTTCCCAAGGGAGAGAGAGGGAGAGAGGCAGAATTACGCCTCAATGTAGCACCCAATACAAAAAAAAGAGGCGTTCTTTTCCATTTCTCCCGTAAGTAGAAGGATTGTGATTTTTAATTATTTTTTAGGGAACAACGGGATGCCCCACATGCGTCCCATGTGCCAAAATGACTCACACCGTTACTGAAAACCGGCCAAAACCGGTCTAGCAAACCGTCGAGAGGAGACCGCGAAAACTATAAGTATTCCAAACTCTCGCAGACCACAAAACAGGTATTCCAAACCGATTCCTGTACCCGGTTCCTCCTGTCTTCTGATTACAGGCGATACCGTGGAGGCCGTGATCTCGGCGCGGAATTTACTCTTTTGAAGTGTCTTCTTGAAGAATAAGGCCGGAGGACATGGAGTAGGAGCGGGAGGAGGGGGGATGGTTGGGGTGGTGGGAGGGATGAGGTAAGGGGGTAAGGCCCCAGCCAGTCGCAGAAGGTCTCTGCAATGCACCAGAGTGAGGGCGCAGAATGCCAAGCGCCAACTTTTGTTTCCCTTCCCTACTTCTTCATCACCTTCCACCCTCCCTCCTTCATTCCTCCTTCCCTCCCTCCAGAAATCAAAGAGGAATCGCATTTTCGCCTCCCTAAAGCCCCGGCGATAAAGCTCTCTTCTAATGTCCGACCGGGGTAAAATTCCGAGAAAATCAGGAAATTCGGAACGGAACCGGGACCCCCGAGATCAAAAACATTACGGTACGGCAAACAACAATACTATTGTCGAAATACGGGGAAAATCTCGTCAAGAACCGAGATATTAAGCGCAAGCAAGTTGGTAACGGTTCAAATTGGTAACGATATAAATATTTTATATATTTAAGTATAAATATATTATATAATATAAATACATATTTAAATAGGTTGAAATAAGTACATTTCCGCACCACCCTCAGGGGGCACTAGTTTATCGGTGCACGTTCACCCAACGGACGATTTTTGTGAAACTGGCACCCCCTGAGGGTGGTGCGGAAATGTACTTAACTAAAGTTCGTTGGGTGCACTTGCACCGATTAACTCGTTTACTAAAAATAAACTTCGGTCAACTAAGGAAAACTTTTATGATCGTAAAAACACAATACCAGATAGGTTTCCTGTCATATATTTGGAAGTCAGAAACTAATAGTTGTGACCAGTAGTGTGATCAAATTTATATTTGACCGATAATTCGAGAAAAATTTGTCTGTCCGATTAACAAAATCCCTCCCAACCCAAATAAAACAAACAACATCCCCCAAAAACACAATAACAAGACACATATATACACACGACAGACAACCACCACAGTACAAGTGACAGTGACAGTGCAGTGAGGATGCCCAAAGAACATCTAAAGTGCCAATAGTGACTAACACCGCTACTGAAGATGGCGAGCAGCCGAAACCGGTCTAGCAAAAGACCAAACCAGCGAGAGGAGACAGAAACACACGAAATCTACGGTATTCCAACCCCTCGCAGATCGCAAAACAGGTATTCTATACTATCCTACATTACTTCAAGGAATTAGGAAATCATCAGGTTTTTCTTCTCTATTCCAGGAATTGGGGTGGGTCCCGATGTGTGGCGTGTCCGCCAATCCTTTTACCGCTATCCCCCTGAGGTAGTAGCAATACTGTACGTTTAATGATTGTTTATTCCTCGGAAACAGTTTCCTGCTAACAGCACTCTTTTGCTGTATCGATCTTTGCCGGTACTTCTCCGTCGGTTTCGCTGAATAGTCATTCCCCATTCCCCACCATTAACAGGTGCAGCCAGATATTGCTGATATTATTTATTTTGATATCGCAGTAACAAAAAATATGAAATGTAATCCACCTTCATTCATCCCTACCGAGCAGGGATGCCACCAAGGGGGCTCAATGAATAAGAGTTATATTAAGCCTAGCGTCCATACGGGAATTAAATTTAATAACTGCTTTAAACGTACGAATTCGTAGCTATATTGAAACTTGAATGGAGTTCAAACGTCGGTTCCGACTGTTATTTAAAAACAGTAATTATACGATGGGTTAATTTCGAATCGGAGTTCTCTTGGCACCCAATTAAAGTTAAAATTATCTGGTGGCTGGAGAGGTAGCAAATGTTCAATTCGGGACGAGTCTTATTTTTAATTTGGTTGGATAATTTTTAATTGACCAATAAATACAAAAAGCCGTAAGCGTTATTAAAAATAATTTCGGGAAAAGAGAAATTTCCAGTTTTGTGCAAATGATGAACCGCTTGAAGATAATTTTCTAATATGTACAGTAGAAATTAGAACTTTATTTTCAGTACGAAAACTGAGGGTTAGATACTCGTCGTATTTCTGAGCCCGGTAGTCTGTTCCTGAACTCCCAAACAACTGATCGAACAAAAAATTTTACTGCCCTGATCACACAAGAAACATGGTGCATAAAATTTGGTCTTGTTCAGTCTATAAAATTATATGATAAATTCGGATAAGTATGACGACGTCTGGATAAGGAATTACCTGGAAAAAAAAACTTTTTACATCGTCGGGTTCTTCTGCATTCAATTTTCCACTGTAAAGTCAGAGAGATAGTACCTGAGATAAAAGAAACCAAGAATATTGACACATTAAAATATTAATAAAATATAAATCGGATCAAGTAGTCATTGATGATTTCACTAACAGGTGATTTGATGAAAATAGAAGAGGGGCAGTTGTAAGTGAACAGAATTGAAAGTGCTGCGGTATCACCGCTTTCAATATGTCACACCAGCAACGTCATCGCTCAGCCTTTCATGCAGTCAAATATTCAGTGGGCTCCGCCTCCGATGACAGTGCAAAATGTCGGGCGCCCGGTTACAAAACAGAAACTCACACTCTCACACCCTTCCGACGGCACAGATAAAGCGCATCAGGTTTGTTCGCTTTCAAAGTTCACCTCGAACATTAATAAAGGGGGGCGGGGGCGGGAATATAATAATATTCCCGGATACATACAATAGCGGTCTTCCACCAACTTCCTTTTGTTCCCGAAGGAATAGCCTCGATACTGAAATCGGGAGAACACTTTCGATAGGGATCACAAGCCGTACTTCCATCACGAAATCATAATATTCATTTTGCGAAAATTAGATCGATCTTCATTTAATAAATAAAATTGAAATTTCCAATGAACATTCCGATTCCGCAGTTTCTACAGTACGTAAAATACCCTGTTTATTACTAGTTATTAGGTTGCAACGTTTTCGCGTTGCAACCTACATAAAAATAACTGTGGATACCAATCCACACCAATCATCAACTGTTTTAGTCAATCAAAGACATTCACTACCGAAATGTCGATTGATACACAAGTTTTTGACTTTGTGCCATACTCCAAAGTCCAAAAACCAAGATATCACCGTCCGACTCTCATTGTTGAGGGTGCGGCAAAGAAGCCGAGACGGGGAACAAAAGAACGGGGATAATAAAACGGAAACCTACTTTTTGGCCAAGCGCGTGGAACAATAACATCCCTGGCGACGGGACGGGGGTGTCACCTCCCCTACGTCAAAAGCCACTTTTCGAGGGTGGGAGGCTTTCCGAAGAACATTTTTCTCTTTTCTCCTTTTTCTCTTTTTATCAGGGGAGTGCCGCGCGGAAAATTTCGTGAAAAAATCTGTCCCTCCGAGCGAATTTCACTCCTCAAAGGTCCCCTACTTTGGGTTCAGCGGGATCGAGACCGGCAATGCGGGCATACGCGTTCTAATTCGTCGGCCGTTGTTCCCCCTTGCGGAAATATAAAAGCGTCCTTTCTTCGCTTATTTTTGAATTAAAAAAAAATATCCTTTTATCAAAAAAACAATGGGTCGTATGTCGCGGGAACGCTAGTGTTGTCCAAGGGAATTTTGCAATTCCACAGAGGAGTAAAACGTCGGTGGGGAAGTTTCCGGGATGCTTAATTATTTCCCCCAATTCAGAATTAATCAGGCTCGGTTAAAAAGAATCGTTAAAAGAATAATAAAATAAAATCTCGTAATTAGGCCACGGAAAAATCTGAAATATTCATTGTCACACAGATAGGACACATTAGGAATTTATTGTACAATCAACCTTTATGGTTGAGTACAATTGCGCCGAAATCACAGTCTGTCACGCCAAAAACGTATATTATTACAGAGAACGCCAATCTCTACTCCTATTTACTGACAAATTTCATATTAACGGTAAATACTCGCAATTCTAAATTCTAAAATGGGTGGGAGAGATAGGGGGACCCCATTTATGGGCATTTTCACTTTTCAACCCCATTCGGCCCCCCCTCTTTAAGTTTACTGCCTTCACAATCTACTTAGGGCCGTATACCGGTAATGGCGTTATAACAGTTGTTAACGGTGTTAAGGGTCATATAAGAGGCCTCTCTCTCCCCCCACACAACTTGATGTCCCCCTGCTCCACTAGCGCCCCTATCGCCACCCGACAGCGCCCTCAAATCGCACCCGCTGATAACTTTCCTATGGAAAAACAGTTTATTTTTCACTTAACAAGATAACAGAACCCACGAGTAGTTCTAGGGCGCCGGCCGATCGCCCAATAAATCTGTCGACACAACAACCGGTTCCGTTTCAAAATACAGTCGTAAATTATCAATTTGTTCGTAAGTGATAGTTGTTTTGACGAACAGCTAAAACGTAGAGGAATGAAGCAATTCGGGGAAATTGCCAGCCCCTCGGACCGTCCCTTTGCGTTTCACTCGCCGCAGAATACAACCCCCGAGGGGAAAATTCGTCCGAATGCCCTCCTCGCTCCCCCGCCTCTGACAACCCCGAGTCTCCAATTACGCCCGTATCCCTTTGCATATAATCATCCGCGAGAAAATGGGGACCGAAAATGAGGGCAAAAAAATAACTCCCGGGGGAGACCGGGTCCCAATTCCCTGGAGGGGCAAAAACCAAGGACTCCTGAAGGCGCGACATACATAAGTGAATACAGGAGACGGAGGAGCGCCCTCTGCCGAGGAACCCACCGGCGACAATAATGTTATGCAGATTAAGATTCTGTTTGCCCCCACTTTAGCACCCCCGACGATTTTGGAGCCCAGCACAATTTCTGGCCGGTATTAATATTAATAACGGCGCCCCCCCCCTAAACGTCAACTCCTTGACGAGTTTTGAATATTTAAAGGGCGGGAAAAATGGGTGGGGGTGATATTTTATCGCATTTTTGTCACCCCGGTTGGGTTGAAAAATGTAAACCGATATTACCCGTCTCGGGTCACGACCGATCTGTACATCCCCCATCGGGATTATTAAGACTCTCTGTCCGCCCCATCGTGGTTAATTAATATCCGATATACGAATTTTTTACTCGGGGTGTTTTGTGATACCATACAGAAAAAAGTAGAAGGGGGTTTTATAAAAGGGTAATGGTAAAATTATAACCAGCGGAAATAAATAACGCGCGTTAATAATTGAATAATCACCCCTATTTTCGATCCGACGTAGACCCCTGGGGTATCCAAAAGCATCAGGGATTTTTTCCCTTCTTTATTGGGGTTCGTTTGTGGAAAACCCACGTGTGAATAAAATCGGACACAATTCTATTGCATCGATTTCAATAGAAAAGTACAAGCGATGTTATTTCCCGAGAAGCGTCGCATGACTCACCAGTCATACTGACAAAAGACCAAACCGGCGAGAGGGGAGGCAGACGAAACAACTACGGTATTCCAAAAACTCGCAGACCACAAAAACAGGTATTCCGCACTATTTATTCTTCATCTCCTCGTTTCCAGTTAGTTCATGCCATCTTGAAGTAAAATAAGCAATCTCACGGAAATTGGGTCTTTCGACTACGGGTTAGTGGAAAGTACTTTAAGCAAACTCTTCTTACAAAAAAAAACCGAATTTATTTTAACGATATAAGGATTAACGGGGCGGAGGGAAATGGGATGGGTGGAAGCAGTGGCTGAGGGTATTCCTCGTGTCGGGGCACGACCCAAATAAATCCCCGCGGGCAATCTTATACATATGTAATGCCGCCTGCGGGGGCCCCCTGCACACTCTCGAAAAAGCCTCACGGAGCATTTTTCGATGAACTGACACATTCGGCCGGTGCCATAAAAAATAACCCCGTTGTCGGGGGCCAAACAGCGCCAGAAGAAGGGAATAAACGGCGTTATCCACAAATATTATGCGGTCCTGGTCTGGACCAAAAAATGCTTCGGCGGATAGGAAAAATCCACAATTATTTAGTTGTCCAACTATACGAATACAGCTTAATAAAATGAAGTGACGCCATCTGCCATCCTTAATCGTGTAACTTCAAAATCGAAACCTCCCCTCGGAACCTAATTCCCGGAGCGGCCGCCCGTCGGACCTTCGAAAATTTGGTGGAAAAGTCGAAAATAAGATGGAAAAGGGGGCTAAAAGAAAGTAGAGGAAAATAGAGAGGAGCATTAATGTCGGAGGGTACTTAATATTCGGGGCGGAGACGGGAGGCCCAGTATCGATCAGGGAGGCCCACCAAACCCGGCCTTTTATACGCTCACATAAATAACGGTACCTTTTCCTACATTTTTGAACCCGGGTTCGTGTCGGGTTTTATACCGTGGACGCTGTAACTAGTTGCTTGGGGGAAAAAAACTTACAAGTTCCAACCAGAACAGAGAATGAATTAAAAATTTAAACGACACTGTACTCAATGAAGACAGAAGAGACCTAGTGACAATAGTCGGAGAGCTGCGAATTTCATTATTTACTTCGGATGACGTATCGAAGATTAATTTTAATACAAATTAATAATCACAAAATTAATATCCGATTGTCGGCAGATTACGGGCGGTATGTTCTGCACTGAGGACCGGTTACGTCACAGGTCATCGAACCAACGTTACGCGTCGCTTGGCAACGTTAACACTCGGTTGGACGTTAAACACTGACCGCGCGTCGATATCGCGTTCTGTCAGATTTAATCGTTGGGAAATTGTCTTTTTCACGGAAGAACCAATTCGCACGTCTCAAATTATGCATATAGTGACATTACGCTTTTAAGACAATCTAATGAACTATTGAAACGAGAAGTCAGGTGGATATGTGAGCTTAAGAAGGCGCTCGGGATGTCCGGAAGGTGTCGCGAGCAAAGCTCACTTAGTTAAAATTGGAATGATTAATCCACAATTATTCGTAAAATCTTTGACGCCCCACATTTCAATAATTACAATCATGAGGTCGATAATTACTTCCACTGTTGTAACTCATCTCTATTTTATACACAAGTATATTGCGTATACAGCTCGTCGGCTTTATTTACTGAATATTTACAGCCGCAATGCGCAGTAGCAATAAAAGAGGTGTACCGAGACTTGGAGGGTCTCCGTAAGAATGAAAACTCTTCAGAAGCACCGTCCAACTAATAGGTGGTTCACGGTCTGTCGGAGCAGTGGAAGTATATCGAGTGGCCGGGTCTAGTGCCGAGTAAGGAGTCCGGCCCGATCATAATTCAGCTGGGGGGCTGCTGTCGGCCCCAGGGGGGTCGCTATTTATCGTTATAGAGGTGTCGCATCCCCTTATCTCTGTCCCTGCCCCGTCAAATTTTATGTGGGTTCGCCCTTGGGGGATGGAAGATCGCCGCTTTAAGCCCCAATAAGCTCCGGATATTCCCTTTTCGCATAGGACCTAACCGTACCGGACTTTATGAATTCCTCTCGGTCGGTACAAATTCTAACGCCGAGGAAAATTCGGCCGGCGGCTGAGATTCGAAAATACAGGACAAAATAATTTATAACAATAGTTTTTACAATGTAACTTTGCCAATTACCAAATCGATATTGTGCACAATTCGAGTATTTTAAGTCGAAATACTTGTGTACATAAATGTAAAAAGGCCCGTGGGCCGGAATGCATATAACAATCGAAATCGTGAATCTTGTATGATTTTACAACAATGCCCTAACCGAACTAACAATATCCAACAGACGGGTAAATTATATGCATTTTTTTGTAATTTCTCAAACTGGGGACAAGAAATGCAATAACGGTTTCCGGATTCGTCAATGCGATTCGATGATTCCGCATATTTTGACGTAAGGGGTATTTCTCTCCGGCAATGTGCAAAAATACACCATTCTGCAAACGGACAAACAAACACCACCACTGAAAAATGACATTTTCAATTCGGCGGAATATATTTAACGCGTATATAAGCGGTCAAATGGGTTATTAATTTCGGTAATGAGAAGGGTGCTGGGTTGATTGTTCACGGACCAAGGGTGGTGATGGTCGGATGGGAGGGGAGGGGGCGGTTTAAGCGAAGGGCAATAAGGGGCGGCTCCAATCAGGGCCACTGTTAAACAGAGCCCTGGGGTGAGCGGAAGGGAGAATGGCGAAGGGAGAAGGGATCGATACCCGGCCACAACGCCTACAGACAAAGCGGCACCGGCTCCCTTAACACTAGGTTTGCGGGACGCGTCAAAATGACGCATTTCGAATTTCAGTGGGAAAATTAAAAACCCTTTTTCACTTCTTTTTACCACTTGTGCCGGCTAGCAATCATTTAACGAGGGAATATATATCGATGTTTATTTTTTACAGGTAAAATCGGAGGGGTTTAAACACATTTTTGGGACTGTATCCAAAAGGAAATAGAAAAAACGCTATCATAAAAGTCATCGGGAAATGATTTGATTTGAAGAGTTACACTACGTACATACAAAAATTATAACTATTACATACTTTTTTAAAAGTTTAACTCGTATAACATTATTCGGTACTTTTATAGTGAAAAAATTGTTCGCTCCGATTCCAACATAATCATCGTTCGCCGTCTACTTCAGAACATAAAATACGTGCTGTTCAATATATTGAAACATCTTGGCTGCCAAAAAACGCTCGATATATTATGGGTACCTCATAACCGGAGGATGGGAAAAATCCGCATTCATTTAGTTGCCAGCCCAATATATTCAACTGATTATATATAATAAAGCTTGTCGCGGAATGGCACACCTCAGTGGTCACAGACCTTTTCCGACGTGTCGAAAGGCCATCGTAAGCATTATTCTACGCTCGTGTACTGTCCGAAGCAAACTAAATACCGAGTATATACACGGCGGGATCGATTATTATATTTTTTTTTATTTTTAATTTGAAACAAAATCTCGTTATAAGCGGTGTAAATACGAGCAGTCAAATGAATTACGAGGTTTTCATTTTCAACTTTTTTACGGCGTGAATTAGTGTACACAACGGACCGGGAAAATATGAGTTTTGCAATTCGGGCACTATTTGTAAACCGGGCGTAAATTACATTTACCGTTACAGAATGGACGGCGGTTTTACGATACCTTTTCGTTCCGACGTGTGTTTACACGCTACCCCGTAAAGGCATAAATGTGCACACGAGGGTGGTAAAAACTGATGCGGGAGATAGGACATGGAAAAAATTACTGCCCGAAAAACATCCCTTATCCGAGTCCCGCGCTGGCACACAACATATAAGTAAAACAGAGATAAATAAAATTGGGGAAAGAGAATGCGCGAAATTGGCGTTCGTGGGGGTGTCGAGAAGGGGTGAGGCAAACAGAAGACAAATCGAAAATAGTTCAATTTTATATATCGCAATTATAGATCGCACCCTTCCGATATTAAAAGGGTGATTAATCACCCTCTCTTTTAGTACTTCGAGCAGCTGTTCATCGAAAAGACTTTCAATTTCGTCAAACTAAATTGATATATGACTGGAAAATAGTTTCTATATAATGAAATAACTAAATAATATAGTAAATATATAATAAATCGGATATAACTCGGGCGTATGTTATCTCGTTTCATGGTTGTTCCTTCGTCATTCGTGCGTGCACACTGGACTGACGGTACAAGGTTAATTTTAGAATCTAGTGACTGCATAAAACAGGCAGCGGAACGAATTCTTTTAATTGAAAACAACCGTATCGTTTGCAATAAATAACATTGTTTAATTAATACAACACTGCGGGCGGACGAAGTTAATGTCGTACTTGGCGTGTCGTACTCGTTTATCTGGTAATTTTACAAGGTTTTTGTAATCGTTACATTCTGTTTGATAAGTTGTATACTCAGCGTATATAACTAAACTCGTTTCATAACGATCAATTTCACGTTTTCTATCTTTGTATGTTTGTGCAAAATACCCGAAAAACAGAATTAGCGCCTATCTGAAATAACAGGTTATTGCGTACGTAATAGAATGTTCGTTAGACCTGAAGAACTCCAGACCCATTCAACCGAACTCACTTTGGGAAGCCGCCCGAAATATATTCGGATAACGAAATTTGGCGAGGGTGTCCTTAGTCGTTTAATTGATGAAGAAATAAGAAATATAAATCCTGTTCGTATACCGTATTTTAATAGGGAACGCCGTAAACTAAAAATAAAAACTGGCTCCCCCTGGAGTGATGGATGCGGCCCCGGGCAGTCGGTTACGTGACGACACGAAACTCTGTACGCCGTACAAAGCGTTATTTCAGACCTGTAAACCTTTCGTCGCATAGAGAGGGCGGTAAAGGTAAAAAAACTCAAAGGGGTAAGGTCAAACTTTAAAGACCGAGTCCGACTTTTAATAATAAACTGGCAGAGTAGCTGTAAATTATCTTTGTCTGATTTCAACGCTCTCCGCGTTAACGCGATACACAGAATTGTAATTGATATTTAATTTTAAATTGTTCTTCGCCAAATATTTATTACTCTTAATAAGCTCTTTATAGGTATCCATCAAAGACTTTAATATGGAAATTGGCATTTTCTCCATGTAATATTACCTACAATGTTTCCTTTCATTCCTCGTGCAATTCATTCATTTATCGCTATTTAGTTTTAATGAAAATTTTTGTACCAAAAAAGGAGAGGTAGTCTCCTCCGATCTCTTTGCATTATTGAAGTAAACGTTCTTGTATGTTTCAGGCATTGGTGAAATAAAACTTTATCGCGCCGCTTGCAAATTTATGTCGTCTCAAATTTCGCTTCAACAATTCTTCTACCAATTAACCGAGCGGTTTCAACTTAAAATCCAGTAAGACAAAACTCGAAAATAAAACCTATTTATACGCCAGGGAAATAATTTCAGTCATGACACATAGTGTGGACTAATCAATAGGGTAATGGGAGCAGTCACGAGCGCCACAGTGTTACTGCGTCAATCCGGAGACCACTGTGCCCCATTAACCTTAAAAACCTTTGTCCTCCACCGCTAAACATGTCATTTACAGTGGCGTATTTTTTATTCTCCGGCTTTATTAAAAAATAAAACCGAATGTTATAATACGTTATAACTTGTGTTGCACGTCAGACGGGGAATTGATTCCGAGGCCGCGTTTCCGTGACAACCAAAATAAATTAGGTCGGTCGATATCCGGGGACCTCGAAATATAAGGGGTGCAACAAGGCGGATTGAATAAGGTGATTGTATCGAATGCACGATTCAGCTACTTCAATTGGACTAATACGCGAGTCCCTTCATAGTGTGTTTGTATGTGTATATCTATAAATGTCAAAATCAGGATTAAAATAGATTTATGTCATTAAATCGCTAAATAAAATAAAATAATTTTTATTCTTTTAAATTTATCACATTTTCATTAAACTTTAAAGTTACCCGCTCCTACCTGTTTGGAAATCCCTACTAAGGCAATAAGGAAATATTTAAAATATTATACATTTTAATCATAAGAAGTGCACACAAATAATAATATAGAAATTACACGAGATACAAGATAAACACCCATATTCTGTTAAATCTAAGTGGATTTCCGCTTTCTTTAATATTTGACAATTGCGAAACGACGACTTTATGGGGTTGAATGAAATTAAAGTTACTCCATCGGGTTTATTTAAATCTCTACCGGCAGTAGGTTTATTAACAATGGCCCTGTGTTTAATTATAACGTGCAGGAACGGGGGAAGTGTAGCTGTCCAGTGCAGAATTCGTCCAATTAAGCTTGGAATAAGAAGCGGGGACGGCGGTGAAAAACAGAGCAGCGGAGCGGAACATCAAAAGGAGAAAGATAACCGCTTTAAGGGCCGGCTACAAAGGGCTATGGGCGTGTAACTGGGATTCGTCACGTTACCAAGGCCCCTCTCTCACCGCTGGAAGGGCCCAACATGGAAACTTTCCGCACGTGCTGCATTGCCGAAACGTGCGAGGGAAATATCGCTATTAGGCTCGAGACCGAACGAAGCTGCTGCCACTGACAGGGCTGAGGACTTTATTCAAATTCGTAATGGGGATCTAATTTTGCGAACCCCAAGACGTAAATAGATCCTCCCCTCAGAAGTTAATCCAAGAAATTAGTTTGGAATACCACTTCTGCCAAAATAACGTACGGAACGTGTGATGGTATATAGAAGGAGCAAACTGGAAGAAAAATAGAGGAACATATAAAAGTATAATATACTTAAGTATTCGTCAATTTAACTAAATGGCCAGGATTCCGGGACTGAAGTTTTTTAAATAGTACAATACTCTGAACAAACAATACCGCGACAACGGGGACAGATTCAACAATGCCACCGAGCCAACAGTACCGAACGGACATTTTCTTGCAATTTCTGAAAAATGGTTTGCGGATTCATACAATTCTTTATACCTTTTCGGTGTTAAGAAGTATCCGGAAGGGGTAAGGTGCAACGTACTCGATTCGTCATGGACTGATAGACACAACAAGAGTTTTAATCAACTAAATGGCGTGCACAAGAAGTGCATCTGAGAAACCCCGCATGTCGGATGTTTTCTCTCTCTCTCTCTCTCTCTCTCTCTCTCTCTCTCTCTCTCTCTCTCTCTCTCTCTCTCTCTCCCTCTGGAAACCCTTACAAGACTCGCTCGTCAAACACTTATCTAATGGCCCGGCGTCCACCACTCAATGTATTCCCGAAGTGGGCTTTTCACTTAAGGCTAATTGGGCTTTCCAGGACTGAGACCCGAAAAGATCGAACAATGATTCGCCGGAAATTTTCAGAAATAATTAGATCCGTCGATGGACAAATTATATTTGACCGCGAGGCCGACCCACACCCACACACACACACACTCTCTCAGACGAGGAAATTTGAAAAAAGTTTATTTCAAACTCTGGAAAACTCCTTTATAACTTTCGACAACAAGCAAGCTCCTTATTTATCAAATCGAATCAAAGTTCGATGGAAATAAAACCAACGTTTTAACAATTTCTCATTTACTTACTGCACAATAGTTAAAGTTCATGATTAACAGTGGAAAGAGGCCTGCGTACAACAAGAGCATGCCCCGGATAAGGGACACAATGGTTCGATGTCTGACGCCACAATTCAATCGATAATTTGTGCCGGAAATCCGGCAATTATCTTCTGAAGAATACAGGTACTACAATTATGGTAAAAGCCCTAATGGACAATAAAGCCGTAAACCCTATCCGGGAATCATTATCCCCGGGGTAGATTAATTAAGAAAGGGATATTCGAGGGGGTGGGGGGTGGGAGGCGATTAGCCAGGCGGGGAAGGAGGGAGGGAGGGGAGCTTAAAATTCAGGCGAGTATGGGCCCGATGGCACAAGGAATTAAGGTCTAGGGTCGAGAGTTTGAGGCGCTGGGAATGTTAAACGTTCCGCTCCACACCCCACAACTATTCGCATTCAACCTAGAATAATTCTGGGAAGATAGACTGGCCGAAAGAGTTTTCCTTAACATCTTTTTATAGTACAATCAATAACAATATGTTATGGGCGGTATGTTTATTTCATGTGAACTAAATAAAGACCAACCAGTGATGGCACTATTGGACTTGGAGTGTGCATGTTTGGATGGGCATAGAACTATAGGAACCTGGATTTTATGAATTCCCAGTTCATAGTTCTATTGTAAGTTTGACTTCAACTGACCTAGTGTGCGCTCTAAGTCGATTCTTTAGTGTCGGGGATTAGGATACTAGGATATAACCTCGGGAAAACTAAATTGTGGCCAGCAGCTATGAACGGAATACTTGTGGGAGTCATGTAATAAATCTGGAAATGTGATATCTATCTTGCAAATTTGAATTGAGACCCACTTAAAAAAGCCCGAGACAAACAGTAAGTAGGTCAGTTACCTTTTAACGTTTCTTTTCACCTTTCTGTTTTAATAATCGTCGCTTGGTCTTCAACTTCTGTTGCCCGAAGTTCCAAAGCCTTATTTCTAATTTTCTCTCGCTTTTACTTTTTTGTCTCGACTCGTTTCATCTTATTTAGCGGATAAGATGCCCTCACTGCCCCCTCCATATCCCCCCCCCGCTCCGTCCCTCACAACCCTTTATAATTCCCGACTTCGGTCGGTTCTCAAGTTTGAATTGGTGGGCAAATTAACTCGGAGATGTCGGAGAATACTTTAATTAATTTTCTGATTTAGTACCGGCCAGATGTCGGAACGTTGCTTCACCTCGCACCCCCTGCCGTCGGCATAAAGTTTTATTCCCCCGAAAATATTCACTTTTTTGCGAATTAAATTTCCAACGGGACGATACTAATTATGATATCGATTTGGTTAGGGGCTTCCATTCGGAGTTCCGCGAATCAAAATAAAAATTAGAAAAATATCGACACTTCTTGTAAAAAAAAGTTGCAGGAACAGCTCAGTCACTAAATTTAATTCGAGTTAAAGCTATTAAAGAGTAAGTTACATTAATTTTATGATTTGTGTAAACGGTGTACAGGGAATTCAAATCAATCTTAATTTTCTTTAATGCACCCATTAATTATTATGAGGTCGGCATCAAATTACTTTAATCTATTATAATAAGCTGTATAAATTAGCGATGACTAATGAAACGTCACTAGTTTCGTGTCAAATTAATTGATTCGCAGAATACGATTCTAGGGATTAAATAAATTCATTCTTTGTTGTTGCTTTCGTGTGGTAAAACTTTTTCCACACGGTTTCAATGTTCGCAATGTCAACTGAGGAATACCAAGAGTAGTTTTGTTGTTTGTAATACTCTTACCTTATTTCATTCGATCGCGTATATGACAATCAGTGTTTGACCGATCCCCTAAGTACTCGAGAAATACATTTTTTGTAGGCAACGCGGCACGAAAACATTTAAAAAGTGGGGCCCGACCTAAAGGTTAAACGGTCGTGAGGGGGCGCAAAAAAAGAAATTAGCTTTAGCCCCGCTTTAAAGGGTGAGTTCGTCCGGGGGGATGGTATCGAGCGGGGACGCCATTGTAACACTTCCCCGCCATCCGCTTCCCCGACACAATGGCCTACCACTTCTCTGTAGCTCCTTTTTCGCAAAAAACCAGCCTAGGTTTTCCACCCCCGTAGGGAGACGGTTTTTAATAGTAACTAGGGGAGAGAAAGGAGTATTGAGACAACAGAGAAATTGGGAAAGGGAGGTTCCCGTCCCTCGCGGTTGAACGGGCACAGCTTCTACCCCGATTGAGTAATGCCGTGTTTTCATAGGCGCCGGGAGAGACCGCTGTTGACAATTTTGCCAGCAGTTTTGTTCACCCTTAATACAATTATTGTACCGACCTAAAATCACAGATAGACCGAGGTAATCTCCGCGGACTGGCGAAGGAAATAAATGCGGACTTAAAGTGCTAACTTCGTAGTCTGAAACCGAAATATGATTACTTGAAGAAATCAGGAAATTTCCTGCGCAACACAATAGCAAACAACATGAGAAAACAAACCTAGAATAGAGATGGGACACGCGGGATAGGAGGAGAACTGTCCACCGCTGCAATTTCTATTCGGCAGCGAGAAGTTTGAATTTGATCGAACTCCGAATTTGCAATAACAAGTTGCCGCAGTGAAAAACTAATTTCAAGAGCTTAGGCGCAGGGAAAGTTGTTCAAACGCGGAGGTGAAAATTCGGGCCTTGGTGAAAACTTTTGGAAGTAGAAGCGTCGAAAGCCGAAAACCCTGGGGTTGGTTCTACGCGTTATTTGCAACCCTTATTCGTGCCCTCTGTAAGGGTGTGAGCCTCAGAAAACGGTTCTACCGATGGCGGATGATTTACGCTAAAGTTAAATCCCGGAAACCACCGACGATACTGACCGTCGGGTCCGAAAGCTCGGACCCAACGAATTATTTAATATCCCCGCGTATATTTCCACACACGCGTAAACCTCAATATATTTACACCGACTTAAAATGTATTCCCGCAGACGGGATATTACGTTATAAAGCAGACGGGGGGATTTTAGCCTGCGATGAAGAGTAATATATTCGTTTACCTTTATTTTACTATGTATATACTATGTTTTATCTGTTACTTAAAATGTAACTTGTATGTTTTTTATAATTTGAGTCGACTACAATTTTTTAATATAATATTATTATATTATTATAATATAATAATAATCGTATATATATATATATTTAAATAGTTTGTTCATTTCAAATCAAGTTTCTGCCCGCTATTTTTGTCAACTCGAACGCGCCCTATTCATATGCTGGCGGGAGCTCCTTGATATAGTCGACGCGGGTTTTTAAAATTGTGTCCCAAATCTCACGTCGCCGCGTCATCTGTCTCAATTTTCATATTCGGCGAGAAGCAAACTGAGTGCGCGAGGCGAAACTCTGCCACTGACAGGGAATTAGCCGCCGCTAGCTATCTCTCCCTTACGGTAGGGCGGCCCACCGAAATAGGATTCGTTATTAACAAAGGGATTTTTCGAGCGGACGTCTCCCGGAAACCCCGACGGGAAGACCCGCGGTTAAAGGCAAAAGGAGGATTCTTGGCCCAATAACTGAATTAATTTCGGCGCCGAGCCCGCACACGGCACCCCTTTTCAACCCCCAAAAGCCCCTACCCTAGTATGCGCCCCTATTACCTTGTTATTAATGACGCGAATTAGAATTACGTTTTAAATCCCACCATAGGGGCCAACAAACACATAACTAATATATAATGCGGACAAGTGAATCAAAGAAATGGTACAAAACTGATTCTCTTACGGGCTCTAAAAATGATCTCTAGTCCTCCTTTCTCCTGTTTTACGAGCTACTTAACTACCTCTCAATACATAAGCTCTCAGGTAATGATTTTTTAATAAACCCCTGCAGCTTTATTTAATACAACTAAAATATTTTTTTATTTACTCACGACAACAATTTATTAAATTATATTTAGTGATAGTGTGTTATTCATGTCTTATTCCCGACAAGTGTAGTTAGCAGATTTACTCTAAGAGTATGTCTGTTACGAAACCGCATCACGAAAACGTGTGCAATCGATGTCAATACATTTTCCGAATTATACAACAGCTTTCGTTATATAAGGATCATTGAAGCCTTTCATGTGTTATGCAGCCCGGTGTTGAGTTTCTTCCAAGGACCCGACGTTTCCTGCATATGAATAAGGGGGAAATAAAAAATAATTATATTATTATGGTCTTACAGACGACACTGTAGCGGCAGAATATGATCTGGCATCTGGTCTAGAGCTTCTAGAAGAACTTTTAACTTTTCTTAATTATAATTGTTGTGTGAAAATGGTTTGTGAAATATAGTAGCGACGTTTATACTGCAGTTTATGAAAATAATTTCTGTTTTAGTCAATATTATATTCCGAACAAATTCTACAATAAATAAAACGAATTAGCATTGAAACATAACCAATCGAATTAATGCATCCGCATTCGTATAATAATAGAATATTGCTTGCATTTTCGGAAAGTTATGCACAACAAAGTTATATTTGATATTAATTTCCAAACGTCTCGGCAAATAGTTATAATGTTGTAATTAATATTACATTCCCATCACATTCTACAAAGAGGCATTATAAATAGAACGAATTATCCCTGAAAATTGCCGACGACCAAATAATAAAGACCATAATCAGTAACGATCACCGGACTCAACAACACGAGAGATAGCGGAGAAATTAAATGTGTCCAGTACATGCATTGAAAGCAATTTGAAACACCTGGCCTACAAAAAAGCTCGATACCTCATAACCAGCGAAAAAAACCCGCAATTATTTAGTTGCCAACAATAAATAAAAAAAAACCCAAACTCTTGGACAAAATCGGCCCAATTTCTATCCACGGAACAATCCAAGTGCAAGCCGAAACCCGACGGTCGATTCAACAAACATAATAAGCTGTCGAACAATAGGAGTGTTGCATTCTGAATTGTCTGGTGAGGGCAGGCTCCTGTTATATATACAGGGCCCTCCACGACCTACGACCCGCAACATTGAAAGGCGAGAACAAAGTTCTGGAAGCCATTGAAAACCGGGCATGGAAATTGGACGAGCCCCAGAGAAATCAGAAGGAGGATTCTAGAGAAAAATACGGGAAATATTTACGTTATCACTAACTTCCGAGGGGATCCTGCCCTACTGTGGGAAAACCCTGTTATCCCGGGATTTTCCTTTACTGTTACAGCAGGAGTATCAGGAAGACAGCAACTATCCGGCAAAACTAAAACTTCAATAGGGAATATACGGAACAAATAAGTCATAAGCCCAAGAGGGTTAACCTACACTTAGAGGACACCAAGTTTATCTATACCCTCCGGTCCTGATGGTGGAACCGATAAGAATTCCGAAACATCGGAAGCCCCAGTAGGAAAGGGCAAAAACTCTTCCAGTAGAAACAGCTCGGGTGGTATCCAAAACAAGGAGAAAATCCCCGAATAAGAGGGCATCAACCCCCGCTAACCGAGATTCTTCCCACAGTATTACGCGATCATACAATTGAAGTTTCGTTTAATCTATATTATTTTAGAACTCCGTTAATCCGGACTAATTGGCGAGAGTTAGCTAACTACACTAACGGCGCGGAAAAATGGGAAGTAGAGCAAACCGAATATGAAATTACATTATTTAACTTTATCTGTGCACAACTCCTCTTTATAAGGGGGAGTTAGTCTCTCGTAAGCGTAAATCCCTTAATTTGCGTCGGATTTCGCCACGTTAAGGTCGCCTCGAGATACATTAAAGACCGATCTAATTAGGCATCTCGTCCACAGACGCCCAAAGCGATGGGGGGCTTACGCGAAAATAACTATCTCCAACTGAAGATAAATCAAACAGGGAGAGAGAGAGTTCGTGAGTTGTTTAGAGATAACTAAACTCAAGAGAGGATAAGACCGGGAGAACGAGGAAATGATTTAATCCTAACGGTAATTGAGACAATTTTATTACGCGTGGGGATAAAATATCCGTCAGGCAATTTTCCTAAACAGAAAATCGACTGCTTAAAACAGTTGAATTTCGTCAATAATACAAACTGAAGTGTGATGATATATGAAACAGTCGCGATGTATGGAACTTAGCAGTGCTGCTGTGCTTTATTTGCTGAGTAAATACAGTTAAACTAGTTTTAGGAATCAGAAAAAAGTCATGTAAGAGAAAGATGGAAAAATGGGTTTTAATGTTCGTTAAGTTGTGATGTGTTGTCAAATAAATGTCTGAAAAAATTAATAAAAGAAGAACGAACGCCGTCTGTTTCAGATTTCGTGACGCGGATAAGAATGACAAAAAAACTAAATTATAAACTAAGCGGTTAAGGGTTGATCCGTTAAGGGGTGATATATGCTCTCGGAATGTAATTGATAAGCCCGTTTGTGGCCGGCTAAGTTGTCCCAAGGCGGGTTTAGAAGCCAATTTACTATTGGTTGGGTCCCCCAGAGTATTGGCGGTCGGTGGAGAGGAGCTACGCTCGTATATCAACCTGGCCCAACTACGTACACTACACGGCCAATCCACCTTTCTTTTAAAACGGTTCATTTACTTCAACCCTCCATGTCCCAATCGGATATATACTCGCGTCTAGAACCTAATTTACATAGTTTGGCTCCGTCCCAGTTCACACTTGGCATGACACATGCAGCCTTCCTTCCGCCCGGCCTGAAATCCTGCAATTATAACCACCAATCTGTAAGGATATTGAATCCTGGGTGAACAGGTAAAAGAGTGCTCTTTTATCGGATCTTTTATCCTTATCGTTTTCATGTCTTTTATTTTTACTGGTGTTATTATTAAACTACCTTCTCGTTAAATATTCATTGTAAAAATGTTCCGTATAAACTTGAGCATTTTGAAAAATTTTAATAGTTCTTCGTTTTGTCAATATTGAACGGAAAATCGACCGTACGAATTCATTCCTACGATCGGAAATTTATCCTTTCAGTTGCGAAAGTAGTATATACATACTTGAAGGGTTTGAGTAAATTCGTATCGTCAGTAACTTATCATTCAACTATTCAATTAGGGAATACAAAGTTGTGCGCAGCCCCCTGGTTTAATTTCATGCCCGGCGAACTCCGTATAAGTCATTCCTCGGAGGAGGGGGGTGGTTTGGAATATATTAATTAATTATTACATAATTACTTTTCACAATCTGTCCCGGGCAGATGGTCAACTGAAGTGTGCCAGAGACAGCTGCAGTTTGCAACGGACCCGCTTTTCCGGAAAATGCTATCGGCCGGAGTTAATTAAGCTGCGCATTAAAGCTTTCGACGAGAAAAAGTCCAATCGATAGACTCACAAAAAAAACTGTTCCCTTTTTTGTTTAGAGTTCGGTAAAAAATCGTTTTACTATTTTACGTTTTTACTGCCTATCAAAGAATTAGGATAGGCAGGTAAACTTTTACTGCTGTAGAAACGAAAATGACGTTACAAAATTGCTACTAAGATTCCTCGACAACATATCACAACTATATTACATTTCGAACATTAATGTCATCAAATCGCAAATTTTTTATTAAAATAAGAATGTAAACAAATTTTTTGTTTGATTATTGGTAGTCCCGGGTTAATATTTCCTTATATTTTACTGTTATTACGAAAGGTTTGCGGGAAATTGATATAATCGGAAATAATTGGTCAGAATCAGCTAGAAGTATAACTTATTGAATCAGTAGAAACACAGAGATGGGATAAGACATGTACAATCGTACCTGAATTCCAGTCCCAGATTCCATTAAACGACAACACTGTTTTAACGACGTATTTATAGAATCCGAACATAATCGTATCACCGCTAAATGACCCGTAACATTCGCCCACTGTATTCCCCAAAACGTGTTTTCTAAAAAGACGCGACTGATTCACTTGCCAATTCAAGGGCGCTTTGTGCGACTGCGAGAGAGGAACGCTGTTGAAAAAGGTTAATTGAAAAAAAAGGAAAAAAAAAACATGAGTACAGTCGGTGACGGAGTTCGGCGGTCGGACGGAATGGGAAACGACCGTACTGGGGATAATTGGGGAGGTGTATGGGGGGGTGGGTTGAAAATTGAAAATTCAGTAATAATGAGCGCGGTGGGGGGGAAAGACAAAGTGATTGCATGAATTTTTTAGTTTCAATCCTCCGGGGACGAAAAATGCGACAATTAAATAGGGGGTGGTCGAAAAATCGTTTATACAACAATCGATGACACGATATATCATCCCGATACAACGCCGTAGACCATCTTGAATCTTGATCTTAAGTACGGGGATTTTTTCCTATTTACCTAGAAAAAGCGTTTTTGTCCCTCTCGCAAATTCCGCGAACGCAGCTCATGGTGGAACCGAGAGAATGTTACTACATAATGTAAATTTTAAAATAAATTCATTTCCCGATGACTTATAGTACTTTTATGGATTTTAGTAGATATACACTAAAGTTCCGACGACTGAATATAACGAATTATTATTATTTTAACGAATTATTTAGACTCCTCTGTGTTCGTTATAACGAACTTTTACCTGTATATATAACTACTGATACCAGTGTAAATGAATCTACCCGACATATTCAATTGCATTTTCTATAAATAGAGAAATTTATACGATGCCAATTAGTGTTATTTCAAAGTTTCAAATTTCAACCTCTTTTAGAGAAGGCTAGGGTTAGAGGGAGTTGAAAGAAGTTCGCGTTGTATTATATTCGAGGAAGGTGAATTACTTCTTAAAAGGCCGGTCTTTGGAAGGTCAAAGACCCCCGTCTGGCAGTGGGACTGGGAGTTCTCCACTACGTCGGGGTTCGATAATGAAACTCCCACATACACACACACTAACACACAACTTTCTTGACACATGCAATTTCCTCTCTCCCGCTTCCCTAACAGAAATAGCTCACTTCGCAGCGCTGATATTCAGAGTATTTTTCAACCATTTAGAACTTTCTAGCCCACGGGAGTTCATAATAAATTTACGCACTTTTCGTTATATTTCGCAGACGAGAGTTCGATGGAGCGATTCGAAACATACCCGGGGAGCATTGAGGACGGTTCGAAGGACTTTCGATTGGAATCTCTGGATGCGAGCCATGTAAGTCGTCTCCGTGGTACCCGATAGTAGTTCTGGACCGCCAATTCGGTTCAAATAATGTTCTGTGCCGATTCTTCGTTTTAGAACTTTCCTTTTGTCGAAAGCAGCGGGGAAGTGAAATTGTTTTCCACAGCAAGGCCCCGACCTAGGTTGTTTGTTTTATTCAAGAGCCGCCTGGAAACTCTTTCCCTTGCGCCACACAGGTTTCGAATACAAACCAAAACCGTTTGTCTCTCGAGCGGCGAACAAACGACAAAAGAAAAAATAAACACACAAGCATATATATATATATATATATATATATATATACCCACATACATTTATATATATGAGCAGTCGGGGCCTACAATGAGCGGGGACCGGGGTATAAAATCCCGAAGAAAACAACCGGAAAATTATTCCCGTTAAATGGAAAGGGCGACCTATTTCTTTTCCAGGGGGTTGGAGGGCTTCGAACGGGAATAAAGAACTGGGAAAAAAAGAATGGGAAAACCCCCAATGGGCGGGGTAGCACAATGGGGGAGTGGGAAACTCAAAAGGAAACGCGGAAAATGGGATGTCGAGCCTCGAGCCCCTTCTTCCTTGCCCGCCATTTTTCCGCCGAGGTATTATGAATTATTTTTCGTTCTTCTTTTTGCTCTTCTTATTCTTTGTTCTCCAATATAATGAAGGCAGAAAATATCTCGGACAATGGGACGCGAGGGAAAGCGCGGCGGTGGGGTCGAACGTTTAATTAACACGGGGATTGGGGGGGGGGGGCCCTCC
This sequence comes from Lethocerus indicus, assembly GCA_019843655.1. Classification (NCBI taxonomy): domain Eukaryota; kingdom Metazoa; phylum Arthropoda; class Insecta; order Hemiptera; family Belostomatidae; genus Lethocerus; species Lethocerus indicus. Next base: position 6,070,288 of record JACDQD010000103.1, on the reverse strand, counting down.
CGATCAAAATTTTGCAACGCGAATTTCATTTATGTACCGAACGCTCGAAATTCGATATCGTTTATTTTTTATCGGGACTACTTCTTCTTGTTTTAAAAATTAAATTGTTGTTACTCGTTGATGATCGTATTAAAATAAGAAATTTCGGATAATCGCGCCCCCCTCCACGGGGCAAAACTTCACTATAAATAGTTTATCAGAATATTATATTTCGTTATCAGAAAACGCTGAAAAGAGAAGAAATAGGACCGCCATTCGGAAACACAAGAGCCGGGCTTAATGAACCGGGCCCAAGACCGAGAGGAAAAGTTTCGTCGAGTGTAGAGAAGAGAACAGTTTCACTAATTTTATGAATCCGAAAAATTTCCGGAGTTTCCCCAAGTAAGAGAGCAAGTTGGAAAAATTAATTTTAAAGTTCGTCAAGAATGTTGGCCCGGATAACCCCCAACGCCACTGCCAACGATTGAACATTTCATCGAGCTATTGCGTTCGAGAGCCTCCTCTCGAATATCGACGTAAAAGTGAAGAAGAAGGGGCATTTCGGTATGAATTAAAAATATTACTAATAATAAAATGTTTTACAATACACTTCAGTTTAGTTTTAACATTTTTTTCCTATTATCCGACGTACTCAAAGAAAAAACAATTTTCTTGTTGCAGGTTGCAAAGTGATATAGACGTATAGAAGTTTACAGCAAAGGGACAACAATCGGGGAATCGGTGGAGATATCCTGTGATGATCTGTTATCTTTTGTTTTATTTAAATGTTCGTTGTTAGTCCAGTTTCCTTTATGAATGTTAGCGACCGATCCATTTCTCTGGGTTAAGGGACTGGCGTATCATTTGTGTGTGCCCGATCATACGGTTTTGGATAATGTACATGTCAATTTACCGCACAAACCGAGGGGTTCGTGTAATTAGTTTCTGAACTTTTTTTATGTTTCATCAAACAGTTCAAGCGAACTGTATCTGAACGTTTGTTTCTAAATCGATCATCGGTGTGCACTTTCGGTTCGGACGATTTTGAACTAATAATAGAACTACGAATTGACAATTTGGATGGGAGTGATGAACTTTCTCTCTTCTGTATTCTGATTTCGCACAGCCGCCAGCTGGCTCTGGCGATAGGGGCTTCCCCCCCAAAATCAAAGGTTAGAGGTCAATAATTAAAGGACATATCTGAGAGGGGCCATTCCCCGTATTGATCGGCCGCCTACTTCGGCAGGGAGTGCGGAGGGGGGAGGAGGGCATCAATCCGGGCTACGTCGCCGTAATTGCTTTTCGAATCAATATTGATATATGGACGGGCGCTAATGAGACCCGGCGACATCTATTGGGTCCGCGCCTATATACTCCCAGAAGCCACCCTCCCTCTCCGTCCTCTAAGTAACAGGTATATTGCCTCCAGTATTATCTACACTCGACGTCCAGACTACGAAAAGGAGAATGATTCACAGTAATGACATCGTTCATTTGGCCGACCAATGAAACCCCCGAGGATTATATAGGACAAATGTATCTCACCCGTGGACCGCTGTTGGAGTATGGGACAAATCCGAGAACACTTTTGAAATTATACAAATTTCATTTTTATTTGAATTAATAAAGTCGATAAGGTAGCGGTAAAGTTTTTTTCCCGTTTTTCAACCACTCTTCGATAACGAATTACTGTATTCACTTGTTGCGATCGGTTTTCCTTCGCTAGGGAACCGTAATATTTCCCCTGAACAAGACATTCTTCGGTCGGTATAAAGGAAAACGCGAAATACGTAAAAGCGAGAGGAGGGGAAAATAAAATCATGGAAGCTGCCCGGGTTTTTCGGCTGAATATTTAATAAACAGACGTCGAGAAGGGCAAATCTATTTTACCGGGCGGACCGTATCGGGGAATTCTCCACTTTCTGTCGGGACGAGACAAAATAAAAAACAAATATGTACAGCTCAAATAGAAATTTCATCGCATTTCCTCCGAGTAATTCCCGAGGATAAATAAATTCTTTCGATCTATACACGTTTTTATCCAATTAAAATTCGTTACAGGCAATGTAGTGTTTGTGTTTTAACATTTTTGACTTTGCGATAATAACAGGAGACAATTAATCATTTATAATAAAATTGATTGTTATCGTGAAATCATAGAGGAAAACATAAATGTTACTAAAACATAGAATTGAAATTACAAAAGCATTTTTACCAAAAATAAAGCTTCACTAATCCTTTTTTTAATACCTATGTCCCTTAATATGCATCTCATTATATCTAGGTGCATATTGAGTAAGATTTTTTTTTAATTTGTCAATATTCATCATAATTATTTCCATCGCTTATTAAGCGATGCGCTTGTGCGTCCATTAACCGGATTAATCAAGAGATTGTTGTGCTTTAATTGTTTTTTTCAAAGCGGTTCGCACCCGAAAGTATTATTTTCAATGTGTGTTGCGCCCACGCCATAATACGGGTGAACTGGGCAGTATTTCAGGTTTGATAAAGCTCGGGGGTGGCAGTAGTGCTCTTGTGGGGCAGGGTAGGTGGCGGGTCACAGGTATATGGTGAAGGGTTGTTGTGACCCAGGTGCTCAGTCATGCGGGACCAGCCCTCCATTAGGGCGCCGCCTCCTCCACCACCCTCCACTCATATTCTACTCAACGCTCGAATAATCGATTATTGACATCGCGCCGTCATCAAAGAGACAGCCTGAGCGGACGCACTTTTACCATGCCCCAAATACGGCCAAAAGAAACCTTCCGAACTACCGAACTCAGGAGAGTTGCTAAAAAGTACCTAATCTGAAGTTGCTTAAGTAGTTTAAAGAGAAATCATTAGTTCAACTTATAATGAGGGAATAAATAGCAGTAACCCCGAGAGGATTGACAGCACCACACCTTCAGGTATATAGAGAGGCCCCCATGTTGACCCACTGATATAGTTTGGGTTAAGCTCATTCTTTATCGGCCCAATATACAACTGTCGACAGTAATATTCACGATTTACCATGAATCTGATCTATTATGTATTGGCCGTGCCTATATTTTAGTGCACTAGGCCATGTAGTCCATGAGCTTATCACTGCAGGAGCCTACCACCTCCTAACCCACCGAAAGGTAGTGATAATTCATTCCACTTATTTGTACTTAGCCTTCGAGATATTCGCGATATTAAATAAACGAATCACACCGCACGGTTTAACTTGTGTGGATATTACTTTTTAAAAACGTGAAAGGATTTTCGACTACTGAGCCGGTTGAAGGAGCTTTGAACATGTGTCGCGGGCAAATAGTAATTGTACAGAAAATAGCATTTCACGGGGTAAACCCTGTTTTACCAGGCAAATAGCTTTTTGATTTATATTTAAACTCCATTCTCCTAGGTAAATAGCATTTCATAGGATTTGTAGTCGGGTAAATTTTTTGTAATTTTGTTTTTGGTCTAATAAAATTACGTGCAAAAATATTTTCTACGGTATCCGTACTATGCAAGTATCCGTTTTTTTTATTAGATCTATCAGTTCTAACGGTTTTGTTAGTTCCAGTAGGCATTTAAAATAAAGTCATATATCAAATATATTTCGCACAGCATTTTTTCTACGTGATAAAGAGTTATTTGCGCAGAAAGAATTATGTAAAAACTCAATCAGGTAGACATATTCCTAAGGTAAAGAAAATGATTGTCGGTAATGAGAATTGACGTAAATTTAAACCGTAGGAACGATTTTCCTTTAAAGCTTCAATAGGATAATAAATTATAATTTCATCATAAGTGGAGATGACGGGTCGAATATATCGCTTCCTGGTTTCACTGTGTAAATTTCGTTAACAAGGAGTGTTGTTACTTACACTCGCCTCTTGTTACTTACACTCTCGAGAACTATTCCTGCAATTAGTTCCTGGCGCTTGCTCCAATACCTGAATCGGCCCAATTAGCGTGGTAGACCGCACCCGGCTGATGAGACGAGAACAAAACTCCATCCGGAGCCTTAGCGGCGAGGGGGATGAATTAGAGCTACCAGGAGGGATAATGAGCCAAGTTGGAAAGGGAGAGGAACACTCCCTACAGGAGAAGGTAATATTCTACCATCGACGGTGGAAGATTCGCCGAAAATTTGTTTACGTAATCTTCCATTTCGCGAAAATCATTACTAATTCTGGCATTCGAAGAGGTCGAGACACAGTTAAAGTATTAATAATAAAGTAGAGTCGTCGGATAACAGAAAATATTGAATAATAGGGACGTATTGGCGTCAAACTGTCAAACTTTACACAATACGAACCCAATAATCTGCTTTACAACGAAAAATTAAATTTAACTTACGGTCACAGAATTGTCTCAATGTTTAATACAGTTCGTACGGTACTTGGTAATGTTCAGACCTGTGATGATTGAGAAAAATTTTTTAGTGTGCGGAATCTGGGGGTCCCCAGTGTTGAATTCCTCACGAAAATGCAACGCCTTTTGTGTTAAAACCGGGCCTGTACTATAATTTTGTGACTGTAAGTTCTTTTTCATTGTATAAAACGCAATTATTGGGTTCGTAGCGCTTAAATTTATTGGGTAGTTTGACTTCAATAGGCTTTCTCTTAAGCACCGCCATATTATTCGATATTTTCGCTTAAACTAAGTCTCGTTTATGTCAGGTTGCTATAGAACTAAGAAAAAGGAAGATTATTCGAGGTCACAAGGCTATGCGATTACAATAGAGTGCTATTATCTTATTCCTGTTTTCGGTGACTGTAATAAAAACCGGGTACAATTTCGGTGAAAACTGCGCGGCCGGATATATAGTATAACTCGGTAGAAAGGAAAGAGGATGCGGGCATAAAAGGCTCCTTAATAATATTAAGAGTTTACATCAAAGTAACTCTGACTTGGGGGTAGGCGGCTGGAAACGGGGCACCCTAAAATGAACTCTCCCCCTATCCCTCTCACCCAGGCCGACTTTTTTCCTCCTGCGGGATAAGTAAGCCCTTAAAGCCCTTTAAAACCGACACGGAATATCCAGCAAGAAGCCACCACTGTGACCCGGTCGGGCCCCAAAAGTATCCACTTTCAGTGGAACCTCTACGGCCGGGTCTCGAGTATCCACAAACGCCATCTGCTCACAGCCACAATTTGACACTTATTAAACATTTCATTACAAATTGCCAATAAACATACATATTCGGTCTAAAATAAATAAGCGAGCCACCCCCGAAATACCGTCCACTAGATCATGTAATGTGGAAATCAAATCATGTACAATAGAACAACCCGAAATTTGAGTTTTAAATGTGGTTATTATACAAAGTTACGCGTTTCAATGTTCAATCCATTCTGACAGAGGGTATCTCTAAAAACCTTTAAATAAATTATGTGGAAGTACATGTTTTACTTACTCGGTCCAAATTTCGGCACAACAACACCGATAGCCTACGTACCTGAAATCAAAAACAACAACAATTTTAATACATATTGTTATGGCAAAGAAGAATATAAATTCGAAAAGAATATAAGTCGAATAATTCGTTTCTCCGGGGCTCCGGGTTCCAATAGAGCCCCCCCACCCACGAGAAATTGGGTTACAGCGCATCTTCGTCCGATACATACAGTATTGATTAGTCCATCATTTGGATAATCCAATCACGTTATGTGATTATCTGGCAGATGCAGCGTAATGTTATTTGAGCCCTCCAGGCCCGGCCATATTTGCTTGCTTTGAAGCTCGACCGCCTGTATATTTGGAAAACCGCTGGCAAAACAGACGCGGCCCAAGAGCCAGTTCCTATGATTAAAAACGAAAGCGATGATTTTTAGGGGGTCTATAAAAAATAAGCGGTTTAGTTTTTTAAATATTCCGCACAGTCGACCACTGGGACATCAATTAATTTTTCAGTTATGAGCGTCGGCCGAACCCCCCATAATCGGTGTCCTTCCTTAAATAATTAAAATAAATGAAACATCATTGTGTCAGTTTCAGTGTGGTATCATTCTCGAAATGTGTCATTGGAGCTCCAAATTGTATATTTCTGTTCGTTTTAAATTGAAGTATCATTACTATTTTCCCCATTTTTTTACAGCGCACACAGAAGTCAGTGTACTTGAAGTAACTGCGAAATCCGGTGAAATACCGGAAAAAGCAGTAGTCCGAACTCCTTGCTTTTTTTTGCGCTCCCCCGAGGAAATTAGGGGGCGTAGGAAATTGATGTCGGACAGAAGATTATACGATATGAAGTGACCATAAGGGCTTTCGGGCTGCCTCCTCTCCTCCTACTTAATGGGTCCATTGTGAGCCAGGCCCTTAGGATTTATGATTTGGCTCGCCCCTTTCGACCGGACTAAAAGCGGCCTTGACGATGGGTTTTTAGTGTAATTCGTAGAATTACTCCCCTTTCTCATGGCCCGGTTCCAAAAAGTCTCTTTACAGTCTTTTCCCAGTGGTTCGATATTCAACGTGGCGTGTATCTGTGTACCGCTGGGTTTTTGATTTATATGCGCTTTGAAAATTGGCAACGGCCGGTCGGGAATTCGAAATCTGGAATGGTCTAGAAGGGGAACCGATTCCCCGTTTCGATTCCGTATCATTTACATCGGTTTGAGAGGGGACTTCTAAGCGATCGTACTGTCCCATTGCTGTTAGATCAAACGTTTCTTTCATAATATATATTTCCCGAGATTATGAATCATGAGAGAAGCGATATTATTATAACAGTTTCCGGCACTCCAAGCAGAAAACAGGATTATTTCAGTTGATATTTCACGGGAGTTCATTTCAGGTGCTTTCAAACACAGGAAAAATCCCGGAACAGCCCGGGGGGTGGTCAACCCCTACCAACCGAAGTTCTTCCCACAGAATTACGCAATATCACAGCATTTAGCGATAATTCAAGTTCTGGTCGTTGGAAACCTGTTCTAAGTGATGATTTGGAATAGTTTCTAAACTCTTGAAAGTTTAAAAGCTAAATTTGACAGTTTTTTGGTTACATCAACAGGAACGAAAGACCGGCATCGGGTATCGGGGGCATGTTTGCCGCCGAATTTTTCATTGAATACCGAGTAATAACATTACCAGAAAACCCTACCGGATGTAAACGTACTACGTACGTAAAAATACAAATAACGCCTCGGTTGGCAACCCAATAGTAGTAATCCCCCGGATTGTTCTTCTGCATTGGCACTCGAAATAAGAGTGGCCTCCAGTATAATTGGACGGACCAGCGATTAGGGCGTGCGGCGTAAAACGAGTGGCCGCTAACGAACTCGTAGTGGCGGATAAACGACGCCGGCAGGCTCTCAACACTGAGTTAAACAGGAGAAAACTCACTTCGGGAGGAATAAAAGAAGACTGGTGCACCGGGTAATTAGGGCAGTTAAGTTAGTGGCCGCCAACCGGAGTCGAGCCAACCTACCAAAATCGATACGTACGCCCAACCTTCTACTCATCGACGAATCAATTTCTTCGCGTTATCCAGACACCGTGGAATAAACTCTCAGCATTGTAATAATCTTCGAAGAACTACATCGAAAGGTGCGGAATCGTCTCCGGTTAACGAATCCGGAAATACGTTTTGGGGGGAACATCCTTTGCAAAAGAATTGCAAAAACGTTGAAGTTTTTTGGAGTCAAATATCGAAGGAAATGTCTGCCTAATATTTAGTCAGAATTAATAAATTTCAGACTCTGGAATTTTAAGACTGGAAATGGATAATCAAAGGCACTAGCGGCGCCAAGTTAACGGCTTCGCTAATTTTTTCAATACGGGCGGATGTTTTTGCCGGAAGCGGAGAAAAGACGACGAGCCCGGAAATGAAGGAAATAGGTGCGTTTCGATGACGGGAACACCAGGGCGGCTGTGAGTTGGAGAAATGTCTCGAAATAATTGAACCGCGTTTCTGAATTATTGAGTACGGTCGGTCCCGTTGGGGGAATCGATCGGCCACCAACTGCCGACACGTCGGTTCGAACATTCCTTGGATTCGAAAATCCACTGGGCTCTGGGATTTAGTCCCGCTAATGAAATCGCGTAACCTAACTGAATTAGGAATGCATTGTAAGTGTTGCAGGAATTATGCAACAACGAGATATTGGTATTGTCGCAATTAATTACCAACCCTTTTGACGCTTGGTATCGTGGTGGTTCTCTCGCCACTATTTGCACCAGGTAGGTGATGAAAGGGATATTACCTAAAGTACTACAAAGTGAGATAATTCAAAATGAAAAGTCGCGGGAAAATCGCTGGGAAACTGTGGCATGTGTTCGTAAAGGATCTGGAGGGTGGTTCCTCTCTGTATTGGAAACGGGTTTCTAGTTCTAGTAAATATTTAACGCAGCAGCTCTCTTCATCCACCGGGAATCTCCTCTCTCACTCCCTCTCGTATGGCACGTGGCACAGACAGATTTCCCTCGCGGAGATTCCCCCATGGCCTCGACAATACAGACCGGATACATAATGTAAGCGCCCCCGGCAATCCGTTTCCTATTTGGTCTGAAAGCAAAGTTTCCCCACTAAAAGAGGATTCTCCCCGCGTTGTTTTTTTAATAAACGTCCAATTCAACATTCTTAGAACACCCAGAATTATTATTCGGTCCTAAAAAATATATATTCTGCAAAATCCTGCCAATTAATATTAACAGGAAACATATATAAAACTTTATTTGTTCAGGTGTAGGATTATTAACCATCGATTATTAACTAAATTCAAATCTTACAGTCAAAAATATTAAGGAATATAACCAATGCACCACGCTATGTCCCAGACCTCGTCCTATATGCAATTCAAATTAAAATATAAAACAGGAAGATTGTTTTTGATTGTTCTAAATATAATGGCTATCAATCGTATATATTGTTAATATGGAGGAGAACATTCGGTGGCTCACTGTTTTAGCGGAAATCCAGTCAATTACTATCGATAAAAATCAGTGTATGTAGCTTCAAAATGGGAAGGGACGAGAAAAAATATTAAAACCTCCTTGGTCCATTTAGAAACTGAATTAGTACTCTATACAATAGCAGCTGGAAGTGCAAGGTCGAATGAAGCACTTTCGTGTTTCAACCGGCCGGCTTTCTACGAAATGAAAAACCCATTTAGTTTTCAATCCCGGGACCCGGAGGACGCGTCTGGGCTTCAGTGACTTCTTGTTTTCACCGGGGCTCGGGGAAAAGTTAAATTATCCGGAAAAACTGACGGGGTAGGACAGCCCTGGGGGTGGGGGTTGGGGGTGTTTTGTGCGCCGCTCCCCTCGAATTATTAACGTCCCAGGGAACATTTTTAAAACGAGTACCCGTCGGCCGCCCACAATGCACAAAAAAATGGCTTCTTTGTGGACACTTTTTACCCGGTTTTTGTTTTTTTCATCGGTCTTCCTTCCAAGTTTATTCTCTATGAAGAAATAATTTCGCGGAGAATTCGATTATTTATGAGGATAACTAAAGAAATGATGCAGAAGTTCCAGAGCCGTAGAACTGGAAACATCAAGACACGAAAATAAAAGTCTACCGTATATTTTACAGTTAACCTTGCTTAACGAGCAAAATTTGTTCCCGAATCTTACTAATCGAAAATCTGATTTTATAGCTATAAATATATATACAATATAAATATTGTAAATAGTTATACAACATATAAATTAAATATTTTACCAGAATATTTCCATTCTGCTTAAATTTTATTCACGCTCAAACCAGTGGAAAACGCCAGTCTGGCGATGGTGCGGCCGTACCCGCATTAGAATAATAATAAAGCCAAGGAGCTAATTTACATTTTTGTTGGAAATTCTCTTTCGTCACAACGATATGTCGACACATCACCTGTTGTATTTACTGCGCATATATTATTCAGTTATTTTAAAAAAAGTAACTGTTTTATAACAATTTCACGGGAGTCAACGACCGCGATGGAGACGACCCCGGAATATCCGAATTCGGCCCACGGTATTTTAATATGAGGACGATTTCCACTGTCTCGCCAGGCAGAGATTGAGAGAAAGAGAGAAAATGGCGGCTGAATTTATGGCTCCCGAGTGGATTTTTATGTAAGCAAGAAAAGGATAAAGAATCTAAGGCCATTCGGATATAATAATTCCAGGATGACAGACAAGACTTCTTTTTATTAAGAGCTGAAGAAATAAGGCAGTCTGCATGACTATTCCATGAATTGCCATCAGTCCTCATAGTTCCTGGAAGGGCTTACGGTTTGTAACATTCGGCACCGGCTGACAATATTATACAGGTAAAATATATATTTTTAAAACTGAATACCGTTTATGACAAGAGACTTCATCGTCACATCATTATTTGGCTACTGCAAAATATTTTAAACTATATTAAATACACCACATTTAATGAAAAATAGTATTCATTATTAATTACAACAAGTAATGCAAGGATGTTGATAACACCAAAACGATTGTCTAATATAAAAAACAATCTAATGATGATAACGAACCGCAGGAGACCGGTCTTGAATAGAGACTGTCTAGTAAGAGGGTTATAGGTTACAGGCGCGTGGAGCCCCTTTCGGCCAGACAGAAATAACAAATAGGCCGATATATATAGACGAACGCTGGAAACAAAACTGAATCACTACCGCAGACCTTATTGATAAAGGGCGTCTAAACTAACCATACGAACAACGTTGTACTCAGAGAATATTGTATTTAATATTGTATCGCATTTCATATACAATCTAATACAGACCGGTGAATCGGGGCGAATAATCTCTGACATTTAAGATTTTTGTATCTTCCATGCTACGAAGTTTGAAATGTACACAATCATCACTTGGTTAGTGCCGCTAAAATGGATCCTCGAGATATTCAGCGTAAATCAAAGCTGCACAAATCAAGGTTTTCGTGTGGATTCGAACGTCATCTTAGCCACACAGACACTGCCCGTTACTAAACCTCTCGGCATGTCGCTTTAACGGCGTTATCCTAAAGCAATAATACGTTTTATGCCCCGCCGTAATGAAAACACGACCGAAACAAACGCAAAAGTCGGACGCGGCAATTGTATATAGGCATAGGCTAAAAAATCAGAGGTGAGAAAGGGACGGTAGGGACAAAGCCTGGCAACAATTCATTGCCGACGAGCTACGAGAGCCGGCCGCTACAATAATATGACCCCAGCGCCTATTGTCACCGCGCGGCACTCTCAAAATCCAAACTTTTCATCGGAAGCTTGATTAATAGTCAGAGAGAAAGGGCTCGGGGCAGCCGGAGGGGGGGGCGACGGGAGAATAAGCCGCGAAAAGGAATAAAACAGGCTTACTCGCAAAGCGGCAAAGTGTACGTGATTCAATATTATTATAGCGGGAGTCACCACAAAGCCGAGAACAATCCGACGTTGAGATAAAGGTTGCGGGGCACGCGAGAACAAATTTCGCTGGACGATTTGAAACTACGAATAGACAGAACACAGTCCAATACGGGGGAGTCGTCTGCGCTCAAATATTATACCATAAATTGTTTGTTATTGAAAAACAGAAATATATTCTGGGTAACGAATAAACTAATCATAATCGCAACGGATTTGTTAAGCAGGCAGCGAAAATCAAATCAATTATTTTTATCAATATCACTACTCCTTATTTTGTAATTCGAATTATAGCGGCTGGAAGCTCAGTATTATTTATAGTCGTGTTCTATTTCTGTGGGACTTGCGTGATAAAAAACGAGACATTACGCGTTTCTGCTGATGAGTCACGGACAGACACGGCGCGACCGTTTGAGAGGAAATGGGTCGTTAACATTCTAAACGACTTCTAATAACACTGTCGTTCCCAGCTGAAACGGAAATGAATCCTATTCTGTTATGTACCTCCTATAGGGACGACTTATACGCCGCTGGGTAATATAATTTTCGGTCATCAAAGGCCTTTTATTATTATAGCTGGGGCGATCGATTTGGTTTTGGTTCGCAATTCGCTCCGGGACGCGTATCGAAATCAATTTCTCGAGTATCGATCTAAACTTTTATGTCCGAAATAAAATCTCCCTCGATTCCAGTGTATAATTCCAGTGAATATGCATTGGAATTGGAATTATCGATATTCAATTAAGGGTTTCTTAATGGGGATTCCCAACCAGGGGTGCGAGGTTGCATTCCAGGGGATGCCAAATATTTACATAATTTTTAAGTAAATGAAATAATTGTTTAAACACATACATCCATAACATATTGCCACGAATACTGTTAATCAAACGACTATATTGGACAATTCATTATTTGTAATATTTTTAATGAAAAGGCAGATAAGCGAATTGCTAGTTGCCATGGCGACAAAGTTGAACAAAGAGAATTAACGGGAACAAAAGCGTAACTTTTTTTTTAAAGATTTACACGAACGTTAATTTTCGTTTGTTTGTCAATGTCGCTCAGGTGGTTTCCGAAGAAAGGAAAAATCCCCCTGAATTGTAGGCGGGTCAAAACTAGAAACTACAGGGAATAACTAGAAGATCGATCGTCGAATGCGCTTAACGCCAGGCCTCGGTAAACCGATTATATTGCGGGATGGGCTCGGACCAAGGATTTATAGCGGATAAATATGAATGGTGGGCGCGACCTTTCATTGTCGGTCGTAGGCACTAAATCAGGCACCTCCCCCTCCCACTGTCGTGGGCTGGGCTGTGGGGGTGGGTAAGCCACCTCCCATTGTCGCTCGAGGTTTTTGATTGTCCCTTTAATCTTGAGTCCAAAGTCCCACTCTCGCTTTTCAACTCCCACCGCAGGATTATCGCGGCCGATGCACTGGCCGTTTGAATTATCCTGAAATATGTTCCGAGAAATATTTATATCCCCCGGGATAAGGGTGCCTTCCACGGAACCGAGGAAAATCTCTAATGAAAATTCAGCCGATGGGAAAATCAGTAATAAATATTTTTACGCATTCCTCGTTATATTCCTACCTATAATCAATTCGAATAAATAGTGTCGGTATAAATCAATATTAATTTTTGATTGTGTTTTGTGAAAGAATTTCATTATTTCCCTTCTTTATTATTATTATTTCATTTTAAAAGCTGTATCACCCAACATAAACCGTGTAAATTTACCTAAAATATCGCACTTGCCGCGTTAAAATATTAACGCATGTCGTCCAAACAGTGAAGCATCAGGTATGGCGCTGATCTGGTGGTGGTGGTGGAACAAACGAGGCAGACGGGACATCGCGTCCTGCCGATCTCCCGTTCAGATATTTTTTCAACTTATTTATTATACATTTGTTATCTACCAAAGCGGGTGTCCCCCCAGGTACAATAAATCATTTATAAATGGGGGGCGCCGCGTTTCCCCCGGTCCGCCGATGAGACTAGCCCGCGGATTTATACACCGCTGAAATCTTGTTTTAAACGATTTGTTATTCACTGCTCGACGCGTATGCAAATGCCGTTACGGAGGAGGAGGATCGCGGAATTGACTGCGGGTCAGTTTTGTATTATTAGCCCCGACTGAAATTCAAAGCCGCTCATTATTTGCCTGCGACGAACGGAGCATATAATTAGTCCCCCGTATCGTGAGGGGGCCGCAGTTTATTGTTAAATAATAATCTCGGGCCCGACGTTGAACGCGGTTTTCCATTTTTTTTAATGAAAATAGAGAAAGCCGGAAAGCTGAGATAAGGAAATGAAATCGTTTTGGGGAATTCTCGGCGGAATGAAATATTACCGTCTTATCCCGTTCCGCGGCTCCGGGTGATGTATGGGACGCGCGCGCTGCTTCCGCGGGACCCCGGGTCGTCGACTGGAGTCGTTAAATAAGCAAAAAACAGCGCCGGGCATTACTTGCCGCGAGGTAGTTCATATTTCCTAGATTTATGCCGACCCGGCACATTTGTTATATTGGAGCTGACTGGATAAAGCACCTTCTCAGGGGTTCTGGGCCCATTTCGACCCACAACAACGCGCGGTAGAAGAAAAATAAATAGGTCTATACCAACCCATTGTACGGTGACTGTTAGTTATATAAGGAATCTGATTTTATCGTTGGGATCGGGGCGTTTGGTAATACATTTACCTTTCTTGGGACGTATCAATGGGGTTAACCGCGGTGGCACTCAATTCAAAGGGACTTCTTATTGCCAGTGACATCTAAGCACGTTTTTCGTCGAACGAAGAGACCGGCCTAGCTAAATTACCACCGCTTAAACTAAAACAACTGTGGACCTGTCTTTTTAACTTAACCATATCTGTCTTTTGTCAATACAGTAGCTGATTGTCAATTCGTCCAAATACGCAGTTCATAAGGCGCGCAGGGTCAACAGAAAGGTAGATTCTCTATTCGGCTGACTGATAGGCCAGGAGAAAGCCAGGTTAACACACAAATGGGGCGGGTTTTCGGTCGAATTAACCACAAAGGGGCGGTGATCCCTTCGGACGATAGCGCCGACCGACAATCCATCGGGGTTTATTAATTAAGTTCAAAGTGCGGACGTTACGGCCCACCCCTCATTGTACTTGACACGGTAAAACAGGGGTGGGGGTGGGTCTTCCTAGGGGTAGTACCACCCCCTCATCCCACCACTACCCTGTAATTGTTTCATTGTCCAATTACTCCTCGGCCATTATGACGATTTCATCCGGGGGTCTTCCCTCGGGAAATGAGGCAGGGGAATAGCTTTAGCCGCGTGGGGTCGTTTGGATCCTTTTTTGTTTAGTATAATTACTTCTTCATTGTTCTTTCCTCCCCCGTGGAGGACACCGGTCGATACCAACTGCGCAGTGCGCGTTCGAACCCAAAATGCGCACGAAAAACGTTTCGGGACACGAGTCGCAAGGAATTGATTTCCAATGGAAGTGGAAACTAATAATCCAAATCGGTTGGCAAGTAAGTCATTGCGGATTTCACCAATAATCCAGTTGGGTTTGTATGTTTGGGCGTACATCTTGCAAAATCGCCACGACCTGTTCAATAGTGTCACGAAAACGCAAATTAGTCTCTTCTTTACGGCAATAGGATTTCTTTCATTCTTCTTAAGTTGCTATAGGATTAGGTACTTTTTCAATACTTGTAACCGTTAAGCTGGGCACATTCCGAAAGACAGTCAGTATAAATTGAAGTGTTGAACAATCGGGGGCGACACACTTAAATTCCGATCGGCCGACTGTAAAATTAAGCCCTCAAATCTCTTTTTTTTATGTTACTAACCTCTAAATTCGCGAACGGCTTTCGGTAGGTGGGCTCCGAAAAGCGTGACGAAAAGTCCGGAAAAACGGTGTGAGAGAAAGCCCGGAGCGATACTTGAAAAACAAAAGGGATTTTTTACGAAGTTCGGTTTTGACGTGGGCATTGATTAAAGCGGGCCCCTGTTAAAACGGGGGGGAGAGTGGGGACGAGAGCACAAAGCGACCCCGTCACTTTTTTCTCCGAAGTCCATGAAAAAAACCTTTGGGAAAAATCGGGTTTCTGTACAGGGCAGAAGGGCGGATCGACGGTCAACGAAAAGGGCTATTTTCCTGTCCGTGTCATTTATTGGAAGCGTAGTTTATAATCCACCAGGATTCGAACCCATGATTTCAAGGTGACCGGCCTACAACTTTAAGCCCAGACGATGCCGCTCCATAACCTTTTTATCCAGTATTCGGTTTACGAGGTATAATCTACAATAAAATTTCTTGCCCTGAGGTAATATGGGGGTAGGTGGGGTTCGCAAGTGGGGCGCTCCAAGTTTGAATCATACGCCGACAGGAATATTACCAAGGGGTAGCAGCATCCCCTAGCCTACATCTGTTCCTGTAAAACCGATAAAACTCAGACACACTCCAAGGAGGCTAACAACACAA
Organism: Lethocerus indicus; assembly: GCA_019843655.1. Lineage (NCBI taxonomy): Eukaryota > Metazoa > Arthropoda > Insecta > Hemiptera > Belostomatidae > Lethocerus > Lethocerus indicus. The sequence goes on along the minus strand of JACDQD010000103.1, from coordinate 6,054,534 downwards.
GATTTTATTCGAGACGGATAAAATATCCGAACGTGTAACGGAGTCTTATACTTCTTTAAGGAGAAACCCACTTCTCCTCCTTTATTGTTTACTCGTTAATAGCGCTACTCGAAATTCGATGAGAATGAACTGTTTGATTGAAGTGATTGTAATATATCTCGGGACAAAGATGCCGAATAAATCTTAATTAGTCCCGGTACGTCCGACCGTGTTAACACGGCACAATTTTTATTATTCATCACCTGTTGGGATTAATTATCGCCTGCTCGGATCTGGCGTCCAATATTTTATCGTAGTTTCTTTTATATCCAGGAAATTTATTCCTATAGGGCGATGAATTACTCCGGTTAGGTGGTGGACCCCGCGGAGAATGTTCAGGGATGCGATACAAGATTAACAATTCGCTATTCCGCTCAATGCGCAAAATAAAGTGGGGGTAATCTGACCCGCTAAAGTGCCGAATAAGTGCCACACAACCCGAAAAGCAAAGCCTGTTTTACGACCGTCAGACCGAGTTTAGGCAAACAGACGAACACAGGAACAATAGTATTCCCAGTAAACAGTTATTCCAAATTAATTAGTCCAATGCGTTTGATCGGGGACCGATGTCGAGTGTACGTAAGATAGTTGGATTTGGAGAGTGAGTAGTGCGGAAGATAATGACGAAATGCCCGAAATACGTCTAGTTTATGTTTTATTCATTCAAAGCCTTTCCCCTAGTTAAGTTTCATTTCCCAACTATTAAGACCAAATATTAATACTTGCCTAATTGTTCCATGTTTTGGGGATCCGTCTAACTCCAAGAAAAGTCAATGATGAATGACAGAAAGCCGCTAGAGAGATATATTTTCGGTGGCACATATTTTTTTATTCCCGACAATACGAAGAATACTTGAGTGATAAAAGATCATATAACTTCATCCCAGATGCAGACCAATCAAAATGCGTTCCCGTCGCCAGGTCACGTGCCGGTTGCCCATAAAAAATGACTATACGCCGATCACGTTTGGGCAATTTCCCAGCGCCCGAATACAACTTACCCTGGTCTCGCGATAGACCGTTCCCGGGGTCTATAATTCACGGGTCTCGACCGCACAAACCTTCATCGCCGCGTTTTTTTATTCCACCCCCAGACAGTTTTTCCGACGGCGACAAATCGTCGCTTTTTTCCGACGGCCGCAATAACCCGGTTAAATAACCGGCTCAGGAGATATTTCCTCTATTTGAGCAGGCCATAAAATAAAACAGGCGCGGCCAATATAAATAACATATTAATTACGCGACCGCAATAAAGCCGTAGGAAAAACAGACGATAAAGTACGCGGGGGGGGGCTATGGGGTTGGGTTGGGGGGTGGATGGTGTAGGGATTATTGTTTTAACGTCGCTGCCGGGGGTGGCGGCCATATCCGCCGTTAAAGGAAAATTAATTTCATAGCCGACGCGCACACCCAGAAATAAGGGCGCAGCTTCATAAGACAACCCCCCCCCTCCGCACACACCATAACCATTCTTTGTGAAACAACCCCCCGGCGAAAAGTGTTTTACGAGATAACAAATACTAGCAGAGTTTTTTTTAGGCAATTCTTTATTTCCCCTCGGAAATTGTTTAATTTAGTTACGGCCGTTAACTCGACGAAATAGAAAAAAAAGGACATTTTTGAAGTGTCGCGCTACACTCCAGGCGCTTAGTATCATAAAGAAAAACAATAAATCGTGTGGAGATTGAATTGGGAAGAACCGATTATGTTCCTCATAATAGAAATCAGGAATATATTCGCATTTTGAAGAAAGGGAGAAGCGAAAGAGGGAGAGAGAGAGAGAGAGAGAGAGAGAGAGAGAGAGAGAGAGAGAGAGAGAGAGAGAGAGAGAGAGAGAGAGAGAGAGAGAGAGAGAGAGAGAGAGAGAGGGAGAGAGAGAGAGAGGGAGAGAGAGGGAGAGAGAGAGAGAGAGAGAGAGAGAGAGAGAGAGAGAGAGAGAGAGAGAGAGAGAGAGAGAGAGAGAGAGAGAGAGAGAGAGAGAGAGAGAGAGAGAGAGAGAGAGAGGAGATTTTAAGAGGTTAAGGCCGAGCTACGAGTCACGTGGGTGTTTGTGGATGACGGTGGGGAAGCGTGCGCACGCGCATTTGCGCGCTGCTCGCACGTCCGGGCGTCCTGTTATCCCGGGTCACCGATCACAGTCGCATCCGGCCGCAACACGTTGTACTTCCCCGCGCCAAAAAGATACACTGGGACGTCCAGGTACATACCCACGGTATACACACAACATACAAAAATAAAAATAATTTTGTTCAAAAAACACTGTTCAAATGTTTTATTTTATTTTTTTTACCCTACTGTATTTTAATAAATGTTTACACATATAATTGCACACTAACAGAAGAAAGTAGTTCTTCTAACGATAAAGAATCCCCCAACCCACAGCGATGGTACTTTTCGTGTGGCACGATCACTAAACGAAAGTGTTCACAGTGGAAAATTTGTTCGATTTTAATACTTCCTTAGGGGAAATGAATTACGTTGTTGTTGCTGTTAATTTCTTATATAGCTCAAGGAGACGTCCTTTGATCTGTTATGCAAATGAATAAAGGTAGCGCGGTGAAACGATTCGCGACCCACAGTCACCGAGAGATAAGCTTCAGGTTAAGGAGGAAAGGGCTCAAAGGGCTGGTTCACATCTGAACCGAAAGTAAGACTGGCTAATTTGTGAGACACGTAACTGGGAGTGCCCCTTCAAGACTGCTTTTAGGCCCTTAAGCTCACACCTCAGTTGCCAGCCCCCTAATAGCAAATGAGCCCCTTTTTAAGTCACCTTCCGACCGTATAACACAGAAATCAGAAGGAAATATGAGCAAAAATACCTAAAAACATTTCTTATTTGCGCTAACGACGAATGAATTTCAAGATGTCACCGTTATTGTTATACCGTTTATACTTGAATTTCCTTTCCAACTTCGTTATTCCTTCTTCCGTCTTTTAAAGGCTATAAGTAGGGATAATACAGCGTTCGAGTTACCGTGTCATAAAAAAAATGAAAAAATGTAGGTTGGTCCCAAACCGGAGAGATTACGGCTATTAGCCGAACTACCGGCGACGACGGAGAGCACAAGAAGTTGGGTCGTCGGACGATAATGCAGATTGCTTGGCGCGCAACGGGCAAAATTTTAGTTTTATGCTAAATAAATGCTAAAGGGGAGGCTCCTCATCTCGGTTCCACCCCCACCCCCTCCACTCACGGCTCCCAAGCCTTGCGCCCTTACAACAAGCTATAAAGGCGACAGGAACGAAAGTCACCCTCGAGGAAACGCTTTACCGAGAGGTTAATCATCTCTCCAAGGAAAATCGACAAAAAATTGAATTACTTCAATTTGCAGAGCTTCGCATTTGCGGGAGAATTAGCATTTTCGCGGAGTGGATAATCCATTGGGTAAATTGTCCTTTTTACTCTATAAAGGGCTGTCCTATAATGTCGCTTTTTATTATGCGTATTGAATAAAGACATCGGATATAGGACAGTGGTCTTCAAACTTTGTCAACTCAAGGAAGACTTAGAGCCCAATCTCACCCTTGGATATAAATATCTTAAAATAATATCTAAAGTAGATCAATATGTACTTTATGTATGACAATTAAAGAAAACACATGTCATAGGTCTTACCTACCCTCACATTATATTAAGTGGGCTATGCTTGCAGTTTTTTACACGAACTGTCGGAAGTCTAGTCTAGCAACATTATTATATTGTACTAAATGTATATTAATATATTATTTAGTTGATAAACACTAGGTCATGTTATTTTGAGATTTTCATATCGGGTAAAAGGTGCAGTGTTCAGCAAGTACCTTCTTATCCTCAACAAAAATCCAGGATAAAACTAGCGGTCACGGAGACAGTAATATATCATGGACAACGCCATCTGACGCCGGTGACTCCAACCGTCTTGCCGTTTTGGACTATAAGAAACACATGGCGTGAAATATATTGCGACGGTTACGACAATATTAGCATACATTTTTGCTATAATGGATTTATGGAACTTGGTCCGAGATTATTATTACCGAAGCTCGTCAAATTACATTCTCTGATAATGAAATTTCAAAGAGCCGACGAAACCAGTGGCGGACGGCAACGCTCTCTGGTAGCGTTCACGGACCCTCAGCTTAAGAATGAGGTTAACATAGGTTAGAATATGTTAAGGCAAAAATCTGGGGTATTAGTATCGAAGACAAACCCATTTTATAAATCAGATTTCTTCGGAAAGGAACGGCTGGAAATAAGTGAATACATATTCGGGCTTTTCTTTGTAATCGTCGATTTTGACGAACAATGCCCCGAAATGGTATTAGGAAATGTCAGAGAAGGGACAAAACAAAAGAATGATAGGAAATTATATGTCTTCAGTTTGTTGTCATGAGAAAACCTTCAATAGGATATATGTTAAGAGATGTAAACAACATTGCTGATCCCCTGGTCTCCGTGTACAAATCGAGTGAGGAAAATCGTGCATTAGTTTTCCAAGAACCTAATACTAAAAATGCATGATGATATTGCTCAACAGCCCCATGTATTGTGCGAATAACGACGGGAGCGCAACTTCAGTTTCAAAATGATCACCAGCGTCCCTACAACTTCAACAACTTCGGCCCCAAGCGACACTTCGGGACATGAACTTGGACCATTAATATTTACATCCGCCGGGCAGATTACACTCTACAGACCGCGGCCCTATCGAATAATCTGTCGCTGTCCAACTTTAAAACGGACACAGGCGATCACGGGGATTTCGAATACAATTACAGGTAAAATCGCGTTTTCAATATTCCAATATTAAGTTTGAACTGTGCGGCTTTCCGTACCGCATTATGCGGTAAATCTCAAGGAACCATTAACTAATCATGATATTCCTTCGACGGCTCAATCTGGCCTTTGGTTCCATCCTGCGAAAATGTCTTAGGGTTATCGTACTTCTTATTGTTAAAAAGATGTGGGGAACCAGAAAAACAGGCCACTTCGCATTACTTGAAGCCACCGACCCGCTGAGAATATTAAGACCTCGGAGAAAACACGAGCCCCTACAGGAATGTGGATAAAAATTAATAGGGAAACTTCTTAAGAGGCCAAGTTTGCTTAAACAGTGGCGATGAATATTCAAGAGAGGTGTGTAGAACAAGGAGGGAAAAAGAAGTTCGGATAGCGGCAGCCAAGTGCGATAAGACCCCGGGGAACGAGCCAAACACGCTTCTTAGAATTATGATTTCCTCCCGAAATATAGAAAAAATATTGCAAATATAATTTCAACTTTCTTCCTGTAAAGATGTCTGTATTTGCGGACTTGAACTGTGGGGTTCCAGAGCGCCGCCTAAAGCGGAAATGGCCACGTGATTACGTGAGTTAGGACCTGGATACTCCCTTCAGGAGTTCAGTCATTGATTTTATACAATAAAAACATTGTAGGTTCGACTTTAAAAAATGGCATCAGGGTCCAATGGCGAAGTCCAATTCGCACTTTGGGGTTTGGGTTCGTTTAATACCGGGTAAGGAGTCTGTTGTTCACGCAGTTTTATTTCCGTAATTCGTGATTTGGCCTCGACATTGGAAAATAGGTTATCAGAGAATGGACAAGAAGACTTTTTGGAAAGTTTAGGCGGACGCGGGGCGCGCCACTCGATGGCCGGAAAATAAAGGGAAAAGGCCGGCAATAAGGAAGGGGTGGTGGGCCGCGGCGGAGGCTTATTTAATCAAAAAACTCTCCCTCTCGGCTGGGAAAGGGATGGCCGGCTCACATGAAAGGTTTCATTCCGCCGACAAAGAGGCGGTGATTTGATTTCCACCCACCCACCTCCCAGAGTTATAGTTATAAAGGAAGAACGGGCAAAAAACCGCTCCACAGTTATTCCCTCAGTGTTGGACGGCCATTTCTGCACACAACTCAGACACACCAATATCCAGAAACGCGGGTGAAGTCCCGTTATTATTTTTGTTCCCACGGGATTAACGAGGCATCAAGCTCATACCCCCTTCAATACTCCATTTTTTTAATTGTACAATCACCCTTTATAACTACTATTGCGGAAAGTATTTTTTTTATATCGCTTGTTCCTCCCGACAAAGAACCCGAAATGTTGATGGACACATGAAAACCGCACGCGTTATAAAATTTCCTTTTTATGTATTGTACAAACATATTTTATGGTTATGGGAGTACCCATATCGCAATCTTTTGAAATCGGTAGAAATAAAAGTTGTAAAAATGTGAACCGTAAATTCATTTCCTGTGTACTTCTTGTATTTTTATAATTTCTCAACCCTAAAATTCTGATGATTTTCTGTATAACGAATTTTTTTCTGCGTTCTGTATGATGAGACTTCACAACCCCACTTCACAATTCGAAATTAGGGTAACTACTGCAATTGGGATGCACCGAGCGGCCAGAACCGGTCCCATAACCTCGACCGCTGTGAAACCGGTTCCTTACACCGCTAGGCGTAGGAGTTATGTCATCATCATCATCATCATCATCAACCCGTTCCCGTTGTCCAACACACGAGTTCGACCGGTTTCCATTATAACATTTAGCGCAAAACTGAAAACTGTCTAATGACTTAAGCGCAGGAGCTCTGCGCATGTGAACACACGACGGATTTTTACTTTTACGAGAATAAAAGCCCGAAATACGACGATTATGTTTCGTTTCACACATGTCGAACAGAACGGGGCATGTTTGCTACCGAATGTTTCATAACGAACCGAGTAATATAAATATGAAATCCGTAATGACTTAGTTGCCAATCCAACCAACCTTCGTATGTGGGGTCGTGTCAAAATGTTCTAAATATGTTTTTTTCTAAAGGTCAAAAAAATATTCTAGTCTTTTATATTATATTCTTTCAAAGCAGCCACAGTAACAGAAAGTGTGGAAACGGCTGGACAAAGGTAAGATTGCATTCAGATGTAACCCAGCGTTTGGAGCAGTCGCTCAAGGCCACTTGGCAAGACGTGTGGCCGGTCATCGTACCGATGACGTCACATTGCGGCGCTGAGACGTTACGCAATTGGGCGTAATCACACTCGCAGAACAAAGACGACAAGGCGCGCGCGAAACGGGGTAGAGAACTGGGGCATCTTGTAGGGAAAATATGAGCGGAACAACGATCACTTGGCAAGTAAAAAAATAAATTTCGCCGGTTAAAAGAAAAATATAAATAAGGATTTAAGGCCATTTTCCATTGAGTTAATGGACGAGAAATGAACCCGCGAGAGTAACCGGCCGCTCTTGGCGTTTTCGACACCAAAAAATAACTCACCTGCAACAACAGAAAAAAGTTCCGTTAGATCAGTTTAACACCAGGTTTGGTCTTTTGCTAGACCGGTTTCGGCTGCTCGCCATCTTCAGTAGCGGTGTTAGTCACTTTTGGCACTTTGGATGTTTTTTGGGCATTCTCAGTCCGGTCTAGCAAAAGACCAAACCAGCGAGAGGAAACAGAAACACACGAAATCTACGGTATTCCGTTAGATCCAATATGGTATTCTGCAATGTATAGTTATTGAGTTATTAACGTAACGGATATAGGTACTTTAAAAAAAGCGGAGTTGAAACGGCTGCTAGGCAGCAACTGTCGCTAATCTCCGATTCTTCCGCGATGAAAAATCGCGCAACTGAATTATTGCATATCGATAAAATCCCGAGGGTTAGTTAATAGCTACTATTAGGGCGGAAATAGCTTTAATGATCGACACGAAAACACTTTAGTAAAGTAAATTATTCTCTTTAATGTGGAGCAAAGCCAGAAACGTTAACTAAGCGACGCCACTCCCGGCGGCGGCGATTAGGAGGTCTTACTTTCACAGGGCCGAAGTAACTCAATAAAGCTGTTTTATAATGGTGGCCCCAGAACAGAGTAACTATAGGGTTAATAGGGCGCGGCGAAGAGTCGCAGGGCTAATGAAGGGCTTATCGCAGGCTCTGTAAACAACACGGCGGGCAATCGTTTCACTGAACCACTTTCTAGACCTTATCTAGATGCGGTGGCGCAGAAACGTCGGGACGAAGCAACTAGATAAGGCATGCAACATGGCCTAGGCACTGCTAGCTCCGCATCCAGTGGTATTTAGCGCTGTGCCGCAACTCTAAATATTTCTACGAGTAAATGAGCCAAGCATTCCAGGACTAACTTCCGGTAGGATCCCGTAATACTGTGGGAAGAATTTCAGTTAGCAAGGATTTCTCCTGTTTTCGGAAATCACCCGTTTTTCTCGTTTCAAGTGATCGTCTATATTCTGTATAATTGAATATATAAAGTTTCTTCAAATTGAATATTGGTGCAGGTTTGTGAAAGCCCCAACAGCCTGAAACGTACCGTCCAAACATGATGCTCATTTATTCTGTAGTTTCAGTCGGAATTTACAGAAATGTTAAAATAAAATATATCCGTTCGAAACGGCCGTTATAACCGAAATTTAACTAGTCTGAATAACATTTAAAAATCCCAGTGGTAAATTGCATTAATGCTATACCCGAGAATACCAACCACTTCAATGTAACTACCTTCCCATAAACGGTAATAGTAGCGTTTCCACGAACCGAATCGAAGGTGTCCCATTTTGTGAAAATTATAACCGGGGGACCGAATTTTCCGGTCGTAATTATTTAAGTTTTTTTCCACCAGCGACCTAAATCTACTTCCAATCCTAACACGTTTTATCTGTGCGCGAGGGCGTCGCTGATTCGCGTTCAAAAAGGGAATTCGCTTTAATTTATATCCGCGCTTGTTTCGGAATCCGATATAAAACGAGCCGGGAGGAATATGGGCCGCGGGGTTCACGGCCGTTAAATGAAATTAAAAAGGAACGAAAAAATGGGAAAATATAAAACCCGACGGGTCGGCGGATATTTCCGACGATAACGGGCGCGCAGCCCTCGACCGCCCAGTAAATACGGACAAAAGGACGGAAGGATTCGCCTATAACTTTTCTCCCTCTTTTTATTTTTGAGTCACTAGTAAAATTTTTAAAATTATATTCATCGGCAGTGCGATTTAATAACACAAATCTACTTTTTACGGAGAATCCAGCCCTTACTGGGACAAGTGAGGAAATCACGCAGGCATTTCTCCTTAAGGCAGCGGTTGGGATTTTACGGAAGGTGGGGAGAGGCCCATGGAATCAAAAGATTAGAAATTTTGCAGGAGTTAAACTGCTATATCTAATTCCGTAGGCCCAGTTAGGATTCAAAATGCAGTTGTGAATTAAAAATTGTGATAATAATCCTAGTAATAGTTGTGATCTCAATTGAATTCGGTACAGTAATTTTAAATTATCGTTTCTTGCCTCAGGCTCGCCAGCTATGTCGAAGAGAAAAGAGGTGGGGGGGAACTCGGGTTTATTTCGATACCGACTCCCCCCAGTTCGGCTTTTGTACTCCAGGCGGTGAAAACCAATTTATACGAAACGTAAAAACTGAGACAGATTAGGTTTTCAACGATTTTCTAATACTCGACGTATATTTTTCGACAGATATAAAAAAATTTAAGGCCGACGTTTGTACAACACACACATTTGTCCTGTAATGAATTTCGCCTGCCCAATAAATGGGATTTTACAAAATGCTATATATCGTAAAGAACTCTCGTGAATTACACTTTTCTGTCAATAGCAGCTTGAAAGGGGATATTGGCGGGATCCTGCGTTTAGCCAACTCCCTCTCCATATTGTATTATATCTTATAAAAGAGGAAGGAAATAAATGAACGGACAGTTTTAGGCGACACTTTGGTAAGATTAGTCGACATTATTCTGTGATTAAACCCTTTCTTCGAGATTTTTATAACTTATATATTTATAATCGTTTGGTAATTCTTGTAGGCGTTAGACGCGCCCACGGTTTCCTAACGCGGCCAATCCAAGGATGTGCCAATCATCGTTCATTGAGGAGGCCGTCACGCCGCGGTTAAATTCCAACTCCATTTCCCAGAAATTTTTCCACTATATTTTTTGTACGGTTTCATTCCTGACAATAAATTCGTCTCAATCGCACGGGCAGGACAAAACCTCCACATTGCCAATCTCATACCTTCACAATGCGGCGTGTCGGACAAGCGCGACCCGCACTGAAACTAGACACGATCAATTTGTGGTCAATCGCTCGGCTAAATTCTAGGGAATAAATTGAAGCGATCGGGGACAATCCGTCCAATCAGGGTACGGACCGAAAACGGTCGGGGCAACCCAGGAATTGTGGGCGAATTGTTTAGCATGATCCGTGGGAACGGCAGACATAAGGAATGGGGATTTTAAGGGATGTATTTTATGATCATTATCGCCCCAAAGAAATAGACGAAGAGTATAGTCTAATACACTTTATTTACAAAACTGTATAGCAACATTAATTTACATTTATAATTTACAAAACACATTTCTTTGAACGTACACAGGATACAGTTATTGACCTCGATTACAACACGTCGCCGAAGCGAAACATACGGCAGGAAACAGATGTAAGATAACACCAGGTACACCTACGTATATAACGGGCGTAAATAAATTACCCGGCCAACGTAATCTCTATAGATTTACAGTCCTAAATTAGAGGACATTTCCGTATTTTTTACCCAAAACTTATAAATTAACTTTAGTGGCCGAGAAACGTTGAGGGGAAATCGGGCATAATTCTAAAGAATAAATTGCCTCTCTTTCCCGCAAGATAAGTGGTGGGGGGAACGCCGAGGCTAATTCAACCGGGCAAAGACAAAGAGAGGGCGGTGGGTTCGGGAATAAATTACGTAGGGGGGAGTAACGCGGTTCGGATTGGCGAGGGGGAGTAGGGGGGGATGCAGTTTGGACGGTAAGGGCGGCGATAAACGGGACACCCGGTCGTTGGTTCGGCGACCGGCCAATACGGAAAACGGGATATCTGGATTTTCGCGGATTCCGGGTTCGAGGAAAACCTCCGAAAAGGGAGGAGGACTCGATAAAGGTAAGTGGGAAAGATAAGATTTGTAGGAAGGAGGAAAAATCCCACCGGCGGATTGCCCCATTTTTCCTCTACCCGGGCTATCTTCCAGTCGGATCCGGCATCAATATCGTTCGTCCGATATACAAAGGAGGGGAGAACAATTTATTCCCGAACACTATCGCAATGCGGAGAAAGAGAACAGAAAGAAACTATTTAGTTGCGTATAAAAACTACATATCGAAAATGGGCCGTGTACTATTTATCCCTTATATATTTCGGTATAACATTTACATCTCTAAAACTCATTTTCTGGGTTCCATTGTATGAAACGAATACAACGAAAGCAACGTTTAAGTACTACGGTCCTAGATGCTCTCCGAATCCTAACGGTCGTCTTAAGGTAAAGTCCTAAAACACTCAGTGCCTTCAAAGGGTCGAAAGATTTTACACTAAAAAATCTTGACTTGAGAGGAAGAGTGTGTAAAGCTCCCGAGTAGTGAGGATGTTACTATATAGCCGTGCTAGAGATTTAGACTAGTCCATTAGGAGGTGGGGTCACGACAAAAGGGTTTTTTCCACAATTTCCGGCCTTCGCCGCCCTTTCAATCGGAATTAATTCCCTGGGGCGATTGTTCTCACCTAGGCGCACTTCAAAAGGGCGCTTACTTATCCCTTTTCTGACAGAAACCCTGCGCCTCTGGTATTATTATACTACGTCTTTAATAGGGATATAAGGTTAAAATCAGCCGAGGATGGTTCCCGATAATACGTGGAAAAACAAGACTCAATCGCGAGAGGATTAACGTGGGCCCCAGAAGGAAAGGGCAAAATCCTCCGCTGGGCCGGTTTCGGCTGTTCGCCATCTTCAGTAGCTTCGGTACAATAGCGGGAAACCGGTCTAGGATCGGACGAAATCGTCGAGTGGGGGCCGAAGATTAAAACTGCGAACGGGGTCGATCAGTCCGAAAACCGTATATATTCCGAAACCTGCAAAATGTATAGGGGGAGGGGGAGAGTTCCATGATTGCCGGGGGTACAACTCATTTCCGGATGGGGCCCCCCGGCATAGCAATTAGCCCCTCTTCCTCCACCCACCATCCCCAACGAGGGAACAGATGTATAGGCCAAAATCGAAGATAACATTTGAAAGCTTTACACAATCCAGAGCGCTAAAATTTAGCGTTTCGTAGACGTCGACAGCAGTCTGTGATAACCGCAAATATGAATATTCCATAAAATGAAAGTAAATACATTCGTTTTCAAATTAGATATTTTTCGTTATTCTGGTCTTGGTTCATTCAACAACAGTCATTTTTATACTGTATTTTTCTCGTCTTTTTTAAATACCTGTAAAATAAATTATCCTTTACTGTACCGAGTGGTATTAACGGTAGTGGTGACCAATGTCCTTTGTGGTATAACAGAATGAGTTACGAGCGCCTCCGTTAAATGCACCGTAAATCGCCGCGGAACTTTATCAAAGCCCGCTGAAAAATCCAATAAGAACTAATTTTTCCCTAAGCGTCGCCCTTTCCTTTTAAGGGCCGAAAGCGAAATCGAGGCCGTATTTCAGAGCCCATGGCCGTGTCTCTGTCTTGTTTCCACCAGAGGAGTCCTTTCGGTTCAATAGCCCCCCACCAAATGCTGTAAATTCTGTGCCCAGAAGGGGTTGGCCCTACATACAAAACCACCCCGCACCCTCCTCGGGGATTTACGGTCCCCGACGTACATTTTTCACTCTCGAGAGGGTGCTATTCGAGACCGGGAATTTCTGCGATAATTGGCTCCGTACAGTCAATTGGCGCTAATACTGCTTTAGTTTTTTGCGCCGCCGGAATTACGCGTATCCCTTTCCCCATCAAGGGAGCCCCAACGTACCGGGTTATTTCACCCTGGAATTCGCCGCCAGAACGAAGATCTTAAGCGTTAATCTAAGATTACTTTATATTTTACATTTGTTTGAATTCAAATATAGGTATATAGTATGTGTACGCTCTTCATTGATGATTCTCCAATAATAGTTAGATGTGGGGTGGATCGATCCGGAATATGGAGTATGAAGAATAGATGTTAGTGTGGGGAACCGCTGGGCGTGAGTTGACTATGATTTTACCTCATGAGGTTCTTGTAATTCCGCCTGGGCTCATTGTTGAGGACAGTCACTGGCAAAGGTAGGAAAACAGTGAATCATCCGGCTGAGACGGCCCGTCACAATAAATCCAGTGTTATTGTTATTTACTAAACAGCTTTTTGGGGCTCCGGACATTAGTTGTTTTTTTATCGACCGGTTGGCATCAACTATGATATGTTTCAGCAGTTGTGCCACTTGCCTTTGTTAACTGTCATCCGATAGACAAGCTATTTTAGTGCGGGAATTAATTTATAATGTCTTTTCGGCAACTACCTGGTTTTCTTTTCCAGGCAAAGGAGTTTCGGCTTATTACCGATATGGTATCGATGAACTGCGATCGTCCAACAGTGTAATTTACATTGACTTAATTTAAGATTTGCTAAACACTAATCGGACAGCAGTTGTGCAATTTGCGTTTGTTTTATGTTACAATGTCACACAATGTGAGAGCGTGAACTGTGATTTTCACGGGTTGTTAAATTGACAAATAAAAATCAGGTTTTAATAAATTTTCGAACGGCTGTTTTCCTCTCAACGTTACATGAAAAATCCGACATTGGAGGGCGCGGATCAATCGTGCGCCTAAAACTGAAGTAAAGGGCGGAATAAAAGTGATGATCGATTAAATTCAATCTCTCTGAACCCACTTGAAGGGGACAGGAATTGGACGTGATTACGCCCGTCCAAATTTTCAATCTATATTAATGGCGGGAAAATTAAAAATCGAAACGACAGAAGGCGGAGTCTGAAACTGAAAACGGTCGGAAAATTGAAGTAACGCCCCCGGGAAATCCGTATTTGACTCGATGCTTTTTTAAAAGCCCTTTCCACTAGTCCGACGTAGCGCTCTGAAGTTGTTAACACAACAAATATGCCATTAAACGCGGGATAAAATGGATTTACAGACTGAATACTGAAAGTTTAAAATTGTAACACTTGCTACCACAATCTGTAATTTTGATCGGACACACTTTTTTTAGCTGCAGATTCCAACAGAATGACGTCTACCCGTTTCAGTAGGTCTGTTTATCGGCTACTCCCGTGTTATAGCGAGGGACACGAATCATAAGAACTCAGACTGATTATGCTCCCGGTTCACGGATTTTCCCAAAAAACAAGGATCGCCCAGAAAAAATTATTTCTGATGATGTTATACCGGAAGTTATATAAAATAACTTCTGGTGCAACTTCGGTCGGGGATGTGAAAAAATATCGTAACACAGATATTCGGTTTAACAAAATTTTACCTGTATTTCGAAAGTGAAAAATTAATTAGCGCATAATTTCTACCGCGAACCCGCAACACAGTATTCAAATATTTGCTAATACTTGCCCCCGGTTAAAATCAGATTGACTGTAAGTAGAATATTTGAAAATGGTTAAAGAGGAAGGGCACAGGAAAGTGAAAAAACCGGGTCGGTTAAGTGAACTAACACAATTTAGACTCTGGGCGTTGTTAATTGGCGTAAATGAGTACAATATAAAGCGGTGGATGAGGGAGAGGGACCGCTATACGGCTATTTAACCCAGCGTCCACTAATCCGCCAAACCCGTTAGTACGATTTCATATTCATGAGATCGTCATTATCATCATGACTCCTGCATGATGTACAGACAACAAAGGCTGCCCTGTACCAAGAGAAAACGTAGCCCTGACGATGGGGGAAGCGATGAAAATTATATTTTCCGGTCTCGGGATAGAATAAATTACGCAATATTGTGAAATGTAGCGCTTGCGTAATAATAAAGGGAAAATACCGAGTACGTTCAATTTATCTCCGAGAAATATTAGATGAGTGAAGGTTTCAGCGACCGGAACTGGAATTATCGCCAACTGACTTCCGGTGGGATCGCGCAATACTGTGGGAAGAACCTCGGTTGTTGGGGGTGTTTGGGAACCACCAGCGGCCAAACTCCACTGGAAGGTTTCCCTGCTAAACGGGGATCCTCCCGCAGTTCTTCTGGTCGCTGAAAGCTCCTCTATTTAAAGGAGAATGTTGTTATTTCATAATATTTTTGTGCGACCGTTTCTGCGGATGTACCGAGTACGGAATTGACTGAAGTTTACTGCATCGAGCCAACCTCTATCTAGTTCAACCTTCGATTGGGGGGACGCAAAATTGAAATTTTGCAATCGGTCGTTCACGAATACAGACACCATAATAGATTCTAAAGATATTTTCTAATGACATCTTCTAAAAAACAAACACGAACTTTAAGGTATATAAAGAGATATCACGAAACTGTAGTATACTTATTTTTTAAGGATTGTCGGGAATCCTTGCATTCCGCAGCCAATTTGTAATACCGACGTTCTCGTCCATGAGGTGAATAAATTTTAGACTAGCAAAGTAAAACTGAATAAATAAATTAGTAGCAAGAAACGGTGTCACGACGTTTCAACAGGCTGAACAAAGACACCCCGGAGGGCACAAATTATCCCGGTTGTTCTGAACTAATAATGAGGCCGAAAGAGACAACTGCTGAATTATTTGAAGGACTGAAAATCAGAATTTTCCAGTATTAATTCCAGAACATTGTTCTGCAATATCGCCAGTATTGTACCGCACACCCTAGAATTTTCGCCACCGAAAAAAACTACAAAAACAGCAATCAAAACAATGCTTGAACTTGAATCGCAACAATGTTGGGTAATGCAAATTATATCATAGTGCCGATTATGAATTATAAGTGATAAATAAGAATCTTTTAAGTCAGGTGCAGGGACTTATATATAACACATTAGTCGTTACAATATATTCGCTTTAACATCTTTCGAATATGAGTCCCATACTGTGACATCAGACAAAAATGACAAATTACTGAGCCCAAAGAAGTGGCAGAGATTACAGTTTAGAAGTATGTTAACTTTATTTGCTTTTACACGGCCGATAAGGTCAACAGAGGCGATAAGGATAGATTCATTAATCTGTTAGAACGTTTCAACAGCGAGTTAATCTAATAACTTCAGTATTATAGTCACGTTTTTGTAATTATTACCACGTAAGAATCATGTTGTAATTAACATTGTAATTATACGAGGAGAAAATGGTTGAATAATATTTGTTAACATGCAAAAATCAGAAACCTTTCCGGATTCATACTTTTCCAATACCGTAGTCCCACGGGTCTGATTCATTTTCGGCGATTCCCCATGATACTAATCCACTATAAGGATCGTTATTATAAGTTGAAAAGGTTATGGGTTTTTTCCTTGGGGGAGACACAATTTCTTTCAAGAGGGCCCATAAAGTTCCGGTAACTCGTTTATAATATTTCAAGATTGGATCACAAAAGGCGGCTCCGCGAAGTTTTACAGACAGGTGTTAAAGTGTAAGCGCAGTAATCTGAATTTTATTCGCCCCCTTCCGGGAACCGGTCTATTGAAAAGAGGATCTCTTTTCTTTATTCGGCGGGGTACAGACCAATCAATGCGGCGCAGGCCCGCTCGTCCAATCCCAACTTTTATTACGAACAATATCTGGATTTTTAAATGAAGAAAAACCTCAGCCCTTCGACGAATCCACCACTGACTTCTTCGCTCGGGCATACAAATTCAATTTGACCAGTGCGATTTTATGTTTTAAGAGTTTAAGGAATATTCTGTGTAAAGTCTGTCGAAATGTAGACAATATACGTTTTTGTATTTTACAGTTGTGGCAATAGAACACGATCGGCAGGTCCGACGGCTAATCAGGGAACAGGGATTATATGTTATTAAGAATTTCGAGTTGGCGCCTACTAGTTGGCGCGAAAAAACTGAAAATAATGACGTACTCGTCCCATGCTTCGGAAACACTTGGAAATTTAGGTTCGGCTAACGCTTTTGACATTTCCAAGAGTATTAACACCCAGGGCAGTTAATCGGATTATCCCCCCCTCTCATGGCCTGTCGAATTACCCGGGACATAATAGAGCAGTGTATGGACACGGGTCAATCCAGTATGGGCTATGGAGGTCCAAGCGGTTGCATTAATTTAATGGTTAAAATCAATAGGGCCACTGATGGGACCGGGGAGGATTACCGCTTGTCCAATAAGGATAATCGATAGCCCAGTAGTACAACTAGAGCGTCGATTGTCGGTCGCTTTGTGAATTCAGTCTTTATTATTCTGCGGAGTTACGCCGACGAAATCCGATACATCGGAACTACTGCATACATTGCCTATTTCAGTAACCTTCATTGCTGCAGTTAATTCTTGAGTATACCTCATAATTACGGCAATGCATTTTGTGGCTATTGAATCTAGGGGGGGGGAGAGTCAAAATTTCACGATGGGGATCGCCCCTTCTTCTGTTCCCCGCATATATCTCCCTAGAGAACCGAGTTTTGCGGATAAACACGGGGGACCGAACGTAATCACTTAGCAGGATTGAACCCTCGCAACGAAAACAGGGAATTCTGGCAGAGTGGACGGGCGCGTTGAGAAAACCTTAGATCATCTCAAAGTATGCACGTTCTCATTCTCACGGTCTGATTTCATTGACAAGTGTGTTGTATTATAGTCCCATGGAAAATTCCTTCTAAATACTTAAAGCGCCCAATGTCGATCTCCAATATGCTTCCCGAAATATTAATTAGGACTACCCGGAATATCGAGTACTCTGAAAAGCTCGGGATTTAAATGTCGCCTTGAGCGTGTCCTCCACCCGACATTTCATCGGGAGTCGTTCCCCTTCTGAAAAATCGATCTCTACAAAAAGCCCAAGAGCTGGTTGGGCCGCTGGCTGCTTTCCAAATGAGCCCGCCTCGAGCAATATATATATATATATATATATATATATATATATATATATATATTCAAACATAAATCGGATGGCTTTCAACCAACTGGGGGAAAGCCTCTGCTTTGGAGACGGCGCGCTCGAGGAAAAACTACTTATTTTTACCCCTCCAAGAATCCCAATTGCCACCAACAACCACAGAGGGTGGCCGGGCTTATTTTTCGTTTGCCAAATTTCTTCCGTTGTACGTTTCTGTTTTCTTTTTTCGTCCCCCGCTCATCGATTTTCTGGACCAAACAAATAGGATTAATGTGGAGCCCGGATCGTTTTTTTTTCCTTCGGCAGAGTCGTAATTTATTTATCCGGGCCGCATTTATTTACCGCCCGACAGTTCTGAACTTTGGAATAAACAAGGGTCGAAAAATACGGGCGCAAAATACGGCCAGTTCCTATAAATTCTATTGTATTTAGTAAGAGTGCACTTTATGACGCCGATTGAAGGGACTTCTAAAAGGAGAAGAATCGGATTCAACAACGATCTGAGTTTAGGCATCGCATTTTTGGCGGATTTCCTGGGAAGTGACAAGAGGAAAACCGTCGAACTGAAGGAACTGTTGGATAGTTTATAATTAAATTATTTACTTTGCTATCAAAGTGACTCTAAATCGGTAAATACATACAGGGTCGAGTATTTAACGCCCGCACTTTGAACCTAATTTAGGGTCCCCCTAATGCCGCGATAATTATCGAATTACAGAAGATCTACTACCGCTTTAAATTTCGCCATTAACGACCGGCAACCCCCTTAACCTCTTTATCAGACAACCGGAACTAATTGTTTTAATCGGTCTAAAAGCTCTCGCTTTCATTAAAGCGCTCCGGAGTCGAAACTCTCAATTATCTTTTGCGCTTAAAACTTTCAGTAATAAGATGTGGGTTAAGATGTAAGAGCTAGATAACATTGATACCAGACGGCATCAAAGCAAAACTTTCATGAGAGAATGAACTAATAAAAAACTATAATAACATTAATAATAAGTGATGAGATAATACTGATGAACTTGCATAGTGACCGGCCTTATAAAATGCGGAGAGGGAAAAACGTTAATCCACTTAACGGGAAAAAACCCTTGTTGGGAATTGGCTGAGCACTCAGACAAATATGATATTTATTAAATATGAAATATATTTTCGCCCATTCCATTGTGTGTACTCCACTCACTAGGGCCCAAATTAATTCCGCGAAATAAAGACACGATTCAAAATCAACTCAAATGATAGTGTTGAAACGTAGTTGTGGGCGGCCCCAGCTTTAACGATATAGCGGGGTGATTAAAGTCAATGCTAACATAATACGACCGAAGGGTGTTTGTCCGATGGTGAGTTAGCGGACTACCCCCGGGTGAGTGACACGTAGCCGTTATTGGAGCAGCCGGTTCGTGCAAGGACCCTGACTAATCGGCCCTCTGTATTAGTCACACCCCCTACTGCCCGATGAGTCACCCCCTACCCCCTGCAAATACTTCCCTTACGAAGATTCACGGCGAGGAGAAACGACGGTGAGTATGAGCCTGCGACTAAGACGAAACAAATCAGTCCATTTTCCCAAGGGGATGGGTAAATGAACTACCAAAAAAAGTTGTTTCGAAAATCTTCATAAAGTTCATTTATTGGTTGAATTTTCACTTTGAACTTTCGTTTGGATTGCGTAATAATGTGCGAGGAACCGTCGGTTCCTGGAAGTTCCAGGATTGTTTTTATCGCGACAATCAAAGACAGAAATAGACGTACCGGCATAGCTGTAAGGTTTATTGTACAATAAATGAAACAGACGTGGGATTACACCAGGTAAACATTTACGTTTATAGCGGGCATAGATGAATTACTCGGCCAATGTAATATCTATAGATTTACAGGCCTAAATTAGAGGACGATTCCGTGTTTTTATTACAAAAAAAGTTCCCCGGCGATGTTTGGTGTCGGCAGTGAGAGGTTTATGCCGTTTTTATTTTTCCACCTGGCTCAGTTTTGCCACCCAGTTTAGGGGAACTTAGTGCTATCGACCGGTATCGCCTAAAGTGTAAATATCGCGTAAAGCGGAAAAGCGCTCTTAAACTTCCCCCCCCCACCAACAGGGACAGTAAGAGGCGAAAAAGAGGGATGATAAAAGGATAGGGGGATAAACAGTCATAAAAGATGCCCGCCGGTGGGGAGGATATAATTATCCTACGACGTCAAAGCAAACAATGTTGGTGGCGAATAACAAAAGCAGGGGATGATAAAGTTGGTCGGGCGTCGGTGTGTCGTGCCTGGTGGGCACACGCGAAAGCTCAATTTATGTATATCGTTCCCTTGTAAGGGCCGAGGGGGCGGCTTTAAACTTGCCGGGAATCTAAATTACGAAAAATAAAAAGGAAACCCGGTGTGGATTTTATCGCGCCCGAACGGGTCCGACTTCTCGGCAACGGTAATGAAAAATATGTTCAGAACGTTGCAGCCGGCGACTCCAAGGACAGAATTCCCGCTCTTACATTTTATACAGCGTGTACATACATGCACGCTCTTATATATTTTTCAGCCTTTCAAGACCGAGATAAGGAAATATCGTTTTCCGAAATGAGAAATCACAGTTCGAAACAACAGAATTATCGGGGAGACAATAACTTCGCCTGGTTCAACAATGTTTTAATCGACAACGTTCCTCTGCGCATTTAGTTTCCGTCTATTTAGATCGGCTAAATATCTTGAAATATGCACGGACGGGCCCTTTTCGGAACAAAAAATGCCTAAGCGTTTTGTTCACAACGGCCCTTTGAACTTCGGTTCAAGGACTTGAGTGTCACACAGGGAGACCTAAAAATAGAAGGCGATCGAAGCCGACGGTTGGTTATATTGCGATGGAGTTTCCTTCCATACTATGTAATACTTTATTAATGTTTCATTCATCGTAACGCAGCAGAATATGTTCCACGACGAAAAAAGAGAATAAACCTATAATACTTAAACTTAAAAGAATTTAAATATGTAAAAAAAATGTAATAAACGAATAATATATAAAATTAAAGAAATAAATTTGAAGGACTTGAACAAAATTAAATATTTGAATTTAAGTAAAGAGTTACGGGGTTTACTATATTTCCCCATCTTAACACGATCCTCTCATGTCCATTCGTGAAAATTCAATATCATAATAATTCCTGACAAAGCCATTTAGTTTTTATTGAATTTTCATGGTAATTACAACATCTATATTTCAAAAGAGTTTTACTTTTAATCATCATTTGAATTTATGAATTTTTCAATATAAGATTTTTTCTAAACAATCTATTCGTCACTTGTGTATGCAGTCCTGTATCAGGATAAAGTGTGGTTTATAAAATTGGGCGTAAAAAAGCGGTCCATCGATCGGACCGAGGTAGTTGGGATAGTGAGGACAGAGTCGCTGAAAGTTTAACAAGCCCCTCCGGGATTGGGCTCCAATCCGCCACCGTTAAGCCACTTTATTGACCCACAACGCTTTTATTCCTCTGAATCCAGTGAGAAAAAACA
Organism: Lethocerus indicus; assembly: GCA_019843655.1. NCBI lineage: Eukaryota > Metazoa > Arthropoda > Insecta > Hemiptera > Belostomatidae > Lethocerus > Lethocerus indicus. Next base: position 6,033,180 of record JACDQD010000103.1, on the reverse strand, counting down.
CAATTTTAATGGCCCGTCTCGCAAATTGTGCCTTTTCTCCAGGGTTGCCAGAAATATCAGAAAGAAACGAGTCCTTCCCTTCTTGACTTGAATCATCAGGCCTTATTAGTTAAAATCGACATACACTATTTAAAATGTGCCATAAACTAATTACTGACATTGAATAAAGCAGAATAGGACGAACGCGCAAATTAGGATGATGAGTGAGGCGGGAATGAGACATTGGGAAAACGGGATTTTATCAATTAGCCTACTGTTTATATTACTGGATTGGGGAATAGAAATATTTAACAGTATTAGGATATAGTAACTTGTTACTCTGCAGGTAGAAATTTCTGTTAAACGTTTGAAATAAACTGATACCCCAGCAATCCCGCATTAAATTTTGTATCCGATCTTGGAGAATACGGCCAATTTATTGATCCGATTTTAACTTATGATTGAAAAACACAACTGGAGGCGGAAACAGCTCGGTTTATATCGTTTGAAAACTGTGGGGAAAATTGCAAGAACCATGCTAGACGGGCGAAGTCAATATTGCCGGTGGTGGGGCAGACAGTGGCGAATGGAGGAGACTCTTTGGCGTCAACAACAATACGGGCCAGAGAGAGACCGACTAATCAATAAATAGCAGAGTTTAGTGCAGTTTAGAGGAGACACCCAGACGCCCCAGTCGCTCTTTTATTACCCCAGTATTTTTTTTTTGGCCGACGGATCATTTTCGAGACCAATAAAAAAGGGCGGGGGAGAGATTTGTTTTTATGGTGGGGGGAGAGCAAGGCGCCACCGTTCGTAATAAATCAGTCGTGGAGCTCTCGGTTTTACGAGCGGTAAACAGTTTCCTGTACTTTTAGTCAACTGTTTTTCATATCTATATACAGTGGTATAGGAAAAATCCGGGACACGAAACTGCGTACGCAGCTTCAACGATATGCAGATTGTTTTCTTGAGAATATTACTTTATTTATTCGGGGCGTACAATCATGAGGGGAAGATTTCAATACTCCAATAAGTAACGCTATAACTGTCTGCCGTATCGATCCAGTCGCCTGAAGTATCTGTAGTGGGACCCTCGAACGGTTACATACGAATGGCCCTCAGGGTGTGACTCATACATGGGAAGATAACGATCGGCGTGACTCATACCTGAGATGATAATGAATGGGGTAGAGAGGTAGTTAGGTAAGGTAGGTAGATAGGTAAGGTAGGAAGGGCTTTCGGCCAAACCCCAGCGCTGGTGGCCCAACTGGCGCCTCGACAACCTACAAAACCTAGACCAGGCGGCAATAACCATCGACCCGGCTGCTAATTAGGGTTTCCACCTGCGCTAAAAACTAAGCAATGGAACATGGTAAGACATTATTAGTTGAAAACACCCCGTAACACACATATAAATTTCAATAAATAGCTCTAAAGCAAACAATGCCAGTGACATTTACCACTTTACGTATCGCAATAAATTCGCCAGTACGAATACTTGGGATAATATAGGTAGGATAGGTGGTGGTCTGTTATTTACACCTTACATACATCCAAACTTTAATAATGTTTAAGAAATGAGAGAAAATGTAAAAATGATTATTGAGCACGTTAGGCTCCTTTCGTAGGTGAGTGATAATGATGCAATTTTCTTTCGTGATCAATCAGTGCGGATTTTCACGTTAGACTGGCTGCGTGATAACTGGAGTTATCCCTGCTATGAGAACCTTGGTTGGTACGCGTTAACTCCCTAATATCCTGGAATTTTTCCTGTTTTGTGAAACCACTCGAGCTGCCTCCACTGGAAGGGTTTATATCCTCTCATTCTGACGCCCACTGTGGTGTCTCATTCCTAATATACGAATAGATTTAGTGTACTTGATATTAATTTTCAGGCAATAGAAGCGTATCTAGCTCGAAGGTAGAACTCTCAATTTTTTTAATTGTCACTTGGAACATCGCTTTAATATTTCATCTCATTCCGAATCGATTGTTTGGATCTGAGAAACTGTGGAGTTGTCTACTACAATCAGAAAAGTTTTTCGAATGCTTTATCGCACTCAATTCTGCTGTAGAAATCATTTCGCAGAACATATTATGTCGGAGCGCTAGTGTAGTTGGAGCCACCGTCCCAACCACGGTCCAATATTGTAAGCGACCTGGCGGTCCAGTTTTTTAAAAATGAACAAATCAAAGCTTAGCAAGCCATTACAAATTTGCATTAGGATAATTGATGGTTTTTTGTTCTTTTTCTTCTTTTATGTAGCGCAAGGAGATATCATTTTTAAATAAACTTTTTTTAAATGTTAATGTTTATGTTCTCTATTTCTCTGTGTTATTTAGATAATTACTATTAATCTAATACTAATTATTAATAATTAACAGGTAGTACTCTTAAATTCGGAAATACCACTTCCGATAAGTGTAAATAAAAACTATTTATTATATTGAATTTATTCATTGACAGGAACGTAAATATTATTATTATGTTATAATGTTGTATGTAATATAAAATTTTTGTGATACAGAATGACCGAATTACACCTGTCTCCTATCACTCCCCCTACTTACTTGCAGACTAACGTCTATGGCATGAGAGCGGATTCAAACCCTCTGGGTCCCAGGGCGCACGCTCAACACCCTGAGCCCACACTGATATCAGTATATATTACTGTTTTTTAACTAAAGAAGAATGATTTAAGTGACCCATAAACACAATATCGCGTAGCACTTATGATCCTGTTTCTATGTGCGTTTGAAGAATTGCAGACGTTACAGTAAAAGTCTGGTTATAATGAATTTTGTATTCGTTTTTCTAATAAAACCACTTTATCGGTCATCAAATTACCAGATTTATAAAAATAAGCGATAATTAACGAAAAACCGATACGAAATCATTAAAATATGCAAAGTCCCCACTAATAAATATCGCAATTTCTATTAAATGCGTTAAATTTTCCAGCCACGAAGTCAGAAAAATGTCGATCTCCTGGAGTCAATCGATATACAAACCAGTTAGTGTTTGAAAGCCTGAGAAGCCATTAACTCATCAATAAGAGAAGGAAAAGACGTCGGATTACATAACAAGTCTTTACATTTGGAGCAGATTTTTCAAGGCCGAAGAAACCTCCCACCCAATTTCTAATAATCCACTTGCTGACGTAATTACAACTTTGCTTGTAAATAGGACGTTTTATTTCAGAGCAAGTAAGATTTTATAAGTCTAAAAACTTTTACTGGGGTGAGGGGGGGGGGGGGGCTGGTACTTTTCCAGACCAACCCGAACCCACTCCAACCACTGGGGCGAAATTGGCGAAAATGGAGTCTGGGATTAATTTCCCTTCTGGGGCTTTCCCAGTTCGACGCTACGATCGAAGCTTTTCATCCCCCGGCCACTCTGACTCATCGCCTCACCAACCCCGAAGAGCTAATTCCATTCTCCCATGGGGAGGGGGGGGGGCAAATATAATTACCAGTGGGCTTCCGGCCCTTGCTCGGGGGAACGAACGGACGATGCATCGATCCATCGAACCGCACCAGAGAGCTTTTCGAAGCATCGAATTGGCCTAGAACTTATATTTTAACCGGAAAAACCCCGTAGAAAATGGAGGCCGATAAAATGGAAGGGAGCGTGAGGGGACGAGCCACCCCCCCCCCCCCCGCTTAATTAATTATTTAGCGATTCTACCGAGCGTTAACTACCCTCCTGTGTACCGGGCGTACATTTCTCTCTCGTAAGCCGACAACTCTACTCGTCGTAGTTTAAACCGCGATTAAAAAATACTCTTACGATACGTGAAGGTGCTATTTACGAGAGCGGTAGGCCCCAGGTCGAAGCGGAATGGCACCGAATGAGGTCACACGCGTCAATTGCCTTTTCAGTCCGGTCTTTGGGGAGGAGCTTGAATCGAGGGCAGTGTCGACTGTTTTTTTTCTCATACAGACGGTTTACAGACCGTCAGTTGTGTCTCGAAAAATAACCGGGACCGGAATCGGCCAGTTTTACGTGCATGCCAGACAGGTATACGAACCCAGGTAACGGTGGGACCTTGGGTGTTAGGGAAATTATCTAGGGAAAATAAGGACAACTAGTAGCGTCCACTGGGGAAAATGTCCGACAGTCGGCGATAGTAATAATCCAGAAAGTAGATGGGAGTTTCAAGAAACCGGTCTGGAGTAACGTTACTACGACGTTTCAGACCGCCCAGCCGAAAGGGTACCGGTACGCCCCCGAGCGATACGGCGGATGGTAAAATCACAGTTAACACACCCGGTGGCTCCCCCACTTCTACATCCAGTTTTCTAGATCCATATTCCTAATCCCCGGATCCCATCCTTCAAAACATAAGGGAAGTGGGAAGGTAGCAGAAGAGCGGGAATTCAAATGTGCGTCAATTTATTATGTGGTATACCACATAGGGAATTTCGAAATAACAAAACTTTTGAAAAAATATAAACTTCCATATATTTCTCTTCGTCAAACGGATGAAAGAAAGCACAAGTGGTACAAAAACGCTTTTTGTAAGTTTCCTGCTAAAAATGCGTCGTTTGGACATTTCCCGCAAACCAAGCATTAATGCGGTCATTACTCTTCTAAAGCAGCGGTTCTCAACAAAGCAGCAGTGGGTCGAACGACCCTTTCACAGGGGTCGCCTGACATAACGGTAGCAAAATTATACAGTTATGAAGTAGGGACGAAGATAATTGTATGGTTGAGGGTTACAACAATATGAGGAAACTTAATAAAGGGTCATTATGGAGGCTGAGAACCACTGCCCCTGAACTCACTGCGGGTATAAACAGAATGCACGTCGCACAGACAGACGGAGCCCGACTTAAAAATCGATCGGGATGGGCTGGGGGGCGGTGTGGAACCGATTTATAGCCGACTAATTTCACGTTTGGATCCCGCGATAGTGCAGAGACGCAAGAAAATTGTTTTTTTTATAGTCTTTACCTGGGCATAACCGATGAACGATCCGGGCCTCGAGGCGAACAGCAAGACCCCACAGGCCAGCAGGAGCCTCGAGTGGCGCGACGTCATGTCCAACCGGCGACGAACTACCGGCACAGCGGAGACACTACCGGGGGTGGGGGTTCTGTCGGGATGTACTTCGGAAGACCGAAACTATACCGCGGTACTGGGGACAGACAGAGAGAGAGATAGAGAGAACGGAAGGAAAATAGAGAAAAGAGAGACGGAGAGTGTAGGAGCGATAAAAGCCGACTAAGCGAACCGAGCCTTTAGAGTGGTGCCAGTGTTGTGGAGGGGCCACAACCACTGCTACAGCCAGTTGGCCAGCACGGCCGCACCGAGGCAGCACCGTACGGCAGTGACGTCACACACCGCCAAAATGATCAATGCTTGTTACCCAGTTACGCCTCCCTCACACCCTCTCACTCACTCTCTCTCTCTCTCTCTCTCTCTCTCTCTCTCTCTCTCTCTCTCTCTCTCTCTCTCTCTCTCTCTCTCTCTCACACACTCTCTCTCACTCCTTCCCAGCCTGGAATACCACCCACTTTTTTATTTTCGTTTCTACATTTTCAAGGTGAAATACGGGGCGGGACGATACGGTGGGATGCCGTCGAAAATTATTATAGGATATCGGATAAAAAAAGATTTCCAATCACCGTTCGAAAAATTGCAAATAAGGATGTTCGATGACATTGTAGTTGAATTCATCGATATAGCGGGGCAGTGATTGTATGAAATCTCGTCGAAAGCAAGTTTTTCTTTTTTAAATAATTATAAAACGAAGATGTCAGATAAAAAGTTCGATTAGTGTTTGAAAAATTGGAAATTATGTTGATGTAACATTAAACTCTTCGATGACAGTGCATTGCAGTTCATTGATATAGCGGTGCAGTGATTGTAAATGCAATGTCGCCGAAAGTCAGTTTTTTCCATAATTATAAGAAGAAGATGTCGAATAAAAAGTCCGATTGGTGTTTGGCAAATCGGAAATTACGTCAATATAAATTACATTCTTCCACGACCGCAGTTCATCGATAGAATATCGGTAATAAGGCGACACTGGGAAATGAAAACAAAGTAGTTGCCGACAAGACATTATAAATGAATTCCCGCTCTAAAATAGCTTGTCCATCGGATAACAGTTAACAAAGGCAAGTGGCACAACTGCTGAAACATATCATAGTTGATGCCAACCGGTCGATAAAAAAACAACTGATGATGTCCGGAGCCCCAAAAAGCTGTTTAGTAAATAACAATAACACTGGATTTATTGTGACGGGCCGTCTCAGCCGGATGATTCACTGTTTCACTACTTTTGCCAGTGACTGTGTTCAACAATGAGCCCAGGCGGAATTACAAGAACCTCAAGAGGTAAAATCACAGTTAACTCACGCCCAGCGGTTCCCAACTTCAACATCTAGTCTTGATATTCCATATTCCTAATCATTCCCCGCCACTTAAAATACTCCCTTTACTAAGAATTACGGAAGCGGGAAAGTAACTGAAGAGCGTACGCATACAATCTATCTATATTCCATTGTCCAGTAAACGTAAATTTTAGGTGAACTTTTGTTCAAAAAAATCATTTTCAAAATGACGTGTTGAATTGAAACTACGAAAGTTTGGACTTGCGGAGTTGACGGTTCTCGAAGTGTGCATGAAAATTAATTCTCTCTGCTTTATTATTATATTTTATTAGAAATCAATACAAATTAATTAAATAAACTACTATTCCCCTTTTTTATGTTAAAACAAATAATCCAATTGAAAACCACTTGTGAGTATTATTTTCATGCAGTTTCCTCTGGATATTATTAAAATTTCAAATTGTTGCGATTCATCCCCAATGTGACTAAATTTCGCTGAATTTGAGCTGCAATTATAATTTTCCCAGATAATATTAAATATAATATCGCAGGCAGATTTTTCTGTTCCCTCAAGCTAAAATTACAGCGGAGGGAACACAATTTTGAAATGTTTACGTCGATTTTCGCCTGTAACAGTGTTGAGTGAAATAAATCCGGTTGTATTGAGCTCAGTATATAATATTTTTAAGAAATAAAACATTAAATAAATAAAACCCGATTACGGATGAATATTGTAATTTTTTAGAATTGTTGCTTCGCAACAATAGCAAACCTTCGCGAATTTTCGAATCTTTCGAATTTCCAATTAAACTTGTGTATAAATATATATTGAAATTTGGTGTAGGGCCGAATGAAATATAGAATTTACTAGAAAATTATTCTAGTACAACACGGCTCTTTCAGCACAGTTAGGGATTGCGAGCACGTATCGATTATTTGGTCCCGCTCAGACTGGTGCCATATTTATTATGTCTGGCGGCCAGGACTTTCTGAAATTTAATTATCCCTCTCCCCTTTTTTCGAGGAGGCGAAATTTTTCGGTGGGGGGCGGGAAAACAATTCGCCGAAAAAAATACCCACGGGCCTCCGAAAAATCCCAAAGGGAAAAAATATATATGGACTCCTTCGATTTCGCAATTAAGCCATATTGTGTATTGGCATATTTTTCTGTTTATATTCTTGAAAAGAATTAACAAAATAGGCAATTCAATTATATATTTTTATTACATTGAAATATTGGATCAATAGAAAGGCATTTTGTAAATTGTCAATGTCCATAAAGTATCTATTGTTTCGCTCTGGTGTATTCAATTGACCGAAATCTAAATATAAACGTACTTTATGAGACAGAAGAAAAATGTACTGAACATGTTTTAGCACAAAAGTTAGAACGGTTGTCTTTGTTTCTTGACCCCTTTGATTCATGAGGCCGGCCGTCATTATTTCGGCTCCCAATTAAGTCTTCCTTTCAGACGTTTATTCTACCAAGTCGGTTAATAATGAAAACCCAACTCTATTGATTATTCTGACAAAAAGTGCCGCGTCCTATAGGCGATTGTTTATAGTTTCAATTTGGCAAAGTAGGAGATAGCATGTACAATTGGGTGAGATATTTTCGTCATCATTCAAATGGGAACATAGAAACACCTAAAACTACTACCCATCCATTATTATCCAGGGTCCGGTTAGGGTAGGTTATAGGCTGTGTAAAACATAACTGATATTAGTTATTTCTTATATATATATATATATATATATATATATATATATATATATATATATATATATATTTGAATTTCCTCTCTTTAACTAATTTCGCTCATCCCTTATAGTTTATAGAGAAGGAATATGGAATATCAAAACTAGATGCAGAAGTTGGGAACCGCTGGGCCTTAGTTAACTGTGATTTTACCTCTTGAGGTTCTTGTAATTCCGCCTGGGCTCATTGTTGAGGACAGTCACTGGCAAAAGTAGTGAAACAGTGAATCATCCGGCTGAGACGGCGCGTCACAATAAATCCAGTGTTATTGTTATTTACTAAACAGCTTTTTGGGGCTCCGGACATCAGTTGTTTTCTTATCGACCGGTTGGCATCAACTATGATATGTTTCAGCAGTTGTGCCACTTGCCTTTGTTAACTGTTATCCGATGGACAAGCTATTTTAGTTCGGGAAATTAATTTATAATGTCTTGTCGGCAACTACTTTGTTTTCATTTCCCAGTGTCGCCTTATTACCGATATTCTATCGATGAACTGCGGTCATGGAAGAATGTAATTTATATTGATCTAATTTCCGATTTGCCAAACACCAATCGGACTTTTTATTCGACATCTTCTTCTTATAATTATGGAAAAAACTGACTTTCGGCGACATTGCATTTACAATCACTGCACCGCTATATCAATGAACTGCAATGCACTGTCATTGAAGAGTTTAATGTTACATCGACATAATTTCCAGTTTTTTGGGGTTCCGGACATCAGGTTTTTTCGACCGGTTGGTATCAACTATTTACTTCCCGTAGAAAGACTTGTGCAAATAGTGTGGAAGAACATAAAAGCGTTTAACCATTATCATTTAATACAATCTACCACACACATTAATTAGGTGAGTTAATTAGGCATTTTGGGTTGTTATCGCCCAATGAATTAATACTACGCAGATGAATCAATAAGTATACTTGGAATTGGCGACTAATTTGGATTAACTACTTTCTGTATTAATTATTGGTTCTTCTTGCGTTAACATTTTTCTGTGTCGAACAATGAAGGAAGTGCCTGCTGGCTGTTTGGAACGCGTTCTCAATTAGGAAAAAAGCGGCAGTTCCCACGTGCTCTCAGACAGCCCGAACCCGCTATGAATGATGATAGAGGAAGAATTTCTTAATGAAGTGGCCCCAGGGGCCACAATATTCCACGGGCGAAATTAAACGGAGCGCGAAGGATCACAATTTATATTATTATATAGGTTTTGCAAAAAAAAAAAGGGATGCGATGCTTCGTGTTCATGCTTGCACAAAACTGTATTGACATTAGGTTTACGGACGTTTCTTACGTGTCAGTTTGACGCATACCGCAAAGACGGCTATGTGGCACAGAGAATTTCAAAATTATATAGAAAGTCAGCGCAACTGCCTTCGTATAGGATGCTGCAGGGGGGTTATTTACTTTTTCAGTTAAATCTTGTTTTTTTGTTCAAACCGCCTGGCAATAACTTTTAGTCAAAAAGTAAGGGAACTGCGCTATCAGACTGCTCTATATGCAACAGTAAAGACGAGTAATCTTGTTTCACACAACAAATAATAAGTTGAATGAAGAATACAAATTTCATTCTTTCAATATTTTGTAATAACGCTTACCGTTATTTTATATGGGGTCAGCTAATATTTATTTTCTCGTCGTAATTCGATCGAACGCCGGCCCACATTGGAACCAAGGTCGGGCTTTCGCGAAAATCTTTAAAACCTTATTGCATCATTATCGCGCGCCAAGTCCCGAACTCTCCCACTTTTCCCCCGATTCCCCGAAATTGCCGCAAATCCGGAAAAATGGCCATCCCTCATCGGCGAGTCAACCAGAAAAAGGCAATATCTTGGGTTCAGGCGTTTTTAGACAGGCTTCTGTAGGCTCTGTCGTCAGCTGTTATAATTATTCAGTGGAAATTAAATATCAGTCGTAACTTAAGAAGAAGAAAGGGCAGAAACCCTTCCAGTGGAGTTTGCTGAAGTTAATGATAAAACCTTCGCTCATTTTTGCGTCCTATCCAATGTTTGGTTGTTGCAAGGTGGGTCCTACTCGAGATAAATCTTGCTCTATTTTGGTTGGCCTGAGTCGACAGGCTTGACGTTTAACAAATTCGACCACAATCGGATGGTTGGGTGAATGTTATTTTTTGGTCTGCCGTCCGCGTTCCGTTCATGCATTATGTAACTGGACTGGGTGTGGACTAGTGTTCATCCACCACTAATGATATTAAGTCCCATTGGGGAGTGCACTGTGAATCACTCTAAACGGAAGGGGCCTTCTGGCTTTTCTCCCTGGAAACGTCATTCATTACATGCTGCCGTCCTTCTGTTACTGCGACTGGAGGAGCTTTGAAATATGCCGCATAATGCAAAATCGCGCTGATCGAACTTAACGTTCGATGGAATTAGTTATACCGAATTCTTTAAAATGTTTTTAAAACCTATTGAAATCCCTAAAACCTCAGTGGGCAACCAAAAAATGTGCTACAGTGACTACCAGCTCAAGTTTATCTAGCTGAAAATAAAGCTAAGTATATATTAGAAACTAAATTACACGTACACGTATGGGAGTATAGAAAGAGAGAAAAGAGCTAGATCGTATTGAAATATTATGACTGTCTATGTCTACGTGTTCGGCTGGGAAATGTGCTTTTGGCACACGTAGGCTTTGGCTCGGAGGTTATTTATTGTATATTGCTTTCGGCCCTTACGCTCAATATATTCCTATATTCTGTTCCACCCCAGTTTATTCAAGGGTGCACACACCGCCTCCGAACCTTCGTACCCGCCAAATTTCCAATAAGAACAGTTCAAAGCGGATTTAATTAGCATTCACTGTCTACATAGTAGTACAACCACGTCTTCGAAAAGCTCGTGCAACTAATCTGTCTCGATGTTTCAAGATATTAACTTTTGATACTATTTTTATTTAATTCGATTTCGATTAGTATTCGAAGACATTAATTCGACATAAAATTTTAATTGATGTTCGTACCGTAAGGTCGAGGTTTAATCGCGATTTCTCTAACATTAGGTTTACTGGACGCATCAAAATGTCGCATTTCGAATTTCAGTAGGAAAATTAGAAAAACCTTTTGCGTTTCTTTCTTACCACTTTAATTCATTTAACGACGTAAATATATAACGAAGCTTATTTGTTTCAAAAGTATTGTAATTTTGAAATTCTCTTTGTATTATATATCTCTCTACTGTGTGAGTCGACTTGACAGCTCAGAAACTTCCCTAAACCCAGTGTTAATATCGATCGGGAAATGTGACGAGTGAGAGGGTCGACTGTAAGGGGCGTTAAGGAGCGAGCGATACAACATTAAAACGATCCAAGTATTGTCGTCCTAAGTATTGTTCTGTTCTCCTGGGGGAGGTCGAAACCGGCGTTCTGCAACAAGCGGAGTTTGTGGCAGGGTTTGTGCGCAGATGCCGCCTCCACCTAATACAGACCCCGTCCAATAGATAGCGCCACCCGACCGTTTCAAACGGCAGTTGCACCGAACTTTCTCCAAAACCCTTTGTTTCCACCCCCGCAGTTTGAACGGAACTCTCTCCTCCTGTTGTTTTGTAGTTCCGAAACTAGATTAAAAACACTGTCGGGAACTAACAGATGTCGTATGAAAGGACATATTTAATATACATTGTAGAAACCGCCTGGTTTATCTTAATTTATGTACACGGGTTCTGCAGGGGTTCGACCCCCGTACTATGTCTTTACTGGCAGTAGGAGGAACCACGATGAGGGAAAATCTTAATCCAGATTCTCCTGAGTCTTCAGGGAGGCCTACTTTTGTCAGGAACCGAAACGTGTCTAGAAAGAAACCGGATGGCAAAAATTATGGTCCGATATAACGTAATTGTTTGCTCTCCTCAGAATGTATTGCTGTAACAGTATAAGTGGATGTATTATGGATTATACCCCACAGTAATAATTAAGCGTATTTCCAGCTATAAATCCGATTCCGTACAATATAATTTGGCCTTCTGGAAACAAAAAATAAACAAACCTTGTTACGAATCCCCGATGTCGACTAATACCGCGGTGGAATAAATTCAGGTTTGAATATATACTGGGGCCCCGGGGTTGTATGCTAAGCCGAGCTAAGGGGAGATTTACGACTGGACTCCTCCGCCATATAAATGCACCAGCCCAGTGATAAGAATAACAAATATTGGTCTTTCGCGGTCTTCGATTCCACCAATGTTTGACCCACGATCGAAATTATAGGGGACGGATAATTTCAAACCACATGAAAATAATATATTTGGTGATTGCAAAAGGTCGTGCCCAATTTTCATATTTGGCAGAAACATTCAGTTTTTACTGTGCCGATGTTTCTTCTATAATCGTTGATAAAAGTTATAAATCGTTATAAAAGTTGATTCGATTTTTCAACTTTCCTTTATAAAACTAGTGTAGACAAAGACCGCTAGAGTTATAATTAATTAAATGATTACGGTTTAACACTTTCGGCAATGTGCCACTAATAGTAACGACAATTCGTAGCCGTTAAATCAAACATAGTGGATCATAGAATCTGTTAAATTTGAATAGCCGACAAAACTGTTCAGAAACGTCCGAGAAACCTCGCAAAGGGTGGAACTACCACTCGAACTACCCTAACAGGAAGGCAGTTTTACCTTCGAAGCAGTTGGGAGCATTGACGAGGGTAGTTTGGGACCGGTCTGTTAGGGGTTTAAAGCTTGAAAACAGCACACTCCGGCTACTAATTTTGCCACCAAAATGGGCCGGATAATCTAATGTAGGGCCCCCACCACCACCAGTCCAAGAACTAAGTTTCCTTTATTGCTTTTCAGTCCCCGACAATTCACCACGGGGCCACCCTAAAGCCGAACAGGGCGGGCCGTAACTCGGAGGATGCAATTACCTCACAGCTCCGATAACAACGAATTTAAATGGCGTCGGCCGAATAATATTATCATCGTCCCAATTATATACACTACAGTGCTATAACACTTAAATTCCCGTAGCGGAGCAAATCGGTATTTTGTTGCATAACAGGCCTGATAAGAGCTGGGCAATTCCCTCCGTAAAAATCGGGGTAAAAAATATATATATTTTTTATAATAAAAATATATATAAAAAATATATTTACACCGTAGATTTTTTGTGTTTCTGTGTCCTCTTGCTGGCTTGGTCTTTGCTAGGCCGGTTTCGGCTGCTCGCCATCTTCAGTAGCGGTGTTAGTAACTTTTGGCACTTTGGATGTTTTTTGGGCATCCTCAGTGCACTGTCACTCACTTGTACTGTGGTGGTTGTTTGTCGTGTGTACATATACGTGTCTTGTTATTGTGTTTTTGGGCGATGTTGTTTGTTTTATTTGGGTTGGGAGGGATTTTGTTAATCGGCTTAAATCTATGTCAGATTGTTGGTCAAAAAGGGGGGGATGGTTGGGTGGGTGAGGTTCTTTAGTACGATTAGCAGGACGAATATAGCGTCACTTTGGGAATTTATCTTTACTTTGGGAAAACGACATCCAAAGTGCCAAAAGTGAATAACTCCGCTACTGAAGATGGCGAGCAGCCGAAACTGATCTAGCAAAATACCAAACCAGCGAGAGGAGACAGAAACACACGATATCTACAATAATATTATCATTATTAAGTTTGACCGGTGCCATTTCGAATAAGTGCGGTATGCCTCAAATATGCACTAATGCACACTAATGCACTAATCAAAGGATTGCTCTACTGACGATGTAGCAGAAAGAATTTTGCATGCAACACAACTTCCATGTCATAGAAATCAAACCGGGAGAATGGAAAACGTGTATATTTTGAGATGAGCCGAGGAGGTTTTCCCGACGCGTATCCTTCTCTCAGCCGCCGTTGGGTTTCTTCTGTTGTTGTGGTGGCGGATGGCTCAATCCCGCTAAGTGATTACGTTCGGTCGGTCCCCTGTACCGTGTTTATCCAGAGAAATGCGGTCCCAAGGGAGATACAGGCGGGTTATAAACGGGGAGTACGAAGGCGTCCTCCGTCGCAACGTTGACTCCCCTCGAGATTCAATAGCCTCCAAATGCACTGCGCCACGTAAAATATAAATTAATTTCCTGCGCCCCTTTTGTGGTCTGCGAAGGTTAGGAATCTTCTGTCTCCTCTCAACGGTTTGGGCTTTTGCTAAATCGGCTTCGGCCGTTGGCCATCCTCAGCGCCTGTCCGTCAGTAGGGGGGTGAATAATTCTGGCACATTGGATGACTTTTTTCAGCTGGATGAATTGAAACTACCTGCCGCCACTAACATAACAGACTGCATTGTGAGAAATTCGATGAGAAAATTACTATAACAATAAAATAAACAACAATAAGTAACAAAAGTATATAGCAGTAAAGACGTTTTTTTAAGATACCTCTCACTAATCACATTTATCGACCTCGCCGCGTCATCACCGGTTCAACAGTTTCTCAGTATCCCATTTCTAAATCCCACTCTTCAATTCTAAACTATTCCACAGAGCTAAATCCCATCCCACTTTCCGTTGAAAAGCTAAAAGAGATGAAGAGAGTGCATAAAGGATGGAGCGATTCGCGGAATCATTCTTCTTCACCCTGTTGCTTTGGGACGACCCGATTTTTAATGAGGCCACTCTTCTTACCGATTTCATCCGGTAGATTTCTTTCGAATTAAAGGATACACGATAATATATCCGCGTGCCCTTTTCTCCTTCTTATAAAACCTTTTCTACTCGTGTTATGGTACTTCAATATAGCATCTTAATGTCAATGATCCAAAAAGCGTATACTCTTCCGAAAAGGAAGTAGCGAGGTGATCTAAATATGGCAGGAAAATAAATAAATAAAATTTTAGAAAAAGGGGTATTTCTCCTCCGTTACTGTCTACTCCTCACACAACAATGTCGCTTATTGTATTGTACAACTGTGGTAATAAAAACATTGAAAATATGCTAGGTATAAGGGCATAAGCCGTAATTGATATCGGTCTAGAGGCCCTAGGGGTGTTGTTTGCTCGGACTAGGTTCACGCTGTCCTATTGGGATAGCGACCGTCCGACGCTATTCATCCCCAAATAGGCGGAGGGTAGCAGTCGGTTTAAATCAGATTATCGACCGCTGTGTTTAGAGGGGACGCCCCATCCCCTATCTGGGCGCTGACTCATCCACCCCTCGAACAGAGTACGCGCTTTGAATTATACCTCCCGTTATCGTCGCTAAGGAGAAACAACTGAGATGCTACAGATAGCATGAATCGATAACGTTTGCGGAGGGCGAAATAAATTTCGACCAGCGGCGGATACATCGTGGAGTTATACCGATCGTTTTCTTGAACGGACGAAGGATTCAGCGACCGGAAATTGAATTATCACTATTATTACTAATCACTAACTAACTGAAGTATCACCCTGATGATGGAATAGGTATGAGGCCTGACACATTGGAAGCAGAAACAACACTTGAGAAGGCCCCAGAAGGAAACGGGCCATTAACCATTCCAATTGACCCCGGCTCGGCTGGTTTCAAAACACAGGAAGAATACCCGAATAGAAGGGGGTCAACCCTTCCAAGGTTCTGCCCACAGTACTACGGCTTGGTATATTTAAGAGTATATAACTAAATAACTTAGTATAACATTTTATTTAAACCCCTGTGTTTAGGTTATTAAGAGCCTTTACCCAATCCAATACCTATATTAGACGATATTGGATGGCAATAGAAGTTCATAACGGATTAGTAGCTCATTGCTCTAGTATATAAATAAAAATTTGAATGAAACAGAAAATTATGCAGAAACTTTAGGCAACCCCGTTATTCACCTATAAATTCGTGTTTTGAATAAATTACTCTATTTATGTTCAACCCACGCGAGGCCATTTAATTTCATATATTTCGCCGAATATATTAAACGCATGAAAACAACGCGGAAAAATAAACAAATTTCTCCCAATCACGTTAAACCGGAATAAGATTTTGATAGAGTAAAAGTCAACATCGCCGAAAGCAAAATAACGGTAACAAATGGAAGACAAACGTACACGGCGGCGTGTGCCTTTTCGGCGTAATGAGATCCGCACTGCGTTCCACTAGCATCAACAAATGAGCCAGCCCACCATCACCGGGGTCAAACTCGCTCGCGCCTAATTTTGCACTTCCTTAGGCCCGACAATTTTCAGCTTCGTTTCTTTCGGCGTCGGAAACTTCAATTCAACGGAAAATGGGACACGCCGCGCGTTTGCCTAGGTGTGAAAAATATATAGCTCTTTTAGTGCATTCCCCGGTTTGTTTTTCAAAGTTCAAGGAAATATAACCCTGTTAAGATCAAGGGGAAATCCTATGAATGTCAGTAGGTGAGGTGTCCTTAAACCTCTTGTGATTAAGACTTGTTTGTTCCCCTTAAGACTGGGATCCTAGGCGATCGTAACGGAGAATAATTAGTAATAACTTTTTATCTAGTCGGTGTTATAATATTGTTAATGGAAACGAGGGTGGTTTCCAAGAATAGATTAGCGATTCTATCCGGTCGTCCCCTCTAATATAATGGCCGTTATCCAACGCGAATGGGGGGAGGCGGAATTATCTAACTCGAATCGTCCCCCGAATTGTGCGGGTCATTCAGCCGTTTTGATAAGGATCAGTAATAAGATTTAAACCGGATCGAGCTAATAACGGAGGCGCAAAGTTATACAAGCAACTTAGGAGGGCTTCCACCCCCGACAGCAATTCAGTGGGGCTCCTCAATGTTCAATTGATCTCCGGTTCTAGCTCGAGTCCCATTCTTCAGCACAAATCTACGATAGATCGGTATTGTAGAACTTTATTGCAATGACATGGTAAGAAAGGGAAAGAGTCTGAAATGACGCATACGTTACTGTGAAAGACCGATCGCTTGGTGTACGCTCGAAATATTTACTAAATATCAATATTTATCTCTTGCGATTTTTCTCTTGATATCTTGCAATATTAGTGCGATCCTGGTGGCAATCGGCAGGACTAAAATCCCCGAAGTGGAATTCGAACTTGCCCGGACTTCCCCGAGGTCATTAGACAATTATATTATTATCTAAATTTGATCCGAATTTGTCCCATTATGGGTTTTGTATCAGTTTGTAATATAGGTTAGGTGGTCAGTGATGAATTAAAATACAATTATTTCTCGTGGATAAATGTCCTAAGGGTGTATTTCTTCCAAATAAAAATATACGTTCGAAAAGTACGATCCTAGATTAACTCAAACTTTGCAAGAGATTTTGGCAGAGATCGAGAGGAATTGGAACAGTCGATGGAGAGTGAAAATTTAACTGGGCCAAGTTGAACACGAAAATGAAATTGTCATTTTATGTGTTCTCCAATGCTATATTACTTCTTAAGTTTTCTAAATATTCACTGTTAATTATGCGGTGATTGTAAATTACTTCATTCAAAAAATGTTCGGGTGTTTTCGAAGTTGCAGAATGCCTCTGGTAGTGTCATTTTTCACCGTTTGGTCTGGGGCAAACGTTTCCAACTCTCGCTACCAGGTGGCGCATCAGGCATTTAAATGCCTGCTGTTGCATACATTTTATACTTTGTTCTATATAGTACGTAGATTTCGTGCGTTTCTGTGTCCTCTCGCTGGTTAGGCATCTGACAGTACAAATGAGTAACAGTGCAGTGAGGATGCCCAAAAAGCATCCAAAGTGCCAAAAGTGACTAACACCGCTACTGAAGATGGCGAGCAGCCGAAACCGGTCTAGCAAAAGACCAAACCAGCAAGAGAAGTCTGAAACACACGAAATCTACAATAATATTATCATTATTTTTTGTGATTATAAAAGGGTAATAGTAAAAGTATAACCAGCGGAAAAAATAACTCACGTTAATAATTGAATAATCACCCCTATTTTTGATCCGACATACAACTCTGGGGTTCCACGGAGATAGCCAAAAGCATCAGGGATATTTTCCATTCTTTATTGGGGTTCGTTTGTGGAAAACCCACGTGTGAATAAAATCGGACACAATTCTATTGATATCGATTTCAATAGTAAAGTACAAGCGATGTGACTTCCCGAGAAGCGTCGCATGACTCACCGGGCATACTGACAAAAGACCAAACCGGCGAGAGGAGGCAGAAGAAAAATCTACGGTATTCCAACCCCTCGCAAACCACAAAACAGGTATTTTAAAATACAGTACGTATTTTCATTGGTTTTATACAATACGTTTTACTCAGTACGTCTTAAACTCAACACCTTTCCTGTATGTTTAATACGACAAGTCTTAAGTCTTCAGTCTTCAGTGCGTTTTACTCTGTACACCATTTCAGTACTTATTATACATACCGTACCTTTTATACAGTACCTCTTTTCAGTACGTTTTATACAGTAAGTTTTTTACACAGTTCATGTATTCTGGGGAAAACTTTAAAACAGAATTAATCGCCGCAGTTTCATTTTTTCTGTGTAATTAACAGCTTAAAGAACAATGGGGGACTACAAAGAGGTTAAACCACTCTTTTTTTATAGTCGGTTGAAAAGGGGGCAGACAAGGGGGTGGGCCCCAAACCTGGCCCAATTAACGCTAATGCCCCGCGGGGGTTGAAGCGAAAGTCATCCCCTGTTTTGTATTATTAACCGAGAAATGGCGTATAAATTTCATTTGAAACTAAAAATCAGTCGTAACCGTTCACAAAAATACCGCGGTATCGCGTGATGGACGCAAGCGAATGTACAACAGTGGAATGTTCGAATTTGTTTCGTTCTTTGAACGCAGTCGGGGCGAGTCATGTAATGTATTTATTCCCCATCGCTTATGTTAATTGTCCTACTGTCGGTAGAGGCAGTCCCACGTATTATCGGCCGGCTATTTCCTCCACTTGTGCCCTATGCCTCTATTTTATTCCTACATCCAGCTCTTTAATCTGTTAATCTGGGGGAAACGGTTTAAAAGCAACGTGTCACATGACACGGTAGTGTATTCTCCATTCTGTACCGACTGTAGGCCTCGAAAGAGCCCTGTCCCAACCGTGATAACTTCAGTTAATGATCTCAAACCTAACATAACCCCAACCTAACCTAACCCAAACTAATCCTAACTAATAGGATATAGTTAGGACGATATATACAAATGTTGTTTGATATATGCACGTGTACATGGATACTATGGTCCTATGAAAATGGAGGATGTAGAAAATGGTAGCATGTAAGTCTCCTTGGCAGATAAAGTATCCCGGATGCCTACCTTTCACTTGTAGGACTGAAAATCTTCCAATCCGATCAGGACGGTAATATCTTAAAGGATTATTGAAACGGGATCTCCCCCAGGGAACTACTCGAGAGGGTCCTCATCCCTAGCATAATACAGCACAACTGCTTTGAATGGGGAAATGGGGGAGTTGTCGATTCATCCGCATTTTCATCTTGGCTAGAGATTTAGCTCTAGTTACTAAAATATCTCCAACATCCAATTACAGTCATGCTTCTTAGTAGTGCATGCTTCTGCCATCTACGAAAATCTAGCGCCACACTATAACTTATTCGATCACTGAATATGTAGACTAATAATAAGAGTACAAGAGGAAGCGCTTCTTTTTTTATGCATTTTCGACAGTAATTTAGGCAATTTAATTATTGCCCTGCAGGAAACATTTTAAAAGCCTTTTCACCACGTGAAATTTAATTACGTGTTAAAAGCTGGAAAATCAAACGCGGTGTGTACTTGGGAGGGGGATAGCAAAAAAAAATATATTTTTATAATCAATTCGCCTCCGAGGTAAATGATTTATCGATAAAATCGGGTGATAAATGAATTATCGAAGACTGAGAGATACAATCAACAAAGTTTTCCGCGTTCCACAGTCGGTGGTGGCAAACAGACTTGAGGCACTGATTAATTCGATTATTCGGATAGTTTTTTAAACGAAAATCACGAAATAATTTTTTAACACAAGTACATCTTTGTTGTGAAATCGCATTGTCGCTAAATCGTCGTGATTTAAAACAAAATGTATTTATCGACTTTCCAATCATCCCCGGACGTTTCATAAATATGAACCCGACAAAAAGGAAGTAGAAGTATAATGTAATAGTTGAAGTATGCTCCCTGTTAGCTAGCTACCCACAATGGTAGAGACAATTCCAAGCATTAATTTTTAATAACTGGACAGCGTATATCGGTGAACAATGGAATTTCCGGATTGGGCCGAAAAGCGGTGCCTGGAATGCCGCCGGGGTCTTCGGGGACTGGCCCCCATATTGGAGTCATTGTTCCACCCTCGTTGGATCGGTCCACTGTTAATTAAATGATAAGCCGGCTCTCCAATAAAAGCACCTCCGTCAAATTGGCTTACGAAAATTTGAATTATTACAAACTGAATAAAATATTTCAGAAGATGAAAAATAGAAAATTTTTTAGGCGATATTTAACTTTACCCTATTGTAGGGGATTAAAATACTGATTTACGTTTCCTTCGGTACCAGCCCGCATTTCCGTATACAGGCTCAGAAGTAAGTAAAATAACTACCTAATATCATCAAATGCAAGTCAGATCCTGGACCGGAGAATAGTACGAGGACGTGTAGAGGATACGCGGATGTGAAATGAGGCTAATCCCCGGGAAGTGTATTCGGCAGAAATACTATACAGGCCCCTTTTATTATTAGAAATGACAGGCGGTAAACTGTTTTCTGGTGACACGGGGGTATTGGCACGCTGTGTACGCCAAACGAGACCTATTTGCCCTGTCACAACCAGCCAAGCCCTTGGCGTTTCCGACGCCTGTATATAAATTCGTTCAGTCTATATCTACCGCAGGACTGATACATATTGGCAACTAAACGATTGCGGATTTTACCCATCTCGCCCGATTATGGGCGAAAATGTGGCATTTTTGGTAACAGAGATGTTTGCAATTGTGTCCAACGACGAGAGAGAGAGAGAGAGAGAGAGAGAGAGAGAGAGAGAGAGAGAGAGAGAGAGAGAGAGAGAGAGAGAGAGAGAGTGAGAGTGGCCACGAAATCAATAAATGGGACAGAGAGCAGCTCAGTTATTTGCACAGCTACCCCCCCCCCCCACCCCCTGGGTGGCCTCACAACCCCTACACCTGCACGTACAACCTGCACCGGTATTAACCGCCCCGTCTCGTTATTATCACGTACCAATTAACGATTGGGTCGGCGGTCCGGGTAAACAACACCGCTCCGCACTTTGGACACGTACAACCGTGAGACAGATCGAAAGTGTATTCTGTGTGGGTTGTAACTCTGAGTCGCGTTGGAATCCAACGAGCCGTTAACGCTCCCCCATCCTCATCACACCTTATTAGGTGTTCCTGACCGCACTATCAGTTCCGATACGAGAGTCCTGTCCGTTCACGAATTGGCGGAGTCCCTGTATAAAACCCTGTGTTCGAAACTGACCCACAGCTACGATCATTCGAGTGATATCCGATGTGACATCCTCACTACCTAGTGAGGACTGGAGCTGGATGGGCGGATTCCATGTCAAAAATTGCATTCGTGTTATCAAATTGGTTCGGTGTTAGTAAATCACTGTAGTAATGACATGATGCTGACTGGTTGCTTCATCGCCAAGTGAGTCGATAAGAGTTCAATGACATTGTCGGGCATCGCGGTAATCATATTGGAATAAATCATATTGGAAATAAAATAAATATTATTACTTTAACATACCTGTTTTGTGGTCTGCGGGGGTTGGAATACCGTAGGTTTGTTGTGTTTCTGTCTCCTCTCGCTGGTTTGGTCTCTTGCTAGACCGGTTTCGGCTGCTCGCCATCTTCAGTAGCGGTGTTAGTCACTGTTGGCACTTTGGATGTTTTTCGGGCATCCTCACTGCACTGTCACTATCACTTGTACTGTCCAACAGTGACTTGTACATCCAAATTACCAAAGTGACTAACACCGCTACTGAAGATGGGGAGCGGCCGAAACCGGTCTAGCAAAAGACCAAAACAGCGAGAGGAGACAGAAACACAACAAACCTACGATAAGTATTATTCTTGATTACTAAATTAAGTTAAATTTGTTTTCGGTACAATTGTTTTCTGTAAAATGAAATTTGATTTGCTATAAAAACGTGTGTACGCTGTCGTAATATATTGTCGAAGTGAGACCATCCATTTACCGTATTCGAGTTAATTAAAATCACCGTCGAACTCTATTCCAGAAAATCGGAGAAATTCTGCCAGTAAAGGAAGAGCGTTGATATTGAAACTGTCAGAATTAAATGTCGGCGAGCGTGATTTTATTGGGTAAATCAATTCGATGTTGGCGGAGCTCTTGGTGGCCCATTCAATCTGGCTCTCTGGCCCCAGGGCTAGATAACTTTCACCGGCTGAAACCGATAAAACTTAATTTCCCAGGTTTGCACAGAGCGAGGGAAAATACCGGAAATCGGACGTTAATGAGGTACCCCCCGCACCCCGATTGGCCGAATGAATTATTTTTCTATTTAATTCAGAACAGTCTGTTATCAGTAAATAACAGTTATTTACTAATAATTCAAGTTCTGGTCGCGAAAACCTTCGTTCGTTTCTCGTTTAACACTGTTTAATTAATTCTGAACTTTATTTCAGACCCCTTCAATATTCAAATTAATATTTCACGTGAGGTTCGTTTGAAATTCTAATAACCGATTTCTCTTCAGGTATCGCGCGGATGTTCATCGTGATTTGGGAGGTATAGATAGGGAGGGATTTCGGGGAAATTCCCGTTCGGTCCCGATAACCGGAAACGACGTGTCACCACAGAACCGGATATTGCCCGAGTCCAGCTTTCAATTGGCTTCGCGTTTTGAGGAGAACCGCCCCCTCCCTACATCCGAAGATTTATTTGATTTCGGCGATGCGTAAAATAAGGACCCTTTTCCGCCATGTCCTCTCCGCCTCCCCTCGGTATAATCCCCCCACATGGATTGAAAACCACAGCTTGACCGCGGGTCACAATATGTTTTCAGTATTTCGCGTACGCTCATTAAATTGTCACGCCACATGAATCGTAAATTGATTCATAGTAATTGGGCATTCGAACAACTAAAAAACTACTGCGAACCAGAAATTTTCCTGTGTTTGGAAACCAACAGAAAAATCCGGGAATATCTTGTGTTCCAAGGGTGGTTAATCGATACCGATTTTATGATAGATTCGAAATGAAGGAAGTCGGGATTGAGCAGAGGTTCAAAAGCGATAATTCTGAGGCCAACATTCGTCTGTTATAAATCCAATTTCCTTGCCGATAATAAGGGCGTCGTCATACATACTAATCGGTCCCGACAATACTCCGCGATTGGACAGAGCGAGGAGAGATGAGATTCTCCATATTTCTTATCTTCTTTCGGTTTAATGCAGTCGGCGGACAATGGACCAGGGCGAGCTGCAGGAAATTGGAGTGTGGCTGAGATGCATCTCTCTCTGTCTGTCTGTCTCTCTCTCTCTCTCTCTCTCTCTCTCTCTCTCTCTCTCTCTCTCTCTCTCTCTCTCTCTCTCTCTCTCTCTCTCTCTCTCTCTCTCTCTCTCTTTCTGGGGTCCTGGGGTTTCAATTAACCTGAACTCCTATTTAACTTGGAAGCCGTATTAACATAGATATAACGTGGTGGGGGGGAAGGAGGAGGGGGTTGGGGTGGAGAAGCGACGATCTCTCGCGCACTACCAATAAGCATAGAAATTGCATTATTAATTCGCGGTTTCAGCCATTCGCCACCCCTCCTTGACACGCCCCCGCAAAACTCATTCTAGTAAACCCTCACAATTGGAGCCTAATGGAAATAATGGGGCGGTCAGAACTTATTTTGTCACTGTCAACTTGTCAAATGTAATAAATAGCAGAATCGAAATTAATCACTGATTAATTAATAAATAAAAAAATTATAGACATTTAGAGATCGCATATATTAAAGTACTTTTTTTTAAACTATACGAAAAGTCGTTGGGCGATCTCTTTAAATACCTGTTGATGAAAGGCAAAGGGTTAGGCCCATGCTTAGAATTACAATCGAAATTTATAATTGAAAGACCTGATGTGTTTTTCGATTACAATATTTACCCATCAAGTTAAATTCTGTCAAATATATCTCGTCTTACCCAGAAATATTCGAACCATTAATTTGATCAATATAATTGCCCTATATTACATCGGACGGTAAAATTGTTTCGTTTAAAATTTATAAAACAGAAAAATTGGTCTAAATGTGAAGGTCTGGTTGGCGAAGGAAAAATCCAGGTTTTCACCCGTTTCAAGACACACGGTCCCAATGTTCGGGTAGGTGCTGCCCTCTACCGAACACCAGTTGGACTGCTCCAATCTCAAAACTAGGAGATTTTGCGCTCCAACCGCGCCACTCACCAATACACCAATCGGCCGGAAGATTACGTAACAAATTCGGCACTATTGTGCTCATTCAAGGTACAATCATTCTAATTGAGTTATTCTTAGTGGCTTCCGTTATACCAAAGAACGCCTTCCTTCGATATAAGGGACTAATGAATCGTCCTGCAAGGAAAACGTCATATGAGAAACGGCCGTGAAGATCAGTCGGATCCTGACGATGGTACCAGTTAGAGTTCGGAAACCTCAGAAACGGACCACACCCGAGAGGGCAACGGAAGGAATGGACAACCTTTCTAATGGTCCTCGCTCAGGTGGTTAAAAGACTCCCACACAAAGTGCAATGTGCTACAAAAGAAGTGAAACCTGTGAATGTGCCAGTTAAAGTGACCATGTGGACTATGTGTAGTGCCTCCGGGCGTACAAGTGACAAGTGAAAAAGGTGACGTGTAAAGTTTGTGAGTGAGTCAAATTTAAGTTCTCCGGTTCTTATACATATTTTGGGCAATACAAGTATTTAAAATCTTAATGCTCATATACGTAAATGCATAAAGGCCGTGGGCCGGAATTCATTTATGAATCAAAATTTGTGTATGGTCTATATTAAAAGAAGAATAAAGTATTTGTATTTGTAGCTGGTTGTATATTGAAAAATAATATTCTGTATGCCGTAGATTTCGTGTGTTTCTGTCTCCTCTCGCTGGTTTGGTCCTTTGCTAGACCGGTTTCGGCTGCTCGCCATCTTTAACCAGTGAGAGGAGACAGAAACACACGACATCTACGGTATTCCAACCCCTCGAAAACCACAAAAAATGTATGTTAAACTAATATCCTGTGTGCGTTTAAATAAAAGAAAGGATGCCGGAGGACCCTTGATCAATACCCGTCGGATGAGAAACTTTTTATCAGCCTTCAAACTCAAAACTGAAGATATGAAAATATTCCTCGCAATAAATAATATTGCTCTGGGTATCGATCGAAAATGAGTTCTCGACGGAATTCCGCCTGCGATTTTTATCCTTCTCTCGAAAAGTTTGAGACGGGAGTAAATTTGCTCCATTCTCATAACGCATTTTATTTATTACGAAACAATGTATTTTTACCGCGTATAAACTGTACGAACCCGATGATTTACAAGCACAACGGCTACAATCGAAAAGGGTCGCTCGATCGATGATATGTTTTCGAGGATTCTCCGAACCTTTTCGAAAATTATGAATATGGGCTGGCGTTAGTCAAAACGCGGAACGGCTCTTGGCGTTCTATCTCAAGACGCGATGAAATACGCCTGAGGCTAGCTGAGAAAGAGAGATCGGCAAGCCGGAGCCAGACCCGGTCGTATAAATCCGCCAGTAGAAATACGACTTTATTTCCTTCCCTGGAATAATTAACCTCAGATCGGTTCAATCTATTATAATTTGTCTCAATTTTCTCAAAGTTCAACTTTAAATATTCTCTTCTGTCACTTCCAAGGGGATATTATGGAGACAAATTCACTATGAACAGATGATCAGGGGCATCTTAAACGTAGAATTATTTGTCATGAAACGGGCGGGGTTAGAATTAATAAAACATTATTGAAATTTCAAAAAATTTTCGATTTTGTAATCGAACTGTTGACTTGTGCCGAATCCGTTGTTCAATTAATTTAGATTATAAATAATGGTATTTCAAGAGTACAAGCAAGATACTTTGTTACTGGAAAAAAAATAAACGTAAATGAAGGAACGCTGCAACCCGAGATTATTTATTTAATTCAAATATTTCTCCCGATTTCCCGGAGAAAATCGAGGAAATTTATCGTTTCGGGCGGAAAGAGAAACAGGGAGAAACTTTGACCTTTCTTAAGACTCTGAAGGGCGTAATTCGTGCGCATGTTAAATTGTGCGGAAAAGGCGGCATGGGCCCGACGAAAGGGCCGCGGTCGGAGGCATCCGCTCGCAGAAATACGACTTTATTTTGGTGAAGTGCCGGTGATTTCTGTCTATTGGAGGCTAACGGCCGGCTAGACCCGAGCTAAGCCCCGTTTGTCAAACCCTCCCAGGGTTTTTCCTCCTCGGTAGGGACAATTCTGGATCTCCTGGGACGCCGGGAGCCTAGGACCTTCGGGACTTTGGGAAGATTTAAGATGTATCCCAAGAGGTAAACTAAATGATTCGCTCCCGATATAACTGGATATTCTAAGGAAGTTAATTGGCCGGAATGAATTTCATCTCGAGTTTAACCTCCACAACGATGATAAAAATGCATTGCACTTGTGCTCCTTTTGAATAAAAAGGAATCCATTTGATAAAAAAAAAAAATGAGATTATTTTCATTAGGAATATAAATTATCAATATTTTGCTACCCTGCATTTGGAAAGCCTCCTATTATATTTTATTCGGGGCCCAGAAGACATTAGGTTTAACATTTTATTTTTTGTTTTTATTTAAAATCACGACTAAAATTAAGTCTAAAATATAGTCATCGGGCAGCGTTACAAATATCCAATACTGATACTTTATACTGGTCATAAAATAATTTTCAAATTCATCCCAAACCAGGGGATATAAATTGTAGTTGACATTTGCGCTTAAAATGGTACAATTGTGCGAAATCATCTGGTCTTCATTTTCGACAAAACGGTAATGTAATAAAATCTTTGCAGGCCTCTTACTAAGGACTGAATAATACCAGAAAAATACCTCCGTATTATATAAACTCTTAATTAATCGTCTCAACTCCCAAGTCCCGGGGATTTTATCTAAGCCGCGTCCATTCCCCAGTAGGGAAGAATAAATAATAAGCCCGAAGAAACTTGAGTCCTGGAGGATTAAATAAAGTCTTATATAAGGCGAGGGGTTGCTTGGTTGGGGTTGGTGGCTCAGAACGGAGAATAGAGGGGCGACGCGTCTCCGTTGCTAATTTATGGTAATAACCGCGATTCGGGATGATGAATATCTCCCACTGCTCTCTGAGGATCTTATTTATGATAAAACGGGAACACGGTACACAATGTTTATTTCAGTTCACCCTGAGAGGCCGATTGGCCGCAACCAGGAATTGAAGAGGCGCGATTTCCTTACTATCTAGTAAAGGCAGGAGCGGGAGTATCTACAAAAAACAAGAATTTTATAAAGAGAATTCAGCACCTCCCGGTAAGTGACGAATTTGACCTCCCCCCTCACCTCATCATCGTCTCCTGCACATCTTCCGGCCTTGTGACTCGGGTGGAATTCGGAGGTTTTATCCTTGACGTTTGGACGGCTAGACTGTGCAAACAGTCGGATAACGAGAGAGTCACGCCAGGTCTCACTCGACAGTCGGCCCACTTGAAATTGCTTCGTTAGCCTCCTCAATTAGCATGTTTTCGCAATGCCGCCTGCCAATTGGACTTGTGACTCGAAAAGGACCGACCAGCGGGCGCGTCCCACCGATGCGGCTAATTGCCGCCGGCTAGAATTCCCATTCCAGTTAACCAGGTGAGATTCTTAGACTCCATTTTCTCCAGCTCTTGTTAAACGGATTTAAACGTTTATTAGCTCTAGTGTTTTCAGTTTAACTTCCCCCCTCCCTCGGTTTCATTTACAATTCTCTTCTTCTGCATTGTACCATTTAAATAGTAGATAATATAACCCGAAGCTTGAATTATAAGGCTGAATAAACTGTAGGCGATTAAATTTAAATTTTAACGGCCTCCTTAATTTTCATCCATCAATTATTGCGTTTAGTCATAAAGCATAATAAGGGGCGATAGCGCAATATATTCGGCCTGCGCTACTTGAAACGCCTGTCTATACCATGATCTATACCAATTCCTTCAATCCATTATTGAATTGGAAAGCAATGTTTTTATTTCTAGGCTAAAATATTACTTTCGGTGGGATCCCGTTAATACTGTGGGAGAACTGCGGTTGTGATCGCCGCACCGCCCCCCTCAACCTGGCTATTCCAGCCTGGAAATGTTAATACATTTCCTCTGTTCTTTATCCGGTAATAACGGAGTGTGTTATTTTTCCGGTGAAGGGTACACAATATGCGCGAAATTCTATTCCCTAACTTGGGGACTAATTAAATTCCCGGCCAACTGTATTTCTCTTTTATTTTTTCAATTCGCCGCCGCCACCGCTCCTCTAATTGAAACCTGATAAAAATCGCGTGGGCTTTCGGCCCGTCTGCATACTTCGGATCGGATTATTATTGCAGCCCTTCATCTATTAATTCCCGGGGCTCATTTTTTTCAGCCGGCATAATCTGATAAAACCGCCCTCGGCGTTAATTTAATTTGCGAGATTTGAAATTTCCGCCATATCAGAGTATCAATTCAACTTAATTTTTTATAACTAGTTTCATCGTACTGCATAAATAATATATATATATATATATATATATATATATATATATATATATATATATATTATTATATTTTTTTTCTCTAGTAATTAGATGGGACGATAAGGCGATGTCTCGTAACTTAAGGACATGTTTCATCTCGAGTATCCTTTCTCTTGGTGGTGCTTTTCGAAGTGGCTCCTCATGAAAGAGGGCCAATAAAATTGGAACTGCCTGCTTTCGACGCATATAACGATAGGTCATGAAAGATGGAGAGTTGAGAAAATTGTATTAATTCGGTTCAACTATTGCGATTACGATGATGAAAAAAGTACCATTCTAATAATTTTTAGAAACAGTTAATATATATATATATATATATATATATATATATATATATATATATATATATATATACACGATAGTTGGTACAAGCGAACGCTGGTAAGATAGAGCCTGGTAAGGTGTAAAATAAATGTAAAGGGGTTCTGAGTGGGAGCAATATCTGTGACGGATGATTGGAGGGATGGTGGCAGTGTGATGAAGGGGAAGGCTGACTGACTGAGGGGGGAATTTCATTAGGAGTTCCCCAGGGATCTAGTTAGTCTCCGCCAGCTGAATTTAGCCATCCCGATTAGACATCCCGACCGCGATACCCGGGATAGTCCAAATAACCGAGCGGGATATTTATCCCGTCTAGAATTCTCTCCACTTTCCCGCTCCCGCACCTCCACTGCAGCTGGATTGTATCGTCCGTCAATTCGAAGGAGTGAGAAGGCATTTTAAACTTTTTTTCGATTCTCAAATCCTGGACTGTCGACTAGGAATTCCTTACTGCAGAGGTTCCCTTAACCTCGGGGAGTGCAGATCTAGCAATAAGAGAAAACAAAATGAAAGACAGCAGTAAAGAGAAGTAGTCTTAGCAAGGGTCTTCCCTTTACCCTCAGGTCTTACTCTTGCCCTTCGAGGAAACACCCTTTTTGTTGCAATCCCTCGAGACTTTTTGTCGATTCGCTTCTCAGAACGGAATCTCTCCTGACCTCAATTTCAAAAACACCCAGCGGTAGTTTTTCTCGGGGCGCTGTTGAGTGTAATATGTTCGCGCTTTCTTTGTGTTTATATGAATTCTAACTTTTCACCGATAATACAGGGGGCTATAGGACTTTCCGAGGGGGCCACTAATGAAAATTACGTTTACTTTCAGATTTTAAAACGATTTTTAAACTTGTTTCGTCTCATCAACCGCAAGCGTCACCTTAAATATTAAAACTCGATTAAAAGTGTTTAGGAATTAATGAAATGTGTATATATTTAGAAGGTGTAATAAAAAAAAGGTGGAAAACCAGTGGCTTTCTCCTCCATTGTTGTCCATTGTATTTAGTGCTTGTATCAATGTTGTTTATTTTATTTGTTTACAGTTGCAACAATAAAAGAGAGGAAAAAATGTTTAGAAGACTCTGAGAGAGCAATGTTTATGTTCACAGCCTTAGAGGTTGAAGAGTGTAACGTCTATGATTCACTTGTTGGGGAGGGGGATAGGGCACTGAGCGAGAGCTCGCCAGTCTCTTCTCCCAGTTTCTAGTGGTATGATCAGACCTTGTATCACTAAATTATACTTTTTTTATTGAAAACTGTAATCCCTTTCTCCCCGAATATAACATATAATATTAATAAATTCTATTTACAAAACTGTTTTACTTAACCTTATGTTTTATGTTTTCTGAACCTAAATCTGCCATAGATTTCAGGGCAACATACAGGTCGAAGCTTGGAGGAGACTGGGGGTATCGTTATCATCGGTTGACAATAGGACAAACGCCGACATTGAACCTTGTTTGGGGTTAATTACGGCCCTGGTATACATGTATAATGGCGGCGGTCAAGTGTGCCCAGTGCGGGGTCGGCGGGGTAGTTGATGTAAATACCCCCAGGTTAGCGGTGGCTGTAGAGGGGATCGCCTGGAGGCTAGTGCCTGTGGTATTACCTGTTGCTAACTTGGAGTACGTTTGCGCGGTGTTCGGGCCCGATGCGGCTCAGTTTGGCCACCGGGGCCCGGCCGCCAGTCGCTAACTCGCTTCCGACACCGTAACATCGCACACTGAAAACACACGCGCGCCCCCCCATAAATACACCAGGTAAATACCAGAAAAG
The DNA here is from genome assembly GCA_019843655.1 of Lethocerus indicus. Lineage (NCBI taxonomy): Eukaryota > Metazoa > Arthropoda > Insecta > Hemiptera > Belostomatidae > Lethocerus > Lethocerus indicus. The sequence continues at coordinate 6,002,347 of JACDQD010000103.1, read as the reverse complement.
CACGCACTATCCCGGACACTTTTGTGTTTCCGACCCCCACCAACCCCTACGTCTCCCCGATTTTGACTCTGCGGTGAAAACCCGAGCGATTCTACGATATAGCGTTCGCAAAATAACCCCGCATGAACCCCAGTTGGGAAACACTCTATTGTCTATGCACTACCTTCGCACGGCTCTATCTTCTATATATACTTCTGTATATTTTATTCGATACCGGCTTTCAGATAGATAAAAACCTGTATTAACACTAGGTTTACGCATAACGTAGAGATAGGCATACCACACGGAGGTACTTCAAAATTACAGAACATTTGAAAAAATAAAGTTCGATAAATATATTTTCCTCTTTAAATAGATGACACTATGGTACAAAAAACTACTAAAATTCGAAATGCTTCATTCTGACGCGTCCCGTAAACCTAGTGTTAGAATTGAACGTTAAATCACATTATGTTATATGTTTGTTTTTTTATTCTTCCCTCGAGTAGTGAATATTGAGAACTCGAATTCCATAGTTCCGAAATTGCTTCGAACATAAGAATGTAATCTGTGATAATTGATATTTGGAGTCCACCTAGGTCCTAATCACGCGGGCTGTGAGGAGGAAATTATTTCCCTTTTTATTTCCAATTTAATTAACACTTTTTGTTGCGGTGTAATTTACATCCCGCATTTTTTTTTGCGGAAGGGTACGCGCGTTAATTTGTGACCCGCAGGACTGTCGAATACTTCCTAACTTCGACTCTCGCATATCACGCGTAGCGGAGCAACAGACAGGAGTATGGATATTGTTAGAAACATGATGTAATAATATGCGGTTGTCGTGACCCTGTGGGACATCCCTAGTACGATACGGTAATAGTGGAAAAAAAAAGATTTTTCGAAATAAATATAAACATCTCTGTTGACTTTCTTGTGTTTTCTTTCTAATAAAGGACGGGGACACGACGGGGGCTCGGAATGGTTCCAGAAAATGGCCCCTGTTTTTTCTCCACCCCCCTCACCACTAAATATAATTTCCCCGGCTAAATAGACTCGTCTCATCCAGGGGTTCTGGAATATTATCGGGTTGTTTTTCCCGAAATTGTCCGACCGTGGCGTCGATGACCCCTCGGCGAAAGCGAAGGGAAGAAAGGATTTCATCTGGCCCAACTCCAAATACGCCCCCTTTGATAGCAGAAAATTATGAATGGGCGCTAAAAAAAAAATCGGTTCATCCCCAATTTTCGCACCCGGCCCTGTTTAGGTTATATAAACTTTTATTTACATTTGAATTCCCGCTCTTCGGGCTCTTTCTCACTTCAAATATGCTTCGTAGGGGGTGGATTCGGGCGGTGGTAGGGATTGATCCCCACCCAGAAATATGCAATATAGAAACTAGATGTAGAACCTGTGCAGGCTTATTATTATTGTTTAGGATAAAAAAAATAATTATTGATATTATAACTTCTGTAAAAAAAAGGAGAATTTCCCAATTTTTAAAATGCCGACAATTCAACTTAATATCACGTTATTTCAGATTAATTGTTAGTATAATTGAAATAAATGTGCCGATTACAATTTCAGAAAATAGAGATTTTTTCTGTAATATATATTAAAAAAATTCCCACGGGATAATTTTAATTTAACAATCATTAATAACACAAGCGCATTACTGTATGATTTGCGCTTGGTATTCTTGCCACGAAAGAGGAAACACTTGCATAAACGGTTTTCTTCTTACAATTAAATGTTATTTATTGTTCGGATTATACACTCGGAAATTTACACTCTTCCGAATAAATCATCAATTTCCATCAAATCTAGTTATGCGAGGTTCTGATTAAATGGAATCAACTAAGGATATTACGATATGTGATGCAATACAGTATACGACAATGGCGTAACCCCTCGGTATACTGTTGGCCTCGTCTTAGGCTTGCGTTTTACGAGTGTTTAATATTGTAAGTGAATAAATCCTGAATGTATAAGCGATGATCCCGACCCTGACGGTGGCGGGGCGGGGCGGGAGGGGGTGGCCTCATTATTTTGGCCGCTCGAGAAATCGTGAATATTCATGCGAAATACTGGCCAGGATTTAATATTAACATTGTTTTTTTAAACAAAATCTTATTTGCCTCCGTTAATATCTGCCGAATAATAGACTCGTTAGTTAAGAAGGGGGTCGGTGCTAGGAAAACTCTATTTCCGCCCGGCTACTAGCTCGACCCTAAGTGCATTAAACGGAGAAGGCAAATCATAATTTATTTCTGAGGCAACAGGTTTAATTCGCCAACGCGCAGGATGTCCATATTTTATTTTGAAATGTTAAGCCTTTAAAAATTTCTATAGGCTTGAAGGAACATAAGATTATGTAAATTTCTATTTTTCTCTACTTTTTTTATTTGAAAAAAATATCAAAACGTTACGCCGATGTGGCAAATAATCACGGGTGAAAAAATTGCACTTTCACACTTTATTCCCCTCCGTTAATGTACAACACAAGGGAAAAATCTCTACAAGCAGTTGAGGTCCCTGTACACCTTCGAGTTGTAAACATTACTTTTTATATAACCAGCGGATATTATGATGATTGCATTTTTGAGAAAAACTAGTTTTCCTTCCCATTTGTAATTATCCTCAGGAATGTATCTCTTGTTTCATTAATGTATCTTCCGGATTCGGTTATTGATGGAACCGCAAATTTTCCTCTAATAGGACTTTCTTATACAGTATCTTAATATCCCTATCTATCTCTCTGTTTATTTATTATTTATTTAAGAATTTGTAATTGAATGCTTAATGATAAATTCAGCGACCACAAAAGCTCGTACAGATTACGTGTGTCGTACACGGTAAGGATCGTGTGTCCTTAGATCGTGTAAATTTGAACAACGGGAACAGTATCAACAACAATCAGTGATCGGATCACAATCCGTCGCTGAATATCAAATACCAAATATCCGATGAGGGTTATCGAATTACAAGTACATTATATATAGCGGCCCGCATTGTTTGATTATGAATAATTAATTCGGGGCTTTCGAATTTCCAGAGGGACGGAGTTATATCGGAGGTCAAAACGCCAATTGTAAATCCACAAAAATGGTAATTTCGGGTGTAATTATTATTTGAATGATACGCTAATACTAAAATATAGCGTGTGAATTGAGTATTATTATATTCGGCGGTGACGCAAAAAGAATCTATTAAATGCATTCCTAGTTAAATTGCAGTGAAAGTTGTTGGCTTTTCTCCATTCCCAGCGAGAGAATGAACTATAGTATATCATTAACGTGGAAACTCTTAACATTTTCACATTCTTAATTCGATGTTCGAGCGATGTCGAACACTAGCATTCAGTGTCAGCAACCTTATTATAATGTTCAAGATCCCGGTGAACGATCTACAAGTAAAATCATGGTAACATCACTGGCAGTGATTCCATTCCGTATCCCCACGAATAACCGACGAATAACACATGCTGTGCCTAGGCCTTTAAGGTACCGCGTTAAGGTCTCCCCATATGTCTATCTGTCGTTGAATAAGTAAAACATAATAATACGGGTACTCCAGTAGTAAACATAACCGACCGCATCTTTCGTGGCTATATTTCGATCCATTTAAAAGCTTATTCAATTGGGTTGGAATATAAGTTTGTAGAATGCATCTATTCAAAAGATATATTTTTCTCCCGTTGTCATTATTTACATAGTGTTATATCCCCTTGAAAATGTTGGGAACCATTGGTATAATGTGTAATGATTATTCTTATATATATTCTTCCCCCGTACTCATTAATATTGCCTTCCCGCCATATAAAACTCCCGATCCATCCGCGATCGCCAGACTTGTAAAGAGCATGAGACTCAAATAGCAAGTAGGGAAGTAATTAGTCAGGATCGATCGCTAAAAGAAACGGGCCGAATCAATTACGAGTCGCGTCCAGAGTAGGCCGGGGAAGAGGGGACACCTGTTCCTCGAGAAGGGAGCCGGATAGACGGAGGAACGATGGAGTGGAGAGGAACCGGGGGAGAGAAATGGGGAGAGGAAGGGAGAGAACGAAGAGTCGAAAGAGAATGAGGTTTGCGCGAGGGGGCCGCATCAATAGTGGGCCACTGCATCGAGCGCCCCTACCGGCAACCCAATGTAACAGACCCCTGGCCCTCCCGCCCACGCTTTTTTGAACCCCCAACACCGAAATTCACCAATCAAATATTCCTACCTGACACAATCCAGCTACAAGAAATACAATTTTAACATCAGCTTAGCGTCAGCGCGACTAGAACAGTTTCCGTTTGGTCTGAACTAATATTCCGCTTGGAAATATAATAAAAGAATGAATAAAGGGACTGTAGGCCTTGATCAGGAGGGGACAGACGCTTAAATTATTCTCTGGAAACGGTAAAAAGTGCTGTTAGCCCAAAGAGCTAACATTAATACGAAGGAAAAACTAACATTTGTTATTATAATGTTCGATTGTGTTTTTACATGTGTGTTGCGTGCGTGAGTATCATTATTGTACGTTCCTGTATAGTGTTGTTCACTAACGCGACTGGATGGAATTACCGAAAATCGTGTTGACTGTATATATTTTACATTTATGACCGGAATTGAACTGTTCTAAGAAGAAATCAATTTCAGGTATTGGCGAATCGAATAACAATAGATTATTGATTTTGGAAAAAAGGGGATTTATTTCGTATTTGTATTCGGATAATAGAATCACTACTAGGTTTAGGGGGAGGGGGATGTGGCGATTGGCGGGGCTAAGTTCAGGCACGAGCCGGCTCTTGTTGACCTGACCTCAATCCAAGCGGCAATAGCGAAATTGGAATTTTTGATTCCGAAACCTCGCGACATTTCTAGTATTATTTTCATGCGCAATTGAGCCTATTGCGATGTGGCAAAATATATTCGTTGCTATATAGATTATAGTATCGAAACACCGAGCCGGCCAAGTCACACTACGCTGGCTTCACGGCGAATAATGTTGCCCACCTATCCTGAGATTTCTCGGCACACAATACCCTCCTCTGCCTATTGTCTCTTAAGCCGGTTCCACGCGTATAGAATCGAGACACTACTTTGTATTCATGTGGAATCTGTTTTGAACTCATCGTATGTCAAGTTTCCTGCGACAGAACCAAGTTATTTTGACTCGAGTCGCAGAAACAACGTGTATATTTAATATATGTATAAACTAGCGACAGTGCGAAACGAAAGACAAAAGGTGCCCTATTCATGTTGAACATAGGGTTGTATTATAATGTATAAAAAGACAAGTATATATTATAATGTATAAAGCACGCTGGTTAGGTTACCATGATTGTGCTCCAGTGTATATCTACTGGTTTTTCATCCCGAAAAACATTTTTTTTCAGAGCTTGTAATAATAACAATTCGCCTTATAAATTTACCTTACTCGTAAAATTACCCACATATATATTAAATTATATCCAATATATTATAGGTTCCACAATATAATCAAAAACACACATGGGGTGAAAAATGGCCCCAAGCGATATCCATCATGGTCACCAAAATCCTTATTATAATATTTTATTATTTACTTTACGTAATTTCGTTTCACTATTCATTTCATACGGTCTCTGATTAGATAAAAATAATCGAACTCAATGCACAAACAGGACCGAGGGGAAAAGAATTAAAAGGGTCGCGTATATTTCTAGAACAGTCTATGCGAATCGACAGTAGGTTCAACTAAACAACTGTAACCATTCGACTTTGATTACTTAAGGTACATACAAAATAAAATGATTTTTAAGGCACAATATATAATATCCATGTGAAGAAGCGAAGGTTTCTGCGACCAGAACTTGAATGTTCACCATATCGTTCGAAACATTTAAACATTACAGGAGGGGGACAGTAATGAAAAAACAGGGCTTTCCCTCGCTAAGCTTATATCTTGGCTCACTTCTCTATTTATTTTTTTTCAGTTTTACTGAAAATTAATTGGAGTAACAAAATCCTTTCTGAAGTTAGTAAGGCCTCTATTCGAGGATGAAATAAAAAATTCTTCCAGTCCTTTGTAATTCATTATAATCACTGGTTCGCCCTCCAAATGTCTCCCCGAAGAAAAAGGGTGGAACGTAAATAGACGATTCACACCGAAATACACTTGACTTTTTATCGCGAAACAAATAACTATGGGATATATTTTCCCTAGAAAAAATTCCACCTAACCTCCGGAACCGGAGTAAACGTAACATAATAGTATTACCGGAGGGAGCGTTAGTTTTTCTGAAGTTAAGCAGTATTTAACGACACATTCCACACTAGTAACCTCCTTTAATATGGAGCTAACCGATTTTCATCTGGGCAGAGGTAGTTTATGAGTGAGCTTCAAGTCAGTTTGAAGTGTTAGTGCTGTTATGGACTGGGTCACTTGGTGCCATTTAAGAGCGCCCCGCAAATATGTATGTATATATATATATACATACAAACATATATATACATACATAGTCAAATTAATATGTTTATTTGCCACTCAAAAACCATTGTAAATTCCACACGTTGATTGAGCGTAGAGTAATTAAAGGCACACTCTCAACAAGGCGGCGTTGGTGATATACTCCCATAAATTGCAATAATGGAATGGATTCTGAGAGTGGAATTCCGAACGGTTTGTACACTCCCGGTATTTTATTTTAAAACGTTGTTGTAATAAATCAAAATAAAGTTTAATAAAAAAGAAACAAAATGGAATTATTTTCCTTTATTTGTTCAGAGCAATTGTGCATTGCCGGTATGCGCTCGGTATAATTCTCTAATATTTTTGCCAGTAGACACATGCTGGCTTCATTTTTGTCTTTTCTGTAAGTAGTTCCCTGTGTTTTTTGTTATTTTTTTCACGCGCTTTAAAAATATGATTTGTAGTAATGGGTCAAAAGCAGGTTGTACATATTGGTTTTAGTTGGTTCAGTATCAAGTACGAGTGTTTAAGTTCTGTTCCAAATTTATTTATGGCTATTTCTTGTTTTCTTCTTTTGTGCCTTACCTGTTTTCTTCGTTATTTTTCTGCGGTTGCTCGCAAAACGGAAATTTGATTATTAAATATTTCGTATTATAGAACGGCAACAGGGCGACTCAAATCATACGATCTCAGTTTTGTCGAACCGCCGAATCCTTTCTGCTACGAATCATCGATTCTACTCAATCTTTAACGTTAGCGTACTCCTCTCTATTGAGGGAGGAAACATAATTCTGAAAGCTGTGTGATCGGAGAAGAAATACCATGCGTATGCCGGTCGATACGAGTTAATAATAATCAGTTGGAAAAGATAGCAGCAGAGCTGTATTTGCGCTTGGCAAACTTCATTAGTTGAACGCGTTTGAAAATTCAGAATCTCTTTCCTGGGTATGACTCGAAGTCGAAAACATATTTTGCCCAAAGACCCCTCCCACGATGTCGATTAAATCGTACAATCATTTCCTTGAAAACAGTTACATTGTAACAACCCTGATATACAAGAAGGCCGTTGTGAGACTGCTTTGAATTGAAACTCTTATTTCGATTTCCCGATATTTATTATCTGGAACTCCCCCCGGGTATTTAAAGTTTAATATCGGCTCCTAATAACAGGACTTCGTATCGAACAATGAACGATGTCCTGCGCGATATTAATTGCCGAGTACCCTTTTAAAGAAGGTCGGGGCTTTGTAATAAAGCTTGAATTAACTTGAATTAGCTTGACGGCGGGCGGCGACTCGTACGAGATGAATTCGAGAGGGTATCGAAAATCATTCTTCCTCCAAAAAGCCAGGGCGTATCGATTAGGGCCCGTATTCGAGATATCGAGTTGGGGCAATAGATTATTTTCGAGACGGAAGAGTATCGCGATCTCTTTTAATGTTGTTCACTTCATCGATGGGTTGACATTGACAGTATTGCATCAAGGTACCCACCGCTCAATTTCATACGCTTTTTTCTGGACCATCACAAAATCACCAGCGTGTGAAACACCGGTGTAAAAAAACCTCTTAAATGGTAGCTTTTCAAGCTTCAATAATGTTATAATAATATATCAATTATATTAGTCTATTTTTCGTTAATTAATTAATTAAGCGTTATTAAGCACTACTTAATTAAGAATGCAGCGACGCTACAGCAAACATCAAAATGTATCTTGTAATGATTGAAAACGGACTACACTCATAATCTACGCACGTATAAATTCTGGAAATTCTACGCACGCAGAAGTTATAATTCTGGAAAGTAATTGTTGTTCGATACTTAATTTTCAATCGACAATAAGTGCTTCGTTGTCAAACTCACGAACTTCATTCCTCCGATTATCGATACAAATGGGCTCGCGAATACTTAGTATTTGTAAAAAAATTGTTTCCAGTAAGGTATATTTGATATTGAATAAAAAATATATATTTTTAATTATATTTTGTTTTTATCAAAAAATTCGGACAACAGTGTTTAACATTTCTTTCGGAAATTCAAGAATTCGAAAACCGGTATTTTATTTTTTGTTATACTGCGCCTCAAGTTTTATCGAATTGCCTTTTCGCCAGTAATCAAAGAGAATTAAACCCTTAATAAGTGGGAGAAAAGCGACAATTACTTTATGCCTCGGTTAGGATTAAAAGCATTGAGGAAAATAAAATAACCGGAAAATTCAATTTTGTTCCAAGCATCATCCGCCTTGAATCCCTCCGGGGGCTTTTCAGCCGGTCCCGTTATCGTTTACACGCTTAGTGAATTATCACTCCGTGAATTTGACTTTGAGGACGCATTCCCCCGAGCACCGTGAGGACGCATTACCTCGCTCCATGGCGGGCTCGCGTTTCAAACGGTTCTTTGATTGCAATTACAAGCGGAACTGTCGCCAAACGGGTTAATTCAATTCTGTCACCGATTATAATATAAGAAGGGGAAAGAAACGAAACCCTAGCGAGTTATCTCAATTCGAAAAGAGGATTGATAGATTAAACAGTCTGGACCGAGTTTCCAAGTAAAATACTGCTGGCGTGAAAACGGCATTTAACAGGTGAAAAGAAATAAACCCGTTCCGTAAAATACGTACTTACTTTACCTTCATTTCTTTTCAAATAAAGTGTTCATCCCGTCGTCCGTTTCATTCGAATGAATTGATAACAAGAGCTTTGGTTTATTATTGTAAAATAATTTTCAATCTACAATTATATCAGGAGCTAACGAATAAAACACATAAAACACAGATTGTTTTATTGCATTCCTACATGAAAATGGTATTTTGTGTTGAAATCAGGATATTAACTTGCCATAGGCAAACTAAAGTCGTATGGAATGGAATGTATATCTTGCTCTCTCTCTCTCTCTCTCTCTCTCTCTCTCTCTCTCTCTCTCTCTCTCTCTCTCTCTCTCTCTCTCTCTCTCTCTCTCTCTCTCTCTCTCTCTCTCTCTCTCTCTCTCTCTCTCTCTCTCTCTCTCTCTCTCTCTCTCTCTCTCTCTCTCTCTCTCTCTCTCTCTCCCCCTCTCCCTCTCCCTCTCTCTCTCTCTCTCTGTCTGTATATGTACATATATATATAAAGTATTTGTGTACATATGTACATATGTACGCTTTGTAAGAGTATTTAAATTTCGTCCCCTCTAAAAGGGCTAGTTTACGGCGACCTTCGTATAAGGGATCGCCCCCTCCCAGGCCCAATGGAAAACCGGTTAGTCATGGAAGTTGGGGGTTTCGGGTCGGGCTTTATTGGAAAAGTTTTTGTTCATGAATATGCATATAACCGATTGTGAACAACGGGACGGCGATTAGGAATCGCTTGTTGTGGGAGGGCGGTGCCCCAAACAGGGCATAATTATTGATGATGACGAACACCCACCCCCTCAACAATTCCTCAACAGGAAGTGGTGGTGCACTTCCTTCTGAGTATATTCTCTGTCGTAAATGAAGTAGCGGATTCCGGTAATTGATAAATTCAATCACCAGAACCACAGAGCCGAATTATTATTAACATCGGCGATTGATGTTAATAATAACTCGTGAACTTTCCGGAACAGAAGGAAATTTAAATATCGGCGAATGAAAACTCGCCCGTTATGTTATCAGCATATGTATTACCAGTATATGTCGGGGTCCGCTCATTTACTTTTCGTAGTCTCCTTAGTCTGGTAATAACAGCCCTTAAAGAAAATACTGAAATAAAAATGTCGTTAGTTTATCTGTTTCTTATCCAAGTTATTTCGTTTTCCCGTCGTATCTTTGATAATTCAAATTTTCGTTGAAAAAATCCGGCTGTACCGAAGTGACAACCGTTATTTCATTTTTTTGACAATTTTATTTTTTCACAATTTTGCGCTCCGAGGAAAGGAATGTCTTGCGGAAATTGTTCGGTGTCTCGGGAGTTGGGTGGGGGATTGGGGTGGAACACCTGTTGGCTATTCGGTCGACCCAGTTATTTTGGACGGGTCCTTCTGAAACCCGAACCCAAAATCCGGTCCACAATCCAGGATTGTAGTATTACACAGGCGCAAGTTTTCGCGGTGTTTCCCTCTACCTGGTTAAGTTATTCCAGTAGCCTAATCGATAATAATCTGGGCATACGTAGTGAGATATCAGAATCTTTTCTTTAACCGTTTTATAATGAAATATATTTCATAGTATATATTACACTTGTTTCTCTATGGCATCTCCTCTCACCCACATGCGAGTATAACATCAGTTCTACACTCGGTTGTAATTTGCGGCCGAATGACTTTTGTACGGCCGCCGGAGAGTTTCGGACTTTGCGTATGTTGGTGACACGCGAAGCGTGTTTGTCCGGACGCGCGAGTGTTACTGTAGTAGGGCTTTGAGCCTAATTCGATTCGGCCATTGGTCGGGGGAGGAATATCGGATGGGAAATACTGTTATTCCCTACCCCTTACGAATATCACCGTGTCCCGGATTTCATCTTTCAACCCCTTCCCCAGACAAATCGTAAAGTGGATCTGGGTCCGGGTCGTTCGTTCTGCGGTCCAGTTAGGCCTAGTGTTCGCGGCAAACCAGGTTTAAATAAGGGTAAGTGGTAGAGAAAAATCTACCATCGAAAAGTGTATTTCGCCTCGAGCTGTATTTATTTTCTTAGAGCTTAAAAGTTAAGCACCGTTTACGGTGATTTAATCGACCGGATTCAGTTTTATGTACGTTTTTTGATCTGTTATTCTCGTTGAAATTTGTCTACCTGTCTTCCCGTTGCTGTATATTAAAAATACACGTGAAAATTTCGTTACCCGACGTGGAATAAAACTGGCGACGCTGGTAGAGCCGCCCGAGGGCCGGGGTTGGGCGCCCCGTCTAGAACTGGTCGGAAAATCGATATTATAATAATTATCCTCGTTTTTTGTTTCTCGTGTCCCCCATCGTTGAAACGACAGATTGTGGTGCGTGTTGCCTCCCCCAGTAGCGTGCCGCTCGGACTCGATTGTTGAATTCAGTTTAACACAAAAACCCCAGGGACAAAATCTCTTCCGGCTCCGCCAGTCCTTTGTCCTCCGAGAAATCGCAGAACAAGTTTCATTCAAAAATTTAGCTTTTTTGAAAACGATCACCCTTACTTAAAGGTTTAAAAGGATAATATAATACAGTACTACTTTCGATATTCTGCCTTTAGTAGCTTTTCCGAAAAACAAATATTTGAGGTACTGACCACTCGTTCTTAAAAAGTCCTAATTTATTTCTACCTCCTGGTTATCCCTGCGGAACTTAGTCCCTTCCTGCGAATATCCGAGTGCTGTAAAGTGCTTCCGGAATAACGTCTCGGGCCCTAAAAGCTATCTGGTGATTAGCGCTATCGCGAGGTCTCTTCCGGTTTCATCGTGGACAGGCTAGTCTGACAACACGCGATGCCATTCTACCTCTCTGGAAACAAACTACAAATGAAATGCCTTAGCGGAGACTTTATTAGAAGTAAACATTCTTTTCCGATTCCGACGGGCGAAGATCATTCAGATTTATCGGGATGGATACTTTATTTCTCTATAAATATAGGCAGTACATCGTAGACGATACATAGAATTGTATTCCTGCTACAGTATTACGCGATTCATCCGGAAGTTAAAATTACCGATAAAGCTAGTAATACTCCTCGATTGTAGTAATAAACGTGATACATCGAATTTATTACATCGTTCCCTAGAGGGACCAATGAGAGAAGGCCGCATATATTACTGAATGTAAAATCGTTCTAAAGGGACCGATATTAGTATAAACTTGAAGTGACATCGTAAAGAAACGCGATTACGGCCTCCTCTTCGCTCTTAAAACTTTCCCCGGGCCTTTTGTTATCGCCAATAGGGGAAAAGCGATGCGAGCGAATAAGTTATAGGGAGAACACCCCCCCTGGCGTAGAGGGTGGCGGGGGGGTGAAGAACCAACTTCTTTATTAAACTTGCCGGGGACGACTCGCGAGGCGGGGCCCCCGTCGAATTTCAATTTGCCACGAGTGGTACCGGACCCGGGGGTATAACTCAATAAACAAGTTTAATATTCCTCGTAAAGTCACCCCCACCACCCATCCCCTACCGGCCGCTATTTATGGGGTAGTAGTAAAAACAAGATATAGCTTGGAGGAGGGAGGCAGGCTCGGACCCCGCAGAATTACCGGTCACACGTCCGGTGACTCTTAACATTTTCTATGTAACATGGTTTGCGGGGGAAAACACACCCCGTCACTCGGAGGGGGTTGGTTGTGGGGGATAAAATAGGACATGTCGCCAAAACAACCCTTCGCCTTTCTGTTTAGTTAGTCCCGCGCGGTAAGGCCGTTGCGCCAGCCCTTATCAGCCTCACTCGTTATATTTTATGTCCAGTAAGTAGAATAAATTATCTAGGTCCTTCCGAAAGTAGTAAATAACGGTGGGCATAATGAAGCGGGCTGAATTTCTCCCGATTACTCATTTGACGGGGTCCGGAAATACCCAGTGTTTATGCGATAACCGCGGCCTCCTATACAGATAGGGCAGCTGCTGGTAGTCCCGCATCATATATAACGGTTATTCCGCTTTATCAGTAACACCTGTATTAAAATAAACTTCGAAACTACTGGTTTCGTGGCCAACGACGGTTCGGAATATCTCAAAAATCGTCGAACAGAAACTCCCGTCACACTATGCCAACCGGACGAGAGAACGAACAAAGAAAAAGCTGATAAATGATCCGAACCAACTTCCGGGGCAGGATCGCGTCTGGGGGTTGACCCCCCAGGAAATCCTGTATGTATGCTGTATTCGAAAACTTTCCCACTGCGGTCCTCCCGGGTATATTAGAGGGCTCCCAAGTTGACCTACTCTTCAGTCGGACGCTGCTGATGGAAACGGTACGAGTTCCGAAACGTCTAAAGCAAACGACACCCGAGAGGGCCCCGAATGCAAAGGGCAAAAAAAACCCCTTCCAGTTGAGCTCGCTCGGCTGGTTTGTAAACACAGGAAAAATACACAGGACCAGTAGGGGTTAACCCCCTGCTAACCGAGGTTATTCCCACAGTATTACGAGATCCTACCGGAAGTTAGTGATAAATCATTTTCCGGTCACGGAAACCTTCGCTCATCTATTACTAGTTTGATCGGAAGTACTTCCATCCTATAATCCTGCATAAAAAGCTTTACCGAGTGAGAATTCTTTGGAAAAAAATAACAATTTGTCATTCGATATATGTGTCGTTGAAGTCTCACTTGCCTTTTACAAACAGAAAAATTACTACCATTATTACATTGCCAAAGATTTAAAAAGGTTAACTTTTTACAATCTCAAAATTAAGAAGGTTCGTCCGTGCACAAGGGTCCCACTTGATTTATGATTTTGAAACTTTGCATTCGCGCACGCAAAAATTTTCTCTCTCGCTAAATTTTTTTCAAATTGTGTACTTGAGCTGCGGATATTATTAAATTTAAAACTCATTTCCCATTCGAGTCTGGAGGTTTTTAATTTTTCACTCTTTCATTAAGCCACAGGTTTGTAGACCCCCAACGGAAAATTTATCACTTCCGAGGAATTCCAATACCGCGTTGTATTCTGCCTCGAATTGCGATGGGATACGAACTGGGAGAAAGTTTATTAGGGAAAATTATTCGGTAGCCCCTCCGAAAAAGTATTTCACTTCCGGCGCCTCTTGTACCTTTATTGGATACTATTTTTTTATTTTACAATTACAATCTTTTAGAATTATACTATCGACAAAAATATAGGAGATTAAATACAATTTTATTTGTACGAAATTATAGGCGTTAGATCGGATAGTCTGGTATTAATGACTCAAATTAGACACAGCCATACAAGGGAATACGGCGATTTCTGACTTCATCGGCCTGTTTGAGTCCCTGCGTTCCCCCGCCAAGTACTTCGCGTTCACTCGAAGCGTCCCATTAGGACTTGAACAACAATGTAGTCCAACGTTGAACAAGCAAATGTGCCACCACGTGTATAAGTGCATATCCAACTGCAGTACCCGAACATGACATTATTCTAATTTAATTAGTGCCCACAAGGATACTAGTTGCTTTCATTTTTGAAGTAATGACCAAATATTGTATTATTTTTATGAACTGGCCTGTTATCGGTGCAATATTTTATATAAAAGATACCAATTTTTTTTGTACAATACTTAATATTTTCACCAGGCAGAAATGTGACAAACTTTCGGTTACTCTCAATAAGTTAAGCATTTCTTTTTATTTTAAGTCACCACTACACTATTGTTTAAAATTATATTTAGTTATTTATTAAGACGCTGTGCGGGGGGCGATAAAGGACGGGTAACAGAGCATAGGGCTTCGACGAGTAAATTAGGCTGAGGTCGTTGTGAATTATGTGAATTTTGAATCGAGTGAATTAGTCGTTTCTTCTGCTGCTGGGTGGGGATATGTACATGGTTATAAAATACATTAGGACCGAGTTGGTTACTTACTCGAGGAATATCCCACACGTTGTTCTACATTTTTCCAGTGGGGACGAAATATGCGAAACGGAATTAATTAGCCTAAGTCGGTTGGTCGTCCTAGGTTATCCCATTGTTCGTGGACTGTTGCTTTGGGCTTGAATAATTTGCGGGGCGGCCATTGTAGTGCTGTTAGAGGAGAGAGAGAGGGCGAGAGGGAGAGAGCTCGGCTCTGGCCTGGGGCGGCGAGCGCCGTCCTTTAATCAATGCGGCAATCCCGCACAGTCGGAACCCTCCACCACCCCCCCCGCCGCGGCCATCTCCTCAAAACTTTGCTCAGATCCCAGCCAGAATGTTGTTCCTACCTCCCGGGGGGCAGAGTCGGTTTTCAGCTAGAATTCGACAAATCAAAGTCCCCCAAAAGGAGAGAATACATTCAACTATACTCGACATGCCTATCGATTTGAATCCCACAAAAGTAACCTATTATCCTACTTAAACGAAAAAAGTTACACATTCAATTTATTTTAAGCTTAATCGTTGCGTGGGATTCTCCTCCATTATGCTATATTTATATTAGTGCTACTTAAAGATCAGTGTTGCTGATTGTGTATTAGAGTTGTGGCAATGAAAAAAAAGAAGTTTTTAAACAAATCTTTTTAGTTTATTGCTTCAGCACGAAGGACAAGTGAACTTTGAAGAAATCCAGCGCCAGGATGTTTACACTTAAACTGGGTTCGCAACAGTTGACAAGTTGTTATTTCCAATTTAACCAGTCTCTCTCTGTGTTTATCCCGGTGAGCTATTCGGGTGGCAATGTGGGCAGGCGGCCCCCTCCCATCCCACTACCACAGCATTTTACATTCGACTGGGTTCTCAACCTTACAGTTACCGTACGTATACACATGTGGGATCGTGACTTTTTAGTTTTCTCCTCGTACAACAATGGTATGAATTTATTCTTGGATTATTACAGTAGTTATAGTGTGTTAAGAGAGCGACGCACGCACGCCACATAGGTATTTTATGTATACACCCTTAACTTATGTATATATATATATATATATATATATATATATGTATATATATAAAAATAACAAAAAGTACACGGGCCTAGAGCGTAGTAAATATTGCCTTTATTCTCTATATCTTTTTGGTAAACAGGATTGGAGGAACGACTTCATGTCGGGGCTGTCTCGGTCCCACGGTCGAACATGTGTTGAACTTTCAAACACTAGGTAAATTATATATATATATATATATATATATATATATATATATATATATATATATATATATATAATACCCTGTAAATGTGTGTGTGTGTGTGTTCATGCCCTTCGTATGCAATTAGTAATACGCTTAGGGACCTCTTATAATATAGGTTATTTCTGAAGTGTTTTGAAAAATTTCTGAGGTAGAAAGGCGCTTTTCAGGAGTCCAAGGTAGAGGAGGAGGCTTGGGACTCCCGGAATTAAGAGTGCTTTCAGTGAAATGGCCTTCCGTCCAAAGCACTAAAAGAGCTTTATTTCGATGGAGAATTCCCCGGCTTGGAATCGCTGAATAAACTAAATCTCTTTCTCTTTCCTGGCCATTATTCATTGAATCGAAACTGTATTCAGTTTTTGAGTGAAAACTGAATGAAACCCGCAGAGGAATTAGCAATTATGGGATTGCGATAATTAACCTTCGTCGCGTATTCTTTAACGTATAATTAACGTTATTTTTATACTACTTGTGCCGACTGGATTTTGATTGGATGATTTTAGGTCATAAAGGGGTATGCCTTGGGGTAGGTTATAACTCTATTGCGCTGTGTTATTTGGTAACAGAATCTTGTGGGTTAAATAAGATTAATTAGATGTTCTATTCCTTGCAATGTGCAGTAGAATCGTGGGAGTAACGTAATTGGGTGGATATCTTCTCTTAAAATGCATTCATAGAGAAAATATTCTCTCTTTATAAAATTAAATTAGAAATGTCAGGGAAAACGGTGAAAACAGTCCAACTTTGGCTCATATGTATATGTATGGAAATTTTCAATAGTGCCTTCTTTAAACGGACATAAACTGTGCAAATTTATGCAGTCGAGGCAGGGGGGCTTAACCTGACTGCCATTGGAGGGTTAACTTCTACATAGTGGGGCCCTTTTTGGGGCCTTGTTGAGTTCGGACCTGTCTTAAATTTAATGTTTAAACCATGAGCTATTTACACGACCGCTTTAAATTCGCCGGGGGAGTACTAAATATTGAGGTGGAGCTATAAAAACCGCGCCGCGTTACGACGAACTGTTTTTCATAGCCCGATTTAGCATTTAGTGGAGCATTAGCGCTCCATCAAAAAACAAGCGAAGAGTTTATAAATTATATAAGCCGGGTATATAGACGATCTAATCATCAGTCTGAACCTGATGATGGAAGCCTGAGACGTCTGAAGCGGACAAAGCCCGACAGCTGGCTCTTGTGGTTTTCAAACACAACGAGAAGGAGATTGTAGAAAAGAACATGCCCAAGAGTGAGCAACGAAACTCGAGATAGTCTAACGTTAAATTACAGTTCAACCCATCAGTTTCTTCAGAATAATAGGACGGGCGGCCGTAATATTCGGAATTTATAGTGAGAAAGGCCCGAAGTCAAACTAATTGATGGTTCGAATTTACAAGGGAGGATTTACACGGGGGATGGGTTGGGCGTGGTTTGTTAAATCGCGCCCCATTGGTCACTGTCCAAAACGGGCCTACAGTCATAGGCCCTCCCTCCATTTGTCATTTCCATTTGTTGCCTTTGACAATTGTCAGAAGCCGAGGTATAATGATAATGATAACTGATTCCTCCACCGCCGGCAGAATGCCGTTTTGTTGCCATGTCGCTACAAAATCGGTAGTGCTTTGTCGCTAAGAATAAATACCTAGCGTACCCGATCGGAGGGTTAGAATACGGTAATAAAAAAAAGTGTATGAGGAATATTTCACGTATTTCAAAATATCACCCGTAATATAGCATATGCATCGTACATAAATATATAATATTATGTTTAAAATTTGGTCACTAGAAATAAAGCACTCTCGTCAATGGCTCTCTTGTGCCTACTTCAGCACACAGATCTGTGTGATACTGTTTGGCTTTCCTGGAACTCTACTAAGAAATGCAACTCAACTAAATAAACATCTGGGTTAAACGAATTGTCGGTTGAGTTGAATTAAATTATTTCACTTTAAAATTAATACAGAGTAATCAAATTGAAGTACCGGCGAATAATAATTGAATTGTACAATTAAAATAAAGTCGATACCTACGGATTTCTCATGATAGTGTTAATTCCGTTTCATTTCTTGAATCAATGAATATTGAACAATGCCAATAAAAGCTGGGGAGAACTGATGAACACTTTCTCTCAACAATTATCATTTGTCATTCGTTAACTCTTTTTTATCCATACCGTACACCGGGTGAATATTTATGACGAATAATTTAGCCAATTTAATATAAAAAATAAATTTCTTAATAAATTCATCTATTAAGCCCCCTTGTATTCTTATAATTGCTTCGATAAAAAAATTCATCCACTATAAAACATTAGTTATAATCAGTGGTAGTACAAGAGCAATAGAGACAATAAACAATAGCAAAAATAAAAGTCACAAAAACACAAGCAAAAAAAAACAGTAAAAAAAAGAAAAGACAAAAGAATAGTAAAGAGAATAAATTATTGGAGATTAAAAACACGCAGAAAGAACAGAAGATAAAATAACATGAAAAGATAGGTGATATCAGATTACGGCATGTAAGAAACAAATCACCATTAAACATATCTTAATAGGATGAAAAAAATATACAAACGAAAGAAGAAATAAAACTAAACATACTTTTAAGAAATGATGACAACAGAATAAAAAAAAACTTGTAAGATTCATACGAGATACAAACTTAATACTTTTACACTTTTTAAGACAAGATGGAAATGTGACTATTGGGTTGGTGTTTTTTATTACCTCTAGGCCACTGGATCGGAAACCCCTTCAGGGGAGGGCCGAACTCTCCTCTAATCCTGCCCCTCAACTCAATTCTTTCACTTCGCCCTTCATATATACTTCAAATAAACTGTCCCGTGTCCAACGAGGGGGACCCGACCCATCTACTCACCAAATTCAATCATCGAAACTCGCTCTTCCGCCAATGCCGTTATAATTTCTAAACGGGATCTATTTTGACCATGTTACGGGAAGTTCACCCAGTATAATTGTGCAGAAAAACGCATCGATACTGTTATTCCAACGATGCCTCGAGTTGATTCGCACGTCTGGACCTGTGTTAACCGACGTGCGGAACGAGGGGGGCAAAAATTTTGCGGTACGACTTTCGAAGGAGGCGAATCGATAGCCCGGGTTAGGTTGGTCTAAGTGCCGGGCCCCCGGTCGAGGCTTTAAATTTTAAACCGGCCCAGTGGATCTCACCGTAACAGCAGGTAAAATATCGTTATAGCGAACATGGCGAACAAATTATAGAGTCGTAATTTTGGGATAGACACTAGTTGTAATCGGGAAATGAAATTAGATTTATATTATTATATTTACATAAAAAAATTATAAATATTATATAGAATTTTTTAACATTTTAACAAAAGTTAATTTTTGAACGAAAATATTTTTCGATTCCAACAGAATGTTATCTGCCCGTCATCAGAGCCCCCCTACATCGAACATACTCCCGATTCTTGGGTTCCCCCGCAGAAAATACAAGCCTAGAAAAATTTCATTTTGTAATACCGTAAGTAATGTAGCGCATTACATTTTGTGTGACCGACTTCGGTCGGGAGTGTGAATGAAATTAGAGATACTGAAAATGTCGTGCCTCCCCCTTTATTATTTGTAATCTAAATTTCAGCTTTAGTCCGACAATAATTGGGCACAACCAAAGGTGCCGCCGGGGTGCCGCCCCCTTCCCCGACGATCGATAACTTTCCATATCACCTGCAGGTCTCCCGCCTGTCACAACGGCCCACAGCTTCGGATACAACCTCCCGACGTATATAACACATCGAGCAGTTTCAACGGGGGGGGGCATCAGTCACGATTGTTCTATTGCCGACCTCGCCGACGAGGGCGCGTACGATGTTTGTACACGAAACTCAAATTTATGAAGGATCTTGGACGAAAACTATATAAAGTCTACACAACCCTTTTTTCATCGCATATATCCTTTATTAATCCGGGAATTATGCATCGCAGTATATCCCCGGGGTCCGAAAATATGATTTTGTCGACTTCCATTATCGGACATCCGTGTTGGAAAGGGGCTCGCGAATCGAAGGAGGGAGGATTCCAATAAGGGCGGGTAGGAGGAGGCCCTGAAAGTGTACGGTTGGCACATAACTTCCCCAATATTCCTTATCTGTACAGAGTTCGATAAAAGTTCTCGCCGTATTCTCAGTATATTCTTGTCCCTTGACTTGTTCCCTATCTTGCCGTCTTCTGTGTCCGTTCCGTCCTTCTCTCGGGCCCTGCCCGCCTTTTTCGTATTCAATATTTTTCGAGCGGACATCCGAATTCGTCCAATTCGGAATCGAATATACACGGTGCTCCGGTTCTCCAAATAACGGCGGAACAATAATTATTCGACGGAGTTAAACACATACTTACCAGTACTATGATGCACTATGTACCCATTTGATGTCTTCGTATTTTGCAGTTGGTAGTTTGGACTGTTGAATTGGAAAGTGGGCAGGAGGAGGCGGTGGGTGTAGGTGTTTATCAGGCGGCTAACAGGGCCCAGGGACCCCAAATCCGCCATTAACTAGGTCCCTGTGTCCTAGCCCGGGAGGGTGGATTAGTACCAAACACCTGTTACCCATTCCTCTACCGTTCGCCCTACGTTCAGTCCCAATGCCAACGCCTAACCAATTTTCAGTCAGGAATTATCTCTAACCGTCCCACAATCCGTATGAAATCTTGGGTAAATATTAGGAGGATGGGAAAAACAATTTAATTTCTATTAGGTAACGTGTGGAGTGAACGACGGGAATGGGACACTAGGAACCGGGATTTTAATCAACTGTCGTCATGTTGTCGGATAACACTGTTTATTGTTATAATAAACACTAAGACATGGTTTACAACAGATATATACGATAAAATATTCATCATTGTTCCCGAACAAATTACAAGGGATGACACCGTTCAGACACTCTTATGACGATTAATTTTTCCATTTATTTCCGTACCTCTGCTGTTAATTTCCTAATGGAATCTATATTACGCCGTAGGAAAATGCTTAATATCAACATTTATTTTATCTATTGGTGTGTATATATATATATATATATATATATATATATATATATATATATATATATATATATATATATATATAACGTCACATTACTCGTCGGGTAATCGGATACCTGAGCGATCGGTTTTCACCTCTGGGGCTCGGCTTCTTGACCTTTTGAACTTTTCACGCTTATTTGAACCCGATAAATAATGCAGTTCCTGGAGTAAGCCAGGCCGAGATCCCTCGAAAATAAGACCGTGAGTTTGCAACTCTTCGGTATCGGTTCCTAATTTTCTACCTTTGCTTACCTTATTTCCGTTTACCTTTTATCGGTATAATCAATTGCGCGTGCCCTATAATATTTTAGTGTACTGGTTGCGATAGACTCCCCGCACCATAATAATCATTTCAGCGATATTTGTTATAACTAGATTTTACCTGTATTTAAGAAAAACATTTTGGAGAAACGAACTTAAATACGTTTAGCGGGGGCGAATTTTGCACTGTAGATTTATAATCGTTTATATTCGACAGGATTCTTTATTCGGGCTCTTAATGGAGGGCGAAGGGGAACATCGCTTTATCGGTGAACGTGGGATTCTAAGGTGCGAATCATGTTTGATAATTCCTGTTTGGGTTGAATAGAGATAGAGAGAGGAGAGAATGGGGCTCCTTTTAGAGGGTAATGTGTGCCGGGTGCGGCTGCTCTCTGATAAGGACTCGACAAGCAAACAGGTCCTCTCCCTTCCCACCCCCCCTCAACAACAACATCTCTAAACGTTGTTGTGGCCGACAACGAACATCCCCTCCGCCTTAATAATGGGGCCTTCGTTAACGCCTCTACGCACAAACGCCACAGTTCGGGCCCTTTGACACCCTTTGACAGTTCTCTCGTTTCGACACCGATTCACCGAAAACCGAGTATTGTTTGTAGGAATAATTTATTTATCTTAGAAATTATTTTTCTGGATGTCTACTTAGGAATAAATTATTTTGGAATACTTGTCAAGTACCGTAGTTTCACGAATTAGCGGTTTCCCGATATAAATCCTTCCATTCAGAACTTTCCAGTTGGACGGCTCTGTACATTCGTCTTTTCAAATCGCACTGTCTCCAAATATAATTTTAAAACATCATCGGCGCGACTTGAAATGAAAATAATAACCAGTTTACCCCTATTCATATACACCAGGTTTAATGTTTTCTGTCGATGCGGACGACCCCATCCTGGTTAGTAACCTTGCACGCGCTGTTGAACGGAAAGAAAGGGAGAGAGCTCTATCCAGGAGGGTAGACAGGAACTATTATTAGCGGCAATAAGGTCCATTAGTGTCCACACCAAAAGGTCCTTCTAACCCATCCTCGAGGTCGATGGAGCGTCTTCAGCACCGAGACAATGGCCCCCCTAATGGAACACAACGCAAGTACATTGGCTCCTTCAATCCTACCAACATCTCTCGACCTTTCAAACAACAACGTATATTGTATGCCGATTAACCGGTTAGATATCTCTCGTTTCTCTTTCACTACAGACCAACATTTTCCACCCTGCGACTTATTATCGAACTAAAGCTCTTTTTCAGTAAAACTTCTCCACTCTGGATAAAACCACTTTGAAAAATTGTATTTATAATAGATGTACAAGCTGGAGAGCACACACTGACTTGTGGTCGGTGACATCGATCGGGTGGCGCTATTATTTTCGAAATATGAGACGAGGAGGACGCGCACTCTTACGACAAAACCCTCGGGCATGAAAAGGTCTTGAAGTGGTACTGGTGAAGCCGATCCATGGGAAAGGTCGGCCGAACAAAGCCTCTCAAATCAAATTCGCCCTCCCCCTTCAGCTTTAATACGCACAATGGCGGGCTCTATCTCCCTCTCTCTCACACGGTATTATCTTGGCAGTCTTCCCAAATTGGATTCCCGATATCCTATTTTAATGGGAGTTTCTTCTTTGCCAACACTCTTCCTCGGTTTTATTGCGTTTTAGTTATGTTGGGATCAAATTGACGCCGTTTTATTACGGCGCGTTTTATTTTATTGTTGCGTTTGCTTTTTCTGAGAACGCAAAAGTCAAGCAGTATCCAGTTTTCAGTTGGAGGAATAATTCCTCGCGAAACGTACAAAACAGGAATATGGCGACGTTTGGGTGGCAAACGAAACCGTTCCCGCGGGACAAATTTATGGAATGAGTTCTGCCCTCCAAAGGAAAGTTGAAAAAGATGTTTGGACTATATCCCATACTCCATGAACAGTGGTCCCCAGGTGAGTTACACTCGCCCCATTAGAGGAGAGTTGAAAAATCGAAAAAATTTTCATCCTTCCTACGTGGTTCGCCATCAACGTACCTCAGTACGACAAAATAGAAGTTTAACGACGATATTACTCTCGCGTTCCTGCTATTATTCATGTTGCCTAATGGACGGCGCGTTGGGCCCTCTTAAAAGATGGCTCACGTCGGCACACGTTATTGCGCCTATCTATCTAACATATATATCTTTTCCTCTCTCTCTCTCTCCTAAAATTATGGTGTTTCATTATTTCGTTCAAAAGCTAAGAAAATCTTTATATTTTTGGCTAATTATTATTATAAAATTGCTGGAGCGTGCTTAATTATGAGTCGTAGCCTGGAGTTCAGGAGGGGCGTGTAGGAAAAGGTTTAGGGCTGTCTGTTTCACTGTTTTCGACGAATTGGTGTTTCTGTTTGTCGAAAGGGATCGGCCCCTTGTTGGCCTCCCAGTGTTGACTAACCGCCTCCCGAGGAGTCCGACTCCCCACCCTCCAATTACCCCCGACAAGACCCCCCCACTCAAACAGACCCCCCCCCGTACACCCCGGGTAAACCGTTTTTATGCTCGGGCAGGCTCGGAAAGCAGTCTCATGTTATTGCGTCCTGCACACACCCGGCCGTGGACACGAAAGGTATACGAGGGAATTAATGAATAGGAGAAAGTTTCTTTCTTGGATTTTCCATGACCCCATAGACAGATCCCCATAATGGAGTGTGAACTATGACCCCCGCTCTCATATATATTTATATATGATATATAGTTAGGTAACCTGAGGGAATATTCTCTCCAGGAATCGGGATTTTCATGGAAAATGCTCGTACGAATAGCGTATCGCACGTATCTCGGTCGATAGTCTACACAGAGATTCCATTTCGTAGGAAAGTTTTCCTGCCTCGAATTAATTTAACGAAGTGTTATCCACCGGCGGGTCGTATAGAGATTAACCCGAGGTCCCGCCTGAGGGCCATAACGCTCCATCTTCCCCGAGAGGACAATCGGCCGCTATTTGTCTAACAACCAGGTGCAATATTTAAGCTATTACCACAGTAATTTTTATTTATAAGAAATTCTTTTATTTCTGCGCCGAATTCTAGATAATGGAACAATTCTAACAGATTTTTTGCAGTGCTGCAATGTATTCGTAATTTGAAGTTTCCTTCTATTTTTCCGTCTTTCCTTTTTTTAAAAATGTCTTTTAATTATTTTTAATATTTATTATAACAAGTGTTAGAGTGTTTTTAATGAATTTGTTCTGTGCTTCGCAGTTCATATATATATTACAAATTTTGGAACGGGGCTGTTAATACTAATGCGCAAGACCTTACAGTTATGCGGGTCTGGCAACAGCGCCGTGCGCATATGAAAAACCGGTTGGGATAAAACCGTCACAATGCTTTCATGTAATATATTTTCAGTTTGTATTGGCTACGTGAAAACCTACTACCGAACGTATTTTTACGAAATTTCAAGATAGTGGTAGTCGGTGTGCACTTTCTTCAGTTCCTCACTGTCTCTGGACCGAATTCCAAATTTCGGTACATCGATTTGTGCGTGCGTATAGAGTTGGACGGTAATGGTTGGTGTTGTGGTTCAATATGGCTGCTTGTGCGGCTCCCATAACGGAACTTTGTGAGCCCCCCCCCCGCCAATTATGGGTCTGGCAGTTGTGTGCCCGATAAGTGGTGACACCTGGTAGCGGCCATTTGTCCCCGCCAGGCCCTCTTATCGCCAATCGCTTACCCGTCCAATTTGTCACTCGCCTTCCTCCCCGCCTCGTTTATCCTCCCTTCTTCCTACGCCGGCTTTACGCCGATCTCCTATTTTTTAGCCCTAAAATTTTAGGACACCCGATAAAAGTCCCAAATATTCCGCTTTCTCCGGGGACACAGCTTTCCCGTTCGAATTTCCGTCTTCGGTTGAAGCTGGGCTTACGTGAATTACTTAATTACAAAACATTTGAAGGAAATAAACTTCGCTTTATTTCCACAAGAGTTCTATGGTGGTAAACATAAACTATACGTTCATCGCTTATACATATACACGTATAAAGTTATCGGAATGATATCGGAATATAGGTACTAGAATAATGTCTGGCATTGTAATACTGCAGTTAGTATGACTATAATTTTTGTAGGGTACAAAGTTTCCAAGGGTAGACGGCAATATTTTTGTTGTACTTATAAATTTGCGTTATGCGCGTGTTAACAATATTATGGGCTTTAAACACGAAACGGGGCTGGCTTTAATCACTAGGTGTGGCAGTTAAAAACAATACACGGGGGGTGATATACAAGCTTTACGGGAGTAATAAAGTAAATTTCGCGTACGAAGCAATTTCTCTTGTCTTATATATGGACGGAGATAAGATAATAATAGGCTCCACGAACCTTTCTAAAAACCTAAACATGTAAATATCTTAAAAATTGGACGTTTAACTATCCTACTTTTTCTAATTACCTTGCCATATTCAATCCGTACTCAAATAATAGAAAAAAATGGAATAATACCACACACGAAAAGTAAGTATAGACCGGGTGAAAAATGCTCTTTGTAGAGGACTAAAAGTGTGAAACAATATTTCATATTGAATCCCTACGGGGATTGTATTGCCGAAGCCCATCCGTCTTTTGTCGGATTAGTGTGGATTATACCGTGTGGTCAAGGGTCCAGAATTTATGTTTCATTTTATATCTCCCGGTTATATTATACAGTAAATGATAAAACCGTACAGCGGCCGCTCGTGTTATTCGATAAGGGGGGGGGTTCCAATTTTTTCAGTTACAGATTTATAGCTTTTTGCAGCAAAAATTTCTAAACAAATTCTAAAACAAATTGCGAAACCTATTACTGTGATTTACGAAAACTCCTGGAATAGCGGGGGTCTACCTCCCACAGTATTGTCAATTCAAGCTCGGGTTGAGGAAACCTTCGCTCATTTATATATAGTTTTCGTTATTCGTGGTATACAATTCGATGTTTGGTTTGAGCGTCTCTCGGGTTGGGTTCGACGAGCTTTACCGGTAAATGTAATTTTCACCGCATAGTGAATTGGCGTGTCGCGCTCTGGGACTGATATCCCCCCGCTGGCAAGAAGTACAGAGTTTCGCTCTTAGGGGCTTTACACGTCGGACCGTCGGGGACTTCGTCGGCACTTAACTTGATGTCCGGTTCAGAATTTTAGCACCTTGTACAGAGTGTGCCCTACGCCTTATAAAAAATACCAAGTGTCCGCCGTAAATATCGCGGTACACGCCTTAGAGGCATTAGTGCAGGAATAATGCAATAAAAATGCAAGTATCTATATTATATTGTATATAGACATTAAAAGTTTGGCATACAAAGTTAAACTAATAACACCCGTATTGAATTTCTTCTTAAAGTTACAAAACATAAACACCAGCACATGTAGTGAGGTGAAACCGGCGTACGCCAGTTAAAGTGTCTATACCGACAGTGTTATGGCACAATAACAACCGGTCGTATACTGTCGCCATCATCTCGAGTATACAGTGCACCTACACACGGTATCATGAACAGTGAGATGAAGTGAGTCAGCGACTCCCGGAGTGAGTCTAATTTAAATTCTTGGGGTTTTTATTATTGTAACTCTCCTGATTACCAAAAATCTATGAACAATACAAGTATATTTAGACATGTATATTTGTGTACATAAATGTAGGAAGGCCAGCGGTTCGGTATGCAATTGATAATGTGGGCTGATAAATATAGAAAAATAAAATTTCAGCTGTTGAGAGAATTTTGAACATAATACTTTGATTTTGAACGCAATAACGTTCAATTAGGATCGGTAAGATTCGTGACTTGATTTAAAATCGCGAGCGCTTTGTTTTATTCGTTCCTCTTGTTTCGAGAAAACAATAACTCCTCTATTGCACCGCGTTTACATTTTGGCCGCCCTACACCAGAGGCTGCAGGGCGGATCCTCTCTGAAATCCCCCGGCTTCGTCCCTGGCCCGGAGCTCATGTACATTTTATTAGGTCGGTCCCTGGGAAGGGAGGAGGAGAGACGGGGGGCTGGGGTTGACTCCTCGGGGAAATTTATTTTAATGTTCCCAACTCGAAGCAACGCGCTTCCAGACCGTTTTCCCGGCAACGCTGACGGTGCGGAAACATCCCCTAGGAAGTCCGAGGAAGAGAGCGACGGTGAAAAAATTATTTCCTTATTAATAATGCTTCGATAATATTTCAAACATCTTCGCAGTAAACACTTCACATACTATAACACGGCGAAGTTGACCCTTTGAGACATCGATATTTCGGTACATTTTCAGATCTCGCAAATGTTCTTCGACCAGTGATTTTTACGATCGTTTAGAGAAGAAAATGATGATAACCGAAAGGTTAAAAGAAACATAGGGCCAATATCTATAAGAGAGGATAAAGTCCAGAAATGCGTGAAAGATTTATTCACAGCCTTAAGACTCCATTTTCTGGCACAGTGGAGGGCGGCTAAAGTGGCTTCAGTGGGGGTACAAGGGTTGTATTGAGAAGGGCAATCCATCAACCGGCCCTTCTGTGCATTTCCATCGAGGTGGCGACTTTTCTTGGAAATGTCGGCTGGAAAACTGCCTAATTGATTTACGCAACGGTTTCTGTATGAACTACCGGTTAAAGAAGATTTCAAAACTTGAAAATTTCGAATGGTAAAATCTCGTTATAACGAACATAGAGGGGTCTAAAAAAAAATCGTTATACTGAGAGTCGGAATTTCGGGGTGTATCTACAAGGAAACACTGGAAACAGAGAAATGAACTCATTTCAAGATTTACATCAGGTATACAACAAACGTGTATGAACTATTTGATACTAAAAGAACAATTGCGGTTGCTGAAAGAAAGGTGGGTTCAGATTTACTTTTCGGCCGTTTACTTCTTGCTTAGGCCCGAATTGACTGCAGAAACAGTTTGCTCGGGTTTAACTCCTTTTTTTTGTAGGGCTCTCAAAGTGTTTCTGAGTTTGAACGCGACCCCGGTCCTCTAAGGGGTAACATTTCAAAAGGAAGGTTACCGGCAATGGATGGTAAACTTTCCAACGGCTTCCTCTTTTATTCGGAAGGGTCAATTAATTTGGGGGGCCGGGGCACAGTCCCCAAAACTTCTCCCGAAACTTCCACTGCGAGTTATTTCTCTCAAAGCGCAGAATGGACCGTCGGACGAAAGCGATCCGAAAACGAATTTGGACCCTAAATAAACCTTTCCGAAATAATAAATAATGCTTCCATTAAAAGTTTTTCTTTTACTTCACGAAAAAATGCTTTCATCGGGCCCGAAGACCGAAGAAAGTTTTTTGAAATATTCGAGCGACATTTTTTGCAGCGCGAAGTCATTGTTTGAAACGGGTATAATCTATTAGGAAAAATTCCTTTTCGAATACTGAACCCAGCGAGACGATTTAATTATGCTACGATCCTACGATCAATAATCATTATATTTGTTTCTAATTATACTTCATATTCATTTTAATTAATGTCTTAATTAATGTTTTAATGACTGATGGGTGAATTCACCGTCAAAAGTCGTGTTATGATTGCGCACTGTCACTAAATTTAGTTTTAGAAAAATTGTAGTCGTGACTTAAACGCTTGCGTAAATGAACTTTTATAACAGGCCCAAATCTATAAATAATGCTTACGATGGCCAGAAAGCTACCGCATACATAAAGAGAATTCTCTATACGGTGTCTCCGAATTTTAGGGACATACAAAGTGCGTACTGTCCCGATAAGAATGCGAAAAGAAATCGCGACACTTTGGGCTTCCAGAACTATAATTTGTATAAGTCATAGTTTAATCCACTCACTCTGTGTGTGTGTGTTTGTGTGTGTGTGCAGTGGACGATTATGGGCCATTAGTCGAGTGGTGGTGGGCTCAATAAAGGGGAGAGGGCTGCACAAATACAACACCCCCAAGGCAATACCCCGTTTCAGTGCCGGCCCTATTCCCTTCCATCAACCCCTTCTCCATTGTTTTTACAACATCTCGGATATACGTTCCCGACACATCCTTGTTTTTACAATTTACAATTACGGGGTTTGACGAGTCAAACAAACGCTTTTCACAGTAACACTTTGTGCATACTTCCTGTCACACCCTTAAGTTTTTTGATACTAAGCTTTTGATTTCAGTTTCTCGGTGTAATAAATTAGGACCTAATATTTAAAATAAATCATCAATCAATCCCGTCACCGTGGTATTTAAAATATTGTGAGTACGTCGGAATGTTAGTGTAATATAGATAATCCTTTTGTTATATGTGAACTTTCTTTTATAGGGGAGTACCAAATTCTGACGGTTTCTCAGTTAGCGGCCGACGCCAAATCGATGGCATCGCCCCGGAATTAACTCCGGAGAACTGAACGCCCGTAATTTTCTCTACTCGGTACTCGGTTCTAGATTGAATTTTTTCCGGGATTATTTTTCCCATTTTTCCCACTCGACTTGAGGGACTAACAAATAAAACTTTGCCCCAGTGCCATTCGATAACCGCCGGGTTCGTCGTCCCGCGGAATTATCCAACCTCGGATTCCAACCGAGCTGGGCAGATTTAATTTCGAACAAGTATAACGAAAAAAAATCGTCGTTCACGACAGGACGAATGTTCTATTTTGCTGTATACGAGCCAAAAAGTTCAATTTTCCAAAGGGTATAATTAACGTCATTATCGCCTCTTTAATGTCAGGACAAATATTCTACTCTGTAATGAAATTTAAACTGCATTGGCGAAAATTTCCGATCCGCGTCTAGGAAAACTGGAATTTCTCTCTTTTTACGGTTAATAGAGGTTGTCTCCCCCCTCTCGACCGCGTGAAAAACATTTTCCCCCAGCAAAAGGTGTTCGGTTTGGGGAAAACTGAGGGAAATGCAACAGGGCGTGGCGGGTCCGGAATTCGCCTCCCGATATCGGCCCCGGATACGCTTCAAAACGAATATACGGGCCGGTCTTCCTATTTCCCTTCTTCACTTTCTCTCCTCCTCCCACCTCTCCACTGTTGTACCTCTCCAATCTTTTTTATCTCGCGTCACACTTCATCAGGTCCCAAAGCCCTTCCGCTCTACCCTCGAGTCCTCTCTAGGTGTATATACGCTGGCCCCGGTCGCCGACTAAAACATTCCCCCCTCCTCCCACCCCAACACAGATATGGCACGATCGGCAGACATGTTAAAACATCGGATCCTTTATCTCAGGTCACTCGAAATAATATGGCGGATTCGAAAGACAGGAATTAAAGGAAATGTTCGCAATCCTGTCAAACTCCTTTCCAAAATAAATACAGGCGTTTCCTTAGGCGAATTGTACACGCACAAACCAGAGAATAGGCAATGTTGTTTACATCTCTTATTTTATATATTACATTGAACCTTTACAATATTGTGTTGAATACATAAATTGAGAACAAGCCAAGTTATAGGATTCCAATCGTAACGCTAATCCAATCGGTTTATCGAACATTAACAGTAGAAGGAGGTCTACGAACTTCTCTATCTTTAACACTAGGTTTACGGATGTTTCTTAAGTGCCCATTTCATAACTGATTGAGGTGGATTAAAACCGCATTCTAACTGGTATTCCCTCATTGTTCCTTAAAACACGATTTTATCTGACCTGAAAACTGAATTATTCAGCCGTTTAACCCCCATTGAAGGTAGGAGCAAAACGAATGAAATTCCCTCGGTAGGGTATAACCTTGATCTGCACCCTATAATTGGGCTGAGCCTGAAAACGACCACACGTGGTGATCACTTGCCCCCTGTTTTATGCCCTCGTTTCCAATAAATTCTTCTTATCGTTATTATCATTGGTTCTGCCGGTTTAGTGTCATTGAGCCCATTAAAGGTGAGGATGTTTTAGCCATTAAATGGATTTGTAGTTTTTCAGACGGGTGTTGGCTGTCAGTTTCAACACGGCGTTCAGTATCTTGGACTTGAGCTGACTTCCTAGTTTGCTTTTAAACCGGTACCAAGGTACAGGATTATTAGTTAATGATAACAACTGTTATTGCGTGCAAATGTTTTGGATGAGTATGGAAAATGTATGGATGAAACAATACGTTTATAACGAGCCGTTTCATTTGACGCGGCCCGTAGTGAAAAACAGATGCGAGAGATTCCAACTTGTCGGTATTTTCCTAAATTATGCAAACGCCATTAGGCGATTCTTCCCCTTTTCGGACTTCTCTCGTTACCCGGTTGAGATTTGTGCTCGGCTGCAAATTACTCGGGGAAAATTCCGTTTTTCACCCTTGTCAGGGCCACGGATTAAACGGTCGGCTCTATTTTGCTCGCCCTCAAAAGAAATATCACCCATTCAACGTTCCGTCCCAATTTCCAGTGTAATAATGGAATAGGCGTGGATGGTAAACTAACAAGGTCAGATATATATATATATATATATATATATATATATATATATATATATATATATATATATATATAATTATTTTCTGAAGAATAGACGTGGTTGAAAGGCCTTCAGAGTTTTCTTTCCCTTTGGGATTGTAAGTTATTTTCGGTGAGAGATTGCACTTTTGAAAAGAAAAACAAATATAATTCAGCCAATAACAGCAATATAATTTCAAATTATATTTTCGGCCTATTTCTCGTAATCATTTTTCGGACAGGTTAAATTTAATGCCACTGAGGTTTACAAATATCTTTGGTTGAAATTTGTCCAATCCCGGGGTATTCTTTGATATTTGATAATAAAGGGAGTTTGTCGTTCAGTGACGTTTATTATTCATATCGACGGTCGTTTTTTTCCCCTAGACGCCGTTACTTTTAATAATAACATCGGGAATACCTACCGACGACTACGACAGGTACAAGAGCAGGAAATAAGTTCATTTCC
The DNA here is from genome assembly GCA_019843655.1 of Lethocerus indicus. Classification (NCBI taxonomy): domain Eukaryota; kingdom Metazoa; phylum Arthropoda; class Insecta; order Hemiptera; family Belostomatidae; genus Lethocerus; species Lethocerus indicus. Next base: position 5,970,067 of record JACDQD010000103.1, on the reverse strand, counting down.
CACGTCCAACATTATATCGGCCGCGCGGGGAGTTGACTGTAAAGGAACCGAAAAATATCCGAGGGGAGTGGTAGGGGTAATGGGAATGGTGAAGCGATGGAAACTCTCCCCAAAGGGCCGTAAAATGAATTCAACAAAGAATTAATGAGACCTGCAGAGAGAGGTAGAGGGACTTGGAGAGGGAGAGTGTGAGGGTGTGGGAGATTGAGAGAGAGAGAAATATAGAGGGAGAAGAAGAGGGTAGAGGGAGAGTGAAAGAGTACTAGGGGGAGAGAGTGTTGGTGCGATACTCTCCTCAAAGCAGAACTGTGGAGGACGCCACTCCATTGACTGCTGCCCAAAGAGGAAATAAATGAAACGAAGCTATATCTCTGCAGTCCGTAAATATTGTTAGAAGGGCCCCGAAGTGGATATCGCTAGTATTTACGTCTAGCGTTCGTGAAACAGCTGATAGAAATAAAGATTGACCGTCACCAACATTAGAACATTAACACTAACAGGCTCAATTTCTATCAAAACATCTTCAATAGTAATCGGCGAAACTGTAAAGCAGATAAAATGTATGTACTACGAATCGCTATTTCCAGTTCTATCCGGATATTTCCCGTTCTATCGGGGTATTTCCGGTTCTACGGAAAAAAAAATACGATATAGAGGCAAAATCTCACAGATATTTCCAGATATTTCCGGATATGTCGGATATTTACATATTTCGGATATATTTACGGATATTTACGGAATTTACGGATTTATTTACGGATATACGGATATTTCGGATATTTACAGATATTTCGGATATTTACGGATATTTACAGATATTTCGGATATTTCGGATATTTACGGATATTTACGGATATTTTATTTACGGATATATTTCGGATATTACGGATATTTACGGATATTTACGGATATTTACGGATATTTACGGATATTTACGGATATTTACGGATATTTACGGATATTTACGGATATTTACGGATATTTACGGATATTTACGGATATTTACGGATATTTACGGATATTTACGGATATTTACGGATATTTACGGATATTTACGGATATTTACGGATATTTACGGATATTTACGGATATTTACGGATATTTACGGATATTTACGGATATTTACGGATATTTACGGATATTTACGGATATTTACGGATATTTACGGATATTTACGGATATTTACGGATATTTACGGATATTTACGGATATTTACGGATATTTACGGATATTTACGGATATTTACGGATATTTACGGATATTTACGGATATTTACGGATATTTACGGATATTTACGGATATTTACGGATATTTACGGATATTTACGGATATTTACGGATATTTCCGTTCAATCCGGTAATTTACGGATATTTCCGGTTCTACAGAAAACAAAAATACGATATAGAGGCAAAATCTCGTTCTAGCGAATACAGGCCAGTCGAAATAAAATACGTTGTATCGAGGATCGGAATTTTTGTGGTACTACGAAAGACCGATATTTGGCGTATGTCGACATTCTACGGTGAATTCATGTACATTCCCTTGGTGCACGTACGAAATATCTGCTAAATACTACCATCCATAGAATGATGTTCATCATGTATTTCGTGCATTTATAGTAATCGACCTATAGGAAATCATAAAAATTTATTTCAAGACTCTTTTTGACATATTATGTCATTTTTTATTGAAGAAATTTATGGCTACTGATTCAAACGGAATGTCATCTACTCGTTTCCCAGTTGGTCTGTTCATCGGCTACTTCAGAGGTAAAAGGGACATTTAATCATCAGGGTCCTCTCCGATAATAATCACGATTCACATGAATGCTCCCAAGAAAGGGAAGAAAAACGAGGATAAATTGATTCCGTTATACCTAATCCTTTTTTTAAATTTCATTTCCTAATGCCGGAAATATTGACCTGGTCGACCGCTGCCACACGAGGTATTTCCCAGAACATTAAGGCGATCCTGACAGTAGTTCAAGCCGTTATTATATATTGTGACGACTATGTAACAAGAATATCGCACTGATAAATGCATAGTATTTGTGAATAACGAAGATTTTAATTCATAAAACCTACGTCAGATAAAACTGTTCGCATTAAATAATAACATATTTAATGAGCGGCATAAAAATAACAATTTAATGATTCCCAGAATATTATAATTTCATTTTAAAATACGACCTCTCCCATGATGATGGCTCTGAAGGAAGCTTTTTATACATTGTTGTTATTAATTGTGTCTGAGCTCAAAATACGGCCTCCAGTCCTTTGTTCTCTGGGTATTGATATCTTCAACCAACATTTGATGTTCAATTCACTTTAACGTTTAAAATTTTGAATTAAAGGAGTAATAAGATCTGCTGGGTGCTTGTTCGTCTTCAGGTCGCTGCTTTCCTTGATAACAAAGGGACAATATACCTTAGAAAACTAATAATATAAATAAATATACAAGTATATATATATATATATATATATACACACACATATATATATATTTCGCCTTAATCCACAGTGAAATCCAAGTAGAAATAATAGAATTCTTATAAATTTTTAAATTAAAAGAATAATTTCTTAATCAGATCGATGCATTTATTCGCACTGTCAGAGAGATGAAACTCAACTACACAAGCGGAATGAAATTGAGGGAATGTAGAAAAATAAATAAACCATATACTGCTATTACCAAGTAAGTAATTTAAATAAAACAATATTTCTGGAAAAATGTCTACTTATAATATATAAATAAGAATAAGCAAGAGATTCTTAGGTGCTCTGTGCCACTTATCGTTTTAACTTTCATTTGTAAAGAAACCTAAATTTTTCATTGAATATATTTCTGGTTTCGTGGAACTATAAATATTATTTTTGTTTATGTAACAACCTATTCATATATCATCCATTCAGTACATATTAAAATATTTAAACTAATATAGAATAACCCTTTCATTTATAATGAGCAGTGTTGATGAATACGTAGAATAGTATATTATAGTGGCTTTCTAAATTTGCTAATTTCATTTATCATACTCTCACTCAACTGTTAAGATACCAACTCTCTTACTCTCAATAAATAAATAATTAAACGAAGTAAAATTACACGCATAAAAGAAAGCATTATAATTTAAAAGAAGTTTGGGTAATAGTCAGATGAGTAATGACCATAAATAAATATACATACATATATATTTTAAAATACATATATAGATAAATATTATTATATATATATACATATATAAATATTATTTATTTATACATATACTAGTATAACTGAGTGGTACTAGTACAGAGGTAATGGCCAAGGTATAGGGGGAACGCAAACAGATGCCGGGCGTCCAATGGATAGGTAGTGGGCTGGGCTGTCGGAGATGGGAGGAGAAATCTGAATTCGGCCGAATATTCCTAGAGAACGACAGAGGTCATTTGAAAGTTGTCTAGTGACGTATAAATCCCGGTCCCCTTCAAATGACCTCTGTCGTTCTCTAGGAAAATTCGGCCCAATTCAGATTTCTCTTCTCCGAGTCTCCAACAGCCAAACTCACTACCACTAGCCCTATCCACTTCCCGTAAGTTCCCGGCAATCTCATCCTTACCCGAATCTTTCATAATGCTTTCCCCTGTGTCCCGGCACTCTCACAACGCACAGTAGTACTCCGTTATGTCCCCATACACTCTTATTAACTTCGGATTCTCCTGGTAGGCAATACCTTACCCGGACTTCTCATTTCCGTCCCATAAGACCCGGCACTCTCCCCACGGCACAGTAGTACTCCGTTATGTGCCAGTACACTCTTACTAACTCCGAATTCTCCCGGTAGGCTATACGTTACCCGAACTTCTCCTTTCCACCCCCTGTACCCGGCACTCTCCCACACACAGTAGTAATCCGTTATGTCCCAGTACACTCTTATTAACTCCGGTTTATCACGGCAGGCAATACCTTACCCGGATTTCTCCGTTCTTACTCCAAATCCCCGGAACTCTCCCCACGGCACAGTAGTACTCCGTTATGTCCCAGTAAATTCTTATTACTCCGGATTCTCCCGGTAGGTTATACGTTACCCGGATATCTCCGTTCCGCCCCCTCTACACGGCACTCTCCCCACGGCACAGTAGTACTCCGTTATAACTCAGTACACTCGTATTAACTCCGGATTGTCCCTGTTTGCAATACCTTACCCGGACTTCTCCGTTCCGTCCCTTAAGCCCCGGCACTCTCCCCACGGCTCAGTAATTCTCCGTTATGTCCCAGTCCACACTATTTCCGGGTTCTCCCATTAGGAGATATTTCCGGATATTTCCGGATATTTCCGGATAAACCCCGGCACTCTCCTTACACACAGTAGTACTCCGTTATTTCCGAGTACAATCTTATTATCTCCGGATTCTCCCGGTAGGCTATACCTTACCCTGACTTCTCCGTTCCTATCCCTAAGCCCCGGCACTCTCACCACGTCACAGTAGTACTCCGTCACGTCACATTCTCCGGTAGTGACTTCTCCGTCCATCCTTTCCGAGTACACTCTTATTAACTCCGGATTCCCCGGTAGGCTATACCTTACCCTGACTACTCCGTCCCGCCACCGTTCAAGGCACTCTCCCACACACACAGTAGTACTCCGTTAAGTCCCCGCACTCTCTTATTAACTCCGGATACTCCCGGTAGGCTATACCTTACCGGACTTCTCCGTTCCTAACCCTAAGCCCCAGCACTCTCCCCACGGCACAGTAGTACTCCGTTATGTCCCAGTACGCTCTTATTAACTCAGGATACTCCAGGTAGGCTATACGTTATCCGGACTTCTCCTTTCCGTCCCCTAAGCCCCGGCACTCTCCCACACACAGTAGTACTCCGTTATGTCCCCGCACACTCTTCTTAACTCCGGATTCTCCCGGTAGGCAATACCTTACCCGGACTTCTCCGTTCCTAACCCTAAGCCCCAGCACTCTCCCCACGGCACAGTAGTACTCCGTTATGTCCCAGTACGCTCTTATTAACTCAGGATACTCCAGGTAGGCTATACGTTATCCGGACTTCTCCTTTCAGCCCTCTGTACCCGGCACTCTCCCACACACAGTAGTACTCCGTTATGTCCCAGTACACTCTTATTAACCCCGGATACTCCCGGTAGGCTACACGTTACCCGGACTTCCCCTTTCAGCCCTCTGTACCCGGCACTCTCCCACACACAATAGTACTCTGATATGTGCCAGTACACTCTTATTAACTCCGCGTTCTCCCAGTTGGCAATACCTTACCCGGACTTCTCCGTTCCGTCCCATAAGCCCCTGCACTTTCCCCACGTCTCAGTAATACTCCGTTATGTCCCAGTTCACACTATTTCCGGGTTCTCCCGTTAGGAGATATTTCCGGATATTTCCGTATAAATCCGTATATTTCCGGATATTTCCGGATATTTCCGGATATTTCCGGGAATTTCCGTATATTTCCGGATATTTCCGGATATTTCCGGATATTTCCGGATATTTCCGGATATTTCCGGATATTTCCGGATATTTCCGGATATTTCCGGATATTTCCGGATATTTCCGGATATTTCCGGATATTTCCGGATATTTCCGGATATTTGGATATTTCCGGATATTTCCGGATATTTCCGGATATTTCCGGATATTTCCGGATATTTCCGGATATTTCCGGATATTTCCGGATATTTCCGGATATTTCCGGATATTTCCGGATATTTCCGGATATTTCCGGATATTTCGGATATTTCCGGATATTTCCGGATATTTCCGGATATTTCCGGATATTTCCGGATATTTCGGATATTTCCGGATATTTCCGGATATTTCCGGATATTTCCGGATATTTCCGGGTATTTCGGATATTTCGGATATTTCCGGATATTTCCGGATATTTCCGGATATTTCCGGATATTTCGGATATTTCCGGATATTTCCGGATATTTCGGATATTTCGGATATTTCGGATATTTCCGGATATTTCCGGATATTTCCGGATATTTCGGATATTTCCGGATATTTCCGGATATTTCCGGATATTTCCGGATATTTCCGGATATTTCCGGATATTTCCGATATTTCCAGATATTTCGGATATTTCCGGATATTTCCGGATATTTCCGGATATTTCCGGATATTTCCGGATATTTCGGATATTTCCATATTTCCGGATATTTCCGGATATTTCGGATATTTCCGGATATTTCCGGATATTTCCGGTACGGATATTTCCGGATATTTCCGAGATAGTCCGGATAGGATAGATATATTTCCTACCGGAGAATCCGAGAATTTAGAGTGTACCGGGGACATAACGGAGTACTACTGTGTGTGGGAGAGGTCCGGGTACGCTGGCGGAACGGAGAAGTCCGGGTAAATTATACCCTACCGGGAGAATCCGGAGTTAATAAGAGTGTACTCGGAAATAACGCAGTACTACTGTGCGTGATGAGAGTGACGGGGATTAAAGGCCGGAACGGAGAAGTCCGTGTAAGGTATTGCCTACCGGTAGAATCCGGAGTAAATATGAGTGTACGGGGACATAACGGAGTACTACTGTGTGTGGTCGGTACGCTGGCGGGACGGAGAAGTCCGGGTAAGGTATAACCTACCGGGGAATCCGGAGTTAATAAGAGTGTACTCGGAAATAACGGGGTACTACTGTGCCGTGGGGAGAGTTCCGGGGTTTCGCGGACGGAAGGGAGAAGTCAGGGTAAGGTATAGCCTACTGGGATAATCCGGATATAATAAGACGGTACTGGGACAGAACGGAGTACTACTGTGCCGTGGTGAGCGTGCCGAGGCTTAAGGGACGGAACGGAGAAGTAAGGGTAAGGTATTGCCTACCGGGAGAATCTGGAGTTAGTAAGAGTGTGCGGGGACATAACGGAGTACTACTGTACCGTGAGGAGAGTCCCGGGTCTTAGGGGACGGAACGGAGAAGTCCGGGTAAGGTATAGCCTTCCGGGAGAATCCGGTGTTAATAAGAGTTTGCGGGGACATAACTGAGTAATACTGTGTGTGGGAAAGTCCCGGGTACGGGGGCAGGACTGAGAAGTCAGGGTAAGGTATAGCCTACCGGGAGAATCCGGAGTAATAAGAGTATACTCGGAAATAACGGAGTACTACTGTACCGTGAGAGAGTGGGGACTGGGACGGAGAAGTCCGGGGTAAGGTATAGCCTACCGGGAGAATCCGGAGTTAATAAGAGTGTACGGGGACATAACGGAGTACTACTGTGTGTGATTGAGGGTTCCGTACGGGACGGAACGGAGAAGTCATAAGGTATTGCCTACCGGGAGAATCCGGAGTTAGTAAGAGTGTGCGGGGACATAACGGAGTACTACTGTGTGTGATTGAGGGTTCCGTACGGGACGGAACGGAGAAGTCATAAGGTATTGCCTACCGGGAGAGTCCGGAGTTAGTAAGAGTGTGCGGGGACATAACGGAGTACAACTGTGTGTGGGAAAGTGCCGGGTACGGGGGCAGGACTGAGAAGTCATGGTAAGGTATAGCCTACCGGGAGAATCCGGAGTTAAGAAGAGTTTACGGGTACATAACGGAGTACTACTGTGTGTGGGAACGTGCCGGGGCATAGGGACGGAAAGGAGAAGTCAGGGTACGGTATAGCCTACCGGGAGAATCCGATGTTAATAAGAGTGTACGGGGACATAACGGAGTACTACTGTGCGTTGTGAGAATGCCGGGATTTAGGGGACGGAGCCGAGGAGTCAGGGTAAGGTACCGCCTACCTGGAAAAAACGGATTTAATAAGAGTGTACGGGGACATAACGGAGTACTACTGTGCGTGGTGAGAGTGCCGGGACACAGGGGAAAGCATTATGAAAGATTCGGGTAAGGTAGAGATTGCCGGGAACTTACGGGAAGTTGATAGGGCTAGTGGTAGTGGGTTTGGCTGTTGGAGACTCGGAGAAGAGAAATCTGAATTAGGCCGAATTTTCCAAGAGAACGACAGAGGTCATTTGAAGGGGACCGGGATTTATACGTCACTAGACAACTTTCAAATGACCTCTGTCGTTCTCTAGGAATATTCGGCCGAATTCAGATTTCCCTTCTCGTGGTCTCCGACAGCCCAGCCCACTACCTATCCATTGGGCGCCCGGCATCTGTTTGCGTTCCTCCTATACCTTGGCCAATACCTCTGTACTAGTACCACTCAGTTATACTAGTATATGTATAAATAAATAATATTTATATATATATATATATATAATAATATTTATCTATATATGTATTTTAAAATATATGTATGTATATTTATTTATGGTCATTACTCATCTGACTATTACCCAAACTTCTTTTAAATTATAATGCTTTGTTTAATGCGTGTAATTTTTACTTCGTTTAATTATTTATTTATTGAGAGTACGAGAGAGTTGATATCTTAACAGTTGAGTGAGAGTATGATAAATGAAATTACCAAATTTAGAAAGCCACTATAATATACTATTCTACGTATTCATCAACACTGCTCATTATAAATGAAAGGGTTATTCTATATTAGTTTAAATATTTTAATATGTACTGAATGGATGATATATGAATAGGTTGTTACATAAACAAAAATAATATTTATAGTTGCACGAAACCAGAAATATATTCAATGAAAAATTTAGGTTTCTTTACAAATGAAAGTTAAAACGATAAGTGGCACAGAGCACCTAAGAATCTCTTGCTTATTCTTATTTATATATTATAAGTGGACATTTTTCCAGAAATATTGTTTTATTTAAATTACTTACTTGGTAATAGCAGTATATGGTTTATTTATTTGTCTACATTTCCTCAATTTCATTCCGCTTGTGTAGTTGAGTTTCATCTCTCTGACAGTGCGAACACATGCATCGATCTGATTAAGAAATTATTCTTTTAATTTAAAAATTTATAATAATTCTATTATTTCTACTTGGTTAAGGCGAAATATATGTGTTTCTGTGTGTGTGTGTGTGTGTGTGTGTGTATATATATATATATACTTGTATATTTATTTATATTATTTAATGCGAACAGTTTTATCTGACGTAGGTTTTATGAATTAAAATCTTCGTTATTCATAAATACTATGCATTTATTAGTGCGATATTCTTGTTACATAGTCGTCACAATATATAATAACGGCTTGAACTACTGTCAGGACTGGCGTATGTCGACATTCTACGGTGAATTCATGTACATTCCCTTGGTGCACGTACGAAATATCTGCTAAATACTACCATCCATAGAATGATGTTCATCATGTATTTCGTGCATTTATAGTAATCGACCTATAGGAAATCATAAAAATTTATTTCAAGACTCTTTTTGACATATTATGTCATTTTTTTATTGAAGAAATTTATGGCTACTGATTCAAACGGAATGTCATCTACTCGTTTCCCAGTTGGTCTGTTCATCGGCTACTTCAGAGGTAAAAGGGACATTTAATCATCAGGGTCCTCTCCGATAATAATCACGATTCACATGAATGCTCCCAAGAAAGGGAAGAAAAACGAGGATAAATTGATTCCGTTATACCTAATCCTTTTTTTAAATTTCATTTCCTAATGCCGGAAATATTGACCTGGTCGACCGCTGCCACACGAGGTATTTCCCAGAACATTAAGGCGATCCTGACAGTAGTTCAAGCCGTTATTATATATTGTGACGACTATGTAACAAGAATATCGCACTGATAAATGCATAGTATTTGTGAATAACGAAGATTTTAATTCATAAAACCTACGTCAGATAAAACTGTTCGCATTAAATAATAACATATTTAATGAGCGGCATAAAAATAACAATTTAATGATTCCCAGAATATTATAATTTCATTTTAAAATACGACCTCTCCCATGATGATGGCTCTGAAGGAAGCTTTTTATACATTGTTGTTATTAATTGTGTCTGAGCTCAAAATACGGCCTCCAGTCCTTTGTTCTCTGGGTATTGATATCTTCAACCAACATTTGATGTTCAATTCACTTTAACGTTTAAAATTTTGAATTAAAGGAGTAATAAGATCTGCTGGGTGCTTGTTCGTCTTCAGGTCGCTGCTTTCCTTGATAACAAAGGGACAATATACCTTAGAAAACTAATAATATAAATAAATATACAAGTATATATATATATATATATATATATATATATATATACATATATATATATATATTTCGCCTTAATCCACAGTGAAATCCAAGTAGAAATAATAGAATTCTTATAAATTTTTAAATTAAAAGAATAATTTCTTAATCAGATCGATGCATTTATTCGCACTGTCAGAGAGATGAAACTCAACTACACAAGCGGAATGAAATTGAGGGAATGTAGAAAAATAAATAAACCATATACTGCTATTACCAAGTAAGTAATTTAAATAAAACAATATTTCTGGAAAAATGTCTACTTATAATATATAAATAAGAATAAGCAAGAGATTCTTAGGTGCTCTGTGCCACTTATCGTTTTAACTTTCATTTGTAAAGAAACCTAAATTTTTCATTGAATATATTTCTGGTTTCGTGGAACTATAAATATTATTTTTGTTTATGTAACAACCTATTCATATATCATCCATTCAGTACATATTAAAATATTTAAACTAATATAGAATAACCCTTTCATTTATAATGAGCAGTGTTGATGAATACGTAGAATAGTATATTATAGTGGCTTTCTAAATTTGCTAATTTCATTTATCATACTCTCACTCAACTGTTAAGATACCAACTCTCTTACTCTCAATAAATAAATAATTAAACGAAGTAAAATTACACGCATAAAAGAAAGCATTATAATTTAAAAGAAGTTTGGGTAATAGTCAGATGAGTAATGACCATAAATAAATATACATACATATATATTTTAAAATACATATATAGATAAATATTATTATATATATATACATATATAAATATTATTTCTTTATACATATACTAGTATAACTGAGTGGTACTAGTACAGAGGTAATAGCCAAGGTATAGGGGGAACGCAAACAGATGCCGGGCGCCCAATGGATAGGTAGTGGGCTGGGCTGTCGGAGACCAGGAGAAGAGAAATCTGAATTCGGCCGAATATTCCTAGAGAACGACAGAGGTCATTTGAAAGTTGTCTAGTGACGTATAAATCCCGGTCCCCTTCAAATGACCTCTGTCGTTCTCTAGGAAAATTCGGCCCAATTCAGATTTCTCTTCTCCGAGTCTCCAACAGCCAAACTCACTACCACTAGCCCTATCCACTTCCCGTAAGTTCCCGGCAATCTCATCCTTACCCGAATCTTTCATAATGCTTTCCCCTGTGTCCCGGCACTCTCACAACGCACAGTAGTACTCCGTTATGTCCCCATACACTCTTATTAACTTCGGATTCTCCTGGTAGGCAATACCTTACCCGGACTTCTCATTTCCGTCCCATAAGACCCGGCACTCTCCCCACGGCACAGTAGTACTCCGTTATGTCCAGTACACTTACTAACTCCGGAATTCTCCCGGTAGGCTATACGTTACCCGAACTTCTCCTTTCCACCCCTGTACCGGCACTTACACAGTCAGTAATCCGTTATGTCCCAGTACACTCTTATTAACTCCGGTTTATCACGGCAGGCAATACCTTACCCGGATTTCTCCGTTCTTACTCCAAATCCCCGGAACTCTCCCCACGGCACAGTAGTACTCCGTTATGTCCCAGTAAATTCTTATTACTCCGGATTCTCCCGGTAGGTTATACGTTACCCGGATATCTCCGTTCCGCCCCCTCTACACGGCACTCTCCCCACGGCACAGTAGTACTCCGTTATAACTCAGTACACTCGTATTAACTCCGGATTGTCCCTAGGCAATACCTTACCCGGACTTCTCCGTTCCGTCCCTAAGCCCCGGCACTCTCCCCACGGCTCAGTACTCCGTTATGTCCCAGTCCACACTATTTCCGGGTTCTCCCATTAGGAGATATTTCCGGATATTTCCGGATAAACCCCGGCACTCTCCTTACACACAGTAGTACTCCGTTATTTCCGAGTACAATCTTATTATCTCCGGATTCTCCCGGTAGGCTATACTTTACCCTGACTTCTCCGTTCCTATCCCTAAGCCCCGGCACTCTCACCACGTCACAGTAGTACTCCGTCATTTCCGAGTACACTCTTATTAACTCCGGATTCCCCGGTAGGCTATACCTTACCCTGACTACTCCGTCCCGCCACCGTTCAAGGCACTCTCCCACACACACAGTAGTACTCCGTTAAGTCCCCGCACTCTCTTATTAACTCCGGATACTCCCGGTAGGCTATACCTTACCGGACTTCTCCGTTCCTAACCCTAAGCCCCAGCCCTCTCCCCACGGCACAGTAGTACTCCGTTATGTCCCAGTACGCTCTTATTAACTCCAGGATACTCAGGTAGGCTATACGTTATCCGACTTCTCCTTTCCGTCCCTAAGCCCCTAAGCACTCTCCCACACACAGTAGTACTCCGTTATGTCCCAGTACACTCTTATTAACTCCAGGTTCTCCCGGTTATTACCACGGACTTCTCCGTTAACCCTAAGCCCCGGCACTCTCCCCCGGCACAGTAGTACTCCGTTATGTCCCAGTACACTCTTATTAACTCCGGAGTTACTCGGCAGGTAGGGCCCTCCCGGTAGTACTCCGTTTGTCCGGCACTCTCTTCTCCGGATTTCCCCAGTAGCTTCTCCGTTACAGCCCTAGTTCCCCATTTCCTCGGATACCCCCTCCCCCTCTGATATTTCCTCCGGATATTTCCCGGATATTTCCAGATATTTCAGCCCCGGATATTTCCGGATATTTCCGGATATTTCCGATATTTCCGGATATTTCCGGATATTTCGGATATTTCCGGATATTTCCGGATATTTCCGATATTTCCGGATATTTCCGGATATTTCCGGATATTTCCGGATATTTCCCGGATATTTCCGGATATTCGGATATTTCCGGATATTTCCGGATATTTCCCGGATATTTCCGGATATTTCCGGATATTTCCGGATATTTCCGGATATTTCCGGATATTTCCGGATATTTCCGGATATTTCGATATTCGGATATTTCCGGATATTTCCGGATATTTCCGGATATTTCGGATATTTCCGATATTTCCGGATATTTCCGGATATTTCCGGATATTTCCGGATATTTCGGATATTTCCGGATATTTCGATATCGGATATTTCCGGATATTTCCGGATATTTCCGGATATTTCCGGATATTTCCGGATATTTCCGGATATTTCCGGATATTTCCGGATATTTCCGGATATTTCCGGATATTTCCGGATATTTCCGGATATTTCCGGATATTTCCGGATATTTCCGGATATTTCCGGATATTTCCGGATATTTCCGGATATTTCCGGATATTTCCGGATATTTCCGATATTTCCGGATATTTCCGGATATTTCCGGATATTTCCCGGATATTTCCGGATATTTCCGGATATTTAGTGTGGGTGTTAATAAGACTATTTCCGGATATTTCCGGATATTTCCGGATATTTCCCGGATATTTCCGGATATTTCCGGATATTTAGTGTGGGTGTTAATAAGACTACGGATAGGGAGAAGTCCGGTATATTGCCTACCGGTAGAATCCGGAGTAATGGACATAACGGAGTACTACTGTGTGTGGTCGGTACGCTGGCGGGACGGAGAAGTCCGGGTAAGGTATACCCTACTGGGAGAATCCGGAGTTAATAAGAGTGTACTCGGAAATAACGGAGTACTATTGTGCGTGAAGAGAGTGCCGGGGCGTAGGGGACATGAACGGAGAAGTCCGGGTAAGGTATTGCCTACCGGGAGAATCCGGATTTATTAAGAGTGTACAGGGAAATAACGGAGTACTACTGTGTGTTGGAGAGTGCCTTGTTCGGTGGCGGAACGGAGAAGTCAGGGTAAGGTATAACCTACCGGGGAATCCGGAGTTAATAAGAGTGTACTCGGAAATAACGGGGTACTACTGTGCCGTGGGGAGAGTTCCGGGGTTTCGCGGACGGAAGGGAGAAGTCAGGGTAAGGTATAGCCTACTGGGATAATCCGGATATAATAAGACGGTACTGGGACATAACGGAGTACTACTGTGCCGTGGTGAGCGTGCCGGGGCTTAAGGGACGGAACGGAGAAGTAAGGGTAAGGTATTGCCTACCGGGAGAATCCGGAGTTAGTAAGAGTGTGCGGGGACATAACGGAGTACTACTCTGTGTGGGAAAGTGCCGGGTACGGGGGCAGGACTGAGAAGTCAGGGTACGGTATAGCCTACCGGGAGAATCCGATGTTAATAAGAGTGTACGGGGACATAACGGAGTACTACTGTGCGTTGTGAGAATGCCGGGATTTAGGGGACGGAGCCGAGGAGTCAGGGTAAGGTACCGCCGCCCTGGAAAAAACGGATTTAATAAGAGTGTACGGGGACATAACGAGTACTACTGTGCGTGGTGAGAGTGCCGGGACACAGGGAAAGCATTATGAAAGATTCGGGTAAGGTAGAGATTGCCGGGAACTTACGGGAAGTTGATAGGGCTAGTGGTAGTGGGTTTGGCTGTTTGGAGCTCGGAGAGAAATCTGATAGGCCGAATTTTCCTAGAGAACGACAGAGGTCATTTGAAGGGACCGGGATTTATACGTCACTAGACAACTTTCAAATGACCTCTGTCGTTCTCTAGGAATATTCGGCCGAATTCAGATTTCTCTCTCTGGTCTCCGACAGCCCAGCCCACTACCTATCCATTGGGCCCGGCATCTGTTTGCGTTCCCCTATACCTTGGCTATTACCTCTGTACTAGTACCACTCAGTTATACTAGTATATGTATAAAGAAATAATATTTATATATGTATATATATATATAATAATATTTATCTATATATGTATTTTAAAATATATATGTATGTATATTTATTTATGGTCATTACTCATCTGACTATTACCCAAACTTCTTTTAAATTATAATGCTTTCTTTTATGCGTGTAATTTTTACTTCGTTTAATTATTTATTTATTGAGAGTAAGAGAGAGTTGGTATCTTAACAGTTGAGTGAGAGTATGATAAATGAAATTAGCAAATTTAGAAAGCCACTATAATATACTATTCTACGTATTCATCAACACTGCTCATTATAAATGAAAGGGTTATTCTATATTAGTTTAAATATTTTAATATGTACTGAATGGATGATATATGAATAGGTTGTTACATAAACAAAAATAATATTTATAGTTCCACGAAACCAGAAATATATTCAATGAAAAATTTAGGTTTCTTTACAAATGAAAGTTAAAACGATAAGTGGCACAGAGCACCTAAGAATCTCTTGCTTATTCTTATTTATATATTATAAGTAGACATTTTTCCAGAAATATTGTTTTATTTAAATTACTTACTTGGTAATAGCAGTATATGGTTTATTTATTTTTCTACATTTCCTCAATTTCATTCCGCTTGTGTAGTTGAGTTTCATCTCTCTGACAGTGCGAACACATGCATCGATCTGATTAAGAAATTATTCTTTTAATTTAAAAATTTATAATAATTCTATTATTTCTACTTGGATTTCATATATATGTGTGTGTGTGTGTGTGTGTGTGTGTGTGTGTGTGTGTGTATATATATATATATATATATATATATATATATATATATATATATATATATATATATATACTTGTATATTTTTTTATATTATTTAATGCGAACAGTTTTATCTGACGTAGGTTTTATGAATTAAAATCTTCGTTATTCACAAATACTATGCATTTATCAGTGCGATATTCTTGTTACATAGTCGTCACAATATATAATAACGGCTTGAACTACTGTCAGGATCGCCTTAATGTTCTGGGAAATACCTCGTGTGGCAGCGGTCGACCAGGTCAATATTTCCGGCATTAGGAAATGAAATTTAAAAAAAGGATTAGGTATAACGGAATCAATTTATCCTCGTTTTTCTTCTCTTTCTTGGGAGCATTCATGTGAATCGTGATTATTATCGGAGAGGACCCTGATGATTAAATGTCCCTTTTATTAAATATCCGGAAATATCCGGAATTATCCGGAAATATCTGGAAATATCCGGAAATATCTTGAAATATCCGGAAATATCCGGAAATATCCGGAAATATCCGGAAATATCCGGAAATATCCGGAAATATGTATATATATTCTTTTTCTTCTCTTTCTTTGGATGATTCTTGTGAATCGTGATTATTACCGATGAGGACCCTGATGATTGAATGTCCCTTTTTCCTCTGAAGTAGCTGATGAACAGACCAACTGGCAAACGAGTAGATGACATTCCGTTTTAATCGGTTGCCATAAATGCACGAAATACATGATAAATACATGCACCAAGCCAATGTTCATGAATTCACTGTAGATTGTCGACATCTGCGAAATATCTGTCTTTCACCACAAAAATTCCGATCCTCGGTACAACGAATTTTTTTTGGACTGCTCTGTGTTAGCTACAACGAGATTTTGCCTCTATATGCTATTTTTGTTTTTGTGAAAACGGTATTTTCACCCATTTCATAAAAGCGGGGTTTGTTTTTGAGGGCTGATTTGAGGGGCCGCTGTTTGGTGGGCACTAATTGAATAATGAATCGAATGATGTTTGCCTGTTTTGCTTTGCTGGACCCCGGCTAATAGAGAACATGTCGCTGGCGGTCTAGAGGGGGAGGGGCCATCGATGAAATTAGAGCCGTCAAAACAGGACACTTCAATACCAAACCCGCTACAGATCTACTTCCCGACCACTATACATCTGAGCTTTGAATTTGAAAAGCCAATTCGATTAATTTAACCCGATCGCGACATTCGTTAAATTACAAACTGAAAATTGAAGTGTCGGAACCCAGTGCAGAAGGGGTTGATACCCTACTAATCCGGAATTTTTCCTGCGCTTGGAAACCGCAGAAATACAAAAAAAATAATAACTTTAATAGGGATTAGGGACTTCAGAGGAGGGGGGAGGGTCCCGTGGGGAGCGGACAGTGCCCGGTAATACGGGAACAAACAAGTCTTGATCCCAAAAGGATTAACGACACATCACCTCCGTGTATATATAGGGCCCCGAGTTGAAACCCTGCCAAAGGAGCCCACTCGGGTGGTTTCCGAACACAGGAAAAATCCCTGAATAGCGGGTGGTCAACCAAAGGAAACTGAGGTTCTTCCCACAGCTTTACGCGAAGTTAGTGATAATGAGCTTTGAGAAATGATTCATCGTACACACAATTGTATATAATCAGCTATTTAGCGGCCCGAGTTGTTTAATTAACAATTTTTAATGTTGCAATAACGAAATTGAACCTCTGTCCACCACTTTTAAGCCGATTCAAATCTGATTATTTCCTTTATTGTTTTGCAGGACAATGCAGAGTGGGCACAGCTGAACTGAATCCAACAAGTGAGTGACCGCCGGTAAGTGGCTCGTTATAAGTATAATAATTGAGTGAGTAAGGCGTGAGGACACCCACCCGCCGACCACTTACTATCTCGAGTGCACTTGGCCCACGCCGGAAGATATATCTTCTCGCATATTTCATAGCCCAATAGACACATTTGAAGTTTCACTTGGCGTCTTTAAAACCAATTTATTTTGAATTACAGTCGTAATATATTAAAGGTTGTATGCGTTATTAGTTAAGCGATGTAGATTTATTACATATATAAATAAAAGATATAAAAGAGTATAGACGTACAGAGTTTAGTTGGTCTCAATCAGGATGCGTGTCTCAGTTTACACGGTAAGGTCGGAAAGGTCCCGTCGCCGAATTCAAATGAAAATCGTGTTGTAGAATCCCCGGGGAATCGTCGAGAAGCCCGCTTTTTTCCTGGATTAAGACGGGGCGGGTGTACCATACAGATGGGCGGTAATCCGGACATTTTTGCCTAGAAATTGGTCCGACCCTCGGATATTCTCCTCCTCAGGACGACTCTCCCTCTATCTTTAAACCGCCATCTTTGGATATTGTGAATACCCGTGTTAGTTCCCAGCAGAACGAGGAAGGTGACGACGCGACCCGGGCCGGGGTCTTACACGCAGCATAGCTCGGTAATAAGTCACACTTGAGATTAGTTTTTTAGACCATTATTATAAATCCATGCCGATTTGAAAGTGTTAAATATATGCGTGATATCTGTTGCACCATGTACATAGGTACAAGAGGCCGCATTATGTATACGAACCGCTTGCTATTGTGCTTTACCAAACCTATCGTATTTAAAAATAAAGGAAACATCAAAATTGAAAGGGTATCGTTATATTTATCCATCCGAGCGTTATGACTCCATTGTTTTCAATCGTTTCGAAATCAATATACGAGTCGTCCAGATGCGAAGAGGGACATATCAACCGTTATGGAACCGAATTTTTAGTTTTTTCTGTTCATTTTCTTTTCTTTCGCAGTACAAATAAACAGTCCGACTCGCGATAACGCTATATTTATTTTATTTTCGATATTCGATACTCGAATTATTTACATTTCTCGGGGGAAAATCAGGAGTATAAAAAAGGGAATAGAGCGGGCTTATCTCGGCCAGTTAGCGAGAAATGTGACCACTCATCTATGGCCATCAGTCTTTCACACTGCCCTCCACAGCCCAGCCCCCATTTCCTCTCTAGGGGCTGTTATTCACCCTCAACCGCCAATTATTCATCCCATCACGAGGAGTCACCAACGAAAATATTTATTCCTACAGTCTCGTACGCATTTATAATCGCTCCTGGCGTCTTATACCCTACGGTCTATCGCTAAATTGTTGTAAATTTGGATCGCCGCTGGGAATTGAACCAGAAATTACAAATGCTGAAATTACAAGTACGTTACTTTTCTTCAAATATACATAGCATATCGCAGACGATATACAAATTTTGTTTGATACGTGTTTCCTCAGTCATTCTGTCGTTATTAGTCCTACTCGAACAATGTCGCTTATTGTATTTTACAGTTGTGGCAATAAGACAGTTAGAAAAGAGATCTCAGTGTGTAAGTTTTCTAATTGTAATTAAAATGTACGAATGTTTCGTTCGTTGGTTGTTTGAAATACTGTGGTCTCTCTCTCTCTCTCTCTCTCTCTCTCTCTCTCTCTCTCTCTCTCTCTCTCTCTCTCTCTCTCCTCGGCCTCCTTGTGGCCGAATAAATAATTGTTAATGGACTTGTGTCAGAATTATTTTATAGGTGTGCGCTTGTTCTTCCAAGGTAGTAGTAATGATTATTTCACTGGGGGATGAAATATGCAGTCCGCCGCGGAGAGATAGCGCTTCGGGCCGCCCCATACGTTAACCGGTTATTCTTCTTCTTTTTCATCTCCGCTTGTCCTCGCATTTCTTTCTCTATATTTTCTCAGCTCTCAGAGCGAATTTAGTGGCTCCGGACTCCGTTTTGAATTTTCGCCAAGATTTCCAGTCGTATACCGCTCGGTTCATTAGTTGAATTTAATGAGAGTATTAAAAATCTTGTATGTAATTTGCTTTGAAATGGGGCACGAACTCTTGCGATTTATCCGATCGCTTCCAAATATCCCCTCCCCCAGAACAAACGTAGCGAGTGATCGAATTACCCATCTCATTTTTCTCTGCCGTGCTACCCACCCTGGGTAGAGGGTTTTCGGCAGGTCTTTTGCCAGACGAGGAGGAATGCCTAATGGAGTTATTGTCCGGAGTCCAATTTGAGAGTTATTAAACTGAGAATGCAATCAGCGCCATAAAGCTGGAAGAACGGAGAGAGGGACTTGGCCGAGGTGTCTGCTGTATCGGTTTCAGTCCGCCGGAAAATTAAAGCCTAACCGCATTAAGTCCCGGCAGCGACTTTTAAGATAATTCATCCCCCCGTCAGTCGCTCCCAATCATTTCTCACTTTCTTCTCTGCCAATTGGGGTTGCCTAATATGAAAACAAAAGCGAGTCCGTAAGTCGAGTAACAGATCCTATATTTTGTTTTTATTTTTATTTTAATTCACGACTACAGAAAAAGGACCATATTGTATACTCTAATATGCAACAAGACATATAAAATCTGTGTATGCCCAGAAAAATATATACGTGTTGTTATACATTGATATAGTGTTTATATTGAATAATATAAAGTATTATTTTTTCTATCGCGTAGACGAATTTTTCCTCTTTCCCATCTGGTGTTTTGCTACTGAAGATGGCGAGCAGCCGAAGCCGGCCCAGCGAAAGATCGAAAAATCAACGGTATTCCAAAACCCTCGGGATAAACATTTATTCCAAAATATTGCCTTGTATATGGGGCAAATATCGGACAGGACGGAAACGGCCGTGGTCCTAGGCGTACGAACATAGAGACGATGGGCGGTGATATTCTTATTGAAATATGACCAATAATATAAGCCCACAACTCGAATTGCTCTGTTTTATGGATTGTAAGCTTTCGGCATTTCCCATTATCAATATGATACTGAATTCTCAAAAATGGGCCATATCCAGTCGAGTGGATAATGGCCATGATAAACTATAGAGCATTAACGGAAGCGTAAAATATTTCTTCTTAAATTGATAATATCTGCAATAAACTTCGAGTCCGCGTATAAAGACCAATATAGAGCTGCAGATATAACATAAAGTTAGTACTAATTGATAACTTCAATTTCTGATTAATGAGTGAAGGCTTCCGCGCCCGATTGATATATCTATATGGATATATGACATGGAGGACGTCAGCCAGTTCGATGTAAAAACTTAAAGTTAAATAATAAAGGGCTCAGCGTACAAAGGGCTTCGCTTTGTACAGTATTTTATACGACCTAGTCTCGTGTGACCTGCCCTGTTAAAATTAAACCCTCAAACATTTATTTTCACATTCAACCGAATCAACCGGGCCCTTCGTGCGCGGATCATAATCTCGCGAAGCTTATCGTCGCTACCGGATGTTACGGGGAGAAAGTACACGACCTGGAAAATTATAAAATATATCTGCGCAGTTTATATCCGTTTTTCGCCAGAAGTTATCAAGTTTTCCGCTGGTCGAAGGGATCCGGGATCATTAAGTTATCCTTTCATAGAAATTCGAGAGTTCATTCTCGATCGATGATAACCATTTTTCATGAAATGTGTTGTATTCAATTTGGTTTCAAATTGCGCTCGAAGTTTTCTAATCGCCCAATACATTCTTCACCGGCGCGGCGTCAGTCCCAATTTGGACTGTACTCGGTTCGAGTATTTAATTCGACATTGACGTAGAATCAGTCGTGACGTTCGGCCGGTGGATGACGTCCGGGATAAATCCGCGGAACCCCGGCCCGGGAAAGGGAAAGGGAAGAAAGTCGCTCGAAAAGGGAAGTTAAGTAATTTCGCTAAAAGCCAAGTTTTCGCTGCCCTTTATGAGGGCTCGATTTTGCGCTTTATCGGCGGTTGTTCGCCTCCCAAACAACACCATAAACACGTACCGAGAAGATGTAGTGGGTATTTCACGCGGGAGTACGAACAAACCAAGTGCTTAGTGATTATTTCAACCCGAATTACGTTATATAAATATATCGGGTGAACTTTAAAATATTTGTTTGCAAATCAGCTAAACTGTATACTCGGGTTGTTTTTCAGCTGTACACAGTGCGCTCAGACTGTTTCGAAATTATTCGTCCCCGTTTTCGGACGAAACGCCTCGACAAAAAAAAACAACAGTCCCCATTTTAGGGGTCATTGAGCGGCCATTTTTTTTCGAATCGTTCGATATTGTATAAATTACAATTGTTAAATATCGCCAACAGTGGAAGTCGTCGACGACCATCACGATGGAAGGGTAAAAGTAATTTCAGGCGTTCGTGACTCGGTAACAATTTAAATATTTACATTTTTATTTTTTGACAACGAATCGCTTAAGAACAATAAAATATTTGTATATTGTTTAGAATAATCTGCACAATATAAATATATCTTGAGAAAAATGATAGTCGTGACTAAAAATAAGAAGAAAGAAAAGGCTTGTACCAGTGATCGGGATGAAGAAAATCGCAGATTCCCTACTCGTGATTTTCTGCAGGGGAGAGTGAAAGTGTAAAGAGTTAGAAAGTAACTTATTAGAAAGTTCTTATTAGATTACCCCCCCCCCTGTAATAAAGTTGATTAACTGTAGTTTATCCTCTCTCTTAAAACTCAGCCTGACTGGAGATCGACTTAAGACTCAGTCTGAACTACCGGCAGCGAAAGGCCGAGAAGGAAACCTTTTAGTCTAAGAATTCAGGACATAAGTTGGTGATATAATATTTGATGATAATAAGCCAAATTATAATCGTATCTAAATTAAAATGTTCGATTTAAATATTGTATTAATATAGAAAACAAATATTTCTATTTTAACATACCTGTTTTGTGGTCTGCGAGGAGTACCGTAGATTTCGTGTGTTTCTGTCTTCTCTCGCTGGTATGGTTTTTTGCTAGACCAGTTTTGGCTGCTCACCAGCTGAAGACCAAACCAGCGAGAGGAGACAGCAACAAACGAAATATTTATATATTTCCAGAACAATTTGAAATCTGTGTTTAAATTTAGTTTTCTGGCATAGTTGCGATTTCGATTTTTTTGTGAACCCATTCACAATGGCAACGATCGTGAAGCTAACATGTTTTGAGCAAACCGCAACTATCACTTAATTTGCCGATTGCATTTATATAGTATCAGAGTTAATGTGAATAATAAAAAGCAAGGTGGCTGTTACACGAATCTAATAGGGTACGGGTTCTTTTTCAGAGGGGAAGTTGCTATAAGGCCGCCGGTACGCGGCGGTCATGTATTTAGCAAAATTATATTTGGAGAGGGACTTTTTGTGGCGTGCTGATGATTGGGACGTCTAACAATGGCCCATTGTTAGGCCCTCGCCGCCTCCCGTCTCACAAACACAATTCCTCTTCCCCGCGGTACAATTTTTTTTGTCCCACTACTTCCCTCGACCGTTTTCGTCTCTTTTTTTCTTGAAGTAAATCCCGGCAGAAAACTTGTAGGAGTACGCCACGCCTGTATAAATCCTATTACTGAATATCCGCCACGTATAAGACTAGAAAAGAAACTATATTAAATTTTATCACCTAATTCATAGAAATTAGAACCGGTCAAGCTCAGTATTGAGAAAAACTGAAGGGTGTAACGGAAAATTCGCGAACAGTGTTACTCCCGAATCCTGGTCAATTGCCAAAAAAGTAGACAACTAAGTTTTACTCTGACAAAAGCAGCTTGTCCTCTTATATCCTTGAACCGGCCCCAAACTTCCTATTGAAAATCAAGTGCGGTACTTGGGGTTAGACTCCAGCAGAAGATTGACACACATAATCCGCGAATAGCTTACAAATACTTTATTTATCTTTTTTTATTTACTACAAATATACGTAGTAAATCGTAGGCGATACACAAATTTTAATTGTTACATGCATTCTGGACTAAATACATAAAACTAAAAACAGTTGCATTGTGCGGAGTGTTGATGCGGTAAGCGGGAAAGTAACAATAGTACAAACCCGAAAACTTAAATTACGCGTACTCAACGCAATATTCTTCTTACATTAAATCGTATACTGACAACATGGAAGAAATACGACCGATTTTAATCATTCCCGCGGGATATACAATGATCCACATAACGATCCGTCGTTTGTTATGCCTTTTGCGAGTGCACGTTTGGTTTCGAATCGGGATCAGAGAAGGGAGCTCGTGGTAACGTGGTAACGAATGTATATTGGTCCTCGCCTTTCGGAACCTCCCCTGTGGACAAAATAATACGAGTTTATGCTTTACTTGGGAGGAGCCCGCATTATGGAGGTGTGTGGGGATATTGTCATATTGGGATACCGTGCTTTCCGTAGATGTTGCATTCTCACGTCCCAGTAAAGAAGAAAATTTATAAATTTAAATGTCCTTATTAATAAATTGTTGTCTAAAATAGCAAAGAGAAAATTGGAAAAAATGGAAAAGATTTATTAATTAACAAACCCGCCAGAAATCGGTGGTTCGAATCGGCCCGCGAACGAGATAGGAGGCAACATAAACCGCCCAGTACGTACTCGTGTACGTAGAACATTGTGCGTGGAACAAATACTGGGAGAAAAAAATTATAGCCCACCTGCAGTTTACTGGCTGTGTGGAATAACATCGGCGGAAGGGTAAATTTATTCGGAACAAAGCCCTGGGACATGGTCGGTTGGGGCGCTAAATCTACCCTGGCGACCGCCCTCGCCCAACAGCGCGACTATTATCCCACTAATTTGTTAATTATGTTCTACCAATTAAGAGGCTAATGGGCCTAACGGCGTGCCCCCACTGGGGGTGTTGGGGCGGGGTTGGGTGTCATTACCTCCACAA
The DNA here is from genome assembly GCA_019843655.1 of Lethocerus indicus. Classification (NCBI taxonomy): domain Eukaryota; kingdom Metazoa; phylum Arthropoda; class Insecta; order Hemiptera; family Belostomatidae; genus Lethocerus; species Lethocerus indicus. The sequence continues at coordinate 5,945,761 of JACDQD010000103.1, read as the reverse complement.
TAAGTAAGGCGGGTTCTCTCGCTCCTACCGAAGTAGACGAAGCTGATTTGATGACGGAGGTAAATTTATGACGCGAGTAGTCATTTTACAAGTTTCAACAAAAAATAATTGGACTGAATGGAAAAAATAACTTCCCATCTTTCTAATCACTAATCCCACTTACTTCTAAGTAATTATTGAAAATCAGTAAAAAAAATTATATAGTTTAAGTGAATTGGAAGTTGGTATGAAATGAAATATAAGCTTATCTGCAAAATGCGATTTGCCGGCTGGGCTCACTTCTGGAGTTAGCTCCAAGTCGAAACTCCCGAGCGAACTCCCATAGTGATTAATTGAACTTTGCTTTATTTAACAGCCGAGAGTTTAAGATGAAGTTCGAGCCGGGACTGAATGCGACTCTCCAACTTGGAATTAAGTGATTAAAGCGGCCCGGCCTTCGATACCCTGAGATGTTGGAGTTTTTTCAAGTCTTTTCGTCCAATGTATTTTCTTGTTTAATCATGATGGAGGGGGGAAGGAGGGACAGCTCATCATAAATGTAACGATTGTTTGGAATCGGACGATTTCCCCAATCATTGAAAATGGCCTATTATTTTCCCTTATCAGGACGTTCTGCCGGATAAGTGAGTCTATTTGTACGATTTCATTGTTGAGGTTCTTCCTTCGAGACCTTCCTTCCGGAAGTGACTGTCGGGGGTCGTCGTTGACTCAAGTTGGGAAGCCATGAAATAACCGGATCGGGGAATAACAGGGTATAATTGAAGGATAAACACGTGAAAAATCAAAGGCGGTGACTGCGGGGCTGGTCGTGGTATTGTTCCCCCCGCTAATTAAGCGTGATCTGAGGGGGGGGGGGTTAATTCAATTGATTATAGTTGGGGCCGCGCCTAAATCAGCTCCAATTGTCTAGACAAGCCCGTTATTAACCCCAAAACTACGATACTGGAATCCTTTGATTAGTACTGTAAATGGATCTTTGAGATAATAAAAAAACAGGAAAAATATTACGGAAACGACGCTAGAAAAATTATTAGGGGATGATATTACAACAATAGAAAAAATAAAAAATCAAACGTTTAATTCGGTTTATATTGAGGCCCTCCGTCCTCAGGATTCTCCATCGAAAGTACATTTCTGTTATCTAATCGCTGTATTTTTTAATTTAGAAATAAAATTCACATAATATATAATATCTTTTCAGTAGAAACACCGATGGAACTTGTGATATGTTCGGTTCTTATGTACCGCGGTTTATTTTGTATAATATCCATTTGGCTCGTCTAATATTGATATTCGATTTTTGTCCTAGAATGCCTAATTGGGACAACTGAATACATCAGAATGATCAACGAGGAAGTTGTTGAAGAAGTGCTCAGGGGCGAGCTAGAAGCCGCTAAGTGGGCTATACCCAGAACCCTGAAAATATTCATATCTTCCACCAGAGACGGTAAGTAGTATTTCATGCTAAAATTCATTAACAATAATAATGGCAATAATTATCTATTTGTATAAGCTTTTGATCTTGTACTTTTGCCTGAAGGTAATGACAAATCTGAAGGTATAATAGTTCGTTATTGCATTCAAGAGGTCCTCAACAGGGAGGAGTGGGTAACTTCAAAGGAAGGCGCTAAAATGTTTAATGAAAATGTAATTCTCATAACTTTACATTAACGTAGGAGCGTCATAATTCAAATTAAATAATAAGTACTCGCCGACGGTGACTAAAAATTTACGATTTTTCTGTGAAGTGCAACCCATATGGGACCTGTTCTTCGTTCCACTACTTATGGAAAGAGTAAGCAAGCTTTTTGAGGATGGCACCGGTTCTGAAAAATGGTATGACACACACTAAGTACCCGGACTATGAATCACGGTAGCCAATATACAGGATAATTTACAGCAATTAATATTAAGCATAAGCACAAATTTGAAAGTCAATTGGGATCCAAGTCGGACGACTTTAAAACTGGATTCGTCAGAAACTGTACCTCCGAAAGGAAACAATTCACTCCGCCAATGTGCCTGGTTTTATAGCTGGTTTTACCACTATCAATTATTACTAGCGATATCGTGCTTTAATAAAGTTAATTATCCGTCGCTTGCACAATTAGGTGTTAATATCACTCGCCTCCAAACATTCGATTGTACTTTCGCCCATTTCCGTTTACAATTCAATTATAACAAAGCCCGTTTATTGGCCGCGAACCAATAAAAACCGAAAGGGCAGTCCCTATTTCTAATTTTCAGAAATTATCCGGCAAATTTCAGCGTTATTCGATTAAATATTTGTTCGGCACCGTCCGTGGTGCGCCCTCTGGCAGCTATGTGAACAATACGTGTAAAATAATTTTGCGGCCGTTGCAAGATGCAAAATTTATGTTTAAATTTCATTCATTTTAACCGGGATAATTGATGTAACAAAAAACTGTATTAAAATGATACAAAAAAGTACGAAATTTATTGTGTCGATGCAGCGCTCCTTGAATAATGTATGGATTCAGGCACCAAAATAGATCAAACAAAGGTGGGTGCGCGCCCTCTCCAGTCTGCTCTCCATACTTATCTCCCCTCTCCTATAAAACACATTTTATCGCGGGTCACAAGTGTTCTTTTCACCATAAAACAAAAAAGGAAGGGGGGAAGATATTTTGGTGAAAATACTGGAGTGAGGTGCCCTCTGGATCAGTTTATTTAAGGTCGTTGTTCGAACCCAGCGATGGAACTCGCTCGGATAGGGTAGGTGAACTCGCCTAAGGATAATTTTTATTATTACAAAACAATAACGGATGGTCGGAACCGTAGAGTGAAATTTGTTATATTTTTGTACGGCGAGGTCACGGACAAACGGGACTGAGGTTAGAAGTTGTAGGGTGTATTATCCTTAATATGTTCGAATTTACGGTTTGAATTTTGTTGTGCTACATAATTCGGTCCGCAATTCTTATTTAATGAACTTCTACTAATAAATTCGAAGGAAAAAATTCCATCCTTATCATTAATAATAATAATAGATGTCCGCGCGGGTTAGCATTAGAAGCCGTATTAAGAGGGATCGAAATCGGAAACAGAATCACGTATCGCGTAATCAAACTTGTATACACTTTCAATGTATTCTGCATAACTTCCATTGAACTGTAATTTTATGTAATACATTTTACATCGAGGCTCCTATCTTGGCCACTAGAAAGTTCCGATGTATTTAATGCTCCGTTGGTTCGAGGTACAGACCAGTTTTTATCGGGACTGACTTTGGCCAAAGTTTTCGAGTACAGGACCGTAAGAACCGGTTTCGATCGAGTTGGGAATTCCATTTGAAAGCGGCAAAAAACCTGCATCCACCGTTATTTGTCAACTACGTCCGATACAGTCAGTTCCTGGTACACCTGGTACGGAAATCGGTTTTTCCCTAAGCGGTACTTCAGGCTCGAATAGAGAGTCCTAATACCGTCTCGGATAGCTCTCAGGACAAGAAGAGGAAGCTTAGGACAAAACCGAGTCAGAATATTCCACCATCGACGATATTCGATCCACTGCGCAGTAAACTCCTTCCGTTGAACGCTTACTTTTCAAGGGATGATCAACAAATGTCTCTTTCAACATCGTGGTATTACATATATATACCAGCGATCTTCTTGGAATGGGCCCACGGTTCACATCAAACGTACCAGTTTCATACATAGTAATTTCACTTAAAAATTAAAAATGGGGTAATGTGTAGGGCCCTAGAGGAACCAGATCGAAAACATGTCGGGTTATTTACTTCGTATCGATGGTAACATTACCCAACGGCGCTTCAATCATCGACAGCTTCGTGCATGTGTCGGTCGTTCACCTACTACCCAGTGTGGGGGGGGGGGCTAATTTATGTCAGCCGCGGGAAGAAAATTCGGTTTTTCCAATTTAGATAAATTTCGAGATAAATTCCGGCGAACGAGAAAAAGAAGGGCGTGGGAGAAAAGGAAAATCCCAACCGAGCCGGCGTGGAGGATCCATGAATTGGGTACGCAAGCGGCCCATCTCGCACAATCTCAACCTTCTCTACCCTCTCTCGGTCTTTCACTTTACCAAATGAGGCCGCGGCTTTTTGAAAAAAAGGGGAGAAATCGTGAGTTGTGAATGGTTAAAAAAAAGTTAAAAAGTGCCCACCGACGTTCCCGACGTCCCAACGAGACACCGCCTTTCCAAGGCACTACTCCTAATTAACTTTTATAACGCTGGTCCCGGCCCAAATAGATTAGAAAGAAAATGGGTAATATTGACAAAAACGGGAAGGCGGGATATAAATATAACGTATTGAAGATGAAAAATAAAGAAAAAATAAAGTTGGAAAAAGTAACGGTAAAACCAATGTAAATGATTTTATCAATCTCTAATAGTACACACTCCGCGTTATCTGAAAATGAGTTAATGGGCTATTAAAATGGAGGTGCGAAGGTGAAATAAGGGTAAAATTTGGTTTGGACACAATCCAAGTTGCCCCAATTTTGATGTGGGTCCAACCCCATTTCAACGTTATCTCCTGGGCCCCGAATTTGTCAACGGCCCCTCCAGTTATAACGGCAGTCGTCTGACGCATCCGAAAAACTTTTCGACTGGCTTTCGATTTCACCCCGTAGGAGGAAGGATTGAAGAGACAGTGTAATCTGTATAGTATATAATGTAACGATAAATATCGTTGAATGATATCGTTCATATGATACATATGAATATGTAACTGTCCCCGTCCAAACATGAGATATCACCGCCGTAATTCCCCAACCAGTCATTCCATTTATCCCTAGGGATTCCGGGGACTTCAAATTATAATACCCCCGTCTTAGAGCTCTTCCCTTCACGTGACCTGGACTCCTTTTAATTACTGTTTAATTCCTTGCCAGGATATGTGTGTGTGTGTGTGTGTGTGTGTGTGTGTATATATATATATATATATATATATATATATATATATATATATATATATATATATATTTGTGTCTGTATAATTTTCCCTCTTGGTTCGTTCAGAGTTTACCTCAGACGCTCGATTTTTTTCCCTTAAACTGGACGCCCTTCCTGAACTTGAAGCTTCAAGTATCTTTAATTAAAGACAAGGGCGTTCCTCTCTTTTTTCCTGTCGTTATTCTTTATTTTCCCCCTTACATTATTTTAATTAAGCTCCCGACATCGGCATTCAAGTCATCCACCCACCTGCCCCACCTGAAAGACGTCATTCTGTGCTCATGAAAAATTTCTATTCTCTCCCGGTATTATTAAAAATTTTACCTTTCGGGTAATTAAAAGTTTAGAATAGACAATACTGGTTTGTGGGGGATGTACGAAACCGATCTTTCTTTTTATTTATTTTAAGGAAAATTCATTGTAAGCCAGGACCCTGGGATTAAGGGAACAGAATGGATAGGACTTCTTCCGTAATTTAGTTTATATTAATTCGCGTAATTTATGGATAAAAGCAAATATGATTGGTGAAGAGGAATTCAGGTTGAAGAGTTTCAATCCGAATTTCAAATGTTTGGCTAAATTCTATACATACCCAAAGTCATTGTGAGTTCCATTTTTTGTACGCGGTCGGATACTTTTTTCGGTAAATACCATGGAGTCAAATTGTTGGGGCGCATTCCAAGCCAATCATCTACTTCAAATTGGGGTAGAGGATAGGGGGGGATATTTTTGGCCGTCGCATTTTTGACGGAATCGAATTCAAGTTAACAGTTCGCTTCGGCGAAATTCAATTTTATCAAGTGCTCCCTTTTGGCATTCGGCTGAGCAAAAGGAACTTATTTAGACCGCTGTCGTTGTAGCGGTTCGAATTGGAATTCACGCCTCGTCACAAGGGGTGAAAAGAAGTGGCAGTGGCACCGAATCGTCACACCCCTAATGCGACGCAAGTAAAGTGATTAAGGAGGGACAATGGAGGGATTGTTCGAACCTAGGAAAAATAATTACAGTCCCTTTCGGAATCCGGAAGGACTTTTCGCCCCCTTAATGAAAGGGCCGAATCAATCCCTTTAAATCCCTTTATGGAAGGGAACCTCCTCCCGAATACTCTCTGAAAACTACCCCGCGAGGAAATTCCAGGACTCCCTCGAATTGTGAGGTTATTGCGTCATTGCGGATTTGGCAACACCTATAGACCGCGTTATTTCTGTTTACATATTCGAACTGACAAAGTCTTCCCGCTACTGTTACTTAGCAGTCTGTGAAACATTTGGAAGCAAACTTGCCACGATCTCTTTAACAGTGTCCGTTTGACACCACTTGAAACGGTAAAAATGCGCCTCGAGCTTGCAAAAAGGTTATTGTGTGAGGTGACTAAGCCTTAAATGAACGTCGGCGTCAAAACTGCTTTTTTCTAAATGATTTTTCAGTAAGTCTGAGTTTCACTGAGCCCTGAGGGAAAATTAATGGCTCTTTATACTTGCAGGTAGCACTCTAATACCTTGCAGTGTTATACCTTGGTGTAAAATTGTACAAGCTGGTCTGGAGAGGAATTCACTATTCGATCCCCATTAAGAGTTCAGTCAATAAGCGCTCTGTTAACCCTTCGTTTTATATTTGAATTCAGCGCACTCTCCCGGCGGTGCATATCATTGACATTGCCGAGTTTAAAGCCTCCCCCACTTTTAGAGCTAATCATGAAACCCTTTTGACCGAGGTATGTAGAGTACGCCATTAGTCCAAATACGAGGAAGATTCGAATATATGCTATCATTTATTTACAGAGAGGTTATTCACGAAGTATTACATACTCTTGTGAATATTTTAAATACTGCATGTAGAATTGATATGCGGCGGCACCAGTAGAAATGCAATCATGAAATCGACTGAATATAATGGAGACCCCCCTCCCCCACTCTTTTAGTAGTTTCAAATTAGCAATTCGAAGAAAACACTGATCAACTCCCGTCCTTAGATTTCAGTTTGGTAGTTTGTTCCCGAACAACTGCGTTCCTCCTTCTAAAGAGAGTAGGTTATAGGTTTGGAAACTGGAGAGAAGTTAAATGAAGGTTTCGGCGACTAGCACTTGAATTATAACTAACTAACTTCCGCGTAACACTGTAGGAAGACAATCCTTCCACAGGCAAGAATGAACCCACGATTAAGAGGAATAAGTTAGCAGTCCAATCGTCAGTCATTAAGAACCGATCAGCAAATTAAGGGAACAAAGCTTTCGCTTATTCCGACAGAGCTAGTTAATGAACTATCTATATCCTTTTCCTACTTAGACGACGGGAGAAACGGAAATGGTAAAACCCTTTCCAGTGTAGTTTTTATCGTTCGAGTGAAACTGTAAAAGTTTATTTACAAAAATAAATTTTAAAATACCTTTTTTTCAACACCTATATCCTGTAATAATTCAACATTTATGAATTGCAGAATGTCTAGGTAAATTTTGTGTAAGGTTTCGTTTCTAAATTTTTCAGGATTCGTCATACTTATTTCCATTTTTCAAGTAGAGCTGTGATTGTAGACAACACAAGCCGTATCGCGCGTATTAGAACAATTGTTCGACAAACAAAATTGTGGCCAATCTGAGGACGGAGGCGTTAAACGACCGCGCTGTCTGCCTTTACCAACGCGTCCAAAGAGCTTTGATTAACAGGCCCAGATTAACTTGGGCCGCGCAGATAAAGCGATTTATCGGGGGTTGGGTAGTGGTAGTAGTGGGGTGGTTGGTAGCGGATTCTACCCTACTCCAGATATCTCTACCTCACCGTCTCCTTTTCAGACCAACAGTCACACAGTTCCACCCTCCTGGGGTAACGTTCTCGAGCGAGATGACGTCGCAATCGCGTGAAAATACATGACAATTAGTACGGTTTCATGTTCATACGGCGGGCCAGAAATTATCCCTAAAATAAAGATCGATAGAAATCTTGTGGAAGTGAGGTTTAAGATAAAATATAAAAATTAATTAATTAATTTTTCCCTAATGACTCGTCTATTTGAAACGTATGATTTGAACCAACTGCCAGTTTTTCCGAAACAGTTCATTTGAGCCAGTCCATCGGGAAAAGACGGCAGTCGCTGCTGGACGCAACTAAGGGATGCTTGGTTAATCCAGAGAGCGGAGGGGGGGCGTGAAGAGTTTATAAGCCCCAGGGCGGGCTTAATCTCGCCCTAGGAGGACTTCACTGCTCAACTTGACGACGACGATATATATACCCCGGGTTAATGGGGTTTGGCGGTACACGGGAGACCGGTTTCAAAAGGGGCTTCAACTTGAACCGATACTCATCAGTTTCAAGTCCAATCAGGCTAACTTAAATTCCCGATCCAAAGAGGATGCTGCCCCGTCCCTTCGATAACAGAGGTGATCACAGAAAAAGCTGTATTATTAATAGTACTTTAATTACTTTTAGTCCTTTCGAATTATACACTCGAATAACCTGGCTCGCAATACTGAAACGGCCTATCGATCATTTTAATCAGAAACTCGAGACATTCCGCCTACACTGCGTCATCAGTACCGGCTGTGTTATTAAACATTTCTAGGAACTGCTCGAAAGCTATACTTCTTGAAAGAGCATTGTAATATTCCTACATTACTCCTTCGGGGCCCAGTGCCTTCTTCAGTTATTATTATCTATTACAATATCTTGTTTTAAGGGAGCAAACGTGCATTATATGTGGTTCTTCGTATAGTACAATATATTCGAAAATTCCGAAATCTCCGAATCCGTCCATTGGGGCAATACCTTTTCAGTAAGTTCCAGAAATCATAGAAATCCCAAACGTGATTAATTTGGCTTTCTATCCTTTTCAACAGCGTTTTCTCATTCTTTTATATTCATTCGAGTTACGGATTCCTAGTACAAATAGGTCTCATTCTATACCTCTACTTTGGAACGAATTCCTCCTTTTGCATATTTTATATAATTACACTGGAATTCGTCTTTTTGTACATTGACAAAAAGACGCCGTCTTTGTTGGGACAGAATTCCTCGGTAATTTCACTGGTATCGACACAGCGGGCATTTTGTAGTGTCGGAAAATCAGTGAAGGAAAATTATTTGTATATATATGAAGCGAACGGAGGGGGATTTGAATAGGTGCCAAATAGAGAGGAGAACCACTGTCAAATTGAATCAGTCATCCACTGACGCCCGACATCCCCTATCTCAGGGCCCACCGATTTAAACCCACTCGTACACACTCCATTATAATAATTATTATTTCTTTATATTTGGGGCTCTTCATTGTTTTCTACCTGACTCAAAAGAATTGGCTATTGAGCGCATTACTAAAATTGACTACAGCTTACAAACTGACGGTTTACTTCACGGAATTCTTGTGGAAACCAACAAAAAAGTGCCATCACCGGATGGATTTTCTATCGGCAGAAGCCGGAGACATACTAACATTACGAAATTCCACCCACAACTAATTATTATGGTCGAATGTACATAATAATTTAAAAAGGAAAATATTATATGTAGAATCGTACAAAGTTTTTTACTTCTTGCTGTGCCTCTGTGCAGAACGGTCAGCGCAGACGCGTTACAGGTAGTGACCTCAAGGATGCCTCTAGACCCGGAATGGCGAAAGTAAGCCCTCAATTCTGTGTCGAATATTTTATATATATTCGAGAGGAAGAGATATAGACACTTGAGAAATTAATTTTCAAGGTGATTATTTGCGACCCCCCGAGAGAATATTCGGAAAATTACATAATTCTAGTATCCTTTATAATTACCACACTATAATCGCGAGACGATTATTTCTAAGGTGCTTTAGATTTAGATTTAGGCATTTTAGATTTAAAAGATTTTTATCCGGGCCGCAATATTCCCGTCGAATAGGCGAGAAGCAAGTCGGTGAATGGACAAACAGGAGGCCCACCGAGAATAAACGGGACAAGTGTCGTTGGTGGGCCAACCACGGCCGGCCACCGATTTGTACTTTGCGATTAATGAGATTATCGCGAGGGGTGGCGGTGATTATTGGAGCAGGTCCCCCGGTGGTAAAGGGCACGGGGTCAGGGGGGCGGCCAGGGGCGGCGGTGGGGGCGCAGGGTGCCCCCAGGTATGTTATCGACCCGGTGACCGCCAGAGCTCCACCCCACCCCCCCCCGCTCATTTCTTAGGGCCACTGCCCAACCATTCACTTGTTCACCCGCCCAATGAGAGATCGAAACTGACCGTATACAAAACAATAATCAGGCCCACCCTGCTTTACGCGTGTCCTATTTGGCGTAATGCAGCCAACACACACACGCATGAAAAAAACTACAAATCACACAGAACAAATGCCTCCGATTTGCCCTCGACATACCTACCACCAAGAACACGAACAGGACACGTACGCGACACAGCCCAGACACCAAAACTGGCCGAAATAATTGACAAAATAACAACGAAACACAGAGACAAACTCCAAGACCACCCCAATCCTCTGGCATCGTCCTGACAGTTACCCCAAAAACCAAATTGGCCACCCAAAAGACGTACTACAAGGAGGAGGATCCTCATGCCGAGCTAGTGCCCCCATTCAAAGTGAAAGTGCAACAGTGTAGTGCTGTGAATGTGCTAGTTTAAGTGCCTATAGTGTTACAGTCCTAACAACGGTATACGACCGGTCGCCCAACCAGTGCCCCCCAAGAGTGTTCATCCCCTTATGCCGGCAAGAAACCTTTTACCCAATTCACAAATTATGGCTGAATAATAAAAATAATTCAATAATAATAAATCAATTTAATAGTAATATTAAATATAATATTAATTTCTAGTATTCTGAGCATTTTCAAATACGAAATTCTTTTGAAATTGTGCAAGCTTGCAATTGGAAGCGGCACATTATAAAAGGGGACCGCAATGTAATCGCGTTAACAGCCCCCTCGGTCGGTAGCCGTCCGCGCTAAGCGGATATTACAATACGGTTTTAACAGAGCGGCTAAAGCCTTTACTGTTCCCTCCAATTTAACTCGCCTTTCATAACTTGTATTTCTTCCCTGGTCCTATGTACACGGTAGATTGCATGTATAATATGTACATGGCCCCGCATATACCCAAACTTCCAGGCAACGGCCAGAAATTACAGTTGCACTTGATTAGCCGTTCACGATTTAGCGACTTCCTGATATGAATATCCTTCCTTAAATTAAAAAAAGAGAAATATAAGTTTAGTAATATTTCCATGACAAGTTTCCCTTAAAAAATACACTTCGTTGATACACTTTACAAAATAATTTATTTTAATTTCAGATTAAAAGCCCTACTAATACTCAAGCCGACATATTCAATACAATTGTAAAAATCTATCACATATTTCGCTGTAATAGTTTCGAATCTCGAACTCTTTGGAGCCTCACACATTGCAGTTTCATGAAATTCTAGTATCCTTTATAATGTATACCGTATGCATGTAGAAGCATGGATAGTTGTAATATAAATGGAAATTCTTTGGACTCTCTTGCTGCTGTTTAAGGAAATCTCGTATAGCTCGGGGAACTTATCGTTGATGTCTATTTTTCAGATTTTATCGAAGAAAGACGGATCCTACTCGAAAATGTTGGACCAGACCTACAATCAACATACGACTCTACTGGACTCGAGGTAAAATTTCTTTCGTTCAAATTCGCTTCTTTTCAGTTTCAATCAACTTGCTCTGCGTGACATCGTCGCTAAAGTCGGTGTATTCGATTTGTTTTTGAATATATCATTATGAATATATATTGTCATCGGTATATCGCAATAATGTATTGTACTGTATCGTATGACAGGTTTTACGATACCGGATTCTGGATTAGAATAAGTACAAGGGGGCAGGATTATATTTTTTAAAGGGAGCCGCAATAATCAAATTTTTAGATTTTTAATACTTCTAAACCTCCTTTTTACTATTTCCTGTTCCTATCGCTGATGACAATTTATCACCGGCGGTCCAATTTTAGAGTAACAAAAATGAAATATTACTTCGGACGGCCAACTTATATTCCCGGATGGTTTCGAAACTGGGTTCCATCTCGGCCCCCGACTTCCCGCGGGACTTCGCCGCATTCCACCATGAAAGATTTACAGTTGTTACGGTATTTCCTTTCGAATGAAAATGTATTAACCTCAATTCCTGTATATATCTGCATGAGTCCTTTCATGGGTTCTCCTCTGCACAGATCTAAAACGTTCATTGCTTCGAAACTGGCGAGTGTTTTATTCAGTCGCGAAAAATAATCCGATAAACCGTTTGCAGTAAAACTTGTCTGCTGTGGAAACTTCAATTTAGCTTTAAAAAATAAGTAATTCAGATAATAGGTGTAAACAAATCTCATTGAGGCGTTCTTCTCCCTTGCGATCGTCCATCTCCACTACAGTCTCTGCGTCCTACCAGGACCCAATTCGAGAGAATCGTCCTTAAATTTATATACGGAGGATTCAAATAGGGTTGAAAAAAGTAGGGTCGCTGAGGGCCTGAGAGGAAAAATTGTGTTTGAGCGAGCGGCCGATAGGTGGAGGCCGCGTAAATATTTGAAATGTCTTGATAGATGAGACCCTCTCTCCCTCGGACGACTTTATCCGCCTCCCCGGGGAGAGTTCGTTCCACCCATAAACTGAACCTCCGCCCCAACATCTTTATATTATGGCGATGGCTCCCTTCGGCTCCTGACAACACGCCGACCGCTAGCGGGTAATTTCGATCGGCGGAGCTAAAAAATATCGAACCCAGGTATCAGAAAAAAACACCATTGACCTCATTATATACAAGAGTTATTCGCCTGTATATCCGCAGTGAGAGCACATTAGATGGAATAATAGAAAACGTTTTATGTTTTAATTTCGAGTGCCAAGTATTTTAATAAGTACTTGAAAGTACTTGGAATATGAATGGCGAATCTACCGAAGGGGAGAGGGAAATGAGGAGCTGTTGGATCGGATTGGATTGAGCGTGACCCTCGTTCGGAATTCGACTTGTGTCTCAAAGCAGGAACCCCTCCGGAGCTAATTAATTGCTAGGGACGGGTTTGCCGCCTAGCCCAAACTACACAAAACTCAATTCACTGTGGGGGTATCCATTTAACCCCCCGAGAATATACAGGCCCCCAACTATACATTACATTCCCTGTGCCGAACTACCACCGCCAGTCTTCTGGTCGAATACATCGTCCTTAGAACCCGGATCGAACCATAATCAGTACTCGGGAAAAGGTTCGGCCGAGACCAGACAGTTTTACAGTTTCTCGAAGCCCGAACCAATAAAATATTAAGAAGATTCAAACCTTACAGTCGAAATACCCGGCCCTCTATTAGGACAAAAGACTGAGTTAAAGAGATAGTCGCTACAAGTTGCTACTTAGATAAGTTGCTACCCCCTTTTTGAATAAAAATTGAATTTATAAAACGGGTTGAAACTACTGTCAAGGGTTGCTTTAAAAAATTTTTTTAAGTGACCCAATTCCTAATCTTTATCAAGAGCAAAGCAAACAAGAGGGCAATTAGAGTTAATTAGACTAATAAACTTTCCAACTCTGATTAGATTCTCCTCTGCTGAGTAGGAGAAAGTTCTTTTGCAGTACTTGCCCTGTGAAATTAGTGCAGTAGTATTAACTCGCTTACAAAATTACCGCCACTTATGACATTGGCTAACTAGCTAACCACTCCGCCTTTGAACCATTCGATGCCTAATTGATAGTAATTCATTTTAAGGGGCTGACGATTGAATAACGTGACGGGTTTTTTCACCCCCGCGGGTTTCTTAGCCCTCTAATAAACGAGACACTACACCTGGTCGCGGTCGCTGGGCTTGGAAAACCGTTACTCTCAAATTTTCTTCGTATTCCCCCACTCCACTACACTAGCAAATACAAATACTTCATTTACTTTTGAATATACATAGGGCATCGTAGACGGAGCACAAATTTACTTGCCCGCTAGCCTTTCTGCATTTATATACACGAATATTAAGACCAAAAATACTTGCATTGTGTACAATGTTCTAATCGTTATCGGAAAATTTACAGTAATACAAACACAAGAACTTAAATTATCCGGGCGTAAAAATCGGCAATTATTTAACTGCCTGCCCAATATTTCACTGGGGAAAATTTGGATGGAAGCGTGTCAGCAGGAAAAGCGGCTTTTGAATTAGAAGCTGCACAGTCCCGTACTATTGTTTCAAACGGCGGAACCGCAACAAACAGAAACTAGCCGCAAACTTGAAACACTCTGGCATTGAATAATTGCAATGGTCCGTAGTTTGCCAGCGGCCGATATACCAATCCCATTCCGTATCCCCTCAGTTGTTCTATCCCGCCTCCAATTGTTCCACCATTCTAACAACATTCCGCAAGATGGAACGGTCTGCAGCGATATTTCAACTAAATACAGAACGGGAATTCGAAACACGTTCTCTATGGAAAGGTTTCCAGTTAGACCTTCAAATTTAACTGGGCGATCCGTAATATTACTTATTTTGAATTTGAATGTTGAATTTTCAAAATGAAAATTCGAAAATAAAAATTATAAAGCAGATTCCAGCCGAATACCCGGACAATTTTTTCACGCGACTGTAAAACATTTCATATGGTTTGAGGTCTCTACACGGTTAGATCCATAATGTGGGGCGTTAGTGATTTTTCGAACGGATTATGGATTGGATTCTATAAGAGTTAGACAACTAATAATTTCTTGGAGAATGATAATTTGTGATCTGTGGTCGAGGAATATGTTTCTGAAATTAGATTATGTACAGGGAGAATTTGTTTGGTAGATCAGAGTTTGTACAGAATGTTAATATTGAATTGTCGGTGCTCCATCGATCCGTACCTCCCGAGCCGTCCCAACCGAACTACAAGGAGCGTCCCATCCGCGGAAAAAACCAATAAGGAACTCCCGGGAATGTCTTTGTCATCCATACCGGAAAAAGGGGGCGCAGAGGTAACAGGAAAAATTCCTTTCCTGTGCCTTGTAAACTGCCCGGTCGCATTAGATTGTCTGAGTAATCTTACCATTTTGTACGGACCCGGCTACCGAATCTTTCTGTCGAAACGGAGTTCCACGTTCTGGACAAATAAACGGGGTAAAAATAAGAAATGGATCAAAACGAGTCACTAACTGTGGGAAGAACCACTGTCGGCAGGGGTTGACCCCCCGCTATTCCGGGATTTTTCTTGTGTTTGGAAACCACCCGAGCGAGGTCCACTGGAAGCAGGTTTTTGCCCCTCCTGCCGGGGTCATTTTGGATGTTGTTTTCGGAAAATCGTTACCGGTTCATTCGTCAGGGTCCGACTGAAGAGTTGTTCCAATGTTATTGTACCAGTCGGTAAACGCAAGAAATGTTATTATTACCCTTCGGTCGGACCCAGTCTTTGAAAAGGGTCAAAAGTTTGAAATTTATTTGTGTACCTCGAACCTTGCTGGCTCGGGCCTTGCTTTCCTAAGGCAAAATAGTAAGGGGGGGCCCCAGCGGTAGGTCGAATTTATGAGCACCGCTTGAAAACAGATGCCGCAACCATCTTTATGCGCATTCGGTCCCGGCTACTTATGTACCGGGAGAATAGAACTGTCGCTGCGTATAGCGAAACCTTTTTTTTTTTTAACTGTAACTGTAAAATACAAAAAGCGACATTGATGTTCGAGTAGCACTCTTAGCGAGTAGACATTAACGGAGTAGAAACCCACTGGCTTTTCCCGTTTTTCTAAAATTATATTTATATATTCTATTATATTATACACAGTGCACTGTTTCCTGGGTGCTACTAATAGTACGACGATTAAACATCACATTATCTAAATTCTCAAAGGTTATGAATTCGTGAATTTTTCCTATAACCTGAACGAAAGCTGTCTGTACATCTACAATTCTATTTATAATAATGAAGCATTTTCTGTATCAACAGGTGGAGCTTGTGGACATGCATTTCGGTACGGCTTCAGACCCCCTGGCCGATCCTTATCTGTTCGCAGACAACCAGCACGAAATAAGACAATGCCAGAAGATATCCAGGGGCTGTTTCTATTTGGTGAGTATGTTTATTCAAACATGTATTCCAATAAAGATGTGTACAGGCAAGGCGAAACTCGAACTGAAAACAATGGTTTAGCTCGTGACGTGCCGTTTCCATCAGATTAGGCAAAAAGTAAATTACAGACAAGTAACATCGTAAACATTGCTAAAATGTTGTGTTCTGAATTTAACACTATTTCTTGTCTGGTGCGTCCAATCTTCTAGTTTTTTCTCTTATATCGTATATTTTGCCTAGCATGTAAAGACTGTTCATATCTAGTCGTACAGTCGCCAAAACGGTTTAGCTTGAGGACGGGATAAGGGTAAGTATATCGGCCGATGGAAGCCCCTCCCCCTTCAGCGACACTAAAAACCCTTTCCTAAGTGTGCCTTGAAGCGATGACGGAAACGATGATTGTTTGTGACAAACCCTTCCCGTTCCAGCCAACTGGGAAGTGGCTTTTAGGAGGCTGGAAAGGCGGCCCTCCAGATTATATCGGACAGTGTTCCATTCACCGGAAAGGGACACGGCGGTTTGGAGCAATCGGTGGACCACAGGCAGCAAATAGCCTCGTTTTACGCACTGTTTCCCCAATTGTTTGACCACTTCCACGAAATGGGATGCGGCGGCGTATACAATATTCCGGCCGGATGAATTCGGCTTAAAGCAGAATATTTGATTTTATGAATGAATTTTATATATATATATATATATATATATATATATATATATATATATATATATATATATATAAATTAAGAAAGGGTCTCGAAGAAGGGTTTGAAACAGCGAATAATAGCACAGAGATATACCTTTGTAACAAAACCATGGAGTAATCTAACCAGCGTGTCGTCCAAGACTCAAATGTCAGATTGCTGCTTTATTCTCTCAATCTTTTACATGATATAATAAAAGGAGGCGAATTTCCGCGTACTTTTCCTGTATGCTCCCTTAGTAGGGTTCCTTTTGTACTTTAGCGGCACTGTCACCAACTTCTATATATGTAATAAGGAAACGGGTCCGGAAATAACAATCTCTAGAACAGCGGTTCCCCTAACTTTCTGGGTTTCCGGCGCCCTTAATATATATCGGAATTTTTCCGACGCGCCCCAAATCAAAACATTGGTTTTGATCTCATAGCATCTCAGAACGACCGTTTTTCTTCATTTCAAATTTTAGAAAAGGATTGGTATATATACCTCTTATGTTGTCTGCAATTTTATTTAATGAACAATCAAAACTCATCGACTTTCTTCTGAAATCGAAAAACTTGCCTTTTAAAAAGCGATTACGCCCTTAATAGCGAAAATATAAAGGGAATACTTTTTTCCATGGATAACGTCAAATACACAATTACGGCTGTCTCTCAATATTGAGATGAAAAACATATTTTCCATATATAACCTGTCCGACGTGTTCATAGTCCATTGTTCGGGTTGAAATTTGAATGAAAATGGTGATCGGTTCGTTGTTTTTCAGTGCCTGGTCGGGGAATCCAGTGTGCCTAGCCCGCTTCCTGTTGAACTGAGCGCTGAGGAACACGGGTTCATTGCGAACAAGGCGGCCGAGATCGGGCTCGACGCTCGACAATTCGAAGCCTGCTACGAACTGTACCCCAGGGACAACCCCACCAAATATCTTCTGGCAACCACAGAGTGAGTTCACTAAATTAGAATTAAACTACATTAAATACTTATTACGAAAATATCCTCTCAGTTTTCCTTATTATAACAGGTCTTAATGAAAAACAGAGATTGGAAGATCTCCTTGTCCCTTCGTAATAAATAGACCCGAACGTATCGATAACGTTTTCCACAACGAGTGAAAACAATTATCGGCTTCGGTACAATTTATATTGGGTGGGGGATTACTAGGGGTCGAAAGATGAGCGATAATTGGTGGGCGGGAGGGGCAGTGTAATTGGCCGATCTGATGAGTTATTAGCACAGCTAGGTGGCCGGTTTCGGCTCAACATGGGCTCAATTCAAATATCATTTATCAATGATGACCGATGGCCATCGACCGTGTCATCTATCCCGTCAATCTCCCAGCGATAAATAACGCCCACGATTGCAGAGATTTCGATAACTAAATATTTATTATACTTGTCTGCCGAAAGAATCGAAAGCGTTTCTCACACGGATAACCGCGGGGTGAAAAGCAGAGTTGAGAAAGGGACCTTCGAAAACAGCGACGAAAGCCAATCTTTCAAAAAAGAAACGCGAAGGCCCACCTGACGAGACGGTGGCTTATGCTCCCTTTTGTGAGCTACATTCAAAATATGATAAAAAAAGTGCAATATTTAGAAAAACCTGCAGAAATATTCGAGAACCAACTTTTCAGAACTGGACTTGTGTAGGATGAAAATGAATAGAGAGAGATCTAGAAAGCGGGTCAGATTAGGAGAAAAATAAGCTGACTAAAGATTTGGAAGTTCTGGTCATTTTCTTGAGTACTGCCATTCATCTTTTCTCGGACTTGCACACAAATACTTTTGATAAATTTTTGGATTTCTGATATAGTAGGAACAGGAACTGGGAAATTGATTTAATTTTCCATTTCATCAACGATATTTAAACTGGCGGGTTCGAACAGCCGAGACTGTTCACCCCAGTTTCGGAGTATTTTCACCTTCGCGCAGTTCCATCCTGAGAATTGCCTCAGTCCGTGTAAGATTATAATTAATTGAAGTTGTAAATATTGTGTTGATTTTTTCCCCCTACAGCGAGGACACGCTTAAAGCCGGCTTAGAGGTTGCACGAGCGGCTGCAAAAGCACAAGGCATCAATTCACAATTAACAAAGTCTGCCATTGAACAACAGTTCGACATTTCAGCAGGTAAAACATACTAACTTTTCCTTGTGAACCGTAGATCATAAATTACTAAAAATTTGTTATTCAAAGTGACAAATCCTTTTCTGAAACTGACCAAATTGTCGATCATTCTTAATTCTATCAATACTTGTAACATTTGTGGAGCAAGTGTAGCCTACATCAATGGCAACCATATGAACTTATGAACCATGTGAAATTATTCCAGAACTTGATCCTGAACACATGGTGGCAATCCTCAGGGACTTCGAGGACTGCCCGGAATCCGCAAAATCGGAGGAGGCGAGACACTTGAAAAATGTCGTCGCCGATAAGCTCCCCGATGAGAATGTCATTAAACTATCGTGAGTATTGCGATCGTTGGCCTTTTTTATTGATATAACTATATAACATTAATGTACATTACATTGTATACATTATATATATTTCATTATATGTGTATGTGCGCCAGAGTATCCTGGAACCACGGCGAAATAGATGCCGATCTCCCCGACCACGACACCTATTTGACGGTTTTCCAGGAAACCGTTACGACCAAGCTTCAGGATATGGTCAATAAAAGTATAGAAGATAAACCAGAGATCAACGCCAGGACAAAAGCAAATCAGGTAATGTCAGGATTATTTAGTCACAATACAAAATTAGTATATCTTTATTGGGTTGGCAACTAAATAATTGTGAATTGTTCCGCACTGTGTTACCAATATATCGAGCATTTTTTGGTACCCAAGATATTTCGGATGGTTTTCAATACATTTATTTATGTATTGACATACTATATTTGGTCATCATTGACGTCTACCGCCTCTACTCGTGTTTTATGTTAGCAAAAACCGATTTTGACACTGGTGTTCTTTTAAGGCTTCATCGTCGTACCCGAAGCATAACGTAATGAAAATGATTATATATCTATTTTTGTAGTCAGATATAAGAAACAATGAGTTTATATGGTTGTGCACAGGAAGTGTTCAAGGAGGCGCTGGTCCACTTGGCTCTGTGCAAGCAGCTCATAGACTCTGAAGAGTACACCAAGGAGGAGGAGGACAGTGGGGGCGTTCTTTCCGCTATCAAAGATCTGATTGTGAACTGCGAAGGGAAACACGGCCCTATAATAGTCCACGGCAACCACCAATCGGGGAAGACCTCGCTGCTAACCTCTGTATACCTCAACTGCCCCAAATGGCTCCCACCTGGAACCCCCATACTTCGTGTACTCAGGTGAACACCACAATTATACCAACTAAAACCAATCCTACGGCTATTGACATCGGTCCAACTCTAAGGCCACCTACACTGGAGTCACCTTCATCCAACATTCCGCATTTTCGTCAAAAATTAAAAAAGTTATTGATATCTTAATACTTATCTACATTAATGTTGTAAGGCATGTAAAAATCAACATTTGTGTATCGTTTACTATGTACTATGTATATTCATAGAAAAATTAGGTATTGTACACTATCAACAGCAAAAAAGCGCTAATTGCGCCACGTTTTTTAGGTATTCCGGTATGACTCCGAGGTCTTCCTACAACCTGGAGTTGTTGAGGATTATGTGCGAGCAGCTGTGCCTGCTGCTGGAGCCGGCGCTGGTGTGCATCCCTAAGGAGGCCTCCTGGGACCCGCTTTACGTGTACAACTGGTTCCAGAGTGTGGTGCGCAGGCTGGAGGAGGAAGTACCCCACAAGCAGGTGCTCATCCTGGTCGACGACCTCCACCGCCTCAACCCCCTCGACTCAGACATAGTGGCGGCACTCTCCTGGATACCCATCGCACTCCCCAAGAACGTCCACATAGTCACCACCACAGCCGCCCTACCAGACCTGCTCAAGTTCACGCCCCTCCAGCGAGACAAGTTCAGATCGCCCAACTGCCTATTCGAACTACCCCCCGTTACAGGTATTCTATTGGGCTAGTATAATATTGATGTAATAATAATAATACTATGTGTATTCGATAAAAAGATCACCCCAATTGTTACCCTCCCAACCGTCTTTTCATTCATAATTTTTGTAGAAGACTTGGAGAAGAAAATTGAAGGGGAACTCAACCTTCTCGAATCCGAGTTTGGATACGAAGCCATTTCGAGACTGGGCGCTTTCCTCACTACCACGGAATTCGGGCTCAGCGAAATCGAACTCCTCGAACTTCTGATGCCCACCTCGGGGGTCAACGGCTCGCCCCTTTTACTCAGGGATGGATTTTTCAATTTTGCCACTTTCTGCGTCGTCCGAAAAAAGATGGGTCAGTAGTAGTGTAGAGTATCGATGGATTTACGGAAGTAAGAGCCCCATTTGAAATTCGATAACATTTCTGTGGCACCCATTCCAGCTCCGCTGCTCCTGGAAAAGTTCATGAGCGGCAAGATCCTGATTTGCTGGAGGCACGAACTCATCGGAAAGGTGGCAAGGAGAAAGTACCTTCAGAGTCAGGACGCGACCAGGGCGATACACACCGAAATTGCCAATTTGTTTTTCAGCGAATTTAACGAAGAAGAGAAGCACATTGAGGAACCAGGTCAGATACATTATAAAAATATTGCTCACATTATATATTCGTTTTTTTGACAAAAAAATTATTTAATAAAATCTAAACATTGATGTTAGTTTATAAGTTAGTTCTATGTAATTGGGGACAGTGATAGAACTCCATTTGTTTCAGTACAAACAAACGATGAAGGAAAACAGACACCCTTTCAATCCGTACTGCCTTCGAATGATGTCACGTACAGTTTAAGGCACGTCGAAGAGTCCTGGATCCATTTGCTCAAAGCGGGTATAACATTTTGGCTCTGTACTTTTTGAACTTTCATTTATGAGTTCCTTTCAAGCTCACTTTAACCAGATTTAAGTTGAAACTCAAATTCCCAACATTGTTAGTTTTAATCACTCAAACTAAGAGAGATTCGAAATTAAAATTGCGCGGGCTATTAAAATGTTTGTATTAATAGATGAGAGGTGGGTCAGTAACTAAATAAATATTGCCAGTTGAGTGATTGTAAATATGACGTTTTCTCAGGCGACAGCTCGCGGCTGAAGCAGCTGACGTTCTGCAATTTTGATTTCCTCCTGGCGTCGGTGAGGACCATCTCGGTGAGCTACCTGCGCTCCATACTGGAGCACGTGCGCTGCTACCTGCTGGACAGGGACATAGAGCTCGTGTATTATACGGTGCGCAAATCGAGCGATGTACTGACCAGGGACACCCTACAGCTCGGCGCTCAGGTCATCTGCTGGCTCAGACCGGTCACCGGTCAGTATACCAATCTATTAGTTGATAATCAATTCACATTAACACTATTTTCAATTCGAATAGTCATTTGTACAACGCCCATTGTTAACATGCGTATCAATTATTGTACGCTTATACAATAATAGTTAGAAATGAGCTACTAATTATTTACGTTTAGGAGCCTCAGTTGGTCAGGGTACGCAGCCAATATGCGTGGATTATTGCGTAACGTTTGTCTGTGATATAATATTTTCAGAGACGAGCGGACAACTTATGAGCAGGATGATAATGTCAGCAATGGCCTGGTGCGATGGTTTCACAGATCCACTGCTCGTCCCACTCAACAGCTGGCTGCAGCCTCCGCTTCCATTCCAGATTAAAAGTAAGTCAACACTTTATTTACTCCCATAGTCTCTATTGTTGTGCAATTATACAATAATAGAAATGACCTATTAATTATTTCGGACCCTCAGGTCTCCAGGACCATTATTTAAAAACAAATGCTCTGTGTTTAAAGGTATAGTTGTGCCTCATTCGGTTCATAAAATCGAGGCAACGCCTTCTGGCCAGCACATCGTGGTGTGTCCTCAGTCAGGCGACCCCCAGCTATGGCACGTCATGTCAAACTCATTGGTTCACACTTTCAAAGGTAATTTTCACTCACTTACCACATTCTTGGTTTCTTTGGTTTGTAAAAATATAGCTAGTGCTATATCCAACTTTTACTGCTGTACTTCTGAAGTAGCCGATGAACGGACGTATGGCCTACTGAGAAATGAGTAGGCATTCTGTTGGAGTCGGTTGCAGAAAAATGTGTTCGATCACAAGGTTTTACCTGTATATGTTCAATTACAACATTATGATTTTACGATACACTTTACAAAGTAATAAACAGTCCAAAATGGGAATTCGATTCGGTGAGAATCAGATTACACAAGGTCAGATATTAGCACGAGAGTCCGGTAGAAGAGAGTGACCTGAGACCTGGCTCAGTGGGCCTATCCCCCCTCTAAGACGGTAACAATAGACGTTACACCCCTCAGCCTCTAAGGCTGTAAACATAAACATTACCCTCTCAGCCTGTTCTAAATTATATATTGTATATCATTCTACCAAACGCCAACATTTATCTTTTCTCCTCTACTGCGTAAAATTTGTTATATCGAATTTCTGCGTTCTGTAATATCTTCCCCAAGAATTCTTGAATATGTTCGAGCGTTTCAATTCTAATAAATTTTTTTAATCGCTGCCCGGATCGCGGCAATGAAATCAATATATGTTTTTGTTAGGCCACAGTGGAAATGTTCTTTGCATGGCGATCACGAAACAGTCGCAGTACCTCATCACCGGTTCTGAAGACACATCGATAATAGTCTGGGATCTGAAATCGCTCGAACTCAAGCTGAGGATATAGTAAGTTGTTTCTCTGTACATTTTGCAGTACATGTTTTTTTAGTATTGCATCCTTCTGGATTGTGGTAGTCGCGAAAAGTGTAAATTTTCAATGTGTGTTACCGTTTTTGCAGTGAGCACATTGCTGCCGTCCTGTGTGTGACTCCAGCCCTGGGCAACAAGGTGATAGTTAGTGGGGGCGAGGACTCCAGGATCATAGTCACTCACCTAAAGACAGCAGAAGTCGTCGTCAAAATTGACCACCACAGGGGACCCGTCACAGCCCTCAATGTTACCGCACAAGGAGACATACTCATTTCAGGTACAGTACTCTCACCTACAGTATTTCAGAGAGTGTACACTTTTCTAGTAATTTGTGTTAAGTGCAAACACAGCAGTGTACAGAGTAATAGTAGAAACACCAGAGTGGGTGTTTTCATAAGTTAACATATAAGTAATGGTCGTAACACCCTAACTTTAACAATTGATACACAACGAGGCTGAAATAGCCAATATACATATAAATGCCATAAATACAGGTAAAATAAATATTTTGTACCCTAATGTTCTTTTCTCTTTCAAGGTTCGAGCGACAAATCCGTATGTCTTTGGGAATTGGAGACGTATACTCTGTTGAACAGCATCAACGTGGCTTCGCCGGTCTCTATGCTGGCCATAACGGATGACTCCGTCTTCTTGCTAGCCGCGTGCGAAGACAATCAACTTTATTTGCACACACTGGCCACAGGAACTGAAATACACGCCCTCAGAGGGCATAAAGCGAAGGTCAATCGTTTATATTTTATCCATTTGTTATTTTATACACCTTTAGTCTGAGTTGTCTACTATTTAAAACTGAACTGAGTTTATTGAGGGTTATGATTATCGGCAAATTTATGATTATCCCCTTGCTCGCCCTTCCCACAGTATTATACGATCCTACTGGATATTAGTCCAGGCTGGAAGAACTATCGCCTAACCCTATCCCCATGTGCGACTAAAGTTAGTTTTAGTTGATTCTCTCTTCTGGTAGGCACGTTTGAATGGTTTTCTCTGGAAACTGGTTCATTATTGAATTTGCATTCACAACTGATTTCTCTTTGGCGTTGTGAACAGATTGTATCAATAACGTTGGCCGGTGACAATCAGAGGGCCGTTGCTGGAGGTTCTGACGGGAGGGTCTATGTGTTCGACATGCACAGCGGGTGCCTCGTCAGGACTATAGCAACAACGCACAACTCGCAGGTCAGCGCAGTCAGGGTCACCAACAACGACGACTTCCTCATTACAGCAGGTCACACACTACCCGTACATTTATTGATTAACAGTGAATTTATTGGATTAAGTGGTGTAATCCGTGATTCCGTGCTTTTACAGGTGGCAACAGGATAACCTTCTGGAGCTTCAGGAAGGAGGACGGAGTCGGAGTAGACGACGCGGTGCCGGCACCTCCACTCACGTCAAAGTCGCAGAACCAATCCAAGCGGCTCCACACAGCACCAATCACCTGCTGTGATATATCCCGCGACGGAACGACCGCAGTCACCGGTCAGTCGCTAGATTTAAATTTATTAATTTTTTAAATTTATTTAATTTTCCCACTGAAATTGAAAATGTGAAACCTTGTGTTAAGAGTGGTGTATCGAGCGGTGTGTTCTGTTAGGTTCGATGGATTGCCTGGTGAACGTCTGGCAGCTGAACACTCAGGAGCTGCACTGCACTATGGAAGGCCACCTGGGCAGTATCACTTGTGTAGCGATATCACCGAACGGACTATTCGCCATATCCGGCTCTGAAGACAACGCCGCCAGGGTTTGGGGACTCACGCTAGGCCTCGTAGTCTCCGTATTCAAGGTATTCAATCCACACTCAAATATCTATTATATAGAAATTATGGAAAAAACAGACATGAGAGAACAAAATACAAAGAATACAAAGAAAACAGTTAAAAGCGTCCCAAGCGTACCAACCTGGATGGTATAATAATATAACCGGCATTTAGGCGGATGTAAAGCAAGGGGGTATATAGATTTTATAAAATGAGGGTTATTTGTGTATTTGACTTAACTTTCAGGGGCACCAAGCGACAGTGACCAGCGTCGGCGTTCTTTCGGACAGCAGGAGAGTTGTTTCTTGCGACAGGCAGGGTGTGTTCACTGTCTGGCTGGCAGACAACGCCACACTCCTACACTCTGCACTGGGGCCTACCGCCTACCTCAGCATTACCTACAACATGAAGTACGTTGTCAGCGGCGATGGCGACAATTGGTAAGTATTTAAATTTCGCTTCAATTCCTTTATAGTATCGCAAACGACCATCTTCGATTTCGGAAGGCGTCGACCGAAAGAATCCACCTCAAGAGACCTTTCATTCCACCCCAGTAGCACCTTCTCGATGTAATTTTGAAAACAGTTGAACACGGGAGTGTCGGATTCCGCTACTTATAACTAACTTGCTTCTCAATCGGGGAAATAAGAATATTCACATATGGGGTAATAAATATCCACATGACTTTGAAATATATCTACCATTCTTTCCTGCTAATTTATAACTGTATAATAGTAAATTTTAAACATTAATTACTGAAAGAGGGTTGTCTATTTTACTAATATGAGGGATCTTTCTGTGTATTTTCCATGGCCCAGCGTGCGAATATGGCCAGTGACTTCTCACAGGGATGAGGAGAGGTTTACTGTCAATCACAGCGAGGAGATCACGTGCTTCGTCATCACAGCTGACTCGATGCACGTCATAACAGGATCAAGGGACATGTCCCTTAAAGTTTGGCTCACTGTCGGCGGAAAGCTCACCCAGGTCTGTATTCAACATCGGTATAAAACAATACTGCGGTCCATTTTAAAATTAAAAAAGACTTACTTCCCATCAGTCGATAACTGAAAGAGAGGGTTTTAATAATTTTTTCCCCTATGAAATATTTATATGCACAAGGTAGTTATTATATTTTTTGTTTTACTTATTAAGCCTAATCATTTATTTAGTTATTCCTGTCTGTAGTTTTCGCGTTCTTCTGATCCCTCTCGCTGGTTGGGTCGTTTGCTTTTGACCTTTTTCGGCCGCTCGCCATCTTCAGTAGCAGCGTGAGTCGCATTGGCACATAGGATGATTGTGGGGCATCCTGTTTGGTGCAAACAGTGTTCGGCCCAGGTGGCATGAATATATATTATTGTAGACGCTTTGTCCGGGAGGTTTATATAAGCTAGCCAAAGGGCTCAATTGATCTCCTGGTTTCCTTTCATGTGATGTTATTTCACTTGGAAATATTCAGTACAGCAAGTAGTTTAACGTTGAAACCAGACAACACATCCAAGATAAGAGCTTCCAGTGGAGCTCACTTGAGAGGTCTCCAGAACCGGGAAAAATACCGGAATAGCGGGGGGATGACCCGCTGAAGTGACCGAGGTTCTTCCCACAGTATTAAGTGATCTTACCAGGGAGTTAGAGATAATTCAACTTCTGGTCACGGACTCCTACGCTCAATTGTATTCTAAATGTATTTCTATTTTCTTATAACTTCTACTACTGGTTGTTTCGGTGCAGGTTCTTGTCGGCCATACAGATCAGGTGACTTGCGTGGCTGTGGCAATAACGAACAAGTCTATTGTTGTGTCGGGCTCAAAGGATGCAAATCTCATCGTCTGGGACATGGAGACTGGGGAAGACCTCCACCTGCTTCAGGGACACGTCGGATATGTTACCTGCGTCAAGCTCGCTGGTGACGGATCGCTCGCCGTTTCCGGTCAATAAACAATTTCTTTTATTATTTTCGTTATAACATCGCGGAATTTCTGAAAAAACGGCAAATATTTTACCCGCCTTCCTTAACGGATGAAGGCGAGTAAAATCTCGTTACAAAAAACACTTTCCAAAGAATATTTTTCTTCTCGGAATCTCTCTTCCGAAAGAAGCCCATATACGCAAAGGGTTAAAAACTGAAAGTAAAGTATTCGAAACCGTTGTCTCATAGATGAAATTCAGATTTCTTAACTTCCCCCCAAGGACTAGATCTATTCGGTGGCCCGATAATCAAGCGGTCACCTGATGATCAAATTCGGCGGTCAGGATGATGTTCGTGGTGTTTTTTTTCAGGTTCCGAAGACAGGAGGATAATAGTGTGGGACACTAAGAAAGGAGTTCCACTGTCGTCTCTGCAGCTCCATTTGCCGATACTTGACCTGGTGATGTCCACGGATGTGACCAGGGTGGCTGTCCACCTCCTGGAGAGCAAACACCTCCCAATCATCTGCTTGCATAATACGCCCGCCACCTACGTCAAGATGCCAGTTTATGTGGCACCCGCTAAGGAGATTGAAGGTAAACCAATCGTTGGCCATATTTATTGGGCAAATCCACTAGTGGCCAAAACTCCACTCTTGGAGTCACTGGGAATTCACTTTCTCGTTTATTAAGATTCGTTTATTCTTAAAAGTGTCAATATCCTTCACTATGTCCATGGTTTTGTTGCAAGTTGTTCATCTTTTTTGTTTCGTGGCCGGAGTGGATAATAATTTGGTTGGCGAAATTGGACTCGGTAGTATATTTAATCGCTTTTATCGTTTATATTTAACCGTTACAATTCTTTTTGCTCCATCTGTGTTTGTCAGACTTGAGGCCGAACGCTCCTAAGCGACCGATGCGACGGCTGTTGAAAAAAGAAGTGTCTCTGGACACTTACACTTGGCAGCGCAAGTACGGCCACTTGACCAGCTCCATTATGAAGGCGGCTGTCGACGAAAGATTGAGGAGGCGGTTTTCCGTTTCGGCGAGCATGGAGGAAATATCGAAGATACCCAACAAGGAAGCTATGGGCTCTCAGGTGACTATTCAAATATGTATGACTATTTACATTACAATTTAATATCGACGTAAAGAATAAGATTAAGCTTATAGGTTCTTTGATATTTTACGATTAACACCTCCCTCGAGACCTTGCACCTGTCGCTGCTTGCAGCTGTCCCTTCCTATGTGCCCTTCTTCCCAAGTTCAAACCCTGCTAACCGTGGTTCTTGGCACATTATTACAACATCCTACCGGAAGTTAGGGATAAAATGAATGGGTAAACTGATATTGGAAAGTTTCGGTCATTTATCAGCATGTTATGTTGTTATTTGTGCAGGGCCTGGGGCCGGAACAAGCCGCCCTTGCTCAGTCGCAACACTTTGACCAACTGGAAGCACTCTGGAACAAGCGCTCTCCTCCAAGACAGAGAAGACAATATCAGGTATTGGATACACCACTCTCAACATTCGGATTGATCCAAATTTAGCCCGTTTTAGGTCGTACGCGTTTAAATAATTTAATAATAAGAAACTGATTAACTGTGTGATGTACTTTCTTTCAGTCTCTTTCGAAGCAAAATTCAAGATCGAGCCGCCGTGACTCGTCGGATAACGACGACCAACCTTCCCCACTTGAGGAAGTTGCAGGTATTTATTATAGTTATACCCAAATTATAAGTAAATTGGGATTTAGAATTGCGTAATTTTCATTTATTATTTAATTTCTGTTACAGATT
Source organism: Lethocerus indicus (assembly GCA_019843655.1). Taxonomy (NCBI): domain Eukaryota; kingdom Metazoa; phylum Arthropoda; class Insecta; order Hemiptera; family Belostomatidae; genus Lethocerus; species Lethocerus indicus. The sequence continues at coordinate 5,916,836 of JACDQD010000103.1, read as the reverse complement.
TTCCCGGCGATTAAATCTCCTTATTTCGCCCGACAGAAGTAACAGTATGTGATCGTCTCAATCATTTATATATATATATATATATATATATATATATATATATATATATATATAATAGATTTCACCGACTTCTGTATGCAATAATTTAATATGAAAAACGTGGAAATTCTTATCGTATATTTTAGCGAATATGTTGAAATACTTTCATTGTATAATCGTCGACTGTTAAATCTAATAAGATTAATTTAAGGTGAAAATAAAAAAAATGTCGCCCATCTTGTCCCTGGTCGATGTTGGTTTTATATATAGAATTGTTTGTTTATATTAAGATTTTTAGCTTTATGAAAGATACGATATTCTAATTGTAAATATTAATATTATGTTCTTGCAAAAATAATGCGGGATTTTGAGTGTTAGGTTTCAAATTTTATAAATGCAGTCTGTTAATCGAAATATGGGCCGAATTGATACATTTTTTCCAACAAGTAACAAGTTTCTTTATCCCGTGTGGTAGAATCTCTGAATCTGAGCAGCTTCTCAATTGATGAAAAGATTGATTCTGTCTCTCCAAGAAGCTGTCCAGATGCTTCAACCAAGAATCATGTCAATTTGGCTGAAATCCTTCTTAAACTTATTTTATTGTAACGCCCTGTAATTAGACCGAAATATGTATATGAAATGTTTGTTTGCAAATGGATTACATCGAAGGAAAGAGGGTGAGATAAGCTTCAATGACATATATGACAGATGTAAACATCGCATATTCCATAGTCTGTGGTTAAAAGGCAAATAAGGAAAATCTTGCATTATTTTCGCAACAAATTAATAGTTTAAAGTATTTCCAAACCGAATGATCATTATAAACAAACATTTTTCGCGCAAATAAAATTTAAATAATCTATTTTTTTATAGTATTATAAAATGTTAAAAATTTACATAATACTCTATATTACTGATGAATTAGTTGTTTCGGAAAATATGAAATTTGAACACAATTACAATAATAAAATACAAAATAGTACTCTGAATGAAATTCAGTATACTTCCAAAGATATTTTATTTCGGGGCAAGACGGGCATATTATATGTTAGACCTCTCTAAAAAAAATGTTAATTTGTAAAGAAATAACTTATATTTTACAATTATCATTACCCTAACTCGTAATACTAATACAATTTGTATATTTTTCCAATCGTATAACTGTTATAGTGTCTTACAATGCGACAAAATGGTGTTTCTTAATTTTAAATTAGAAGTTCCAAAACAGGCTGAATTCATTACAAAATTGTTAGTTTTTCTTACCAGCAGAGTTAGTAGTTAGATGGTGTGTATACTGTTGTAGGCACCCTACCCAATAGTGTCTGTATACTTCCAAACCGAGATCAGATTATAAATATTTCAGTCATTTTATACAGAATAAGGATGTGCACTTGTAGTCTGAAAGTAGTTGTCCCGATACTTAAGGGCGACAAATGTCCGCAGATAATACACCTTTAATGTTTAAAATAGATTTAAAGTATATTTACGGAATGTGTGACCAATTTAACTTGACCCTACAATTTGCAATGTATCAGTGTGAATCTCAACCTGTGAATCATGTTTCAATTAACTCTCTCTTGGTATCCAACTCCATTCATTTCATGGAATGCCCCACTCAGCTCTATTTTTCAGCTGTACTCTTCCGCGACTCGACCAAATATTATTTCTCAGAATGTTGTGTAAATATTGTATTCTTAGCGTCTAATCGTATATTTCTAACGTAAAATGTAATTCTCCCTTCTTGTGATACTTTTTTACAGAAAGTACGTACTATCGAAATGGCATAACCTAATATAAAATTAAGTGGAAATATCTATAGCCGTATCAATGTTGGAATAATAATTTACCTCCAAACGAAACAACATTTATTAGACTGCACATGGTGTAATCGGTGTTAGATGATAATGATATTTCTAATGACTATTTTTTCTTTTCAACAAGAAGGAACATCTTATCGACCGAATCGTTTCATTTGCATGCAAGAATTAGTATTTTTCAAGATATCGTTTATTACCGTATAATAAACGCCTACTATATTTTACTATTATTTTGTAGGGCCGAATAATAGAAAAGATCTCTGTCCATTATGATTCCCCAGTCTGTCAAAAATTAATATGTATAGTATAAGTAGACTTTATTTAGTTGTATAATGTATGAAATGACAATTTGGAATGTCCACATTAATCAGTTTCCATCTTAGTTAAGCCACAGAACGTACTTCCCGGATAGTGAGTTCATTATAATATGTAAAACGCTTAGTGTGTGATCTTGTTGACTATCATCCTTATATATATATATATATATATATATATATATATATATATATATATATATATAAATAGATTAAAATAATTTGTTAGCTATTTTTTATTTTATGTCTACATATAGTGTATAAATGTTTCTATGTTATATTTGTACACATCAAAAGCTTATTAAATTGAAATTAATAAAGTTTGTCCGACTTATTAATTTAACAACCACTCCCAATGATCCAACATTGTCTGAAAGAATGTAAAGGATGAGATACATAAAAATTTGTTACCTCATTTTTGAGGCCAAATGGCAAGCTGGTGAAGAGTACAGACGGAATTGGTTATTCCGACATTTAGAAGTCAGAACCTAATAGTTGTGACCAGTTGTGTGATCAAATATATATTTGATCAATAATCGGACAAAGACTTAGGCCGATTAACAAAATCCCTCCCAATCCAAATAAGACAAACAACATCCCCCAAACACAATAACAAGATATATATATATATATATATATATATATATATATATATATATATATATATATATATATATATACATACAACAAACAGACAACCACCACAATACAAGTGACAGGGACAGTGCATTGAGGATGCCCCAAAACCATCCAAAGTGCCAAAAGTGACTAACACCGCTACTGAAGATGGTGAGCAACCGAAACCGGGTCTAGCAAAAGTCCAAATAGCGAGAGGAGACAAAAACACACGAAATCTACGTTCTTAAAATTTCTTTTTCTTCTTAAAAAACAAAAAACGTCAGCAAACTCCAGGATACTTGCCGTCTTTCGTTGTAAATGTTATTGCAACTGAACCTATTAACGGGTTTTGGAACATTATTGACTCATTATGTATGTCTTAAATTTTACGTTAGCCTCATAAGGATTAAAAATTCGATTATTCATAAATATCATAATTTATTGATTGTGACTAAGTAGCGGGAATTTAATATTTCCTTTGAAGAAATACACATTAAGTGTACTCAGGACAGTCCTGTGCACTTTAAATAGGATCTAAACTGTACGTTGGCTCCATATTGGAATTAACCTAAACTTGTTACGTTAACATAATGACAGTAGCCAATACAGAACTTTTAATTCATCCAAACGAAACTGTGTGGAACTTTTGTGTAAATAAACATATCGCTTCGATAAAATTATGGATATAGGTTTGTATTGTGTTGATACGTTACACTGTGTCTAAGTGACCATCTTTGCAAAAAACATCATGCTTAGTTGCATTAATTTATGTGTAGCAATAGTTCTGTGTTTTTACAGTTTTCATTTAATGACAATAAATATTTTCAGATAAAAATTATGTAGAAGACATCTTCAGATTATTGAAGGGAAGAGGCGTAAGCAGAATAGAAAAAATAATCAAACAGCGCAGTTTATTTTACTCCTGTTTCAAAACACATGTTGTTAGTTTCATATTTGGCATATGCCATAGACTAAATCAAACTCTGGACACTCAATATCTTGCAGTAGAACTTTTCAACAGGTATGTTTGTTCTGAGTTCTGTGAAATTTCGAAATAGACAAGAACTTTTAAATGTCCTTATTTTTATTTTTTCCAGGTATTACATACTGTCTGTTATTTACAATATTGAATCCAAGGGAATGAAATACTCTTCCAGGAAATCAGTTGATTTCACAAAAATAAACAATAACTTTTTAATTGAAATATTTGTCTGCATTTTAATAGCATCAAAATTCAATGAAAGTTCGGGTGTAAGAAAAGTTTGTTACATAATATTATTTGTGAACCGTTTATTAATATTTAAATGTTAACTGTATGGATGAAGTACACTTACAAAATGAATTATAGGTTATCCATAACAATAAAATCTACAAGGAGTTATCAACAATAGGCAGCCAATACAGTCTAAAAGAAATATTCAAAATGGAGAAGTCAATACTGAAGCAATTGAATTTTGAGGTGATTAACATTTAAATTTTTTACATATTTGAATCTGTATTTCCACCAATAATTTTATTTACTGAATAATGATTTATTATAAACAACTTACTATATTTTTGTAAAATGTAAATAAAAAGGTTTGAAAATTCAAAACTTCCATAATATCACAGTTTATGTTGATAAAGAACGAATATAAGTGTCAGATTTAGAATACTTTGTGTACAGAAATTCCTTTTTTAGGTGTTTATACCAACACTGCTGACCTATGTGGAATTAATAATTGCAAAACTTAACTCCACCATTAGAATTAATAGTGTAAGTGTTCATGAAAAATGTTGCCACATAGTTGATTTGGCTTATATACACCATAATGAGATATATCAGAAATTGAACTTTCTTATTACTCGTGAATGGGAATGGTCCCTTGAAAGAAGGTAATATTTAAACCCAACTTATAAAATACTGTATTATTATCAAAGTATCATTTGTGATGCTAAAAAATTGTACTTTAATTTACAAAATGTAATTAAAATAAAATTTCAGATTTCATTTTCAACCGATAGAAAATAATAGGTTACTTTTGGGGTCAGCAATAGTTTATACCGCTCTAACATTAGAAGGTCCAATACCGTCAGACTTATCAAACAAAATTCTGCGGAAATTGGAAACAATTTGCGATATACACAGGAACGACATTGGAGCACTTAGCAGAATAATGTGTGAAATTTGCATCCTATAACTTCTTCTGCATAAATATTATGCAGGAGAGAGAAAGGTTTGTTCACAATATTAGTATAATTACAATACCAACATCAATTTATTATAATCATCAGTTCAGAATAATGAAATAATTAAACAAAGGAAAGTTCAATAATAATAAATTAAAATTTATTTATGTATACCTCACCATATATTACTAATACTATCTTAAAAAACTACTAGGAGGTTCATTATATTGTTTCTTTCTTGTCTTTTATAGTTCAAGTAGATAACTTGTTATTTCTTAAACTAAGATGTTATGTTATTCTCAATTAAAAAAATATACCATTGAGTATGTGATGGATTTGTTAATGTCCTGTAACAAGTTCATTATTTTTGACCTATTCCTACCAGGAAGAGAATAAAATGAAAATGATTTGTGTGAAAAAATTTGCATAAAATAAACTGCTGAGCATGCATATATAACTAACATCATAATTTACCTAAAACTAGCCACAAAAATATTTATTAACTGAAATATTTTATAAACTATAGGATTAACAAAATTTTCTGGGTGAAGTTAATTTGAGTTTGAGCCTTGGGTTCAGTCTTTTTCCTTTCTATCTCCTTTGAATGAAGCAAAACCTATTTTCGATGCCAAATTTTTACAGCCCGACACTGAAAAACCATTTTCAGATTCTGGTTCAAAATCCACATAACTCAAAACCTGCCTAAAAAAGAAAAACAAAGTTATTAGGCCATAAAATGCATAACAAACAATTTATGAAAATAAAAACCCAGATAGTTCGGGCTTAGCAACCTTATCAGTTCAGGTGTAGCAGTGATTCCCTGTCTTAATGCTTCCCCTTCAATACACTTCTGCACATGCCTCTTTTCCAAAGGTAAAAAAGGCACATAATAATCTATTAAATGGTGCTCAATGAGACCACTTTGTTTCAAACCACCTGGAAAAGGAGGAATTACAGATTCAATAGGCATACATATATGTATTCTCTACTCAGTAATAAGAGTAAATACACTAATTAAAATTTTACATCAATAACTCAACAATGGTTGATTAATAATCTATTAAGATATATTTACTTTTTATATGAAGATTTTTTTATATGAACATGAGTAATAAAATGAAACATTGAAGGTTACAAAAATAGTATTAAGTGAATAAAATGCCAAATTCAAATTGAGGCCTCATCAAAATCTCAAGCTCAATAAAATACCTCTCTAATCTAAAAGAAAATTATTAAAGTATTGTCTTTTGATTCAATAACAGACATGGATTTCAATAATGGATTTTTATTTCTAGCTAAAAACAATGCGGTCATAATAACATTAAAACAACTATTATCATATAAATTATTGGTTTTACCATCATCAAATAATGAAGCATTCATCAAGGCTTCTTCAAAATCTGCTATTTTAAACTGCCTTGTTTCTGTTCTATATCTCTTTAGGTCAACATAAGTGTCATAGATCTTCTTTGAACCAATGTTTGATAGAAAAATGAATATACTTCTCCTAAAAAAATTAATATTAAACATATTGAAACTGGGTTGGTGTATGTCTCTGATGAAATTGAGTATGTTGTACCTTCTCAGAAAAAAGGATGCACACTTCTTTATATCAAAAGATTAGGAATCAGAAACAATTTTTTTTGCAATCAAAAATTGAAGGAAAGTCTGTCTGGCATTATTGGCTCAGTAACATTGTTGAAAGAATGTTATATTGAGATGTTTTAAAAGTGTACCGTGATGTTTTTTACCTTGAGTGTTGATTTTTTTTATTTTTACCGTATTCCAAATATGGCTTTAAAGCATCAAATATCCCCTCAGGTACTTTATCAATTTCATCAAATATAAATAGGGACTGCGGACATTGTTCAATTTTCCGTTCAACATCTTGTTGTAGCCTTGACTAAAAAAAGGTCATTCTAAAATAACTTAAAGTGGAGATCCGGTTATATCATGAAGTACTTAGCTCCAACAAGAGAAAAATTGAACTTCAGCATGTGTAACTTTGTTAAAAATATTTTCATTAATATTTTGAAAGTGTATTGATACCTTAGTTATTGCAAGATCTGCCCCACTTGAGAAATCTATGCCGGCATAATAAAATGTTACAAATTTGCTGTCTACACCTCTCCGATAAGTGTTCTTAATAATGAAATCAGTCACATAATTTTTTCCGGTCCCGGACATTCCATGAAAACTGAACACTAAAGGTTTGCTGGGCTGTTGTTCAGGACTCAGGTGATAATTTAGAGATGGTACAATAATGGGCAGTAGAAACGGTTGACCATAAACGTAAGTGTTCAAATCATGGTGCAGTCCTTGTGAAAAATAACATGTTAACACGAAACTACGCAGAGTAGCAATAAAAACAAAATTATTACACATGACACTTTGGTATATTAGTATATTCGTAAATAAATTTCCAAAGGGTCTCACCCGACATATTGGCTGTTATCCAGTTCTCATCGCAAGTTTCAAACTGACTGATGAAATTGTAATATTGGTTAAACAAATCATCCATACTTGTTTCACCTTTGTACAACTTCATTGCAATGAAAATATACGGGGCCAATTCAAAACAGACGAGAAGAAAGCAGCTCAATAATAACAAACAGGTTGTTATATTTATTTGTAACATTTTGCTGAAAAACAAATCACTTCAAAATATCAACTATCTTCCATGATAAACCTACGTATCACTTACTGATAAACCTAATTTACACGGAATGAACTCTGTCGAATTTAAAATGTGACAGCGTGGGTCATTCTCCCAACTGTAATAATAATACACGAACAATTATCATATTTTTCCCAACCCCATGTTCTTCTAATATGCACATGAGAAATATAATAATTTAATCGAAGAACGCCGATCAAAGAAAAAGTGTATGTTCTCCGTTAAAATACAAAATCGTTTGTTATATTACTGTTATTTGTTGTTTAGGTTTATTTTCAAATCACTTAAATCGGACAGAGAAATTTTATGAAGGTGAAATTTCGGGGTTACAGTTTTTTAATCCAACAAAATATTACGCGGAATATTTTTCTAAGCCTCTGTGATATCACTGTGGCAATGATTTTAATCCAGCAGGGCCATCGTCCGTGGTGGTTGTCTTAAGTTCGTTCTCGTACGTCCAATCACCGATCTGTGCTCATGATTATTATGCTCAAAACTATGCAACCTACTGCAAACAATAAACAGATGGACATGTCAAATTAGGTAGTGGAAATAATTTTAGTGATTACTTTTTAAATGCCAGGATGGCAAAAACGTTTTACACGCTGGATGAGTTGCCGGTGATAGTCCTTATCTACCAGACCTGTAAATATAATATAATATGTAGTATTTAAACTGTAAATGTAATTTTATTATAAACAACAAGTTTCTTTTTTAATAACGAACTATTAAAACATTACTGTTCATTTGATGCTCCATTGGATGCGGTTTCCCTAGGGGATGTTAGTGATAGTTATATTGTAATCGCTAGACAACTGTTGCCAGTATAATAGATTACTCTTCCAAAGAATAATCAATACAGGTATAAAGTAGAAAAAGGCTAACAATTATTAAATTAAAAAAGGAAGTAACAAGATATATATCACAGCTTTATTTATTGAAGGTACAAAATGATTTTCAGATACATTAATTTGAATAAACGTACAGTTATACACAAGTCAAAGTAAGAAAACCACACATAAGTGCAGCATTAAGTAAACAAAAATTACAAATCAGAATTTTCAATGGGAAAATTTTTTTCATTTCAATAATGAAACTCATTGGCTCGATAATGACTTAGATATCACAATTCATCACTAAATAAGTGTGGCCATCTCATCTGATAGCCAATTATATTTATCTTGGATTCCAAGTTTTTACAGCCGGAAGATGAGAAAAGTTCTACTGAACCCGGCCCAAAAACTAAACTGCCCAGAACATCCCTGAAAAATAATCATTAATTTGCCTTTTATACCTGAACAGGAGAAACATTAAAGCAATCAGTTAACACTTGGTGTGCATTGTCATGGGAAGGAAATAGAAAAATGAGTGCATGAAATCCACATGCAACCAAAATGAAACTTCTATATATATATATATATATATATATATATATATATATATATATATATATATATATATATATATATATATATATATATATATATATATATTTATATAGTGATGACTATCAAATTATTACATTAGATGAACATGAGGAGTGAAAGGAAATATTGAAAGTTACAGAGGTAGTATGAGGAAGTTAAATCAAGGAAATGCCAAATCCAAATAAAAGTTTTTTAAAAACAATTTAAAATTATCAATTAAATATGTTCTAATTTTAAACAATTTTATTAAAAATTCAAATATCAGTATGCATATTATTCTAATTCTAGAACAGACACTATTGGTCTGTGGTAGCAAAAATATGAAACAAACATCTGGGAAGTAATTTTTACTAAATTGAAAATGGTGTCAATTGTGGTACCAAATCTTGTATTCAACATGTACCCTCCCAAAAGAAGTTCAGTTCAAAAATGAAATTACAAAATCACAGCTTGGAGTGTGTAAGAAACCAACTACTAACAAAAATGATAAAATAGAAAATGACTTACTTTATTTTCTCATTGTTTAATTCAATTTCATTCCTTGCTGCAATATCTTTAATGCACTGTACAACATGCCTTCTTTCCAGTGGCATAAATGGAACAAAAGCATCTATTAAATAGTGTTCGATTATTTTGCTTCTTCGTAATCCACCTGCAGTATAAAAAAGAAAGAAAAGTAATATTTATCTTTTTGTTACACTGCGAGGAATAAAATATATCCCATGGACACTTTGCATATTTGTAAACAAAATTCATAACAATTGATGGTATTACATTTGTAATTAAAGACATTATTGAAAATGTAATGAATACCTTTTTCATTATATGACACTTTCATCAGTGTCTTTTCAAAATCTTGCACAGTATACTCTTCTCGTTTATGTCCCCTTTTAGACAGTTCAACACACTTTTCATTTATCTCATTGGAACCGATATTTGATAAGAAAATGAAAATGCTCCTTCTGAAAGCTCAAAAAATTTAAAATGAACAATGAACAATTCTCCTAATGGGTGAATCCAATGTTTAGTAATATACCTGTAGTCGATATGATTAATATGACCGTTGTAATCCAAATACGGTTTCAGTGCATCGAATATTCCATCCGGCATTTTGTCAATTTCATCAAACAAGAAAATAGACTTGGGGCACAGAGCAATCTGTTCCTCTATATCCTGTTGTAGCCTGCGCTAAAAAAATGTGACATAACTTAGAACAGTTGTTCTAATTCTTAACACAATGCCAATAATTAAGTAAAGTGCTACCTTGTATATTTCGATCTCTGAGTTGATTGGGAAATGTATGCTTCCATGATACGCCCTTCTAAATCTGCTTTGAATCCCATTGAGGAACATGTTCTTCACTATGAAGTCAGCCACATAATTTTTTCCAGTACCGGGCCAACCATGAAAACTCAAAACGAGCGGCTTTTTTGGCTCGTAATTCGGATTCAAGTGCATTTCCAATGAGGGAATTATAATGGGTCGCAGTAAAGGTTGACCATAGACATACTTCTCTAAATCGTGAATCAGCCCTGTGAGTAGTACAAGAATTAACTGACTTGAAATACATAAAATATTAGGTTGTTGCAAAAATAATCCAGAATTTTCCTCACTCAACTTGTACTCGCAGAGTGTGGAATAAGCAATGTTGTTTACATCTCTAATCATATGTATGTTATTGTAGCTTTTCTCATCCTCTATCCTTCAATATAATCCACTTTGAACATACATTGTCAGTCTAAATTCAGATATTTACAATACACATAATGTTGAAGAAGGATTTTTGCTAAATTTTATTTTGCAAATTTAAACTTGGGGCTTCAGTGCAGCTGGGAATATCAGTTAAGTTATGGGGTGAAGATAATGTCAATAAATGTGCACCATACAGCGTTGGTTTTGATAAATTTTAAAAATTCATGTATCTTGACAGCCTCTTCATCAATCAAGTTAGGAATAAATTTAACTTACCTATTTTGTTACTATTTTAAATAGTTGTTTTTATCTGTATTTCGTGCAATCTTTAAGTGCAATATGGCACTAGGAACATTTAAATAATAAATGTTTTTTCTTAAGGTCAAACATTTTGACTTAGATCACCGTTATCGCTTTTTATAATCCTTAGAAAATCATAACTAGTAAGAAATGAATGGTGACGGCAAAATCACGGTGACGGTAACGTAAGTAGACTTGCCTGTAGTATTAAGTCTCACCCACTTATCGTCACATCTCTCTGTAATACTAACTATTCTATTTATTGTCATCTCATACAGAAACTCTCCGAATCCCGAATAGGCTTCCTGGAATAAGATACAAAACAAAAGATACTTGAACATTTCCTAAATCACGAGAACACCCAGAACAGGCAAAGTGATATAACCTTCTTGCAACCTCCTGTATATTGCATTAAAAAAGATCTACATTTTCTTTAAGTTCTAAAAAGATATTATTTTTTATTTACGAATCAAGGAAGAAGGATAAGAAATCTAGGATATATTTTACCGGATTAACTTACGAGGGCATATTGAACCGAGGGATTCATCACAATTGCCTGCGTTTAGAGTTAGAGCATAAGATTATTTTCGAAATAACAATTCTGGCGATAGTAATCCCATTTAATTTCAAATGACCAATAAAACTCGTATATGATACTCGTAAAACTCGAAAATATTTTTTTGAAAAAATGAACCGCCATTCGATTTAAACCTTTCCGCGATCGGAGTGGCATTGCAATTAAGAGTCGAAGCGTTAACAAGTTCGAATAACAATTTTGTATTCCCGTCGTGAGAGGAGGATCATGGAGGATTCTGAAGTGTCCAGTGTCAACATTAGAGTTGTTTCTGAAGATGACTCGAACCTCTTGGCGGTGGACGATTTGGCCGTGAACATATTCACACCCGGCCAAATTGTGACAACAGAAACGGGCATTATGAGGTTACCTTCTCTTTACTTCCACCACGTTTTACTCACCCACTTTCCCACTCAAACCAAAAATAACCTATCCCTTTACGAAACTCTTGTTAACTTTCCACTTCATAATAGTTGTATTGTCAATAGCGCTTTTAAAGATGAATGTTAGGTGATTTGAGCGTTTTTGTGAAGGCAATCGGAATGCAGATAAACAAACGCAGTTAATCTCTCCCACTGAAAAGTAATAACTTGTTAAGATGATAATTAGAGGAGAATGAAAGAAATATTACTACATAATTTATACAACATAAGTAGTATTTTACTATTATCATTTATATTTAATCAGAACATAACCACCACATATAACCATCCCTTACTGTTGTTATCTCCCAGGGTGGTATCACCCTATTAAATTTAATGCAGGATTTCTGTTCTTTCAAACTCAATACTGTAACCTGTTGTTCGTGCATGTTAGACTATAGCATATTTAGTTGGCAGATTCAGTTCACATTTATTTTGTTCTACTTGTTTAGTTGAAAAACTTCTTTTACCTGTTTGTCCTAATTATTTTAACTTTTCAACATAATCACCATTTAGGAAGATACACTCAGCCCAGTGAGTTTCCTATGTTTTCATCCTGTTCAAAAATTATTTTATTCCGAAGGTTGTTAAGTAATAACTATTTACATTATAAATTTACCATATTAAATAATTGATTTTCAGTTTATGCACCCAGGCCAGGTTGGGTTAAGTAATAAAAAATAGAACTAATATTACAGTTACTTTTTACATATACTTGAATTCCTGCTCTGAAACTATTTTCCCACTTACATTATGTTTTGTAGGGGAGATTCAGGTAGTGAGGATTGATCAGGAATGTGGGTCAAAACCCCACAAAATAGAAATGGGGTACTTTAACTGTGATGTTACCAAAGGAATTAAATAAGGTGAATAGAGATTGCTTAAAATGAATGGTTTTTTTTATTAAAGATTATAGTAATAACTAAATATTACTCAATAACTGAATAACTATGTAACTAAATAACTGAATATAAGTGAATAAAAGTTAGTCATAAGTAGAGAAGTGTAAGACTTTTTATAAAGATCTACTGAAAAGAACATCAATCGAGGTGACAAATCTTGTAGTCGACATGTTTTTATCGCTGGTAAGTTCCAAAAAAAATTTCACTTAAAAAAAAATTCCAGAGGTGGAGGGATAGTCGATAATTTCGTAAGCGTCTGAAGAAACAAAACACGGTCTTTGTTATTAGGAAGGATATTTTTTTTAAAGGTTCTGCTGTGTTTATTTTTTATATATCCGTAGGGTTTTTTTTTTATTACAACTTGTAAATACGCCATATTTGTGTTTTTGTCTAGAGGGCACGGCACGTACGAGGAAAACAATATGACGAGGGCCTCCGTCGCCGGTATTCAGCAGCGCGTCGGAAAATTAATACTCGTGAAACCTTTGAGATCACGGTACGCGGGAGAGGTCGGAGACGTTCTAGTTGGGAGAATAGTCGAAGTGCAACAGAAGAGGTGGAAAGTTGACGTCCGAGCCAGGGTTGACGCCGCCCTGTTACTGTCGTCCGTCAATTTACCTGGCGGAGAACTGGTTAATACATATTTTAGTTGAATATAAACTTATTATGAACACTGTTTCGGGGGCCTCGATGATGAGCGTGCGTCTGGGAACCTGGAGGTCGGCGGTTAGATCCGCCGTTGCATGCCCATGGACATTTGTAAAATGAATCATAAGTAGGGACGGTGAACAGAGAAATAAGCACTCACTGCATAAATCGAGCTCGGGTGTGGGCCCTATGCGTTGGGACCCCTGGAGGTCGGTGGTTCGAGTCCGCCGGTATGCCATGCTTGTTAGTATAAGTTAGATATAAGTAAGGGTAGTGATTGATGAAACCGCCCCCCACTAGATCACTCGGACCCTAACGAAAACAAAACTGTAGATCGTGCAAGGTACTTCCACTTAAATACAAATAATGGAAAAAAACGGCGTGGATCTAAGCGGGTCGCCATGGTATCCACCTGTTAACATACTTAAAACATTGAATTTGTAGACATTTTTATATTATTTTTTATTTAATTGTATTATTCTAGAGAAGGCGGTCCGCGGAGGATGAGCAGATGATGCGGAAATACCTAATGGAAGGAGATTTGATTAGTGCTGAAGTTCAGAGTGTATTTTCAGATGGCGCTTTATCTTTGCACACGAGAAGTTTAAGATATGGAAAGGTAAATAAAAGACGACCCTTTTTGTTTTTAAGTCACCGACTTCGGTTCTGTCCGTCTCGACGTTTCTATTTATCGATTTATATACGTTAAATGGCGGGCTCAGTTTGGCCAGACGGGTTCGGCTATAAAATGCACCGAGTCGGTGTGTCCACTAGAATGTGCGTTCTCCTACGTTCCTTCCTCACCGATAGGAAGATCCGAACCATCCACTATTCCCGCGGCGTCCCTCAAGGATCCGTCCTCTTCGATGATCCTGGCCCTCTACTCTTCAAACCTATCGCCAAAAAACTTGCTATGTAAACCGTAAAACGCGGTAAATTGGAATTGTATAAAATAGAGACAAACGCTTCTTAAACCGAAGCAATCCTCTGTACAAACCCGCGAACGACAAGAAACAAACCGACAGTACTCCGAATTCGGAACGCAGAGGTGTCCCTAAAGAATTGGTAAAGTACCTTGGACTATTACTAGATGAAAAACTGCTGTGGTCAACATATATTTATTTATGTTTCTTGTAAAGATTGTTTTCAGCAAATTGATGTTCCTTATCCTACAAGGTGATTTAATATATTAAAAGTGAAATGTTCTTCTTAATGTTTTGAGATATTTTTGCATGTAGTTGTCCCAGGGGATGTTAGTCACCATTCCAGCCGACCTAGTTAAGCGATGTAAGACACATTTTCACAATATTTGCGGGATAAGCATTATACTTGGGACAAACGGCAACATATGGCTTTATCCGACGCCTTCCTCAGCGGACGGCGCTGGGGGTTTTGCAAAAAATATTGAACTGGTTAGTATTTTGAAGCGTAATTAATTAATCTAATATAATTGTCTAATGTCCATGTGGCGGTGGTGGTGTCCGCCTCGGGAATGTCGGACCCAGCTTCTGGGTTTAGCGTCAATACGATCGCGCGGACGTCGCACGATAGAAATGTTCTTTCGGCTATAATTCAAAGAACCTGTAATAAATAATGTAAATTTGCATTACATTATTGTGTGGACCGATGCGAATGTTGTCCATCGAAAAAATTTCTAACAGAAAAACCCGCCGACGCTAAATAAAACTTTGTGTTTACTCTAGTTTATTTGGTTTTATACTGGATCGAAGTAAGCTTCATGTCAAGAAGACTGAAAATCAAACGAATGATGAACTAACATTTAATATTGAATTATGTCATTGCATTTATAACTGAATCTTAGGAGGTAAATACGTTTGGAAATAGGAAGAAGATTGTGTCTCATTTGCCTTTATTCATTCATTGTCTTGTGTTAGTTCATATTTCTTGCTGTCATATAATATCTTTTGATATTTTAGATGTTGATAATTCGGGCATTTTAATTCCACTAAATTGTATTGTGATTGTGAAATCACAATCATGTGATGTACTTTGTTTTTGTTGCCCGTTAAAAGAAACAATTAGCACTGTGCAACCTGTTCTTAATCCAAACTAAATGTTTTTAATGTTCAATCTAAACACAATATAATTATTATATAATCTATATATTGATTTTATAAATATAAAGTTAATTTGAGTAATATTTTATAAAATGTAAATAAGAAGGAAATAATATTTTCAGGTAGTGAGCAAGGAAGAAAGAGATGCTCTTATTAGGGTAAGAGCTGCTATTCTGGCTTTATCCTCTAACAATATGCTTGTCTATGACACCAGTATCATTGCCGCCTATGAAGCATCATTAAAACATAATGTGAGCAACATAGTCATCATTTTAATTCATTTAACTTATAAATTATATATACATATATATGCATGAAATTCCAAATAACAAAATAATATTTTAAGTCTTCCAAATTGCATTGCAGATCACAGAACTGGTGAATTCGGAAACAACATTGGACATTGCTCTGTGTACAAGGAGTACACTTCTATGTCCAGAAGGCACATAACATGTATTTTGATGTCACTGTAATATAAGACATTGGAAAATATTCGTAGGAAAAAGAAGTTCACACAGCCAAATTATTTTTAAGAGTGACATAAATAAAACCATTTTCTTGTAATAATGTTTAACTTACAGAATTCTGCAGATTTGTCAATATTTTAAACTGGTTATTTTTAATTATTGCCAGCATCATATGTTAATTATGTTTTACAAATGATCTTTACACAATAGATTTTTATAGATTTAAGAACCTTTTTTAGGTTAATTCCCAATGTACGGTCCAACCTCTAACCTTAACTCTAGTATTGATTGTTCCGTGATGTCATATATCAATCATGTATTGTCATCATACATGGCAATATGGGGGATAAGAATATATCGAATGGAGAATATTGATATAATGATTGAATATTCTTATATAGATATATGAAAGCGGTCAATAGTGAGGTCAATGTGATATCTTTAGTGGAACCATTCATTGGGATTCACCCAATTCTTTTATAATAGCAACTCTTCATATTATAATACACAAAATAAAAGTTAATATTTTGCTAGAAAGTGTAAATATAATTGTATATAATTTTATTAAATCAGGTTAAGTTTTATTCTCGTTCCATTTAAAATGTCTTCTTTTTATAAGCGTGTTTGCACTTATTGTTTAATAGATTTCTTATTTGGGCAGAAATATCGTATTTTTGTCGCAAGTATTTAATAATAGTAACATTAAAAAAATGTTTAAGATGACAATGCATGTACATTTTTGAAATGATTTTAAAACACGAATATATTTCTAATTTCCTAATTTATTTGTATAAACCTAACATTATTCCCATAAGTAAGATTTTATGGTTTTATAGAATTATTAAATTAATAACGAATAACAAGATGAATGAAAGGAAACATCGAAGGATGTTGGTAGGCACCCCACGGAAGAAGTTTCACTTCGAAATTAATTTAAACACCTTTTTGATCTTGTTTGTATATAATGCAGAACCAAAATTCCAATTGCGGTCCCGATAGTACTTTTTTACGTAACATTTCCAGCTGCACAATTTATTCGTCTAAGGATTGTTCACGCGGTCGCGAAACTTTTAATAATCTATACATTTATGTTTAAAATTTCGAAAAGAATTTTTAGATTCGCGAAGCGCTTTTTCTCCTTCTTTTATAGTATTATCGATCGTAAGGGGGAATATTTATTTGGTCGGATGGAAAATATCGCTGTTAGAGGGCGCAGTGTCCCGTCGGCTTTGGTCGGAACCGGTACCACTCAATAGCAATGGAAAAGAGACTGCAGAGGAAAGCAAGTTTTATTCAGGCGGTTAGAAAGCAGAGCGCCGTCGATTCGGACAAACCGAAGGTATTATCGAACAACAATCGGAACAATTATCGAAACAATCGGAATATCACACTTATCGACCCGCACTTGTCGGTCTCTTCGATCGCATTTCACGCCTCCTCGATTGACCGTCAACGACGACCCATTTTGTTTTCTATTTACGATTTTTTTTTAAATTTGATGCTTTCTTCCGGTTGGCATGCCAGTAAGTCCTGCTCTCAACACTTAGGTTCTTTCTGACATTTCATTTATAACCTCCCTTTCTGATTCGATTTGTTCCTCCTCATCGTGGGCCCATACCCGCCACCGGTTTCTCCCCGCGATTCCCCTCCAAAAAATTATCAGTCGCGCCCTTTTCCCGATTTGTACAGCGAAATCGCGGAAATTTCATTAAACAACGTTACTGGAATTTTATTCATTAACCGGAAATATACTTGCAGTATATAAAAGGAGTTTAAATTACAGTTTACGCACCCAGGTGTTCCCCCACTTCTAAATTTAGTTTTTATATTCCATATTTCTAATTCGAATGAATTATTGCTTCTTGAAATATATATTAAACCGATGAAGACTATTTTTCTTTATTTACGAATAAGATCAAAGTTAATAATTGTTGTCCACTGTATGGTCCTATCGAAATAATCTAACGTAATAACAAATATTATATCAATATTTTTTCATAATAATTACCAAAAGTTTGTCCTCTTATTATTATCTTCTTTGCATAATTTCAACGTTTAAACTGAATTATTGGTATTAACTCGTGACACCGACTGAGCTTATGACAAGAATACATAGGGTTTAGCAATAAGGTTGTTATAATTGGTATCACTTAATGTAAGCTAATGGAAATTTAAAAAAATAAATGTTTACCCGATTTTCTTTTCAATGATACTTCTTGAATCAGAAGATATTATGAACACTGATATTTGAATGTAGACGATACCCAATTTTTCATTGTTCACATGCATTCCACGGGCCTTTCTACATTTATGTATATAAATATTTAAAGGGCCGGTAGTATATTGTCGTTAGCACTATAACAGAATATAGACACTTAGACTGGTTTATGTTCCTTATATCTGGTTGTTTTCGTTCGTTATTAATTTGAAATATTTTATAACTACGTAACATCGCCACGTCAATTTGACGGGCGTCCTTATGCACAGGTAGATAGTAGGTGCGCAGTGTCCGCAAAGCTTTGCGTCAAGCGCGTTGCCAATACAATCATTAATCAACTCCCATCATTAGCCGTTCAATCTGTTGCATTCTGATAATTTTCCGTCGATTTTTTTCTGCTATTTGCTCAATTGGTAAATTGTAAACTGTGTTTAACACTCAAACTTGTGTCATCTAAATGTTTTGCCGTCAAGAAATTCAAGGATTACTTATTTATCTTTTGACTAAAAAAAATTATTCAATCGTCTTTTTAAAGTGTATATATAATGCCCAACAGATTCAAATTGTGGTTCCGATAGGAAAACTAGATTTCTCAAGAGTTTGGTTCGCCATCTTTGTTCATGTAGCCATTCTATTAATTACAAGCTAGAAAAACAACCGTTTAAACTGTAAGGAAACTCAAGGAGAACTGGCAAAGTTAGAATCGAAAAACTCCTTATTCGATATAGGAACTATGGGCGCCGAGAGGTAATTGGCCGTGATAATTGAAAAACGATTTTAAGAAGAAGTCGATTATTTGTTTAGAGAACTCTGAGTATATTTTTCGCGCGTTTCGAATGCGGTACATTATTGTTTCGTTATAGTCAATCGCCAACAAAAATTAGGCTTCTTTCGTGTTACAGGTTGTGAGCCAAATGTAACGGAAACATTTTAAATTAAAATACATTCTAAAATAAAATACGGCCCAAAATGTGGGGGGGGGGGCGACCTAGCCGACATGTTATGGCAACGATCGGTGTGTGGCAGCGCCAGGCACCATCAATTACACTTAATCGATACCTTTATAATATAAATGGGACATAACCGCGTTGGTTTCTTCGATTCGACTCTCGCCCCGTTCAAGAAATGTCTAACAGACCTAAAGAGATATATCGCATGGCAGCCAACGTATATATACGGTAGTATATAAAGCGATATTAGCAGAGAATCGCAAGCTATTGGTGGCGAGAAGCCAACCGTCGAATTAACGTAGAAGTGACCGGTTCTTTTTTTTATATTTTTTTTATTTCGCGATGCTTTGAATCTTCGCATACGGCATTAACACTAGGATTGTTGCGAATCTGCTTTATCGGGCGGATTTTCCGCCCACTCCTTGTCCCCAGGAAACGAGAAAAACGAACACGTACAGGTTGGAACCAAAGAACCCTTTCAAGCCGGAACCGGTCTACAGGATATTGGAGGAAGTTATGACCCAAGGGCTGGAAGGTATCACCTACGAACCTGACAATTGTGCCCAACTTGCCATGACCCTCTCGGCCGAAATAAGGTCACGCGTTAAAGCCCTCAACAACGACAGGTTGGTTAGTCACAGTTACAATAGTATTTAAACATCAACACAGCAGATCATATATATATATATATATATATATATATATATATATATATATATATATATATGGAGGAAAAGATTACACTTCTCCACAAAGAATGTCCTTCTGTGACGCTATTGACCCCAGTCCTCGTCGCTGCTACCTCCCGATGACATCGCTTGAACCACCCCTCGGCCCTCGGTGAAGTCAGTTTCATTCTGAAATTTTTGTTTTAACGAACTATTGCATATTCTATAAGTTTTTCGTTTTTTGATTCACAGGTACAAGCTGATATGTACCGTCGAGATAATTGAGAAAAAGATGCAGGGGATCAGGATGGTTGCGAAATTCTTGTGGGACCACGAGAGGGACAATTACGCGTTTTTCAAATATGAAAACTACCATCTGGTCGGCGTAGGCTACGTGTTCGGCATCTACCTGGAATGAAACCGGCTGCCAATTAGAAATAAATGGGATCCTTATTAAATCTTGAAGACAATTAATTTTACTTAAAAGAACTCTCGCCTTGTTCCTTTCCTCCTGGCTAAGTAGCGATACAGGTCAAAACAATACCAAGAAGACAATAGCTGTCTTCTCATCTGTTTCTACTCTTCCTCAGCACCGGTAGCGTTCGTATTGCAATAACCCCATAACCTTACGATGAGCCGTTACAATAGTTTTGGTATGTTTGACCTTACTGAGATTTCAGCTTGGGGACATTTCGATTGGCAAAATCGAAAGACAACCGAGTTATTATCTTCGATTGATGCGTCACTCAGCTAACGGTAGTTCAGTGTTGTCTTTAGATTTAGTTCAGTATCTCTGTTGTTATTTCAGAAATTGAAACGAGAGTTTTGAAAAAAGTACAGAAAGTTTATTAATCACTTACCACGTAGTTATAAGACAAGAACGTTTACACGATAATATATCGCTGGCAGTTCTTTATTTAATTTTTTCACACTGAAAAATTTTGTATTAGGTTAGTGCGAAGCCGAAATATCATAACACAATAGAAATATGTAAATTTTCCCGATTACTTTTAAATTAAGAAATACGTACAATATACGGTTACTAATAAACCAGCTTACAAAATATTTGTACATTTACCAATCAACATTACAACAAATGTTGCGTGTATGTAAATTGAGGAGGGATTTTTGAGTTCCGTTGGGTGGCAACAATGTGCAGCAAAGTGATAACGCAAGGTGAAGTGAAACGAACTTGAGTGTAAATATGTTTTGATTTACACATTTTAAAACGAAATGGCCACTGCTGGAATGTCGTCGGAAATTCCGCCCAAACCAAACGTGAGTGACGCTGCCATTACAGCCCGCCGATATTTAGTTATTTATATCAAACATGGCGCTTCGTCTTGCTAACTACGTTTGACATTGAACCTGCCACCGCCTCGAAATTTATGCGTTTTATTTCTACGACGCTCGAAATATTGACTTTTGTAAATATTCATCATGGACCAATGTCCGTGTCCGATTACTTTCACTGTTTTTCCGATTGTTTCAAAGTGGCCTTTGTACGTTAGGTTATGGTCTACAGGTCAACACGAACAGTGTTAATGTTACCTACATTGACACATCGTTTCAGTTTTTTCTGCCACTTTTATTAATACTTTTCGTTAACTTATAACGGTAATAAATTGTTATCATTTAAATCTTCTCAGATTTGATTTGGCCAATATCAACTTTATTTATGGCAACATTCATTTGAATTTTTCGTTATTTATTGTAATATATTGTAATCGTTATGTTTCAAAGGATGAATGACATTTTGACCAACCTGTTGAACTTGACCTTTGTTGGTATTTGGTTTTAAAGGTTCCAAAAACTGTGCATTTTAATTTTCCCTTCTACCTCTGTCGACATAATGGCCTCATTCCATTGATATAGAATGTTGATTGACTAATGACCAGATGATGTAACTGGGACTGGAAAACATCATGATTCCTGTAAGACTCATTTTTGCAATTGACATTAATTCATATCTTGTTCTTGTGGGTAATGTGTGGGTTTTTGTATCTTGGCCGATGGGTATGTAATGTGGCAGTATTGAAACAAAATCCTAAGAACTTGTAATATACAAGTAAATACAAACATAGGTGAAGTGTATATCATTGCTGTGGTGTTTCTGTAACTAGTACTGGCTGGTCCCAGCTTTCATTCATGGTAGTGGGCAAATCTATGTTAAATTTATGTGTTTATGCTTAAATGTATATATTTAAGTGTTTTACTGGTAGTGTCTGTTTTGTGTCTACAGGATGTTTGCGATGAGGGTGTGAGTGCCCCGCACTGTGTCCAGTTCACTTTAGAAGCAACTGAGCCCGCCCTACCACCCACATACGACGAGGCAATCAACCCCTCAGGTGGGATGCCCACTTAACTATCAGCTGCCATTTGGTCGACTGTGGGTAAAAAAGCTGCCCAAAAGAATGCCGGTTTACTTTTTTATATAATAAAATTTTCGGTAGAACTGGGAGCCTCAGTTGGTTGGTGAGGCATCAAGCGTGGGCTTTCGAACTCTGGGGTGAGCGGTTTGAATCTGACCGTATACCCTAGAGGTGAGCTTGTAAGTTGGTTGTAAGTAGGCCCAGTGAACGTAGGCTGAGTGAATTTTAAATAAAAATTAAAAAATTCATTCTCGAAAAAATAGGTCCTCATTTTTAATTTTTAGAATCATTAATTTTTGTTTATTTGATTGTTTTTGAAAAATTGAATCTATTTCAAGTTTTAAATTTTATCCATTTTGCAGGTCTCCCACCGCCTTCGTACGAGTCGCTATTCGGCAGGGTTAAACAAGTGCATAAACAGTCTTCAGGCACTTTTGACTTTTTGAAAAATGTCATTATCCTACTTGCAGGCACAAGTAAGTATTTGATGCAGTTTGTGTTAAACTTCCCACCAATATTAAATAACAGTTGTTTAACCAAACTATTAGTTTCATTTTTTTAATACATTTTCATTTTTTTTTCAGTTGGATGTACAGTAATAATTGGTTTTACTATCATTATTCCTGTTTCAATGATAGTTATTGGTGCTGTTTACTTTAACGACTGTCCCATAAGCTATCTGATCCCACTCTATTTAATTGTTGGAGGTAAGTCCATTAAATTTTTATTATTTACAAGTTATTTTCATACAAACATTCCTCTGTCAGCCTCTATTAACTCAAGTGGAAAGGTTTATTATTACCTTGCCCCAATGGTGTGTCTGCTTTTGACATTTGAGAACTCTTACCAGTTCCATCATCAGAGCTGGATGGAAGGTTCAACACCGGCTGCCCACAGCAAGGTTCTCCTCAGTCTTACACAATCTCACCCCAATTTGGTTAGTGATAATTTAAATTCCGGTCACTCTCAATAATGTGTGATTTTTGTTTTGGCAGGTTTTCTGAGCATTGCGAAACAGGTGTGTCATATAGTGAAACGTTGCAGCCGTTGTGTGAGGAGAACAACAGAAGAACAAGAAGAAAAGAGTAGCACTTTCCAGAATGGGGTCGCCTGTTTTATGTTGGCCTGGTTCATTCTGGGTAAGAGGGATAATAAATAAAATGGGGACACTGTATAGTGATGAAGGGGTCTCAACTAAAGAAGGATCAATATTTTTTATGAGCAGCCCTCTCATTAGAGTCTTTCTGTTGAGGTGTTTTGACCTTACAACTTTGATAGAAAATAATGATATCAATATAGTAGGTAGCACAACTCTTTACTCATTGAGTTTGTGAGCTTTACAGTTTTATTTTTCTTTTTATTCTTTGTTGTTTCAGGTTCATTTTGGGTTTACAAAGAATTTCAACCAAGCTACGACCCGGCCAGTGGTGCTTTGTACTGTCATAAAACAGTTTACCTGTTTGCATTTTGGCAGATCACCTCTGTGTACATAATGTTGAGCCTAGCCAGTGTCTGTCTCTGTACAGTCAGCCTGGCAGTTATTGCTTTTGCCCGAAACCACGTACAGATTACGACATCATCACCTTCTTAAATGTGTAAAAGGTCATCATAACCTTCTAAAATGTAAAAAAGAGAACTGGATAAATTAAGAGACATAAAATCCATCTTCCTCCACTTTTTCAATTCTAGTTACATTTAATTTTTTCTGGGTGTAAAACATAAAACAATGTGTATATATATATATATATATATATATATATATATATATATATATATATATATATATATATATATATATATATATATATGTACATATATATAATATGATTGTATGCGCATAACAAGATGGTAGCAATCTATTTGCGCTATACAAGAAAAGATACTTCATTATCATATAATATGATTGTGTTGGAAAGTTATTGACTGAATCTTTTTATAAGGAGAAAAAAAATTAATAATAACACTAGATTTTAAAAGAAAACAAATGTTCTATAAATAAGCATTTCTGTTTTGTTATTGACTAGTCTGTCCTCAATCATGACAGCAGTCGGGAAAATTATTAACATTTGAAGTGTATGTGAGTATACTAAAATTGAGATTGAATTTGGAGTTTATTGAAAAGTTGTTGTTGGTATTAGGAGCCAGGATAGTTGAGTGGTTGCTGAACACAGAGCTGAATTAATGCGATGAGCTCAACTGGACCCAATTACTCAGTACAGTACATCACTTGGATCCAGTCGATCAGTGAAGAATTTAGTAACCGGCATCAATAATTGGAGAGTATCTGTGGGTAATCTGGTTCAGTTAACATGGTATCAGTGGCCTATAACTGACCTGACATGGATTCTAGATAGGATTCCGGATGGTCAACAAGCCATTGAGAAGCTTCTCAAAAAATTGCCAATATTTTAACCCTACTGATCAATATCTTCCTTTGCTGCTAATTTTGTATCCAGTATTTTTATGTAATTATTAATGAGCTATTTCTGGATACTTTGCACAATTTTTTTCCCTTTATTTTTGTGAAGTATTATTTATTGTATTATTATGGGTCCTTCCTCCCCCTACAGTTTGTCCGCTCTCCTTGTCCCTTTCTCACTTTTATAAAGCATCACGTAGTTTATCTGAATTATCAATCCGAGCACCCAAAATATTTTTTTTCCAATATAAAAGTATTTTTTAAGGCAAACATCCAAACTCATTTCAGTGTGCATCAAAAGGAAAGGATGTGAATGAAAACCTAAAGCATGAATAATTTATTACCAAAATATTTTTTTACTCATTTGGATTAGTTTGGCTCTGGCTAGTGGGTGCAAAACAGTCAATATTCAAGGTCAAGGTTCAAAGATAGAAATTAAGGTGGAAATGGTTTGTCAGACTTTGTCTTTCAGCTGTAGCAGTGACTGTTCTGAAATGGGGGGGGGGGTAGTTTTTTTGTTCCAAGCATTTGATGACGTATTTTGTTATTAGTTCTTTACACGTTGTAAATTATCATTGTAGAGTAAATACACATTATACTGGTTCAGAGGTATATGTTACTGTAAAGTCTTAGTGCACACTAGAAAACACATTGTGGACTAGGGACAAAAATAGTTACAAAAGTACGTGATGTCTTTGCTAATGTGTTAAACCACTCTTGCTCCTCATAGGCGATACTCTGTTGTGGGTGTTGTGTACGTACATTGTGTAAAAAAAAGAAATTGTATACATTTAATAATTTTTTCAAATATCGTGTTAATACTTAAACGCGTTCATTACAATGTCCTGTGGATTGAAAAAGTTGGTGGAATTTCAGTCTTTGTATGAAATAAAGAAAGCAAAAATTTTATTTTTTATATATATATAATAAGCTTATTCGATTACTAACAGTTTTATTTAATGCGTCGTTATTATTTACGACACCGACCCATAATATTGTGCTATAAAACAAATTGTAAATATTCTCCTAATATAACTTTAATGTATATATGTAGAAAGCATATGCATAATGTATATTTATCGTGACAAATTTATGGCTGTTGATATTTATAATTTGTGCCTGCATTATCGATAAAAATATAATTGTAACAAATAAATACTAACGGGTTTATTTAAGCTTGCGTGCGTGTGTTTGAAACATTATGCTTAGGTTATATCAAATAGTGTGTACCGAGGGAGGTTCATTTAATATGAATACTCCATTGTAAACACATTTTCATTTTTGTACAGTCGTACTGTAATACGATGATTTGCCCTTTTTATTGTGGCTTTATGTTGCCTATTTATATTATTCGAAGTGTTGGGAATACAAATGTTTATTGAAGCCATTAATGAAGTGGTCGCGCCAATTGTCTATAATATCATCGGCTTTGCGTTTGAGCATTGATCAAATGAAACAGCAAATGCCTTTTTGTTGGGCATGATTTTGAAATAATGACAGACCTGGCTATAATAATAATGGGTTGGGCGAGATAAAACTCGAGGCCCTGATGATTAAATCACCAAGTGGAAACGATAAAATTGTATAAAGTGTCAGTGACTTTAATTGATGTTTCAATGGACATTAAGCATGGGAAATGAATTCGGTTTAAGCCGCGACGTCTAAAGTAATTTATTTAATAAACTGAAAAAGGTATTGACTGTTGGAGGAATGAGCCGTCTTGTTGGACCATGTTTCAATCTCGAGCAGAGGCCCATACTAGAGAGTACATTGTTCTCTGGCTAAGACTCGCAGGTTCCTAGACATTCGATAAGCCAGGTATTATCAATCAGATACAAGCGATACAAGAAACTAGGCAGATGTAAGGGCATACTCCTTCACACCTTCGTTTATGTAATTGGAAGTCATTTTTTTTAAAGCCATTTATAGCGGACTTTATAGACGCTGCAATGAGCGAGGCGGTCGAATGACTGCCGACACGAGAAGTTTACTCATGGTAATGCTTCATCCGCAGGTACACCCATTAAAACCTTGTTGCGACTTTTACCTTCTCTAAATGATCAAGTTCCGACCAAGGCGTGCGGCCCAGAACATCTAAGGGCATCACAGCCCTGTTATTGTTCAATTTCGTGCGGCTGAATGCCTGTTGTCCCTCTAAGAAGGATAACATTTAAAATACCTCATATATGTACAAGAAGACAAAACGGCGTAAACATTATTTTGGAATGGAATATTTGTTAAATTGTGTAGTATCCGCTCTACGCTCGTATATCATTGATTAGTTCTGATCCAGTACTCAAAGATAAAACGCAAACTTGACTGACGCGATATGTCTCGGGGCTGAACGATAGCTCGGTCAGTCGGTGCGCGGAGAAGCGAAATACACTTATGGGATATTCGCGGTTGGTGGGAATTTCTGAAACATGATGGTGTTGAAAGGGGGCCACAAAGAGTTGAGACATTGGAACCTGTTCTCCAAGGTGGAAGAATCGTTTTTGAAGAAAGTTATAGCATTCCACGTGTTCGGGACTGATGAAGGTAGGCCAACAAAGGATATTGGACAAGTATTTTTCTGGTAGAATCCATTTTCGTTTTAAACATATCGATCTATTGAAAATATTTAAGAAATATTTTAAACGTTAATTTCAAGACATATTTTGTATGCTAATTTGATTCAGTTTAGCAGTTTAGATTACCTAATGAACTGTTTGTTTAACAATTTTACATTCTGGAACTGAAAATTGGGTATAAAAAATCAGATAATTGATAAATGAATCAGATAAATTGGTTTATCTTCAATTCCCTTTTGTTGACTGTGGGATAAAAATGGAGTAGTTTGTCTAATTTAATTTTCAAACTTAATGAGTAAACTGAGGTAAATGAAAATTCACCCCCCACCCCAATCATTAAGAAAGTAGTGATAGGACTGGTATCATAACATTGCATACAAAGAGATGATGGTAAATTGAGTTTCCGTTACGTGTTAAATAATTAAGAATATCAGTTTAGAATACCTGTTTTGTGGTCTGCGAGGGGTTGGAATACTGTAGATTTCGTGTGTTTCTGTCTCCTCTCACTGGTTTGGTCTTTTGCTAGACCGGTTTCGGCTGCTCGCCATCTTAAGTAGCGGTGTCAGTCACTTTTGGCACTTTGGATGTTTTTTAGGCATCCTCACTGCACTGTCACTGTCACTTGTACTGTGGTGGTTGTCTGTTTGTCGTGTGGTCTAGCAAAAGACCAAACTAGCGAGAGGAGACAGAAACACTAAATCTACGGTAAGGATATCACATTTCATTATATTACAAATGTGGAACTTTTCCCACTGATTGCAGACGACGGAGGCCAGAGCGGGTTACTGGTCACAGATGACACAGAAGTGTACGGTATCGGTAAGAATAATTACGGTCAGCTGGGTATAGGAACCAGGGAAGACACAGACGAACCATGTCTCATAAGTGGTTTGTCTGGAATGAAAATTCAAAGTAGGTATTCTAAATATTACATCACTTATTTTATAATCGAGGTCGAAACGTACTTCACTTATATTAACCGATTGCTGAGCGCCGCGTTTGCCACGTTTGGAGAGCACGAGCGTCATTGTGGACGAGAGGTATTGGACAGAACGTTTGCATTATAAAAAATAAAATTTTATTTAAATTCAACAAAGATAATAGTAAGTGCGCTTACTGTGGTCGTAGTCCACACAGAAATATCTATACCAGAAATGCAGAAAGTATAAAATTTACAACAAATAACTGAGCTATAAACAATACCGAATTTACCGCTGCGCAGGTTGTTATCATTAGAACCATGTCAGG
Organism: Lethocerus indicus; assembly: GCA_019843655.1. NCBI lineage: Eukaryota > Metazoa > Arthropoda > Insecta > Hemiptera > Belostomatidae > Lethocerus > Lethocerus indicus. The sequence goes on along the minus strand of JACDQD010000103.1, from coordinate 5,888,247 downwards.
GTCTATAACATAAGATTGTTGATTGTTGAAAAAAAATTCTGTACGGCCTCCTTCAGGTGTCCATTTCCTAAAAGGAATCACTAATGTGTTGCTTCTTTTTAAAGGCATTTCAACCGGTTCCGGATTTGTTATTGTGACTGTTGAAGACAAGAATAGTAACACGAAAATATATCAATGGGGAAGGAACGACAAATACCAACTGGGCATCCGCGTATTTGCCAACAGGCGCTCCCCCACCCTAATCGACTATTTCAAAGGCGATCAGAAAATGAAGGTCTCGTGCGGAAAAAGTCACGCTCTGGTAGTGACCAAAGACAATAAGGTAGGTTTCCTCGGCGGGAGGTAACCCAGCGGGGAGGACGAGCGATCGGTACTGCTACCTTCCACCTCCTCCGGAAGGGGTGACGCTATAAGGAATTAGAGACCGCAAGGCACTCGGGACATTTCATCACCGGGGGACTTTGGAGGAGGAGGAGGAAGACGCTAAACCGTTCACATCGCGGAGTGCGGGCGCCTGTCTGGGGGAGGGTTCAGTATTTCTGACGAACGGCCAGAACAGTTAGTTGTAGTTAATAGTTACAAAAACAGTCCTCTTTGCTATTTAAATTAGATTTGTGATATATCTGGAATAATCCAGGTGGGAGGAGTGACGAGCAGTTGCAGCGTGTAAAGGCTTACAGGATAAATGTTTGAGACCCTCTTAGACTTTCCCAGACCTTGGGCTGGTTGATACACTGTACCGGCTTTGTTTTAGTGTAATCAAGTGTGCTTGGTTCAAATCTTTCAAAACATCCCGTCCATTGTTTTTGCTCGCCCAAACAGATATGGGAAACGGCCAATGTCGTTTCCCTATTTCGGGGTTTGCGAAATGGCGTCCACCGAACGGCCAAAGTCAGGAGAAATCATCACTTGTCGCGACAAACTTTCATGACAAATGATTGTCAGTGATTGGGAAGAAGCGGCGATTCGCACAGACTTTCAAATATATGCCCCAACAAGCGGACAGTCTTGCAACAGCGCATCGAATTTCGGCCAGAGATTTCCCGCCATTCGCGAAACGGCCGACCAAACTAGCATATAATATGCACACCTCTCGTGTGATACGGATACATATATTCATACATTTTTTTAGGTAGTCACCTGGGGAAGTTTTGATTTCGCTCCGGATATTGAAAAAAAGATTGTGTATAAGGAACCAACAGAATTGGAGAAGCCGAAATTCGTGACGAAGGCCGCTTGCGGGCCTTCCTTCTCGATGGTGGCCACATCCAATGGAGAGGTAACATAGCAGCTTGTAGTAACAAGCGGTAGAAATAACTGAAAATATTATGACAAAAATACGTGCCAATTCACATAAATAATCGTTCAATGTTTTAATATTAACAGGTTTTCACAAGAGGGCTCCTGCATTCTTCATATCTCACATTGCAGTTAAAGCTGAAAGTTAAACTGAAGAAGATAGTTCCAGGTCCCAAGTATTTCACGCTGATTACCTCCGATGGCGAGGTATTCACCTGCCAGTTCACGGGCATTACGGAAAACGTCGCTCTGAAACCTGTAATATATGTTGAAGGAGTTGAAGTGCAACCGAAGTAAGTAACGTTTTATTGAATTTGAATTGAGAAATATAAAACGATGAAGGGTAATGATTTGATTTGTTTATGCCAATAAAAACATCTTTTTTTCTATTCTGACTCATGCTCTCTCTGTCATTTCGCTTAAGAAGAAAGTACAGAATATTAGGTGCAGCATGTGTAGTTGATTTAGGAGTGTCAGTGTGTGTATTTTGAGTCAGCGCATTATCTCAAGAAGTTCAGACTGAAACCCACTTATAGAGGTAATCTGGACTCATAAACGATAAGGTTTATTAAAAGAAAAATAACAGTTATATAATTTTCAATAATGTTTAAGCCTCTAAATTATAACTGATAATTAAAATACAACTATCCCAATGGATACCATCCCTAGTAAAGACTATGATTTGCAATCGAGTATCCGACTGGTCCAACTGATGAGTATCGGACACTTGACCGTGTCCTGACTACACTGTGACTAGAGTAACGAACATGGAAACACATTAGGAAAGAGTAATCTGTGTTGGGTTTCACCGTAGAATCAACATTTAGGCTTGGGAGAGGAGTAAGTTTATCGCTTTTGGAAACGTTATACAGTTGTACAATTTGGTTTTATTTTCAGAACTGTAGACTTAATAACATCGTGGATAAACGATACGATAGTAGCAGTAACCAAGGAAGGAGTTTGTTATGCCTGGGGTAAGTTCAACACGAGTGCATTGCATAGTAAAATTTTACCGTGTGCTATAAAAATTCTCAATCTAAATTGAGCAAACGTGCAGTAAAGCCCTGCCCGGTACAATGAACGAAAAACTTCACCGTCCTAAGATAATATTGCTAATAGGAGAGATAACAGAAGAGATAAAAAATTGTTGTGTAACAGATAAAACGATGGATCCCAATCCTGTGAAGGTGGACAATGCCATCCATTTATTCTACAACAGGCCGACGCCATGTCTTGTCAGAGTCTTCCCAGATTCCGACGAGGACATGCCAAAGAAAGATACACCATCGGTCATTAGGGATTCTGACAGTCGAGTGAGCAAATATAGCTTTATTTCATAATTGACTCTCTATAATTTTAATATTCGTTTTTCCTTATATTAGTTCTTCCCTATACGATAGTTCCCTAAACTCCTCCCCCTGGACCTCGTCATTCCTTCTTGACTTTATACAATACTACTCCAAATGAGAAAGAAAAAATTAAATCAAAAGGCTTTATATAAAATTATAATATATTATTTTTCAACATAGTAACATGAGGAACAAAGAAAAATGAAACTTCTTTATTTAATATTTAAAATCGTTAAAAATGTCGTCGTATTTGTTGTTAGCCTTACTTCAGGATTTCGTGTCCTATAAGTTTTATATTTAGATTTGCTAGCTCTATTATGTCAGCGGCGACTTTATTTTTCGTTTGTTTGTGTGTTCGATTTTGAAGGTTCAGACATTAATGGCTTGTAAGTTCTTTAGACTATTTGGGCGGTTTTTGAGGGGAGTTGAAGTAGTCAACTTATATAGAGCATTATGAAAATAACGACTATGTCATTCATTCGTTCAGGCATCCTCCGTAGACGACGTCCCTTCGTGTGACGCCGATGACACGATAGATGGTAATGCTCTGGTGATCGACGGTGAGAAGAACAGTAGACGAGCAGAAACAAAATCACCGCCCTCTGATACTGAAGAAACCAGAAGACACTCAATAATCAAATTCACTCTGGCGATTCTCCTTTTCCCAATCACGATTGCTTTTCTGTTCGCCGTCGCCAAGTCAAACGAAAGCTGGCAGTCTTTGGTATCGAACTTCCAAACAAATGCACGGGAATGGATCAATAAGTAAACTTCAAAGTAATTACAATTGTAACCGAGGAATTAAAGTTGAACAAAAGTTTTGAACATGTAAGTGTAGAAACACTCTTATTTAAAAAAAATGGCATTTAGCATGTGCTAATAATGAAGAGAATGTAAAAAGTTAAGGGGACATGGCCATTACCAATTCCATTCTCACCAATCCCTCCCGTTCCAATTAATCCACTCTCATGCTTGTCACCGATCCTGGTCTCTCTTCCGTGCCAGAATTTTTGTGTTCTTCAAATCTTCACTGCCAGAACAACAATTGATTTTGTTTTATATTAATGCATGATTTTCAAGAGATCGCCCCATGAAACCCGTGTTTGAGCTGCTGTAGTTATAGTAAAGAAATAGTACCTACCTATTCCCGAGTGCAAAAGCAATCCTTTAGTGTATTATTATTTTTATATCTTATTATTAATTATATTGTTTGAAGTTCTCAATAAGGGGAAACAACCACCTATAATTGTGCACTAGTCATAAAGATCGCTGAATGTTTAATGTCTCCATGCAACATGTAGCTAATATCTTGTTCAGTCGTAAGTGGATAGATCTATTACTGGACAATTAAAATGAATTAATAAACTGAAAATGACTTTTTGATTCGTTCTTTCACCTTGATGTCCCATATTTCCATTAGGCCTCGCAAAGATGCGGAGCAATTATTAACTGTATAACATTAATTAAATTATGCCATATGAAATGCGTGGATCATAATCCCGGCATTGCGCGATCTCACTCCGTACTCCGCGGCGAATTTAGGTGCATTAAAGTGGTGGAAGATGGAATCCACCTTAATTTACCTTAATTCATACCTGATCCATCCTTGATCCGCCCTAATCCGTTGTAGCTCACCATCATACTTACCAGGAGCTATGTTTATTTAATGGTTTCAAGATGATTTTGTGGCCCGCTATTATATTTATGGTCTATTACATTATATATGCTTATTAGATTTCATGACACCGATTGCGGGAGAAACTGGTGGATGAATAATGACGAATTCAATGCTCAATATTTATTCAACATCTATTCCAATGTTCATTAAAATTATTAAGTCATAAATGTATAATAATGAATGCTATGGAGGTTCGACAAGGACGGCATTCCATTCCGCACGACAGTCAAATATTATAATTATAGCTTGCCAGCTGAGTCTTTAATTGCCGGTTTATTGGTCTGAGTGATCTGAATTTCGTGGACCTTCGACTCCGCCAACGCCTGCAATCCATAAATTTAATGCAATTGAGAAAATACCCAAGAAAGCCAATATCTCTTATTCAAGAATTTGCAATTAGTCATGTATAAATAAGCCAATCAAAATAACTTATTTTAAATCCACTTACCTTCTTGGGAGCTTCAAGGGTGAGTACACCGTCAGATGAAAGTTTTGACACAAGAGCTTTTGAATCGATGTCGTCAGGGATTCTGTACTTCCTCGTGAACTGTCTCGAGACGAAGCCGTGTTTGTCGCTCCTCTCTTCGTGTTTGCCTTCGATAACCAAGAAATCCCCTTCAACTTTGGCCTTCACCTCCTCCGGTCTAAAGTGTTGGACGTCCAAGTTCACCTGAGGAGTGGTAGATATAAAGGCACTCGTAGGGAAATTCCAAAAGGCAAAATTAAAAACAAAAACGGATAGAACTACCCAGGACTGCTCCAGAACAAAGCAGGGCGACACCGGCCGAGCGATTGCGATCGCCTCAAGACCCGATGATTTTCATTCGTGAAACGAGAAAACTCAGTCAAGAACCGAAGGCCTTTATTTTAACAACTTTAACCAAATTAATTGGTATAGTGAATAACATGGATAAAGTGCTGTTACAGGGTATAAATAAGTAGGCTCGACCCGTAAACCGGTCCTAAACGGACTACCTAGACATATCTCCTCTGTCGGCCTTACTTCTTGACTAACCTATCCGCAAGGAAATGTTTTCTGTGTTACTCCTTCAATACCTTAAAGCCTTCAGAATCGTACTTGATGCTGGAAATGCCACTCTCGGCGGTGGCCATAGCACGCCACGGCCGCAAGTAACCGGAGAGGAGCGGCACTGGCAGAAAACTGGACATGGGCTCGAGAATATCATCGTGGAGGAGGCCCATGCCAAAGTGCTGGTCGTACAGGCTACCGAACGGCGGCCTTAACCTGTCGATTTCGTTGAAAAGAAGGGGCAATAGAGACATCTGAAAATTTAAATTGGATTGCTAAAATACAAATATGGAGTTTGTATTTGTAGGATTCTATTTAAGAGGGACCAGTGAACTTTGTGTAATGGCAAAGGGTCGAATCCACGACCACTGCGTAAAGCTATCACTCTGGGGTACGAGAATAATTTCGATTCAAAATTACGGTTTTTTTGTTATTTTAGGATATATCTTTGCTATGGGAGCTACTGAACTTGATCAGAAACAGAATATATAAACGATTAATTTAACTAACAATATTTTGGTTTACCTAGCTTAAATAGCGCAGTTTGCTATTATGGCTGCTATGCTATGCGCCTAATTAACAATTTGAATTATGTCTTTTAAAGTTCTGTTTGCAGGTAAAAGGTTAAAGTGCTTTAATATCCTATCTCTGATGGGGATATGTTAACTAGTGAACCACTCAGTAACTGTCCAATCCCGAATCCCTAAAATATATCTCAAACCAGCTGGGAAAAAACCTCCGTAAGAGTTGAAGCGCATTTAAATGTCTAGTCATAAGATTCGAAATTAGTTTGACCCGGCTAACGGTCATACTGTATTTATTCGCAGATAGGCATCCCCGGTCTTTCACAACGACGTTCTTCACATAATCTTCCGATGCCCGAAATAAACAACCTGTGAATCACCGATAAGGTGAAAGATAACTTCTAAATTTCACATGAATCTGAGCTATCATTATTGAGGCAAAGTCACTGTACGGGAACAGTAAAGTATCTTCAGCAGTGGAATAATTAAAACAAATATTGCATGCATTCCTCCCGATTAATTACCTATTGCAACTAATCGTTGAGGGTGTATATTTTATAATTTTCCAATGGATTATTGCTTAGGAATAAAAAGTAACAATACATTTTCAAAATGTATCAAATTTCAATGGCAGTTGATAATACTGCAGTCAAGCATCAGCCCCAAAACGTACACACCACTACCTGTGTCCTTTTTTGTACTACTACCCCACCTCCCATGCAGACTATTTCAGAGAGTGCATAGTTTTTAGTACTTTGTGTTAAGTGCATAAACAACAGTGAGCAGAGTGAATGAGGAAACCATTCTAGAATTTCCCACACTGGAAAAAACGGATACAAATAATTACATAACTAAAACAAAATCCCAAAAAATAGTAGACTAAAAAAACAACTTATAAATCGCTATATAAAACAGGATATAAACAAGTTTAACATACCTGTTAACACAAAGAAGACAACTAACACCCCCCAAAACACTGCACAGTGAGGATGCCCAAAAAATATCCAGTGCCAATTAAGTGCTAAAAGTGACTAACACCCCTACTGAAGATGCCGAGCAGCCGAAACCGGTTTAGCAAAAGACCAAAGCAGCGAGAGGAGACCGAAACACACGAAATCTATAGGATATAAACTCTTTTGAGCTATTTTCAGCTTAGAAATGTGCTTTGAAAACGTAATAGGGAACTAAATCAATGACAGTGTAAGTAGATATCACAAGACTACTTAGCACATTTGTGTATATATGCGTGCATATGTGTACCTAATCATATCGAAATTTTATGAACTACCGTTTATTCGTATTATCAATTAGAGATACTGACTATAAATTGTAAACATTAAAGTCCAAGAGTTGATATCAGAACTTAACGTTTCGCTGGAAATCGCACTGATAATATCCTATTTAATAAAGCCATTATACGTCGTGTATATGAATTTCAGACGTAAATCAGTTGGATAATTAAGTTCATGGATACGCCAAATCGTACTCACCTCGCCGACCGGTTTCAGATTTGGGACTGTTACTGAAAGAGGAGAGGACACACCACACTACAACTAGCGAGGCTATATTTCTCTAGTTGTGTGGCAATATATATCTGGCAAACGAACAGTATCGAAATAAAGTAATATCGATAGGCGAAATTCGAGAATTGATGTTAACAAATAACTACAGTTGGACATTTTATGGAAATGAAATACTGCTAAACCCAGGGTGAACACTGGCATGTCATCAAATTTACGCTTTATTCTTTTTAAGTCCAAAATAATCAAGTTGAACAGAAGTTGAAAATCGAGTTGGCGTTCGTAATAGAAATTATTTATTCAGATATGGGTTATAACAAACGTATGACTGAGAGTGGATTACCAACTGTTGTTAGTACTGTTATACTTTGACAGTACAAGTGAAATATGTGACAGTGAAAACAGAATGCACCCACAAACATCCCGTGTAAGTGACTTTGTTTTTGCTAAAAAAGTGTATTTATTTCTCGCCGAGAATAGCTTGTATTTTTCTTTGGTTATGATTTGTGTTTTGTTATCTGTTTTCTTTGTAGCGAAGCTATTTACTTCTTTTCTTTTCTCGCAGTTCTTGGGAAAGGAGTTTCGGTTTTCTCCGCAGTTCATGCATGTTATTGAGTGTGGGCATTTGTTTGTGTCGAACTATCGATTAAATTCGGAAGAGGGGCATTTATTTTTCATAAAGCGCAGGACGAATTTATAGAGGATTTTATCGCGCAGGAAAGAAAACAAACATCAAAACACAAATCATAACCAAAGAAAAATACAAGTTATTCTCAGCGAGAAATAAATACAATTTTTTAACAAAAACAAAGTCACTTACATGGGATGTTTGTGGGTGCGTTCTGTTCGCACTGTCACTTATTTCACTTGGACTGTCAAAGTATAACAGCATTAACAACAGTTGGTAATCCACTCTCAGTCATACGTTTGTTATAACCCATATCTGAATCTGAATACCTGATGTGCAGAGAATGTGAAGATAGAAAATTATTCTGGAACGGCGACAAGAATGGAACATAACGAGAACAGTCGACGGCAGAGGTCTCTGGTGTAGCAGAGTAACCTAATGGAAATGGCTTCTAGAATGTTCAATCGTCGTTAAAAGATCCGCCCGCCGACTGTTGAACCATCAGTTAGTTTGTTGCGAGGTGATTGATAGTGTGTTTCCTGTTTTTTACAGCGAATAAATCCCATCCTAATATTAAAGGTAATATTTCGTATTTTTCGTAGATGTTATCCTATGCTTGGTTATAAGACAACATTTATTGTATAATATGAATCTGAATGGCTTACTATTCTAATTTTATGGAACATATTTCTTTATATTCATTTTTTTGTTAGGTTTTACTTTATTTTTGTGCGATCTTTTACTCCTCTGCAAAACATCGGTTGGGTGTGCTAAAAATGAATATCCTCACTAATTGTAGGAGCCTTACGAAATTCTATTCCTGTTTGTGTTCGTTTAAGTTGGATTGTTATAACTGTAATTCGGGGCATAAGTTGAACTATACACGAGCTGTTAGTCATCGAATATTGGCAGAAATTATCAACATAACCTACTACAATATTTTCTTTCTTGAACTCAAATTTCTGCAGGTTAAGACAGTATGCACACTTGGTTACTTGAAATATTTACAGGGTTTGATATTTTTCAGATGTCTCTGTTGCCTATCCTCTTGGAAGAATTGGAAAGATACAGGCGACCGGCTTTCGGCAGTCTCTACGACCAGAACTTTGGTCTTGGCCTTCTCCACGACGACATGCTTCGACCCTCGACTACCTTTCTCTCGGTCCCTTTAAGGTCGGGCTACATGCGGCCCTGGAGGGTTGTCGATGCCGACCATAGCGGAGTATCGAACCTCGTCAGCGACAAACAAGGATTTAAGGTATGGTATTCAAGCACAGTACCTGCAAATAATAATAATAATCCTGAGACATCATTCGCCGTCTGATGAACCTTATTTCTATCCTTATTTTCCTTGTTCCAGAAACAGTGTAACTTGCTCCATACTGAAATCTATTTCTCGCCTTTTTCAGGTCAACTTGGACGTGCAGCAGTTCAAGCCGGAGGAGCTCAAAGTCAAAATCGTTGACGATTACCTGGTGGTGGAAGCCAAGCATGAGGAAAGGAGCGATCAGCACGGGTTCGTCTCCCGTCAGTTCACCAGGCGCTACAAACTGCCCGAAGACGTAGACGCAAGTGCCATCGCTTCCAAACTCTCGTCTGACGGCGTCCTATCATTAGAAGCGCCCAAGAAGGTCGGCATCGTACAACCTTATTATACGGCTACATTGTAAACGGCGCCGTACCATTGTCTGAAGTCGATTTACTTTGTTTTCAGGTTTTGTCGAATGCCAAGACTGTGGAAATTCCGATCCTCCACACCAACCAGCCCGCCATCAGGGAAAGCGAACCCGGCAAGAACGAGCAACCCGGTGTAAACGAAGCTTGAACTTGAAATAACCTTCAGAGCATTTACATATTTCTAATATCGACTGATTTTTTTGTTATTTTTGTATCTCCTCTTGCAGTAATCACTTTCCTAATCCTATCGTTTTTCTTTAAGACTGATAGTTCTTTTTTTCTGTTACGTGTATATTTCAATAAATACGTATTAATAAGCTAAATAGAATTTGGGTCGTTTTATTACTTCTACCCTACGGTACACTATTACTCCTCTTGTTCATTCAAAAGTTTAAATTGTTATTGTCTAATTCAAAGTGTTGCAATAACGAAAACAATGGACGAGACAGATTTTCCTATTGAGAAAAATTTAGATGAGTTCCGATTATACCCTATTTAGTGATTCATAGTTTGGAAGTATTTTGAGACTATCTTGTAGCAATTGCTGTTATCCATTCGACTGATTTAAAATAACACTGAATTTATTATGCTACAATTAAAGTATTTTGATATTACTTTAGATAATAAATTAACTTTTACAAACATATAAGAAAATTAATGATTTCAGGTAATCACTGATTGAAGTTTTTTCCTATCATAAATGGAAGCAGTTAGTCTAATTTTAATTTGTGAAATTTGAATTAAAAATCCGAAACTAACAAAAAGAACATACTAATTACTCAGAATAAGATTTTATTCAGTTTATAGTCCTATTGTACTTTCTAAATTTAGTTCTCTTGGTTTATAATCTAATTTGTCCTTCTCTTTAAATCAGTATCATATACTGTTTATCCCAATAACATGTCCATAAACGCAGAAAGGCATGCGAGTCGACATATGTTAAAAACACACAACAAAATACAATGCGCAAATTTATTATTATTTATACGGCTTTTCGAATAGTCTGGTGAAGCCATATTTTATGTAGCGATAATAATGAAAATAGAGAATGAGCAAGGAACATTTGTAATTGGCGCAGTAAATAGAAAACTATTTTTACATCGCACTAGGTTTATACAGGCTATTTTAAGAACCACGACTGAAGTGTTAATATTTATGGAAGTTGGCAGAAACGAAGCAACAAATTGGATTCGTGTGCGCTTACTGCGTTCCGTATTTAGAACTGGGGGATTTTTTAAATGCCGGGGATCCAATGCATCTGTTCCAATCGGAACTGTTCCAATCCGTTTATTGGTTTTAAAATATTATGCCTCAAACTTCCCTCTTAAAATTAAACCATCCTCCTCAACAGATATTATGGCGTGATTGACTGGGTAGAAACTTACCAGTATCCGATAATACTAGAAGTTAGTCTAAAACCCTAATATTCTACACAGGCTATATGTATTTATATTACATAGAAAAACTAGTATGTATTGGAAATGGACAAAGAATTATTAAATAATATACATAAAATTCCCCACCGCACTCTCAGATACCAAAGAAGTGGTCGAACCAAACCTTCCAACCTTTGAACTAACCTTCCAAAATAATGAACAAGTACGATTTTTATCATAAAGGAGGAGGACGACTCAAGATATAAGCCCAATAAAAAAATATTGACCGATCGATGGAAGTAAATAATAAAGTAACAAAAACATTATGACCTTATCAACCAAAAGCGTCACCCCAGTAACAGTTCGGTACTCGTGTTGACAGACAGTTGCAGCCGACGTGCAATTACTTCACATAATAGTGACTGAATGCAGCTGATGAGGGCGAAAAATTACAAACCCTAGGTCTAGCTTCAGATCAAATATGCAAGTGGAAACAGTGTGATGAACAAGTGTGATGAATTGAATAGTTGGAAAGAAACTCTGGGTAAGGGAACGAAGTCTGATCTGAAATTCCAAAATAAATCGTTGAAGGCATTAGTTGTGCGTCTATGAGGGTGTGTTTCTGGGCGTGAGGCTCTGGAACATGTTCCATTAGTGGCATTGCATGTCCTAACTACTCGATCCTAAAATACACCGGTTTGACCTTCTCTACAGTCAGCAGTGTTCCTGCTATGTTCCAGATAGTAACAGTAATCAGCTTATAAAATTCACTGACAATATGTCCGATATATTCCTGTAGCTTGTATATCGCAATAATATTTTAAGACCAAACAATCATATATGGGTCCATGAGTTCTTGAAGATTTTGTACAAAATTGCGAGAATATCATTTGTTACTAAATAAACTCAATCTTAAAATCCCCACCTCATTGCTATCTAGTTAATAATTTTTCTTGTCTGCTGATAAGCTATAGCCCCGTGTAAACGTAACATTACGTTCCGAATATCTGTCTAAGTCATGGAGAAATAACTATGAGGGTGGAATTAGGGAATTATATCAACAAATGAACCCAAGGAATGTAAATTAACAATAAACTGTATATGATGTATCATTTGCGGCGAGTCATTTATACACGATACATTTTGATACTTTTGTATTCCAAAGTGTTGTATTACATAGTTGTTAAAATAAACGAAGAATCAAATTTTCTTTGTTGATGTATCTCGTTTTGGCAGTATTGAATATAAATCAATAACATCTTCGGACTGTATTTCAACTTATAAATAATTTACGCAAAGTTATCAAAATTTTTCATATTTCCCAGAACTTTTTTTAAGTTTGTGTAATTAGAGCCTACAATATATTTTGTGTTATTCTTTATGGACACAATCTTTACAAGGGCTTTACAACAAACAATATGTTGGACAAAATGGTCGACCGGCAATTTGGTGATCCGCCAACAACACACTCTCCAAATAGTGTATCAGAGTGCCGGGCGATTTCCCAATACGTAGTGACGCGAATGGTGGATATTTTTAAAAATTAAAATACCGCCCGAATTCCGCATATACCCTAGGCGGTGAGTAACTGGACCGAGTCGGCCGAGATGAGTACGGAATTGGCCCCTGGACTGAAACGCTGATGATTCAGACTCCCCACCACCGGCGGATGGCGTTTCTCACAGCTTCTAGAACCGTCCACGCTCAGCGCTATAAAACTTACGGTACAACCCCACAGTCTCCAGATACGGTGAACAGCCACTGCTCTGAACTTCTCTGCTTCAGCACTTACAAACTAAGGTAACTCTTCTGGGTTGCTATAGGTGGTACGCACCCTAACATTTTGTTCATGTACAAATCCGTTTTCGGTTTTGGAGCCCAGTCTTTATTTATAACACTTAAAATCTTTTCACTCTTATGATATGTACTTCGTCTTAATCGCCATTGCGCAGGAACATAGTGTGCAATCATTCAGTAATATAGTAAGGTCTTACGTACTTTTAGCTTTGTTACTACTTAGTAACTCTCGTTGGTGAAATAAACACGATAAATTTCATATTTTGTAATAAACGAAACATTTTTATTAGCTAGAGGATATTACACTTCTAACGTTAATAATGCACTACCAATTTTACATAATATTTTTAATTATAAAGAGATTTAAATAGAGCTGTTGACTTACGCCTGTTCGATTTCCAGATGTCTCTGCTACCGATTCTTTTGGATGACATCCTCGAGGAACAGGAGCGCAACAGGATAAGATTGAGGGACCTCTACGACGGGTTTGGCCTGAGCCTGCTCGATAACGACTGGCTGAGGAACAGGTCGAGGCTCATGCCGCTTACTTCGCTCAGATCGCGGATGTGCCCCATGAGATACTTGAGCTCTGGCGATGGTGAAGGGTTCCAGGTTGCCATCAGCAAGGATGGATTTAAGGTAGATCTTTCGGGTCGTTTAATTTAGAAAACATATAAAGACGCTTACCCAGGTTAGCTTGCACGCAAGTTTTTATTTCTTTTTTAGGTGAATTTGGACGTCCAGCAGTTCAAACCAGAGGAAATTAAGGTAAAAATCGTGGACGATTTCTTGGTTGTTGAGGCTAAACACGAAGAGCGGAGCGACCAGCACGGTTTCATCTCCAGGGCCTTCACCAGGCGCTACAAACTTCCGAGCGACATCGACTCCAAGTCTCTGGTCTCCAAACTCTCTTCTGATGGTGTACTCTCCCTTGAGGCACCCAAACTGGTATATTTCCATTTCCTAATGTGCGTTTGACTAATATTTCTTAATTAAGCAACGTTATTTATTATTATTTCGTTATTTCCCCAGGCCTTGGAAGGGAGCAACGTCCGCGAAATCCCCATCACCCAGATAAACGCTCCTGCACTTCGCCCGGTCGAGCGATCCGAATCCAAACAGTCCGAGACGGAAGCGGAACAACATTGAAACATGAATGTTATTTCTCAACAATTGTTAGACTGAACTCTTGTCATGTCCAAGACTGATTTTGTTAACATTGTTATCTCGAAAAGTAATATTTTCCTATTCAACTTTTTATTTTGCGGTTAAATGTTTTCTAGTCTGGTTAGATCTTTTTGTTAATCTCTTTTTCTAGAAAAATGTATTGTAACTTCTATTCTTGAATAAAATAATTGATGATGTAGGTAATTTACGGTGTATCTTTCTGCCCACAAAAGCAATAATTTAATAATTTTCTACCTACTATTCAATAATTTAATTGGATGAACTATGGGTCTATACAAACGAAAGTGTATTAAAAACTATAAAATGATTCGTATGGGAGGAGAGATATAAATAGTTATAGTCAATACGTTTTCGTTGTATTCAATTCATGAAATAATCACCAGCGGAAATGAACAGCGTTCAATGTCAAGGTTGTTTCTCTGACAATGTTACATTAATGACTCAGCTAAATTATGCAATCAATTTTCTTCTTTTTATTTCCATGATCACCATTCCATCGAACATGAGCCAACATTCCATTACGTAATTCAACAACTATTTGACAAACTAATAATATTGAACAAAAATAATTAACAAAACTATTTATTTTTGGAGTGAATGTTTTGTTAGTACGCCCTTTTGTCCGAGAAATGACGTGCGACCCTCAAATAGTCAATACAATACTACAGAGACACTATGTCCCCTAAAAACTGGTTATGGATTCAAGTTGTTAAAACGAAAATGTATGACAATATGCCTAATGGTGAGAACTGTAAACGGAATAGCATTAATGAAAATGGCGAGAAACCAAAACCGGTTTAGCATTCAATCAAGTTAGACGACAAGAGTTGTTATGCCTTCCCCTGTCGGACTCCAAAACAATATCAAGACTCACACAAGTACTATAAAAATACAATGAAGCTCTAGAAGGTATACTGATTGGAAGAGTAGGCCTTCTCTTGTCAACAGACAGTTAGCTGTTTCATACCTTTTGCTTTACTCAGTCTACAAAGATATATACAAATACCGACTGAGATCAGATCCGTTTGTTCCAGTTGAGGGGTTAGTTCGTGCGTTGGTTTGTATCCCTTCTTTTCTTGGATATTTACATACAATAAATACTGCTACACATCAGTTGTATTTATGTATCTAAGAGCCTATATAAGAAACTTTACTATTACAAATATATCACTACGTGAGTATAAACGTAAGCTTGAGTATAAAGAAAATTCATCAATTTCTGCTGTGTATTAGTACAAAATTCGCTCGCCGACCCCACAACAAATATGTATATATATATATATATATATATATATATATATATATATGTGTGTGTGTGTGTGTGTGTGTGTGTGTGTATGGGTATTTTCTAAAAATTACATATTCATTTAATTCAACATTTAACATTTACATATTTGATCACCTATATACATTTTCTCAAGTACTAAACAGTTTTACTCAATTTTTAAAAATTAATAATCAATCTTGGTGTTGAGACGAAACAAGTTTCTTCAAATGTGGATTCATAATTTAGTCCCCCGTGACGAACGTTTGGAACACAGGTTCACGTATGACTTCTGTTACTGGACTGTATATCGTACTTCGTGATCCATTTGCCAATTGAATCGTATCCAACATGGTTGAACCGTATCGCATTACACTAGATTGAATACAGCTTTAGTTTTGTGTAATTTCAGATTAGACAAAAATTCCTCTTCTTATTTTCATTTAACAATTTAAAACTGTTTACGCCATGCTTAGATTACTGGTCATACAAACATCCCCATTGTAGGCATTAAATGTGAAAGGTTACTCAACGGAATGAAAAACACCAGCAATCTAAATTAAACTAGTATATTTAACGCCTCTACGACCAGTTTAAAAAATTATAGGCTACGAGCATCCTACTAGATGCTATTTTTATTATTACTGATCATTATCATTTTAAATATATGATTGGCAAAGACAAACGATTCAGTTCACAGAATCGTCATCGAATGGAATTTCCCAGTAGTTCTCATTCAGCACCTGCAAGTAAATTATACCCGATATGTATTAACGATCCGACACAATTAACTATGATAAAGTAAATGATAAATTTTAACGAAAGAAGACTCGCCTGAAGAATGAAACGTCGAAAAACAAGTTGGAGCGTACTAATGTTGTACAAGTCTATAATTTATTTCATCAAATCGTTGGAAAAACAAAATTTGTTTAGAGTACTTAATGATATGTAAATGTACTAAATGATACTCAAGAGTACTCAATGATTCTTCTTTTTGGTCAGGATTTGGATAACGCAATGGCGCTTATCTATGATTGTTCATATTAGTAATTGAATAAAAACGGGGATTTAATACTTTGACTCTTTAACAACAAGAAAAGTAGTTTGAAGGGTTATTCGAAAGTTATAGCTTAGTGTTTAGAGCGGTGCGGTGTTAACGAACTGATGCAGCTCCATTTCAAGCAGCGTAACACTAACTGTTTTATCGATTTCATACTATTTACTACTAGATCTCAAATAAATTCGAGAACACTCATATTTAACAACACTTAAGTCACAAAACAACTGTTACTCGTGCAATATTCTGTCCCCTCTCGTATATACACACTTGTTTATATGTATGTAGGTATTTGTATATTACCTCCTTTGTAACTTTAAGAGTAAGAACTCCGTCCGAAGTTAGAGTAGACGTGAAGGAATTATGAACGGCGTTGTCAGGTAACTTGAAACGTTTGTTGAAACTGAGATGTACAGAGCCTGGCGACTCGTGATTTCCTTCTACTACCAGGTGACTCCCCACGATACCATACTTTATATTTTCGGGCTTGAACTTCTGAACATCCATCGTGACCTGGGCCAAATATACTGGTTTTGTTGAATGTTTCAAAACCGAAGAAAAGAAGCTTTAAATTTTAATAACCCACCATGAAGGTATCCCTGTTGTTTTGAACGCGGACTGTACCTGGTAAAGCAGACACCAAAGTTCTCCTTGCGCCATTCAGAAGAAAGACGGGCAGTGAGAGATGCTTGAACATAGCTCCGAATTGCGGTCAACCGCTAAGATGACACCTCTATAATTTAAGCACTTTTTTATATAAGTATCTGATTAAATAATCTAACTGATTAGACTTTTCTAAGGCTGAAAAGGAGGGGATAATGTACACCACTAAGATGAAGGTAAAATTAATAAATCTAAGGAGTAAAACTAAACAATAATCGCTAATTAATAGTGCGCGAATAATTAATAAAGAAGAGACAATTTCACTATTTGGGATGATGTTACATAGTTGCCCATTTTCACATCTCATTTAATCGATTGTGAATCTCTGTATGAATTGTAACAACATTGATGCTAATCCACGATAACCGGATAATATGTGCATTAAAGGAAATTAAAGTTGTATGACTGCCCTATAAAATATAAGAAACGCACTAAACTCACGAAGTTGTTATGAAAAGATTTTTTAGTTTCATGTACATTCTACACTTTATTACTGAGGGTTCACTCATAACAGGTCCAAACGAAGTTACAGTAATATTTTAGTATTAACATACCACTATTAATAGTTTCCAGATTAATCACCTACACATTGGACGTCAATGTCATGAAACTAGACACACACAAAGTCGCACGAGTTCCCTACAATTCAGGATTTATTCAATTTCCGGAAGGTTTTCGTGTTGCTATATCATAAAGGTTAGGTTGTAACCATTTATACGGTCATAGAAACGCGGAATCTGTAACTAGAGGTGATGCGAGTTCACATGTACCATTAACCTAAATACAGACAAGGTTGAAAGGTAGTGTATGTGGCTCCCACTGATAACCTACTCGGCGAGCTTATATATCGATATCTGGTTCATTCAATATAATGGTGTACGCGGTACGCGACTGTAGTAGCTAATATTATTCCTTTATTTTTATTATATTATATTGCTTTTATTATTATTTTTATTACTATTTTATATTATTTTACTTATCAAAGTATGACGTCATACATTGCTTCGATATATCGTACTAACATAGTTTCCTGAACTATCGATAATACCTGGTTGCGATATTACTAGGGGGGCGACAAAACTGCAGTTTTATCCAGAATTAGAAATTAAATAATACTTAATTACAAATAGTATTTGCCTAATAAAAAGCTCTATTCGTAAAATAACTAATTGCCTACATGTACAAGGACACAGTAAGTATATAATACTGTATGTAGTACAATTGCAGTGTTGTATTCATTGGTCACTCTTTGAACCTGATGCACTTTAATTATGAGATTGGATTTTGAAGTAAACCACTTTTTTAGCCAGCGAGATTTTTCCAATAAATGGCAGGTAGATGCCACAAAATTTGTTTCAGAATTTCTCTTCAGGACTATCAGTGAATAACAAATGAGTACATAGAAAAATATTTATTTAAATTTAATAATTTTATATTTACAAGTAGAATAACTTTAAATCCACTTCAGTCTTGTCTTGAGAGATCACTGCAGTTTTTTCTGACAACTAACCACTGGCATATTAGTTTGATTGGAACTTCCCTGGTACATAATTCACAACCAAGCTAAAAATAATGCATAAGTTCATTATAAGTTGTCAGATATACTTTCTTAGTTTAAAATATGAGTGATAAAATATTGAATTATTTAGACTGCCAAATTCTTCATTAGATCAGAGCTTGGGAGTTTTCTTCCTCATCGGTTTTTTATTGTTGTAGGTGCATAGAGATATTGAACAATGAAAAAAATAGTGGATATCTGCAGTATTTCAACATGAAAATGAAAGGCTATGTTGTAGAGTGAAATTAATTCCAAATGTTGCAAAACTCACTTTCTTCCATGCGTCGATACTTAGATTGTGTTTTACTTCCCTATTACTTCACAATCTGTTTCTGTCCAGACAACAAAAACTGTCCTGAAACTGTACTTTGGTACAGGTATACAGTCTCAGAGATAAAAGGATGAAGAAAAACCTACAAAAAAGGCAACTATGTTGACATGTACCATAATGATACTTAAAGTACACTAGTTTCAATATTAATCGAACTGATGTTACCTAACATAACTTCCATTTATGAATCAAAGTTTCATTTTAATTTTTATTGCATGTTGATTTGGAGAAAAATGGTGTTGAAGCAAAAATCAGCCCATACATAGAACAGATGAACCTACAGATATAAGTATAAATACCTTCAACTGTCAAATGCATTATGCATTTTAAAGGTGCAATAATTTAATGCATCAATTATTTGTTTGCTCTGTTTCGATCAGGTCTTTAAGCACCACTACTGGTTCCGGTGTACTATTTTGCTTAATAGGGCTGGTGCATAATTCACAACCGACCTAAACAATGCATGAAAGTATCATCAATTTTTAAAACTACCTTTCTATTTTTAAAATGCGCTATCAAGTGAGGAAATAATGAATTATTTACACTATCGAGTACTGAATTTCCATTACATTGGCAAGATTTCCACTTAGCTAGTATTTCTTTCATTTTCTTTCTCAGAACCTCCTTTCCACAAAGGATGATGCCGTCTTGTTTCAAGGCATTAAGTAGTTTTTCCGCACTGGGATACTCTTTTTTCATTTCGTAGTATTCCTGTATTTTTCTTCGAACAAGCCCTTCGCGGTAACTACCCCATTCAATCTTGTTTTGGCCCCCATATTTCTTGTTCGGATTAGAAAAGGACGGAGTAGAAGTCCCCCCGGCAGCTAGGCTCGATCTGCCCTCTCTAACTATTCTTTCCACCGTCGATTTCGAAACACCTGTCGCTTCTGCCGTTTCTTTGACAGTGTTATACTCCAAACTGAATTTCTTCTTCTGTTGACCTAGGAACTTGTGAACATTGTAAACAATTTCTCTGGCTTGCCTTCTCAAAGGTAAAGGACGAGGTCTTTTGATAACTCTTGAAGGCTGGCCGGTAGACGACATTATATACGAATTAAATATAAAATGAAACAGACAAAACTAATCTACTAACAAAATAAATCACTGTGCTATCAAATGCTTCACTATTAAACTAGCAACGGAACAATATAAACGGTAAATAGCGAGTTAGACATGCGCGTCTGGAACCCCATTCCAGCTTATCCCAGTTGACGCCATTGCATCTGTCACTGCTGTCGTGAGCGTTCTCCTCCTGTCATTGAGATCAACCGCTTTTTGGAGAAACTCTTTCCGAAAAACATATAAATGTAAGTGAACATCATTATCAAAGCCATAATTGCTAGTTTACAGATTCTCTTATTAATTACGATTATTAAAGTTAATTGATAAGATTCATAGACAGCCGGCATTATTATTTTATCGAACTTCTCATAGTATATTTTTTAGTATACATTTTAATTCTTACTTTACTTTTAAATTTCTGTTGAGATCTAACACCTATACTTAAGCTAATACTAGGATTATTTTCCTAGTTTCTTTTCTTTCTTGGTTTTTATAACATGCAAGTGACAGCTAAAGGCCACAATGCGTATCGAAAGCAACTAACCTACCTTAATGTGGAAAAGAGTAAACACCCAATTGGTGTTTGTTCAGCTGTGAAATAGGTACACTAATAGACCCGGTATCTTGGCGGGGATCACAGTATTATGCAATCCTACTGGAATAATAATCATTTTATAAATTTATTAAAATACCCTTGTAAAAATCAATTTTACTGAGCTTAATGCACAGGAATGTTGTAACTGTTACCTCGGGAAATATATTGCATTATTTTTTCAGATGTCAAGATCGTTCCCTAGTCCAGTTAGAGAAATTGTGGAAGACTTTGTTAACAATAGTTACGATAATCTGGACAATGAACCAAAATTGTGTAGGCCCATAACAAATTTTCATAACAGTGCAGTTGGTGATGGTGGAGTATACTGCATCCGTTTGGATAGATATGGATTTGCGGTAATAAATAATTCATAGAGTAGATTAATGCAATGTAATTAATGATTTAATGTTTATTACAGGTATGTTTTATGTTAATGACTCTAGGGGTTTATAGAAATAAATAAATTAGCCATTAACATACTCTGTTAAAAAAATATGCAATTACAATATACTTCTCATTGTCTTTTACACATGCAAAAATGAACTAATATGTTATCTGTAAATTTGGAATATATGGTAAACAATATTACTTCACTTCAATTTAGATGTCATGTGATATTTATGTTTTAATATTTTAATGATAGAGATGTGTAAATGTAAACAGTAATTGTGCCATACCAAAAATAAATATTGTAAAAATGAGGTAAAAAGTATTGGTTTTTCAAAACTAAAAAAAATTTATATTGCAAAAGTATTTTTAACTAATTTAATTCAATCTGATTTTTCCTACAGATAAGCTTGGATGTTCAGAAGTTCTCACTAGATGAGCTGAAATATGAGGTTGTTGATGGCTTTCTTGTACTAGAGGCCAAACACGAGGAGAGAGAGGACCAACATGGGTTTGTCTCTCGCCAGTTTGTTAGGCGATACAAATTGCCTGATGGTATTGATACAGACAACTTAAAATCAAAGTTGTCAACCGATGGCACACTCTATTTTCTTGCTCCAAAGAAGGTTTGCATATGAGAAACATTCATTAACATATTGTTATTTTCATGATTGTGGATGATTCCCTTCAGTTACAAATGTATAAATTATTAAGCAAATTAAAATTCTGTTGCAGCCAGTAGCACCAACAGAGGCTGAAAATGCATAGAAGCTTGAAAAATGGAAGGAAACTAATTAATCAACTATATCATTACAGTATTATTAGTATTCCAATTAAATTGATCATTCTCATTGATGTTCTAGTCAGAATGTAATCCTCATAATTTTTAAGTATATTATTAATTTATTTATAATTAGGTAAAAAGTCCTAAATATTTAAATGTTGTATTATTTACCTTATATAAAATATTATAGTATCCTTGACACAATATTGTATGAAGAATAGTATATTCCAAGTAAAGGCTGTACCATTTTTTGTTGTGATTAAAAAAATATAATGTAAGGAGTTTTTATTTCATAAACATGATTATTAAGTAATATTATCACAGCCAATTTGCTCTTACTGCATCATAAATATTTAAATGTAACGAAGTATAATTTTATTATTTTTTTACTTTATTTAGTACTTGTTTCAATACCAAGTATCTATTAATATTAATGAGATGTATTGATAAAAATTCTATAAAAATATGTTTTTTCTTGTTAGTAATTACAAATAGGTACTATGGCTGATAATGCAGTTCATTCAGCTTCTTAAGGTAAGGTGATCACTACCAGAAAGTATGGTAGTTGAGTTCCCACACTTATACACAACATCTGTGGTATATGTGGGTGAACCACAGGTCTCTCGCTTCATAGGTGCATGCTTATCATCTGCACCCCCAATTCACAACAACCTAACCCGACAACATTTATTTAAACTAATTCATTCATTCACACTCTGTGCTCTTAGCCACTGAGACCATTTTTTAAAATTATTCCCTGGCAGTTGAATATATGGACAATTCAATTATAACAACCTTTATAACAGTTAAATACATTTAGAACAATAAATATTATTACAATACATTTTTAGTTTTTAAATTTACTTAAAAAATTCCACGAAGATGTTGCTCCATGATCCTGTAAATGCAGAGGAGAATACATTTTAATTTTAAATATATCATTCTACACACAACATTAATATATAATTTATATTATGTAAGTTATTGGATGACTTCTCAATTTTTTTCAGAAACACTGTGTTAAATGCCATGAAATGTGATGAAATCCACCTGATTAGTGAACACAAAATATTCTATAATAATATCAACTGCAAAGCTGCTCTTAATTCTGGTAATAAAGAAAGAATTAATTTTGGAAACAGTGCCACTCATACATAAAAACAAAATCATAAATCGGTAGATATGATGAGGTTATCACCACTATATATATCATTACTTGTTCATAATTATGGCAAATAGATTGGTGAAAAGAACATATTAATAACACTGGAATTGTTGAGTTCCTATTTTTTAGTAATTTAAAGTGCAACTGAAAGTAAATTTGGTCCACAACCTTGATTAACAGTGATTCAATAGTGATTTGCAAAATCCTGATTTCAGGTTCTTGTACCTTTCAATATTTTGTCAACTCAGATGACTGTAATGGTATAGCTTTCAGACTACTGGGACATTAATATGTGCAAATCCTTGAAAAAGTGTAAGTTTAAAATGTCCAAAAATTCAATAGTTCTCCTAACCATAATACACAAAAAATAAAATACTTCTTAAAATCAATTATATATTGGTACTTACCTTTATATCAATACCAGTGGAATATAAATCACTTCTAAATACATCACATTTTGCCAATAATGCTTTTTTTAGTTGCTGCATTTCCTGAGATAAAATAAAAGTTTTCAGCATAGTTATTAAGATTAAATAATGATAAAAATACTATTATTTTTCATGAATGAACCACATAGAAAAACTAAATGAAATATGTTGACAATATAAGTAGATTGCTACTGTAAGTTCATTACTAACTTGAATTACTCTACAATAAATATATTTAAACTTAATTTTAGTGTTTGAACTTTAATCACATAAAAATACCAATATTATAAATATCAAACACCAATTAATTTGGAAACAAAAAATACTTACTTCTGGTTGATTTTTTTTAATTCCAAGTGCAATCTGCCTAATATCTAATCTCAATGCTACTGCATTATCTAATATGTTATTCAATTGTATATTTTCAGCTACAGATTCCTGCAAAAGTGTCATATGATTAATTAATTTCTAAAAATGTTAGACATGTTCTCATAAAATTAACCACCCTGAAAACATTAGGCTGATTCCCAGTTTACGCATCTAGACTTGGTGTAAATAAATTGTGCAGTTATTTATTAATTTGAATATTTGAATATATTTGAATTCGCACTCTTATAGCTACTTCCCTACTTCTCTTGCTTGGTTTGTAGGGAGAGAATCATGAGTTGGGGATTGATTGGAAATATGGGTCAAAACTAAAAAATAATAAAATAAAATGAATAAGTTCTAGTTAAATCAATAACTCTTATTCAGTTTTATAACAATTTCTTAAATTTATTAATAAATAGCTGAATATAATAATTACTTTTCCTGCAAACGTGACTCCAAGTTTCCCAAGAACTTGTTGAACATAACTAGAAATAGCTGCAATTGGAAATACTTCTCTGGCAACATTTACCTATTTACCAACAAGAGAACATAGCAAGACTTCAGAGTTACACAGATCGATTTTTGACTATATATTTTATATCTCAAATAAGAATAAAATTATTGAGACAAATAAATAATGTTTGTAAAAATTAGTCACCTCAGGTTTTTTATGAAGCATTTGGTTGGTGGTTGAAATAAGATGCAGTAAGTGTGATATTGCCTTTGGTGTGTCAAAATCATCTGAAAGAGCATCTATAACAATCCCATCAGTTTCATTAAGTTTCTGAAAAAAATATATTTTCCATTAAATCCCACTTATAAAAGTATTCTGTCTGAATAAATAATTAATCAATGCATAATAGCACTTGAAACTCACTTATATATATATATATATATATATATATATATATATATATATATATATATATACATAAATTTTTTAATATATATTAAAAAATAAAATAAATTTGTTTTTAATGAAACATATTTAAACCTGAAGTAAAGTTGGCTCATCAATGACTCCATTTGAGCTCTGACCTTTCACATATGCATTACATTCACCAAGAAAATTTTCGAACTTGTGAATCAGAGCTATAGAATTTTCCATTGTTTCATTACTATATTCCATTCCTGAAATAGCATAAAATAATAGAAAACATGTTCATGTAGAAGTTTAAGAGAAATTTTGATTTCCTCTATGAGTACTATTCATTTGGTGAATCACCGCTACATACTCTTCCTATATATAATGAAGAAAAAAAATTATTCTACAAATTTACCATTTCTATATGGAGATAAAAGGCAGAACATTCTTAGATGGTTTGAGGAATATTTATTGAGAAAATCTTTTATTGTGACAGTATTCTTCAATGATTTTGACATTTTCACATCTCCTTTGAGGTATAAATGACCTGAAAGCAGAAACATTCTTTGGTTGATACTTTATAGAGAATAAATAATAAAGTATCCTTACATTAATAAAGAATTTATCCCAGCGGTTAGACATTTTGCAACACAAATATATACACTTCTATCAACCTTTAAAACATCATTCTGGACTATCAAACTTAGAGTAACTCAGAGATCTAAATCAATTTTGGAAAATCTCAAACTTTACATCATTAAAATTCCAGACAATATTACAACATATAATAACACCTCATTGAGTAACTTGACAAAAGCAGAAATATTAGTGTGAGAAATAATCAATTTTCAAATCAAAATTATTGAAGTGAAATACACAATAGCCTCAAAGAGAGGAGTATCTGCTATGGGTAATGACAACAGCCAGTCTGTTATTTGAAAGCATCTTCCTCTCAAAACTGCAGCCAAAACTTTTAAATTCATGTCTAGAATTATTTTCCAAATGCATGCGAACATGCCAAAATATTTATGTGTAGTTCTAGATAGGCATCACAATTTTCCAATAAATGTTATATACTTTAAATTCAATGTATTTCATAAATATACGCATGTCAATTTAATTATGTAAAATTCATGAAATATATGGATTAGCAGGATAGATTACCTGTATGTATCCAATAGTTGATCCACTGATTAGTGGCATGATGAGCACAGCTTTGAGCCTCCTCATTTTCATGATGTGGAAACACAAGATCAATACCTCCAGAATGAATGTCTATACATTTACCCAGTAAAGAACTAAAATAGACAACATTATTTTATCAATATTGTCATATAAGCATATAAGATCCTTTTGGAGAGTAATATAAAATAATTATTAACTACCTGGCTATAGTTGAACACTCTATATGCCATCCAGGTCTCCCATTGCTCCAAGGACTGCTCCACCAAGGCTCACCAGGCTTAGCACTTTTCCAAAGAGCAAAGTCAAGTTGGGATTGCTTATCCCTTCCCAGTTGCACTAAACTAGACTCTATTTCTTCCTGAGCAGGTGCTAATTTACCATATCGTGGAAATTTATTCACAGAAAAGTACACTGATCCTGAAAGCAGATTTTGAAATGACTGCAATCTTAAGAACCATTGAGAAATATAAAAAAAACAATATGATTTTTACACATACCCACCATCAGATGTATACCCGTATCCATTATCTATTATTCTTTGAATGAAGGCAGTAATTTCTGGTATATAATCACTGACTCTTCCTACAATGGTGGGTGGCAACACATTCAAGTCTGACAAATCATTAAAAAATTCTCGTTCGTAGAAACGGGAAATATATCTGAAGTTTTCTCCAACTTCAATGGCACGAGCTATGATTTTATCATCAACATCTGTCACTCCCATAACCATAATAACTTTTAAATCAAAAAAGTCCTGAAGTATCCTCCTTATTATATCAAGAGTGACATAGCAGCTAAAAATATATTAATGTAAGACACAATAATAATCATTTAATAATTAGTGTGTGAACAATAATAATTTCATGGAAATTGCTTAATCTAAAACACTAGTAATACCACAACATAATATTAAAAATCATTTTAAAAATATGTAGCTATTAAAATTTATGTTACCAAGCATGCCCAATATGGGCTGAATCATACACTGTTGGACCACAGCTATACCAGGACACTGTTTTTTCGTGGCGAGTGACGAACTTGACTTTACGCTTAAGGCACAAATTGTAAATATTAACGTTCGTTTCGTATCCAACGGGTGTCTCCCATTTTGCAGGACCATTTTCCGATTTTTTACTTTGGACGAACGTGTGCCTTTGTCTAGAGTCATATTTGAAAGTAATGATTCCAAGGGTTCTGCTCAACACAGCACGTTTCAAAATATCATTCAACATCTTTGAATATCAATCTAATCTTTAAGTAACACTAGCGTACTGACCATGTTAACGAGTAACAACTCATGTAAGTATAACCTGACTGTAACCTTAGATCACATTATCACTGAGCTTCATTTGTATAGAAGTTTCCATCCAATAGCGAAAAAGTAATGTCACTTGCTCGTTCACACTTATTTGTTTTCGCTATTTTGAATTAATTAACATTTATTTTTCAACATCAATCGTCATCAGCTAATGTTTTTTTTTTAGAAATGCTCAATTACGACTCAGAAGGTAACATCTTAGCCGATAGAACCTGGTGTGCTGGTTTAAGGGCAGATTTAAAAGCATGTTTATTGGCAAGTGATTGTGTTAAAAAGGTATTTTATTATAAGTTTAAATATTTCTTATGCAAAGAATGAACATTCTTTAATAATTTTACTACCAATTTCCTGAAGGTACTAATGTGGTGAACCAGTAAAGTATTTATTTTTAGTGAGTTTTGTTATATTTTAGTATGTTAATCATTTAGCCTGAGTTATGCCAGATTCTAGGATAATAAAAGATGTAAGGAAGCTCTAAAATAAAGTGTTGGCAAGATACCAAAACAATAAAGCACATAATAAAGTAATGAACAAACAGCAAGGAATATGACAAACAGCAATACATTTTTTATTAATGTTGTTCTGTATAATCTGATTCTAGGCAAATCACATTACACTAATGCTTCTTTTTTACCTGAAATCAGAGAATACCCGAGACCAAGGAATATGGTGGTACCTTGAAATGGAGTAGAAATTATGATACTAAAAAATATTTGCCATTGTGGTACTAATTAAAGTACTTAGTAGAAACTTGTTAAGAATATTGAAAACATTTTTCAGTAACTATACCCTCTCATTGGTCTTACCATTAATGAAGCAGCTTTTATGCTCAGAACTTCATTGTCATAATATATGGCCCAATATTTAATTCTTTAAATTTATATGGCACTACTGATAAATAAAAATATTAATTTTTCAGACAAAGAAAACTCCACGGGAATGTCTCATTGCAGCAGATGCACCAACGGAATGCATGGCTTTGCGAAATGCCTTTTTTGAATGCAAGAGATCCCTTGTAAGATGCTGTTGTCAGTGTTCATTTGTTCAATACAAATGCAGACAGTAAATGTCATTAATCTTTTTTCTTTTGTTCATAGTTGGACAACAGGCAAAGATTTCGTGGAAGGAAAGGATATTAGCCCCTCAGAGACAGTATTCTGAAAGCTTATTAAATGTATAATAATTATGTACATCCATAGTTGATATATCAATGTATTTGATATTTATATATTTGATATCTGTTATTATTCTGTCTTTTACTATTATACAATGATTGACAGAATTTATATATACTGATTTAGCTTTATTTTACCATAACCTAATATAATTATAAAGGTCAAAATGTTATCGTTAGTTGAAATGTGTTCATTTCTGGAATATTTACAATGAAACTGTTATAGATTTAAAATGTGATCAAGAGGTGGGTTGAATATTCTGTGTTTGGATATAATGTACATTTCTTACTTAAAATAAATTATGTTATAGTTCTTAAGCTAAATAAAATGTTTTCTTAAAAGCTGGGTATTTAATATATATTTGCATTGATGTATTAAATTAAATTACATTATTTAATTTTATACTTTCTATGTCTAATGAGTTAGAAGAACCTGGTTGATATTGGTTAGTAGTAATAAATGTTAACTAAAGAAATAAATCATTTGCAATAATAATTCCTTATTACAAAGAAATGTAAGTTTTTAGTCAATGTGTAGTAAATAGTGGAAAATAAAAGAATTATGTTTGAAATATGTTTTCAAAGGTTAAGCACATTCAAATTGAGTATCCACATTTGTGATATTAGCATAACTAGTTAGAAATACAGTTATATTTTCCATTGTCATATCGATATGAAGTGATAGGACCAAATAATTACTGCAATTATAAAAAAACATTTATTACAAAACTTAATATCAATGATTTTTTTAGTGACCTATCCTCCTTATGTTGTAATATACTTGCTCCAGTGATTCTCCCATTCCTAACACTATTTCCTATACTCATCAGTTTTTACCATGCATAGAAACTTCTGAGTTCATCCAGAGATGATTGTGATCACATGTTTTGTTAGTGAAAAACATTATACACTTAATTTAGTATTGATACACTATTACAGAATTTAATACACAGATATAGTAAAACAACAACTATAATAATAGTGAGTAACAACAGTAATACAAAAATTATATTAATAATAAACATAAAGTAATAGTTATACTATTAAATAATTTGGTAAAATAAGAAAATTAACCGCTTATCCTATTCACATGACGAGAACTACATGGATAAATGAAAAGTTCAGGTATAAAAACGCCGGGAGTAGAAATAAATAAATAATAATTATTGGAATGTACCATTTTTATTTGTAATTCATCAATATTGCAGTAAAATAAAATAATAGGTTTTACTTAAATAAATAAATTACTATCAAAAGACGAAAATCCAATGCCACTATATGCTAACACAAACATTTTATTTTTCTGGAATATTTGTTTTCTGGTCCTTTTTTATAATGTAGGCTAAATGATAAACATACTAAAATATAACAAAACTCACTAAAAATAAATACTTTACTGGTTCACCACATTAGTACCTTCAGGAAATTGGTAGTAAAATTATTAAAGAATGTTCGTCCTTTGCATAAGAAATATTTAAACTTATAATAAAATACCTTTTTAACACAATCACTTGCCAATAAACATGCTTTTAAATCTGCCCTTAAACCAGCACACCAGGTTCTATCGGTTAAGATGTTACCTTCTGAGTCGTAATTGAGCATTTCAAAAAACGATAAAACATTAGCTGATGACGATTGATGTTGAAAAATAAATGTTAATTAATTCAAAATAGCGAAAACAAATAAGTGTGAACGAGTAAGAGACATTACTTTTTCGCTATTGGATGGAAACTTCTATACGAATGAAGCTCAGTGATAGTGTGATCTAAGGTTACAGTCAGGTTATACTTACATGAGTTGTTACCCGTTAACATGGTCAGTACGCTAGTGTTACTTAAAGATTAGATTGATATTCAAAGATGTTGAATGATATTTTGAAACGTGCTGTGTTGAGCAGAACCCTTGGGATCATTACTTTTAAATATGACTCTAGACAAAGGCACACGTTCGCCCACAGTAAAAAATCGGAAAGTGCTTTTGCAAAATGGGAGAAACCCGTTGGAAACGAACGTTAATATTAACAAGTCCTGCCTGTTGGCTGTGGTACAACAGTGTATGTTTCAACTCATGTTGGGCATGCTTGGTAAGATAAATTTTAATAAGAATAAAATTAATATTTTTTCAGCACAATCACTTGCCAATAAACATGTTTTTAAATCTTCCCTTAAACCAACACCCATTTTATATTTTCGGTGATATCCCCGATGCTACTATCTTGGCCAGCTATAAATTGCATAAGTGTTACCGATTATGGTCCTCACTGGACAGAAGGTGGATTTCGACAGGGTGGTAATGGGAGCTTCTGCTACGCAGTAGTTCGTCCATGGTCTCCATGGCAAGGGGATCAATATATCCTCTTGTAGGAGGGCGCCGGCGCCGGTAGCCCGTTCACCGCCGACCGACTTTCCGATGGGCACACTCCCCGTCACCACTACCCCCTGGAAACACCAACAAAACCGCACACTCCGCTCTCGCATCTCTTCTTGGTTCCACAACATTTCAAACAGGTATCTATACATTCATCCACGCCATCGGCATTCGTACACAGTGGCAGGCTAAAGTTTCTTTCCGTATGGGATGAAACCCTACCTTTACATCACCGTCTCTTGTCTATTTATTACGACATAT
Organism: Lethocerus indicus; assembly: GCA_019843655.1. Lineage (NCBI taxonomy): Eukaryota > Metazoa > Arthropoda > Insecta > Hemiptera > Belostomatidae > Lethocerus > Lethocerus indicus. The sequence continues at coordinate 5,857,348 of JACDQD010000103.1, read as the reverse complement.
TATTTATATGCGTCATAATACACCATAATTTGGACTAACGTCCCGCCACCTCACTGTGCCAAAGCGAAGTGTTGCGCCATAATACATCATTATTTTCGTAAACTATCATCGCACATAAGGCTTCTGAAACCGTAAAAAACCTCATCCGAGTGTATACAGTTTTTTTCAATATTTCATTATCTTACAATATAATATGTTCTGATCATGTTTTCGGTATTCACTAGAAATATATTACTCAAAATACAGATCTCAGCAGTCTGGAAGGAAAAACTTTCTATTTTTTAACATTGCCTGGAGGATCTGAAGGAGAGGAACATCGACTTCCTCCAGAAATCGAGTTGCAGAGGTCTCTTAATTGTTTACGTCGCTGTTGTTTATTATGTTATGTAGTATGCTGAGTCCTACCATTTGGAATATATCTATGGCCACTTGTTTGTGGCACAAAGCCGCCTTGTAGGACCTGTTGGATCCTACCCTACGCTGTACAAACGCTTTGTTAGGCGGCCAAGTGCGTGGAAACAGTAGCGATCGATTCCTGGCCCATTGTGTCCAAATATTTCCAACTTGGTGCAGGACTATATACAACAGTAATCTCGAAATGTTGCAGGGATATTCTTGGCTGGATTTAAAAGGAGGGTCCAATTCTTTTTTCGTAGTTTGATTCCATATGAAGGTAAAGGTATTGCGCAATAAGGTGTCATTTCAAAAACATTCACCTATAAATGTTCACGGAAAAAGATAAACTACGATGAATAACGTCAAAATATTAAACTTTTTGTGATAATTCCATTATTTCATTAATCATGTAACAACATGTGGGGAAAAACATTCAATAATCAATTTTTACGTAACTCACTTTGCCTTAACTGACATTAACATTTCGAATATTATTCTTATTTCAGAATAACAATGTAAAACATAATTTTCCAAGATTCGTATTACAACGAACATCATCAATATGTTCTTGCTATCAACTATGTTACTGTCAATATATTTTCAAGCAACCATCCAACACTCCCGTTAACGTAATAGCTATAACCAATTGGCAATCGATGGCTCCACATAAATAGAACTGGTTTTTGGTTAATTTTCAGAATTGACGAAAATAAGTTCAATTTAGTGCATTACGCAATATATTGCAACGTGATGAATATCTTGTTGAACGTAAACATCTAATCATGTTTTATCATGAAACGTGAAGATCTAATCGGTCTCTATGAAAGCACATTCAAAGTTGGGTATTGTGGAGAGTAATACCATTAGTTTTGTAATACCAGAGTGACAAGAAGGGGGTTTTGAAGCGGAAATAGTCTTATTTAAAATATAATTCAAGATTCTTAAGTGGCCTTGGCATCAGCATGCACTTAGCGATCGGCTCTGACCTTCAAAATGTCTGCAATGTGAACGAATGTTTTATGATCCTTTCATTTATAGATAAAAAATATAGTATTATAAATTATAAATGTAAAAATATTGAAATCGATATTTTACTTAATAATCGATTGAAATTTAATTATCGAGCTGATCGAAACGTTTGGTATTTTTATGTATAAATTAAAATATCTTCTTCGTGCATTATATAATAAATATCGATAATGGCATAATCTATACCTGATATACCTTGAAATAAATAAAAACAATAATTTACGTTATACTTCGAAAAAATAAAATGGAACAAAATTAAAGGATTCTCTGTACATAAATTAAGTATGTTTTATATGCAAGTGTGAATTTTCTTTGATTTTTTTCAACATTAGTTTTTTATGAAATACCATCCCATCGTCGCTTCCTAAAATTCCCCTTCTTTATCTATATCCCTTCTCAAATCCTCTTTTTGTATACACCCTTTGCACTCCTGAAATTACGACATTATGTAGTACATAAGAAGCCGTTGTATCCTTGAGTATACAATAAAATGTATTTGATTACGACGGTGAGAGTCACGAAAACAATTTTCCGTTGTTCTTTTTCACCTTGCGGCCTTTTATCCCTTCCGGAAATTCGGGGTTGTCAGTGGGGGAGTTATACGCATTTCAAATGATTGTGAAATGTGGGGCGGTGGCCAGATGCGTGTTAGGGGCGGTGGCTCTGCGTCGGTATTGATTTGTCCCAGTGAATATGCGCCGCCCCCCACTCCTAAGATCGGCCCGGTATCCCTCGGGAACTTCCCGGGCCCGCCGCTGACCAAAACGCCATCCCCACCCCCGGCGCCACACCCTCCCCTCTTGATAGAGAACCCTGCGCCGCCTCCCGGGGATCGATGCTCATTCTCGCACCGCACTCCTGTCCAGTCGGTCGCCCGCCCCCGAGCCCAGACCCGATCCGGCCTCCGACTCGATCGATTGCCCCGCCATCGCCTTTCCCCAATGCCCAATGTGTTAGCCTCTTTGAGTGACTAGCTAGCGTCTCGCGAAACAGTAAAACCGACCCGCTTGCCCTGGGACTTGGTGATTTCAGGACCGATTGAACCGGGCAGGTCGAGCGCCGGAGTCCGTTTCACGCGACGCATTCAACTTGAGTCAGGTAAACACTATTGACAATTTTAAAATGTTTAATAGGTCCGGCAGCGATAAATAAAGAAATTATGGATCCAGTTTTACAGTTGATAATGCATTTTGTATATAATAAATTTATTCGTGATTGCGACATATGTTACAGTGTGGTCTATTTCCAGCTATAGTATGAGTTTTGTGAATTATTAGACGTCATAACGTTTAATGAGAAGAAGTTGAGATATATTATTGTTTAGCTCTTTGAAAATCTAGTTGTTATGCAATATTACGCAATTGATGATTAATGATTATGAATATAACATTTCTCCTCTTGCTTTCACTCTTGAAAGTCGTTTATAGTATTTGCAGTATTTATAAAGCTTATCTATGATCTTAATGCAGGTCTATTATCAAACCGGGTATGCATTTAGCAAATATTAGCATTTAAACATTTGTCATGATTGATGCTGGATCCAGCAATTGTCATCCGTTTCATGATTTGATGGTGCTTTTAGCGTGATAAGAAATGCTATAGCGAGACCAGACACTTTGACGGGCACCCGAATTGCCACCTCTATTGACACTGAAGGTGAATTTCCTCAGGAGTGTGTGTCCTGTGCTCTACCCGAGAAGGGCCTTTGTTCTATATATATATATATATATATATATATATATATATATATATATATTGAAATATTCTTTTGAGAACTATACACCAATTGAGAATTTTGTTACATTTTCAAAAAATAAAATATGTTAATAACGGGGTGAAGATATGAATTTCGCTGAATACTAACTACCGTAAGGTTTTAGTTTTAATTGAAGAGTGCACCATTTCTATCTAGATATTATTAACATTAAATCAGTGGATAGGAAAAACAAGGGGTGGTGTTTTGTTGCAGGGTATGAGTTTTGGGGGAGTGGACGTAATGATGAACACGAGCTGCAGCCAATGCTGGGATCTGGGGCCACCCCCGGACACAATACTGACGATTCCGCCCCCACCGCTCCCAGCATTCCTCCAGATGTCCGCGCCGGCGGCAAATAACAGCTCGCCGCCGTGCACACTCCCCTGCGACTGGTCCACCGCCCAGGGTGTCGAGTTCATAGAAATGCCACGTCAAGGTAATCCGTCCGTTTTGTTTATTTTATAATTATATCTCTAATTAAGCTGGTATGAAAGAGAGCAATACACAATAAATTAGACAACCCGAGTGGATTAAGGGTTTTATTTTATAGAATTAAAATTAAATATTCTATTCATTAAATCATATTACATTTCATATCAATTGTCACCATCAAGAAATCTGATCTATAATAACGAACACCTTTCCAGATTAATTGTGCATAAAAAATTCTATAATGGTATTCGAGTTTTTTATTTTTAAAATGTTTTTGTGATTTAGGCAGCTCAACGGTGGACGACACATGGCTTCTGGTCTTGATCTCGTGTAGCGTTGGAGTTCTACTCCTTGGTTCCCTCTTGGCCCTTTTGCTACTCAAATGCAGAGAGTAAGTAATCATATATGTTATATAAAATAATTTCAGCCGGAAAGCCAGAATGGAATTAAATTTGCAAACCTTGAAGTCAGCGATATTACGGAATAAGCACTGCCTCTTCCGATTTTATCGTTTCCATTAAATTTTAAATGAAAGTTTCGTAAAATAAATATTTGTCCTATGTAATATCTTTACCAGAGAAAGAAGGAGGTACGATAATTATAATTAAGACTATTAAGACCGTCTTCCAGGCAGTAGGAGAGTTTCCTCGTCTCAGAATTGCATATATTGTGTTCATCAATAGTCCGACAGGTTCTTACTAAGTTAACTGCTGCATTTGTCATACTGTCGATACCTGGTGCGCCGATACTCTGTTTGAATGGGAAGTCGGGTACATTATTATTTTTGGGAGTAATTGAAACTTGGAGTTAATTTTCTGTGCCGGGGTTCGTTCCCCGTGTGAGGAGTGGACACTCACCTTTGTTTACAAAAGAACAATTGTCTGCCTCGGTGGCACAGGTTGTATCGGCCGGTAGAATAACGACTGTATTTACTGTAATAGCTAAATGAGCTGAATGAGTGATGGGTAAGAGTTGAGGTTTTGCTGTACAGGGACAGGGGGGCCAAGGCGCCGCTGGAGAGTGAATCGAAGCAGAGGTGCGAGGCCGTTCTGTATCCGTCGCTGAGCTGTGGAGGCGGGGGCGGTGGCGGTGGCGGTGGCGGGGTGTCGGTAGCGGAGTCGGGGTCGGCATCGGGGTAGGGCTCGGGGTCGGGGGCGGTTTGGGGCTTGGGGCGGCCCTCTGGGCCACTCTCACGCCGAGGGGAACCACCCACCACTTCCTGGGGGTGGGTGGAGGTGGTGGGGCTCTCTACAGGCTCTTCGAGAACTCGGCGTTCATCGACCCCGAAGACTGCTGCCTCCGCCCCCGGGCCCTAGTATCCTCGCCCACCCGCATCGAGAACCCCAATCTCCCGCCTCTCAACCTCCACAGGAGCCTCCGCCGACCTCCCGCCGATCATACTCCCGTCTTGTAGGGCACGGACCGCATATCGGGTACGACTCCTCACTACCGTCATCTCGCCCGGACACCTCGGGCGGCTTTCGACATCTCCGTCATCATGAGTGAGGACGCCAAATCGTACCTGATATAACTCTCGGATCAAGAATCGCAATCGTCAGTTCACTTCGGTCGTAAGGAAAGTAAAACAACCGTTTTACAACAACGGGCGTTTCTCTCGTGTTCATATCACACTTACATTAACCTCACGTGACCATTTCCGTTCGGCTCTGGAAAACTTTGAGTTATCTCGAAGTCGATTGGAAAGGGCTCCGAGACACGGACTGCGGAGTGCTTATTGTTTTTCTACTAATTGCGATTTCGGGCCTGCGTAATCATTTGCAACTCCAAGTCGGAATTTATATTCCTCCTCGAAATTTGGCTCGACCCGATTGGGTCGATCGCTGTGAAAGTAAGACTGAAAATTGGCAGCTAACGGAGTGCCGTGACGGAGAGAGCGCCGTGTTTCTTCTCCCATGTTCCAGACCATGCAATCACCGCATCGTACCAATTCACTGTTGTTGCCTTAGTCCTCCTTCCGAAATTAACTACTTGCTGGTAAAATTTAAAATTAATACGATAGAACGTTCTTTATAAGATCCCGACTTGTGGTCTTTTTATGGTCACATTTTGCCGTGAGAGTCCGATGTCTCTACGCTAGACTAGATTAAGCAATAATGTTTGTAAATCCTAATTACTCACGTACCGGATAGTTAAATAATGTACATCCGAAGATATTATGATAATTATTTTAAAATCGATGGCATTCAATATCACACGTTAACAGCGCACAAACTACCCATTAAAACACTACTGTATATGAACATTGACCTAGTTCACATTTCAGTTATTTAAAGATATTAAACCGAAAAATACTTTTGCAAAATTAGTAATTGTATTCTTGAATCGAATTTCACAAGGTCGGAGTTGGAGAAGTATAATTTTATTAATGTTTCGGCTTGTAATGATCTCGTAGAATGGTGTACATGGTGAAATATATCATCTTGCACGTAATTAAAGTTATCGATTCGTAAATTAAGCTGAATGTGTTTTTCTTTGTGCGACGTGTACTCACTACACTCACCTGTGGATAAAGTCGCATAAAGGAATGCAACAAATACTGTAATTATACCATTCATAATCAGAAGTTATAACCAACTGAACTGATATTGGTACCCGATTTATAACAATACGATCGATTCACCTAAAATCGTCCCAGACAACATTCTCTCGTTCTTAGTTAACGTAAAATCAGGGAAAATGAATGTTTTGAAAAGGTAAAATAAAATGTCGAATATTAATTATCAAAGTACGACGCATCTACATGAAACGATTGGATCTTCTAAAAAAATGGCGAATTTAAGCATCAAACCAATTTACAATTCATTGGTATACAATTTATCGTTTTAATATTTCAGGATTATGAAGTTACTTATACAAGATTTTAGAATCTTTGGTCTGGTTAACACATAGTTACGGTAATAGAATATAGCATAAAAAGTACAACAAATCAATAAAACCATAATGTAAACTTATCGAAGTGCATTCGAAAACATAACATTTCTCGCGACAACTCAAGTTGTAGTTGACGTTGCAAATGCTAGCGCTCTCGTGTGTAAGCAACAGCTGGCTGCGCGAACATTTTCCTTCACATCAAGACTGACTTAATCGTCAAAAACCGTAATACGGATGAATGCTCTCCCAACAGTGAAAAAGCCAACGCGAAAGCCCGCACATTTTGAATTCGCGAAGAGAAGTACAAGAGAAGCTCGAGTTAAAGTGGTGATAATAATTTGAACGAAAACTTTCGGTCGGAATCGATTTTACGGCTATTACTTATTCCGAATATTTTTATGGATTGTCGCTAGGCAGTTCACGGATGGTTTAAAAATGCGCCCAAACTAGGAGGCATTGTGTTACGCAACGATGCTTTAGATTTGAAATAATTTCCGCTGACTATGTCAGCAGGTCATAGATTTACCGACTCGATTTAGCTCCGGGCTATTACGATCAGGATGAGATATTATAATCTTCAATATTTTGACACCCATCATTCGCGTAAGGGGCGAGTGAGAATAAGTGTGCCTTGTGCGGCAAATTATTCGGAAGCGGCTAGTCACGGTGGGCTTAGTCACCGAAAGTCGCCTTTAGAGCCATCACGCCCGCGTCATGACCCATCTTTCTGCTCGGACCCATTCTTAATGTTGTTAACCCCCCGGTAGTGCCTCTCCAACCTGCTTGCTTAACCTACCCTACGCGCTTTTATATGTGTGTACCGCTTATCGTGGGCACGAAGCATGAAGGTGTGTCCTCCTCTACGGGGCAGTCAGTGGACGTCATGTCCAGTCCGCGCAGGCACAGTCTCGCATTAAACAATTAGTCGGCACAGAGATGATGTTAGATCATGATGTTAAATTTCTGAATAGCCAATAGATCTGTGGGATACGGTCGAAAAAAGTGTTGTTTTCGGTTTAGCTCCTGCCCGTTTAGGTTAGGCAGTCTACTGCCATAATCCTGGGACTGTGAGCGGTCGAGCTTACCGAGAATAGGGTGAATTGCATTGAAGCTATTTCCCTTTCCCAATTCGAAGTAGGAACAATTTTAAAACGTACAGTGCTCAGCTTTCTTACTCCCTGATTAAAGATAACTATACAGAAGCGTTTTGGTGTTAGTTTTCCGGTTTATGGAGTCAAATAGTTCACTTATCGTCGTGCAATACCTTTATTGATGCTACCGCGTGTACTTAACTCTGGCGAGTTAAAGTCACGCTCGAATTGGATTTTCAATAGTACTTTTTATACTATTTGAGCGGACGCGTGGCATCTATTCCATTGGAGTATGCTTCGCTTGCCTAATCAGCAATTTTCACACTCCTGATGTCTCCACTTCAAGGAGTATCAAAGCTTGACCCACAGGCTAGACAAGATCACTCGTGAAGTCGATATTAACGTGTAAGCTGTTTTTAAATATACGATATGGCGGAGTGAAAACTATTCTTTTCGGTTTCGTATGGGAAAAAAATGACAATATTACTATTTTGTCAAATGTTATTCTCATCGGCAAAGCTGTTGGATGTACGTTTGGCATTTAATAGTTAAAGGTAATACTGGCCAACAGGCTGGTCGACCCGCGGTGCCGTGAATAGCTTGATTCCAGCTTCAGCATTGCACCAGACTGGGATCAGCTCCAAAGACATTTACATTCTTTTACGATGGGGCTACATCTTCCAGTGGGGATATAACCTACTGACGAATGTAAATAGCCTTTTGTAAATAGAAATGTAGATAATTTATTTATGTGAAGTTTGTTTTTATTTGAGAGAAAATGTGTGGAAAAATACATGAGAGTTTTTGGATTGGTTCAGGGGAGGAGTTTTGGGATGCGCTAGGATTTGAGGTGAGTAGGGTTCCTGACGGAATTCAATTGCCTATTCGGAAGGTGGAGTGATACTCGGCAATGTATTTATGAAGTGTTCTTCTCCATATTGCGAGCCATATTGCCTTTTAAAAAGGCATTTTTTTTAAAGAAAATATATAGGTGTTTTACCTCCTATTTAATGTGTTGCTTGAAGTGTCGAACATCCGGCAATTAAGCCAATCCCTGTGTATTTTTATAATAAAATATTTAGTATTTCGAATTTAGGTTTAGTTAGCATAATGTGCAACTATTCAACTGTAACCTATCATGTAAATAGACAGATTGAACATCCATGTATAACTTCAAATTTCCATCCACTTATTCAACAAATACTACTAAATTTGACGGCTAATTTAACTGATGTTAGAATTGTTTCATATAAGACGTCATCAATACATCCTGAAACAATCAATTAATTGACCGACGCGATTGCGATTGTTTGATGGCAGTTCAAACGCCGAATCATCTGCCGCAGAATGTAGACCGTGTATTGATAATTAAGGAACGTATGGTTTTTGGGAGGTATTATAAAATAATTTGTGTGACATATTAAAAGATATCACGGCTGATTCTATAGGAAACACCAGTATTATTGTTAAGGTAATCAGTTTTATTTTTGGCTCTTAATGAGTGTTTCGATGTTGACAAGTGTAGAAACTCATATAACCGTTTCGTAACATCAAAAGGCGCATTTTTTGCCCAAGAGATCTCGACTGAAGCGATTAAATAAAGCGCATATCCGTTTACGAACGATGCTATAACAGTAAATACAAATTTACCTTATCGATCCTAATGCATTTAGCTTAGGAAATGTCTGTATCTCGTTTAACCCTAAGAAAAAATGAAATGACGACTATTTGTTCAGATGATATGTCGGTAGCCATAGGAATATTGGTGGGAAAATCATTTAAGAAATTCTTTCAACAATACCATCGGACATTTTCAAACTTCCGATAATCGAACACCAATGGTTTGTAACTGTCAACCAATAGTTTTTGTATTCGCTTCATTAACTTACCACCAACATGGACATCAAAATTAACGACTAAATTGTGGGAATAGAAGTACCGGTTCTTTACCTCTAGGCGAATACGTACGACATAGTTGATGTAAATCGATTATTTTCTTAAAAAATCGAAGTTAAAATATGATGAACGGTGCGAAACAAGCCGGTTCTGTTAAGTCAACGAAAAAAGTCGGACAGCTCAAGAAACCAACGCAAGATAGTTAGGATCTGCCAATCGTGGATTTCACCCTATGTAGTCCTGTCTTCGGTTGCACTAACAATAAAACTGGTGTCGAAAGAATAACATCGAAATTGAAGTCAACGGACGGCGGTCCGAGACGGGAGTTTTGAAAATATTGTTCAAGTATCATCATCCTCCCGACTTCGAACGAACTTCTCCGCATATGTAACGCCTGAGCGTAGGGCAATAAACTAGGCTAGATTGAAGAGTCGTCGTCTTCCACGAGACTTAGACAAAAACTCGCGTACCGGTGAACTGCGGGTGAATCGGAATTTAATTCGGAATCGCCAATAAAAAGAAACTTCGGCCAAAGTTGAAATGATCGACCGACAATGAGACAGGAAATCAATTCATTCACATAGGGCCTAATATCTGAGGGTGCCGGAACGTGAATTTCGGTGTTCCGGGAGACAAAAAAATCGTGAAATAATTCTTAAAATTCCGGTTATACCAAATTCGTCTGGTTATTCCCCGGCCCAGACATATAAGGTATTATGTTATGCCCAGACATTTTCTTCGCTCTTTACGCAGGTCATTGGAACACGCCCCTTTCTCTACTAGCGTCTAAATGCCACGGTGTACTCGCTTGAATCGAAAGGCCGAGGGGACGGGATCGGGTTTTTCTGGTCCGGGAACTGCTGACTGGGGAACTCTTCCCTAGACAATGATCATTTCACTTCAATAGGCTGGTTTGTCCCCATCCGACGAACAGGATCTCGATGCGTTGATACCGTGGTATTTACGACGGCTCTAAGACTTATCCCCGACGTTACACGATATATTCATCGACAAGCTCATTACTACTGTGATCCCTTTGTCAGTCAGCTTCCACGGAGAGCAGAATTGAGGTGGCCGTCATTAGTATTTGCACACGTCTGTCCAGGCGGTCCTCCAGTGTCGGAATAGACCGTACAGAGAAGTCCGAATCTAGGCCCATTTGCGATCTAATGTAGCCGATTAATATTTTAGGTTGATTAACTTACACATGTGTCTTAATGTATCTAAGATTTACTTTTAGAGTATAAGGGTTCTCGAAGGGCGGCCACCTTACGTCAAATTGACAGCATTGAAAAATTATAAGATATTATGACAATTATTAACATATTTGACCTATTCCGAACGGGATGTTCGAAGTTCGCCTATCGACGCGGGACAGCATTTCAACACGGTTGCATTCATCCGTATTCGGTTATCGAAATTCGATTTCTAAATAAACTCTCAGGTATCTCGTTTCTAATATTTTGCTTGACGAAATAAATTTGATAATGAGATTAGATTTAAGGTTACCCATTTTGGTCAGACTTTTAATAGTAATTGATTACCTAACTACACAAATGAACACATTCTGCATGAGGTTCAACAGACAGTGAACATAGCATTTGGACTTTGGACCGAGACATAAGCGAAAAGATAATTTTTAATGACTTAATTGTCTAATAAAGCAGATAATCATTGTCATACCGATAAGCATATGTATGACAGTTGTAAATGGAAGTGTAGGCCCTATCACAAATCTAAAATATATGTAAATTTTAACCTAAATATAGTTAGCGATACCATATTTTTAAAAGGTCAATGAACACATAATTTATATTGTAGTATGAAAATCAGTAGTTTAATAAAACTAATTATTGAAACAGCCATGTGAAATTATAACAGTGTATTTAAAATTGGATTCGAAACATGCGTGTTTCCCATTAAAAGAACTGAGAGACTAATGTTTGTACTCACAATAATTCGTACTCGCCCTATTTATGTGGTTCCGATGGTTGTAAGGTTAGAGTCAAATAATCGCATAATTTTAAAGCTTTTAAATTAATGAAAATTGTTGAATATTACGAATAAATTCCGTACACGATACACTGAACACGCTTATATTGTATGTAGCCCAGAAGCCGTAACAGATATAAAGAAGAAACCGGTACCTGAAATATTTTGGTATTTCATTTTATTTGGCCTATGACTGGTGTAACATCTTTGTGAAAAATAAGTTCAAGTTTCGGTCCTGTATCAGCGTTTTGAAAAAGAAGAGTTTAGTGATAAATGTTACGGCTTCCGTACCTGTTAGTAATGAAACATCCACTTATATGCGACTCACTATCATATTATACTACTGATTTACCATTACATTCAGAGATAGAGTCAATCGAACGAAAGCGAATCCGCTTTAATTACAGACGCGTACATCCTGTAAAAAAATCGGTATTCATACTCGGCAATTTATTTCCTAACTCGCATATGCCGTAGAGCTATCGGACTAAACTTTATCGCTTAAGGTAATTCAAGATTTTTAACGTTTTTGATATATCGATGACTACTATAGAATTTCATCTCTTCAAGCTACATTATATCGGCCTGGAATCGTAGAGGGGGACCGTAGAAACTAAATTGTATCCGTAAAAGTATGTAATATCAACACCATCAATCATGATTGCAAAATTAAATTCCGGTTGGTAATTTAGTAAACAACTGCACCAACGATTAATATACAATTGTAGATTCGATGTTTAGTCGGGGTTGTAGAATGTGTTGCATTTCTCTGTTGGCACGACTTTCAGTCTAATGTTTGAAACAATCGCGTCGAATTAAATCGTCTAACCTAAGACTAACAACAAACTGACATCGAACAGTGCTCGCACATTACACGGCTTTGGGCGGTGGGCACTGAGAAATTTCCTTACGTAAATTCGGATCAGAAAAGTCAATAAAATGTGAAAGGTAATATTTCTAGAAAAATAAAGTTTGCAATTGCTAGGAGGATCGTCCTAATTTTGAGAAAATGGCCAAGGGATAAATTTTGCCCTCTGCAAATCCCGGAATAAGCGTTCAGACAAAACCTAAACGTTGTTGATAACGAAAGTGAGGCCATCTGACGTAGCAGGACGAAACTACTATCACCGACCTTCGTTTCAATCGTATCTTTCAATTTGCTTAAACATGAAATGCGAGGAGCACTTCCGGTTCCGATTCATTCGAACATTAATCGTGAGTGAATGAAGTTTTTTTCATCCGAACATCACATTGCTGGTACAGGGGAGAGACGACCGTTTTCCGCATAACCTTTGCCCGACGAGATCATTGAGTATTTGCAAGTGGGCGGCTCCTCAGAGGCAATTCAATCCCCAGATCAATCGCTGAAAAGAACCAGTTGTGAAATCGTAGTCTTAATCCGACATAAGTGACATCGCTAATATGAGTTCCGAAATATTCCCCTTGAATTAATTTCGCCGAAGAATGCTCATTTTCGCTGACCTCAATCGAAAATATTTCAGAGTGACGAAAAATATGTTTTACCAACCTAGAATAATACGAATTTAATGCCCTTTAGAAGAGATTAAGAGCGGAGCGTGTGTCATTCAGTCATTTCCGCTCCTTAACAATATTACAGAAATACAACACACACACACACACACACACAACAAACAAACACACGTTATATAAACTGTTCTATTATTATTGTGTCCTCAACAGCATATTTAAATTCTCCCAACACAAGTAACGTATTACATTATCTTACACTGTTCAAAGACACCATTGAAATACACACACATTCACATTACTACGCGCACAATCACAGTACATATGGCATCAGTATATCATCATCCTCATTTGTAGAGTTAAGATAAAATATATAGTTATATATATATATATATATATATATATATATATATATATATATATATATATATATATAATTATACTAATTAGTTTTAAGCGAATATTGGGACAGAAACTATTCAGATAAGACATCTGATGGGCCAGGCATCGTGAAATTTGCGTTATCAGAGATATAGTGAAAAGTACATGTCGATGTGTTGCGATGAATGAGAATCTTTTGGAGTTCACTTATCTCCTGGTTGCGATTAAAATGAATCAGATGACGATACATATAACCCCTTATAATAACGCATTTAAAATACTTTACATTATCCCGTTTGCTATTCAAACTCGAACTGCTTGATTTCCTCTCAATCATTTTCCTATATGGATAAACAACTTTCAATAATTTCCAACATTAGTAACAGTCACATACATAATCATTTATAGCGATTTCTTGACAGCTGACTTAGTACTGAAGAACTGTAAATGCCAAGAAATAAGCCTCTTGATCCAGTAACTACTTCATAACTTTATCTTTATTATTTTGTTCTTATTCGTATGTTAAATTTAGCATATTGTTTGTAGAACCTTTTTTCAAAATTGCAATTACTTCTTCTGTGTTTTAATTATTTTTGATTGAAACATCGCTCAACCTACATAATATAATTGTCAATTGTAAAAGTACTTAGGGTTTAGTGATAAAACCAATGAAATTATCCTTGTTTTTTCCGCTTTACAAAAAAAAATTAAGTGAAACCTTTAAAAGGGTCATTTAAGGAAACTTGAACACATTATTTCAAAAAAATTATGTGTATAATTCTTATCTACCTAACAATACTATTGTTGGCTTCACTTGAATTAAACCTACAAACAGTTTTACAATCACATATTGTGTCATTATTATGCTATTACAAATTAGTTATAAATTTAGAAAACTAACAATTCAAGATTGAGATTCCTCTGAATGGACAATTATATGATCAACTGAATAGTTACAAAAACATAAATTGTTAATAAATAAATAAGTTATTCAAGTGGCATTGGAATTATTTTCACTTAATTTGTGCCTGAATATACATGCATTAGTTGTGCATTTAGATAATGACATGAAGTTGGCATGCATTAGTTGGCTAAATGAAGTTGAGCATTATATAGGTATGCAGGTTTACAGCCTTGGAGAAACAGATGTTGCATGGCAATTACTACAATCTAATAAAATTATTGAAAGATAAAAGAGTAGAAGTTACTATTCAAATGAGGAGAACATAAAAGTTATTGTTGAATTATTTGTAACATACAAAAATATATCATTGTGGGGATGTACAAAATATAAAATTTGTTTAATGTTAATTACTGATTTTTTATTACTATACTATTAACACTGATGATGTACATGAATGTGAAAAAAACTAATAAAAATTTAAAAAGTTATATGTGACCTAAAATTAAATATATTTACAAATTTTATTGATTATCCAATATTTGTGACATGAAACTAGATTGTCTGATAGGTAATAATGAAGAGCAATTAGAAGAACTGAAATTGCTATTCTTATTTATACATTGTTATACTAAATAATTTATTCTAATAGTCCATGAAATTCATTAGTTTTCATTCATATTTTTCATTCAATGTGGAGCATTAAAATATAGTCATCAAAGTAATTATTAAATGTGACAAATTCAAATTAACGATCAAAACTGGGATGGAAAAAATAATAGGAGAAAAATCCCTTTAGAATTAATCTATATTTAGCAATCTTAGCTCATCATAAAATGTGAGTAAAATGTTGAATATAACAATGGGATGGGATTGATATAGTTATAATTGTTTAGTTAAAAAACAAGTAAATTATGGAATATCAGAAATAGATTTAATCATCTGTAAAATTAAGAATCAAAAAGGGAACAGTGTAATTACCTAATTATTTCAATATATTATGGAAATTATGATATATTGGAATCATCATTACCATATTTTATTACATTTTGGAAAACATGAGAAACAGATTATTCTTTTGAAATCAGAACTGTTGAGGCTGCTCATTTAATAAGAAATCAATTTCAAGTTTTCAACTTTTTGAACATGATAAAACTGATGGGAATATGATTGTGATTTGGCTCAGTGCACTGTAATAATACAACAATGTAATTATGTGAATGCACGTCTAATGACATACTTGACATACTGGAATCTAGAACAGAAACTTAAATGAATTATTTGTAATTATAATATTAAAACACTGTTGAATGATTAATCAATTAATCTTCCCCTAAACATGAAATGGTGAGCTGAAAAAAACATTTTGGGATTATGTACCTGCTTAGAATTCATCACTAGAAATATCACTATTTAAGGGCAAATGCATACTGTAATGATGAATGTAACTAAATGAGGAATATATGACAAGTTCCACCTCATTAAATTTAATATTTGGGATAATACTAGCAATTAAGTATATAAGGTTTCAATTATTAACTCTAAATATATTTCCTAACAGTTGTGTTGGCTTATTTTTAGACTATATATGATAATCATACTTATTTATTTACTGAATGGACGACAATAAAAAACATTAATAAATGAGACATATAATTTATGATTTTCTAATTGCCTCCTATATAATAAAGAATAAATGAATAATTGCTTAAGCTTATACAATTCTAAGTAGACACTGGATAATTTTACATGACAGACTTCTCATCTATTGATGTTATATTATTCACAACTCATTTCATATTAACAAAGCTATATTATAATAATATGAATGTAAATGTTAAAAGGTGGCAAAAGTTGCCATAAAGCTGTTAAACAAAATTAATTGAATTGTATTATTTAGTTCATATGACTTTATTTTTCTCTACAGAGTTAAAATTTTCATATTAAAATGTGCAGTACAAACTTGAAAATTAGGTTATTACATGAATAGTTATTTATTGATAGAATGTAAGAATAAAATTTATTATAATTTTCGAGTATATGATTTATATTTTCATTTTCTTTTTAGTAATAAACTGTTGACCAATGGTTTATAATATTTAGGAATATGCAGGTACATTATTCATAGTTCTTATGTTATTATATGTTATTGTTCAAGCTTAAAATGCCGTTTTACAGAAGCAAGTTTCTCAATTTGATTGCATTTGTATTTAATTCTTGCAAAAGAATTAATAACAATATACAACAGTTGTTAAAAACAATCTGAGTACACAGAAAAATGGGTAGATATTTTTGAAACATTTTACTAAGTTTAATGGGTTATCAATCCTTCAACCTAATAGGATATTTGAGATTCTCTTAAAATGTTTACTGACTATTATAGCTATAGTAACTAACATTAACTAAACTAATATTAATAATTAAAATAATATTAATATATGAAGGTAGATTATGTGTATATGTTATTAATTATAGTTAGTACTAAATATATTACAAATGTTGCATTTATTAGAATTTAAAAACTTGTGGATAACAGATAGAACGACATATAAAAAGAATGTGAATGTTATATGGTACAGTGAGTTTGTAAGTGTCCAAGTTTAGCAGTTTCATCCCAATATGAAAGCATTTTTTGTAAAGTTTGAGAATTTATTTCACCACCTTATTTTTCAAATGGACAAGATTCAATAGCTTCATTTATGGGATTAAATATGAGTCATGGTACTGTTCTATTGTTTAATAAACCTGCATAGACCTAACAATCATTACTTAAAAATCAAGACATAATATAATTATGATTAATATATGAATATAGTTATGATTATCAGTGTAATTAGGGCTAATAATTCTAGGTGATTTAATAAAAAATAGTTTAAGTCCACATGCACAATGTACAACTTGTCATTATTTCCATCCCCTTAAATATTTTATTTATCCATACAGATTAATGTGGATACATATTCTTAATTATTACCCAACATTTACAGAATTAATGTGTGAGTAAACCTGAATTATAGAAATTAATACCTATGAATATGCATAATACACATATTAAATATATTTCATGTCAAAATGTAATTTCTGTGACATTCCAGATGAAATAATTATTCTGTACTATTCATATTAAATTTTTGTGGTGTTCAAAAATCTCAAATCTGAACTATTTGCAGAATTATATACAAGAATCATATGCTTGAAGAGTATATTTGTAGATAATTCATTATTATTTCATTATGTTTGTATGCATAGATGTATAAAATATCATTTAAATTTTGAAAGTCATGTGTCTAACACTAAGATGATATGGGGCCATGTGGAGAAAACATGACTAACTCAGCTTTTACAAAAATTAATTTTAGGATAAATTTACAACAAAGTATAAGTCATGGTTTTTAAATAACATTTAATTGCCACAATACTCTCTCTGCATTGTAAAGGATTTACACATTTACTATGTTATGTTTAGTATTACATTTAATATTTGCTTTAAAGTATTCTAACTATACAGGACATGAACATTATAAAAAAACACTAATATTTAAGAACATAAAACAAATCTAAATGTCATATTTATGGATATCTGAACTCTGATTACTGAAAGCTGGGAGTATCTTGTGGCATAATGACTACATCTATTTCATATGCTATCCCAGGGTTAAATAAAAATATTATAAATTTATATGTTGTATTGACTAGTGAGCACACCGTATATCTAAATTTGTTAGTAATTAGTTTGGTATAATATTAAATAAATGAGATTCATGTAATATTAAGTTTTTAAAATATTTTACTCTCTGCTGAAGTAATTCTAGTTGATGGAATAATTTAGTCAGTCTTATGGTGTAATGTGTATCTTTGAAGTTTCTCTGTGTCATATTAAATATAGTTATCTAATATTAATAATGATGTATCTATTGGGTTATACTATTAAAATATAAAAATGAAAATAACATGGATTATTATGCTGTATACTAGTCTGGTGAAAAATTAAGTACTATTTGATGTTTCTGTGTGAATTAGATTTATTGATAAAAACCATATGATGAGAAAAGATTATATTTGAAGAAGAGGCCAGTTAGAAGCTGAAATATTGTGTATAGTCTATACAATATCAAGCCATAAACAGCTGCTCTGAGATGGTGGGAAGACTTGTATTTGATTGTTAATATCTGATAAGATTTTTTAAAGGTCCTGAAGGATGTACTACTTTGCAAATGTGCACATTCTTTCCTCTGTTTCTGATTAGGTAGATGAACTATCTACTTATTTTAAAATGTTTATTGTGAGTAATGGATACAATGAGACAAAATCAGAGTTGTATTTTAAAACAAGAAACAATGGAAAAATGTTTGAACTGGTGTGATATCTGAATGCAGCAACGATGTTAAATGTTTGACTATTACATAATTTATATCAATGTATATCGATGTATCATTGTGTACTTTTTGAGGATTATCTGAACTCTAAACATTGTCTGTAATGCTTGTTCCGGGTGTAGCACTAATACTTCTACTGATATCTTAACCCTAATTAAATTATCTTAATTTAATTATTTTAATAATCAAAATTCATGGGTTTGGTACTGAACTGTGATAGAAATAAGAGAAATATTGTGAAAAAATCCTAAAGTAAATCATGTTTTTTTGTAACAGAATACATATTTATTATGAATAATTTATTTTATATTGTTGGCATACAAAAACATTTTATTTGTAATAGTTCAGAATAAAATTCTATTGCTATTGTATAAATCCTTAACATTTTGACTCCCAATTATCTTATTACTATAGCTACAAAGCCAAAAAATAGAAGTTTAAATAAAATAAGAAACATATTTGAAATCTGAAACTGATTTCTGATCCGTATATCTTATAAGTATAAAGTTTCTACTGACGAAGGTGAGTAGCAATAACGAGTCCAGATTAGAAACAAATAAACGAGTAGAGATACGTTCGATGATAACATATGTTCATTGTCAACAATGCAAACAATTCATAAATGAGTTTCCTGAATGTTTCGATCTTCTGAACCTGAGGAGTAAACACGTGTGGTCGTTGACGTGAATTACTGATGTTGGAGTCTATGATTTATGTGTAACCCTACGATATAAGTAAAACAAGCATTCAGAATGTCAGAGACGGGTGCATATTAGCTCATTATGTAAATTTACATATGATTAGTGAGTGTTTATTTTAGTACGGACTCGTATAGCTTATGTATCGCTTGTAAGTAAACCCTCTCTTATTTTTTTATATAAAAGGAAATTTATGAAAACTTCGGAATCGTTTAGACATCAAGCCCTCGCTCCATAAATAGTTCCATCACCGAAATATATTTTCTGCCTCTGCGGGTTTCTGTCGCGTGTAAGCTGCACGAACCAGTCCCACGGACTAGTCATATTTCCTGGACAACGATAAACAATGCGCCACGTAAAACGTGCCCAATATTATTTAAATGGGCCATGAGAGAAACGGAACTAGGCATTACTACTGCAGTGGTCCCAATCACAAATCTTGAGCATTCCGTCCAGAGAGTTTAAAAAGGTTTTCGAGACGAGATTGTAGCTGCTCGCTCTAGACACCACTATTAGTGAGTGTTGTTTCTATGTAAGATTTACAATTGAAACGCAGTGCTAATTTGTGTATTAACGACTCGGTAATCGCGACAGTAACGTTCCGACTGCGGAGACAGAAGATCGCAACAATGATATTTCAAATGTATTTGGTTACCTTTGTTATAAATATCTTTCCATTTTATATTTTTTGTTGGAGGTTTCGTATGGTTTTGTGTGCTTTCTGGGGAGGTGAAATTTGACATTAGAACTGGAATATATTCCGAAACCTCCCGTACGTACTTGCAAATGATCTAAACTTATATTTTCTTAATTTAATAATAACTTTCCTTATTAAATTAATAAAAAAAATATAATGCAAGAATTTTATTATAATTATATATCCATATATGTCAACATATTGAAATGGTCTGCATAGCTTTATAGAAGCTAATTCTGGATTTCTGGGATTCTTGGGATCGCCGGTTCTCTTGCATCTAATAGCATGGAGACGTTTCATGTTGAGAATGAAATTCCGGTTTGTCAGAGGAAAGTACTTTGCAAAACTTGCGCAAAGTTGCGAATCTCTTGTGCTAGCAATTGGGAAAGTGGCCCGTCTTGTGTTGGACATATTTCAAGAGAATCGTGTTTGCTATTATCACAAGCTCCTAAACCCACGCATACACAGACAAATACAAATAAGCGAAAGGAGATTCAAGGTTGTAAAGAAAAAAAGGTCGTGATAGAATGGTGAGTGATTTATTTAATTGTTGTTTATGCAAATGACATTAAAAACAATTCCACTAACGGTAAGTAAAACTGTAAATTGCCAACCTTCGATCGCGACCCAACGGTAACTCGCGTGGGTATTTTTACCGCCTATTTCCTATATTTGTAGAGAAGCTCTTTAGGTCTGGGATTTTGTCAACTCCTGTAATAGACTTTAACGACAATCGACCGTCACTTGCCTAGCTAAGAATTATAAGACCGCGCGCAAAAGTAACCAGTAGTTTTTCATTACCCCTATGATACTAACCCGCACAGCCCAATGAAAGTCTCACTTAAGAGCAATGGTTCCCCAACCATTTCTGGTGTACACATACACAAGTTAATATGAAATACATAAGCTTACCATCAGTTACTTTATTAGAATTGGGCAGTCATAATTCGAAATCACTACTCATAGTTATATTCCAATGCCTATAATGTTTAAGACAGAAAAAATACGTGAATAACTTTAATGGGAAACTTTTGCCTTTTTCTTTTTACCTATTTCTTCTATGTTGGGACGAATGCAAATGAAGGCCAACCTAATTTCTTCTACGAAAACCTACTTTCTGACTGACTTTTACTGTAGAATGCCCTACAGGCAATCAATATGAGAAAGTGACTCACAGCCCTGCTCACAAAAAAGCTACTGAAGAGTTACCAAATAGGTATTCCATACAATCTTATCTCTGATAATTCATATTTTACCCTCGCCTGTCCCAACATAACCTTTCTTATTGTTTCTTATTTTCATTAGCGTATTTTTATTAAACAAAATAGAATAATTAGATTTCAAGATAAACCGAGTAGTTTCGTTCTTAATAAAACTGTGGTGGTGTAATTATTGCTACTGTTGGGCTTCACGTTCTTTTTAATTGTGGCATATAATTAAGGCGGATAGGGGTGGGGGGGGGTGCACCACCAGGGTTTATTGCGTGTGCGTGCGCGTGTATGCGGTTGCGGGTGGTGCTAGGAGGGTGCTAGGGGGTTGTGGTGGTTCAGGGGGCGGGGGTGGTGGTGGAGGGGTGAGGTGAATGCGGGGCGGGTGGTGGGAGCTACACGGACTGCAGTCCGCACCGCGGCACTCGCTTACTAGGCACGGCCACCGCTCTCATCTTCATCTCCCCCGCCCGTCCTCTCTCTCTCCCTCACTCCCCCCTTCTCTCTCACTCTCTCTCTCTCTCTCTCCCTCTTCCACACTTTCCTTCCACCTTCCGGCCGCATTCACTTCCGCTTGCGTGCTCAGGCCCGATATCCCGTGTCGGACTCGGTCCGATGATCGCCCCCTAGAGCGGTCTACCGCCCTCTCCTTCACTACCGACGACATCCCGTTCCCTCGGGTCGACGGCTCATGGTATAATCTTTAATCGGGCCCTCGAACACCCGGTAGACTGTCGAGGACGCCTCTTCTCCCGGGTGATGACATCCTGGCTCTCCGGCCTTTCGAGTGTGGCGCCTCCCCTCCAGGCCTCGACATCGCGTCCTCACCGACCGGCTCCGCGGGGACCGTGGCCACCATGAGCCCCAGTACCCCCTCCATGAGCGCCACTTCTACCTCCCTCGTGAGTTAAAAATATTCTCAAAACTGTCAGTATTTACTGATGTAAACGGTATTCGTAGCTTTCTTTGTCGGATCGTGTATCTGCCGGCCTTTATTACTCACGTAATTTGAACTACTGAGAAACACTTGAATTATAGGGGTAATAATTTATTTCTAAGAATATTTTAGTCAGTCGTCGACTAACACGATCTAAAAAATTAGATTCGTATTAATAGATATGAAAATTACATTACGCTATCTTAGAGGACGGGAATAGAATGTATTACTATGCTTTATAAACTGTAAACATATCCAGCTATTAAAAGTTATACAACAATTACTAGATGAGACAGTGAAAATAATATTTATAGTATTCTCATGATTATATTTGCCTAAAAAGTCGTCAATACTAGTACGCACTATTTTCTGGTTAAAACTACACATATATTATGTTAATGACGAATAACGACCAATAATTATGAATAATCACCAATTATATGGTGGTTTTAATTTATTATATGCGTTGTTTGCTTCCGGCCACATTTATAACTGGTAATTCTTCATGAATCAAGATTGTCGGGTTCAGGAGGGTGTTTTCGTTTTAGACGAACGATTGGTTTCTTTCCTGAAGCATCCGGGAGTTCAAGCCGGGAACAACTTAAGCTACGAATTTTCCCAAAACAAAATAAATGTAGAACAATATGAGAACATGAAAAAATATTAGTTGATCGGGCCCAATTGTCCAGGAAATATGTGCCAAGCCCGATACAGTCAGAGTTTATAGCTTGGATCTGTTCCAGGGCTCATAATAGAAACACCATTACGCAAACTCTTAATCTTGATTAGTCTAAACTTAAAAATATTTATTTTTTCGGTGATGTAGAGTAATTATATTTTAAGTAATTAGACAGAAATAGATAGAATATAAGCTCAATAATTAAAATGTTAGTACAGTACGCAATGTTGGTAATATTATCATCCGTCCGATCTTCCGATTCGTCCATCACATCGGTGCTCTGGTTCTGGACCGGGTTCAGACCCTGGCCATCGTTGCGAGTAAGAAAGGAGTAGTACTCTTTGAAACTACTGGTGTATGACCACTGCGAACAATGGCTGATAACTTACCCTGATACCGCAGTATTTATTTATGAAACTAACAGAATAATCTAATTAACTACGTTAATTTTCTGAGTTGTAAAATTTTTTGAAAAACAAAAACTCTTTTATATTTTCTTTAGAGTTTAAAAGGGAAGGATGTATTCATAGTAGGTATAATAATAGTTATTCGTCGTGTACTTGATTCATAGTAAGTAGTAGTATATAATAGTACTTATTATATAGTCTCCTCTGGTTTTCACTATTAAAATGGTTCTAACATATTGTCAAATACATCATTACTTACGGAATTAATTGTAATTTTTTAAATTGAATATAGAAGACTATAATTATATAATACTTTAAAAGTACTTTGGATTTACTCACCATTCGCCATTCTGGTCAAAATTCCCAGGAGTGGACTCATAATGCGAGGGTCGATACTGAGGATAAAAGAGGAAGAGGCGAGCTATGGCCGCGTCAGACGTAGCCGTGTCCGACCTTCTCTTAACACCGGTCTGACATTTTAACGGTCACTTTTCAAACCGCGGAAGCAGTGCGGGTTTAGGATGTCCGAAATTGAGAGGGAATAATTCAACTTGGATCGTACGCTTTAAATGTTAAAAGCCACCGCTTCTAAACCATACAATCCATCGAGGCCTAAGTTGATTGTGGGGAATCGGAGGAAACGAACAGGCCCGAATACCATCTTTTGAGCTCCAAAGTATTTCATTGTTATTTCCATTCTATTAAATTTCATCTTCTAGATCCTGATAACTCTGATGAAAATATAATCTTAACTTTCAGTTCTTTATCCACCGTGAACCTTTCTTAATATAATTTGAATACGAAATGGATGATGTTTTCGTTTGTTGTTCACTGTGTTTTTTCATACTCAATGTATATTGAGTGCGCTCTTATACACCAAACCACTTTAACCGCGAGGCATTTGAAAATCCAATTTCATTCTGTTCTCCTTTCCCATCCCTTTTACGTTTCTAGAAACTCGTTCATTTTCTAGCGCGGATGAGTTCTTTTCCAGCCCCGCCAACCTCCATAAACCAATATTTATTTATTCGGAGGATTACTTCCAATGAAAGTTTTTTCTTGAATCCGACGACGTTTTTATAATAAAAGCCTGGACATTAATAACTTTCATCTTATCGCTTCGAGTTAAAAAATAAACGTAAATGCGATACCGCGTGGCAAACGGAAACATAGCGAACCCACCAACTGAATTAAATTCGATAGCGCTCAGCACAAATACAAATGCGAAACTTGTATTGAGATTAAGATCTCGGAAATGGCGGTACATGGCACCGGCTTTAGGGAAGTAAATAAGGATCACTTTGTTGGTTCGCCTTGACTAATTTCCCCCACTATAATATTAAGTATGGATTAAGGGGGATTAAGTATAGATTAATTACGTGCATGACGTAATAACTTTCTTCTAGACAAAAACATGTATGATAATGATTGTTATGATTATTTATCAATACCTCCTACACGATAAATTCTTAGTTGGATTTCTTGGTACGGGAATTGAACCTGGATCGCGGGGGCTCCAAGCAGAAATGACGCGTCAAATGGACCGCGCCAGCGCTCAACATTTCTACTTGAAACTTTGCCAATTCCATATCAGCTGTCTTCAATCCTTTATTTATTGGACTTAGGCTCATTTCACAAGTGTGTGTAGACTCGCCGGCGTTTTATAAAGAGCTAGCGTCGTTTTGGGCTTCTTCATTAGCCATCTAAGTGAAATATTTCCTTGGCAAAAAGAAACCCACCTTCTAAGTTTGAACTATTTAATGAGGTGTATATTTTGAATCGAATCGCTAAAGGCACTTGTTTGTACTTAAGCTTGAAATCTGCGATCTCTATTCAGGTATGAAATATATTAAGAAAACAGCTTTAGGATTAAGAATATTCGATGTTTTATTCCAAGCCTTACAAAGTATCTGTCCTAATGAGTACCAATTGAATATATTAGAATAATTAATGAATAAAAAATACAACTACTTGATGTACTTCGAAGTACTGTAATAATTCAAAAAATTCTAAAACATTGAGTACTAAATCTGATCGTTATTAAAAAAAGGGGTTTATTATTTTCTTACTTTCTGCTGTTCTAATTTCGCATCGTTTAAGGTTCGAAATACTTTAAGCTCGCATCATACGGATTCATTAATTGACTAAAGTTAAATTATTATTTAGGATGATGATTGGGAATGTAAACAATGCGATGCGGTTTGAGTTTGAAAGTTCCCATTCAGAATGCGTATATTTTTCAATCTCTTCAGATCTGTAGTAAAAATGTTTTCATTTCTACAGAACAAAATTACAAATTTCCGAAAACGAATTTCCAACGCTTTCTATTGGACGTGAAAAATTTCTATTTGACAGATGACTGTATTCAAACAAATATTGCTCGCAAAATGACCGCTTAAAAGCGGTGTGAACGCGTGCAATAGAAAAAAAACTGCTCCGTGAAATCCCGGCTCTGTGAAATTTGTATTTTGATTTCCAAAATATTGTACGAGGATGAAACGCGCGAGGAGGCATTTTCCGAGTCCGATCTTGGCACAGTCATTTATACTGGGGGAATACATAGATGGTCTGGAATCAATGGGAAGATTGCCTTAACGGTCATTTAAAGCCGACGTGTGGGCTACACGGGCTTCATCTAGTGAACCTACGGCCAAAAGAGCTGGCCACTATTCAACACCCTCCCACCCCTCAACCACCTCACTGAATTAAAGTAGGCCCGGAAGGGATATATTGGAGACGCGAACACAATTTAGGAGACTCGCTAGTAGTATTGGGGAAACGTTTGTTATACTGCCACACCATAATTACGGATCCTCTACTTTCGGTGGCGAGAATCTGAAATAGGGTAGGTCGAAGAGCAAACAATTGAAAGAGCAAGGAATATGACACGATGGATAATATCGGCACTTTAACAGCTTCTTGTAATACCTATCGATAAGTATGACGAGTACTTATTTACATGACTACACAGCGGCCATGTGGGTACAATATTAGTGGAAAGCAGATCATCAGGGAAAAACTGCGGCATAAAGGTCCATCATAGGTCGGCAGTTCATTGTTCATAGTCTCAGGAACACCAAAATTAATGAGTCCATTTAGGACAAGCTTCGACCGCTCAGTAAGCGCAACTCATCGCTTTCATAAACGTTCATACATGCTGAAAGAAATCGGCCTAATGCTTTCGAGGAGGGCCACGGTTCGGCTGTGACGAAGGCACCAACTAATAAAAGGACTTCCGGGAGAACAGTTGGCACCATTTCAAAGTTTTTGTCAGCCGACAGAAGCAGGGAGGAGGCCGAAACATATTGGACCTAGAGGGAAATCAAAAGCCCCGGCTCAATGCCCAGAAAGCAACACCTCCTCCCAACAGTCTACCACCGACCGGATATGAGAAAGAATAACACCGCTTATGAGGAAGGAGGATACTTTAGCAACTCCATTGTCACTTCAAGCCCACTGGACAGTAATAATGTTCCTTTCAGGGGATAGAAAGAAAATACATGAACTCAATGATTGACATATTTTACTTTTCTACTATTTACCTATTTATATTATCAACAACTTTAAGCGTAGTAATCAATTCACCGTATATTTTTACGGTAATAAAAACGATATAAACAATAACGCATACAGAATTAGAATATTTTTCTAATATTAGAAATAAATTTACATAGAGTAATAAATGTATATTACACACACAATGATTAATACAATTAGATTGAAGCGTGAGAGTGAGCGTGATTCAAATTCGTGGCAGCATCATTTACGAGATAGCCGTAATACGACTGAAATGGAATAGAAGAGGAGTTATTGAGTGAATTACTAGAGGGAGCAATACAAAGCGGATAAAAAGGAGGTAATAGGAACTACATCTGGCGATGAAGATGAATGAACCCGATCTGAATCGGCCATTATGATCACTGAT
Organism: Lethocerus indicus; assembly: GCA_019843655.1. NCBI lineage: Eukaryota > Metazoa > Arthropoda > Insecta > Hemiptera > Belostomatidae > Lethocerus > Lethocerus indicus. The sequence goes on along the minus strand of JACDQD010000103.1, from coordinate 5,830,167 downwards.
TAATCGCCCATGGATCCGACTATTAATAACATTTACCGCGCGGTAAAGTTCCATTAGTAAAATTAACTATATCCAACCAGGTCAATACACAAGAAAAATTAGCAATAATATTATGATTTCATAATATACTTATCTATCTCTAATTCCTTATTTTCTACTTTAGAATACCTGTTTTGTGGTGTACGAAGGGTTGGAATACCGTAGATTTCGTGTGTTTCTGTCTCCTCTCGCTGGTTTGATCTTTTGCTAGACCGGTTTCGGCTGCTCGCCATCTTCAGTAGCGGTGTTAGTCACTTTTGGCACTTTGGATGTTTTTTGGGCACCCTCACTGCACTGTCACTTGTACTGTGGTGGTTGTCTGTTTGTCGTGTGTCTTGTTATTGTGTTTTTGGGGGATGTTGTTTGTCTTATTTGGGTTGGGAGGAATTTTGTTAATTAAGTCTTTGTCGGATTATCGGTCAGATATATATTTGATCAGACAACGAAATCTACGGTATCCTTATTTTCTGTTTAGTCTGTTTTTTGTTCATGCAGTCTCAACAAATCTTCCGTAGGAAACCACGAAAGCTTGACATTAAGTGGTTTACTTTGATGTATTCTCAATAATCTTACGACCGTATCAGTAATTATTAATACAGCTTTCATTTGTATACTCCCCTGGACGTTACGTTAGATCATTCCATGGCTGTGCTGCGAAAGTATATCTCTGTATTATTTATTCAATGGTTAAATCCTTCTTCGATACCATTTCTTAACTTACATTTACATATAGTTAACGACAAAGGACAAAAGGAACCCTTCTCAGGTACAGCACAGGAGACGCACAGGTCATGGTCTCACCACGTCAATAGAGGCGGGAAGTTGGTGGGCAAACTATCATATAAAAGGATAAGGATACAAATGAGTCATGAACCACACTCGGGTTGGATTAGTCGACGGTCTTGCTCCGAAGCCAATTTCAGTCTTATTTTTTCTGCGATGAATCCCTTCATCGATTAAGCGATCAAGACTTTCCTGGAAGACATGTAAATGTTCAGTACACCGGACGTATAAACGAAGAAAAATAAGAGAGTCATAAATTAAATTCTACAACCAAAAGGCAGTATGCGGAGTCGCTGTTATACTGACTACATGTTTTTCGACGGTGGTGATAAATACAGTTGTTGGAGTTATATACCAAACAGTTGGACCACCCGGAGACGTATTATATTGTAGGGTGCCGAAATATTCAGCATAAGATATAACACGAACCTCAATGTATCCTTAGTGGCGTGTTAATTGATTCTACCTTCGGTTAGAGAGTTTTTTCATACCTGGGGGTTTGTACTGGCTACCTCGTTATTGCGGTATAGAAAATGGGGTTTGGTGGGGGTAGGTCGGTGGATACAGTGATTGGTATCGTGATATGCTGACGCGGTGAGGTCTAATTGGGGAGGCGCGCGAGGTGGCACCAGAACGCGCCCTGGCAGTGGACCAGTCGCGCCAGTGCCCGCTCGGTCCATTCAGCCAACAGAATCGGAACCCATTCACGGCCCATGTCAATCAGCAGGACTCATCTGCTCAACCAGACGTCGGCCCAGCGGTGTTCCGTCCACAAGAAAGGTGAGTCCCAGCGATATGTCGGAAAAACGGTTTGTCGGTAACGCCCACAAGAACTGACACCCGACTACTGGCCAAAGCCTCTATCACTCTGTCTCCTCATCCTGGACCTGATCTCTTTGTGTACACGCTTTCTTTGTATTGTTCTTTTTATTAATCCATCGCGAACCCAATGCGTGGTCTCCCACACGTAACGGCCTCGTGTCATAACAGGGCATTATCCCGTTGATATTCAACCCGAGCTTCCCCCCGAGCACACCCGATCACCGCCCCGGAAATTAAAAACATCTAGAAATGCATAATATATAACAAAACAGGCAAGTGTAATTCAGCGGTATTACAATAATTGTCACGAACTGTGATCCTCACCGCAGGGAAACAGACTCGAAATTATTACAAACAAACCGCGATTATTAATTTTCATCGGTAGTCACTTTTATATTTTGTTATTTATTTACCGATTTCGCCAAAGTGTTGGCGTCTATTGGATCTATCGCTTACATGTTAAATGAAATTGCAACGTATTTCCCTATAATAGCGATTGACCTTTATAATCGTGCAGAGAATCTCTCTGATATCTCGCGTATACGTATAATAAATACTTCCTGAGACCAGTTTTGCTTTCCACCTTCCTAATTGGCGTTCTAGCTGATAAATCTTGCCAACACTATTACTTGCACTGTTACTGTTTTCCAACTGTGGCCAAACAAGCGACATTAAAAAAAATCCAACTGTAACTATTACATGTTTACTTATTTTTGCATTTGTATAACAATTGAAGTTTCAATAGCCGCCCTACAAGGCATTAAATTTCTTTTTCGATTTTAGAGAATTTCTGCAGGATTTCACACACAGGTTAATTTTATATATATATATATATATATATATATATATATATATATATATATATATATATATATAATATTCCATCGTGTCCATATATCTTTAGTGTTTTAGTTTGTAAAACATCTGTACCACTAGTAATCATCTAAGGATGCCACGAGACTAGTGTAAATTATGCATGACTTTCTAACCCCGCGTTATTTATAATTCGGCGTTATAAATAAGCGTAGTATAATCCTGGGCACTCTAAAAAAGGGATTTTATTCATGAATATATTAAAAGTTGCCAAGATCTTGTGATTTATAAAAAATACTGGAATGTGAGCGAACCCGCTTCCTTTTCATTTGACGTCACCAAGAGCAAGACTGTGTGAGGTGGTATACTACAGAAGAGCGTTTATTACTGTGGAACGGCAAGTGGAATGGCCATAAATTTCAATTTAGTTTAAATTTAAATTTGTTTCATTGAACGTCGTAAATTAATGTCGCCGCGGCTCCTTTTAACTGAGCAATTCGCACGGCTCATCATTTTACCAAAATCCTTCAGTTACTAATTACATGTTCTACTAACCCGCTATCTGTCCTAAGCGCACCAGATATTAATGGTGAAGCCTGCAGTGGACCGACATTGCTGAATTTCATGCTATCAACTTAACATAACGAAGAGGCATAGTTGATAGGATTAAATTCTCATATTTAAAATGTTGATGTTTCCTTTCATTTCTCCAGGAAAATGATTAATACTATTTAGAAACAATTTCTGGCTTCGTTGGCATAAGCAGTTCCATATTTTTTATCTAGTTTTAAGTACAAGAAAGAATGGTGATTTTTGAGGAATATATTTCATATTATTTATGAGGTGTTCTGAATGTTACTTTAAAACGCAGAAAATCCGACTGGAGTTTGTTATATTGCTACATTAGATATTTCATGTGTTAAGACTATTAAATTCACCATTGAAGTTAATATTATCTGTCATAACAATACACTGGCCTTAGTAATAACGACCTTTAACTTGAATTTCTCACAATATACAACTTATTTTCGGTAAGAAAGAGATTACATTAGTTTTCGATTCGACGATGTCTAATAAAGCTGCAACCATAAACGTTAGACCCCCTCAACCTCTAAGCCTGTAAACATAAACATTGCAAGAGGAGGTCTAATGCAGCGGCAACCATCAAGGTTACACACCTCAGCTTCTAAGTCTGTAAACGTAAACAATATCCGATAGATCAGTTGATAGTAATTGGCGTAAATAAGTGAAATGAAATTTTAAAAAATTGTCATCTTCTCTCGTAATTTATATTGATTTAAAGCTGTTGTCCAAAGGAAATTGTATGTCTGTTGTAAAAAGAAATTGAAGCAATTTTGAATAATAATTCAACATAAGCCGCATAATTCAACGAAACTACAATAGGAAACAGAAAAAAATCCCGACTCCTACAATTATCTCTTGCCCTCCTTACGATTTAAATCCACGCCAATTACACACTGTCGGGATTCGAGCTGACGGGGCCGTCCGAAAAACCTAATTTAGTGGGGTTTGCGACGTTCTTAAATGGGACTTAATTTGGCGGGCAGAGAGTTGTGCTCGGTCGACAGAATCTTCCACCTCTTTTTCATATATTGCCCGTAGTCGTGTGGCCGGTGTTCCGCCCCCGCGTTTCTAAATTTACCAGTTCGGGCCATTCATTTCGGCCGCTTCATTATAAGTTCAGCGGCATTGGACCGGGATACACAACAAGCTCCAGTATTAACAATTGTAAGCTAATGCGTAGACAATGAACCCGACTGTGGAGCCGTTTAAATATTGGAGGTCTTTTTCTGAAGGATCTGATTTCTGTACATAACGGTTTTTTTTGGAAAATCACTTTTCTATATTTCCCCTGGCGTTTTGGAGGGATGTTTCTATGTGTCTGGAGAAAACATTAATTAATAGGCTAATAATTGTATTTCATAAGTTGAGAAATGCAGGAAAACATGTGGGTATTGTATAGGCCTCTGCTGTAATTATAGACTGCATAAACGTCGGCCTTTGTCGGGGCCGATTCATTAATAGCCCGAGAGTGTGTGTACAAACACCCCCCGGTGCTTGCCAATTTAAATATTGGATTATCGCTAGGGGCCCCCCACATTCCGATCTATAGCTCAGGCATACGTCAAGGTATATTTGGACGGTCCCTTCGCTCTATTAAATGCCAGCATAAGTTAAATGCCACTAGTTTAAATTATTTAACCGGTTTATTCTTATGAAATGTTGTTCCCCGTAATTCTTTATGTAATTAAAATTTGCGTTACAAGGAGCAATCGATACTCTTTTTTATTGAACATTATGTTTATTACACTTTCATTTTGTGAAATAGGTGCTCTAATGTATATATTTGAGGACGCGCAAGGGTTTGGAATATCGTCACTACTGCCATTTGGTCATTTCGCCTTTGGTCATTAACCTAGAAATTTTGACCTGATATTGACCGATGGTCAATTTCTTCGGTCAATCATTTCATACAATATACACGTATACATTGTATACCGCATTTTATTTTGTTTTTAAAATGTCAGATGTAGACCGATGAGACGAGTGGATACAGACAATGAAAAACGTGATGATATTGAAATATTACACTATAGAGACATGTTAAGATATTTAAAAATTAGTTTATGACTGCATAATTGAAATAAAGTGTTAAAACTACCAAATTTGTTGTTTATTTTTTATTAAGATTTATTATAGTATTTTAGTTTATTCAGAAGAATTTATAGTTATCGATTGTTTTCAAAATAGTGATTTTACAGTTTTTATTCAGCCAAAAATGCAACTTACTTTTTGATTAAAATAATAAATGTAGGAATTCCATTTTTTCCTTATTTCCATCCTCGTGTATGTTATGAAGTAATCAAGGTAATTATCCGCGTGTTTATTTCAATTTAATCTACAAAATATAATGGCCTTAGTTTGAAACAATTCCCTCAAACATGGATGTAGAAGATTATACAATGAATAACTATATGAATAACACGCGGCAAAAATGTACAGCTTGACATTAAAAATCCTTACAATACGACAACACAACATATACAAATATATCTTAATAATTTTATATCCAATTTCAAGAATAGTGCGATTGAAATAAAATCTACTGTAAATTGTTATAGATAAAAGTAGAACCAAGTCTAGCTAGGTTCGTGGGGCGATCTAGCGGCAGACCGTGAGTACCATGTCGTAAGTATTAGCCAGCGTTGAGTCCATCCAAATATAATGAGAGAGTGTTCAGTTTCAGGCCAGACTGCGAGTTAGTCCACACATAGCCGCTCGTGAAATATTTCATCGCTTAAACTTTCTATGGATAGAGCTATTCAAGTTGAAACAGTTGGCTACAGTCCTGCATTATTTCATTGTTTTGGGGGAGGCGCATATTCAGGACATACTTCCCAGTTTGTTTATTTTATTTAGCGGATCACAAAAGGACATGAAACGCGTAAGAAATTATAGAATGAAAAGGAGAAAGATTTCCCTGCATAATTCACGGTATTTGTGTTCGGTTGGTATTTTCCGTCGAAAGTAAACTGATAAATTGTGGTCGTGACTTAAAATAAAAAGAAAAGCCAAGCAAGAGTTTCCGTTGCCCCTACGATACTAACCCGCACAACGCACCGGTGTGCATGGCGTAGTCTACGTTGCGCCGTGAAATTCCCCGGCTCAAATTACCCTGCGAATTCGGCCCATAACATTAACAAATGACCGGTCTTGTTTTGAATTTTTCTACGATATTTTTGCGGTGGCAATTGCGAATTTCAATTGAAATAAGAAAACGGTTCACCGGTTGCCAATATGAGTATAATACAACCGTATATTATAGACGGAATGGTTTGTAGTCAATTTTGAACCGATGGTGCCGGGTCCAATCCTTGGGGTACTTACATTTCTCGCAGCTGAACCCATTAGATTAACGACCCGTATCAAATAGTCATGGTAAACCTCTCGCGAGTGCCTATTCAGGCCGTAATTCGTTGGCCCACCCCACGGTCCGCTAATGTCGCTTTATGTTAATTTTTAAACTGCGCCCTCTTTTCAATAATCCCCTTGAATCCCCGCTTTCAACGAAAACTTCACAATATATATATAGCATAGCAATTATACGTTTAAAATAAATCGATATTTAAGTAGGTGTAACAACATATATAATGAATGTAGCATACTTGTATTAGATTGATGGGTTGAGCGCTAGGTACTTAGGTAAACGTGCGATCACCAACTTCTCGCAAACCGTTAGTAGCGTTAGAAATGATTGAAAGATTAGTGATAGTAACATTTACAGTGCGATTTTTTATTTCCCCTAATTTGACACTCATTTTCGGATAACGGCTCTTGAAAAGGTTAATGTTCGAGTGATGCGGCTACGGACCATCCTACAGCTGCAATGCAGGTGTACGCATCGACGGGTTAGTTCTGCACAAGTAGTTCATTCTGGAAACGCTCTACTCGCCTCCACGATAATCTAATAACTGAAGCGTATCAAATAACATAATACGGTCCAGTCTATCTTTTTAGAAAATGAATAGCAAAGTCACAATAGGTAAATTGAGTTTATTACAATACAATGGTTAATGATTATTTTCCACGTTCCTAACTTATTAACATAGTGAGCGGTGTAAGGCGTGATTAGAAAACTGACAGCCATCTTTAACAAATAGTGAATTATATTATGAATTTAATAGAAATGAAAAAGTACAATTAGGAATTGCAATGGATATATAAATTAGTACCCGAGTAATTGACCGTCCTTGTAATTTCTACTTGCTTTTTAAGAAAATGACATGTCTACCCAGAAATAAGAAAGTACGTTTGAAGTATGAATGTTATCTTTTCCAAGGTCATTATTTATTATGAGAGAAATTGTCTTATTCTAATCGGTATTTCATTTTAAATTAAAGCCATAAATTACATATTATCGGCCTGAAACGAGATTAGCATATATATACTCATAGTATGATGAGAAAAAATGTGGTCTAGAAACGTTTCCAACCAAATATAATAACAAAAATAAAAGGTTCCATGACAATAAAAAAATTATATCTAACATTTTTAATAGTGGTCCCTGCATAATATATTGAGATTTACTGAAAGCCGTAAATCAAAGTTTCGGTCTATCCTGGCAGTAAGAGCCTCAAATTTCCGAAACCTAATAAACCTTTATAGTCATCGAGAAGTTCACACTCCAGTTCTCCCTTGTTCCAGTCTAAGCAATTTGTCCACTTTTGGCTCAACATCAGAAGAACTTCAGCAATTCACTCCACCAACTCTATTCCGCTTGAAAGAAGTTTTTATCTTTACACTTTGAATTATTTAGGTATATTGAAATCAAACCTTATTCTGTGAAACGTCACTTCAGTCAGGATGTTTTGAACAGCGTAATTAAAATGCACATCCTATTTTTAAACTGGAAATTCAGAAGCTCCCAAGTTTCGCTTATTTAGTTCTATTATATACAAGTTTCGGCTCCTCGCCAATTTCAGTAGCGGTGTTTTGGATGTTTTTTGGACATCCTCACTGCATTATCACTGTCACTTATACTATGGTGGTTGTCTGTTTATCGTGTGTATATACGTGTCTTGTTGTTGTGTTTTTGGGGGATGTTGTTTGTCCTGTTTGGGTTGGGAGGGATTTTGTTAATCGGCTTAAGTCTTTGTCGGATTAGCGGTCAAAAATATATTTGATCACACAACTGATCACAACTATTAGGTTCTGGCTTCCAAATATATTACAGGAAACCTATCTGGTATTGTGTATTTACGATTCTAATAGTTTTCTCTGTTGATTCAAAATTTATTGAAAAAAGTTTATTTTTAGTAATCTAGTTAATCGGTGCAAGTGCACTCAACGAACCCAAGTTAAGTACATTTCCGCACCACCTTCAGGGGGCGCTAGTTTATCGGTGCAAGTGCACCCAACGAACTTTTGTTAAGTACATTTCCACACCACCCTCAGGGGGCGCTAGATTATTAGTTGATCACATAAACTATTATAAGTAGATACTATCATGCAAACTGTTATACTTATATCTTGTACTCAATTAGTCCAGCACTCGCTGGTATTGCGCATAGTCGGAATCCTCTGTATTCACCCGAACGAGATATTTCCAACGAGGTTGTATGAAATGGGTCTTGTGATTCTCAATGTTTCCTCCTGATGTGCCCCGTCTTTATCCCAGCCGTTTACTCATCTGGCGCACCCGTCGCGTTAATGTAACGTCCGTGACGGCTGCAGAAAGGCTCTTCTGGTAATGTCGGGCTCCTGAAGAGGATTTTATGCCTGGAAATTACTCCTTTGTATCGGAGATCAGCGGCATGCCGCTTGAAATGCGGCTTTTCATTCCGGAAAGCCGCACAGTGTTTCCATCGCAGTCCCGTTGTAAATAAAAAAACGGTCGAGGCCGATTGAATGTGTCTTGTATGTGTTGGCCGGCGGAAAACTCGTTTATCAGAACAAATACATTTTCCCGAAGCTTATGCGTTTTGAATTGATTGTAGAATTTAGTCTAATCAAATCTCTATTTAAGCTCGTGCGAGTAGTTGAGTCACTAATGTTCCACAGGATAAATGCCAGGTCGCGGTAAAGTAGAAGCGATTCGGGGTAAGACGTTTTTTTGAAGGACACAAACTAAATATATCCGATGTGACGCATCCATAACTCACCTAAGCTTTCAACACTACTCGTAAGAATCATTCTTACGAATTTCACAAATTACCTGCATTGCTTTCTTAATTATTTCATCCCTGTTTCATTTATTGCTAGGATGTTTTGCACTATGTGATCTCCTTTAAACGTATAAGAATCGCAACCGGCGTCTTGCACATGTGCGTACTCGGAGGCCTTCCAATATTCATATTCTAGAAAAATATTTAATTCAAATTATCTAGCTATCGTGAAATTTGATACGAGAAAACGCCAATGCATCGGGCCAGAGACTAAAATTATTATAAAAATGACATCTACACCATTTTTAATGTCATGTATAAACTAAGGGTTTCTGTACTCCAGTTCTGCGTTATCATGCATACATCAGGTTACCTGCGCAGTATAATTCATTTCGAAAAGATCCGAAACAGGATTAAATAATAATATCCCTTTTTTTGGTCTCTACCTTTCGAACCAGTGTAAGGTATTTCTATTTAAAGACAATGTCGCTTGTTTGGTATTAATCTAGATTCATTAATAGTATACTGATGATATATCGATTGCCTGCCGCCTGTCGGTATTGTTGTCACTGCACCGTTGTTTTTGGTTGTTAAAATTCGTAGACAATTTCAATAATACGTAATATATCTTATAAAAGAGTGACAATACGGCCAATCGGTGTCCATCTAGGCGTGAGAAGTCCGTCCCGGTAAATAGCGATTGGCAGTTTCTTTTTATTCGTGTGGACAATACGATAGGTCTGATTTCCTCGGCGATTTATTAGGCGCTAATTATGAGAGGGGGGGAGGAGGACTGGGTATCAGTGGTCGATGGGGAGAGAGAGAGAGAGAGAGAGAGAGAGAGAGAGAGAGAGAGAGAGAGAGAGAGAGAGAGAGAGAGAGAGAGAGAGAGAGAGAGAGAGAGAGAGAGAGAGAGAGAGAGAGAGAGAGAGAGAGAGAGAGAGAGAGAGAGAGAGAGAGAGAGAGAGAGAGAGAGAGAGAGAGAGTGGGCCAGTGCTCGTGTGGTCGGTGCTGGGCGTGGGCCGGTCAGAACATACCATTCCGGAAAAACTTTTCGTCAGAGGGGGGAGGCGGAGGAGGGGCCGGCAAGGAGCGTTTCGGCAAGGTGGGCGGGGGCCGGCAGAGGGGCGGCAGGGCCGGGGGCGGCAACAGGGGCGGCCAGCGCTCCAGGGAGCACGGCTACAGCTACCTGGAGGAACAGCATACCACCGCCTTCAGGACGCACATATTCCTCAACCCGGCGCCCACCTCGCTCACCTCCTTCCCTCAGGAGTACCTCGAGGAGGAATGCTCGTCGGGACTCACGCCGATCATCGCCCCCTCCAGGAACTCGGCTCCGTTTACCACGACATCCAGGACCGACTACCTCGATTATCATCACTCCAGCCAGGTCTGTATTGTTTCTATCGCTTGAATAGAATACGATACGCGCACTTCCTCGAAATCGTTCCGGCCGTTTTTAAATCCCCTTTTCTATGCCTCACATAGGACATTTGACTACGTTGTCCGAACAGAGAGTACATTTTATTTATTATTTTTAGTAAATTGTTAACTCCTTTAACTGTATCTTCTTTAGTTGAAGCGAGCAATATAAAGGCAATATGAGGCTAGGCAGTTAGGACAAGATATTCAATTAAATCGCCTATATCGTATATACATACTCCAATGCTTACATATTTTTGCTCTGTAAGGTTCTGTGGCCTTATTGGACGCCAATTAGAACTTTTCAAGGGCACCTTTCATTATAATTATTATTAGTTGTTCAGTGGAAAAAATAAAGAGCTCCGTTTACACCGATGTAAATCAGCACAATTGCCTGAAGTCGCCTCTGCGGAAATTTAGAAAAGCTTATGACTTGCATAAACCCAATAATTCAATTCGCGTTACCCAATGATTTATTCCTCGCGAATGTATCGTGGAAATAAAATTAAAGTTATTCAATTGCACTGCGATCGATGCTAAATTCGTTCTAAATGCGCATAATAAAAATTATTCAAATTAATTACGGTATAATTCGTTACCTTGGCTAAACGCCATTAAGGAAATGAGTTTTTTTTAACTAGATAAACAATTTGACTATCAGGTTTAACGGATTGACGTGTTTGCGTAATCTACTTAATCAAAAGCTCAATAATACTAAAACCTGTACTGTACTCAATACTAAACTCTACTAAAAATTCTTGGTATTTTAGAATAATTTTCGATCGATACATTCTTGCAAATGTATTTCAATTTTACACGAAGTTAATTACAGCACATATCTGTTGTACATTTTGTCGTTGTGTTTTTGTTTGTCTGTTGTATTTTTTATTTTGATATATTGGCTAACACATATTTTGAAATGTTCATATACGCGGTTCTTATTTTTTTGTTTTAAGTATATTTGTAAATAATACGACTGTGAGCGGTCTCAATATTTGTGTGTTGAATAGTGTTGTTTCTAATGTTAAATCGAGATGGCGACGGTCATTTCATTTCTGTTCGCTCCCTATTCAAATTTGGACCCTGGCTACATGGTAGTACATAAATAACTAGAATTTTATATACAGCTGGTGGCAAATGTTCGTTGCCGTGTGTTGGTGTGCATGCTGTGTGCGAGGAGTTATTTCGAAAGGTGAGACCGTCTGGCACTGGTCACCCGCCCTATAACCAGCATCGGAGACAATACCCTGACGTTATGAGTAACTGGATGTCTATTAAATTACTATTAAACTTGCAATCGAAGAATAACAACGGAAAATAACAATAAAAAAAACTTGAACGTAAATAGACGACCACGTTCAAATAATGGAGGCGCCGATTCATTGGAACTAGATTTTCCAGAATTAAAAATTAAGTAAAACCTTTCCATTTAATGAGGTGCAATTATTTAGATAATCTGTTCTATTCAGTCGAACGTTACAACACGGTTGAACACACTCCACTGCCCTGTAGGAAAAACACGGAAATAACTTAACAATTCAAGAGCAAACACCGCTTAAAATACACGCTCCAAACCTTAATGATATAGAAATGAAGTTAAGAGAATTGAAATATTTAAAAGATTTAAATTTTACATTTTTTGTTGATTGTATAATATTCGTCATAGAATTTAGTTATTTAATTGCATTTTCTGTTTATTTTGTAAGACGTCTTGTGTAGTTGTACGGATAGACCCCTTACTAATATTTGTACTTATATATGCCTATTATATACAGAAAATTCACACATATGAATATCAAGGCGTTAATTTAACATGTAGTACTTAAAATAAATTGTTCATACTTGGATAAGAAGATTATTGATAACAGATTCAATCGGAAATTTGAGTCTAATAAAATGTTTCTAATTAGACGCCTATCCCCCATAGCAACTCGCTGTTTACAGCGCTGACACGATGTAATCGTGTAACGTAGAGTTCTGCAGAGTTCTACGTCTGAGGAATGAAATTGAAATTCAAATAACTGTGCTTTAGGACCGTCATGTGGGTGTATTCAAAGCCTCACCCCAGAGCCCATTAAACAGCGTCGGCTGAGCGTTGGTCGTTCCGTGCTGTGTAACTCAGAGGGGCCCACCAATCTAACGGCTAGATCGGCGAACGGATAAGCCCATAGACTAGCTAGGTCACGGACGAGGGGCCCGTTTTAGAATACGCCGTCCGAAACAAATCTGGGTTGGGGACAGTTGAAACCGCCCTCCCCATTAACAATCTCACATCTTTAAGGACGCCACCCTCCTACTAGGCCAAACAATTAATTTAACAATCGAGTGATTATTTGCATTACCGTTAAAATTTGAATAGCGGTGTTAGTCCCTTTTGGCACTTTGGATGTTTTTTGGACATCCTCACTTGTACTCCGTTAACAGGGTTAACAGGAAAACTCATATGAAAATAAATACACAATACCAGATAGATTTCCTGTCGTATATCTGGAAGTCAGAACCTAATAGTTGTGACCGGTTGTGTGATAAAAAATATATTTGATCGATAATCCGACAAAGACTTATGCCGATTAACAAAATCCCTCGTAACCCAAATAAGACAAACAGCATTCCCCAAAAACACAATAACAAAACAGATATAATATATACACACGACAAACAGACAACCACTAGAGTACAGGTGACAGTGACAGTGCTGTGAGAATGCCCAAGAAACATCCAAAGTGCCAAAAGTGACTAAAACCGCTACTGAAGATGGCGAGCAGCCGAAACCGGTCTAGCAAAAACCCAGACCAGCGAGAGGAGACAGAAGCACATGAAATATTCAATATAGTTATTTGAACTGAGTGATCTGGAGGTAAAAAATGAATCAAACTCCTGATGACAAGTGCCAAATATTTCAGCACATAATTAAGTTCAGTTTGTCCAATGAGGACAAAATTATTATAACATCCTTAAAAAATAAGAAGAAAGCAACTTTTATACGAAAGTAACGTTTATATATGTGTCCTAACTCAGAAGGTTGTTAATTTAAAAACACCGTTGAAATTTAAATAACTTCATTAATAGAATATAATTTTATCGTATCCATTTTGTACAAAGTTGGACGATTTCAACGTAAAATCCCGTAATACGTACTGAGATATGTGTAAGTATACATGACGTCTGTAGTGCAGGTTCGCGTTAAACCTGTTAGTCCTAGGCAGTTTGTCGGTTATTCAGCTTTTCATTGATATATGATGTCTCCCTATGTTTTCTCTGATGTGGAATAATTCATCTATTTTGTTCCTTGTAGCTACAAGTAAGTCCTGGACACGCGGGTGTACACGCGTATTTTCATTCGAGCATGTGAAATAACTGTATCTCTGTTTTCTCTGTACCATTAACTATTTGTGAAAAAAATGAGTCGCGAAATTCTCGGTGCCTTGTTGGCCAAGAGGCAGAAATACTGCCCGGAGTTCCTTCTTCGCCGCAGGGGAGCCATTTACAGAGCCCGGAAGTTTTAATAAAGTGCTAGCTCTGACCCGGCTTTAAACTCTTTTAACTTACCATCAAATGCAAAGAGCCCTCCGCTTTATAACAGAAAACAGCAGTTTATATTCTTTGATTCATTGTTGTGTCATTTTAGAGTTCAAAAGCGTAAAAATACGTTTATCAGTTATAATTGATCAATATATTAATAATGAACGTAGTAGTAACGACGTTGCTGCAAGTATGTCTTATATAGAAGACGTTATTACACGTAGTAAAATACAACAATATATAAAATATTCGGAAAAATATTTAAATTTGATTTGAGGTTTTAGATGGACAATGTTACAAACCAATCTTATTTGACAAGAAATTTCTACTCCCTGAAGGTTACTCCTTGAAGTGACAGGCAGTCGCATGAAAAGGTGTCCCGAATTTCGTGCTCTCCGCGGGGCTAACAGTTTTGATTCTGTTAGAATAACAGGAAACCGAAATAGTAACACGGGCACTTCTAAAGTGAAAACATTTTAGCCTACTGAAATAAGCGTTTTCCTTGGCTTTCAGTTTGTTTTTATTTAATTAAACGCTGAATCGGTTCTCTTTCTAAGTGAGAAACCTAGATTTTATGAGATCCCTTCTGTCAATTCAAATATGCAAATAGATAGGGGGACTATGGATAGAAATTTCGATATTTTTTTTTAGGTATTTAAAATTCAGCATTAATGGACCTGGAAAAAGTAAGATTGGAAGGCTCAAGGTACGGTATAATAGGTATTGCGTGCAGTTCTGAAAGCCAAGAAATTGACCGCTTTCCTGACCTTGCGTGTATTAGTTTTATCAATTCAATCCCCCCCCCCACCATTCACCACCACAAACCGTAGCAGTGTTAAATCGACGGTGTTTTTATACCTCATCTTAAAAAAAAGTACTATAAATTTCATAAATTTCGTGCGCTATTCAAATTATGAATTAAATAGGAGCAAACGATGAAATATTAACACTACTTCTTATAAAACCGCAAAAAACGTTAGAGTAAATACTGTGTGGATACTAGAACTTATTGTTTTCAACCTTGCCCGCAATATGTCCCATTCTTGGCTACCTCCATCGAAGAACCAAAAATTATAGATATTGCCGAACAGTGGGGGAAGTACCCGGCATATTTCGTTATTTAATGACCGCGAACAAACGCCACTTTCAATAGCAGCCTGTGAGGTCGATGCACTGCGTTAATAATATAAGATATAATATTATGAGTAAAGGGGGAAGGCCGACTCGGTGTTTCTACGGCCACGGTGTGAGTACAGTTTTATATTCAGAAAAGTAAATAATTCATTATGGTTTATATTCGAGTTCGTAAATTTATGTTTACGTCTAGTGTTTGATGCGCTAGTTTTTATTTTAGTGCTCGGAGGGAGAGAGCGTTTGCTTATAACCGGGGTTTGGCACGGGGTGAGGCCCAGTCTAATTGTACTGAGTCAGTCGGCAATCGCCACACGGACTGGCTTGTTTTTTAAATTGCCGCGCGCACAAAACCTAGACCGTGTCCATCGTATAGCGGTCCTATTTATAGAGCGAACGGGGGAGTCTCACTTTGGCCCGACAAAATTCTATATTCAAAGTGTCCGCTACGCGGAGGTGTCTACGACTCTGAAAATAGTAAAGGTCACACTGCAATGAAATTATGAGACGCGGCGTCTTTGTGACCCAATAACTCCGTTGGGCCAGATAAACACGAGGTTGTCGTCCTCTCTTCCTCCCCTGGATTGTGTAGGTGAAGTGCTCCCATTTACCGACTTTTATTCTGTCAGTAATGTTCATAAGAATTCAATTTTTTGTAAGATTGTTTACTTATTTATCAGAATAAATATGAATGTGGATATTTTTGGAGAAGAATTTTGTCAACAATCCGTGATAATTGACTGGTAATTGCATTGCTAAAGGTTTCCAGTGTTAACTAATTCCATATTATGTTAAGTTTAAAATTCCTTGCTGAGCTTTATAGATGTTTTGACTCTCAGACTGTATTTAATTAGAGAGTTGTGATGTTCACAGTGGGAATCACTTATAACCTGAGGCTGAAATTGTCCCCTGGCCACCCTTCACAAAGTAATAGGGCTTATAGCGGCTTAATTCTAGGACTTAGCCTCACTAAACAAACTTTAAAGCTTGACACCAGTTTCATTTTCTAAAAGATTCCCATTATTAGGGGATCAAAATCGTAATGACTTTGTAAAAGGCTCAAGTTGTTATCTGCAATAGACTTTATTGCTTTCATTGTAAATTGTTATTTATTTCTTGAAGTATTCTTTTATATTAAAGATATCTCGTATAAAAACTACAAATTATAATACTTTTTGACATTTTTTATGTATGGTATGTCCTTTTTTCCCATGTTTTTCATATATTAATTTTCTCATATTTATCTTCTTTACATTAAGGAAAATAAGCAGTAAGTACTGACAGTTCCTTTGAAACATTGATTAAATTTGTTTATATTCGTTATATATATTTATTCTCGCAGGTTCAGGATTTACCCTTATGATTTTCGTGATTAAATTAATATACCCACCAGAGTTCTGAACGTAATCTACCAACACGAAGTCTTCAAAATTCGGATTATCCAGTCAGGCCTAAAAATACGGATAAGGAAAACTCAAAGTTGTGTCTTATCGGCTCATAAGGGATCAATAAAAGGTAGGGAAGGGGGAAAGGAAAAATTCTTTGGAACGGGAGGAGGTGAAGGGACACAAAGACTGGGGATTTATAGGAACTTCTTTATGTCCGACCCTTCCCCCCGGCAGCATGACCTCAGTCGACCCTACAAGGTTTTCAATTCCGTTCGGTTAAATGGTCGCATCCAAACATATGTATCTTTCCTCAGTTCCGTTCTGGATGAAAAGCATTAAGTGGTATAAATCTTGGTACTTTAAGAAATAGTAAAATCACTCCTAGGATTCTCCGTGAACCGCGACAATTCTACTTGCGGAGAAATCTCAATAGATAATTATACCCCTTGCTTATTCAAAGCTTCCACCGAATATATCTTAATCGAGCTACGAGTTCTCACAATAATTGAAGAATTTATTTGATCGAACCAAACTCAAATATCAAATGTCATTCTCTTGATTGCGTATTTGGAATGTATTTCGAGTTTTAATTGAAGAGGAAGACAATTATGTCGCATGCTATTCTATTCAATATCTGAACTCGGGATCCAACTACACCTTCTGGTCTAAAGTTTCGCCACTTACGTTATTACGCAGGATGTGAACTTCTGCGGTTTTGATCCGACCGCAGGCGAGAGGGCAATGCGGAGTCATAATTAACACACCCGTATAAGAGTTTTAATTAAGGGAAACCCAACGGTTCCATCAGTTTGAATAACTGGACCATAAAAAAATGGTTTAACCTATTCGTGGAGCGCGAATTCGAGTTGAAACAGTCTTTTACAACCGAATAAACGCTTATAATAATAAACATGATATTCAAACCATTTAAATATGAGGTAAAATATTAAGACTCTATGTATATTGCATTGTCTCACTGTACATTTCCACAAGACAGAATATCACGCTTGTCAACACCACTTAGTCCAATTCCCAAACGAAACTACGTCCTCATGCCAACTATGTTTTTCGCCCTACTGCTGTGAGGGGGAAAGGGAAATTTTATAATATGCGGACAGATCCTGGGATAAAGCCCGCGCATTCGGTGCATCGAGAGGACGCCGATATGTGAAACCTCTGGGTGAAATCGAGCGGGCCCACTCTAAAGTCCCACTCTTGGTCATTTTATGGCCCGAGAAAATAAATTAATAGATCCCTTCCCCTTTGAATTTAATGGCAACCAATATATATATATATATATATATATATATATATATATATATATATATATATATTCCAATATATATTAGATCAATAGAATTCTATATTTTCTTTTTTATCGTACTCCTGTTGTTATTCTCATAATATAAATATTGTTTAATTTTCTCTTCAGTCGAATTTATTGGTCTCATGTTTTGAAATTGTAATAAACTGTTACAAAACTAATTGATTTATAATAAAAAAAACCTTAATTTCGTTCTATGCACCTTTATTCAACACCTAGCGCGAAAGGTAAACAGGAAATATATATTACTATTGGACGGCGTTTGTAATTAAATGGACGCTGAACAAATTTGGGTCAGGGCTCGACAATGCATCAAACCAGGCAAACAAACCTGACTTGGAATTGGAGGCGGGCCAAAATCTCTGGAGGTTTATATTCTCCCCGAATTTTTCCGAAGTTATTGTACCCGCCGGGAAAAATAGAAACTTCAACTCGCGGCTGAAATTGTTTGGGAAAACAGGTAAATAGGACGGAACCCTTTCAGAGCAAGTGGTCGATCTCATGTGAGCTTCATTTTTATACATGTCTACACCTATTGTCTTCCCTACTGACTAAGACAACATCCGTTTTCCTTCGGTTAGCTCATGCAATAAAATAATGAAACTTATACCGTAGATTTCGCGTATTTCTGTCTCCTCTCGCTGGTTTGGTCTTTTGCTAGACCGGTTTCGGCTGCTCGCCATCTTCAGTAGCGGTTAGTCACTTTTGGCACTTTCGATGTTTTTTGGGCATCCTCACTGCACTGCCACTGTCATTTGTACTGTGGTGGTTGTCTGTTTGTCGTGTGCATATATATGTGTCTTGTTATTGTGTTTTAGGGGGATGCTGTGTGTCTTATTTGGGTTGGGAGGTTTTTGTTAATCGGCTTAAGCCTTTGTCGGATTATCAGTCAAATCGATATTTGATCATACAACTGGTCAAAACTATTAAGTTCTGACTAAGGGGCGGCTTTTTGCTTTTTTGTGAAACTAGCGCCCCCCAGAGAGTGATGCGGAAGTGTACATAACTAAAGGTCGTTGGGTGCACTTGCACCGATTAACTAGATCACTAAGAATAAACTTTTTTTCAATAAATTTTGGATCAACAGGAAAACTTTTATGATACATAAATACACAATACCGGATAGGTTTCCTGTCATATATTTGGAAGTGATTAATTTGGACATTAATTAATCATTGACACTCTCTGCGTATTTTGAAACGCGTATAATGCACATTTATGTGCTACTCCTGGAAAATTTTCTTCGTAACGAGCGTAAAAAAATATCTCGACTGAGAAGATGCACAGAGGGCATGATGTATTGGGGCCCTTTTAACATTAATGCCTCGCGCTGCCAAACGAGGAGAGATAAGTGAGGTGAAGAATGAGACCCAGACCAATGCAATAAGTGAACGTCTAAAATATGCCTCTAGATGTTCAATAAATTGGGTTTGGGCTGTTTTATCTTAAACCGAAATGGGGTTTTTTTATGATTTAAATATTCCACTTGGAGCTGAAGCAAGCGACAACATTGATAAAATAAGTTGCGTTTTATACTTGCAGTTTATCCTCCGACTTGTAAACCGAGATTTGTCCCGGGCATGGCGCCAATGTAAACAGCGATCGCATTCAAACGCCCACTGTTGTCCAACGATAACACACCTTCTCTTCCCCCCACGGTTCGAATAAATCTGTCGTACATTGTTCTTTTGTGTGAAGTGGCAGACTAAACTCCTTAGATTTAAATTGTATCCGCAATTTCACCGTCAATTCGAATGAATCTTTATCGTAATCAGTAAGTTTCGAATAATTAGGAATAAATTAATAACTGACAGAAAGTTGACTACAATTAGGATAAAAATACTCAACAGGTAATTGAAGCGTTATAGCATACATTAATCCTACATTGTAAAAAAAAATTGCAATCATTCTTTATTATGATTCATATTATTATATTTATGAGTATTTTTTTAAACTCATTATTGTATAATTTTCTGTCTATAAATATTTTTAAAACGAATACATTTTTATTTTTTACGTCCCTATTTTTATATGCTTCACGGGGTAAGGAGAACTAAAGATTGAAACCTTTTTTTTACAAAAAGTTGTAACGTGAAAATATAAAGCTCTATAGGTTTTTGTTAAAGGAATAGGAATAGACTAGGAATAGCTAACTCTGAATCTAGGATTTGGGTGCAATAGATCCATTAGGACCTAATGCACGCAAACGTGTCCCTGAGGGACAGACTTGCATCTATCCGACTGCACTTGTGATTTCTGTTTAATATCTACTGCTTGGATAGGGATTTATCCCGGAATATGGATCTACATTTTTGCAGGGAAGGGCAATTTGTAATCAAAACATTATTTCGGAAATTTACACATTATATTATTTTCAGCTTATTTTGAATTTGCCAGAAAAAATAGTATTATTTCAATGCAAAAACTACTAACATTCATATTTTACATTCATTTATTATAAATTCCTAAAATGTTATATAGCTCTTTTCGTGAATGCCAAGCCTAGAAGCAAGTCCGGGGATAGGACGTTTCACCATATTTAATGTGTCTAAGAATAAAATATTAATGTTAAAAGATTGTTTCTATTATTTTTAGGTGAGCTTTTCGAGCGAGGGCTACAACACAACGACAAGCAAGCCGATCTCATTGCACCCCGTTCCGAAAGCCAATATCACAGATCTTCAAACACTTGACAAAGATTGTTTCATCATTCCCATAGCTAGCGTCGACAGATTCCTACCCGCCGGAGTGCCTGTAAGTAATCATTTATTTTCAGCATATATATATTGTATGTACAAGATATACCGTAATGGTGTTGTAACCTCGTACAACCACCAAGGGGATATTCAATTTAATTTTTGTTCTACTATTCGACCGTAGGCAATAAGAGACCAATACAAATTATGGAGTTTTTTGTACATTTCTGTATTTTTAGGAATAATTTTAATTTCAATTAATCGAATCCCATATTCGATGTTGTCGCATGATTGTCATTTTATCGTGATTTAAAATTTTTATTTATGCATCAGCATACTATGTGAACCCTGCCTACATGCCCCTGAAATTTATTGACATTTCTCGTGTGGAATGGCCAATAAATAGGGCACATGCTTGTTATTGGCAGTATCGATGTTTACCCGTCAATGTTTTGCATTTTTTATTTTTCGCCAAATGTGTAAATTAAATGCCTTGTCCTGTTTATAAAGGTAACCTAATTATTCGTGTATATATGTATTCATGACTTATTTCCTGTCATATTCCCATTTTCATAACTCTTAATCAAACATGAACTCATGTGTTTTACACAATTTTGAATTGCAGAGGTTCGTCAAGGAAATACAAGTGAGTAAAAACACAAATTTCAAACATTCATTCGAAACAATTTTAAATTTTATTTTCTCTTAGAATATTTTATTATAATCTTTGTTATAGTATTCTTCACATTCTACTATCACAAGTCTTTTCACTCCTATTACAATTAGGGCCTATCGGATCGATAGGGTAGGCCGCTTCGAACGAAACATTTCACTAAAATGCATCCAACACATTAAATCTATATTTATAAATATGGTATATTTCGTTCGACAAATGTTCAACGAAACATCTTCGAGTTGGGGAGTGTTGGACACGATTTCTTAAATTATATTCTCAGTACTTTCATTACGGACAATTTACATTCATGCAAATTAAGTGGATGTGAGTCATAAATAAAAAGAAATATTATCACAGGAATCTGGGGAACGACCCGCATAAATTTAAAACATTCATTGTATCAGTATTTGAATAAAGTTTCATTTATTATCTATTTTATGAGTATGCATTTAGGATATAAGTACATACTACCCTTTATCAGTTCACTTTAGTATCCTCACTGTAACTTTGCGCTTCAGCATGCATTGTCTAGAGTCTAGAATAAAGGTTTAAATATGCCTTTTAGCATGAAACGAGCATGTTTTAATATAATTACCGAAGTTACTAGATTTGAATGCTATTATTTGGCAGCATGTAATGTGTAAGATGATTTTCTAAGCTCCCGTTCCCACATTCAACTGATTCATATATATTATCATAATCTATGATTATTCTAAAATAAACAAAATATTTGTTATTCTTCATAATATGTACTTGTCTACACTGATGAGGGATATCAATACTGTTCATTTACAGAATATTGACTTTAATTTTATGAAATAACGTTTAATTTATTCTTTATTACATTTTTCCTAGTCCAATCTGCACTATTAATAAGATGGTTTTTTTATTTCATGATATTAATTAAATGTCGCTGCGAATAATAAAAACTAGGGTAGCCGCCCGTCATCTCGGTCCAAACACGGGCAGCGAAATATTTCATTTAATCTTCTTCATCACTCTCGACTGGTTCGAAATTATTTTCGGTGGGAGGCGGGGGGATTGGGCCTTAGGCCTTGTAGAAGATCAGTTTTCATCCGCCAGTCAGGAAAATAATCAGGCGAGCCGTCCGGCAAAATCCAAATTAAAACCATTGGTTTATTCGAGAACTACTGGGACATTCTTTTTTCGGTTGATACTCTCTTCCGGTTGTCGGAACATTTTGCTCTCACCTGGTGAATGGTTCTAAAGAAGGTGAACGGTTAAAACCTTACATTCTGCACTAATTTGTTCCTCTTCATCGTGCTTCCTCACTCACACTGTCGGTCCTTCTCCCTGGTCAATCCTCATTAATGATACTCCTCCTAGTTTCTCAGCAAAGTGCCGGCGTCATCCACCAGCAGAGGAGGGAAAACCCCCAATCGTCTGAGCTTGGCAAAGTGCTTCCGCAACTTCTGGGACAGGCCAGGGGTCTGCCGATACGTTTTTCCACTTTATTTGTATTGAACGTCATTCAAAGCTTATTTCTGAGATGCATGAAAGATTTATTCAAAATTGATTGAGTTTATTAATGATCATCTATCACCCCGCTTTTATCCACAGCCACCCGTGCACATTTCATGGTCGCCAATTCATAAAACTTACAAATTAGAGAATGAATAGAAAGAAATACACATTAATGCATGATCAAATGTGGACATTGCAAAGACATTTTGCATAGAATATTCTACCGGACTCTTGTTATAACAGATTTTCCATGTTCCATTAAAATAAACAAAATTAGCAGTATATTCGAATTAGAATAATTTGCTCGCAT
The DNA here is from genome assembly GCA_019843655.1 of Lethocerus indicus. Taxonomy (NCBI): domain Eukaryota; kingdom Metazoa; phylum Arthropoda; class Insecta; order Hemiptera; family Belostomatidae; genus Lethocerus; species Lethocerus indicus. Next base: position 5,807,070 of record JACDQD010000103.1, on the reverse strand, counting down.
AATCCTTAATTAAACATAATTTTTTATTATCGCAGTATTCCTCTGTCTACTCCCTTACTAATAATTATCCTCTTCCAGGTATTTTGAACGAGTTATCAGTATTTTCTATAGCTAAATTAATTTAAAAATTCTTGTTAACGACGAAATAAATTACGAATCAAATCCAAAGGTCCAATCCAATTGTTCCTCTGTGTATAATAGTATATATTTTTAATGTTTCATACATATTATACCGTTCTAACTGATTGTATTAACTGTACGTAAATAAATTCAGGCTTAACCATGTTTAAACCTGCCAGTGATCTGCCGTTCCCGGTGTAACGGACGTACCGGACCCTAGTTATATTTGTAATCTGTAGTTTCTTCCATACTTCGCGAAATTGCACCTGTGTACAGAAGAAAAATTACAGAAATGCGTGCAGAAATTTGGCGATAGCGCCATAAAAATCGACCCGTTAAAAAAGCGTCTGGTGATTTACGACGACAATTAGAGCTGCAAAAGGCGATTGCTTAGGGCGAAAAAAAATTCGCTGACTACCTGAGTTATCGGGTGCGCAAACAAGAAAATAAATAATTGGATACAAAATTAGAAAATATGCACACATTGTAAGAGCCATTAATGGTCAAGAAAAACTATTTTTTCACACATTCTAACGCATAATTCCCAGCGACCATTAGCGTAAACGTACGAGGGCCTAGCCTATATCTTATGCTAATACAGCCTAAACAATCGGGATGTTAATTAAATTTGAGAGAGTTAAGTTTCTTAAATCTTTTGGTACTACATAATCATTATAGCAATGGTCATTATAAAAATTTAGAAGCATTGAAAATAATGCTTTTCTTGTTTGTCCTGGAATGATTACAATGTGCACTATTAAATACGCACCGGTGTATTACTATGTCTGTGTATATAATTATATAATGTTTAAACGGTGTTTCAGTTACCATTGATCGAGTCCAAACCGAGCCAGCTGAGCGTGCTCGAAGTTGAAGACCCGAAGCTGTGCGTCCTCATTCACCTGATGACCCAAATGGAGCCAATAGAGCCAATGTTGGAGTCACCGCTGTCCATGCCGATCGCGAAGCAGAAGACGGCCGCCTGTGACCTCCTAACCGAAGTAGCGTCGTCGAGGACGGCCGTCGAAGGCATGCTGTTGGCCAACCTCGAGAAAAACGGTTAGATAGCACGCAATTTATTACAATCACCCAGAATATGTTCATACAAGTAAGGTTTTAAACGGTACAACCTTAAAAATGTGAAAACATTACTGGAATAACAAAAACTTTATTCTGTAAGGTGACTATTGTGGGAAGTAATTCTTCCAAAAATCGTCTAACATGTGTTAATTGTATTTATTGTCAACAAAATATGGCTAATTTAATTATCTGGCAGGGACACTACTTCAATTTGTTTTCTTTGACTGTAGCAAATTATTTGATCATAAAGTAGATCGGTCAGCCGACCTCTGACCATCGCCAGAAGCATTCTGTTAGAAAAACAGTACACATATCTTCGGTTTACCAGCTGCGGAATGAAACTATTACGAGTAGGGAAAGCGTTCTCCAATAGGGGAATGAAGGATTGATTATTTTTTTGTATTTCTACATAAAGCCGAGTTCCCATTCATCTCGTACTACGTGATCAACAAGAACGAAACTGACCCGAGGGATTTCTTCCACTCGTGCCGGGCGGCCTCACTGCGTAAGTTCGATCCCAGGAGCCTCCGCTACTCGGTGATGCACACGTTCGATCTCTTCAACGAGGTGGCCACCATAGCCCGACCCCCGCTCAATCCCCAGTCGAAGAGGCCGCGATCCAACGCCACCGGATTCATCATATCTATATATAAAGTGTTCGAAGGTGACGACGGAGAAAAGTTCGAAAAGAATTGGCTCTATTGGACGGGTAAAATTTATTGCATATCAAGCTAATTTATCTAAATAATAATTAAACTACCTAAATTAGTAATGAACCACTCAACATAAGAAAGTAGATGAGAAGATGCAATAATGTTAGCTAATGGTTTTAAGCATGGGGTCCGGTAGGAGACCCCAAGTGCGTCTAACTCTCCAGTCGTTCCCTGAAGGTAGAACAAATTCGAAACATGGGAAGCAGACGATTCCGAAAGGTGATACGTGGGGAAGGGAATAAACCTCAATGAAACTCGCTCAAGTGTTCTTCAAAATGGATAAGGACCTCGGACAGATAGCAGTTCATGACCTAAATAATAGTATTAGTCATAATACTAGTAATAATGGTATAATTCCTCCGTCAGCGCGTCTGCTGGGTTGACGATCGGGGTCAACCTTCTCTTATAACCCACCTTACAACTTCCACAAACCTATGAAGTACATCTCAACATTATAGTTTACTTTCACTGAATTTCGTAAAACTGTTTGCAGGTGCCAGGATGATCTATAGGTCTCTGCCGAAATCGGTCGGTTTGAGACGCATAACGCTTCACAAGTCGGAGTCGACCGGCGACAAACTCTACCTTCTGCTGGTCGAGTGCTCGAACTTCCTTCACGATCTGACTTCTGCGGCGATGCTGATACCGGCCCTGCGGGCCCGCCTCTGCGGCTACACGGGCCTCTACCGGACGACGGCCGTCTTCTGAGCCGGCCCAAGTGTCAGTGTTCCAATACACGAGTTGGAGGACAGTTAGCCTGTTTCAGTTCCGTCAGCGCTGTGCTCTGGATGCTGTTCAGTCACAGAAAAAAATAAATAACGCTCTGTACAAAACAATAAGAAATAACGATACTCCACGGATCGAATCTGACACACCGCAGCAGAAATACAAACGGTATCGTACATTATACGGGCCTTCTATACTTTGGTAAAAGACAGAATAATCGTATTTTGCAGACCTTGGGGAATATTCCTTACCCTGTTTTATGCACAAACAGGGGGTTCAATCGTTATTAATCGGAAAAAAACGTAAAATCATAATTGACAATAAATCAGAAGTTATTATAAGAGTATCACATCTTGCGGAATTTAATAATGCGGTAAAATACACAAGTATATACACACTGCCCAGAAATACTATGAATAATAAAATTATGTTATCATAACCTTTTCACTTTTTATATATTATTTGTGACAGTAATATAAAATTTCATATTATTAAATATCAAAAAGTAGTGGCTATGTAAATTGGGTGGTTGTAAATTATTGATTACTTAATAATGCCGGATTTTAGTTTTTATATGGCTTGTATAAAAATAGTTATGAAATAACTAAGTTTCTAAATTAATTTCATTTACTAGTAATTTTATTTAAAATTGTACGTAACGACTTGACAGAGTTGAAATTTTGAATGCCATTTTTTTAATTTAAAGGGATGAAAACTATCGGTAACTGGTAAAAGACAACACAATTTTGAAAGTTTTATAAACATTTAGATTTTCCTGATTTTTTCGTCCTTCAATCATTTGTTATATTATACTTCCGAAATATTCGTAAACCGCAAGGGAAACTAGTTTGATGATACTAACAATTATCTGAATCCATTTGGAACACTCACTCCCGTTTTCGTCTATTATTGTACGCGTGCATTAAAATAACGCCTCTAAGTAGGTGTGGAATCTTTCCAAGGGAGGCATGCGTCCGACCAACCTTGCTTGAAATACGAATTAGATAGTCCGAACTGTGTCATTCGGATCCGAAAAAGCTGCATTAAACGCCTATGATGATAAAGGATGTCTTCGTATCATAAATTAAAAAATAAGTGAAATATTAGAATAGCGGTTCGAGGCCGTTATTGACAGCAGAAAAGAAGAAGATTTTGCTCAAAATCTTTAAGCGTCCTCCTCTACATACAATTTAACCTTAAACAAACGAGTAATGAGTAATATTTATGTAATTATTTAAATATTATTAAAAAACTTACCCTATCTGTCCTGTTGAGATGGTTGAGTATATCCGATAGGTTTGTAGTACAGTTGATTTTTTTTCATTAGCCAAACTAGGATCCTGTCATGACGTTTTTAAGTTGTTTCATCATTCCCTTTAAAATATCTTTGCTTGTGGCTTGTAAAAGGAAGCTAGAAATTGAGTCATTTCATTCTCTAGGACCAAATAAAAATTATTAATAAACAGAATGTAGGAGTAGTAGCATGATAACACTTTTCAAAAATTCTAGTTCATTCAATTCAGAATTTATAGCTGTGCATGCTACACAAAAATTCGAACACAATAATACAAAAGCTATACATATCAGATAAGAAATCAGTAACAAAGTGTTATTTTGGATTACAACAATTTGTACATATCTGTTATATTACTTTATAATTTGCATTTTGAGAGCAGATACATGGAATCTTAAGAAAAAGAAAACAGAATGTTCAAAACAACTCATCTATCATAAGTTTTAACAAAGTTATTTACAACGATCACTTTTGCCTTAATATATTGGAAAAAATAACATTTACTGTTGTATATTGCACCTAATCAGTAAGTAAGATATATTGATTAATAGACCAATGTTTCTCCCTTTGAATTATATAGATATAATGTACATATATTTATTAAAAACACAATAACCATTGAGTTATAATGTATTTCATATTGGACACAATTTGATTAGTTTGCAAATTCCATGCTTGGAATGTTTTTTGAGTAATGGAACAGTATTTTATGTGACTCCCTGTTACTTTTATAAAGTACAACACCTCAAATGATTCACTTGCATCTCAGCATATAGAGTTCATAGAGTTTGTCTTCCAGAAGTGATTCTCAACTGGAATGTACATTTTGACAATATTTTATTACAATTTGTTTTTTAATTAAATTACAAGAAGTTTAATTTTGTTTTATTTACCCACTTCCCCATCTAAAAACCCCAATATACGTTTCAGAGAAGATAAACTCATTAATTGGTATTAACTATCAACTACCATAGTTGTAGGTAATTAAATAATAATAACATTTATTTTCCAGCCTTCAGATAAAAGTTTTGTTGTCAAATAAAACATAATATTAATAATAATAATAATATATCATATGTATATATGATCATATACATAAATATATAAAAGATCAGAAAAATAAATATAAAACTACATCTAACAGCTAATGAATAATGTAATACAAGATTTACTTAAGAGCTAAATCTAATCTAAATAATTTAAATATGTTTTGTCATTTGTAAAATATTTATTATGATTTGAAATTAAATATTATCAATCAATAGTCAAGTGCACAGAAGAGAGCAACACCCCTCTTTATCCAGTGGGCCTCATCTAGATCAGTTGGGACTTCAATGGCCAATACATAGTTAGTTGAATGCCCAGTTGTTGAAAGTGTACCGGCTCTTTGCAGGGTCTTGTATACGGGACATTCATATACACCTGTTGGTGGTTTCTTATGGCGTTGCTCAGGCAAAAGCCATATCGGTGACATGTCTGTAAAAAACATATATACATTCTATATAATTTGCCATTCTGTACAATTATCAAACAAAATATAATTATTACAACAGTATTAAATATTAGTGAAACCATCAGATTCATTAATATACCTGTATAGATATATTTTCTATTATTTTTCTTCATTTTATTATAGGAGATTACAATAGAAGATTTGGAATTAAATATATATAATTACTGTTTTAAAAATAATATGGAATATTACATTAACAGTAAATATTTTTAGTTTTTCATGAAATAAAGAAAAATAATTTTTATTCCATATCCACATAACATAGTAATACTAAAATATTAAACTTACTAGTATATAACTCTTTAGGATATGATTCTGCAAGTAGCATTCTTTCTGAGTCCCATCGGGCCCCTTCAAGGAACAGACCATATATTGCACACCCATCTGCTGGTCTAGCTGTAGGTTTCTCTTTCATAATCTTTAAAAAATAACATTTAAATATTCAATATTGATTTCATTAATATTGTAAAACAACCTAGCAATATGTTTCTGTAGCAAATAATAGTACCTCAAACCTGTAATTTAAAGAATCTATGGACACAATATGTTTTCTGGCATAATTCTGAAGACAACCTGTAAGAAATGCTTGTGGGAAATAAAATCCTGATATCCAAAATGATGGAGGAATACCAGAATCTATCCAGCCATTTATAAATTCTATTCGCAACTGGAGGTCCGATACCCAAGCACCTAAATCCAAATAATTTTGTAATGAGTATGCATTGTAAACATATATAAATTTAACATAACTGTTTTGTGGTCTGGGAGGGGTTGTAATATGGTAGATTTTGTGTGTTTCTGTCTCCTCTTGCTGGTTTCGTCTTTTGCTAGACCGGTTTCGGCTGCTCGCCATCTTCAGTAGCGGTTAGTCACTTTTGGCACTTTCGATGTTTTTTGGGCATCCTCACTGCACTGCCACTGTCACTTGTACTGTGGTGGTTGTCTGTTTGTCGTGTGCATATATATGTGTCTTGTTATTGTGTTTTAGGGGGATGCTGTGTGTCTTATTTGGGTTGGGAGGTTTTTGTTAATCGGCTTAAGCCTTTGCGGGATTATCAGTCAAATCTATATTTGATCATACAACTGGTCAAAACTATTAAGTTCTGACTAAGGGGCGGCTTTTTGCTTTTTTGTGAAACCGGTTTCGGCTGCTCGCCATCTTCAGTAGCGGTGTTAGTCACTATTGATGTTTTTTGTGCATCCACATTGCACTGTCTTTAGGCATCCAAATGCGGTCTTTAGGCCCAAAAATGCGATATTTAGGCGCAGAAATACGGTTATTAGGCCCAAAAATGAGGGTTTTAGGCCCCAAAAATGCGGTATTTAGACGCAAAATTGGCTCTAAAATGTTGTTTTTACACTCAAAAATTCAGTTTTTAGGCCCAAAAATGGGCGGATAATCGGCCAAAAAATGCAGTTTTTAATCCCAAAAGTGGGTTTTTAGGCACAAAATCGGCCAACAAATTTAATTTTTAGGCCCAAAAATGGGGTTTACAGCCCCAAAAAAGGGTTTTTAGGCGCGAAATCGACCCAAAAATGCGGTTTTTAGGCCCCAAAAAGGCCTTAAAAATGCGGTTTTTAGGCCCAAAAAAGGCCTGAAAAATGCGGTTTTTAGGCCCAAAAATGGGGTTTTTGTAGGCGCAAAATCGGCCCAAAAATGCGGTTTATAGACTCAAAAATGGGGTTTTTGCGCAAAAACGGCTAAAAAATGCGGTTTTTAGGCGCAAAATTGGCCTAGAAATGCGGTTCGATCCCATATTCCACCCACAAGTGTACCAAAGTGAGTTACACTTGCCCCTGAAACGGCGGGTTAAAAATAGAAAATTGCGAATCGTAATGCGTTTTATGGTCCAAAAAATGCAGTATTTAGGCGAAAAATGAACCCAATAATGCGGTTTTTTGGGGCGATTTTGCGCCTAAAAACCCCATTTTCTAGCCGAATGGGGTTTTCGAAAATGGTGGTTTTTGGCGCAAAATTAGCCCAAGAATGTGGTTTTTAGACTCAAAATTGGTTCAAAAATGCGGTTTTTAGGCCCAAAAATTTTTAATTATAGCACTAGAACTTAGTCAGAATATCAGTTCTAAGATGTATTATATAAGAAAAATGACACAAATGTTAGCTTTCTATTACCTAATGGTTTTAAAGATGGATAAGCTTTTGCTGCCCACATGCCGGGCACTGCATTTTTGAATAGTGCTTCAGACATTTTCTCCAGTGCCTCTGACATTACAACTAGACCTCTGAGTGCTTTCAAAAGCTCCTGCAAGCTTGAATGTATTACTGATAACAACTTGTTAAATCGAATCACTTCTTGAATCAGTACAGTATTCAATGACTCTTCATACATCACTGGATACCTTTGGAAAAAAAAAACAAATGGCCACAATACCCTGTTTTATTTATGTGCCTTATGAACATTGAAAATACACAAACATTTTAAAAACAGGGCAATTATAAAATTTTGCAATTGATATATTCAAATGCTAATAAAATATTTAATAATTGCTCATTGGAATACATTTAAATTAGTTTTGTAATTGATTTGTTTTAAATTGATTTTTTGAAAAAGATCACTAGAACAATGGTATTCTAAATCCCTCAGGACCACTTACCAAGGATCTTAAATTACTTTTTTTATAGAATGCAGTCCATATTATAAGTAATGTTAGCATTACTAATAAATACATCTAAAAATATTATCACGACGTTTATTTATGGGATTAAACATCATTTAATTTATTTTAATTTCATTAATTTATGCAAATTTGATTTATATCAGTAAGAATGTATAGTTAGATTTAGTGTCAATACTTACTTCTTTTGAATTTTATTCACATTTGCAAACGGCTTTGGAACTTGTGATAATATCATATTGGCTATGTTTGTGGTAATCTCTTCTGGGGAGGCAGATTCACCGCCAATTTGTTGACTTTGTAATGACAGAAGAACATTCAGAGTGGTGTAAGTTTCTGCTTGAGCACAACTAATATCGGCGTTGTTGTGCAAACCGAAAAGTCCAGGTGAATCGTTCATCGGAAGCAACTTAATGTAATCTATGTAGTCTAGTAAGTTAGAACCCGCAGGAAGCTGAAAAAATGGTAATTTTATAGATTTATTTTATATCTTTACTTTGTTAAATGAATGCAGAATATTTATAAAATTATATGGGTAAGATTAACATACACTTTTGTTCCAAGAACAATATAGTTGTTGTAAGGACAGTAATATTTTCTATGATATATTGGTAAAAACTATTAAAAGTATCGTAGATTTCGTGTGTTTCTGCCTCCTATCGCTGGTCTACAAAAGCCGATTTACAAAAATCAGACCCCCCTCAACTCAAACAAGACAATCAAAATCCCCCGAAAACACAATAACAAGACACGCATACAAACAGACAACCACTACAGTACAAGTGACGGTGACAGTGCAGTGAGGATGCCCAAAGAACATCCAAAGTGCCGGAAGTGACTAACACCGCTACTGAAGATGGCGAGCAGCCGAAACCGGTCTAGCAAAACACCAAACCAGCGAGAAGAGACAAAAACACACGAAATCTACGGTATTCCAACCCCTCGCAAACTACAAAACAGGTATGTTAAACTATTAAAAGTATCCTGAGCTCATGGAGAACTTTTAAATTAATGAATATTGCTATTCATGAATTATACACCTACTTGGTAGTAGCATTTGTTTACATCAAAAAAATGAGATTCGTCCAAAACTTTCGGATTGTAGTAATCACTCAGAAGATTCATAATACATCTCCTGTCCCAGTCGTCGGTTACTCTTCCACCGTAGTTGATTTGGCCAGCAGTGTACGAAAGAACCTGAAAGGACAGTTCATTCAATGTGACAAAGGTAAACTCGTTTAAAAATACTAGTTTCGATTCAGGAAATAAAATGTACCTTAAACGGAACTTCCTGGTATTCTAGAAGGAACATATGCAACTGAGAAATACAAATCCTCAAGTCGCCGTCGGTGAACTCGTACGGTATATTAAAACCCAAAGGTCCGAATTTCCTCCTTTCAAGGCAGACTCCATGGAAGAGACACAGTGAAAACAGAAGCCACTTGAAGTGCTGTACTTTGGGATTTTCGGATTCGAGAAAATCGTTGAATTCAGTTACTTGACCGCTGTACGATCTTAGGAGATTGGCCTGTAGATAATGATGTAATGAAAGTCTCATATCATTATAAACACCCAAAAAAAAATACAATTAAGGTTTATAAATCTATAGAATTTTAAAATAATAATTAATAACAAGGGTCAAGATCTAAGCTACTGTTGGTTAATGGTATACAGTTAGTTCAGTATGAATGTCGCAGCAGAATTAACAGAGATAGCGAAACAACAACTACAATGTATTGGACATGAAATATTGAAGTCAGGATGCATTTGGGAGTTCGTCGTGAGACATTGCGCTGTATAGACGCTTGTGTTGTGTCGCTAGCCGCTCTCTTTAATATTCAATTTTACATTTATCCCACAGTTTTGTATTAATTGTTGTTTTGGTGTACGTCTTGAGTTCGCTTCAGTGGTTATTAGTTTGTGGTTCATTGTTTAATCTGCGCCGTGTTGTAGTGTAAATAGTGAGAGATTGCCGACCATACCGGACCATAACCGAACCATACCGGTCGCTTCAGTCCGAACCAGGTCCGTTATCGCGGTGATCTTATCGCAGTCTCGGCGGGCCGTTACCGGCTCGTGTTATGATCGACATGAGCGGGAACGAAACTGTTGTAAGAGCGGGTGCGTCCTACACATCAGAGCCAGAAGAAGGAGACACAGATGAATAAAAACAAAATAAGCAAGAGGTAAAAAAAAGAAAACGGGAGCTGAAGAAAGAACTACATCGGCTGCGTAAAAATGTCCCGAAGGAACCTGTGCCAATATTAAAAATTGCCGCAATTTCTGAAATAGTGAAAGTGCCCAAATCAACACCACAATCCCCGCAATCCCAATCGCCACCAACCAACAAGATGGCTTCGGCGGCTCGGGAACAAGATCGGATTCCGAGCAAGTTTTTCGCGCCCAGCCCATATGCTGCCATTGCACCACGTGAGGAAGATGAGAGGGAGCCGAAGCAAATAAAACCACCGCCTATATACGTGAAAAACATCAACAATTTCGTTGAGCTTTGTAAAAAAATCGAAGTGCAAATTGGCAAGGGCTCCTTCACCACGAAATCTAGAAGAAATGAGACCATATTTTATTTCAACACGTCAGCCCAGTACAGGGCTGCAGTGCACCTACTGGAAGAAATTAAAGCCCCCTTCCATTGTTACCAATTGAAGGAGGACAAAGCCTTACGCGTGGTTCTTCGGAACCTCCACCTCCTACCCCGGTGAGTGACATTAAGAATGAGCTGGAAGAAATGGGTTTCTCCGTGAGAAACCTGTCAAACGTCCTACAAAGGACAACAAAAGTGCCATTACCACTTTTCTTCTTAGACCTCAATAATAATGATAAATGCCGGGAAATATTCAAAGTTAAATACCTCCCATACACTAGTATTGTCGTGGAGGAGCCTAACGGAGAAGGGATATCGTCCAATGCGTCAACTGCCAGGAGTACGGTCACACAAAAACGTACTGTCGGCATCAATCAAAGTGTGTCAAATGTGCCGGCAACCATAGCCCCAGGGAGTGCCCACATCCAAGAATCGAACAGTGTATATGCGCCTTATGCGGTGGAAACTACCCCGCAAATTACAAGGGGTGCGAAAAATACAGGACACTGCGTGAGAGAAGGAACGGACAATGACTACCGACGGGCCGACATCATCGTCGCAGCGGACAACGAGTCATCCAGCCACCGAATCGACGGGGAGACGACCACAACCTCCAGAAGGAGGACACCCACCAAGGCAAGAACGGGAACCCATCAGATCTCTCATCATTTTATTCCTACTCCCGTGTCCGATTTTCTCATGTCCACAGCTGTCAAGCTAAATACGCCATTTTTTGACCTCTCCGTTGCCGCTACCTATTGTCCTCCAAATAAAACCATTTCACAATCCCAATTCCTATCGTTCTTTTCATCCCTCGGCCCCAGATTCCTTTCCGGTGGTGACTACAACGCGAAGCACCCACAGTGGGGATGCAGAGTAGCCAATCGGCGGGACTCAATTCTGCTCGATACCACAGTCTCTTCCCGTTATAATGTAATTTCCCCACTGCGGTATAATTACTGGCCGTATGATTCCTCCAAACTCCCGGATCTCCTCGACTATTTCATATCCTTTAACATCCCTCGTTTATACCGCTCTGTCACTTACCAGTTCTCCTGACATTAGATATTCGACCCATCCTAACCCTGAAATTCCTCGCTTAATAACGGGACCTCCTGACTGGAACAAATTTCAAAACTTACTCGACAATAAAATAAACTTAAATATACCACTGAAAACACCGCAACAAATTGACCAAGCAGTCCACACTTTGACAACTAATATACAGCAAGCTGCAAAGGACTGGACCACTAGGAGAAATCCTATTGCGCACGAAAGTATCATCCCCATTACAATAAAATTGCTCATAGCTGAAAAAAAGGCGAGCCAGATCCAAATGGCAAACCTCACGTCTACCCACTGAGGTACACCGAATCCTTGACAACAAACAACTCTCTATGGACTGCTACACGAAAACTCCTCTCGTATAAACCCATTTCTCGCCCTATTTAATTAGACAGCTCTACGTGGGGTGTGATGGATGAAGAAAAAGCTACCGGTTTTGCTCGTTATCTTTCATCCGTCTTCGCACCCCATCCTGACATTATATACCCCATACATAGCAATCTTATTGACGACGAATTGCACATCCCTCTCCAGTTAGCACCACCTCCACCCGCCTTCAACCCTTCCGATGTATCCTATATTATTAAATCCCTACCCAATAAAAAAACCCCCGGTGCTGATCTTATCACTGCAACTATCCTAAAACATCTTCCCAAAAAGGCTATCCTTCAACTGACATTCATCCTTAACTCAGTTTTGAGAACCACACATTTCCCTTCCAGATGGAAAATTTCACACATCATTATGATTCCCAAATCCCATAAACCGGCTCACCTACCTTCATCCTACCGACCCATAAGTCTTCTCCCGGTAATGAGCAAAATCTTAGAAAAACTTCTTCTCCGCCGCATTTATCCCATCCTACAATCCCACGATATCCTACCGGACCATCAGTTTGGGTTCAGAGCGGAACATTCCACTATTCATCGGTGTAATCGCGTTGAAGACACCATCGTCTCCGCTCTTGAAAGAAAGCAGTATGTTTCTGCCGCATTTCTCGATGAAGCGCAAGCTTTTGACAGGTTGTGGCACTGTGGACTGCTGGTGGAACTCAAAAGAATCCTTCCACCCACGTACTACCTAATCCTTAATTCCTACTTGAACAGACACTTTCGAGTCTCTCAAGGCGCTTTCTTATCTGATTCCTTTCCTATACTTGCAGGTGTTCCACAAGGTAGTGTTCTCAGTCCCTCCCTTTATTCTGTATACACTGCCGATATCCCTCAACATCCTGATACCTTCCTTGCTTCCTATGCAAACGGTAAAGCTGTACTCTCTACAAACTCAGATCCTTACTTAGCATCACATTCCCTGCAAAAACTCCTCTCCCTCATAGAAAGCTGGTCCAGGAAATCGAGGATTAAGTTCAATTGCCAAAAAAGTCTTCACGTTACTTTTACTTTGAGAAGAGCAACTTGTCCTCCCGTTTTCCTGAACCGGTCCCAACTTCCTATTGAAAATCAAGTGCGGTACCTGGGACTACTCTTAGACAGAAGATTGACATGGAACCCGCATACAAGACTGAAACGTACAGAAACGAAACGACGCTACAAATTACTACTAGGACTCCTCGACTACAGATCTAAACTATCACTCTCCAACAAAGTATTAATTCCAAATTATCCCTTCATTCCAATCCCTTAATTCCACAACTTTCCTCGCTTCACCTTCCCGAAAATCCCGTGCGTCGCCTAAAGCGGAGACGGCCACACGATTTCTTTACGACCTGAGTAAGGGCAGGATGGGGAGTACCAACATTGGGTGGCTTCTCCTTCGAGAGTTCAGTGAGTGAGTGTAAAGCTAGAGCAGTGTCACTAGATACAATCTAAAAGAAATTGTAGTTGTGACTATACAATAAATGAAAAAAAAAGAAAAAAAAGGATGCATTTGGATAAATACTGCCTTCAGTTTCGAGAGCGGACACTACGATTACCTACCTTGACACCACGTGGGGGTTCTATAGTCATTTTGCTTCCGTTTTGGAGTATAGTAACCGGGAAGTGTGGCGAGGGAGTCGACGTCAACCATACCCTGAACGCCTTGTGAACGCTGTCGGGCACGATATTTTCAACAAGGTATTCCAGTCGGGGCATCCAGCTTGGAGCCAAGTGGCAGTTCTGACATGTTTAAACAGTTGAATATCATCGTATATCATTTTAGTACAACTATATTTTATCAATCACACATTCCAATAAACCCTGCTTCGTATCGCAATAACACAAAATTAAACTGAGTAAAGAAAGTTTAAAAAAAAATTGGAGTAGTTAAAGTCTAGAATAACTATGTTATAATTTTAATTGTGTATTTAATTTACAAACGCTAAAAAAAACTATTACCTGGAAAAATACCCATCCCCCGGTTTCTGTTGCCTCGAGGAACATTCCCTCAGCTATTGGGCCTTGCCCTTGACCGAGTGATATTGAAGACAGTCTCTTCGTCATTTTGAGCTGCAACAAATATTTTGCGGTGAATTATAATTACATCGTTCTATTGTCGCGAATCAACAGTAACCTGTAAAACTGTACAATTTGAAAATAATGTCAAGTTTGGAACTGAAGAATACAAACTATCTGGAAACTGGTTGAACCTGCATTCCTATTTTACTCCTATGTTCGAATCACTGATACTGTGAGTTGAACTGCAAAGACCGGTTGAGACACTAAAATATTTCAGGAATGAAATATTTTTATATGTACTCCTTGAAAAAATTACCTTATCAGCAAATTTGTAGAGTTCGGCTGCTGGGTCGGTACCGGGTGAAAGGATGAAGACGAGGGGTGAAGCTACCCCCGAGTCCTTGTACATGTCCGCGAGTGTAGTCGTCCTCGGTTCGATGAACCTCTGGCCCATGTTCGCGCTGAGGAAGTCCTGCATGAAGTTCGTCACTTTGTCCGGCCGAAGACATTTGATGACCATCATCTTGTTGAAAGTTCCCATCCCATTCCAAGGCTCAGGGAATGGCTCTCTGTAATTTATCCAACAAATAATAAAGAAATGTCCGAATCAGTTCAGTGTTTAATTGTCTTTCGATTACTCAGATACGCTTCTTGAGGTAAACTTTTAAAATATTTTAAAAATATTTACAATATTACAATGGTTAATATTATTGTTATTTTACGTTTGAAATTCTCGTCATATAAATCGAGTATTATAGGTGAACTGATTTCTTTTATAGACTGATCAAAAAACGAGGCTTCATATCAAAAAACCGTTCTTATTCGTCCTGGGTACTTCGTTACCTATGGGGCGTAGCAGATTCGATTATATGGCTGTATGATTCGTAATTTTCAATGAAAGAGGGAACGAACGGCTTGAAAAACGGCAGATTTTCCAGGGACAGGATCTCCGACCAACTCCTTTGGGTCAACCATTTTGCTGGGTTTTCAATATCCTGAAAATACAGACAAGGAGAATACCGATAAAGTAATATAACGAATTGGCCTACGTTTAATAAAAAGATCACATCCCTCTAGGAATAAATGAAACTTAACTCAACGAGGGCTATTTGCCAATTACATAGAATCTAATTACTTAATCCAGTCTAATACTTAGATAGGCAACGCAATACCAGTATGTTAAGGAAAAGGACTTATAAGAAAATACTTCTATACAAGGGAAATGCATACTCGCAGAGGAGAACCACCGGCAAGGAAGAATGTCCATTCGTTGGGATCGATTTCCCCTTTGTTGAGTAGAATGCGGACGCACAACAGGAAAGCAAACTGGAGCTTGTTCTTTTCAAACATACTTCGACACACCCGACAGAAGAGTTCGAACGTAAAGTGATCATTGATTATGCCTATCCTGACAGGAACGTCCTCTGAAATTGAAAGAACGTGTTCTTAGAGAAATTTGTCATTCCATCTCGACTGTTGATGAATACGTCTTTTATTCCTTTCTAACTACACTAACATGCCGTGTTATTGGAATCTCGTTTATACTCACGGACTTTTTCTGTTTTGTCCATGCTCTCGACGAAAATATTGGTGAACCATTCCAAACTGTACTGGTACATGGGATCGACCCGGGCCAGGTCGGCAACGCAAAAGAAGAGAATTTGAGCACGCTCGGCGACTGGTATGTAAGTTAGACGTATGTCATCAATCTGCATTTGGGTTTCTGCAGAGCTCTCTACTTTAGCCTGCAATTTATAGAAAAATTGATTTTTCTATATCACCACTCGCGTCATAACGCAATTGTCTGTACCTAAATACAGGGTTTAGTCAGGACATAATATTGATAGTGTAATAGTTTTATGATATACAGTTTTTATGATTATAATCCTGTATTTTACAGTTCTGTAACGAAAAATGTGCAACAATTTATAACACTCCGTTTATCGACTTATTTTATATTTTGATAAATGCATGGCATAGTCTACTCTGATTTCGGCGCTCATAGTTTTAGATTCCTCCAAAGTGTTGATAAGATCGACGTCGTCAACCGGGTTGCCCTGAGATTCGGCCAGCCTCTGGAGAATTTTGTTTTCAATCTCCTTCAGTTCGCCCTTCATCTGGGCGCTGCTGACGATTATTCGGCTCCTCGCCTCTTCCAGGTCGGGCCTCTCTTGCATGACCACCTGGGCAAGTAACTGGTCCTGAAGACCACTGCAATGGGAGTTGCAGAAGATTAAAATTTGTAATATCCGCCAACCGGTTTCACTATGATGTAATATGCATTTTAATTGGAAATAAGAATTTATACTTTCACTCTTAACTAGGACAGAAATACTTTCAAGCTACTTTTTACTACATTTTACTAAAATAAGAATACAGCAATACCTGGGCACTAGCGCGAAGTTGACTACGAGCACCTTCACCGACACTTCGGGCGTGTAGTGCGGGTTGGAGAGTTTTGTGGTCAGGAAGAGCCGGAACCCCGGGTTGTACGGTATGACCGATTCGCCGAGTTTCATGTACTGTTCTCCGTTCTGTACGAACGTCTGTTTGGCGAGTATCGGGTCGAGGGACTGGTCCAGGGTCGTTCCGACGTTCTCTATCAGGACCGTCCAGCCGAAGGTGAGCGCCCGCTCCATCTCGCGCATCACGTCCTTATCAGTGGGCTTCATCACTTTCAGGCTCCTTCCCCTCGACTGGAGAAGACAACGAATATTATATCAATCCACGATTTCAATACTAATTAAACTGTTCCTTCGGTGAAAAAACGAATGCGAAGAACACTGAATCATTCAAGGTATTTGCTCAGCGATTGTCGTCACTCTTGGGAATGTTTCTCCACTCGCATAGTTTCCAGAATTCAATCCAGAATACCATTTCAGTAGCGTTTTTAATGTTAGTCATTAGGGTAAACATGTTATTTGTCCCACTATAAAATATTTCATCATTCAGCTCATCGATTTATAAAAACATGCAGAACAATGCATGGCAGAACATTATTTTGATTTATTTCAGAAAATACCGACACGCACACAAACGCCCATGTAAATACACTCCTGCATATATATTTACCATATTCTTTATCCATTTATTGGCTTGACCCTGCGGATCGATGAACAAGGGCCATCTCGTCGAGTTCGATACAAGTATAGCGTTTTCAGTTGAAAGGGCATCTCTGGGCAGACCCTGGAGTTGCCAGTTCCTGATAGCGACGGGATCACCCAGGACGTCTATAGGTTTGCAGGTATCCGTGTGCGGTATTTTGAACTCTTTCATGACACGGACCCATTCACTGAACAGTCGTTGCCTGTAGTTCTCCGTGAACGGAGACAGGTAAGCCACCGCCCCTGGAATCCCGGACATTCGTAAAAGACTGATAGATATTTATGGTCTATAGTTTTAAAGAATTATAGGAAGAATTATGTAAGGACCTCAATGAGTTATTGTATTTATTTCTTGCGCATTTTTGCGGTGACCAATTTGTAATATAATTTTTTAAATTTATTGTACAATAAATTTTATCGTTCTAAGTGCAATAATGAAATGTTATTTTGTTGCTTGTTTCTCTGTATCCGGAAGTTTTTAGAATCCAAGTGAAACCAAACCGAAAGAAGCACACAACGAAGCGAATTAGACCATTATTAGGAATGAATATCGGCCCAAGTGTGAGTAGAAATGAAAACAACTTACCAGCGCTGACAAGTATGTTGCCTATTATGTTACCGAGTGCAATCTTCATAACGGCCACTGACTCTTTCCATCTGACGCTTTCCCCAGAGAGACCGTTGATGAGCCTGAAAGCCCGCTTGAGTCGGGCCTCGCACAGTTCCGAATTCTCTTCCAGCTCTTTCTTCCTATCAATTGTTTCTTGCAGCTTGTTCAACAGTCTTTGTAATCCCTCTTGAACCTACCGGTGTGGAAATTCGAATAACAACTTGTTTATATACTACAAATTTTTACGTATTCAAACTAAAATTATTTAAAATTAGAGTTAGTATAAAATAAAATGTTGCCTCGACAATTTGTGATTATTTCAAATTGCAAAATTGTCATTTCATTCTTATGTACTTGACAGAGATATAGTAGACATACCTTCACTAGAAATTTAGACACTAACAATAGTCATCGTGAATAATGCAAAATTTGCCATTCATTAAAATATTATTACATTCCAATAACATAGTCGAACTTTCTTTCAATTGAAACTTGTTTTTGGTTGAAAATTGAAACGTGTTTTGGTTTTAAAAACCAGCGAGAGGAGACATAAACATCACGAACCTACAGTGCTACAAATGGTGATTTAATCCATCTTGGCAAAATAATCTTGGATAGAAATAATGCCAAGACTATGTTGAAACAGGACATTACATACAGTTTTATGTTACAATTCAGGGTTTATGATTCACTTACAGCTTTCATTCTGGCCCTCGATTTGGCCAGGGCTATTTCAGTTTTTTCCAATTTCTCCTGGGCTTCCTTTAGGGCTTGTTTTTTGGGAGCCACAGCTTGGTTCACATGGTAGTAGTTGACCATTGCGTGGACCCATTCGCACAGCGAAGTACAGGCTTTCGATACCTGAACAAGAATGGATTCTCAATAAATTGAATCCTATTACGAACAGCATAAAAAGTAAAAATGAAGCGAGCTCTATTATTCGCACTGTTAAGCTTACAGACGGTGGTCCATTAAAATATTTCTCTGACACTTTTTCCATATTCAGAGTGGATTGAAAATCGTTCAAAATTAAAAATGTTGTAGTGATATAATTTCAGTTTTATAAAAACTAATCCTCTTTCCATTATTCTATAATAACTATAATAAAACACAACATATACTCACAGTAATAATTTTTGCTGGTCTGAAATTAGGATTGTCGATATAAGGAGCCAATTTGTTGATCAAGGATTCATTCAACTTCTCCTTGTCAAAATTCATTAGCGAATTCAGAAAAGCTCCAGGATCAGCGAGCATGTTCCTCCCGGGCTCCCAGTAGTCATTGACTTTCTTACCCATGGGACCCATTACCTGGATATTTCATAATATAAGATTAAGTTCACCAAGTAATCCGATCTATAAGGGTGTTATGACAATTGGTCTTGAATCCATAAAATGGGGATCGCTGTATTGAATCTATGGAGCAGAGATATAGATCCACCTTGGCCGGTTTGATGTTCTTAATGATGCAGATTGCTTCCAAAACAAGGACAACACCTTCGGGAGGACGCTTGAGCGATCGTACTTCACTTATGTCGCCTTTGTTCAGGGCTTTGAGGCTGTTTTCGGCCGCCAAAAGCATTGGCAACACCTCGGCTAAAATACGGAATTAATTCGATAATTTAGTGTTGTGATAGGGGATAGTGATGGCTAGGAAAACAAATAAAGGGTAACATGTACCCAAGTCGCTTGCAGCATCTTCAGCTATCTCCTGGGTTTCAGCCGCTATTTTGGCAGCCATTTGCTCCTCCTTTTCGACTTCCTCCTTTGTGGCCTCTGCAACCACCTGGAAATTAAATATATTTTTCTTATAACCAAAAGATGATCACTAATGTATGGAGGTGATTCGAGGAAATGTTATATATTTCCAAATTAGTAGAAGATTTGATGAATATTATATGTTGGTAGGAAAATTGTGTTGCTATTGGAAGTCATTTATATTATTTATCTAATTAATAATGGTGCGTATATTTTTATTGGTATTAATTGGACATTCAATACAGACTAAATTAATGATGTTGGTATTTATGTTCAATATTTGCTATTATTTGGAAATTCAATTAAAAAATATAATATAATATTATTATAATATATATCACCTTGTCGGCTTCAATTTTCTCGACCATTATTGTTGCATCTTCTTGGGCTGCAAGTAATTCAGGTTGCATGGCTTCTAGATCGGACTGTAAAACTTCTACATCTTTAGCTGTCTGATATAGCTTATCGAGTCCTATATAAGACAAAATGGAAGCCATATATTTACACAAGAATGGAAATAAATATTATAAAAAAAAATAAAATATTGTAAAGTATTTTGTAATAAAATGCATTACAGGTGGCAGACTTACCTCCTTGAAGTCTTGATATCGCATTTTCCTGTTCCGTTTTCGTTCGTTTCATCATCTCCAGGTAACTATACAGGAGTTGGAGGTAGCTCGTCGGTGTGACATAGTTGTGCCTTGACAGTTCCTGTAGACAGAGAAATACTATTGGTAGCCTGAGTTCATTATTTGAGTGGTGGCTTCTGGGTGTTACCTTATAACTGCTCGATAATTTTACCTTAAGGAAGAGATCACTGGCTTGGATTACGCTCTGATGCATGCGCATACAGCAATACACGATCCCTGATAACACATTGTCGGAAACGGCCAAGTGAGGCTGATTTTCTAAAAATTGTTGAGCTACGGACTGGAAGGAGAAACAGATATCTGTTGTTATTTCAAAATAATAATTAAACGTAGATTTAATTATACATAAAAATTCAAAATAAATGTAACCAATTGTCCAAAAAATTTTTTTCTACCAAATTACAATTTTAAACAATTTTTAAAATATTCAAAGACCATTTTAACCATTTTAAAAACAGTAATTCTACGAAATAAGATCCGGCCGTAACCTCAATGTAAATTGATATAATATATTATTTTGCGGTAATATTAAAAAAAAAAAGAAAACCGCGAATTATTCATACCTGCAAAGCCGCATCGGGCCAAGGGCTGAACCAATCGATCGTGCAGCAGTTAACCAACGCAGGGAACTGTCGTAACCTGGCTCTGAAAATTTCTCCAATAGGGCTGAAACATTTATTCATTTTTCCCTTATCAATTCCCTCCATCAATTTAATTAATCCGTTCGAAATTGGGATTCACCTCATTGTGACGACCGAATGGAGATTGGACCTGACCGCTTTCAAATAGAACTGGAACAAATTCGATTTTGTCGGGTCCAACTGGGCGTCAGTTACGGGTACCCTCATCGCCTGGTATATGATGTCCAGCTCTTCGGCCTGGTAAATGTTGGGGACGTCCCCCGAGTTTAGTATGTTGTTCAGGTCTTCCAGGAATGATTCGTATTTAATCTAAAACAGGAATTGGGAAATTATATGGATTAAATCCTGTTATCACTGTCCACAAAAACCCGAAAAAAACGTGTATAACAACCAAGGTGGTTCAAAACATAACTCAAACATTAAAAGACGTAACATAAAAAAAGTTATACCACTTCTTCTATTTAATTAAATACCTGCGTATCGGAAAACAAAAACACTGTTTCCTTGTTGTAGACACCGGCCTTGATCATCAGATCTTTAACGTTGTCCTTCCATTCGTTGACACCATAATTTTTGTTGAGAACAATTTGAAAACAGCTCATTTCGTTAATATGAGCGGAAAGTCTTGTCAAGCTCTGGCGTCCTGTAAAGAAAATCTCGACTAATATCCTGCAATAATTTATTTAATTGTGCAATAGTCTATTGATATTTATTACTATAGACAAAATCCATACATGCCAAGCGTAGTCAGTGTATCTATAATCTATCTAACTATCTAAATGTAAGTTGGTATAGGCTGAGAGGACAATGAAACAAGCCCAAGCACCGGAACTGAAATAACAAACACATGGACATTGAATGTATTATAATACTATCATATTACAAGTGATTTAATCAATAAATCTGTATATACAAGTTAGAAAAGGCTGAGGAAGTAACGTTTAAGGTTGCTGCTTAATTAGACCCCCTAAGGCAATGTTTATGTTTACAGCCTTAGAGGCTGAGAGGGTAATGTTTACCTCCTTAGTTCTCTTCTATCCATCGACGTGGAGGGGGATAGGCATACCTAGCGAGGACTCAGGCCAGTCTCTCTCCCCTGTGAATATAACTTAAGTACGCCTCTGCCGGCGAGATATCGACGGGCCATAAAAGAGGGTTTAAACAGACCACAAGGAGCACGTACACTTAGCAGTCTCAGTAATATACATTATAATGTATAAAAAGGCAAGGACAATAAATATGGAGATTGCTGAGTCATAGAGTACACAGTGTGCACGAATTTGGTGCACGAATTTTTAAACCTAATGCGAACCTGAGCCTCCCATGCCCAGGAGAAGTGCATTGCCAAGCGGTTGACGGATGATACGGCAGATGCGACAGATGTGTGAAATGGCGTCGAAAAACAATACAAGGTTCATCGGGGCCGTCGAAGCCAAGTTGTATTCAGCCAGATAATTGGTCACAACTGCAGTAATCTGAGAAATACAAGTTAGAAACTTAACCTGTAAAACTGTTATCTTCGTTTATATTTATCTAGCTAAAGTCACATTGAGGCGTAAAACTATGGGAGCAATTGTTCAGTAATGATTCATCAAACATATCTGTTTTATTTTATAAGTTGAGTGTTCTTATGTTTAATACAACTTTAATTTTCATATTTCCCTTATGCCCAAGTAGACATTTCGCCTCTGTGGTCTTTCAGCGTGTTGTATTAGACGAGGAAACTCGGGTAAATTCGTCTCATTACAGAGGAAAATGATACATACAAAAGAGGATTATTAAACAAAGTAAAGATATACTCTACGCAAACTTACAGCGTTCATGTCTGTAATTATCGAATAATGCCTGTTGTCGGGTTGGAGGAAATCTGCGAACAAAAACTGTTCACCGCCCATGACGCTCGGTTTGGCATAGAAATCCTCAACCATTTTGTCCAAGAGCAACGACTCGAACCATTGACGGTCTTTATCATTCACCATTCTGTCCTCGTACACACGACAGTTCTCGTGGTACCAAAGCCGTAAGTAGTCTTCGGAAGTCTGAAGTATAATAACTAATAATTAAATTAATGAATATTATTTACTTTTGAAAAAGTATCATGAAGAAAAATAAAACGTATAAACTCACAGTGATGTCTTCCGTTCCAGACATGAGGATTCCTTGGAAAACTTTACTCAAGTCGCGCAAATTGAAAGTATAGTGGGTTTTGGCCGGAGTCGGCAGCAGTTCGGTGATCACAGTTTTGTAAACGTTCAGTGACGCCTTCAACGTGTATTCCACGTATTCTTCTTCCAGTTTCGTGTGTGAAAGCCACGATATGAGGATCGTTGAAAATATTGTCCTCTAAAAGTATAAGGAATGCTTTTAATCGAAGCATGCTTAGTATTCATAGATTAATTAGCATACCATAGATTAGTAAGGTATAAAGCTAAATTAAGATTAAAAATCGGATCTTTTAATTATGGTGGAATATATTTATGGATCAATACGATAAGTTGGTAACCTTGCTTTCATCGTCGAGTTCGGTGAAAGCCAAATAGTGAAAATGTCTGAGGAGGCGAGTGGTGACCGGGTTTCGACCTCCACCCGGAGGTCCCATCGCCGCCACAAAATTTACATCCACTATCTTCCGAAAATCACCAATATTCCTTCTGTCGTACCATCCTACGTGTGCAATAATGAGGTAATATACATATCACAGGATAATGTTGTATTGGAAAAACAAAATCACTGCTTTCAACTTACCTCCGAAGTCCATCCACTGTCTGATGAGCTCGATGGGCGGTTGGGCCCCGTAAATTTCTAGGGCAGGCATATTGAAATCGTCGATGAAAATAGCCAACCTTTTCAAGACCGGTGGACCGAAGACGCCCCTGCGTCTTTTATCGAGTTTCGAATCGATCAAATCCTAAATCAGGCATTTTTTAGAATTTAAAAATGACTATGATTCGACAAACATAATGTATATGACAAGTTATAGTGTAATAAGAGAATGCGGCCACACTAACATGTTACCTGAGCTGATCCCCAAGTCTCTTACCTGAGTTTGATTGGCCGACGTCCTAGCCGAAAAGTTCAAGAAATCCGAAACGAATTTCTTGGGCATCCCGCGGCTCAGTTTGTTGAGAATTGTCAGAGTTTTCCCAGTACCTGTAGGGCCGACGCATAGTACGTTACTCTCGTTTACGAGCAGCATGCCCAACAGTTCTGCGTTCCTCACAGAATTTATGGTGGGCACTTCAATATCTGTTCAAAATTAAAAATTAAAAAAGTAAATAGTATTTTTCAGTACTGGGAAAACTGCAGATATGAATATGAAATGGTTGAACGTTTTATAATACCGTACCAGAATACTTTGTGTCGATGGCAATTTTGTATTCTGGCAGTCCGGCCATCCAGTTGACCCAATAGGGAGGTTCGGGCTCGCCGCTCGGTGTAGGCATTGTGAACCCTCCGTCGTGGAATCTATCAATCAACGAAAATGAAAAATCTGTTTATCACCTACAAGAGGGCATTTAAAAACCTATGGGAATTCATTTACGAGTTGAAACTCACCTGAAGTCGTAGGCCGATGAGCCTGCCGGGAAAGGGGGCACCTCGTTTTTCTCTTCCATCGCATTGACGAGCCACTCGGAAAATTTCGCCTGCGAGTTGGCGTCGCACGTCGCTCCCACGCTCCACACAAGGCAGAAAATCACCCATACAGGCTGCAGTTCCGCTGTTGGAAACAACGGCCAAAGTCAGTTTTATTATAATATATTAGTAATACATATGTTAATAAAGGATAACTCATTTAATTTAGTTTTTAAGAGGTGTAGAAATAAGTTTCATTCTTTTAGGAAAATTTCCATACAATAATTGTAATCATTGTCAATGTTTAATCAAATCGCGGATATCACTACGTTGTTATTAATATTAAAAGATGAAACCGGGTAATGTAACTTAATAACAATGCTCAAGTTGCGAACTAACTACGAAGATGAAACTTGTTTCCAAAGGGCCTACTTAGCCCGTTTACTCCTCTCGTTGTTCCCAAATGAAGTGAGAGTGCATGTAAAGGGCTTCTGCCTCACATGTCCGACATAAGTTACTAAACCTCCCTTGATAACTTGACTCCATTGCCATTAGGCGTTTCTTCGTTACCACTAATTTCGTTCAAGATATATAGATTGGAGACAGTTTTTCGGGTCGCTACCATCTGAATTTCCGTTCTGACTTACGCATTATCTTCAAGAATTTTGCAGAAGGCGGCGGCTTCCCCTCCTTCATTGTCAGTGGGGCCAGAAAATAGTCGAGTAGTTTCAGGAAAGAGAGAACGACAGCCGAATCGACCGAACCGACAATCTCTTTCATGCCCGACCTCAGGAACGTGACACCGGGCAAAAGGTAAATGTCGAACAGCTCCCTGAACCTCGCCTCCAAAGGCTTCGCCATCTCAAAATCAAAACCGGGAATAACAATCAAAAGGTAACTGTTATTTCTAATTTTGGTCATGTTGCTATATTTGGAAAGCTTTATTTGATTGTCTCATTGCCGTCGAAAATGTTGACAAAATGTATAAATGAATTTGGAAATCATTTTCAAAATTCTGGAATGCCTATAATCGTCGATAATTTCATACCTGAGGCAATCTTTTCACCCAGCAGTTGATGAACGGCCGGAGGCCCAGGACACTGGGCTCGATGTAGACCATTCCGCATCGCGAAACTGTAGCCGGAGATGCTACTGCCAAATCAGCAACCTGAGTTAAGCAATTGAAAACATTTATTAAAAGAGATAACCTACGCTAGAATGGTCCTATACATGCACATTGGTACTAGATAATTATTAATGTGTCTACAATATCCACCTCGAACATAAGTGTCATGCTGGGCGTTAACTTGATGATTTCTCCGCTGGTGAGACACAGTTTCTTGTTGTCGTCAAGTACAGTGTTCATGTTCTCGATCCAGACTGCGTCGACGGGCCCGTCGAAGATATACCACCTCTTGTCCTCGTCTGTGGCACTAGCCCCGATTCTCACCATCGACGGTAGAATACCGTCAGTCCTAAGTAACACAATTGAAAAAGTTAAGTAATATTACGACTTACCGAACGGACAGGTCACAATATTCCTGTTACATGACACGAATTTGGTAGTATCAACATTAGAAATCTTATTAGAAATTAACAATATTTTCAGATAAAAAAGAGTTTTCTGAATTGTTGATACAATGTTTAATAAAAGTTTGAAAACATAAATAGGAAAATTTAAAAGGAAAAATGACAAATTTGCCTAGAAAGATGTTTACATAAGACGTTAACTCTTTAATTAAGAGAATTTAAATTATTAAGATCATAAAATCCAATTGCTAACCATTCGTGGGTCAGAAGATCGAATTCCCCGTACAACTGTCCCATCGTAATTGATTTCGGGTTAAGGACGTACGTCCAAACCGCTTGAAATGGAGACCCGCTGGGCGACATTTCACCTTTGAGCTTCGTCATGGCCATTTTTAGGATCTCGTAACACTGAATCGATTTCAGAATAATAAAGGAGAATGTTTCGATTTACGGTTATCATATACCACACATAAAAATGTATTAAATTTTAAATACTTGTGTTTTCCCAGAGCCTGTAGGCCCAACCAACATAAGCCCATGACGGACTACCGTGGTCTCATAGAGTTGTATGACCTTCATTACGTACTCTGGAAACAGGAATGGAAAGTCCAATTTTTAATAAGAATTTATTATTTATGGCTGCAAAACTTTCAAGTTTGTATGAGACTCACCGTCAACATCCTCCAAACCGAATTCAACACACACGTTACGTATGGAAAGCTCAAGTACGCCGTAATCGACGTGTTGTTCTTGCATTCGGGGAAATAGGTCGGAAACTATACCTAAGCAGTGAATATGAGTAGAAATTAGTAAAATGAAAGGGATGAACATAATGTAGCAGTTTTAAAGTTAGGGACGTGGTGCACGGTACTTGTTTCATAAGGTACACGATCGGTGTTGGATAGATTTTAAATACCAAAAAAATAATAAAAAATTTGTTGGTAAAAAGTTGGTAAAAAATTCAAACCAACCTAGTTTTACGAAAAGAAATGAGAAAGAGATTTCATAAATTGTTCCATACCATTGAAAAGCTTTAGATCGTCTCTGAGGAATTTTGGGACGTTGACGTCTTTCAGAGCTCTCAATACAATTTGCTTTTCGTCCATGTCAGGGTTTTCTCTCTTGAGGTTTCCGGCAGCCGCTATGACAGTTTTGACTGCTCTCATACCGAAATCGTAGTGGTCCTGAATTGCCGAATAATTTCAGTTAATAACATACTGAGTGTGTTTTAAACCTAAATGAATGAAGAGAATAAAATTTCTCACACATTTTGTTTATAATTCTCATCAAGATATCTGTTTAAAAAACTAGGTATTATCTTTAATAAATACTCTAATTGTAATATTTCACGTGGCACAAGCTCATCACATGTTATTGTTACTTTACTATATTACCTGCTAATAATCCGTGTTATCATTTAATAGTTTTGGGTTTCCGTTTACGTTACGAAACGGTTTACAGGTAGTAATTAAGTTTTTTGTGTATAAAAAGCAGAAATACTGTTGCCAAAATAATACTTCTGTACCTGACTGCTCAGTTGCTCGGAGCTGAGTTTGAACGTTGTTGTGATTTTGCCTGCCATGAGCTTCGCGTCGGTGAAACCGTACGAGAACAAGGATATCTCGGCGATGAGTGTGTAGTTCGGAACCATCATGGCGACGGGCCTGAAGAGTGCCTTGAGGTTGTCCGGCAGCTCGGTACGGCCGGCGTAACCCGGGTTCATTGTTATGAAAACAGCGCAGGCCGCCTTCAGAACCAGTTCGGTACCCTCGAACATGAACCTGGGCGAAGGGATTTGCAATCACTGGCAGTAGAGTCTAACAAAGTGGGACAGGGTTTCAAACTAATAGTTGAGTAGTGAATAGTTCGCAGTAAGGGAGGCGCTCAATTCTGAGAGCATATAATCGATCTCGTGAACTAATTATTCCACAGAAAACATGTTTCAGTCACTCAAGTATTTACAAGTATATCTTATACAAGATGTTCCAAATGATTCTTTACTCTTTTCGTTGAAATGTCCAGCACCAAACTTCCTGGATTTTCCTTCGATTCAATAAGAACAGATTCCGTGAATAAACAAAACATGTATTCTGTATAAAACAGCCTACCTCTCAACCCTTGACATCTGCGCTTTCTGAATCGTCGTTATCTGTTGCGCTATTACGGAAAGAACTTCAATATCTATTCTGTTGAACTCATCGAAACAAGCCCAAGCACCGGAACTAAGACAACAAAAATGTGGACATTGAATGTATTATAATACTGTTATATTACAAGTGATTTAATCAATAAATCTGTATATATAAGTTAGAAAAGGCTGAGGAAGTAATGTTTAAGGTTGCTGCTTTATTAGACCCCCGTAAGGCAATGTTTATGTTTACAGCCTTAGAGGTTGAAAGAGTAACGTTTATGTTTGTCGCTTTATTAGACCTCGTCTTTCCCTTGTTTGTCTGGGAGGGGGATAGTCCCGACGAGCGAGAATATTTTTAAATGTAAAGATGTTTTATGTTTTGTGAGATGGATATGGCATAGATTCGAAAATGGGTTTGCTCCAAAGTGTATCTCTCTTAACTTATACTTATTTACTTATTTAATTTGTTGTACCTGGCGAGTCCTTTGAAAAATTTTCCCATAGCCTTAAAATCAAGCTGGTCAGAACAGTTGAATACAACGCACTGTATGGCAAAGGCTTTCGCTAAATCCTGAAATGTGAAAATTTCATTCTTAAACTTTTTCTTAAAGTGTATCGATACAGAAATAAAGTTAGTAAATATTGAACACTTAGGTAGCAACCATTCTATATGCGTTCACGAGTTTTGATAGTTTCAGTGAAATCAATTGATTTTTGAAGTCTTGAAGCAAAATGATTGTCAGTATGAAATACTGAGAAAACCTTAGTTGTTTCAGTTTTTCCAGTGCCGGCCGGACCGGCAGGGGCGCCGCCGAACTTGAGGTGGAGTGCTCCCGTCAGTGTAAGGTAGCACCTGTCTGTGAGCGGCGTTATGACCAGCCGGCCGCTATTGCCAAGGTACTCGTAACCGTAATTGAATTCGGCGTTCACCGCTCTCACCTTCAGCTCATCCACGACCCAGTAGTACCTTTGGAGGCAGAAATAATAATCGCAAATAACAGACCGCCAGGAATGGGTGCTATCACCGAAATTTTCTATAAAATATTTCGCTCCTTGTGTATTTTTTGAATGCGGGAATATCATTCCTACTATCTGCAAAATAGGTCCGTGGAAAAATGTATACGAAAGTATATTAAAAAAATACCGTTATTCCAGTAATAAAAGTTTGTTCTGGGGTAATGTTTTCCCCTGGATTCGGTTCCCCGTTGGCGGATCGAATTTATATATTTTCAGAAATTAGAAATTTATATACCTGAGTTGACTTATCCAGTCGAATTCATTGACGTTACTGACTTTCAGTTCGACAAGGTTTTGAAGCACGTCTCGCGCATGGACTTCAATCACAATCAGCGCCGACATCACTTCCCTTTCAACTCGTGATAACTTACTTTTCAGAAGCCCTCTCAAACCGTCGAGCTAAAGAGTACATTTTTTATCGTTTTAAATAATAGTATAAAAATAGATAATTACCGTCAGTATACGTTAGATTACTTTATTTACTCTCATATGAACAAACAATTTTAATACTGTTCAAACTACATATAACAATTCGTTACTATTTATCAGCCTATCTACAGAGATATCTAGGAGCTCAATCACCGGGCACCTTGGAATTGTCCACTCATTCTTTATCCCTAACCTGGGTGGAACTTGGGTTTAGATTTTAAATTATAATAACCGAATATTTTCTTGGCGCACCTGTGAAAGCATCGTCTGAAAATACTGTTTCAGAGAATGGCCCAATATCCCCTTCTCGACGTGTGCCGTCCAGTAGGTCTGAGATCCGGCGATCACCACCTGTCCGGGCCATTCAAGAACCCATTTCGTTTTGGGCGTCGCCTCGATGTTCTTCAATGCGCTCGCGATGGTTTCCCTCACCGTGTTCCGCATAATTTCTTCGACCTGGATTTTACAATACCTACAGTTATTGGATACATTATAATATTCAAAAACGTGTGCAAGGACATCCTACAGTACACGGTATTGTTGTCGTTCTAGAAACTTTAATAGTTAAAGAAAATTCACATACTTTTAGCAACCAAACTTCCACAGACCCTGTAGCGTACATATCCGGAATCAATTTAACGCGTTCACCTTCACCAGAATACATCTCGGTTATATGAATACCGTCAATGAAATCCAACTGGAAAATACACATTAAACATCAAACAGAAATATAAAAAGTTACATGTCATACTGAAATACTCAATGAAAATACACGTCGTTTCACCTTATAAATGTTTTCAAAACATTTTTTCAGATGAGGCTGAACCGCCCAAGGAAATTTGGACTGGGACAGGATTTCCAAGAGTTCGTCGTCGCTGAGGAAGAAAAGTCTTGGGAATCCGAGTCGCTTTTGTTCCAGATATTCAGTCAGCCCTTTCTGAACATTTTCAAGTATCCTGTTGTTCTGGGTGAGTTGCTCCAGCAGCTTCTTGCTCGAACAATATTCCAAAATCTATAACGCATCGGAAGTTAAAGTACAACACAATAAAACTAGGCGATGGATATAAAAGGATTATATAAGGTAAATGGTAGGCTTACGGCCGGTTTCTCGTAGGCTCCCTTCATGATTCTACGCCAACTTCTTTGGACCGTAGAAAATTTCTTACTTTCAACTGGAAGTTGGCGCGCTATGTCTTCACTTGTCAATATAGGCTCTAGGTACATCCATGATCTAAATTTATAATTAAACCAAAAACTAGTTTTTGTCTATATTTCAATCTAATATCCAAGCTAATATGACGCTAATCGAGGAAAATTACAGGAGGAAAATAAATACTGCTCATAAGGGTATAAGTACTTTTGACATTCAAACCAGGCGTCGAGAACGTCTGAAGCTAGACGTATTTTAGTGTTCCACTCTTCAATCCGCTCCTCGAAAGCCCCCTTGAAAGGGCTGAAAGTCAATTGTTGACTCAGGGCGATGTGGTCGTCCAGCATCTGTATCTGTTCATCCGACACTTTCATTATGTAAGTACCTGAAAAAAGCGGATCGAGCTGTGAACAAGTATGCAATTGTATATAATACCCTCTCACACATTCCCATAATTATGTTATATTATTATTTAACTTTTTTCATCTTCTACTTTACGTAATAATAAGATTGGATGCAAAGGAAATATATCTAATTAAAATTAATTAATAATTAAACCTGTTTGCTTGAACGGAGTGACGACCATGTTAGCTTCTTCCCATTCTCCTTCCATTTTTTCCAGGGCCTGTTCCAAAACAAATTCCTTGGCTGCTCCGTCAACAGCCTCCTTAAGTTCGTCCAGGTGGTTCAGAATCCCGGTGTTCAGACACTGCTTGAACGTCAGGTACGGTGTCATCACTATATTCACTCCTACCTCACAATTAAAGTCATCAAAGATTATTTTCCAAATTCCAAAGTTTGATAATTAGCTTAGGCCGTCAAATAAATAGTATTAATTTTAAATTACTGTTCAAAACAATAATGACTATGATAATCTAAGCAAGAACACTCAATATTCACTATATTTATAGCCATTAATATATTACTGTGGTACCTGTCTTTTCGTGGAACATTGACCAATGTCTCTGTTTCATGCCGGGGTGCTTGAGCGCCTGGATCACGGGTATGAGAGGTCGGAACTCTTCAATCTCAGCTTTCATGTCCATGGCGATTTTTTGACACGCTGTAAAATATATCCTGGCATTAATCCTAGATGATCTCACATCCGGCCATACATCAGTACTTCACATGCTTAATCATAATCCTGTCCCAGTTCCCATTTCCTCGTCCCTTACACGAGGTCCAACTGATTGTAGCCAATTGCAGAACGGAATATGCACTCGCTAAAGATACCACTGACATTTGTATTATGTTTAGGAACAAAATGATACAAAAGAAAATTTAACAATAAGCAAAAGATATTATTAATTATATGCTGATAATACACTCAACGTGTATTTTTCAGTAAATAAGTTATACATCTGGGTCCACTGATTGTATATAACTAATAAATGAATGTAAGTTATATTGTACAGTGGCAGGAAAGTACCTGGAATGTCTTTGAACAATCTGATGCATTTTACTATCGTCTTGAAGTAATCCGATACAATTGGTTCTATCAGATTACCATCGTAAGTGGGTAGCGGGTTGTCCATATACAGGTCACGGGCTTTCCGCCAATCTTCAATAAGCAATTGATAAATATATTAGTTTTTGAGAAAGGAAATGCTGTGTATTTCGCTCCTAAAAAGAATTTCTACTTCCTGTTCCCACTTATTTGGTCAAAAAGAATCACTTATGAAATAAAAAATTGCAATATCACGTGTAATTAACGCAAATTTCTACTATTCAGAATAAGTTACTTTAAAAGTTCTTTATATTGTCCTATTATATCAGAGTTTATATTTTATTTTTAATACAGAGCAGATGATAAATGAACGATTTTTTAAAAAGTTCATGGTTTGTTGCAATAGCAATCCTTAATTGGATTCAGACATCATTCGCGGTTATTTGCTCTCGTTCTTTCATTCAACGGTTTATTTTATTGACCAGGGAAATTGGCTTGTATCCACTGTAAATAAAGTGCACTGATGTATTGTGTTTTTTCTGGCCAAAGCCACAGGCGGCCGACAACGGGTTCATTTAGCGATCTTCAAACGTTGGAATACCGGCCATAGCGCTGTCAGTTTTTGATTTAAAATTAGAATCCTCTCCAGAATATTGTATAGAAAGCAATCGTTCAGGTTGTAGTTATCTTATTTTAGTTAAATATTTATTTCCCTTGAAACCATTCCTTAGTAAGGAATGGTAGGAAAGATAAACGAATCTGAAATTTCAATAGCATAACGCCATGATCTGTTGTTACTTCTTGGATGTCAACGAAATTGTCTTGAATAGCCGTAAATATAGGATCAGACTATAAGTATAAGAGGCTGACAGAGCATTAAATATAGTGGGATATATTACCTGAAGCAGTGCCCCATAAATTCTTGTATGGCTCGAATTCCTTAATAAGTTTCGGAATCTCGTCAAATGGTGTCACTGGGTTACCGAACAGTTTCTGCCTTTGATTGAGAAGCAGGCCGAATTCTTGGGCCTCCTTCACTCCCTTCCAGGCCAGCCGCACCTCAACGGCAATAGGGTGAACCTGAGTTTGAAAATCTTTTACGAATTACATAGACACCAAGATGCTATTATGTTGTGTGGTAACAAAATCGTTACAAAAGATGGTTGCGCAAAAAATAATCGGATTACTCATTAAAACAAAAATAACCTTGAATTTACCCGTCAATTCAGTATAACTTGCCTTAGAGACGTCGTCTTGGCCCGATAGATTGGTGATGATGGACGAGAGGTAGTCTATTTTGTCTTGAAGTTTAGTTTCGTCCAAGATCTGGAGCTTGAGGAAGCGTGCTGTCTCGTCAATCAGGAAATATTCCGTTTCCTCCATCTTACATTTGATCTTGTACGGCCACGTGATCGCGTCCCATTTGACTGCGAAGTCAATTTCGGTCAGTGAGTAGTTGAAGTAGTCCAATACTTCGTAGTCCTGGCAACAAAGAAAAAGGTTCCAGTTCAAAACACCTACTTATAAACAAAGTAAAAGCACTCTCGATTACTAGCTGGTTCCGGCTTCGTCGGTCCTTCTATATTCAGAAAGAACACAAAAATTCCCGTATCGATATTCACCGGAGAACGTTGACATTCTCCAATTTCGGTCTTTCACGGTAAGTTATCTAATAATCACATGGTCGTAACTTGTGTATTTTCCTATATATAATTACAGAGCAGGAAATATATCTATGGTCATATCACTTTCCGATCTGAAACTAATTTCATCAATCGAGTTGCATTCTATATCGTAGTATGTTATCCACAATAAATACTTCTATTTTGGGATAACTAATAATTGTTCGTGATTTTTATTAAAGAATAAGGAAATTATGAGAAGAAAGCCCACTCACTAACAAACGTGTGTGTATGGCATCGTCGTTCGCTTTAACCGAGAGTGGAACCGTCTCCATCCACTCTTTTAGCTCGATTATGTTCTCAATAGAATTAGGCTTGTCACATAGCTTCCGGTAAATATTCATATACTCTTGCATACTCTGCAATATTTAAAAGCGAGCCTTAATTTATATAATAACAACGAAATACATTAAAATGTAACAGGATACGCAGAATTCGGCAGTAACTTACATCTTGCATGGTCTGCTTCATCCTGCTGGCGTGAGCGTGTAGATGCTTGATCCGGATGTCCTCCCGCTTCTTTATAAACATATCCCTCACCAGGTGGGTATCGATTGTGAACGGCCCTATCACTATCATAGGAGGAATGCTCGCGTCCACCTCATCTCTGAGCCGTGCCTGTCTCTCAATTTCGTTCGTCACCTCGGAGGCCAAGTGCATCTCATCCTTGAATTTTCTGTAATCACAAATTGATGAAGCCGTCAACACTATTCAATCATAATTTTTGCTATTACAATTGTATATTATTTGAATAACGAAGCTAAAATTAATTAAAACTCACGTGACATACTCTTCGACATCTAGACAATAAAACTCAATAAATCTCTTATATTCTTTAATGTATGCCTTGACCGGTATTACCGCTTTGGTCAGGCACATATCAAGAGCTGCTCTACCAGTCTGGATTTCACCGCCTAGAAGACTGACACAGTTCAACAGGAGCATAACGGGAGGATATTTGATCTTGGGGTTGATCCTCCTGTCGATCTGAGGAATCCTGTGCATAGAGCTAATCGCTTGGTCGTAAGCGTCCAGAACGGCGTCCTGAAAGCAAAAACAATGTCTCACAAATGTGACTCCTACAATAAAATAAATAATTAATAAAAAATAAATGTAAATCATAATTTTACCTTGAAAAGCCGTAGGTCAGTACAGTAGTGGCCTCCGTTTTCATCCATACGGAGTATCAGGCTGAAAACCGGCTTGACATTGGCCACGAAGGGGGAAGTGACGAGGTTCTCGCCCCAAACGAAATCCTCTTCCAAATCCATTATTCCTTCACAGTGCGTTCGAAAAGTGCCCACATAAGAATTTATAGAATTCTTGAGCATTTCGCGCAGTCCATGCTGTAAAGGGGTTATTCATATGAACAGTTAGCGGCAGGAGGAGGAGCCAAAAGCAGAGGTTGTGCACATTATTCCAAAATTCATAAAAGAAGGGAAAACCAGTAGGAAAATGTACATAAGGAATATATAAACTGCGATATATATCTCACTTCCATATAAAATTTCAGCAGCCACATGAGACGGTAGATTTTGGACATGGCAAAGAATCTGTAATCGGCCTCGCCGATATTGTAATATCCAGGCCCGTTATTCACCAATGGCTTTAAAATTGTTTCAATAATCCCATCGGTCCAATCGAATCTCACGTAGTTTGCGGTCTGCAATCAGAGAAGATTTCGTACCAAAACCATTGTGTACAAAATGAGAGCTTATGATTTGGGCTAATGACAATTTCATTTCTTCCCCGGTTTCCAGATTTGAAGTTTAATGACAATACTGCAGTTTTTTTAATTTCTATTTCTAATAAGTTAAAGTATTTAGTATCTGAAGAAGTTATTGAGTAAAAATGTTACATATACCCCGATGCCACGGAAGTATGGCGAGTTCTATACCACCGCTCGATAACAGATGCCCATTTCTAACAGAACTGGATTAATTAATAATAGAACTGATATGTATATTTTCGTACCGTGGCGAGTGATGATTTCTGAAGTGCTATGAACTTCTCAAGAGTCAGCTCAACGCACTCGCTTAGACCGAATACGCATTTCTTCGTCAGATCCGTGCACATGTTGTAAACCACAAAAATTGCATCGAACAATCCGCGAAGTGCGTAAAGAAATTCTTTCTTGAATCTCGTCCTCGTTACTTCGTATTCTTCTTTCGACAGCCCCGTTACGATGCCTGCAAAAGTTCGGTAGGTCTTTGACGTTAAAATTCTCGCAACCAAATTTTCGCGAGATCTACTTGTAAACAAACAATTCAACTTCTTATTGATTATTTGACACCTATTATTAACATCGGCGGACGACCTAGCAGTAATCAGTTGGTTTTTAAATATTTTTATATAACAGTATAATGTTAAAATCTGAATTGATCTTATCGGTCTCACGTTCTGTTTTTGGACTCCAGACTGATTTCCGGGGAATACAAATGAAGGAAAACATCGGTAGGTATCCTACGAACTTCCTCAACAACAGATCGGTCAGAGTCAGCTCGTAAAATATTTTGTGCGAGCGAAGAGTCTGAAAAGAAACCGGTGCATATGTGCATGCTATGTTCCGTTTGGTAAGGACAGTTAATTAATTGTGAGAAATTTACTCACTTTAAAGAATTTTCTTATTTTACCATTTCTAGTTGCCTTATCGATAATGCTATCCCATTCCTCAGGGCTCGGTCGGCTGTAATTCGATTTCTTAACAAATTCCTTGATATCCTCGTATCTGTAAGAGCCTTGAATTCGTAATTTCCACGAATAACACAACAATTAGGGTTTAAAAAAATCGAAATATACAACTGACCTTATTATAATTTCGGCTTCGTTTCTCAATTTGTAGGCCCTGATTATCCTGTCCGCCATCGCTATCGGGTTTTCCGACTTGAAGCAAATGTAGATTCTGAAAATCAGTATTAAAAATTACTCGTACCTATAGTACCAGTACAGTGACTGTGTAGGTGGATTGCCCTGACCGTTCTGCATGGTCGTTTCTCCAATCTAGTTCTAGAAACCGGTCGAGCATAGGTCCAGACAAAGTAGTGGTGACAGAATGATTCATAAAATAGAGGAGATGTCCCACAGCCTCGCGGACCCATTTATAAGTGTCATAATATATTTTGTTAAAAATGTACAGCCGTGTTTTATGCATTTAGCGACGAAGCATTTTTAGACACAAAATTGGCCCAAAACTGCGGTTTTTAGGCACAAAAATGGCATATTTAGACGCAAAATTGGCCCAAAAATGCGGTTTTCAGGCACAATTTTTGTTGGAAAACGCATTATTAGCGCAATTTGAGCAATTTTGCGTCTAAAATGCTATTTTGTGGCATTTTTTCTATGTCTGAAAATGCCATTTTGAGCCTAAAAACATTCTTGGGCCAATTTTTTATAAAATGTAATTTTGTACCTAAAAACGCAATTTTGCGTCTGAAAATACCGATTTTGGGCCTAAAACCGCTATTTCGGGCTAATTTTCCGTCTAATAATGCCATTTTGGGCCTGAAAGGCACAAAAATGGCATTTTAGACGCAAAATTGGCCCAAAAAGGTTGGCATTTTTAGAAAACTTGGCCCAAAATGCGGTTTTAGGCAAAAAATGGCATTTTTAGACCACAAATTGGACCCAAAATGCGGTTTTAGGCACAAAATGGCATTTTAGACGCAAAATTGGCCCAAAATGCGGCATTTTAGGCACAAAAATGGCAAAATGGCATTTTTAGACGCAAAATTGGCCCAAAATGCGGTTTTAGGCAAAATGGCATTTTAGACGCAAAATTGGCCCAAAATGCGGTTTTTAGGCACAAAAATGGCATTTTAGACGCAAAATTGGCCCAAAACTGCGGGTTTTTAGGCACAAAAATGGCATTTTAGACGCAAAATTGGACCCAAAAATAGGCGGTTTTAAAATGCGGTTTTACAAAAATGGCATTTTAGACGCAAAATTGGCCCAAAAATGCGGTTTTAGGCACAAAATGGCATTTTAGACCAAAATTGGCCCAAAATGCGGTTTTAGTGCACAGAAATGGCATTTTAGACGCAAAATTGGCCCAAAAATGCGGTTTTTAGATACAAAAATGGCATTTTAGACGCAAAATTGGCCCAAAATTTGCGGTTTTAGGTACAAAATGGCATTTTAGACGCAAAATTGGCCCAAAATGAGGTTTTATGGCAAAATTGGCCCAAAATTGCATTTTAGACGCAAAATTGGCCCAAAATGGCATTTTATTGGCCCAAAATTGCATTTTTTAGACGCAAAATTTGCGATTTTCAAGTGTAACTTACTTTGGGACACTTGTGGGTGGAATATGGGACCGATCTGAGAAAATTTTCGAAAACCTAAATTTTCGATTTTCAACCCGCCGTTTCAGGGCAAGTGTAACTCACTTTGGGACACTTGTGGGTGGAATATGGGACCGATCTGAGAAAATTTTCGAAAACCTAAATTTTCGATTTTCAACCCGCCGTTTCAGGGGCAAGTGTAACTCACTTTGGGACACTTGTGGGTGGAATATGGGACCGATCTGAGAAAATTTTCGAAAACCTAAATTTTCGATTTTCAACCCGCCGTTTCAGGGCAAGTGTAACTCACTTTGGGACACTTGTGGGTGGAATATGGGACCGATCTGAGAAAATTTTCGAAAACCTAAATTTTCGATTTTCAACCCGCCGTTTCAGGGCAAGTGTAACTCACTTTGGGACACTTGTGGGTGGAATATGGGACCGATCTGAGAAAATTTTCGAAAAACCTAAATTTTCGATTTTCAACCCGCCGTTTCAGGGGCAAGTGTAACTCACTTTGGGACACTTGTGGGTGGAATATGGGACCGATCTGAGAAAATTTTCGAAAGCTTAAATTTCGATTTTCAACCCGCCGTTTCAGGGCAAGTGTAACTCACTTTGGGACACTTGTGGGTGGAATATGGGACCGATCTGAGAAAATTTTCGAAAAACCTAAATTTTCGATTTTCAACCCGCCGTTTCAGGGGCAAGTGTAACTCACTTTGGGACACTTGTGGGTGGAATATGGGACCGATCTGAGAAAATTTTCGAAAAACCTAAATTTTCGATTTTCAACCCGCCGTTTCAGGGGCAAGTGTAACTCACTTTGGGACACTTGTGGGTGGAATATGGGACCGATCTGAGAAAATTTTCGAAAAACCTAAATTTTCGATTTTCAACCCGCCGTTTCAGGGGCAAGTGTAACTCACTTATGGACATTGGGGTGGAATATGGGACCGATCTGAGAAAATTTTCGAAAAACCTAAATTTTCGCATTTTCAACCCGCCGTTTCAAAAGGGGCAAGTGTAACTCACTTTCACGCTTTGGGACATGGCGTTTTGGGTGGAATATGGGACCGATTTTCAAAAATTTTCGGCAATTTAACTCACTTTGGGACACAAAATAGGAAAATGGCATTTTGAAAAATTTTGCAAAAATGGCATTTTTTTCAAAACTTTGCGGTTTTTGGGACACACAAAATGGATCATTTTCAAAAAATTTTTAGGCACAAAAATGGCATTTTTGACGCAAAAATTTTTTTCAAAATGCGGCATTTTTAGGCAAAATGGTTTTTAGGCAAAAATGGCATTTTTAGACGTAAAATTGGCCCAGAAATGCGGTTTTTAGGCACAAAAATGGCATTTTTAGACGCAAATTGGCCCAAAAATGCGGTTTTTAACTAAAAAAATTGCATTTTTAGAGGCGAAATTGACCCAGAAACGCGGTTTTTAGGCACAAAAATGGCATTTTTCGACGCAAAATTGGCCCAAAAATTCTTTTTTTAATCCAAAAATTGCGTTTTAAGACGCAAATTGGCCAAAAAATGCGGTTTTTAAGTAAAAGAATGGCATTTTTAGAGGCGAAATTGACCCAGAAACGCGTTTTTTAGGCTCAAAAATGGCATTTTTTGACGCAAAAGTGGCCCAAAATGCGGTTTTTAGGCAAGAATATGGCATTTTTAGACGCAAAATTGGACCCAAAAATTCCGTTTTTAAGCACAAAAATGGCATTTTTAGACGCAAAATTGGCCCGAAAATGCGGTTTTTAGGCACAAAAATAGCATTTTTAGACGCAAAATTGGCCCAAAAATGCGGTTTTTAGGCACAAAAATGGCATTTTTAGACGCAAAATTGGCCCAAAAATGCGTTTTTTAGGCACAAAAATGGCCTTTTTAGATGCAAAATTGGCCCAAAAATTGCATTTTTAGACCCAAAATTGGCCAAGAAATGCGATTTTCGAAAAACCTATATTTTCGATTTCCGACCCGCCGTTTTAGGGGCAAGTGTAACTCACTTTGGGACACTTGTGGGTGGAATATGGGACCGATCTGAGAAAATTTTCGAAAAACCTAAATTTTCGATTTTCAACCCGCCGTTTCAGGGGCAAGTGTAACTCACTTTGGGACACTTGTGGGTGGAATATGGGACCGATCTGAGAAAATTTTCGAAAAACCTAAATTTTCGATTTTCAACCCGCCGTTTCAGGGGCAAGTGTAACTCACTTTGGGACACTTGTGGGTGGAATATGGGACCGATCTGAGAAAATTTTCGAAAAACCTAAATTTTCGATTTTCGACACAAAATGTGTTTACGACACAAATGTAACCATACCTATGTATCGAATAGGGTCCGTGTTCGAGTGTTATGGGAACGACACTGAAGAGTTCAGTTTTGCTGTTGTACCCGTAGACGGCCACGTACTGCCAATCGTGAGCGCAGTACCTGTATTCCTGTTCGGGTTGGTATTCCTTGTAGGCATAATGCGAAGGTATAAATGCCATCGCTGGTACAGGATACAAGCAGTTGTCTGGACCAATCGACGTTTCCATCCACTTTTCGTTGGTCCTTTTTCATAAATGGAAAAGGTGATTAAAAACGTCATCGGCAATCCTATGTCATTCCAACAAAATAATCTGTCAAAACAAGTTGAAATATGTAAAATTGGGTTTTATTTTATTCCCTATGTAAGACGTTTCGCGAGAATTTCAGTGTTGTTTTTCATGCACCACGGATTCTGAAAATATTTGCAATGTTAACATTTTATTTTAATAATAAATTTTAATTAAATCTGCAGATTTATAAATGGTTTCATTATTTATTTAATATATTCCACCCCTTACTGAACATATGTTTAACTGAGGAGTAAAAAACAAAACGCAGAGTGTAAACAGGATGCCCCAGAAGCATTTCAAGTGCCAAAGAGACTCTTACTACTACTGAAGTACACTTTTTCCCTTGTTCCTCATGTTACTCTGTTGAAAAAGAGTTTGTTCTAGTTTTGAGTTTTGAGTTTGTTTTATTTTCTTCTTTCTCAGTTGAAGTAGTATTGCATGAAGTTGAAAAGGGTTGACTAGGTCTAGGATAGGAGTGCAATGTCTTGCATGAGAGTGCAATGTTTTTGTTTACAGCCTTAGAGGCTGAGAGGGTAACGTTTGTTTCCTTCTTGGAATAGTGTAATCTTTTTCTCTACGACACTAACATAATAGCTGAATAGTGATAACCCCTATTAAACATTCCTAGACTCTATGAATCGACTTTCTATGGCGATGTTTACGTAAATTTTACCAATATATAACCCATATGATTCATAGAAAACTAAACTCGTTAGTAAAATGGATTATTGATCAAGTAGAGGAACATACTGATTGAAGAGGATTGAATGCATATTATGGGCTGCAAAGAATGCCTGAAAAGTTTCCGTTATCGGTGGTAGTGATTTTAGAGTTACTAACGTACGGGTTGTTCCTCTCACCAATCATCGTAATAATCGTCGTCGAAATACTCGATGGGTACGAAATGCGTAAACTGGAATAGGCCATATTTCCAGGTGTCGGGGATTTCGATGTACTTGGGCGGAATGAGCTCGAAGCGGTCTATGCCGGCCTGTTCGTGGAGCACGGTGCCAATATTGTGACCGGCGTATTCGCTCTTCCTCCTGTTCAGCAAGTACTGTATCGGGAGCCGGCCCTCGGAAGGGGTTTGAGGATAGTGAAATTTTGGGACGAAGGCCGACGCTGGAAATACCTGAAGCAGACATATCGGGTCTTTTTTTAACATTTAAGACTCATTTCGAACAGTAGTGCGAAATTTCATTTCCATTTGCCATATGTTTCTTAGTTGATTATTAAGAGCTCCTTCGTAGAGGTCTAACTGGATATTGATTTACGCACATACATAATAATATATTGCTAACATAACAATATTGAGCTATGTACTTTATACATTAAGCTGAATGTTTAATGTTCGAATCGACAACCCTAAATTATTCTTCACAGTAGGGCTTACAAACTGTTCGGCATGGACCCACTGCAAGTGTTCATCGCTCATCTCGTCCTCCTTCATACCACTGGCTTCCTCCTCTGGCTCGCCCGCGACCGAAGACTCGTCCGTCAGGTAAATAGTGGCGTGCTCCAGGTCGACCCAGTCCTGGAACAGCGAGTGGTCGTGCACGGGCCGTCCCCCTTCGTAAGTGCCGTCCTCTTTCAAGTTGCATCTGCAACAATATCCAAAAGTAAAAGGTGTATCGCCTTAACACGGACCCATTAGAAATTATTCACCGAAATGACCGCAGTAGACTGACTCAGGTTGACTGCCTTTCAATGTAAACAATGAAAGCCCGACTGTAAAAGAAATCAGTTTAAGAGTATTTCTGTCCAGGGTAAAAGAAAAATTGTCCTTTGCAGAAGACCACTCGCAACAAAGAAGAGGATCTTCGTTAATAATTAACATTAAAGAGATTTACATTTTCCAATCAATGATATGAATTTAAATACACCTTCCGTTTAACATAGTTATATATATTCTATAATACCGCAATTAACATTTAGTTTATGTTAATTATATGAGGCGTGTCAGATATTTTTAACGTTCTGAAGCTCACCTGCATGCGAGCCGGTCAAACTCCTCCTCTTTCGATTCCTCCTCTTGGACAATGTCTGTAACTTGGGGCAGTGGCGGAGGCTTCTCCGAGTAGTCTTCTTCGATGATACCCTCCGATCTCGACTCCATACCCGAGCCCCCATCCTCAACTTCTCCTATGCCTTCTTCTTGCTGCAAACAGCGCAAGCAGCTATTCATCAACTTATTCACTAAAACCGTTCGAAGTACAAACAGC
The DNA here is from genome assembly GCA_019843655.1 of Lethocerus indicus. Lineage (NCBI taxonomy): Eukaryota > Metazoa > Arthropoda > Insecta > Hemiptera > Belostomatidae > Lethocerus > Lethocerus indicus. The sequence continues at coordinate 5,764,091 of JACDQD010000103.1, read as the reverse complement.
CCTTTTTCCCCTAAATGCCGGGCACACGCTGCTAGTTCTATTTATAAACCCGAATATATTAGCTGTTCATAAAACCCTATCAGGCTTAGCAAACATATCTGAACCCGTCTGATATGAAGTACCTTAATAGCCTCCACGGCCTCTCCTATTGCCTCTTCTTCTTCGGAGGAGGAAGAACTGGACTCGGCTTCCCCCACGCCCTCTTCCTCGAGATTGTAGACAGCGCACTCTTCCTCGTACCGGAGGATACTTGAAGCTCGATTCGTGGTTAGGTCGGAGAAGGACACACAGTATTTTCGGAAGGTGGCGATCATGAACTCTCCCGGGATCTTGGACGCTTCCCCGGTTGGTTTCGTTATGGCCGGAGCTTGGTGGCGTTTTATGGGATTCTGCACCAGCGAACTGAGGAGTTCTGAATAGTACATTCTGCGCAGTTTTTCGTAAGATTGAATCTCCCCTATTTTACGCTCCGATATGTCCCGACTTTCCGTTAATCCGGATGAGTCACCTGGAGAAATAAAATACTGCGCTAATTTGGATTTAGACACCATAATGTGAACAACGCATAAGGGAAATGGGAAGGTAGTTTAAGAGCAGGAATTCAAATATACGCAAAACAATTAGTATAATATTAGTTTCATTTTATATAACCTAACTTAATCGAACCAGGGCTGGGTGCGCAAGCTAGACATGTTGCTGATTCAGGTCTACTACAAATTTACCTTCAGTTTTATATATCACCGTCTAACAGCTTTTCTATGAAAACATACCTTCAGCCTCCATTCCATTCCTTTTCATTCTTCTTCGTAAATGTTAATAAATTCAAAATATTACAACTGCTTTCGTATTGGCTATACTGGTTATTTGTTTTCAGTATTAATTTGTGTATCTTACGCCGGGAGATTACCGCGCGAATATTAATCTGCGGTATTCACACAACCAACAAAAACAAAATCATATGGCCCTCCGGCAAGATATGGTTGGAATTATTAAATCGAAATTATCGCCAGCTGATGGCTACAGAATATAGTCTACATACTCCGATTGTGTTTCTACATTATCATTACCAATTAAAAATTAATGAAACTGGCTGTTATGAGTTTTAGAAGAATTTGAACATGAATGTTATCTGCTTTCCTAGAAAGTACTGCAGCATATCAGTAATTAGTTTTCTGATCGATTCAATTAATGGAGCGTACAAAATTGACTGAACAAAATCGATAGGTATAGTGAAAACGTTCCCATTCCTAATATCTCTTTCCTCTGTGCGATAGTTTATAAACGGGAATTTTCGTGAAACTAAAGTTTGCACAATTATTATAACACGTCACTTATAAATATTACACGGGCTATAGTCTTACGTCGGTTTCAGAACGAAGTGAAACCAAAGGGACCTGCAATTTTGTTAATAATCTGTACATCTCTACGGTTGATGTCAGTTGCGTTTAGTCTGCGGTGACTGGGCTACCACTAGAACGGCGCTAAAATTCGGCCGTGGTGGTCGGTGTGTGTAGGGGGCGGGAGTGAGGGGGGACGCCGGCGCTGGAGTGCCGATCGATGGGAGGTATGGGTCGGCGTCGGGTCTCCATGGGTACACGGGGGGCGTCGTGGCACACAGTGAGAGAGAGAGAGGGTGAGAGGGAGAGAGAGTGAGAGAGATAGAGGAACCCGCAGTGCCCTCAGAGCGGGCACGGAGGCCGGTCATGTGGCCCGCCTCGCTCAGGCTCCTCGCTCTGGCCCTTTTCTACATCCTCTTCCTTGTCCTCGGGGCGGCCATATTCTCATCCATTGAGGCCCCAGAAGAGGCGGTCAGGGTCTCGCAGCTGCAGCACCACAGGGCCGACTTCCTCAGGCTCCACACCTGCGTTTCAGGTCAGCAACCGTATTCATTTCTTCTATGAACAAATTTTATGTTCGCTAAAACAAATATTGTTCATTAGCAATTTTTCCCTTTTTTTATTTCTAATGTTTATTTTGAATTTGAAGTCCTATGTTCCCCCATTTCAACGCATCATTTATTCCAGATAAGTAAAAATACAAATTCTACTACAGGAAATATTGTTACTACAGAACATGATGTATAGTACTAAATATTTTGTCTTTTTTTTGTTTTATATCTTATAGAATGTATGACTTATAAACGTTCTTATCTAAGAGCTGAAGACTATGCATGTATTTAGTTTTTTTTTATTATAATCAAGGTGATATTTAGGGGGTATCACAAAGTTCCCTTGTGGCATACTTTGAGGATCGCTCGTAATTGCATTTATTGTGTTCGTTCTACTTTTTTTTCAAGTTAATATTTACACTAGCATCATAATCTGTTCACACTTTTCGTAATTGAAGGGCCAAATAACTTATTCGAATGTAGACGGGGCTCCCCGTATACAGTAAAATTATTCCTGAAAACCGTTTAAAAACTTTGACTACAAAATTATATATCTGTTGCCACATCTTAGAATTAGAAACACAATAATGAGCCCTTGTTGTGAGACAGATAATCTGATCAAGAAATAAGTTCAGCTTTCGTGTTTTACAAGAGCTTGTTGCTGCCGAATGGGCAATCAGGTTTCCCATGGGCTCGGACCGTCCCAGTTTCCCGGTAAGAAAGATTAATTGTCCCGCCGAGGGGCAATACCAACTTGCGTCAATATACGTGCATCCTTAGTTCCCACACCTGAAAAAGTTCCAATTGCACCTTTTCCGAAATCTAATCATCAATTTTCGAACTACCGGTCCATTCTGGATCTTGGCCAGGTTCAGTTGTTCGGAACAATCCCTCCTTTTTCTCTAACTCCCCACGAAGAGGTCTACAAATTTCCGCTTTCCACGTAATTTATACCCCCGACAGTAAACTGAAGATTGCTTCCAGTAACGTTGCCAAATTGTTCCTGCTTGTTGGAACTACAGCTTTCGAATAAAAAAAGAAATGCAGCTGTTATACAATTTAAATATAAATTATAACATCAAAATATAATTATATACAAAGCAGGGACTAGCAGGAGAATCGTACATTTATTTTATTTTAATGAGTATTATTAGGCGGAACCTCAACGCACGCAAAAAAGGTAATTCCAGGAAGGAAGAAAATTAATCGTAATGAGAATACTTTTAGTTTAGAGTACCTCTTATAATACCTCTCATAATGAGTTTTTATAACCACCCCAGATAGTCACTATGGTCAGCCTGTACAATTAGGGCATATTAGTAATTCATAATGACTTTGAATTACGCTAATATTTTTAATGCGCACCTAAGCACAATAGAACTTTTTCCATACTTGAAGTTCTTTATTCACCAACCAATCCAGCTTCCGGACTATGGTTTATCGCATATACCAAAATATTGAGGGAATAAATAAATATAGCGTATAATTCAATTATTAACCTGCACATTACAGAGTGGGGATGAAAGGAACTCGAGTCTATTAATATCGGCTTATTTGACGAGGGTAGGCAAAGCATTCAATATAAATTACTTTCATACTTTATAAAGAGATAATTAAGTTACACTGCTAATTTAAAAAAACAAATCTTATTTTTAGCATGAAATCCTTAATCATTTATATTTGCGGTCAACTGCCTATCACACGGCTTCATTTGACGGGGTTTACAGTTCCGGGTACTATTTATTAGCGGCCCCAATTACCTTAGGGGGAAGGAGACTGAATTAATTTTATCCTGGAGGAGTGGAGGCGATGTAGGCCGGGGTTGGGTCCGCCGGGAACGCCCGGCGGACTCATTAAAAGCCGTCGTTTATCAAAAGGTCCGTTCGGATGGAGCCCGAAATTGGCCCCTGGTATCGAGGGACCCTATCGTTTCCCTTCCCACTCAGTCATCTCTCTACTCATTCACTCCACTGTAGCTCCTGAAATATAAATAATTGTTTAATATCGTCTATTGCTAGCTCAACATGTGCTTCATATGTATACAATATATATTAGTAACAGAGAATGGATTATTTGTACTGACCCGCTCCATCAGGGCGTCATACCTTTTTTCATCCGCTATTAAAGTGTGGGACGAAACTCTCACACTGGATATGTTTCTTTTGTACACTGCATGTTTATGCATTTAACAGAAATCGCTACAGACACTCACTAAATACACAGTCTGGACCACTGAGTGTGGGGGGTTGTTTGAGTCTGCCTCGCTTGTGTACATAATGGGAGGACAGGTAGAGGTGGTGTACCCCCTTGGCGGCTGAAGCTCGGCTCCACCGATGAATTGGATCGTGCTTTCTAACCATATGATTTTAATTCAACGTTTGGGTGCAACGGATTTAACAGCACGGAGAGAGGAAAAATAAATCAAACGTTTGGAGAATACACAACTTAATTTAATTCTTCACTCTTGTACGAGCTGAAACATAATACGCGCATTAACGAACTATAAAATGACAGTTCTAGTCATTAGAGTTTTTACATTAATGCAAGACTATTGGGAAGTGCCCTGGGCGATAAGTTCAAGGAAGGGGTGGTTACCCTACAGAAACCTAAATACAGTGAGGGGAGAAGGGATGATGAATTCCGGGAGGTATCGAATAACAAGTGAAGTGGAAGCCGCAATCCGGAGCAAGTGGGGACCCGGCCGCCTATGCCCAGAGGCCTGGCCCTTAAACGCCACTTCGCATTCCGATCTCAGCCGCTTTTTAGCCTACAACTCGGGAAGGAGCACATCCTCAACACTCGAGTAGCACAACAGGGGGGGGGGGGGGCATGGTCCCCACTCAAACTCCACTCACTTCGGTCGCACGAGGATTTGAATTTTAATTAAACCATTCCGCCCTCCTTTACTGATGGTATGGGTGGCCGCCGAAGGAAAAACATTCATTTGTGTAATTCGATTATGCAGTTGAATACAAAGGGCACATATCAGTTTCCACTCAAATAATTTATTCTACTACATATATTGCAGAGTGAAATTATGTTTTGTTATATAATTACTTTATTTGTTGAAAAGCATATCGATAGATTCGATCGAGCAGGTGCAATTAATTAATCTAATGAAAGTTCAAATTGTGTTCGATCTCCAAGCGTCATAGATGATAGAAAACCCAAAAAAGGGGGTGGTCTTGACAGCCTGATAATCAGACCGTTATATCGATTTCACGTAAGCGGAGAAATATGTACGAGATAAACTGTCCCATGAGTGATGATGACTCGAAAGGACGTAAAATGATTTAACCTTTCCGAAAACCTAACCAAACTTACACTTATTTTGGAGCTGGTTCCATGTGTTGCACGTAGTTGAAAATGTATTATGGCTGAAATTCCGCTGAATATTCTCGCCGTGTGTCTGTTCTCTGACACCTGCTGAGTTTATTTTCTCTCTGGTTGAAAACGCATTTTAGCTCAGGATTATGTAACGTTTTGTTAGGTCTTGCTGACGGGCCGCGGTAATCGATTCACTCTCTCTGGCCCCCTTATAAGAGGCTTCATACCAGTATTATTATTTGGTTTCGCTGCCCAATTTTTTTTCTCGCCACATGAACAGTCATCGCCGGCGAATGAGTGTTTGTGGCTATAGGAATCGGTGCAAAATACTAACGATCCGTTATGGTGAACGCGTATCACGTACATGGAAGAAATAAAATTTGACTTCAGTTTGAGTATTTGAATATTTTGATCTTCCTAATCTTATTTTTTTGTTGGGGGTCAAGGAACTTGTATTCTTTTTGAACTTGTCTTCGTTTTAAGTGTAACACACTTAAACAAATTATTTCAATATTTAATTTTATTTAAGAAAATGTGTTAACTGGCAACGGGGATATGGTTAATTCTCTTTGTGTTGGACACATTGCTGGCGGAAAATTTACTGATAATTCTGCAAAGAAGAGAAGCATGTTCGAGTGACTGTTTTGTGAGATTGGTTTGAAGTATATTTAGGTTGGGAAATTATAATTTCCCAGCTTGGAATTATGCCGAAATTGAGCCCCCGCTCTAATGAAACCCGGCGAGTAACAAGTAGCCTTATCGGTGTTGGGTTGAGGGGAGTGGGGGCGCTTGTCCAGATTAGATTCTGGCCCCGTTATCGGGCTATTGGAACTGGGGCTGGGAATAGCGCTAATTACATCGCACCCTTCTACCTTCCACGCTACCTTTAAACAGTCTGGACATCGATTTCAGGCCGCAAAACAATCAACTAGCCAAATATTCACTAACATTTAGTTATTACCTTACACTTCTCGTTCATTGAATTTATTGTATATTAATAAATGTAAAATTATTTCTAATTTTATGGCTCCTGCGGCCTATTTGGCCCTACAAGAGATGGGTATCGACTGGAATCTAGAGGATTGAACGCGAATCGAGGTACTTAAATGAACAGAGAAATGAAAATCGCCAGTCCTTATGGAAAATGGAGCGAAGATCATTCTATCGGACGTTTCAGGTAGGGAGGCGGGTTTGGGACACGGGTCCGACCTATTGGCCCAACGACCGTGAAATTGAATGTTTCGAATAATCTGATTGGATCAAAGTCGAAAGTTTATCGTCCTTTTGGAAATTTGTACGGGAAAAAATTATGGAGGAAATTGATCTTATAACTTCTTTATATTGGTGAAGTATAAAACAAAGCGACTTGAAACGGTTAGCAATATTTCATTACTTTTCTTACTTCGTTACTTACCTGTAATGTCTTGTTACCTTTGACATCTGCTAAGTTAGAAAATTATTATTACCTTGAATGAAGTACAATATTCAGCGGTGATCAAACATTTCTAAGTCCTGACTCAGTTCCGACTATATTTTTTGTGACGCTTTTTCTGATAATATCCGGCTTTTTCGCCGGATGTGTTTACAATATTCTGTGGGTATTATACAGGCGTGTTATGGATATTCAATTCAGACGTGTTAAACAAAGACGTTTGAACATTTCGTATATACTTGAATATATTAAATTTAAGATTGTTTTGACAAAACTGAATGAATAACTAGTTACTAATTCAGGCTGATCCGATATAATCTCCTTTGTGATCAGCGGCGCTGGGGGATTAGCCACTTTATCCTCTGCTTTAGTAAGCATTACAGTTAACCTGTATCATTTACTAGTTTTGTAGTCATCATACGTTCCATTGTTAACGCATACGTTATTGTTGATTTTGAGGAAATTTAGTAGAATGATTTTTTTTATCATAATTACGAATAAGATATTGATCCAGTGTTAAGTGTTCTAATAAGAACACCGTTATCGTATACAGGCATATTGACCGCAAGGTGCTCATCAACGATTCAAATTATTGCCGGAGGCAACCTATCGTTTCGGGGCGAGAATCGGTATATAGCTTCCGTGCTCTCCCAATGAATAATTTATCCCCTTCGACCTCTCCGGAACTCCCGGAGTTCTTCATCGGTAGTGCTGGCTACTTCAGAATTCAATCTGAAAACAGCTCCGGCCCAAGCGTTTTACAGGGAGAGTAAATCTCGCGGCCGGTGTAATCTGGTTTCAACCATTTCCGCGATTTGTTGGAGGGAAACAGTTTCAACTTCTTTCAAATAATGAAAAAATCGTTTAAAAATTAAAAATTTAAAAATACTATTGTCACCAACATAACTTATGTTTTAACTCCCGATTTTAATAAATAATTTGTTCAAGAATGTATTTTTCATAATCGGAACATCGTTTCTTTTTTTTGTTAATTAAATACCACTCTATCATCTCTGCTTATATTTTCCTTTATTGAAGTTTGCGAGTGGTGGGGATTGTTTATCTATATAGTGAAAATATAATAGAGATAAATTAATTTATGAAATATTCTTGTTTATAAGAGCAATAACTTTGTAGTATTTAGTGACAGAGTAGTGACTCTCAAACATTTTAAGTCCTAATTGTGATTCAGTCGGCGTTCTACCTCTCGGTCTCATTTTCGCTCGCCTTTAATGAGAACGAAACGGGCCAGGCAAGAAGTTCTTAATATTCGAGGTCCCCCCCCCGCCTTCCCTTTTTCATTTTTCCGCCTCTGTGGAATGGCCCCCCCGAGGATTCCCTAAATGCCTATTGACTCGGTTCTCATAAAAAGGATATGTCCTAATATCCCTTCGCTTTCGCCGGAAGTGCCTTGAATAACGGTCGTTGCCGAATATTTTTCCAGGCCGGGAAAAACCCTTCTGAGAAACATACGCGACCGGGTAATCCGACATCAGTTCAGTATATCAAACACGCTCGCCGGTCAGGATTCAGAACGAGACTCGAATATTCGGAATTCATATCGAACGAAAAGTATGCAGGAGGTTGAACTGAAACAGGTAAAGAAATAGGCTTGGTACAGAATAGGCAAGTGGAGATAGAAAATTGCAGGGATTAATACATATTATCGTGTTGAGGTAAAAAAATGTTAATTTAATAATGTATAATATACATTGAACAGAATTAATATATTATTCCAGATAAACACCCTTCACGAAATTGAATTTTCGTATACTCTCCATTTTTACATTTAATAAAATAATAATACTATCTATTATTATATCCTGGTTGTGAAATCAAATGAATACGTTAATTTCGTTGATTGGTCATATTTAACTATATACATATTCCCGATGGTTTGTTCTTCAGTTTCGAGGTCTGCATGGGGGAATAGGCGGGGCCAAGGCATACCGGCGGAGCTAGCCCGCCATCGACCGCGGGTCTGCGGAGGTAGAAAAAAAATTATGATCGATAGCTCCACGGCGGGCGGCAATTAATGCCCAATTGTAATTTTTATCCGCGGTGAAAAAAACACGATCGGCCAGCGTTTTATTGCCCGAATAGCGAGCGCCATCTCCTCTACCGAACCTGTCACACAAAACAGGGACGTGATTGAGATGCAAATGGAGGATTTGTAGGCAATGAAAAGGCCGCGCCATTTTCAATGATATGCGGTCGATTACTTGAACGATTTAAACTTGAAAATACAATGATATTTGAATTTGAAACAAAAAATGGAATATAAATGATATCGTTGACTAGTTTTTGAATTATGCAGAGAGGCGGGGTTATTTAAAACACGGTGCGAGAGCATTACAAAGAAAAAAGTCCCGGCGTCCATAAGTCATGAGTAATGAAAAATATTTGTTCCTTCGTATAGTTATCTAATAATAAATTGTAATGTTGCTTAATCATTTTGTTAAATGTATCAAACCCAGAAGCAAATTTATATGGGCGTGTATTCCAATATATAATAAACGAACCGTAATAAAATAAAATACTTTAATTGGCTAAATTAATTGGATTAAAAGAGTGGATTCACTCAGTAGATTATTCTTTGTTCTACCGAATTAGTGAATCCCAAAGAGTGAAGGGAATTGATACAAAACCGGGTTCACCGATGCGTGACCGGTGTATATGGCCGGTTTCAGCCGAACGTCAGAAGAGGGATAGGCCTTCGCGCGATATTTATTTTTAACAAATCCCCCCTCAGGGCAGGCGGGCGTATATTTCGGGAGTATGCCGGATTAGCGGCACGTATTATTGGTGGTCGGGGGAACGGTTGACTGATGGTGACAGCCTGGTCCACCTGGTCACGGCCCATTCACCTCCACTTTTTATTCACTCGTTTATTTTCCGCCCACACCGCTCCAATACCGCCCATTCACGGACATTCAGAAATACAGACAGACAGACAGACACACTCACTCGCTGCGCTCATTCGATACGAACGATGTTCGATCCGTACTGTCTATTTGCCCGAAAACACGCCGCTTGTATTATTAACTCGGGATCTCATCGACCCAACAATACTCCCCCTCGATACCACTGAAGTGAATTTGAAGCCAATGAAAAAATATTTGATTTTATTTAATCGCTATCCCGATATTATATTTTGAGTACCGAGCGGAGCTGAATTCGCAGAGACCCAGAAGGTCAACGGGATGAAAGTCTCAAGGAAGTATTGCATGGCCCACAGAAGGTGATCGATACGCAATTCCAGCTCTGCCCCTTCCTCCTTCCTTTCCAAACAAATTTAACTGACTAGAAACATCTGTTATTTGAATTATTTATATAGTACTATATACTGGTTCTTTATAAATTATATTGTGTGATTTCATTCGCCCGGTCTCGGATAGGAATAACTACTGGAACTAACGGACTTTCCTCATAATAAATTCAAATATAATATAGTATAGTAAATGTAATTATAATTAAATGTAATAGGCGCCCTCACTTCTTATAGTAAACACCGGACGAAAAAATATGGATAGGAAAATTACCAACAATTTGTGACCGTAGCGTTACGGTTTTTAGGTTTTCCAGGGTCAGGGAAGTGTCTGATAGGAACTTCTGCCACTTGGGCTGCAGTGGGTTCCGGAATTCCTACTTTTTTCGAAAATCATTATTTCAATAAAGACGAACGAATTTTTATGCGACCTTCAAACATTTTTATTACTTTCAACCGCTGCTGATGAATTTTTCGGGCCGTGAAATTACTGACCTTTAGAGTAACCATCATCCTTATGGATCTTCTTTCGATCATAAAACACTGAATTAAAAAATGTAAATTACGTGAAATATCTATAGCACCGAGCTGTCACTAGGAGAAAAGGTTAGTCAAAATTTCTTAGTACTAATTTTTTATGGGACTTCTTTCGCTGAGACTTTCAATAAAGTGTATCCGAAATCAAAGGGCCAGAGCCCACTAATTCGCCACTTAATTCCCCTTTTTGTTAACCGAGGAGTGGAGAGAACAAAAAAGAGTAATATATAAAAAGTGCACAAAAGGACAAAATCACACGACACTTAAAACTGTTAATTACTAGGGAGGGAATGCGCCTATACAGTTGGGGCGCCTTACAATGACCTTAATTAATGGCAGCTTCAGAGCTTTTTTCATCAGTTAAAGAGACCGCGAATTTTCGTTGGTCTAACATTTTCGGATCCAAAAAATTCCTTTAGCGTTCGTGCATTGCTATTGTGACGGGGACAAGGTTGATTTATAAGGAAATAACTTTTCCAACATCGACAACTTACAACCCAAGAATTGTCCATTTAATCAAAATCTGAAATATTTTTAATTTTAAATATATGAAGAGAAGGTGAATCAAGATGAAAATTCGGATGAACTAAAGTTTCCTGCCTTTCAAACTAATTATTTCCTTATAATATTCTTCTATACTTTTATCAAGGCACGGCAAATACTCGATTTATTAATGGAAAAAGTTGAGATAATTAGGTCTGGATTTTCATGCTGTCGTCTGTACTAAAAGAGCGCGTTAAAAGGTCTATATTTGTATTCAGATTCGGGTTTTGTTTGAGCTCATCAGAGCTCTCATAAATATGAATAGGCGGCGGCGAGGACGGGCCAAGTTTAATACTAACTTTGTTTGTCTCGACTCGGGTTCCTTTGATGCGATTTCCGGCATTTGGTTTCCGGCTCTCTGTTTGGCGGGCGTGGAGTTAGTACGCTTACTCGCAATGGTATCGGCTTGTAATAAAACAAGGCTTTAAATTATGGATTCAGTCATTGATTGAATTGAGTTACACATTGTCGGTGACCTAAGCTGTAGTGTCCTGAGGCTTAAGAACCTTAGCGAGTGATCAAAACTGTTTGATGCCTTGTTTCTGCGTGGATAACTGAATATCCGTTTTGAATATATTATTTAATGAGAGAATATTTAATACACGAATTTTTACAATTAAACCAGACATGAGCTTTGAAATAAATAAAAACCAGTTCCATAACTTCTATTTATGTTTTATTTTAACAGGAATATCAAAAGAAAGGTCGAGGCGTGTATACTGTCCACCGTTTAAATATTCAACGAATGCGTGAGATCACTTGCCCCATAAGCGTATTCGCGTTACTGTGGTCCCCTTTGAGCCTACAGGCTGGGTGATGGTGGGCTCTCTCTTCCTCGTGGCCTCCCGCTCTGCCATCCGACAGAACTCATTTTAAAGGATACATATTGTCGCCTCACTGCCCTGATCTCCAATATATTTTCCAAAGAGGACGGGGATTTGAAAGGTGATGACGTCACGTGAATGTGTCCCAACCCTTTCGGGCCCTTTTTAATATCGTCCGGGTTTTCGATCAATCAATTTTCACCATGGTACGAAAGATATATTGAACGTTAGACTGGTAAGTATGCCACATTATTTAAGGGCGTACAACAGTAACAGATAACTCTAACCAGAGACTCTAATAAATATAATCAAATAACGAAATGGTTCGTTTAAATTGATACAATGGAATTATAATGTTTACACGAATTAATGGGCATGATTTATTGTATACAATGATAAATTTATTAAGAGTATTCGTACGTACAATTGGCCAGCATTAATCCTGTTGTATTCAGTTAAATTCGGTTATAGCGTTGTTTAATTGAAAAAGTCGTCATGCTTATAAGGGATTTTGGTTAAAAATTCAGTTGAATTTGAAACAAAAAAAGATGCACAGCCTCTCTCTCCCTTAATGTCTGCTGTGCTTTTGTCCAAGGTGGTCTGAAAGGTATCGAGCGTCGGTTTTTGGGGGGTCTGAAGCCGTTGCCGTCTTCCAGCATCTGTTATTGGCCGCATTAGCCGACGGCACGAACAGCTAAGATCATACTTCTATCTATTTTCGGGACTGGGACATAACTTCTCGGGGAAATAGGATTTTCGTGCTCCCGGGAAGTATCAGGAATCGTTAATGGGAGGACTTGAAAAAGCTTTTCGGTAACGGGGCTCCTGTAACCGAGGAATAAGTTATTTGAAGAAAAATCGGCTGAAAATAACCCACAATTTATCTCACCGTTTTATGTTTCGTTATTACCATTTCAAGAAAATATTTTAGTATATTGTCAACCAAACTTTGCCGAGCTTACATTGGAGCGGTCCAGTCTTTCTCGAAAATTTGTTCTAATGTACATTTTTGACTCCCTGTCAGTAGTAAATTGTTAACAGTTTTCATTTCATTCCCCGACGGAATTTCAGAACGATTCGTCTAATGGAAATTCGAGGCGGCTGTATTCAGTCACACATTGTTTTCGACGCGGGCAAATATGAGTCGTGTATATATGGAACTCTACCGTTAGGGGCTTGGCAGCTTAAACACGTCTCGAACGTGCTCGCTGCTTGCTCGGTGATACAAAGTTTGGTTAGGGGATAGGGAACAGTATTCTCGTCTGTAATCAAATTTCGCTCGTAACACTGTAGTGTATGATATATGTAATATTTGGAAGTTACTGAACCATACAGAAATTAATTCGTCCATATTAACAACATTTTCGATATCGGACCACTATTAACTGCATATTAAAAATTCATTAAAAAATCATTAAAAGGATATTTAAGGATAATTTAAAAAGGACATTTAATATCTAATAAAAATGTATGATGTATCTAATAAAAATGGGTGACAATGTACCAAACCTGAGTGGCTCCCACTCTGGGTCATGAACGCAATCGTAAAACATAATGTACCTACCCATGAAAATATATCAAAAGTTATTGTGCTTCATATGTCAGTATGTGCATGCGAAATATAACCCTACGGAATGATTCATTTTAGTTTAAACAATTAAATTATTCTGTGTACACAGATTTTAGGAATTCGATGCTCGGCAGATATTTTATATCGGCTTAGGTTTCCAACTAATAGAAACAAATTAATTGCAGAACGAGTTTCAAACGTCCCATTGTCAGAAGTTTAAACGGGTATTCGGCCGAAACTGGGCCGAACAAAGCCCCAGGGGGAAATCCCGAATTAAGTGAGACCCGATGAGGCACACCCGCCAGTTAAACAATTCCTCGGGGCTCCAGTTCTATTTTCAGGTAAAAAGGAGAGGAGGAAGCTCAAGCAATTTAATAGGCTGATAATATTGCAAAACCGAGACTTCAGACGACTGTCATATGCGCGAAACAAGTTGTACAACAAATGGAATAATCGTTTGTTGGAAGGGGAGAGAGACGCGAAAAATTCGTATTCTCTTCTTCATAAGATTAACACCACACGAGTGGCTACAGAATAACATGAATGCCCGGTAATAACAAACAAGATTTGTTGGGAATACATGTTTTGTGGTCTGCGAGTGGTTGGAATACCGTAGATTTTGTGTGTTTCTGTCTCCTCTCGCTGGTTTCGTCTTTTGCTAGACCGGTTTCGGCTGCTCGCCATCTTCACTAGCGGTGTTAGTCACTTTTGGCACTTTGGATGTTTTTTGGGCATCCTCACTACACTGTCACTGTCACTTGTACTGTGGTGGTTGTTTTATTTGGGTTGGGAGGGATTTTGTTAATCGGCACAGACCTTTGTCGGATTATCTGTCAAATATATATTTGATCATGGTCTCTCTAAATTTTAACTTATATTTTAATGTTCTGTATGATTATATACTGTTCTTTATGAACGACATTCTCTTTATGAAATCCAAAGCTCATTTCCATGTTCAGAACCAATAACATTTTCTCCCTTATAAATGGAGTTTCATCCACTCCGCGTTCAATTCCAGTTCCGACAAATGATAAAGTATTTCGTTCCATAATACTTCTGACTTTCTAATCCGGGAGCCCAATTTTACGCTCTGCAATTTGACTGATGCGCGACTGAACGCCCCGCCTCCTAATACGGATTTAATGTTGGAGAAAATAGAGTTTTGTCTGGCAGATTGCATAATAGAAGAGAATTCAGTTCAACGAGGAATCCTTCCAATCGTTTCAGCGCACACTATAGCATTGTGCTCGCACTGCCAACAAAACAATTGTACTTTTTCAATTTGGGTAGAGTGTAAAATGTAGTTCATGATTCGCTAGGGGAGGGTTAAAAGAATATAAAAGCAAATTCATTTTTACACCTAGCATCATTATATATTGGCATCTCGGTACTTTTTTGTTCTGGTATTGTGAGCGGCGGCTTTACAACTGCAATTTAGCTGTGAAGAAGTTGTTCAGGAACAAATTAACCAAGTTAAATCTAAAGCGTAAACTTAGGTTAGTAAGCTCGACTAGTTTAAACAGTTGAATTATGGAGTTTATTAAAATTCAGTCAATCACCGTGGAATAGTAATTTAACTGGTATTGTGACCCAGAAATCGACTTATCGATTAAATCAGTGGAGCTCACTAAGAGCAGAATTTCCCTTCGCAATTTTATTTTATGAAACGCTATATACATCCCGCACAGAGCCGTTTTGGAAGGACCGCATGAAGAAACGCAAGCATACCCGTCATCAATTTTTATGGAAAACGTATATTTCAGAGATTTTATTTCTGGAGACCTCGATACGACATAAAGCAAGGAGGCCTCCGCGAAATATGAAAGAAAGATATAAAAATCCATGTCAATTCGGTTCATTTTCACTCAAATATATATATATATATATATATATATATATATATATATATTTCTTTGTGCCTATACATAAATTAATGAATTCAATGTCTTGTGGCATTTTAAAATATCTATAAATCGAAAAAGGAATACCATATGTATGCATTCGGATGACGTGGCGAAGACTACCTTCAGTTTCCAGTTACCACGAATACCATTCATTGCTACTCATCTATCGCACTGTTACATGTTGCAGGCTGTATGAAGGTAAATAAAAAATTAAGGTTGGTATGACAGGGCACTAATTAGAGTAGAAAACTTCACAAGTGAAATTATCTTCGACAGAACGGGGGAAAAACAATAAAATGGCTGGAATGACATGAATATTGTCTGGCGGACGCATAGCTACATTGTCCTCGGTATTGTCCCCGTTGGCAAGTCTTTGTTTCGCGGGGGTTATTGTTGTTCACTTTGCTAAACAATTCCGAGGCTGGCCGCACAACATAATGAATTGCCCAGTTCTTATGTCTACTCCGACATTCTGGGTCCAAAAAGTATTCACTTCAGGAAATATGTAGAAAATGAACTAATATAATTCTAGGCTATTGCGTACGTCCTACGATGAATTGCCAGTCCTGTAATTTAATAGTTTTACTAAAAAACTAAATTTCATTCAATACTAAGTTTTCATATGAAACCATATTTTTGAATGATTGAAGAGTATGATGCAATATAATTTATGTGTTCAACGTTCCATACAGATAATTGAATAGAAAAATAGGATAATAATATGATTTAGTACTAATAACAGATAATTATAAATATTTAATACTATTGATGTGCACGTATTTACAAATAGGGATAGATTAACCATAGGATAGACAATATTTAATTTTATTAAAACCCGTTCTGTAGAGAAAGGTTCGATGCCCGACGTCGAATGTAAATGAAAATTTAGAAACCAAGATATTTTGTACGGGGGGTGTGGAGTTTCCCACCAAACGGCATAAAACTCCCATCCGGCGCTCTCACATTTTTTCCTTTCCGGCTTTCAACCGAATTACTATTCAGCTGGTGGTTGAGTAGTGGGAAAACTGTATTTCAAAATATCGGCCACCGTATCGGACCAACTTTTTGTTGAAAAGTACTCGAAACACCCTTTATTGATCAAACGTTGGGAATATTAAATAAAAATTTAGGCCTTTATATATAAATATATAAACGCTATAAGAATTGCAAATTGCAACTAGGGATCACCCCGATAATAATCAATAAATATAGTAGTGAGTGAGGCAAGGGTATTAGTGTTCCTCCTATACGTGGTGACATAAAATGCAAAACGCTTTCGTTCTTTCTAAAAATCGTTTTTATGATCTTTGTTGAGGAACCATTCTTTCTTCGGTGCCTTATTAACGTAAGTAATAATATTTGTATCTTCAAATTTACAATTGAGTTCGGTTCAACCACCAATTGATCTATCTGTAACTATAGATGAAGTGATTACATGTTGAAAACAGGTCCGGAATTTTTTTTTATATTTTGTAGAACTTGCCTTCTTAAGAAAACCCCATTCGCTTGTAGGTATAAATGTCCCTTTCACGAATGTTGGACACGAACGCTCATTTTGGCCAAAAAACATCTTGTTTATTTTCCCATGCTCTTGAGAACAATCGGCTGTGGAAGGACCCCTAAAATGGTATTAGGCCTCCCGACGGTGTTTATCAGAAAGCCGTATCTGGGGCCATGCTCTGACCTCAGTACTGGAGGGAAGGGCTCTCAGCGGGGGTCGAAACCCCCCCCCCCCACCGGCCTTTCAGCCCGCCTACTTTGGGCCCGCTATTAACAGCCGACCGAAACATTGTACACAGGCTAAAAGTATTGGGAAATCTACATTTCAGTTGTTCCACAAACACAATTTCGGCCAACCACAATGCGGCGGTTGTACGATCTGAATTGGAAAATAAATTATATATTTTTTAAAAATTATTTAAGACCCATTTAATATCTCTCTTGCCAAGCGTAAGCCTATAGAACGGTCTGAAATTTACTTAGTTCCGATATGCATTTATTCGCGCCCATTCATTTTTATTCATTAATTCTGCAATCACAGAACGGAATCATTTTTTGATAGTTTGCAATGTTCCGGGACACCCTATCTCCTCCATTGTCAACAAACTTCCAAGCGGAACGGCCATTTTTAATAAATGTCTTCTCTCAATTTACTCGCCTCCACCGCCGGCCCCCTTCCGGGCCAGTATCTCGGTTATTCTCATCCTCGTTTAATGGCCGGATATTATCTTTGGGCCGATGTCCAGGCCGTAAAAGGCGGCACCGTAAACCCCAGTTTATGTCCCCCGGGTGGCACCCTCCGCCCGTTCATCCCCCTCCTTCTCATCACCTGCACCAGTTGTAAACGGTCCTTTTTATTAAAATTTACACCCAAAAATAAACGAGAAGAGATACATGATCCGGCGGTTTAATTCACCAGATTTCTGTTTTAATTGCTCCGGAGAAAGTCGAGTTACCGATTTGTTCGGTATTTTATTCACTCGTGAGATCCTTAATATGATTTAAAAGGGAGGCGGGACACTTAATACCCTCATCAATTATAGTATGTACTTTAAAACGATTTAGTAAACGTAGAACATAAGCGAATAGTAATTCCTTGTAGGAATAAGCATTTTATTTTTAAAGTAACGAAGGTGAAGCCCGGAAGCTTTCTTCCTGCGGTCTGTCTGTCAGAGCGAGTTAGATTATCGGTAAATATCCCTTTCGGGTTTATCCATCAGAACTTCTAATTGGAATCTGATTAATTTTAGGGGGACCCTAGTATAAGTTCGAGCCAGGGATGGGATTAGACCGCAGTGGCTATAGGTTGGCGGGCAACCGGGAATTAAGCACAGAATTTCATTCGAACACAAGTCTCAGGGTGATAATTCACTACGTCTCCACGTTCTGCCCCCTCACCGTATGATTTCAACCTGGTAATTCATCTTGTTTCATAACGTACAATGACTCATTAAGGTACACTCTGCATTACATTCGCGTTATCGTACAGTATGGAACACCATAATAACATCGAAATATCAACCATTGGTGTAACTGAAGACAAATAATAAATTAACTCATTAAAACCTATGAAAATTGAATTCAGAAATCTCTGCATTGACTGCTCGAACATGTGACAACTTCAGAATGATATTTAAACCATCTCATAGATCATACTCACGTTCCAAGAGGTAGAAAGTCTCGTGTGTGTGTGTGTGTATAAGTGGAGTAATTTTCGTTGTAAATTTTCCTCTCCGAAATCCTCCCCTCATCTAATGAAGTCGTTTACTCCACTATTAATAAAAATAAAATAAAGCCGCGTTTTGTTTTTCAATATTCTCTACTCGCCTTTATATTTTGATACACTAATCAGGTCTAATTACGATTTAATTGATGTTGAACATTTTCTAAAGTTCCAGAAGCAGAGGTGACGGAAGCGGATGAATCAAGCAGGGCCTGCCTATAGTCGCGCGAGCGTTCTCAACATTGCATAATGACACAGAATTATTCTAATTCAAACATGAAAATACTGACATTTCTCCCGTATTTTTTAAAATGCAGACCCACACACTATTTCTGGAAAGTTATCAGCTTAACCAAAATATTATGAAATCAATTTCCTTTTCTACTTGTCCTATTGTTCCTATTGTACAGGTCTGTGGGCCTATCGTGGTGTCTGTCTATCGATCCCGTCTCCGATGTAAAATTGATGTAGTGTAGGAGGCAAACAGTGAAGGACACAAAGCCTGAAAATAGTACACTGGGTCGAAGAGGCCCAATATATTCGGAGAGGGAAGAAGGCTCAAAACCATTTATAAAAACATTGGACTGTCATATGGTCAAATAATAAAATAGGAACGAGCACACAGATAATCCATAGACACAAACTTACTTTTATGTTTATGATTAAAACATATTCCCCAACTGAGATGTTTTTATTTGTTTTGATGTTTGATTTTTGTACTTCGTATAAATCGATCCGCAATAAAACGAAATAGGCAAGTAGGAACAGAAGGTCGCAAGAGAAATGTAAATGTTTACACCATTGAAATATTGAGGACAAGATTAATCCACATATTGATTTCCGAAATTAATAAGGAGACATCTCACTAAATTTACCCGGCCATGCAACTGACAAAGTACTTATCAGTTAGATTAAATCAAATTGAATATAGACATCATTTTTTATTTAAAAACGGAGAGACCTTTGGGAAATATGTGATATTCGAAGGATACACAATGAAATATAAGTCTGGAAGTCAATCGTGAAAAGACAAATTTCAATTCGGGACGTGAAGGAACAAGGGAGGAATACAATATGAATCTGTACGTCGCTTTGCGGTGAAGATGCGCACGTGACTAACGCGATAAATTCCTCCATGACTTATCGTCCTAAAGGATTTCATTCCGGAGATAAGTTTTTCAATACCTCCAAGTTGAAGACCTCCCCCCCTACACCTGATGCGCTTTCTTATTTCAAGTAATGTAAATTCGATAAATAAATGTCTCAAACATCCGGTTCAGTAAGACCACAGTAAACGTTTTACAAATTGGAAATTCCTGCTGAATTAAAACAACAAAAATGCTTACAAATGTAAACTTATATGTTTAACTTAAACTTATGTGTTTTTCATCAATTTAAATATTCTAGATTCACCACTTTAGTCGTAACTGAGAACTGCTCGTTTTCTATTCGTGCTAATTTAAATGGCCATAGTGAGACTAGTGTAAAGGTATAAATGCAACATGGCGGAGTTGAGATTTTTTCAACAACCGAGGAAGTGAGTCAAGGTACGACTATGACGTGATGTATTCTCGAGAGAGGGGACTTAAAAACCCTGGATCGTCGTCACAAAGAACTAGGTCGGATTTCAAGTATTCTTTGTAGGAACAATTGCTGGCCCCTGGGTAACCTTCCCGCAACTTCCCCTATTTGTTTGTTCCTTTCGTTTAATGGCACCACCCCATCATATCCATACCCCAAATTACCTAATTAAAAACCTCACGAAAAAAGTCTAGCTAATTACTAAATAATTTTTAGATTAGATAGATTTTTAAATTTAATGTAGGAAGTACATTCGAATTCGCAATCGATTAAAAAAACGATCCCATCCTTGGAGCTGAGAACAGATGGGCTAACACTTCCCCACAAACGAGATAACACATTTCCAATCTTCTTACATTCCCACATCCTTAGGTTCAAAGTTATAAGGAAACTTCGACCCCCGCTTTAAAACTTTACACTTTAAACTTTGAACACTGTACATTTGTTATATAATATTCAAGATAATGCGTCGAAAAATATGAAAAACTATTCGCATCGTATTCCAGTAGAATAATTGCTTCACATATGAGAATTAAAATAATATTTTAAGAACATTTTATGTTCACTCTCATTTTCTGGTTATTACCCACGAGGTGTTCTCACTCTAATAACCGCCCAAATTCCGTCCCAATCCTCTCAGTCTGTCACTGACGAATACAGTTTGTCCGTATTGATTCAATTGCTTATAATCAAGGTTTCGAGTGGATTATTGACTGTAATTTTCATAGAAATAATTAATACCTGTAATTGACCGGGCCGTACACGGTTCAAATTGGAGAGATGAAAGGACGCCGGTATGAAGAGTTTCAGTTCAATATTGAATTAGGGGATTCCGGGAAACCAATTAATTTCAGATGTACGTCCGAACGCACCACAATTCTGAAGCCAATATATCGCCAAAATGATCTAATTTATCTTACAATCCCGTACGTAATAATTGAACAGCTTGGAGGGATATAATTCCCGTTAAGAAATAATCGATTGCAAAATTCCTGTTCGGGAACCAATCGCGTTGTGGGACGGCCGTCCTAGTTGAAGCGTGGGGTCTAGGTATATCAACCGGAAGTGGTGTGAAAGCCAACTTCTGGAACGAAACTATGACAAACGACCGGGCGGACGAGCAGTGATTTTCTCTGGCTCTCCTCCTCAAAACCACACAGCCAAACAAACTCCGTAATATACCACGCTGGTTACCTGCAACGGACAGTTTAATTAATCCGTCCCAACCTTTCGATCCGCGACTCGGTGGAAAATGTAACCGCATATTGCTAACGTGAGTAATATAATATACACCATTTTTTGGAGAGAAAAAATGTTTATAAATTATTATAAAAAAAAGTACTTTAAGATAACCCGATTATAGCGGCCTGTTTCCTCTAGCCGATCAGCTCACTGTATTACATCAGGGTATTCGAAACTCCCGCTGGCCACCAAACAGGTATTAAAATTGAATTTTAGATAGTTTTATTCTACTTTTGAGTTACAAGTGGGGGGACCATAGTTTAGTCTTGTTTGTATTGATTATTAAAGACGTTGTCAAAGTATTGAATACCCACAAAATGGCGTACTCCAGTCGGTTGAGTAATTTAATATAACGTCTACGCGAAATAGCTCCCACGGCGTTATCCAATTTCATACAAAGTGGCTGATTGAAGGGACGAAAAGCTGCGACGTCTATTAGAGTTCGTAAACAAAAATCCTAATGAATGTTCCGCCTGAGTTTCGGTAGTGGGGCAACTCGGTGTTATTTGCCTTTGGGGATATTTAGCTCATCTGTACCGATCCCGGTCTCTAATTAATTCAGAGCCCTCCAGGTGTAGGCAGAGTCAATAAAGGGCCAGAGGAACCTTCGCCGCCATTCTCCAAAATGTAAATGGAGTTTAATCGCAAGTTAAACGAACTGCTTTGCAACAGCATAGGCGCCTAAGGATAATTTCAACCAAGCCGATAGGAAAAGAAATTTAAAATATTTATAGGCAGGTCTCCCTCATCCAGAATATACCACTCTACAGAGTGGTTGGGAGGGAGAATATTGTCAGAACTATAAACTATAATATTATATAATACTTTAATTTTATATTCTTTTATATTATTATGTTCCTGCATAAAACTTAAAATGCAGCCAGGCTCCCACGACCACCCAATACAACTCAATACGATAAAATACGTCCCAATATGACAATAATCCACCATAATCCACCTAAATCCAGCCATAATCACTCCTCTCCTGGTATTTGCAGTCAAATTCTCTCTGTCAAATTGATGTCCTGCTCAGTAGTGTCGTATTCTAACTGATACAAGATAAAATATGAATACCTGTTTTGTGGTCTGCGAGGGGTTAGAATACCGCAGATTACGTGTTATAAAAAAATCAAAAAATCCCACCCCCTCCCTCAACACAAATAAGACAAACAACATTCCCCAAAAACAAAATAACAAGACATGTATATATACACATGACAAACAGACAACCACCACAGTACAAGTGACAGTGACAGTGCAGTGAGGATGCCCAAAAAACGTCCAAAGTGCCAAAACTGACTAACACAGCTACTGAAGATGGCGAGCAGCCCAACCTGGTCTACCAAAAGACGAAACCAGCGAGAGGAGACAGAAACACACGAAATCTACGGTATTAAATATGAAAACCGAAGGACCTAAATAAACATATACGACCTCCGAACTACATCTCGAGCTCCTAATTCCATCCTAATGGTTTCAGCTCTGGTTCATTAGTGAGGGAGTAAAGACAACCAGTTGGGAAGTTAAATGATTCGGTCACTCGAGAAATGAAAATAAGTCGGGCTTTTAGGCAAATTGATTTATTTTTGGCTGCCCCATTTAGGAAATATGGAAGTTCTTCCCTCCTCCGAAGCAACATTAGGAACGCAATTCAGTGTCAATGTAATTTACTAAGGGAGTGAAGAAAAAAGAAATTAAACAGTGAAAATCGGAAAAGCTGTGAGTATATAAGGACACATATTCCTACGCATAAGAATAAATAGGCGCGTGTAAAATTTCATTGAACTAGGGATGATATTTCTCTTATGAAGATATCTAGTGTACAACTGCAGAGTGAAGTAACCCGTTGCGGTTGAGCAATGCAGATAAGGGGTGAAGAAAGTGGGACGGGGTGCTATTGGAGGGGCCAGATTTTTATCCTCTGGCTTAAGAACTTTGCCATGATGGAAGATCTGATCCCCCCTCCGTTTTTTGCCAGCACTCACTACTGCTTCCTTCCCATCGTTACATTCCGCTTCCTATTTTTGATTTAGATTTATTTATTTCTAATCAAAACAGAAATGAAACCGAATATTCTGAAAATAATCCCTGTTCAGATGTTCACCTATGTTATAGTTTATTTACGATCATGTTCGCAGCATTGAAAGGAACCAGCGCATGCTAACATACGAAAGAAGCAACCATTCTGTAGGTCAATTATACCTCGCAAACTACAGCAATTTGAATATTGATAAATCCCAAACTTGATTTCAGGTTTAACAAAGATGCAATTACAAACAAATAAATAAAATAAATATGCATATAATTACATTTTAGAATACCTGTTTTGTAGTCTGCGAGGGGTTGGAATACCATAGATTTCGTGTGTTTCTGTCTCCTGTCGCTGGTTTTGTCTTTGCTAGACCTGATTCGGCTGCTCGCCATCTTAGTTTCATAAAAATCGTTTGTTGGGTCCACTTGCACCGGTGAACTAGCGCCCCCTGAGGGTGGTGCGGAAATGCACTTAACTAAAGTTCATTGGGTGCACTTGCACCGATAAACTAGCGCCCCCTGATGGTGCTGCGGAAATGTACTTAACTAAAGTTCGTTGGGTGCACTTGCACCGATAAACTAGCGCCCCCTGAGGGTGCTGCGGAAATGTACTTAAGTAAAGTTCGTTGAGTATATACATACGACAAACATACAACCATCACAGTACAAGTGACAGTGACAGTGCAGTAAGGAGGCCCAAAAATATCCAAAGTGCCAAAAGTGACTAACACCGCTACTGAAGATGGCGAGCAGCCGAAACCGGTCTGGCAAAAGACCAAATCAGCGAGAGGAGACAGAAACACACTAAATCTACGGTATTACATAATTACATATTACAATTTTTTTATTCAATATTAAATTTACACAAGAAGATGATTTAATAAACCGGTTGTAGTCGCCAGAGTATAGTTACCATAAAATGCAACCCAAGGAGATAAAAATTCCTTTTAACTGCCCCTTCGGGACAATGACTTCGCTTGAGTTCATTGGGGACCCAAAATGCAAATTAGGCAAAGGCCCGGATAAAAACCTCCCCGAGCGACTTGGGGTGTTCGCCCGGAATCTTTTTTTTTATCAAATTTCCTATGAAAATATAACGAGAGGATTATAAATTTTACGAATAAGAATCTTTCCATTAAAAGTTACGCTAACAAGAAAGTCCCGGTTTCATGAAACAGTAGCGTGAGAGAGGGCACCGAGTGCCATTTTCTTTGGTCGGGCCGCAGTCATCTTTTATGTATGTAAAATATTTGGCCGGCTCACGCGATGCTCCGATCAGTACGCTGTGGAGATACGGCCGCCACTAACGTAAGATAAGACAAGAGGAACTTCATCCGCTACACTGAAGCTTCGTGGGTGAAAAAAAACCGAAACTACAACAACGAAAGTTACGATATCGTAAATTGCCTCGGATTTTCCTCTGGAAAATATATTGGCCCATAAATTGAGCGTATATAACGGCGGAATTTGGCAGCCCTTGGCAGGAGTTGGGCTCCGTACCCCGTGCAATATACCGAGCCAATCGATCGATTATATCACGCAGTGGCACTTTTATTATTTTAATATAACCGTCACTATAACAGTATACAACTGTTGCTACAACAGCGTGAACATTTAAGAAATAAATGAAAAATAACAGCTTTCCGAGATCTTCCTTACACAACCTTCCTTACAATGCACAACCTAAAATTAAATTCCATCATATGTGAGTGATTCGTAGTTTAATTAAACTGCTTAATTCGAATTTTAAGAAGTTAAATTAGAATTCATTTACAGATAGCCCACAATTATAAAAATCATAATACACCTGTGGAATCTAAGTTGATTTAAGAAAACATGGATATTTCACTAGCATAGTAAAGATAGTTTTATTAATCACCCTTAATTTGTCCGTTTAAAATAAAATATAAAATCGTTATCTATTACTACATCTGATACCGTGGGATTATAGTAATAACAATAGCATTAACGGCGTCCGTAATACTACCTCCTTACCGTTATGTGTTGCCGGCTAGGTATCTAGAACGCCTGAATGAGTGATAGAATTACAAACACACGTTGCAATTAAATATTAAATTCTATTTAATATCTATCCCATCCCAGTAGTTATTATTTTTAATTATATAAGATATATGCCATAAATCACTTTATACCATAATCACTCCCTTAATCTGAAGACTCGTCCTTACAGCATTTCCAGAGCAGCAACAGTGCATTGTATATAAAGAGGAGTTATTTTGGATTCACACGTAATAATTTCATCATAAAAATAATCATCCGTGTTATTCAGTAAAATCAGACTGATTGATGAGGGAAACTTCGTTGATATTGGTGTTCAGCGTAGCTCGGTAGGTAAGAGTAGTACCGGATTGAAAGGTTCGATTACCGGTAGTAAATGCAGTGAATTAGAAGTTCGACTTGCCAGTGCTGACAGAATGTTTCTTGTTTCTAAATCTGATATGTATAAGCGATTCACTTCGGTAATGGCATTGATCACGCTTTAAAACACAATCATTTAAATTATATCATCCGCCAAGGGAGTACATGCTACAGCAGGGAGAAAATAGCAGGAGTGATGATGATATTCCCAATTCTTACGTTTCTGTCCCTAAGTACTCTTATCGTTGATTTTGTATTCCGTGTTAATAAAAGTAGTAGGAAAATTATACCTTCTCGTCGAACATTATTTAAGGTTTTCAAATTTTCAGAATTATTCTGTCACACCCTCACGATTTAGTCATGAACTTCTCGATTTGGACATGTTTAATTCATTCTACCTTCCATTTATCCATTTCTCGTAGTACTCTCCAAGTTGTTATCATCCCATTAATTAGATGTTCTGTCTGAAGTCAAATTTTCGATTTAAAGTCCGCCACCAAAGCCAGATGATTCCCATTTGAGAACTTGAGAGCTCGCTAATTGAGAAGCTCTTCTGTTAGAGATGAAAAGGATAATCCCGGAAATACTCGATTCGAGGAAATCCTTCTATAATCCTATTAAGAAAGTTAAAAGCTCTCCCTTAGTCAATATAATGGACAAATGTCGATCCTTCCTTCTCTCCTTTTAAAGAATTGATTCAGTCCAGTTCCGGACGTCTATCGGTCAACTACTATCAGTCACTGTGATACCCTGACTGCAGCAAGAGGATAATTCCTGTTAGAGAATTCCACCGTAAATGTTTCTCTTCTCCGAATTTAGTTACCTAAAAATATCAGTGATAAATCAGTTCCTATTCAAAAATTATTTGTATATTATGTATGTACAAATAATATTTCATTTATATTAACGAAAAATATGGTATATATATATATATATATATATATATATATATATATATATATATATACGTTTAGAGAATCAATCCTTACAAAGGATAAAAACGGTGTTTAAATAATAGATAACTGAAACATTTTTGTATTCATTTCAATCACGATTCTAAATATTACATGTAGCAAAAATATAAATCTACAATAATAAAAATAAGAACATAATAATTATATTCTTATAAAGCACGTAACTCTTTATGTTACCTTAATGTTTCTTACCATTCACTCAATTTGTTAACAATTATTCCATTGGTGCCATCTCGGCCTTGGTTATAGCTCAGTGGCAAACGGTAGTCTCACACATTGCACGATCAATAAATAATAAAAAGACCCGAGGCGAAATTTAAAAGTGGAAAAAGTTATCGAGCGGCAGCTCATATTCGGAGGGGTTTGTTCTGCTCGCTGACAGGGCGAGAAGAGATCTCGGCAGATGCCCGAGTTCAGTTTTATTGGTCGGATGAATCTTGACTTCGTTACACGTAGTCGCCGGATCCCTCTTTCTTCGTTACTCCACTAGTAATCACATTCCCGACTCTTCTCTAATACACTCCCTTGTATTCTCCTGGAATATTTTACAATGTTGAATAACTAGAGAATATTGCGGACCAATTTCCTTCCGCGGAATTTATTTACTCTTCCTCTTTTGAATTCCAATTTACCATAGTGATCATGTGACACATCTAGTTGTATCATTAATATAGAATTTATAAGACTGGCTAAGACAATTTCCTTATATTGAATTCAGATATATTATAATTTTACTCTGCAGTCTGGTATGTTAGTACGACAGTCATTCTATATTATTCCTCAGGTTCAATTAAAAACCCACAAGTATTACATGACTAAATAGATAATGGATATAATCCTTCAATTCCACCCTTAATACTGGCTTAAACAAAAAACGCTTTATTGCTCCTAAAAAAATTGTAGTAATATCACGGAGCTGGATAGAGTGCATTATTCAATTACGGTTTCCAGGTTATAGGTAGAAAAATCTGCAATTTAATTGGAATCGTTAGGTTTAACATCATTATATTGCACTAAGATCCGTACGATGATTCAGCCTTGATTATCCTCCTACGAGACGTCCTTTTTTTATTAAAAACAAAAAAAAACCAGGCATATTTGTTATCACAATTTAATCCTAAGCAATCATCTAATCGCATCTACATTCATCTTACAAGTCAGTAGACAAGGCGAGGGCCCCGTGGCCTCATTCGATCGCGATCAAAAGATGGTGTGTAAACATTGATCAAGATAAGTATTGCAGTAATTGGGCGCCTAGTTGAATAACAATATTGAATTATTTAAGGGAGACCATGACACGGTGGGTACAGTTAATGCGAGAGAACAGAAAACAGGCGGATCGCTGTTTTAGATGCTCCTATTCCTTTGAATAAGAGAAAGAACGATCATTATTTACGACTTTAGATCATTAATTATAATAAACATTGATGGTTCAGCTTAATCGTTTTACACACACCTGTCTAATATATACTTTTAAACATTTTGTTTCATTTTATATCTTGCACCTAGTATTGTAATGGAAGGATGTAAGGTATAAATGTATTATGTTTCCCTATACATCGTACACCGTCCGTTCTTCGGTTATACTATCCTTCAATACAACGAACACCTTCTGTTTTACAATTTCACTATCCAGCTATACATTAAACACAATCCGTCTTTCGGTTATATCATCCTTAAATTTATCACCAATCTCAATATATGGAACGTTTCTGTTTTCTAGTTATACATCGAACACCTTCGTTTTCCGGTTGTACTATCCCCCAATAAGTAATGCAGAATGCAGAATAAACGTGAGGGAACCAGGTGCGACTTACTGCTCTATTACCAATTCCCCGAAGGATTTACGGGCAATATTATTTAAGACTTATTTATTCCATTCGCACAGTTTATCCCATCGTATTTATCCCGTGTATAGAAGGACGGGTGTGCAGAATAAAAGTGTTCCTTCTTATCGTAGACGAATGAAATTTGTATAATCATTAAATAACACACACACACACACACACACACACACACACTGGTATGTCAACTATATAACTGCTGAGGTTACGGTCTGCATACTTTCCTATGACTCATCCCCTTAAACTTTTCGAGAGGAATAAAACATTTTATGTCATCGTGTATTAAAGTACAAATAGTATTTAAACACGTGAGAAAACAGTTCTCGAATATTTACAATCATTTATAAAATTGTTGCAAAGCAGGACTGTGTGAAAGTATTTTACCATTTTAAATCTAACAAACTTCTAACAAAGCGGACACGGGCAATTGTAATTTGTGATTGAAAAATATCACAAATTGAACATTGAAAATTAATAAACAAGGTTTTTTAAAAATTCAATAATTTAATATTTAATTATTAAATATTAATAAATAATGTTAAATATTTTAATATTAAAGTTAACAGCTTAAATTACTTTTTACATAGTCAAATAGGCGTATAAAGATATTTGGGCAGATATCCTGGACAATTTCGAATCTAGTATGAAATCCTAGCATCTAGGATTTCGGTCCAATGCAACCGCGTCTCAATTTTCACAATTCAGAAAATGTACAATAAATCAGAAGTGTCGGGGTTCACCGACTGAATTGGTTAAATTTTAACCACTTGTTCAAGTCACAGTCTTGTTATCAGATCGGACGGTGAATTGGGTCAGATTGGGAAAAACAATAGAAGAAAGAGAGGGAGAGAGAGAGAGTCGATCCTATAAATAGAAATTATCTCCACACTTCTTGACATCCGTCCTCGATTTTCATATAACAGTATATATGTGTGATACTCATATACACGTGATACTCGTGTGCATGCTGGTATTTAGTATATGCACACGTCGAATGTAGTACCCCTAATGGAATTAAAGGAAGCCAAAGTTTACAAAAACAATGATAGTTAAAATGAGTTTACAGCAGTCGTTCTGTTCCATCCAAATCACCTAATAAATCCAAGATGTCCACATATTAGATCCACTTTATCATTCATTTAGAAAGATAATTGAGTTATGACTGATTTTGACTTATAAATAGATGAATATTTTAGTTGTATGTTGTTTAGACAACAGAACATCAGTAAGATCATTGTTAATATTCTTTGAACCTCCAACACGCTCCGAAATTTCCGGTTAGTTAATTAATCATCCACGGAAGATGGAGCAAAGGAGAACAATGACCTTACCAAACTTGAGAGGAGTTCAATAGAACTTCGGTCACTTTTCACGTTTTGATTATTACTTCTCTAATATTCCGTATTTTCATCAAATTATAAGTTTCCAGCATAAGGCATATCTTAATCATGCGATCTTCTTTCCAGCCCCGATTTTGTCTAATGCTAGACTTGTTTCGACTTCTCGCCATTTTCTATTGACAGTAAAAGTATAGTGATAGTGCTGGCAGGAAGCCTTACAAGTTTAGAGGAACTTAAAACATGAATCAACGAAAGAAATATAATTATAACTTTACATAAGTTTCAAATGGTATTTTTTCCTTATATTACTTGTTAAACCAATACTGTCCTAGATTATACTTATTTTCTAGTTTCAAGAAATGTTTTCATGCTTTCTTGAAAACTGTCCCAACATTAATGCGTCGAATTTCTTCCTCACATACAAATTTCCCTATACAGAATTATCGCATCACATTGCCAGTGCGATTTAAAAGAAACTATATAGAAGAAGAGATTTCATTCTGAGAAGGTGTTAAATTGAATGATTACCAAATATATGCATGTTTCATCTTTGAATTAATAAGGCCTAGTAGGAGTTGTGATTCTAAAACTTAATTGGTGGAAGGGGCGGGAGAGCACTGTGGAAAAAAGACTCTGAATTTTAATAGGGGGTTTTGCACTTCAATTCAACTCAGAGCAACCGAGCAGAGGCTTTGATCTCGTCGATTTTAGCCCTCTCATCAATGAAACTTTTTTAATAGCCACAACAATGGATTTGGAATTAGAGAGCCATTTATATTGAGTTCGTCTGATGCCCGGAAATTCCGGGGCTGATTACTCTGAAATACCACCCCTTTCTTTTCTAAGAGCGGAACAAGTTTGTGTCAAATGTATTAACAGTTGAAAAACTATTTTGATCAGATTTGTGCAGATTTTTGTGTCACTAGTATGACTGAGTTTCGGAAGAATTTATTGATTGGTAGTAGAAAAAGGATGGGTTTTTACCTCATCCGTATTAAAAGTGGAGACAATTACTTGTTATTTAAATAGTAACAGAGATATGAGTCTAGAAAATACACTGCAAAGTTATGAGAAGAAAGTATTTGGAAAAATGTTTAGGACTAAACACACAGCCTTGTAACTAAAAATCTTCAAAATGGACATTAACACTGCCTAAAAGCAGGGCCCGAACTGTAGAAAGTTGGGTACTTAGAATGGATTCGGAGCTCCAGAAGACAATAGGGGCCGTGGGAACCCGCCTGTATTTTGTATGGGAAGCAAGATGTAGACGGTAATTTTCGAAAGTAGCAGTAAACTGGAGAGGAGTTGACTTGAATGTACGGAAGCTAGGCACCAGGTTCCCATGCTCGACCCCGTCTACAGGTGAAATAATGATCAGGCGCGGATCATTACCTGGGGCAAAGTTAATTTTTTCACTGCTATTAAAGAACTACTACCCACACTTGGCGGATTAGGCTCGATATAACCCAGCTTAACACCTGGGCATGGATTATTACTGCTAATATTTATAGCAGGGGAATCTGTTTTCGAATGAGAAGAACTAAACGCTATTCAAATCTGTTTTTTGTTAATCCCGTTTCCTGCGGGTAGATTAATAGGGGCCCTCTGTTCCGGGATAGTTGCTGATGAGATGGTTTGACGGGTGGGAGGGGGGTTAGAAATGATTACAAATGGTCGCTTGGGGTCCGAGTAGGGGTACAATGAGATCGGGTACCTCTGGATTAGTCAACGTTTTGCAGCCTTTCAAAACGCCAACAACCCAGGAGCCGTTGAGCTCCATCTTGAATTTATACCTGTCATTTATTAAACGTCTATTGTCCGCACCCCGATCGCTGGATTCAACTATTCATATCGGATATAGCTAAATTACAGGCTGAAAATGACGCTAAAAATATTAAAAATCTTATTTACATTTTCACTTTCATATAGAAATCGCACAAAACGAAATCAGAGGTAGACGTCAAGTTTTGGCTTATAGTAATTAACAATATGAAAATTATCTTCAGGAACGTCCCCCATCTCAAATTAGACCATGGCTCCTTGATTAATCTCTCGTAACAATTCGAAAAATTCAACGGCATTCAAGTTAAATGCAATAAGGAATGCAGAAAACACCGTTCAATATTTCACCCGGCTTCCATTTTGTTTCTATAGCAACGTGAAAATTCCTGTTTACGCATGGGTCTCGTTTAATTCGATAAAACATGACGACGGAGGCGCGCGGGGGGGTTTGACGTACGGTGACAAAGCAGCTGTTTGGGTTATGTTAAACAATTTTATTACACTCTACTAACTGAGTTAAAAATTATTAAACATTTACTAATATAATAACCTATAGAATCGAAAATGTCTAAAGAATATATTTATAATTATAAGAATATATTTATTTAGTGAAGAAAAGGCATTATTTAGGAAGAAAAGTGGCATTTCTGAGGCAGTATTCAACGCAATAACTGAACTTGGAAAAAACGTATTTTAATTTGATAGGTTGCATTAGGTTCCAGTGATGACTGCTACTTAGGCCTTGAAGTAGATGAATTTTAATTTCCGATGTTAATATATCTTAAAGTAAACAGAATTATAATCTATTTATTCATTAAATGTAATGCCCAGTAATTAGTATTTCTAGTGTAAATATATTAATTGTACTTTTTAAATTCCCATTACGGAGTTATTGTCCAAGGAGAGATAAATCACTTTAAAATAAAGGTGTACCATTACGAAATAATTTTCTAGGATATTTGCACTCAAGTGTTAAAAAGAAAAATTTCTTTGAATATACAATACCTTTTTACGCTAAAAAAACAGTAGTAAAAGGCGTAAAGAGTGTACAAAGGAGGACCGTCGTTTTATAAAAGTCCGAGCGGAGAGAGCTGTTTAATTCGATAAAACAACGCCAAAGAGGAGATAGTAAAAGAAAAGAGAGGGCGTCCGAGTGGCGTGCTGAGAGAGCCGGTTGGAGGGGAACGGTATTGAGGGAGGGGAGGGGGCTATTTGTGAAGCGTGTAGTGGCAGCAGTGTCGCTAAGGGAACGGGAGTCTACCGGCAGGTTCAGTATTGTCGGGTTGGTGGTCGGGTGGAGGTTGTGGCGCGACACTGTGGCGGTCTGGAGGAGGCACTGGAGGCGGCACTGGAGGTGGAGGCGGGCGCCGGTGGGGGCGGAATGCTCCAGCGGGCCCACACCAAACAGCTCCTCGGCTTCAGGAGGAGCTCGCTTCTCCTGTCGCTCTACTGCCTCGGCTACCTGGTCTATCTCATAACCGGAGCGTCCGTGTTCGCCGCACTCGAAGCCCCGATTGAGCGCGATCTCAAGTTGTCACTACAGAGGGCCAGGCACCTATTCCTGGAGAGACATCCTTGCGTCTCAGGTGAGGCCAACAAATAAAAATAAAATTCCATTATTGCAATTCGATTCCTGATTAATCGGGTTGTCACTTCATTTCATGTAAACCTCTTGTAATATATCATCTCGCTGTTTTTACTCATACATTTGTAAATATTTTAATAAACGTGAAATCGATTCGATCGACAATTTCAATCGATTTTTACAAATACTACATGGCCACCCACATCACATTTCTTCACTATTCCTTTCTTTTGGCAGGTTCAGTACTCCACGTTATGGGCTATAAACCAATACAAACTAACCTGCCGTTGTCATCACCCGGTTCATGTCATTCATAATCAAATTTATTGAATTATTTGTTTGATTAGGATAGAGACTTACAAAAAGTGAGATTACGTCTCTAAGATTAGCATTACTAGATATCATTTGATGGCGTAACAGCTCACACCTACTTGAGCCCTGAATAAATATAAATAACAAAAAAAAATGATATTTCAGCTAACTGCAATTTGTATATAGCAAGTAATACCAATGTACACCAGCGCGTAGGCAATATATGAATATTTAAAGAACGAAATTACTGATAAATGTTTACGTTAGGGGAGAAAATTTAGGGCTTTAATATTTCGTCCGCCTTCCTGCCTATGCTTACTTTCTCGTCCTAAGCAGAACCGGTTTCGGCCATCGCCCGTCAGTAGCATTCCAGCCTTAACTAATGAGTACGCTGCTTCGTTGAAAAAATATCCTCGCACTGTCAGAGCCCTCAGACTAGATGAGCCAAGGAGCATGACAGACATCACCATAAAAATATCAGACTACCTGTTTAATCATTAAATTTGTTGCTTAAGTTCACCAGAGGTCCTCAACAATTATACTGACCTCGTTCTTTCTGTTCAGTCAGCGACTGCAATATTTATATAATCATCGTGCTGATGGGGGTACTACAGGGAATTTATGTTTTAAAGTTCTAGGTAAAGTTTCAGAAAACTATTTCAACGTGCAATAAAAATATTCACGCATTCTGTTCGACGTATACAGCTCCGAAACTGGAAATCGGATAAGAACATCATAAGCAACTTCTAAATCGTCTTTCTGCTTGCTTGGAAAGTAGTGGGGCACTTACACATCTCCTGCTGTAGCCAATGAACAGAAGGACAGGGTGGACTGTATGAACAGTCCAGTGAACGTGCAGACACGATGCTTCGTCTGCATTTGACATGCGTAGGAGAGCCTCATTCACCTTCTAACAGGATCCTACTGACGTTGACGGGCAACCCCAATCGGTCTAGGTTAGAATCAATTCAGCGATCGGAGGGAGGAGTACACAAGAGTGACGAAATTATTTATAGGTCATAATATTTTTAATATATTTCGTATTCACTGAAATTTCGCCCCCTCCCTGGTTTAGATATTGAGCAGGGGTTCCGAACCAGAGTTTCGAGTTACTAAATAAATAAGTGTCTAAAAATTACACATCCATAACAGATTTACCACGCATGTTGATAACGCCAGTCGCATTTTGCAATGTCATGCAGGGGCTGAATGATTAAACTGAACACTGTTCATTATCTGAAATTTTTTACCACGCAAGTTGAGATCACAAATAGTTGAGCGCTGTCGTAACTTGGTGAATTTGTTGAAACCAAAACTCAGTGAATAGCCACTAACTGTGCTCATCCCACTTGCGACGACATATTTATGCGAGTCTTTTTTTGTCGATCGCTACATAATTAAGAAAATTGTTTTAGAAACTGCTTTAAGGGATGCGAGAACAAATTAAACATATTTCTAAGGGTTGTGGTTTAGTGTAGTTCACAGTGTTTATTGTAGTTTAGTGTTGTTTCGTTTTGCAGTGGTTTAGTGTAGTTATTTAATCGATACATGAGATTTCGAAGAATCCGTTATAATAATTATGTAGGAAATATATGCGTCCTCTGGAACACACCTACTTTTACTTTGCGGTTTGCTTCAAACATTTTCCTCTAAGGGATTAAGTTACTGTTTCCTACTTATAATTATAATAAACTGACGTCGTTTCGTTCCACAATAACTATTTGATAATATTAAAATTTCAATGCCTATTATTTCTCGTGAAATTTGAATATATATAATAGCAAGAAACAAATAATTTTTATTTTGTATAAATATAAACACTACTTCGATAAAACGATATACAAATGATGATTGGTACATGCATTCCGGCCAACGGGCCTTTCTACATATATATACTTAAATATTGTAATACATTAATCTGGAATTGATACCAATATTGTTGTAATAATCGGGAAAATCTACAATAGAAACCCGAGGAGAATATTAATAGCAATATGTTTTAGACCAGTAACTTCCTCCGCTCTGAAACCAAACGATTAGGGCATCAACCAATTTTTCACTATCGCCGTGTAGATAAGTCTTTTTTTATCGGAGTGTGACGAAACTCTTAGTTATGTGTACCAATCACCGATTGACAATTTTGTGATCAACATTAGCAGTAACAAAGCTTCTGAATTTCTCAAAATTGATATTAGTTATAAGGGGGGGGGGGCGCTTTTTTACTGTATGCACACCGGTGACCATATGTTGCCGTACCGGCTTACATTATACACGAATAATCAAGTTATAAAATATCTTCCCACGCGATAAAGCTTAAACTGTGATCGACTTGACGCGAATGTGAAACCGACCCATAAAGTTACCGCATATTTTACAGATAGGATATTCCAGTTGGAATTAAGCTGTCTCAAACTCGATGTCGTTATACGACTGGTCGTTTTTCATGTTAATTGCACATTGCAAAAGTATTCAACTTTTTTTTATTGTGTTTGGCGAAATATGCTGCCATGTACCGACATCATTTCTTCTGATAGCAGGTTATGTAAGACCATCTGCTGTTTATGGAGAAATACACATGTAATATGCATAAAATTATAGCAGGGGATTATTTGACATTTTTAAAGCAACAGGTGAGCATTAATGCGATCCTGTGTCCCCAAGCCTAACAATTTCCCGCCGTTAATTGCAATTTCAAAAACCTCGTTTGTCGTGTGAACGATTCCTCGGTCGGACGAGCACTATCCAAACTGATTTGAAATCAATTTGCCTTGAGGAGGCAATGGACTCTTGGAGCTGTCCATTTGCATAATTCCGCCACAAGTCAATTCCCAAGTACGCAATATGGGCGACGGTTCGTGAAAATGAGCTCGCGATCTGCGGTTGGCTAGTCATCTGATCGGACACGTCCGTAATTGATTGTATCTCTCATGGCCAAATTAATTTATATAATAATAACAATGTGATATTGTAATTTTAAGAAATAAGCACTCGTGGAAATTTTAATTACTAATAATCATTCATTGGAATACGCCGACTCCCTCCTACGGGCTGCGGGCACCTGCATTGTAACTGAACCGTGATGCACAAATTGAGTTGGTTGGAACCGAATGTCGAATATATAAAATACAGTACGATAATAGATAAATGGTGTAGTTATATTTGAAATTAGCAACTGAAAAACTATTATCTCTATTCATTATCATACAAGGTTAATTAAAAACAAATTTTTTATATTAATTCTTATTATATTAATTTTATATTTATTATTTTATAAATATAAATGTTACCATAGAAACGTCATTTCAATGCCATGGCATTATTTCTAATAACCGCATTTTGTTACTGAAATTTTAATAATTCAACTGTTGACTCAACTGTCATTTCTTGTGTTCCTTTTGTCCTTTGGTGGCATGGCACTGTCGCTAACTTGAGATTGCATTGTCTACTCGGATGCATATTAATGAACTTGTAACTGCTGAAGCACATCTAATCAGTACTAACTGATATGCCAGACTAATTGAGTCAGTCATGCGGGACTCATGATATCAAAGGACTGCAAATATGATGTCATAAGCGGAAGCTTAATGACTTAGCTGTATTTTTTTGTATTTATAATGAAGTTACAATATCTTTTTGTTTGTAAGATATTAGAAATTGATTTGTCATTTCTTGCCAACACGCTGCTTTGACAGTTAAAAACATTTTAAGAAAATGTGGAATTTGAATAGAAATGATTCGCATTCAACGCCCGAACCGGAGGGGTACACCCTTTGACTCGGTTTACCGACCCAAATTCGATTTTCTCCCCTTCATTTGCATAGCCCTTGTTAGTTGACTCAAACAAGTTATAATCAAGACAAAAGTTCGGAATTCCAAATTTAGTGGACAACTAACGTGTCCAAAAAGACACTCCCTTATCCCAGTCTTTATTATTCATTTATTTTATAGGAAGGTTCGAATTAGCACAATCCAATAGTGGAAATACAATTAAACAGTATCAAATTATCATTTGAAAATCATATAGGTATTCTGAGTATAGTTTTCTTTGTATATTTGTAATTATTTTGTTTAACCGGAATTAGTCCGATCCTTTCCCAAGAAAGTTTTTAAACATTTCTTAAGAGTATGTAAAATTTAAAAATCGTAGATCGTAAATTTCATATTAATACGAACTTGTAATAGTATAAATTGTCGGGATCAAAGCGACCTAAAGATCCAGATATTAAACTTGCTGGGCACACTGAAGGTTTTCGTTTAAATACGATCACTTATCGGCGATAGGCTTAAACCGTCATCTTTGATAGGAAAAACTGGAGATAAGTTATCTAGTAGGGGTCCTACTTCGAAAGTCGATAAAGAGAGTTATTTTTTTCGGCTAGTTTTTTATACAACATCCGTTATCACGGCTTGTGCGATACCATTATAGAAAATATAGATATGCTTTATTCTTCTTTTTATTGTACATTAAAAAATTAAGCCCTATCTCTTCGAATACCGAAACCGACGAATGTCGTACGACAGATACTTGGAGATTTTCCGAAGTCGGGGTGATGTCTGGTGGCAATGTGACATGTGAACTGTATGCAGAAGGGAAGTCCTACTGTTGGTATACTTTTCCGTTATTTGCAAATTATTTTCATATACTACAGCCGATGTGTATACCGCAAGAGTAACAATACTCTACTATGTATATTCATAGTATTCATATTTTTGTGTCGGTTCGCGTATCCGCCCAGGTGAATGATGAAAAACCTAACACTGATATAGCTTGTAACCTAGTCCATAAGTAGGGATAGTGACTCGTAGAAATAAGCTCTCGCTCCGATCACGAAAAGCGTATATCGACATAAAATTGTAAAAAAACCCTGTTTTTTGACGTGCGATGACTCACGGCGGCGGTAGGCCGGATCGAATCCAAAACAATTACACGAACGCACTTAGCTAGCGATCGTTATCTCCTTGGCTTGGAATAAGTGGGAAACGGTAGCGGACGGTAGATAAGCCGCGGGCGGCCCGATGTTCGGCAGCCCGATAACCCCCGTTCAATATCTGGCAGGCTCCGGAGTGTTTATCGGGAGGGAACACATTGACAGATTAGGGATGGGCGAACAATAACCTCTGGGATATGTGCCCCCCTCCCCGGCCATATTGCTGACGCTTCGGTGTCAACACCCACCGTGGGATAAGACAATACGTCGATTGTGCCACGAGCCCTCCACGCCACTCCATTCAAGGCTCTGTCAATAAAAGTGGACTTGGCTTTTTAAATTTTCAGATTTTCAACAGTCCTTTTATTGAGTTCTGTCCAACTTCAGCCCTAAATCTGCAATATTTAAGTTGGGGGTTTCGAATATGGCTATTTCTTTTCACCTAGATTATTTTAGGATAAAACAAGTTCAGCTCACCAGACGTCAGCGGCGAAAATTTGGATTTAGAATACCATCACGGGTTATTATTCAGACAGTAAGTACCTAAATATATTACTGACCGTACTGTGTGTCGTATTGTAGTCATCTACTTGGTCTTAGCTAAACCCGCTTCTTACCAACTATCATTCTGTCAATAATTGTTAAACTACTAACTATGATGAGATGTGGTAATATAAAAGGGCAGTATAATAAAGGACGGTCAGTTAGTTTCCTTTTTTAAATTTATTCTCCGTTCTTGGCGGAATGTGCGAAAGTTTTATCCTCAATACTGTCTGGTAAAGAAGGGTCGGTCAGAGACTGTATCTAGTCAAGCTAGCCATGCTCTAGAGTGCATTTGTATTATTTCCAGATGTAAACACTGGTTTCAACGCGGTTAAAACAAAGTCAGTTGAATGTGAACAGATGTCTTCCAGGAGGTTAAGGTTTTTTAAGGCTTAACGTTTTATTAACTACATTTTTCCTGATAATTATTTTTCGATCTTACAGCGAACAGGTTTAAGTGCAGTTAGAGCTCAGAAGCGTGAGCTGTGGGCGTTAGATACGGATCTCGAGGGATATTGAGCGCTCGCGGATGCAGACGTAAGAGAGACGTTCTCGAATAGAATTGTGCGATGTCCTGGATTGGGCTGGCCGAGTGACTGTCCCCTCAGTGTCCCTCATTGACGGGCCTGTCAGTAAATGTCGGGTCGCCCTTATGGCCAAAATAAGCACCGAGAGTGATTTGATTGTTGAGTACCTCCCGGGATGGTGCTCAGTCAATAAAAGGGGAAAACAAACGCTGAACGATTTCCACAAGCTTAAATACTCGAAGTTTCCCGAATTAAGGATACTTTTTCTTACGGATGAATTCTCAGCTCTCAGATTTTAATTAGACGAATATTTTAGGTATAGGACAAAATAAAAAATTTAATATACCTGTTTTGTGGTCTGCGAGGGGTTGGAATACTGTAGGTTCGTGATGTTTCTGTCTCCTCTCGCTGGTTTGGTCTTTTGCTAGACCGGTTTCGGCTGCTCGCCATCTTCAGTAGCGGTGTTAGTCACTGTTAGCACTTTGGATGTTTTTTGGGCATCCTCACTGCACTGTCACTTTCACATGTACTGTCGAGCTGTCGAGATGGCGAGCAGCCGAAACCGGTCTAGCAAAAGACAAACCCAGCGAGAGGAGACAGAAACATCACGAACCTACAGTAAAATAAAGAATAGTAAATTTGAAGTTTTTATTTTTGTTATAATTTGTGATTTTTTTATAGAATAATTGTTGTTTCTATATCGATTGCGTTAGTGACCAAATTCTGCTTATTAAACAGTTTATAACAGATAATATTTAACTTATTAGATTAGGATTTTCAGGATAGGAGATTTCAGAATAAACCAAATGACACCCAGACGGTGAGTTATCCCAACCTACGTCATTCTTCCTTCTACTCGCGATTAGACGATTGGAGAATTTTAGGGATTAATATTATTTATTGTTAATTATTTAATGTCTTCTTAACAAGTTTAGTTCCACTGTAGGTGGCGGAGTTTTAGGTACGCTACTATTTACCTAGACTGCTACTAGGTCTAGACTGTGGAAATAGTCAAACTTTGGCATTTTAATTTAATCCTCCTGAAATTTGGCCTTGCGTATGAAATATTCGAAAAACGTTTCTACATTGTAGTATTCACTTGACCCGTATATTATTACATTATTAATGATTTTGTCTAGTTATTTTGTTACTATTCTATTACTGTATGCATCTATTAGAAATTAATCTGGCGGTTTGTTCAATTTTAAAGAGAAAATGATTATGCAATTCCCATGTCTGCGATTATGTAAAACCGGGCTAAATGACGCAACTGATTGAAATCACACCTCTTATAGCCTATCCATCATCCTTGTGTTCGGACCTTAAAGCGCCCAACTAATTACCCTTTTATTTTGAGGAAATAAAGTCAATCAATAATGAAAGTGGCCCACAATTATTTCCGCAGAAATGGCTTCCATTACTAAATTACAAAGTTCGTAATCGACTTGCGATTGGAGAGGCAGTATTTCCAAAGTTCGCTATAACATGAATATTTACCGTTCTAAAAATTATTTGCAATTAAATTACGAACAGAAGTAATTTTAAACCATCGTTAGCCATTACAGTATGTCTGAGGATGTAATGGAGGAGAGGTTACCAGTGACTGCTGTTGAAGCATATTATTTTAATGATCGAAGGGTGCTTGAATACGCGAAATGTCATCCAATAACAAAAATCGATCTCTCCAGGTACGTCATATATAAAATAAATACAAATTTAAAGATTTTCTAATTTACTTCATGTAGTGCATTTATACCCAGTCGTAATATCATGAAAGTTTCAGTTCCAGCATAGTTTGAAGTTGTTATGGAAATCATAACATGAATAATGCTGGGTTGTGACTGGAATCGTTATGAACGTCTATAACCTGAGCTCTTGTCGGTTTTTTTTTACTTCCTGGACTGGGATGGTGAACATGCAGCTCGTTCTTGCCGTTTCTGTTGATAGTAGGACAACATATATAACCGGTGAACGATAAAGCTTTGTGGAGAAAGGGGAGGCATCGCGATGTGAGGTGGTGGGGGGGGGGATATTTACAGCCGGGAAGGTCCTTGGTCCAGTTGACACATCGATTAGATGACATGTGCTTTCCAACAGTTCCTGAATGTCGATAGAGCGTATTGACAGCGCAGTGTTTGCTTTTATTCGATTTAATTGCCTCTATTCTCGGGTCACAGTAACAAGGGATATTGTTGACCTGCAGAAGACTAATTTTATCAATCCTGTTAACTCCCTAGATAATATTCAACGTTTATTTTATACGAATATTTTATTCTTTAGAATTTCTTCAATATTTAAAATGGTGAAAAATTCTTCAATTCTGAATAAAGTTATTTATAAAATACAAAATACATTTACTATCAACTTGTTAATTTGATAAAAAATTAACCCCGAGATTCTGAAGATAGCGTTTTCTCTGCGAAGCTATTGAACTTAACGGTTGGGAAAGCTTTGCAAACAATGTTTCGATGGGCATCGTTAGGTGTCCCCGACAGAGGAAAAGGATTTTGTTTGTTTAGAACTTCAATGGACGACACTTTAATTGAACGCTATCAACGATTGTCAATATTTTCGTTCGATAGAATTTGGCACAAACGCTCTCTTTCGACGTAGTTCAAATTTTATGGACGCCGTTAATTATCACGTACGTCATTAACTGTATAAGCGAATATTTCGATTTTCTTATTTCGATATATTGTGAACTTATTTTAGTGTCATGCAGTATATGCGTCTTGCGATATTATGAGCTAGACCGGTTTCGGTTTCACGTCCATCGTGAGTATCATCACGTCAAAAACATAGTGAGGTATTTATTTCTGTAGGCCACCGATGAGGTATCCATATTGAACTATTGTTG
Source organism: Lethocerus indicus (assembly GCA_019843655.1). Lineage (NCBI taxonomy): Eukaryota > Metazoa > Arthropoda > Insecta > Hemiptera > Belostomatidae > Lethocerus > Lethocerus indicus. The sequence continues at coordinate 5,721,650 of JACDQD010000103.1, read as the reverse complement.
CTCAATGGTTTGTTGGTCTAGAAATTGCAGGGATTCAGTTTGTAATCGGACTGGCTTTAATTAATTGAAGTAGATTAATGTAATTACTGTTTGGAGCCCCGGTAGGGATTAACAAATATAAATTTATTAGTGGGGAGTTGCAAATAATTTGTAATTGAAGATACAGTTCTCTTCCTGTATATTAAAGCTGCAGATAACATTTCCAAATTGTGTTACTATTCGAAACTCTCGCGGACCTCCAAGTACATAACATAAATTAATTAATTAGAGCTAGTCAGACTAAAAGTATAAATATGTGATAAAACCGATAACCTCGTAGCAGTAACAGTGCTGAAAGGCTATTTCATTAATAACATTTATTCATCTGTATTGCGTATATTTATTTATTCACTAAAAGTTTAATTCTTCGCTAATGAAAATTGTAATACATCGGTTGAGAATTAACTATATTACAAGTTGGAAGAAGTCCTTTTAAGGTTTTAATGAATTTTGGAATATTTTTTTTATTTTGAAATATTTGCTGGAAATAGTAGTATATTTTGGTGTAACAAATAAAATTTGAATACTCTTTTTAGAAAGAAAGGGTATTGATTGAGGGACGTCGGTAATCGTCAGGCCGCTTATCTAATACAGGTGGGTAATTCCACCGAATGATGACTCCTAAATACTAATTGCTGGCTCAATTAGGGGACGATCCCGGTTTCAATCACCGGCCGTTTCTCGGTTTTGATAGCTGCAAAATAATCCGTTCCTCCACTATGCACTTCGGTACTGACTTATGTCCAGGTGTAATTGGAATTGGGCTGAAAGTTAGTAGCAATTAGGCGGAATATTTCTTGGCATTTAATAACAATTTAATGTTATCATTATCGAGGATTTAAAAAATTACAGGGATAACGAAATAGGATAAAAAAAACAACTGCATGATATAAATGAAAGCTAGAGATATATACGTTGCAGACGTCATTCAGCATTCGTTGTAAAGGGAAAACGACAAAAACTGACTGTGCCTCGGAGAACATTTCGGGGCTTGCATATGTCGGATGGGATTACTTGTGAGATAATAAACTTGGGAGGCTGTGGCCCCGGCAAGGGCCGCGTCTCAAGGCACGTGGTCAATGGCAGGAATGCCGAAATCCTTCGGACGGTCCAGACAGAGGGGGGAAAAAGGCGAATCGAGTTGTATAACGCACTTATCGCGAGGATTTTGGACGATCCGACAGCTGACCTCCAAATTTGTTAATTCTGCGTTTCATCGTGGCTCGAGATATTATAGAAAATAATGCTAGAAATATGAAATATTTCTCAAAACACTGTATGTCTTATTATTATTTTTTTATTGCACAAAGTCGAGGATTTTAATTTATGTCATCATACATGATGTTGCGATTTGTGGATATTATAGGTCCAACATTACGTTTGGAATGGATAAAATATTTCAGTACAATAAAAATATACGAAGCAATTAGCATTACCGATTACAATTTACTCATTTAAAACCTTGCTTTAGGTTTTTTGAGAAGGGGGGTAGGCCAGCCAAGGTTTGAAATACCGATTTTTTCTCCACTCTCTTATTAGGTCTTAACCTAAAGTGGTTTCTATGGTCTTTAAAAATCTCTGAAGTCCAACATTTTTGCCCATTGTCCGCGCAGTAGCCGCAATTCAGGGAGTGGGCTATCGTAGAGCAATAAACTGTCACGGGCCCTTTGTTGGAGCTCAGATAATCTGTTGTACAATTAATACGATACCCGGCAAATTGGCAAATATATCTGGGGATAGATATAGATACACCGGCTCTACGAACGGATTATTCCAAATTAAACCAACTGTAGTTGAATTTCACTAAAGTTAAGCTCGGCAAGCGCCTAGATAATATTAATTCAGGACCCAAAATATAGGTCAGTTGATTAATATTTACTTTATTAAGATAGCTTATTATCGATCTAGAGCTAATTATTGTTACGTTAATTGTGATAATTGGCGTACTTAAACTTTTAAGGTAGAAACTAAGAGTCGGTTATCAGCGTTCAGTGCCTAGGAGAAAAGTGCACCCGGTCGGAGACTGGTAAATGGAAACTGACATTAGATTACCACTTTTGTAAGTCTGATAAAAGCTCCAGCGAATTGAATTATCCCGCTCTGGAAGTGAGTTCAGTAGTTGTGAGCCTTCGGCGTTGAATGCATTCTAAGTTATGCCAATTGCTTTTTCCTTACAGCCAAAAGTTCCCACTCTCACTATAACTGGATATAGCCGTAGGAAAATTGAATACAAAATTATGAACAGCATATATGGATCAATGGTTTTATTAGCTTGGAATTAGAAACATTCCTGTTTGGATCATTAAGTAGGATGTATTTTTCAACTAGGAAGGAAATTAAGTAAGAAAAATAATGGAGTAAATAATTTATTCATAAGAAAACAAGTAGACTACATACTATAGCCATTGATCAATTTTTACTCTCCTATTAAAAAAAAATTTTGCTTACTCCCTTAATGATTCAACTACGCCAATTATTTCGATTCACTATTAACATATTGTGAATTAGATCTAGACCGATAATAATCTTAATAAAGTAAATTGAAAAGTGATTAATTCTTATTAAAAGAGTCCCCATTTAAGTTTTAAAAGTGCTCATCATTTGCCTTTATTACTCTGTACGAATTTTGGCATGGATTTCTGCGCGGTTGCCATCAGCCAGAATTGGACTCACCCTTCCAACGATATTCAGTGTTAATATACAGTACGTTCATATCTCCCCCTCCCACGATTGGCAAGGGGCCACGGACTGTTGCATTCGAGTATGCAATAGTCCATTTTTTCATTTCCGCCACTTATAGTTTCTGTTGTATACGCGATGCCGAGGACACGTTGAATGCAGTTAGCCCCGCTCTTTGACTCGCGTGGGTGGTCGGAAAATCGACCGGGCTCATTCCCCGACTTTTTCCCCGAGTGTCCGACGGATTCGCGTTCCTTTAGCTGTCTTGCGACGAACTCTTGCAAGCATCCTTTTCTAATATTTCAGTCCGTTCTCAAAGCTCGGGCCAAATTTCACCAATTCGAACAGAGCGAAGAGACGAAAGAGGGGACGTGGCGGGGCGTCCGAGTTTCGGAGTGGAAAGTAGAAATGACCGGGCCAACGGCCTTCATACCTCTTATATAATCGAGGCATTATCCTTCATTTCAAATGTTCAAAACAACGCTATTGGCTCTTAATAGATTTTATATTTTTAATTACTTTGCTAATCTGTACAGTTTTTTATATTGAAACCTTATTAATCTTCTCCGGTACTTAGCCTCCTTAAGAAAATCTAACCTATGCAGTTTAGTTACAATTTACTACTCTTAAGGGAAGACAACATTTTAAAAGCACATGTAACCCATTGTCTGAATAAAATAAAACCCATTGGCGGGAAATTGTTCCCACGATCCATTGTTTATTATGAAAAGTATATAATGTAAAAACCGTCACTGAAAGTGAACAATATTTTAAACATAAATTACATTTTAAATCCTCACTGATTTTACGACCTGGAGAAGATATTATTATTGGTCTATGTATAAGATCGGTAGGAACCATGGCTAAAGTTTACCTCGGATAGATTATGTTCATGTCGGAAAGATTTCTCTCAGAACAGCTGAAAGAATACTGTGATTTATTCTTCCCGGTGCTTCTCGTCAGGAACAGCTCAATATGCTCTTCAACTGCATGTTCTTCAATATGCTTTTTCCTTCGTTTCTGTTGAAAAGCACCCTGTTCTGTACCGCACGCAGGTATGGGAGGAGAAATGGTCTGCAACTACAGGCTGTCGTTTACTTAGTACATTTACTGTGTTAAGTAAAAAGGGTCCAGTATATACCGATTAATCCGGTGTTGTGAAGCCGAAATTACAAGTACAAATAATATGGAGCGCTGAATCGGAGTCGGTGATCCGGGCTGGAGGGACGACGGCCGGAGGGTACGTAATTCCGCAGCGGTAAAATGAGCCGTCAAAGCCCCCGTGGTCCGGCATTAAATTATTGGACAAAAGCTCTCCTGTCCTGTGACCGAGGAATTTAATTTCTGACGGCGGTCTAGATCAGCCCCCGTGGTCGGTTTCAATTAGCCTGTTTATTCTCAACACCGGCCCACTCGGGGCCCTAAGTGATTGTTAGTCACTAATTCCATTGTACTACCAGCACCCGTCTCATTAATACGAGTACTCGTTTTGTAACCGCTTGGGACAAATAAAAACGCCAGTCGTCTGCGTAACTTCATCGGGACCATCGCAACAATTTTTCCAATCAGAAATTTTCGTTGTTGTTACCCGTTATCAATCATTTTTTTAGAGTATCCGAATATTTACAGCCCGTCCCTGTTGCAGGTTACCATACTTGCTAGCTTATCACATGTATGTATTATTTTATTGAAAATTAGGACAATAGTCTTATTATGAACCTTATCCCAGTATTTACAACGCTGCGTGGATAATGGACACATTTATTACAGATAGCGTCAATAATGACAGCATCCGGTAAATTAAGTTTCTGTTTGTGTTAAATGTATAAAACGTGCATGGATATGCTGCTGACAGCATTATATCTACCTGAACTCATCGTGGGAAACCGGATAAAAAAGTTTTTTGAACTCCAATTTTGAAATTCCAACTTTAAATGTAGGTATTAGGACCTATGAAATTATTTTGAAATATTAATCGAGTTGGAATACCGTAGATTTCATGCACTTCTGACTCCTTTCGCTGGTTTGGTTTTTTGCTAGACCGGTTTCGGCTGCTCGCCAACTTCAGTAGCGGTGTTACTCACTTCTGGCACTTTGGATGTTTTTTGGCCATCCTCACTGCACTGTCACTGTCACTTGTACTGTGATGGTTGTCTGTTTGTCGTGTGTATATATACGTGTCTTGTTATTGTGTTTTTGGGGTATGTTGTTTGTCTTATTTGGATTGGGAGGGTTTATCAGTTTAAAGATAACTATCAGAAATTACATCAGACTTACTACATAATTTAAGCGTGACTAAAATTGTTACACTGGAATGAAATTTTCGTATATTAAAACTTTGAACATTAAAAAACAACCAATTCTATTTACTCCGAAGATCTGGCGTCAGGAGTAAATTTCGACCGTCAATCACATTCTCTGGGAACGATAATGATGAAAAGGGTTCCCCCGGATATCCGTTCCGTCTTTGTACTTGGTTTGAAGAAATTATGTTTATCAGCTTGAAAGTTGCATTAACGTCTGCGGTAGTTAGAGTGAAGAGAGCACTCTCGGAGGGGAATGGAATAGGCCCTAATTGTATGAGAGGGCCCCAGCAATTTCGGGACGGGAGGTGGGTAATTCGGCGTTCGTTATTAAGGTCATCCTCCTCTCAGGTGCTGGATCTAATTAGGACGGGGCACAACCGATAAACAGCCGACTCGGAAACCACCCCCATCGGGCATGTTCCTACTGGCAGGTTCGGGTTTAGGTAGGTTCGTTATTTTTAACTCTGGAATGGGAATTTTTAGAAAGCGCCTTAAAAAACTAATCGTTCTCATTCACAAGCATTACACATTTAATTACGTCATACTCATTGAAATTGAATATATGGACCCTTTGAAAATAAAATACAATTTTTCTGAACGAGGAGCAGGAAATTGAAAATTGAATAATTCAAGCTTACCTAGCAGCAGTGTGGTGAATTTCATCCTTCTTTACACCTACTAGAACATCGGGGGAAGTTCATTTATACTTTTGAAAGAGTATTTCAAAATGTGTTTATATTTTGGATAAAAAAGCGGAAAAGAATTGTCAGGAATCGGCAGAATTGCAATGCCAGCTACAATATCCCCATTGCACCTAGCAGTTTCTGGGATAAGCTCGTACATACATCGTTTTTTATTTCACACTATTTAATTTTGTACGCAAAAATATTTTTCATATTCCGGGTCAACACGGGAGCAAAACACAGAAGAGGCCCGACAAAAATACGACGTTGAAAGCAACTAAATTGAACACTTGGCTTTGTTCTATTGTGATGGCGCGGTGCTACATCGGCGTCCTGCGCCTCAACTGGAAACCGCTTACTCCTTTTTCACCGCTTTCCTCTCCGCTCTCTGCTAAATTCAGCCATTATATACGTACGACTTGTTCGCCAAGCGTTCATTCTGTTTATTGTACCGTTTCTCGGCAATGTTCGTCACTTCTTTTCAAAACGACGAACACTGCGCTGAATTTGTTCTGTTTCTGTCTCCTTTCGCTGGTTTGGTCTTTTGCTAGACCGGTTTCGGCTGCTCGCCATCTTCAGTAGCGGTGTTAGTCACTGTTCGGATGCCCAAAAACATCCAAAAGTGATTAATACCGCTACTGAAGATGGCGAGCAGCCGAAACCGGTCTAGCAAAAGACCAAACCAGCGAGAGGAGACAGAAACACAGTATTCCATCCCCTCGCAGACCACAAAAAAGGTATGTTGAACTACGCTGAATAACCTTTCTTCTGTGACCTTTCTTAATGCCAAACAGGAAAATCATATGATATTCAATGTTCCACTCTGTTCCAATGTTTTGAACTAATCTTACTGTTCTATATTGAAATCATAATTCCCTTCGCGTTTTGTAGATTCCTTTTGATTTTTACTGGGCAGCTTTTTTTTGAGGTTGCTTCCAGTAGAGTCTCCACTTATTTCATGGGCGCCACGCACCGGTCAGCGCCCTATTCCGGCCCCTCATCAAAGACTCATCCGTTCATCCCTTGGTAGCCTTGCCGAATGTCGAATCGGGCTCACATCGTGGCTTTGTGTCGCCGTCAGCCTCCCCTTACCACCTTTCCAACCCCCCTCAACCCCTATCCACTCGGATTAGAGGAAACCCCCTTTCCAGCATCGAACGGGTCGATCCTCCCCGGTGAAATGCGATTTGCAAAAGGTGGAGGCAGGGTGTTTGATGTCGACAAACAAAGTACAACATCGCGCTTCTACTCTCCGCCCCTGAACTTGCACAGGATCTGGAAAGGGGGATCATCGGTGTTTCGAATTTCTTACAAAGGAATCACCTGGTCCTTTTCACATGTTATTTTAAATCCAAGCCAAGCTTTATGTTGCTTTTCTCGGCTCGGAGAAATGCAAAGTGCGAATTTCCATAAATTATAAAAACATCGTCTAACTCATCGAAAATAATTTCCACACTGTCAGTAGAGTACCCGCTCTATACTGCTTAACCGATAAAAAAAAATTAAATCTCGAACCTAGACTTTTTCGGGGATGTTTTTTTCGGTAGCATGTGACAGAACCTCCTAAAATAGGAGTTGTGTAACCGACCGAATAAACAAAAGTAATAAGGGGGCGCGAACTTTGATAACTCGCTCTGATAAGAGGATATCGGCAGATCGGGATCAGAGTACGAAGAAACGGAGCAGAGAGCATTTTTATCGTCCAACTGACAGTATATACTGTCATCGCCGCTCTGTTGGGTAAACAAGACCGAGGTATTCGCCTATGTTATTCATTTAAATTAGTTAATTGTATACGTGTATATGTAATTGAATTACACGAATGGAACCCTTCATTCTCTTTTTCGAGGTCCTACCTCGATGTACGTAGAACCTGCGAACGCCCCGTATGAGAGTCCGCAGCTTGCAGTAAATGCATCATCACGAAAAGACCAATTAATTGAACATTCACATATAGCACTGTACATCACCATCTCAATCACTAAAGCCCTGCTACGATATTGTCTTGGTCACTACGTGACCAAGACAAATCACTAAGAAGTCGAGAATAGGGTGCGTTATTCGGAAGCAAGTAATTCGTGACTCTCGAACGCACTTTGGGGCAGTGTACCAACAGCGGAGGAAACAATTCCGAGAGACAGAAAATTAAGTCGACAGACAGTAATGAGAGGTAACCAGTTAAACCAACTAGATTATAAAAATAAATCGTCAATAGCTTTCCGTCAATTTAATAATGCTAATAAAGAGAAGAAAAGTTCGTTTAATTGGTCCATGCATAATTTTTATCTGCAACACTTGGAGTGACTAATTATTATTTTCTTAACTTAAGCCTAGAGAATCCATATTTTTTTGCGCCGACAAAAGGGCTTAAAATCGAATTGCTTTTAGGAAGTAGGGTAGGAGGAGGGAAGGAGTAATCGGATCGGGGTTCTCTGAATCAGGGGTTGGTAGGGGCTGCCAAGCCTACCCCGGGCACCGCTTTTTACCAGCGGCTCGGTCCCAACCTTAATTTTGAGTTTTTGCACTGTTCCCGGAGACCGACCCCCCCCCTCACCGCCAAGGGGTCCGCAAATAAAATTACCAACTTCTGCGACTCGAAAATGGAATTTCTTAAAGTTACTTTTCTGTGTAATAGGCCCCCTTTTTAAAGGGAACGGGGACTTCTTTTTTGTATTTATTACATTCTGTTTGTCTTAGCTCTCAACTGTAGCCGCACTCCATATCCTATTTATTTTAGATTTGGATGTGTAATAATAATACATGGCACATAACGTGGTTCGTAATAATTGAATACATAACTGTTTACAGTATATAACAATTATTACCGTCATTACAACCACATACATGACTAGTGTAGACTGTCGTAGGGTACATGCCGGGGGATGACCCAGAGATTCTAAACCTGAGAGAAAACAATCCTCCAATATTCTTATATAAGTTATTTCATGTTATTTTGATTCGTCATGTGGTCAATAATGATTAATGATACAATAAACTGAATTTTTCGCGACATTATTATATATTCTTCTTTATATGACAGATCTTTCATACACGATGAGAATGATTGAATTATCTCTGAACATAAATGTTTAAACCTAATGATCTGATATTGTTGCACGATTTAACTAATCTCCCGTAATTATTTCGGTCGATTGAAGTTATAGTTCGTTGTAGTTTCTATTTCTGCATTCTCATTAATGTCGGTTATAATTGAAGCAAAGTCGTGTACCTTCCGAACCGAATTAATTTAATTTGAATTCAAATGAAAATGATCAATCTGCTTTATTTGCTTCGAAGTGGGAAATATATTAAGAGTGGCCACTCTTGCATGACACAAACACATGTTTGCTGTTCACGTGTGGTGCCATTTATCAGCTCGTCGACCAACGATAAAGGTCAAATTATCGATCGGGCGTTTTGATCCGGCGATTAGAGGAAATTCGGCGCGTTATCTGGCCCAGACTGTGCGTTTCAAATTGACTCAATAAGTATCCCTGACTATTTTGAACTAGTATATTGCTCTGAAACTTTAGCATTAAGCCACGGCCACTAAATCATGCAGGTTTAAAAATTATCCCACGTGTTCGAATTGAATCATTATAGGAAAAAATAATGTTTCTCTTCGCAGTACCAATTGCAATCTCGCGCTACATTTTATGAAATAATAATCCGATTATGAGTAGACGAGTGGAGCGTATAAATGTCTACAAATCTTCTTCTGGCTCCTTCTGAAGATATTTCTGACCGAACGAATTATCGGAAGAAGCGTGCTGTGCTGGTCTATTAGCCGGTGGGCACGGACCTGTCCCCCGTGTGACCCCGCTATGTGGCTATTCACGTTTCGTTGAGTTTCCAATTAAGTATATATATTAAAGCCCTCACCCACCCCCTCAATCCTTTCACACGGCAAGTCCCCATTTTATTTTAAATGAAAGTACAATTTAAAATTACCACAGAAGAGAATCTGTCCGGTAGCTCATAGAACCACCGATCTTCTCCCTCCACCAACAATCGGATCATTTATTTCGTCGTATATTATTTACATATTTTTTATTTGTTGACTACAGACAGCTTGACCCGTGAGATAACCCCCTTGGTTGACATAATACACCTTTTGTCAAATTTAGCCAATAATACTGATTCAATGTAATTCAGTATTATCTGCTAAACAGCATTTAGGCTCTATTCAATGCCAGGAATGCTTCAGACCTATTAGGTCGTGCATGTGATAAGGGGCAGGCCTGTTATCTACAAAGGAATAGTTGGCAGAACCGAATCCCAAACCGATTAGATATAATTACACAGCCTTTAGGTCCAGTTTGGAGGTTGACAACAAGGAAGGTATTTCTCGCTTCCTTATGTACCAGAGCGAATATCATTTTTCGATTGTACGCTCATTCAAACTGTTACAAAAAAAAATATTTTTTTCGATCTTCCGTCTCGTCTCGCTAAATTAAAAACAGAAGAAGAGTTACAAAAAATTAAAACACTGGTTGGAGGGTACTCCATCAAACCAGAGCACAACAGAGCTCCAACACAGAGCCAATCATATTATTTGTAGGTTTACATTATATTTTAGAAAACTATCGATTAACTAAAGAGATAAAAATGTAGGTTAAGAACCGAATGCATATGGTTGGTATCTAAGTTATGGATGGTAGGTACCTGCGGCTGCTGCTTGCTGCAGGTTTCTTCTGACAGAGCGGTTACATTTCAGTGGAGGGTGAACAGTAACCCCTAACCCAGTGGTGGGGCGCTAAACAAGAAACGGTAGGGATCCAAATATTAATATCGGTAACTCATCGTTTCGCGCCCAAGATATAGCTTTCCAGATCTAATATCACTCCCAGACGAGTTTCTGCCCGACCTTTACCCTTTCACAGAGAAGCGCCCCCCCCTGATACTCTTAACCGATCCAGGAGTTCTTAAATATATTTTAAGATTGATAATAGCTCTATTTTCAAAATACTATTTATTGATAATAATATTTCATGATAATACTAATGAACTATTTATTGATATTCCAGATAATAAGATATAACTAAAATATAAATCAATGTTGTAGTTCAGTGGACAGCTTAAGCGTTACAGAGTCTTTAGGGTTGTTAGGGCCTTACGGTGTTAGAGCCTAAAAAATTGCGTAAATTTAAATAAAAGTAGTTCTTCAGTTCTTATCATAGACAATATTCAAGAATAAAAACATTATATTTCTTGTTAGAAAAAGAGGACAAAAACTCAGCTAACCCTGATCCAAGTAATAAATAAGTTATTTATAAAAAAAGTGACTTAAAAAAGGAATTTAAAAAGACAGTCAAGAGCTAAATGACGACAATCTGATGGTTCTATTGGTACCACATTATACGACTGTTCTTATCCCACTAAGTACTATCTACATAAGATAAGATTAATATATTTTTACTTTGCGTCTAAGACGCCTACTCAGTGTGAAACGAATGTTCTTGGTCATAAAAATAACACGTATAGCAAAATATTTCATTTGTCATTAGCAGAGCCATACAACACAAAGGATACAATCTTAGATCTTACCATGAGAGGCCGGTTGATGAGATTGACCCGAGCCCGGGCTCGGTGGGCGTACCATCTCCTGACAAGGGATGGACGGGGTCTAATGCGGTAACCATAAACGTTACACACCTCAACCTCTTAAATACGTATTATTGTTGCTTGAGACTGCTTTTATATTATATAATAGTGCGCAGGTAATGCAACTTAGAGTGCATATTTTTATACATTATCCATTAGGCTTCAATAATGTGATACAATGTTTACGTATCGAACAGTGAAAATCTCACCATTTTTGTAAAAGCTTAATTACTTAAAGTACATTGACACTTTGCAAAATAAAACCAAACATCCTTGATTTGGATTTGGTTTTAAATAGACGGAAGGGGGTTGTGATGTGTAATAGTCTGAAATTTGCTGACTTAACCTATCGGAATATGAGCGACCTCATGTTCACAGTTCCAGGCCGTGATAACCGAGCGGCAGGGTGTCGATGCGGGTGCTCTGAAGGGTCACGGCCAGTTTCGGATCGGAATGTCGACAGCAGGCCTTTCCAGGACCAATACCGGCTCCAATGATTTCTCTCTGTTCACAACCTATCTCCGGAATACAAATCGATTACTGCGCTGCCCGCTCTATTTGAGAACAAAATTCAGATAAGGATACGGGTAGTGTCCGTGGAAAAGAGATGGTTTATCCATCCTTTTTTCCATTTTCAAATGACATCATTATCATTAAGTTCTATCGCTAAAAGGTTTTCACCGCAGAGAATGTACGCACCACCACGTTAACACTAAAAACAGTTTGTACGAAGTGATTATGTGTGTTAATCTGTTAAGGGAAATAACTTTTTAAATGTATTGGGCGTTTGTAAAGTCTACAAGACGATAGCCCATAGTTCCAGAAATCTTTGGATATTGTAGTCTGTCTATATTGCGATGTCTATTGGGAGGAATCGAAGTATATTATTTGGTCTTAGTCTGGTGGAGGCCATTGTCGCTGAACAACCGTGTCCAGGAATAGCTGCTATTTTTTGTTGTAACACTAAAAACCGTTTATTTATTGTTGCAGACAGTGCACTCGAAGAGTTGATCGATGAGGTTGTGAAAGCTAGCAACAGAGGAGTGTCAGCTGCGCATAACGTGTCCGGAGAGCCCAACTGGAGTTTCGGACAATCGCTCTTCTTTTCAAGCACAGTGGTCACTACCATAGGTGAAGTCTCAAAATATCAATCAAGAAATAAAATTTGCATGTTACGTAATTTAAAAAATCTTCTGTAGCTGTTTCTGACACTAGGGTGGGGAGTGATTCCGTCACATTGGTTGCTTCTGGGGCATCCTGACTGCACGTTTGTTTTTCAATATCTCCATATCCGTTTACATTGTTACAGACAGCGAGTTTCTTTCGTTGAGCTGTATTAACGGGGTGTATATGGTGTATATCTTTAAGAGTTTATCTCCTCCATCCTGAGTGGAGAGAACGCAAAGAAATGTACATAGTCAAGAATAAACATATTGAAGAATAAACGTCCAAACAGGATGACAGTGACGGCCGAGGAGTCCTTCCTCGGATTTCCAAGTGCTTTAAATGCAGATCAATCTGAAGAGGCGTCCCGGAAGTCCTAAAAATCTTGTCTCTGTTTGGAGGAGCTATTTTCATCTCCTACGCCGACTCATCGAGAGCTGCAATTTCCTGTTGTGGCGCACTGTTTGCGATGGCAAATTAAGCTACCAAAATCAGCCATAGCGAGATGATTTAGAAGCTCAAAAATTTATAAACTAAACCAATACATAGCCAATACAAAACGTTAAGTTTGAAAATTGATGAGAATGCAATATTTCAAATTTTAATTCTGCATGTACGTGAAATAAACTATTTTTTGTTCTTTGCGTTTCACTAAATGATATACAATTAATCAGGAATTATGTTTCTCTTTTTGTGGATGTGAATAGGGCGGAAAATAATTTGTTTTGTATTAAAACGTTAAGAGAATTTTCAGTCTTCAGTTATATTTTGAGACATGTTTCATCGCTACGATTGCATGTAGCGTCAAGTATTATTATCTCAGCAAGACCAATGGACAGTATCATTTATATGATTACCGTAATAATACCGCACCTCGTCGCGGTGATCTAATCACGTGTCTTAAAGGAAGGCATGTCGAGGCAGACTCGTCCACTTCCAGTGGACTCCCACTAGCCGCTTCCAGTCACTTCGATAACAACATTAGTTATGTTTTTTCTAGACTGTTAGATCTAAATCTAATTTTTGTGGTTTCTGAAACGTACCGCATTCCGTGAATGCGTACTGATTTTAGCTCTTTCTTGAGCATCTTTTCAAGAAGTGTCCCTAACGAAGATTCTCCGGGGAGGTGCCAACGGCAAGAATGAACGAACGATAAAGAGGAGTAAATTAGTTCAAAAGTCAGGGTTAGTGAACCAGCCACCATGCGGTATTGGCTTTCGGCTTTCTCTTCGGGCAAAACTGCCCGATCTAATCATTACACATCCTCACACACTAATAAATAATTATTAAACGCGTGTTCTTAATCATCATTATATTTTGGACTTTACCTACTACTTAATATAACTTGCTTGTTAGCATTTGACTTAATGATTGTATAAAAATGTTTGAGGTTACAAAAATGCCGTGCTCCTCATTGTGAATATTTGCAGTCGTATTTCATTGCTTTTTGGTTCCAATTCAAATTACAAAAACAGGAGGCCTGATATTTTAGAACTTTGCAGGGCTTCTGATGCAGATTACAGGACTGCGATTACAACAAAACACTCGATTAAAATAGTGGATCTCACTACCTCCGGCCTACTGGCTAGAATCCAATTCAAAGTACTGAATTATAGTGTGTAATTTCAGGTTACGGCCACGTAACGCCGCTCTCTAAAGGTGGGAAGGTGTTCTGCATGGTGTACGCGATGGTGGGCATCCCACTGACACTGATACTGCTGACTGCACTTGTCGAACGGCTGATGGTACCTACGACCATGTTCCTTCAGTGGTTGAACAGCCGGCTGGGCCACCTCTACCAGCCTTTCAACATCCGGCTCCTACACCTGGGCCTCATTGCCGCCCTCCTCCTTACCCTCTTCCTTCTGCTCCCCGCCGCCGTGTTCGCCTTCATCGAGCCCGAATGGGACTACCTCGATTCTCTCTATTATTGCTTCATATCGCTTACGACCATCGGTCTAGGCGACTACATACCCGGCGACTTTCCCAACCAGCCTTACAGGCCCTTGTACAAAGTCGCTACTACAGGTAATTCCTGCGTTTCTTTTTCTGCTCGCCCCACGAAGGTCTTTTTTAACTCCACCTTTAAATTTCTTCAAATACTGTTTAAAATCGAATGAGATTACTCCATTATTTTTTACTGTGGTTTTAGTATCAGCCATAGTTTCAATAAATAGTAAATATAATTTATGCTAACATTGTATAGGTTACCTGCTGGTTGGGCTGACATTCATGATGCTCACTCTGACGATATTCTATGAAATCCCAGAGCTCAATTTTGGACTACTCTTCCTGATGAGATCAGATGAGGCGACCAGCGACCCTGAGAAAGTAAAGAATTTAGTTTTCATCATCAAAAATATTTCTACTAGAGACGAGTGTCAAATTCCGTCGAAACCCTACTTCTGCTGCTGCGCAGCAGCTCAGAAGTAGCTCTTTTAGCTTGTATTAGCCTAATAATTTCATATCAGCATCTACTTGGAGATGTTTTATATTAATTTATATCCAAAATTAAAGTGGTCTATTTATACAGGTGAGGCTTCAGAGTTCGGGGCCTGTTGGACCTAAATACACACAACCATCTGTTGGGCCAGGAGACAGATTTAAGCCTGACAGAGACGACACCCCGAGCCCAGAAGACACCACTCCTGTTCATGCAAGACCTTAACCTCACACTCATCCCTATCTGGAGTCCTTCACCCAATCAGAGTAGCATTCCCCAAAATTCCGAAAATATGGTCCACGCAAGAATTACTGGAAATTTTTCTTTTAATGTATCTTACAAAAAAACAAAATAATTTGTTACCTACATTCTTTTGATATGCTTGCATTTAAAGAAACATTTCTCTGTAGATTGCAAAATGAATTATTCACAGATTAACTTAATGGACTAGTAAAAACAGTGCAGTAGGACTCCAGATACAATGATTTACATCTCTGCAGCAGCTCTCTCACTCTATTAACACTAGAGCCTAGTAAACGGAACAGAGAGTTGTACACAAACTAAACATTGTAAATTTTTCCCCTGAAGTCATTGTTTAAAATGCCACCTGCACTTGCAAACATAAGTACTAATAAATAATAGTAATATTGATAGCTTATATACTAAGTCAAAGGACCATTGACTGCCTTCTAAATTTTTTATTCCTCCTTTTTTTAAAATTAATAAATAATACTTAAATATATAATTATCTCTCTGCACACAGAACAATGCTTTATTTAAAATTTGCTCAAACTCAATAGTAAAAAAAGATATTTGCATGTGCAGGGGGTTATTTAATAAAATAAAAAACTGTGAAATTACTTCAATTCATTTTCTTTAAAGTGTGGATAAAAATATAAATTGTGTTATATGGAATGAACCTCCCTCACTCTTGGAAACATACTGTAATAAAAAAGTTGGAATTGTTGAAAGCCTGATTTTTACCTATTTCATTATGTTGATAATATCATTTGTAACAATAATTCTTTTCACATTTCTAGTATTGATTTCTAAGAAATTTATAAGTTCCAATGACATGCATAACCAGATTGTAATCATTACTACAAGCACTTAATTCACCTTTGTATATGTATCTTAAATTTTAACACATCTAAACACATAATAAATTTAAGATTAACATCTTAAATTGTAAAACATTTCTGATTTATCCATGGATTTATGTTTTTCATTTGTTTTTTTAAGCAACTTCAACTTATTTCAAACCATGAAACTTCAAAAATCTTGTCTAAATTTGAAGATGTTATATTAATGAAAATCTTTAAACTAAATTTAATGATAAAGACAAATTTTACTTATTGTTAAATGAGAACATATCTTGAATAGTCTGATTAAAACTGCATTATAAATGCCATCTTGATCTTGAATAAAAATTTGTTTAAATAAATTACATTACCTTGGCCCCTGAAATTCATTCTTATATAGTTGTAATGTGAGTAATATAAATTACCCGGTATCAAGTGTACTAAAGAACATCCTTTTCCAAATGAATTCTAAATTGATTTTATTTGTAAAATGTAATGAACTCAAAATGTAGTGTTTGATGTTATAGAACTGTAGCATTCATGTCAATTCATATAAATGGAAGCTAACATATATTTCCTTAAATAAATATCAAAATGGGAATTATATGCTTCATTTTTTGTTATTATTTCTTACTCTAAAGTTAAAAAATGAAGCATAAAATATGGCAAGGCATAGTAATAATATAATTTGAAATAAAAATATAGGTATAGACAAATTTAAGTAGTAATCTAAGAATCTAGCGCTTTAGTGTTTATAGATATTCCTCTCTGGTGAATATGTCTATATTGAATTGTTAAAATGTTATTATTGTGCTTCTTTCATAAATGTTAATATTCTACTTTGCAATTATCAATATGTGTACAATTACTAATCATGCACACAATGAAAACTTAATTTTACTTCTTTTAAGAATGATAATTATGACAGCTCAGAGCACAGGCTAAAGTTTAAAGCAGTACTGAAGTAGATATTAAATTGAACCATTTCACAACCTAATATTTAAAACTGAATTTTCATAAATGTGTACCCTACAAGAATGTTATAATATGATAATGCATGTACAATTGTCTGACTCAATTGTTTTCAACTTAGTTTATTTATTTAGGGAACAAACAAAAGTCTGCAATAACTTATTTAAAAAAATCAAATTATTCTCTATTATGGAAGATGAGACCAGAGAAGCATATATTAGACCTCTCAAATTCATGGTCTAGACACTGACACAGAATGTGCCAGGCATACAACCTCTGTGCCAAAAATGAATTTTTGTCTTATCTATTTTTTTTTTATTTTCATAAACTGATCTGTGTATAGTATTAAAGCAGAGTTGTGCTGATGAAATTTTGAATATTTATTTTTGTTGTTCAACATAAATCTACCTAAAATTACATATGCTGCAGTTAAATAGATATATATTTGTACTAGATCTGAATTATTTTTTATATTGTATTTTATTAAATGACATATTTTTAAAAACAAAGTAAAATGTTAATGTTTCATTGAGATATATTGTGTTAAAGTTACATGTACGAATTATGATACTTTCACTGTGATAATTTATAATGATGAAGACCAAAATCAGATATCTTTTAGCACAGATCATGTGCATCCTTTAACATTTATCTATAATTATACAAATGCATATTTATTTAACATATTTTAATAAAATATTATTTCATACCTAAAATATAACATCTATATGCAATAGTTATCCCTGAATTTCTTTTTGTGTTTATTATTATTGAGCTGAGTGTTAAATTTAATTTTATTAAATTATTTTTTTTACACATTCAGTTCATTCATTTATTATCCCCATCTACCCCAACAAAAAAAATTGTGATGATTAGATTAAATTTTACTGTAAATGGAATAAAAAATAATAGTACCAGTATAAAAATCTAACTCTTGTTAACAGTTAATTAAATTAGCAAATCAAAAACAATTTATTGATGAGGACCAAAAGAGTAAAGATTTATAAATTCCTACCATATCTAAAATAGAAAAAATTACCTCAACTGCCAATTTTACATTTACATACTCTTATCTCTGTAGGTGACTTGTACCAAAGCCAATACCAATATTTACTCATCTATAAGCTAGAATTAATGTTACAAACACATGTTGGAGAATATTGGAATTCCATAGAACCTCTTACACTTTGAGACATGGTTCTGCACCCAACTCAACCACTATAATTACACCTAGCCCCTTTAGTAAAGAAACATTTGGCTCTGCTAAAGAGTTTTTCTCAGCTAAATACAACTTAAATTAAAAAAGAGATATGTAAATAGCAATCCTCAATTTTACACTGACAACTGAAATGTAATCCTGGATAAGGCCAGAAAGGGTACCAGGCAACCAAACACAAATAAAAAGAACAATATTGTAATTTCCTCAAATTACAATTTTCCATTGTAGGTACACATCATTTAGCATAAAAAAAGTATATAATTTTGTACAATATGATTGCTGTAAGAACAAGAACTAATAAACATTTTTATAATTATTATAAATTCTTATATAATTATATACATTATATTACATAAATTATTATAATTTATTATGTAATTATTATAAATTTTCCACCTACCAAAATATCAACCTAATTTGTAAATAATGAAAATAATATTTGCAGGCCAATGTGTACAACTAATGTGTATTTTCTTATTTAAGGAAGAAATTTTAGCAGAATTTATTTTTCAAGAACAAGTTGGCAATATTGTTTTTTATTTTTAAATAATGTTAGACAATTACCTTCTCACCCTACCCTTCTAATGTTTTCTGTATCTTCAACTTTGAACATGTCATGTTACCAAAACTTCCACAATTGGAACAGACCGATTGTATCGTGCACTATTTAAAATAGTTTGTACTATACAAATGAAACTAGCTGTTACAAATTACACTTACAGTTTACAAGTATTTACATAGAATATGAAATAATTATGAAAAAGTACAGAATTAAAACCATTAAATAAACATATAAATACAACTTTAAAAATACCATTAGATTCTTTAAAATAGTTTATAGGAAATATTTTATATTAAATTCATTTTATTCATAATAATTTAATATGCCATTAAACTGAGATGATTAAATTGTTATTCATCAGAAAATTAATAGCATCCACACAAAGTATGTCTCCTTGAACTACTATATTTACTAAATAAGCTTTATGTGATAATATATTTAAATGTACCTACACACAGTTTTATATTCTATTGTGAGATATAGAAACTTATTACTTCTCAGTTTGGTAACAACACATTGTAATTTATAAATAAAATAAATGCACATTCATTCTGGTCGATAATTGTTTTTAATCCAACTATGGCTCATTACAGTATTTAGAGGGATCCTCTTTGATGGATTATAAACAAGGAGCCTTGAAATTAGATCTTTTGCTTCAGATGAAAAATGTTTTGGATAACTGAATTTAACATTTACAATTTTTTCATAGCTACTTTCTATATCTTTACAATGGAATGGATTCACACCAGCAAGAAGTTCGTAACAAAGGCAACCTACACTCCAACGGTCTACAGGCTTCCCATAACGTTTGTGTTCAACCAATTCAGGAGAAAAGTATTCATTGGTACCACAAACTTTTCTTACTGCATGACTACAGTGACAAGCCCAACCAAAATCAGACAATTTCACATCTATATTAGTATCAAGTAGTAAATTTTCTGGTTTCAAGTCTCTGTGAATAATGTTTAAATCGTGACAATATTGAAGGGCACTGGACACTTGATATACAAACTTAGCAGCCAATTTATTATCGAACCTTTCCTTTGTTTGTTGTAACATATAGTTGTGTACTGTGCCATTCGATGCATATTCCAACACCAAAAACAAGTGAGTATCATTGTGAAAATAGGTGAACAATGTGATTATGTTAGGATGCCTAAGTTTCTTGTGAATGCAAATTTCATTTATTAACTGTTTTTTAAGATAATACGTGTTTATATTGATTTTGTCAATCACTTTTATGGCACAAACCAAATGTGTAGACCGTTCTCTGGCAAGAACGACTTTGCCAAATGTTCCAGATCCCATTAACATGCCATATTCAAAATCTTCTATTTTCCAGTGGGAAGGTTTTCCATCATTCCGTTGTATATGCTGTTCCATCAAGGACATCAGCTTTCTTACTTTCGGCCTAGTCCCAGTCGTCGGTAAGGTCCTTTTTAGAGTGGACATTTAGTTAATATCTGTAACACAAAAGGCACATTAGAAACACACCAAGTACAATCAACTTCGCGCTCAAAACAAATATAACTTCGGTTGCATAAATTCCCGTCGAAAACATGATTCCAATATCATTAATATGATTCTTGCATATTATTCGCCCATAATTCAATGATATAATAATTAGTATACCTGAAAACAACGAACAAAAAATTACAACAAACAACTATTTATAAGAACAAAGCCGCACGCGAAATGAAGGGTTGGATGTTCAGAAGAGTGCGTTCCGAACTTACAAATAAGTTAAAAGTTAAACTATATATTTTTATGACACATAAACACAGTGAATTTTAAGGAAACTACAATAAAGCTAAATATAAAAATATCTTTACAATTAAGTAAGAAATATTTTTTTAAATAATCATTCATGCTGTTAATAAACAGCAGTTCTTAATAATAAATGCAGCATTGTGTTCATAGCAGCACAGTAGCTAGAAATATTGTGATTGATAAAACATTTAGTTGAAATAATTTTGTTATTATATATATATTTCAAAACGAATTCAACAAATACTTCCTTTTATTATGTTGTGTATATCGAAATATTTTTGATTTAGGAGTAACAGAGCAATGGTAGCACTGAAGTCGTGTCAGTCCTAGTTTCTCATTCTTTCCGGCGAAGGAGCCATGACTGGATTTACGGACAAGGTAAAATTTCTTTATAATTCAATGAAAATACAATGTTTTGATTTCGTATCTATGTGTATAGTTCTTGTAATAACTTTCCCACACTATTTGCTATAACAAACCGTTAAAATTTAATATTTATTGTAGACGGTTTAGAGGTCCCACGTGTTGTTATTTAGTTGACAGTGAAAATGGGTATTTTGTTTCATAGAATTCTTTTTTGATAACCGTATTATGCATTTGTTGGAGTAACAATGTCCTCGTTAAAATTATTTCAATGAAAGAGCCGTTAATTTAGATTGAAGGCCTGCTTATGGTCATGGCTTCATCAATAACCTCGCGTACCCCGCGCGTACTGTACCGTTGTAATCACAACTTTACTTTCCTCTACATTGAACAATATGGGTTATTTTTTATTTTTGTATTTTATTTTGTGCATTAGAATGCGTTTTACTAATAATGTCTTATGTTTTAGCCGATCTTAATTGATGGGAAGGGCCATCTCTTGGGCAGATTAGCCTCTATTATTGCTAAAGCCCTCCTTAGTGGAAACAGAGTGGTGGTAGTCAGGACTGAGCAAATTAATATATCTGGTAACTTTTTCAGGTGGGAATATTTTCATTAATTAGAAACAATATATGTGTGTGTGTGTGCACTTGGATTGTGAATGCATGCGTGGGTTCGTGCTTGCTTGTATCTGTATGTGATTGTGTCCATGTATATATATATATATATGTGTGTGTGTGTGCGTGCGTGCGTGTGTGTGTGTGTGTGTGTGTGTGTGTGTGGTGTGCGTGTGTGAGCTATTTTTATATCTATTATTTATAATTCTTTTCATTTTTACTTTACAGGAGTAAACTGAAATACTTATCATTCCTGAGAAAGCGTTGTAATGTTAATCCTGCACGCGGACCATTCCATTTCCGTGCCCCCAGCAAGATTCTTTACAGGACCATCAGAGGTAAGCTTCTGTAGTATTATTGTTCTTAGGGTGATAGTCCTTAAATATTATATTATCCATTGTTTATAAAGTTCATGTTATGTGTTTTGACCTAGGTTACAAGTGGCTTTGGTACAGAGCTCATGACTGCACATCATAAATACTGAGGCATAAATTCCCAAAATTGTCCAATAAAAAAATTATATGCTTATTAATTGTACTGTGTATGAAATATCACATTGTTGATAGATAAATTATGATGTTTAGGTATGGTTCCACACAAGCTTGAAAGGGGAAAGGCCGCTCTTAGGAGGCTGAAGCTGTTTGAGGGTGTCCCTCCCCCCTACGACAAGAGGAAAAGGCTTGTGGTCCCTAGTGCCATGAGGATCATGTGCCTGAAACCTGGCAGAGCTTACTGCCATTTGGGCAGGCTTTCACATGAGGTTGGCTGGAAATACCAGGACATCGTCAAGGCATTGGAGACCAAGCGAAAGGTTAAAGCTGTCTTCAACATCAGGAAGAGGAATGGCCTCAAAGTAATGATCTTTTATGTTTAACAATTTTTTTTTGTAAATTGTTGAGGATAATTCAAACACTACATACATACAATACTACAGTCACAAACAAATATACTGCAGAAAGATTCTATCATTCTTGCAATCTTCTGTCTTCATTACCATTCTGTCAATAGATTAGTGATGTACTGTAGAATTAAGGGGGACCCTCCAAAATTTAAATAGGGAAGTGGAGACAGGAGATAGCAAAGATACATATAGTAAAGTAGTCCAAAGACTTATGGATCATCAAAAAATATCTTAAAATAGAAAGATTCCTTGTGTCTGCTAAACTTTTTTATATCTATTGGCTTCCCTCATCACAACTCTCACCAATCTAGTGTGATCCTTCTTCTGTATGCTTTAATATATTCTCAGATTAATACTATATACTCTAACTTTCCTATTTCAAATTTCAATACATATCACTGGGTCTTGGAAAATTTTGTGCCAAATATTGTAAGCTAAGATAATACAACAAATATTCACTGGAAAAAATCTTGAGCCCGATCAAGTATAAATAATGAATGCATGGATTAACTTTTGAAGTAAACAAAAAACATCTCATATCATCACTAAAAAATATACCAAATACTATCCATACGCTAACCATAGATATTTATGAATAATAAGCACAGGAATGCAGTATCTATATGTTCAACATTAGATAACAGTTCACAACCTTCAGTTATAATAAATAGAATACTGGGTTGTTGTATTTACAGCTGTTGCATGCAATATATACCCATATCAGTAAAATGTATTTGAACAGATTCCAGAAAACACAATTTACAAAAGCACTTTCATACATTAAAACTGCAAAAACAATTTCACATTTTATGGCATAAAATTAAGAGGTGAATAATGCACATATGAATGTATGAATAATATATATTATTTATTCACTACAGTTCACTAATAAAGGCTGTGAATTTACTTAGTTTTTTTTTAAATGGTTATGTAGATTTGTTTTTCATATAATATAAATATTTGTTAAACTTTTTTTCAGAAACTTACCAAGGCAGCTGGAGCAAAGGTTGAAAAGGCTGCGAAACCATACACTGAAATTGTCAACTCATATGGTTATTTGTAAAAGAAAGTTTAATTAAAACTGTATTTTTACCCTAATTTTGTATTATTTCATTTTCTGTATTCTTTTTTCCTTGTTACAAAACATCAAAGAAGGTATATCTGGAGGTTGGAAGGTATAACTGGTGTTTAGACTAACTTAGTTTAAGAGATAAATTAGGTGCAGCTTAACAATATGTTCTGACTCATATGAGGGAAAAATATTCATTGTTTTTTACATGGGCTATATTGACTTTTGAAGGGTAAATCTTTTGTTGTCAATTTAACAAAGAACATTCCAGTGGGTAAAATGCTCTTAAAGTAATGCATTACAAAATTTATTGGGGGTTTAGTGTTTAAAAGATCCTTTCAGTTATTCTATATTTAATGAATTGATGTTAATAAAAGAGATTAATTAAAAATTCTGTTTTCCTTACTTACTTCTATTCAATACACCAATATATGCAAAACAATGTACTAATTTTAGGTGTATATTTCACTAATTTTTCTGTTGTGCGTGTCAATGAAATAAGGTAATGAAATTAGCCAGTTATTAATAATTTGATTATTATTTTAAAGCAACATTTGGTTCAGGCTTAATAGCCTTCATCCAGTACAATTCATTCAACATTAGGACTAGAAATAAATGTACAATAATTTATATTTACTTTTGTCTACTCCTAAGAACAGTTATAATTGTTCGAATATGTAAAAATTTAATTCACACAATGGTTTAGTACAAAATAAGTACATAAATAGTATGAAAAAATAATTGGTTGCAACAGTTAAAATATAATAGGTGCTATAGTATCATTTGGTCACAAGATATAGTTAACAATATGTATTCCATTTAATTTCATGACATCTAGCTAGAAAATACCTACTCCTGCCTTCTTCTATCTTTGTACCACATTCCTTTGTACTCTTGATAATGACAACTTGTCAAATCTTGTCTGTCAGTATAGAACTATTTCCTAAATATATGATCCTTGCATACAAGCTAGCAAAGTTAAAAACATCAATCAGTTAAAACATCAATCTCATATATAATAAAATTGCATGTATCAATGCATCATTTGCACATCTTTTCACCTAAAAGTAAATCTAATATCACATTCACCCAAACATACTTCTCTTTATTATTGTACTTACATAATTTTTACATATACACGGAAAACAATTCAATAGCATCCTTTATTTTATTTTTACTATGGTACAAGGATTAATTTTTCCCTTCTTAAATTCAAATATAAATACACAAGAAAATGTTGATAAATATACAGCTACTCTCACTGATTCATTTTCCAATATCCCAAAAATATAGACATGTACAAAAGACCATATACGGATGATGCAGAACCATAGTTAACATTATTAATTCATAGGTCACTTATGAAATAAAATAAATATTGGTCTTACAGATTACTAACATGTGAACATGATCATTTTAATTCTGATCCTCATATGTATCAACATATTCCAATATGAATGACCTACCACACATTTAACGTGAAATATTTTCCAATTTAATTTAATACTGCATAGTAATATTTTAGTTAGATGTACACTTTTAAATACATGAATTACCCAGGTCAGAATTTTCTTTCTTTGTAATTGATTTGGTTGTTATAGTTATCACCTTCATAATATCAATGTCGTGATAAAAGTAATTAAATTTTGATACATAATATGCAAGTAAGCCAACACATATTTATATCGTACTGTTTACTAGTATTGTACCCATTACAAAATTTGGAAATTCCATATTCATTCTATTGCATTCACATTAGTCAATACGATTTTTTAAAATCAATAATTGGAATTACAGTTGCATACTTTCTCCTATTTTCGTCTAAAATAAAATACCAGGAATCTTCTTGAGTCTCCAAGCTTTCATTGTCTGCATCATTCACACACCCTGCGTAATTTTATTAGTACACAGTTTAACTTCTGAGATTCTAACGAATATATTTATTTACTGCTCTGAAGAACTCGAAGAAGTCAAGTAAGGTCGAGTTCTATCTCCTATAATGCCAACCTCTGAGGAGAGAAAAACCACCGGAGCTTCTTCGGGAAAGTTCTTCCAGAGGATGTCTGCGTCCAAAGACAGGAGAATTTACAGGGAGCATAGTTCATTTGAAGTTTTCACAGAATTGACCCTGCTGGCATTCCTTTTCCGACACAACTCCCTAAATACTGGCCATCTCTGTAATATGTAGAAGTATGGGTCGGCCACGAAATGAGCTGCCATTAGAACGTCGGCCACTACGAAGAATATGTAACTGAATTTGGAGTTGGGGTACATCTGTGCCAGCGGTATCGAAACCTGAGAACAGTTTACGTAAAGAAGGTTTTGAATGGTCAACCATGTATTATTTTAAAATGCAGAAGCATAATCTAGATTTTCCTCCACCTATAACAAAAACATAACCGCGATAAGAGTACAAGATTAAAAATAAATGTTGGCCATACCGTTAAAAATTATGGTTTGTTATCTGGGCAGGATTGCCCAGGATTAGCGAAGTTATAGGATAAGGAAAGCACAATTAGCCTTCTCTCAACTGTACCAAGTATAGCTATCCACTCCTTTACTTTATAAATGGCATGGCTGGTGGCTGAGAGTCATTAACAACGACGGACTGTGCTACTATTCAAAACGAGAACTTCGAATAGTAGTCAGACGCAGAGAAATACCGGTGGGAATAACGTTACTATTATCATAAGCTATCAAACTTTTATGTCCCATTTTTAATATGTAATAAGAGTCGCAGACATAAAACTTACGAGTTGCGGGAGCCAGCAAACGACGAAACCAAAACAGAAAAGTCCCATTATCCTGGCGAAAGCAGCCTCCTCTGAAGTTGATGAACAAAGAGTTAGGTCCCTGTTCCTGCTTATCCTCCGGACTAAGACCTTCCTCTTGAGCATCCCTTGTTTCGTCATAACCAAAGCCTTCATCACAGCAACATTGCACAACACCAGACAGGCACAAAGCAACGCCCCTGCAGCAATAAAAAGAGTAAATGGAAACTGGACCGCGTCAATCGTTAAATGCACATACACTGGGCTTTATGTTGCATATATTTCAAACTTACCGAAAGTCAGATAGACGTAGGCGTAGGCTTTGTCGGTGGGCCTGGTGGCCTGCTTGTATCGAAGGCACTTATTGGCCTTCTCGTCGTAGTAAATTCCAAAACCAACGAATGGCAAACACACAAGGATTAGAACCGCCAGCCAAAGTAAGATTATGCTCCGGCGAATCATGCACAGCGTCACATACTGAAAATATACAATCCCATTAAACCCACTTCTACATGTATGTTCAAGTTTTGACAATGCCAGCATAAGCATCAATAGAAAGAACACAGTACAGGCCATTTCCAGAGACACAAATGAGAATCAACCGATATAGTCACGTTGGAGCAACGTGCTTTTATTCTGATTCCGGTCGACTGAAATTTGATTTCGTAATGTATTTTCAGAGGTCACTAACTCTTTCTAAAATTCCGAACAGTGCGTTCAAAACAAAAGAACACCTTTCAGAAATGAAAAGAAAATCTTGGTTTTGGACCTAAATATACAAAAGTAATTATGAATTATTTTCATACGACATGATTATGCAGTCATTAAATCTGGTAAAGAATTATTTTTTGTTCGAATGTATGTGTCAAATGACTTGAATGGGTCAGGATAAATTGAAGGAAAATACAGATTTTCGCGATATAAAAATAAAAATTCACGTCCGTTTTTGGCAATCACCAACTACCATGTCCTTACTCTACTACCTTTTTAATGTTAATTTTGATTTCTTTGTAATTTATATTTATTAATAATTTCGTGTGGAATCAAACCTTCTTGTGCCTAGGCCAGACAATAATGATGCCAATGTCTATAGCAAGTTGGGGCACGGAAATGGGTATAAAGGCATGTACGAACAACGTGTCTCAATATCGTTACCGTTCATGAAAAGCTGAACATAAATTTTGCATATGTTTGCTGCTACAGACCTCACGTGCAGAGAGTTGGAAACGGACGCTCTGGCTCGTCCGGATAAGAGATTATCACATTTTAGGTTATAGACGTGAAAGGTGCGATTCATAATTTTTCGTACGATTATAGAGCTAGTGTAAGTGGATTAATTTATTTAGTTTTTAACTGCCAGTACAAGGTTGAGTGAATATAAAAAATTTTATTTTTAATAAGAGTGGAAACTGAAGCTGTAAGTATTGAAGCTTGATGCCATTTCTTGCACGTGTACTGTGTGTTAGTGGGGGTGACGCAACCCGAGATTTCTGGGTCAAGGCCTTTTGTGTTTACCAAAGACCCTTCCATTTCCTACACTGGTATGTCCGTCTTTTCAAACTGCTAGTACCACTTCAATTGATCAGTGTCCCAGAGCACGCTGATCTGAGGCTACATTAATCGCATCATTTATTATAAACTTTTTAAAATTACATTTCATTTACTCAGAGAACACACTACTACAAACGTAATTTTACTTGTTGGCGAGCGAATAGTGCCAGATAATACCTGCGAATATATTTTAGAAATAGGGTTACCGTAAGGAAAACATTTCCAGTTGTGAGATAAAAACATTTAGAGCGGTACTCATAGCATTTGGCAAAGCCTATAACATCTTCAAACCGTAATGATAAGATACACAAATTCCGCAACAATTTTAGCACAAGATTCTGGTCAAATATCTCGAATTGTTCGTATATAAAATAGACACAAAAATATATTGTTTTTCAGAATTCTTCTCATCCTGCTGATTTGGGACATCAATGTAAATACTATTAACTACTTGAATTTGTAATAACAGTTTTCGGCTAATAAAAATATCATATTTACAGTCTGTCTGTTTTATTTTTGGAATTGATTATCGGAGAATTAAAAGCGAATTAAATATGTCATGTTGTAAATTCCCATATACATTCTGTAACTGGATACCTTGGTTGCTGGGGATTAATCCCCCCAAGAGAAGTTTGACGATGCTCCATTCAACCGGTATCTTGTTACTCTACTTCAGTTATGTTTTCAACTTGACCTAACCTTCGTTTTAGGCCAGGAACAATATTCCTAAAGTCTGAAAAACGTTATCCGCTAGCTTATACAAATAAACGCGTTGTTTTAATTTTGCTGGCATATACAATGTTCGTTCCTTTTGCAATGCTGCCTTAGGGCCTACAGGGAGAGTGGGGACAGAACAAGAAAGATACAAAAATAAAAACGAACGTAGTTCCGGCGTCACCATACTTATTTTTCCTTAAGGACGCCTCAGGACCAAGAAGCTGACAGTCAACAACTCTGCCATTGTAATATCAACAAAGGGCCACATCAGTTTCCTTA
Source organism: Lethocerus indicus (assembly GCA_019843655.1). Lineage (NCBI taxonomy): Eukaryota > Metazoa > Arthropoda > Insecta > Hemiptera > Belostomatidae > Lethocerus > Lethocerus indicus. The sequence continues at coordinate 5,692,859 of JACDQD010000103.1, read as the reverse complement.
GATCCGATACAATAGAACTAACAAGCATTGTTATCCTTTCGCCCCATCCTCCCACCCTTATTGTAATTTTATATTTAACGCCAGTTACAAAAGCATACCAATTTACTATTTCACTATATAGACAAATTGTTTTCGTTCCACCAGTTAAACCACACAGTAGGCCTGACGATAGACAAAATCCAGTCCAGTTGAGACACTTCTTGGCGTGTTTAACAAGGAAAATGTATATATTTGAAATGTCTGTATATTACATTAATAAAACCCGGTAAACAGAGGTAAGCACATACGAGGAACGTGTTCCTCGATAATAATAAATTGTTTGTCCTTTAACGATCCGGTAAGAGGCCAATAAGTCAGCGTGCTGCGTGACAAGTGATCCTATATACGCCTGTACCCGGAAGACCTATCGCGGTGACCCGGCCGGCTTTCGCTATGAATTACTGAGAGGACAAAAATACACCGGACAAAATAAACAATGTCCTCCTACAACGACCAGAATCATTTGCATCACCGAGGATATTCCCATGAATGTGAAACTACCGTTTGGTCCACCACCTCCATCTGATGTGACAATGAATACCATTTACATACTCTTCGGGTCCAGTTCCATACATTGGGCGCTATTAATAGGCCAAATAGAGCGCTGACCCTCGTCAAAAACATGTTGTTACTTTACAAGCAAACAATACTTTCGCATTACGAACATACCCAAAAAACGCATATATATATATATATATATATATATATATATATATATATATATATATATATTTTACACGTCAGCAGTGAAGTTATTTGATTTTAGATCAACATTCGTCAAAAACACGACAAGAGGTAACCCAACTACCGGCCGATATAGTGAACTAACGCTTACCTTAGGTTATTATATATATGGACAAGATGCACGCATCTTATTTGTTCCCATAGAAACATTTGCAAGTTGACAATGTTAAATAAGTGATGCCTACAGAAAATCATTTCCCCGGGAAGTTCATGTTATATCAATTCCGGCCAAACTTTCCACAGTTTTAGTAGCCTCCTCGTACCAACATGCCGCCGGTTTATTAAAGGCCGAACGTCGTAAAATATTATCGAAACACGTAACTTTGTTATTCCATTTGTTTTCTGTACTCTCCGAATTTTCCGTGAGTGCATCCCGGCCAACCTAAGCTCTCCTATGAATGAGAAGCAATAAAACAAACAAGTGCAGTTGTACGTTTACGAGGATACTTAGTTTACGTCGGCATTCGGACAGAGCGGCAATTTCCATTCGGGAAGGTAATTGTTCTTTTGTCTGCACGTACCCCCTATACAACTCCCCCTATTTTTTCAGGCTGGTAAACATAGATCGATTGGATTCCCTCGGAACAACTCCGCGGATCACTGAACCCTATATGGGGTCAGGGGAATGAACGTGAACAAATTTGTCGAAAATAGTAGGTCCACATATATATTAATTAACATTAATTAACAAATTACCATAATTAACAATTAACTAACAGTTTGTTATATAAACGGACTTAAACCAAATTTTAAACGCCCCAAGCCACTAACAACCCTTCGCCCGAGGTCTGGCAAGGGATGAAAGAAATTAACTATTTTATAGTACCTTGTTTGGGTGTCCTTAACTAATAAGCTAGTTATTTCGATAACATCTTTAGGAATATTGTTTAATCTATATCGTAAACTATCTTGGTTCAATGCAACAACGTTCGAGATGTCCGTACCTTATTTAATACACTGTATCGATCATAGTGACAGATAACTTTTGGTTGGATCAAGTATTAAGAACAAGCTAAATGATAAACGGTCTCCTTCAGAGTTAATAGCCCGAGGGTTATTCTCGCCCATCCTTCCCCGGATATTATTTCTCAGCCTTCACCTATATATTTTTGCCTCGTCGACGTTCCAATAAATCCTCCCCTGTCAATTCCCGGCTCAAATAAAATATTAAGGAATTTATTTCTGCGGAAGGCAAAGAAGGATCAGTGGAAAATTCCATAGAACTGAGCCAGCTTTTTTCTTTCAGTATTTAATATCGGGCCTCCGCATGACCGCTACGATCGACCGATTAGGTAATAACTACTTGGGGATTCCTAAGGTAATAATGGTTCGCACCATATTTGAATCATTAACCATTTAACCAAAGTTTAATAAATATCCGAAGGGCGTCTTTTCGAATTATACAAACCGTCGACTGCATTAAGACACAGCAATAAGAGTAACACTAAACTTCCTCCACGAAATATTCCTCCTTATCTCCCACTTATGGCTTCTAGATCGTATTATGCATTATCTCATTCAGATAAGGAGACACGAATAGACAATCCCAGCATTTTTCAGATTGGTGTCATATCCAACATTCAATTGAAAATAAATTAAAATCTAAATTTAAACCGCCAATTTAATTTAGAATGCAAGTCATATTCTGAAGGTTATAGAGACAATTACATAAAATAAACGTGTTATGTATATTCAATTTATCTTTCGAGCATCATAAGGCGTTAGCAACAACTAACACTATTGAAAGCCAAAGATTAACAGAAGAGCTAAGAAACTGAATATTGTTTTCACTTTCAAGTATGACGGATGCGACAATAAAATATGGTGCCATTTTAATATAAATTTGTATCCCCCTTTGAAGCTAAATTTGGTAAAAAAAATTAATTTCTCCAGCAGAGCGCAGCTCTAAGACGAAGCTTGAACACCGCTGTTTATCAAAAACAAACTAACAACAAGGCAAAGATCAGAGATAAAGATTGGTTTAGATTTGAGTCCGACAAATGTATGTCCTGAATCCGAAAAAATCTGTACCAGATATTACTTATTGTTCCCAACTGAGCCGACACTTTCTACACGAACTGGAAAGATATGTGCGATCCTGGGCTGCAGCATGTGACATAACTGATGGAATAATTCCTTTGTTTCTCTTTACATAATTGTTTACTGTTTATTAGTGTTTATTTAATAATTATTGCAGTTATTTTCAGTTATATTGAATGCCTCATTTTCAACATTTAAAACAACAAAAATGTATCCAATATCAATTTATTATTACATTTATAACGAGAATATTTAAAGACTTTAAAGCGAGTAATTCTAATCAGACACATTGAAATAGTGACGAACATAAACAGGACTAAACCAATAAATAAACCTGAAAAAACGTGTATATATATATATATATATATATATATATATATATATATATATTTATTGGCGCCATCTGCTTACGTTTTCGGGTCATCTGTCAGTATCACATGTCGTCCTGTGCGGACCCCGAGTACACGTGGAGTAAATATCGAAAAAAACATCCCTCGGCCCAATTATTTCAAGATATTAGTCAATGTCGCGACAATACCGGCAGGGGATCCGTCGACGAAAATATATGGGCAAGCGGAGTTAATATTTTGTCTTTTAAAAATACAAATGGTATTTCGATGTTTGTCGGCCCACGCCCCGGGGATAAAGAGTAGAGTTTCTAGACAGAGTGGAACTATGAGAGGCGCTTAGAGGTTTCAGAAGGCCCAGTTATCGAAAATGTCAGTAAAGCATAAACCAGAACTCCCTCTCACCGTATATAATTTGGTCGACGACCCCACTCTGTTATCCTTTTATTATTTCTACTGTCAATTAACCTGATAAAGCGCAGTAAGGCTCTTGGACGAACAACTGAAAATTTCTTGACCCGCTTATGTAACAACTTACCCTTATTGTAAACACTTTTCAACTAGTCTCGAGTTATTCTGAAAAGCGCATAACTGTCAAGTTTTGTAAAAAGTTGAAATTTAAAAAACAGTGCTCGAAAGTAGGGTTACGGAAATATTTGAATGTTACTCAACTCTATTCTAATTTATTGAACATAAAAACCACTTAGAAAATACGGCCTTCGTCAGTGTCGTGACACTAGGCTCAATATGCAGATTCCTTGACATTTAAAAACCCCTTTTTTTCTTTCAAAACAAGTTTAACCTCAATATATATTATTATTAATATTTTGTATCAGTATGAGATATGTTGGACATACGGAAGATAATTCAGGACTGATATCGTCAATTATCAACACAAAACGGATTTCCTTCAATAATCAACGTTCAGTGGGGTCCGGTGAAAGTTCATTTCTCCCTCATGTTTGAATTCGCTCTAGTAAACCCAAATAAAATCATTAAATATTTTCTCAAGTCCCCGAATTTGAGGTAGTGGATCCGTCAGTTCAATGGTTTACACACAAAATAACAAGGGATAGTTCCAGTGTAATTCATATGTCATCTAATCGTACGTGGTACTTTTTTCATATACATATGATTTAAGTAAATCAAAAGTCCCTTCAGATGCACTATATAACACAACAGAGTATCATAGGAATCTGTAATTATAAAAGCACTTAACGAAAACCGCACTTTTAGACATTGCCTTAGAAGTATAATGGATATGCAATATGAGATTGATATTGTAACATTTGTGCGAAAGCCTAATCCTTAGGAAGTATAATTCTTTCCTCCTTTCTAATAAATTATAGCGGAAGACTCAAGACATGAAAACGCGGCATTGGACAAAGACATAGGTAGGAAATGCTGTAGAGATATCATCTTAACGCGATTTCTCGCTAAGTATAACGATATCTATCCGGACAAAATAGACAAGAGATCAATATCTAATTATGGGCCTAGTGGAAGGAAACCGATTTGATGCCTAAAACACGTTCAGAATCCAAATTCCCTTGGTTAATTTCGATTAACGCTGAAACATTGGGCACGAAATTGGATCTCGGTTCCCTCCGGTGACCGAATTCCGTAGGTCAAGGGTTAGAATTACCTGCTAAGAAAATTCTTCTCACACAGTCAAACGAAGGGAGACTCGTTTCCCTTAATTTTATCCCTCATTAGTTGTAGACGGGAAGGAAGGCCGAATAAAGTAGAAGGCTAATAAGAGTGTGTCAACGAACGAGACGTACAGAAGGCACGGAATACAATTTTGTATTGTGTGAATTTATATCATAACTCAAGTGATTTTCTGTCCATTCTCATTTTCCGGCCCTACGCTGGACGGGTTTCGGCTTCTCCCCAATGTCGGGAAATATAGACCTATACATATCGGCTGCCATCATCACCACATTACTGTAACATCACAGTGTTTAGGGTACACTGAACAATTACCAGGGACGATATCGCGGAACCCAAAACCTGACAGGATGGACCACCACACCACAATTTCCAGGAAATTACTCTTATTATACATATACATAGTACTCATCCTAGTTACTATTTACCCAGTTATTGGTACTTTATTGTTAATTATTCTACTATAAATATAGAACGAATACAATTTTTACGAGGAATAAAATTTCATACTTAAAGGTGTTCATAAAGAAGGTGCATTAAGACTAGGTTAAGGTGGATAAGACTAAATTAAGGTGGAAGACTAAATTAAGGTGGATTAGTGTGGAATAAGGCAAATTAAGACTAGATTAAGGTGGATTAGTGTGGAATAACACAGATTAAGACTAGATTAAGGTGGATTAGTGTGGATTATGGAGGATTAAAACTAGGTTAGGTGGATTAAGCCTGGATTAAGACAAATTAGTGTGGATAAAGGCGGATTAAGACTAGGATAAGGTGGATTAAAGAGGATTTAGGCTGGGTTGAAGTGGATTAAGAGGGGATTAAGTTGGTTAAGGTGGATTAAGGAAATTAGGGCTGCTTATTAGCAGTAAACAGTAGTTGTAAACAATGCAGTTAATATGGAATATTTCCTGGATCATAAATATTTGTGAAATCAGGTCTTCCTAGCACATTCGGTCAAACCCTGTCTGTACTTTAGAACATCTACTGTATTTTAATACGACATTTGAATTGAGAATGTAACACAGGGACTTTGTTGATAGCAGTTCACGTAGTTCTTGTTCAGAATATAAAATGGAGAAAATTGAAAATGGCCTATAACGTGACTTTTTTAAAGGGCGCCATTTTATACGCCCATGAGAGCTGTAAAAATCGAGTGATAATACATATGAATTTAGATGAGTAGTCGCGTTTGAACGGAGTTGATACAAAGTGATCGAACTCACGCATTATTATTTAAGTGTGAAATTACAATTTATAACATTTATATAGATTATTTTTGTTGTAATGGCTTTCCATAAACGCAGACAGCTGTCGAGTCAATGTCTAATAAATTAGCTCTTAAACAGTATTTATTGCATATTAACCAAATAATATTTTATTAAATGAAGATATTCCTAAACTCGGTTATTTTTGGCTTAATAGTACGAGTACAATAGCTTACACAAAAAACGAAGTATTTAATGTAAATCATTTAGAAAACCAAAGAGATAAACAAATAATAAACAAAATTTCAATAAATTTGAGACTACGGCGGTCAAACATAAGACTGTTGAAACTCATCCGGAAAATTCCGGCAGTTTAATGGCTCGGAATAGACACCGTTGACGTGGGCAGGGATACAGGAAGACCGATGGACGCTCGCAAACATCCTAATAGCTCGTTAATTTTTAGAGGCCCAATATAAAACAGGGGTCAGAATAGTATGCATTAAAGAAATTAAACATTAAAACGGCGGTCCGCTCTCTCGCTATATTTCGTGCAAACCGAATTACGAGCGTATGGAAATTCCCTGGAAGTGTGCAAATAAAATTAATTACGTCCTATTCCAGAAAGAGTTAATAATAATAAATGACAGCGAACTGCTGTCTCAAGGAAACGTTTGGGCGTCTAATTATATATTGTTCATGAGTTTTCAAATGTTAACAAATAAAACCACCCTCCCCGGCATTTTTACTCATAAAAGTATTATAAATTGTAAATTAATGTTTAACATTTTGAAATAATTATATGTCTGTTTATAAACCATTTAAAAAATCCCTAGGACAAGTATTATTATACCATCACTCGTGCGATCTTCTCCACAGCATGCTGGCTACCGACAAAACATTGTCAGCAATGTATAACAAGTATTTGGCTAACTTGTCAATGATGGATATATCCAGTTATTCCCATTTACACGATGTGTATTTCATGTGTAGATGAGTCAGCCTTAAAGTATTAATGCAAAGTTCATTCTCAGTGCCTTTTATCGAATTCTCACTGTTTATTTTGATCGATGACTTTCCTTCTAGAATTCCAAGATCAATGGGAGCATTTAGTTGTTTAACTTGGTAGGAGAACACCACGCGCAGAGTAGCTCATTATTTCCGTCGAGGCCAAACAAAAGAGATTAATTGAAATTGCTGTTGGATAAGCTGACGGTTTTATCCCATACAATATCGGAAAAAGTGATGACTCACTCATTCACAAGAATTAATTACTTAGATGACGATTGTGGAATATCATCGCAAATAGAAATTTAAATATAATAAACTTTACGGTAGAAATCTTTCTTATACAATAAGAAACTAACTCGCGTTTCACTCACTCAGTAAATATTAATACACTTATAAGATAGCTACGACGAGGGATTGGTGGCCTTCTTCTTTAAATTTAAATGGAATTTATTGTCACACTATGTAAAACTTCGGTCAAATTCGATGTGCCAATTTATTTTGAAAATAAGATCGTTGAATTTATATTATTGTAACGATTTATTAAAAAATTAACACATGTGAACACTCTGCAATGCTCGTTGGGGACTGACGTACAGCATTCAGACTTGGAGAGGTCGTGAACTCTCCACACGTAAAAAATGGAGAATAAATTTAACTGCGGGACTTTATCGTCAACTGTCGCTCCAGATAAGGTTTATAACCAAGCCCCAGGTGTCATAAAAACTTCATCGGGTTTAAGGGTAATAACATTAATGCAGTTATCCTTACAACGGTAAAGTCTAACGAGCGTATAACGGATATATATATATATATATATATATATATATATATATATATATATATATATATATTTTTTTCAGGATACAACCGGGGTACGATTCTATTTGCAGTTTCGCTGGACAAGAAACTAACCCAGTTCTTCTGGGCCCCAGACTGACCCCGGTGGAGCATTGGCATTTATGCTTAAAATTAGCCAATTATTACTAGAGTATAAATGAAATTTTGGTATAAAAAGTGTCGTAATTCTTCAGTTTTTCGATATTATCGAAATAAAACAATATCCTATATTAAATGTGTTCCGTTGCCCCATATCTAAGAGTTGCCAACAAGTGGAATTGAATTCGTATTCAACAGCGCCTTTAATAATGAACAGTCGCTTTTCATTTTCCGCTTTACGACGGCAGCGGCCAGTCGCCACCGCGGCCGGAAGCCGAGAGCGGCCGTGATCCGACTGAAGACGCCCGCTGACTTAACAATTAGGCAATATAACTCGCGAAGAATTCAGCAGTCGGCCCTGCCATTTGAATCGCGCCTGTTGAATTACTCGGGGCATAAAACGCCCTACGTGTGGTGCCTATCTCAAACGGAGTTAGGTCACCCGCCCCACAAGCTGCCAGAAAATTGCCCCCAATCCTTGCATCAATCTTGACGCTCAATAAACGTTAGAAACGTTCCACTGAACATATCCAACCAACGAAAAGATAACGCGACGAGGGAACAATATAAATTCTCGGCTAACTGGTCTCAGGATGATGGCGAGACGATTTAATAACCTTTCATCACCAGTGCTGTTGCTTAAGCTTGGACGACATGCTGGTTGTGCTCCGAAACATACGTCGGTGTTATTATTCAGTGATTATACACTATTTCGAGGCCTATCTTAACTTTTTTTATAATTTTGGCAAGGTTAATTTTATAAACCCCTTTCTCAGAACTAGGATGTTTAGACTGGAAGAAAGAAATGCAACACAAAATCGGATTAATCGACGTGAAACATTGTTTTCCCGACTATTCCTTATTACGTTTCGGCCCGAGGACAATATGTCTTCATTAGAGTCTTACTCCCGCCATTCGGAGTCGATTAAACGGGCGTTAATCGGGCGACTGCTCGTTGTGCCGAGCTCCCTCCGAGGCCCGGGCCGCATCTTGGTGCAATCTAAACATCTATTCTGTTTTAACATATAACGTTACAAGGAATTTGAAACCGCACAAAAAATATCAATTGCGAACTCCAAAGTCCTATCAATATAACGTATCCGACTGGCGATAGCCGGAACCGGTTTTGATTAAGAATGTTTAGATATATCTAAAGATAAAGAAAGCTATGCAGCAATATGTCACATTTCGTATGAGAGACTAAGGAGAGTGCGTACAATAAGTATAATATTTTTTTACTAAATTTCCGTCCCATCTCACGACGTCAATAAATATCGGAATTAAAGCTGGTATGAGGGAACTACGGTGAAACTGGAAGGGAAAATGGTCTGAAAGTTAAATTTGAGTGACAGGAAAACCCCAGGCGGGGGTGTCGGGTCCATAAATTGCCATGCAATTGAATGGTTACCGTGAAGACTTATCGTGATCTGGAACCCACTCCATATCTCTCTCTCCGCCGGGCCCGATCCCCTAATCTTGGTTCGTCGCGGGCCGCCAAACCCCGATAAAGTCGCTAACCCCAAAATGAAAAACTAGTTCCCACCATTACTAGTACGGAACCATTATTTAATTCCTAACAATAGTTTCTCGAGACTTTTCGATCCAACGTCCAACGTAGAGCAAAAGGACAGCAAGTTGCGACAGAAAATAAGCCGATTAATGTAAGGTTTATTATTTATAGATATAGTGTAAATAACATGAGTACAAACTACTTTTTTAATGAATAACTATTTCACAAAGGTTGCAAGTATACAGACTAAAGGTGAGTACCTCACAGTCCAGATAATTAAATATTCCTAATTCTTGTCTCCTACTAGTACTGGCTCCGTTAGGATTAGTTGAAATATAAAATGTGAAAACCGAGATTTAGAATTATTTATATAAAGAACTAGACTTGCGTCTCATCCTTTTAACTACGACAGATTCTATATTCTCTGGCGCTTCTGTATTTCGTCAAGTTAACCTCGCTCAAACTGAAAGGAACGACCACCGGAGGAGTTGAACCCGACGTCAAGAAGCGTCACTGCGGTTCGGGTTTGAGTTTGAACATCTCTCAAGCGAGAGACAAGTCCGACTGATTCAATCTAGGGCGTCCGCCGCTCGGTGGGAATTGTCCCCAACTCGGGAAACGGTTCCAGAAAACCAATTGACTGTAATACCTCGGAAGTTCAATAGTCTGTCCCCTTCTGCCGGATTACTGAACTCTGACAATTAATAAACCCCTCGCCCTCGGATCGATTGTGTTCATCAACAAGGCGTGATGCGCGCGACTAACCGACAAATACGGTTACGTCCTTCGTACAAATTAAAATTACGAAATAATCCTGTTATTTTATTATCGTATTATGTCATTATCATTAATACCTCGTAATTCGATAGTCGATTCAGCATCTAAGGGAGCTGGCAGATTATAATCAATGGGAACCAACGGTCGATAACAGAAATTTCATTCAAGAAAACCCCACCAACTGTATTGTTATATCGATGCACAAGCTAAGAGTGTTTTTTTTTGGCTGGGAAGGTTTGGAATATCAAGCCCGCGCAATGTTCTGCTTCCACACGTATTAGGTGCACTAGTTTATGAGCTGACCATGTAAGTGCACCCTATATCCGACAGTAAACAACACCCTTCTCGGGGTTATTACATCCTTCCGGGAAACTGCACTTGGATTTTGGAAGAACTTGAAGAAAATGGCGCACGGCTTTTGGATGTTGGCGTTGTTGTCGGGTGTTGAAAGCAGGTTGCGTGCCACGAATAGCCCCGCGGGTCCCCAAATGGTCCCCTTTTGACCCGCAGATAACTTCCAAATTTTCGGCGAACCACCTCCCGCTTTCAACAGTTGTTTGTTCGGCGGCCAAAGAAGAGTGCCTTTTTTCCACCGGACCTATTTATAAACCTAATATTACTTTTGGTCCGCGCTTTCTTTCCACTCCCCGATTGAACAAGAATGAAAGTACGAAGAGCCAAAAACATTACAACATAAGGAAAATAATGACCAAAGTTCTGCCAAGTTTTCAGCTTAAGCAACTGCAGGATTACTGGAATTTATTTACTTCCTTCAGTTTGTTTGGCTAGCTTGGGCTTTCGTTAATGGCCGCCCTTCAGCCGTCATATTTATAATACACAATATCAATCTTTTACCAATATCGTTCGAGGAAAAAATGACAAATCTACAGATACATCTACGAAATGTAGAAAGGAACGGCCAGATATTGGATGGCAACGGAATGAACGGCCGAGGTGTAAGCCGAATGTCTGAGATTGTAGCGCCAGCCCTCTAATTGGGTCAGACCGATTTCTCAGTCGGGCTAATTATTTTCCTCGGAGGCTTTATTCTTAATCTGCCTCCGTTCCTCTTGAAGGGGTTTTTAGATTCATTCATAGCAAATGACGCAACGCCAGATGCGACATGACTCGCGAAGATTAATAGGCTACGCAGGCGAAAGATTTCCTGGCCGTTCCATCATTTCGAACTGAGGATTCCGACCTGGAAATACGAATACGCCAATTTCAGTAATAACACCAAGTGTATGCGTTTGATTCTATGATTTTTTATTATAATAAACGCGTGTTACGTCTGCAAAATGAAATAATTTCAGTAACTCTGCAATTAAGGGTAGGAAATGGCAATTTCCAGGTAACAGGTATGCGTTTAAAGAAATTATGATTAGCTACAATCGAACAGATAATTATTTATAAATAAAAAGTGAAAGAAATTATTCTCTAAGAGTTCCAAGTAATTTCAGGTAATTTCCTGCTTTAAGAACGAGATGCGCACAACTGTAGATGCGATATCGCTCATTCTTATCGATGTACACGGAAAAATAGTAAATATGCCTGCCAATGTACGAGAAAGTTGTCACGTCCGATCACGTGCAAATAAAGGGTTCGATGCATGAAGGAGTATGGAAAACATCCCTCTGCATCGAACATACGTGCGTGTACTGGGTCTGGTATCGACCAAGAACGATCAAGTACAAGGTAGAGTCATCGTGATTTAAGTCGTCCTACAATATCTTTAAATTGTAAGCATTCATTTTGCAAACTCATCGGCAATCCGGGACCGATGCCCGTAGTCGGTCGCGATTTTTAATATCAACTGCAGAGAATTCCAACCTAACTAACAGGTAGATAATTCGATGGGTCCGATTTGTAAATTTACGGAGGCAAAATGTAATTTGCGGCTGGGGAGTTGAATGGATTCACACCGGCGGTACTATCGGTATTTACAATAAGAACGCTGTTCCGGGAATTGTTCGCCGACTGAGAGAAGTCAATTGGCGGCATAAATTTCAATCGGTGGCCAGATAAAGTCCGACAGTTCGATAAAACAATTCGTATCGGAAAGCCATTCATATTCTGCGCGTCAAACCGGCACATCTGCACGGGCAGCATGCACAATAGCCGGCCCTGATATCATCCGTCCTCCACGGAAGCCTACTCGGAACTTTCCCATTGATCAAATAATGACAAATAATCTTCGATAAAATAATTCTAATCCGATCACAACGCCAAGCCTTTTTTCCAAAAACAAAATACTATTACTTTCCGATGCCGACCGAACTGCAAGTTTCAAATTAGTCAAGTAAACCAAAAAATATCGCCACAAGAATAGCATCGTCACAGTGCTTACAGAGTGCTTCACCGGCAGCTGTCGTGAATAGGAAGGTAGAAATTAAGCCCGGGAAAAAACCGTAAATATACGTTATTGTAAGGTCAGTGTTTCACTACTGATCCACATAATGAACGGCGCGGGAGAGGAATTGGATCCGAAAGGTTTTGCAGCATAAACGAAACAACGAATACCAGCTAAAAGGCTGATACCCCGTAAATCGAGACCGTGTTCAAATACGGACTACACCTGACCGATCACGTACGCTACCGGACTGTGGGAATTTGCACGACTGCGTTAAATTCATGAACACCTAGGTAAGGGCGGCTGCAAATGGACTACTAATTGAATTTGCGCCCAAAACTGCGCGCAGAAAGTAAATCTGCGCTAAAATTACCGTTTCGCGAACAACAATAAAGTAGTTGGGTTCCCCAACCAAAGGATATTACTGGTAAAGGTTATAATGGTAGGAAAATAAATTATTCTAGTGCTATCGTCAATATAAGTCGTATATTTTTTAACTTTAAATTCAAATAATGGGTTTAATCGTCATGGCGTGCGGCCGTTCTTTTTACATAAATAAATGTTCGTTGTAAAACGAATATTGCATTTGTTAGTTACCTAATATTTGTTTATGTCGTGACTCTGGCGTTTTGTAGATCCCGCGGAATCTTCTTCCGCGAGAATAATTGAATAATAATTAAAGAGCTCAAAATATTGCATATTTCATTCCGTTCCCGTCCGGCAGAAATCGTGACCCAAATCCCAGGGATACCTGGCGTTGTTTGAATGTCTGAAGTCTTGTACAGAGGGCTCTTGATTATCGTTTGAGTAGTTTGATAGTTGACGCGCGGCCCTCATTCTGATACCAATGTAAATGTAAATGTGAATCGCTCCTGGTATAATTTTGAACGGTGTGCCGAATTTTCATTCTACTATTCCAAAACAAATTCACTCGAAACATCGGTTTTTCGTGTCAAATGCCAGTCAACTATTCGGTCAAAATATTATTTCTTCCTCAATATAAATGTTACATTTAAAAGACAGGATTTTTGTTCCAGACGAAATATATACGCAAGGACAGTTCTAAAGGTTCTCACTGGTGGAAGGCCACACATGAAAGATTCAGCAAAGAAATAGGTAAAATAACGTACGAGATTATAAGCTAAGGGAGTAGATGCGAGGGATTTCCTCTTTTCGGTCTTATGTTAGACAGCTATCGGCCGCTCGCGAATTTCAGTATCATTTTGTGTAGAGTTCACCTAGATTCTTCAAGAAACCTAAACGCCTTTCAAGAAACAGGAAACGAAAGACGGTAGTAGGTAAAGCACCGCATGACAAAGTAGGTAAACAAAAACAAGTTATGCGAGATGAAATGGGAAGCTCGCGAACCGAAACCAGTGAGTGTCCTCAATTCATGGCTGCATTTACATTCGCGTTCTCGGAAATTGAACTGGCAAAAACTTCGAAATAAGGCCGTTTGGAGACGAGATAACGGGCACCGCGTCACGTACTCACCCAGTCACCAGTCAAAGCCTTACCGGAGAGTGCGGGTAAACCCAAGTTTCAACTTGAATTCAGGTATTTTTGAACTTTCAAAGCTTTGTCTCGTTTCCATTGATCACAAGGACTCAATAGGGTCGGTTAGTAGGCATGAAGAACTTTTGATGTGCGCGCCGAAAAATAACGCGCTCGGAAATTTTAATTGCTGACATAAGCAGCGATTTGGGCATTGTCCCAACTAGATACATACAGTTTATATATATTAAAACATGATTTGGATAGCAAATAGAAGCAAGATAATAGTGACGTTATTATTAGTGGATATACTGTGTGACTGTACATACACCACTTGCTTCAAGGTTCCATTTTAATTGTTCTATAACAATTTCCAACATTAGTTTTGATTTGGAGGTATTTTTGCGCGTATTTCCTTTAATTTCTCAAAATGTTTCTTTTTGTACTATGGCCATAATTCGAATTAAATGAAAGGATTTGTTTTTCAATAGCAGAGAAAACCGAATGTAAAAATGTTCGTGTTTGATCAGAAGCGTGAACGTGAGTAGCCCAGCACCATGTGTTGGAGGGTGGAGTGTCGGTAGAAAAAAAAAAAGTACCTGAAAAACACATTGCGGTATACAAATCCCAGGCTGACTCCTAACATCAAAATATGATTTACATATGAAAAACTATTACTGGTAACAAAACATTGGGACGACTTACTTCACCCGAATTGAGGCGAAGTAGGTAATTCAGTATTTGGTGATAATAGATGACAGTGAATTAAAATGAATAAAAAAAGACTAACTGCAATAGTCGGATGCAAAAACGTGAGAGGAATTATTGGTATCGGGAAAGGATGCTAAAATAGACGCCACACATGATAAACAATACACTCGGAAGTGATGAATCGGATACAACCGGTTGGCCGCTGAAAGTGAAAACAGCGGCGGTGGAGCATTCCTCGAAACGGAATGAAAAGAAGGCGGCTCCTGCCCATTGCCAAGGCCGAATCCTTTCAATAATAGACGCAGGTGTTAGAAGAGCGAGTTGATTTCATGGAACTACCCGTGACAGCCGCACGAGACTTGAATGAACCCGGTCGAGCCCAAGACTAGGAAGCCTACCTTTGCCAAAGCCGGCGGCGTTGGTTTGAAACAATGCGTATGGTCCGGAAATATAATATAATGTGCGAACGAATAAAGTGATTGGTGGGGAGGCTGGGAGGTCGCTGTTTCAGTGACAATAACTTTCTCTGGCCAACTTCATAAAATGTGAAGAAATTATGTATTCCTGATAAGTTTTGTATGAAAGTTAAAAATGGAGAATCACGATGGTGCGAATTTCGGGCTTAAATTTCATTTAATTCTACTTCAAAAAATTGCGTTTTATAAATTTGAAGGTTTTGAAAGAGTATGAATTAAGGATCAATTTAAGTTTTTTTAAGGGGTGTGGAGATTTTCTCACAATGGTTTTGTCACTATAAGGCTGTGTGATCACTCACTATAAAGGCTTGTGGCCAAATGAACCATTGGTAACCGAAAATGGCAAAATTGATACAAGCTAAAAATGCGCATCTGGATGAAGTAGTTGGAAAAAAAATGGTACAGAACGTCGTATGACTTGATCGTTTGGTTTTAGAATAGAACTCGAATTCCCTCGAGACAACCAATATCGGGAAACAACATATACGGCAATAGAATCGTTCGCATAATTGGAATGTGCTCAATGCCAAATGACCAAATTAAATTTGAAATGATGAATAAAATGGATTCTAATTTATGTAAACTGTTGATGTAAACTTTTATCCTTTCTGTGGAATACAGATCACTCGAAATATAATGGAGCAACGATGTTTACTGCCATGTGAAATATACGAAATGCAAAGTTAGAAGGTGCACACGATGCTTATATTAGCGATTAAATAGAATTATGTTGAAGAGTACCACAATTTTCCAACGAGGGCATAGCTGCTGGAGGTCAAATCTTTGTTGTAGGCGAATTCGAAGCAGAAATTACTAATTGATGAGCATCCTTCACCTTCCATCTCGCGCATAATTAAAAGTAATGAACTCAATTGGAATAACGGCGCCATATTTTTTCCCCTTCCTGCGAGTACCACTCTTCTCAATCAGTACAATAGCGCTTGCAGTTCAGCGTTACATTTTCAATTACCTAACTCGCGTTACAGTGCCAAAACGTGTTTGGATGCAGAAATCAAAGTCTTGTCCTGTCTGTGCTTTTATATATGGGAGGTGAAAATTGACCGTTAACTGTCTTGTTAATTATTTCACCTTGCCTATTTGGTGTTAGACTCAACCGGTTTCCGCTGTCGACCCTAACAAATACCACAATGTGATTGTTTTGACGCAGATTTGCAGAAAAATTATTGTAACCGAATTATTACAGAAGAAATTTATTTATGCTTTTATAACATTTTGTTCGGGTTAATATTAATGAAAACGTTATTCGTGATCTAATTTCATAATTAACTTACTCAATCAGCCTTACTTAACTAATATTATTCATTTACGTTATAACAGTAGATACAATTAAATATGATAAATTATTTATACTTGGCAAACATGAAACTTTAAATCTTCGTTTGTATCCAAAGCGAGATTAAAAGGGTAATAAGCTTTTGGCTTAATATTAGACCAGCGGAGGTCCTCTCTGGTGAAATCCGGCATGCACAGAGGACAAGATAAGATATTGAGTCATCTGATAAGTATTCTGTCCAAGCTCCTGGTCGCGGCAATATGAGAAATTTCCACATTTATTTACTCGTACGTGACGGAATTGAATGGCACTACAATGAGAATGAAGAAAGAAATCTGTAGACAACGTTTCTGATCGTGCGGTAAATTTGAACATTTAATTTAAGATATTAAAAGGCAGGACTACTAGGCTCGTTGAGTCCTTGCTGGACCGGTTTGAAGTTTCGAAAATCAAACAGTTTCGAAATTTTACCGGCGCTCCGCACAAACGTCTTTTCTGACTATTATAAATTCCTGGTATTTTCAAAATTCAAAACCGGATAGCCGAAACATCACATGTTTTATGCATGAGAAATTAAGTTCGATCCTAGCGCCGTCTTTGAGCTGTTGATACGCTATACGTTAGAGCGCAAAGTGTTTGGTTTTAATTAGGGTAGGTGTCGTAATCGCACAATGAGAGCCGCGAATCAACAAACACAAATGTTCTGAATGGCTTAGTTTCTTCAATACGCTCTTCGCTCAAGTAGTGGAAAAATTAAATATCCAATTTTAGACGACGGCATTGTATTCCCGTCTGTAGTTGTATTGCGTTTTAAATTATCTAACGGGAACAATTCTGACAATAAATAGAAACAATTTTTTCCCCGATAAATGGGAGTTTGGTCTCCTGATAAATGGATGGGCTCTTGGTCTCCTGCCATGGTGTGAACTGTTTTGTTGTTTTGTTGCCAGTGTGTGCAGAAAGGCATTTAGGAAGGAGCCAAAATGTGGTCGTTTATTGTGTTTTCTCCTAGTCGAGAAAAGCAAGGAAGGGAGAGTAGATTACTTGTTATTGTGCTTTGACTGCAGGGATCATGCATTGATTACAAATACATCCTAAGTTTGAGTGTTGTGTGTGTGAGATTTGTGTGTACCGGTTAATTATTTTGTATCGTAATTTTCATGAGTATTCAAACCAATAGTACATATTATAGTATAATATTCGTGTCCCTGTACTGAAAGTACACACGCAGAAAGACCTGAAAGCGGTCACTGTCGAGAGACTAGTCCAGTAGATATCTAGAAAAAACCTTTTTTCTCAAAAAATTAGCAGCATACCTTCTGGTAGAAGAACGGCCTGGTAAGAGCGAACCACCTTTCGACGGCCATGACAATGACGACGCAGCCAGAGCCGAGCCCGAATATCCTCCAAAGCGTCCTGACGCAGCAGAACCCGTGTGTTACCGCAAGGCTGGGGAAATAGACCTTGACGTTCATCTGTACCCACATGCCAACGACGGCGACGAGATCACTGGCGGCGAGGCACCTGAGCATAAGAGCGTGCTTGGGGTTCCTCGGTTTGGACTTGCTGCCGAACAGGTAGCATAGGGCGGCTATGTTGCCGAGGGCCCCGGTCATGTAGATGATGGTGAATATGATCTGCGCCTGGGGGCTGTAGGAGGGCCTGCCGGCCACCCCGAACACCGCGGCTGTGGCACCGCCCTCCGCAACCGCCGCCGCCACCGACCCTCCAGCCCTCAACGTCGTCGTCTCCACCATCAGCACTTGCATCGCCACTCTCGTCCCGTCCTCCATCTCCTCCGGCTCCTTTGTCTCACCTTTGCAAAGATTACGTACAAATGTAACACTCAGTCTAGTGTTCATTACGCCTTGAAACGCATGGCATACCTTTAACGCTGTGTTCTATATCTAAGTGTATACGTACATAAAATACGATTCCTAAGAGCTGTGTTCGTCAGCATTCTTGGAGAATGCCTAGGAGAGCCGAAAGGAATGGAATGAATAAAAACTGTGTTGTTACTGAAACTGTGCCGAAGAAATGCCGAATTACGGAAATTTCCAACTACTAAAGTTGGATTTAAAAAGGATATTTAAATTTTCGGTCTGTCGACCATCGAATCTTTTGTATCCGATCACGCCCACTGAATCTCACAGACTTAAATTCCCAACGCTTCATTCGAACCAAATCCGGAAGGCTTAAACGCCGAAGACGGAAGGCTCGATTCTTCAATTCATTAAGGCGGATTATTTTGGAAGGCGTTTCTTTAATTGTATTAGGCCTAAAATTAAAGCCCCGTCGACAGAATCTTTCACTTCCTTAATCTAAATCTGAAGACCGGAATTCAACGGAGGAATAAATAAATCTGGGGTCGACTGACTGAAAAGAAAAGGCGAACTAAGAGGTAGACTTTTAATAAAATTCAGGATCTAATTTGAATTGAAGGGGTAATTTGAGAGGGCCACTCCACCGCCTACTCAGGCACCTCTAGAATAAAAACCTAGAGCTACCGAACCAAACATGTTTCTACTACATAAAATGAAGTCCGTAATCCTGAAGGGTATACACGATACTCATCCTGAGCCTGAATGCCTGAAGCTTCAAATAAGGAAAGGGGGATAGGTAGCCTCTCCGTAGGTAATCATTCCAACACAGGTAATCGAAAAAGGCCTAGGGGGTACCATGGGTCCTGCCCGTATTATCAAAATGGGAGCCATGGGCCCCATCAGAAATTATAAAGTCTTCAACACTGTTTTACACAATATGTGGAGGAAAATAATTTATAAATACATCTCCCTACAATACATAAAAGTCGTTAAAAGAAAAAAAAACAACTATCAGAAAATACGAGAGGGATCTATATTAGTAAAATCAATGAATAAAGAAGAAGAAAAGGTGTTACTACAGGTGCCACACATTAATAGGAGGCTGATCAGACAATCTAACAAACTGGAGGTATGAAGACAACAAACACCACGCACTAAAGAACAACATAGAATTGTGGACAACAGGCGAGACAATGACTAAGAAAAAGGAATCAAAGGTAAACAGATTACGGGAGGGCCAAACAACGCTTACTCACTCGTACCTAATTCTATGCCAGCCCAGACCAATACGCGAATACTGCAGTACACCATTTACAGTACAATATGTACTAATGAACTCCAAGCAATATGACACAGAAAACGAAATTTCGACAAAACAACCATGAAGTACATATTGGGCAATAAATTTAGAGACAAGAGAACAATATCATTTATTAGAGAGATAGGACTGACGGGAGTTCTTATGTTGTAACTTAGCGCGTGAAATAAATAATGGCTAAAAACCTTTTCCAAACTCGTTGAAAGTGAATAACGTAAGTATATTCTTAATGATTATTAAAGAAAGAATGAATGGCAGAGAGATAAAACAATCTTCGTAAATATTTGCTCATCAAATTACAACAGTTCTAAATATAGTAACAATTAAACGCCTCACCAACCGTTCGGCTGAGAACTTCCTTCGTTTGTTATAGGATCAATACAGCAAAAAGTTCATGTATTAGAATTGCAATATTATACTTATACGCTATAATAGATTTAATTTGTGTGTGTTTAAATAATCTTGTATCTATATAATTAACGAGGCTATTATTTTTTATGAAGTAGAGGATAATTTCACAACGTTTACGAAACTAACTAAAACCATAAATCTGATATAAATATTTTTAATTCATTGCACTCAATAAAGCAATGGTGCAAATATATAAGCGCAAATATATAAACTAGCGCCCCCTGAGGGTTGTGCGGAAATGTACTTAACTAAAGTTCGTTGGGTCCACTTGCACTGATGAACTAGATTACTAAAAGTTAACTTTTTTTCCAATACATTTTGGATCAACAGGAAAACGTTTATGATCGTAAATACAGAATATCAGATAGGTTTCCTGTCACATATTTGGAAGTAAGAACATAATAGTTGTGACCAGTTGTATGATCAAATATATATTTGACCGATAATCCGACAAAGACTTAAGCCGAACAAAATCCCTCCCAACCCAAATAAGACAAACAACATCCCCCAAAAACACAATAACAAGACACGTATATATACGCACGACAAACAGACAACCACCACAGTGCAGTGAGGATGCCCAAAAAACATCCAAAATGCCAAAAGTAACAACTACCACTTAGTAACAAGCAAAAGACCATACCAGCGAGAGGAAGCAGAAACACGCGAAATCTACTGTATACTAATTGAAATTTGTCTTGAAAGAATATTAATTTTTCAATTATACTTTATTGATTAATTTATTCAATAACTTGGTCTGAATCCAAAGAACTACATTTTGGTATTTTTCTTCTTAAAATTTTAATCCCAAAGATAGTTGAACCATTATAGACTCGGCCTATTAGATTAGATTGAATGTACCTTTCGATACGAAAAGGAAAGTCATGGCTTAGATGTAAAAAACGGCAAAGTGAGAAGATTAAAAATGTCCATAAAAACGTCCTCCAGATACGGCTTTTATATCCAGTTGTTAATTTGTAATTCTTAAGAGCTTATATCATTTTTTATTATTCTCTCATATAACATTATTAGGTTTTTATAATGTGTGGTCACATAAATTCGCAGTAACGTTAACGTTCCCTTACTACTTCCGATTATATAAAAATGAGAGAACAAATAATAATATGAAATACAAAAAAATAAATGAGACCAGAAATATTGCTTTTAAGATGTACTTTACGGGATGAGGGATGGACAAGAAAGAGAGACTTTGGCCGTGGAATCATGGTCTGCATAAAAATGAACCGGACAAGAGTTAAGTGTTAGCTGTGAGTAATTATAAGCTATTAACCGAAAACTGGGGGGCCACCGCGGCCACCCCTCTCACCCAAAACGCGGTGTTCGTGCCACTCCGGCCGCCTAGATCCGGAGACTGAACCACCCTCTAATGAATGTCCTCTTGTCAGTCTCCAATTAAGGTAATTTAAAAAACGAGAAAAAAAGCAATCCCATAATTAACGCAAAGCGGCAGTGTGTGGACTTTTAGGATTAAGACTTAATACCTACTTCATAATTTTTTGAAGAATACATATATCGAATTCCAATGAATTACGTTTCCCATTTTATGATTTAAATTTCTACTTACTAATGTTGAGCTCAAATGAATTTGTCACCTCCATTATTTAGGTTACAGTGATTAATATAGTAGTAGTAGTTTAAAAAACGCTTAAATAATAACATATTTTTATTATTGTGAGGAATCTTATTGTCATCACGTATGAAAAACAGAGAATTATACACAACACAACTATTTTCCGAGCTTTTGTTTGTACATTACACTTCCAGGTAGTCCAAGCCAGTGTTTTTATTTTCGAATCATTTTAACGGGGGACTGCACACCGCTATACAAGAATCCGGCTGCGATCTACCAGGTAATGGAATTTCTAATTCGAAGGAATTCCGTAAAACTATTTGCACTTTTTGTATCATCTGACTGTGTGGCTTACGATCGAAAGGAACACGCCTGAAAAGTGAAAAAGTACGGACCACGCGACGGAATGTTTACGGGACCAAAAGTGCAAGTATAACACGGACAATGGTACAGAAATAAACGGACAAATATGTTCCAGATAGCGGCGATAGAATACTATTGGGGAGACCATCAGACGACCCTTCGATAAGATATGAAAGATAGTCGAAGAAACGCCATATAAGGGGTTGCGATCATCGGTGTTTCAGAAGTCGGTATTCTTAAATTGATTATTTAGCTAAAATCGATAGTATAACAACAAAAATTAATGATAATGAATCTTTACATTAATTCACGAAAAAAGTTGTATTTCAAACACTACAACACAAATGATAATTGAGACACTAAAATAGGCTCTAAACAAACTATTACATAAGTATTAAGATAACAAATGACGTGGACATCAAATATTACATAATTTCTCTCAGAGTTGATTGTTTCTTGTTAGATCATTTTCACAGCCACTGGTCCATGAAAGGCCTGGCACAAAGGGAACTTTCATGTTCACTGCAGGCCGTCAGGCAAACTGTTACTAATTAAACCTGATGTCAATAGCTAGTATAGTAAGAACTTTAATTGCGCATGTAATTAGATTCAAGCAACCCAAAATATAAATAATATTTATAAGCCAGGCGTATACTTTGTATTATTGGAACAAATGCAAAAAATTTGCAATATTTCTAACTCAAATGACATCCGTTCACCAATAAGGTTCCACTGATCTTCATATTTCAAAACGCGATTCCTACGGATTACGTTAAATTAATATTTAATTAGAGATAAAATTTGTTTTGCGAAAATATTAAAATTCAATCTCCCCAGTTCCACTTCAATTATCGATTCGGTAATTATAATTTATTTATTCCTAGCACAGTTATTTAATCCGGAAATGTTTCGGCGGCTCTACCGAAAAACCATCTGGGGGATCCAGGAAAGAAGAGCTCTGTGTCAGGGTCAAGTATCGAACGGGGGCGGGAAACGAGATAACCAAATATCATTATCTGGGCTGGCTATGTATCCGATTTCTATTGGTGTCGTGAAATACTAGTACGGGGCCGTCCCAAATTGGTCGAGACCACTGAGGAGAGGCCTAGTTGATCCAATTGGGTGTCCCTTTGACCAATACTAGATTTTCGATTTTCCCACTGGTCGCATTTCCTGACTTCGAACAAATTTTATTAATTGAAATTGCATTATTGGAGATTACATTAATCGTCAATGAAAGCAAGAAAAAATGAGTAGAGATTGTACGAAAAGCCATAATCGCCATAAAGCTATTTGGTGGCAGGTGACTAATATATTAAATTAGTTTAGGTCTATTAGTCCCATTCCGTCATGTAATTCTGCACAACTTTGTAAGTTTTATTATACTTTTGATCAACAATATGAGAATACCTTGTCCTTAACGTTTAATCTTAATTCCCTGTACTCGTCTACTTACAAATATGATCCGTCCACCATGTAATAACCAGTAAAGGTCAATTTTCTTTTAATTAAAATAGATATTCTTATTTAAGGGCCTGATTCGATGAGCCGACCGGTTCTGGTTGCGCAACTGACCGTTTCGGCCACCTTTGTGTTAAACCGGAGAAAGTGATACCGGTAGAAAACAAACGACGGAGCCATTTATGTAATTTGGGCTGGCCAAATAGTCAAAAATACATCCAGGAAGACGCGTACATAGGAAGTACAGAAGAAGCGAGAGATAGTAAACTGAGTACACAGAGATAATAAATTGAGTAAGAAGTGTTTATATTCATTTTAAGATAAAGACATTATATGCTGTGCACACGGATTTTATTTCATTCAAGGATTGTACTTCAACTCAAAATAAAATCAGTTTTCAGCATCTCAGAGTAAGGAATTTTTTCATTTCCTAATTATTTATCTAACTTGTTACTGGAAAATGTAATCTATATATGTTATATACGACGGACAAGGCCAAAGTAAGTGAATCTATAAATGCATATATTACAATATTTTCTTTAAAATTCCTCTTAATAGCGAATCTCACCTTTAAGAAAATGTTATCAAGTCACTACAAAACTGAGCATATAAGTCGTCATATAATATAAACATAACATTAATGAATTTAATTTATTTTAGTTTCAACAAAAAACAAAAACTTTTTTCGTTCCTTAAAGATTGTAAATGTGATAAAATATAATATTCACAGGAATAATTATTTATATTGTCAAATATTCTATCGGGGGAAGTTTCTTTGCCTCAAGGAAGGAGGGAGGCGGCATAAACAGTCAGAGACTCCCCCCCCCACCCAAATGGCACTAACCCAGATAAATATATTAACCAATTATTCTCCCATTGTTAGTAAATTGATACTTCCTCCTTATCTCTCGCCAATCGTCATGATAAATATATACTAGGACGATTATTTGAATTGTATTTATAAACGATGAGACCTCCACGAGCAAGCGGCGGAGAATAGAATAAAAACACATTCGATTTCCATAAACGGGAAAAGTGGAAACGATTGCCGCATATTAATGTGATTCCTGTGTTACCAAGTAATTATATTCTATAATGATCCACAGCATATACCATAAACTATTTATTAATTAGAATTCGGCCAATAAGTAATTTGCACGTATTTGCGATTCACCACTCTACCTCAATCTACAAACCGTTAGATAATTCGGGAAAAATATTCAAAAACATACAATATAGAATCATGAACAAAAGGTAGACGAAATGAAACGAACCGAAAAACATTTTGGCACCGGTCAGACCGGGCGACAAAGAATTAAATCTGACGGCATTGGCAACTGTTCCGAACTGGAATTCGTGCTCCACATACAAGTACGTAGTCATAACGTCGTCTGGTATTCGACGTCAAGAGACAAAAAAAGAAGTTATTTCTATTTCGAGTGATGCTCGACAGTCAACTTCATCGGAATGAAACAATTGTTTTATGCAAATTAACGAGGGGGGGAGGGGGATTTCATTTGCTTCACGCAAAACCCATGTAGTGGAGCCATCCACGGTGGCGTTATCGCCAATAGACCTTGTTCATTGTATCCCTGAACTAAATTCTATCCAGTCCGAGACCTTTTGAACTCCACATGCAGAGTAATGACGGGCCAGTAGACGTAAAATAATTAAATATTCCGCGGAATAATGTTTTCCCTCATTCGTGGTATTGCGCGCTCAAGGTGTACTTGCCGCCGGAGCGTTATCCTAAATGCGGAATAAGGTAATGTATACAAAAATGACTCCAGACCACTGTCACCGGTCTTCACCGGTTTGGTCAAATGCTAGACTGTTTCTGCTTCTTGCCGTCTTCAGTAGTTTTCATCAAGGCATTTAGGCACTGAGTGGGGCAATCTGTCACCGCTGTCACGTATAACATCATTGCCATATTAGATATTCCGCTAGGTTTAATTCTTGAGCATACGATCACAGGAAATATGTGAATTTTAAAAATATGTGTAGCGATCCTTCGTTGATTCGGTCCATGTTTTAATCTGTTTTCGGCTTGTCAGGAAGAAGCTCGGATCGTCAGGAGAATCGGTTTAACACTACTGTCGAAAGAGGTATTTGGATGTTAATCTTCTTTACGATCGTCCCGCTACCATCGGTATGTAATAAACCAATGGAGAACTACATAAATGCAGTGGTTCCGAAAGTGTTCTTTACACAGAATGCACTTGCCCCGGGTAATTTATGCGCTGAATCTTTTCTTTAGACAAGATTATTCTCTAGGCATTGTTATTTATGTTCTCGCTTTTCACCGAAGAATTAGGACGGGCCTAGGAACGTAGGTAGGGTCGACGGCTGATTGTTGTTGAGTGGCAACAGGTATAGGTCTGATTTATACGTATGGCCTTAGGGGGGGGGGGGACAACTGATCTGACTTCCATGTAAACAGTGCCCTGGAATTTATCGCCAGGCTCAAATATAGTGTCAGCCCATCACCGTGCACTATAAAAATTCCGATCTGAATTTGTTTTTGTTCCTTCGCCGAATTATAAATAACTAAGAAACCAGTAGATCTGTATTTCCATCTCCGAACGTTGGGAGGGTATTTCGTTATACCTTCAATTAGGCTAAAGCGAAAATTTATACGATGATGGCGAGAAATATAAACCGGTCTAGTGTTGGACCAAATCAACGAGAGGAGACCGAAGATCGCAAAAGCCACTCACGGACCAGCTAACAGGTACCTTACAAAAAGTACACATTATTTGAGGGGTGAATTTTATTGCAAATGCATGCAAAAATTTAAGTATTAGTTAAATCGCTAGTATGGCAATTAGAATATATTCCTTGCTTTAATTAAACTTTAATTAAAAAAATTTGGTAAACATTATTTAGTTCCCTATACAGAGTTATTGCTCAGCAAATACAATCAATACTTCCGATAAGAATATATACTCGAGGATTATTATTGAAGCCTCGCCTTATCTCGGATAAGAATATTAAAAACTGGTTTATGTTGGTTATGTTATTGACTGAAGAAAAGACTTTTTAGTAATACTCTTTATTGCTGTTTATAAAGGAATTGTTCATTCAGAATTCAATCTGATTTCTCTACCACGGGCTGAAATAACTGCATCAGACTATTAGGGTGGGTTTGGTTTTAAATATGCAAGAGACAGCAGACGAATCGTATCACAGTATTTACTTTCCTATATTGAACGTATTCGATACATGGGAAGGAGAGAGCACTGAAGAGGGCAAATAATGTATCTCGTGCTTTTAGCTGTCCACTTACATGCGAAACTACTAGATTCAAACACTTCGACCCTCACTCCTATTCTGGCCAAGGACTATATCAATGGTGTATCAACGTGGAGAAACACACTTGTCAACACTGGTGTTTTTCATACGTCCATAAAGTTCAAAAGGACATAAATTCATGACAATATTCACACATATTTAATACACATTGAATAAACATTAATATTATTTAACATTATTAAAATAAATAAGTAACAGGACTAAATCTAATTTTATCGATATACAAAGTGTTTAGTCGGCAAGACGGTAACAATATTCAAAACGGTGGAAAAGAAATATAAGGCAACACAAATTATCTGTATTGCAATGGTTAAGAAGAGTATTCAAAAGCCTATGAACCATGCACAGGTTCTACTATGCACAGAAACCAAGGATAGAAATACATAATATCACGAACGTCGCTTTATCTAAGACCTACCGCAAGTAACCTGTTTACCTTTTTCCAATTCTTTTTACTATTCGGCGAGTTCCGCGCACTAAATACGAATTAGGGTGGTTTGCATTGGTGCGGTTATTATTCAGGAGGCGTCTCTCTCTCTCGCGGCGGGACGCCTCGCGAATGACTGAAAATCGGGCTTGGGCTAAACGGCGCCCCATTAATATTTAAGCCGTATCATTCCCCCTCTCCCAACTGTCAACAAATCCGTAATTTCGATTGATATCATGGACACCGATTATTAGGCCGAGACACGAAAGAGCGAATTCCGCGAAACTACTGTTGAAACAAGACAAACACCATAAAACCAGTTTAAAATAGCCGTAAAATAAAAAAAAATAATTCCAAAGAAAATTCCGTGAATAGTTCATGGAATTGGCAAAAGATTATTCATCCCCAAGTGAACGAGCGCTAGAGATTTACAAGCGCTACACATGTATTTTCATTCGTTTAACCACCAGACAAATCTTGCGGTTGAATTAAAACCTAACGAGAGGGAAGCGAGTGGAGCAAAAGGAAACAGTGCTGCGCACATAAGCTCAGAGATAGAGACAATTCATCAATATAACTCGTTCACCTATTACATATCAGACTCTCCACTTTTCGGCTATAGCAATGTGAGAAAAAAACACATGTATACACTTCTGCCGATTTTATTTCTTGTTCTCTCCGTGAATTAACTTTGCAGCACGTTTTTGGTAATTCTTGGTCAATTTAATATATTACTCTGCTGGCTACAACTTTTAACTCATTTTAATTGATAAAAGCTATAGTGTCAAAAAAATTAAAAAACAATCCCTCGTGATCTTAAATCGATCGCGCACGAAAATAGATGAATCCATACTTTTTTACTTTGAACTTATAGTTACTTTAACAGCATTATAAAACATTGGAGGACAAAAAAATTAAAACCGGTTTCAGGTTTTAGTCGGGAAGTGGGCCCTCCTTCGGCTCCTTTCACCTTCCTTGTCTTCAGAAACCGAAGACAATTTATTTTAACCGACGAAAACGTCCGGGTCAAGGACGCCTAGGCGATAAATTTGTCCGCTATCTCCGCGTGTGATTACCGCCACTCGCGTTCTATAAGCAGGCTGCGCTTACCATACATTTTTTGTCAGAATTGGGCAGCAGAAAGTGGACCAACCCTTTCGGAACATTTAAATGCACAGCAAATACAATCGGAAATCCGTTCGTTGTCGTTCGGCTATGGTAACGTAACAACATAGGCGTGTATTATAAACGCATAATGATATAGTTACAAAATGTTATTTAAGGAATGACCTAATTTAAAATATGTGTTAATGGTACACAATTATTCTTTTACGAGAACAGAAGTCACACCCACATAAATGAGTAGCAGATGTTTTCTGTTCAAGCCAATATAAGGGATACGACTAGCGAAGAAGGCTCAGAATTCTTATGGAAGAATTCGAAAACAAATATACCGGTTTCCAAAAATAGAACAAATAATTGTGCCCGAAGCCCATTCCAAACTTCGGTTTCACCATATCGTGGCCTTTATACAAGCAAAACTGGAGCTTTTAGAACAAACTGGAAACAGTCGAACCGAAGAGAAACACGTTTTTACGCATACCAATGGTCTAGTCAGTTTATATCCTTGATTTTACAAGTACATGAAGATAATGGAGGAATATAAATTAAAATTAAATAGAGGAAAACTGGAGTAAACAGTTCGTTATTAAAATAACATGTGTATGACATTTTTGTAATGATAATCTAGGAGCTAATATTCAGTGTCCTCTGGGTCCCGAGTTAACTATAAATCCGTCCTATTAACATATCCACCTAAATTAATATTTGCAACTGAAAAAAGTAAATAATTCTGAGGAAAAAAGCGTTTTTTTATTATGAATCTATTATTCCCTTCAACGAACCTTAGCCGAATACTAACGTATAATGTACGGTCGGCATTTATGTTAGTTTTAATGTTTGAAATAACAATATATACAAATTGATAGTGGTTGTCCTAACACCCCTCTTACATTCTAGAAGTTTAGATAATTTTTTCATTGATGTACTTTCAATGAACTGTAGGTAACAATTTTTAAAAATTATTTTATCTAAATTATAACGATGACTTTAGAAAATATTCAGGCCAAATATGTTTATAACGATTGGAAGATGAGAAAGCCACTCTAATGGGTACAATTTTTCTCTACGGTCGGTCTAAATTTGACGTGGAGAATGTGACTGATTGCTCGAGGGTACTAGACGTCTCCAGACGATAACAGCGTCGACCGTATTAACTAAACGCTAAAATAGTTTGCCTTAACTTAAGATTTTTTAGAACTTTATTTGAAATGCGTCTTCATGAATAATTCATTTGTATTTTACTACAATCAACTAACTAATACCACTAAAAATTCATACTACAGCGAGGTAGAGTTTTGAATTAAACTAATCTTAATGGAAGTTTCATTATTAAAATGTTGTATTATTAAAATGCCAAAGGCCGATAAATGAAAAGCGTTTCAAAGAGTACAAAGTGACTGCCCGACGACAGAAAATAAAATCGGGAATCTCGGGACTTAATTAAACCCGTTTGAGATGAATGCTACTCAAAAATCCACCATTTATACAGAAACGGAAGCTTAGAGCTGAGGACGCGACCACGTTTTTTACCAAGAACACTGTTGCGTCTTATCGTTTTTGGGTCTCACTCCGCTACAATACAATTCAGTCGGTAAAATAGTGGGTCATTCACGCATGCTGGAAGTGTTATTTATGCCTACCTAGATGAGGACCAAGTAACAGTTCGGGGGCCGCTGCGAGTTACTAACACACTATAATACTTAAGGTAAGCTACCCAAGGTCCCAAAGAGGACTTAGGCCATATCTCGCTAAACCTTCGAAGCGAAATATAAAGTAGATTTTTCGGTTCAAATCCTCTGAATGAAGAAAGCAAGTTTGGAGAAAGTTCTCTTCCCTTAAGAAATCTATTAGCGTAATTAGTAGGCTCCCTTCTGCACAATACAACTAGAAGAAAATAATGTTCGAAGGGGAAATATTTTCTGTTAAATAAATTTAACAATGCTTTTATGGTTACTGGCCCAGGTCCGACTACAGGTTATGAATCTTATGGTTCAGTATACATTTTAAAGTGTGCTGTTTATTACCAGTCGTGACTTAGTACGGCACTATGTACCAATACTGCGTATACTATCAATAAATTATGTGAATCTTCAATACCGCACATACTTTATAAGGACACAATGTTTGTCCAGTCTTAAGATATTATCTTCCTTACTACCTCTCGATATTTCATTTCGAAATAGATTGCTTAATTGGGGTTGGCTATTCAAACGTACAGGTTGGTTTTTTTTAATTACTGGAGGGGACACCCCGCCCCCTCAACATGCGGTAAACCGGTAGCCCCCAAGGAGGCCTATTGGAAGCGGTCCGCTCCCTCACATAAAGCAGGTTGAGCTCGGCTGTTGCGCCCCCGAAGCGATGTGGCAACGCCGCCGGCCCCACCAAAAAGGACAGATAGGCCCTTCGATGGGCCAGAGTGAAACGGAAAGAGCGGGAGAAACCCAACAACACCGTTGAGGAGATCTGTGAGTGTGTCTGTTCGTGAGCCCACTTCAGATATCACAAGATTCCGGCCGTACCCCGTAGTCGCCATTTCCGTAACGGTATTCAACATTGGGTCGGAACTACTGAAGACCTATCGAATAAACTGCAAAATACAGCTAGTAAAAGGTACAATAAGAAATTGATGACTGAGTAATTCTGAACACAACCAACTGCGACTAAAGGATAATGCTAACGCATTGTCCTTATTTATATCTCAAGAACAAATGAGGGAGTGAAGACTTAGAATAAGTATGTTTAATAAAAAAAAAGGTCAAGTTATAAAAACTCGCTTCTATTTCGAATGTGCATATTAATAATCATTGGTGAAATGTAGGAATATAATTAAGATTAAATGTATATACAACGCCAACAGTTAACAGTTTATAGTATAGTTTTTAGTTTCTCTCCGAATTCAGTCGCTCAGTGACAAAAAACCATCGTAGAAACGTTCACGGACCCAGCCTGTCTAGTGTGTCATCGAATAAACGTGAGGATGCAGAGACTCACGTCGCAGTTCATTAGGTTGGTTCGTTAAGTCGGTCGTCCAATCAAACACTAGGAAAGTAAACCATTAGAAAACATTACAAACAGGTGTCTGTTTTTGCTGTTAACTTCAAATATTGCCGAAAGAAATCTGTTTTGGACAATTTAAAATTGAGAATCGGTTCGGCCGCTCCAGTAATAATATGCACATCAAAGCGAAAGGTTTATAGGGGTCGAGAATAGGGACCAGAAGAAGGGGTCTACAGGGGCGGTGGGACAATTAACTATTTACAATGCAAACGTTTACCCAAATGGTCGGAGTCAAAGCCGCGTAGAAGGGGACTACCGTTACCGGTGTCATAACCCTGCATAACTTTAGTTAACAGGCGTACCAACAATTTGAAGTAGACCCCTGTATTGAAACCTGAATTTAATTGAAATCCACCTCGTGTCAAATTCCAATTTTCAATGAATGGATAAAACGTCTGTCAGTAGTGGAACTAGAACCGGGGTAATTGATTGTTGGTAATTTTAACCATCGTAGGTCTAATATTTCGGTAAAAAACAATATTTCTTTAACATATGTGGGCGCATGTATGGCACCAAAATAACTCAAGCTATTCTTAAAGCACAAGCGCATTCGTTTAATTAACGACCCCCTCTCTCGGTTTTTTCTCCAAATGGGTCCACAGGAAGCTGCGGTCCATTAAAGGACCGCACTAATCACAATAAAAGTTGTACTGCGGAGGAGAGTACGCAGTTGAACCGCCCGTTTTTACTAAAATCTGGGACCCTGTCAATAAGAGTTACGCGTAATCTATTAGGCTTTCACCTACGGCTGCTGGTGAATGCTGATATTTCAGGGTCCCGAGATTATCCATCTCAAGAAGCAGGGTTTATTGTGCGGCGGCCAACTTCTGTGCAAGGGCCGTCCCGGGGGCGGTAAAACTGAGTTGTGTACTGTCAATGGATTAGTACTTCCGAGGGGTGTTTTTTAGTGTTATATATCTGGGCGCAATTGTTCTGTATGTGGGGCGCAGTTGAAGTGGAGGCTTTACGTGGCCGCATACGCCGGGATGGTCCATATCTGGTGTCGCTTGCGTATGTTGAGGAAATAAAAAAATTGCGATAACAGAAAGATTTAAAACAGAAGCGCGTCGCAGTGGATGAGCCGCTGGGTTAAAATAAAATTGGGTGCCCCAAAGAATATTTTCACTACGAGTTAATGTAAATGAGATTCTAAAAATGTAATATTTTTTAATATAATTTTCTTCCAGCCTAAGACCAAGAATAAAAATCGGAGAAATACAAAAGGAAGAAGAAAATTGTTATACATAAAAGTAGAGACAATAAATTTTGTTTGCAGTGAAATCTTCGGATGAAAGGATAACCCGCAAAAGAAAATGAAAACAATTTTAGAGGCCATTAACTTAATTAGTAAACCTATTTCAAAATGATTCGGGACGCTATTTTTTCATTGAAATCTGGTTTGCATAGCCTACCTTATTAACAGCAAAATTGTTTAGCTAAAAAAATGTCCAAGAAATGACGCAATGCAGAACGCGTCATGAATGCGAGAACGCTTTTCGACAGATTTTTCAGCCCGGTTCCGTTTTCAATAGCATCAGCAATTATAGGGATCGATCGTCAGATGTGTATCACCCACATAAGGTTAAATAAAAATAAACTATAACCCCAAACTGAAAACTATTATGTTGGTATTTTAGTCTTGAATACTGGGGCAATACTATATTTAAAACATAAGTATTATTGCTTAAAGTAAAATTAAATTACAAAATCATAATAAAAGGATTTAAAAAGCTACAATAAAAAATGCTTGAAATTTGTTAGAACCGTTAGTCTAAGGAGCGAAAAAATGTCCACGTAGGTGTGTCATGGTGAGGTCAGAGCAGTTTACCTGAGAATGTAACCCTGTCAAGTTGAAAAATACGGTTCGTTAAAACTGTCAGGATAACTCAATTCATACACCTCATTATGTTAATAAAAAAAAACAATGGGTTAGGATACAATAGCTCGATTCATGTGATTCGACTTGTTTCTATCTGGTGCAGCGCCAAATTAAAAGGGTCTCTTTACTCATTTACGTTGTTCTGCAGGTAAGTTCAAGTTCAGGGACACCCGTGGGATTAGCAGATTTCAAAGGCCCGACTAAAAGAACTCAGAATTTAAAGTAGATGTAGTTCATGAGGTTACAATCATTCAGTAATATTGTCTGAACCCCACGTGAAGGGTATTAATGAACTAAAAATTGACACGGAGTCCGAATAAAAGCAGAAAAAATCCCTTAAATGGCTAATTCGTTTCAGATTTTTAAACAATGACATATTTTAATTTTTGATATTATTTAAAAGATATTTTGTTGGGGAAATGTTAGTTCGCAATATGAAATACATAGTAGACAGAGAAAAAAGGAAATGATGCTAAAATTAAAACAAATTACTTATCGAATTAATAGTTCTTGTTGTGGTAAGCGTGGCACGATATTTTTACTTCTTATACTGTCGTTTAAATATTTCAAAACGTAATGGCTGGTTAAAGCAGACACTTTAGATTTAATTCAGGCATTTTCGTATTTTGTGCAATTAGGGTTGAATTCGGGCGTATTGAATAATACGCAGACGGGATATACCCGTCAAAAACAACGGCGTTATCCTGTTTTTCATTTCTAATTGGTTCCACGGGTCTTCGAGTTGTAGGTAGGTTTATACCTACCAGTTGGGCTGCTTGCCCTCTACTGGCGGTTCCACACTACCGACCCTCAATACCGTCCTCCCACCATCGAATTTCAAAACAAGAGGACCTGTAAACAACCGATCATACGGCTTAGAATTCCCGCGCTGGCTCTGTAAGCAGAAACTGCTTACATCCCGCCGTTGTCACAAACGAACGATACCGAATTACAGGGATAATTTATTGGAATACGTTGTCTCCAGCGTAACGCACAGTGGCAACAATTTCATTACTTCAGCGTCCCAGCATTCGGAACCAGTTAAACTGGCATTTCACATAACGCGGACGGACCGTTAGCGGGGCCCAGAATCGAGTAAAGGGAAGAAAAGGAAAAACATTCCGGTCATGCCAGATGCAGCATTCGCACGCATGCAAAATACGACCGTTTAGCGCCAGGACCGTCCAGAGCATGAAAACTGCGAACACTGGTTATTTGCCCAGACCATCTTTCGAGCCGATACACCGCGATTCGCACAACAGTCAAAACCCCCGTTAAATTGTCAGTGTGTCTGAGCCTTACCTTTTACATTTTACGAGAGAGCCGCAACGCAAAAAATGAGAATCGCGCCGAGGACGTGGACGCCGTCCCTCTTCTCGCTCTCCCCTGGTCTACTTCCTACATCTTAAAACCGGGGTTTCTTAAACGCGGACGTTTCCAAACGGCGGGAGGGAGAGATTTAAAAAAAAGAAAACGAAATGAAAAGAATATTAATAGAGAACGGAGGCAAGAAGAAGGGGAAGAGAAAGCGGGGAGGCAACGGGCGCGAACTCTCTCTGCGTGAGCATGTGTGTCTGAGATATGACGGTTTAGCGACCGCTCTGACTGGAGTCGGGGCCGGACTGAGACTGGAGTCGGCCGAGACAGAGAGAGAGAGAGAGAGAGCCGCCCCTGGGTGGAGGGGCGACTCAACGGGGTAGGGATAGACTAACTCGAATCCACACACGCACCTAACGCGCCCACTCACCATAGTACAACCATCTAAGAACCTTAAGGAGCCCATTTACCAGAGGGACCACCATATAAACCAAGGAAGGGAGGACAGTCTGAAACCATAGCCCATCCATCATAACTAACACTATCAGAGATTTACCTAATCGCCTGAAGTAATTTAATAGATTTGGACAAATAACGTGTTTGAGTAATTTTTTTATATTTTATTTTTTATCATGTCGTATCATCACGCTTGCCCATCTGTCTGTTGCCAGTAGTGCTCCTTTAACAATACTGTAGGATAACTGTCTATTCAGAGGCATAAGATATAGAAATTAAAACTCTATACAACATTCGTTCAGAGCAGTACTTTTGACTAGAAATATCAATAAAACCGCCCTGTTAGTGTTGGAGTAATATTACTGACTGAGATAATAAAAAAGGGCTCTAGTAATATGGGAGTACCTTCAAGCGCAGGACAATAAATCATTCTACCCCATTGACCTGCACGGGACGTTGAATAGCTCTAAAATTTAGGTTGCAGACCTCAAATAGTGTGGCCATTTGACAAAATTGTATTCCCTCTTAAAACGGAAATTAGCTGATTCTAGTACAGAATTAGTAACAGTAAATAATATTCACCATGTCTATTATTATTTAGATCATACAGAATGATCTTGTTACTCCAAGAGAGCAAACGTCGGATGTTTAATATTGAATGAGCTGTTTTTTAATGGAAAGTGTTGATTAGGAAGTAAATTGAGTTCTTTAAAGGAATTTAGTCGAGAACCCTTATACTAAGTTGTATACAGGGGCCCTTGTTCAAATATTATTAGTTTGGACTATCAGAAAGAGAGCTCGAATAGAGCACACGTGCATTGATACGTATACTGAATACATTTATTAGTCAATAAATAACACGTATACTTACTTATTTGATAATATATCAGTCAACTTTTCCATTTAATAAACAAAGGCAATAATCAATTATTACAATCGTTCAAATCACTGAGCCGGGCACATGGCCTTCTGGCATAAGCCATGTTTTGAACAATGGCAATAGTCCCAATTTTTAGTTCCTTCGCGGCGGTAATCTTACTGTTCTTTCCTCACAGCAGCCGCCCGGGGGGTGGTTCTTTTATTTAGTTAAAACCGCGTTCTGCCGGGGTACGGCCGAGAGGACACAATATGTCGCGCAATAAGGAATTTCCGCAGAGAGCACGCGTTCAATTATTTAAGCGGGCGAATCTGTATTCAAAACCCGCGCCGGTCCTTAATAAAGGGGCCTATTGTATTTTGACTATTGCGTACCGCGTCCGCATGAGTTGAGAGATACATTAATGGAAGTCACACTTTTAATAGGAAGATATGTATATAGGAAACGCGGCTCGGAAATGTATTCAAAATATTCCCTTCGGCCGGCCGCCCAAGTAAAAAAGTTCAGGACCGACACTGAATTAGAATCAGTCCCACCGACTAACGCCTCACATAGCAATTGAGGTGGCATAGGTTTCTCGGCACCGAGGCTAATGCTTCTTCGCGGAAAGACACATCGATGAACCATCCAATCCTAATCCCTACACAATTCGTAGCTAACCTATCCTAGTGGACCTCCTTGATATTTACCTCTTTCTTCGTTGAGCATTTTAAAACAAATTTTAATTGGAAAGTGGGGCATTCGAATTAAATATATTAGAACCCTCAAGCGATTCCAGTAGACAGGAATATTTAAAACAAATTAAATTGGTCCGCAATTTTGTTGAGAGGCGCCACTCTGAACCATAAGTAGTGTCATTAAGGCAATCCAGTACTTTTCTGGCACTTTTCTGAAAATACTAAAATTTAAGTATAACATGTTATGGCGCGAGAGAGAGAGAAAAGGAGGAATATGTTTACGTTAAGATGGGGGTGTGCTGAGGTTCGGAATATCTTCACTCATCCTTGTTTAGTCCTTCTTAATACATTCACGTACTTACGCATACCAGCTGCCTATTAAGCATCCGGCCAGCACATTGACTCATGCGCGAGTAACTCCCCCTATTACCATCTAATTGTCCTAATTGCAAAAAATCTGAAGCACCTGAAGCTCAAGAAAAGTGGAGACATAAATTCGTGCCACCTCACACGAGTGCTCTAAATTAAGAGATTTGTTATGCGTTATTAATTTTTATGTTTGTAATAAAAGAAAGAAGTCTACTCAGTAGAATTGCCCGTGACCATTTTCCAATGTATTTCAAATGGTATTCTTACAGCCACACTGCAGAGTGATACTGTATTGACGTTTCGAATTAACAACTGCAGCAATGGCGGCATTGGACAATAGGCCAATTATAAGTGGAGAAATTGAACCATGCATGTGGATGCAATTACATTAATTGTGTCATCACTGCGATAAAAACTGGACCTTCAGATACTAATTTTACACCCCTCTAATAGGAATTTAATATACCTACCTATCTAGTTATGTATTACGGGAAATATGATATGAATAATTTTAATTGATCAGAATGAAAACAATTAGATACACCAATTTTATGCCATTAAAAAAGAATAATAAATAAATATATTTTATATATAATAAAATATAGAAATATTATTTAAAAAAAATAAAGTTTATGTAAAAAATAAAATAATAAAAATAATTATTTTTTCTATTCTTTTGCATTAGAAACCGAGGTCACACAGACCGAAATCACACAAAAATCGAGGTACTTGTGATCGCCAGTTCCATTTGAATAAAACAGTTTGATTTATTAATTGAAACTCGCTTCAAACTTAACAAAGTTCATACAATTTCAACAAGAAAAATAATTTCTTTTACCTTCTCTTCATTAGCCCGAAAGGTGAAATTGACAGTAGCCTTCGAACGGTCGCAGGCTTCCTATGTAGAATATGGATGATTCATACTACACTCTACGAGGAAATAGTTCGGAAGATAATTTAAATAGATAGAAAACTCAACTGGATTCCTGAAATATTACCTCATAATTCCTCCTCTAGATACAAAAATTATACTCATTTTAGCTTTAAAACGCAAATAAAGAATTGTTACTTCATTAATAATTCATTAACAAATCTCCCCATTAGCAAGTCCAGGTTAAATTTAAGTACTAAATACAGGACCATTGAAGTAAAGAGACATTAAATTAATTCAGCAGTAAGGTAATCATAGATTAAATCAATTTATTTTAACGTTTATTTGATATTAATGGAATGTTACCGATGATGATTAAAGTCGAAACGGTCTAGATTAGGACCGAATACACGAGTATGCTAAAATCAATTTTTAATGTATATAATACATTTTTAATGCACTGTATACAGCATTGGTTTACATAGATTTGATTTTGTGAACTTTTCAGTTACATTAAATGAATAAACGATTACGAGTTTTTTATGTGGATAATTAGAGATAACGACGTCAATATTTATTTAATTAATTCTAAATAGTAAAAAATGATTCGCTGATTTCATCACGCCATTATCCTCACATCCTACATGACCAATTTCATTGAGTGAAGCTATTCACTTAGTATTTCAATTTGTTAATACCCCACACTCCGGTTTGGGAACAATCATCTTATGCGGTCGTCCACTGCGGCTTTCTGGACCAAATGGAAACTTAGATTGCATTTTCAGTTTTGTGAGTCGCTTGAATTCCGTTGGATTTAATTATCCCAATCCAACCGAAGAGGAAGTTGAAAAAACACTTCCCCAGGAAAACGTATATTTATCAATTGTTTTTCTCCGACTTAACGGCATTATTACGATGCAATCACTGCACTCAATCAATGGAAATTACACGCAAAAGCGAATGGAATGACTTTGACATGTTTTCTTCTTGGAATCACACGTATGTCTATTGAATGATAAGTTACAGAAACTTAATTTTCTAGATGACGGTTTGTCACCTTTATTTTAAGGTACAGCTACCAGAAAATTTCTCGAAAAGGCCCCAAGGATTTATTGTTAAAGAAATTTAAATTTTATTTCGGACTATTGAACATAAAATAGTGTTC
This sequence comes from Lethocerus indicus, assembly GCA_019843655.1. Taxonomy (NCBI): domain Eukaryota; kingdom Metazoa; phylum Arthropoda; class Insecta; order Hemiptera; family Belostomatidae; genus Lethocerus; species Lethocerus indicus. The sequence continues at coordinate 5,653,755 of JACDQD010000103.1, read as the reverse complement.
AAGCACCCAAGTCTTATGTGGCCGACTTAAATGGTAGTTCTATTCGGCGACCCTGGAACTACTCTCAAGCAAATGAAGTAGACAACCTTCCCCCCTCGCATGTCCCCGCCGTGGCCAATTTATCGCGTGACTTCGCGAACTCTGCTCTCTTAATTAAACTTATGGATTTGAGGTGAAATGCGGCCCACCCCCGATGGAGATTAACCGGCCAATTGGGTTTAGTGCATTAAAAAATAGTTTACGGCCGTTGACGTCCCTGTAAATAGATTTATATCAAATGGAGGGGGGAGAGGGCGATTTTTAATAAGGATACACGGAGGGCCGATAGGTATCGGTTGGTTATGAGACCTCGTGGCTGGAAGCTTCAGATAGTGTTATCCCGTAGATAGATAGATAGATTAGTAAATTTCTAGCGATCCCGCGGGAAAGGACGCGTGTCCCATTCCGTGTCACTGAATTGTTGTTCCGCATAGGTTTCGTCATGAGACAATATATGACAAATTCATCTCTTAAAATTTTATACGGAGTGCTGAAGTATCTTTTGTAAATTTCTTTGTCGGGTTTTCGGCCAAAAATGTATTTAAGTACATTTCCGCACCACACTCAGGGGGGCGCTTTCACAAAAATCGTTCGTTGGGTGCACTTGCAACGATAAACTAGCGCCCGCTGAGCTTGGTGCGGAAATGTAGTTAACTAAAGTTCATTGGTTGCACTTGCAACGATGAACTAGCGCCCCCTGAGGGTGGTGCGGAAATGTATTTAACTAAAGTTCGTTGGGTGTACTTGCACCTATAAACTAGATTGATAAAAATGTTTTCAATAAATTTTGGATCAACAGGAAAACTTTTATGATTGTAAATACACAATACCAGCTAGGTTTCCTGTCATATATTTGGAAGTCAGAACGTAATAGTTGTGACCAGTTGTGTGATCAAATATATATTTGACCGATAATCCGACAAAGAATTAAGCCGATTAACAAATTCCCTCTCAACCCAAATAAGACAAACAACATCCCCCAAAAACACAATAACAAGACACGTATGTATACACACGACAAACAGACAACCACCACAGTACAAGTGACAGTGACAGTACAGTGAGGATGTCCGAAAAACATCCAAAATGCCAAAAGTGACACCGCTACTGAAGATGGTGAGCAGCCAAAACCGGTTTAGCAAAAGATCAAACCAGCGAGAGGAGACAGAAACACATGAAATCTACGGTATTCCAACCCCTCGCAGACCACAAAACAGGTATGATAACCTTTTTCATTACAAATTAACTGCACTGAATTAATTATTAGTATGCATATAAAAATTAGATGTTGGAATATTTCCAACTGAACAGAGTTGTAAAAAAAACATCTACAATTCTAGAAATGGAAATCTTTAAAATTTATTCTGTCTCCATAAGTGTAATTGCTTATAACAAAAAAATTTGTTCGTAATTATTACACGTGTCATTATCATTAAAAACATGAAATGACAAGTTCTGTGTGAAATAAAATCAAAGAATTATATCACTGTTAACTGGTTACTCAAGGTTTTTTTTATGAGAAAGCATTTTGAATTATATCACCACTCTTGCAATTTTTCAGCTTTTCATCGTCACTAGCATTCTCTCAGTAATGATGGAAGTGACAGTATGAGATATTATTAATGTGTACTGTATTATTAATGTTACTACTGTCACTCTACTATAACTATCCCAGTAATATAGTCAGGGATTGTTACTTTTTTATATGTACATTTCTTTTATAAAATTCAAATTATTTTATGCATACTGCTGCACTAACATCAGATATGTATTAAATAATTTAAACAAATTATAATGTAACTTTTTATATACATGTTAATAGTTATACACATGAGTAATTTGTCACATTGAATGGTTAGAATAAAAATAATACATATAAGAGAGGAATCTTAAATAATTATATCAAATATAACTGTTAACAAATTGAAATAGTGTACATGATTTGATCAATAGTGTCACATTTTAACTGAAGTTTAAAAATATTCAAAACATATTTCTTCATTTACTTTTAAATATTTTTAGGGAATAATTAATTCCAATACAATAATTTTATTTATAAGTTACAATAAATTAATGTTTTAATTATAATATATAACACAAATGAAAGGGATAGAATAATCAGTTATAGAATGAATTAAATGCCAGCTGATTAAGTATTCAAAAATTAATATTTGCAAAATATATATTGGTTAAATATGTTTTTTCAATTTAAAATAATCCTGAAGGAGCTCACCTGAAACAATTTATCAACAAGGAGTTGATGAGCTGGTGGCGGGTTGAGAGTTGCGGTCGGTGTGAAGGCTGGAGTACAACTGAGGAGGTCCATTGTAGTTCGTTCGGTGGAGCAGTTTGAATAACAAGTCCCCAAGACAACACTTGGAACCAAATAAAATTCAACACATGGCAGATGGAACCCAGCTTGGAGTCCCCTGCCTTATGGGCCTTTAAATCCATAATAGGAGGCGATGCCACTGGCCACTCCAGAGCCCAAACTCTTAATTGAAACATTTCAATACATATTATGCCCGTTAATTGTTTGATAGAGTTGTCACTACATTGAATTATTCATGTAGCGGGCTGCTTTTGAACAGGTTGACAGGAAGTCATAAAGGATTCTTTTCCTTCGCGAATAATAAAATGCAATGTGGGGACACAGTCAAGGCTCTTTAAAAATAAAAAACTTTGTAAGAAATAAGCAAAAAGAAGTGCATACTTGTAATTATATATATTGGAGAAGTTTATAGATATGTATGTGGGTTTGTTTGTGTATGTATATATATATATATATATATATATATATATATATATATATATATATATATACCTATAAATCAATTCAGTAAGTTTGACTTGTAAAATAGGACCATTCCTCTTAAAATAAATATATAAAAAATGAAATAATTGATATATTAATTTAAATATATTTCAGAAATTATTCAAACTAAATTCATTGTTCCCTTTGAAATTAATGAAACTTTAAAATTGCATTGGTTTAATATTCATTGATAGTGAAATAAAAACTATTGTAATTAGTTTCAAATTCTTTTTTAATATAAGTATACATAATTAAATTTATGCAATATAGCACATGCAATGCTTCAATTCTGCTTGTAATATTATTTAAAGTAGTCTTCCATGTAACTTTTTTGTTTAAACTTCCCTCTCTTTTAGTCATCATTCGCAATCTAAGAATAGAATTGTCCCCCAAAATACTACCTATTTTCTACCCATGTCCTGTTGAGCCATATCTTATTTAGGAAAATCACGAGCACATGTTAATTGTAGTGTTTCAACAACAAAATTTGACATAACCGTTTTATGTGATAGAACCTGTCCACAATGGTGAGTAATTGACAGTATATTTGTGCCATTAAAATTGTACAAATGTCCCAGTAATTTAATATTGGCCACATTAGTAAATATAACCACACTGCTTGTTCCAGTTTCTTTAAGGAATGTAAATATTTTGCTGTACAATAGTACACTTCATTATTTGTTAATGCCCAACATCTAAAATACCATATTCCTTTCTAATTATGTATAAATAATGAATCAAATCATCTCCCTAATGCTGGATAAAACAGAATTTAATGCATAAATATGATATATTTTACTCTTTATTCTTTTCTGCTAGTATTGTTAAAAGTTATATACAAGAGAGATAATTAATAGTTGAGATTGTACATTCTGTATTTAAAAATAAATGAGAAGTTTTTTATAATTAGAAGTCATCCATTGCATGCTACAATCACATAATTAAAACAGGACTGTGCAATATCTGAAGTAACAATATAATTAACCTTCAATTATGTATATTGGAATGCGACGTGAAATTAAAAACAGCGCCAACTAAAATGCGGTTTGCTCAGTTAGTACGCTTTATTAGGGGAGGGAGGTCAGGTTATGGTGCATACTCTCAAGTAGCTTCTAATATTGAACTGTTTGTAAATACAGACGTATTGTCTGCGTTTATTATGCGAAATAGGCATAACTCTAATATTTTCACGAGATTCCGCGTTTTAACGAAAAGATTCCGGATTCTTTCAGAATTTAGGGACACCTCTTTTACTTTTCACACCGGTGCCACATTACGCGGGCACATTCTTTTGACAACATAATATAATTTCACTGTAGGTAACGTTTAATTTATAGATACCTTTCCAGCTCTTTAGCCAGAAATAGTTCAGCTGTGTTACGAAATGTATTACGGCAACATAACTTATTAACTTATTTAAATTTCAGGAAGTGGATGAAAGCACTGTTTCTGAAACCGAGATGAACGCAAAAACTTGCTCCAGTGGTGAAAATTCTACCAAAGAAAAAGTAATCGTCCGTATTTAAATTTATTGTGTACATTCAATTTGTCCATTTCATTTAAATAAATGACTCCTTTACTGCAGCCCACCGAGAAGCCAAGGCGAGCTCGTGATGAAAAAAGAGACAGGAAGAAAGATGACAAGAGTGTTGAACATGTTTTGAAAGCCCTAAACAGTTTGGATACAACCGAAGAAAAATTAGCTGCTATGTGTAAGAAATATGCTGATATTTTGAACAATCACAGGATGCTGCAGGTAAAATTCAGACATTTTTAAATTTGAGGTTTTGATTAGCAGTTTGAAATTCACTGATACAATGTATGTTCAGAATGTGGCCAAACAAGCTGAAAAGAAGTGTTGTGTACTTCAAAGAGAAAAAGAACAACTTCAGGCAGACCATAGTAAGGCTATACTTACTAGGAGTAGACTTGAAAATCTGTGCAGAGAACTTCAAAGACAGAACAAAGCAGTTAAAGTAATGAACTCCATTTAACTTATACATTTGTTAATAGCAAACATTATTTGTTTGTAATAAGTATATTTATGAATGTCTTGGTTTAGGAAGAGAGCATGATGCGAATTCGAGAAGAAGAGGAGAAAAGAAAAGAAGTGTCTGCCAAGTTTCAAACAACTTTGAGTGAAATAACAACCATGATGCAACAGAATAATGATAAAAATACAAAACTTAGGGATGATAATATTGATATGACAGCAAAACTGAAAAATGTTTGTGAGCAGTATGAGAAAAGAGAGCAGGTATGATACTGCTTGAATAAGGATTTATATATCTATTTTTTAGGGGCTGCAGTGTCCAGATTCATGTACATATAACACTGGCAGTGCAAATACAAGTCTTAGTGTTGACGTAAACAATCATTATCTTGTGTCTTAAGGCTATTAGGTTAAGAGATAGGACGTTTCTAGGTTTTGATTGAGCTTAGTGGCCATAAATTGCTTTTGTTCATAAAATATTAGCAATAACTATTTTTTTATGGAAATTCTTTTTGAGTAGGTAGTGAACTTAATTTATTGATTGTTTTTATATTGTTAAATTTTTTGTTATTTAATCATTGTTTTTATATTCAATTGTATTTCTTTTTAGCATGTAGAAAAATTAGCTAAGCAAATGCAGCTGGAAATGCAGTTGGCTGATGCCAAATTGGCCAAAGCAAAAATGGAAATGGCTGTTGAAAAGGAAACATGGCTTCGTGAAAAACAACAGTTGCTTTTGGTTTGTCTGAATCCTGACGCAGTGTGAAGCTGATAATATTGCTGAGTGTACTGGAAAAAAGTTTTTTAAACTTGCATTTTTTACACAGGAAAAAGCTGAATACAAGAACAGATTAGATGAAATGCGTGGAACTGAGCAATCTCTGAGAGATCAAATTACTCTCTACAATAATAAGTATGATGAATTCCATAGGGCATTAACACAGAGTAATGAAGCCATAACAGGATTTAAGACCGAAATGGAGAGGGTAAATACTTTTAATATGGGAAACTTTGTAGGTTTTAAGAGGATGTTGCACTGGTGGTGTGTCACTAATTAATAATTTTATTCTATAGGTCATTCAATAATTTTTTTCTAGTTGAAGTTATTTTATGTGCATATTAATAATTCTGAAATTTGAAATATCTTAAAATATTTAGTAATTGAGTATTTTCAGTTGGTAAAATATATTACTGAAAAATATAATAAATAAACAAACACAAAATTATCTTCACAATATATTTTAGAGAATTTGCAGATACTTATTACTTCATGGTTCAATAAGTTGTTTAAATATTTTTACAACTTCCTATACTTATATTAATAATGCTGATGTAATTTTGTTGCATTGTCTCCATTAAAAGGAGGGGTTCTCCAGAATTCATAAGGGTGACAATATTTTAATTCCATGAGGATTCCTTTATAATTGCTAGAGAGACATAAGAAGATTGTATATATTTAATCATTGATCAGTGATTTTATTAATCTTTTAACTAGGGTGTAAAATTAAGTTCAGAAATGACTTAGTAATGTAAACGTACTGTTATTCCTCATTCATGTATTACTGGTTGATAAAAACTTGTGTTCCAGATGTCAAAACAGATTAGGAAGCTTGAAAAAGAGACTGGATCTTGGAGAACGCGCTATGAACAAACACACACTAGTCTCCTGAAGATGACAGAAGAGAAATTGGTTTCAGATCATGAATTGGCGGCCACAAACCGTAAATTGGCAGCCCTTCAGAATCTATGTCGTACTCTTCAGTCTCAGTGTGTTCAATTGAGAACAGAGCTGAGACAGGTTAAAGGTAGCTTTTTTTACTTTATTTTAATCTCACGATGTCTATTCCATGCAACATACTTACTAAGCTAGGTTAAGGTATTGTGATTCTACAAGGATTTGGAATGTTATCATTCTTGCTATACCATATGTAATATTACAGGAGGTGAGGTGGATGAAATACCTGTGACTGAGCAACCTATATCCATGCAGGTAGGTGAAACCAAAGAAGAAATTTTGAAAGTCAAAGATGTCTGCCCCCTAGTTCAGGAGACCGTTAAAGAGGTATTGAATATTGAAACAGAGGAAAAAGGTCCTGTTACTAATGGAGAGATTACTCCTGAAGGTGAAGTTATGAATAACATGAGTAGTGAAATTGTCAGTGGTACACATTCAAGTGAACAGGTAACAGAATCTATAAACATCAATAATCCTGTGTCACCAGGAGATGTGTCTATTGATATGAAACTCCTCTGTGAGGATAGTGCTAATGGTAATATTAATCAAAACAATTGCCCAGATGAGAAAGGAGAAAAAACTTCCTCTGTTGAATTTACCACTCCTGTTGAAGTACCTGGAAGTTCTGAAGTCCTAAATGATGTAGACTGTAACAAAGATAGTGCTCAGCATGGTATTGATGGTAAAAACCTAGGAATTAATACTACAGTTGTGCCAGAAGGTATCATTGATACCACTAAATTGCAATCTCCTTCTGATAACTGTTCAAAAAATCAGTGTCCTGAGGAAACAAATGCTGACAGTGGGGATGTACTGGCCCCTAATTCAGAACCAGTATTGGAAAAACCAGCAGAATCTGTTTTACCAGATCCAAAGTTTAATGGCTGTCAAACAGTTAATTCTGATGAAGGTAAACAAGAATCAAATGAATCTCCAAAAGTACAAACTACAAATGAAGCATCAACTGGAAAAGAAAAAGTTAACAGCTGTACCAAACAGTCAGGCAAAAAGAAAAACAAGAACAACAAATGAAATGATTGCGTCCAAAATGGCTAGTGTGAACAGGATTTGTTAGTTTTGTTTTTCTGACATTTATTTTATTGGCCAGTTATTAGAAATTAAATTTTTCATAAGCAAATATTATTTGGGTCTGAACATCCTCTTTATGTGTGGCTTTTTAACATGATTGTTTAGGTTAAATTTTATTTAGCACTATCCCAGTGATAATTGGGAAAAAATTATCATTTACAAAATTTATTCTTGGACAGTGCTTTATTGAATGTTCTATTTATGGCACAAGTATTTCTGCATCCCTAAACCTACTGAATTTAGTTAATACTTAATTTATAAATGTGTTTGACCAAGTCATTGTTTTAGTACTTAAGTTTGGACCCAATTTGATCTCCAAGCCCTTTTTATTGCACCTAGAATGTTGTTTTTATTATCTTACATGTTTCACTGATTTGTATAACTGCTTTATTATTGCAAGTATTTAATATTCTGTACCTCCTTATGTTTGTAGTATTAACAATTTTTTTACTTTTCTTTGGTATATATTTCTTAAAGGAGAATATATATATATATATATATATATATATATATATATATATATATATATATATATATATATAAAATACTATATCATGAGCTCACTTGGATTCAATTTATTTTTGTGACTGTTATAAAATTAAAAGTTAATAAATAAAATAATATGGAAAAAGAATACCATTATGCACATGAAATAATTAACATTCAGGAATGATTTTTGTTACTGTTATAATTTTAGTTTTGTTCACAACACATATTGTAAATTTTCACTAAGGTTGGTTATTTTTCAGTCATAATCTAGGTCCAGATTTGTACGAATTTTTATTTACACATTTTGTTCAACCTTGGTAACCAAATTATGAATCAAATAAAAAATTCAGTCACTGCCAAAATAGTGTAAGTCAAAGGAATTCGTGTAGTATAAGTTTTATGTACATAGAATAGAAAATAAACATTTTGCAAAAAACTATTTTTAAATCTTTAAATACTATAAACATTTTACTTAAATAAAATATGTATATTTACCCTAAAAATAAAAAGTAGTCCAGTTAATATTTTGCCTTTTATATAATTACTGTGTATGAGTACTGATTATATCATTGCTGGCCAGTATGTTTTGTAACCCTGTATTAAAATATTGAATAATATGTGAAAAATATTTAAAAATTAAATTACTTAAGTTTAATTTTTTCTTTTATAACCTCCCCTGGAGGATATGTTATCTCATATTTTTCTATCAAGGCATTCAGATGAACATCTGTTCACTACATCATCCTATATCATGTTGAACAAATATCCACTTATATATTTTTTCATTATTCACTACAGCACAGTAAAATAGTAATTCATTGGATTATGCCATTTTCTTTTTGGAAATCTGTAAAGTGCATACCTCGTAATTAAATTTCTAGCCATAGAATTAGATAACTGTCACTTAACTCCAATATCAAACAGTTAAAATGGTTCAAAGATAAGAGCCCTATGTGAGCATATCAAAGGAGAGGGAAATTAAAGAAACTATATGTAACTAGTATTATGGTTATAATATGCAACAGATATTACAGTTGTATAAAGGGGTTTACAAATATATCTAAAAGGTTGTGAGTTGGATGAATCTCAATTATGTTGCAAGTTAATATATAATTATTTTAACAATTTCAAGAACCTTAAACCACCATTTTATATTTTGTTTAACACATGATTCTTGAGCAATGTATTTTAGTCTTTAAACGCCTGTAAACTTAATACAATAGTAAATGTAAACATTTTTTAATTTTTCCTTCTTATGGATTCAGTCTTACTTATTTAACCTTAGTTTTAATTTTTTCATTGAGTCTCATATTTATGTAGTCCTTAATTTTGTTAGTATTCCTCTAAGTAAACCTGGCAGTTGTTAGCACCATTTCTTAATGAATTTCTATTGCAATTGCAACACACCTATCCAACCTAATCACCACCACCTTCCAATTTAACTATTATTTCATTTATATCAAAGAGAAACAATTTAAAGGAATATCCTAGTACTAAGATATTTATAATTATACATTTATATATATATATATATATATATATATATATATATATATATATATACATATACAATAATAATTGTGTATTACTTTTCCCAGTAATAGCTTTCAAATTATTTTTATTCTGTTTGAATTACCACCAGATCATGCCAGGTCAGAATAAACTCTCTCACTAACAATTTATACATAAAGTTCTCTAAATTATGAATGTAAGTATGCTTCAACAAAATCAAAGCACAACATTCTATAGCTGTAAACAATGCACATATAACATGAAAGAATTAGTCACAATAAAGTACATTGTTGAAATTTAAAGGTGCACCCAGTTGTTCATTAGATACACACACACCAAACATCTAATAGAAACAGTTAGCCATAATAATTACAACAATAATAACATTTAACACCGGTATATATGTTTAATGGCAAACCAGAGATAACTGGTATTCAGAGATAACTTAATTTAATTACAAATTTGTCAAATTCATGAAATATGATTAAAATTAGATGAATTATTTTTCATTGACAAAATGTATATTGCATGTGTCAACAATACTTCGAACCAAGTGCAATTAATCTAATCTTTTCCACTGTAATTCATAATTTGTCCCAGAACAATAAAATATAAATTTAAACAATTACAATCTGCATTTTTTTTTATTTATCAACCTAAGTTTGAACATATTTATATGGGGCAACTTCAACTGAGAAACTCCAGGAAGTTTTCATAGACTATAAAATAAAAAAGAGTAATGTTAGCACAAGTTAAACATAATATAGCAGCAAAAAAAATCAAATATTTCTCTTGAACAATTTATCTTTGAGGACAAATCAAAGGTAGTATGAAACAATTTGCAATTCATGGCAGTGATAAACAAATTATATTCAGTAAATATTCCTTGATATCTTTTAAGATATCTTCATTCTCCGTTCTATATGAAATCTGTATCTTCATCGATTGGCAATTGATAACTTATCTCATGACAGTATGCCAATCTGAAACAGTTTTAAAAAATTGAGTCTATAAAAGGGCAGTTTATGGTACATGCTTCAGTCTAACACTCATAATTATTAAAATCACTGCTGTTTGCTTTGCCTTCCTACTGTTCATTTGTATTTTCAATAAGTACTTTTCACTTTAGTATACATTTCACAAATCCTTTGTGCATTACAATATCCTAAATAGGAATAGGGTAAGTACCATGCATTTCTATATGTAATACCATACATTTCAATATTCTTAATTTACATAGAATACTACGTTAATAGAAGTACACTCAAATGATTTATATCCAGAAGAAGGGATGCACAAGTCCAAATAAAGCCAATACAACCCAGTAAATCTATAAAAAATCAAAATTAAGTATCTTAAACAAACTTAAGAACAGATACAATATAAGATTTCTAGCTTCTGAAATAACATCATTTTGTAATAGCATTTACTACTCAATTCCAATCATGTGCATAATGGGGCTTGTACCCAATTGTTCTATATTAAGGAAAATAAATTCCAATTACAACAATACATGGCCTATAAAATAATTAATTTATTATAACACTTCTTTAGTTTAAATTAATTGCTTTAACAAACCTACATCTTGCACATCCCCCTTTTTTAAACATATTATGTTTCTTCGAAACCATTTTACTATTACAAAATTATGAAATAAATTTTCAACTCTTCATAAAGCTAAGTATGATTTCCAATTGTTTTCTAAGTTTAAAGCTCAAGGAAAGAGCTGTTTTCCCATATTTTTTAGTTTGCATGTAAAAGGCTGTATTCTTTATTTTAAAATTCACAGGCAAAATCTGGGAGACATTGGATGGTCCTTCAAATATCTTTTAACTACTCCTATAGTTTACAAAATGCCAACCAATTACTATTTAACATTGCATTATACACCTTAAATAAAATGTTAGGAAAATTATAATCCACAGAAAAATAATAAAAATACCATTAATAATTGTGAAATGATAAATTATGCACTATAATATTTGAAACTGCTTTTATATACATTATGAATTGTAGGAGAACAAATGTTTTTAATGGTAATGTAAAAAAAATTAAATTGCAAAGCATATAGATTTCAAGAACATAATAGTTAATAATAATATATACCAATCAATTTTTAATTATTGTATATCATTATAATTTTAAACTACATCTTATCCTAATAAAAATATCATTTTTGGTGTCCAGAACCTTAAATACATTTTTCTCATTTCACAAAAGTTAATCTACCACCTACTTTTAATGTCCTCATTTCCAGAACTTTTTCTAATTATTTTCAACATTATTTTCTTACAAACATTATAAAGTTCTAGACCCTAAATTCTTTTGAAAAACATGCACTACTAAAGTATTGATTATAAGTGTTAATGACCAGTAAAGAATAAATGGTACCTCTTATAATTGACACCAATAATAATTTCTGTGTTTTAGTGTTGGGTGTTTGATTACATATATTTAAATTTCTATGACAAACAATTATAACTAGTTTTTTTACCTACTAATTAACAACCTGCATGCACATTAAATTATTTACTTCTATCTTATGGCTTATGTTTAAGAATTTTTATGTATAAAACAGTCCAAATGGGTGGTGCACATATACCGGCAATACTAACAACACTCCTACAATAATGTCTGTGCTAACTGGTTTTCTTTTATTTAAACTAACATTTTCTTAAAAATTAAAATAAATACAATTCATATATTAAAATGTCACTGAAAACTACAAATTAAATTGGAGTGCATTATGTGGACCTTGCTTAATAAAACTTAAAATTTGGCTTCAGTAAGGTAAGGAAGTTATACAGAAATTATACCGGTTATCTGATGTTTAACCTCCTACCTGTGCCAGTAATGTGCTGTGTAATTTAAATGTAGAACTCTGCACATCAATTATTACAAATGTCTTTTTGAGATCTGATTTCATGGTTATAATAGAGCAACAAGAAAATGGCTGGATATGTTTATTGATGAGCTTCTGGAAAAAATTTGTTTAAAATAGTTTTGTTGTTTCTAATGGAATTTAGTTTTTATCTCTTCTTCATTACATTACCAAACTGGGTGGAATAGTGCAAATGGCATTGTGGTTTCATCAAAATGATGAGAAAAACCACAGACCAGTATGTGCAATTCAGTCTTTTGGGCTTTTAGGGCACTTTTACACCAAGAGCATTCATTTCATCTTGGAAGAATTTGAATACTCAACCCAGAAAATTTATATTACTTTTTGTTTAAATTAAAAGGCGAAATTAATATTTAGAAATCTATCAATATTCTGCTTTGCATAGTTTAGTTTGTATAAATACCCAAAAAAATTGTTAGGTACAATTAAATCACACTAACTTACTTTTAAAATCAAACCACATTTTGATTGAGCGAATATGGAATAAATGTTCTGAGAAATTAAAATCAGTATTATAAATGAGATGTATACAATTTATTAAATTATCGTGCTCACTGTAGTCATTTCAGAAAAGAATAATGCCCTAGATGTAAATGTACACTAAATTTTCTTTAACAATGAAAATTTAACAGGTGAGTGCAACAAATGGGTACATTTATTAAGGTGAGTAACGCACAAAGCAGTTTCATTGACTGTGCGATATCCTTTCTGGACAAAAGTGGGTAACAATTGAGATAGAGGTGAAAGATATACAAGAAATGAAAAGAGAGAAAGACATAGAAAAAGGAAATATAAACCTGTGGAAAACACACACACAAGTTGGTTAACGATACATAGATGTAAGTATGTTCGTGGGTGTGTCTTGACTTGTGTAACCATCATTTTATAACAACAGAAACTGAGACACTACTGTGCCACTGTTTCCCTCTTCGTTTCGGGCTGGATTGTCGAACCTGAATTGTTGTGGTACAATTTGAGCAAGTCTATGGCTTCTTGGGCCTGCCTTTTATCACTCAGGAACCTACCGCTTGCCTCCTTCAACTGGTCCAAAAACGTCCTAAAACAAATATAAATGTTGAGGGACTCAAATGAGTAAGGACATTTCAGTGAAGAGACATTTAAGGCGTGTCAGTAAACAATACATTGTTACAATACAAGCTATGAACTTATATTCTTATCTTTTCTAATGAAAAAGATATTTCACTATAAATTTATATAGTTCTTGACTGAAACTGATAACACAAAACCAGGAAGAAATTCCAAATTTTTCATCCTTTTAAACAGGAGGATGAAGAAGCATTTTGCCTCAGAAGAAAAGGGACGGTTAGAATAAAGGACAAACTTAAATGAAAAAATATAATTAAAAATATTTATAAATAATATCAATAATAATATGTTAAATAATATTAATAATAATATTTTAAATAATAATTTTTATTATTAAAAATATTTTAAAGTGTAATGTACTATACTATTCTCAGTATAGAATAAGTTGATATAATACTGATAAAGAATAGCAGTTATGTTATTACTAGTTTTGGAGATGAAGCTTGAAGGTAAAAAGGAAATAATAAATAAAATGAAATGTACAACAATTTCTTGAATAAAAATGTGAAAACTATTTAAATGCTAACCTGTCAGGAACGATGTCTGTCAGACTATCCGGATCCATGTCTGAAAGTAGCTCCAGTTCACAGCCACCCAACAGTGAAACGTGACCTATATCGCTTTGAAGACGATTCAAAAGGCCTTCAAGACCCCGACCATCTATTTCATCGCAGCCTTTGGCCCTTCTGCAACACACTTCACCCTGCTAATCTTACTGTTTTTTACGTCCCCATTAAATGCTTCATTAATGCATGAGGAATTATTGTATATGTTTGGAAGAAAACTGTTTGGATTTATTAATATATTGGGGTCTATAGTGGTTCTATAGAACAATTGTTATATATAACAAATGTTATATTGTTACATGTATGTAAAATTATTTTTAAAGGTAAATCTGAAAGAAATTGATTTTAAGAAATAAATATTTTTGTTAAATAATTCATGGACATCTAATTTGTCACAATTAATATTTCAATGACTAATTTATTGGACAAATTTACATTAAACTTAAATAGTTAATTAATCAAATTATATTTCTTGAACTTCCTACCATAGGTAAAACATTAAAGCAATTTAATGTTTTTTGGATGAAGGATTGCGTAAAATAAAAAATGGTAAATTGAACATTAATAGACTCTAACACACAAAATGATATATCATGCATTATATTAATATTATATTATTATAATATAATAAATTATATTATATTATAATAAAACGAAATGTATTATTTATATGGAATTCATGTAAATCAAACATGTAATTTTTAAGGAATATTGAATACCAAACTTATTTCATTCACTTGAGTAAGTATGCATATTCAGGGCAATTTCTTTCAATATTTGTTGCTGATGTAACCACAAGAAGCTGTAAGAACAAAATTTATAAACAAATTCCACAAAACTGCATTGATAAAAATATATAATTTTTCTTTTATCCATTTTTTGAAATAGGAGGAAACAATAATATAAATATCTTTTCAATAGAATAAGTTGAAATCAGAGGTTATTAGTAAGATAAAAAGAGATACAGTAAGAATGTGAATCATATGATGATTCACATTAACATATTCTTTTGTGGAACTAAACACTTTATGTTTGACTTTAATTTGATAATTACAATGACAAAGGAACTAGACTGTCACTTCTAGCTTTATAAGTTAACCAATAGGCAATATATTTATATTTATTTTCTTATTTCCTAATATTTATAATATGCAATTGCATACATTTGTACAAATAAGTACATTATGCACTTTTGATAACAATACAATTTTTAAAAATATTTAAGTTTTAATGTGTTTATTTTTATTGCCATCAATATAGAAAATGTATTATAATTGTTCAGTATAGAACTGAAAAGAATTAACTCATACAAATATTTTAAACAGAGCTGTTCATGTGTTATAAAATCTAAAGAATGTACAGTGTCAGACTCATTAGCAACTAACCTTATTCGACCTGGAGGTGCCCAGTGCTGATTAGCTGGTAGGACCATAAGACTGGTGTTCTTCTCTAATGTGATGAAGTAATCTTCTTCATCAACTTCAGTCCCATCCTGTTCCAGGACCACCTTGACAGATTCACCAGTGGGCAGGTTGAGTTTTTCGCAAGCTTTGAAAAATTCGGAAATAATTATGTAGACGAATATTGGTTTAATTCAATTCAGAACAGGTTAATTTTGATATTTCCAGGAGTTTACATGAGTGATGTCATCCTCTTCCCTTGGCTAGCAGACTACTAGACCTGGGGATGACTTAACAGAAAATGAAAGCAAAGGTATTGGGAGTTATTAGTCCACTATTGTTTATCAAAATGTCCCAATTAAAAGAATTAGAAAACAGAAGCCCTCAGAAAAGAGTACTTCCCATCAATGTGCCTGAGCCATTGCTGCAAGACTTGAGCAGGAATGTCTCTGGTTTTATCTGTCAAATATAGATACAACCTCTTTAAATTTTACCAGAATGATAAACAGAATAAAGTAAAAGGTAACAGGTGAGATTGAATATAGCATGTACAAAAAAAATGTCAGCCACCTTTGATAAAGGTAGTGACAGGGTTTAGGGGCCTATAGAAATGCTTACCCTTTCCCCCCAATAATAATCATCAAGCTGGAGATATCAAAGTGAACTCTGGCTGCAGATTACACTAGGTTCTTACCTCTGGTCACTAGTTCGGCGAGGGAACCAGCAACTACCCCGAACCTCTGCTCTCGGCTTCCGTCAACTATCTTGTAAGGCAGTTTCTCGCTTTCGACCGCCGTCTCAACTTTGGTTTCCATATCGGCGAAGGTAACGTCCGCGGGTCGGTTGGCTGGAACGGGGAATGACGACTGGCAAAAGGTAGACTGCCAACTCCGGAAGGTGCTTACGGGTGGGCGGGTGGGCACCTCGCGACTGGTCTATTCTACTTCCTGGTCGGACCTTATATACTCACAAATGGGTCAATGCCTGTTCAATGCCTGCTCCACATCTGATATGATCAATACTCCGTGTGGCGTTGGAAGGAAGTCAGATCGGTGTCTAATACTGTAGTGAGGAAAGAGCCGGTGCTATCTGTGCTCTGGCCTTTTACGCAGGTGTAAACTCTCGGGGTCCAGGGGGTAGAGACACTAAGAAAGGCGCCAACCTCCGAACCGTCACCACCACTAATGGACCCTCCGATCAGGGAGGTTACACGACTAGGCTTTCCGAGATAGCTACTACCGACACCTAGCGGCCGTCAGTATGAAACTACAAAATGCAAATCATTTTCCCATCTCATCGTTAATTTCCTTTTCTGCAGAATTACTCGCGAAATTATGCTTACGTTCTTATATATCTGCCTAAATTACCATACCAACTAACGAAGTAGTGTAACAAATTATTAGTTGATGTAGGTTAGTATAATAGAAATTTGTACAAATTATATTACTGAAATCACGGAATTTGAGAATGAAAGTTTGGTTTAAAATATTTTTGAAATGGTATTGGTTCGCATATTTCGATGTTATCTTTTTATTAGCATACGAATATATAATCACGTGGCTTCCATTTATATTATTCAGAACATGTGACACATTACTTCAACCTTGTGTTCGTATTACCATAGTAATAATTTCGCTATTATTATAAAACCGCTATTTGATAAAACCTAAATAAAATCATAATCAAAATGATCATATCGTGTAATATGATATGGAGATACATCGAGTCCGGCCGGCATCGGAATTTTTGTACCCCGCGAAGAACCAAGAGTATTCACCTAACAATTGTAACTAATACTGATATATAGTAATAATCGGACTTTCAAATTTCACCACTTTTACCTCGTACCATGTCTTTATTTTCATCAGTAGCGTAGTATTTCCTGTATCTCACATTCATCAATCGCTTATTTGCCAACAAATGTTGAAATTCTGTGTTCCTCCTCCCCTCCCCCCATTCATCATCTCATGGCGGGAGGGATTTAATTATCCGTTCAAAATTACTTTCATAATTCTGCATTGTTCTAAATCCCGCGGGGGGCACAAAGGCCTCCCTATTCCAGGAAGTCGTTCCCCTCCTCGTTCCTCGGTATTAAGAAAGTTCTAGGAAGCTTTGATGATCTCTTGGCGAAGATTGAGCGCTGGTTGAGGGAGACACAATGGGGTAGAGAATATTCTTGTTCTTTAAAAAATGAATAGTCAAACAAGTTCGATAGACAAATGATTTTATTTTTGACTTTGATTGACCATATAGAAAATAACAGAGAGAATATTTTATATTTCATTAAATAAGATAAGGCAGGATAAGGATAACTCATTTTGAAAACAATATATGATTAGATATGTGTTATATTGATGTGGTGTTACAACATTAAATTAGTGTTGGGGGTCCTTGATACAGTAAAGAAATTTTATATAAGTTTGGCCAACGGAGGGAGAGAGGGATTAACATACAGGAATAGAAATATCTTCTGGGAAATAGAATTACATTTGTTACTGTTTGAAACAGTGGTATATAATATGCCCCACATTTTTTACTTTACCCGTCAAACTCTGTTGTAATAAATGTGTATATTATTCAGGTAATAAATATTACTGTTATTATTGCCGATCCTTTGCTTTTAGAAAATAATCCCCTAAAACTATAACGAATAATTTCAGTCTAATTAGACAAAACACCGAATTTTAAAGGAGCACTTGGAAATGCCGATGAATTCTTCAAAGGTGTAACCGACACGGCTGTAAAATTGGGAAGTAAAAAGATCGGAGCGGGCACTAAATCAGGAAGACGTGGAATAATCAAGTTGGAAGGGTGGCAGGGAGCCGTTAGGTTTATCGAATGTTTTTACACTGGGAGCAATAAAATATTCGATCCCCTCTGCCTCGGACATAGATTGAGGTGGTCGGTGGGGGATTCTCTGAAAAACCCTCAAAAAACACTCAAAACAAACGGTTGTGGCCAAAAAGCTAGAACATTCTCGCTTTCCTCCCTCGACTACGACGCCCCAGTCCTGCGAGGAATCACAGAATACGCGGCGCAAGAGACATTCATCAGGAATCTGCCGGACTCCATGAGGACGAAGGTCCAGAAGGTGACGGGCCCAGTAATTCATCGAATGGGAAAAATTTAGACCATATATATTCGGGAGGGCCTTCACAGGAAAAACAGACCATAAGCTCCTAGTCTGGACACACACACACACACACACACACACACACACACACACACACAGAGGAGTTTGGAATTAATTTTGTGCTCAGAGCATGATACAATAGTGACAGAAGACTTGGAGCCACGCGGAAGAGCTCATCTTCCGGGATTATTTCCGATCGTAAATCCCGTCCCAGTTTCTGCTCCGTAATTGTAGTGCCCGGGTCCGACCCATTTTCCGCCCTAGCAGTTCCCCCATTTCGAGAAACTATAATCGTCCACCCCCCGCCCGCCGCCCTCCTATCTTCGTCTCCATTTTTTGTTTTGTTTTTTAATAATCCACACAAGATTCTGTGGCCGACGTCCGCCGCCGGTAAGGAGGAGGAGGCCCCTCGTTACCGCTGTTCGGCCCCACTGATTGCTGCACGCTACAAGTTAATGGTTGAACTTTTTAGAGGCTGAAAATGGCAGACTGGGACGGGAAATGCCGAAAAACAAATGCCTAGAGATTTTGGATACTGTCAAAATGCCAGTTGAGTCAATACGATCCATATTTAACCGTGGGGAAATAAATCCTATGTTTGGGAAAAATACTCATTAACCTATATATAATATGTAATAATTAATATATAATTATATAATATAATATTATATATTATATTGGCTTTTCCCAATCGTAGGTACTTTGTGAGGCCACCTTCTTATATCGATTGCCGATAGATCATCCTGTCAGTACTGCGTAACTAACAAATCCAGCCGTTCTCTGAGGAAAGACATATTTTACGATAGACAAAATATGGAATTGAATTAGATATATATTAATGAAATATATTAACATGTTCTAGTTTGGCGGGTGTATATATATATATATATATATATATATATATATATATATATATATATATATATATATAGAGAGAGAGAGAGAGAGAGAGAGAGAGAGAGAGAGAGAGAGAGAGAGAGAGAGAGAGAGAGAGAGACATTATTTGAATCTCTGGAAATTGATTCTTAAAGGTTTATTGGTTATAGCGTTGACTGGATGCTTAATATACAGGCGCAATTCTAGTTATTCAATAACTGAAGGGCGTCCGCTGCCTCAACACGTTGAGGCATAGTATAACTTGAAAACCCAGGCGCACGGCGTATTGCGGGATAGTATAACTTGAAAACAAAAGGCGCTCGGTGTATTGTGAAATGGTATAATTGAAGGCGGAACCCGTTAGTTGTATTGAGGGTTAGTATAGCTTGAAAACGGAAGATACAACCGATATATAACCGATTTGTTATATTGTGATTATTAAGGAATTAAGGTATTTTTCCACATAATATTTTTAAGGACAAGATACGTGTAAGGTTAACTGGCATACAATTCTTATTAAAGTTTAGGAACCAATATTGGAATGGTAACCTACTATAAACACCGGTTTAACAATTCAGGTGACATTTTTACGGTCGATTGAAAAGCGATGGCGTTTTAAAAATGAATGCATTTAAACTGTAAGTCTGGCTTAATGTACTTGGCCTTTTTATAGCATTAACCTGCGTTGCTTTTTTTTGTCCTCCCGCGCACATACGTGAGTACGTACAATTTTAATCCGTAATTGATTCCAATTGATGTCCTGTTCGTGACTTGATCTTATCACTCTTTTAAGATACGGTCAGTGAAATGCGAACTCCATCGCCATTACTCCGTCCATCCTCTTTATCTCAAATTATTTACTTGAGTTTTCAAATAGTCGGATGTTTCCCAGCTTAAGGCGAGTGAGAAAAGAAAAGGATAGAGTGTCCTTAAAATGATTGGCCGTGCAGAAATTTGCCCAGTCAGAATCGTCAGGTCGAATTGCAATTCCCTCGAAGCTCGAGGGTTTTATATTTCTGCGGAACTTTCCTGTCCCGTTCAGTGAGAATCGAGACCCAATTAGTGGACGTATAAAGGCCTCTTCTGTGGTTAAAGTGGCACTTCTGAGGCCCATAGAAAACATTTCTGAAAAAAGACAGTGGATTCAGACGTTTTTAGTGATGCTGTATTCGAAAAATACCATCAATGGAAATATTGTATTCCGGTTTCCTGTTCCAGTAATGACAACTTTATGAAAACCTTGATCAATCGTTTATATTTTAAAGGAAAAAAATTCATTCGTTTCATTCTTATTTTAACTATACCATACGAATCAAATTCAGCCAATGGAACCAATTTATTGTAACTGGCATATTAAAGGAATATTGAACAAATACCAATTTCTTCAATACTTATTCGACGTCCACTTGGAACGGTTAATATATGGAAAGACAGACGCCAGGCAGTGTTGAAATCGAAACATTCACGCGTGAAGCCATTAAGACGAGACCATTAACTAAAAATTAAAGTAACTTTCCACGTTGAACGACAATCGATTAACTGGTGATAGGGGCACGCCTAGTCAATTAAACGGCAAAACCCCAAAGGCTTCAATTGACCCCGGTGGTCGCTCGACATGCTCCGGAGTTTCGTTCGGCCAGTTTTTCGAAATTTGAATCGAAATTCTCATCCACTCAGAAAATGGTCCGAAAACAGCGTTAGATTCTAGGGGCCAATCGAACCCGACCGCTTTCGCCGATTGCAATCTGTACGCATAATTCGTAATCCTGTACGATTATTAGAAATTGGATCGATTCATTTATTTTACCCCTTTCAGCAGTCCCGTCGGATATAAGAACGGAAACTTTATGGCCGGCCTCGTTACCGGGCGGGATCCTGTTCATACAACGATTTGCCTGAAACCCTCCCGGCGGTGTTTCATCGGGAAAAATAAACTTCTGAAGTTAAATTCGAATGTAAAGCGTTGACAATTTTCGGTGTGATCTCATACAGTGCTTCGAATTATATTCCATTTTTTCTCCTCACCAGATATTGTTAAAATATATTTTTTTTAACGAGACCACCCCAGCATCTAGTTCGTCGAAAGGATATGATAGAAAATTTATAATAATGATGTTGGCCATGCAGAAATATGGTAGATGAACTGTAAAACATTCCTATCAAAACGACAGGGAAACGAATCAATCACACTACAGTAGGTGACTGTATTGTATTTGGTAGAGAGATTGTATTTGGAGATGAGAGAAATATCTGAATTATAAAGTGTATTATATCCTCCTTTTTAATATGTTTACATCGAACGTTTCACGGAAGAACAACGATTAGTAATTTTCCCACAAGAGTATACTCTTTGAAACGTTACCATGAGTTTTTCATGTTAGCTGAAATAAAATAATTGTTTTTTTAGGTGACTGTATTCATCCAACTATTCCAATTGTATTCATCTTCAGCTTTTAGGTAATTTGCATGTGTGTGTCTGAAGATGTGTGTGTCGGTTGGTGTACCTTGGGCGAGACGTCGCTATTGACCCGACTCGAACAGGGAGACCGTAAAGTTCATGGTCGCTACCTGAAACTGCCGCAATTATTTTTTGTCTATTATCTCCAGTGAATTCGGATAAATTCATCTAGCAGTTCACCCGGTGACTGGACAGGGACTGGATGAGTTGTGAGAGTTGTCCGGCTGTCGGCGCTCCTGTGTATTTTGGCCGGAGGAGCGGGGTCAGGGGCAGACTTGGCGGGGGCGGTTTGTTCGTATGTGTGTCGTGTGTGTGTGTTCGTGTGTGTGTGTGTGTGTGTGTGTGTGTGTGTGTGTGTTCGCGTGCGCACGTGTTAGTGGTGCGCGGGGGCAGAGAGAGACCAATCCGCAAACCCCACCCCCGTGGGGTCTGTCCTGACCGACCGCTACCGCCAGCCCCCAAACAAAAACCGCCCCAATATTTGTTGAGAGTGGGTCACGTGTCCCTCCTTGCCAGTATTCAATTAGATATTTTCACCCTCCTACAGATATATACACATAATATATGTATATATCAATGTGTGTTTTTAATGGGGGGAATTACGATTTCGGTGCTCATGACCGAATATCAGTGAGTAATTAGATCGCAACATAGTTGAAAATACCTACCGAGATATTGTGTCAATTATTAAAGGTATAGCTCATTAGCGACCGACTAACCTAATCACTGGGCGGTTTTTTCAACTGATAGCTTTTTTTAGATTTCTTTTTTTGGTAGTATATTCGAACCTACCATGGGTGCCCCCCCTTCTCATTTTCTAGTTAACAGCTTAGGCGGACTCATCTTCAGTGCACCTTGCGCGCAAAGCGATGCATCCTTTGTTTTACCTCTTTACCTCTTTAAATATATATAGCCGAATAACCTCATATACTCCACAATTTATTCTCCAATACGGTAATTTATTCCTCGTCATTATATCCTCCGGCGTTTCACCTCCGAGGAGCTACAAGTGCGGCACGATAAAGAATTAATTATTGCAACTCGAAGTAATGAGTGGAAGGGTTGCAGGGACAAACATTCGACCGCAGGGATTATCCGCGTTCCGTGGGCAAAGTTTTGCTACAGGAGGCCCTCTCTCTTTTCAAATGTTAATTAGCAGCCGCGCCCATTACGGTTGTGCCGTTTTTGTTCGGTCTTGTAATGAGAATATTTCTGTTGCTGAAACTTTATTATTCAAAATAGAACATAAAAGGTGTGTATATAATAACGTCTTTTTATTTTGCCCCGACAGTTTCTTTTGATATCCACTTTAGCGATCCAAAAAATCCATTTCCGCCCCCTCGGTTCCTTACCTTGACTGCTCTTTACTGCGTGGCATTTCTTTGCGCTATAGAATCTATATTAATTAAACAGAAATGAATATCCTTTTTACTTCGATCATGCCGAATACCCGTGCGCCAGAATATTGCAAGAGTAGCGGTATTGAATTCGTCAGTACAATTCAATCATTTCATTTCAAATTCTATACTCACTTCTTCACCGGGAATAGAAGTCCTACTGGGGAGAAAGGCCCTAATAACAACGCCCTATTCTTCAGTGAATCGACGTATAGGATAGTTTTTCTTATAGTTCATTTTCTCATCTGGTTGGCATCAGTGAAGGTTTTGCTTTCAGAGTTCCTGGCGACTGGTTCTTAACGCCATAGGATAAGCCGCCAATGTTGCACTGGTGTATTTTTTAAATTTCAGTTTGAATAATAAACATTTCCATTTCTATTAATTGTTCATCTCTGCAGCTAGGAAAAGTTATTTGGAAATTGATAAACGCTTTTGATATTCTGTTCAAATTGAACTGAGCCCAGCGGTCGGTGTGTGGGCGGGCGGCGGGTTCGGCGAACTAACGATCGGTCCACCGTCCTGTCACCCGGCGGTCTCCCCCAGACAGCTAAATAGCCGTCCAATCTGAACTTTAAATTCACGGAAAAGCGTTAATCAAGAAAAGCGTTGAGTACAGTAAAAGAGTGAAATATTTCTATACCAGACTAGTTAAATCAGGTGATGGCTTGTTATCAACGTGAATATCTGAATAATTTCCCTAACTCTGCCCCTCGGGCGATAGTTAGTATCACACGAAAGGCTTAATTTTTTTTTATAATAACAAATGGAACAAACTAGTTAAAGGTTATTTTTTAGGGGATTCGTTAGAAACGGGCGAGTGTAGATAGGGAATATCATGTGTTATATAATATTAAGTAGTTATAATTCTAAGTTTTGTGACTTGCTCGTTGAGATAAACGCGAGGTTTTTCAAGTTAACGGAAAATATTTTAATTGGTGACGGAAATCTAATGTTACATACATTTTTCTTTATTCGGTTATTGAGGCTTCACAATTTTTTAATAAGTGATTACTCAACATTGAATAAAATTGATACGTTTAACTGGGAGTTAATAGTTAATAGTAAATACTTAATAGTTAATACTTTACATTAAAGAAAATGATTTTCACCCCGAATAAACAGCTTTATTTATACGAAATTAATTGATGAATCATTTTGTACATTTGTAAGAAAATATTCTTAGTCCTATTCGTAATTATTTTAAACGGTAAATATAAAAATAAATAATACATTTTCAAAATGTTATAACAAATTATTCAGTTCGTCGCCTTACATTGTTTGTCGTCAGATAAGACATCCGGAATCACTTTTGAACTGTTATCAATCTTATTTCGATTAATCGATATCGCTAATTGTTTCCTTCATTGCTTCATTTCTTCCCATGATCAGTATATCTATGCGCCAATTAGGAGTCATGTGTTGGGCGATTAATCACAATTGAGCCCGCCGATGAGAGCCTGATCTTGGCTAATTAATATCCATTTAGAAACTAACGCCAGTTTATCATCCATTTCTGTGTCTCCCGAACCCTGTCAGAGCGCACATTCCACCGTCGCGCGACATTCCTCCCTCCAGTGTCAGCCAGTCTCAACCTTGTCCGGTGGTTATGGTTCAACTGTCAGTCTGCTACTTATTAAAATGCTTACTCCACTTTCAATTCCTTTCAATTGGGAATGGTATTCATTACAAATCAGCACGGTATCGAGAAATAACGAAATGGCGTGGAGGTAAAATGGGCCGGTACTCCCCGAGAGGTGGCCCCGGGAGGCGGCGTGAATCACAGGATCCCCGGTTGTTTATCGATCGAAGCTGGTGGTAAAACATACCTGGAAATAAGTTGCCGGTCTCTGGACAAAATATTATGGAAACTTGGCCGTATTTTGTGCCCGAATCCTTCCGGTAAAAAACGTTACTCGGGCGGTTCGTGGCTGCTGAATCACTGCGAACTCCGGGACATTCCTGGCCATTATAGTTTGTGATGTTTATCTCGCTTAGAGAATATTTCACAAACCCATAGATTTTGAAACTGGATTAGTAATGACATTTATTTTGCTTTTCATATTCTTTTTCTCTCATTGAGGATTAAAACATAATATGTTCAATAATAAGTTAAATTGAAATGAAAATTCGCCTGACACCGTGGAATCAACCTATGTTTACGCTATAATATATATATATATATGCCCATATATAATGAGGTAGGTTCGGGATAATGAGCAATTTATGGGGAATTCCGAGGTGGCGATAAATGATAGAGCTACGCACTTAAACGGTTTGGATACGGGGTTCTATCTCTAGGTGGAGGATCGAATTTGGTTTCATTTACTAAAAAAAATTTAAACGGTATTACATTTGAATTTAATAAAAACATGTTATACTTATTATACATAGTCATATTTATCGTATATTTCATTTGCTATCCGACAACCGAACTACTTTTCTGTTACTATTGGTGACAGACAGATACTTTACTATTTCTGTTTTGCTGCACACTGTTTCTCTTATTCATACAGAATACCGCATTGTCTTTATATTATGAAATGAAATAAGGAATATAGAAAAAGAATAGCCGCGTTGGGATGAAATCTACCGCGGGAATAAACGGAATACGAGTCGGGAAAGAACAAAGGGGCGTTTCCTGTGCTACGTGGCTGGAGCATTCTTTTGTTTGTGGGCTCCCAGAATTTTTCCGTCTGACAGGAGTTGAGAGGCCCCCACGGATGGGACAGGGCGATGAAATAAGCAACGCGGCAACCTCCTCTTGACTTTATGCAGCAAAGCTTTCAAAAGGAGTGTCGATAGTGTAGACTGTGAAAGTGGACTTCAATGTCATAAGGGAACTTGTGGTGAGATTTCGATTGGCAGGCATCTTCCGAGTTTAAACGGACTGTTCATAAGAAAATATACGGCGTAACGATTGCGTCTTACAAATTCCTCCCAGTATCTTCAATTATCAGCCAAATTATAGCATTATACCTTTTATTTTTATATGGGGTTAATTGTTTGATTTTGTCACTATTACTCCAGGCATTTCGTGTCGGTAATACAGAAACGAGAGATTAATTACACGATATCAATTACACGATTTCTATCAAGTCGAACTGTTTACCTGTTGATAATTTCGCCTAAGAATATATTAGAATCGTCGTTGGCCTATATTGACACCGTTATGGTGCTCGCCGTCCGTTGGACAGGAGTCGATTCCGTCCCGCTCCGTTCGAACTACGTCACTGCGGTCCCAATCTGTGCTCAAATTGAATTAAATTCGTCGCAAACAATATTCTACGCGACCTCGGAACAATATTAGACCCCACTCGATTGGGACTGATGGATCGAACCATCGGCCCCGTCATCCGTCATTGCTTTTATTGCCGAACCAGTAATGAGAGAACGAACGCGGAGACTGGAGCCGGTTCGGCTTGGCGGGGCAAAGATCCCCAATTCATGTGGAATCACTACAGTGTCAATCGATACTGTAATCGGCACTGAAACATTCAAGAAATTCAGTCTCAGATAAATAGGGGTATAAGTTAATGACGCGTGTCTGCTTCCAATGACTACATTATACGAAGTAAGCACTATCACTAGACTTAGTTTTATTCGGTTGGTATGCACGTGCTGTGGACGGCTCATGGAACTTGCAACTATTCTAAACAACTTTTTTTCAGGTTATCCCTCTACTGAGGTCTACTAGTGGTGCAAACTTTCGTTGTTTATTTATTTATCCCGTTTTTATTATACTTACATTAATTTATCTACTATAAGAGGGCGTACATTTGGTCCAATACAAATCAGAAGCCATTCTTCGTGTAATGCCTAAGGACCCTATATAGAGGAAACGTTAACGAAGCTTTTACGCCAACATTATTTTACCCCGGGGAAATTTCGGGAGAGGGAAGTTTTTCTCTGTGAAAAAAGTAAAAAAAAACTAAAACAAAAAAGCGGAATGATTAACTACACAATCTCTTTTGGGTGGAGAGTTTTGGCTGATTGTTTTCAGGGGCTCATTGAGAAATGAAAGAATAATTAATGGAAGCAAATGGTGTTGGGTGAGTTGTGAGTGGTAGGGGGGAAGGGGTTGTTCCATTACGGCCTAAAGAGATTTCTCTGACTAAATCGACCGCCCTTTGCGACTGCATTCCCTTGCCCGGATAAAGGCTCCCGTTCCCCACCTCAGCAAAAACTGTTTGTATAAACCGTCAAAGGGCGATATTTCAATTGAAAGCCGGCAGCACTCCGATCGATCCGTTCCTTTTTGGCAAAAACCTTATTACCAGAACAACCCCCCCACCCCCAACAACACCATCGCTGGCCGTTCGCCAACAATGGAATGCCGGTCGCCCGCAGTATAGAGCGGCCTGAGATCAAAGGTAAAAGCTTTACCTACCATCCCATGTCACGCTATGTTTAGCAGATCAAATAATTTCTGTGAAAACGATAATTAAATATAATCGTTTAAGTCGAGGCTGTCAAGAACCTCTCGCCGTTCCCCAATGTCCTTTTTTATTTTTTATCCTTCAAATTATTCGATTATAGAGGCATATATTCAATTTCTAATTACCTTTGTATCACAAGGAAATTAAATAGGATTTTACCTTAGATTTAATGCGCATTAAAATTTGCCAATTATAACTTCAATAAATGATAATGATAACGAACTGCACGAAATTATATATTGCCGAAATGGACGAACAGAGAGAGGTAAATGTTCTTAGTACTCACAATCAGGACCAAATGAAATTCTGGTTTAATATTCTAGAATTTTTAAATTAACTTCCTGACATTTTTACGCCCGCCTTTTTCCCCAGCTGCGCCCTGCTACGTAAAATTAACAGTTCTCCAAATAGTTTAATAACAAGAAGGACTTTACGATTTTTTTCCCAGCGGCGGGGGAATACATTTCGAAAATTTGGAGGAAGCTCCACAGCGCCCGGAGAAGCGACCATCCCATCCCGGCCAGGCTAAATGAATTAGTAATTCCTACCCTCTCTAAAGTCTCTTGGTTGATTACTTCGGAGGTACTTGTAGTTTGAATTTAATAGGTAACTATGTAAACTCATTCAGAAATATCGCGTTTTATTATCAACAAGAGAATAACAATTGATGGAGTGTATAACATTATATACTGTTTTTTGTGCAATATACAAAATAAAAAAAATTATATCAATCTGAGATGTGCAGGACTAGAGTCCCGATCCCTAGGTTTAAAATATGATCACAGCTGTTATTTACTGCCTATTTTCTGATATTACACTGTCACTAACTGTTATCACCCACGCCCTCATGAATAACATACCGTCCGTATATTAATGAGGCAATTAGTTTCTCGATGAATCACCCTGTTCGCGCTATATATGTATCACGCTGATCGCGTGACAGGTATATTGAATATATTAGTAATTTTCATATAATAATAAATAATGAACAAATTCATAGTGTATTTCTGCCAATTATATTATAAATAAGGTTATGATGTTCTGAGCGCGCTCGCTTGTTTATAAGAATCGATTTTGCATATTCCCGGAAATTAGATAGTCCTTACTATTTTTTTCAATGTCGGTCATTAAAATTTTACAGCGCAATATTCTGTTTTGAATGAAATTTGCGAATAGGAATTGCGATAGGATTTTAACAACACGGTGAGTGGCTAGAGGAAGTGCGCGGGGTTGACGACCCCCCAACCCGGGCCCACACCCACCTTTTATACAGCTCTTCTAGCATCGATCGGCGGCGGATGAACGCGGAAATTTACAACCTGTTTTCAAATTCGCTAGACCGGCAATGTCGGTACGCGGCCCGATCGTTTTCAATAGAAAATACAGGTCGAATAAATTGGATTGGAGTCGAACGGTGGACTGTGAGTTGCACAAGAAGAAGTCATGAACCAATATAAACGAATTAGCCGCTCAAAACTTACCCAGTGACGTCTTCCATTACTGTTAGCGCGCCGAGATGCGATTCGGAGGAAAGAGCCGGTAATTTCATTACCGGGTGCTTGAAGAAGACCCAGTTTTCGTGCATTGCCTTCTGTACGGAGACTGATGTTAATGCGAAAGCACTTTGAAGCACTCAGACAATTCGCAGGAAGGGTTTTTATTTCCCAGCGATCCACTGTGCCCCGGATTGGTGTTCCCCTTGGAGGTTCCCTCCGTCTTCGGTGGAGACGAGGGTGAGTTACTATGCAAGGAAGCGAGCAGACACCGGGAATGGGCTCACGAGCTATAACTAAAGCGCACCACCCACGTTCACCAAATAACCTTTACTCGTGATCTTCCTGAATCTAGAAACTAAAAAAGATTCGAAAAATTTTGAAATTACCAAAATTTATTACAGAAAACTAGAGTGGGGGAGCCACATAGAAGAAAGGTTGTCGTCCCCTGGGAGAACAACTAACGTGGGTGGGCTGGACTCCCACGCGTGGATTTCATACCACTTAGTTAAATAGCAGTCAAAGGTTAAAGGACTACGGTATCTCGTTTTATGGTGGGCCCACCGTACCCTACGCAATACTGGTACGAAGTATCAAAATGAGGTTGGAAAGAATCCCGGTTGCTTGCCGGTTAAGAGGAAGATCTTCAGACACTATTACGATTGGAAAATGTATTCCTGGACATATACAAAAAATTACTGTAATTCTTATTGATTATTTTATAAGGTAGCCTCACTATATTACCCGGATCATTCATGCCGATAAAGGCTGGCGCTTTGTAGTATAATTCGGTAGTACAGTCTCATTCATTATAGTTTGATGGCTTGTGTCGGGGGATGAGCCAACAGCCGGGCGGAACATTGATCGCAGGATAGCAAACTAAAGCAGGGCGGGGGACGGGGACAAACTTAGAACAATAATAATCCTAACGCAAATAATGATGCCCTTGTTAGGTTGCTTCATGGCCCACTATATATCACGGGCCAAATTAGTCGTTTCCTGAACCCCCAACTATATCAAATAATTTAACATCACTTACTCGCATTATACAAAAGTTATAAATGAATTTATAATGTTACGGAATATTAAATGATGAACCTTCACAACTTACTACCTGTTCGTAGCGCAGCGATGAAAAAAGTGCCCAACTGCATAAATCACATGATTCATATTTTGTCCACGTTTGGACACATTCCGTCGGTCGTGATTTCAAGTACCATAAACTTAATTTCCGATTTTACTAATTCCGTCCTGTCCGCGGTGACATTCAGGCCGGACTCTTCAATTCTCTTGGACAACTGTCCGAGATGGTGCTTATGGACCTCCAGCGTTAGTTTCAAGGCTGCTATAACATCCATATAAATCTGGATGCATATATCTCGTGATTAATTTATGTATTAAATTAGTAGACATTTGTAGCGATAAATATTTGGATAAGTGTGGCAGGTATTCCCCGCAATGAGCAATGTTCCTCGGGTCGCTTCAATGAGAGAACATTTGAAGGCAAAGCTAATCGGATTTCCGAGAGAATATTCAGTATTTCGATGCAAGGCCGTGGCGCAATTTACCCTAAAGGAAAGTACAATAAGTTAAAAACGATCACTCGAAGTCTGATGTCGATGGGGGCAGAGGCGGTCGTCATGCCAACGGGAAGGTAAAGTGGGAGAAAGATTGAAAAAAGCTCTCTGAGCAAGGTCAAACCTGAGAGCAATTGCAATTTCAGTTCAAACTACTGTTGGTATTAAAATTATTTCAGATGAATGTAAACTATTTTAAAAGATGAATATGCTGCTTGTTACTTATTATTTATTACCTTCAGTAACATGCTGAAACTATAGGAAATTCGATTGCAGAATGGTTCTTTCCATAATTCCGGCGTTCATTCTATTCAAATTAATTTACAAACGGTGTTTATATATTATCATACTCGATGTTATTGATTAGGCCAAATTTAGAGCGGAAAAAGTTCTTTGGTTTATACAGTAGAATCAATAGCTTCTACAGAACGAAAGGCGTATATAAGAATTTATATTAGTATTTAAGAGCAAAACGCTAGATTTAATTGCTTATAAACTCCAAGTATTTGTTGATTTATTGGTGGCCATTAATCCCAGGGTGGGGACCACTTACAGCTTCCCCCGGTATAGTACCCTGACGTCTATATTGGGGACCCAGGGTCTCTTCATTAGAGACGGCTCTGCTGTCATTGGAGAACGCGACCAATACCTGTTAGTAACAATGCCTACGTAAATCACCAATCTACTGTTAGACAGGTACTGCAAAGCAAAGTAAAAGGTCTCACATAATCTCATTTATCGTCCTGAGAAAAACTAAAACACTGTGAAAACCATATATTACCATGGCGACATAAAGGGCCATCATAGGTATATACCTCGCTCTATTACTAAAAAAATTCTAAACGATTTCTAACAGAAATCGGCCTAGATCATATTCAATACGCAATCTCGTAATAGGTTTTGTATGTTCCAGCTTTTATACTGCTCTAGGCAGCCTCGACAACCGGTCTAAGCAATAATGTTCCATTCTACGAGTTGGACGGATAACGTTGTGGCGCAGGTGGCATTCTGGGCATATACCCGCAGACTGAAAGCGAGACCGCCGCCCTCGTGAATTAATCAGGAGGCGGTGAATACCGACCGGCTACTCCTCTTTTCATCCATTTTTCAATTCCCAAGAAGCTCCAACATCGGCGGCCGTGCACTCGGGAAGTTGTTCATTTTTCAACTTGCAAAGTCTTTCTTAAACCGCCTCCATTAAATAATGCCCCTCTCTTGGTACCTGAACAATTATTTCGGTTGATATTTGTTCCCACCGGTACCTATGCCTAAAGATAAAAAATGGTTCTGAACACCTCCGCTTTAATTTTAATGCAATGATATACTTATGAGCCAGTTTTGAATGTTACACAGTAATGCTGTTTGCTTTTAATTCAAAAGAAACTACGTTGCCGAAGTATTTTATGTTTGCCAAAAGCCAGAAGAAAATGAGAAAATTCTCGTCCACTTGGCCACACGAAAAGTAATTTCGATTAATATTGAAATATGCCTAGGAATAATATGCTATATTCCTAGGAACAATGCGCCGAGGAACTATTCATTACAGCCAGAATGATATACTATGCGCAGACGCTTGGTCAGAAGGGTACCAGACAGACGTGGCGAGGAGCCGAACAAACGCGTGACAGGAGGCTGTAAATCACACGGTTCTCTCACCGCTTCCAAAATGAATTGTTCATTGTCAACCGTCAATTTATTTTCATTCAATTATAGCGGGAAATAATTTTATTGATGCCGTTTAATAGTTCAGGACGTCAGAATGAACGCACAATTCTGTAATAGCGTTAAATTGAAATACAGTTAACGCAAGCAGACCGAAAAGTAAAGAAATGTACATTTCGTGAGAGGAACAGGGAACGTATATATCTGGATCTCGGACCTTCCTGAAAATAATTAAACTTATTACATTAATTAAAGAGGCGAAGATTTGAGGAAGCGACCCTCCGTCTGGCTCGAGATAAGCAGTCTGAAATAGATGTAATCTGTCGCGTTCGACATCTGGGCTAATAGAGGTTGAGGAAAGTTTGGCCATTATAGATTTGCAAAGTGACGAAGCAATTTGCGACCTGTTGGCCTGGCAACCGGCTCCGGCTGAGTCACGCTCCATCAATACCGCCACTAGTCCCTCCCCGTAACTACACCCAATCCAATTTGCTTCCTTTATGCAGACACTTTCATCGGCCGTTGTCCGTGTTCATATTTTAAATTGTCCACTTCCCGACGGCGGGAACAGCCCTCGAAACAGTCGGGTCGCCGGGTAATGAATTCAGAGCCCGTTGCCGGGATGACAGTATCGAATCCCTCACGCCTCCGCGATTTTTTCTTAGGCTAAAGTTTGTTTTCAGTTCAATTTTACTCTTCTGGATATATGAGAAGAGTAGTTTTTTAAGCAAAATTAGGAATCACATTTGTGTAAACCCATTAGGCAAAACCAACGCCCTGTTCCCTGTGGGTTATAATGTCATTGAGTTTGAATCTGAAATTATATATCAGATACTCGAATTCTCTTCTCTATCATCTATGACGTGATATGTCACAATTGTAGAGATATTTTATGTGTCTTCTCTACTGGTCGGTATCATAAAATATATTTTATTACAAGATCCATTGTACATAAATTGATGATATGGAATTTATCCTCAATAGGACACTGTACGTTGTTCCGTTGCTTCACCGTCATTCAAGAAGCTACTGAAGTTCTTCGTAATGTGTCAATCATATAAACTTCCGGCAACTGTCGAAGGGAACTAAACTGGTTAGTTGGTATCAATCGGTACCAGCAGGTGGATACGAGCCTGGGAGCAATGGCATAATACCTGGTCGCCTTTTACAAACTCCGCTGTATAAACTCGAGGGTCGGATCCCCCCTCCATCCCTCTCTCGCTCCATCCCTCCGCTCCTAAGAGATAAGGGTCGAGGATTTATCGGCACAGACTTGCCCATTTCGGTTCAGCGGCGCTCCCTTTTACTCGGGCTTGCCCTCCAGGAACGCCAAGTACAAATCCTGCCCGCTGCTATTTACCAGTTTCCAATAATAGACCTCGTTTAAATATAGCCTTCTCATTACCATTTAACAGCCCAAGTGCAAATCAGAGAACACTCGTATGGATGCTAATTAAGGGGGAGTTGTTTACCTCTCTTTAAAAATGTTAAATCTTTGGCTCAGTATGTTTCTGCTAATAGAAATAGATAAGTATCAAATATCAAGTCAGATCAAATATTCGTGCTTATATTTTATACATTTATAAGCTGATGGATAATATTTTAGTTTTCGGTCCACTTCACTAGTGATACTGTCCATACCTTATTCCATATTTCGGTCCTCCATTCTTTAATTGGCATTCATACTAAAGTGGCTTCATTCAGTTTTACATATTCGTGCAAATTCTCTTCAGAGCGCCGACTTGTAGGTCCAAATGACTTTTTTTATTATCTAATGAAGATAAAAAACAAAACCAATAATGCACTTTTCGTGTTTCCCACTTTGTTCTTCGGAGTAACGCATAGCTCCTTGGGGGCTATTATATCCACATCTAGACTCGGTGGCAAAAACAAAGTAAGCCATGGCGAAAAACAGTTGCCAAGATTCTAAAACATTACATTGGTTACTTGTGCACATTGATACTAAAACCTAGAACTAATGAACATATTTGGTTTTTGAGTTCAAGGTTTTTCATATTGAAAAAAAAACCGATTGAACTAGCGATTTTTAATTCCTTCAATTGTTGCATAATGAATTCCGTTCAGTTCAGTCCATATAATACAATTCTTTAATGAAAAATTATCATTTGAATGCATTGTAAGTGTTTTACGAGTTGCCACTTGCTGTATATTATCCGTTTCTATTAAGGTTTTTTCATCTCTTATCTTCTGACATTTAGAACAGGACTAGAGAACAATATATATAATTTCAGCTTGAACTCAGTGAATGTTATTCATGAAGTTATTAATTTGTTCGATGTTATTAGACTTCTGTCTAATATATTCAAATAAATAAAAAGTGTTTTCAAGGTGTAGAACGAATGTGGTGACGTCCATAAATGATGGAGGAAGCGTACAGGCCATATATATGGGAAGTAGCTACAGCGCTAAGCGTATATTTCATTTTTCAAATTTCCTGATAATCACTTGCGATAGAGGCTCGACTCTCGGGGACAATCGTGAATCGGGGACAAAATCATACTTGGGCTCTAACGGCTTTTAAAGCGCGATTTATATTTAGATTTATTATCCTCGATTATTTACGGTAACTATAATTTATGAGGACTATAATGTAGTACAGCATTAATTGATTAAATATTAATGGCAATAAATATAGTGTTTGTTATATAAAAGTGTTACATATTTTTCCAAAGATTATTTATATAGTATATACTATTGTTCCTGTACCTACAGTTACGAATCCTCGATATAATCAGTAGCGTTGAGGCACTTGCAGGTCGTTTGCAGGTGGACTATTCAGCAATTGAAACTGGTCCTGAGATTGATGGAACCTGAGGAACACTCGCGGACCGCCAGATTCCTTCAATTACAGAAAGAGTACTTAACAGTCACCGATAAATTAATTATTATTGGCGGCTAGAATAATTAACACCGAAGACATTGGTCACAGACATTGGTCTGTTACCCGCAATTCAAGGGAAAGAGTTCACATTCCCGGTAACACACATTGAAGAGTTAGTCAGTTTTACTTCATTAGGACGATTAGCGCCCTAACTGTAAAATTTGGGAGGCCTTGAGAAAGAATCTTGGATTTCACCTTATGAACCAACATATGTGAACTTCAATTGGATGAATTAAATGTCCAGGTCAAAAGAAGGTGATTAAACACCTATCTCACACAACTTCATTGTTCTTAAAATGCCATTTATGAAATTCATTTCGGAGAATAATGACGGATTAGAATATGAATATTGACATATATTGATAATATGTCCGTTGTTAGTTTTTTTGTTAAACAACTAAACGTTTCGGGAATGATAACATAAGTGCCACTTGGCGTGCGATAGGTACCCAATTCCGGGATCTAATAGCGACCCCAAAATGACACCGCTTCCGCGTCCTCATTAATTCTCAAACAGGAAATCGGTTTTTGGTTTTTAGTCATAGCTGCATTTAATGTCAATACATTCTGTATTAGTTTTCAAGCTTTTCTCAGGTTAAGGATACTTTATTTATTCCCTTGGTTGGCTACCTCTTGGGACTTCGTCTGCCTTTTCCCTAGTTTCCGAGTAAGCAGCCTGTGGAATTCAGGTATTTGCGGATGGGACCATTCAGGCGGCTTAAGGGCAAAATTATGGATCGAAATTTCGATCATGATTTGAAACGAATTTCGAAATTAACACTTCGTGGGAAGGGTGGAAATTTGGGCAGGGTGAAATTGAACTTTTCCCAAGGCGCAGAAAAAAAAACTATTCTTGAAATGACAAAACAAACCCGTTTCCCGCTTATTTCATATGCTGAAGGCTATTTTAGAAAGCAAAATATTGCACAATATGGATAAGATTATTTTATCAGCCATGTGGTCAGTCTACTACATTGAAAATTAGTGATATTTCTTAGGTTCATATTACGAAGCTATTTCATACCGACGTTTTACATCAAATTAACCTTAGAATAATTTAAATACATGGCAGATGATTCATACTTCGTTTGGGAAACACCGTCCTAGAGTAATTGATTCTCTGCCTCACTTGTAATATAAATCTCCGAGTTCAAGAAAATATATTTTCCAATTTACGTTTTAAATAAGCCCCCGTTTGCGGCCAAATTGTAAACCACGGTCGTGCCGCATTTTATCCTCGTTAAAACAGGGTGACATTTTTCGCTCGGGAAAATTTATATTTCTCGACAAATTAAAAACCGTAGAAAAGGAGAATATTCCAACCGGTAGTTATTCAAGAAATAGCCAAGAAAGAAAGTAGAATATTATTGCTAATATAATCAGAGTTACTGATATTATCCCTGTTTCGTAAGCAATTTTTTACATTATTACAAGTTTACAGTGTTTGTTATTTGTGTTATGTTAGTGGGTGATCTATAATTCATATTATTCCATTCACACATGTTTCAGTGTGTATGTATGTTTGTGTACATTCAATATAAAAAAATTGTACTACTTCAATTCCTAATACTTTTTTTGTTTATTATAATTTTTGTTAACATTTGAGTTTCATAGTATTTCAACGGTATTGGGCATGATAATGTTGAATAAAGCAATTAAAAAAATCGAAAAATACCTGGGCGTGCCTAAATCTAGCCGCTCATAGTAATTATAATCACTAGTATACTTCAATAACCTTCCTATGTGTTGAATAATATTTTAATTTAAAAGGGTAATACGAGGAGAAGACAGAGCAGTGATTGATTGGCAAAAAAGGATGAATATTTTATTTCAAGTGCTCCGAAAACTTTGTTGCAGCAATATTCATAACTGAATCTTTGTGTCTTTTGAAGTATCGTCAGTCGCTCGAATAAACTTTCTACTTCTTGTTTGTGTTCGAACAAGTTTCCATTTATTCGACCCAACCACTCCAAATTCAATTTTGAATTTCCATATACTTTTGTCTGTCCATACACTTTGATGATATCTACATTTATATTAGATATTAAGATTAGAGATTTTCATGAATGTTCTTGTACGAGTAATAAAGTTTTAAAATACGCTGTCTATCAAATGTTGGTATGTAACGTTCTATCGTAACAATTCGTAATAATCGTTCTGTGACATTACACAAGTTTTGTAACGGGTTATCAGATGTAACCATATTACTCCATTTTTCCTTATTAGCAACGTAGAAAATTAAAGATTACAACTTTTCAAGGCTATCCTGACAATTTTTGACAGGCATATGCTACTCACAATGTCGATAGTATGGTATGTGTATGTATATACGTAATATTTGTCATAATATCACGAATCTTATGATATAACGCGTAAGTAAAAAATCTTAATGCTATCTGATGTTAATGAGATCCTTCATTGAATCAATAATTTTTTATTGTTGGACTCATGTTGATGAACCGAATTAATTTTAATTTATATTTTTATAATACTGTGTAATGGCAGGGGCTGTTCCGGGATTTTTCCTGAATTTGGAAACCACCTGGATGGGCTGCATTGAAACGGGCCCTCTTGGGTGTTCCTTCCGACTCAGTCTTACCCTGACGACGGAACCAGTAAGGGTTCCGAAACGTCGGAAGCTGATTTACACTCAAGAGGGCCCCCTTTCAATGGCCATTCAGGCGGTTTCCAAATACAGGATAAAACCCGGAACAGCAAGCCGTGGGTCAACCCCTGCCAACCTATGTTCTTCCCACATCACGCCATCTTACCTGAAGCCAGTCAGTGATAATGTTTTTGCATTGTTTACAAGAGAAAAAGTTTTCTATTAATGTTAGCAACTGTTCACAGATAATAGGTCTAATTATTAGAATCGGTCTGCCTAAGACATTGGAGGCAGGCTGCCCCTGATAGCAGGATTGAGCCGGCCCCAGGGAGGGGGATCGCAGGCCACTGTCGGCCTCCCTCTACTGACACTCAGTTCTACGTTGGCCGCACTGTCCAACACTTGACAACTGTATAGTCCACAAAATAGGTAAGTGCACATACCTCGCAATTAGCAACAACAGGGCCTCCCTCGTTCCGGCCCCGTTACCAACCAACGATAGCGGTTCTGCTACTGCTGACCTAAAACTGCGTGCGATAACTATAACTACAGTCGATATTATAATTAAACTATTCCTGTGTTCAAACTCTCGGGTCGGAATTTTCACTGAGTTCAACTTCTTTACGGTTTCAGTGCCCCCCCCCTCCCAGCGATAAACATTTCCATACCTGACTTTCGCATACTTTACTGTTATTAACAAAATATACAGTTCGATGTCCGGTACAAAGAAAATAATTTATTCCGGTAAGAATGCGAATTCGACTTAAGTAGGCCGCTTATTTCAGGCTCTGATCTCCTCCGGTGAGGGCCGAAGTGAAGACCATCGACCCTGCTGAAATCCTAGTTTCGACCGCGCACCAATGTTGTCCGTCCCAAATATGACTTTCACCTATTTTCTACAGAAAATTAGCCGGCAATAGTACCGTTATTACTCTACACTATTATTCACAATACGTTCCCGATACTGTAGGTTTATTTGAATATAAACTCGGATTGGTAATATAAATAATATTGACACTGTAAAATACACGACTAAGACACCGCAAGTATAAATTTCCATAGCGTATTATTTCAACTTGCTGTTAATTACTTAGTTGTATATTTCGTTCAGCAGCGTATTGATTATTATTGAATAAAATAAATTGAATAAGATAAAAGTCGTATGGAATTATGGTAGGATTAGGTGCTTCTTGTAGTTTCATATCTACTTATTGATGGTTTATTTTGTGGTAATACCATTATATTTTGTTGATGTATTGAGACCCGTTTCAGTTCATATTCATCACCTAGAGGAGGGAATTTTCGAGAAACTTAGCTAACTTTTTTCGGTTCAGTGTCAATCGTTGACTCTAGGAACGCTCTAGGAGCGGTCGACCATAGAAAAAAATCGTCTATTTTGATGGTGATAGTTTGCATTTCCCGTTACCTTTTTGTCCCTATAGTGAAAAGTGGAGTGATAAGTGATACGATTAATCTTATGCAAAGCTGCTCCACCTACTGTCCACATCTAGATATTAAATAAAAAATTGAACAGTGTGAACCTAAATCACGAGTGACAACGTTTGTCTCTTTTGAGAAAAAACAACGGAAAATAAATCATTCAACACAGCTGAAGACATTAACACCAAGCAATTTAATAAACCAATTATGAAAGAATGGTTCCATTAATATCTCATATCACATGTATATATTGTGCTCATAATGTGTTAATTATTCCAACACAGTATTTTAAAGTTTCGGGAAGAATACTTTCGCCCATACACACTTTGTTGTCTATTCATGAAATTGCGTCAGAAAAGATTAAGGAGATTCTGAATCATTTCGTTTCGAAACAGGGTTCCTAGAAGTCGTAGGAATAGGTTTCTGATATGCAGCATTGGCGATAAGTCTAGCTTTCCTTTACCGAGCCCTTTTTCACCCGAGACTTATCTGAAATGATAGAGTTGACTTGTGAGATTGCACACGAAGCCGGTTTCATCGATAAGTTGTCGGACTATTTTATATCACAGATTCGATTTCTAATTGTGCCCGGAACTGGAACAGATCGCTGCACCTTACACACCCGAAAGAAAGTGTAAAATCCACTTTCAATCACACTCGTAATGAACAAACATCACTCTTAATACCTCATTGGTTGATTCTATCAATTAATATTTTATTCGACTCCCCAAAAACGTGGCATCCTAATGAAAATCAATTACAAAACTAAGCAAGGCATCTAAATTATACAATCGTTTGTCGGTCCGGTCCCAACTTTATCAGTTTTCAAGCGAACCCCTGAAGCTTTTGGCCGGCCAACTGATATTTATGTTTGTTTACAGTCGGTGGCCGAGTTCCGCTACCGAACATTGTTTACTGGTGCCCCTCCCGTTTTCAATTTTCACTGAAAGATCAATTGCAGTTCAATTTATCTTATGCGCCTTGTTTTCCCAATGAGTGTGGCGTGCTTGAAATAATATGATCCTTTGGAAACACTCGGATGTAATTTCAGGTTTCCAATGTCAACAGACGCCTTCATACGAACGAGCTGTTCTGATCATTTGCATATTTTCCGGCCAATATTTGTCTATAATGCGATAATTGGAGTAAGTTTTTAGGGGGTATTAATAAACAGTGCATTTTTGTCCATTCTCGCACCTGGTTGATATGAGTAATGCTATCAAATTAGCGATTTATGCGGCTTATGCATGCTACGCCAACCTGCACACTGATGTTATACCTGCTAGTTCTACGTTATATAATTATGCAAAGTACCGATTATCTATCTAAACTTTTAATAATGGAATTCCCAGACTTCTAGATTTCATTATAACGGTTTCACTATTGTTTCACTATACGCTCAGCTGAACGGAGCTTGAATCAATCGAGAAATGTAACCGCGAGATTAAGACATGCACAAGGTCAAGGACAAGTCCTGTTTAATTTGGGTAATAGTCTTATCAGATGCCATTGCCACCGAGTGGCCTTTACTCGTACGTGCCTTTCTTCGAATTCCGGTCCCGTCCCATCGGCTGGCCGCTCATCGCTCTTGGCCCTCGACTTGTTCTCCGCGGCTCCGTTTCTGCGGATTTAAGGACTTCGAAGGCGAAGTACTCTCATGGGAAAGCCGGCCGACCAATCGTCCGACCCCGGCCTTGCGGCCCAATTAAAGTTCGGTGCACGTTTTGTGACACGGCTTTGTCAAACGAATGCCCGAATGTGATACAACCGATGAATTGGGTTGTGCGATGACCGCGGCCAGACCCTATTAGTATTTACTCGACTCCCGAAATTGATACGAAGGTTCAACCTATTTCGTGTTCAGGATTGTTCCTGAACATGACTTTCTCCGATATTACGGACGATAGATAAGAAATTCCATTGTCCCCCCCCCCGCACCGTATATCGGTCGTATCAA
Source organism: Lethocerus indicus (assembly GCA_019843655.1). Classification (NCBI taxonomy): domain Eukaryota; kingdom Metazoa; phylum Arthropoda; class Insecta; order Hemiptera; family Belostomatidae; genus Lethocerus; species Lethocerus indicus. The sequence goes on along the minus strand of JACDQD010000103.1, from coordinate 5,612,172 downwards.
TTCTTCGCTGCCGAACGGGACACTGGAAGGTGGGGATATATCTTGGCGGTTTCTCGATTGGTAGGGCAATTGAAGTGTTTGTGCGTGGAGAGCCCTAGTCTTTTGAAAGGAGCGGGGCCGGTGCAATTGCCATTCAGAGCTCCCCGGGCTTCCCCTCGATTCAAAACTCCAGTATCAAGGGACTCTATTACCTTGCACAAACTTTTACCGCTCCGAAGGGCGATGCCCTTACCCGTTGTAAACTGGGTCCCCGACGGATGAATGGGACAGTAATGTACCAGCAATATTCTAACCCGTATTTACCCGGGGTACGCGGGTAGATACACAGAAACACCCGCGGTAGATATTCCCCCGGTACAAACCTAAAGGTATGGCTATCAAAATGTTCATGGCGTATGATCTGTAATAATTAATATTATAGTACCGGTATGAATTAATAGTGGTTTTACGAAAATGGTACCGTAGTAAATTTGCGAATGTGCCCAAGTACAGTCCTTCCGCGTTTAGTACGTTAGCGATTCGATGGAATTTTATAAACAATATAAAAATTGAAATTCCGGTATAATTGAAAAATAATTCGCCGTAGCAGTCCCCGCTGGGAGGATAAACCGTCCCGGGACCAACGTTCGCTTCCTAGAGGAAGGTCATTGCTGGGTTTCTATGAAAGTGGGCCGGTCACTCCTTACATAACACTTCGGTTGTCGGGCCCCCTTCGGCTCAGCTGTGCCGCGTTCGACTCCGCACTCTACAGTTTACAGTTATATTATTCCTTACTTTCTCTTTATCCCGAAGGCTTTCCCATTCTAACTGTTAACCCCTAATACTGGACTGTTTCCCGGCAACTAACCACGCCGATACAGAAGTTGGCCAGTTCCGGTAGGTTGATCGCGAACGAAGTACATCGGTAACTTAACACACCTCAAGACTTTCGACTTCGTCTGTATTATCTCAAAACGTGAATAGTTAAACGAAATTTTGTATAATTTATTATAAATATGCATATTGTAGGACATTGAAAGGGGCAAGGTGGGTATATGTGCAATTAGGATTACTGAATATGGTTTGTACTCTTTCATAATTCTAGATATTTTGTACGCGATTTACTTCCTAGAAAACCGATACATAAATCAGCCGTGAAATTCAGTACCTCTCTGCAGCAGATATCTAGATACCGGATTCGAAACGTCGGCGGGACTGACAGTAACGCTTTCACGAGTCTGAAATCTGTCGGGGCGGAATGGAAATGAGTTTCAGTAACCTCACTATTCGTCGGACACGATTTAAACAGAGCCCCGTGGCACACTGTGTTTGACACCGCCTGTTGACCTCTCCCCATTTCCGAATTTCCGAATCCACACCCCAGAAGGGTTAGTGGCCCCTGTAATTCTCTTGTATTCTCAATAATATTGTTTTAACCACGAGACACAAATATTTGGAGGATATATGGAATTATTACCCTTTTCTGGTCTTGAGGAGGACCCTTCAAATTAAAAAAGTTATTCTCTCACTTTCGGTACTCTCTTTGTATTCTTCTGACATACACTTTCTACTTTTAATATGACTTTGCCGCTGAGAGATTAATGTTTCCGTCAAGATGTGTGTCACTCCGATCATTTGGTCGCACTTTCAGATGCAGGTGGCAAAATATAATTGCTGATTAAATTGACACTTTGCAGATATAAGAACCCTTCTAAGGCCGAACCTTTCTCCCATCAGAATATAGGACGACATGGACTGGTTCAATGAACTCAGCGAGCTGGGAACCCGAGTCGGCCGTGATCTTTTGAACGCTCGGTTGAATTAGGACTGCCTGAATTTCTGAACTCGGCAAGAAGCATTCATGTCCGTGGATGGAGGGATGTTGTCCATCTGTACAGAGAAAAGAAGAGACACCGCGATACAGATGAACCAAGCGGAAATAACACAGTGCATTAATCAATGCACATTCTTAAAATTATTACCGCAGTTTTGTACTGTTATTATTTCGGCCAACGCCAGCGTAGAGAAAAACCGAGCGATATCAGTTAAGAGAATCGCTTAGGAAGGAGTAATTTCCAAACTTTCGGTCTCGATCCCTTTTATCCTTTTCTGCGCCAAACTTCTCCAGCTCCAATTATTTTCTACGCGGACGAAATCCAAGCTTTTTCCGGTGGCACTGGGGGTTCAATTTGTCATTAGAACTCACTTTCCAAATCGACGTTTAAGACTACTGAGGTATACTTGAGGTAATACCATTGATACAAGCGTGTGTGAAGAAATTAAATCATAAGTATATGTATGTATGTATGTATGTATGTATGTATGTATGTATGTATGTATGTATGTATGTATGTATGTATGTATGTATGTATGTATGTATGTATGTATATATATATATATATATATATATATATATATATATATATATATATATATATATATATATATATATATACACACACACACACACACACACACACACACACACACACATTTATGTATGTGTGTGTGTCCTTATTCATTTACAGTAAACAGTTTGTACAACCATCCTGTTTGCCATGAAAAAACTGTGGGGAACATATCAGTGTCAACTTAGCTGCGTTTCAGTGCACACTGTTTAGCCACCTACTTTCAAAGCGTTGTCAGATACAAACATCGTTGTCGAGTTGTCATTGCCAGTACAGTAGTATTTTTTCTATATATTTCACGGTCAGAGAGATTTGAAGTACACTGAACAAAGGGTTGTCGGGTCCCTTTTCAACTGGCTTACAACAACAATGTTAATTTAATATGTATCTTAGCCCGAGAAGTAGTTAATGAATTATGTCACGTATAAAATACAAACCAGGTAGCAATTCGTACTGAATTATCGGCTCAGTAAATTGCTCGGAATACCGATGAATAATTCAGAATTATTTTTTCTCCCCGTAGTTTATATGACTGAGAAATTTGGGCGGTTATATAAAAAAAATAATAAAAAACAAAACACTAGGGGGGGAGGGAAGAAAAATAACAGCCGCAGGTGAAAACGAAAGCGCAGTATATTTCTGGAGTTGGCCCCAGGAGAGATTAATAAAGCGTGTTTTATCAGAGGGGACTTCTTTCGATGCTGGTGGGGACCTTAAATTCATGCCCGGAAACTAATTACAGGGCTGTGGAAAAGCAATATTGTGCCACTAAAGAGAGAGAGAGAGGGAGAGAGAGAGACAGAGGAGAAAATATCTTGATGCTGAATTATTAAAATCTTTAAATAATTACCCCGGGGATTAAACACCTTCTAGAAGATAATGGGCACGCAAACTTTGCTTGTAATGGGTTGAATTTCCGATAATGCTATTTCGGGAAGGAAAAATTATAATAGGAACTTTTAAACCGCTCTTAATAGTATTATTAAAATTTATAACACTTTATTTCGAATACAAATTGTCCACTGAAACCTTAGAACTAACAGAATCTCTCAATTAATGTAGAGATTAATCACTCACCGGTGATGTCTATATGTATATTTTATGTTTTATCTTGTACACTCTGTCCGAGTCATAGTGATATCATACGTTGTTTTTGTTGCACTTTTAAGTGTAAGCCCAGTCGATTAGAGTTGTACTGTAATTGCCATAAAATAAATATGGCACATAATCAAACATTCGTTTTGGAAGATTGTAGATCATTTGTTTTCTTTTTAGAAGATATCATTACCGATAATTTTAAATTTATAAATAATTGGATGAACAGAGTTGGTGATGCACGTGTATTAGACTCCCCCATTTAAACAATATATACTGGTGCATTCTTATATTGTGCAAGTATATTCATGTGCTTACTCGCTGCCAGACTGCTTCCGGGCCACATATGTCGCCCGGAATACGCATTACAGGGAAATGATAAAACGCGAGCGCTTTACCCTCTATATTTCCCCGCGGTCGGATTAAAGTCATTACAGAACCAGATAACAAGTAGAGAGAAACTCAATCAGCGGAGTCTTGATGCCCGAAGAGGAGCGTATTAACTTGCAGGGCATTGTCTATTCATGGCGTCTAGAAAGTTGGAGGTATCGCTGAAAGACGGGTTTCAGCAGTAGTTCGGACGGGTGCCCCGCGCGCATCCATCAAGTTATAACAGACATTATACGCTGAAAATAAACTCGAGGATCTTCCTTGGATACATGGCCGAAATAATGAATGTTTCAAATAATAGAAGTGCACCTTCAATAATATAATGATTAGTTAATGATATATGTTTGATGGTTTGCGGGGTTTGGGACTCAAGTCATGTAATTTCCTTCTCCATTGTCAGTAGCATTCCGTTTCCTCACCCTGGGATTAGAGTACACAAAATAACATTCATTACAAATAATATTTTAATAGTTGCTAATTTCTTTTACACATATTTACTAGTTTAAATTATATATTACATACGCATTCATAATGCGATCCGTTATACGTTTTTAAGTAACTTAAGAATCATGATTTAAAATGCATCTCGGGTTCAAAGAGAATTCGGACAAGCACTGTCGTCACGAGGTCTTATGTACTGGAATAACGAATAAAAAATGTAAATAATTTATAATTGTGTCAGCAAAAGACATACGTCAAGCTGTATCATCATTAAATAAATACCGCACATCTCAAAGCTCCTTAAAAGTCTCACTGAATTTTGTATTCAGCACAAAATGTAAAAGCGCTAAATGGCAAATGTATGTATCTGAAAGGTTGTTTTGCATTTTTCAACTCTTATCTCTCAGTAAATTTTGCAGTTTCCGTTAAAACCTACCTCTCCCGTTGCATACTTTCGCTGAATACCCCGTTTACTTGGCAGTTTCATCCAATCTTCATTTACACAGACGTTTTAGAATCAATTAATTTCAATTCATAACTACCTAATACAGACCAGTGAATAATTTCAACGTTACTTTTCATAACATTCTTTCATTTCAACATTTCACTGGGATAGGGACAGTTCACTGACCCGGTTGGGTGTCATTACCTTCATACTTTCTTTTACGAGCAACTTTAACAACCAGCTCGTAATTTATCTCACCAAAGATGTCAGTGTTTATAGTCCGTTGATTAGAGAGGCACTGTTAAATTCCTGGCGCATCTACGAGCGGAAGCAGCTACATAATATTTTTTTTCTGGTTCAGGAAATATAGTCTTCACTATTTCAACATTTTTATGAAAATAAAAATATAAACTTTTTTCAGTTCATTTCCCAACATGGGAAGGTTTCGTGAAGGACGATCCGGATACTAATCATACCTTTCACATAGGTTCCAAGCAACATTCGCAGCTGAGACGCAACTGAGGGAAAGCGTGGATAGAAAATGGTGGCCGACAGTTAATAAAGTGACAAAACATTTCCGGACGTTACGTGTAATCAAAGTGACTTACATCATAATGTAATACATAGGATTAGCTACCTGTTAGTCTTTTATTATTTAATCTGTAATGTTCAACAATTGATCTCTGTATACACTGTGAATAGAACACACTCTGTGTGTACAGCGTCTGGGACAGGGCAAGGACGTAAACCTCCGACCGCGTTCTCTTTAATGGCAGTGGGGCTCTTTGCTTAACGGGTTTCCGTTCGGTTGGCGCCCCCCTTCTAATCATAATTAACGAAATTAATTAATGAGGATACATTTACAGTTACTTTGTGGGATTTAGCTCTCCCAGTGATAGTCCTGTTTCATGACTAATACTTCCCCGCTTGTGTTAATTCGGCTTCCGTGTCCCTCCCTCAGGCTTGCGTACCAATTAGCGGTCACGGCCAAAATCCAAGAAACTTGTTGATTAATCAGATTATACCGTCTGTTTGGGAAAATTAGGAAAATCCAAGCCATTATTTAGAGGAACTTCTAATCACAGTAATAATGAATAGAATCCCTAGTTCTCTGGACTCTTGATATCATTATACGGACACCACGTCCGAATAATATACTGCGAGAAAAAAGTTTAATTACTTAGATTTAATATTTCTGTTGTATGAAATTCATGAATTTCTACAGAGTAAATACCATACTTTCTGTATAATGAGAATAAGATGTTTAAAATATTTTATTGAAAATAAGATTAAAAATTAAATGTCTTCAGATAATATTATATTACCAGTCAAATACATTAGTTAGCGTTGATAGTCCTCTCTCGATAATAAATTTTATTATTCAATTACATAATTTTTCCCACCTCAAAAAAATCGATCTTATCTATATTTGTTTTTTATTTACATCTTTAAATAATACTTTAAATTGTTATGATACCGCCAATGTGTTTTTGGCCCAAGCAAATCCCATCAATTGACTCTCCGAAGAAGGACTTAGGAGCTTAATTCTGTTGTCCTTGGAGGGGAGGGGTCTGTGTAAATAAAAAAAACAGAAGCATTTTATTTTTTTTGCCTTCATTAATTAGAAACAGAAAGTTTATCCGGTAATTGAATTACGTCAGAGCGGAGGTAAAGCCCGGTGACAGGTGCGAATTTAATGGCGAGAGTAGTAGTGCCCTAACTCATTTTGTTTTCCTGCCGTGACCCGCTCAAATTAGACTTACAGATCGGGGGTTTTTTTAAGCAATCGAAGTTCCCCCTGGTTCATTACCGAGGCGTCTTCCTCAATTAAATGTCATCCGAAACTTTGATTGCTTTATAATCAGAAGAAGATTTATTTTGACACGGAATAGAAACAAAAGATATAGGATAGAAACTACAAATACAATAATACACAGAAAGGAAAATCAGTGGACAGCAATTGTTGCAACTCAATTCTAGCCCTTGACTCATTTTTCTATATTGTGTAAGTAAAAAAATATCACTTACATCAAATAAAATATATAAGTGTGTGTGTACATTATGCACATTATGTCCCGAACTGGGAGAATAAGTTCCTGCGGTCAATATAAACTCAATAGATTCAGTTGGCAAACGTCCTGAAATACATTTTTTTGAACTGCATTGAAAAAAAGGAAAATACTTTTTAATTCTTTCGGTTTTGGAATAGCTGAGATTTTCTTATAACTCAAATGTTTCGAAATGTTAGTCTGGCCAAGGCCGTATGAAGAGTTTAGAACGGCACGAAAGTAATAATTCGTGCTAGAATAAAAGTCTCGACCTTTTGTAGGGCGGCTTAAATAAACCTTCGGCAGGGTGAATAAAAACGTCTATCGTAGTAAGGCCCCCAGTAGAGCGGTTACCGGAATGCTGGTCCCTTTCCCCCCACTCACCTCTTTATTCAATTGGCTTTTCCACACACCACGGCCGCGGCAATACCACACATTCTACATCGATTCCCCGATATCAATGCAATGGTAACTCCCCTTAAAAGCCTCGGGGTAGCAGCTCGCACCCAAATACACCGGAAGGAAGGATCAACGCGTTTTAGCATTTTTACAACCCCCAGTTTTATGACCCGCCCCCAGACGGGCGGACGGTTTCTGTGGAGTTTCCCTGTCGGTCGACCTTTCGATGAATTCCAGCGTTTTAGCCACATATTCGCACCGATGTGGCTATTTTCCTGGCAAGAAATTCCTATTGACCACTGAGAGATGATTAATTTGATCCCTTGTGTGCATAAGCTCTTTGAATTGTTCGTTTCACTATTAAAATTAGGATACCGCTTATGATACGTATAATTGTTTTAAAAATTTGTGTTCAGAAATTGTACATAATAGAATATAACAGGTAATATAGCAGGTTTCTGTTTCGATTCGGCGTGTTAAATATAAATATACCTGTATAATGATTTCATCAAGTGCAAATTTCGGAAAAATAAGGAATGGAACAGCTTTCAGTATTGAAGTTATCCTCCGTAATTTGTTGTCGGATATGTGTTCAACAATGATGAGGATATTTAAAAGTATATTTCGATGAAAACCGGATTCATCATATTTCCTCAAACCATTTTTCTTTTCGGGTTTTCGGAATCCGGTGTAGCAAGATACAGACAGTATTAAGATGCCAGAATTTATTTTCTGACGAGACTGCATTTTTTCTTTATTTAATCAGACGAGTCGTTTAGTATACAAGCAGTTAATGAACAGAGACATAAATTTCGTTTAGAAATCTGCGGTATTTCACGAACAGCAGTCGCACTGGGTAGTTATTCGTACTGCCGAGCCTTCTGATCGAGTAGAATGTAAGGAATTTTCAGAAGTCAGACAAGGGGAACAGGGTTTGAGGTATTTCATGGGCAAACGAGAAATAATTTATCGAATTTAAAATCGAGATTTCAACAAAAGTATCCGGAAAATTCGACGTGCCAATCTCAAAGGATCGGAGCCAGTTTATATTCGTAGCACTAATAAATCAGCAATTTGTAATTAATTGTAGCAAATAATTTGTAGCAATTTTGTCTTGCGTTAGAAAATTACCGGAAATAATTGATGTGCAACAATAATCAAACCACTATTATTAATTTTCACTCCAGTGTTTCCGCTCTCAATTGGGTGCTATAATGTTGGATGGGCCAAAAAATTACGTCAGATTGCGGCCTGGTTAAATACAAAAATAACCAATGTTTAAATTTTATAGTTACTAAAATTTCGGTTGAAAGTTAGGTCCTGGAAAATGGAATGAGACATTAGACGCTTCTAACTGAGAATCAATAGACACCGGAACTTTAAGACTCGAAATGCAGGGTGCGGCCGAACGTTCAAACCTTAATAAAGTTCCTCTGTCACAAACATAATGATTAATATATACAGTTATATTATAACTTTTAACACTGACGAAAAAATTTAATAAATGTTTAAATAATCTGATACGATTTACTGCATTCAAGTATGTCGTGGAATTTTATTAGTGTTATTGAACTAAATAGAAGGCACCCGAATATTCTCGTTCAGTGCTTCTCCAGAATTTAATTGTTAAAGAGGCGAAAACATGTTGTGATCATGGAAGGCCAACTCGTATTAGAAAATATCTGGGGTAAACACTATATAAATTATAATATAAGATTTTTATGACATCGGCGGTATTAGTGTGAACAGCGTCCTCGGTTTTCTTCTTTCGGGTTCCGCAAATCCGGGAAAACTGTAGTTTTACCCAGTGGAGAGCCGCCGCTGTAGGAAACAGCATCAGAGGTGAGGAAAACTCGGAAACGGTTATGCAAAGCGGATTGGGATTTGTTGGCCGGCCGGGGGTGAACGCCCGCCCCCATCCCCGAGCTGTGTCCCCCTCCCTATTGTTTTTCCCCCGGGTTGTTCACATCCCTGCAGGATATCTCCAACCACCCGGGCGGAGATTTTACGACGGGCTCCTAGTATAATATGCGGCCACAGCGAGTGCCCCCACATTAAACGAGTCCGGACTGGGCATCTTCCGTGTTTTCCCCCGTTAGAAGATTATTAGATTATATCTTCATAGAAACTACTCTTAAAAGAGAGTTGCATATGTTAAATATTTTGTCGTGTTAGGAAAAGAAATCCTTAAATTATTACGGAGAGAATTTAATTTTAATTTCGTCATTACGTATTTAATAAGCGCTTCCATTGCAGGTGGAGCATCCTATCTGCACTGTTACTGTGAATATCATTACTCTTGCTGCCCTGCCTTACGTATGTGTATAAATATAAATACAACGTTGCGTAATTTATATACGAAAAATTTCATTCTTTTCAAGCGCCTTATAGGCATCGTAAAGGAAACAACCGAAATTGTGCCAAATCAGACACATTAGGAAAATATACAGCTCGCTGAACTGTAAACTTAATTAAAAACACTGGAACCGCGAATTACTCCGCTTCAACAAATTTAATACGTGAGTAGAGACAGAAAATTGCAAGAGGCATATTATATATTTGTATTTGAACTTTATAATATTCAATATAATATAGAGTAAGTTTTATGGAGCGCACTTCCCTTTGATGTAAGGCAGTTTCTTACCACAGGTGCCCCTTAACTTCCCTTCAATTCGATTATTTCGCACAGTCGTACGTATCTTATTTTTCACAACCCACAAACAAAGCTTACAAATTAGTGTCGCACGTTACAGGACAAATATGTATATGTCATGAAAATTTATTAAGTAGTATAAGTATTAAATATTTGAAGTGTGGTTTCGGGATATTGAAATCCTATGATTCGCAAGATTGAATATAATGCAGAGAGAGCTCACGTAGAATGAGTATTAAACCACTAGGGGCTTCAGAGGACCCGCAATTCGAGAAGTTTTCATGCGTCGTATTCCTTCGGCTTTCTCCTATTCCCAGTCCGGACCATTGATCGAGATGAATGTTTCCCGCTGGCAACCATTCAGTGGGACAATTGTCGAGGGGTTGTCACGGATAAAAGCTGGAAGGTGAAAATAATGACCGCGGAGTGGGTAAACGGCCCGTTTGAAACTGTCAGTCAAACCCAAAGCAATGGTATCGACCACAGACCACGACTGTAGGCTGTTCGTGGAAGCGACAAGACTGGTTTCAGATTCCTTGCGTCACCTTGCGTACGGAAAAAAATATTTTGGTTTGTGGAAATGTAATTTTTTTCAGTACGCGCTGAACGATGAAGGCCCGCATGTTAGAAATGTTCAGGCAGGGCCTACGTAAATCGTACGGACTGAATATAACTACGGCGATTTTCGTTGACAAACATTCAAGCAATTTCCTGAAAAAAATCGACGACAACTAGCGATGGGAAGATTATATAAATGCGTTCCCAATACAATTTGTCACTGAAAAGTGGTGGTCGCTCATTATTTTTTAAAGTACACACTTAGAGTACAATTGTGTAGTTCCCTCGTTACTTCTCCAACGGATCTTCAGAACCTTCAAGTATCTAACATTACTGCATTATAAATTTCTTTGGCTGTTTTTCTAATTTTGTTAATGTAAAGATTAGTCTTACCAATAACTTTTTCTCGGATGGAAGTAAAGTAGACAAAAAATAAAAGTAATTTCACTGGCCAAAGGTTTCTGTGGTTCCGCATTTTTCCGCGTATCGAATGTCTACCTTTAGGTTTACCCGCAAAAATATTCAATGCTTAGGCTAATTAATCCAAAGGTGGCAGCACGCTGAATGTTTTTCCATATATTCGAGCACTTATTGCGGAAATGAATATTTCATGAATTCGACACCATTCGAAATGATTTTTGGGAATTGGTCAAACAATATTATTGTTGCTGAGATAATTAATTAGCAACTGGAAATTATGAAGTCTTAATTTTGCGATTACTAACGTTCCAACATGCGAAATTTTTCAACCGCGATATCTTATTCTCCCTGTCACAGACTGAAAATTGAGGGTAATAATAAATACGCAAGATGATTTAAGTTTCAGTTGGGGTGATGCCAAATCCGATATTCCGCAGTACATTGAATTAAAACTAAAAGAAAATAAATGCGATACAACTAAAGAACAATGTTCACAATCTCAAAGGCTTCTAATGAACTCATTAAATAATATAAAATAATAACTCTGTATGAACGATTATTTTGCTCAGGAAGATTGATTTGATGTATCGAAAACCTGTTATATCAAATATTATTAATAAAAATTTGTTTGTCCAATTGGAGAATATTTAAGTCGTTTTATTAAATCATCCAGTACATGCGGCGGGTCAAACGATAAAATACCCGATACGCCGATCAGGCAAAACACTGCGAGTTGGCTCAGTAGAAAATCCGACCCAGCAATCAAAATACTTCCAATGACTTTTAATTAATTTTCAAAATGTTGTTTAAACAATCCATTGTCTCGGAAAATGTATTGTGTTAATATTGGTGTTATAAATCTAGGTAGAACGTCATTAACAGATGGATGATCGGTTGAATTTCAACCGAGGTTTTAATTTAATCGAATATTTCAGTATTTTCCAATCAAAAATAAATTACACGTGTAATTTATACTACTCAAATTCTACCTGTACCTTTATACTTAAGTTTAAAATAGGTAATTATAAATAATATCGGATCATTAATTTATCAGATTGCGGAAATGGGTACTGGGAACGAGGACAAGAGCAGTGTGGAAGAAAGTCCACAGTGTTCGGAAGAGGCGTCCAACAACAACGTGGGGCGGAAAACCTGCGAGGAAGTGGCCGACGAAGCAATGGGTAAAGATGCTTAATGGAAAAAATGGACAACTGGAACAATTCTGTTCGTGTATATGAAACATTTTGATAAAATTATATGTCAAATCTTAGTTGTAGATATACTGTGTGTAATATGTTTAGGTAAGATGGGCCGCTGGCAGTTGAAGATCGTCCTTCTGATGGCAGCTACCAAATTCCCGGTGGCTTGGACTCTGCTGGGGATCATGTTCATGGGTGCGCCGGTCAAGTATCATTGCACCAACGCCTCCTCCAACTCGACCTGCTTGACGCAAGCGGGTGACGAATGCCACCATTGGACCTACGATAGATCGGTCTTCAAGGAGACGATAGTCACAGAGGTAAGTCCTGACAACTTTCTGAACACCTAACTCCAAACAAACCTCTATTGTTTATTCAACAAATAACTCGACTGTATTTATCCGAGAGAGCGGAAAACAAATATAAGTCCTGCAGATTGCAATTTTGATTTGAGCGATAATTGTCCTTCTATCCCTGTTCCAGTGGGACCTCGTCTGCAGCAAGAGGCAGCTTGTAAACGTCGCCCAGATGACGTTCATGATCGGAATCATGTTTGGAAACATTTTGTTCAGTATCGCTTCCGACAGGTTAGTGCCACGTCCCGGTCTATGGAGGAATATTCCATTCGTAGGCCGCAAGTGACGCACTTACATTTTAACGAATGAAAGATCTAATATAGATGAGAGCCTGCCATTGTTGACTAGTTGATGATAGATCATTTCCATGATGCGCGATTACATTGTGGGCCCAACATTGGAGACCATTTGTCAGGCCGTTGTGATAAATAAGATTTTATAAAGGAGAAATCGTTATGTATTTAACTTGGAAAGCCCCGAGGAACTATAGTTAGAATATGACTATTGATTGATTATTCCAAAAAATAACAAATAACCACTTAAAAGAATATTTAAATATCCCAACCCCGTCCGTTGGAAATTTTACATAAGTGAAAAGGTTTAATTTCTTTATTAAGTTACTAATGTTTTCCATAAATGGTACAAGATGAATTTAAATGATGAACTGTAAAAATAATTATTATTAACGCAACGAGCGAAAGTTCAGTACAGTAAGTGCAAATTGTAATTCTCCAGACCTTATCACATCGCGGAATCCATTTATTATCCAACTTGTTGTTCCATTGTCTCCAATAAGTATCTTCCTTCCTCGTTTCTGCTTATACTGTGTAATTGAAATGGCGGGAGAATAATTGGCAGGAAGATCCCCCTTAAGAGAGAGGTCGGCCGGAATTTATGACAGCGTCACGGAAAAATTATTGGACGGTAAGAGCGGTTTTAATGTCGCTCGTACACAAAGGCGGACCTCGCACGGACGTCGTTGGTCCACTTCGGTGTTCTGTTGTGTTGGCAGTAACTCTAATAGCCCTTGAATCAATTGGCCGTAACTCTAATGGCCCTTGAATCAATTGGCCGTAGCTCTAATTGTGGATGTTGTCACGGCAAAACCGAGTCGCAATCATGTTATCCTTTTCGTGATTCAAATCGTCATCGTCTGACAGAGTTCGATGTCCTTCGAAGTCATTTTATCCTCCCCGCCTACAAAGAGCTGTCATTAACCAGGATTCATTAATTTCACCAGTGTTACTCCAGTCAGCACATGATATTTATAGGGCATTGCCTGAAGTGGAAACTCGAGGTTCCAAAGTGTCTCTTTATATAATCTGGGAATGAACAATCTCAATTTGGGACAACAAATTATGTGAAAGAGTTAAAATAAAAATAAAGATTTCAAACATATTATTAATTTACAACCGCATGTTAAAACCTAACTGGGATTTGAATTGTGGGGATCCACCAAACTGCCCAACTCCTACAAAGTTCACCCTGTACTCCTGTATTATTGCACGGTGAAGATTTAAAAATATATATAAAACTAATCAAATATAAATAATTTAACATTCCGTGTTTCAGGTGGGGCCGGAAAATACCTCTGGTAGTAACCGGGATCCTGCAGGTAGCAACTGGAGTGTGCGTGGCATTCGTACCTTGGTACATCGGTTTCGTGATACTCAGGTTCCTTCAGGCGCTGGCAGTTGGAGGAACTATGACCATTAGTTTTGTCCTTTGTATGTATTGTTACGGTATACAAAGCGCGCAAAGTATAAACTCGTGTGTAAGAGATGTAAGAGACTCCTTGAAGTATTTTTCGAGCAAAGTAACACATTTAAGTCTGATTTGAAAGAATATAAATTACTAGTTGTTTTGTTGATGATTTTATTCCATTCGAAATTAAAATAGAATAATTAATTTTAACAATCGATTAGAAAACATATATAAAGACGACTATTGTAAGTGGAAACTACTTTCGTTACCTGAAGCAAAATGGATTTTAAATATCTCCAAAACTGGTGAAATTGTTCCGGCATCCCGACAACAAGAACATGAACTGCATAGCGGGTCACGTATCTCAAATATTATCGAGGAACTACGCGCCTTCCGCAGAAATATTTGCGCTTCTCTGGTTGATTGAAATTGCAGGATGAGTTAGTTGTAGTACTGAAAATCTAAGCTAAGAGGGTGTGAAAGAATGCGCCGAAGAGCCAACAACCGGCATTGAATTTCAGACTGAAAGAAAAAATTAAAATTTGCAAACGATATTCTATGTATTCTTCTATTTTATGTCACTTTGTAGTTTTATTGTCCGGTAACGAACAGTAATTTTCTTCAATTACAAATTTCGGAAAAATCGAAACTTTATTCGATTTTTAATTCCGCGCTATTTGTTAATTTATTTTTCAGGCATGGAAGTCCTGAGCGGAAAGTGGAGGACGATAATGGCGACTTTGACTCACATTCCGTTCAACATCGGCACTATCCTGATGTCTGTTATTGCCTACTATGCGAACCACTGGAGGACATTCCAGCTGGCCATATCTCTGCCAGTAATTGTCGTCATTACGTACTGGTGGTATGAAAGCGTTCTTTTGTTATTGGGAAATAATACATTCCAGGAAGGATGAAACTATTCCAGAGGAAAATTAAGCGGACGTAAAACCATTTATTATCTTCTATAAATAAACCTTTAAATTAATGTCCAATTTGAAATTGAAAAATCTGTACAAGATGACTGGAATACTTAAGGTAGGGAATAAGATTCAGAAAAATACTGTTTCATAACTGAAACTTAGGTAACCTGAAATTAAAAAAAACAACGAAAACTTATTGCATTGCCCCTGGAATTTTAGATCAGGCTAGCATTTTTGAAACCTGTTTCTAGGTTGAAGATCAAATACACATAGTGATTCATATTCCATTCATCGAGAGTAATGGAATTCACTTTATACCCTTCGAATTTTCTGAGTGCTGGTCGTGTCTAGGAACTCCATCGTTTCAAAGAAATACTGTGGGCCTAACCCCCAAGCATCCCACAGTGGCATCCGATTATTAATTTTACAATTTCTGAGGTCTTTTTAAATGTTGTCCCCAGGTTGGTGCCAGAAAGTCCCCGATGGTTGATGGCCGTCGGACGCAACAAAGAAGCCCTGAAAATATTGCAGTCAGCGGCCAAAATAAATAAGAAGGTTGTGCCGGAGAAAATACCTGAACTTCACGACAACGAAAAGGTATATTAAAAGAGGTCCCACTGAACCTGCCGGGTCAGACAAAGTGTTATTGATGTATTAATTCTTTTTGTATAATATATTTCAAACAATATCAGGTTGACGAGAGGAAAGCCGGAGTTATCGATCTGTTCAGGACGCCCAACATGCGTAAAAAAACGCTAGTGATATGGATCAATTGGATCGTTGTGGGTTTTTGCTTTTTCGGCCTAGAGCAATACCTGAGCCAGACCGGAGGAAACATCTTCATTAATGTTATCATCTCGGGTGAGTATAAGTTTGATGAAACATTTGAATCACCGAATCCAAATTAGGTGCAATATAATTTATAATAGATATAACGTCTTTTAACATTGACCTCTTTCTCTCGAAGGTGCCTGCATAATTCCTGGAGTCTTATTTTCAATTTATACGATGGACAGATTCGGAAGGAAACTGACGCTCTTCGGTGGGCAGACACTTAGCGCCATCTGCTGTTTCATTATTATATGTGTGCCTGACGGTAATACAGTACTGTATCTATTAGCTAACTTTCTGAATATAAATTCCTATAGTATATAAATTATTTGTATTGTGAACATTATTCACCGCTTTACTCGGCTGTGATATTCAAATTATTTGGCGACTAACTCGTATACTTATATGAGCAATATTATTGCTCATAACGTTTTTCAGGAGTGTGAACTTGGTAAATCTTGGTAATTCGACAACCGGTATAAAATATTTTTGACACTTTTAAATCCTTTTTAAAACTGACGCTTAAAGCATAAACTGATGATCATAACTCGCCATGTCAATACAGTTTTATGTTTATATTAGTGTTAATAGAGATAATTTTCTGTAGGAGCTGAACATTTTGGTTGGCTCCGTGTGGGTCTGGCAATAATCGGAGCATCAGGCACCGCTGTTGCATTTACAACACTCTATCTTTATTCATCAGAATTATTTCCAACTGTGGTTCGGAACACTGGTCTTGGCTCAGGATCGATGTGTGCACGTATTGGGTCCATGGTGGCTCCATTCATCGCGTCTCTGGTAATGATTTATGAAAAAAATTACAGAATAAAATCATCTTATTTAGAGTACCTGTTTTGTGGTCTGGGAGGGGTTGGAATACCGTAAAAATCCACAATTAAGTTAGGGAGATACCTATATTTGGTAATGATCGGTTTCAGTTAATTTTATTACATATTTTGCTGTTATCAGGACATCATATCCACAGCACTTCCTCCTGCCCTGTTTGGAGTGACCAGTGTGATTGCTGCCTGTTTATGTCTTCTACTTCCAGAGACACTGAACACAGATCTGCCAGTTACATTGAGGGATGGAGAGAATTTTGTAGGGTATGTAGGACTATAAAATATAGATACAAGTAGTTTATTGTGCTCTTTGCCTTTAAATGGGTGGACTAGTTAGAAGTGTGGTAATAACTTATTTATTAGTAAGGCTAATAAATATCTTATATTTATTTCATATTTATATTAATTTATCTTATATTAATTTCAAAATAATATTTCTTTACGTTTTTAAATTTTAGGAAATCTAATAAGAGGAAGGAATTGAGTGGGAAAACGAATAAAGCATACAATGAGGACAAAGAAACTGCAGCAGGATAAAGCAATATAGGCTTAAGATAACATATTTAAAGAATAAAATATTACTTACACAGAATAATAAACTACTTATAAGAAATAATTGCTTCAATAATTTAGATATACCATAACATTATGACTAAATATTTTTAAAACTCTCAATAATTAATATTGAAATTTTACGGGTAAAAACCTTCTTGATAAATAAACTATAATTTTAGTAGTCATAAAAGATAATAATGAAGTAACATCATCTTAAGATATACATGAAATTCCATCCTGTGATGTTTTATTGTTTTAGATTTTTTAGAATGTTAATATTTTGTTGTTTAAATATAGTAGAGAATTTAGATAAAGTGAAAGAGAAAGTTATTTTTTTACCATGTTTATTGTATTTAATATAAGATTTTAAAAAGTATTAAAATGTTATAAATGCAATAATTATTTAAATACCTTTATATATTTTTCATATATTTTTGAGGAAATTAAATTGAAAATAATTTCCCAAATATAATTTATATTGTATCACATACAAGAGAATTTATGCTATTTGAAGTAATTAGTTTATAATTACATCCTTCCAATAAATTTTACTTCAGAAATATGAATTACTTAGAGGATGTATTTTATGTGATAAAATTATACTGTTTATGGTAAAGTTACAATCTCAGTATGTCATGTATTTATGATCAATAAGAATATGTTTTAAATTCAGAA
The DNA here is from genome assembly GCA_019843655.1 of Lethocerus indicus. Taxonomy (NCBI): domain Eukaryota; kingdom Metazoa; phylum Arthropoda; class Insecta; order Hemiptera; family Belostomatidae; genus Lethocerus; species Lethocerus indicus. Next base: position 5,594,251 of record JACDQD010000103.1, on the reverse strand, counting down.
TTTATAATTGTTCAAAAAGTGATAAAACATATTGAAATACTGTACAAATATATTATATTTTTTAGAGGTGAATGTATTTTTTATTAAGAATTTCAATATCTTCTATAAAAATCTTAAAGAAAGTGAGATACCTTTAATGTATGAATGTTGTATATTTAATTTAATATCCATATCATAAACAGAATCAATTATAATACATGGATTTCTATAATTTCTATCTGAGGTCTTCAACTGTGTTCTGCCCAATTGGTTCAGGGTGTTTCAAGCTAATTTCGTTAATGATTTCCACCTTAAGAGCCAAAGCCAGTCCACCAGAAACCCCTGAGTTTATTGATAACTCCCAGAATATTTATTGATCATTTCATGTATTTACTGTAACTTTATCAAGATGTAAAAGGAGTATTGTCATATTCAGAGTATATTACACAATTAAATATATTTTCCAACTATTTTCGACTGCATATTGACTTCAAAGATTAACTGTTTATGTAAAAAGAGGAATTAGTTGCTTCCCAAGAAATACAAATGTAAGAAATTGTTGTTAAACATTAGGCTGAAGGCTTAAACTTATTTACTATGTTGATATCTCCAACATTCCAGTAGGGCATAGTATATGAAGAGGAATCTCAAATATGATGTCTACCTTTTCTTTTTTGTGATGTATTTTAGTGCTGTAGAGACGCCAAATGGCTTCAGGCAAAGAGGTAAATCCTATTTCACCTAGGTATTTATTAGACGTTTTATGAGAGTGTGGAATTATACCGTAATTCTTGTATCGTACTTTTATTTGCTGCCCCATCTCGCTTCTTCGACCTTATATTGGACTTGTTTCAGCTTCTCATACGTTCAGAGCTATCAAATGCATTTATAGAACGTTCAGATATGTAATTAACAACAAATAAAAAGTAATTAACATTGGTACTTACAATCATCGGCATACTGACAGTGACAGGACAGTGACGGTATTGACAGAATCATTACGTGTATACCAATCGCGGTCTTTTTGTGAACAAGGCGCTAGATATCTGACATGAGTTTGACTCCCATCATATTACTAATGGAATGCTAATGACGATGGCGAGAACCTGAAACAAGAAGCTGAAGACCAAATAAGCGAGTAGGGATTTCTGTAAGCGCGTTTCTACAAACCTTTTTCAAGAAAAAAATTATTTATTAGTCTTATCAATACTTTATTTTTAAAAGGCGAAATCTTTTTTTTTTAACTTTATTTTTTTTGTACAATAAACTATTACTAGTTATAGGTACAATGGCGGTTGATGAATACTAAACTCAAATTGTAGTAAAGTAAGGTATTGTCTCAGGTACTCACCCAGGAGATACTTAATTATTTGTTCCGTCTTTCTACATTTCATGATTTCCCCCAGCCATCTCAGTATCATTTATCTGTCAATACCCTCAACTGAAAAGTGTCACTCGACAATCGAGCGTGAGTCAGTCCATCGTCTGCTGATAATCAACTATCGGCTAGAAACCAATTTCTCACTTATTGACCAAATAACTCTAATTAATCGGGGGCATTTTTAAAAGCGCGGACCCGTTTACCTTCCACTTAAGAGCTTTTACTAGAAGATTTCAATGAATTGGGAATTAACAATTTAATTGAGTTTCATCATTAAGTTATGAACATTTCATTAGTAAATCGAATAGAATTTATTTTTATATAATGAACTACCACATCTGTTCTTTGTTTAATAATTAAATATCGACAAGTCTGGTCATTTCAACAGATTGGTTCAGTCAAATCCAGATAGTACTGAAAGAGTTTTTAGGACATCCGTTTGAATTCTGAGTTGTAATTTGAACTTTCTTTTTTATATTTAATTATCATACTGGATCAAACTGATAATTCAACATCAGATAATGTTCCTGTGCAATTCAATACATACATGTATATTCTCTTATGTATGAAAAAATGAATTATTTCTGGTAACAACTGGGCCTATTAATCGTAACAAAACATTAAGTGAATTTAGTTTTATCTTAAATAATTACACTGACGGTAGCCAGAAAAGTGTGTGATCCATAAGCTCAGTAACCATGGTAACTCCTTAAACTGCGGTTACTCACAAACTCTGAATTAGTGCTAGTTTAGCTTCCTGTGCTGCAAGTGTGTTTTTCAAACTGTGTCCGCGTTATAAAGTGATCAAAATTTGTTATGTATACATTTTTCGGTGTTAGATGAACCAAATTCATTAATGATTGAACGTTATTCATTCAGAATAACGATATCATTTGACCTCCTTAAATATCAGGATTCCGTAAAAAGTTACTATTGTGGACATCACACTTATTGTATGCAGATTCCTAATTATTCGCTAAATTAAAAATGCATAGGGAAGAGAAATTAAAATAGAAGTTAAAATAGAGAAGTTAAAATAAAAGGAACAATATTCTTAGTGGAAGAAGAAACAATACATATTTTAAGAGATAGAAATTGTATCATAGATAATGTTATAACATTAGAATTCAAAGGAATTTACTGGATTTCTTTGACTTACACTCCAATGGAATGAAAATGTATAGTGATTGTAGAATATTTTATGATTCTATTGTAGTCATATTATAAATATCTTGTATTAATTTATGGCCCTAAATGTGGCAACTGAAATTTAAAGGAAGCCATTCAATATGAATTTTATAGCAGTTGGCGACGGTGCTGAGAGACATTCCAACCGCAAAAATTAATTTTCGTGACATATATATTAGCCGGGGCTAATGATCCATGAATAATTTAAATTCATTGTGCCTGTTGTAATTATGACCCGTCGTGACACTCAAGGCCAGTCCTCTTTTAAGGCGCACTTCCCCTCTGATCATTTCAGCCCACGACCAAGGAGGTCTTGAACATAGGAAGATCATTTTTATTTTCATTTTAAGTTAATCTATTTATAGATAACATGACTCACGTCATCACTAATTATATTATGATAAATTATGTTGTATAATAGTGATTATTGTAGAGTAAACCTTTCGAATTTTTGTTATTACATACACATCATCACCGCTTTTCAAGAAAATATAAGGAATTTATCAGGTATGGGTAGTACAGAGCGTTGAAACTCCCGATTGCTTTAATGAATATTTAAATTGAATTCTAATGAGAGGCACCGCTCTCAAATACAAAGTGTCGAGGTGCCCATATATAATGACCTCGTTCCGGGAAAAGGAGTAACTGGAAGGGGAATTCCGAAGCCATAGATCCGCAGGGTCTGGCATGGACTGCTGCAGTTCACGATTTCCTATCGTTTAATCAGTTTAAATTTGCAATTGGAGGAAAATTGGGTAATTTTCCATTGATGACTTCCTTTTCAACCTTGGTTAGAATCCCAGTGGCGCACCGAATTTGTCTTCAATCGTACATTTCAACCGAATAAAAGAGGGTTCCAATTTAAGTCCAGTATACTCAGAGAGTAATCGAAAGGGAATTCTATGTTCACCGTAATTTTTTTCGATGATAACGTTTCGTTTGTCTTCCGCTAATTGACAGATATTTTATATATCAATTTCTTTTATCATTTAATAAAATACATTAACAGATGACCACTGTGCTGTCGGAAAGTCCCAAGGACAAAGATGAGTCGGAGATTAGGTCAGCTGAGGATGTAGTATGCGAGGCGCTGGGCGAGATGGGTCCCTGGCAAGGCCTAATTCTGAGCCTGATGACCCTCCTGAAATCCATACTGCTGATAGCACTCTCAGCCATCGTCTATTTGGGCGCTCCCCAGCACTTCGCCTGCTCGTACGGCCCGCCCAACAGCACTTGTTCGGTCGGTGGCGAGCCTTGCACTCGATGGACCCACGAGAGGACCACCTTCAGGGAGACGGTCGTCACCGAAGTAAGTGGAAACAGTCAGACACGATTCGGGTTCTGGTCATCGTTTGTAACATTCGTTGAAATGGTAATTTTCTTACTACAAATATTTCAAATGATGTGACTTTTAACATACTCTGTTGAATTATTATAAATTGGACCTGTAAACCGAATATTTCCTGAAAAATCTGCATGAAGTTTTTGTGACAGCAAATAAAAGGTTAATCATTTTTAGTATAACTGAAATGATACCTTGTGAAACAAGAACTATTTCAGTTCTTTCGAAACCTAGCTTCAGTTTGCTAAAACTAAATTTCTTATAATATTTTATGTTGCAGTGGGATCTGGTCTGCGAGAAAAAGCATCTCGTGAGCCTGGTCCAGACAACGTTCATGTTCGCTGTTCTGATCGGCTCTTTCCTGTGCAGCGGCCTTGCCGATAGGTAAAGAAAAACGTGGATATAAAAACTATACGATTTATCAATATTATATTTTTTTTATCAATAACTCTCGATTTTTGAGATGATATAAGATTTGTATCGATGCAGGGTCGGGCGGAAAATAGTGCTCATGCTGACTGGACTTACGATCGGGCTCGCGGGTCCTTGCGCCGCATTTTTCTTCGACTACTGGACCTTCTTGACGTTCAGGTTCATCGAAGGGATCGCCGTCGGAGGCTCGATAGCGCTCTGTCAAGTATTGTGTCAGTCGGTCTATCCGATTTTGCTTTAATGAACGTATTTTATGCCACGAAGGTTGGACATTTTAGTCTGCTCATAGACTTATAGACTGAATCTAATTTTAGCAGAACACAAAAATCATTGGGTTTTGAAAATTATCGAATGCTTTTTACGACATTAGAAAATAAACAACGTTATAGCATTCTGAATTCATTTTATTCGATATTTATTAAACAGTAAGAAATGCAATATATAGATTATACCATTATTCTTCCGAACCTATTTTTATTAAATTTTGTAGTGTAGGCATGAAATATATACTATAATAATTGCAATTTACAGACTTCATTCGCTTCTTTTGCCTTATGTTAAACCTTGTTCAATGTAGGTGTTGAGATCCTTGGGCCGAAATCAAGGGCTAGGTATGCTTTAATTGTTAATATAGTTAACTTCATAGTCATCGCCTTATGCTCCGGTTTGGCGTATGTGACGAGCCATTGGAGACTCTACCAGTTTGCAACAACTGTCCCTGGTCTCATTTCAGTCACATTTTGGTGGTAAGTAATTTTTCAGTTTTTGAAATAAGACTTTCATACTGTAGAATTACAGTAATTACGTACTCATATTGACTGCAGGATTTTACCTGAGTCTCCCCGTTGGCTTATCGCTGTAGGACGGACTGATGAAGCCCTGACCATTTTGCAGTCGGCAGCAAGGATGAACGGGAACCCAGTTTCTAAGTTTCTGCCGTCCGAAAAAAGCAATAAGGTATATTGTAATATAAGTTCAAGTTAAAGTCAAAGTTAAAAAACGATTTGTCGCCTCATTGTTAAATTTGTTAGACTCTTTCCGATTTCCAGGAGAAAGTTGAATGCAGAGCGAAGGACTACTGGATATTTGACTTGGTTAGAATTCCATCCATTCGAACGAGGTCTCTGGTCATGAGCGTCAATTTTCTTTCAATGGGATATTGCCACTACGGTATTCAGCAGTACTTAGGTCATATAAAAGGAAATATATTCATCAATTCTTTTGTAGCTGGTAAATGACGAAACCTGAATGCATTTTTACACAAATGCATAAAGAAAATATTAATCATTCTTTGATAATATCGTACATATGTACCGTGTATTTCAGCTGTGTTCGCAATTGGAGGAGTTTTCATAGCAATATATGTATTAAATACATTTGGGAGGAAGGTTTCGCAATGGGCTGGTCAGTTCACTATCGCCGGAGCATTTATTATCATTCTGTTTCTACCAGGTAACTATTATCGCTCTTAAAACTCCTATTTGTAAAATATATTTTAATACTATATCGGAAAAGTAAATAGAAAAGCTTTATAATAGAATGCCATATTAATAGTGGAATAGGTTATGTATAATTAATCTCAATCGCAGACTTTTTCTTCATATTCGCAATAACCGCTTCACGCATTAACCATTAACAGAGGATCATAATATATTCCAAAGTCTCACCAAATACTTTATACTAAATACACAGTACAGTACAATTTATTAACGATAAATGATTAAAACATAAATTCAACGCTGTGATGAATTTACCGGTAGCTTGAACAAGACAAATTTCGCTGTTTGTAATAGATTAAGGAATATTAAAATTTTATTGTAGATGCACCGTCAACTGTTTGGTTACGAGTCAGCTTGGCCGCCTGTGGTATGATTGGTACCAGCGTATGCTTTTCAACTGCTTTCGTATACTGTTCAGAACTGTATCCGACCGTTATCAGGAGTACAGCCGTAGGAAACATAAACGCTTTCACCAGAATTGGAGCTATGATAGCGCCGTTCGCCGTAGCACTGGTAAATTGGATACGTCTGAATAATATTACCGAGGATTTTTTTCTGGAATTAGTTAAAAATACTTCAGTTGAACTGATTTAGTTGAATCAGAATTGAACTGAATTGAGCCGAACAAGCAATAACAATAGGTCAATCATTAGAATTTGGAAGACCACCATCTCTGTGGACGGGAAATAACTATTAAAACAGGATTATCAGGGAGGTAGTAGTAATCAGGAAAAATAAAAACAACCTTAATATGGACATTGGAGAATCAGTATAGGATGGTTCCCGGAAATACAGGAACAAACATCGTAATCCCATGAAGCTTAACGACACCCTACCTTTAGATGAATACAGGATCCCGAATTGATCTACTCTTCAGTCGGACACTGATGATGGAACCATTGATATGGCCCGAGAAGGAAATGCCAAAACCCTTCCAGTGGAACTAGCTCAGGTGGTTTCCAGACAGGAAGAATCCCAGAATAGCAGGAAACAAATCCTCCTAACCAAGCTTCTTCCCAGAGTATTATGCGATCGTACTGGCAGTTTGTGATAATAATAATAATTATTAATTATTAATAAATAACTAATCATTCCTTAGTAATTAGAACTAATTAGCCAAATATAAAATTATTAGTGTAATAATCGGTTTTCACTTGCCATTACAGAATGCAACATTGCCTCAGTTACCTCCTCTGCTGTTTGCCTCTTTCAGTTTGATTGCAGGATCACTCGTATTTTTACTTCCTGAAACAAAAGATGAACCGTTGCTGGCAACTTTCGAAGAAATGGATTCAGAAATGAGGTTTGTAGAATTTCGAATTTTCGTTGAGAATACCCGTTGTATTCCTCATTCGCTCACTAAACAATATATTGTTCAATAATTCATCGGAATATTTGGTATTCTTCGCTCGTACCGCTCGTATAGTGTTCATGTATGATTTCGTTAAGCTAAATAATAGATCATGTTTTTAAATAATTAAGATACGGCAATAATATTTCAGATAACTCAGTATCATTACACTTATGAAACGTAGTAAATAATATTTGTGTTATGTAAAAGTCATTCTAGAAATTTTAATGTTAATTTCAGGTCCCATGATCACAACAACATCACATGAAGATTGGAGTAATAAAATTAATCAATTTTCGCTGTGTAAGGATTTATTTCCTTAATAAGAGCTTGCTTTGTACCTATTTGTATTCATTATAAATATAAGCTTAAAAAGTGATAAGTAAATTGATTGAATAATTTAACCATTATCCTATTCGCACATTGTATATGACATCTGCAGTGACACTAGAATACGTAAGGGTTTACAACGTGTGACTTCCGATGCCCATTGCAAGAGAACAAGATTTCTTTGAACTTCATTAACGAACCCAGAAGATCGAATTGTTCATATTAAAGTAATAATGGACGGGCAGACATCGACGCTCTCCACTACGACAGTTAAAAAAACATTATGGCCATCATCTCTACAAGCGAGGGTCTGTTTTTCCTCGTTCACGGTTTGATTGCGCGTTATCATTCAGTGATAATTATTTTTGCGAAACGTGGTTTTTCAATTACGATAGTATTTAATTACTACTTACAGGTATTCATAAGGCACGTGGCAGAATAGACATTTTACATCATGTTTACATAAATCTTATCTTCTGAGTCAAACTGAAATTACATAGAAAAGTAAAAGAAAAGGAAAGAAAAGCATGATCTTAAGAATATAATGAAGTTTGCTGAAATAGTTAATTAGAACATTTATTTTGTATTAATTCAGGATTCATCTAATTTCCTTTGCATATGATTGATACTGCATACGGTGAATATGCCAGCGTAAGAGAGAAAAATTGATTCGTATTTTATTAACTTGTCCTGAATACTTAGGTATATTGCTAAAAGGCAGTCAATAGAAGGTAGCCCATTTCCAGTGTGTAGGAGACACGAGTACTACACGATTCGATTGAACGAATGATAAAACCTTAAGATTTTTAATATTCTCCATTATTTACGACTCTAATTATTCGATAGCATAGAATATTTTAAAGCCAATTTGTCATAAGAGTTGTCTGTTTCCTTATTCTTTTCCTGTTATGAAGAGAAAAACATAAATCGTACAATTGCTCACACTATTCCAACGGCAGGAAAAAAGCGGCGAAAGGGACTATTCGCAACTACCAAAGATAGTTAGGCGGTTTTGTGCATGTACATCGTATATGAATTTGGTTTAAGAGTGTTTGTGCAGATTTGATTAATTAGCGGAAGGTGTGTCGTCGATGTTTGTCCATTTGGAAAAACAATACTTCAAATTCGGCAAGGCGTTTCAGGTAATAATGAGGGCCAGATAATGAGTCTGAGACGTTCTAAAAAAGTTTACAGAATGACCAATAATAGCGCCATCTGTCCAAGGACGGTGACATTGGCTATGTTTCGTGATTTACTGACCTCTGATACCGTGACCAGGAAAATAATATTTCTGAAATAATGGATGGCGAAATGGCGTTCTTACGCCTGGAAAACTGTCCGGCTTGCGGTGGATAAAATTCGCGGCCGTGCTACCACAGTGGATCCATTCGCAAATACACTATTTTGATGAAATTCACTATTCGCCATTCACTAATTCCATTTATCCCACGGCACTTATTGCTCACCGCCAAGGATCTCGGAGTTTGCTTCTCCGGTGGATATCCTTCGATTGAAAATTTCGATAGAAAAAATTGGTCCCCCTGCACCCTGAAATGCATTCTGATCGGTTTTGGCCATTGAGGCATGTGACGCACACGATGTCACATTAGTTGGCCACAATCGGTTTCGTTAGCAAATTTATAGTTAATAGCCCCCTTTTCAACCCGTATCTTTTTAATGAGTTCCGTTATCAGTTGTATACTCGATAACCACTCGAGTTCGTCTGGACTAATATGAATTAAGATGTTGAATTAATATGCTAATGCAGTTTTTACGTCACAGCCCACAGCCGACAGCCCAATGCGCAGCTTAATCTGTTATTTGTCCGTGTCAACCGTTTCGCGGATGCGAATTCGAAACAAGTGCTTCTGTTACGCCTGCATCATTTCGGCTACTGCAATTTATAACGAGAGATTGTATCATAACAAAGCCGAATATTTCCGACAGTGTCTGTTCATCTCATTTTTAGTAATTGGGAGTATCTCGTGAATTCCAATCAATGTTTATTATGAAAATCATACGATTTAGTACGTCTGCATGCGTATAATTCAATTAGAATTCTAATTTTATTAGAAATTAAATAGTTGTAAATAATAGGTTGTCGATTATCAAGTCAATCACCGATGACCTGTGATTATGACAATATTAGTGTATTTCATAATTTTATTTAAATATTTTTAAGGCTTCTCTTGTCGATCCCTATATCAGAGAGTTTTTTTTGTTAAACTATCCGATATGAGGAAAAGGTAGGAAACATTGTTGCCGTACCTTTGAGCTCTCCTGTAAGTGGTGGCGTCATTATGAACCTCTCCTACAATTGTTTTCATTATCGATCTTCAGAAATGGGTACTTCAAAAGAAATTGTTAATTGTTTAGCGAATAATTAACAAAGCGCGCACAATTATGGGCATCGTAATTACACAAGAGATTCTTCGACCACGGTTAATTGACGTCATATATATTACGATCACACACGTTTCAATAAAATTTGAATGCAATTCAATGACGCTGCAAATTGGTAAATGGTAAAGAAAGTATTTTTAAAGAAAGTAAATTTGTTTATAGGAAAAATTGTTAAGATTGATAGATCTGAATTATTTAAATACTCATCGATAACTTATTCATTCCTAATTCGTCTGTTCTTACCAGAATAGACCCTGCAACATCATCTTTTCCATAATTATTCATTTTATAACAAATGTATCAGTGCTGATGTAACTCAATCTATACCTGACGCAATTCTTGTTATTAATCCTGTTTTATCTAAGTGGTTTATTAATCCCCCATTTTTATCGATGCAGCTCGAACTGTTTGCACTAGACATCATTATTTATTTTATTTTAATAATTAATTTGGTTTCGCTCTACACACTGCAGCAGGGTATTGACGACAAGGGTCCAACATCGATTTTTTCTCGGATAAATATTGGAAACTCTGCGTTCCGATTATCACTAATATAAATCTAAATACGTCGTTGAATTTTCCCATTAAATCATCCTATTCATATCCATTTGAGAGTTTATGTATCACAACATTCTGCCTGTTTATCCCTATAGTAATGTAACTCTAAATGTTTAATATAGAGTATACTCTAAATGTTTAAAGGAGTAGTCGGTAGTCGGAGAAGTAGTTTAATATTTTAAACGGTTCGGTTTTCCGGTTAGTTACCCACACGAAAAAGTCTCCTGACTTCATATAACACGGAATAAATGATAATATAAAACAAATACCTTCTTAACAATCTAGAATAAGGTGTGTGCGCAAATAAAGATTGTAAGTAATTATTGCTGGCTCTGGATAACATTTTAGCAATCACTAAAAAGTTAACGAACAAACACAATAAAAGTTAATTAATAAAATACAATTTTTATTTACCTTCCTTTATGAGTTCTGGCGATGGTATTAATTTGTGGCGAATAGCCACAACAAAATCATAATACGCGAAAACGTAATTCGTACCGCGCATATTACACCACAACACCTGTTCTCAGTTAAGTCGAGAAATTGCCGGTTGCTCAACTGGCGAGATATTGAGATATTTCTAAAATGATAAATAAAATGCGTAGGTTCTGAATATTTTTTTCACACAGGTATCTACAAGTGGAGAGTACTCGTCTCGAGAGACTACTAATCCTTTCACGCGTTTTACCTTTAAACGATTTAAAAACAAAATTTAAAAAAATATCTGCTGAATTAATTCGAGTGGCACAAGTTAATCAGAGTTAGAGCTCTTCAATGAAGGGATTAAACGAAAAAATCGGATATTTCGTTGGAAAATTTCCATAGCGAATTACTTCACGCAGTTTTCCCTTCACGGCCAATACACGGATGCACGAGTCCAAAATATTGGTGGTGATTCCCCCGCAAAGTGTTCTCCACCGTTAGAATATAACTGTCAATCCTCTATTCGTTGACATGGTAATTTAGGAATCATAAAAATGGGAATTAATAACACATATGTTTAGTCACTTTTACTGTGGTGATTGTCTGTTTGTCGTGTGTGTGTATATATATGTCTTGTTATTATGGTTTTGGGGGATGTTGTTTGTCTTATTTAGGTTGGGAGGGATTTTGTTGATCGGCTTAAGTCTTTGTCGGATTATCGGTCAAATATATATTTGATCACACAACTGGTATTGTGGTTTCTAGACAGGAAACCTATCTGGTATTCTGTATTTGCGACAGTTTTCCTGTTGGCCCGAAATTTTTTGAAAAAAGTTTATTTGTAGTGATCTAGTTAATCGGTGCAACTGCACCCAACGAACTTAAGTACATTTCCGCACCACCCTCAGGGGGAGCTAGTAGAAACACGAGCGCAGCTTTCGATTCGCAACACTTGAATGTGGAGGGACAAGGTCATGAAACCCAGATGATAACATTTTTTTCAGACGACAGCGTCCAGTTTCAAGAATGTGAATGTCAATTGCAAGAGAATCATTTAAATAATATAGCCCCCTTTCAGTAACGAGGGCGCTCAACTGAATTGGGTCTGAGGGGCCGGGTACTCGAGAATTGGGAGAGTAATTGAAATTAAATTAATTACTTCTTATATAGACACATCTTCTTCAATCTCTCTCGACTGTAACGCTGTATGTCTGCTCTCGTACGTCTGCTCAGGACTGAAATGATAAGGCCAGGTGATTTGTGACCTCCGATCGTGTAGGGCATTCCTCCACTGAATGAGACGCAACTTTCCATATGTGCGGAAACAGAAAACTGTCAAACCGAAGACTTTTTAACCGCCAGAGTAGAAAAATTAAAAATAATACGGCCGATAGCGAGAAGTCTAAAATGAGTGATATTTTAAAAAACGCCCCCACCCACCCACAGGCATCTAAAACTGATTTACATATTCAGAAACATCCAAATCGAGTTGAACCTGCTCCATCCACCACAATTTTAGTCATTTCATTTATTAGACATTTGCATCTGTTTGCATACAAAAATGGTAAAACAATCTAGAGGTGAAAATTGTCCATTATTTTTTTTGCGTCATAATTGTTCGTTATTGAACCAGTCAAGAATACATTAACGTCCCACCGGAGAAATTAGCTGTTATTGTCCAAGCTTGGACGTTTCAATTGTGTAAATCTCTATTTGCAAGGCGCGTGTGAGGTTACAAATAGAATTATTTAATCTAGCAATTGTTGAACTCGTCATCGGGAAATATAATTAACTTTGTCAATGATTTCATTTTGTTGAAATTGTACAGTTAAATTTCTTTTGTAGAATTTTTAGTTGCGTATGGTGTTCAAAGCGCAGCCTGCAACTGATATCAGTGGATAAGAACGTATTTGTCCGTATTTATTACATTCGTTCGGGTTTTTTATTAGATTTTTAATTTTAATATATTTCTTATACGATATTTACTTGGAATAAGAGGTTAATTGAAAAATAAATATTTGTACTCACATTTCGCTATGCTCACTCTTCCATATTACCGATATACACCTTGGTGATTTGACCTGTGGTTTTAGTAGTTTAACAGGAAGGTTTACCAGTTAGCCAGGTAGCTAACATGGGTTTGGATCAATGAATTAGTCCTCTCAGTATACTTGTACAGTATTATCGTTCTGATGCGCAGATAAATTATCGGAGGCATACTTCAGAACTAATTCCAATTATACGCAAAACATAAAGGATATCTGAGTTAAATACTATTGGATTAGATTGTAGAAATCGTAGTCCAAATTTGAGGTAAGTCAGTTCAGTTGCAAGTAATTTTCTTCTCCATTCGATGAGGTGAGGCCCCACAAATCCACGTGCCGCTTTTCACTGTACTCGATTGTGTACAAGGCCGAAGCACGGTTTTTCTCGGTCCCGGAAAAATGCTCTTATTAAATACGTTCGGCTCGTGAGCTCGTTTTTCTTCCCCCCCTTCAATCCAGGGCGAAACATATTGATGGTCATTTTAATGTTTCCACCGACTTCCAATCTACGGCGGGGCCCCGAGTCGACAGTGAAAGATAGAAATTCTTTTGGGCTATCAATTTTCCAAAAAAAAAAAAAAACGAAAACGAAAAGAATTCTTGATTTATGTGGAATCTATTCCTCTAGTTTTTATTTTTGGCCCCACCCTGCGCGGTGTCGGTTTATTGTGCCCGTTCGTTCAACGGGCGATGATTGATTTGGAAACGCCGTGAATAATAACAACTGTGGAAGCCGAAACCGGAGAGCTTCACCCAAAGAGAGATAGAAAGAGGGAGAGAGGGGGGGCCCCCCCCCGATGAAACTCGGCCGTGAATTATGAATTTCCATTTGTCAACAGGGCCCCGGTTCACGCTCGGGCTTTGGTGTTACTTTTACGTTCCATTCCCCTCTTTACATCCTTTTCTTTTTGTTTCCACTCCTTCCCTCCTCCTCCTCCTCCTCCTCCTCCTCCTTCTGCCGGTTCCGAAGCGACCGCGGAGGTTCCCATTAGTACATGCCCGGAATCGGTATTTGAGAGATAGAGAGGGAGAAGAAAAAGAGATGAAAGAGCGCACAATATCTGAACGTAATATCTCGTCGGAGGGATGGGGTGGGTGAGGAGACGCCCTTTCGCTTTCGAAAAGCTTCCCCGAACTGAGCATGTAATTACACTCCGGGTGAATAATAATTCCCGGCCGGAAACGGCGCTGCTCATGACGCTAACAATTTCATTACTCCTAATTATGTTACACCTCATGTAAGAGCTAAGACCAAACTAAGAGATAGTCTAAATAAATTGTTGCGGTGCCCATTTTGTCGTTATCTTTTTGAAAATCTAAAAATTATGAATCTCAATTCGAAAAAAGCCGCGGCAGAAATATCATCGCTCTTACGTTAACGCTCATAATACTCCGACTAGGATATTATAATGTAAAATATTCACAAAAATTTCGAGTCGTGAATTCAGAATTTAACAGGTATTTACACCCTATTACCCTAAAAAAATTGAAAATCCGATGAATATAATTACGTTCGCAACATGTTTCATCCCGCAAAACTTTATCAACATTAGTTCTATCAACGAAAATTGACTATTCATCAGACAAGCTTGAAAAAACAGAACCGACAGACACTTTTATTTATTATTATTATTCAGTTGACCGTAATAGAACGCACTTATCTTATACTGTATTGCGTTTAATTTCACGACACAATTAAAATACGGCAATAAAAAAAAAGAAAATAGGCCTCTTGCGGCTACTTGACGGACCTTCGTAAACGGGAAAGGGGGGGGGGAAAATAAAATATAATTCGCCCGTAATTAATTCTATTAAACCGTTTGTTAGTTAGTAGCGCTTGGCGTGGTTTTATTGCTCGGATATCGGTATGCTTGAAAGATACTGTGCGATACGGCCTCTTCCCATTTACGGGTTCTCTATCCCGTTTTCCCAGTCAAACTTGAAAGTCACCACTGTGCGGATTTGTCGATAGAAAGCCGTTTTTTTCCAATTCTATTACCGCCTTTATTGGGGATGGACGGTCACCTTTTACGGGACAGACGGGGAAGAAAGGAGGATAATTGTTTACAGCGGGAGAATTTCACTAATTATTCACCGGCCCATTCAATCGGCCATCTGGTTGCTTTACGCTCCGGTGCTGTCCACCCTTCAGCCCTTACGCTCGGCCAACTCCCTCCGACGCTATGTGTGTTGGACCGCCGTGCAAAGTGAATATTTACGGGATTATTGCGTTTTGTTCATGATCCGATAGCGTTTGGATAGCGTTATTTAATTTTACAAAGAACGCTTCCGTACAAGCAATTGATTGTTGGAAACATGAAATTTCAACTAGAACACTTGCATTCGTTTTAATACCGAGGTTTGTACTGTTTGAGGCCTTATTACTTGGGAGGGATGTTAACAAATCAAATTATAAACTATACAACCTGTATTTGGGTACTGACAATGGCTATATGTCGGTTCATAGTGGCGTACTGACGGCCTTCGCCATACAGAAAATTGTATATCGATCTGCCCGAACATAATTCTCAATCGCAACCCCTTTCCTCAGAGTACTCATGGGGGCACCCTACGCAGCAATTATAAAGATTATTTTCAAACGCGAGTTCCCCAAGAACAACAAGGAGAAAAGGGTAAGGGCGGAAGGTTGGAAAGCAATTAAAAGGAATTAACAAAGGGATGGCGGTGGGGGTTGGGAACCCGTCAAATTGGGGTTTGTTTACGCCCCGAAACGGGGGATGCGCGGGGGGGGACTTTTCGAGAACGCTACTCGAACAGACAGTGTCTTCCTTCCGCCTTAAATAAGACAGTTTATTCTGAACACAATATGACGTCCTAACATCGCCGGTAGGAAAATAACGTCAATAATTAATACGAATGCCATGTCAGTATTACTAAAGTCCCTCTGTAAATATTAACGAACTTTGTTTGCCCAATTGACAATGCTTTACCTAATCCTACTTCTTATACTCGAACTTTTGAGCAATTACAATTCGTCTTAATACTAATGAAACGATGTTATTATATGAATAAAAACGCGAATAATAGATTTCAAAGGCCACCAGCCTTTGGTGAATCAGTAAATAATGAATGTCATATCGGTGTATTTAGGTAGTTCCTCTGGCCACTTGTTAAGGGCCTATAGAATCACTTGTGTTTTGTCTTATGTTGGACGAGGGTGCAACACACCCACATTACGCGCTGAAATATAACACTGAGACCGGCTCCCCTAGCAAGCAGTAGGGCATTGACTGTACCCCACATCGGTAGGGTCGCGTAAGGGCGGTCTTGAGAAAGCAGCAGAATTGGAATGAATGGGGATGAAATATTTTCACTCGCTCTACACCTAGTTTTACAAAGGTACTTAAACACATGTCGGTTTATGAACGGTTATGTCGCTATAACGGTGATACCGTTCAACTTGAGTACACCAAGTAAACATGTCTCGTACAATAAACCTTCTGTAGGGTTGTAGAACTGGCCAATAGTAATTAAGTAGTTTTAGTGCAGGCTTACCTTTTTATTGCGAGGACGATTCAGCGCTCATTTTACGATTTCCAACCCTAAATTCCGTTTAATGGGGAAGGGGGGCCGGGAATCCGCATTATCTAACCGGATACTGTAGATTTGGCGGGGGTGGAACGAAACCGGAAAGAGGGAAGACCCCACCACCACCCCCGCCACTTCGTATTTGATTAGGCGAAGAAACAAATGAAGTGTTTTACGCGATGCTTTACGAGATTGGATTCGAAGAGGGATGAAATTGGGGAAGAGATCTCCTCTTTTCTTCCCTCCTTTTTCTCCTTATTCCTGTTCCGTCTCATTCGTGTTATATTATTTTCGATAGGCTCTGGGGTAGAGTAACGCGACCTCCCACCCCCGCTAGGGGATGATTGATGCAAACGCCCTGGCAGACATCATTTGTATAAATCAGCGATGAAAGAAGGAGGCGGCCGCCCTCAACCCACCCCGCCCCCGCACCAACCCCTATGAACAAGGGAGGGAACCACTTTATGAAACTGCGATTCGTCAGAATTCAGTAAATGATAAAGGAATGGAGCAAATTCAGACGGATTGTATTACATAAATCATCCGCGCGAACCAAATAAGTTCTGACGTACTGAGATTAGACGGGTGGAGTTGAATTTTGTACAATAATACAATCATAATCTACACCAGGGTGGGCTCTTCGTTGAGTCAAGAAAATTTAAATCCCTTTTTTATTCAAGAAACTTTTCCACGAACCCACACTTGGGTCGGGGGTAGCAATTATAATTTAAATTATATTCAAGTTACAGTGGAGTAATTTGGGTACATTCTGTTACTAGGTTAACGTATAGGGGCGGTTTGGTTACTGTCCCAGGCCGCGTTATCAGTTGGAGGGACCACTTTAAAGTCACCCTTCCCTAAAAGCCCCTTATCTGGTTCGATTTCTCCGGCCGTTGACGACGAATCGCGTCCCTACCCTCCCTCCACCCCCCGCCGATATTAGCCGATAATGTTTTTAAACCGCCCCCGAGCCCTTCAAACCGGCCCTAGATTAGGTGATAGGGGGACTTAAACCAAGATGTTCTCTCCCACCGGCGGTCCTAAGTGACGGTTTCACTCAGAGCTTCACTTAAGGATGCTAAAGTATATAAAATTGAACCATTCCAGAACCTATTATTGGGGAAAATTACATATTTAAGCGCATATAAAAAACACGAGTGTTCTTCCCTCGAATTCGAAAGCATTAAAATTATTTGAAATAAATAAAATTATATTATTAGGCGAAGAAAAAAAGAGTGTCCTAAATTTTTATGATTTTGCATGCATTAACGCCCTGTATGTATTTCAGTTCCTCAGACTCTGTTTCCACCACCATAACTATATTTATGATATATAGTTTAATTGGATAATGTTAACTAATAATTTTTTTTTATTTTGTTTCAGGTAAGGGACAGTGCATTTTCACTTTGAATCGTTGTCTCCAATGAGTAAGTAGGCCTCAAAGTCTAATTCAAGTTGAAACACAATATTTTTATCGGTTGTCGCAATCAAAGCCAAAAATTAAATATTTCTAATAGACATAAGACTAGAGTTGAGACCAACTGCGAGTAGGATCGCTAATCAAATTAACCTTTTTATTATGTGTTTCGTTCATAAAAGATGTCAGACATGTCAGAACTGTTTTGCCCTCGGTTAATCCCTGAGCGACGACTCGTGGGGTTGCTGAGGTTGGTTTTATATTAAGGGAGTTGTATCGAAACACCCTCCCGCCCCCCGCCGCCCGTCCCACGCTTCCCCTTTCGAAACATATTGAGAAACTTCAGAGACGGAGAAACACAGATATTAAGATAACCCTCCCCTCCCCCCGTCCTCCGAGGGGTTAGGCTATAATCAATTACAACAGTCTAATACAAAAGGAGGCCTAAACGCAGCCCCTCCTACCAGCCCCAATCCTCCCCTGACCAATCAACCATCAAAGAAGACTGCATCTACAAAGAATATATATATAGAATTTAAATAAAATGCTGCGGCCTTGAGTATTTTCAATTATTTCCTCGTGTGACTCAAGTAGCGAGAATAGATTTGGATGCATCGGGAAATAGACTTCCATGAAAAAGCCTTGTGAATAATTCAAAATCGGGACAGTGATTTATTAATTTCTTTTTCCCAATTTTTACAATGCAAACGATATTGCTCAATCGGCAATAAACTGTGAAAAACAGTAGCAATGTTTAATAGTTTCTACATTTTTTTTCAGGTGTAGTCATGGTCCCCGGTGTCCTCATGTCTATGTACACTATGAAGAAATTCGGAAGGAGGATAACTCTTTTCTGCTCTCAGTTCTTGTCGGCCGCCTCGTGCTTTACCATAATCTCCATTTCTGAAGGTAACCCAGCGGCTATGTTTTAAAAAATGATATAATAAAACCAAAACAGTACTTATGGGAATTCGTACTTCATTTAATTTGACTTTTTTCTTTGGATAATTATGTCAACACAGTCGAGAGCCACTTCTGACCGCATTCCTAATCCTAAAATCATTAACCTGCGTGAAATGCGATAAGGAGAGCGTGGTATCGGTACTTGACGCGAAAACCGCTTCTGTTTACTTCTCACTCTGGTAGAGCTGTGACATAATATTAAAAACCGAAAACCCAATTTTAGAACACTTGGGCATAAAAAAAAGTACCATATAGCGATAGGAATAGCGAAAAAAACACGACTGATGTCGATCATTTTCAGAGAAAAAACTCTCAACCTTCCACTGCCGATATCAAGAATCTTCAAAATATAATTGGAGTTGATTTGTTTTACAGAGAATGAAACCTTGCGTTCGGTGTTCGCCATCATAGGGGTGACCGGTGCTGCGGTCTCGTTCACAACTGTATTCCTCTTCGGTTCTGAACTTTTTCCGACAGTAGCCAGGAACATGGGGATGGGTATAGGATGCACCTGCTCGAGGGTCGGTGCCATGATAGCACCATTTGTGGTTTCAATGGTAATTATGGAATGATATTAAAAATATTTTAGATAAATAGAATCCATCCCACGACTAAATAATTATAGTGTCACCTTCATTAACTAATAAGGCGAATTACACTCCTTCAATAAAACTTTCTGAATGTTTTTTTTTATATATTAATCCTCTTATCCTCCTTTTATATATTTACAATATTAATCTTGTAAATTTTGTATTTACAGGACATTGTTTCAAAGAATATACCACCGATTGTGTTTGCTGTCGCTAGTCTAATTGCCTCACTGCTCATACTCCTCTTGCCGGATACTCTAAATTGTGAGCTCCCGGAAACGACGCAGGACGCTGAAAACTTCAGAGGGTCAGCAACAAGTTGATTATACACGATACTGAAACAAAGACGGAAAATGAATACGTTGGAAAGAAAAACAAAATTGTAACTTACAATAATAATTCTTATCCTGTGCAGGGCCTACAAGAAACTGAAGATATTGACGATTGGGCGTTCGGAGAAAGAAAACAACATATAAATGAGGAGCTGTTCAGCCAGTGTATTTTCACCCTACGGTTTTTGATAGTATCAAAAAATGCCACAGCTACCCTCCTCAGAAAAAAGGGAATAATGCGTTCCACACTCTATAACTTATTATTAGGTTAGACGTGCAGGCAGGAACACTTTTGTAACAATATCACATACTCTTAAAATGTCTAAAATGTGTAAAAACCCTGCATATTTCATTTTTTCTGTGTTTATAAAATTTTATTTTGTTAGAATGTCAATAATTTTTAAATATCTCATTATGCTTATACAATGCTGCACATGTAGGAGTGCATCCACTTCGACCATCTAAAAAGATGGTTTTCAGGCATAAGTTGGCCACTTCATATGTTGTAGTGTGCTGAAGTATTAATGTAATCTACGTATAAGTTGGGAATTGGGCATAAGAATCCAACTGTGATACCTAAATATAGACAGTAAGTAAAATTTGGTTACTTAGCAAATTCAACAACTCTGTGAGTTGAAGTTATATTAATATTGTTTAGTACTAGCAATACTAAATGTGCCTAGTTTGTTAAGATTTACTACGTAAGTCATAAGAATTAATATTTTTTTTTTGCTTACTGGACTTAGCATAAGTTAAATTTGTTATATTGGTTTTTTATAGGTTGAATTAATATTATTTGTTATTGTTGGATTGTATTTGGTTTTTAATGACATGTAGCACAAGTATGAAAATATGATCGTAAATTTGTAGTGAATAAAGCGAAAAATAATATTCATAAATATTCATAAACATGAATTCTGTAAAGATTTAAATATTTTATAATAACTATATTGATTAAAATTAGTACCATAGATGCAACACAAATGTAATAGTTTATATTTACTATTTATATAAAAAAAATAAATTATTTTCTTTATAACTGCTCAAACTGATTTAACACCTGAACCCAAATATAATTAATCAAAATAATTCTGGCTATAGGAGTACATATAGTTCATTTTCTTGAATATATGGAATGGGTAACAACAGGATATTTCCAAATAATATATTTGTAATAGGCATGACTAGCTTGCAGCTTGAAATTGATATGACTGCTGCATTATTAACTATAACGTAAAATAAAGTCATTTTAAAGTTATACATTAAAGATCAATTGTGGATGTCCGTTAAGAGTAATAAAAATAAAAAAGCCAAGTATAGTACAAGGTAAAAAAGCGGAAAAGAAACGTGAAAGTGTTTACGGCAGAAAAGACGGACGCTGGGAGCTGACCACAGGCTACGCTAGGCCAACTGTTTAACCTTTGGTTAGGTACATGTCAATACCCCTACCGGGTAAAAGTTTGTCAAACTCAAGTTCTCGTTGTGTATTCGCGTTGAAAGAAGAATTAATGAAATAGCACGAAGAAGCGGTAAAATATAAACTCATATTGACTCATACAACATACAATCTCAGCGATCTCGCCATATCTGTTTGAGAACCTTCCCTGTTGTCCAGGCGAGTCGTGAGAAAACTGAAACAAGTCAGGTTTTTGAGCTGAAGAAAGAATATTCAGAAGAATCCAGCTCAGTTTCATGACAGTTGTTCACGCCATTGAAATGTTTTTGTAGACGAACTTCTTCCTCGGAAATTGTGATAATGGCTTAGACACAGCTCGACTGGCCTATATGGCAACATAGCTTGGTTCAAGAAAATCAAGCTATATTTTTTCGTTCCTCAATTGTTCTGTCTTGCCAAGCGTGAGTGATTCTTGGTTCTGTTGGGACAGAAAATTGATTATTGAACATATTTCTTCTTGCTGTTAAGAAGCTATAGTTTTAGCCTCTCAGTCTGTGAGGCTTATCTCTACGAATGCCCCTCAAGATACCGACAAGCGGAGTGTTCGCATTATTTCTTAGAAAAACCAAGTTTACATTACGATATGCGAATGTATAGTGGAGTGGCTGTTGGTAGCAAAGAATATTCTGCGTTGTACCTGGGATATACCGGAACGTAGAATATGTTAATCAATTTAGGGAATAAAATTACAATTACGTCGATTTTTTATCTTCCTTTCGGTTTACAAATGGAGAGTATGGGTCTATGCTAGGAGAAATTATTATTGAGGTGCCATTGTATAATGCCATTGTAAAAAACCTCTGAAAATTTTAAATAGGTCTATGTGTCACATTCTGAAAAATTTAAAACGTAATATTTAAAATAATCTCTTCTCAATATT
Source organism: Lethocerus indicus (assembly GCA_019843655.1). Lineage (NCBI taxonomy): Eukaryota > Metazoa > Arthropoda > Insecta > Hemiptera > Belostomatidae > Lethocerus > Lethocerus indicus. Next base: position 5,572,133 of record JACDQD010000103.1, on the reverse strand, counting down.
ATTTTATATCAAATAAAACATCATATTAGGTTTCTCAGCTGTCATTTGCAGTTGACCTAATATTGTTTAAAATTAATATTAAAATAAATTTCATAACACTCGAGCGAATGAAACTCGACCCAGATTTATTGATTAAAACATGTGTTTACGACATCTTAAAACGTGTGTGGTTAATACTCAAAGTATGCGTTTTGGAAGACCATCGAGTAATTCTGCTCAAATCATTTCTTGGTCAACAGTCAACATTGTTTATATGTTATATTTGATTAATAATTATTTCATCAGTTATTTTAAAAATCCATTTCCGCTCCTATGGTCTACGGTGTTGCGGCCGAAAAATTACGAAAATTTCCAAATTAAAGTAGAAATAAAAATCCTGCTTGTTCAAAATGCATAACATTAATATATTTATACGAAAATGCTACCATCTTTTAAAAATTAAATGGAGAATCTAAAGCTAATTCTCAATCGCACTCACTCAAGGGGAAAGAACTATTGGGAATTAACCACTGGAACGTCCGTACGAATCACGGCCCTGTTTTCCTAGCATTTGTTTTAATATTTAATTTCTTGGATATTTTACTAGCCGACGATTTTCAGAACCTCTAATTAGCAACGGTGGTATCAGTCTCTTAAGAAAGGATATATCTTCCAGTCATACAATCTCGCGAACAACGTAAAGTAAAATTTTGCTACGAATAAAAAATAAGGAACAGTCAAACCAAACAAACACAAAATTCTGTATCGGGACACTGATCGAAGTATAAAATTATAACCCATGGACTATTAACGTTCAGACGATGCTGCCTCACAGGGTAGACGATTAAGTGAAATGAAACCAATACTGTCGTATTGGTGTAGACAACTTTCTGCTTCCCAATTGAAATAAATATATCGTTAAAAGTACGCCATGCGCAGTACTTAGGTTACGCGAAGGAAATGATGCAATAATTCTGGGTGTACTACCGCGTTTGACTCAGTTGACTCCCGTGCGCAGTGTTGTTTTAAAGCTCTCGAGATTTCCATTAATATAAAGAGAACGTATCAGATAGTTTAAACTCAAATTACAGAAAATTATTTTCGTGTGAACACGTGAACTTCTTCAACAATGTCTGCCTGTTGGATGTAATTAAAATAAATTATTTCGAACCATAGTCTACGCATCAGTATTGGGCCTCCCCGATTTCTATTTAATTATGTCGAATAAACTACTTCAGCGCGTCCTTGGCTTGTCGAGTGCACGAGAATCCTTGATTATATTTTGAAAAAGAAATTTTAAACAGACTCCGCCATAAGCGCGTTTAATTGCGTTCTACAAGAAGAAGAGTAATACTCGACTTATCTCCAATCGACCCATTACCAATTTGCAATTTATTCTTCAACGAGTCCAGATCGCTTATCTTTATTAATTGAACAAACAGAAATTAAGTACACAATCGCGTTATTGTCAACGACTAATGTCATTGGAATTACTATTAATAACCGTATAGTGAAATTATTCGTGAAATTACATTTCAAATACGAAACTACCTCTTTCAGGTTTTTTTTTACAATTGATATAAAAGTAATTTTTGAATTGGAAATTGTATTATCAATAGCTACCATACCAATTTTGTAATTTTGAATTCAGATATAGGCAATTTGTACTGACGATGGTGATATGCCGACAGCGGTCGGTACAGTTTCCTCCGCATAAATTACCGGTGCCACGTCTGCCTCATATAATTCCGTATAAAGGAATTACAGTTTTCGGAGTAAATGGAGCGTCATCAATTCAAAGAATAAAAACTTGGTGCAGAATCCACTGGAATGTTGGAGAGGATTGTCGCAACGAGTCCAATTAATCGGAAGGCCGGGAGCGGCGACGATTTTCCAGGAGGGAAAAACGACGGGAAACTCCGATCTGACCGCGGACCTCAGCCGTAACGAATTGGGGCGGATTAAGTAATCCGGCAACTCACTTCCACTAGTTTCCAGTCAAATTATGATGTAGGACTACAACATCTATTTATGTATTGTAATATTCTTGTATTGCACATGTCGAGAGGCCCGTACCGATGTTACCAAACAACGCAAACATACGTCCGTGATCACAAAATATTTCAACTTCTCAATAGAGCAGTAAATTATATATATATATATATATATATATATATATATATATATATATATATATATAAGTTACAAGATGCTGAGAGAGCTGATGTTCATGCTTACAGCCAGGTCAATCTCGTCTCCGGGCTTCTCGTGGTATGACCTGACCTTCCATCATTTGTGTGTGAATGAATTATATATGTTTTTTTTAGAGAGTGTAATCTCCTTCTCACCGACAATAACTAGCGCCGAAACCCGGCATCTTTAGATTAGGAGCGAGGATTTTTTTATTCTCCTTCAACCGCTAACAAATTGTGGAGTTTATTGTCACTGTCTGGCTTCCGGCGGGAAGAATCTCAATTCGCAGGGGATTAAAATAAAGTCATTCGATTAAAAATGTTAATTTTTCAACTAATTTATTTTACGATGTTTCGTACAATAGGCCATTGTAGATGTCCAGGTATAATATTATACCCATAAAGAGGACCAGAGGTATAATATTATACTGTTTTTGTATTTGACGGGTGATCACTTTTGTAGTCACAGGAAATATACATGTATGTAATTGTTTTTATACTGTCTTGTGTGTGTGGCGTGGCCAATGGCCCGAAACCAATATCTTAAATCAGTAGCTCTCAGAGTTTTCGTCGATAGGGGGGAGTTCATGTGGAATCCGCATACCAGACTCAAACGCACAGAAACAAAACGACGATACAAACTGTTATTCAGACTCATTGACGACAGATCTCAGCTCTCCCTAACTAACAATCTCTTAATTTACATTTGCATACTCAAACACACCTGGGCGTACAAAATCGATCTGTGGGGGTCCACCGAACCGTCTAATTCTTACAGAATCCAATCCTTGCAATCCATTATCCTCCGAAAAATAGTCAATGCCCCACCTTATGTTTCCAACCGCACAATCCACTCAGATTTAAAAGTCCCGTCTGACCATGAATTTGCAGCTTCCCGATACCAATCCTTCCATTCAAATTTATCCCATCAATCCAATACTTTGATCCCACACCTTTCTTCACATCACCTCCCAGACAATCCTGAACACCGCCTCAAGAGAAAGTGGCCACGCGATTTCCTTACCACCCGAGTAATGGCAGGAGCGGGAGTACCATCATTGGGTGGCTTCTACTTCAAGAGTTCACTTCAGTGAGCGCACTGTCACTTGATATAATTGATAAAAATTGTAGTTATGACAATAAAAATAAATGTAAAAAAAGAGGGAGGGGAATTGTTCGGTGTGAGGGGGATTGGGGGTGCCGGAGCGTGTACGGCGAGGTCGCTAGGCCGAATAGGCGTGAATAGGGCCAGGGTTGGGGAAGCCAAGTGTGGTAGGAGGGGACGTCGCGGGGGTTCGCCCGGCCGCTGAGACCCCGGGGGGCCAGTCTCGCGCCAAGCGCCACCACGCTCAGGAACATGCAGAGGAACGACCGCGATTCGACCGCTCTCGAGGCCCTCTTGCCCGAGCCCAACGGCACGCCTTCCGTCGTCAAAATCAGTAAGTACAGCCTTTCTGTACGCCAATGCCTTAATTGCTGGCGTCTTTGAAGTAGACGTGTCGTACAAATTTATTTTTAAAATAACCAAATAACCTGTCTCTTGAAGACTAATCGAGAATTTCTTCCTTAACTCCTATTCCTTATACAAATACTCTCATAATTGCCTGCTTAAAAACTAATTGTTTTACTTATGAGGACTTAATACTAGGTATTTTTGAAGTTTATTGTACTAGTATTTCGAGTTGACTCCTAAAGATCTCCCTCCACGACTGAATGCTACACCACACGAGCGATATTTGTATACTGGAGTTTCTACAAATTGATGTGGTATCATACGACTATATTTATTATTAGAATTAATGTCGGTTTTCGACACGACTTCGTGAACCGTGATTTGAATATGACTAAAATGAATGATATCGAGACAACTCGTTGAATACCTTAGACTAGGTCCGACAGGTTGTTACTGAACGCTACGAGATAAACACTCGGAAGCATTTGATGGGTTACTGTACGGGGATGTAATACCCGGCGTTTTTGAAGTGGGTGTTTTACCTAACATTATATTATAAAATAGCTGAGTTTTTATGAGTTAATACAAAAACCAAGTCTTCTCGGATTAAAACCGCTCAATTTGTTCCTGCTCGTGAATTACGCGACTACTCTATAATCTGCGTTATTCGCTTCTTCTTGAATGAATTGAATACGCCCGTTAACAGATATTGGCCGCCGCGTCGTAATTTATAGGGGAACTGGCATTCATTATATGAAATTTAGTACTTTATTTCAGTTTCGAAAAAATGTTTGTAACCTGACTTTTTGATGTGTCAAGTGCTTGCACGTTTTTATGTGATCTAATTTCAAGTAGGTTTTCATAAATTATAAATAACTTGTAAACGTTAATCAAGCTTAAGGTGTTTAGAAGGATTAATATTCAAGGCTGAATTGTATCTCAGGTTAGCTGTCTGCCAATCCTTTTAATCACTTACGGTGGACCATAAATACAAATCATTTAGGGGAAACGTTTCTTCATCAGCTCTGAAATCAGTTTAAAACGTAAATAAGATTAAATGAATTAAATTGAGATAATTTACGTGGATTCTGGAATCCACAAGTGCTGACAGTGTGATATTAAAAATTATGAAATATAGAGGGATATAAATTTAAAGGATATATTTGCCAATTATATTCCTATCTATGCCATCGAGTAATGTAAACAATCCGACGATAACTTTTACACACCAATTTTGTAATAACGTGGAAACCTTCTTACTACAGGTAAACATTGTGTTGATTGCGGTTACTGGGCTGACGTTTGTATCGTATGTGTTTCATTAGGGAAATGGAGACAAGTGTCCGTCAATAATTACCAATTCTTCCGGGTAATCCGAGTAAAAAAGGTGAAGGTTGTCTGTGTTAGACCGATAATTTTGCGCCTCGGCCAGGTCTTTCGTTGGCTCTGGAAACTGGTTTTCGAGTAGAATTAACAGTTTCAGATTAATTTAACCGGCCGATTACAGAATTGACCTATATTACACGGCGGTTCATGCTATTTGCCGCCCTGTGGAAACGGCATCGCTATTGAATCACTGTATAGATAAAAGAAATAAATATCACTTTGATTTCTAATTTGAAATTTCTAACATACTTCTGGCAAATGTGCCCATAATTATGAAAGTGGTCTAATTAAATGCAAACTTTAAATACAACATTTTCATATGAAATTCACACAAAATTTCATATTCATAGTAAACTTCCATTAATCAAGACTAATAAAATTCTAAATTAAAATGTTGCATAATATAAAAATATTTGTAAATTTATTCGAAAGAAATAACAGTTAGTCATATATGACTTAGACCACTTTCATAATTATGGCACAAATGTTCCACGTTACTTACCTGCCCAGCCTAAAATGTTTCCTAAAAAACTTTGTCGGCATTGATTTGATATTTAATCTAAATTATTATATAATTCAAAGTATAATTAAAAGTACCTTATTAAAATTACGGGAAGGAATGCATAGTAATATGGAGCCTTCTTGTTTATAATAATTAGGAGTAATTAAATCGTAACGATTAATAATTAATTAATTGATATTAATCGATATATAATATAGCAACTGTAAGTAAATAACTCCGCCGGATTTGAGGCCTAAATCTTGTAAAATGTATGGCCTCCATAACTTTTCTTCTAGTCCATAATGCGATAAATGTACGGAAAGTCGACATAGGAGAGGAGCGCCTGGACGAGCGAACCGATTTTTGTATGGACGACAATTGCTTTAGTTTCTTGGGAACTCGAAAGGGAAAATGCCAAACTGAGATTTCCTCAATGAGAAAAGCGACTGACTATGTTATTCCCGAATGTCCACTCCTTCCATTCAGATTTGCTTTTCTTTAAATCTCTTCATTACTTCACCTTGCTTGGATTAAAATTTTTTTTTTCATATCTCGCGATTGGATTCGAGGAAATTCTTGAGTGGCCTATGATTTGTATTCATTCGCTTGTTGATTAGCCGACGAACTGATTACCGAGTCGCGCATAAAAATGTCTGTCCGATGAGGGTGCTCTTGTGATAATTAATCACGCCTTTAGAGCTTAGGTCTTAATGAGAGTGCGATGTTTACATTGTCGGAATTTCGAGGCCGCGTTATGTTTATAATTTATTGGACTCGCAAGCGGCTTACCAATAAATTATTTCGATGACAAGGGATTCGAAAAGAACGAGAATGACTCATCAGAATTTCAATCGGATTTGATTATCCTTCCCATCAAATCTAATTTCACATATGAAGGACGATAGTAATAAATTTAAAAGAACGAAGAATAATAACTGTATTTTCTACATTATTTACCCGTTTAAATATCTGACTAGCACATGAAGAATAGGTGAGTGGAAAAAATCGAAGGGCATTGTGTATATCTGATTCAAAAACTGTGTCTAATTGACCAATTCCTTCAATTAAAAATAAATAATATTCGATAAATAGCGGGAGGTGTTTATGGTTTTTCAACTTCGACATTTAGTGATGTAATGTTGAAATATCCATTTTTTAAACTTTTTCAAAAAAATTAAATTTCTTATTGCATGACTGCTTCAATTTGTACGAGGACATTACTGTAAAAAAATATTTAGTGTGCATTCTAATTTTAAAAAATAGCTTTTACAAAATGTATTTTTGTATTTTGTGGATTAGTTAGGAAACTAACTAGTCCCTGTGGACAAACTACACCTGCTGGCTCTAGCGATTTGTCTCCGTCCGATTACGTGTTTGGAATCCGGTGTGCAAATACAATTACGGCTGTTGTCAGTAATCGGAAAACTGATGTTCCTGTTTGAACAACTGGTGCCGGACTAAGCTATGCGGGCCGGCGTTGGGGCGGTCGCCCGACCTTTCCCCCATAAGATATTTACTTACTTTATCCCAGGTTAGACAGATTTGGGCTTTCCGCCATATCTTTGGTGAATCTAACGCAGCAATCATCCTATCAGAATTAATTAAACATGTAGCGTATTAGTGACGAAACGTTACTGACGATAGTGCGGGTGGAGACGAGTTTAAAATTCCGGTTAGGAACCTATGATTTTGTACGTGTCTAAGTTAAATAAAACACATTGTTTAAGAATTATTAATAAGCATAACAATTAAATATAGAACAAATAAAGCCACCATAAATAATTCTATGAGTTTTTTTATTAGCACAGAACTAATGTAGATGAACGCTGACGCATGTGTTGAATATTCGCAAAACGACGATCAATATTGAGTTCGTTTTAGCAGTATTAATACTGTCTGTATTTCGCGACATACTGAACATCTGTTCTCTGACTGAACGCATTCCGTTCCACACGGAGTGTATTCAAGAAGCTACGGCCGAATTAAAAACTCTCGTGTGAGTACTTCGTAAGAGATGAAGAAGCACCGGTTCGTTTTTTAGACAAATGCAAAGTTGCGCAAAACGTAATTAATTGATGATCCCCCAAGCTCGTCCACCGCTGTTGATAATCCATCATCTCCAGTAACAAGCTCCCGTTGGAACGGGGCCAGGATTTGTTCGAAAGCGCCATTGAAGCGAGTAAACTCTGTATTGTTCAACCCTATACCAGAAACGCCTTGGGACTTAATCCTTTCCAGTGGCCATAAGGTATGTACAATATGAAGTGCTATTTTGTTTATATAAATTGAACTACTCGTATTATTTTAACATGGTGAGTCCTCGAGAAGAAGGCAAACAAGTGCGGTGTTTTACGTAAAAGTGGGAAGTTGTCTCAAGTGGTTTGCAAAAAGTGTGCTTTCAAACAGAATTCAACTTTGCTGGAATAAATTCAAAATGTTGATACGCTCGTACATTAAATATAACACAGTTCTACATAGTCGGCGTGTAATTGTCCCCAATATGGTGTGGAAATGGAAAATAGCAGTTGTTTTATTACTAGTTGTACATAATTTTGTACACTGTTGAGCCCCAGGTGCCGAAAGAGAGGCGGCCTGGTACTACAGGAGGAGTGCCCTCAATAGGATCGGACGGTTGCGACACGCTGGAGCGCATTTAAGCGCTGCCGTCGGACTTTCTGCGTTTGTACAGAATGGGAGTTGCACAACGTTTGGAACGTGACGGATACAAGCGGATTAGCTCTAGCTTCCTGTGGGGCCGAGCCTCCCATCTCCAGCCTCACATTTAGCTATGCAGATTTAGGCAGCTTTAGTTCGGTTATTCTTCTTCTATTAAATTACAACTGGATTTTCTGTTTCTTAATGAAGTTTCACTGGATACTTACACAGAGGTATAAAGAGCGGATAGTGATGCCTGAGATTTGCCTTCTGATACCGCTTATCTGTCGTCTTATGCTTATACTCCTCGCGGACTCCTACCATCGTCGGTAGATAGTGTTAGTACTGACATTCTAGGCCGACGTCTGACATTTACCAATTTCCTCGACTTAAACCGTCTCGCAAAGAACTATTTTTGGGGTGTTTTGTTTTGTTAATTTATTTCTTATTATAAAATATCTTGCTTTGTACAGCAGTGGGTAAAGCAAGGAACCTTTTCGTGCTGCATTTATTGTAAAATTGAAATAAAGAAATTGTATTTGCAGAACGCAGGAACTATTTTATTGTTAGTTTGATAATCGGGAACTAAACCAACGTTCTTGAAAGAGCAAATACGTACACATTATAATAAAGCAATGTAAACTAAAGTACTTAATGTGTTGATTGTATTATTCTTATTTATTATCACATCCCCTTAATTACAGTTATAGGAAACTATACAAAACCTGTTTTCCGGTTTTCATTGTTTGTCATTAATTTTTAATGTCTAATATTATGACTAAAACGTTATTTTTTGAAATTTTGAGTAAAATTTTGAGTAAATTTTGACTCAGAAAGCTATTAAAATGTTTGCTTCAAGTGTACCAATTAATTTACCCTGCAAATTACATTCGTTTCGGCGCGGTCACTCTGGTTGCCACTAATACGGCCCTGAGGGGTAGAACGGTAGTATTTCCCTTTAGAGGGAAATACTTGTTTTCATCGCTTCAGTGATCCTTTGTTTTCCTATGAAAGGCATTGTCCAATTAAATTCCCAGATCCAATGAGCAACAAACCGATCGTGAATACAGTGCAGAATGATCGATGCTTACTGGACCTTGATTGATGGCTTCCCATTCAGGTGGAATGGGAGCCAGTCGACCGTTTCTAATATTAATTGTCTGCAAAACACTGTGGTCATATATGTTTATTGGTTCTTTTATTACTCCTTTATTAGGCAAAAACAAACGAGGGAGGTTTGAGATCACATTCTGGATTGTCGGAGATATCCGCGTAAATTTCTTGAACTATATCAATATCTCAGTGAAAAATATCTTCACATGCTATTCAGAATATTTGCCGGCATATTGAACCTTTATTTTTATTTTCACAACGGCCGCACTCATGTCTGTAATATCGGGAAATGTCAATTGAGTTATAAATGAATTATGTAACATGCAGATGTCCAACACTTGCTGGTCCCAGTATAAACAGTCTGAATATGGGTGAAGTAGCGAATGTTCTCTCCCGCTGGTATTTCCTCATAACCTCGGAAACTCTTCTGCGTATTTTTTGCCGGTGAATGTTTTTGTGTATCCTTTAATAAGCTACTAAGAAAGAACGCCTACCAAGGATTTTTTTTATACAAACTGTCGTTGTTCATTACAACATTTTTCCTGAGGAACGAATTAGTTTTTTTCATCAATAAAATGGAGGCCGTGAAGCATACTTACACAGCACTTTTCGGTGTCCACAATTTGAAACCTCTTTGTATGTAATATCGCGTGAAATATGCCACATGTCCTTTTTTTGTATAAATTGAAAACACAATTTTGTTGGTTCGTCATGCACTTTAATCGTTGATACGGCGTCAGTACCGAGATATTTTTAAATATTGAAATTATACAATCGCGCCCGGTATGATGAGTTTATATTTGGTTTTTTTTTTAAATATGGAAAGTGTCAAAAGATATTATCATGAATTCGTGAAATATACATTAGTAGGAATATAATTGTCCTGTCTCAAATTGGCTGTTTTGAAGGATTACCCATTGATCCCGAAGCGAGACAAATTGACCGGACGCTGCGTCAACTCTTCCAGAACGATTTGGATGGTTGACGCTATTTATCTTAGCGTGAATAATTACGAGGGCTATTGTTGCTTGCCTACAACTTGACAAGGGTTATCGCTATGTCGTATATGCAATTTATCTGCGATTATATCAATAACAATTAAACTTTTATTGTTTCTATACTTGGAATTGTTAGAGGTTTATAACCCTCCCTATAAAACTTGGTTACACAGCAAATGTGTCAATAATTAGTATAAAACAAAAGGGTTTGAAGAAGACTGACAAATATCGTGTACTTAAATTTTCCGGATAATGTTATCTGTCTTGTATGTTGATATATTACGTTCCAGAAAAACACCATATATACATACTACAAGCATATATATATATATATATATATATATATATATATATACTTGTTAAATATCTGGTTTTCCATATAATGGTTTCGCATGGTTCGCATATATGTTTGTTTATCCTAAATGGAACAATGCGAAACCGGGCTAATCTAGGACTAAATAGTTGAGGAGAAATTGAAGATGTGAACTCTAATGATATTCCAAGACCTCGTGGGCTCGACCTCTAATAAACGTGTTGCTAATGCCCGTCGATTAAGAAATGATTAGAACACGGACAAAGTTGTCCTCCTAAATTTTTATAAGCGGCATTCATAAGAAGAAGATTGCCACTCCAGCTATGCTTGATAATGGGCAAAACGAAAATGAAAGGCCTTTTAAGTTTTTAGCGCAAGTTCAATGAATGTGTGCCCGCCCTAGGTGTTGCCAATTCTTGGACAAAGCTCGCTTTAAGAGTTTGGAGCACAAGGCCGAAAGTTTTTTTTTTCTGCCCAAGATCTATTGTTCCCCTGCCTACTATTTATTGGCTGTAAGGTCTTCGATCTCATTGCTAACAGAAGGAGAGCTATTTCAAGAAACATCTATAGCACCTCGGTGTTTTTGAACCCACGTAGTGCTGCGCAAAACTCAGTTACACTATTGAAACTGTAGATGGCGCCAAGCTACAACTGAATTCAGTCCCTCGCATTTAATTTCAATAGGTATCCAAAATTGGATTATAATTAGCAAAGTAATATTATTACCAAAATTAAATTATTATACTTGTATCCATTCTAATAAATTTTAACCGACATTTTTTATAATTGGCCTTGTGAAATTTATGTAAATATTTAAAATTATCCAAGTTATTTTCATCTATTTTCATCATCATGTGGCAAAATAAATATTTGTCTTAACTAAAGAAACACTAAATTAACATAATTAATATTTGAATTTCACTAATTCAATTTTTGATAGTTAAATAATTATATCCATCTAGTCAATTTTGCATTTATAAAATAATTTTATATCATTTTTGTGATTCTCTCATGGTCTTTTTTCGTGCCTTTCTATTTTAAATTACACCAAATAAGATAACATAATTTTTGTACAGTTCAATTAATAAATCAAATTTATAATTACAATGAATACAGGAACTACTCTTTCCTTTCGTCAGATGGCAGCACAAGTCACAATACCCGCACAAGAAAATCAACACGAAATGTAGTATATCGTTTAAGTTCAGTATAAAATCGAATGTGTATATATATATATATATATATATATATATATATATATATATATATATATGTATTATATATTACATGGATATATTAATAGGCATATATTTTATATAGAGTAAAATAAAGCATATAATACTGGTACTCATAGCTACAAATAATGTGTACTTCCCTCTATTTGGCTGCTTTAGTTTATATATGTACTGATGCTGTACACACACACAGTGTACACATTTTTCAATTGTGTAATGCCGTTTGGAGTCTTAAGAGAACATGAAGAATTAACCGCGGACCGTCAGTTGACAAGGTCAAATGAATTGAATTTTCCATCCATCTTATCAGGGATCTAACCAATTTTCTTGGACCAGGCGGGTTAAATAAACGCTCACATTTTTACAATCCGAACTACAAACCGGCGAAAATAGTTTTAAATTAAAGCAATTTCTCGATTCAATTTAAGTCAATTTAACTAAATACAATAATAATTCATTTTATGATTCATTACGTTAAATTTTAATTTTCAGTTATGTTTATTCTCAATAAAACCTTCAAATTTGAATGGAATTCCTGTTAAAAAATAATTTCTAATACGTAAATCCTATGGTGTTTCTTTAGAAAGCCCATAATACTCAAAATTGAAAATATCTCTCCTATTATCGTAATAACATCCAGTTTAAACCTTTCGAGGGTCTTATGTTCTGTTATCTTATCATTCCCGAATTGTTCTTTCCACTTTGCACTGTTTTCAAATTCCTGTTATACAGTTGCAATTCGCATTCTAGTTACTATTATGGCTGCATTCTGCTTATGTATTACATAAATAAATAAATATATATATGTAATTATTCTCGTAATGATTAGGTTAGTAGTAATCTCCTACTATTAAAATATGTCGAAAATGATAACAGAGCTCTATTGACGAGGGAATAATAAATGATCATTGGTAATCCCTGGTACTAGAAAAAACTTTCATAGTCCCACTATGAAAAATTTAACGAAATAACGCATTTTAGCTACTAATATATTGGTCGAATTCAAATAGAAGGCTCATGTATTTAAGTTGAGATTGTACTAGTCCTAGACGAGACCACAAACGGAAATAAGAGGTCATACTCAAGTTATAATGTTATGTTTAACATTCGTAAATATGTATTGTTTCCAGCGTGATTGACAGTTAGATGAAGGTGAAACCGGATTATGTTTGAAACGGTCGTAATATCGGTTGACCTCTATCATCTCAAATTAGAAACACGTACTATGGCATTTCAAGTGTCAATGGTTTACCCTATTATTGTAGAAAGGATTCGATCCTGTATTTTCCATTTATTTGAAAATAAATGCGCTCTATTAATACTATATATATAATTTTGTATATTATTTGTATTTTATACAATAGAATTCAACAATTCGCGACCAGCGGTCATTCTTGCATACCGGAACTGTGTCAAGGTTTTTAATTGGTCCATTTCCGGTTCCCCTCCCCCAATCGCCGTTTTCTTCTGCCTATTCCATTCGGACGGCCCTGATCTCTTTGCGCGTAAACGGTTCCCCCTTAAGAACCCCTTTCATTACGGACGAATTATTGGAACTTGGTCGAACAAATGATGGCCTCTCGCCACTCTTGTTGATTAACGCTATCGTATCTGAATACAGTGGTTAGATAGAAACCTCGTAGGCCCCATATAACCGTTTGAAAATAATACTAGAACACTGTTTCTTCTCCTGACAGAAGCTCGGAAAGGTTAAACTTTTGACTTAAAAGTAGATATTCTAAAGTTCCTAGGTGACGTTCAAGTAAACCAGAATGGAAAGAGAGATTGTCCTACTTCTGGGCTGTAATCTTCACTATATATTTATTCTTATATATTCTGAACTATGGCGACAATAATGCTGCAATTCGTGTGGTTTTACTTTTTTTATCCAATGTTGAATAAGACAAAAAAAATATAACAGAGGTCATCGCCCATGCAACCTTTAAGCGAACCGACAGCGAAACTTCAGCTAACCAATAGGAAAATAGGCAAATAGGCGACAAGAGTATAGCCGAGACCGCAATGGGTCATTCGTCAGCCGGTGACCACCGCACCGAAGAGACTATACTATATAGTTTTCTGCTCCACCCGGCGGCGTTCCTCTCCACTCGCCTTCCTTGACACTCTTATAACTCCCACAGTATACTATTATTGCTAAATAATTCGTTTTGAGGGCAGTTTATTTTCTACTTTCGTAATCGACTAATGCTTGGGGGGTATTGGTGGTGGGAGGGGGGGAAGGCTTAGAGAGTGCTTGCCTTAATTCGAGGGTGCGCAAATTGCCAGTACTGTAGGAAAGCTTAACTCTAATCCATTACCTGGAAACTGGTTTTAATACAAATGCAAGGCAAATTGGTAAGACATTTATTTTCAATTCATTCTCGGGGTACAAATACAAATGTGTCGACGATAGTAAATGATGGGAGGATAAGTACATAATCTTTTCTTCTCATTATAATTATATAATGGTTCTAATTGCCATAATTCTTATAGGTCTCACCTTTTAAACGAGACCTATTTATCTGTCTTAAATAACGTTACATTATAGTTATAACAAATGCTGTCAACGTCAGCCAAATAACGTGGCAGTACATGATAGCATGTGAATAGTTTGAATTAAATCAACAGGAATATTCTGAATATTCTTTCAAAACGGTTTTTCCCGGCTGCTCTAAGTCAATGTTGCATTTTTTAAGTATAACATTCCAATCATTTCTCTAGACAAACGGATCACTGTCTGAAATATTCAAATATTTTCTAGTTACTCGACAGTAACTTTCGATCCGTTACCACGAGTGGGATCTCGATTCAAGTTTCCCGGTGGCAAATAGCCGGGATTACAACATGGGCATTGTGGTGGCTGCAGAGCTGTCATTACCGTATCGTATAATGTGGGCGCAGCCAGATTGCATACGATATTATTGCAATATATAATTGCATTGTGTGCAGTGCAAGAGATTTCGATCAACTCTCGCGACAGCGGATTAAAAGCGGAGGATGCAGTGGATTTGAAAGATACAGATGTATTCTGTTGTGTGGCACCAACACAAAGAAATTGTAACGAAATAATTTTTTCTTCAAAATTAGTCTTAAATTTTAGTCTATCTACCTCGATTATTAATTATTTTCAGTGATTATATTCGTCAATTTTCCGAACAATTAAATGCAAGAGCCTAGATCTGATCTTTTGAACGTTAAGACTCGAATATTAAGATTACATTGATCGGGGCCGGATGCCAGCTGAGAAGCCCGAACAGAGGAACAGGATAAAGAACCGGAAGAAGGAGGATCGCGATTTAATTGGCTGGAGCACGGCCGCCGGCTTTACCGGGAGGGCCCATTGTTACCGGGGGGATTGGTCGACACCGGCAATCATCTCATCATATCGTTCTATGAACAATAATGGGTTAAATAAAAAGAACAGGATACACTGCAGTTTGTTGTACTGTCTTTATCGACTTATTACACCTACAAAATTGGAAACGGCAGGCTAATAGTTGCTTCACTATTATAACCAAAATGCAGTTCTGAGGAGTGTGGTAAGAATTGTTATACAATAGCAACAATTGTGTACAGAATTTCTGATAGCCTTTATACCATTTAAGAACATTTTCCTGTGATATTAAACCAAAAATAAATTATTTATTTAACGAAATAATGATTTTGAATGATGAGCTTTTAACAGGAAAAGTTTCCAAATGCTGTAATTAATCCTTGTTATTTTTATGTTTTTGTTTTCGGCTTTCCGTTGTCCTGAATAAATTGGAAAATGTTTAGAAACTCAACGTTTGCATTTCCACTATTGACGACGAAAACAAAAGTCAATATTTTTTGGCGCAGACAACTGCCGACAAAAAGGAACAGAAAATCACGCAGACGATTCCTAACATTGATTTCTCTGGTTCATTTAACAGGTCTGACGGTCCGATGGACCATTGAGCTGTAAATCATCGAACAACAATTTGAAATAAACAAGCCTACAATACAATAAGTCGTTCGGCTCCAGGGATCCTCCGACGTTTGTTTTTAGTTATGTTTCTGTTTTGGGGTAAATGTTGGAAAGTTTGTGTTCTCGAATATTTGAAGGGAGACTTAGTTAGTTTATCTGCGGCGAGGCGGCATATCTTTGAAATTTTACTATCGCTTCCTCATCCTGGAAAATTATATACATTTAATTCCTTTTCAGTACTAGTGAGTGTGTATGTGTGAGTGTACACGTGTGTTGCGGAAGTGCGGGGAGCGCACCGGCCACAACTTGGGCGTTGTCTTTGTGAATGTAAAAACTCGAAACTGAAAACCGCTTCATCATTTTGTCCTTTAAACTGGAATATTCAGATAGTAAATATTACCCGATTGACGCCTTCCTCTTGTTATTTATGCGACCGTTTTTCCTGATGTATTTCATTTCATTCAGAAAAATAAGTTACATTCAAAGCATTTAACTTCAAATTTAAATTGATTACGAGTTAATTAAATTTAGATTAAATTTCGAATTGTGTAATGCGTTTGAGCTTTAGGTCCAGCTATTGGTGTCCACCTGGCAAAAAATATCTAAAAATATTTTAAGGACATTCATTTTGTGTTTGATGGGTGGGCACTAATACTTTCGCACTATTCGGCAGTGTTAATATACTGCCTTGTCAATTTAAGGACGGTGTACTCAATTTTAGGCAATTGTAAATCGGGGCGGGATCCCATATCTGTAGTGGGGAGGAAAGGAAGAGGGTCATTGAAGAGGGGATCTAAGATAAACGGACCGTTATTGAATGGATCACGGCTCGACACTGACCGGATTTATTATAACGGCCTCAGTAATGACCATATATACATATTCGATGTATGGACATATTTTCTTTCCACAAATGGAAATTTGTAACTTCACGGATAAATATAGTTAAAAACTTAAAAAAAAGTGACATCCTTTTATTCTCAGTTCCTAGGATTGCACATTAAATAATCGTGGTCAAACAGTATGAGATATTTTAACGCATTAGTTATATTTATATTTTATAAGATTAATCTGATGTGTGTGTACAGTAAGTGTACTGTACCTGTAGTATAAACCTAATGCATTTATTGGGGGTCCAGAGGCTGGATCTGATTAGGCTAAAAACGATTCTACGAAATTCGATCGACTCGAATATTCGCCACCCTTGGGTCGATAGTAGTGAATATAGCCTTTATATCCTTTAGAACTTCTGGGCTAAGACTACTTCGGTCCAATAATTGGAGCTCCTTCCGACCGAAGGATGAACGTTTCGTTCGCTCGGTTTAATAAAGTAAATCGGGGATATTTAAATTGAAAATGACGATGCGGGAGGCGTCGAACCCACTGTCAGGGTTGTACGCAACGAAGGGGAAAATTTCAGTTTGGTAAGGTTGCGGTTATTACACTTTTTTACAGTTTACGAACATTTCATTGATCGAAGCGATGAGTTTAAGATGTTGATAACCGCGCATAACAGGTATTTATTACAGTAATTCCGAAATAGATTGTATTTTATATTTTTACACTGAGGGCGGGGGCAGTTAGAAGAGACGTACCAGTTCATCTCCCACTACCTTAGTCATTACTGTCTTATCGCATATTATATATATATATATATATATATATATATATATATATATATATATACTATATATATACTATGTATATGCAGATATATACACAATAATATCATATTAATTATATATAATTTTGTAGGTTGTAACCATTAATTATCAATTTTTATTTCCATCCCAACACTTATCCCATGATCTAACCCAACTCTGCCGGGTATTAATAACTATAATATATTTAATAGACTGAGAATAAAATATAACATATATATATATATATATATATATATATATATATATACATCATTATTTATATGTAGATGTATCTATTTCCGGATGAGAAATCTCCTTTCAAGAAATATGAAGCCCTTAATGACAACTGATTGAATACGCTTAACGATAAACTTGAACTTGGTCTAACTAGAAGTGAAAGCAGTGGGATCGGTGAGGGTGGGGGCCTGTCATGGCCCCGAGCGACCTCAGCTGAGGAAGGCCGGCAACCCTCCCGGAAGAGCTCCTCGCTAGGGAATCGCGTCGGAACACGGTCATGATAGGATCCGATCGCATAATAAATACACCCGTTGCGGTAAGCGGTTGAATTTAGCATTATTTTCCTCAAACCAAATGTCGAGGCAACGTTTCGTCAGTCACCTGCTTCCAGGTTAACTCCAAACTGAAGTTTACGTCCACAATAATTATTCCGCGTTTAGTAAGAAAGAAAATTTCTTTCCTAATGTACGAATGCTCCACGGTGATTATAATTATTCTTCGGGGTTCTCAACCTATTGGATTAGGTTTGCAACTGTTTTGACCCAACTCATAAAACTATTGCAACTAAATAAAATTCGTTCAAGCATCAGTGTAAAACAGTAGGTAGATATTTCACAGCGAAATCGTGCAAACGTTGACACAATATACACAATTACAATACATGAATTAAGTAAAAAACCGCTCACGTTATTACAATTTGAACTCTAAAAATCCGAGGTTTTTTCCTCCAACGAGCGGCAATGAAAATAAATTCTGAGAGCCCGTTTTCTTTGAAACATTCGTTGATAAACCTATGTCGGGCAAGGACCCCCACATGAAGGGATTCCCCTCGGACATTTCCATCGGTGTCACGGACATTGTCACGAAGCATTTCTCTGGTATCGCTGGAACTGAACGGTAATAGCTGCTCTCGAATCGTTACTTAATAGTGTCAACGTAAATATTAAAATGCTTTTAAATTAAAAATTTCCCAACAGGCGTAATAATATTTACTACCCAGGTTACAAACTTTCACTGGCAAGGCTGAAGGCACTTAAATTTTGGAATAGAGGGGTCTGTGAATATAACATTTTCAAAGCCTATATTTTCCAGAATACGTTATATATAACGAAAAATTGCAGACTACAAGTTTGTATTCAATAAATTGTAAATATTTGTTTGTTTTAGTTTGAATGGTTCTCCAGAAATCTGAAGAAATGCTAAACGGTCAAATAATTCAGACGGGTGTTACGTTTTATTATTTTTAACTGGTTTATCTTCACCGTTGAGGCGACTTTATATTAGATTTTATTAATTCTAAAACAGTCTACTGGACTGGTTGAAGTACTATAATATAATATAATTATGTATTATTATTATTATATTGTATGAACATTAAATCATTTTGATTTACTGAGAGTTTTACTTACCCAATGGTATTCATTCTTTTATGTTCTATCACTAGATTAAAACTAACTTATCAGAAATATCAGAAAGGCAATGGTGAAGCAGTACTTGTTCCATGAACTTTAACCCCCCTGAAGTCATACTCGACGTTCATCCAAGTATAGTGGTGAACCGCCATTTACAGGAACAGGCATATCCTCATTTCGCAAATGCTTGTTGAGACCATTTTTTATATGTAAATTATATTCCACAACGAGGAAATTACAGTACAAAAATTATAGTGAGCGTCTGTAGACACATTATTTTCCATTTCCTTTGCTATGTTAAAGACTCGAATTCCCTTAAGCCATTTTACCTTAAAGTCATCCTTACCTGAAACGGTATCAATCGTTGCTCATGATTATGTACTCATAGCAGGATAGTCATTATAATAATAAATGTTTATTGCGACGTTATCGATTTATTATTAAATTCGTAGAAAAAAGATTCCTCTTTAATTCTCTGAGTTCCCCTGGATATACGGCCCCGGATCATGGCGTGTGATTTAAACTAGCATTTTGTGCGCAATATATGAGACGTTTGCGTGGATGCATTCTGAAGAAAACCATCAAGGACAATTGTCTCTCGACGGAATGAATCAAATCTTACGCATCTGCTTACCTCCCTCATCATTTTAGTTGGCATCTTATTGATCTTATCATCGGGAAGCAGTTGTTCTTCCCGATACGTATTTATCAATCTATTAGCACTATACGTCTTTTAATGCACGGTACTTTGTCTATCGTTTAACATCATGGATAAATTTCATGGTATCGCAGGATCAGATGAGATTTTGCCCCATGAAAGTTGAAATAAAATAGAGAGAGGGATGGTGTCAGAGGACTGATTGGAATAGTTGACTTAATACCAGTACTTAACAATCACTACCCTACCGGAACGCGATACTAGGGGGAAAACGTACGTTTGTGAGAATTTTCCGCTGTAATAAACGATGTCCGCTGCAGTCGAATTATCTAAAATTGCTCTATAATAGTGCCAGAATGATTATGATTCACTTTTCTGACATGCCTCATCATTGTTACTGGTTGGGATGTACGCTCTTTGATTGCGTTTAGAACTTTCCGCAATCCCTGCGTGCGGCGTTTTTCAAATCAATCTAAACTGAAGGAGTTTCGATTTTAACCTTGGTCTCCAATTAGACTTCTCATATACAGCCCGTTATTTATCATATTTCGGGAAGAATAAATAATTAATTTCTCAATACAATAATTAATGTATGACTGTGCAGTATATCTTCCTGGTGAGAAAGTTGTTGGTCGATTGTTTTTTGTAAGATTTAAATACGACACGACGATAAACTGACCTTCGCTCGAATACCCCATATATTCATACGGGGATATCCTTATTACAACCTGACAGGTTGGCATTCTTCGGACATCAGAACCTCAATTAAATTGAACATTGACGTCTTTTGAATTATTCTTGATAACTCGTAGTAGGAAACCGAAAGACAACAGGAGTAGAGACAGATATTCGGTACACTTACGATATACGATTTAAGAACTGTTGATGAATTCTGAATATAGCAAATCGCTGTCAGAATAAATGTGAACGTGTAGGGACCTCGGTGGCTCAGGTAGCATTCCGCACCTAAATTAACATTATTGATTAAGAACACATATAACATATGATAAGAGTATATAAGTCAACATTTTATATGCGTACTGGAGCGATTATTGCGTTAGGTGAATTGACGTGACTGTTCTGTTATCTTGCTCCAAGAGGTATTTCGGGTCCTGTCGTCGTTATTTGCCTTCTCGATTTCACAGAAGCGAAAATTGGACTAGAGCCGCCCAATCTGGAAGGCCGAGTTCGGTTCCTTCCGTGTTCCGGTTTCCTGCACCAATCCGAAATCCTACAGTGGGTCGTCTGTCGACCTTAACAGTCCGTCCCTCTCGCAGCATAAACTGCTGTGTAAGCTCTCGAAACCTTCCTGAACCGGGTGTCAGTCAGTCCATTACGCGGAAAGTCCTTCGTGCGACAACGAGTATTCTGGCATTTATTTCTCCCTCAGATCGGCGTAGAGCCCCTTGAATGGCAACTAGTTGCCAGTCGCTTATTTTTTTTTTTTAATAATAACACCGAACGGGTCTTCGCGTTGTAAGGAAACTCGGCGCACAGGAGCGTTTCAGTTAAATCCATCTGTTCACCATTATAGGAATTGTAGGTATCAATAAATCTAATTGAATCTGAGGGCTCTCGTATGATCAAATACTTGAAATCCCATTTATTCCCTATTAAGTAACCGCAGTTTGTATTAGAATCTCCATTAGTCAAGTCCAGTCGGACAAGAACTCATCATCCAATTCGCGATTGCAGATGCATCGAATCTAACTGCGGTTTCATTTCAGTGCAATTTAATGAGCACGCTATAACAAATTGTATGTCGGACGTCTCTGCATACCATTTCGAGCACGGTCGGAGAATAGAATATGGCACCGCCTTAAAGACTTGCAAGATACTAGAACGGACAAATGACGTGCTCTGATAGCACAATCCAGGTCCTGATCCTGGGTCCTGGTGAAGGAGTAGGAAACAAACTTTACACTGATATTAAACTTTAAATTCGAATAATGTATTCCGGTGTTGAAATTAATTCGTACGATTGAAATGAATTAATACACGAACCTCCCGGATGGAAGGGTATAAAATGACAAACACAAAGAGGCCCCACGATATCACCTCTCTGACCCTTACAAAACCCCAGCAATCGTCCTGGGAACGAGGAAAATACATGTTCTGACATTATATGATTAGTTAGTGGAAATCTGGTTAGGGGGAGGGAGTTTTAAATGTGCAAATTCGCACCAATATCTTGCCGAGAAATAAAGGATTTTATTGTGTCCAATGCACGTGGCCGGCCTGCTCTTCCTTTCAAATCCGGGACTTCGTGATTCCCCATGGACATCCGGCCACCTTTGAATATGAAAAAAAAGAACTTGCAGATTGCTTCGCCGGCGAATAAATTGCCCGACTGAATCACCAGAACATGACCAAATAATAACGTTTATACCGCAGAATATCTTGCTAAAGATATTAATATCTGATACTAAGGAACAATATGCCAATAGAAGATTCCGCCAGAGCATAAATGAAAACGAAATATGTTATAATACAAATATATTTGCCTACATATAAAAAATATTTTCGCGCCCTATGTCGCGTTATAAAAATGTTTTCCTACAGATAAAAATTTCACAGGAGATTGTTCATTGCTTAGAATAATATTCTCTTATATATCAGGACATTTTCTTTGTGACTCACAAGGATATGGCGATTTACATTTCACCAACTATTACGGATTTGTTGTTTCCTTCGCGGAAACAGTTCCTTCTCCGTTTTGGAAACATTGGCAATTCATATCTACTGATTAAATCCGAAATCCATTTCTAGTCTGCTAATGGTAATGGCCTATTAATTTATTCCCTTTTAAACGTTATATTGACTTAATTAAATTTTCAGTTACGCAATATTTTTTCCCTTGCAGCCGAGAAGTTGCCTTCCTGCTGTTACAGTTCCTGAATTGCAATTCTCCTTTGGGAAGTGGAAAAAGAAACGCAGTCATTCGTAAAGCGATGTGTATTAATTAAAATAAAATTGCAGATCGTGTCGTTCACAGAGTCAGTTCGATGGCCATTTGTACAACTTAGAAAGTAACTGTTCGTGGCCGTGTCACAAAGCCACAAACAGGAAAACTCAATAGACAAACATTGACAATAAGAATTAGCAAACGCTCTTATGACTAGCTATTCATTACTCTGTATTGGTACGTTAATTCAGGTAGAAATTCCAGGTTGTATATTTATGAAGTACCATATTTCATTTTGCAAAAAAGCAATTAATTGCAAAATGAATTTAGTGCATCGGTGCATTTCGATTCGTCCGAATATTATTTCTGAGAGAATTATTTTTAGCGAGAGGAGATTTTGAACGTACTTCAAAGTTCATATCTTGTCAGTTCCTCACATGTAAATCGATTGATATGTGTGAAAAATTTTCTGTTTCAATATATCATACAATTAGGCCCTTTAACATGACGTTTCGGAGAACTCTTGAAAAATGATAAAACAGAAATTACTAGAAAATATTACGCAATTAGATGTTTTTAGAAATTTCTAATATTGGATTCTAATATTTTAAACAAAACTGCTAATATAGTATAGTAAAATACATATATTTCATACTGGTTGTTTTTATTTTAATAATATTTCTCTCGTTTTTTAGGTATACTTAACACTATAAGGGTTATTTGCAATGAATATTTCACATTGTATGTATGGACATACCTATTTTTGTGCACGTTGTCAAAAAATAAAACATCAATTTCCAGGAATCATTTCATTCAGGAGGTATTTCGATTATTGTGTTTTGGGCTACTTTTTTTTGTTCTATTCTCTGTTATTATTATTCTTGTGCGTATTTTCTCCGTGTCAACCTGTTAAAATGTTTAATTTTTTTTGGTACAACTACAACGGGAGTAATCTGCTTTGAAAGTTCTTCATCTCGACGGAGATCGTTTGCATGGGGACGCACGGTGCATTCAGGGTGGAAAAATATTGATTAAGTGGCCGGTCTATCGTCCTTGGGCCTTCTTCCTGGCTCCTTCCATATGTCCCATTCGCTCTCGGATTGAACCAGGTTTTTCGAAAATAACGAATGCCAACAGTCACGACCGGCTTAATGACGTCACGCGTTTACCCCAAACACCGCAGTACCCGAGGACCGAGAGTACCGTGAGAATTCCAATTAAATTAGTGGTGTAATATTACACTGCCAATTTTAGAGTTGATGACCTCTCTCCGTATATTTAACATAGTTATACGTAGTTTAATTATAAGGGATATTCACGAATACATTATACGTAAACATTAATACAATTGAAGGACAGGTGTATTTTTTAAACTCCATATTCCAACGACTAGATTGTCACCAATATTACCAATTTGGAGTTACCAATATTAGTAAGGATATACCGGACACGGGATGAACCCCGAGAGAATACCATAGACCATAGGTTCCGAAAAAGCAATGGGTTCGAATAGTCCTGTAAAGAGTTGCAAAATCTCAGTAGTGGAAGGTTTATGATTGGACTTACTTCATATTCCGAACCCGTCTAAGAGGCAGACACGTACGTTAATTGTAGATATTATTGTCAATAGAGAATCCAAAAATAATTCATAATTTTTGTAATATAAAACTTTTGCGTGACCCTCTGTGAAACATGCCAAACGGACATTGTTATTTTCGGCAATAAAGCAATTCTCCTCGTATATTTCACAATAACACTTTTGGTTCTTGCAATTTCATCCATACGAAAGTTGCCAGGATAATTTTGTTGCAACTTTTAGTATCAAACATATCTTACAACAAATGTTACAACATTTTAAATTTTTATTGCTGATTAATAAAGGGTAAACTAGCCGTAATTAATTAAATACCTCGTTATATTTTCGCCTTGCCCAAGAAGAATGTAATGTAAATATAATTTGTCTACAAGAAATAAGGAAATTGTATCAAGCATAATATATTTCTTTCTGATTAAATTTCTTTCACATCGGAACGTGTCTTATCTTACTCGCCCGGCAACGAATTTCCGAATTCGACGATAAGACGAATCATCATTATGCATACCGTCGTGCAGAAGGAAGAAATTTGCCCGTAAAATAGTTCAAGAGGTACTCAAAAATAGTGCGTTATTACAAATCTTCTGAATTCAATGACTATATGTGGGCAATTCGAATTTCCACTTGATGGAGAATGGTGATTCACTTGAATCACCAGTAATTGGGTTCGGGATAGGTGAGAGCCAGGATTGAAACCACAGATTAGGACCGAATTTTACTAATATTGAAGATTTGAATTATTAATTTTCTTTGTACTATTGTTTAATAATAGTAAAACCTTTGGAATCTAACATACTTCGTTCTAAAATGGGCGGTTTTCACGCAGCAATTATATGCTTTCATTTTATTTCATCCGTTTTGCTCATATTTTTTTATTCAACGGTTTATTGAGTGTGAACTATCTCGCTCTGTGAGATCGGAAGACCCTCACAAAACATTCGGGTACCATTCCATTGTTTTGCCCTTCCGTACGGTGTATCAAATGACCCAGATATACATTCGGTCCCCGTACTGTTTGAAGGAGCAAATGCGATAAGCGATATTTTTCAAAATGGTCCCATTGTACAATGCCGATTTCCAGGAAGCTGCAGTTGCCCTCGTCAACGCGGATAAAAGATAGGTTAATATCCGCCGACTAATTAACCAACACCATTTCTCGCTCAAACCATGTGCACTGCCTTCAATGTGTGGAAAATAGCAGGTTGGTTTATGTTGACCACTCAAGGCGAAACAATATCTGCTTAATGTTGCTCCAGCAATTAGCACTACATAAAAGAGTTTTCCTGACAGAAAAAACCTGTATAAAAACCAAACAATTTATCGTAATAATTCAAATGAGATGACAGACATAAGATGACATAAAGAAAAAGATCATTTTCGCTCTCTTATCTAATATTAATGCATTTGGTTAATATTTTTGGTTTCGAAGACAATAAATAAATAGTAAATGGATTTTACGTGATTCTTACATTTAAAAAATTCTACACATTAGAATTGGTCAATAGTGATTCTGAAAACGTCAATCAATGAAATGTAACAAAAATGTATTGCAGTGACCCCAATAACAATAATTATATAAGGGGAAATGAAACGGTGAAACAATCTCAACGAACATTCAGCATTATATTAGAAATATCTGAATTATATTCTATAGAAGAAATTGAGTTTCTTGACATGCTTATTTCAAAGCTGAGGACTTAAGTTGGATAATGTAACTTGGGACTACCCCAACTCCCGACGAGATCTAAATTATTGATATTTTGCATTGTCGCTGTATTCGAGAGAGCCGGCTCGACCGCGTCCGCTAATTTTGCAGGTTTTGTTTGTCTTCAGCCGAGCTCTCGAGTTTGTATCGAGTGGTTTCTCTTTTGTCGGAACTTCGCCAGTAGGGAAGCGGCGGAGGTTGAACAATGCTCTAGGCGGCTGTGACCCTCCTGGGCCAGGAAGGAACCGCAACTTTCTTTACAAACCCTCCTATTCAATCCAGGATCCTTTTGTTTCAGTCCAGGGTCACGGCAACAATGGTTTTCCCGGAATAGAAGTCGGACACGAGATTTAAAATTTTGTCCGGGATAAATGTTGAAAGTTTATATTGTTTCTTTGAAATACTGTAAATTATACATAAAAATGAACTTATAGGTATTAAATTATAATATTTTTCCCCAAATTAACAAGAAAATAAACATTTGTGATAATTTCAGTTGATAAATGTTAAACAAAATATTCTTCATATTCTATTACATATTTTAGTGGTTAGAGCAGTTTGGCGATAACGTGCTATTCCAACTGTGAATCCCAGTAGCAGTTTATTAATTATAAATTGTATTTGATTGCCTGTTATAAGTAAACAGATTTAGTAAATAAAGGGGAACTTCTCCCTTTCTGTAATTTGGCGTCAAATAATTATTCATTTCATAGTCGGAAAATGGACGCTAATGAATTTTATTACCGTATAATGGAGTAGGCGGTATCAAGTGCAAGAGGGGACTCCAGAAATGAGTCATCGTGGCCAGCGCTTAGGCCCCAGCGTTAATTGGTCCTTTTCTCGAAGATACTCGCTCCGCGTTTTAAATGTGCTTTAACGAGGGCGTCGGAAGGAAGCAATTGTAAAAGTGTAAACGCGAGCTTTCTATCCGCCCGAATGAAACCGAAGCACGGCCGTTGCTCCATCACCCACCGCCGAATAAGCGGAACAACGCTTCTGGCAATTCGCAAGAGCGGGCGGCACGATTTATGACGTTTTTTCCGTCTCACGTCTCATTTCACCAAGTTACGGCCCAGTTCCCATTCATCAACGCCCGCCAGCTACATATTCCCCTAGGCGCTGTACCCTGTGATGAATCAAAACATTGCAAAACTGCGAGAAATTCGTATTGTTTAACTGCTTTTTATGTTATTTGGATCTTAAGCGTAAGATGTTTTCTGTTTTCGAATCCCTACAGGTAACACTAACATTCCAGGATACCCTTAAATAGCATTCTAGTAGTAATTAATAGTCCTCCGTTTCAACTAATCAAAATGAACCTGGGAAATACGCATGTGGAAATCCAGAGGAAGAACCAAATTACTCCACGAGTACCAAATGTCTTCTAGTAAACCGCAAGAACCTGCGAGAAACAATAGCGGGAAAAATGACCACAAAGAGTATCCTTCGTTTACACCGGGTTTTCAGTAAATTACATGCCTTATAATTTGAACTTAATTCTCTCAGTGTGAATATTCAATGGGGAAACTCGACATTGAACGGGAATAAACATCACCTGGACCAATATGATATAAAGGAAATACAACTTTAAGTTATTAAAAGTGGGATTGAATAAGTGCGGGACGATCACCCAAGATCACTGACTTAAAATATTTGATGTTATTTATTCAGCAGTTTAATTTTTTGCTATGTAGTTAACCCTCTATGGGCCGAATATTTATTTTATACCCGAAAAAATTGGGGGAACGAAAAATCAGCAATTATAAACCTATATATGCAAATGAATGAAAAATTGTATAGGTTGTCTTGACAACGTTATAGGATTAAGATTTATGCGCCATCTCATGAAAAAAGCTATAATTATTTGGTAAAATCTCGATAAATTGAAATGTGACCTGAAAGTTCACGGGTCCATAGAGGGTTAAATTAATAGAAAGAAATTGAACTGGATCTTTATGAAATAGTTTTACCGCAAACATATTAAACTTCTGAAATTATTGTTAGTTATATCTTGTTATTATTTGAAGTTACTGTTTGTAAGTAAGTCCGCTGGATTTAAATTAAGATAATGGTTTCGGCTTAATTAATTCACATATACACATATTACACACGGACATACACATGTTTGTTGTGATCGACTGGAGGGTTGTGGTGGTGGGAGAAGGTCGTTGAGAGCGGGCCGATATAAGCGGCGCGGCTTTGAATAGCGGGCTCCAGTCCCGCCTCAGCTATTCCAGGACAGAGACCACACGTCGCCGGTTTTACTTCTGACGAAGCGTACTGACAGCCGACCAACAGACCTATTAAGTGAGTACAGAATGTTCTATGGGTCGGGGAGTGTTTTTAATTTTAATGAAATAAATATATTCTATACGGACCACGTCCAGGGATTTAAACAGCTGAAATGTTTGGATTTTCTTTCTATATATTGTACAATCGACCTTTATGGTAATGAGTAAAATTGTGGAATGTTTCTATGTCGCTTGCTTACCCCGATAAAGCAGCCACACAGTGATGTTACATTTTGACTTGTTTAAATTTTTATGACCCAGTTCATTTTGTTGAAGAATCGAAAGAATTTATTTGGACTTCCTTCTCACGTTGTTCCAATCCCTCCTTCCTAGTATGCATCATGAGTATTTTGGGTGAAAATTATTATCTTACAGTTTATTGGATTCGACTATAAGGATTTAGTGTGTGTGTGTGTGGGGGTTTAAATGTGTACTGATTTCCCTCAATTCTCTGTATAGGGGGTCCAAAAACAAACTAACTTTTTTAATTACCTACAATCAGTACAGTGTAAATGCGTTTAATTACAATAGGAGTTCAGTTAAAGTTATGTTGAAGATTGGGTTAAGAAAGACTTGGGCGAAGAAGTCCATCCACAACAAATGCATTGTTACTTGAAGGGAGGCCTGAAATAAGATACGTTCAAATGCAATATTTCATAATCTTAGGATCATACAAATACATCTGATTGTATTAAAGTTTTTTCGCATATTTTAGTAAATTCTTAGTATTTAATATTAGAGATTATTAGGCATATTACTGGAGTGCCTAAAAAAATACTTCCTCCCTTATATTCTCATGTAATTTATAGTTTTCGTAGTGCGTATGTTCGCAATAAAAACGTGGTGAAAAATAGATAGATATAAAGTTTTTTCTGAAGAAACATTTCCCCAATGTCAATTAAGCTTATAACACTCTAATTAAATAACTCGTGCAAATATTATGCAGATTTTATCTCACCCGTCTTCAGAGCAAGAAGGCTGGGGGCAGCTCAGTGTTATGAAGTGCATACTCGAGGCGGCAGTGTCAGCACTCCCACCCCCCCAAGCTAAAATTAATGCTAACGGGATACCTTTTATTATAATCTGTTTAATGCAGTTCTCCACTAAATTATCCGGATGTATTGATCAGCTTGAATCTTTTCGGGTGTGATCAGAACCTTCACAGCCACCGGTATTTCAGAATAATTAATCAAATGACGTCATAAAATTATCGCATGTTAATCGTCGTAGCCAGTGTCCTTTATACTTCTCGGCGGCTTGATGATGAATGTCTCGAGTTACGGTGAATTGGTGTCATTTATTTGCAACTCAGGACAACGCAAGAAGGACTTCCCGACTTCGGCCATTAGAACATAGAGGTAAACGACTTAGACTCTAGTAAAAAACCTCCTAATGGTTGTATAAGTGGCGGAAATTCTCAGTCACCTTACTCCAGTTTTTTTATCATAGTGAGAGTGATTTTCCTTCTCGTGTAAGAAGACGCCTTCTACACACAGGCTGGTGCGAGCAGGGATAGTTTTCTCGAACCTAATGCACTCGCTGCAGTTTCGAAGCAATGGCGTTTTAATTTAAATCCCGTTCGGGTTCACGTCTGAGCCTGGCCGGTCGACGATCGCGAATTTTAGGAGCTCAAGGATTGGGGTCACGCCCCCCTACGGACATTCTATATATGCCCGCGAAAAAACTGATCTTTGTAATTACAACAGATCGGAACACGATTATCATCTTGGGGGACTCCAAGCATCCTCGGTGTGTTCTTGGACCACAAGAACATAAGTGGGACAGGCCATTATCAACAAACGAATGAAAACAGTCATTTCGATGTCATATGACCGAATGATAATGTTAATTACTTCATGGAAGTACTATATTCGCCTTCAGCTGTGCATTTGAACTCCAGTGACCTGTACTTGCAAATGCAGAAGATATTTATGGGAACGTCCGCAAGATTCCGGATTGTCAACATGCTTTGTCTTGTTTCTCTACCACTTGTCACATTGTTAGATTAAAATTCATTTAACGTATAAGGGTAATATGCTAAATCCCATTCGGAAAATAAGATTATAGCAAAGTACCACCGGACAGATACTAAGAAAGTATTATTTCCCATTTCGCATTGACGAATCTAATTATTCTTTAAATTTGATTTATGGTTTTAATGATCCCCCAAAAGTATAAAAAATGTTAAACAGGCAGTTGTGTTTAGGGAGGTGTCGTCATAAAATAACGCGGATCAAGCCATTATCTTCAATCTAAATAACCCCGTGGAATATAAATGCCGCCATTAAAGCGAGAAATGCACTCACAGTGGATTTAAAGCGTCTTTGAACATCCGGTATTCCTTATCAGCTTTGATCGGATATTAACGTAGGCGTCCGATTGAACTGGGCGCCCGTTCACCATCGCGCGGTTCCTCGCGCTTTCGCTTTTGCCCTGATTTGTTAATTATTGTTTCCTTCTTTTTCTCATCCGAACGGCGGCGGAAGTACCAAATGGGACTTGCGAAACGGGGGTTATTGCGCAATATTTGGGAAGCGATTGCGAAAAAAGTCCTGCTTCGCCAGTCTTCTAGGATTTTCAGTCCGACTTAATACACTTATGGCCCGAAGTCATTTAACTTGTCTAGGCTAAAGCAATCGTAGCGGCTTTACGGTATCCTCAAGGGCATCGGAACCAGACCACTTCCTGTGCAATTGCGGACTCCCGAAAGGAATTCAAAGTCCGTGGCCTTGATCCGAAGAAACCCTAATAGAGGAATAGGCACGATAAGATCGGACCGGTTAAACGAAAGAAATGTCTCAATGCTGACCAAAACAATTAGCATGATCATTACAAATGAACGGCATTAATCAAATCTGCAATTGATTACGAGTGGGGCCAAATTAACTATAGACATCTCGGAATTTACTTCCCCAGTATTTGCGTTTCAATAAGTAAATGTTGAAATATAGACAAGTAATATTTATTTTTACGTGCTCTTTTTTTCCTCCGACAATTTTAGGATAATCACATATTAAATAATTAGTCACTCAATAATATTTTTAGAAGTAAAAGAATAATAATAATATAATCAAAAGATACTTAAGTTACAGTATTTGCGATAAATAGAATATTCGTACTTGGAGATCGTTTTTGAATTTACTTTCATCACCGAAATATTATTTATAATACTGGCCAGAAACTCGTAAGTAATATGGGATGAAAAGCTCGTAGCCAACGTGGTGGTCGGATCCCAGTAATAAACAGAAAAGGCGTTTATTTAGCTAACTCGGAGTGAATGCTTGACCGCGATGCGGTGAAGGCTGTCCCCCCCAAAGGTCGAATCAGAGAGACCTCTCCTGGCGGTCGAATTTCCTTACGACACTTCCGAAACCTCGAAACCAGGCTCTGTTTGAAATTTTGTACACTTGTTGTTGTCCAACCGAATGAAAGCGGGGAAATGAAAATTACAACACTTCTATTTACGGGCGATCAGAAGCGGTACTTTCTTATGGAGATGTCTTAAATTTGAACTCGACTCGTGTACAAGTAATATGGCACTTGTACCGATATTTCATCCTAACTCTAGTAGGATGGACATTTTCATACAACTTTATCGGATCTCTTCACCCATCCCGTTTCTAAAATTCCCGGTGAGTTTAATGGGGAAAACATATACTTTTTCCCCGTATTCATCCAATATTCACCAGCATATTTAATAACCATTGATTATTGTCGAGTCCCACGCACATTAAGCCTGAGAACTAACCGGAAATAATTCTTTAAATATCAAACTAATACTCATAAGTTAACGTGTATGGATTGCTTTCATCCTTTTTTACTTTGTTACTTATCACCTATATGTATTGCTATATAATGTGTTACTATATGTATCACAAGCGCTGCAGTTGCACTGTGGTAACGGAGGTATATATTTATTAATCTGCCTCTGTTCTAAATAACAGTTGAGAATCTTAGATGGGCGAAATAAGTTGCGACAGCTGCAATTTCTTTATTTCATTAAAAAAGACGTTCAGCGTTCCGGGAAGCTACTCTCGCGGCGGTTCAGATCGTAACGATTGCATTGTCACCGAAAAACAATGGGGAAAGTTGGATTAATGATATTTCGGTCATCAGACGTGATTCTTCTGATTAGATCCAAAGATCTGTCTTTCTGGTTCATCAAAGCGATTACCGTAAATTTCACATTATAAAAATGCTCTGCCCACCTCCAGACATTGCGGCCAATTCATTAAACAATTTTATTTTAACCCGAAATATCTATTGAAGAATTTTCACATAATTAATTACAATTATTCTGGCGTAGAATAGTGTGGCACAAAAGCATTTTGGTTGCCGGTGGAGCGTCTTGTTTGCACTGGTTGAATGCAGCCAGAAGACGTAGATAATAAAAAAAAATATGTAACGACTGTTAATGTAGATATGGAAACAATACTGATGATAATGATGGGTTAATCTAATGAAATTCGCGGATTTCTGAACCAAAAAGTGCTGCAATCACAGCACATGACAATGCTGAAAACAGAGTTTTATATAGCCAGGAAATTAGCATACCTCGTTGTTCTGCCGCCCCGAAGAAATAATTTGGTTTTATCGGTTTCGATTATACACTTATTAATATCGGAAATTCCGCAAATCATTCAAGGACATATCAGGTGGAAGAAATAACACCGTATTTATAGAATTCCACGCTTTGGTTTGATTGAGGCCTTTTGCAAAAACGTTAAGAAAACAACAACAAACGGACTGCCTACGGAATAAACCAGGGCAATTAGTTCTAATTGTCTTACACGAGTAATCGTTTCAGCGAATCCCCCACCGCCGCATATCATGGCCCAGGGTCTTCTTATTTAAAACCTTGCCCGGTTTGATGTGGGCTGCGTCGCCAGTTGCCAACGCGAACGTCCCGAGCATTTTTAGTGAAACAGTCGCCTGGTAGTATGAGACCAAGTTTTTATAGACGAGTGAATGAGGAAAAAAATTATAAAATATAAACAGTCTGGGTGAAGAGAGTATTAACCGTTGTTATAAAGCTGGAAAAACTCCGGTCTACCTGTCCCATTTTACTAGTCCTCCGAATAGAGTTTATTACCTTTGGTTTTATTACATATTCCTTTATGTTTTACCTTGCCGGAGTGGTGAACAGCTACGGGGTGTCGGGCACTGAAAACTTAATTGAGACATTTGAATTCCGCGGTAAACCCAGAGACATCGGCGGAATTGTAACAGTTTACTGTCGACCCACAGTACACCGGGCTCTAAAATTCTAGTACCTGAAGTCAGCTCTTATTCGGACCCACATTACCAGTGGGCTGTGCTTTTATGTTGTAAGGATAAGTACCCTTTGGGATTTACGTTCCTATTCACCTGTAGGTCTTCAGAAATAATTCAAACCTTGAATTATGAAGGGAGAGTTCATTTACCTTGTCTAGTGTAGTATGAAGGATCCCAACAATGAGAAGTTGATAAAGTTGATTGCATAATATATCCAAAAACATGAAAACTATTTTAGGCTGTCTGTATTATAATACTGTCCAACTTGAGTCAAACATCCGTGGACAATTCGATTTAATTATGAAGAACTTCACTTGTTGATAACATTTGGACTTAACTATTTGTGTCATAGTGTGTATTCTTGTTTCCAATTTGGCTCTGAGTATTTATTAGTTAAATTCACAAAATGTAAGGCCGGAATTCAGTTATCGTACAGTTCGCGCGACATTATCAACACAACAGTTACTATCATTTGTGTCAGTATGCCCAGGTCTCCTATTGGCCTATTACGTAGGAATAGGAATATTTGATATTATTCCATTTACCTGTCCGTTGAAGCTCTTTTAAAGAAACGACGAAAAGGGAACAGAAAACGCGGCCTCGGGAAACTTTATTTTTTGCATCAATTTCTAGGAAATAGAATAAGGAATGCACATTCCTTGAGTTCTAAATTTTTAGCATTTGTCATAGTTGAATCCTTAACTATTAATTTCATCCGTGTTTGTGACCTTTACTCTTCGTTATAATATGCAGGTCGCATTTGTATGTTATATAAGAAACCTATTACATCTCGGGCTGAATCCCAAATGAAATGATTCAGAAAATTCCTTTCGAATATTCAAGCACTTTTAGCCTTGTTGCGCAAACGATCTCAACGTTCCAAACTGATTAAGTTCACCAAACGGCAGAATTACTTTATTGCATGCTCTTGACAATGGGAGCTCTGACGCTAGCCATGTGTCAATGAACACATTGACCTTAACAAGTCTTCTGAGGCTTAAAGGAAAGTTTCCCATTCGATTTCTTTTGTCTCTGTTTGCGACTTACATTCTGGCCGCATTTTTGAAATCTGCCTAAGCAATTGTGTAATGGCACTTTATTCGTTATAAGTTCAATATTAATTTAGAGTTAAGGCATAATGTGACGTCATATTGATCAAAAATTTCAAATGGACTATTTGAATTATGTGATAATTAAAATCATAGTATTATAGACAAGAGGTACTTCTAAATGCCGAAATATGAAACACGCCGTTCATATAAGGTTATTGGTCGGGTTCAGAACGAAAGCTTTGGCGAGGAAAAGCGGCCGCATTGCTGCAATAGGAAATTGTAATTTAAGAAAAGAAAAAAAAACAATGATAGATCAACCGCAAACCAATGTCCAAAGAGCACGTCGTCGTGACTACGGCGCACGCTTCGGAGTTCCATAATTTCACGATACGAATTGACTTTTAAAATATTGAAGCATGTTTGCTTTCTACATAAGGACAGCAACACAGAGGTACAATGCCGTCCTTCCGTAAATTGTAAATGGCACAATATCTACAGGGAATAACGAAGGAAATACATTTAATATATTACACCCGGCAGTCGCTGGTGATTATTCCAATACGGCTAATCCGGTATTATTTAATTATGAGTTTTGTATTATCCTTGAAATGGATCCTGGAGTACAAATGACATTAAAATAGTTTATGTTTTCGATGGTTCTCTGCCCCTTCGTGAATAATTATAATGTTGACAGAATATTTCAGTTCGCGAGGAATTCAAGTATCTTCACAATTCTGAACTTCTGTCCATAACCGATGGCCGCTTTTCGCTTCTCGCAGATTCGTCGAGGAGAATTCCCTCAGACATGTAGAGATTTAGGTAGCTCTGTCGGTAAGAGACATGCCTTAACCATTAATTACCAGGATACATTAATTACCATTAAGAGACATTAATTACCAAATTAATTTACCGACGGAAAGCTACTGTGAGAAGTGGAAGTGCTGAGAGAAGGTAGAAGACAGTGTCTTATGATATTATAAATCAATATATCTTAGGCTAAATATTTTACGTTTATGGCATTAATGGATATTTATGGCTCTGATTCGTAAATAGGTCTCCAGCGTTCAAGGAAGGATCTGACCAATGTTTAGGACAAAACCTTTTTATTAAAACTTCCGGTTTCGAAAGTGTTAATTTGGTTTAATTAATGTTACCGAAAAAAATTAGTGGAATAATCTCAATGGGAGCCGACGATGTTACAGGAGATCACAGCAGGAGGGCGTTGATCGTCAAAGGAGGTCAAAGATTTCAGGGATCGGATATCGGATCGTACCAAAATATCCGTGACCAACAAACAAGGGAAAAAACCCAGGACTCCATATATCAGTCCGCTTATCGTTTTCTCGTCCGGTATCAGTATTATAGGGAGACAATTAAACACATTTAATTTTTCCGTAATGGACAACTGTTATGTAAAACAACGTCTCACCTAGGATCCATCTCGGATCGCATCGAACATTGGAGGGATCCCCAGTAGTTCACGGACGAGCTATAAGCTATGCGTTCCGTCAGTACTTTCACTACACTCCTAATATTTGTCAGTGTGAAGGAGTAATATAGATGACTGAATAATCCAAAGATTGGTCCTGATCATAATAAATAATCCTAACTATAGCCACGAGGCTTCATCGAAGGGTAGTATTCTCCAAGGAGGAGGAGCCGAAACTCTAGAAAGTGGCATTAACTACTCGGCGTGTGGCAAGTGAGCTCTCGTATTGCGACCACATTTCGGTTGTCGCAACAGCGGAGGAGACAATGAGCTATTGACGCGGTGGAGGAAGTCCTCTTTATATGAGGGAAAGCAAAAGACAGTTTCTTCATCTCTCCAGACCCACAGGTATTAAGCAACGACCGTCCCCAAGCAATTAACACGGTGGGCCGCGTCTGAATAAATGTGTCAATTAGCAACTCCACCCCCCATGCACATTATCCAAACTGCGGGACGATTTTCTTTAATGAATCCCAATTTTTATAAATCTAGATAGACCAACAGCCAGTCATTTGTCAAGGCTCATTTGACACAAATACGTTTTCGGTCCCCATTCGCCTATTTAATTGCGTTGTTGAATGACACGCCTATTTACTTTAGAGTATAACTTTTTCATTACAATATAACTTACGTAATTGTAATTTTATAACTTCAATTTAATCCTGTACATTTTATTTTCCAATAACTAAATAATCTAAAGGAGGGAGGCCATACTTAAAAAAATTAATCTTATGAATATTGTTTTATTGGCGAATATGATTTCTAAGATTGTACTGTTAGATAAAGCTCAAAAAAAATCTCTTGCCGGCTTTCGTCAGTTAACAAGGCCATTAGCGAGCGTTTTTATATACTTGACATCATTTTCTTAATTTAGCGCTCTTCTTTTAATTTGCTCAGATTATTTTTGTCTCCGAGTGAAGGGAATTGCGTTACACTGTCAAAACGAGAAACAATCATACATGTGAAATTTGTATGTACTTCGAATAAACGTAGTTCCGAAACAATACTGATCAATTTTAAAAATTTAAGTGAAACATTGTATAAGTGTGACAATAGACAAACAAGTATAAACGTATATAATTACATAGTTATATTCATTCACGATTTTGTGCGAATGAATACAATTAATACATTTCTGCTAAAATGATCTTATACTGTTATTCTTGCGATCTGATCTTCAGTTTCAGAAGATCTGTTGATCAACAGTAAATATATTCTCTTGTCGATATAGCATTCTGGGGTCAGTAATATATCGATAAAACACTAAAGACCACGGCGAAGAGTTGAATATAAGATGGAGGAATGAATTTACATCCGTATATAAACTACTTTATACTATACCTTTCAAAGATTATCCTTTCAACAGACCAGCAGGGAAAAGTAACTGTATAATGAGCAACGCTTAAGTCAAGAGAAAAATAGTTCATGAATTACAAAAGGCGGTTAAACGATACGGGAACTCGAGAACGATCTGGTTTGGTTAAACTGGTGGCAATAAAGCGGTTCAGATAAGTGATTCTGTACTAGCGGCGACCCGTTGAGAGAGCGAAAAAAATATCTTTAAAAGCCGCCGGCTCGTTGGCCAACCATCTGGCGATTCTGTTTTATAGTTTGATGGAATTGCGGAAATTCAGTGGTGCGTATGTCTCTGGCCTTTATTGGTGATCAGAAGGACTTTGTACTCCAGCGGCAGTGGCCTTCAATCGTTCCAAGGAACCGTTGATGTACCGTTGATTATACCGTCCAAAATTTCTTTCATGAAAATAAGTTCTTCCATGGATATTGCCATTTTTATCGCGGACCCCAAACCACTTTATACCAATTATCGCTGTGGTCGGTTGCGGCTCAGGTTTGTTTACCGCCGGGGTTAATTTCTGCAGGAATTATGGATTAAACATTGTTTTCCTTCTAAAAGCGACCTCAGATTCCTCCTGCTCGTTATTGACAATTAAATGCGAGGAAAATAATTATTGTATCACAGTCTAAGTGTTGGCTCGTAATTGCTTTTGGTAGTAAATTATGCCAGATTTCGTCACATATTAAAAGGAAAGACGCCACAACCACATTACTTTGATTTTTAGAGAGCTACCTCTGAAATTCCGAATTTAATATTTCGTATTATTTTTAAACACCAAATATATTTAATATGTTTTAAATATATTACAAATTATTCGAAAATTGACCAATTATTAAGTTAGGTTAGGTCAACGTTTAGGTTTAATTTGGCGCTACAAAATAATTACTCAAGAATAAACCTTGACTATGACGGAAACGTTTTCACGTTAATTGCCTACGGGAAGTGAGTACTTTTACAAATTCACAAGACAAACATGATAATTTATTTTGTGCGTGTTAGTGTCACAATCGATACGACGGGTATTTATCAGTATTTTTTGTGCGCTTAAGAAAAATATTTTAATTCATTATTCCTACACTTCTGGACAACAAAATGACAATAAAAATAAAATTTTTACATCAGTGAAAATGGTGAAATTGGTCCGAAATTGGTGAAAACAGTACGACCGTACTTGTAGCCGTGCCGCAATGTCAATCTTGAATGAAATGAGGCAAGGAATCGAGGTTGATATAAGGAATTGGAGAAACAGGTCTAGAACGGCAATGGACTGTTGTTTATTTGGCAAGACACTTCCATTAATAGTGGGCAGTGTCTGGCTTCCGCTTCCGTTCGGAAACCGAGCGCAGGAAGTTCAGGAGACAGGGAGATTGATGTAGAAAGGTGAAGGACGCTCCTTATTATCCAGTTAGCATTGCTTCCATATACACGCTCAGACGGGCCAATTCACCTTGGCCCAGCCATCCTATAGAACGCTCCTTCGTTAGGAACCCCAAAAGTTCAATTGAGGACGACCGTTTCCTGCGACCGTTTTCTCCTCTTGTTGTATCTACGTATACAGGGCGTTCCTCCGTCTATTTACGTAAAGGTGTGAAAGTTTTTCCCGGATTTTTCGTAAATCGGTCTAAAATCCTTTTTTTTAAATTTTAAACCGCATTTAACTCAAACTACCAAGGTACGAAACCGACGATAATTTATCGTAAGACTGTGGATCCGTGAGGCGTTGATATGATCATCAGTGGATATATGACAGAGTAATGTTAATCATAAGTACTATAATTTACCGTCTACTTCTTTGTAGTATTCAATAAAAAGTATTTCTAGATTGAATGTTTGGACTAGTTTGAATTTCTAAGATATCATCATTGCCCTGGGAAAAACTGAAGCTGTTAGCGGAACAAAACAATGAAAATGGTAAAATAGCGGAAACGGAATACAATCATGGCGTTTCTTAAGACGTATTCAGGCTGGAACATTTAAATTGTAATTATCGCAATTACCGAACCTCGCTGCTCCTTTAGATCTTTAGAATTTAATGAACCTGCAGCAAAATTCGAAAAACAAATAGGTTAAATATGTCATTGCTAAGTTGTGACTGACTCATATAATATTTTTAATAATTTTATAGCCTTAGAATAAATAGATACAAAACTACAAATAAGCAAACAAATTGAAGACAAAATTTATCTATTTAGTATTTTAAAAATTTAACATTAATTTCTTATATTTTTAAGTCATTACTAACAATGTCATTTACTATTCTGGATATTTATTAATAAAACAGCGAGTTAGTTAAACTGTCTGTGTGAAATACAATTTTGAAAAGTATAAGGAAATTCGAACCTTAAAACTATTAATAGTTTAATAGTTCTAACTGAATACAGATTGAGTATTAAAAAATAAATTATCGAATAGGAGATTAAACCGTGAACGGACACTGTATATAAATTACTGTTAAATACAAAATAGCTATCGGGAAATGGGCTTGGTATAAACGCAGGCGCCTTTCCACTTAACCGGCAATACAGGAATGTTCCACCCTCTTAGCGTTTACCCCTTGTAATTCAGATGGCGAGTAGACATTGATAAAATAGTTTGACCATAGAAGTTTACTGCATTAATGTTGTGCAAGCGGTTAACTCTTCGTGTGATTAAATTTGTTAAATATCAACGACATGATATTCTTGCGAACTCGGCCCAGTGCTAAACACGATATATGACGGTTGAAACATTTGGTATAGTATCAATGTTATACTTATAAGGACAAGCAGATAATTCGATTAATTAAATTTCAAATAATAAACCCCTATCGATAATCACTAGGGTTTGGGAGTGATGATCCTCTAACGCTCTTCAACACATTAGTCACACAATTTGTTGAAGCGGGTTTAATATTTGTTTAAATGCCTCGTTTTATAAAACTAGGAAACTCCTGTGATAGTACTGGCTTTGCTAAAAGCGTTTAACTAGCATAAGGAAAAATACAATTTAGGATCCTTCTTCAATTGTCCTTATGCATTATGGGCCGAAAATAATGCCCAAAACCGACCGAATTTTTGTATGCAAATAAAAAGTGAATAGTATTATAAAATATATATATATATATATATATATATATATATATATATATATATATAATATATTATATATTATATGTGATATTATTAAAAAGACTAGTACTTCGGTGAATTAGAACAGATTTCTCTTTGGAAAAATGAATTAACAGTTGAAATACGTAATAATTACGTTCGATAAGGCGTGGATTGAGTGGAGGATTACCAAATTGCATAGGGGGATTTGAAATAGGGTTGAAATAGTTTGTCAATTTTGACAAACGATGTTTCAATGTACATCCCCACGCATGATATTGTATACTCATCATAACTGAAACCGAGAAGTACACTAGAGCGTTAGTTGCTGACTCGACCGCATTCAGCGTTGGCGTCGCCGGCCCTTTTTTTCCGGGCCAAACAGCGAAACTTCCTTCCCACAGAGGGCCGCTAATTCAATCCGCCGTTTCGCGGTCCCCAATTCCGAGTAATGCCGTCCGATAAGGTCGGTTAACGACGAACCGCGTTTAATCCTAGGCGGGTGGTGGGGAGTGAGACGGGCCGAGTCCGCAGCAATTGGTCGGTCGGTACACTGACGCATCCTGCTTAGTCGGAGTCGCGACGCCCCAGCCCCGTCAGACTGGTCGGACCGGCGCCCCTGCTGAAATGACGGCCGCCTCAGCGGGCCACCCCTGTCCGCGCTCAGTCTGACCCTCCCCCGAACCTCAGGTTATTATGGTCCGAGTTTGATGAGAAGCCGCGCCCAGGACCCCGAGCCAGTTATGGCAGGAACGTTTTTCCTGTGGTCGAGGATCTCGCAGAGGATAGGTTCCAGAGGTAGGTTTTTTGACTTTACCCCATCTTTATGCACGAGTGGAGAGTTAGCGCCATTTATAATTCGGGCGCAAGAATAATTAATTTCCAAAGCTATCTCGGTTAAATCGAGCCCGGGGAGTAATGAATCAACTGCTTATTACACGACCCCGAATCATATCATATCGGTCAACAATAGAATTAGAAACTTACGTCTTCACCATTAGAATTAGAGATTTCCACCGCCTCGAGAATTGTAGACCATATATACTGTAGAAGTAAACCTTGATTAGGTAAAAGTCCTTCTCGTCGAGGTTTTTGGTGGCCCCGGCAATAAATGTTATGATAATCTGCGCAACTTTTTCTCAAATGCTTCCGTGTGGCCTATCGATAAATAATAAGCCACTCCCTAAATGTTGAGGAATGAAAACCCGACTTCAATTACGAATAAATGTAAAAATGAATACCTAATTAAGTGTTAGGCATACTTTAATATTTAGCATAGTGGTATTTTAGGATATTTCGTGCATTTAATTTTCGGAAAAGTGAACACTTCCGGTTCCAAATGCGATTCATTATTTAAATGGTCATCAACGAATCACGGAAAATAATTAGTCCGCTAGTTTGGACCACAATTGAATTGGTTTTAAACATATCCAGTGGTAATCTCCTATTTTGTTTCTCGGTATTTGCTTTGAGTAGGCGGGGAGGATGGTAAAAAGTATTGAAAAATGTAAAAGGTCAGAAAAAGGAGAGATGAAAAATATATCTTTGGATTGTGAACGAGTAGCTGTGTGAATTGTGTATGCATGTATACATCCTGGAGTGTTGTTTAATATGTCAGGGATAGTTTAGAGATGGGGGAAGTGTTCCCCCTTTATGTTTCAATTGGAGGCGGCGTACGCCGGTCAGGTCCCGCTCTAAAACAAAAGGCTTGACATACAAATCGTTATCGGAAAGATTAACGGTTTTGTTAACTTATTCGGAAATACGATATCCTTTAATTTAATTAATATATAGGGTGAGGGGGACTAATTAATAGTGAAGTTTAGCATTTGACGTTGTGAGAATGACAGCTTTGAAATTCCATTCATATGGCCAGACAAAAATTCGGAAGTTTCATCTATTTGATCTTACGCTAGACCAGTTTCTGTCACTTCATTTTTAAGGGTTTTACTAGCCATACTGTACCCTTACAATGTATTAAATACTTATTTGGGAAGTCTTCAAAAATCATCGTAAATTCATCGTTATTATTAACGAGAAGCAGAGGCTGGTCTATCCTAC
Organism: Lethocerus indicus; assembly: GCA_019843655.1. Classification (NCBI taxonomy): domain Eukaryota; kingdom Metazoa; phylum Arthropoda; class Insecta; order Hemiptera; family Belostomatidae; genus Lethocerus; species Lethocerus indicus. The sequence continues at coordinate 5,529,594 of JACDQD010000103.1, read as the reverse complement.
GGCCGCTCAGTATTCTATTAAGTACAAGTAGGCTCAGTTAAATACAGAGCACCGCGATTCATTTATTACCCACATGAATTATTGACCCGGTTCAATGGGAAACGATCCCGACTAGCACGTTGAACGATTACGAGTTGTTTACCTCGTTCAAATAGTTACGAGTAAATAACCATGCACTGGGACGATTATCCGGTATTGCCAAGATAATTGTTTGAGTTGTGACAGGTGGCCACTTTTCCCGCTTACAAATGAGATGCGGACTACTTTCAAATCAAGGCTACTTCCAAGATAGTAACAGTTTCAGATCCCTGGGATCGTTTTTCGTTTACTTTTCCGCTTTCATGTCGATTGGTTCTGCCAATTCTTAAGGCCGATGCGCAAAACTGACTCCGGAGTAAATGTATTATTGACACTGCCGAAGTTAATGGCTTAGTAGAAGCCATCCTAAGAACATTTAGACGATGTCCTCGGTCTACGCGATTGTTCGGAAACAATGACCGTGATTATTCTCTAGGAAGGAATTATTAGAAACGGGAAGGGGCAGAATATCTTGTAATTCAAGGAAAATTCCTTCCGCTACCTGGGATAGTAAACATACTTATTACAAACAATGCTATTCGTCTAAAATGTTGAATTTAAATTCTAATGAATACCTTGTAACATTGAAAATTATATTACATTCAAGGGCAATCGCTTCTGCGCAAGCGCCACAACACAAACCACATGGCAGATAGTTAATTAAGGATCCTCTCCCTGTACTATGATTGATGAACGGCATCACTAAAAGTAAACAGCTTCAGTCGGTTACTAAAATTCTTCATCCCATAATAGTTTATATGCTCCCGTGTTGGGTAGTAACACTATGAACAATGAATCGACACAAATTAATAAATCAATAAATAAATCTCTGCCACATAACAAAACGAATCCGAACTGCTCGCCGTTCTGAAATGATTGTGATGTGTAAAAGTGGCTGCTCCTAATAAGTACAAACCCCAGAGATTAATTCTTGAGTTCAATATGTAAAACAACGTTAAACCGAATAATGCAGTTAATAGTGTGAAGCAATATTTTATTTTGACGGGGACTGTTTTTCATAGCGTGATAATGACAGTTGACATTTATTTGACACCTTAAATTGTCAAACTGCCACTTACGTTAGCCTCATTCAATCACAAGTGTTTACCTCGAGACATTTGTCCCGAAGGCTAATGCTTTCGTTATTTCGTTTCTGGCTTCATCAATATGTGTGCGGAATACACCGGTCCGTGTAACTTGTGGTTGTAGTTGCATAGTGATACATTAGTAATTAATGATTATTACCAGGGCGACAAATAAGAGGAGCTGCGGTTTACCCTTTAGGAAGGTAGAAGTTGTTGAGAGACGCGTTTGTTTGGTATATACTTTCTCCATTTCGGATTCCAGAACGATCCACGAAATGCGATAAATGTTAGGAATATATATTGTTACGTTCGGTTTCCAGACAGGCGTGTCATGACGGCGACCGGAACTCCCGTCGAGGGAGCCAAGACGATATCCGCCAATTCGCCGACGTCGATGACGAGCAACGGCCTCCCTCTTCAGCATCAGCAGCCCGAGAAGCAGCAGAAACCTGAGAAGAACCAGGGACAGGCCCAGGACCCGATTTCCCAGTGCATAGGCGACTTCGGTAGGTGGCAGCTGCTGCTCACCTTCCTTCTGTCGCTGTTCAACGCTCCGTGCACTTTCCACATCTTCGCGCCCACCTTCGAGGCCGCCGACCCGCCCTTCTGGTGCGCCAGGCCCCTCCACCTCAGGCATATACCAGTCGACCTCTGGAAGAACATCACTGGAACAACTACGATTGGAATGGTGAGTGGAAGCCTTCGCTCCATTTAATCAGGGGCAAAGTGATATCGAAAATTCGTAGAATTTTGTCAAACTGATGAAGAACTCAAATAATATTCAGTAAATATAGTAAAGCATCTCATCAGATATATTCTGATGTATCTATATATTAAAAGATATAAATATTGCGGCCGAATGAAAATTTAAGTTTTTATTTGCATTCCTACGCACGACAGTTGCCAATGTAGCATATATCTAACGGTCAAGTCGAAACGGGTCTAACGGATGATTGTAAGAGTAAATCCCGCCGCAAAATTAAATTATTCATTCCCTATTCACAAATGATTATATTATTCAATTTTTTATTCTTGTTATCACTATGAAGTACTTCTGTACGAAACTCCTGAACCTGGTAGGACAAACACATTCCAATTTGTTTCCAAGGCCCAATCGTATAATTATGCAAATTCCTATCTAAAATATTTGTTGACTGTCCCAGATAATTGGTCCGATTGCTCTTTTCCTCGATCAAATTCATTATTTATAATCGATAGCTATAATAATTATTCCTCGTTTAGATATCTGGCCACAGGCACTGCCTCGTAGTCTTCTTCACTCCACTATTTATCACAGTTATCCTAACATTTATCTTATCACACAATAGCATGCAGTATCCAATTGTGCCGTTTATCAAATAGTAAAAACAATATTGAGGAATTAATGTGTCGAAACAAACGAATATTATGTCAATAGAAATCAAAATGTCTATTGGTAATTGTTCATAAAGTTCCACCTTTCCCCATCAGACAGTATTCAGTATATTTTACCTTTTTCAGTACTTGTTTTTAAATTAGGATCTCGAGATTATCTATTGTTCATGGTTTCAGGACGGAAAGGAACTATACAACCCGTGTGTCATCAAGGATCTGAATTTCAGCCAACCCTACTTCGAGATCACGACTGAGAACGTGACCACAGATTCGACGAGAACCTGCACCAACTGGGAATACGACACTATACCTTTCGGGGAAACTATAATTAGCGAGGTGACTACACAAGTACCAATTTTAAATTTCGTAACCGAGATCGGTTTTTCCCCGGCCTTCGCCGAAATATTGTCATGCTAATGTGCGGTTCGGTCTGGCTCAGATTTAACAATAGTTCATCACTGGGCCAAACGGCGAATGGTCCTTTAACGAACCCCGCTGGACTGTGCCCCAAGGAAATATTAAAACCGGCGTCTACATTCGTTGAAAATGGTAATTCTCGAAGGATCTACGAAACGCTCAATCATAATAAACACCGCGTACAGCGACCAATTGAGGCTTCTTCGCATCCGCAGATTTGAAACGTGCAACTTCATCACGAGAACTAACCCTTGGTCCTATTAATATATTTTACCGAAAATATATTTAATCTGTATCGGGAAGAAAGTATAATTATCTCTCTCTGTCTTCCTTTCTTTCTTTCTATATATCTCTGTGTGTGTGTGTGTGTGTGTGTGTGTGTGTGTGTGTGTGTGTGTGTGTGTGTGTGTGTTTATATTCCCTGTTTGACTCCATTGACCTGTTTGACACTCGTATCTGTTAGGCTCAATAGAGATAATCATTGCAAACACTATTATAATTTATGGTTTGCGATTTCGTACTATGATTGGACACTGAAGGTGATATTATTAACCGATATAAAAAAAGTACCATCAACAGGAATACTGCTTTACCCACTGCCTTTTTGTCATTTACTAGACTTAGTGACGAGCATTTTTTCATTTCAAAAATATAGATTATAAATTATACTAATTATTCCAAATTTATTATTGTATATTTTAAACGCATTGTACTTGCTCTCCACTGCGTCAACCGATCAATATTATTTATAAAAGCCCTTCTCAATTTCGTTGTTTTTCATATTTTTATTTATATTGAGTTATTTCATATTTTAAACCTTTCACACGCTGTTACAGTGGGATTTGGTTTGCGAGAGGAAACAGCTGAGCAATTTGGCAGAAATGATGTTCCTTTTGGGAGTTGCAATCGGAGGTCTCGCTTCTGGTCTCATATCGGACAGGTAGCTATAAATAATTATTCTAATAATTCTGACCAGGAAACTGGAAGGAATTTTTAACCAGCAAACGACGATCTCAGGAAGGGTGTTTCCCTTCCTTGGGTTCCATCCCATAATTAAAAACCTAAATTGTTCTTTGGAAATCGATGAAAGGTACTTCATCCAGAGCTTAGGCAGATGTTCTTATTTAATTTAGAATTATTCAAGCAACTGAATAGGAATTGTATTAACCAACAGTTTTACAAGTGTGCCTTGCAGTTCTACATGACACTGAAGTTTTGTAACTCTAAAATATGCTTTTCTTGTTTCAGGTTTGGGAGGAAAAAGACCCTCATGGTCTCCTTGCTGGCTCAGGTGATTTTGGGAACAATGGTAGCCATGACACCATGGTTTTTATTTTATTTGATTCTTAGGGGCGTTCTGGGATTCTTCTGTGTGAGCATTGTTTTCAGTGGATTTGTCCTGTGTAAGTGAAAAATGATTTTTCTCTGGTAATATTTATTTTTATGTGGATATGAACAAAAATAATGATTTTTTGTGAATACGTGAATGCATAATTGTGCATACAAATTAGCTTATTTTTAACATTAAGTAATAAAAAATATTTAAATTGTCTATTAATGATATAAACTTTTAATCAATTTAGGTATGGAACTTGTGGGAGGAAAATGGCTCACAATATCTGGAGTATCTTATTTGTTCCCGCTTCCACTGAGTTATATAGCCATATCTGGAGTTGCCTATTATATTAAAGGTTGGAGGGAACTCCAATTAGCAATTACTCTTCCTGCTGTTTGTTTTCTCTTCCTTTGGTGGTAAGAAAGAATCATTTATTATCCTAATAAGTGATATACTATAAATAATGTAGCGCCGATAGAGTGGAATATTTGCGAATAACTAAACATTTTATATAGAAAGAATGCATCAGTTATATCAAGATCAATTACATGTATAACTAATTTTTTTCGGTGATGATTATGTAATTCGGTATTATTCAATATGTAATTCATATATGTAATTTGTTAAGGATACTTCCTGAATCACCGAGATGGCTCCTCACAATGGGTAAAGTTGATAAGGCCATGAAAGTTTTGGAAGAGGCTTCAAGATTCAACAAGAAGGACCTACCAGCGAATGCCGACAAAATTTTAAAACAAGTAAATCAATGAAATTTATAAGCTTCGAAAAAACAATTATTGTAGCATTTATTTAAAAATAAAACTGGTGATAATATATAAATATATGTTTTATTTTGGACTAAATCAAGACATGTAAAGTCGTTACGTGCCATGTACTCAGTATATAATTTTGAAGCATTACTAAATATATATTACACTCTGTTTATATCTTATTTATTTATTCTAGAGTATTTCAAAAGTGGACATTGAAGATCCTCCGAAAGTTGGTGTAATGGACCTGTTCAAAACTCCAAAAATTAGAAAAATTTCACTAATTCTCTATGTTGTCTGGTTCTGTGTGTACATTGTCTACTATGGTCTTGTCCTCAATCTCTCGAACCTCGGTGGCAACGTTTATGTGAATTCTATTATTTCTGGTAACTATAAGACATTCAATATATTACAGAAGCTTAAATTCTATATTAACATATTGAATATCATTTTAGCAATTTCGCATATTTTTGCTATATAAAGGTGTGGTGATCATGTGTAATAGTAGGACATAATTTTTGTTAAATGGTTCAACGTTTGTACTGTTTTTAGGAGCTGTAGAATTTCCAGCGATAGCTGTCAGTATTATATTTCTACTGAAAATGGGGAGGAGATGGCCTTTATGCCTGACAATGATCGGTTCTGGCATTGCCTGCCTTTTAACAATCCTGTGTCAAAAAGGTGATTAAATATCCAACAATTTAAGTAGTAGAAATATATTTTTTGAGGTAGAAATATTGCCTATTTATTATGTTGGAAAATATTAATTTCCAAAATCTCAAGATAATTTGTCTAATTTCAGACGAGTACGCCTGGCTCACAATAACGTTCGCCATGATTGGAAAGTTTTGCATATCATCTTCCAATGTAGTGATGCCTGTTTTTACTGCTGAACTTTTTCCAACTATAATGAGAAATCTAGGAGTTGGATCTTCAAATGTACCAGCAGGGGTGGCACTCATGTTGGTTCCCTACCTTTGGAATATGGTGAGATTTTAATTCCATAATCATCATGGGAGCAAGAGTGACTTTCGTTAATCCTTTTGGGATTATGTTTGTTCCCCTATAGGTATTACCAGGGTAGCTAATATATAATATTAGCTCCTGCTAATATTATAACCTAGCTCCTGATTCTCTGATAATCTTCTTATAATAGTTGTTTTCCTTAGATAGAGTAGTATGAACTGTTGATAGTACTAAAAACAAAATCTGCTATACGGGAACACAAGGAACTGTTAGTCAATAACTAATTTAGCTACATGGTATGATATTTATATACATATTTCTTATTTATATATTCTTCCTTTTCATATAGGCCGGTATGAATGTGAATATGCCAATGGGTATTCTTGGTGTTTGTGGTGTAATTGGTGGTGCCAGTGTTTTGCTCCTTCCGGAGACAGGAAATGGTGCTGGATTAGTTGACACCCTTCAAGATATTGAACTGAATCAGGACAGCTGAGAGGTAACTATTAATTCACATTATACCTATTTCTTAGTTCTGTTTTCAAAAATTACGTAATGAAATTAATTCTTATAATCCAACTTGATTACAATTAATGTACTAATAATGCAATAATAAATCTATTTTTACATTATAAGGTAAGTTACTGCTGTTAATGCTTATTTTAGTGACATTATTATTTATTATATATTATTTTAATTAATGCTCAAATAATATTTTTAGTTGATGTTAATAATACTCTAAGTAATAATTATTAATGTCTTACATTTTTCCTCTTTATTTATTTATGAGGCTCAATAATATCATAAATTTATTATTCTTTCTTTAAATCTGTTTTATTGATTTCTTTATCCACATACCCATAAAATTTGTTATAGCATTTATCTTTGCACTTCATCAGTAGTAAACATTAGTATTTTTTTTATTTCTGATAGACTGCAAATAATGATGGTGAACAGCCAAAATTCAACAAGTTGATGAACAAGTGGCAAGTGGAAAACTGAAAATCACTTGAGTGATAATATCACTCAAAGGGGGTTTTGTGTACCTTTGAAATATAATTGATCAGATAATTGTAAAAATTCTAGATCCGATTATAAGATGGAATATTTAAATTACAATATATGTATTTGTGTATAAAATAATTTATATTTGTGGATATAATTAAGTTTGGCATTTAAGCTACACATCTAAATATAGATGGAATATTCCTGTTATGCTATTGAACCAGTGCTACATGCAGATTTATTAAGTTCTTTAGAAATCAGCCAAAACTCTTATGCTTTCAAATATTATGTACAGTTCAATTACGAAGAAAATAATATTTAGTATAATTTAACTGCAATAATTATATAATTCACTTGTGCAATATAAATAATTTAAGTTGTTCCTTTATTTTACTTCTACACTTCACAAAGCCATTTTAATTTTTGCAGGGAGATGCTGTCATGATATAAGAGGTTAAAATTGATTCATGACAATGAAATGTACAATTAAATGAAAGTGTACCAATTGCATTTATATATATTTGTAGTCAGATAGGGAGAGAGACTCAACTGTGAAAATCTATATTTAATTGCAGTTATTGATATGATCCTACTGTATTAATGTTCAGAATTATATATATATATATATATATATATATATATATATATATATATATATATAAAACATAAATATTTATTTGATAAAAATTGTGGTATGTAAGAAACTATACTTATAGTATGATTAATACTGCATGTCATAAGTGTTTTAAAATGTTATTATGTGATAGAATATATGATGGAAAGAGTGATACATGAATAAAATTGAAAACAGGTATTATGATGATAAGTGACTATATTCAATTTCTTGAATTTGAGGGAATTGAATATATGATAGAAAAGACTTGTATGTTATAATTTTAAGTATGTAAGTTTAATCATTGTGTACATGTAATTAGAATAATATTATTTTTGTTGTAAATATTTCTTGTTTTTGTATAATATAGCAGTATTACTTGTAATTTTATACTTTTCAACTCTGTAAATATATAGCCTAGAATAGTTCATTTATTTGTACATGGAGATTACTCTGAGCGGCTGCTAGATCTGTATATATTATCTATATCATTCTCAATATGGTGAAGTTATTAGAAATGCTAAATATACAGTGATATAATTGAAGACTCTTTTCTTTGAAAATATTCACTTCCCCATGCTATAATTTAGTAATATAGAGTTTTTATGGTATTAATAATTGTATTTATTTTGAATATTTGGATGTCACCCTCAAGTAGGCTTGAGGCAATACAAAAAGGCTTTTGTAAGCGACATTTTTTTATTATTAATTTAAGATATCATATCCTAGTAGTGATCCACCAGACCAGGTCTCACTGGCTCCCTTTATTATATTCAGACTGTAATACTTGGATAAAACACAAAAATCCTCATCATAATTATTTAGCCATTTCTTCTTTTGATGGCACATTTCAAATGATGGGTAACATAAATTTTTTGAATAATTTCCTTGTCACAAGTTCATTACGGCTGAAATACATTTTGGTGAATCTACTGTATGGCGTGTATAATTATGGCCCTAATTTGAATCTGGTTAGACAAATGTTATAATGAGCCCATAGTCGATGCCTTTACGCAGAGTGTCGTTAAAGTAGGCCAATTGCATCTTTATATGGATTTATACTTTCCACAATTTTTTTCCATTTAATTTTAGATAAATCGTGTAAATCAAGAATGCCTTTTTTCAAGAGTCGAATCGAGAAATTAATGGCGATTATTTGAATTGCAAAATGCGAACTGCGTTGGATACATGTGACGCAATAAGAAAGCACTTTCACCATGGCTTTCTAGAGTAGCTAACTTGCAGATTGTTCGTGAAATGGACAAGTGTTAAAGTTTAAGCAAATTTGATTCAAATAAAGAAAGTAAATTAACACAAATTAATTTTTGGTTGTAAACTATATATGCCTTACTGTTTATTGTATCTGTACAAACCTCGCATATAAATTCTTATGTAACACAGGGCCACGTTTGATAAGCATTTATTGTAATTTCAATTGCAATTATTTATTGCAATTGTACCGTAATTATAATAGGAATTTTTTATTCTATCTACCTGAATGACTGCAAATTAAGTTTGTAAAGTCGTCTTTGTTTACCTGAAATGCCAACGAAAAAAAAGATATATATATATATATATATATATATATATATATATAAGAATGTTTGTATACATTAAAAATACAATTCCTTGTTTTATTAAATTTCAGATTCATCTCTAATTTCTGAAAAGTACCTTTTAAAGCTCTCACTGTGGAAAGGCATGCCCTATTCGCTTCCTACATCATTAGAGCAGTATAGGTTTCTTCCCCCTACACGAAATCAATCATTAGAATTCATTTCTACTATAATTACATTATTATTACTCTCGTTATATCATGAGAACTCCTCACGCATTTCTTGAGAACTTATGATTGATCGCTTGCGCAACGCTAACACGCAATACAGAGTTATGAGTTTTCAGCGCTAATTCAAAATTTTAGGAAAAGAATTCTAATCGACCGGTTTCACTGTCCGTTTTCGATTATCCCTCTTTCTCCCCAGAAACCGTAAGAAAATCGGAATAATTACTTATGGAATGACTAATAAGGGAAAACTCATTTTAATACCGATACAAAACCTACCCTCCCTAGAGACCATAATAGATAGGATAATAGGCATAATACATAATCAGCGAATATCAAAATAAATAGTATTATCATACGGCTTCTCTTAGACCTCAAAGCCTTATTGTTATGTTTGGGATAGTTTGAACTGGAAGTTTTGGGTGTTCGGAGAAGAGCGATTCGGAAAATTGAAATCCATACTCTGACTGGATATTTATATGTTACAGAAGTGACTAGATATTCCAAAAAAAGAGGGGAATTTGAAGGATACAGAAGGAGTTACATGAATTTTAGAACAAGAGAAGGTACGTCCAAGGATTGGATATAACGACCTTCGGGAATATAAATTGAAGTTGAAGACCTTCATCTATGATTCTTACGGTTCTCCAGTCTCCACTGTCTGTTGGTCCCAGAACTACTTCAGCTTTTCGCCGTCTGTAGTAATATTCCAATCAGTACATTAGTGTGCCCCCTCCACACATGTATCGGTCATCGATGATTAACCTTACAGCAATTTATTTGGCGAGAAGCCAAAATCGGTTTAACATGGAGCAAAATCATATAGTGTGGACAGACAACGCAAGAATGATATTCCAAACCACGCCAAAACACTAAAATTTTTAGTATTAAAATACACTGAACAAGATGAGCTGCTTCCTGTTTGGAATATTGTTTAACAGTCAGCGAGTAATATACGTTTTATTCATAACAGCGTTAATTCGCTGAATATTTGGTTAAGAATTAATAATATAACAACAAAATATTGGTGGAATACAAACACTACCATTTGTAGTTTGGTGGACGTCTTAGTGACTTCACTAACGTATTTAGATTTAGTTCTATTAGTAGAGAAAGTATTACGTATGAATAGTAATTATTTATTGTTTTATACTTTATTGGAAAGTAAAATAGCAGGATTTGTGAATTTTTGTCACGTTATGACTATGGAAATGTCGGGATTTAAACGTATTAGCTTCACGTCTCGGTTTTAATGTTTTTGGCGAAGCGTTCGATGTAAAACGGATCCTGCTTCCTGGAAGACGTTCCTTCAAGGACGAATCTTGAAGTTCTTCACGCTTAGATCATCGCACGTTTTAAAATTTAAAATTATCCACAACCGACCCTCCGGTCGTCACACAGCGCTTGACGTGAAAGCGCATTCCGCCGTCTAACTGTTCCCTTCGATAAATCTTAATTTATGTAATGCAAAACAAAGGAGGGAGCTCCGATTGTGCTCGTTAACAGGAGTTTTATATTTTCACCGCGGCCTAATTTGTCGTGGCCGCCGACCACGAATTTTTAAATGGCTCTCATATCATCCCCCCGATAATATCGATATCCTCCATATTTAAAATACTCATATCGTATACTCCGGGGATTGTTTCAGAAGCACGCCGTCAGGTTTTCACCAATTGTTGCTATTCTACTGTGTGTAATCAGCTCATATTTCGTGTTTTGCTTCAATCGTCCCAGCTGAAATTGTTAACGTGTGGGGTGTGCCAAGACTGTAACGCTAGCCGAAAATACAACGTTTTTGGAAAGTAAAATTTAATTTTGTAGGTTTTTATTAGTCGGAGTTCTTCAGTGGTTGTGTTTTAGGGAGACCAAGAAAAAAATTGCATTTCTTTACAATAAGCTGAAATTTTTAACAGGTAATAGTTTCTACTAATCCTTCTATGCTAACTACAAGAAACATGCCATGGTTATATGCAACATAAATAGCGGCTGTAGGTTAAAACAGAATTTAAATTATAAGATGAGAATAATGTTTTATTTAAGATTTTTTGAACTTTTAATAGTCAGTAACCGCATTTAATTGTTGAAAAACTATGTAAAATGTATTTTAACTAACGTCTCGAGAATTTCGCGCGTGTTGCTAAACTATAAAGTATAAGAAAGTGCTAATTGTACATTTCATAAATGGGGACTTTCGTGTTCATTTAATTAACCCCGATTTAAGAGTTTTACTATGGGGCGTTTGATTGCTGTACTCTTTAAAAGCATAGCTTCGCTGATTTAGTTAATGGCCCGTAAATAGAAGATTTTATTAAGAAGTACACATATATTTCAGTTCGTACTTTGTGGTAAATTTCATCACCCTAAATTAACGTGATATTAATTACAATTAATATATGATCACGGAATTTGTAATATGCAAGAAAGTAACCGAGCCGGGATAACCAAACGGGCTAGTCTCACGAAATTAGTCGTGTGACTTCTGGAACAGGGCAGGGGAATTTTAATTAATAGAAAGTTATCAAATGAAATTCTGCAACTGTTCAGATAATACTTAGGACTTATATCAAAGAACCTTGGTGGTCTAACAAGTGTAGAGTAAAGATGGTGGTTTAAGCTCTATAAACTTATTTTAACTTTATTTTGGTTTGACTTAAAACCGAGGAGGAGAAACATCTTAGTTTGCGCTCCAGATATAACTAGAAGACTTGGGAAAAATATATTTCAATATTTATTAGCTGGGTATTCTTGAAATCTCCGAAATTCCAATATTACATATTAGGGAGCTACAAAAAGTGTAAATTTTAGAATTTTATGCATGAAAAATATATTGACATTCCACCGAGGAACTTCAAATGTCGAAAAATCATACAATCGTTGGTCGTACACACAAATGTCAAGGGGGAGGGGGATTGTAATATGCTCACGTTGCACGGACAGACCGATTAAACAGGGGACCTTGGAATTCTTGCGCATGCATAAGAAGTCAAATATCTGTCTCGTTTGAAACACGTGAATTTACTTTTTTGTTTTTGACCCGCGTTGGTGACTACAGCAACTGCAATTCCCGAACTGTCAGCGTTTCACTTCCTCGTTTTTGGTGTCCGTCGAGAATTTCTTTAGATTTAAGAAGTAAAAAACTGTAGATTAACGTCGAGTTTCGTCTTATTTGGCATTTTCATTTAACCGCACGTAATGGGTCTCTCTTTCCCCGAGTCTTGTCTTACATTCGTCTTAGTTTTTGTATGTATTTGCAGAAGGATTAGGACTGTGTTAGGGCAAATATCACTGGTAGTCTCTCTTTGCCTGAAGCCTCTTAATTACACCGCGCTTTCCAATATACCCGCCGAATTCGTATATTTGTAAACAAGGATCATCGTGAAAGGGAAAACTCGAGTTATGCGGATGTCCTCGACCTTTATTTAGACATCAAACTGTGAGGTACATTCACCTCGATTGCCGTCGCAATATCCAAAAGGTGAGCTCCTATCCCCCGTATACACCGGGATGGAGCCAATTCAGAATATTGCTAAGTCCAAAAGCACATCTGAGAAAAAACTATTTTCACGCGTCACGCTTGATTCGAGTTTTTGTAATAAAGGGTATGTACTCTATACGACATTGAAATTACATCAGAGAGTTCCTAATAACATTTCGCTATTTTATTATAAGTTGATTAAGAGAAAACTGCTAGTATTAATAACACTACAATATAATGGTAAAATCTAATTTTTTTGGCTAATTAAACCGATCACTACGAACGCTGTGTGGCCATATTAACTGTGTGGAGCAAATAAATGCTGTTAAGGAAATAGAAATGTCTGCGAGCGTTTCTGTTATCGTACCAATTTATATTATACGAAATATTGTGCAAAAGATAACTATAAATTTCTTCGCGTTAATTTCGTGATTTTTTTATTTTACAATAAATTATTGTATTATAAATAATGGTATAAACTTAATTCGTTCGGATTTTCGTTCGTTATGCGCTTTTAATATTGCATAAAAATTACTGGTAGAGTAAGTCAGGAAGGTTTCCTGTCTGCCTGCATTATTGTCATAATTCTTCAGACGCCATTAGCTGTTAAGGAAGGGAAAATTGGGCCGGCAGGGGAGGAGGAAGAAGAGCTCGGTCTCAAAGAGGGGGTTCCTATATAGAGAGAAGGGCGGCCGCACGAACAGAGCAGCAGTCGCAGTAGCCCGCAGCACGGACCTCAGTCACCATGCCCTCCTCCTACCAACTGCTGCTAGCGATCGCAGCTCTCGCCGCCGCCCAATACGCCAGTGAGTACCATAACCGTATTGCCTACCCTACTTCGCTATTAATGCACAACTCGATTGCCTCAATTCTATCACTCGGAATAGATTTAAACCGGCAAGTCAATTGGACCCAATAACGGGATGGAGTAAAAAGAAACTCGGCAAGAACGTCGAAACCGTCTCGTCTGCAAGCGAAGACTCTGTTAGAAGACTTGGTTAGAAACATTTGAGTCTGACAATGGATAACATCCAAGTCATTGTATTCCATTCCAAATATCTCAAGGATTGCGCCAAAAATCGAAATTTGCTTTAGTCCGCGCCGCTACAACTAACTTTCAGAAATACTTGAGTTTTATTGCCACTTTATTGGGTCTTTCGCAACCAAAATGTGGGACTGCTGAAGATCAGAATATTAGATGTGCGAAGCAGTGTATTTTTGTTATAAAATAAAGTCTAAACAATACAAAACAATCCCGAGCCAAACTGTGTTACTGTACCATAACCGACGGGGGGTGGGAAGAGGGGAGTGGGAGATTGCGCAATTCGCCCTTTCTCGGCACCGCACCCTCTGATATTCAGGCGTGGGCGCGATTTCTTTTAACATGGCTTTCTATTCCTCGTGTACAGGTTGTACTGTTATATTGCGGGAGATAACGACGGAGGTTCTTATACAGGAATGCGTCAGAAGGAATTACATTTTGTATGATAACAAAACGTAATTTAGGCATAAAAAATGTTAATATTTTACAGACGAAGCTTACAAAAGTGGGAATTAAACTGCATTTAAGTTTTGGAACTTATAAAGCAAAATGTTTTCTCACAGTGGTAAATTAGGGTAAACTATTAATAATGTAGTTTACTAGTTAGTTTTCTAAATTTTCCAGTATTTTAAAACTACTACTGTACATTTATGAGAACTCGCCATTTAATAGGATGCGGTATTTTATTTTGTCCCATTTCATTAATTAATCTGGGTCTATTTATTTTAAAAATGAACGTAAATTGAAAGTAATCTTGTTCTGCTCATTGAATTTTTCAATTACATTTCATATTGTTCTATCAATATAGAAAAACAAGCCCGATTATTCAGTCGGCAACAAAATTTCATCGAGTTGCGACAACCGGTGAGATTTGCGTTGGCCAACCGGTCTTTCTCCGCCTCGCCGGTATGGAATGTAGCGAGGTTCTAGTTGTATACCACTACCAGTACCTATTTAAGTTAGGATTTACTTTAGCATTAATTAAATCTCATTTTATTACAAATTAATATAAAGCCATTATTTTAACTTAATATATGTGTAGTTGAATGCTATATAACCGATAAATCGAGTACAGACAAAGAAAACCAGTTGCGATAATAATATTCTAGACACAGAGTTATAATAATTCCTGTAATCCCTAAAATCTCAAAGTTTCATTGAGATTAGAAATTTACCCCTTTTGAACTCGGTATTTTTTTCGGATACGTTCTAGTGCTATCTGCAACTTCTACTTAAATACGGAATTATTCATTTGTATGATTTAAGAAATTCATGGTATTAATAGTTTCTACGGTTCAATGATTTCGATCCAAGCGTTGCAAAATACAATTGTACAAAGAACAATGGGACAAATTTATGGGAGGGTAGTTTCTGCGGGTCCGGGGGCCTGCAGGGGCGTAACATTGAAAACTGGTTTTTCATTTCGCAACAAGAAACGGGCGGGGAATTTTGCGGCGGTCCGGTTCTCGGTAATTTATAGGTCAAGACACATTCATCTGCTACTGGTTTTGGAACATACGTCAGAAATTTGAAACTGGGCTGCCGAAAACGAAAGCGGAAGATGTAATAGAGCATAATAATATACAGTACTTACTGCTTAAATGTATCTATGCTGTACCCAGTTGTTGCGAGCCTGTAATTTATGACACAGAATTATCGTTTTCTAATTATTCCATAGATATGAAAGTCGCTAGATTTCCTATCATGCCGAGTCTTAAATTAGCCTGAATTTGCCATTAATTTCGCTCTTAGGTTTTCGAAGATTTATTTCTTCGCCGCCGGTTGAAGGAATCGCGCAACTTTCTACAAAAAATGCCGACCCTGCCAAAACTGTAAGCAGAACCGCTAATGAAAAAGGACCACACGTCGTCCTTGAATGAATCGTTGATCTTAAATCTGATCGGCTGTAACGGCAAGAAAATATTTGGGCATTTAAAACCTGATGAAACGGGTCTTTTATGAGACATTTTTGCGACCGACCACGAAACTGAATTTTACACTCCGAACGTGAGAATGAAGTGGCCAATAAATTGTGTACATTGCATTCGTTAGAAGAGCTTTGAAGTAAATCACTACTTTTTATACACAGGTTTTTTAATATGTTTTTAGAGGTCCAGTTCGTTGGGATTGATAACAATTCTTTTAAGGTTCTTATGAAGGTATTCAAAAATAACGAAAAACAGATTTAAGAAGACATTGGAATTAACAAAAATTTCTTTTCAAATTTTTGTCAATGAATGTCAGGTCATAATTAGTCCATTACCTCTATTAATTCCATTTACTTTCTGTTCTTAAGTGCCTCGGCCTTATGAACAATATTATTGTAACTTATTTAATCCTTACCATTATAACTTATGTAAAAGCTACAATTAACGTAAAGAATTAACTGTACTCTGTATGGGGACTATGTCATACATCTACTGAAATTAAAGTATCGTTTTCCTCAGAAACTGTTAAGTTCAGCTCGGAAAGTAAATGTCCACAAGACCGTTGGTCAAATGACTGTAAGAACCGGTTGCATAATTTTACAAGGAAGAGGTCCGAATCCGTTGAACTGGGTTTCCTGTTCAGTGAACAAGCGAGCGAACAGAGTTTTGCGAAGAAGTAAAAGTCAAAAGTTCCTGCGGTCGGTGGACGCCATTAGAGTAAGAGTAAATGACCTTGGCGGGACAAGTCATGCTCTCGACCCGTGGCCCAGAACCGTTAGTATGCACGGACCCGTTAGCATTGCTTGGTACACCTTCCAGCCTCTTAATTCCATCCCCAGAGATTAATTTCACTTGCATGGCCACCTGTTAATCATTCTGACACAGGACAACAAATTGGCGAATTGGTAAAGGAGTTGGGAGGCTATAAGAAATTTCAAGTTTTGTTTTCGGGCGGAGAATTGTTTTCCAGAAGGGGGTTCTGTACTTTCTCTCCGGCCTCCAAGGTTACCTCAGCTAACGTGTGTTTGTCGAACCGCGTTTTGTGAAATTTCTAGTAGCACAGGGTAGGATTATAACACAAGAAAAAGCTAATGGGGAACGCATTTATATTATATGTTAACTATCAGTTAGGTTCATTTAAAACAAATTTATTTATTAAAACTTGGTACCGTCGACGGTTGTAGAAACTAATTTCGGAAATGCACTTCGGCTATCTTGAATCTGGAGTTGAATATTCGTCCTAAAAGGACCTTTCAGTCCTCAGATAGTTATTCAACTTGCATAAAATATCGTAAATTATACTATACGATTGTTGTAGGCAACGACGCCTAGTTGCAAAGTATTTATCGAGTGAAACGAAGTTGAATATCTTTAATTAAGAAATAGATTGGCAAATTAAAATGACCCATGGAATATTTATACTTCGTTTCAATATCAAACGTTAAATGTAAATATCTAGGAACACATTGGTCAATTATTTCACCGCATATCCTGAAACCAGGTTGCTGGTTATCTCCTTCCAATATATCTTCTATGTACATGCAATAATTTGGCAAATGACTGTTTAAAAGGCCAAATTAAAATATTTAAGGACTTGTTTAATGAGTTTGAATGCTGATAGATTTCAGTGTAAGCTGGAGTTGGAGGGGCAACTTCCTGGTGGGGGGACGCCTGGGCGGAGAAAGTTAGACCAGTTGCTTCACAGGCTGGGGCCGAAGCTCCTGAGGGGCAGGCTCCCGCTTACACTGGTTGAATGCGACGTCTAGTCAAAAAGGGAGACGTGGCCCCCTCTTTAGAAAAAGAAAGTTTTTTAGTTTTAGTTGACGTAAGATTTAATTGAAAACAACACAACAGAGTATACACAAGACACGCAGCGCTCTTGTGAATGTCCTGCCAGTGGTAACAAGACGCATAATCCGCAGTTTATGAATATACCGGAGGGTGAAAGATTTGTGTAAAAATCAATCCTCAGTTTAATTTTTACTTGGTGCCTCATTAACCATATTTTTCTCACCATAGTTCTCTTTTATACTTAGAATTTTGGAATTTTTTGGCCTCGAGACCCCATTTCTTTTCGTGTGCCCCACGCAAGGATTCCCAACGCGTTTCACCCACTTTCAGGGGTAGACGGACTACATTCTTCCTCCCGTATTATAACTTCTTAGAAAATTCCTTAGAATATTCTTTCAACTGATCATAAAGTTAGACTGGAAAATAAATTCCGATATGTCCGAAGTTAAAATATTGTGCGCTATAACGCGCATTCCATAAAGAAGTCTAAAGCCCACCGTTGAGAACCGTTGGAGAGGTATAATTAAGTTTATTCCAACGACGATCTAAGAAAGTGTCGGTGATTTAAGTATATAAGCGAAGTTGTGAACAGGAATGGACGAGTGGTAACAGGATTGCGATTTCGACACGGTCTATGCAATCGTTTAACCCCCGGCTTTCAAGGAATGTACACATTCTCTGCTATTGAGAGGCTCTTTCCCTGCGGGATACAAACATTTTTCTAGTATTTTCAACTCATATTTATTTCTCATTTCTTCCAACGGTTCACGCCATCACCCAACACAATAGCAATGCAATGAATTATGCAGGAAATAAATAATTTGGATAACAATTCCGCGGAAGTAACACCCATAGGGCAACATATAAATTAATCTCTAATAATGTTGCATCCGAATATTAATTTAATTGCTTAGTTCCGGCACACCTATCGAATTTGTAATAAGGACTGAAAAGAAGTTTGGTCCGGCCCACTTAAAAAAATTGATAGTTACATCATAGAATTGCGTAACATTTAATAAATTGTACTTGACCTAAACTCAGAAATTTCTATTTGTCCGAAAACCGCTTTTTTCCGCTTTTAATATACACCAATGAGTCATAAATCCTGATGATATGAGCAGGAAATTACCTTTCCAATTAAGAAACTTTCACACTTAAAGAGAAACTGTGGTGGTCTCTATACCAAAATCCTTTACGTTTCCGGAATTAATACCAGCATGTGTGCACACACATGGACTGGAAGCATTTTCATTTCACGAATCTGAGCTCATTCTTTCCTCTATTCGTAATGTCACAGTTCTTTCATATCGGTCGACGTGACGTAAATACCGTAACGGGTTGATCTAGTTTATGCCTATAATGACAACGTTTCGCAAGGGATAGTTAAGTGCGAACTAACCTCCTTAGTAAACGTTATATAGTCATTTTTTATACACAGAAAAAAATTTAATGTTAAAAAACAGTCAGTGTTTGTTAGACAAATTTTAAATTATCCGCAATAAAATAAGAGTTGAAATAATTGTAATCGTTCGTATAATCTAATCCAGCTGTATAATATAATATTATGCAGTATATTAATTTTCCTAAATTTTGAATTCTGTATATGAAATATAATTTTAGAAGGATAATACCGGTTTGACCTTTGGCTGGGCACATGGAAGATGCCCCTCCCTAAGGAATTGGAGGCGGGCCCCTCAGGTTACGCAAACTAAACCAGTTTCTTTGGCGTCGTGGAGTCGTAACACGGGCTTCGGTTGGTTCACCTGGCGGCGTGAAAGTGTCGCCCGATCATTCTCCTCCCTTCTGTAGCGCCCTCGTACACCTCCGAACAGGGCGACACCGACCAGAACCGATTCTAGGAGCTCCCACATTGCTCAATATGGGAGGAAAAGGAGAAACATGGCTAGATTCGGCCAAGGGAGTGAAGTGTTTACGAGTTAAACGTAATGAATTCTAAACTGTACTAGAACGTGCAGAACAACGTGGTCTAAGTGGATATAGTTGCGATTGAAATAACTAAAAAACAGATAATTCAGTTATTAAACAATATTTGAACTTAAGATTAATTCAACCCGCCTTCCAGCCTACTTATGAACGATCTAGACTGGTTTTAATTCAATACTAGTTTTTAACACGATACTTGATATCGGCGATCATTATGCAACACATTTACAGTATCACTTTCACTGATCATATTGTGAACAAACTGCACATTTATTTTATGGTACGCCCAGTCAATTAGAATCCTCCGCCTCCTCTCTGGAGTCATTTTGTGGATACTGTGATCAATCGCTAATATATTCTCTATTTATTGTGGCAGGCGGCGCTGAATTCAAGTGTCCCGAGAAGTTCGGTCAGTTCGAGGACAAAGTTCAGTGCGATAAGTTCTACGACTGCGACGAGGGCATCGCGACGGAGAAGCTGTGCCCCGACGGCCTGGTGTTCGACCCTCTGAACAGGAAGCAGAACAAGTGCGACCAGCCATTCAACGTGGATTGCGGCGACAGGCAGGAACTCCGTGAGTAGTGACAACCTCCCATAACCAAACCCATGGCATTACTCCTTCTTAAATAAAATATGAGGCTCCGTCAACGCTAACAACTACGAATGACAAAAGGGTATTGGGGCCGAAACTCGCGTAGACATTCACCCTACTGTATAATGTATTCTGGGTATAGTAACTGCATTCCTGATGGCTGATACTAGTGGAAACGCATTCCTGAATTCTGTAACTGGAGCAAAACCAAGGTTTGGGTGCGGATGTTACATGGAATTCTATAATTTCTATAGATAAATGCCATAATAGTTCCTCGCATGATGTTCGTTCTTACTGTCGACTTGGTTTCGCTTCTGTACAGACCCAGAGTACAGATTATTTACCTTTGGATTTATTTAGTCGTTATATATTTTTAATACACGCTTTCTTTCTGATGAAAGAAAGCACTGTATAAAAAATTGTGGCTGTAGACAATTGATTAAATTCGCTATGTTAAATCATATTTTAATTCCGGAATTACATGCTGTAGTTTAACAATAAAGTTATATTTTGATATGTGCAAAGGAATAAGTAATTGTGAAGACAAATGTTAGGCTAAAATGCACGAATGTCATGTACATATTTTTATAAGAATAAATGTAGCTTTTATATTTTTTCTTTACTGATGAAATTCCCTTTCAGAGGCCCCCAAGTCGAACCACCTGTGCCCGAGAAGGAACGGCTATTTCGCCCACCCTGACGAATCGGTCTGCAATGTCTTCTACAACTGTATCGAAGGTGAAGCCACAGAGATCACGTGCCCGACTGGTCTTCACTTCGACGAGTACACGGGGACCTGCGTCTGGCCCGACTCTGCAGGAAGGGTCGGCTGCGGAGAGACTCAGTCCGGTAATTATTAATCACATTGCACCATTATCGATCCTTTATCGATCCATTATTTTGGATCCGTCTTAAACAACGTGAACGATATTTTTTCTTATTTTTTGTCCACTGCCATACCAGTAGAGTAACTTCGAATATTCTCCGGTTATGTTCAATCACCTTATT
Source organism: Lethocerus indicus (assembly GCA_019843655.1). NCBI lineage: Eukaryota > Metazoa > Arthropoda > Insecta > Hemiptera > Belostomatidae > Lethocerus > Lethocerus indicus. The sequence goes on along the minus strand of JACDQD010000103.1, from coordinate 5,508,387 downwards.
TATTACATTATTTCGGGGAATAGTTTTCAGATGGATTCATCATTCCTTCAGTGCCCCACGTTTTAGGTCTCTTGCCTTTGTCAGTTCCAAAATCCAACACTAGAGTGTGTTAATTGAGCCCAAACGCTATACTGGTACTATAACATATTCCATCCTTTCAAAAGGACATGAATCATTCACTATTCACTATTTAAGTGAAGCCTTATACTTAGGGGGTAATGTTCAGTAAAGTGTTAACTACAATTTGAATGCGAACGAAAATTTTGCCCCTGTTGTTCTTTTAATACCACAACAAAACTGTTTCATTAATGCAAGATTAGGGTAAAACATGCCGGATTCGATCACCGTCTACATCCAAATTTTCCGTCAAATTCCAGCCTGCGTTTTTTATTAAATTAATACGCTGGAAGGGTGCATATTTCATTAAAATAATAAGCTGTTTTATTTTGTGGAAGAATTAAATAATTTTAATAATTTAAATTTATAAATAACGCATTTTAATTTTCCTAAATCAAATGTAGGCGGTATGATTCCGGTCATGCTATAAATATTGGAATAAGTATTTTTAAGCCAGGGAATTGGATCGCCACGCTCTCTGGTAGCGTTTCGGTTAGGTGAACGCTCCTAACCCCTCGAAAATCAAATTTCAATCACACGCGTAGATAGGCACAATAACACAATTGCGCTATGCAAGCAACAAAGTAAATAAAATCATATTTAGCAATAATATTTACCATAAATTTAAAAAAAAAATCAAGCATTACCTTCACATACATTGGTGATTCAATCTGTGTTTTAGAATACTGTATTTTCGATATTTTTTATTATTTAAATCGGTAATAATATTGATGTCGATAATTGATTGTGTTGTCGTCCGCAGTTAAACTGAAGGACGGATTCTCCTGTCCGAAGGAGCCAAAGGCCGATGCCCACGGTCAGGCTGTGGCCCACCCGGTCTACGCGCATCCTGACGACTGTCAGAAATTCTACGTGTGTCTGAACGGCATCACGCCCAGGGAGCAGGGCTGCTCGATTGGAGAGGTCTACAATGACGAGACCCAGAAGTGCGACGCTCCCGAGAACGTGCCCGGATGGTGAGTTCACACAGGGAAATGAACCGTCTTCCTTATTTCTTCCTAATCATTAAGCAGATACAAATTCTCAGAGCATTAATAATAAGCGATATAAATTGTCCTCCAAAATTGTACTTTCTATTTTAGATTATTATTTAATTTAATTTAATCTGTTTGTGGCCCTTCAGGGTTCGGAATATCAACAGTCTACTATCTTCTTAACCTCTACTCGCCATTCTTTCCTCATTTTTTTAAGATTTGGCTTAACTGACCTGTTACTGTCCAGATTAGGCGAATGAGAGCTATGTTATTTTTTAATTTTATTCTCATGTTATTTCACTATTCATGTAAGAGTAAAATAACGTTTAACACTGGAAGACATACAGGAATCGAAATGTAGACATACTTAATGGTGTTGTCGCTATTATAACATTGTGTACAAGAGTTCATTTCAAAGTTCAGATGTTAGGTATCGGGCAGGTGCTACCTATTTTTTCGAGGACGGCCAAATTCTCCTCCATCCCGGCAGCAAAATCAAGTTTCCTAAACTTTTTTCCAAGGGTATTGACTCCAGTTCGAATTTTAGCATTGCCGGCACGTACCACTGACACGTACGCGAATCTATGTGATTCGCCGTATTAGAAGTCGGGACATTTCTATTTTCGACTTGTCCAAGAGTTTAATGGCCTCCCCCCCATTGTGGGGGCCGGTGTGAATCAACGCCCTGTTTCGAATCGATTGTACGGAGCGGAGAAAATGGCTCAATTGCTCTAAGAAACACTTGTTACGCCGACATTTACGCATTTATCTGAGGTGCGCAGCGAACCATGGTTCATGTCAGTGAACATTTCCGATTCTATCGTTGCAAGTTCTAGAATTCCTAGAAGGTAATAGAATCGCAGGAATGATATTAGACGCCATAATGTGGGAACTATTTTCACTCAACAACTGAATTTCTTTCATATGTTGTCAGTTTGCCAGGTGCACTAATGAACCCAATTATGAAACGTAATACACCCGGAATCATAAGATGGGAGACTCCTTGTTACAACAATAGTGCAGGGAATTGTGTAAAGTGGTTTCATTTCGGGTTACAGAATTTTCTGTAATCGGGGTCAATGAGCTGATTCTGCGTCCGAACTTTATTGCGGCATTGTCACCGTTTGTTTTTCCAGAATAATGGCTTTGTTTTCACGCCTTGATAATTGTCATTTAGTGAGTTGTCGATAAAAGACTCACATGCGATCAAAGTAATAATTTCGCTTCATACCCGAATATTAAATATAAATTAAATATTTCATATCGAACTTAATATCGAGTGTTATGCTAAACGACTGTCCGGATTCGTCTTATGATTTGAAGACTTACCCTATGTCGGCTCCCGATGAAAGGTCCTTCCAGTTATAATAGGCACTTTTTTTCATTCACCAGTAATCCACGAATTTTGAAATTCATATAACGATGGCAAACATTTTGTATACGGCTCATTTCCGGACAACAACTCTACAAGAGAAATTTTCGGTCAACTTTCCACTGCTCCCGCGAGCAGTAATACAATTTAAAAACAAACCGCACTCGACAGAAGAAACTGCCCGGGTTGAGCGCCCGAGGTGAAACCCATAATTGAAAAAAAAATTGTCGCCCCTCCAATCAGCCTGTTCGTTCCTGTTCTCTCCTGTGTCGAGTAATGAAGGAGTTTCCATTTATGAAAGTTAACCATAATTCAAACAAAGGCACAAATGTCATCGCTCGCGTGATTTTGTATCTCTACTCATCAGTAGAATCTCAGTAGATTTCAAAATAAAAAAAGCATTTACACTTTACCTTTCCCTAAACGGAAATACCTTCAATTTTTTTAATGTAGTCATAGTAAAAAACATGCCGAATATTTTTTTACTACTATATTAAACATAAAAAGGTCTTGTAAGTTTATTATTTTGCTGCATTCATGAAATTACCCCGCTCAATTTGCGAAGCTGTAATGTTTTAAGTACACTTCGGCACCTGTCTAATATCGGTGAATGACTATTCATTTCCAGTAATGGCTACAATCATTTTCATTTCGTCAAAAGCCGAAAGGTTTCCTAATAGCCTTTCTAAGGGGCCACCGATAAAGAAACTATTTGCGTAACTGTTGCGTAAAAGTGAATTTACAACTAAGTATTTATTACCCCTTGGAACCCGTGACTTTCGGCGTCTGCGCGTTCGCCCGAGTGACATTTTAAGTTTTGTTACATGAAAATAAGAAGACTTTCTTGTGCGATCGAAAGCGCGTCCCGAACTCTCGCCAATGCGCTGAAGTTGCGGTGGGAACTGCGGCCTATTATCCGCGGGCAACCTTTCTTGCGAACTTTGGGACCCCGTTAGCTGAACCGAGCTTATGTAATGGGGGACTTGACTCTCACTTTAGCCGGGACTTTCCATCGCGACCCAACCGATAAAAGCTATTAGCTGTTAAATGCTGCAAAAATCCGCCAGGGTTTATGAAGAGTGGGTCGACACCTGTTTGAGTTTCCCAAAATGACACTACGGCATATTATTCATAAAACAATATCTTTGTAGGTAATACTGTGTTAGTTTAATTCATAATTTGGCCTAGTTAATAATGTATAAAGTGTCCTCTGAAAATCCCTTTCACTACACTTCTTTGATTTGTTATAACGGCCTAGGTTTAAGGGCTGCCGTGCGTGTAGAAAAACTATTCATTTGTAGCTTATGTCGTAAAACATACTATTGTATTGAATCATACTCATGAAATTCATTAATCTAATAATGAATATATGATATGGCTATAATATCTCTCTATCATAACCTTCATTAAGGCCATTAACAAATTTTATTACACTATATATTTATACTGACCTCAATGTTTGTTCATTTCAGTGAGGACTGGTACAAGGATAACCCCGAAGTGGCAGCCCAGAAGGCAGCCAAGAAGAAGGGCAGGAGGAAGCGAACGGTCGCCTAGAAAAGTCCACTGCGTTTCACATCGCAGTAACCCCAAAAGAAATTCAGTGCAGACTGGTCCACTACTACTGCTAGAGCTATACCATAACCAAATTTTCAACTATTACCCCTTCAAATAGTTGGGCACTTGTTTATATTCCTTGCCCTAAGGGCAAAGTCACGCAGCAATGGGGCTGAAGTTACCAATGGAGCCTGTGTAATCACAACCTGTTTACATGAAACATGAAATTCTAAGGGTATTTTCAACCTCAACGTCTAAAAGCTCAAAGTGGATTCGATGGACTCTAAAACCTTATCTAAAATACTATGTAAAAACGACCAATGGGTATCTTTTCGCACAATTTTTATGTATTTACATTTAAGTAAATAAAATCTAATTATTAGGTTAACTGCTGTATGTTGTTTCACCTTGGAAACGAGTGTCAAATATTCCAACAATGCATTCACCTATTCATTTCCTAAGACCAGATCTGGCCTTGCCCACTTCCTAGTAACGGTTGTTACATTTGACCTATTGATATTGTACTACACACTGTTATTGGAATTGAGATTGCCAACGATTTACAGGGAAATAACTTTTATTTCGCCCGAACAAATATAATGTATATAATTAAAACAATTGTAGGTTCAAATCAGAGCCTATAATATCAGAATAATATTGAATATTAAATTGGTTGTTAGATCCCAGTTAATCAAACCCTCAGCGCTGGCTTCTCTTGCCTATGGACTTCAGACAGAGTAACACATAAATAATTTAATCCATAAGTGAAACATTCGGGTATAAAATGTATTTCGTATCACTTGCATACAAGTGATTTCATAATGTCCTCTTTCGCTCGTTTCAAGCTGATATTGATTGTACCTTCGCTGTTTCCTCGTAGCGTTCCGTTTAATAATACAGCGAGTTTTGCAGGTATTTAAGCCGCCGAGGACGCATCCTATCGGCACTATTATTATACCGTTATCATAATAACATTACAATAATAATACGGTATAGGGTTTATACCCTAATTATATACAATAATTATACAAATAATTAGGGTAGGGGGAAACCATAGGGGTGTCCGGTTAATACCGTTTTAACACTAGGTGAGAGGTAACTGAGCGTCACATGAATTTTTGTGCTATCGTAAGCAATAAGAACTATCGTAGACCTCCCTATGAATATTTCTTATTATTTAGAAATATCTACAAAAAAGTAGTAGTCAAATAAGTCACCATTATTATTACAGGCTTAATTATTGAGTGATGTGAACAATTATATAAACAAAAAGAGAATATTATCAAAGAACAACAGACAACTGTTGGAACAACTATATTGTTGACAATCTGATTAAAAATAAAATTATAAATTGGTCGAAAAATAAACTTGTAATAATATAATATTGCAGTTGTGTAGTTGACCTTTACGGAATAGAAGGACTGACTAATACAGTCAATTGCCACTTTTGTTCAAGGTCCCGTGCACTCAACAAGGTAAACCTTAGATCTAATTCAGGTATCTAACTGCCCGTTACCGTACTGCTTGCTAATTACGTCCGGTATGATTTCTTTCATGGAAAACAGTTTATGAGCCAGACACCACCAATTAATAATAACCGAATATATATAGTATCCTACGGTCTAGCTTTGTGGACACATTCGCAGCATGTTTGTATTAGTACATCCGCAGTAGAGGTGCGGTCTTATTTAACCGAAAATAAAGTATTGTATTAATTGCTTAACTTTGGATCGTAAATCGCAACAAATAACCTCTAGGTGGAGTTCGGAACGTATTTGGAGCGCAGGTGGGGTGGTAATAATTCAATTAATGTTTACGAAGTTCTTCGCACTTTACAAACTTCATTAGCGCTGAGAATTCCTCTCTCGTCGTCTTGGGTTTAATTAATAGTTCACGACGGGGCGCTAATGCTGCCGTTTCTCGATAAAGCGGCCCGATAAAGCAAGGGGACGTTAAGTTCCATTAGGGTCTTAGTTTTATGTGTGACACGGTAAGGTTGACGCCGGTGAGTGGGTGAGCTCACGGGGGATGATACTGAAACATTTCCTTTTACCTCATCATTTTGTTCGTAACAGGTTATCAATCTCTCGAGTTATTAGCACTGCAGTTCGTTCGCCACGCCTATTCCTGTTATGAGCACTTATGATTTCTTAAAAAGCTTTATGTTAAGCGATAATTCCGAACAATAATTTGAATTCATTCTTGAAATTAAAAATCATATAAGAATCTAGTAATGTAGTAATTCAGAAAAAAATACAGTCAGTTAGAGGTGACCGGGACAAACATCGATAGACTACGTGACCGGGCGACCTACAAATGACCTCTACAGATCCCAGAAAAATTGGAGCCAATTCAGATTTCTTTCTAAATTCTCGGTTATATACGGTTATATTCTGTTGTCCTAACACTCTCCCCATGCCGTAAAATAATTCCGTACATTGCATTAATAGGAATTAGTTTGGAAATATTATGATACTTTTGTGAATTTAATTATACATTAGATGGTTGCGACGCATTAAAACGCGGATATTAAGGTTAGCTCTATTAATTAGTTCAAAACAATTTCTAGTGACTAAAAGTATGCGGGTGTGGCACGCCGGGGATAATAGTGGTGGGGTAACGGGCGCTGGTGGCTTTTCATTTTGTGTTGCATGATCGCAGCCGAGAATTCAAAATATGTTATTACGCTTTTCCCAAATAACTGTTTAGCGATTATTAGACGGGGTTTAGAGATTATTATCGCAATCATATCTTGATTTTCACCTATTCCTTAGATTCCTTAGATAAAGCACTTGTGCTTTATCCGTTTATAAATTGTAATGGACTGAATTGTTTTCAATTAACCGCCTAAGCAAAGTCTGGCATAAGTAAAAAATGAGGAAAACGGAACTGGGTGGCATTTAACGGAAAAGTACTACCACTTTTGATATAATATTTCAAATGAATGGAATGAGTTTTCGATTCGAGCAAGCACTTCAATCCTTGCTGGCCGGAACTGCAATACCTGAATGGGACGGCCTGTTACATACCGGGAAGGGCCCCTACGACTACCGCTAGTCAGTTTCCAGGGCTTTCCTAACAGGGGGTAGGTCCTCTCCTTTATCTGACGTCTCGATACGGGAATTTTCTTCATCGATAAGCACCGGACACGTATCTCGGGTCCAGGGGCGGCTTACATTCAACGACCGCGACACGCCCCTGGGTTCAAGATCAAGTCGCGGTTCAAAAGGTCAAGGGAATCCAATTCACCCTCTGTCCCGCGGCTGTTACATTCGAACTGGACTGTTGTCTAGGCGCTACAATTTTTAGGCTCGCTCGGTAACCAGTAGTCGGACTTTTAAAACATTTATTCTGTAACAAAATATTTTTACTCGTGAACTTAGCTTTAATAATCAGGTAAGATTTTATTAACAGTAGTTGTATTAACATGACTGCATACTCTAATCTTATATATACTTGTAATCTTGCATTATTTAATTTCTATAAATAAACTACGTTTTATAAAAAAATATTTTACAATTAAAATAACTGCGTGAAATGCTGCTCGTTTAGTTTATGGGACTTCTAGGCTCGCATTTCGTCTACAAGTTTGCTTATAAGGCTACTGTTGCCGGTTACGGTAGCCACCGTAAGGATCGGTGATATCATGTCGGCGAAAGAAAAAAAAATCAGGAAGTGTATATAGCCAAGAATATATGTTTTTATGTCACATTCGAACCGGTTTCATATCATGTTACGGTGACCTGATTGAAAAAAACAAACTTTCGATTTTTGAATCGAAGACACGAGTCGTAAAAAACGTTTGCTGCTTCTCGGATTTAAATCTGTTGGTATAGGGTTTTTTATGATCCTGTCCACAGTCAAAGCACTCTAACTGTCGAAGTGCTACTGAAGATGGCGAATAATAGACACGGATTTATAATAACGCCAAATGTGCGAAAGAATGGTAACATTAAACTATATAATTAATTACATTAATCAATTATTACCAGTTTCTATCCTATAGATAATAACTCAGTAAGTGTTATAGGGGGTTCATGGAGGGTTCGAGGAATTTTCGAAGATATGATTCATTTTCTATGAAGTAACTATTATCCGGTAGTCTTACTCACATGTCCCATTATGGATTTCCCATTCTATTCCTCGGGAATAGATTTTCGTAACATGATTGCGCGAATTGCTGATATTAAATATAAGAAGTCGCTTTAGCAGGTGAAATAGAAACCGTAACTTTCGGACTGGCTGTTTCAAAGCGTTCTCATTAGATGGATGGGGATGACACCAATGAATGAATGTAGGAGGTAAGACAGGCTGTTGGGAATGCCCATATTGGCACGGAGCGACTAGTTTCGGATGAGTGCATTTCCAAGACTCGCATGTCTCGCATCTAAGAATTCTCCGCCAGTCTTGGAAAGCGCAATTCCATTAAACGATCCGGCCTTCCAAGTTCTCGAACGCTCCCGATGGCGGGCAAGGCCGTTCGTCACACCCGTCGTACGTGAAATCCAATTTGGCCTCATCTCGGCATTCGATTAGCGCCAAATTCCAGAAGAAAAGGGGGAACAATACTTTCACCTCACTAGACGGGAGTTTAGCGCCACATTAAAAATTTTCTGGCGAAATACGTTACACATTTATGTGAGGTCTTTCCTTCGCATTTCTTCTCTTATGGGTATTAAAATATATGGGATATGTGTTATTGTTTACTGGAACACGCAGCAGGAGTTATATTGTATTCCAAGCCCTAGATGAAGATAAATTTCCGTGAACGTCGGTCGTCGGCCGGCACATCCTGCATCGTGGCGGAGCCCCCGGCCGATATGAATATTTATGTGGAGTCACGAACCGAAAACAAAATACCCGCAGACTCGCCCGAGGGGTCCTACGTGATGACTTTCCTAGGAAAAAGTAACGGTTCTGACGGGAGAACGGCCTGGCATTTGGTACCGGCGACACCGTCCAGTATATTAATCGTCCATCGGGGCGGTTAAACATTCCAGGAGGAGTTGCCAATTCCTCTCCCCCGACTGAATCCTGTACTGAATCCAGAAAGCGAATTTGGATACGGCTGGAATTATTTATGAGGCTGCAATTTCAGCCCCAATCGGCGGAGACTTATTTAATACAGATGCTCTGGCGCATATGACCCTAACCCCCCAGAATTGTATCCTACTGTGGCAGTGTAAGGAGAATTAACCAAATGGAACAACACTTTAGGAACATTACGCACAGAACATTTCTTCATACGTTAGAAACTTATTTAGGAACGTATTTTTGTTTGTAAATAATTTTGTTTTGTTCTCGAAATATTTTTGGTTGAAAATTAACATTTCTTGAATGATATAACACTGTAATCGAAGATTATTATGTTTATACGAGGTTACAATTACGAAGATAAAACGTAGTCACACTTAATTTGAGAGTAAACATTATTATCTCATAACTGTAATCTCAAATAATATTTCATAGGTCTTTTCTACTCATTTCATTTGTTATATATTGTTTATCTACAGAAATGATAGATAAAAATCTCATGTCATTGTGTCACACATACTTATTAAATATTGTTTGCAAATTACTTATAAGCATTTTAAAAAATAAACTTTCGCAATAGGTTGTTTGGAAACCCGCGTGGTCTGCTCTGAAACCGGTTTCGGTTTTGCGCCACCGCCTCCCGTATGTACGTACCGATAGAAATGAAACAGTTTCAATTCGCAAATATAAATTACGAACTGATCGACTTGTTCTTCATACACACTGCAATAATATATTGAGAATCAGGAGTCCATTTTCAATCCGATCGACGTATAGTATAGTAATCGTTTGCTCTGACTCACGACGATGTCTGAACCTGAATCGCTGCGTGACCCTTTGATGAAGGCGGCAGTTGCGTAACTGGACCGCTGCGTTACAAAGGCGACCCCCCAGACTTTCAGATCTGACCCCAGCATTTTATCTTGCTTGAAAAACATAATCTGAAAGTGTGGCGAAAACTATTTCATCGGCCATTACTGATTACTGAATATCAGCAGGAACCTTAAAGATTAAAGTCAAGGATAGAAATTCCAATATATGCCGGAGTACCCCCTTTATTATTTTTCTCATTGTTACGAGCTTCACGTGAACATTTTTGATTTTGTGCGGCTGTTTAAGTGAGACTGGGACGTCCAATTTTGAATAGTAGAATTTTGGGCATAATTCGTTGACCTACCTTAGGCGGGGGCCAGGTCACACGGCTGTAAATTTTGCTACTCACTGCATATTCTGACAATGCTATTAGCCCATAGAGATTCATTGCCGATTGTCACTGGGCCTTTGTTCGGCCGCCGGGAAGCGTTAATTACTGTCTCCCGCTTTGGAGCAGCCCCCCCTTCTCCCCTTATTTAAATCACCCACCATCCGACCCTTTCATAGCTGGCCCTCCCTCCCTGCACATCCTGCCGAGGGAAGCTTTGCCAGATTAATGAACTTCGCCCTGAGCTACATGAAATGCGAAATTATGTTACCAGACATGAGCCATTCTGTGTAATATATTCAGAACAGGTAAATGCGAAGATGTTTTTCGGTATATAGATATAAGTATATAAATGATTAATCACTTTATACTGCATTAATTGTACATCAGTAAAAATTAGAATCAACATAAGAAGAGTTCAAATTAGCAATAGAAGAACTGTCTCATTACAGAATCAGATTTGTTTTTCCATACTTTGAACACTGATCGCTTAGAAAGACTACCTGCACAATAATAGTTCTCTTTAAGAGGAATTTGTTTGAATGTTGACCGGATTTGGATTTTTCTGATGATATTGTATAATTTTATCTAATTTTCAGGTCAAACTCGAGATAGAAGATAAGCCTGTCGTTTATTCTTGTTTTCATTCCGATTGAAACAATGGAACAAGATTGTTCAGCCGCTTGAGAACACCGCAGTATTCTGTCCGATACGAGAAACACGTCCAGTGTGAAAGTAAGCGTGGAATATGGAGAAATGTCGGGGAAATCAGCCTTCCGGCAGTGTCCCAAAATATAATGGCTCGCTCTTTCACAATGTGTTGCAAACCGTACTAATGCACAATTCTTGGCTTAGAAACTGTAGGAACTGTCGGTTTTTACTTATCCGACAACGAATCTAATGTGCAGAATACAATAAAAAATATATCTGATATTTATTTTAATTAATAATAGGTTTACGGACGTTTCTTATGCGTCAACTTGACGCATACCGTAGAGATAGGAATGCCAAATAGGAAATTTTGAAATTGCAAAACTTTTGAAAAAAGACTTCGCTTTTCCTCGTAAACATTTTGCATTTTTCCTACTGAAATTCGAAATGCGTCATTTTGAAAGGAATGGAAGGATATTGCGGAACTTTTCAAGGAATGAAAGCGGACTACACCCAAACGAAAATTCCGGCTAGGAATTTACGGAATCCGTGTGGAGGCAATGGCAATGTCATTTCTATCAACGTGAGCTTTTTGTATTTTGTCTTTTTTTTTGAACCAGTGAACAAGCAATGCACCTCAAGCGGTTGACCTCAGTGTGACCCCCAATGAAACGGTGTACCGTTACCGTGGCCGGCCAGTAATTGAACTCGGTCTCCTTCCTCCCGTGAAAGTCGTCGACTCGCCGCTGCCAATTAGAATCCCTCCAGGAGAGAGGGCCCGCAACTTCAATTGGGCCGAATGCCCCTGGGCAACCTTGCGAACTGCCGTGGAAGTTCCGAAAGATTTCGGAAATCCAGAACGAGAAGTAAAAGTCGGTGGACCCTCTTTTGACCGCCCGCTAATTACATCGGCATTTACGGGATGAACAGTAGAAAAAGGTTGTAAAACTGAAGTTGCCACCAGCATTGCTCTGAAAGTGGCTTCCCCCAGAAGGGCAAGAACATAATAGGTAGGGTTTTCATTTTGTTTTTTCTTGAAACAATAATATGATCTAGTTGCAACTCCAGTGCAAAACCATGCACATAAATTGAAGTTAGATGCTTTATTATAATCAAAGAGGAAAGTGTGATATAAGATTGTTCACAGTGAGCGATTCTATGATATTTTTAGTAACAAATAGTATGGAATTAATTATTTTGCTAAAATAATTCTAAATGATTTCGATGGACCTGCTTCTTAGTGTGCATGCAAGTGAAATGTTTGATTGGTTAACGGTTAAAGATTAACAGGTTCCTAATTAACAGCAAGGGCCTAATTGGAGCGCGAAGCCTCCGACAATAGTCTCGTTTTCATGTATTTTCAGTCACTTGCGTAAAACCGGACACCGGCTCCACTTTCGATCCAATGAAAAACCGCGCGCAATAAGTTGACCGGAGTTGGGAAACAATGGGCGACAGAAAACCAAAGCAAACAATAAATCTGAAACTGTGGGTACAATTAAAAGTTTTCCCAGCCCTACTTCAATAAAACACGTTTAGTCTAGTTTACAATGAATTTAATCACGCCCCTATCCTAATTAATATCTATCCCCTTTGTTAAAAAAGTGAAAGTATGCGGAGCACTATAAATGATGTGGTGAAACGTTGGCATAATTCAAGCGTAATTGTCGTCAAAAGTATTCAAACATTGTGTTCATTATTGGTAAAATAATATTTAACTAAGCGCATAACGAGATTTCTACCACATTGCATACGTATTTATAAATAAAGACCAAAAGATTAATCTGAATTTACGTCTTATTTACGATTTGTGCGCTGTTTTCAAATCAAACCGTTCGTAATTAATTTTTCGTTTAAAAATAATATCAAACAATGAATTTCCAATATGGTATTGATTTCGGAACTATGAAAGGTGAGTTTACTTTAAAACGAGGGCGCACGGGGCCCTTCCATTAGAATCTGAATAGTCCCTTTGTGCACCTTTCCTCGGCGAACACTAAAGCTTCCAACTCTCAAAGTCTTCAAACTAATCCTGGCGATATGAAGTTTGCTAAGTTAACCTTCCCAAACGGAGCTTGGAACCGGCTTCCTTAAGGGGCAGTACCCCTATACTACCTGGAACATTGTGCTGAGTTCTGCATCGCCGCAGTACTTATTGTTATTCATCCCGGCCGGCTATGCGACAGATATAACAGCATGATACTCCCCACATTCAAAAAGCACTTTACTTGTAACTTTTAGATAAAAAGATTTTATATTTCGTTAGTACCAACCAAAAAAATTTAAAAAACCTATATTTGAAGAAAAGATAATTAATGTTTTTAAAATGTATATAGTGAGAGTGACATTTGAAGTAGTAAGAGATGTATTGCTCCTTTCAACAGAATTAAAATCTCATATCCAAACGTTCCTGCGAGGAAGAGGAAAATGAGCTGTGAGAACTAAAGGCGCAATGCAACGCCGCACTGTAGTTCATCGACCCGCTATTAAAACGACGGGGACTTTCTGCATGTCGCCAATGAGCTTTACAAACATTGACATTTACAGATATTACTTGAACTGAATTTAATACCTGTTAGATGGAACGCGATGGTTCTTTTAACGCCATCATCTACCTATCTTTCATCTAAGAGATTTCCGAGCTTAGTGTTAAGTTAACGTGTCGCGCGGAAGTAACAGAAAGAATCTGAATTTAAATTTATTTCCTGGCCTTTAATGTTCGAAATGTATGTCATTTTACATATCACGGAAAGATCCGTTCTTTCTCAACTCAGTCTCGTGCTAGACCGGTTTCACGCCATCTTCAGTAGGAATGTCAGTAAATTAGTCAGGTACCTAGTGTGCGCTCGCGCAATGCTTAATAATATTAGACTTAACCAGCGAGATGAGGCAGAGGACAGTAAGAATTATGTTACTTTGATGTTAGTTATGAACGCTAAGCCGCTTAATCCAGAGTTAAAAAATTGAACAAATGCCGTAACGCCCCGGCGGAATTTTGCGTGGCGCACTCCTGTACGAATTAGGGACAATTTCTCAACTTCCGACGTTTGTTTTCAACATTTTTTTGTCTCGCCAATTCCATTATGTTCTGATGTTACGTACAATGTCCTTATCACCATCGCTGTCAAATTTGAAAAGCACGTTGCTGATGGATATGTCAGATGGACAGCTTCAGAACACATAACTCAAGGATTTTCTGTTTAGGTCTGTTCTTTTGAGTCGAGTACGCGGATTCCATATTAGTACTTTGTCTAGATAGTAGTTGTATGTGTCGGATTAACACATTATGAAAGTATACTATTCTGTTGCCATTATAACATGCAGCGTATCTCATGGTTTTAATTTATCCATCCTAAATGGGACTAATCAATTAAATATTATTTCATTATATTAGATTAAAATTTTTCTTAACTAAAGCGCCCGCTTTACAATCTTTACACTCCATAACTTTAATTTATTTGCTGTACTCCAAACTTATATATCATACCAGATTTCAATGTATTCTGGTTTTAATTTTAATCAAGAATTCTACAGATGCAACTTAGTGATCAGGTTCCTTAATTAGGTTTGACCAGGTTTCATCAGGACGCTCATAATTGCGGTTCAACGGCCCTTCAGGCTGAACACGAAGCTGCGCTTCTATCCTAATTAACAGAATATATTCACGATTTAAAACATATAAGGCGTTATAAGACCACCTCATGATAAAAATAGCATGTAATATATTTTTATAAAATCACAGAAATATAAAGTATTTAAGTATTCAAAAAATATTAAACATTATTTTGTAACTTAATTAGAATTGACAACTTCAAGTCGGAGCGCAACCGGTCCAGGTTAAGGCCTAATCTGGTGGACCCACAAACAAATATCTGGAGGCACATGCAAGTACATATTATCCATGTTCTGATTACTGTGTACTTTTTAAAAGTCTTCTTTTTAAATTTGCAATATCTCATAAATCAAATAATTTGGTAAGATAATATAAACACACGGGGCAGTACCGTAACGGCGCATCCCATCAATCATCACGGTTGAGGGGTGGATGGATACACGACCCCAATTCTTTCCACAGGGTGATTTATTGAAAATACCAACCGGATAGTTGGAGAACTTTTTTTGGTTGGAACCGGTCCAGTTGATTTGTAAAATATTCCTGGCGTTGTAACATTTCTCTATCGCCCTGTTCCGGCAAATATCCGGCAAATATCTCTACCCCGGGGGTTGGTACAAGGGGGTTGTGCGAAGTTATTCAAAGTGTGGACCACCCCACGGCTTTACCAGGTCTTTATTCCGGAATTGGTATGGATTCCATAAAATTACGACCTTCCTGTAAACGCACCGCAGACCTCAAAATCATCTATCCCATATCAACCCATTTGGTCAAGGTTTTAAAGTAAACTCGAACAAGCGCCGAATCAACATCTTGATCTGATAGCCACTCAAAAATTATCCGTCTTTTCTCAAATGACACCGCATATTCGGATATTATTTCAGTGGATAGTTCACGTGAAATTACTAACTAGTCATTTAAGGTGCGAAGTAATTTTTATAACCAATTCAATTATCTAATTTACACGAAAATATCTTATTAGAATACATCTGTGTTCGAGTGGACTTGATAATCGTTCTCGATCGATTCACCCTTGACACGAATGCTCCCATTTTTCTCGGCAAATCCATCCGAGTCGAGTCCATCTGGGTAGTTGGAGAGAGAACCGTTCAAAATTCAATGTCGCCTCCGACCCCGCTGACATTGGTCGCCGGACTGGAAGGGGATGGTGGCGACCGGCACTGGTGGGGATGGGGAGTGTCTCTGTCCTCGTCCCTCCCTCGGGACCGGCCGCTGTTCTCTGTCTCGCTCGCGCCAGCCGGGAGGAGAAAGCGACCCCCACTACCGGCCCGACGGGCCCGGCCACCCCCCCCCGCTACTAATACGACTAGTCGTAGACCCTATTGCCCGGTAAACGACTCGCGATATTACCAGGCTCGAGACCGACCCGACGCTCAGAAACGGTTCTACCTCCTCTACAAGAGACATGTTCAGGCTCCTAACAACGCTCGTCGTCCTCGCCCTCTCCGGTGAGTCACTATATAGACCAGCCAGTCTTAAATAAATTATTTAACA
The DNA here is from genome assembly GCA_019843655.1 of Lethocerus indicus. NCBI lineage: Eukaryota > Metazoa > Arthropoda > Insecta > Hemiptera > Belostomatidae > Lethocerus > Lethocerus indicus. Next base: position 5,492,332 of record JACDQD010000103.1, on the reverse strand, counting down.
CTCCAACTGCATCTGCTTAGAACTATCATATTATTTTATTATAGAAAACTTTGTTTGAAATGTGGAATGATAATAATAAGATATATGACAGCAATCATTCAGATGGTAGGCAATATATGAAACCATCTGCACTCAACTTAGATATTCATATTATCACAAATTTATCCAAGTTTACATTCAGTGTTATTATTTTCAAGTTATGATGAACTACTCATTATAAATAATATGATATCTATAAACACAATATTGTACCCAATATGCAATATTTATCCCAATAAGTAGAATTCTATTAAATACGATTTAATATACATTTCTTTAAGGATATCGGAGGATATATACAATGTATTTATTTATGGGTTTCGGATGTCATCACTGTCACTACTCTGCCTTAAAATATGACCAAATAAAGAGAAAATCCGTAGAGCGATGACAAATTTAAATCTTCAGTGTCGTTTTCTCGAGTTTCGGTCCTGATTATGAATATTATCGTTAGTTTTTATCCACATCTTTTCATGATAAAATCGCTTGGTGATTAATGTGTCTTAGTACGAACTTATGTTATTTTATTCTACAAGTATGACATACTGAAAATTATAGAAAGAGATATCGGGATTTTTCATAATCTACATCGTTTTATACTTTATAATGTTTAGTTATTGATATAATCAAGAAAAAAATATCCGCACACTTTATCGTGTACATTTTTCGCAATATTAAAGCAAATATATTTGCATGATTTTATACGCTACACGGTCAGTTCACGTTTTTCGCGGTATGCTGACCGATTTTTGTACCGTCGCTAAAGGAAAGTCCCTTTGTATTCCAGAATCTATATTGTTCCTTTCATAACTATGGCAGGTAACTTCTTATGCGATTAGTTCGAATAGCAGCGCTTCAGAGGATATTCCCTCACCCTTGGAAACTTTTTCAATCCGAAAATCGATCTCTCTTCCTGTCCGTGAGGGGGGCGAGGGAGACAAACAAACCAATTACATTTCGGTCGAAATTATGATTGCAATATACTTACGCCCACTTAAGCTAGCCATAACCGTTTATTCCATATTACCTATAGTGGGTCCTCTTATCTTAATAGAACCGGTAATGTTATTGAGAGAACAGAAATTTGCTTGACGGACAATACATTGACGACGTCGTTACGAATAGAAGCGATTTTCTCGCATGTGCCATTCACCATGTAGGATTCAACTTCCGGTCCCTGTTCCAAGAGCTTCCTTGTTCCTTGTCCAATTATTGCGAGGACGTGATCTAGATGGGAGCTGTTGGCGACCGGTAAATTTGGTCCGCATTCACTGTCACTCAACTAATGGTGGCGTAATGCCTTCGCATTCGGCAATCTGGCGTTCTATTCGCATGTCAATTGATCAACTGATTTGCTTCATGACATAAGCATATGCCTCAGCACACTATTGCATAAACGCCTTACTTAAAACAAATTGATTTTACAATAAATCCTGGATTTTCCGACTTCACGGGGGTTGGGGTCTGTTAGATGCCATTGTCTGTTAAACCCGTATGTCCCTAAAGTGGTATCTGACTAAAAGTAATCACCATAAAGGCGCGGCGAATTTTCATCCCCACTCGCGAACTCATCAAAAGTTCGCTGTGTAAGAGTTTTCATAATTACAATGTAATCCCTCTTTCAAACCCCACGCCTTCCAAGAACTATATTGAAGACAGTTATACTCTCTAAAATGATGCTATTTTAATTCAAAGTCTCAGTTTTTAAAGTATAAAGCAGAAATTTCTGTGAAAGGGTTCTGGTAAACCTCTGAATAGCTTGAATAAGACAGGTTTGTGAATTGAGCATCCCGAATGCGAAGAAATGGTAACCCAATGTATAATTATAGAGTGTATTGCAAGACATAAGGAACTAATAGCATACCGTCTACGTTTAATTCAAAAGTCATCCCCTTCAGAATTATATAACGGAAAGTAAAAGGGATTTCATCAGACTGTGATTAGTACTGACTCTCCTTACCAAAAGTGTACACAAATCATCGCGTTAATAAAGAGGAGAAAACGTTTTACAGAATTAATGTTTAAACTTGTCTCGTTAAGTCACTCTGACTGGTTTCGTGGTTAACTTTTCAGAAAAGGTGAATTCTTATTTCAGATATTTCTGATTCATCCGAAAAGAGTAATAACTCAAAGAAAATGCCGCCCAACTATTTTGCACCTTACTGTCCGGTCCATTAATATCTGGATTATTTAATGTCTTCGGTACTTTTGCTGAAGTATGAAAAGTGCTTAAGGGACTGTGGAATAAGCGGTTGGCCTCGAAAGTTGCAATTCTTCTTTTCCTTATATGCTTAATTCGATGTTATCCTGTTGGAGATAAATTGACTGAGACAAAAAGAGGTATATTACGTTATCCAATCAAAAGAGCCTAAGAGTATGGCTAACGTTGTACAAGGAAACTGTAAAAAGCTGTGTGAAGTTATTTGTAGTTATTTGAAGTCTCATGAATATGATTATTAAAAAGAATTTAATTTATGCAGATTTTTTTAAGTCAATCAGTCCTTGATGTATATTTCAATGTGAACCCACGAAGTCACAAAGGTGCTTCGCTATATGTTGAACTTTGGTATCAATTTGCAATAGAAAGCACAAAATAATCTTATCGACATCGTCTTATTACATAACTCAAGTCTATTATCAATGCGTAGAATTAAACGATTTCCTGTTCTTTTTTATGCGAGTATATCATAATTATGAAGTAGATGGTAAATGGGCGTGATAGGAGTCATCAAGGTTGAAATTAAGTTATTAAAAGCCGCTGTTGTGTGTCTGAAATAGCACCCGGTGATTTCAACAGTAGTGCCCGAGCTGTTTTGTTCCGAGAAAGTCGACCTTGACCATTCCCTTTTCCCCATAATTCTTCTTCCACCTTCCCATAATAACAATGTTTCGTTAGGAAACCGGCGGGGGGGCGCCTTTTTCGTGAGGTATGTACCGGCGAATGAAAGATACGTGAGAGGGAAGCATGTTAAAGGGCGAGAGCACGAATGGAAATAATTTAGGAGATAAATGCGGTTGAACGAACCCGAGTCCCGCGGCCCATGCGGAGTGCATATTGATGAACCCCTCGTTACTAAATATATTCATCGGCAGGTTGTAAACAAGAATATTCAGTAGTCTTACTTGATTTCACCTCAGTGATAATTTCTTACATTGATATCCCGATTATTATCAAATAAAATATATAAGAATTAAACAGAAATCGAGTTCAACAAAGTATCTAAGTAACATTAAAAATTTGAATCTTCACTCGCCTGATTGATCTGTAGTGACATATATTTTAGATCTTTTGGATAGAATTAGTATTTTTCCACTCCGTTAAAATGACTCTTCCAGTGTTTGTTTTACCAATTGAAATATAGTGGAAACATTCCACGAAAAAATATTTATGGGTAGCAGACTGAAATTTTTACTGGTAATAAATACCGATACTTTTATTTCAATGAATGCATACGCAGAATATTTATATGCAATGCGAAATATGCTTAGGGCTTTAGGGGGGAAAGTCTGCGGCTTAGAATATCCAAGTCCTTGAATAAATCTAAGGACTCACGATCCACGTTTCTAGGCGCGGTGCAAGGCGGGGGAGGGTAGAAGACGGCTTTGCAGTTAACAATGCGTCTCTAAGCCAGACATGCAAGTCGAAAAATTTTTACCGAGTGAAAATTCCGACGCGTGTCGAATTTTTCCATAGGCGGGGGGGTCTCCTTTTTTCGTTTGCTTCGGGGACATGCGCCGTGCACGTAAACACCGGCCAGTACTCTCGTTCAGAACCGGGTTCAATCGAATACTGTCACGCTCAGTGGGCTTTGGCATAGCACGGCGTTCGGTTTCCACGAGGGAACGTGACGACGGGAAAATATCCAGCCCCCGCCTCTGTCATCAGACGGAGATTTTGCGCTGAAAAACTGAACAAAAACTTATTATCCTTCGCTAATTCATTATTAGGCCCAATCCCAGACAGCTCGGGATCGCCCGCAGCACAGACGGCAATGCAGTTACAAATCTGATATTTCAGAGCTGCCCCATAAATCGATCATGAACCCCGATAGTGGAAGCTAATATTGATAATATAATTTAAGGCATTCTTTTCGTTCTTCCGATTCTTTCGTTCGCTCGTCACTGGTGCGATATTCCTATTTGGTCATAAGCTAGAACTGTTATCGCTCCACGCACAGGCGACAGGATGATATTTAATGTTGAATAAAAAAATAAAAAAATTTCTACGATAGGCTATTTCCGCGCTATATATACGCTACTACCGTTTATTATTACACAATATAAAACTACAACATATACGCGTCGTTCTCTAAAGCACTGGTGTATTAATGCAGGGTTAATTATTGAACCCTGGATTGATCATTAAAGCAGGGTGTAATGTGCAGGATGCATTCTTTCTACCGATGTTTGGCGTGGAGTATATTTTTTTAAATCTTTATATATTACTTTTCTGTGAACAGGAAGCGCGCTTGGACAGTTCAGGTGCCCGGAAAAGAACGGCTACTATCCCGACCCCGTACAGTGCGATCTGTACTATCACTGCCAGAGTGGCGAGGCCGAGGAGAAGCTCTGCCCGGACGGACTCGTCTTCGACGACAACAACCCGTCGCACGAGCGGTGCGATACTCCAGTCAACGTTGAGTGCGGCGACAGGGTCGAACTGCGTAAGTATCCTCCTCAAGCACCCTATCTACTGACCGCAATATTCGTTTCTTTTAAAATGAAACAAACATATTTTATTTGGATAGAAAACTTGGAGAATTATGCTGCAATTACAGCGATTTAATTTCTATGAACTAATTTGTCCGACTGAAATATATAAGCGCCAGTCCTTGCACTTACGGATATTATTTTTGCGGAACTGGTAATACATTAGAATGTAAAGAAAAGATTCTAATCACGTTACACTTATGTGAAGGTAAGATTTACTAAATCTAATTTATTAAACGTTTTAAAAGAATTCAGTAGAGGCATGAAAAAACGAATTAATAATGAGTATTTAACATTAATTATATTGATAGTTAATAAGAACTTTCATAAGAAATTTTAGTTCGTTATGTTTGTATATTCTATTGTTACACCCGATCAATGATGTCAATATAATACTACTTTGGTATTGTCAGCCATCTAAATATCATATTTTGAAACTTTTCAACGTTTAATCCAGCTGTCTCTCATATTTATGAATATAAATAATTTCACACACATTAAAGACTATCTAGTATGTTTTATGTAATGACGAATAGCAAATTTGTAACGTTTATGAGAGACATAACAGCGGGTTTGGCATTTCTGCGTTGCCAAACGCGCGGCAAGGCGGGTCTGCTCGGACCGCAGAGCCGTCGCGACTCATATTCATTCAGTTGCATAATAAAATTATATAATTATTATATAATAGAGCGAATTAATGTATTCCAAGGACATAACGCGCGATTTTAATTGGAATATTTAAGTTTTCCCCGTTAAGCGTTTGGCGGGCCGGAAAAAGGAACTGGGTCAGTGGGGCCCCTACTGTGCGGTCTCTTGTATTAAGAGTATAAGCTTATATAAAGAATATATAGTGTCGATACCCGTCTTTCCCTCCATTTCTTTTCAATGAGCAAACGACAGAATAGCGTTCGCAGATCGTCCGATTTCGATCCGGTAACAACAAAAGGCTCCTGCATGGCGCAAGTTCATGAAAATTGGATTGTGAAACTTCCCCGAGGCGTGGGAAGCCGAAGGAGAGAATAAAATAAAAATCTACAGCTCGAAGATAACGAGGCCGCTCTTGAACGAGGCTACTGCGCAGGTCAACGCCCCCCTGTCTTTCCCGTTGCTCCGGAAGTAGAAGACGTCCTTAGTGTTATTTATTTTTATTATTATTCCTCGTTTGATGGCTGTACCCCGGGAACTGGGTCAGTGACTCTGGCCGGCGTCACCTTTCCCCGACTGGACGAGTCGGAGCCAGTCCCTGCAAACCGGTCGACTCCGATCCACTTTTTCTCCAAGACAGTTTATATTGGAAGCGGATGAAATTCAAATAACCGATTATTAAAATAAGTACCAGAATCCCCTAAAGAAAACCGAAGTAGAAACTGCTTCATATAAAAGAAAAGTCGACATCTATAAGTCGAATCTATAACATTACGCATTATCTACTAAGTTAAAATTACATTATTCTCCGGATTATTCTAGACATTCATCTTAAAAAAATAATTATGGTACTGTAGTTCTCACTCATTTTCTAAACTCGTTTTGGCGAAAATATTAGGACAAACTTCCTTTCAGTATCCGAATGAAACTCTTGCGAACGAATTGAACTTGAACTATCAATCCCGCCGGGCAGCTTTCAATTCGAAACGCACAAACGACTGCACTTTCCACAGGCTGACTTTCACTTTAAAAGCTGTAAATAATTATTTCTACAATATATCTCTAACATTAAAAGCGAATATAATTACAAAACTGTGTCCATTTTATATTAATTACGCTGAGCAGCCGGTGTCAGTTAAATGCATAATTAATTATACCTCCGTACAAGTAAATATACACTAAACTTCAGTTTATTTGAATGTTTTCTTTATGTCATTTAAAACGCCCACCGACTATTAAACCGGTGGGTGAAATTGACAGGCCGCTGAAGAAGCAGATGGTCCGTTATTATCTGCCGACGATTACTTAATAAATATTAATGGAAGACAAGAATTCGGTTACGCAACCGACAATATAGTCGAGCGTCTCTAGCTATGCCATTAGCATTTTTCGCGTTGATTTAAAACTCAGGCTTACAGCCGTGGAGTACGGCTAATTGTCAATTCAGGAAAACCTATTGTTCCATAATCTCGATTCAAATGCTGCTGTAAATCAATGAATAAGCAGCCCCCTCTTATAGACGTTATTTCATTAACGCTCGTCGGTTTTAATTGCAGCGTCAGTGAGCCTTTGGAGAGTGTACAAGCGACGACTACTCAATTCGGTATTTCTAATCAACACATTTCCCAAAGCTAATTCTTCTTGAAGTTCATTTAAAACACGACTTCATAATTACTATTCCCTTTAATACCAGAATATGAAACAAATCCTGAATTTCATTTATTCATTTTCCTTAATAAAGATTCTCTGTGATATTCGGAGCCCTCAACGACTAATAATGTACCGGGTTGTTATTAGGGGATTAATCTGTAACTTTAGTAAGGAAATAAATTCAAATTATTTAATAGGACAGCATGTATTCATAATAAACCGTATTATATTTCTATTAGGAACAGTGAATGGCTGACATAAAACATCTTGTCGAGTTACTTAACTCTAAAACAACCGCTTATAGTTATAAATTCCAATAGTTAGATAAGAATCATATATTACGTGCGGTGCCACACGTAACGCCCGCCTTAATGATTTGGGGACAGGGCGGGTAAAAAAGCGGGCATTTTTCAGACCCGTAACACGTTTCGGTTGCGCAAGTGCGACCGATTTTCACCCGAACCGCTGTCTAAATTCTGAGTCCGAGAAGAACTCGTCGTAGAAAGCCAAAACTCTCGGATAGAGAAATCGGAATTTCCTGGGACAGGACCGAACGGATTTCCGACAGAACTGGTTTCTAAACGTCCGCCCGAATGCAATTCCCCCCGTTGTTTCGGGACCCGAAATCGGAGATGCCGTTTGGCCGTGCACCACGCTTTCCCTCTATTAATGGTCGGAGTCCAAAGTGTCAGCTGCCAAAAACACTCCGAACCAACTCGAAATTGAATTCCGCCCCATGATATTACACCGCTATTTATATTTGGCACGAGAGAGACGGACCAAATCACGAATTCGGGAAGGAAGGAACTGCCGAACTGATATCTGGCAAGCGGGGACTGTTGAAGCGAGAGGAGTTGGAATTGAAACCGGTGAGTTTGTGTCCTGGCTTCCCACCGTTGACGTACTTTCCCGTTAAGTTAAAACGCGCCTATCTAACGCACGGTATCTATTCAAGTCTCAAACACAAATGAAATGTGGTTTAGTTTCAACATTTGTTCATCGTTGATAATCCAAGTTTGAACTGATGTTCAGTTAACCTAGTCTAATTCCATGAATTGATTCATATATACATTCTTTCGTCGCCCGTTTCTGTCAGCACTACAGAATAATTTGGTCATTATTTTTGACAATAAGTTGTCAAAGTGATCTGTTTAGTTGTTCAAGAGATACGTCCTATTAGGCGGAGTGTCGTTTAATCGGAGATGAAGCGCACTAATAACCGGTTTCTGGACACATTCCGCGTTTTGGGTTCGGGTGAGTCATGGTACTTGAGTATTGAATGAATGACTTGGTATATTATTGAATGAATAAAAGGGCGTCGAGCGTAGCCGGCCTGCTTTTTTATTATCGGGCGGGACAGAATGGCAGGTAGGTTATCTGAATAGGGTTCAAAGGTATTGAGGGGTAGGGAGATGGGTAGTGGTTCGGGGTAGGGGATGAGCCTCAGGGGGCGGCGTACGGCAGGCTCCCACCCGGGAGGGGGTGGGAGTGACAGAGCCCGGCTGGGGGCCAACTCTAGCTACCTCCTGTCCGCTCCTCTTCTCCTAATCGAAAGTGAATATCACGAGTTCCATCTCCATTCCTTTCTGCTGCATTCCACAAATTGTACCCCTCGCGCGTCATAGTCCGGATTCGACTCGCCTGAGCTTGGGGCGCGGCCCGGCCAATCGTCCGATGGCGCCACAAGCAAATCCGTGTTCACGTTAATTTGGCCAATCATAACTGTAACTACTGGAATGCCAGTGTTGTGTTTTAATTGCGCAACAATCTTCATTTATAAAAAAAACTACTAATTAATTCACGAATGTGGTATGATGACCAGGAAAACTCTAGGTTAATGTGTGGAAATACATTTCAGCCTTAAATTGTTTTTATTATGACAATACTTAAGGACCTATAATTAGTCGATAAACCATATTTAAACAGCTCAGAATAGTTGACATCGCAGACACTTAATCAGTAACGGTTATTTGTTATGATTATGTGGACTATTAAGAAGATTAATTAGGTTTAAAATATTGTATTCTACTTTGTAAGAATCTAATTTTTATTTGACTGGAGATTTTGAATTCTTGTTAGTTGCCATTTTCTTCAATTTGGAATACAAAAATCTTGTTTTGGAAAATAAAGCGTAGTGGTTAGGATCAAGTCAGGGATTTAACACCGTGAGATCTAAGCTATCTCATAAGCTGGTAACGACAGACAGGTATTAGGGCCCCCGGTGAAGGGGCCTCTTGGGTTGAGTGGGGTCCGATGATTGATGATGATATTTCAGGGTGAGCCGTCGATTTCAATGAAACCGCTTTGCGTTATCCCGTTTCTGGGCATAAGTAGGGGTGCGTGGGCGGCATAAATCATCCTCGCCGAATCGTGAGGGGCCGGTTTTTATGAAGCTGGCCGGCCTTAATCTGAATTTCAAACCGGGAAAGATCCCCGTCGTCGGTTCTCTGATAAACGATCCTCTTGTTTCTAACAATTCACGTCGTTACTAGACGACACCTTTTGATATCCTCAATATGTTCGGACGTTTATCGTAAAACAGCACGACCTAAATGAATGGACTGCGTATTAATTATCATAGAATGGAATACTATTAAATGAATATGCAAAATTGAACAGAGGTTAAATGAGTTCTATAAAAGTGTTGCAACCTAATACACGTGTAATTAAATACTATCATAGTTAATGTAATTTCTAATAACCACAATTCCAGGCATAATAAATGAATGAGAAACAAAAACGTCAAACGAATTTAATGTCCTTAACATAAAAATGTCCTGAGACTTTATACCAGCGTATTTTATAAAATGATAATAATTCTTATCATTATCATTTTAATGCAGTATACTTGTTTTAAAAAATAATTTTTACTTTATTTTTCGCTTTCTGAAAGTGTAGGGCTCTAAATTGGGACCCGGAAAGAGTGGGATTTAGGGCCGGCGAAGGTGGCCGCCGGGTCATTGTATCTCGGGTTGAGAGTGGTCCGGGCCGGGTGCATGTTGTTATTGTTCGGATGCACTCCGGTATCGATTCGGCGAGCCGTTTGTGCATGCAGGGGGGTGCCAACCGGCACTTGAAACATCAAGGGGGTCTACCTCCTGGCGGTTACTCCTCTCCTGATCTCGGGGGCCCATAATGGAGCCACTTTCCGTTTGAGCGCGCTCAAAATATCGGATTCAAACAAAAAATCGTCAAAAAAGCGGAAACCGTTAATATTCATTCCACATAACATGACTAGTAACATATTGAGGTACAAACGCAACTGTTACTATTAAATAAACACCTACAATGGTTTGATATTTAATCTTATTAGGGAAATAGCTGTCTATGTTAAATATATTTTCATATGAATTTCACCAATACATTCTACTGGAAATCAATAATTTTCACACACTTATGTGGCCGCATTCTCTGTTAAAAACGTTCAATATTAAGAAACTGTTCAAATTTACGTGCATTTCATTTGTAATTGAAGAACGCGTCCCTCGTACCGGATCATAACTATATTGTACTCCTTATTTTAATTAATGTATACCGTTTTTATTATAAATATAATGAAGAGGTACTCGCAGACCTTTCTTAGATTATGTTTAGATGTTTTTTACCTCCTGTACAGTCTGTTTCATATGAAAGATATTGTTTTTAAAATCCTGTGTCTATACAGCGGTTTTATTTCCAGTTAACTGTAAGGACGTTGCATTTTTTAATCGGCGACGTATTCGGTTTAATGAGGGCCGCGACGTCGGTCCCCAGGCCGTCTTCATTAAGAGTAAAGTGCTACTCCCCTGCGTGCCAGATGACTGGGCTCTGGTTGAACTCCTGGCAGGTGCTGGCCTCCTGATAAGAGCCAACCAGGCCGGGGACGCTCACCGGTGGCGCGCCTCGACCGCCCGCACTCGCGTCCTCCCGGCCCCCCTCTTAAGACCGCATCGAAAGCCGACCGTGGCGGGGGGGCTTCTCAAAATAGATATTCCCCTCAGCTTGCCAGCGATGGGATCTTCCTTTTTTAACTAGCACAACAATATATGTGTTCTCGGACAGTAATTTTACGCCACCACTTTGAATAATACGTGCGGGGCTACGGTTAACAGTCCCGGTTTTCATCCTCCCGTTTAACGAGATATATCTGGCGAACCCGGCAATTGTAGGAGGAAAAGAGATTCGAGGAAGCGGTCAGTATTCCGGTCGAAGAAACCGGACGGTCTGTCCCCGTTTTTCTTCGACGGCGCTCCGTGAAAGGGACGATCGTTGTCCAAACGGTTGAAAAAAATCCGTGACTGTGATCTCTCGGATCCGGCATTTACGCCCGCGGTATTAGCATCGATAAGTACAACCGGTTGACCGCCAACCAAGACAGGCTTTTCCTTGAAACGCATTTCTTGGAATTATTTGAAATAAAAGTCAGACTGTACCTAAGCTGAAATGTCACCCTGGTGGGGGGCCTTTAAGCCGGCAGGTCTCTGTTTTCTTGCCTTTTTTTATAATTAAAGACTTACTTATTCGATTTTAATAAGAAAAAAATTGTTTCTTGGAAGCAATGCAGTATCTTTAAATATTATAAGACGCTTATAAAACACAGTGGCATTTCAATTCCGGTGTTTATGAATGTGACCAGCATTAACGCCTTTAATGACATCAAGAATAGAAAGTTGGTCCCTTCCATCGAAAGGCAAAATAATTCGTTCGCATACGCACATTTATAAAGAACATATATGAAAGTATCGCCCCGAAGCAGGAGGAGAAGTGGAGGACTCCGATGTCTGTGTAACACTACCTTGTTTGTTTGTCTTTGTTTAGACGCGTCGTGTGGGTGGTTTGGCGAGGGGAGGCACGCAACACTGGGTTCAGGGCGTTTGCCAACAGGGATTTAGAGACGTGTAGGAGTTCTATCGTACCCTGTCTGTTCCCTCTCGACTTCGAACTAAAGATTTAAATTGCAGATCGGCCTAGGCTTTCACCTGTAATTAATTAATATCGTAGTACCCCCCCCCCCCAAGTCCTAATATGCTCAATAATCAGCGAAAATCATTCTGTTAGGTCATACTAACATAAGACAAAATTAACTTGCATAACTTATAATTATAGCGTGGTCGGGAATGATTATATTACAAAATAAATAAGCAAGTTTGACAACTTTGCTAGTGCTTTCAGCCGAAAATATGAATTATTTTTATAACGAGCCAACGATGAGTTCTTGTCCTCTTCATTTTTTAGACTAGAATTGCCTGACAAAATGTCTTCATAGAGACTTAAAGCCTCGTACGGTTAAATTTTAAAAAAGAAACCTCCACCAGATAACTCATTAGTTACATTACCTTATCTGTGTTATCTGGTGTCAGCTCGGTACACTTTATTTCTGATGATTATGAAACGCTGTTATTGCTTAGAATACCATTGTAGCATGTAGAAGTACAGTCAAAAGTTGTTTGCTTAATATATGACTTCCGACTGGTTCATACATCGATATGTACAAGCACTGCAGCTTAGATTGGTCAGTAACAAAACCCGCAATAGCTTTTAAATGATCAGACTTTTCTTCCAACAGAATTGAATAATGAAACTATACGGACTAGAGCCCTAGTAAGAATTCTGGTTTATAATGCGAATTCAATCGGTTACAGAGGAACCGAAACCCAGCAAGGGGTGCCCGCGCGCCAACGGTTTCTTCCGCCATTGGGAGGACGACGTGTGCGACAAGTTCGTGAACTGCATCGACGGAGTTGCCAACGAGGTGCCCTGCCCACCGGGTCTTGTCTACGACGACGAAGCCAGCACTTGCAAATGGGCCTCAGACTCTGTGCGCAAGGACTGCAACCAGTCAAAGAGAGGTATGAACAACACAGATTCACATTTTCACTCAATCACACCCCAAGGCCACGATATAACATACTTTCTATACACAATTCACTGTTTCAAATAAAAAAATGAAACGAAAACTTCTATTCCTTTGCGGATGTCTTCATTCTTTCATTTCATCTCTTGCCCAACTAGGTTTTTCCTGTCGGACACCAGAAGAAATTGTAGACAAATTACCGTTGAATATAAAATATTCCGCTATTATCGTCACTTAGTGATCGCTGATGGTTGTTTCCTGGAATCGGTTTAGATCATAGTATCGCCATTAATTCGGCCTCGTCTGTCTGTGAATCAACTCATATTTCCGTAAAGACCTTGTCTCGATAAATAATGCATTACATTGTCCTAAGTCTAGATGCCCACTTAGAATGCTTTGTACATTGCTTGTAATGTTAAGCGGTAGAAAATGTAGGAATCCGTTTTCTAGATACAACTGATCTCACGATACAGCGATAAATTGAATTAATGAATGCGAAATATAGCAGCAACACGTGCCCAGCTCGTGCTTGCACATTTAAATCGGGGTACGGACCTGCTGACCGGTGAGGTAAGAGTTGGGCAACGAATTTCGGAATTAAGTCAGTAAAGCATTCATTAACTTTTCAGCCTAGGGTGTGCCCCAGACCAGTGTTCGGCCGGTTGTCCATCCGGTATAATGCGGTGAATAAATTTAATGGCCCCAATGACGTCAGGGAATTAAGCTGTATTTTCCGGCGGCATTTCAAGTTTAAAGGTGGAAACTGTCGACAATATGGCTGTAGGCCCGGAGGGTGAGCGCAGAAGACTTTCACCTTGGTGGGGCAAACAGCCTAATGGGGGTGAATTGTTGACACGGGACATGGGGGAGGGAAATTCGCGAAAGTTTGCGGGTTGCGCAAACTGAAAGGCCAAGGAAACGAGAGGATGTAGGTTTCGGAGCTGCCACATGAGCTCAAGCTGTTTTCGATTAGTACAATAAGCGGGTAGTTTGCGGCCAAGTATTAGACGACGCGAGAAATGAAAATGGAACATATGTCATGGCGCCGCAATGACTTGGTTATGCCGTGCGTTTAGATTCTGATCGAGAGTTCACCAATTAAAAACCCAAGATAAAACATAAATTTCTGTACTTCAAGACCCATTCAATGATCCTCGAGATCCATAAAAACCACTATCGAAGTTCTCACAGATCGTTAATTCTAGAACTACATAAATTGGTTAAAGTTTTTACGGCCCAGATAGACAATGGTTTATAAGACAGTACTTCATTTCTCCCGCCGGAGATAAAACGGGTTTTGTGCATTTTTCTCAGTGAGTATGCCACAAATTATAAACGATAAAAAATGGCCGCTTTCTCTGTCCGACCACAACAGTTTTTGTCCGTGCGTCGAGGCCAGTTTACACCGACCGCAACAATTTTATTATGATGCCCGACGGTTACGCTCGGCTCCGCCGACGAACAGGAAATACACCTCGGGATTGTTCTTCAGTCAAATTTGTAGGAAAGTCATGATCGCATTGTATCCAACTGATCTGGTCGAAGCCCGTTATCGTGTTTTATACCGGTCGGGGCTTGCGTGTATAATGCGTACGGATCTCGGCGTAGGGAGAGGGGGGAGGGGTTGCGAAGCTTATTCAACGGGACAAAAACTCCTGAGGCTTTTCTAGAAAGTTTATTGAATGTCGGCCAGGCGTTATACAACGGATAAAGCCAGATGTCAATTCACTTCGCCGGATAATTGCTGATCCCCCACCCGCCACTACCCGCGAGGCGAGATGAGACTTCACGCTCCAACAAGGCCAACAGGAGAATCATACCGTAGCATCCTCAGTTACGGTGTTTTTCCATTCTGTATTCTGCCACAGGTTCCGGTCACTGGGAGATTAACGGTTTCTTATTACATCCGGTGCAATCTAAAACACTATCATTCGCTATTTGTGACGGCAACTGCACCTCTTTTCCATGAGCTTTATAGGTCGAGGCACATGACTCTCCAGTTGGCAACAACATTTTTTTTACAGAGCTACGGTTCACATTGACCCAAAAATCGGTAGGTTTTTCATTAACTCAACTTGAGAAATGTTGTCTTCCTTTTCTGTATTGGCCTTGGTCCGACTAGAAACGCGCGGCATTTGAATAGAAATTGTCATAGGTAGGTTAACGTGTCGGCCTTTTAATCTGCCCATAATACGTGTAAGGAGTTGTGCCACATTACTTTATAGAGAAAGTCTATTGCGAACGAAATGTAGGTAAATTAATTTTTCTTGCCTTTTCGATCCGAAAGCGCTATTGATCTTTATTTCTGGGTTAGAAATTAATTAAATCGATATTAGAATGTTCAGTTGCCAACTGAAATTATAAATCGAACTGGGTTCACTCGAAGATCTGTTGTACTGTGAGTTACCTTAAATTTCCCTGGTTCGTTTCTTAATTATTTATTCGATCATCCTGGGCAAGCATTCATTAATCTCATGACCATTACGTAATCTAACGATAGTAAATAGGATTGCCGGACTATGTAATATTTAATTTCCGGTTTATTCTGGTTAAATAATCTAAATTAGATAAGTGTATTCCGTGAAGTCCGTGAATTGAATTTAAAGCCTAAGGGGTCTCTGGCTGGTTCTAGACAAATCGAGGTCCAGCTGAATGTAATTGTAGAGAGAGGTAGTTGATTAAGAGGTTTGCAATTGTTTTCTGTCCTCAACGGAGATTGAGTTGGCCTCAATGGAAGAAAAAGCAATTCACAATCTGTAAACTGATCTCTGAGCAATCTCACTTCACGCAGTCTGATAAATTTAATTAAATAAAGTGGACGCTGACTATCATTAATTTGTGAATGAGTAAGGTTGCAGTGAGATGTTTTAAAACACGGATATCCATTTATGAGTATAGCTCCGATTGTAAATCCATTAGTGGACGCAGGCAATTCTACTGCGAATAGAATACTGCGCTTCGGATTTATATTATAATTATGTTTATACTCGAATTTTAACCTTTTCAGACAAATTGGAGGACGGATTCTCGTGCCCCGTAGGTGAGGTAACGGGACCCAACGGTCGAACCCTGCCACACCCAACTTTCCCGCACCCAGACGACTGCCAGAAGTTCTACATCTGCAGAAACGCGGTCATACCCCAGTACGGAAGTTGCGGTCCCGGACTCGTCTATAACGAGGAATCCTTCAAGTGCGACGAACCCGAAAATGTTCCTGGATGGTAGGCTCCTCTTTTACCCATTCATACATATATTGAACCCTCTTCCATCAAAATTTATTAGTATAAATTGCTACCTTCAGTAAGAAAAGAGTGAAGATTGGGAGGTCCTGGAGGTTCAAAGATCGAGCTATTTTAACTCTGCAGACTGGAAAGGAATATTTTTCTGTTATTTTCGAAAGGACTGGTATCAGATTGATGGGATAGTATGAACTTTGATGTAAGGAACGTCTGTTGGGTTTCATGATGGGGACTACTATTACCGTATACCGCACGATAGTAATGTATCCCCGGCTAGAAACCCTCGGCGCCTTCCTTGAAAGCACAATGGAATTTCATTATTTGCAAATAATATTGAGTATGAAGCATGTCCCCAATATTTCTTTCCAAGTCACTCATTTAGATCTATACCTAAATGTATAAATTCTGTTTCAACCTTTCCAGCGAAAACTGGTTCGATGAGGACAAGAAGAAACCGTAATTCGACGCAAGAAAATCAACAAGCCAATTTAAGTTGTCGAGAAGAGATGGCGAAACACAATACTGAGCAGCAGCACTGACCACCAGATCAATCTCCGGTGCCATCGACTCGACTAAACTCCCCACGAGGCGTATCTTTACGGCAATTATGCCAATAATAATTTAATTTTTAAATAAAACTCTTATTTATATTAATATAGGAACACGACGATGTACATCCCCCGTTCATCCCCCAAAACTCCCCAAAGGGGACGAGTCAGCGCAGGAATAACGTGCTCGACACCTATTCCTAGGGTACATCATTTCGTAAAGAAGACTTAGCTGTATTCGAATATCTACTATCTCATGCGTAGCAATATAATTTCTTTGTATTCATTTTATAATTTTTTTCTTTTAATTTTGAGGCCTTGTCGACTGAAGTCGGTAGTTAGGTTTAGATTACAGTACAGTATTCGTATTCCCAAATTTATTATAGACACAAGCATGTTTTCAAAATGTTTGTAAATTTGTATTATTAATTATTAATACATAGTTGTACCTACAAGAACGTTGAAGCTACTATTTTTTAAACCCCCGTTACTACTGTGGATAACTCATAAGAAATAGAGAATGGAGATTAATTTAAACGTTTTGATGCCGTTTATTCAATGGTCCAGGAACAATTGCAAGAAGGTGGCACAGCGCCAAGTATATTCTTGGGTATTTGAACATATTAATAAATACAGCGGCCGTTTATATACATACACACTAACCTTAATAGTTATGATACTTCTGGAACATCCAGTCCTGTACTACAATTACCCAAACAATATAATAACATGAAAGATTAAATGGAGTATATGCAAATAAGTATTTAGAACGTACGGCCCGACTTGAAAGGAATAACATGACATTGAACGGTGATGCTACGTCGTGAAAAATCATCTTGCGATTTTTAAAACCAGGGCACGAATCTGCAGGAGTTCGTGCTTGCAATCGTTCAATGTAAACAGAGCACTGCTCACGATCGAACGCGAAAAAGGTTAAAAACCGTTCCCCTACCAACTGACAGGATCCTGTTCTCGATTCCTTCCCATTGTCTCAGTCCCGCCGCGTATCATGCAGAAGAAGAAAAATGGAGCCCCGGTCACGTTCAGAAAACAACACGAAGGCCGGGAACAATGGGCGTGCCATTCAACAATGCCCATAGTCCCTGTCTGGAGAGCATATCATCATCAGAAGCCCCCATTACAGTGTGTGAGCTGCAGACGGTAGAAAGTTGAGAACGCGTTTTAATACTCTCGGCGCTAGAACGCTTACAGTCTAGTTCGTCTAATAGTACTGTTTTATTGAAAACTTAAGTAACAGTAAGTCGGTTGTTCGCCTTCGATATTGGTGCGCAAATGGAATCCGAAACATCCGGGCAAGCAACATTTCATGATAAATGTCCGTGCAATATTTTTCCTTGTATTTGAACTCATACCTATATATTTGTAGGAGCACAAAATGCTTGAAATGCATTGAATCTTACCTTACTATATACGCAGCTATAATAAGATTGAAAAAATTCTTCATTTTAATTCTTCGCGGTAGAGTAAAACTGACGCATATTATAAACTAATGTGTATCTTCCACCAGTGTGAATACCTTAGCCCGGTTCCAGCTTTAATCTTAACGCGGTTGCAACTGTGACTGAGGCTCTCCCTAATTTGTGGTAATCGCACCGAACTCAAAGCGGCGAGGGCATTAAATTATCCCGAGGATAATGAGCGGGCCAATTCATAGGCCGGTCCCAGCCTATAAGTATTTAATAGGACTTCGGAAGTGAACTGCCCTTCTGGACAACTTTAATGACCGCCCTTTGCATAATTCGCTCCGGACACACAATTTACTAAATTCCTGTTAATAGTTTGACCGGGGCCGGTTATAACCTTGCCCCGTGGACCCGGTTTCACAACGGTGGTTTCGAAACGGCCCATTGAAATTATCGCTGGGTCGTAATCTAGCAAATTGTCCAATTTTCAGGGGGTTTAGGCCGTTCCTCCTCGTCAGAACTCGGTTTGGGCACTGGGAGTCGTTAACCCGATAGGCGTGGGACGGGGGCGCCCCGGCACAATCTTGGATAATCGGCCCCCTGGCAGCTGAGACATTTGCCAAACTTGGCATTGGACAAATTCCAACCGGCCCTCGCCCTTAGATGTATGACGGAGGGTTGTTGGGTGATTGGAGGGCACTGTGCGGGGAGGGGGTTTGCCCGGGCCACCAGACCGTAACTTTCACCCCGGCCAATGCCCCTGAGGCCGACACCTCTCTTGCCCAACACACTAGGACAACGAGTCTCGCACCCGGGCAAATTCTTCGACCGTTTCCATATGTGCGACCGCAAAATATTCTTGCAACGAACATTACTCGAACAGTAATCTATAAGTATGTAGCGGCTGTCCGTCTTTACCTTATATTCCGATGACAACGATTAACATCTATTGCATAGTAAAATAATTCATAGCAGATCCGTATTAATTGTCGTATCTATTTTATGAATTGTAAGCACCATTCAATAAGCGAGCAGAGACAGAGGTAAACAAGAGCGATATTTCCAATAAATAATTCTAATTAAGATTAGCCAATAAAGTAACCGATTCGGCCAGAATTTATTGCAATCTGAATTTGGAACCAGAAGCTATTGAATATTTTCGGTTACACAGAACCTTAGGGATGCGATGATATATTAAATATTCAAGAAAATAATCGTTATCATATTAGGAGGAACAACTGAATGATTATCCAGAAATATGCCCTGAAATATTCCTTAGTGATTTTACGAAAGAGTCATTTTTCTTCAAAAGTAATTTTGTTGCATCTGAGATAATTAGCTACTTCATGTTTTTATATTTACATGGTTGGGGACAGACAAAAAAATATACTGCTTCACAAATTTTTCTTTCGGCCCATTCGTACAGATATAATTGTAATTACACGATTAATATGCAACCATAATTTCTAGTTGCTTGCAACTAGAGAAATATTTTTTATCCGTATGCCGTTACACGCGGTACTCACGACGGCAATTATTTGGAGTAATTTTATTCTATAAGGAAGTCTGTCTGAATAATGTCCGCATATACTTAGCGCATAACAGGCGCACTCTGAACTTAGAAATCTGTGTTCGTTCCAATCCTATATGCAAACGTCTTTCAGCTTTAGCAGTTATCTGTGTCGACGATATATATCGAACAAATTTGTCGTTCATTCTATTCCCCGTCAGTCATTTTTTTAGTCACCTTTACACTAGTGCCAACATATCAAATTTGGACTGGTTCCAACCCAAAGTGGATATATCGAATTAATTGAAGAAATCAGGTTTCAAAGTGCCCAAGAACTGTCCTCCAGTCTTGAGGAAACGACCTTAAGGTCGCAACGAATATCAGGTGTTCAAGGTTAAAAAATCCTTACTGAAGATTTAAACATAATAAACGATGAGTCCAAGGTTAATCATTAAAATTGTTATAGGAAGAAGCCTGTTAGCTTCACTTTATTATTATTTCATTCATTTTTTTTTTAAATATAATTATCTCACAAACCTATCATTGTGAGGAATCTATCATATCTATTCATATTTACGTTGTTTCATATATTCTTGTTATTACCAAAAGAATTATAAGTAATATTGACTTGTTTTTATGAAAATTAATAGACTTCGATACAGTTTTATCATTCGTACGGGCACGCACTACGCGGTCTTAAGGACCTCGAACGTTAACAATAAGAGACGAAGACGGTAGCGTCTCAAATAAATTATTGGTCCACTCGGAGGTCCCCCATCCGGCTTTATTCGGCCAAGGTGGGTTTCACAAAGTTACAAATTGCATAGAACGAATGAAGCAATTCGGCACACCAAAATTACCCGCATTTCGTGCCGGAGTAATGCAATCAGTATTCGCTTTAGAAAATTATAAAAGTTATTCCCCTGGAAATTGACCTGTGGATTTAAGGATTATATACTCATAAGAGCCTACTCTTATACGCAATAAGACACACATGCGTATAACACATGGAGAAAATGAATTTTTCATCATAACAATAACCTCTGATTGATATAAAAAGCGATATATGATTAATTTGTATTTATGAATATAATATAGTGAATTTTAAGTGAGTTATTATTATGTGCCCGTCCATAGTAAAATCTGTCCTAGGAACGCAATGGCGAACAAAGTTGTATCGATTAATCGAAATAAAGACTTTTTAAATTTTCAAGAGAGTGAGTTTGGGCCGATTGATGTTAAAGCGACACCGTTAGGACAAGGACGACGGGAGGGTTACGAAATAAACCGGACGGATGTAGTGCCATTGAAGACGCGATCCCACACTTATCGCCCACTCATCGTTTAGACTTTGAGGATTGCCCGCCCCCAATGAACACCGTGAAATTTATTAATAATTACCCCTGTAATCAACTTTTACGTCGTATAATAGCCATTAAGATGCGTTCTCACCAGTCCCGTCACGCGTTTCCTCCGACCGAACGAAAAATGATTCTTTTTAAGGTTATCGTTAGGTGATCCGTATAATATTTAGTAGGAATATAAAATCTATTTAGTAGGAAATGCTAGAAAACTTTGTGACTGAGCGTTGGCTCGTTTTAAGGCTAAAACATAATCTTTTAACATGGGTCTCAAGTGTGAGAGGACAAGCACCATAAACCAAAATCGCATCAACTGCTCTCCACATACAGAAAGATTACATAGCATAAAGATCACCCCTCACAAGTACCATGGGATTAACTGTACACACAGGACTACCGCCCCATAGAGGGGTCTTGATGTATATGGTATGACAGGATTGTGAGAAGAGCGGACATACATGAAAGCGTCGCCTATTTGGCCTGAGGTTAAATAAAATGAATGTTTTATTGTAAGATATTCGTTTAATATTCTAGTGAATTGTCTGTCGATCCACAATTGGCGCTGGCCCCTGAATGTAACTTAGTAGTTTAACATAGTCCTTGATAGTGAGGTCGGGCCGAGAGAGGATTGATTTTTCGTACCATAAATTATTCACTTCCCCGGTGTAAATGTCTCCAGAGGGAGTCTCGAGAAATGTCTACGTACCGATGGGGACCGGTCGAAACCTTGAGGTCACCGTTGAGGTCCGAGGTGACCTTGCCTGTCCGCCCTGCCGCCAAGGTCTCGGCCTCAAATAAAACACCGCTCTTTAGGTGATCTCCCAATAAAGCGGGAGCCCATCAAAAGCCGATTTCAATCAAGGACTACAAGACGCCGGTTCATGAACCGCGCATTCCAGACTACCGTCGGAGAAAACATGCGCCCATTAAATTCAATGCTAAATATCTGATACACTTTCACTCATTTCCTATAACGGTATTGTATCCCCAATGATAGTATTGTGAAGTACACGTGCGGTAATGACTTGCCAATACAAATATTTTGTAGCCAATAATTCATTCATGTTATATTTTTATCCGACAATCTATCCGGAGGTCAACAATGACCTATATATTAAATATATATATATATATATATATATATATATATATATATATATATATATATATACATATATTTAATATTCGTCACGCTGCCTGGGATGGCTACACAAACCATTTAGTGAAAAGTATATTCAGTGCTTGTAAGTAACGGGAAAGGTTTTGACATCATGCCTCCATATGCCTTCTCTGATGCAAAACATTAGGTGGTGAGGCTAAGAAGAAATTATACTAAAAATTTGAATAGATACATGACCATAGATGACAAATAAATGATTTAAATTTATCATCAATGTTTGTACAATTAAATAATTGTAATTGTGATTTCAAGGGGGAGAGGTATTTAGGTGGGAAGTTTCCTATCAGGTCGCTTAAGACAATTTTTTAACGAATTTTCACTACAATCAAATGTTCAGGAGAGATCAATGAAGACAGAGACTATTGGTTTTTATTTTTTCATTTCTATTATCTAAATTGTATACTAAGTAAACTATATACATAAGTCTATCCACCTTAAATTATCTTAAGGTGAGAAAATATTGTCTAGATTATTTCAGTATTGTGACTACTGCCTATTGTGTTCTATGGAGGGAATTAAACGCTAAACAAATAATAAATATATCAAAAATGGTCAATGCATGATAAATTCACTAACCGATCTAAGGCAGAGGCCAGATCACTAATGTTAGCTCTATCTACCGGGTGTTCAATTGAAACTCGTTTGTTCAAATGGTTCCCCGATTGGCAACTAGGTAGCTCTACCGGATTTTCGTCATGAACCTTGACGAAACTGGCGTCGGAAGCAATGCCCCCCCCAACCGGGTTTCAGATTGCCGGCGCCGGTTTGAAGCCGACAATGGAAGAGAGAAGGGGTTGAATAACAGCTGTTGAGCGTGGGGCAAGTCTAAGTAAAGCCGCCTCTCTGACGCAACTCAATTCGACTTTCACTTATAACTTTCTGGTGTTGTCGCTAGGCCGGCGGCGGCGTCGGCAGCCCCTTGTCCCATTCTATTTGGCGGCCTCCGCCCATGCTCCTTGAATGGGCTTGACGATAATTGCCCATTCCCCCGGTGTAAAACAACGTTTCAGAACATCTGGTTTTGTCAACATAAAAATCGAATATTTTTTCTTATAAATTTAAGAAATACGATTTCCTTATTACGGGACCAATAGCTAGCTTAGATTTATAAGTGTTCATGTTTATTTCATTTAATGTTGACTTATTTTTACAAACTTACATTGTAGCATTCGAATTTATTTAATAATATAATCCATAATACAGCAGTTTTGTATTTAATCGGAGTAACACAACTGCAATATGAATGTGATACATTTGAGACTACAAATGGGGAACATGATATTTTTCTCGTCAACGTTCAGTTCCGATCTGAGAAATTCATTGAGGGCGCACCTTAAACTCTTACAGATTGCACAGTACGCATACCTTAGAACCAAATAAAAGACCGAATAAAGTTGCAACGCAATATACAAATATAATAGGTAATTAAGTATGTGCAATACTATAATGTTAAGTGTTACAGTTTAAATTATTCTACCTATCCTTGAGTCCAACCTATCAGAATGTAAATTAAAAAAAAATGGATATAATGGATATGGCATTCGAGACTTGACCGAACGTCCAATTAATATACCTAGCTAGTAGTTTCAATTAGCAAAATATTTTGTTCAGTTATAACCGATTTCATTCATCCAACCATTCGGAAAGCAATAAAGTTCATCACAGAGTGTAATTGGCCTCGTTCAGTTTTTAAAAATTAATTTGAGTATAGTGTTATTTATAAACGTTAATTAGAGTCCGTATTCACCGGTTAAACGAGAGCTCCCCTTTGTTAATTGGTCGTTTCAATTATTATTTTATGAATGTTGGGCAGCCAGGAAATTTGAAATTAGCGAAAAACTCATTTAAAGTGAACATCTGCTCCTTGCGGATAAATAACTCAAATATTAGTACGCAAGAAATGTCCGTTCCCCTTTTATGGATAATCAACAAAGTATTATATGTTATAAAAATATGTTATTACAATAGAGTAAACTTAAATTTAAATTATCCTTTCGTATTTTTAGAATGAATATTCCCGAGTAAAAGTAAATACATAACATATTTTCGAAATCTGAATTAATTCGAATAATATTGACCGGAAGATAGCTTATGTCTAACTTTATTGTATGAAACCCTCAATTTTAGGACCTTGGGAAAATAAGTGAAGGACTTATCCAATCCACTCTGCATTATATGCACGGCGGAATACTTGGACTCGATTTATATAACCGTATCCTAGGCGGAGTGTATTCAATGATATAATGAAAGTTTGAATTTAGGAGGGCCGATTATGCCGAGGAATGCGATCGTTGTCCGAGCGAACGGTCAGTAAGGCGCAACGACCGTCCCGCTCGGCCTAACTGTGTTTTGCAATCGTTCCAGATTTCGCTACAGGCTCGCTCTTTAACTTTAACAGCCAATTTACATTTTTAATCGAAAACCTTCGAGAGCCAGGACTCAAAATGGTTATTCAGTTACAAAAATGGCGAATGTTACAGCTTTCAATATAGTTGTAATTTATACTGCTCACTTTAGCTGCTCGAGGCACTGAAAGCAAATATATTTTGTATTTTTAAATAACGTGAATTTTCATTATTAATGCGTGTAAACACTGTCAGTGCATTCCTACACCTTATAGGACGAAAAAATTACTATAACAATATAAAACTTACATTCCATCTACAACAAGGTAACTATACAAAAGAAATCCATAGAATATATTTATGCGATCAAAATCGTGACAATAAATAAGTGAGTCTGTTGAACCTGCAAATTATGCACTCGGTGAAAATAATCCTAGGTTGAATGATTGAATCATTCCACTGGTTTTACATAACTCATTTTTATTATTAAATCACGATAAATCAAAAACGTGATTATCCTCTCTGGGATGAATCTAAAAATAGTACTGAACAGCCGTAGATCCGGACGAAGGCTGAATGCTAAGCGCGTGGAATGCCCAATGCTTCAGGCTAAAATATGCATTGCACGTACTCGGACGAATTTATGTTAATATGCAATTGAATTGGCAACTTTTACGGCTTTCTTTTATCCCGTATTTACATTATAAATAATGCATTATATATAAATGCCCAAGAAAGGGGAAAATGGCAAAAGTTACCTTTTATTATCCTACAAGATTTAAATAAAGAATACACACACTAGTAATAGAGTGAATCTTTTTTTTATTCTAAATTATAAGTGTGTTAGATATAAATTATCATGTTACTATAAGAAACAGTTATTTCTTGATAAAACACCGTTTTTACGGAAAAATCAAGCTAGCAACATAGGTAATTTTTTATTTAATTGTACGTTGTCTTCAATTGATTTTGCAACGAATAAAACGTTTTAATAAAATATCCAGTGCGTTTGAATTCTTGAAGAACATTGAAAGTGAATAGTTTTTGTATCTTTGCATGAAATCGATTGCCTCCTTGATTCGTGTGCAGGGCCAATGTCGGTACAGGACTAATCGATTAAGTTGAGGAGCCCGTTTTTCCTCAGCAGCAGAAGGAAAAAGCTGTCAGTGAACAAGGGAACTTCCAATTCCATTAAATACTGGACTGGTATTTGAGCCTTGTTATCTTTCCTGAATTAGCAACAATATCTTGAACTTGAATAGCAACAATATATTGAATATTTCTGGCGTTGGTTATAAAGGTATCCCGGCATTCAAGTTCAAGATTTAATTATTTGTAGGATAATCTATCACACCACCCATATTTAGCTTATACGATCAGCTTTGCCCTGTAAATTCAAATTGTTATCCAGAAGTAATTGCTATTTCAGTTTTAATTCCATTGGCCCGAATTTCGTGAACAGGTGGGGAGCAGGTAGAAGAGAAAGGACATTTATTTCTCGAATCAGAGGACAAGGACGTGTTTGCAGATAGACAGGCAAAATTGGCCCCCACTGCCAGAAAAAAGTCTTTACATTCACCGAATGTTCGAAATTTAACCACAAGTCCCGTACTTGACTGTACAAAACATTATAATTATAAAAGTAGCGTTGAAGTACAATCAGAAGAGGAGATGAATGTTTTTAAAGATTCATGTCCTGGTTTAATTGAGGGAGACTAAGTTCAGTGATCATGATTTCAATCTGAAAAAGGAGAGGAATTACATCCTTTGTCCGGACATTAGTGTACAGTAGGAAATATTTTATCTCGATAATATCTGTGTACTGAGAAGCGTTGTTTAATCCTTTCCGGTTCTTATTTCGCATCATGTTATGTACCTAAAACTACTGAGGATCTATATAAAGAATAAGATAAGTAATGGCTATAAAATGATTAACTCAAAATTGAACCACAAGTCCCATACTTGACTGTACAAAACAATATAATTATAGATTGAAAAGGTCCTTACAGTACAGATAAAGTTGTCCGGGAATAATTATCCCGTCTGGATAGTCCTTGCCAAGAATCATTAAAGATTCAGGTTGCTATAAAATTATTTTTATTGCTTCATTTGCATTGTGCATGAGACGCAAATTTGTTTATCATCGTAATAAGTCATTGCACTCGACTCTAATTTTGGGCAAGTTAAGATGGATTTTCTTAAGAAAAAATATTCAATTTTAAATCGGGTTGGGCGGAATAATGAAAATTGATCAAGAACAAATAGTAATGCCCAGACTCAATAATAACATCATGTATGCAAGGTAAATAGTATATATTAATTGTCCCTCCTGGTTATTAGCGTGCCCGTTTGTATAAATCATCAACGATGCAAATAAAAATATGTTACAATCACTGCGGTGAAGGTGAAAATTTAAGGCACTAATTACCGGGCGCAATTTCCAGTGGGGGTCAGTGGGGGAGACCCAGATATACTTTCACCATAAAAATCTAGCGATATAATTCTCCACATCGCCCCGTTCTCTCGGCTGGCGGCTCTCTCGATCGATCCGAAACTTATGTAATTATCGAGGGGTGGAAGGGAGGGTGAGATCTAGTTAGTGCGGGCGTTCCCCGCCTGGCGTCTCTGTGCTCTCCGCGTGTTCGCCGAAGGAGCCGCTCCCGTCCGCCAGTCTGGTCCCGCAACCATGGCCGCCGCTCTTCGTGCAGTCTCAGCTCTCTTCGCCGTCTCGTGTCTTCTAGCCGGAGGTG
This sequence comes from Lethocerus indicus, assembly GCA_019843655.1. Lineage (NCBI taxonomy): Eukaryota > Metazoa > Arthropoda > Insecta > Hemiptera > Belostomatidae > Lethocerus > Lethocerus indicus. The sequence continues at coordinate 5,465,098 of JACDQD010000103.1, read as the reverse complement.
AGTCACAGAGTTGTTGGTCCCCGGCTGCGGACAGCGTACAGAATTGTGTAGGACGAGCGAAGACTTTAACGCCGCGTCAAGGTCGGAGACTTTAACGAACGGTTAGGCCGGTAGCCACTGCGGGTGACATACGGACTGTCAAGCGGTTGCCTCGTGATATTTCACCAAAGACAGGATGACAGTTACAGTAGAAACTATATATATTTTTTATAAATTTGGAATGTAATATTGAATTTTCAATCATCCTACCATTTTCTGTTGATTTTTACTAGTTAGCTGGTGAATTTCACTAAGATTTTTAATTGTGTTATCATCTGTAGTAAATAAACATCCCATCAGCACTATTACTATATTGTTATGGGCTTAATAATACAAATTATAAAGCACCGTCCTATAATATTGCAGTCCAAAGAGTAGCGGCGCAGTGACAGAACTGACAGGATGCCTCTTCAGGACATGTATTTGTAACAGAAACCTCTACTGACGCACGAATAATGACGTTTATTAATATTATCGTAGTAAATTTAATCATTTAAGGTTAGACAATCTTTTTTGTGTATATATGGGGAGATTTTATCATTTCCTCTCGAGTCGGAGAAGAAAGGGAGTGCAGAACCTCCCGATTTCAAGCGACAGACGATATCGCTATACTACTAACAGATTTCTAGCGATGACGGCGAGAAACGTAAACTGGTCTAGGACCGAACAATTTGTTAGTAATTAAGACAGGGTGAGCGGTGGCCCCACCAATATGGGGCAGCAAAAGCGTTCTCCCTCTCACCTCGGGGCGGGAACCTGTCGTCCCTGGACCGAAACTGGTTCGCGTTTTACATTTTAAAAACCGGGTTCGAATCTTGTAATCGAGAAACGAGAAACGCCCTCCGCGTTAGATTGTCCTGCTGCGAGCCAAGCTAGCCGAGAGGGGGTTTCACTTTCTTTGTGCTATAGTTTCCTTTGGCGGTTCTGAAGGTTTCGGACTGAAACCTTGGTGCAGCACCGACCGTTATTTCTCCTTTCGTTACCGGCCGTATCAGGTGGCAGTAGACTTGAATCGAGCGTAACCAGACTCACGCTTCTCGTCATTGGACGACACTCTGTAGAAAGAGATGGTATTTCAAGCTTCACATCATAGTTCAAGACTAGAAATTTGCAAATGGGGGCTGAAGACCAATAGTTAGGATATTATAGAACTAGAAAGAAATATTAATAATATTTGCCTAAAGCAATGGGATTGGCCAACCGGTTAAGAATGTGTTCCAGGTAGTGACCTCGTGATAACCCAGATATGTTCAATACCCACGTTGCATAGGCATGCAACGTGCGCGCCTTATTGCATAACTGATTTACTTCACTTTTATTCAGGATAAATAGGAGCACAAAATGTTAGCATCGACTAACATGATTTGAAATATATAACCTAAAGAGATGATCATGTTTGACATGTGTGTTAATAATTCTTGAAATTTTGTGTGGTACAGTTATCAAATTACATCCTTAACCGCGTCTTTGTCACGACGGAAGCGAATACCGTGATACAGAAATAATAACGAATGTGTAATAATGAATTTGTTAACAATTAAGGCAATGAACCGGATAGTTGTGAATACTTCCGAAATGACTCTTCAAACCGGAAGCGGGTTGTTACCACAATAAAGGGTTCGGAGAACAACTTGCTTTGAGAAAAACAACTCGTGTAACAGTCGACCCAACTAAGAACAACGGCCGTCGAGAAGGTGAACAGGTTTTAAATGAGTTCTAGTCTACCGGTAAAATGACTCATGAAGATAAAGGAACGACATGGATCGTTTTCCATCAACTGTATATATTTCATTCAGCCAACAGAAACTGTGACTTAACTCCATCCTTGGAAGATAGAGAAGATTGCAAGAGTAGAGGATTAGCATAGCTAACAACATATATCACGATTTGTCTAGGCATACTTTTCTTCTCCGGACTCAAAACTCTTTTTATGGGTCATTAATTATAAATCGAAACGCTGTTTGTCTGAGCTTATTCCTACCTCTCCTAAAGTAATGTCAGAAGGACGCCGATTGTGAAGGCTTGAAATGAGGCTCCGCCCATTCACTTTTCAACGTCATGTTGGCATTCGCAATTTATAGCCTATGCAATATAATTCCGGTCCTTGTTGTTGAAATAATTGAGCTTTAATGGTTGAAAAAAATATAGCGTAGTATTGTGAATTTTTCTTGCTCACAAAAAACGTATTTTAACTATTATTAAAGTTCAACTAATTCGAATAATTTGAAATACATCAATGTATTTTAGATGTCATTAATTCATATATTCTGACTTTGGGGATTTATCTACAATTAATTAGGGGTTTAATAACATGATCCTATAATAAAAATATTAATTTTGATCAGAATTCGCTTATTCCCGTGAGCAAACTTAGATAATATGTTCAAACTTCCGATGAAATTTGGTGATTTATTATTTCGCTGCGAAATTGCTGTTTGCGATGCTTTAATAACAGGAAATTTACTAATTTCTGGAAGGATAGATGAATAGTGATTGCCAAAATTTCATAAAATATGGCTTCTATAAACGAACAGACTATTGAACAAGTGTTACCAACAGGATATATTTCGTCAGAGCACTCGGGACTAATTATGCTCAATATCGCGACTGCATTCCAGAATTAATAACCCAATAATGTCAGGCTTGGTTACGTGTTCATCCTACCTCGCGGCATTAGCGATGCGTATCTGGCTTCGTTTTACATCCTTAAAGACCGGTAAACATTTGGAGTCGAGGAAGTGACAGGGCGCAACGAGATGGCTTAGATAGCCTTGGGTAACAGGATGAGTTATGATAACAACCTACTTCAACTTAATCTCGACATAATCAACGAAAATTTTTATAATTAGACTGGCAGTATAATTACTACCAAGGCTCCCATTGTCTAATTGGTTTTGCATAAGAAAATAGGTTATTATTTGACACAGAGGAATGAGATTTTTGAAGATTACGTGGTCATCATGAATTAATTGGACATTAAAAGTCAGATGTGTGAGCAACCAGTATTAAACGGAATTTAATAAATTAATGATCAATAATTGTAAAAAATATTTAGCTAGCTTTCCTAATATAATACTTATTTAAACCAATTCGAATATTTAATTCCAGGATAGTTCTCTACCATATTTGTTTGTTAACTCTGAATGATAATACATACTAGTTAACAGGTTGGATTGAGAGCTGTCTAATGCAAGGCACAGAACATTCATCGTTTTTCTACGGTACCGGTTATTCTATTTCACATTGTCGGTTTGCGGTTTAAATGAAGGGAAAGTCGGAGAACAGAATATTATTTCAGCTTTTTTTTTACCAGCCACGCCGCTTTGCCTCGGCGAGTGAACGCCGTTCTTAAAGGTCAGACGGGACGCCATTCGAAGGGGGTTGGACTAATGGCAGGGCGCTCCAGATAAACTTTTCGGAAAGCGACGCGATTGTTCAATCCCAAGGTTATTTGTCGAAATTCGGATCGTGTTATTACGAGCCTACGGTTGAATAATAGATCCGGAAGTTACTAGAAAGTCACGCACATCTATACTTGCCCCACGGTTCGATTGACCCACTTCACGCGGACCGTGAAGCTGTGATCATGCCGAGGACTATAACAACTATATCAACATTGTGCTGGGTGGTACTGGAACGGTTGGTCCAGATCGGACAATTCTAAACCTCCGGCACACTTAACACGTTAGCCATGTTGCAAAACAGAAGTTCCCGATAATTGGTAATAATTTGTAAACACATCTCTATATTGGATCTACTGGATATACTGGATCTGTATATTGCATCTAATTAATCGAATAGCTCGTGAATGATTTAATATACCAAATAAAACTCTTTCTGAATGGAATAATCATTTAACTGGGCAATCTGGGACAATCGCGGAGTGATAATTTTTCAGGAAATCTTTGTATAATTATTTATTCTTTGGAAAAATAACGTCTAACGTTTATTTATTGTGTTAAGGACTGGCCGTTCCTATATTGGACGGTCCCGGTTGTCCGGAGCAGCACGGCGTGCAGACGTACGCCCACCCGGAGGCGTGCGACCACTTCTTCCTCTGCACCAACGGCACACTGACCCTTGAGCAGTGCGGCAACGGTCTACTCTACGACGGAAAGGGAGCGGTACACCACCACTGCAACTACCACTGGGCCGTCGACTGCGGCCCCAGGAAGGCAGTCCGTGAGTAAATTGACGGGAATAAATAAATAATAACAAATACGTAATTAATTAACAGGAAATGTATTGGTGGGCCATGCGGTCTACAACCCCAGTGCACTGTTACTATCAAAGAAAATAACATATAGTACCCAAACTATTAAAATCACAAGACACGGTCAGTGGCAGTGCAGACGGGATGATGGGACCCGAGAACCTTACTGCATTAATAACCGAGAAATATTGAAATTTGCTATTGAATGTATAAAAATAATTACTGTTCGAACATTAGATATTAAACTATATTTCATTTCAGGTGATAACAATTTCATAGTTGTCCATTAATATTATTAGCTTGTATGTTTTATTGGTAAATTAAATCCGATTATGATTTACCGTAAATTATCTTAGAACCTGTACGTGAGGTTAGAAAAAGTAATGCCTTCGAAGATATTAATGAAATATTTTCTGTCTAATAATTTAACTACTTCACTTCATTCTAAGTACATTGCAATGTTTTCCAGTGGTACCGATCAGTTCTCCCGGCTGTGAATACAAGTACGGCATCTACCCGGAGGGCCCCCACTGCAGCACCAACTATATCAAGTGCGACGACGGCTACCCCTACCTGAACCACTGCGAACCCGGCCTCGCCTACGACGAAAAGACCCACTCCTGCAACTGGCCCGATCTCCTCCTCGACCAATGCAATCCCGAAGGTATCACACGCGATTCGCCCGACGGACTATGGGAAAATACTCTATGATATATTTTTATTACAGGCCGTATTCACCGGTATAATTTAACGCCTGACTGTAAACTTCGTTGCTTACATTGAAATGTTCAGACTGAAGTTCAGGAGCGACTCTGATTTCATTCATGTTAAAGGGGAGACTCTACTGAATGGAACGAATAAACCTTTGCAAAAACACAAATCATTATGTTCACGATAATATTCAAAGCCATTAGTATTTTTATTCACGCATTATGTACGTACGCCTACAGTAAATTTAATAAATAGATTAACTACAGGAAAATATTTAATCATAGCGTGGATTTATTTGATATTGACATATTATGTGGCTAACTGGGTTTCCAGACATAAGCTCCTGAGCCAAGCTTATATGCAACTAATATCTAAATCCGAATAAGTAGTGGTGTTTGATACTCTTGTACAGAATTTTACCCATTAGGCGTTCCTATTATTTAAGACTAATGTTTCATTTTCTATTCTAAGTTTTATTTTGATTCTGAAACTAAGGGTTCTTGCTACTAATAAGGAAATAATTGAATACTTGACGTGTTTAACTTTTGCAGCGGTTGTCGGATTCAAGTGCCCCGAGCATGTTGACCCCCACTCTGTCTCGGCCAAGTTCTTGCCCTACCCGAGGTTCGCCATCCCCGGGGACTGCGAGAGGCTGGTCACTTGCGTGGACGGCCACCCGAGGCTCATCACTTGCGGCGAAGGCAAGGTCCTCGACCCAGAGACCCTCACCTGTGAGGAGCCCGAACATGTCCCCCAGTGGTCAGTACACACACCAGATTATTCCTAAAGAGAAATGAGGAAGAAATATCATCTATATTTTAATTAAATTTTATCTATAAAAAAAAATGGAAATATTTCCATAATGATAGATTTGGTGAACGTTGTATATCATCTACTGAAAAACAGTTTCCACTAGGTCATTTGATACTATATTACAACCATTACAAATTGCTATTATAATAGCTATTAGTCAATGCTACAAATAACAATTTTATGTCAGCATTCTAGTTTTCCCTCTCGTGATGCACCACTAGTTCGTTAAAACGGATCAGTTCATAATTACAAATTCAGCTAAGCATAATCACTTATTTGGCTAGTTCATCCATAATTATACTTACTAATACGTGACAATAAAAATACTCCTTCATATTTGATTATTGGCGTTATGAATTTAGTTTATGGGTAAGAATTTTTATGGGAAAAAAGTTCAATGCTGAAAAAATGGAACATCAAGATATTATTTTTCTGCTAAATTCAATAATTAAAGAATTCAAGGAAATCGGTGAAGGATATGTTTAAATCTGAGCAGAATACATAGGTTTTCAAATAAATCTATTGTTCTTATTTTTATGCAGGTCACAGTTATAATAACTTCAGTTAGATTTATGACAATAAATTTTCATTATTTTATTTTCTGGTATTTAATTTTCTGGAAATAAGTCTGAAATTCGGTAGTGCTCTTAATCGGTGGACTGTAGAGAAAGTTTGTCCATTTCTCTTGGAAATAACTCTGCGTAAATCAAGTTTCACTTTCTAAATTCTGTTACTATGACAAATATTATAGTAGTGAAATAAAAGGGAACAATTTAATAATCCACTTAGAGGGGATTTCGTGTTAACTGAAATAAAAGGGGGTGCCCGAAAGATAGGGTTAGGCCGCTAAGTAGAAACTAGGGATTTAAAAATTGTTTTAATTATTTTTGAAAATTCTGTATATAATATAATTTATTCGTAGAATTTCGGCTAATGTTTTTGCCTAGTTTTAGATATTTCTATCTTGTTTAAATTAACGGTGATATGAAAATAATTGACAAATGAAAAATTGGTTCTTCTGTAATTTGATGTTTAATGTATAATACAGAAAGGAGTATAATTATAACATATTTTCCCTAAAAATTTATTCTCGGAAACAATAAAAAGTTTGTTCAAAATTATATAGTAGGCCGTTTTTAAATAATTAAATTTTTAAAATTTAGAGACCTTTCAGATTTATATGGGGGAAAATTTAGTGAAAGTATTTTAATAGAAAAAATGATTGCGAACACTAATATGCTAAAATATATTTTTGATATAACAATGTATATTCCTGGAAAATGTTTACGACCAATTTAGTAGTCTCAGCATGGAGTGGGAAACATATTGGCTAGTCCTGGGACACAGGGCTCCTGCCTTATCCCAGCACTCTTTCCCAGAAACTGCTCCGCGCTCAAGGTCAATAAAGATTTAACACTATCCTCCAGGAGTTGTTGAGAATACAGAATCGAGACTGTACGTGTGTTAATTATTGAAACGGGCGCTGACGGGCCTGTATTGAATGCGACCAAGAATCCTTGTGCCGACCTACCATTATTCACTGACTAAAACAATCGTACGCTTAGCCTGCATACAGTTTCTCAAATTAGAATTCCCAGACAACTATAACGAGTATAGAATTAAAATTACTGAATTGCTCAAGTTATGCGACGTCCGCATAAATAGAAAATGATAAATGTAGAAGAAATAACCTGCCATTTCTATGTATTCGGTACCGAACTAATAAACCGCGGATGTTTCAATCTAAATTATTATACATTTATAAATTAGATGTTTTATATGAGTTATGAAGGTTAGCCTACGTGTAGATTGTCACGGGGCAACGTATCCTCAGAATTATCAGAAAACAATCGCCTATTAACTATAAGACTGGCCAGATTGAAATAAATATTCTAGATCTTTATAACTACCCAAAAAGCTTATGTACTCTAAATTTTCGTACTGATCTATTAAAATAACTTATAATAACTTAGAGTTATAAAGAAATGAGTGCAACTGATATTTTTGTAAATCATTGTAATTATTCACTCGGTCTCTGGGTATTGGGAGTTCAACTTTCTCGAAAAGTATTTCTGTGCGTAAATGAAAGAAAAATACCGAAAAAAAATCTTTATCGACCCGCTCCAACAGGCCGACATGTAATGTATGATGTAACTTCTATACATTCACTGCTTTCGGGTTTTTAATTTCTTTTTATTTTTAGCCGAGTTGAAATATAAAAGAGTCCCGAAACCCATACACAAGTCTGTTCTGAAAAGGAAGTTATTTAAAGTTATAAGTTTTAAAAAAATACGAGATATAAAATTTATAAACTTACAAAACTTACAGTAGTTTTTTTAAATTAGAAACATGTAATTATTATTATTTACGTCTGTGTAAGATATAAGTTTTGTAAAATTTATTTCGAGTAATTGTGTTGAATTATTATTCAAATATTATTAATTTTTTCCAAATGATTTATATTTATAAATAACTTCTATTTTAGTTCCAAATTGTCAGCGGAATTCACTAACAGAGGAATTCACTTTCATAGTTAGCGGTGGTAATATAAGTTGATTTCAGTATTTTTGGGTCCCGAAATGAACTGTAATAATAAATAATTTATATATGAATCTATTTGAGGGGAAATAATGTTGCATACTGTTAGAAACATTTTACCAATAGTAAATTGGCGAAACGAAGCAAATTTAAGACGTGCCCGTGGAAATCGTTTTATTTTCTTTGAACCTCTTACCATTTTGGCCATTGGGTACTGGTTTTCATAACTGCCTAAATTTGTGAAACAAATTCGTAGTCCGTAGTGGTAGGGTTTATCTGGTCCATGAGATTACCTTTACAAATGTCTCTGTATATATGGATATACGATATTTGTACTTGTTTATTTGTTTCTCATTCCGATCTCAGCGAGTCGTGATCCGTTCCCCGGTTGCAATTCTCACGTGTGCCCCAGTTAGTGAAAGCCGGCCGATTGCAGAACGGTCACGTGTTTCGAAAAAATTATGACACCCGGCCTCGGCAAAAAGGGGGCCACGCCCTCGACGTCCCCTCTATCGCGGGTTACGCCTTTAAATCGCCCAGATTCAATGGGCAAGAGACTGACTGCACCCTGGTGGAATTAACCAGTTCGCTGGTAATAAAGATTTACCTTTTTATATTCGTTTTCTCCAGGGTCTTCTGGAGAAAACGTCCACCACAGCCCAAGATTTTTTCAGTATTATATGAAATCAATCGGAAAAACTAAACGCTGTAGCCCACGTGGCACATATATGTTACATTAAATTAGAAGAAATTGATTATAAGACAATTTTAATAATTTTACTTTACAAAATCTTTTTCCTTTTTAAATTTAACTTATTGCCTGTTAATTTTACTAATCCTGCTAAACCGACCGACCTATTCAACTGTTATAAAAACTCTAAATAATCTAATGCGAGAGCAGACCAAGTACAGACTTCATACATTTTACAGTTTTAGAACTTAACAATTTTGTTAAATACTCAACATGTTCAAACATGCCTTTGTAAATTGTGCAAAAATATCTATCACATATGTGTGACGTTGGGGTGCGGTAAAAAAAGCTGTGTCACATATATGTGACGGTTGGTAGCGAACGGGTTAAGGGGTCAAAGAGATCAATTTCTATGTATTTACGTTCAGGACTAAGTTTGGCTTCAGAAAGGCTAGGATTATTTCGGTAGCTCATTATAGATTAATTATGATATAATATGTATCTCAAGTTAACTAACATAACGAAGGGTACAGTCGAAACAACACGTCGCTATTAAATTTGCATGTGTATAAATATTGTAATTTATTTTTTATGACTTCACTGAAAATAGTACAAGTAATAATTGGTGTTACGTCATATCAAGTCTTTTGTCATTGGTAATAATTAATCTATAGCTATTCTTTATATATTAGATCGTAATTAGTACTGATACCCTACCTTATTTATTACATTTTTTTTTGTATTCATAGCTTAATTTTATTATCCAAAATATAGGATAATAATTATTTATTGTATAACTTTCTGACATACTGTTTTATTGCATTACAGCGGACACTTCAAGAAGAAGTAGAATGTGTTGGAAGTCACGGGGGATTACGGACCAACTTATAAATCTCCCACCCAGCGTTGTTTCCCTTATCAAAATTTTTTGTTATCCTAAAGATTAATAAATGTATAAAAATATTTATGAAATATTATGAAAATTCTTCGTTAAATTTCATGGATTATTGGCCGACTGAAGACAAAATATAAACACCGCATTTTCTCAAACACTGGAATATTTGTTATTCACAAGTGCACGAAAATTGGCACAAATTATTTTTTAAAATGTATTCCGAATTTTGAATTTAATAAAAACTTCTTTGAAAAACTTATTTTTTCATTAGGTACTAAATATCAGTATAAGGAAGTTTATTTTTATTAGAGAGAGAACCGGTGGTTACACCTTTAGTTTATTAATGGAACGCGAGGTATACAAATTATTTACTTATTGAATAATATATTGATGATTTGGATGATTGACATGTTTATGTACAATTGATCTAGCGATGTACTTCAGTTATTCCTAGACAAAAGTAAACGTATTTAAATTATAGAATAATATGGAATGCCTGAAAATTGACTAACAGTAACACCATTATATTGCATACCTGCGTCATGAATAATATTCATTATTAGGGAATTAAAATCCAGTGAAATTAATTTTTGTATATAAAAACTTACAGACACATAATCCGAGTATTTAATTATTATAGTTTATAAATTTTATTTGTGTTATTTTTATTGTGGCTTTTGTTAATAGTTATACTATGCTGTAGTGTGGTAAAGGCTCGATAATTATTTCTTAAGATTCTTTGTATATTAATTTTTATATTGGTTTATTATAAAATACTATTTTTTAATTTAATATAGTGTTACACCTTACCGTTGTTATGTTTTATATATTACATACAGTTTGTCTGAATTTAAAAGGTATATTAATTTTAATGTATTATTTAATGATACTGATTAATTTGATTGTATGTTCTTTTTAAGTTGTTGGGTTAAATGGTTACATTCGGTTAAATATGAGTATATGAAAATTATAACTTTCCCTTACCTTGTTTTATCCGGTTTCTATTTGTAATTATATTTATGACAATATTCAGTCCTAATTGGAGCCTCACAAAGACAGGTGTGTGTGTGTGTGTGTGTGTGTGTGTGTGTGTGTGTGTGTGTGTGTGTGTGTGTGTGTGTGTGTGTGTGTGTGTGTGTGTGTGTGTGTGTACATACATACACACAATTTACAATATGATCTACGAAAATACGAAATATGCACACGCACGCAGGTACATAAAGGAGCACAGACTTTCGGTTTTACTTACAAAATACGAAGTGATTAAAATATTATAATTTCATATTATTCTTTATTACGTCCAGTACAATAGGTGGTGGGTGATACAGACTAATAATGTAGCACATGGTATAAATAACAGCGTTAAATAGTGCGCATTGCTTATTCAACAGGATATCAGATCACAATTGACATACGAAACCAACGTAAGGATGCAAATTTAAGTACTAGCGTCGACGTATTTAGCCTAGAATTGAATATGTGAATTAAATGAATGGTTATACGGTTATAACCTTTTTGAAATGACTATATGATGTCAACTTACAAGTAAGGAAACGTACCTTAAATACAATTTTACAATTTACAATTATACCGATTTATTTTGCTCGATATACCGTATATGAAATATTTTATCATCACTAACTAACATCAGGTAGGTTTATCATTTCACTTCGCATAGAACTGAACTGATTTGTTGTAATAAAAAAGCTGGACATGACTGCATTGATGAAAGCACAAGACTATCCAAGAAGAATATCCAAGTTTTATTTTTTTTCGTTATCCACGTATTTTAATAGTTACTAAGAGCGACAACACATTTTACCAGTTATTGCTTACTTCGGATAATATAATCAATTATATTATATATCAATTATAGTATATTTCTGTGTCTAATTAACCAACATAAGTTTTTGAATCCTAATGTTTACCGGGTTTAATTATTTCAATGAAATTAAAGACGAAGTGAAAGTTCGAACTGTTCACCGGACTTTCTACTTAATTGGCCACGCAATTCTTCTTTGGCCGAAAATTTCAACGCCGATCATGGAAGTCGTGACTCATCCAATGTTGAAACACAGGCTCGGTACACATGAAATTCATCACACTGAAGTAAAAATGAGTGAAAATTAAGATCAAAACTACGCTATGAGGTCGCGTCCAGAGTGCATTAATGGACACTTTGTTCTATTCTGCACCCCTACAGTAGATAATTGTGTTAATATTCTTTCAATCATATCCATAGATTGGATACCATAAGATTAATAATTGGCATATCAAATATTTATTTTCCTACACCTTATAATATATGCTCATGAAAGCAGGCAGCAAACTGGACTGTTCACAACAGTAAAGTGTAAACACCGAATTTAAAAGATTGGCGGATCCCACGTTCCATTATGCTTCCCATTTCGACGGATCATTAAATCCGTGGAACATTGATGTCTTGAAATGGGGACGCTCTCGAAACTTCAAGTTCACTGGGTTTCATGGTCTCGATTTGATCACTTGGCCGGCGGTAAAAGTCAGGCGTAAAAATAAAAACCAGTTTCCTCTTGAGCTAGCATAAAACTGATGGAATACATCATCAAATTCGCTCAGAAATTAGGCCGGCTCCGATTGTTTTTATAAAGTGAAACTTAATATAATGAAACTTTATAAAGATCTTATAAATTTATAAATTAAAAGAATAAATTCTTAATCAAATCGATGCATTTGTCCCCGAAGTTAGAGAGATGAAACTCAAATCAATAAGCGGAATGAAACTGAGGAAAACTAGAAACATAAATAAACCCTATACTGCTATTACCAAGTAAGTAATTTAAATAAAACAATATTTCTGTAAAAATGTCCATGCATAATATATAAATAAGAATTAGCAAAAGATTCTTAAGTGTTCTGTGCCACTTTTCGTTTTAACCTTTATTTCTATAGATACCTATATTTTTCATTGATGAGTTTTCAGCCATAAATATTATTTTTGTTTATGTACCAACCAATTCATATATATTCCATTCAGTACATATTAAAATATTTAGACTAATATAGAATAACCCTATGATATATAATGAGCAGTGTTCATGAATACATAGAATTCATAGAGGTATTATAGTTGCCTTCTAAATTTGCTAATTTAATTTATCATACTCTCATTCAACGGTTAGGGTACCAACTCCCTCTTACAATTAATAAATAAATATTTAAACGAAGTAAATACTTAATACTTAAGTAAATTACACGCATAGCACAAAGAATTATAATGTAAAAGAAGTTCGGATAATAATCAATTGAGTAAGAAATAATTAATATATATATATATATATATATATATATATATATATATATATATATATACATATATAAATATTATATATTTATTCATATATTACTTTAACGGAATGATACTCGTCGCGAAGAATTGGCAAAGGCATAGGGAAAACGCAAACATATGCCGGGCGGCCAATGAATGGATAGGGCTAGTGGCAGTGGGCTGGGCTAGAAGAGAACAAGGGAAGAAAAATCTGAATTCGGCCGTATTTTCCTAGAGAACGACAGAGGACATATGAAGGTTGTTCAGTGACGTTTAATTCACAATCACCTTCAATTGACCTCTGTCGTTCTCTAGGAAAATTCGACCGAGTTCAGATTTCTCTTCTACTGGTCTCCTCCAGCCCAGCAAACTACCCTATCCCTATCCCTTCCTCTCTATCTTACCCGGAGTTCTCCTTACCATCCCCTAACCCCGGCACTTCCTCTCCATATCCACAGTACTTCGTTATATCCCCTTACACTCTTATTAACTCCAGATTCTCCCGGTAGACCAAACTTCTACCGGTCACCTGACTTCTCCGTTCCGCCCCCTGAGCCCCGCTACACACAATTACCACAGTAGTACTCCGTTATGTCCACGTACTCTCTTATTAACTCCGGAGTCTCCCGGTGGACCACACCTCACCCGGACTTCTCCGTTCCGTCCCCTGAGCCCCGGCACTCATAATAACCACAGTAGTACTCCGTTATGTCCCCGTAGACTCTTATTAACTCCGTAGTCTCCCGGTAGGCTATACCTTACCCGGACTTCTCCGTTCCGTCCCCTGAGCCCCGCCACTCCTATAACCACAGTAGTACTCCGTTATGTCCACGTACACTCATATTAACTCCGGAGTCTCCCGGTGGTCTACACCTTACCCGGACTTCTCCGTTCCGTCCCCTGAGCCCCGGTACTCTTCATAACCACAGTAGTACTCCGTTATGTCCCCGTACACTCTTACTATCACCAGATTCTCCCGGTAGACCATACCTTACCCAGATTTCTCCGTTTCGTCCCCTGGGTAGTACTCTCCCCGTACACTCTTACGTCCCCAGTAATTTCACACCAGATGAGCCCGCATTTCTCCTTCCGTCCCCATAACCACAGTAGTATGCTGGGAGGCAGACCCCTCTGCCTAAGCCCAGAACACTATATACACTCCTCCAGTCCTGACAGTAGTTCCGTTATTTATGTCCCCGTACACTCTTATTAACTCCGGAGATATTTATACGGATATTTCCGGATATTTCCGGATATTTCCTGGATACTCCGGATATTTCCGGATATTTCCGGATATTTCCGGATATTTCCGGATATTTCCGGATATTTCCGGATATTTCCGGATATTTCCGGATATTTCCGGATATTTCGGATATTTCCGGATATTTCCGGATATTTCCGGATATTTCCGGATATTTCCGGATATTTCCGGATATTTCCGGATATTTCCGGATATTTCCGGATATTTCCGGATATTTCCGGATATTTCCGGATATTTCCGGATATTTCCGGATATTTCGGATATTATTTCCGGATTTCCGGATATTTCCGGATATGAAACATCTCTCCGGATAGTCCGGAAATATTTCCGGAAATATTTCCGGAAATACCGGAAATATCCGGAAATATCCGGAAATATATCCGGAAATATCCGGATATTCCGGAAATATCCGGAAATATCCGGATATCCGGAAATATCCGGAAATATCCGGAAATATCCGGATATCCGGGGGAAATATCCGGAAATATCCGGAAATATCCGGAAATATCCGGAAATATCCAGGTGAAATATCCGGAAATATCCGGAAATATCCAGAAATATCCATAAGAGAGTATGGAAATATCCGGAAATATCCATCCGGTTAATATCCGGAAATATCCGGAAGTATCTACCTGGAACCGGGTGTTGGTGTAGCCAGGGGGAGTTAATAAGAGTACGGGGACATAACGGAGTACTACTGTGGTTATTGAGTGGGGGTGGCGGGGCTCAGGGACGGAACGGAGAAAGGTCCGGGTCTACCAGGGGAGAATCTGAGAGGCTTACGAGAGGGGACATAACGGAGTACTACTGTGGTTAATAGGAGAGGGGCTCGGAACGGAGAAATCTGGGTGAGGGTCTACCGGGAGAATCTGGAGTTAATAAGAGTATACGGGGACATAACGGAGTACTACTGTGGTTATGGAGTGCGGGGCTTCGGGGACGGAACGGAGAAGTCGGGTATGGTGTAGTCTACCGGGAGAATCTGGAGTTAATAAGAGTATACGGGGACATAACGGAGTACTACTGTGGTTATGGAGTGCGGGGCTTCGGGGACGGAACGGAGAAGTCGGGTATGGTGTAGTCTGCCGGGAGACTCTGAGTTAATAAGAGTGTACGGACATAACGGAGTACTACTGTGGTATAAGTGGCGGGGCTCAGGGGACGGAACGGAGAATCTGGGTAAGGTATAGTCTGAATCTGGAGTTATAAGAGTGTACCGGGACATAATGGAGTACTACTGTGGTTATGTGATGGAATGGAGAAGTCCGGGTAGTATTATGTACGGGGAGAATTTAATAGAGAACGGGGACATTACTACTTGTGGTTATGGAGTTGCCGTGCTTCAGGGACTGAACGGAGAAGTCCGGGGAGGTGTGGTCCACCGGGAGACTCCGGAGTTAATAAGAGTGTACGGGGACATAACGGAGTACTACTGTGGTTATAGGAGTGGGGGGCTAGGGACGGAACGGATAAGTCCGGGTAGGTAGTAGTGCCTACCGGGAGATCTGGAGTTAAAAGAGTCTACGGGGACATAACGGAGTACTACTGTGGTTATTGGAGTGGCGGGGCTCAGGGACGGAACGGAGAAGTCTGGGTGAGGTATGGTCCTACCGAGAAAATCCTGGAGCATAAGAGAGTACGGGACATAACGGAGTACTACTGTGGTAATCGTGTGTAGTGGGCTCAGGGGCGGAACGGAGAAGTCAGGTGACCGGTAGAAGTTTGGTCTACCGGGAGAATCTGGAGTTAATAAGAGTGTAAGGGGATATAACGAAGTACTGTGGATATGGAGAGGAAGTGCCGGGGTTAGGGGATGGTAAGGAGAACTCCGGGTAAGATAGAGAGGAAGGGATAGGGATAGGGTAGTTTGCTGGGCTGGAGGAGACCAGTAGAAGAGAAATCTGAACTCGGTCGAATTTTCCTAGAGAACGACAGAGGTCAATTGAAGGTGATTGTGAATTAAACGTCACTGAACAACCTTCATATGTCCTCTGTCGTTCTCTAGGAAAATACGGCCGAATTCAGATTTTTCTTCCCTTGTTCTCTTCTAGCCCAGCCCACTGCCACTAGCCCTATCCATTCATTGGCCGCCCGGCATATGTTTGCGTTTTCCCTATGCCTTTGCCAATTCTTCGCGACGAGTATCATTCCGTTAAAGTAATATATGAATAAATATATAATATTTATATATGTATATATATATATATATATATATATATATATATATATATATATAATTATTTCTTACCAATTGATTATTATCCGAACTTCTTTACATTATAATTCTTTGTGCTATGCGTGTAATTTACTTAAGTATTAAGTATTTACTTCGTTTAAATATTTATTTATTAATTGTAAGAGGGAGTTGGTACCCTAACCGTTGAATGAGAGTATGATAAATTAAATTAGCAAATTTAGAAGGCAACTATAATACCTCTATGAATTCTATGTATTCATGAACACTGCTCATTATATATCATAGGGTTATTCTATATTAGTCTAAATATTTTAATATGTACTGAATGGAATATATATGAATTGGTTGTTACATAAACAAAAATAATATTTATGGCTGAAAACTCATCAATGAAAAATATAGGTATCTATAGAAATAAAGGTTAAAACGAAAAGTGGCACAGAACACTTAAGAATCTTTTGCTAATTCTTATTTATATATTATGCATGGACATTTTTACAGAAATATTGTTTTATTTAAATTACTTACTTGGTAATAGCAGTATAGGGTTTATTTATGTTTCTAGTTTTCCTCAGTTTCATTCCGCTTATTGATTTGAGTTTCATCTCTCTAACTTCGGGGACAAATGCATCGATTTGATTAAGAATTTATTCTTTTAATTTATAAATTTATTAGAATTTATTATTTCCGGCAACCGATATAAGTAGATGCTTCACTGATTCAATGACGGAATGCCACTTGGTTTAAAATAACACAAAAAAATGATTAATGAAGAAGAAGTGTTATCTGTCCTGATATACTAATTTGGCACGGTTACGGATTCAAACTGATGTATCCATTCTGTGTTTCTTTGATTAAGTGTCGAACTAAGAGAGGCGGCCCACGTTTCTGGTCAAATCCCAGAAAGCACCATCGAGTTAAAAAATGACTGAGATAATGAAATCCGGAGGAAAATTATCACTCTGCCGTGTTTTCGGAAGTTGGCCAAGCGGCAGGAATTGCGCGTTGTTTTCTAACCGATTAGACCGGGCCCCAGCTCAACAATGGGGGAGTTTCCCAAAGCCGAAATTGCCGAGGGGGGAGTGGAGGACCTGCCTGAGATTTTTGGTAAGGCACGACGCCGCTGCTAATTTCTTCTGGGAGTTCCCACGAGGCGTAGATCTGTGGAAAACGGCCCAGCACTTATCATTGTGAAAGTCGAAGGCGGGGTTTCGCCTCGAGAAGAATTGAATTTGAAATTCCGCGTGCTTTTGTTTACGCTTCAACTGTAGGACTGTCTAAAACCCTTTGTGCGAAGATCATGGATAAACGAAAAAAGGATTTGTTCTGTCTTGCTTTTTAATATCGGCATCAATGCCCCTGTATAAGTATAACTCGGGAGATGACATTTGGATTCAACAAAGAGGGCATTGAAACAACCGGATACCGTCCGGTTACCAAGGTTAACAAGTGGGAAATGTTTTATTCATGTTTAAATGAGACAGATTCATCGAAAAGTCATCCCCCAGTGAATCCTACCGGCCTTACCGAAGGAGAACCGGTACCGAAAATAGGATAAAGTTGTAAAAAAGGGAGAACGTCTTGAAACATCCTTCGCAGAGCCGCATGAATTTGTTCGAATTAATCTTCGGGTCTTTAGGAATTAATCTAACCGTAGTGATATTGTTTTAATGGACCTTCCTGGTAGCACTGAGGTTGCGATCAACTTTTGGTAGGAACTGTCCCGGAATAACACTGGAACACAGATACCTACAGCAGGTGCTAATCAGAATATTCCTGTTGAGCAACGTCCAAGAGATTGCATTTTAAAGGAGCGGAATTAATTGTTCGCTGAACGGCTCCTATCGCTGTCGTCACACAAACCTTGCCGATCGAACATCATTTACAATTCTTAATCCATCTCATCTTCGTTTTCTACTGCCCGGTATCCTTCTCCCTGGTTCAAGATTCATCGCACATACTCAGCGTGGAACTGAAAACGGATTCTCGATAACCTGAAGGTATATATTCAAGGAATCACAGCAAGGCGGCCGAGGTTTATTAATATCCTCGAGTGTTTAGCAGCCTTCTGGAGCCCCGGAGTTTTCATCAATTCGATATTTCAAAGATAGTTGGGCTCAGGGTACATGATCAGCATCCTGGATCGCTCATTACACCCAGTGTTACTATAATTTTAGATAAAAACCGTTTAGATAGAAAATATCCTATGGTTTTCCGTACATAATAATGATTTATGAAATTGGAAATATCATTCAACACATTTAACAAGTCACAACCATCTTTTATAATACGATGGAATCTTACTATTTGCAAAACTTTATATTAATTTTTGTTTCTTAATAAATTCCGCCGATTAATAATGTTCAGCCTCAGTGTAGACATGAAATGTTATGAAATACTCAGAAAATAATCATTGTGGTCCAGGTATTGTTGGACAGGCGGGCGAGGTTGATTGAAAATTGATTTTTCACTAACAAATAGCAATCGGTAAGACTGCGGATGGCAACGGAAACGGCAACCAACAAGCGAACAAGAGCGCCGTCCCTCTGATAAGACCGAAAGAACGGAGCCAACAATAATTTCTACTGCAGTTTTCTCGGTCCGAACAATGCTGGTGAATTCAAATTGAAAATGATTCATTTCTAACGTCCCTTGGCCTGGCGCCGGAGAAAGTGCCTGGTGACTAACGTGAAACGAATCTGCAGAATGCAGAATGAAGAATGCATTTCACAAGTTGATTTTCAAGCAACCTTGCAAGAGCCGGCTATTTTTTTTCCAGTCAATTAAAGGCACCGATTTAGCGGCGGGTGGTGAAGAAACCGATGAGTGTGAGGTGGAAATGACGAAGCTGTCTGGGTCCTTGTTGGCTAGATTCACATTCAGTTCATTTTGCAGCAACCAATACGGAGGAAGTTTATTAGGCACACAATTATTTAATTAACGATGATCATTTTAATCCTATGCCAAATATTGTTTCTTGCTTTGCGCTGTCGACGATTAACAGAATGGTATTAGTATTTTGAAAAAGTTGAGGTGAAATTATTGTAATTAAACCTACGCATTGGGAATTTGTCCTATATCCTGATCCTACATATCCTACAATTCTGATTGTTTCGTAGGGTCTAATCAACCCTAAAGAAAGAAGCCTACTGACGTTTTTAATTGGTTTGTGGTTTCTTTAATATTCCGTTTTCTCTCCACGGAGCCGTCCGTTTGTGGGCCGTCGTTAATCCATTGAGGTATATATCGCACTCTCTTCATACCTATCCTTGCTATTTCGAAGATAATCCATGAAGCGGAGTAAAAGTCGTGGAAATCTAATAATACTTCAATTATTAATGCGCTTTATCAGTGCCACTGACCTCCGGGTAACCGTGCAGTACCGTTAGCACCACTAAGTTATCACACTCATATTCAACGGTGAATCGGGTACTCGTCATGTAAACGGTTAGGCTATACATTATTGTGTTGCCCTTTCTGAGTGTTCACGTAACGCCTCTGACGTTCAAGCAACGAACTCTTCCCATTATAAGCCACATCGTCCTTGCCCACCCTAACCGTTATATAACGGTTGGAACGCCTTCTTACATACTTTTCTTTCGAAATTAAAAAAAAAAAACGGAAAAAAATTCCATTCCGCAATCTGAGGGCGCTCATCCAGTAAGGCAGGCATGCTCGTAAGTAGTACAAAAAATAATGTACTATAACTGTTTTTGTGCCAAGGAGGGAAAAACTTTTTTCAAATTTTGAATAATCCTTTCTATATAGATTTATTCCACGAACTCGAATTCTCACTCTCCATTCTAGATAAACCATAAACAATAGAAACAAATTACAGAAACATCTTCCTACTTTCCTTCTAGATTTAGCTGCGCTGTGTATTTACATTAAATTATCAGTTTATATCGGAATTTTGGCTCTATTTTTAATTTCCATTGAATCTCAATGAAATCTGAAATTCTAATATGCCTTACTCGGCACTGAGTAGGATACGAAATCTGTTCATACTCTGAACTTAATGACCCTCTTACGATGTTGATTAACAAAGTCGAAAAGTAAGGTTGGGCTACGTTGAAGAGTATAGCTCTCCAGTTCCTAGTGAAGCTAGTCAATTCCCTAGGAGTTGTATTGGAGCTGAAAATAACGACCATGTAACTAACATTCTTCATCCTTCTAACGATTATTGAAAGTCTAATCGCTTTGTCTCTTAATTCAGCAAAGCGAATTCCATCGAAGCTTTAATTTAGCCCAAGAAACAGAACGCAAAGGCTTTAATAAAAGTGAAGGGATGGAAATAATCTCAGTTATTAAAACGATGCAACCGATTAACGTTTCTAGTCACGCGTCACACTGCAAGATCTGGTCTTTGACTGTTCAGTAGGCAATTACAATGCCCGGATATTCTGACACTTTGAAATCATTCAAAGGTATCTCATTAAACAGAAATACTTTCTTATCTGTTTGAAAATAATGTCTATTTGTTGATTGGAAGATTAGAATTATAAAATAATTAAAGCAATGCTAGAGGAATTTGAACTAGTTTATGTGTCCTCATATTTCGTGAACCTAACTCGTGCTATACACTTACTTTTCATACTCAGATACTTAATGCTAATGCTTGCCAATGTTTGAATTTCGTTAATTGATATCACTAACATAATACTTACATATAATATAATGGCGATTGCGATCAATAAATAATTTGCAGGGTTCTCATCGCATTGCACGCCTCCATTGGTCAATTTGTATTCTGAAAGAAAGCCGTTGATGATGGCTTGTATTTTAAGTTTCTCATATGGCACCCGTAAGGAACATTTTCTGCACGTTAATCATTGACATAAGCCACAAGAGGAAAGCCTTTTTAATTCCGAACTCACTCTGCTATGTTGGATAAAAATGTCGTTCGGGCGAAACGTCTCATAATGCGACGCCGAAAAGCTAGCTGTTAGTCGTAAGGCGTGCCCGGGCCACTCCTCCTCAGCTAGGGCCGCATTTCGGCAAAGGTGAAACTCCGCAAATTTCACAATGCGTTTTGTCCCCCGTTTGTCTTCGGTCGAGTTGGCGTCGACGAAAGGCTCCACAACGAACACCCGGGGCTCGGTATCGCAGAGGCCGGTACCGCTCAGGTTGGCATAATTGGAGCGTATTTATCTTCTCAGGCGAGACCGGTCGCCCTTGAGTCTGGCGGGCGGCTTAGGTTAAGGTTTTTACTTTCCAAATTGATCAATGTTATCTTTGGCGACAATTATTTTAATCGATGGAACCGCAGCGCGGCCACGGATTGACGGTGTAACAAAAAAAATCACCAGAAAGCTACTTGAATTTGTATTCGAATGTATGCAGAATGTACATGTACAAGAAACAATATAATATACGTCCCTGTGAAGGGCAAACATATAAGATACTGACAACTAATTAATTCGTAAATTATAATGAATGATTTTGATGTGTTTCTCAGAAGATATTTCTCAGGTGACCTTAAAACTCTGGTCCGATAACTAATCCGAATATATAGGTTACGTTCGGCGAGAAACAGATTACACTTTTTCGAAGAAAACAAATATAATTCAGTAACAAGAATGAAACCTAGAGAAGCCGGGATAAGGGACTGCCTGAGCCCGCGCTCAGTGCGCCTATCCCCCTCCTCGACAAAGGATGGACGAGGCATAAGGTGGTAACCGGAAACATTCTCCTATCAGCATAATCGATATTCTTCCCAGAACGATCTTACCTGGAAGCCAGTTCTGGTCGCAGAAATTTTACAGGGCAGAAAACAAAATGATATTTCAAAAGTATTTCGAAGGAGGAATAACGTTTAACCCAACGGGGATTCCTGGAGACGTGCAGGCTGCTTGTGAACGAGACGAATGCAAATTAGTGAGCGCGCTCTCGGAATAGAAGATGGGGATCCTTCCTCTCTCACGGGCCTAGTCCTCCTCCCTTGTTCTCGGAACGAGCGCGGATTTAATTGACGCAGAAAATTTCATGAGCCCTCCGCACCCAACCACACTGTATTGTTTTCAATTGCGATTCTTCCAATATATATTTCCAATTACCGGAGATTTTCACCCGGGCGCTGTGAATCTAATCCTAGAGACAGCCCTGTTACGGCATCCGGGAGTACTTTCACTCAGTCGAATTTAACTTAGGATTAGAGAAAGCTTTCTGAACAAAACTCGGCTTTAACTTAAGTTCCGCATTTGCCACTTAGTAGGAAACGCTGTTATGTTGGCCTTTGTTTATCCCTTTTCAGTACACAATAATTGCGGTCAAATATTGCATAAAGCAATCCTACATGACAATTAAGCGTGTTTTTATATTACCTGGTTGTATATTAAGAAAGAATTGAGGGGCTAATTTCTCGTCAATCTGCGAATACGATTTTGTTATCGTTAAGTAATACTTATGTTTATTCATGATCCTTCATTTTACTCTCAGGAACAACTGATGTATATATCCCCCCCTGGATGTGCGTAGAATTTGATACTATCACCACAATCCTTTATGTCATCTAAAGCCTGTTCCTGAATGCATTGTTTAGGCATCAAAGAGGTCTGCCAATCATTCTGCCTGCATTTTTTATTTGTGGAGAGCATTCATGGACAGTTTCAAGGATCGGTTAACCTTAAATGGTTGGACTTCCCTATTCGATCGGCCCAGTAACATTTTGGGTGGCAGACTTCCAGACAAGTCCAGCTTCGACCCCTGTTTAAGGGAAACGAAGTTTGGAACGACTTACCGGAAAGATTTCAATGCCTCGAATATATTCATGGTATGGTCCGAACCAAAAGCATTATCATCGTATAAATATATATGTATAAACACATTTTTATGTATTTTGTCTATAAAACACAAAGTATTTTAACAATTCCTGGCATATTTCTGGCCCAACAACTATTGTTCCTTGGACACTATTTCTAGCTCGTTCGATCCACCATTCTATTTGGAAAATGTCCACATCCTTGAGGCCCATCACCACATCACCAAATTTTAATAAAACTACCTGTGAATGATTCACACTATTTTACCATTAGACATGCGACTGCCAAGAAAATTATTTGGACCTGACTGGCGTTTTGATTTTATTGCGCACCTTGCGTTTACCCTTTGTTTAAATGGGACATTTTACGTAATAAATAATTTTTTGAAGAGTAATTCCCTCAAATCAATTTGCCATTTAACAAAACAGAGGGATGGGAGAGATAACACTTTAATGTATTAATAACCGGGTTTAGCATAGATCCGATGAAAGCTGCTTGATATTCGACGCTCAAACAAGCGGTGCAGTACCCATCGAAGCGTAGAAAGCGCAGGATACGGTCCATTATGGGTATAACTTTTTGCGGATCATTCTAAGAATAATTTAATCGTTAAAGAAGCACATTGCACAGTATGAAAATTAATTTGGCCTGGCGATGCAAATTGACTTTTAAAGCTAACAAGCCGCCGCCCGGATGGTAGATAAAAGCGACAATGGCTTTCTCTCACGGTTGGTTCGGCGATAAATGAGATTTCGTGAGATTTCTCATGGCGGTCTCAGGGTGGTCTTGCGAAATGTTGATCACCGGATTTCGGGTCGCTCAGGACCCGATGCGGGGGCCTTCAGGGTCGTTCGGGGCGTTACTCAAGCGCCAGATGAGGAGGAGCCCAACTGCAAACTATGAATTGCTGCTTTAGTTTCATGTGACTTAGATTTTCCGTTAGACGGACACCACAAAACCTTAAGCCTGCTAATGCTCAATCTGGCACAATCTCCAAGATAGGCCTATCAGTGGTCTCATGACGTGGTGAAAGCTAAGGTATGGTAGCTTCTCCGACGAATCGAAAAATCCAACAAAAAGGCCGCGGATTATTTCCGCGTTATTCAATCTTCTTGACCGTTGAAAAAGATACGGTCCTTTATTTCAATCCCGTCCAATAGGACGGGAGAGTAATAACTCTCCCCCACACTAACTCCGTGTAATCCAATTATAACGGCTCGCATGAAACACAGCAAGAGGGACAAAGAAACTATTGCTTTCAGTCGTGAAGTGAGTTAACCGAATTGTCATACCGAATTGTTTTTACGTAGAAGAAAGTTCCTCTATCATTAATATGAAATATGTAAACTCAACAAGTGTTGAGTGTTGAGATTCTGTCGAAAACGCAATTCGGTATGAAATTGGGTTTATTTTAAATATTGGTATAATAATGTCAAAAGCATAAACAAAAATTAATGTATATTGTATGATCTCTTTTAAACCAGAGATCACTGAAATTAGTACTGATTATGAAGGAAACCAATGTCATTTTATAGGGGTAACACTCTAGTTACGTTTTTCTGTTGCAACAGAATGATGCCATCCGATTCGTCAGAACCTAAGGTTCTGTGTTGGAAGAAATTATATTGATTTGCCCAAACTAAGCCCAAGGACTGTCGTGACATCAGAATTCATGAGATAAGGAATATTGTATTGACTTTCATTATTTTCCAGACAACTTTACAGTCTAAAGGCTTGAAACAATTTTCTTGCTATGTTTATAACGTTAATTATAAAATGTAGAATTTGTAATCATTGATGTTGTGGAGGATCACGCAAAGTGATGCACTGAATGATGCACATTTGCGCATTTGTTTGATGTTTCAGTTAAAATGGAGCGCAGATATCGCGTTTAAATCTGTTCCTAAGTTCTGAGAATGTCATTTTTCATACACAACGGTATGGTTAGATATCATATACGTATCCATTAATTAGATCATCTAATTTGCTGGTTCGTTAACCGGCCCAATTCCCAACTAGCCGGGACGGTTCCGACGGAACGTGCGTTCGTCGACTGTTCGGAAAGAGGATAGCCATCTGAGTCCGGAGCGCCGACGCACTTTCCCACAAGTTAACCTGAAGCAACAGTCGACTGATTAAAATGAGAAACTTGGTGAAATTAGGACCCCCATTAATAAACTGGCGAAGCTGATTTATTAGAACTTTCCAAACGCAAACTGTTTCGGGGCATTAATGAATCAAAGCGCCCACTGAGCGCGACAAGATATTAATACTTTTAAGATTGTTCCGTGAAAGAGTTATTGTTAGTGTTCCAAAAAGAGGCGAGAATTAAGCCCCTTTTGCATCGCCGTGAATGCAGGTAAGTCATATTTCAGCTCCGCCAAGTATACCAGCCTGTATCATCCTGGGCCTTACACAACTTATTAAAATTTCAGATATTTAGTATATTCCATTGTTAATTTGATGAGTATATACCTATCTTCATCTATTCGCTCTAGTAATTAATTAGCGGTAATATATTAAAGCTAACAATTAATAATTATTTTCAACCCAGTCCTGTGATTATTTGCACTTTTACCTCATTGGGAAGAAATTATGAAATATCCATCCTTGGAAATTGAATCAAAAATTTGTTTCAACTCCCCTTGAACCTTCTAGACCGTAATTCCAGGCCTTGTCCGACCTTCGAGTCTGGGCTGTTTGTTGAAACAGAATCGAGTCACGGACGGAATGCGACTTTGCTACTTATTCGCTCGGACTTTGCCCAACAAGTGAGTTGTCGAAACAGCGTTTTATTTTGAACATATGTTTTGTATGTCAGCGATGAAGTATACTGCCAAAACTGTCACCGCACTTTTACTTACAATTATTGACGAAATGCCACTGGATTTGACGATAAGCCAATACAAAACATTTCAATAACAAATTTCATAAGTTATTTTATGCATTCAGAAACTTATTTATAATGTAATTATTTATAATGTACAGGCGTGATTCGATGGGACTAAAACATTGCATCTGAAGCACAAAAATGTCTGGAAAAAGTAATTAATGTTAACCTTATAATACAAAGAGTGCATATAAACACTGGTAACCGACTTGCGAAAACGCTGACAAGGCATGTATCCGGCCAAAAAGCTGGGAAAAGAAAGTGTAAAAGGAAGTTATTTAGAAAATAAAGAAAAAATTACGTTAATTTGTAGAAAGGTCTTATTTTTCCCGAGTTAACGGCCTTGAAGGGGACGCAGGACTGACCGCCCATAACGCCCACACCGACCCGTTGTACTAAATGAAATACGCGAATACACAAGGAAAGGTAACTTCATATCAATGTAGACACAGAGATATCTATTTGTGAGACTTCATTAGAGAGAGAAGCGTTCAGCTCAAAAACGCTTTCGGGCTTAATTGTTTTATGCGTGCAAATCGCGGTGGTTTATAATTTTCCACCACGTCGTTCAACAGTAGATTATCGGTTTTTATGTTCAATTGCTCGTAAAATAATTACATTAATTGCTGCCGTAAATTGTGCACATGATTTAACACGTTAATATATACTTAAGGCCGTCCACGCCAAATTACACTTCTATCGGTATTAAATTTTGAACAGTAATCCGGAGGCGGAAAGTCTGTTCTAAAAGATTATTGATAAATGTTGTCGAAAGTATGCAATTAAATTTGCATTTAACAAGAAAAGCAGTTTCGACATATAGTTTTGTCATTATATATTGTATAACCTTATATTTTTTGGACATACTAAATTGATGAGGATTTATAATTTTACGATTGTTTTATTACAACACTCTTATTCAGCTCAACAATAAACTGTGCAATGTATTAGGGAAAGTCTGGAATCGAAAAGATTTATAATTAATGGGATTATGAATAGACAAGATAAAGAATAAGAAACGAACTTCATTTAGAAATATGTTCTTTTATGTGAACTAAAAGTTTCCTGTTCAGCAACACTTTCTTTAACCGTTTGGTGGATCAGGCGCACTGGGACCGGAGTTTTGTAGAAATAGGAAAAGCACTAACGATCCAATTAGCCGGTCAACACGCGAAATTACACAATGTAAAAATTCTTTGGGAGAAAAACGCGTTCAATTAAAATTTTTCGGCCACCTAATTTTCTTCTCGAAAACGCCTCGAGGCGACGTTATCATTTTGTAACGATATTAGCGCCGGTATTAAAGTGAAAACATTGCTTAACCGATCGTCTAACTAATGAAAGACAATTCGCACGTTTAATTAGTTGATCTAACGAGGTTGAAATCATCCATATTAACGTTGTTTTAATGTTCGTTGAATTGACTCCATTAGTAAATTACACTGCAATCAGTTTTCTGTTTTTCTCTAAATTGGAGATAGGACTAAAGTGGATATCTCTAAACTTATAATAGTTTAATTGTTAAATTACTCAGCGATTCTGATGATTCGGATCAACCATTAAATATTAGTGTGTCTAATATAATCATGTTTTAGGTAAGTTACCTGTTTTCAGATACCTCTTTGGTCCTCGAGCTTTTGGAATACCATCGTTAATACAATATTGTCTCCATTTCTTAAATTGAACTTATACTAAATCTGTTTCGGCTTTTTTTACAACCTATATATATCCGGAAGACGCATTAGCATTTTCGGGTTTCCACTTTTCAGCGCTTGTATTGTCAACAAATAACCCCTTCTTCTCCTTAACAAAACTGTCGTAACAAGAATGTTTCGCTACGGCTGTTAGATCCGGACAACTGAATAATGTCCATTTTCCATAAACGTCCGTAAACGGCGTCCCGAATGGTTTATTTTCGCCGAGCGCTTTCATCGGACGGAGAAAGGCGAATTGTTATCGTACCCAAGACCGAGGTATCCCGAGGGGGAGGGACCCGGGACTGGGTTTCTCCCAGGTCCTGAACCAACAGGGAGGGCGTAGGCCGTAACGACGCAACGAATTCTCGGAACTAATCTCGCGTGTGGAATCGGGGACGGGCCTTCTAAACTGGCCATACGCACATTATTCCCAAACATGTACCAACGGGCAAACGTACAAACTTCCAAGTCTACAGTTCCAGAGATGAGCCTTGCCAGAAGCAGACAGTATAGAAGTGTTGTAATGTAATATAATATTAAGAATAATGGATTTAAATGCATGGAACAGACTCCGACGAAGCAACCGCACTTTGAAATAGGCTAATAAAACAAGATATCCAAAGAGTTGTTGATTTTTGAACGCAGAAAATAACTTTTTTTGTTCCGCCGTCGATTCCAGGTAGCGCTTGAAAGACTGCCACTGGACATTGTTTGTGAATTAACTCTATATCCCGAATAACATACTGGTTTATACTTCCGGTTATAATAGGAATTGTTGTGTGTAGGAAGAGTTTTATATAAACGGCGCTAGGTACGGAGGGACGAGGGCGAGTGACATTTATGCGAGGTATGCGCGACATTACGCCTACGCGACCTGACCCCAATATTACGATTTCGTGTTTCTTCAGCAGATGGAATTATTAGAACTGTATCAATTACAAAGAGAATGCATGGCTTCCAGTATTATAACACACGGTGTTAACGGTTAAAACTGCCGACAAAATAAAGACACATAGAAAATTAAAAGTACGTAAATTAAATACGATCAACTTCTCTTAGTCATATTTTGTCAAATTTATTCACTAAGTCACTGTATTCACTGTTCACAATTATTTCTGTTTTATTATCAAAAGCAATGGTACCTGATAATTAGGAACTTTAATTATGTAACTTATAAATTAAGCGTAATCCGCCAATCGGACACGCTTGTTGTAATTTCGTCCTCCAGGATCATTAGGGCAAAAGCTGAAGTAATCAATCAGGAGATGATTAAAACAGAGTTTCAAGAAATGCCGCTTGGAATACTTAAGAATTTGTTAATTTCCTGCCTTACCTTTCAACAAAAGAAAAAATAATAGTATTAATCTGTTGCGTGCGTTTATTACAGATAAGATATTTATTTACTTTAAAGAGCATAAAGAACTCAATATTTATTTTAGCTACTGAGAATAATGTCTGGTTCACGCATAATACAGCAACGTTTTTGTACAAAAGAGGTATAAAATATTTAGTTCCATAGAAGTATATTTCGTTTCCTTTAGTAAAACCATCTTAGAACGGAGTTATGATATTTTTTTGGTCTAGCTCATAACTGGTTTCATGTTAGTTACGAAATATCTGGTGTCGTGTGCGTTCCTCTGGGCAGGAAAAGTTCATTGAAATTCGAGACTTTTCTCTGGCATCTGGCCAACCACTAAAATACCTCTTATCTTTGCATAACAATTGGTGCTGCAAACACAAATTTTAACTCATTGGAGTACACATGTTCAAAAATAAATGTTATTACAATAACATTTATTATAATAACATTTGTTATAATTATATATAACAACGTGTTATTATAATACACGTTTTAATTATTTTCACGTGATAAAATCAGTTGAAATAACGTCCACAAACTTATTTCTATTGTGTACGGAAATCATAAATTTGAAATATTAATAGCGTGCTTTATAAATTAAGGAAATGAATTTTGGTAGATAAATGAGATATGTGGTTTGGTAAACAAACGGAAGGCATTGGTGGTGGCGGTGATAACATCAATGATGTAACGACGGATATTGATAAGAAGCATTTTGAAAATGATACTGAGAGAAGGTAGAATTACAGTTCCATGTTTGGGAATATTTTTTTTCGAAAATTGTAATATCAGGCAACCACAATATAATTTGAAGAGTCGCTAAATAAATATTTTTGGTGAAATAGCTCAACACAACCAGTTTATATTGATATAAATAGCTCAAGACCTAGGATAAAATATTTCCATGTATGGAATACATGGAGTGTTCCATGTTAGCATACACTCACTGTTTTGTTGCAAGCTAAATAATTAGGAATAAGTGACGAATGCCGTCCTAATGTGACTATTTAAACCAGTCGGAGAGTTGCAATAGGAGTTGTGCCGGCTGTAATCTTTCGGTACGGAGGAAAATAATTTTCCGCGGAGCGTGGGGGGGAATACTACGACGGGAGGAAGACCAGACCTCCAATTACGCAACGGCTCGCCTGGAGAATAGTTGGAAGAGGGGTGCGACTCGACAGAAACGGTGAACAGGGGGGAACCCGGTAGACCGAGCGAGGCGGAGTGGGAAGAGGAGAGAAGTGACTTTCGCCGGGGAGTTCTACCCCCACCAGGACAGCGGCCGAAGCTTCTATAGGCCTCCAGTTACCGCGCTCCCCCGAGTTCAGTGAGACCCAAACAACAGACATGTTATCATCCCAGACAACGTCCGCCGCCTGCCTACTGCTTCTCTTCGCCCTGGGTAAGCCAACCCACAACAGACTAATATACATAACCGATTAGCCAGAACCGGTGGATCACCATAGTGATGCTTTTACATCCTTCGTAGGAGAATATGATAAAGTTGTAAACATATTCTTTCGACAAAATTATCATTGTAGGGTAATGACTGCAGAATATCGAAGCTGCTTTACCACATAAATGCCATGTTCTTGCGAGATACGAGAGATTATCTGTCCCCTTGATTTTGCTAGCATGCGGGTATTTAGTTTCAATCAATTGTTTCGAACGGAAGTTCAATGTTCCTGCAAGTTCGACGTCGTTTTAATTTATTTAAATTTTTAAAAATACCTATCCTTTATATTGTTTTCTAATGTTTAGATACAAGTTCTGTTTTAGCCTCGGTTGCCCAAGAATTCAGCATGTCTTAAAAACGTGTCATTTTTCATGGATATTGATCTTGACTCTGAACGAGAATAGGTATATGAGTAACACCGATCGGAATGCCACTGCGCCCATTTTATCCCACACAACCCCCGGGGCAATTCGCGGTTCGAAAGAATAAGATGTAAGTAATAAGATGCGCGGAACAAACGGAGTTCTACGATCGGGTGTTGTACGTGACGCTTGTTAGATTTTGCAGCTGCAGTCCACCGAAGTATTGTGCAGTCTTGTCTGACACAATTCTCGGATCAAGGACGCGTGCAACTTACAAGGTGTAGAATAAAAAAATCGGCTGTTGTACGGCGTCGCGAGGCTACGTCGGGAATAATTCAACAAAAGAACTATTCGAGCATCTATTTCGCAATCCGAATATTCAAATATCGAACTTCTCGTAAAGCAGTCGAGTGCCCGCGCCATGTGTCTTTTATCCACAGTAGCCGTCCTTGAAATATAAATGAACGCTGGCATTGCCACTGTTCTTGACTCCATTAGCATTAAAATATGAAACAATAATTATAATTAGTTCAGCAAGTCTTTTCTTTGATCGACTTACTTCAAATTCTCGGTTCTTTTCATATAGTTAGTCCATTGATGAATTCTTCTGTCCCATCAGGAGAGTCATAGAAGAGAGTCATATGTCTACTGTCTTGATCAGTTTCGGTTCGTCATAGGAAGGCAATCGCGTGAAATAAAACTGAATCAAATTAAATAAGAATACAGGAGATGAACTAAAATGTAATTCTTAACTTAATATATGTGATAGTACTTACATATCTCTGATTGATTGATTAAAACCTAGAACACTGACGTTTTTCATTGCTCGTCGTTTAATTTGAATTAATGCGGTCATCAGTTAGTTTTCCTTAATTTTTTTCAATGGATATCTGTTAATTATACAAGCAAACATAGGGTCAGGATCTCTTTAACAATTTGTTTAATGTACAATGTACTCGTAATAATAAACGGTGAACTGGGACCGTGAATGCAGAAAGCGTTCGGGCTGTAAAATCTTTTGCGGGGACCTTCCGAGATTCTCCGTTGAGGGTAGGACGGCGGGACATTCCCCGGGCGGATGAAGGTCAACCTTCGGCCGAAGAAGTGGGGGATGCAGGGGACAAAAAAACAGCCGTCTCAGGATGAGACAATCGAGCGCTCGCGCCCATGGCGAATCGCTCCCCAATACTTTTATCTCAGCTTCAGACCTGTCTATAAACCCATACGGTTGCTCGTCCGTAATTTCGTGTCAAATAAACCAAACCCGTGTTCGGCGTCTCTTTCTGTTAGAAAACGCATTTCTGGAAACAAGCCAGCTGCATGATCGGTATCATCTAAACAAGATAGGCCATGATAATTGGACCTTTAAAAGTACAGATATAAGACCGAAAATAAGCAATTACACTAAATTTTCACCTTAGAATAAAATGAATTATCATTATTATTAAATAATTTATTTAATCGCTAACATTCAAAAGAAGTTTGTCTGGAAATTCTTCATACAAATAATTAGGAGTAGTAGTGAGAAGTAGCTAATGCTATGGCAATTGATTGGTGATTTGATAAAATAAATAACGCGTTCTTTGAAATGAAGAGAAGTCTATTGCAGAGACATTACAGAAACTGACTCTACAATGATGCCGCTATGGAAGTATCTTATCTTAGGGCCTTGAAGCGGACGGACGATGTCACGCTTCCTTCATTTACCGGTGCCAAAGCTCGGCCGGGACTTCACCTGCGAACCTCACTTTCGCGATGGAATTTTAAACACCCGTTATTTGCACAAGCGTACAGGCTTATAGACCTTGGAACGGCTCAGAAGCGCCGGAGAGCTCATCGCCGATTCCAGCCAGGCGTACGTTTTCACTTCCTCAATGGCGTCCGTCACCGAGGGGGTGGCCATTTAACGGGTCGCCTCTCAGATAATCATCGGGCCCTATTCAATTTATTATATGCAAATATAGTTACGCAACGCCTGGACATTTTAAACCACATCGGAAGTTACCTAACATTTTCAAATCAAGTTCAATGGAAAATTACTCATGAAAATAATAATTATATTATATTTGTAATGAGCAAGAAAGCATTTAAATCGTACTTCCAAAACGGAATTAATATTGATATTGGGAATTTTGTTTATAATCAATGGGTGAATGCCAATTGTGTTTGTGTATCCTACTTGTCAGTTGTAAAGTGCGTTTTTTTATTCGCCCTGGGCTTCGCTTTCCCTCGCGGCTCGAAGTTTCTCGCTGGTTTCTCTTTCCCTTTTCTTAATTTTAGATATGGAATTTATAACCGGGATTTTTCCTGCGCGGTAAGTGGGGCGGCGACATTATTAGGGGTCGGTCGAAAGTCGACTCCAAATCAACCGGAACCTGAAATGGCAAGAAACATCCACCGACTTACATTTTGCCCACGTTCCAATGGGTTTTATTACTGTTCCAAAAGCATTATAAACGGGGTCATACTTCCTTCCCTGGATTATCTTTGAGACGAAACCACTTATCTTTATTTTTTATTTTCATAATTTCATTACTCGAAAAACAAGCGAGATAATAATGTAATAATAGATACTAACTGAGCTAGTTTTAGTAGTTTTAATGTATCACAATTGAAGATAATTGAAACAATTCTCATTATGTATTTTGATGAACCGTAACATCTTGAAACGGTTAGGGACCTGGCGAATTGAACTGTGGGATCCACACTTTATTGATTCTTAATTTGAGGATACTATAAGTGATTGTATATCCACGCAAGGAACGTATCAGTTACATTATATAACTCAATTTTAACTCACAAAGACAGTTTAAATTTTGAAAGTGGCAACTCGATACAGTGTCCCTTTGTAACTGATATTTACGTGTTTTCTTTTTTCTTGTAAGCAGTATTTAAAACATCATCCCTCCATCCGGTTTCCCCGAAAGCTGCGGCTCGCCTCAAGCTCGGTATCCCGTTCCCGGATTTGTAACCCGGAACCTCCGTAAACAGTTCCAATTTTGTCGATTAATTGAGAGTGCCACCACAGCCGGGTTCCTAATAACACATAAGAGTCGACATTGAAAGTGGAATGAATAAGAAAGAACAGCCAGTCAACTCCTTGACCCAGTAGCTGAGTTTGAGTAAGGTTAGCGGCCCGGGGAGACTGACCGGCGGTCAACGATTTACCGGTCGCATTACTGACTAAATGGTTGACAAAAAAATACAGATACAGCGACCGTATCCTTGTCACAGTTAGACCATACTGTCACTATGCTCCAATGCTTTTTACATGCTATAATCAAGTATACAACTCCTGACTAACGATAATGGTCAGTATAAGATTACACATTAAAAAATGGTCGAAATAACGAAACTCCATAATATTACATCTACAGTCAAGTATGTTTTCACCCACTCGCAATGGTCAATAATTTGTACTACTCGGGGAGGCACGTTTGATGAAGTTTATAATTCTGGAAGTATATATCTTTATTTATTATAATTATTAGAATAACAAGTACTAAATGACTATGGTATAAAGAGTAAGTTATAGGCTTAGCGGTTATTTTTGTCTGCCAATTTACTTTTACTGATTTGAAATTGTTAAAACTCCTGCGGTTTCCCGCAAATGGATGGGGTTTCCCGTCTATCTTCCCACGGGGACGTATTCCTGGAACGATTGTAAGCAACAATTTATCCAGCCTCGCTTGAAGTTCTACAGACTTCTCCGAACAAAGGATATCCTACAGGTCTGGGCGTCGGTAACTCGAGTGCCGCATGAATAACTAAACAGATAGCGGTCTGAAGACCTATAGATATGAAGGATTTTTTCTTCACTATTGTCTTAGGAAATAATACAAACAGAGGCCGGTTCTGAAGAATACCTATAGAACCCTAGTTTTCTTACTCGAGTAGATTTCATTTTTTTTTACGAATTCCTGATGAAAATTTGGCATCATTTACGGTATTAATATATAAATCCTTAATCCGATTCATACTTCAAACAAAATATTTACAATTTAACAAAATCTAATTCAATGATCAAAATTTTTTTGGTGCAAGATGGAAATATCGATCAACTAAATTTCCGAAAAAATCCAATAATATCTACGGTCGGGTTTTCGAACAATCCCAAATCCAGCGAAACGTAAATCTAACCGTTTCTCAACACCGCTCGATCGGATTTTCATTCTGCGGTTCCGCTTTCATTTTTCCGGCCGCGTTTGGTTTGCCATTTTTTTATATTCAAGGAGTTGCGCAAAAAGAGTCCACTCGTCGTGTCGGTTAATAATCGTCAACCCCCCTCGCCCCATCGTAACCGAAGTTGTCGACGTATCCCACGGGCTTTTGATGCCAAAAATGCGTCTCGAGGCTCGGTAAGGTAAAGGAGACGTTTTACGCAAGGCTGGGGACAGAGAACGATCGGGGGGAGTGCCATTGTATTTAAACGAGGGCGCCGACCCCGCCCCCACTACAAGTTGAACTTTGTTTCAAGTCTCCTGCAAGTCAGTCCAAAAACAACGCCCGCATACGAAGTATCCCCGACTTGAGAACCGGAAGAGAGAAAAAACATACTTGCCCTTGTCACGACACTTTCATTCAATGTTACCGTGTGTGATTAGTAATAAAATAACAAAACACCTATTAGTTTGGCAAGTAGCGAAATTAACGGTAACTTTCTTGATTGTTAATAATTCTTTAATCCAACACAGGAACTATTATTGCATTCTACCAATATATCATTATGATATGGGAATGAGGATTTACATAGATACGCCCCTTCATCTCCGTGGGCAACTGAAGCTGAAATAGTCCCCTGTTGCGTCACACGGACAATGGCTGTTATTAAATGTCCCCTGGCCCGATGCCGTTAATAAATTTCCTACTCGACACACATCTGTTGGAAATTAGAAAGCGACAGTTGCCCAACCAACAGTTGGATGAGTTTCCTTTAAACAAGACAGGTCGGTAACCCGTCGGGGAAATCACAGCTTCTAGATGAAAGCCTTAACCTGTTACCCGTTCGGTGGTCTCTCGTCCGGTTTTGTGTCTCTTGCACCATATTTGAAGGGGATATTCACCTGCTGCACGTCAATCCCATATTTTACTAGGGTAGGTCAATGTAAACGCCTCCATGTGGCGGAACAGGGACAAGAACGAGGTTATTTCCTCGGAAACGAGGGAAAAGCCTCCCTGATAAATATTCGCGGGAGCCATAAAAAGTAAAGATTTAATTCTGAGAAAATACAAGAAGTTAATTAACGAGAATGACATTGCATATGGCAGTGTAATCTTTCATAAACGCCAAAAGGACGGTTTTTTTAATAAATAAATTATATTCGTAGAAAAAGAACAAGACATGTCAGAGTGTTTGCCCAGCCGAGAGTATGGCGAATGAATTGCGAAAGAGTTCTCGAAGCTTGCCCATTCATACTGTGAATGTCGACACTTTCGGAGAATAACCCAACTTACCTTCAGAGTCCCTGGAGCCTGCGAATATTTCTGGCCTATTGACCAATCGTGGCCGATGATGAGTCATACTCCCCGATCATAGAACTAACAGAATCCGTAACCGTTATGTTGTTCAGAGAAACCTTCCTGTGAATGAATTTCAAGGTGAAGAACATCCTGGAACCGTCATCGTGCCGTTATTACAGACATCGACGTAGAATGGAGTAAAATTGCTTAAATAATAAACATTTTAAGGAAAATTTAGAACAATGTCAGTACGTAATATGGATACGGTTCTTAAATGAAACAAAATTAGAAACCGAATTTAATATGTTTGCATTATCAATACATTTCCTCTTTATATAGAATTCACTACTGTTATGTATACTGTAACAATTCTGAAAAATAGACACCACCCTACTGGATTAGATTGTATTCTGGAAATACTTAAAATTAACTCGTAATCAATTCAAATTTCCAATGAATTTAAATTGTAACTCCGCGTCTCAGATCTTGTGTCGGGAATGGATATAACGTCCTTTTAGTTAAATGTCTTGTGCCAAACTGCTTTCAAATCAAATCTGTGTCAATAGCTTGTAGTGCAATATATTTCTAAGCGCGTTAGACTATTGAACTTTCCTGAGCTGAGGGGAAACCAGTTATTAAGAACGGAGAAAGTGATTTAGCGCAGCTTCGGTTTCCGGTGCCGACAGGCTTTCGAGCGATAGGAAACAACGAAGGTTCGGGGGGCAAGTTTCGAAAATCCGGACAAGCCCCCGCTTGGGTGAAATTCGAAATTTCCTTTTCGCCGTTACCTAAGCGGTGCTTCCCTTAGCAGGAAACTGACGGCCGGGTGACCGACTTCCCCGGCTTCGGGGGGACCTTTTACGGTCGGCTCAGTTGTGTAATGACGGGGTCTTCGGCCCTCGCACTTCGGTAAACGCTTCCAAACCGGTGTCGCAACGGCCTCGTTATTTCGAGCCTTAATGTCTCCATTAAGTAGAAAATATTTCGGTCCGTTGTGCAAGAGGCGTGAATCCGCCAAGAGACAGCGGGACATATGTGCTGATTTCGAATTTTGAAAGAGCGGGCGTTTGAGTATTACACTTTACCTTCGGCCAACATTGTGACGCTTGCTTCATCCTCACTATCGTCACTAGTATACACCGACCAATGCGAAACTTTTTTTCAATCCCAGTAGCTAGAAGGCATCCGAATAGCTTCTCCAATCAGGTATGGATACAGCAGCCGCAAGGTGTGGTTCGGGGTGGATCGCATTCCGATATCTTGGCATTTCGCTAAGGAACTTATGAGCCTTGTTAATATTCTTAGGCGTATCATCGCAGGTGAGACGTTTATGCGATTGAGTATACTGTTGCGCAGGTTTATTAATATCTAATTAATTATTGATGTGATAACCTTACATCACTTATGTATTGCATTCAAGTTGTAAACTTTCTTAACTAACTAATGAAGATAAGTAATATATATTCTCCATTGGAACGGTCGATGTTTGCGTAGTGTAGATTAGTCCTATATTATAAACGACACTATTCTAACATTGAATAATATATACATAGTTTATTGATATTGTATCCTTTACCTTTCCGTATTATTTATTACCTGATTTTGTTCTATGAGAACACGAAAATTTAACTTACTGTAAATGAAAGCAAACAGTTAATGGCGACAACTTTCGAACTTTGATGAATTTAAAACCAGTAGAGCGGTCAATTATAGACCAGCGCTCAGTTGGCCACAAAATTAATTAAGTTTCCCATCGATAAACCGTAGGGTCGGGCTTAATGTCCGGAAAATGGTACCGGAGTTAAAGTGAATAACAAATCGTGTTTCATTGCGAATCGGGTCAGGAGGTTTTACCGAAGGATCCGATTGCGGTCGGGTTGGGCTGCACGGTCCATTTAGAGCGGCCGTGCATTGTTCAACAGAGCGTATCAATGCATCACGCCAAACCGAACCTTGTACTTTCCCCAACCCAGTGTTTCCAACTATCTAAACGAGGCCCCAACCGAGCGAATG
Organism: Lethocerus indicus; assembly: GCA_019843655.1. Classification (NCBI taxonomy): domain Eukaryota; kingdom Metazoa; phylum Arthropoda; class Insecta; order Hemiptera; family Belostomatidae; genus Lethocerus; species Lethocerus indicus. The sequence goes on along the minus strand of JACDQD010000103.1, from coordinate 5,426,434 downwards.
TTTATATAGAAATCGCACGGGTGACTCGGCTTCTGCCCATTAATTAGATTTCACGGTTCTTGGGGTCAAGAACAACTTGCGTTCACTGAGATCCCTTTTTGGTCGGCCGAACGAAGTAATTCAGAAGCTGGGGGCCTGGTTTGTTCACCAGCCAAAGCGATGGAATAGCTTACTAAACGTTCGCTATTTCAGTGGGTTTATACTTATATATATGTCCTGGATACCAAATCAGATATAACGGAGTCTAGAAATATATCAAAATATATATAGTCGAAATATTCTTGTCTAATTATAAGATGAGGCTAATTATAAATGGCACTCCACGATGCTTCCCTGAATTGAATTCTACAGGTAATTATACGAAGTAGATGCTGTCACTAACTTACTCCCGGTAGGATCGTCTAATGTTGTGTGGAGAACTTTGGTTGGCTCGGTCGGTTGGGAAGTAGATATTAATGTCGGTTAGGTGGTTAGTAAACATGATTTGACACAGTACAGTACTATTATTTCTTCTCTAAGGGTCCTTAATTCTGTCATACGTTTTACGCTTACCGTTGTCAGTATTAATTGTGGTTTCCAGGTGTACTCCCGATTCATTATTGTCTTTTTGGTATATTGCGAAACCGGCATGCAGATAGATAGGCTTTTATTCGTGACTAATTACATTTGACCTTTCTATTCTGACTGGGATTGCGGTTAACTCCTTATCGAATTAACGTAAGCGTCCTTATCCTTATGTAAGCGTTAAAGAAAAAAGGAAAACAGGAAAACGTCGTGTTTACTATCGATTTGTATAAAATTTAAGATCTAGCTCTGCCGGTGGTTTTCAGATAAAATTAGATAAATATCTGGCCAGATAGTGGAGCCGATGCGGTTAGATAGGCCCCTGATGTTAGGCAAGACTTCAACACACGGAGGCCGTCGATTGTGGGAAGTGCCGTGGGAATGTTACGCTACTGGGAGGGGACCATTCACCCGGTCGCCGAACACGAGCCACCTCCCCGAGTCCTAATTGGCAAAGGGTGGGAAAGGCCTTTACTCTTTGCGGACAAGAGTAAAAAAAGTAACGCTTCTGCAACGCAAAAAAAACAATAGACGCATTTCTACTTTCTAGAATTATTCACGCTTCCCTATCCCCCCCTTAAGTGCTCTGCCCAGTAATAAAGAGCCGTGAAGTATAGCCGGATAAAGGAATGCAGAGAGATTTACTCAGATCTCATTGCGTAACGCAAATGTGCTCGTCCGCACTTGTAAAGTTCAATGCATATCATCAAAGTGAGTAATGAAATAAATTATTTCATCCAATGCAGTATTATATACCATAAGTCATCGTCTGTAATAACGCAGACTTTATTAATATATATTTTATCATAAAATGTGTGACAGTCCCAATCTTTGAGCATTCAGAATGAACAATAAAGAGAAAGAGGTAATTTGAGGTAAGTTTACACAGATAGTAACAATCCCAATAATTAATTTCACTTTTAAACCCTTTGTCATCATATCGGACGTTACAAGAAACAAATATGTTTGTCGAGAAATAGGTTTCTAGCTCTGAGATGGGACTTTCATTTCTATGAAATTGTCTCTTCAACACGTTTAGAGTGTCAGGAAACGGCTGTACTGTTACGAAACATTCCGCAACGAAGATTGTTTCATCCCATCTAATTATAGGAAACGCGTAAGCGACACAGAACGTATTGCGGAACAATACTCGGGTTTGCATAAACGCAGCAGATTTTCACTAGTTCCGTAAGCGATTGGCCTGCACGGAGGTGCTTAACCGTAATTTCAGTAATTGTTCCTGGGCTATTAGTGTAAAAGGCATGAGTTCGGTAATTAATGTACCGGCCAACCGGTAAAATAGACTACTTCGACCGATGACTCGTCGGGATGAAGTAATATCCCGCGAAATGAGTATTAGTGAAATGAAAAATTTTTATGAATGAATGTTGTGACTCCGTCGGCGTTTCGCAACAACGCGGGCCCGGCCGGATTTCCCACGTCCCAGGTTCTAGCTCTTGTTCCGGCTGTTATTCCGTATTTTTTTCCATTTCTTCAATCGAAGGTCGGCCCAAACACCTTATTTGAACAGGATCTACGCCTCAGACACCGGCAACTGGAAGTCGACAATCCACATCCGCATATGAGGTCGGTCGGAAGCATTGAAAAAACGGGAGCCGGATTCGGCGAAGAATTTTTCAGACACTTTACCAGTCCAACTAATGTTGTGAGTCAATCAACGCCATTTACAATATTAGCCGCAAATATAAAAAAATGGCCTTCAGACATTCGACAATGCTGTCTAACGGTAAATTGACCAAGTAATTTCACAACGTCAAAACTCAATTGTCTAATATAATTGGTTGTTCAATACTATCGTATTTGCGCCATTGCTGTCATACGCACAATTATTCTGTGTAAATCTAACTGTGTATCCCAGATTTACTATAGAAATAATAACTTCCCTCTATTTTAGAGGAGTGAACATAATATTTGCTTTTGACCTCATAAATACGAGTAGGTATATAATTAAGAAGTCAGAGATAACACTTTTTGTACCTCTATAATCCGTATAGTCTTGCGAATATGGAAATTTTTAGAAGATACCTTATTTATATTTTCTGAAGAATTTCAGAAATAAATACTTGAAACTTTTTTTAAATAGTACTTTAAAAGAGCAATCTCATACTCGTGACCTTTTACATCACATTATTTCCATTATTTCCTGTTGTTCCTGTTCTCATTTTGGTTCGAACAACTAATAAATAACACAATGGGAAAGGCTTTTCTCAATTTGAAAAGCCCTCCTTTTAATTGCGACGGGGAACAAACGAAGAAAGTCGGAAATCGAAACTGGCTCGTCTGGTAGGACTGTTTTACTTTCTCCGGCCATAATACGATATTACGGTATAGTAAATCCCGTCCGGACTCTCCCTTTACGCAAGAGAACGATATTGCTACTTATGATTGTCTCATGTGCGCGGGGTGATATATGACCAAATGTTGAATAATGGAAAGTGAATTAATCTAATGAAAAATCGTTTGTTGTTAGTTTTACATTTCATTTATGCTGTGTATATCCGCAGACAAGTTTACTTATATAACTTAACGGAAATCCTTCTTAATGGCTTTGTTTTCTAAAGTGACTATTCAAATATTTTCCCTACAAGAGGATGGGGAAATTATTTATTTCCTCTGCCGGGTTGTTTTCTGCGGTATCGAAATAGATTTACCGGCAGAAAATTGTCCTTCGCCCAGGATCGGCGCAAATAGGAATAAAGCCGAGGACGCGAATTTCACTTTTATGTGTCCGATCCTTTCCTTGTTTACAATTGCAATTTACAACCCGCTCGTTGGAAAACCGGACCGTTGCGCAAGCCGGGCGCTGTCAAAACTTATGCAATAATGGATATCGGCTGCAGCAATAACGCGTTTTCGAAGGAATCCCGCGCACTTAGATAATACCCGGCTTTCGAGCGCGCCGTGTGCTCGACAAATTGTCGAGCGAAACTTCCCAATCGAATTGCGTCACGGTGAATGACTGATTGGTTCTTCACCGAAAAAAGAAACTTTGACAGCACTTTCAAGCTTTAAAAATACAGTTGTGAACCGGGTAATATTCGGTGAAAAACGAATGCGAATAGAAAAAAAAAACAAAATGCAATATTTCAATCACTGTCGAGTGAATTGCTTAGCCATGTTTTGTTTAATAAGGTTGTGGGGTAGTCTTTAAATGCTAAAGAAATTGGTCTGCGTATAATAGGTAAATTATTTCCACGAACATATTCATAAAATGATAAAACGTTTCATTTTACGACATAATTGGCATAATCCCTCGATAATTGGCTGTGGGGACCTCGATAGTTTCCCATTCATAAATTCCTCAGCGCTCCAAAGCCCTGTCCCATTAAAGCGGCCCGTCCGCCTTTCAAAAGCGAGAATCCTCAACCGGGGGACGATGCGAAGGTGAACGGGCAGAAAAATACAAGGGACCTGAGGTTGAAAAAAAAATTTTAAATTTGAAAGGGTTGGAAGGGATGGGCCGAGGAGACCGACGGCAAGGACGGTTTAAATGCCGCCGGCTGTTAAGAAACGAGCCTTGACATTTAACATTTACCCCGTTCGAAGGAGGGGAGGTTCCCACGGGGGAGGTGCCCGGCCGACGGTGGGCTCTGCTGCCCGTCAACGGCCGCCGCCCCACCCTGCCCACAGTTCGGCTTTTAAACGGTCACGTTTCACAACTCGACTGCGGGCCACAAAGGTTACGGGCATTCACGGTCCGGGGCAAGTTGGAAGCGCACGACCCGCCCCATGGCCTGCACTGTAGGCCGATTCGAGAGGGCGTGTTCCCGACAGAAACGACACCGATTGGAAATCTCACCTATATCCATTAGAACAAACGTAAATCATTAAATTTACTAGTTTAACATACCTCTTTTGTGGTCTGCGAGGTTTTTATATGTGGTCTTTATAGGAAAAGACAAAACCAGCGAGAGGAGACAGAAACACACGAAATCTACGGCATTAAATTTACGTTTTAATCCACAACTCCCAATCAAGAACCGAATAAATTTAAATGTCGACGGTGTTAATGTTCGCTGAATGCCGCGAGCTTAAATGAACATGAATCTACGAATCGATTGGGCGGCCTGCTATTCTTATTTGTATATTTTGTTTGTATACGGCAAATTAAATAATTCCAACACGAATATCTTAGATTCTGTCATATTTTTTCCTTTGGTTCTCATTCAATACAGAAATACACTCGCGTCACTCCCTCAGGAAGAGGTTCTTAACCTAATTCATAAATGTGAAAGCAGTGTCGAATGCTGGAATACTTCCTTCGCGTGGCGAGACTATTGAAATTCTCCCGATTTCGCCAACGTTGCCACCGGTCGAAAGCGAATCGTGGGGGCGTATAATTGGATCGGGGCTTTCGCCGTGCATTATGCCCCTGTTACGGGAATGTGCGACACCCACCGCCCGTCGTCACACTTTCTGACCGACGCGACACCCTTGGAAATCCGCTCTCTCCTTTTCCGCCGAGATGTTTCAAGCCCCGATTACGAAACCGCAGTATACGCCGATTTTTATGGATTCGCGGATGCATTTTCCTCGCAGCGGGAACACGGTTGTCTACAAACGTCAATTATCCTGTCTTAGTGTAAAAGTTTATGGAATAACAACCGTAGCGGAATGAACTTGATTCAATGAGAAAGGCGAACTCAAATAATCCTTTCACTTCTCGTCGGGCAAGAGAAACATGTATGTATCTATATAATCGTAATGAAATTGACTATTCCCATTAAGAAAATTTCAGAGCATGAAAATCATAGTGACTAATTTATTAACGGGAATCTATAAACGGGATGAGATGATGAATGATATAGTTATTAAGTTAAAATTTACGCGAATATTTACTAAATAATTAGTGCAGCTCGTATTCATAAATATCCGTGTTTTAGCGTTTAGCTGCTTATTTAATGCTTATTTCACGTTAAATGTATTACTTCATGTTATAATATTACCTTACCCTAATTTAGTTAAATATTTCACTTAATTTATGAGTTGAGTAATACATGGGATAAATTCCAACGTACTGATCGAATACAATCATATTTTCATATTTAATATAGAAATGAATGAGATAAAATAATCTACATTTGGACATCTTTCGTGTTATCCAAATCCAAGGAGCTGACATCGTTGCACAACCGGCTATCTACTCCAATTTTTGTTTTCCAATAAAACCGACCCAGCTAAGGACTAGGACTCAGTCAACAGTTACATAACGAACGGATGTCGGACTATAGAAGATCCGATTTGTGGTCGGCGTTAGTATGCTAACGAACCGGCTCTCTGTTGCGTAAATCACGGAAGCGGGTCGGAGAATTAGGAGATTTCTCACCGAATCAATTATCATTTTCAGTGAAACTTTTCACCTACAATATACGTGTGTATATTATATCGCGACGAATTGGTTCTCGGACAGCCCGGTCGGCATTTTTTTGCAGCGCGTAACTGGCTCGTTTCCAGTCGTAATGATGTAGCCCGTATGGAACGCGTCCGGCAAAAAATATAACATAAAAAATTACTTTTATAATTACGCTCATTGCGTAAGCGTCATTTCGATATTTCTGTTACGGGGCAACGTGCTTGCATTTATAAACCGTGATTGCTAGAATGTCTTAGGCGTGGAAAAAGTGATGTGCGCCAGCCGAACGAAATGGAAAGTGAGGAACACCGTCTGTCTTAACCTTGGAGTTAGAAAGCGACTGACACAGGAACGGGCGGTGTCCTTCTCTGGTCGTAACAGCCCAAGTTAAAACAGCTAGCATTAACTGCCTGTTACTACTCTTGTTGGAGATAATCCACTGCAAAACGTGTACAGTAAAACCCTCCATAAGTTCCTCAAATCAACGTACTAACATATGTTTCACACCTACGGAGAGTCAAAATTTATTATGATTTTCATAAAATTCAATACAGCACATACGACGATCTAATGTCATCTTAGACGTTTTGTTCAATTGTTTAATGGATTAACTGAAACTTCTTCCTTGGGATGTTATATCATATTAGGAAGAGGAGCTAATGATGGAAAAGAAATAACTCATATTACCACCACAGCCATTAAGCTTAATTGACGTAATAAGTCTTAGGACATTCAGTTGATTGTGCGTGGGGGAAAGTAATTATGGTAATTAATTTGAGTTAAACTCAACTGTCAGACTTTAGGACCATTGCAAATAGACGCACGATTAGAGATTTTACTCATTGACATACTGGGAATTACTACATATTGGGAAGGTTTTAAACCGAAGAATGTACCGAACTCGAATGTCTCTCCACGGCTAGGCCCCCATAATTGTGTGCATATATTGAAATGATATATTAAATAGTTATTTCACTGGGGCTCATATGACGGCTTTCAGTTTAACAAAGAACCAGACTTACATTTCATTCTGTTGTAATTCTGTTTTCCCGTATTCTTGTAATAGAAGGTAAAGTTTTCTAATAGAAAATGACAAGTACGTACTTGTCTACTCCAGTTAGGATTTCACTTCTGAACTGTAGAAAGTCCCTGTATCGTTCAGTCACTCGCTTCGTGCCTTTTGATCCAAGTGCGGTGATCTTTGTTAAAATTCTACAGAAGGGGATATTTTTTGGAACTATATTCAATTAAGAATCAAGGAAGACAGTAAAATAAGAAATAGGAAATAATAACGGTAATTAATCGGACCGAAACCAAAATTAAAGTAATGGGCTTTTGTCCAATGATATCAATGAACAGCAGTGGAAGAACAATATTTTCGCTATGAAATAGCGGGCATCTAGATAGTACTGTGGGTCTACGCAGAAATTAATTATAGCATTGATTATGCTATAATTGCGGACACTTCCGCTGTCCTTAATAGTAGAAGGAAGTTCGGAAATAAACCATAACCTAAATATTTAATTTATCTTTTTCATTAAAACAAACTATTTCCAAATAAAGGTTGCTTCCTTATCTTCAAAGCTCCAATCAGACTATTGGAATCATGAAATTTAGCACTCCTTGCCCCTACGTATTATTAAATAAAACGAGAATATTATTTTCAATCTTAAATTTGAATGTCCACACAGATAAATTACTAATACAAAAAATGGCAGTTTTCCTTCAAATCCCCCTCATGTGCCCTTAAGTGGAAATGGGTTGAGGACCACGGCCCGGGTTTGTTTGATAAATTCAAGGGCGGCCATGAATTTCTTCCGAATCGGATTACTTCTGAGTGGCAATAAGCCAGAGGCCTCTGCCGCTAACTGGCAACCAAGTGGGAAGCCAATTTGAAACCGGTAAAGGTGCTCTTGCCACCGGAGGTTACTTTCACTTGCGTCGGCCACTCATCTGACCTCCCTCCAGAGGCGGAGGGTACCTCTTCTCCCGCCCAGTGAAATAGAAAGCGTTCCAGCGTTCTCGTCCCACTAGCGAGGGCATAACCGACCGGTGGAAAATCACTTTCATGTAGATTGGACTTTTTTCAGAATTTTCTTGTTTTTATTATACTTTTTTTCATGCCCGAATTTCGATCCCACGGCGGTCCACAGGTTGTGCAATCCGACGGGTCTTCTCCTACGGCCGAGGCCTAATCTGACTGAAACTCCTCTCCGAGTTTTAATTCGGTTGCGTCACACCGCCGCTATTGCCGCGGGGGGATACGACGTGGGAACGTAACGACATTAGAAACCAATTTGTTTTTTTCATTACAGCCCGTTGGATAATTCGCGTGATTATTAAATGCCAACAGTCGCACGAAGAAATTTTCTAAATGTCCACTGTTAAAATCCGATAAGGACAAATATCCTGCAATTCGACGCTCCACATTACTGTGGACGAAACTCTTAACTTCGATCTGTTAATTTGTAACAAATTATTTAGATAAATATAGTATTTCGTGCTGTTTTAATTTGAATGTAATTTTGATTTCAGGAAGTGGACAGCAGCTGAAGGGCATCAATCAGGAGGACCCGTGCAAGACGAAAAGCCGAGTGGTTGCCGACGCTACCTACTGCGATAGGTACTGGGAGTGCCAGGACGGCCAGCCAGAACTCTACGATTGCCCCAACGGACTCGTTTTTGCCGGAAAGAACAGGGGAGTGACGGAGGGATGCGACTACCCCTGGAGGGCAAACTACTGCGAGGGAAAGACACAAGCTAGTCAGTATCCCGTTTACATTTAAGGGAGAACTATTTTCTCTTCACCGGATCAGAGAGTATTTGAGGACAAATATCTTTTTTCAAATTTAAAACTAACACCGAGTTCGAATAGAAAATGTTAATCAGAAATGTACGAGCATTTAAAATCAAGAACCTTCAGAAAAGATTATTTCTGGATTGTAATAGTGATGTGCAAAAATGCATGTAAATTTAGTTTTACTATCAATCCTGATATATGGAAAACAGAGTAGTAAAGTCGTTTTCAAAGCATGCAGGATTTCATAACAGGAACTCTAAGTTTAATGATAATATTGTACAGTTATAGAAAACAAATTTCTAATTCATTAAGCATTTAGGAAATACATTTTCTGGTAGATTATTTCCTCGTTTGAATAACAAGCGCTTGGCATTTACGAGCAAATAATATTTATCCGTAAATAAGCTTTCCCCTTTCAGTGGAACTCACTGTTAATTTGCATCTCTTCGGGGCATCACATTTTTTACGGCGCGACCGACTAATAACTTCCTAGTTTCGCAACGGTGTCTGCCCGACCTTTATTTTAGGCGATATTTTTAGGAAGACGCCCGGACGCGTGCCGACATATATGCCGAGCGTGAGTGAACTTTTTCTACCGCTACGTCGATCCGTTACATCACTGTGATGCAATTTATTAAAGTAATACTAATTGCATTATGTGTTCCCAGGTTAATTTGAGCATTGACCTTTGATATAGCGTACGTTCCACTGAGTGTTATCGTACAACAGAAAAGTTACTTATTAGCAATGAATGTAAAATGAACTATGATTATTTATCATAATTATTATGATTATTTATACATAATGTAATATAAAATCCATGGCCATTGAAGACGCGCGTATTGTCAATTGTCAAAATTGTCAATTGTTGAGTCAATTGTTACCGTGTGCCGATCGGATCGAGTTAATCCTTTATTTTTAACATAATGGCAGGAAAATTAACTATTATCATAAAACTCGTCAACACTTATGAATTAGAAAGTCTAATCGAGATATAATAATAAAGCTCCAGTAATAATTTCGGTAAAAAGAACCTTGATTAAAAGTCAAGTACATAACTTCTAATAGAATGCGTTATTCGAAATTCTTGTCCGAACAAACGATAAAAACTGGAGTAGTAAATTAATTACCTGCAGCGTTTTTTGCCGTTCATTTTGTCTTCTCCGCGGTAACGCACAGACACATTCTTCGGAGGCCGTACTAGGACTTATTGTTGTATTTATTGCTATAAATCGACGATGAAAGCCTGGACTAATTTTTTTTCCCACATTGGTTTGTTGCAGACGGCCCAATCGGAAGGGAACACTGCGACTGGCTGTACGGCATCTTTGGACACGAGACCTCCTGCACGAGGTACTGGACCTGCTGGAACGGCACCGCCACCGAGCAGCTCTGCATCGGCGGTCTCCTCTACAACGAGAACACTCACTCTTGCGACTGGCCCGAGAACGTAGACGGATGCCAAAAGCATCGTAAGTTCCCGGCATTCATTTATCCCACCGTTTTATTAATTAGGGTTGGAATAATTTTTTTAAAACCTTACAAATACCGTTGTTCTATTAAATCCAATCACACTAAATGATTATATCGTAGAACGTTGTACGATATTTGACTAATAAATCTAAAGATAATTTATTTCAAAATATATATCACGTTATTCCACGTTAGTGGATGTATGCTTCACATTTCTTTATAAAAAGAAGAAATCATATTAGGGATAGTAGTTACTTCTTAATGCGAAAAGCTAACACCAGTAGTTGGTGTTATTATTATTCCTAAAGAATTATTGTATTAAAGTTGATATAGGAGATAGGGTGAATGAAACATTAAATTAGGGTTGAGTCAGTAAGGACCTGAAGTTTCTTGTATTTTAAGATAAATGTAGCTAAAATATAAATATTCTGTTAAATACGAAGAATAAGTATATATTCCTGATTACTTATAAAGGAATATTTTTCAGCTTTATGTAACGACGATGCCAACGGAAACGTGCCATTGGGTAAGTCGTGCAACAGGTACTGGCAGTGCCAGGGAGGATACCCGCGTCTGCAGAGGTGCCCGGCCATGCTGGTGTTCGACAAGAGGTCGCTGAGGTGCGTGGTGCCGCCGACGGAGGACTGCGAGGTGCCGACCACGCTGCCGCCGCCGCAGCAGCCCCTCGAGGAGGAGGAGGGCGACAACCTGCCCCCGAGCCGCCCCCAGACCAGGCCCAACCGCCCCCAGTCCCAGAGACCCCAGCAGTTCCAGCCCTCGCAGGCCGCCTCCGCCCCGCGCCCCCAGCAGTTCCAGCCCTCCCAGCAGAGAGCCCTCGACGACATACCCCTCCCGCCCGGAGCCGTACCCATCCCCCTTAGGAACAGGCCCAGGAACTGATCCTCTTCTTATCTTTCACCCCTTCCACTTCGAGTACAACAACCCCACTGCACAGTCTGAACTCTTTTGGGTTCCAGTCCTATTCAGATACTTTTCTGCCATTATATTTTTTTTTAGTTTTGAGACTGTGTTTAGCCGTTATCACATCTTAGTTTTATATATATATATGTTTAAGGTATACCTTCGAAGACTTTGATAAAACTGTTCTCTTAGTTTGTAAGTATCGTTGAATCGCTACACTGCATATACGGAGCGTATTGAGTCTTAAATGAATGTAATATTTTATTAGCACGATGAAATTGTACGAGTATTTTCAGTGCTGGTACGTCGGGAACACCTGCAATAATAATATTAATTATTATATCTGAAATGTACACTCACACATGTTTTAGTAATGTATGTGCAGATATCAAAATAAATTAGTTTATTACATATTGTGTATTTATTCCACCAATATCATTTAACATATAGAATCACTAACGATAATCATTAGAAATAATTATAATTCCTTCTAGTTATGTTGAAGAGGGTCTTGCTATGCTTTTTATGGCCATTATTCATGCTGTTTTCAGTTGTGACTGCTAGTGGGTCACTGCAAGCTACAACTTTAAGTAGCATTTCCTAAAAAGTATAGTAGGGAAAATAAGCTTTTTCATTACTTATGCAAGCATTATCCCTCCACTGTTTCTTTGGTGTTGTACAAATAATAAGACTATATACTATGATAATTATAATTACTAATTCAAAACAAAATTATAATTCTAGATTTTATATATTCAAATCTGATAAAATATGCAAAAATCTAACTGATTTAACTTGGCAGTTATAATATCCAGATTATTTCATTAATGCCAATGAATCAGTAATGAGGTTCTAATAATCGGACTTACACATAAAATATTTTCTGATAACTCATTATACATTAATGAGCATGAATTAATACGGAAATGTAATAATCCACTTATATAGTTTTAAATACAATCTAATATTATGAAATAATTGTTTAAATGAAGTAATAAATAATAAGTATGACATAAAAGTGACGTCTTTAAATTCACAAGATTATCAATTCACAATATTAATAACATTATTAACATAATAAATACAGAACATTCAATGAATTGTACTCTTACCATATTTATTTCAAAATGAATAAAGGTAATATTAATGAAATTCAATTTATCAATTGTTATTAATTTCTAATTAGCTTACTTAGAATCGCAACGCTATACTCATTTTTGGGCGAGGAATGCAGATCCCATCTGTCATATTTCTGACAGCAGAATGAAGAAAATTTTCCACACATATTTTCTCAAGGACGGGCTCTTTCTTTAATGTTTGTACAGCCCAAGTCTCCTTTGACTTAACCTTCAAACCGTCGCCTAAAGACAAACCAGAGGTCGCCCGAGGCGGCTCCGTCACGATCCGTTTAACCAATGAGTCCAGTCACGACGAGGTAACGGTTAAAAACAATTGTTCTAACTGTTGAATAAAACGTTGGCAGACTCTCGGTGAAACTATCGATGCATACAATGAATTATATGATTATCGACTTTCGAGTTTCTGGATGTAATAGCAGGATCCTCTTAGTGGTGAACTACTAGGGCAATTGATCAATTTAAATGACAAAAGAAAGAAATAGAACCTACAGCAGCTAATCGCAAGAATAATGTCATTATTTACTTATTTTTATGGTTACATGCTGCTTTCGAATATAAAAAGAGCTCTCGGCTAGTGAATATAAAGACTCCTTTTAGCATTGGTGCTCTACATCGGTTTTTGGTTTGCCATGACACCTATTCAACAGACGTTTAACGAATGATATTGTTATTTGAAACCGGCGTTATCCTAGCGTCAGCGGCTCCCTGGCGTGAGTCACAAACCAAGTAGGCAGAGGAAGATCACATTATGCTTGTAGCCCATAATCATGGGCACATATGCTTGTGTCTGAGGTAACAACTCCTCATGACTGAGAACCTTGGGTGGTTTGGTGCAATCCATTGGGTCATGTTGCCCCTTTCCTATAATTTTCCGCCAAGAAGCTGCCGAAAATGCCAAATATGGATTTTGAATTGTTGCTGAGAGATAACAAGTAAAAAACCTTCATTTTCATGAAAACATGTGCCATTAATGAAGCATGTCTAAATGCTACTGAACCACAAAGTTTTATTTACTAATTTTTTCTATAATTGTCAACTGTAGGAAGCAACAATATGTCAATTATTCCCAATCAGGAACACTAACTTTCCAAAACATGCAATTAAAATTCTGCGCATAGATACTATAATAGAAGGTAAATAACATTACAGAGCAACAAGGTAAGTTGGCGTCAAATAGATTCTAATGATTGTACAAACAGTGATATACGCGAGACCATAATGCAACGGACACAATAAATCATTCCAGAGAGGAAAAACAGGCGATCTGATAAATATGAGAAAAGAAAAGAAATAAGAAAATGCAATGTGCAACGTTCCGGGGGAACCGGAAAACCAACAGGGAAAAAGAGTGTTTCCCAGTCTCACACCGAGGACAAAGGCCGGTCGGTCGCTTTCAGGCGGAAAATTTATCGGCGAAATCGCAGTTTACACTGACATATTCATGTTGGGCAGGTGCGGATAATGTTTGAGGAGGCGGTGTGAAAAGAAGAGAAATTGTCAGATAAACGCCTCGCTTAGCGCGGGATCTTCATTGAATTGTTCTACACGTCCAGTTATCGAAACGGGAATCTTTATTGTCGTTCTAAGCATTCTTTTGGCCTCTGGTAACGCTTGGAATTCAAAATGATGGGAGAAAGAGATTCTGAGAACAGTGGCGTCAGTTTCATCATTGACAATTTCCAAATACGATAAAAAAATGTGAGATATTTACTGACGCCCAATTGATACCGCGACGGCCAAATTTTGTTCCTTATAATCTTGCGAATAAATATCAGGTTTTTTTATTATTTTATAAAGCAGTAATAATATTTTGGGCATCCTCACTGCACTGTACTGTACTGTGGTAGTTGTCTGTTTGTCGTGTGTATATATATACGTGTCTTGTTATTGTGTTTTTGGGGGTAGTTGTTTGTCTTATTTGAGTTGACGGGGTGGGACTTGCTAATCATACTAAAGGATCTCAACCCTTTTTTGACCGATAATCCGGCAAAGACTTATGCCGAGGAGCAAAAATATCCAAAGTCTCAAAAGTGACTAACACCGCTACTGAATATGGCGAGCAGCCGAAACCGGTCTAGAAAAAGACCAAACCAGCGAGAGGAGACAGAAACACACGAAATCTACGGTATTCCAACCCCTCGCAGACCACAAAACAGGTGTTCTAAACTAATGTTATTGTCATTTCAATGTAACAAACAAAATTTAATTAAATACATAATTTTAAAATTTCTTTTAAATTTTTAATTCCAATGTTTTTTGTATTCAAACAAAATCACCACACACATGTTAACAAACCCAGACAACAGCAGAGGTTTTAAGAACTACTATTTTTTAGTGCATTGACACTAAATAATTTTCTAGTACATATCATGTGACATAAAATTTAGCAAGAATTTTCAAGGTTCTCCTACTATCTAATGTAAATTAAAAATATAATGATATGTCAGACCTCAATAATACATTAATGAAAATTAAATAACACAGGAAAGCCACAGAAATATTTATCCAATTATATACTATGTCAAACATTACTCTAACCAGCTGTTCTTATTTAAACTAGCTCCAGTTTTTACAGATCACCTGCTACCTCAAATTGTATTCAATGATTATGGAACATTATATTCTTCAGTAACCTATCTGTGTAAGCATCCATGAATTCATCCATTACGCATGTATGTTCATGTTTAGAGAAAATTAAAATTAATTAATTACTTCCATCATCCATCACAGCAGTAACAAAGTATTTTCCATTTAAAATTGTAGTATAAACTCATCATAAGGATAATTAAAAATATATATGTATGATATGGAATATAATGTGTAATGTTCAAATGTAGTGTACATATAGTTCATAAAATAAGTTCTTTGTGAACTTAAAATCAATAAATATTTGATTGTATAAATTGGGCTGCATATACCATTGATGTAAGCACATGCTATCCTGAATTACCATTGTAAGAATAAATATCAGAAAAATATTTTTATCTAATGAATATTACATAAATAATTTAATTGAAAGTATGAATAATTAAGTAAATTAAATTTATATATATATATATATATATATATATATATATATATATATATATATATATATATATATATATATTTCAATAAAACTATATATATTCCACAAATAAATCTGTTATACTGTATATGTCTGAATTTCCTTATGAAAATTCAGTGCGCACAATTTAAGTGACTTGGTTACATTATATGCTCCACAGTAATTTGATATTCAATAAAGTTTTATGCCTTTTATGAGTTGAGGTAATTTTTAATGAAATATAACTTTGATATTAATGCAGTTAAATCATATAGTGTGACGCATAGTTTATTACTAAAATTATTAAAAGAAATATACTTTTATAATATACATAAAAAAATACATTTATCATTTAATTTGTTTTAGTTTTTAAATTGTGCATAGAAAATATATTTCAAATTTAAAAATTTTCAAATTCCTCCCATGTGGTTCAGATCATCAGGTTCCACTTCAAGATTTTCTTTATTGTCCACTATCGGTACATTGGTTTGTTGGATTGGAATTTCTCTAGTGCATGATTCACAGCTAACCTGAAGAAAAGGACCAGTATGAGTTTAAATCTGCAGGTACAACTTTATATTTTAAAATGAAAATTTTGTAATGGGCCATTTTTTGGAGCCATCTGGTTTTACTAGTACTAGCGAATTTCCTGGTGGTTAAACTGTTCCTTAAACCTTGGAATGTTCTCCGCATCGGTCACTTACTCTAATAGGTGCTTCTAGAGACAATACTCCGTCCGATGAAAGAGTGGACGATACGTGCAGAACGTCGACGTTCTGCGGGAGCTTATAGCGCCTAACGAACTGCCGTGATATAAAACCGTGTTCGTCTTCCCTCTCGCCGTGACTTCCTTCGATCACCAAGAATTCGTTGACGATCTTCGCTTTCAGCTCTTCCGGTCTGAACTGCTGTACGTCCAGGTGGACCTGAAACAGTCCAAGGGAAGTGGTCGGGACATACATTTTTTACGGAGGGGAGTTCATAAGACGATAGGCCATCGAAGAACCTTTATGAAATATTGTGTATACCTTGAATCCATCCATCGTGATGTGGACGTTCGATACACCGCTGTCACCGGCGCCCATCGTCCTCCAGGTGCGGATGTAGCCGGAACCGGCGGGTACGCTCAGCAGCGAAGGTTTCGGATGAAGTAGATCGTTTCTGAACAGGCCGAGACCGAATTTCTGGTCGTAGAGTTCCGTAACGGTTTCTCGCCTCGACATCTCCATCAGCTCATCCAAAAGGAACGGTACTAGAGACATCTGAAAGTACGCACGGGAAGTTACTTAACGTGATGACACTGGTCAAGATTAAAAAGCTCTGGTCTTTCAATCTTTCAATCTCCCCTTGCCTATTTGATCATAAACCAAACTGTCCAACAGTAACAGTGCTGATTGAATGTTTCAATGCAAGAACCGGTTGGACTTAAGAAAGAAAGAAACCAAAACTCGTGGATGGGAGATGTATCTTATATTAACAGAAATTACCTTCAAAATATATTTTTGGGTCAACAATTTACGGAACAATGGGATTCATTTATCGTCCGGAAAGGAAAACAAAAGGTCAGTGAAACACGGAAACAATTTCGAAACGGATATATGTATGAATGAAAATTAACTCCACAACCATTATTTTTTATTTGATTTGCATTTCATAGCTAACTGTATTTTAAAATTTACTTGTTATATTCAATTTCAAAACATAAATAATTATTAAACAAGAAAACTGAGGTTTGTACATCATCAGGTGAATTTCAATTGCGATTATAGAAATTCAATACGTTTTTTAAGCTTTATGTTATTAATATTTACATTTTTCACTTGCTATGTTATAAAATAATGATTTCTTAATCCGCTACTCTTTTGTCAGTTAGTTATACATAAATATAAATACACATACATATATATGTATTTATTTATATAAAGAACGGGAAAGGTATTCTTATTTCCTTTATGTTAGGAAGGGAAATTAATAAAATAACGCAGCTAATTACATTAAATTGAAGTAATATACTTAGCTTTGATAATTAGCATCGGAAGGTAATTTGTCGGATTTCGAGTTGGTGGAATCAAATAGAATCTTCTGTTAACGAGTCCATGGAGACATGCAGCATGCGCAGTGTGCGCATGGGTACTGTACTGGGTGTGCCATTACTTCCCCGTGGGCTGTCGCAGTGTTGAGTGCATCTGGGATTTGCAAATTTACTTATTGATCATCTTGACATAGTCCGTTCCGTCAAAGATATGGTGGTAAGTGAAGATCCTCGTTGGATAATCCAAGTTAATTACTTACTAGTTTTCTACTTTCGTTGCACCCTGAGTCAAATGCATTTTTATTTAATGGCGGACGCTCCCTGTATCATTATATTATTTAGTTTTAATTTAATGATTAAGTTACTCACCCACGTTCTTTATCTAACTATTTATTATTTATTTTAATTCAATAGTATTTATAAAATGTCGTACATATAATCGTATACATTGCACATTTTTATTATGGATAAAATTTGTATTTATTCATCATTTTAAGGAGCCATATGGTAACAGGCCCCGGCAATTATCGAACGGAGGTTTGATAGCAGCGCATTTCAGTACTTCACGAACGCCCTGGCCTCCATGGCCCCGTAATTTATTGGGCGACGCCAGTACTTCTAAGACTTGGTTCCAATGTACTTGCGGCAAAGGCTGCCAATCTAATGATATCATTTGGGGTAAAGACGGATTCAGTGTAAGCATTTATGAGTAATCATTTATATATTTTATTAATGATATTGAGTTTTTCTTAATGGAGTTTCCTATGTATTATAATAAGACCTCGTCATCGCTCTGATTAATTTAGACAAAAAAATGTTCATCTTATATGAATTTGTTAATTTTATATAATTTTTCACAGGAAAAATCGAATTTCAATTCATTTTTTAATTGGTTCTGTTTGTTTGTTTCAAGGTAAGCTTGGATATTAAACAGTTTACACCTGAGGAATTGAATATTAAGGTAGTTGATAATTTTCTGGTAGTTGAGGGAGTACATGGTGAGAAGGAAGACCAGTATGGGTTTGTCTCTAGGCAGTTTGTCCGGCGATACAGGATGCCTGATTATATTGATAAGGAAGCCTTCAATTTCAATTTCTCATCTGATGGCTTTCTGAATATACAGGCTCCAAGGAAGGTGTGTGCATAGAATAAGTATGCTTATTCTATATGTTAATATATAAGGATATAATTATATTAACATCTATTAAGATCACTGAATTATTTTTGCAGATCCCGTTAGATCTGAATGAAATGCAGAGGGTTTTAAATGATGAAACTAGTTCTTCAGTTAGTTCAGTCTCAGAAGTTGAGTAAATTAAAGATGAATTAAGAGCGGAGAACCAGCAAATTACTCCAGTTCGAATTGATGTTTGATGTCATAATACCATCCATACTTGAATATTTTGTATTATTAAGTATGATGTGAAATGATTACATTCAACGTGTACCTTGCGTGGCTGTTAACATAAAGAAATTTATTATCATATATAGAGTACGCTCTAGAGTACACCTAATTTTTTACAAAAATGAAAATAATAATTATGAGAAATTTATTATTTTACTTTCAGTGTCTACCTTGAGTGGATATTATTTTTTACAAACAATAATTTATGTAGAAAATACTCCTCTACATGATGTACCTAATTTTGCATTAAAAGGATAGCCTTTTTATATCCTTTAGATTTTATAAAGTTTTCTTTAATATCATAGGCAATTTATTTTTATATTATTAAAAAAATTATATTTACTTTTTTTACGAATTTTTAACATTAACTTATAAAACGGTAATTGGGTCTAGTGAGAATTATTGTAAATTTACTGGTAAACATTCTAAAATTATTCCCTGTCTCCTAAAATCTGATATATGATAATAGATCAGGTAAATGATAGGCGAAATAAGAACACAAGAAGTTAAAGGAAAATGAAGTGCCAAGAATGAATGAATTAATTTATCATAAATGATTACTTATTTTTTCAAAAAAGTTTTAATTTTTATAAATTACATTTGAAATTACCAGATGAGGTAATGCCACCATTATTCTCAAATGCTTCAAATAATATATTTTATGTTACATATGTCATATAATAAATAATTGTTGTGAGTTAACAAAAATGTACATCCCATAATAAAGTCCTACAAAAATGCCTAATTATTATGATATTCGATCTATTTAATCATTTTCCTAATTTTTATTTTACAACTAATCAAGTGAGCAACTCGTTCATAAAATTAACAACCATTATAATTACAAAATGCAAACGGGGACATGGTACAAATTAACTTGTTTGTCGTAAGGTATAAAATGGAGTAAAAAAACAATACTAATTTAATAATTTTCATAAATTATTGTCGCTTTGTTACCACGGTTACTGGTTTTATTGAACATCATACACGATCTATACTGTTCCGGTTTAGATCAAGCACTCATGTCAGACATGAAAGACAAAATCCATTTTTTTATCATAAAATTGTCTACATATTGTTCCATTTTGATGATTTCCCCAAAATCCGTTTAATGAATTTTCGAATTTTTTATGTAGTGGGAAGAGTAACTGGGTAATTGATTACATTGTCTATTTCTTCATCACTATCTACACCGCTGGGATCTACATTCGAAGTTAGTACGGCTTCCATACCTGTTCATCCAGAATATGAAAGATTTTCACTTTAAGCAATAGAAATAACATTTATAAAATTACATAGTATTTTGTCAGGACAAGACTATTTTCTGTTAACCGATTTATCATGCTACAGGCTTTCGTGTCAAACTGTACTTAACTGAAATAACGTGAGTATACTGGAATTAATGTTTCCTGAAAAGCACGCTATTTGCCATATCCCAAATACAAATGTTGCCTATTAATCGCCTCGATGCTTACACCACCTCCTAAGAACCAGTTTTGGCATCGTTCGAAAAGTTCTTGCCACCGGCCTCTCAGAGTTGAATGAACACTGGAAAAAATAATCAACTCCCGGAGTCATTGTTCCGATGACAGCCCCTTCCGAGAATCGGGTCAAAATGTTAATGAGAATGTTTCCTTGCCGGCGCGGATAGCGCAGAATCCTTCCCACAGCTCTCTCGGGAAACAAAGCCGGCCTCTATTATACGGCCAATGTTTGCGGATAATGAATTTCGAAATGAACAGGTGCGATAATTATTCGACACTATCGGAGTAGAACAAATATTTCCGGAGTTTCACAGCGGAGAGACCGTTAATTCAAAACAATGAATTCGTTTGATTTTTCGTACCTATTTCCGAGCTTGAAGTGAGAAACCGACAATTAACGTTTATAATCTAAATAAACAAGTAATGCTGAACTTAATTTAGGCAATTAATTATTATTCATTCTTAATAGTAGAATTCTTGAACACATGAACCTGCATTTAGATAGTATAATATTCTACTTAGCAGAAGTAAATTACGGAAACATTTTCATGTTTCATGTCTTTCATTAAATTATAAATTTAACAAAGTGTTCGCAAATTTTTAGATTCCCTGATCCTGGAACTATCGGTCCAGAGTTACTGCAGTTTAATGCAATGTTCCTTTTTGACGAAATAGAGAACTTGTTTGGGTAACGACGTCGGTAGATTGCCTACTTTGTCGCAACTATCTCAATGCAATATTCCCGTCGCGATGAGGACGTCACCCATAATAAAGGGGATCCCGTTACGTAAGGCGGCTGACCCAACGTCCAAGGAATTATTCACAGCCGCAATCGGACAATAAATCTTCTACCGTTGGGTCAATGGTCAGGTGAACTTTGAAAACCATGAATGACATATATATATATATATATATATATATATATATATATATATTTATTTATTTATTTGTTTATATATACATATATACACTAGTTAATGCATCAGGGCACCATGCTGACAAACCCGAGTCCAATCCCGGTGGCGGTCCAAACCGTTTGAATAATTTTGACAGTTTGAATTCTTGTGCTACAAAAAAGTTATCCAATTGTTTGCCTTGTCTAATTGGCCCAAATGTGGACCGCTAACCACAGAAATAAGAATGCATATTACTTGCGCGTGGAGGTCCCTTCACCGGTCCAGCGGTCATCTGGCGCTCGTCATTACGGCCGTCTTCAGTTCCGTGACAACCCGCTGATTCTCCAGGCAACCCAATTCCCAATTCCAAGGATAGCCGCTAAAGTAGAACTAAAATTGTTTTCCGGTATTTACAAACTTTGTATCTCTTAATTTCTTTATAACTGCATTGTAGGAACTTTACCTGTGTAGGGCACTGCCGAACTGAACTTGCATGAAAGTTATCGGAACTAGTTGGATTTGGTTCTCAGATTTCATTCACGTCATCTTCCCAATGCTCAATAGCGTTTTCACGCTAAAGGTTAGTATCATTAATCATTCCGGCCTCATTAATTACCCACATTCGTGTGTATGGATTTCCTAGAGACTCTGTTGTGACGAAGAATTCAGAAAATGAGGTAGGCATTCCGTGTTATATCAATATTGAAGAAAGGAATGACGTGAAATGTGGAAGGAAACGTGAGGAAGGAGCGTATAAATTATGTAATTGTATAAATTAATACTGAATTATGGCACCAACCAACGTTGTATTGACTGAATACCATATCGTAAATAGTTTATGTCCCAGTGTTCGAATACATATAGGAGGAAAAGGCCTCAAGCGTGTATATATAGTTTACGTTTAAAAGAATAAATGTACAGCGCTATAAAATTGGAGAATCTGTAACCTACTGATTATTTGGAATTTATTAAGTTTTCCAGACATCCGAGGCAAATT
The DNA here is from genome assembly GCA_019843655.1 of Lethocerus indicus. Classification (NCBI taxonomy): domain Eukaryota; kingdom Metazoa; phylum Arthropoda; class Insecta; order Hemiptera; family Belostomatidae; genus Lethocerus; species Lethocerus indicus. Next base: position 5,404,303 of record JACDQD010000103.1, on the reverse strand, counting down.
CTCGCTTGAAATCAGAGCCGGTGAGCGCATAATTACAGAGCTGTTTAAGCGTCGCCACGGTGTCTTTTTAATCGATCGAAACCTGAGTCGATAGCTGACTACAATTTCCTTGTCCGCACAGCAGAATAGTCGTTCCTGCATTGTGTAACGGGCCTTTGTTCATAAATAGTACTCGGGATATTTCATAGGCGGTCACAATGCCAGTTTGCCCACTAGACCCCGAGACGAATCGGAACAGGAAACGCCGTGTACAGAAGAACTCTTGGCTCAGCCAGAAGTTAATTGGAATCGCGCCAATCGCCGCTAGAAAACATAACGTTTGTTAAAACTCATTTGGTCCCAGTTAGGAAAGGATTGTATTTGAATAACAATATTGTGAATTGATCTGAAATATCAGTTCAGACAGGTTTGCCCACGGCAACTGATGAGTAACTCGACACCCTACTGGCGAAAGAGCTACTGAAGATGGAAAGTAGCCGAAAATGGTCTAGCAAAAGTTGAAACCTGCGAGAGCAGACAGAAAGTACTGTGATAACAAAATATTCAATATATAATGGAGACATCTTAAATTTTTCACATGCTCAATGTATGCTTAAAGGAATTTAGAAATTCCATCTTCGGGTGATGTAGTAGTGAAAACAATTTCCCTAAAAAAATTAGTAAAAGCGATACCTCTTTTATCTTTCTCACATAAATGACTATTCATTTTCCCCTGTTCCCTAGTAACAGTTGCAATACTAGTCAAAATCTGGACTGTCCATTGAAGAATATACGCAAAATATTAACACGGTAATTGAAATTATCTAATATCTTATAAATCGACCTAGTATTATTTATACGAGGTGAAACAATTCATGATTGGCTCGTTCCTCGCCAACCAGTATTCATGATAAAAGGACATACGGTGGTTAACCTTGTGGTTTTAGAGCTATTTGCAGCATCTAATTAAACTACTTAATCATTGTCATCGACACGTCCACACAAAAGAGAAATAATGACAATGCGCTAATTGCATCGATTTATACGACATATTCGGATCTATAAGAAAATCTATTAGAAATCAAATCAAGTGCGCATTATGGAACCGTTTACAGAATGGGTCGTACGTAGGTTGACGACTGTTTCAATACGGACCGGTGAGACTCCTATACCGGATGTGGAATTACTCAACAGTCAATATTTTGTTTAACGGTTGTGGCCGGTCTCGAATTTCCTGTTACGGGTGGTATGTCTGTAAATTTGAAATTATATTTTCTTAAATCCCGAAACGAAACTGAGCGCACCCACTTTCTCTCCGGTTTAGGAAGATGACAGTTGTAGAAAATGCCTTCGCTTGCATTTGAGATATCATGTTCCAATATGCGGAATCGCGCATGCAATTAAACAAAATATGAGGTTTGAGAATTATGGAGATGGCCCTGTAAAAAAACCAGAAAAAATATGAGTATATTTGCGATACGTTTGTAGGCGGTACCACGTCTAATCTCATATAGAAGTCAAAAGATATTGATCGCTGAAGATAGCTGTACCGAATCACGGTAGTAACACTGCTTCGAACAGGGGAATATATACTTGCAGTAAAGACAAAGGATTCCCTTTATTTAAGTTATATATTTTGTTATATATTTATGTCTAAATTGTTTTAAGGGGGTACAGTATTCTTTGGCGTTAAATTTCGGATTCAGTGAACTAGTTAGCGGACTGGATGACTTCAGAATTACTGAGTCGTTACGTTATTCTCGTAAAACGGTTCCACGAATCTTTCGACACCTCGGGGAACTGCTCTATAGTCACAATAGGTCCAAGAATTCTTTGTTAGAGTAAAGAATGACTTACTGTCTTATAAGATAAAGTCACAAGCAAATTTTAATACACTTTTCAGTCGGACCCTCGTAGAGTTCCGAAACCTTGGAAGCACGCAGCACCGGAGAGTTCCCAGAAGGAAAGGGATTAGGCGAATCTTACCGGAAACCATTTCATTCGAGTTCAGGTCGCTGAAACGTTTGCTCACTAAACATAAATTGTTAACATCTTACGATGAAAATAGTAGACTTTGCTGGTTGTGTTAGGCGCAGAGAGTTAAGGAAGGTAATGTTGCCGCAACAGGTTATCATTAAGCGGTGATGATATGCGGATGCCGTTTTCGACCCGCCATATTGGCATCGTGTGGCAACTGAAGAGAGACTTCCTTCGGGTCGAGGATTGCGTCACTTGTACGACTGGCATTTGAGACGGTAGCTGCCCCCATGACCGTATCCCGCCGGTCAACCCCACACAGCGCAAAGTCCACCAATAGGATGCCCGATAGAAAGACGAATGATTTGCTCAAATGTTGGCGGAATTTAATGTTTTCGAGTATCTAAGGGACAGTCGAAACATCTTCTGACGTCATAGAAAATAGAAAAAGAATAAAACTTGAGTCAGTATTGAATCTGTCTAGCCATCTTTGCATCTTTGCAAGCCACGGTGTTCAATAACCGAGATAAACACAAATGTAGTTCCATTGTATTTTATTCACAACTGCTTGCATATGAACCTTATCCATCGCCAATCTGATACGAGTTGGGTGGTTCCCTTGTCAGCTCTATCAATTTTAATATCAATATAAATCACCCAAGACGTAATTGGAAATTTTGCTCGTTGATAATTATACCCACCATGGCATTCTCCTTCTAGGTATGTATAATTTATACTCTTAAGTTAAAACCGGTTTTTAAAGTTATATAAAAGTAATTAATATTAAAATTTTAATTATTACGAAATGATGTTCGCATATTTACGTACACATGAGAGCCGGCCTCTGTGATGAATATACTATTGTTTCTTAAATATACCATTATTAGATTATCAGATGGAAAAATTTAGTTTAATGAACATCATCATTTGTAGAATTACTTATATTCTCTTGGGTTTTTAAAACAGCTCTAAACCAGTTGCGGTTTTTCATTACAGTTGATAGCATTAGAAATATAATGCAATACTTACTTCAAAGCGCCTTCAGATGAGGGGTGGTCTCTGTTTCTTATATATTCACACGAAACATAAACAAGATCATTTATCTCTAGAAATATTCCCCACTACTGTTTCTTAATATGCTTGATGACAACTCGAAAATATAAAATAAAACATCCGAAGTTCACACAATTATTACAATATATAATTATTTCACAATACAAGATTGCTGGTAGCTGGTGAATTACTTCATTAAAACCTTGGTTCACACTGACTGAGATTATTTCTTGGTCTCTAACGCTACCATTGACACTGAAATTAGCTTGAGGTGTTTTTTAAAGTTTTTTCTAATTCAAGGCAATTGTAAAGTCTCAAAAGACTCCATTATTCATTATATATCGGCCTCGCAGGAGATAATTATCAACCGCTGACTACGACCGGGCATGAACAAATTGCAGGTCCGATCCGCGACTATAAATCAGGTTTGCCTCGTAAATTAGCGATGGGGCAGTGAAAAAATTGGATGCCACATTGAAAAAGAACGAGAAATAAAAATAAAATCAAAGACTGCTGAAAGTGGTTCTACACTCATCTTGTCGAGATCACTATCGTGTGGAGGCTTGGAGTCACCTTGCCAAGTGAACAAATTAAATCCCATTCGACGGGAAGGCCAACGTTTCAATTGGACTGCAACACTGGACAAAGGCAGCGAGATGTGCAGATGATAATTTCAAGCCGATTTTAAATTGATTAAAGATATAACGCGCGAATAAAAATACAGCGATTGGAGATAATATTTCTAGGTAGTGCTGAGGAGTGAAAATTCGTGAATTGGAAATTTGAAGAGAAAATATTTTTAAACCTGAGCGAATAGTGTTACTTTAATTGACGGCGAATTCTTGGTCCGGACCATTAAATTTCATAATTAGGGACAGAATTGATTTGAGAATTTCTCGTAAAATGAAACAAAGGCTTGGATGAAATTCCTGCGCGCTGACATCATTTGGCTTTGTATACGTAATTAATACTTCTGTTACAAACTTTATTTTATATAACAACATGTTACTCGAATAACAGAATTGTTGGAATATATTAATACGGCTGAATAGTAAAAAATGAGTAAAAGGTGTGATGTGGCAAGTCTCATTGGATGTTTGAAAGATATTTGAACAGTATGGAACATGTAGAATTCTTTGCATTTGAAAGTTTGTAATATGCTTAGGACTGTTCCAGAAATTAAACAAAACTACTTCTTTTACAAATCCCATCTCCTGCTCCATAACTTTGCAAAATTAAACTCTTCGAGTGAACAATCGAAGTCGAAACAAATCATTTATACGAACTTAATCATGCGCAGCGTGCATAGAAACATTATGTGGTAGCGAGAATCAAAGACCTTGAGCGGCATTTGCTCAGAATAAGAAAACAATTCCTCTCCTTTGGAAGCGGATCCGATCGGAGTTTTCCTCGTCCGGGCGCTAATAACCGCAATTATAGGCCCATCTTGATTTTTAAAAATGCGCCTTACGAAATTCACCCCAAATTAAAAGCGCCCTTGACGTGCCCGTTCAGTTTATGAGGAAGAATGAAATTTCCCGATGATTATATTTTTCTTCGAGCTTCAATGAGGAAACCGCCCGGAATTGGACGCTTTAGCCGACAGCGCCTGCGTCATGTTCTGTCACCAATCGATATCGAACTGGGCTATCCAAAGAGGAAATACACCCATACCGGAATCATAATATTTTATTCCAGTCGACAGACAATTGAAGGACCGTTTAGAATAGAATCTTCCGACCCATCGACTACTCTTAATGTAGCCGATTCACGTATAAAATAAGCGATGGAAAACTGTAGAATCGAATATACCTGGGGCTGGATTTCAAAAAAGCTAGAAAACAACAATATTGTGAAATTCAATACGAATCAATGTTATTTAGTATAAAATTTCTAGATGGATCTGGCGGACACGTTTCCGTCCTGGACTATGGACTAGCACACACTATATAACAATTCAAATTTAAGTCGGAATATTTAAAGCAAATGGGAAAAAATATTTTTCTAAGCAATTTTGAATTTTTTTTAAATCGAGTAAGATATAAGATAAACAAACAAAGTTTAAAATTCGAAAAGTAGAGACCCAGGTAAGTGCCTTAGACAGAAGTTAGACAGATTAATTTTGAAATAGGAAAGTAGAACTCAACTTTTTAACATAAGGTGGATTAGGTAAGTAAGGGTCGATAAAGGTAGATTACGGTGATTAAACTGAATTAAGGTGGATTAAGATGGATAAACAAGCATTAAGTTTGATAAAGGAGAATTGAGGCAGATTACGGTAGATATTCCTGTATATTACTGGAATTATCCCCGAATATCTAAATAAATAAATATTTAAACAAAGTCAAATTTACAGGCATAACACAAAGAATTATAAGTCTGTCAACATTTGGCGTTCAAATATTTAGATTAATATAGAATTACCCTTAGATTTGGTCACACCTAATCTAGAAATGGTTATATGAAAATGGAATAATTATTATTTAAAATAAATAAAAATACATATAAGTTTATATATATTTATAATAGATATTTATTTATATATTAATTTAACTGAATGTCCCGAGAAGTTGGCCAAGGCATAGGGAGAACGCAAACAGATGCCGGGCGGCCAATGAACTGGGCAGTGGGCTGGGCTGTTGGAGACCAGGAGAAGAGAAATCTGAATTCGGTCGAATTTTCCTAGAGAACGACAGAGGTCATTTGAAGGGGATCGTGATTTATACGTCACTGGACAACCTCTAACTGACCTCTGTCGTTCTCTAGAAAATTCGACTGAATTCAGATTTCTCTTCTCCTGGTCTCCAACAGCCCAGCCCACTGTCCTAGCCCTATCCATTTCCCGTAAGCTCCCCGTAGTCATTACCCTACCCGGACTTTTCAGGAAGTTGTCCCCTATGCCTCGGCACTCTCCCTACGCACAGTATTACTCCGTTATGTCCCCATACACTGGTATTGACTCCGGATCCTCCCAGTAGCCTCTCCATTACCCGGACTACCCGGTACGGTCTCCTAAGCCCCGGCATTCTCCCTACGCACAGTAGTACTCCGTTATGTCCCCGTACACTCGTATTGACTCCGGATCCTCCCAGTAGCCTCTCCATTACCCGGACTACCCGGTACGGTCTCCTAAGCCCCGGCATTCTCCCTACGCACAGTAGTACTCCGTAATGTTCCCGTACACTCATATCGACTCCGGATCCTCCCAGTAGTCTGTCCCTTACCAGGATTTCCCCGATCCGTGCCCTAAGCTCCGGCACTCTTCCCACGCTCAGTAGTACTCCGTTATGTTCCCGTATACTCCTATTGACTCAGGATCCTCCCAGTAGTCTGTCCCTTACCCGGATTTCCCCGATCCGTCCCCTAAGCTCCGGCACTCTTCCCACGCACAGTAGTACTCCGTTATGTCCCCATACACTCTTATTGACTCCGGATCTCCCAGTAGCCTCTCCTTTACCTGGCCTTCCCGGACGGTCCCATAAGCCCCGGCATTCTCCCTACACACAGTAGTACTCCGTTATGTCCCCGTTCACTCGTATTGACTCCGGATCCTCCCAGTAGCCTCTTCTTACCCGGACTTCCCGGTACGTCCCCTAAGCCCCGGCACGCTCCCTAAGCACAATAGTACTCCGTTATGTCCCCGTTCACTCGTATTGACTCCGGATCCTCCCAGTAGTCTGTCCCTTACCCAGACTTCCCGGTACAGGCCCTAAGCCCGGTAGACTATACCTTACCACGACTTCCCTGTTCGGTCCCCTAAGCTCCAACACTCTCCCTACGCACAATAGTACTCCGTTAAGTCCCTGTTCACTCGTATTGACTCCGGATCCTCCCAGTAGCCTCTCCCTTACCCGGACTTCCCGGTACGGTCCCCTAAGCTCCGGCATTCTCCCTACGCACAGTAGTACTACGTTATGTCCCCATACACTCGTATTGACTCCGGATCCTCCCAGTAGCCTCTCCCTTACCCAGACTTCGCGGTACGGGCCCCTAAGCCCCGGCACTTTCCCTACGTACAGTAGTACTCCGTTATGTCCCCGTACACTCGTATTGACTCCGGATCCTCCCAGTAGCCTCTCCCTTACCCGGACTTCCCGGTACGGTCCCCTAAGCCCCGGCACTCTCCCTACGTACAGTAGTACTCCGTTATGTCCCCGTTCACTCGTATTGACTCCGGATCCTCCCAGTAGCCTCTCCCTTACCCGGACTTCCCGGTACGGTCCCTAAGCCCGGCACTCTCCCTACGTACAGTAGTACTCTGTTATGTCCCCGTTCACTCGTATTGACTCCGGATCCTCCCAGTAGCCTCTCCCTTACCCGGACTTCCCGGTACGGTCCCCTAAGCCCGGCACTCTCCCTACGTACAGTAGTACTCCGTTATGTCCCCATACACTCGTATTGACTCCGGATCCTCCCAGTAGCCTCTCCCTTACCCAGACTTCGCGGTACGGGCCCCTAAGCCCCGGCACTCTCCCTACGTACAGTAGTACTCCGTTATGTCCCCGTTCACTCGTATTGACTCCGGATCCTCCCAGTAGCCTCTCCCTTACCCGGACTTCCCGGTACGGTCCCCTAAGCCCCGTCACTTCTCCGTTATGTCCCCATACACTCGTATTGACTCCGGATCCTCCCAGTAGCCTCCCTTACCCGGACTTGGTACACTCTCCCTACGTACAGTAGTACTCCGTTATGTCCCCATACACTCTTATTGACTCCGGATCCTCCCAGTAGCCACTCCCTTACCCGGACTTCCCGGTGCGGTCCCCTAAGCCCCGTCACTCTCCCTACGTACAGTAGTACTCCGTTATGTCCCCGTACACTCTTATTGACTCCGGATCCTCCCAGTAGCATCACCCTCTTCCTTCCAGCTCCACCTACTTCTAGTTCTATCCGATTTCATCATATTCTATCCAGTTCTATCCTGTTCTATCCAGATCATTCCGGTTCTATCCGGCTATTTCCGGTTATATCGGGATCATTCCGGTTATATCCGGCTATTTCCGGTTATATCCGATACATTCCGGTTCTATCCGGATATTTCCGGTTATTTCCGGTACTCCTGAGAATTTCCGGTTTTATCCCGATATTTCCGGTTCTATCCGGTTATTTCCGGTTATTTCCGGTTCTATCCGGATATTTCCGGTTCTATCCGGATATTTCCGGTTCTATCCGGATATTTCCGGTTCTATCCGGATATTTCCGGTTCTTTTCGGATATTTCCGGTTCTATCCGGATATTTCCGGTTCTATCCGGATATTTCCGGTTCTATCCGGATATTTCCGGTTCTATCCGATATTTCCGGTTCTATCCGGATATTTCCGGTTCTATCCGGATATTTCCGGTTCTTTCCGGATATTTCCGGTTCTATCCGGTTATTTCCGGTTCTATCCGGATATTTCCGGTTCTTTTCGAATATTTCCGGTTATATCCGGATATTTCCGGTCCTATGCGGATATTTCTGGGTCTATCTGCATGTTTCAGGTTCTATCTGCATGTTACTGGTTCTATCCGTGTATTTTAGGTTCTATCCGGATATTTCCAATTATATTCGGATAATTCTGGTTCTATCAGGATAATTCCGGTTCTAACCAGATATTTCTTGTTATTTACTAACATTTCCGGTATTATCGAGAAATTTCTGGTTCAATCCGGAGAGACCCGGAAATATTCGGATAGAACCGGAAACATTCAGATGGAACCAGAAATATACGGATAGGACCGGAATTATCCTGATAGAACCGGAAATATCCGGATAGAACCGGAAATATCATGATAGAACCGGAAATATCCGGAAGAAATATCCGGATAGAACCGGAAATATCCGAAAAGAACCGGAAATATCCGGATAGAACCAGAAATATCCATAGAACCGGATAGAACCGGAAATATAGAACCGGAAAAAAATATCGGGAAATATCCCTGGAACCGGAACAAAATATCCGGTGGCAGAGGAAAGATATATAACCGGAAGAACGGAATTCCGAGAAGCGGGTAAGGAGGGGCTACTGGGAGGATTAGGAGTCAATACGAGTGTGCGGGGACATAACGGAGTACTACTGTACCTGGGAGAGTGCCAGGGCTTCGGGGGACCGTCCCGGAAGTCCGGGTAAGGGAGAGGCTACTGGGAGGATCCGGAGTCAATACGAGTGAACAGGGACATAACGGAGTACTATGGGGGGGGCATTCAACCGAAGTCTGGGTAAGGGACAGACTACTGGGAGGATCTGCAGGTCTGCTTTCTAGTAAAGGTGGTTCAAGTACTACTGGGAGTGCCAAGTCGGGAAGGCTGGGTCAATGCTGAACGGAGAGACTAACGAAGAGCATATCCCAAAGTCTGCTTCTGAGAAGAGGTAGTAATCCAGGCTCAGAGTGACAGTACTGCAGTGGGAGGATCTTGGTGATTACAATAAGAGTGTAGTATTGAGTCCGCTGGAGTACTCGAGTCGGGAAGTCTGTACATATTGGCTGATAACGTGAGTACTCACTGCTCCGATCCAGAAAGGTGCAGGGCATAAGCTGACTACTGTCAATACGAATAGGGCAAGAGTACTAGTGCCCTGGGTAAGAGTCACCACTGTACTACCAGGGAGTCGGGCTATTCGTCTCATAACGAGTCCAAGGGAGAAGAGGACTGCGTAGGGACTGAGAGGGGTACCGAGGCTAGTCTTGCGACCGTACCGAACTACTGGATATTTAGATTAATATAGAATTACCCTTAGATTTGGTCACACCTAATCTAGAAATGGTTATATGAAAATGGAATAATTATTATTTAAAATAAATAAAAATACATATAAGTTTATATATATTTATAATAGATATTTATTTATATATTAATTTAACTGAATGTCCCGAGAAGTTGGCCAAGGCATAGGGAGAACGCAAACAGATGCCGGGCGGCCAATGAACTGGGCAGTGGGCTGGGCTGTTGGAGACCAGGAGAAGAGAAATCTGAATTCGGTCGAATTTTCCTAGAGAACGACAGAGGTCATTTGAAGGGGATCGTGATTTATACGTCACTGGACAACCTCTAACTGACCTCTGTCGTTCTCTAGAAATTCGGACTGGTCAGATTTCTCTTCTCTGTCTCCCCCTTCCTGCACCCATCTACGCACAGTATTAACCCAGTCTCCGTTAGCACTGGTATTTCCAGGGTCAAATGACTACCCTGGTGAACTCAACCTCCCTAGCGTACATGTTCTGTACTACTCGTAGTCTTTTCCCTGTATTCCGTCACATCAGTCCGGCATACTCCGTACACTATGTCCCTGTTCACTGTGACTCCGGATCCTTGTCATGGTACCCAGACTATCAGTAATCTCTTACCAAGTCTCTATTCTCCCTATGTGTTCCCGTTCTCCTTATAGGACTCCAGTCCCAGTAGTCGGATACTCACACTTAAGCCCTCGTCTAGTGTACTTCCCGTCCCTCCCCATACCTCTGGAGCCTCTCCACATCCGGATCTGTAGCCCGGCAGACGTTATCTCTGATTAGTCATCCTTTGACTCCGGTATGATGTGTTAGCTTCCCAGTATTTATGCGATCTCCTTACTCAGACGCGGGCGTACTCCCTCTTTATGCACGTCCCTAAAGCCTCCTAACTACGCACACTTCCCGGGACCTTGTTATGTCCCCGTTCACTCGTCTGACCGGATCCTCCAGTAGCCTTTAGTTACCTACAGACTTCCCTGGGTGGACTTCGCAGTAGACATCACACTCCCCGCCTTATACGGTGCTAGCCCGCCTTCGCACACTCATTAGACTCTGAGTAGCTACTGGCTTCGTGGCTCCCCGACTGGTCCGTTCGTATTGACTAGTCTACCTACGCTGTAGTACTATACCTGTGTCGTTACGTCTGGATCCTCTCCTACAGACTTTGGTACGCCTGTCCCCTAAGCCCCCAGCACTCTCCCTACGTACAGTAGTACTCCGTTATGTCCCTGTACATTCACTCTATTGACTCCAGATCCTCCCAGTAGCCTCTCCCTTACCCTTGGACTTCCCTGGTACGGTCCCCTAAGCCCCGGACATCTCTCCCTAAGCACAGTAGTACTCCGTTATGTCCCTGTACACTCTTATTGACTCCGGATCCTCCCAGTAGCCTGCACACTCAAGTTTTTGTTATGTTCCTTCCTCACCCTCAGCCCCATGCTACTGGTCCTAGTACCGTCCCATTCCCGTTATGTCCCCGTTCCTCCAGAGTGACGGACTTCCCAGACTCTACGACGCTAGCTGTGGCACTTCCCGGCCGTCCCAGTCAAGCCCTAGACTCCGGTCCCTCACAGATAGTACTCTACCTGCAAGATCCTGTACTCCGACCTACCCGGACTCTAGTCCCTAAGCTTGGATCCTGATCCTACGCACGCAGTACCGTATACCCAGACCTGGGCTTCCACCCGTTGGTAGCTCTGTCTCCGGTACACTTTACCTACTACTCCGGTTGTCCCTGCCCGTTAAGTCACGTGTTCCGTACAGTAGTACGTGGCTCACTGATTGACTGACTCCCAGTAGCCTCTCCCTTAGACTTACCTTGGTGTCCCTAAGCTCCAGCACCTCTCCTACGTACAGTAGTACTCCGTTATGTCCCCTGACTCGTATTGACTCCGGATCCTCCCAGTAGCCTCTCCCTTACCCGGACTTCGGTACGGGTCCCCTAAGCCCCTGTCACGCTCTCCCCTACGTTACAGTAGTACTAATCTGTTATTGTCCCCCGGATACTCTCGGGCGGCATCAGCATACCTCCTGTACCTGGATCCCTCCCATCAGTATCCCTCTCGGAAGGCAGTATCTCGGACTTCCAGGCGGGGCTACCCTGCGCAGTAGTAGTTATCCCCGTCCCTTACTCTTACCCGATCCTCCCAGTAGCACTATACCCTACTTCCATTTCCGGTACTACCCCTCTTCCTCAGTTCGGCATGTACGTCACACATCATTTTCGGTTCCAGACGCACAGACTTCTCCCACCCAGTACTCCTGACTACTCCTCCGGTAGTACTCCTTTGTTATGCTTCCTTACGTGGCATCGTACAGTCTGCGTTATTACTCCGCCCACGTCATATGGTCCCCTACGACTCCTACGTGTATCTCTCGTTATGTGGTACACTTACTCGTTTGCATAGCCCTCATCACCCGGTAGTTCTATCCTCCCCTAAGCCCGGGCCGTCCGTTTCCTTACACAGTCCATCTTCAGTTCTAACTCCGGCCTAAGCCCCGCTTTATCACCGTTCCCTATTCCACTATTTCTAGTTCATCCTGATCATCCGGTTGCCTATGATCCGGTCCAGTTGTATTTCCCGGTTTCCATTCCGGTTAATTTCCGGTTTATTCCGTAAGTTAGCTCCGTGCTTAGTTATACCTCTCCGAATAGTTTCGGTTCGGTTTTCCGTATAAATTTCCGGTCCTTGTTTTCTATTCCCGGTATATTTCCGGTTCTATTCAGTTATTTTCGGCTTCTATCGATTATTTCCGGTTTCTATTCAATATATCCTGTACCATCATTTATGGTTCAAATTTCTCGTTTTGGTATCCGGTCCCACATCGATAATTCCGGTTCCCTATCCGTCCATATTTCCGGTTCTATCCGGTTCTATCGGATATTTGTTCTTCCGGTTATCTCCGTATGTTTCCTTTCTTCTATCTATGGAATCAATTTCCGGTTCTATCCGTTCTATCCGGATATTTCCGGTTCTATCGGCGTTTGTTTCGATATTTCCGGTTCTATCCGGATATTTCCGGTCCTTACTGTCCGGATATTTCCGGTTCTCGGATCTTTCTTCCGTTCTAGATATTTCCGGTTCTATCCGCGGATATTTCCTGGTTCTATTGGGATTATTTCTTGTTCTTTGATATTCCGGTTCCATCTGTATATTTCCAGTTCTATCCGGATAATTTCCATCGGTTTATATCCTGGATATTTGGCGGTTCTATGGATAATTCTATCGCGGATATTTCGGATTCCGGATCCTAGTTCCGGATATGTTCTACATTCTATCGGATATTTCCGGTTCTATTCCGGATATTTCCGGTTCTATCGGATATCCGGATATTTCCAGTTCTATCCGGATATTTCCGGTCTTTCTATCCGGATATTCCGATCTTTGTTCTTCTCGAACCTGTTCTCCAGTTCTATTCGTCTTTGTTCTTTTTAACATAATATTTCCGGTTATATCCGGATATTTCCGGTCCTATGCGGATATTTCTCGGGTCTATCTGCATGTTTCAGGTTCTATCTGCTATGTTACTGGTTCTATCCGTGTATTTTAGGTTCTATCCGGATATTTCCAATTATATTCGGATAATTCTGGTTCTATCAGGATAATTCCGGTTTAACCAGATATTTCTTGTTATTTTAGTACATTTCCGGTATTATCGAGAAATTTCTGGTTCAATCCGGAGAGATCCGGAAATATTCGGATAGAACCGGAAACATTCAGATGGAACCAGTTATAATATACGGATATTTCCGGGTCTATCTGCATGTTTCAGGAGGTTCTATCAATATTTCCTGATTCTGGTTCTTATATTTCTTGTTATTTACTCACATTTCCTGGGAGACAGAAATATTCGGATACAGATAGGTAATCGGATCGATATGATAGGCGGAAATATCGGAATAGAACCAGGAAATATCAAATATAGAAAGGAAGAGGCTCCGGAAAAGACAGAATCCGAATACGTAAAATATCCGGAAAGAACCGGAAATATCCGAAAAGAACCGGAAATATCCGGATAGAACCGGAAATATCCGGATAGAACCGGAAATATCCGGATAGCGGAAATAACAGGAAATAACCGGATAGAACCGGAAATATCGGGATAAAACCGGAAATTCTCAGGAGTACCGGAAATAACCGGAAGGAACCGGAAATATCCGCTTGGAATTGGAAATAATCGGATGTAAACGGAAATATCCGGACGTAACCGGAAATATCCGAATGGAACCGGAAATATACGGATAGAATTGGAAATATCCGGATATAACCGGAAATAATGCACAAGACATAATCACTATACCAGACAGGGGAAATTGAAATAGCCGGATAGAACTGGAATACCGCTAGGGAGAGTGCCGGGGCGAAAGTCCAATACGGTCCGGGTAAGGGAGGTACGGTCAATACAGTGCAGGGATAACGGAGTACTGCGTAGGGAGGGGAGTGTTGGACTAGGGGACCGAACAGGATGAGTCGTGGACGGTATAGTCTACCGGTAAGGGACAGCTACAAAAGAGGGAGTGTCGGTCAATAATACCAGTACTGTGCACTACGAGTGTACGTGGTACGAAGTATAGTCTCTTCCGGGGCCCGTAGTGACCATGGGAGTGAACTGTACGTAGGATGACTGTGGCCTCAGGGATGACGGTCCCGGGGTGAGGGACGGAAGGTCCCACCAGTCCGTCAGGTACAGTAAGGAGAGGCTACTGGGAGGATCCATGAGTCAATACGAACAGGGACATAACGGAGTACTATTGTGCGTAGAGGAGAGTGTTGGAGCTTACGGGACCGAACAGGAAGTCGTGGTACGGTATAGTCTACTGGCCCATGCCTTTGGGGGTTGCCTGCCACGGAAGTCTGGGTAAGGGACAGACTACTGGGAGGATCCGCAGTCAATATGAGTGAACAGGGACATAACGGAGTACTATTGTGCTGGAGGGATGGTGCCAGGGCTTAGGGGACCGTGACGCCGGGAAGGTCCAAGTGGCTACTGGGAGGATCCGGAGTCAATACGAGGTGAGTGAAACGGATGGTACATGGCTAGTCGTGAGGGAAGGGGTCGGAATGCTAGGGACCGCACGTGGTACACGCCCGGGGAAGTCGTGGAGTCGTCTACCGGGCTTCGGGGCCCGCCCTTAAGGGAGGAGAGGCTACTGGAGGATCCAGTCAAGTATAAGAAGTGGTGAACAGGGACATAACGGAGTACTACTGCTCGTAGGAGAGTAAGGGAAGCTTGGGGACGTACCGGGGACTTAGGGAAGGTCCGGTACAATCAAGTCCGGACTGGGAGTCTGGGATCCGCGAGAGTGGGGGACATAACAACGTACTCTGTACGTAGGTAGGAGAGGTACTGACGGGCTAGAGATACCGCGTACAGCTGAGGCTAATTCTGATCCTACGGCTTGTGAGATGGGCTATCGACCGGGTCACGAGTGAACTACTGCTACATAAAACACGTACTGACGCTGACGTAGGGGACGATTGGGGACCTTAGGGGACGCAAGGGGAGTCGGGTCCGGGAGAGAGCTACTGCTACTGGGAGGATCCAGAGTCAATAAGTGAACAGGACATAACGGGCTACTACATACGCTTAAGCAGGAGGACATGCCAGGAACGGGGAAGGTCAGGTGTATAGTCTACCGGGCTTCAGTCTAAGGGACAGACCAGGCCGGTAGGGGAGGAACAGGGACATAACCCTGAGACGTACCAGGAACGGGTAAGGGAGAGTGTCAGTCTCCGGTGTAAGGATCCGGAGTCAATGTCAATAATAAGGTCCAGAATGGTAAGACAAGCAGAGCCTACGTGGAGTGAGGACGGGTACCAGTCGGGTAAGGATAAGGGAACGTCTACCAGATGAAACTACATGTGACAGTGACGGGGACATAACAGGTACTACTGTCAGGAGAGAAGGTGACAGGGCTTAGGGACGGCCTGGAAGTCCGGTAAAGAGGCTACTGGGAGGATCGGGAGTCACGGGAGTAACGGGAGTGAAGGACACGTAGGGGACCGTACCAGAGTACTGACGAGGGAGGAGGGAACGGTACTACTGTACGTAAGGCCAGAGTGTAGGGATACAGTGTACAGGAGTCCCGTAGGCCGTGCAGAGTGGATTAGGGGTATAACAGGAAGGAGTCAATGTGACATACAATAAGAGTGGTACAGAGCTTAGGGACTGTGCGGTAGGGACAGGACAGGGAAGTCGGGTGAGAGAGCTGGGGCGCTGCCGGGAGTGGGGACAGACTATCGATAGGGACTATTACATGCGAGACAGTAAGACCGCTGTACTGAATGGATGGAGAGGGATGAGGAAGATGGGGAGTCCCGGGTGAATTGATGCTCGGGGTAACAGGGTACCTGCTGGCTAGGGAGCTTAGGATCCGGATCTGCATACGAGTGTAGAACATACGACAGCTTAGTCAATAGGGAGGGAGGAAGTTGGTTACTACACCAATGGTACCAGTGTGCGCAATGCGGGGGTCATATTCGGTTAAGGTATGAGCTACCGAAGCGGGTAAGGGAGAGGAGGAGGCCGGGAAGGCCTCCGGAGCAACGGGTACTATTGTGCGAAAGGTGTTGGGCTTAGGGGACCGAACAGGGGCGGTCGGGGCCCGTACCACGAGGGGAGTGGACGAAGAGGGACGTACGAACGGTCAATGGACCATGAACAGGGACATAACAGAGGGGATTGTGCTAGGGATAGTGCCGGGCGGGACATCCTGAGAATCGAGGATACAAACCGAGAGCATGGGAGATACGTGCTTTAGGGTACCGGCCAAGTCCGGGTAAGCAGGGAGGGTACCATAACGGAAGATACAGGTGCGATAGTGATACATGGGAACAGGAAGTCCGGGTAAGGGTAAAGCTCAGGATCCGAGTGTCAATACAGGGACATAACGGGGACATAACAGGACGTGGTAGGGGGATGTTAGCTTAGGCAAGGGACGGCCCGGAGTCTGGTAAGGGACTACTGGGAGGATCCGGAGTTCCAACAGTGGTACAGGGAACATAACAGGAAACGTATGGAAGTGGAAGGCCAGATGACGAAGGGGGACCGTACCGAATAATCGGGAGGACGGGGTGTACTGGAGGATCTGGAAAGATACTACAGAACGAACAGGGACATAACCGTACCTACTGGCGCGTAGTTGTTGGGAGTACTTGACCGAAAAACCGGCCCGGAAGTCCTACGGTATAGTCTGATCCAATAGTCCATAGCAGGTCTTACTGCCCGATACTGTGGACTAGGGGACGGACTGCCTGGGAAGAGGGTCCAGGAGGACCGTAGGAGACCGCAATATGTAGTGGGAGCTTATGATTGGGAACAGAACTACTGGGAGGTAGGACTTAAATCTCTGTGCGAAGAATGTGACCGAAAAAAGAGGGAAGACCCGGCCTTACCGGACGTACCGGCCCGTAACCAAAGTCCGGCAAGGTAGGAGACAGACTACTGGGAGGATCCGGAGTCAATACGAGTGAACAGTGGGGACATAAACGTGCCGGGAGGAGAATGCCAGGAAGGCTAAGAGGAACGGAGCTTACAGGTGAACAGACACTTATGTACTACTGTGTTCCAGACGATGCCGGGGCTTAGGCCGCCAGACCGTAAGAGAGGGAGAGGCTATGGGAGGATCCGGAGTCAATAAGAGTGTATGGGGACATAACGGAGTACTACTGTGCGCGTAGGAAGTGTGAATGCCGGGAGTTAGGACCGACGGATCAGGAAGGTCAGGGGAATCCGGGTTAAGCGAGGAGAGGAGTCGGAGCTGAGGGTAAAACAGGAAATCAGGTAAGGAATAAGGATCCTGTATGATAGGAACATAACGGAGTACTACTGGAGACGTGGGAAGAGTGCGGAGCTTAGGGCACGGATCAAAATCCTGGTAAGGGACAGACTACTGGGAGGATCCGGAGTCGATATGAGTGTACGGGAACATTAACTGGTACTACTGTGCGTAGGGAGATGCCGGGGCTTAGGAGACCGTACCGGGTAGTCCGGGTAATGGGAGGCTACTGGGAGGATCCAGAGTCAATACCAGTGTATGGGGACATAACGGTAATACTGTGCGTAGGGAGAGTGCCGAGGCATAGGGGACAACTTCCTGAAAAGTCCGGGTAGGGTAATGACTACGGGGAGCTTACGGGAAATGGATAGGGCTAGGACAGTGGGCTGGACTGTCCGAGACCAGAAGAAGATATCTGAATTCAGTCGAATTTTCTAGAGAACGACAGAGGTCAGTTAGAGGTTGTCCAGTGACGTATAAATCACGATCCCCTTCAAATGACCTCTGTCGTTCTCTAGGAAAATTCGACCGAATCAGATTTCTCTTCTCCTGGTCTCAGCTCACCACTGCCCAGTTCATTGGCCGCCCGGCATCTGTTTGCGTTCTCCCTATGCCTTGGCCAACTTCTCGGGACATTCAGTTAAATTAATATATAAATAAATATCTATTATAAATATATATAAACTTATATGTATTTTTATTTTTTTAAATAATAATCATTCCATTTTTATATAACCATTTAGGTGTGACCAAATCTAAGGGTAATTCTATATTAATCTAAATATTTGAACGCCAAATGTTGACAGATTTATAATTCTTTGTGTTATGCCTGTAAATTTGTCTTTGTTTAAATATTTATTTATTTAGATATTCGGGGATAATTCCAGTAATATACAGGAATATCTACCGTAATCTGCCTTAATTCTCCTTCATCTAACTTAATTCTTGTTTATCCATCTTGATCCACCTAATTCAGTTTAATCACCGTAATCTACCTTTATCCACCCTTATCTACCTAATCCACCTTATGTTAAAAAGTTGAGTTCTACTTTCCTATTTCATAATTAATTACCTATATAAAAACACCTATATGAGGCACTTACTTGGGTGCCTTCGAATTTTAACTTTAGTTTATTTTATATCGTACTCGATTTAAAAAAAATTCAAAATTGCTTTAAAAAATATTTTTTCCCATTTCGCATTTTTCCCAAAAATTATCTCATCAATATCATTATAAAATTGGTTAACCAGAATATATTCCGTAAATATTTTGTCAGTCGAAGGGAAAACCTGAATCAATATATCTAGATTACTTGTTTTCGAAGATCGAGCAACAGGTAAACCTTTGTTGCCTTTCGTGGTGAAAATTCACCCCGGGGATTTTTCTCCCTGAGAACAATAACAATAGGTTGTCCTTTCGAAATACTCATTTTCACTCAAAGGAATCGTTCGACTGGGAAGAGGACTGGTTTCGGGTGAAAATCAAGATCGAAATAGAATCGTTCGCTAGTAGAACTCACACTTTTATAACTGTAATTCTGCAAGGGGAGCGCTGTAAAACAGTCGGAACAATAGGGAAGTTGACCTTCTTGCTTACTTTCTCGCGAGAAGGTCACATTCTGACCTTAAGCAAATATGTCTTTCCTCCGCCAGCAGCATGGGGCCGTCTCGACAACAATATTAAATTATTTCTTCTTCAAATCATAACAACCGATTATATTTCAATATCTATACGTTAACTTAATTAATTTTCCCAGCTTATAACTGGGGGCTTTAACACTTACGGTATGCATTATTATCCCGATATTATGTTTTTAGGTTTAAGCGAATAAATTATTTACTACAAATTAAAATTCATGATTATCATGAAACTCCTCATGAATACATCCTTCTAGGGGATCTCTTATCCTCCCACTGCAGGTAACAAATTTACTCCTAGTTGGTGTTTCAAATAATTACTGAAATGAAGAGGAACAGACGTGTTCCCCTTCATCTTCTTGGAGATGAATTCATGACGTAATAATGATAAATTTTTTCTGGAAATAATACCGTGAAAATAAAGTTATGATGCCGATAAAAAAAGTAAGTACACATTTATCTTTAATTGTAGTCAATCCTAACTCGAGTATTTTACTGGAGTACATTTAATTACAAAAATTTAATTTAATTATTTTCATGTAGCTTCTAAAATAATTGTACTCTTTAAATGTTGGGAATATTACCATAATATTATATTTAACTTTGGAATCATTAATTCATTGTGAAGTAAGTTCACTCACCTTGTATTTGGACATTTCGCTCGCTGCTAGTAATATTGTGGCAGCCTTTTTTCTGGAACTCAGAAGCAGCACAGCGGTACCGCAATCAAAGCATTAATCATAGAAGAAGCCAACTTGAAAGCTGTTCACTCGACTGCAAATGGTCAGCTGACCGAAACTCTCGGAGCGACTTTTGCTGCTCTACATCTCTCGCAACAATGAAAAGTAAAGATACTGTCCAGGTATCAGACAACTTTCGGTCGGTTGCGCTGTAATATTATCATTTGTTTCGTATAAACAGAAGTGAACAATAAGAATAATGGACCACCGATCATTATCCGAAGAGCATACCTTTTCTTCTAATTCCGATGTAAATACAATATTTTAATTATATTGTTGTAGGATACATTTTGTAAGGTTGGGCAAGTACTGAATGAAGTCAATTCCAAATTTATACCACGTTCGACACAATATTTATGTTTGCAATAGTAAAGAATGTAAATGAGAATATGGAATGCTAAATCAATTGAGATCATTGTTTTTATTGATCAATAAATTAGCCAGAAAAGTTAGATAACCTCCACTACTATACCATTTTCCTAATAACTATTTTCAGACCTGAGTACTCAGTTTCGACTGTTACACTAAATAATATGGAATCAGAATTTGGTTGAGTGGAAAATAATTAAACAATTCCAAAATAACGTAACCATATTTATATTATATGCAATTTACTTGGAAAATCAGAGTACAAAGGAAACTATTTTTTTATAGTACACATTTAATTATGGTTATATTTGTTCACTGCGTTGACACTTCATTGCAATCTTTAATTGAAAAAAATAATTAAATTTTTTCATTTTACTACGTAGGAATGCTACTACCATCATGATGTTCATCCATGATTTTGTTTTGAAGGAGCAGAAATATCAAATTTCAATTATTTGTTTATTAAAATATTTTGAATACGAACTGTTTGAAAAGAAATAACACTCGCTGCTGTTTTCCTAAAGTCTTTATACCGTGAAATAATTTGGAATTCTGCTGGAAGGCCGTGTGAGACGGCATTCAGTTTCTGATAAATGGCATATCCTGCTTCCGGTCCGACCTCAGGGTTCGGTTACCAAAGAAGTTATAACAGTTATAGCGGGGTCCAGCGGCGGGAACTGTGCAACAACCAGAGGGGTGGACATATCTCATGGCGGCGTTGGGCGGGCCTTGTCTATATGGAGCAAGGCCCCGACCTCACCAACCACCACTTCCACGTTCCAATCAAGACTGTTAAAAGCCCTTGGCAATCGTCAATAACATGCATTCTTTGTATTCAAGTTTGGGCTTTCGGCAATTTATTTTAACATCGAATTCCAAACGAGGTTTACTGCCCGTTTATGGTTTTAAAAAACAGTTCAATCTGTAAATAGGTATTTTTAGGCATAAAAAATGTATTTATGAAACGGAATTTTGTCAAAGAATACTTTGTAGCGAAGAAAATATTTCTAAAATCTAAATCTTTCAATGAACGTACGGGACATTAAGAACTGCTCTCGTGATCGATTCAATCTCTAATTTGAATTGCTAAACATTCGTACCGACAATAAATTGATTAGATGTGTGTAATAATGCATACCTCTAAAATACAAATGTGTGCCTATATTTGTGCACGAAATAAAGTACTTGTCATTCATTCATAACTTATTCATCATTGGACCAAGTTTTAATTGTTGTGTCAAGATGTTGATCACCGCGGAATACGAATTTTTTCCTGACATTAGGCTCGAGAATTTAACATCCGATTAACACATTTCTGTGGTGATGCCTGTAAACGCTTCCTTTGTAATTTCAAGCTAGGCACACAAGTGTACATGGAGGTAACCTCCTTGTAAATTTCGTAAAGATCTCAAGTTTTTGTCGAAATTATTCAACCCTTCGTCATATTGCTTATCAATTTACTTCATCTCACTACGTTCGATGTTCAGCTACTTCATTCATCATAAATAGTGGGGTCTTTATGAGGACGCATTGCTGAAATTAATTTTTTTTAAACCGAAACCCTATATGGGTTACTTCAGATAATTAAGATTGATCAGGCCCTTTGTTCCCATAAAGTGAACCCATTCGGCAAAATGTCTGGCGTGGGTTGGTATCGGTTTTCGCAACGGGACAATGCAAGACCGACACGGTCCGGCCGGCCATTACTGTTGCCGGTCGATCGTACGATACTTAGGCGATTATTTTCCGAAATTTCGCAACTTGGGGTCGGGCCCCGCCTTCTGACCCAGGCCCCGTCATCTTGCCGGAACTTTGGATTCGGACGCGGGCCATGACTCAGTCGTCCCACGTGTTCAGTACCAATCTCGAGTTTAATTTATGTCTCCCAGATATCTGGCCGTCGCCAGTCTCACTCAATTTAACCGGCCCGAGTGCACTTAAGAAGCTGAGAAATAAGTGCGTTGTCTGTACAGGTCAAACTTCATAGGTCTTTAATTTTCGGCACCGTCGGTCTAAGTCCTTTGTGAAACCGGTTACTTTCATAATTCTTAATGAAAAGTATCATAGTACAAAGCATCATAATATAGATGACTATATGATAGTCATCTAGAGTATCTATATGAAAGCCAACATAAGGAAAATGTCAGTCCGGTCACATAGATCTGAGGGTATTCTAACTTACGTCAATGCTATTTTTAAAGTTTTGGTGCCATTTTGCTCCAAATGGTAAAATTGAATTCATTATTTTTTTTGAGCTAGTAAGCTATACCTACCTATTCCTATAAGTTAAAATAAATATATCTGCACACCGCTATACAAATAAAACGTTTATTAAGTAGTAATTTAGTAAGTCATTTTTCACTATATTCAAGTAAAATTTTCCATATTCCAATTTATATTTTATTGAAAAAATTGTTAAATGAAAGGAATATTTACTTTCATATTTGCAACGTGAGCCAAAATGTTTCAATGAGGAAGTTAAATAACGCCGTAAAAGTTTACGACGGTGACGCAGTCCGAATAAGGCAGAAAACGGTTCCAGTTATTCCCCTTGAGTGATATAAGCCAAGGATGGAACCTCGAACAAATTCAGATTAGCGTGAACTTAGTTTCCAATCCATCTCAATTATATGCGAAGAATATAATTTTATATTATACATCTGAAGTATATTCATTTTACGAACAATAGAATTTTCTATGAAAAGTAACATAGATCATATTGTGGTTACTCAAAAATAGGGAATAACTTGTTTGGGGTGTTCGTAATATCATAATTCTTTGTGGACACGAAATTATCTATCATATATTGGAAAAAACGTTTATTATAGATAATATATTTGCCATACGTTAATCCCAATGTTAATTAAGTAGCCGACTATTTCTCCTGACAAAGCTAGCACATTCAATGTGAAATTTGTGAGAATGGTAGGGCCAGAGTTTACACGAATTTATTTCATTCTTTTAAATTACTACAGTGAATATCCACTGACAGCTCAATTCACATTCAACCGGTAATGGACATAGTCATCTTCGATTCAAAATTACGAACTCCTTTTTCTATTTAAAAAATTATCCCGATTGGTGCCCGGGAGAATTAAGATTGGATCACGGGACGGGTTCACGTGAACATAGGATCATGGAACGGTCGCGTGTCAGCCGGGGAATGCGAGCTAGCACCAGCCTTGTTGTAGCGGTGCCAAGAAATACTTTCAAATCTAATTCTAAAGGCTGCAAAACGAGCCTAGTCCTGGCCACCAGGAATGCAGCCGTTTCGTATCCGCTTCCCTATAAAACGGCTCCAAGGGGACACCAGTGAGCCAGAGTAGGGGATTTGCCCAGCGAAAATTCCTACCAGGTTAACAATTCGCGATACTAAAATAAACGAAGTTAGATGAAGCTGAGAGATGAATGTTTATGTTTACGCCCTTAGAGGCTGAGGGCTGTAACGTTTATGGTTCATAATTCAATTCAACTATAAACTTGAACATTTTCCTCTTTGAGGTCTTATAATATTACGACAATGTTAGTTGCACACTGCAGTGGTTCCAAGTGTTCAAAATGCAAATTGATCCGTATTTCTCAAATTTATCTGTGTCAAGTGAAACCGGTTCTGGTTCTAGTTATTTGTTTCTTTTTTTTGTATTTCGTTATTAGACTAATTAGATCGGTTCCTTTCTTGGAAAGGCATTACACAGAAAATACATTCTGTTACACCACAGACGCAAGTATGCTTCCAGACCAGTGAGTTCAAACCTGGAAACGTTGCTAGAAAATTGAGAAAATGAAGCCTCCATAATATTTATTCAAATTCAAAATATTTCCCTTGAATATTCTGAAAATTTGTAACTAAACTTAGGTTTTCTTCTCACTAGTTTCGGTAAACTACTGGAACTATAGCTGTGAGCTATTGCTAGTATTAGTCAAAAATATGGCCTATGACTGTCACACGATATAGACACGATATCTACTAAAAAGAGTAATGAGATTGATTCCTTAGAATTTATTTATTATTTAATACAATAACTTTAATTAACATTAATATTAATCTCAGGAACAAGTAAATATAACTCCATTTAATACGTTAAGGCCATATAGGTTTCTTGGCCATACATATGTTCTTAGACTTTATAAAAATTCCTGTTTGTTTTATGTATGTATGGTTGATTGAAATTTGCTTTTCGATTTTTGCAGGTGGTGAAAACCCTTCTGAGCAATAATATGCAATAAGCTGTCGTTTTATTTTCACTCGGTGTGCAGGCAGAAGGGTTCAACTTCTCGCTAAACACCTAGGCGCGATAGGGCGACGACCCTTACGCAACGGTCAGTTTTGCGCAATATTCCCGATATCGCCTTTTTTTTTATAATTAAATTCCGCTGATTTCGGCTGCTGAAAATGTCACGCGACTCCTTCCACCGCCGCACCAAAGTGGTCATCACGCTTTCTCGAGGCACGCGTCCCAAAAGACAACATACGGGATATGTCGACTTACGTAAGTGGAGTCGTGAGGTCGGCATAGCGTCGTAGGGCGACCGGCCCTTGAAGAATTCTTTACCTCCAAGAAGAGCACCTCCAAAGTCCTTTTCATTCCCAGTCGTGAACGCTCCACAGGCCTCTCGTATTGCGCAAAGACCACTATGACTCCCTACCCATCCCTCTCACGAACATGTATAATACTATGTAATCAAAGCAATTTAAGGTATTAAAGGATAGGAAACGACTTTTGGGAAAATTTCTGGGACGCCTAATGTATGCATGAACGACTGCGACAGGTTATTGACGACAAATAATATCTCGAATTTCATGTAAACCGCAATACGTTTTAGGAAAAAAACTATATTAAAACCTAAATAGCACTCGGTACCGTCTTAAATGATTATGTATAGTGTGACCAAATCGTTTTATACAGATATGTAGAATAAAAACAGATACGTTTCGATAAAATAATTAAATCTGTAAAATTGTCGCTGTTAAGTTTAAGCTTTCTAGGATTGTCAAAAATCGACATATTCCCTTCCAAAAGTAAAAAAAAGGGTGGTAATATTGGGGTGACAAGAACTGAAATCAATACTCTATTACCTTTTCTGGAAGGTTGAAACGTCAGCGAAATGTCCTTTG
The DNA here is from genome assembly GCA_019843655.1 of Lethocerus indicus. Lineage (NCBI taxonomy): Eukaryota > Metazoa > Arthropoda > Insecta > Hemiptera > Belostomatidae > Lethocerus > Lethocerus indicus. The sequence continues at coordinate 5,378,940 of JACDQD010000103.1, read as the reverse complement.
TTTTTTGTACCTGTCTTTCGAAAAATAAAATAATCTTGGATAAATCGGATAAATATCCCAAATCGGTCTGCGATACGTGCGGGCGGTATAAAGTGCGTCTGATAATTATCAAGCATATTGACATTCCAAGCGCTATGCACTTGCACGTCCATACTCACCTCACGTACTCCACACTCCATTCCACTTGCACTATTTCTCACCCTTTTATATTTTTGTCACAAAACTTTGTAATTACCCTCGACCCTGCGTAATTACATGTTTATTGCCAGTCGTCCCATATTTCGACACCTGTTTCCAATTGGAGGTCGTCCGCTATGAATTAGTCCCAATGACCGAACAATCAATATTCCGTTTAGAGACGTGAAAAAAAATTATTCGAAGGACGCTCGAATTACACGCCAATCTGCTGCAATCGTACACGATGCTATCGCAGAAAACCGCCCTTGAACGCTGAAAAGCTATTCGAATGGGAATGATAACGGTAAGTGTGAAATGCCGGCCATTTAAATAGCGTGTAACAACCCCCTCCTCCTTTAACAACTTGAAAATTGTGGAACTTTATAGCTACCACGAATGCAATTTTTCTCCGGCCAGCATTCCTCGCATCGGCAGTTGTTAATTTATGAATTGGGATAAAGTGATAAGCGTGCCATTTTGAGAAATAACCGAAGTTTGCGACTTCTTTTTTCATAAATTATACTAACCACAATGACCCTACAATTTTTCAATTTCTAAATCCCAAGAAATTCCAGTACAACATAAAAACAGTCTGTGGAGTTTATTCTTATAGTAATAGAAACAACTAAAACAGAATTGTAACTTATATTGGGAAGATCAATATATATGTTCTAGTTCGCCAGCTTGACTATTGTTGTCCACTGGGGGTCAAGGCTTTAAAAAGTTTTTTCCTCAAATTAAATTCAATAGAAAGTTTACAAGAGCGGGTGAAAGTGATGGAGTGACAGTTGTAAATCACATTTAGAGCCAAACTGTGGGCTAATTCATTATTGGGGATTCGGTGCACGTCAGGAATGCAAGTTTTTTTGGTTGCCCCCACTTCCCTGTTGTCAAACACTCAATCTGTCCCCTAACTTTTCTATTTGTACAGAGTTAATTGCCTTAAGTGAAACAAAATTCAGTGTTTACTGAAATAATGGTTAACATCGAAATTTGTCTTATGGGGATCAAAATGTCATTACCCAAATGACAGTTAGAATAAAAATTTAAAAAATATTCGTTACAACAGAGTAAATGATATAGTTAAAGAACATAGTTTATTTACATTATTGTAATTGTTATACATTTTAAACCATTATAATACTACAATACTACGTCGTCGAGAATGTTGTCGATTACGTAAAAATTTATCAATAAATGATGATCCTGTGAAGAGTAAGGAGGCCGGAAACAGTACCAGCATCAGTAGTGGTAATGTTTGAGACATGATATAATGGCACACAGAGGTTTCGAGGCGAATTGGATCATCGGCGGGGCTTAGAAGAGCAGCTACCAGTGCGTGCAGACCCAACATATTAGCGAAGAACAATGACATGAAAAGAAAGCCTTGAGTGGACGACTTCGACAATCGCAAGTAGCAGATGAAGAAGGAGGTAACAAGCAGAAACGTTAAACCGGCTTTGAGAAGAACGCAAACCGCTAGTGGGTAGGAGCCTAACTCCGGTTGGGCAAATGTGCGGAACCATCTGGAGTCTACCCGAGCCGTAGAATCCGTCAGACCGACGACGTAATACGAATATACCAAGTAAACGAAGTACAGCAATGACCTTCGCATATCCGAAAGATCCAGCTTTTTCTGATCTCGCGGTAATTCTGAAGCTTCCGCTTTCAGTCCCTCGGTCAGGTCGTACTTGTCGTGGAGCTCCATGTACATCCAGTAGCCCAGGTGAAGGACCAACGACAGCAGTGCCAGAGATTCGTGTCGGACCGTCATAAGGGCGAAGGGAATGCAAACGCAGAAACATATCTCAAAGAGTCTCAGCAAAAGACTCGAACTGCCCAAGAAAGGAGGTACGAGATTCGATGTTATCAGTAAATTCCAGGATATAATACAGGTCACGAAATGGCTATCGGTCATATTAGATTGTGCGATGTACGCGTTTATTATGGAGGCCGTCAAGAGACAAAATAGAACCAGAATTAACGCCAGGTCTCCACCTTTGACTTTGGCTATTCTCAGGAAGTAACTTCCGAAAGCCAACCAGCTGAGCCCACCGGCCAAAAATAAGTAACGGTTGAAGGGATATCGAAAGGTCGTGTAGAAGGGCAGGATAATGAGGAGGAGCGAGGACACGAGCCAATCGGCGGAGCGAGTGGTAGGCGCCACCTGCAGGTCAGTCGACAGATTGTACAATAGAAACAGTACGAAGGCGATGGTCAACCCCAACTTGTCGTATACCACCAGCATGACCAATTCCGCAAACGACGCTTGGACTAACACGTGGTAAGAATTGGATCGGGAAATCCATGTTTTATAACCCACTAGAAGGTTAAAAATCGTGGGCGCATTCCGTATCAAATACCACCACAATATAGTCGCTATAAACGCGTAAGCGTAGAATGTAGAGGGCGTTTTGCCCCCTGAGATCAGCGAAAACGGCCACAATATGATCAAGCAGAAAACCGCATCTGTAACTATAACGCAAAACGAGGACCTGCCGATGAAGTTCCTTATTCGAGTCAAAGAGGAATTCAAGACGTTATTCCTATAGTCAGGCCCCCCTCTCGGTATACTGGCCGCTGGTTCGTTCCCGCTATTTTCAGTCAGCAGAACGAGTTTTAACAGGAGGCTTAGACCCCAACCGAAGAATATAATAAAAAGTAGCCACGAGGCAAGCGATTGGTAATAGTTCTGATAAAATCGTATACCGTCCGAAGAATCTCGGATCAATTCTCTGCTCTTGTCACTCGCTAGTAGAAAGTTCTTATTCTTGATAAGATCTTTAATAAAAGACTTCTTCTTTTGCGCTTCCGGAGGTCGAAGTGGGCTCCAGACCTCCTTCACAGAAAATACCCCGCTCGTATCGACGCGTAAACTCGTCGCGCGGCACAGGTTCGCGATCTGGAAGGCGTTGCAAGCCAAGGCCATAGCAATTCCATCATCGGTAATGTTCAAGTACTCTTCAGGCAGCACGCCCGTCGAGTGGGCCGGAACCGCGAGCCCTAGCAGCGCGGACAGCAGAGGAGCCACGTCCACCTGCTCTATATCTCTCCTTCTTATGTCAGAAACGTTCCAGTCAGCGGGGGACTCGACCTCGTCGGACGCGGGGGGAATCGGCCCCGCCAGGCCCGAGCCCCAAGCCAGGACGGGTGTTCCGAGCTCTTCGGGAGAGCCCCCGCCGTGGCGACCACGGTACCAGTCCTCCGAGAATCCGTGGTCCGAGACCAACGCGAATGCGGTCCTCCCGTCAGTGAAATATTGCTCGAAGCCGGCCGCCACCCGTGCGATGCCCCGATCGATATTCTTCACGGCGGACAAGGTGCGGACCGAACTCGAGCTCTCTAAATGGCCGGCCGCTTCGGGGCCTCGCAGATGCAGGAAGAACACCACTCTCCGGCCTCCGACCGCCGCGCCCAGTCTCACCTCTCCGGTGGCATTACCCAGAAGCTCCAGGACTCTGTCGAACACCCAGGTGTCGGGAACGGTGATGTCGGCATCCCGGCGCCGTTCGATCCAGTCTATCGGATATGTGAACTTGTACCAGGATGCAACGGAGGACTCTTAGAATAAATATCCGGAACCCTCGGATCCCCGAAGTAGAAGGTGGCCGTCGATCTGTTGAAGAGGTGGTCGAAACCCGGCTGGGAGATTGGGAGTATGCTGAAGGGGCGGTCTTTGGTTCAGGCCGGCGGTGAGGGCCAGGATGCCCGGCGTGCAGAGGGTGGGGGCTCTACCCCGGGCCACCCCCCAGCAGCCCTTCTGCCTCATCACTCGCCTGAGAAAGCTCTGTTCGGAGGCCTGCCCTAGGCTCCTGTACAGCACGTCCGACCTCAGCCCGTCGGCTACTATCAGGACGAGCCTCTCTGCCGGCGGGGCCCTCCCCCAATCCGGGCACCCTGGCTCCACTCCTTCCTGTATTCCGGGAACAACGAATACGTCTTTCACAGAAATTAGTAGCGTCATATGAACGACAACACCGATACACCACATTACCCACATCGCGAGTGTAATTACGGTAAATTTTTCGGCTCGAAAATTTCGTCTCAAATTTCTGGTCGTTACGGTGACTGAGCCATATGTTCCTACTGCGGAAATAAAGATAGTATATTTGGGACATCTAAAACAGTTTTTAGTGTCCGATACAAATTGAACTTTTATGATAAATTTCTCCACAATAATAACAGAAAATACAACTTTGGCTACTACTATGATTTTTGTTGACAATATATTTCATATTTCTAGAACGATACAGTAATAAATACTCCAACGACTTGCTGTGGATTCATATCTGCTTATATTTGAAAGAAATACAATTCCAGTACAAATTTAGCTATTGTCTCTTTATTTGTCCTTGACTGATCGTATTGATGACCGTACCAATTGACCACTATTCTTTGTAACTTCTTATTTTGGTATAATTAAGTGTGTACTTGTCTATCACATTAACCCACAAGTAGGTTACAATATCAAAAGGACTCAATTATTTCCTTCTTGGGATTTTCTATGCATTTGATCGTTTGTACATTTTAGCTTCGAAATTTACAAATGGATTAATGTTCTCCGTTCGTCCTTTACGAATACATTACGGGTGATGGATAATTTATATGCTGTTTTGGCCTGGTTGACTCGATTAATGATAGTGGGACAAAAATGAAATTTGTCAGGTATGGACTGAGTGGCTAACCCCTGGAAAAAGTTTTTGAATTTTTACCATTATCTTCCGCTCGTCCAAAGAGATATAATGAGAACTCAACGTGATTTTTTTCTGTATTGATTAATAATATTATCAGTTTATTCATTCGTTGGACTTTTGATTGTAATATCACACACGTTTAACATGACCAAGTAAGTAGTGAACGAAATCTTTATAAATTTTATTTTATTATGACACAATATCAAAATGTATATTATTTATTATAAAATAAATAATTATAATTAATTACGTTACGACATACGCCAACTCCGTATTACGTACGAGCATAAATGAAATCATTTGTGTAATAAATATCCACGATGTCGGTCAGGGGAGTCACCGGTCTGGTAGTATGAGATCACGTTGAAAATTGCACAATAAAACGTGGCCTACAAATGTATTAGTCTTGGACCCCGTCCGGCTCGGCCCTCCGCCATACTCATGTCCTAAAATGTGGTCAGTCTTTCAAGGAACTCAGTTTGTAATACGACTAAATGGCGTTTGAGTGGAAAATAACATATCAACACTGTTAACAGGCGTTACAGTGATAACTGGAGCCATGAAAGCAGAAAATATGAATGTATAGAATTTACGACGGTAAATCCAGACTGAAAATGATCACACAAATCGCAAAATTCGGCTTGTGGAACTCTGTCTGTGTCTCTTTTGATTAAAGTAAAAATTCATTTACAGGTTCTTCAACGACAGTCGGTAGCCGATAGATAGCTAGATAATCGAAGAAAGGATATAAAATCGAACGAGAGATAATTAATCAACAAATACCGAAATAATCGGGATGTAGATTGCTTGAAAACGACAGTACTTTATTTAGAATAATATTATTTATTTTTTAATGCAGTTTGCGATTTTAGATCTGTTCGGTGCTGTTTAAGCTATTGATAGTATATTTGACTAGATTAGTTTTAAATGTTATTATTATTGGACATTATTTTACCCAATAATAGCCACGTCATTTATAATTATGTATTTAAGTGTTTTAAAACCGTTTTGTATGTAAGCTTTGAAAAATTTAGCGTTTGTCAAGCCTATAACGATTATAATTGCAGTGTCCTGTATATAATGGTCAATTTAAGCGCTATGAGATTTTAATTTAAATCCGTCGAGTTGGTTGTAATAGGAGCGCCGATAAAAAAAGTAAATCTAAATTCTCGGCTACGGTATAAGCATGTGAAAGAAGAAATGTTTGGTGGCTGGGGGGAAGGAGGCAGACAAGGTCGGAGAAATCTCCCGTCGCCTTTGCCTGGGCCGCCCCGAAGGCTCACCGGTACCTCGGAGAACAGAACTTGCCTAGGTTTTTACGGTCATAAAAAAAACGAACACGAGGAGCGAATATTATTTATTAAGGACAAACCGACGCCAAACCTCATTCACATTTTCGACCGCTTTCGATTTGACGACTTCCGCTGAGTACGCCACGGCTGGCCAAGACCACCGAAGGATAACTACTAACAGTCTCACAACTCGCGCTATATTATTAGAAAACAGATTTGAAAATGATTGAATTAGATTAATAGTAAGTATAAATTTTTTAAACTATATAGGCTTAAACTTAGCCGCTTAATTAATTGCCACGTTATTCAATCCTTACGGTGTGTTGCATTGATGGCTACAGCAGAAGGTTGCTGAGGAGAATGCCGGTATTTCCTGTTAGATAATGGCATTCCAAAGCGGGGAATATTTCGAATAGCCTGAAGCTTGCGGTTTCACGACCGGCCTTGGGCCGGCGGTGAAAACCGAAATTAAAAAATTATCTCCGAATAATTTCTGCTGGCCGCCGCCTCAGCGCGGATGGAGAATATGGCAACGCGAGGCCGTTCGCCAAACCGACCGGCGGCATAACGGTACGCAGCTAACGGTAAGCGCGTACATTCCCGACCGTGGTCTCTCTCTAACCATCGCCGGGTGTCAGTTTTTAAACAAAAACCTGACTCGAAGGATAACCGTCAAACACACGCCGTCTGCAACTATTGTTACTTCCACCAGTTAAACCAAAACATATTTCAACTACGAATTGGAAAAACGAGCCGACCGTAGCATCATAACAAAATAATTTTTAATATTATAAGTATAAGAATAATTATGTTTTCGATATGAATTAATGTCGAGATATTTACTGAGAAAGTCATTTTCATATTTTCTGCTGGATGATGTTTGTCCCCAAACTATATACCTAAAACGTACACGTATTACTTATTGAAGTACTAGACCGTCAGGTATGACTCAAATGATTCGAATTTTGTAAGATACACTTGTTCGAACTGTACAATGAAGCTAATTGGACCGACGTTTTGACCCTCTGAAAGGGGTTAGAGTTCCCCGAAACGGAGAAAGCACAAACCTAACTTCTTTACGACAATAAGAAGTGACATTTCAACGGATTTTCCGAGGGTTCATGGTCGTTTTTCATAAGCAATCAACTTAATCATCTATACCGAAAATATATCTCCTCAGCCTTCTGCGAAATTTAATGCAACGTTGTTGGAACCTTAGGAAGCCAGTAATTCTTAGAATGATTCCGTAATTGATTACCAATATGAGCTTAAAGCGTATTCTTCCATTTCCAAATGATTTCCATCTCCACTCACTCAGTCTTATATTCAGCAAAATACCAAATCCGAATAATGTGATATACATGCTATCCCAAGCCCTCTCAGTACACCAAACCGGTGTTCCAAGCATAATTATATAATAATTATAATAAATTTCTGGACACGAACATACACTGAATACTTAAGTTTTACAATATACTAAATACATAGACTATCTTTCAATAACGTATCGTGATAGAATACGTAATTTATGGTAATACGCGCAATTAAGTAGTATCAAATAACATATTGATCGGGCAAAAGCAGCCTGACCAATAGGAAATGTATTTAAAATAAACTATTTGTAGCCACTCCTTCAGAAAGAACGAAGTATCTTGCCCATTGGCATTAGCTATTACAGTAGGTGCCATGACCTTGGCTAATTGCTGTTGCTGCCATTATCTGTCGTGTCCATTATATCATTATACATGTAACTAAACAATATTTAAATCCAAACCGACGCATTGTAGAATATTTCTAATATCATATCGATTCATAGAGTTGAATTCTAATCGATCCAAGGTAATTGAAAGTGACTACGACGAAAGTAATAATACCCTTTTCTTGACATTGAATTTATTTTTTTGGACTTCAAGCGTATTATGACATATTTAGAGTTTTAAAAAATGCAATGTATGTTCATTTTTTGTTTACTTATTTTTGCCATGTTTTCGGGAAAATGAATCCGGACGTTTATTCGTGCCCAAAAATATACACACATTTGATGTTTTGCTCAACTTCCATGTTTTAATTTACTTGTATTATTTATTCTGAATTCCTAACTACATTTAAATCCCACAATGGAGTCATAAAATAAATTCTGGATAAAATTCAATAGATGTGCGTCCAAATTAACGACGTATAAAAATATACTTCAGGTATCATGCGGCCTTTCGTCACTTAAGGTTTCTTTCCTAAATACGGATGCGTTAAAGGTGATTAAAATTTACGGCGTTGTACGCATTACCGTAAGTCGAGTCTAGAAGATTCGCGGCACGCACTGACGAAACTATTCGTGGAGGTATTTCACAGCTAGCATTAACCATACTTTTCACGTTTACGTATACCCAGGTATAATTCCACTTTATTATTCCGTGTGAAATTCCGACGGCTCATGAATTATAGCATTTTATAAAAGATGATAATATTAATTTCCATATAGTTATAAGCATAAACTGGTAAAATGAACAATGAAGTGTGGACAAAGTGCATACAGCTATATTAACACAAACGACCGTACTTATTCGGATATCTTTAGAGCTTTTGAAATGTTATCAAGGCTGTACTCACCAAATCGGGGAGACAGTGGCATATGCGATATGGCACTTCTAAATATCCTACCTAGAGATTGGCTCTGTCGCCTTTTGATATCCATTTCTTGTGAACATGCTCTCAGAGGAAAGTGTTTAACGCAGGAGAGATGGAGGTCGTTCGACATTTCTCCGACCGGCTACCACAGAAGTTGTACAAAGAAGGAATCTAGCGCTACGTTAACTGGGACAAATATCTAAACAGCGTTTTCAGTGGCCGCATATGATAATAAGTGAATAACACACATATTAATGGATTGAATGAGAATGGGACGTTTTGAAATTCAAATGTCGACTTTGATCCTGGTGTATGTTTTAATAATAATTGACTATAATGTTTAAAGACCCGGTGTAACGGTTATGACTTCAAATGTAAGCGGGTCTCGAAAACAAGAATCGAATTCCCGCCATGCCGAACGCGTACGCGTCCTCCACCTCCACCCCCTTCAGGTCTAGAGAGAACGACGTAATCGGGCGTCGACTATAGCTATAGGACGTGCTACCGGTAGAAAGTCGACGGTGGGCAGTCGCGCTTTCGTGAAAATGAGCGACCGAGGAGAGCCGTAAAATTGGCGTTCGGGTGGTGGGGGGGAGGAGAAAAAATCAGAAATAATATTTTCGACGAATTGTTTCCTAGTTTTTACACCGCCACTCGGGGGGGTTGTTCAACTCGACTGCCAGTGTGTGGACGCCGGTCCAAGTTCAGGCTCTCTTCTTGGGCTTATACAGCCTGGCTGCCAATTGGCACCTTCTACATGTCACCATTGCCACGGCAATAAGCCGGCCCCACACTGTTTTCGTCCATTTTCTTTACAAGGGTCGTTGAACACCGAACGATATCAGAGCTGGACTACTTCCCGTTCGGTTGACCGCCGCGTCCGACCTAAACGGGCAGGTCGGATATGTGAAAATATTTGATAACGAAAAAATTGTTATGTCATTGTCGAATACCCTAACATTTGCCCCTCTATTTGTTTGGTTCAATACTGTGAGAAACATTTTGCAACAGATATTCGGCTCAAGCACTAGTTAAATATCGAGAAAAAACATAATTTCGGTACTTTTTTTTTGCTGTCGGAAAGTGAAAATATATGCATAAGATGTCCGAGGTTATGAAAAATACAGCCCATGCAGGATTATAGTTGGGATACATTCGCGATTAAAATAATTATATAACCGCCGCTTATATAATGCGCCTCTGTTTGCTAATGGCAATTGATGAGCGGACACGAGTCTATAAATAACAGTGAAAATCGAGCCGGGGGAGCCCTTGAACCCTTGGCCGGCCTAAACTTTCATCAAGGCCCCGACTTTGTCCTAATCGCACGGATCCTCTCGTCAGAAGAACCGGACTCTGATGTAACGAGTTATCGTTTGACATTTCTGAAACTGAAATTTTACAGTCCCGGATCCGCCGTTCGTTCTTTTGGGCGAATAAATTAAACGGGCCTACAAAAAATGCGATCCGCAGTGCCCATTTCTCTGGCAGCGTGATGTCAGATTTACAAAATGTAACTTTGGAAATCGTTTTATTAGGTCGAAATGGCATTCGCATCAGATATGAGGAAAATGACGAGGAAAATGACGAGGAAACTTCATCGCCCATTCACTTAATCAACTGTGGTAGCGGTATAATAATCGTTGAATGAATTATTGTGATGATACAAAATGTATATTGTTATAAAAAAAGAATAATTTAATGTTAAGTCGCGGTACTTAACATTAAATATTTAATATGACTTTGTAAAATGAGAATATCTGAAATTATTGTTCAGGCACCAGTAGAATTCTTACGAATTCCGTTTCACGGTCTCGTTAACAGTTGAACGAATTCTTTCCGCATGTCGTCACTTGCCGGAATTGTCCAATAACGTTTGGCAGTATAACAAAACACTCAAAGAAACTAAAGAGAAACAAACTCCTGCTTGATCACCGCTTAAGTGAAAGAAGCCGGCAAAAAAGTGAACCATTAATTTATGTCAACTCGCTTTAAAGCTAGCCTTGGGATACGCGTCGGGTTCTTCTGACTCAGATTGGATGAATCAGGCCAAATTCTTGGTTCGCACTCCTGATGAAGTCAGTTTGAGGTTTTGTTCTTATTTACGGTTCGGCTGTAAATGTTCTGGGGTGACATTTTTGCATATCAGACTTGTAATTGCTCGTTTCGTACTATGCTTTAAGGGTTTCTACTTCTCTCTACCATCTGCAGTATGCTGTTAGTAATATAATTAGTATTATGGGACAACACTATCAGTATCCGTTTGATGTATTTATTATAAATTAAAAGGAAAAGTTTATTTTAAGTTTCCATATTTAAACGTTAATCTAAAGTATAAGATAAGATTGATGGAATGATTGTTTCCCCAGTGTGGTTTCATATGAGGCTCAAGCCGTTTGGATGGAGCGGATGGCGGAGGTTTGAGAGAGCGGAATATCGAGTAGGAAGAAATGAAGCAACGCGAAAAAAAACGTTTTGATGAGGTCACTCTCCGAGTTGTTGCCTTGAGCCGAGCTCTAACCGACCTTTACTCGCCCGATGCGACGTCCACTTTTACCCACTCCAACGGAGAAAGAGGAGGACGGCATTGTACGTGCTGGGGATGGATAATGCTCTTGAATCAGATCCGGGGACATGTTGCATCTGATTTAGATTCCAGTTGGGATACGGGCAAGTGAAATATACACGTTCCCACTCCCAACTCCGATCCATCTTATTCCTGAAACCTTCTGTTAAGTAAACAACGGACGATCGATTTTGAAAAATTAAAACTATTTGTCAGACATTTACAGGGTTACAATAATGTATGCAATAGGCCTTTCCGCGGTTCTATATATACATATTTTGATTTGCCTCTTGCATTGTCTAAAACAGAAACTATTGAAGGGAGCAACGAATTACCAAATACGATTATATTATCTCATCAAGGATTATAGGATTTTTCCCTATGAGTCCTGCCAAAATTAAAAGATTGATCATTATTATTATTGTTTTATTTCTTTTACAGTGAATGTTTTTTTTAAATGACCGATTCCATGTCAATTAAGATAGATAGACAATTTCTTAGATAATCTCAACCCCACAAAGTAATATTAGATTGAAGTAGTTTATTATTTCGATGTGTAGACAGGTTTAATTTACTTATTAGTGAAATAATACAACTTCTGAGGGTTTTATTTGATTCTCTTATCTGTTTGGCACGTATTGAAAGTTCTGCTCTCAAGACTTCCCGGTGACTGGTTCATTAACCTTTCATTATGAATCGATTCGTTCCTCGTCATCGTGTGCCCATTCCCACCGTCGGTTTCTCCCCGAGTACCCTAGTCAGGGACACTCAGGATTCACTTGCGATTTATTCCAAATTTGTCGACTTAGAAATAAATTTAAAAATTATGCGAATACCGTCTGTTGATAAATTTGCAACAGTAGATTGGAAATAACTCTACGTTAAATTACATGACAAATACCGAAATTATGCTACAGTCGACGATAGGTTTGCGCTTTGGCCTCATCAGCTATTCCAAAACAAACAGCGAATGGGTCCGAAACTGCTAACGAGTATCTTTCATTTAAATATTCCATTTTCTTAGCAAGGCCGCCGTTTCCCAATCTGGGCGGCCTCGGCTCCGCGTGAGTCACAACAGGGGAGGCGGTAAAACAGAAAATAAAAAAATGAATAACGGGAATTGGGCGAATAAATTATCCCGATATGCTTGTTATCTGCAGTGGACATTGAAGGATCAAACTTCAAAGGATGAAACTGCCGTGATCCAGCTTATGCCCATTTAAAAATATTAAATTAAGTGGATTTTTTGTTGCATTGCAACAGAAACACTCCCCTTTCTCTCGCCTATTTTATCCGATTTTGGTTTTTCACTATCGCCAGTAGCATTCTAACCAATAGCAATAACAGAAACCGACATGAAATTTTATTTTGGTTAAAACATGTAACTGAGTATTCGGCCTGCCACTAGGATTCCATCCCGGTTCGGCACGCTGAAGACGTTCAAAATCGAGTTTACTCATTATCATTTTTTTTCTTTATTTGAAATCATATTTATTTTCGAGAAATTAAATCGAGACTGAGAAGGTATTCGAAAAATTCATACGATTTGCAAATATTTAAAATTGATTCCCGATTATACAACTGGTACAGCCTCGCACAAACTAGGGCGGGGGGGCCAATCAAGCACAAAATCCTTCCGCATTCTATATCCGTAATGAAAATCATACCGGGGTATATTACAAACCTAATGATGTCTCTTACGATATCACTAGGCCAACAACACCGAAATGGGTGAAAGGTAAAATTTAGTAGGTTTCCGGATCGGAGAAGTTTGATAAATAACGCTTTAAATAATTAAAGGAAATATCCAACGGCGATCAAATTAGTAAGTTGATTTCATTTTTAAGAAAATTATAATTGTACTTTCGCGCGAAATTTTTGACAGTTGAAAGTTTAATATTCTGATTAAAATATGTTGTAACTACTATTAATTATGAGGGAATAAATTACTTTTCTAACTGTTAGGGTACTGATTATGGAATTTGTACTTACTTTATCATATTACCCTATAAAGTTGTTTCACCAAACTTGTATATGAGTTCAATGATGTATCATGTCATAATAAGCGGGGAAACATTAAATTTCCTCGAACATATCTAACTCTACGTCCCTGGAGGTTGTATAGAGCTAGTAATAATTGCTGATGGCAGTAAATTATTGTAACCCGTATAATTACTCGTTGACATTTTTAGACATTCAGGAATTTAAGACCTTCTCTTTATTCCGTAATGAATGCTTAATTCCTAAGCACCATTGTTATGGTTTGGCCTCTGGGGGCCGATTAATGGAACGTACAAATTTTTCAGCTGGTTATATCGATTCCCCAACCCGCACGCCGTGCTTGCCGTATTCCTCCTACATGCGACATGTGAACTTTATTGTATAACTAATTATATCATTGTTCCTTTAACAAGCCTGTCTATCTAAGAGTATAATCTTAGATTGGGGGACTGGGGAGAAAAAATAATAGTTAACGCAATTATGCTATTCCCAAGTGTTGTTCGGCGTTATCGGTCCGCCGCCATCTGGACAACCCGCCTTCCTTTTTTTCTTCTTCATTCATTAAAAATCCGATTTAGGCTCCAGATAGTGATTATTCTCTCGGGTTCAGTCGCCGGAAGATTGGGCGCGTTACGGGGATTACATACGGATCCTGTAGGAAAATTAATAGTTTATATAACCGGTATGGCGTTCGCGTCAAAATTATATTTTACGAAACTCGCATTCGTGTCCCAGTTTCTTTCATCGGGAGCTTTGCTTTCTTTCATCGTGTAGTTTACATTACATTCATCTTCTGTCTAATCCTATCGAGTTACGCCTGCTAAATACTTATTTTTGCAAAAATTAAAGGTTTATTTGAAAAACATTTTAAATAATGATTAAAATATGGCTATTTTGCCATTAAACTTAGAGGGCGAAAGGAAAAGAGGAATCTGAAATTAAAGGGGATTTTGAGTAGCTTTTTCGTTAATAGATTGTGATTAATAGGAATAGACCAAACTAGCAAGCGGAAACAGATAACAGGAGCTGAGGTCTTAGTAAGACCTCTAATCTATTTTATATTTAACTATATTTTATTCAGTAATTATTGGCTCTAAAAAGCAGACCGAAATTACTTTTAAAATTCCTCAATGGGAGGTCACGCATTTCTCCGCAGTTTTAGCATCATGAATGATTTCATGTTGCTTCTCCGAACGAGTAAAACGATACTCACGGCTCTAGGTCATATGAAAGTATGTATTTCACATTCTTGCGATGTCTCACGCTTATTTCATTTTCTGAACCGGAACAGTATTTCTTTCCAAGAAATAAATTCATTCGCGGAACCAAATAATCCTGTTTTAAATTTAAGATCTTGACATCGACAGATTTATTGATAGAGGGTAAATTGATGCATTTTGCATATAAATGCATTGGTTTATTAAGAAAAAGTATGACATCAATACACAATCATTGTAAAGCTGGTCAAGCAAACGTTTTGGTTGCCACTAAATTACAACTATAATCGAGTACAAAAAGCGTATTTTCTATCTTTTCATTCCTAAATACGAAAATATTCTGCGCAAAAATAATGGGTGATAATTTTCAGTCTATCCTAATCACAGATTTAAAACAATATGTAACCCCGTTTCCCGGTATATTTAATACTCAAATAATAATTTGATTTAACATGAAGTTATTCGGCTATTAAAGCACTAACCCGGACTGCAACTCTCAGGACTTGTTTTTAAAATAGACACCCTACATTGTAGAAATGTACAAGTAAAATTTCGTTATGTATGAAAATTTAGGGTCAGAGTCAGGTTGTGTAATAGGAAACAAGAAAAAATGAACATTATCAAAAACGCCGAGTTAACATTCAATTAGGTCAGGTCCCCAATCGAAAGTAGGAAATTGGGGGACCTGACCGAAACAACCAGGTCCGTTCCCCGCAGACTACAACCACGCCCCATTTTACGAAACCCATCCGCCGCCAAACAGAATCACTTGTAAGCCAGTTTTCTTCGTTTTCAAACACAGAAATAGACCTCCACCAAACTTAATTGATTCTACTGGATGTCAGATAAAATTCACTCCCTGGAGTAATTATGGAACACTATGCTTTTTGAGATCATCCGTCTGCGCTCACTGAATTTGTCCTTTGACAGAGCTGCACACCATCTTCTGTACTCTTCCGTCTGTAGATTGGTAAATCTCTTAAACATGACGGGGCATACTGTCTACGCAGTTTTGCGAAATGTACATATTTAGGCCGCCGCAGCGATTTTCATTGATCTTCGTTAAGTATCAAGGAAATGCAAATCAAAATCCGATACGGAAAATCCCGATGTAATCTTCGAGAAATGAGAAACAATAGCGACTCTCTAAATTTCTCTCCCATCGGTTTAAACCGACTTCTGTCTTGTCTAATGCGCGCGGTTATCACGTTCGGAGATATCCGCATTCATTATTCATGCAGAAAAGTGAAAACGCCCTCAAGTGTCGTCTCAATGCGACCGAGCTCTCTTCTGTTTCTGGACCCACCAGCACTAATCGATTTAACTGCTCAATACCGACTTTTCTAGCATTTACTGAAGAATGAAATATATAAAATGAAATCTAAATTTTAATTATCATACCCCTTCTTGATGAAAATGACTAAATCTTGTTTATATATTATTCAACTCGAATTCTGAGGAATTTTATTTGTCTAACAAAAGCAATCCGTGCACTAACGGTGTTTTGAGTTTCAAATATGAATACTTTTGTAGTATTTGTTCCACCGGGCTCTTCTATCATATGCTCTGATATCGTGAATATTAATAATATAATTAGGTCAAATAAGTAAACGAAAATCGTTGGTATCGTCAGTTGAAGGACAGTTAATAGAGTGGGCCAAATGCAAAGCTAATAAAACGCTGACTCTACATACTTAATAGCCCTGTAATTCCGTCACTAATTACCCCGTGTTGTACCATGATACTTTCTGTTATATGGCGGGGTGCAATGTGCGAACGGGCCTAATTTATGTAACGCGACCGAGCCCTGCTTTCAGATAGTTATCCAACCGTCAGTGTATTAAAAAAAAGAAAAAGAAAATCACGTAATTGCCACGTAAACCACGTGGACGAGAAGTATGTGCGCTGTACGGTCATTTAGAAAATCGCTCTCCGGGCCTGAAAAGTTGCGCAATCCTCGCACTTGAACTTTCCCGTGTCACTAATGTTACCGTCCATTATTTTTTTTCAACCTCAAACACATGAAAATGTACTGACAAATAGGTAAAAACATAACATCATACATCGATTAGGAACGTTGCAAGTGTTTCATTATAAGATATTATTCGAAGTTTTAAAAACTTGAAGGATAAACTGTGACCGCATACTTCGATATTTAATCGATTATACATATAATTATAATAATCGAATATATAATTAGCGATATAAAGTGACCATTTCAGTGGGAGCTTTGTTTGACATTTTTATTCTGAAAAAATGTTATTTATTCATTGACAAGTAATGTCAATTATCCAAATAATTCAGTTATTAATAATTGAATTGCGGAATGTTTGGTCGCATTATATCAGATGTTTAGCGGACATAAATTAATATAAGTTTTGAGCTAAAATGCTGGAAACATTTATAATAAATAATGAAAGAGAAATTAATCGATTTCCTGGCGGCTAGCTGACCATTAATCTATTAATATACCGATGAGAGCGTATTTATCGATGCCCAGTTCAATAATTCGTCCATCTAATAAAAGGAACGCCTCGTTGATGTGTGGTTGTGGAGGGCCCGAGTCATGTCCCCGACGTGCCGGTTCAATGCGAGTTGGCCTTATTCCGCCGCTGTTAGCGATCCTTGAAGTTATAACGGGTGTTCAAAGCTGTCAGGAAGTGCACACGGCGACTTACACTACTGAAGACCGCGGAAGTCCCGAACTGAAGATCACACTTACGTTAAACAATGGCCTATTCTCCCCTATACGGGCTACTGAACCGCTACATCTAGGTACCCGTTTTCCTTCGTTCCTAAAACACCGTTCTACCGGCTAATAGTTGAAGTTTATTTTATTAACTATTTCTTTGGCTTTCCTATATAAAAAGAAGACTATGAAGGCTGAGTAAAAGCCAGTATCATTGAAAATGTTGCATTGCAAAATCTCTCGAGTGATTCTGTTTCTTTGCTAATTTTTCAACGCACCACGATCACCAGATAATTAACGGAAGTTAAAACACTTTACATGAGCATCGAGGCTCAAGTTGAAGAATAGTGGAGTACTGTGTGTTGATGGTGAAAAACAACCGTGAAATATTTGACCCAGATAATTAACATATTGACACATTATGTCAACCTGCAAACAGCGTTGAGTGTGAACAAATTTCAGACTGGTAGGGGTATCAGAATGGAAGACCCTGGCCCTAATTTCGTCTGTGGAATGTTGTTCCGATGAGCTTACATTGAGCCCCGCAGACAAGGACGGGCACAGGACGATTTACTGGAGGTCCTATATTATTCAGAAAGAAAATATTCAGATACTAAAGAATATATGCATTATATAGACTGGAAGCTGGAACTAGGATGAATTAACAAATGAAACAATCATCAATGTAGTAGCTGCTACTCTGTTCGACCCTGATATTTTGTACTAACCGCAGTCTTCGTGTATTCATGTAAATGTTGTTTGAAGAAATGGGTAAATTCGCAGGACAGACTGAGATTGAGTAATTGCTCCAGGACGAATAGCTGAAATTATTTTTCTCCTTGGCTTGTCATGATCCCGCCACACCCTTTGTTACTCATGCGTTGCTCCTGCGGCGTCAAAGGTTACTATGTGACTTAATTCCCCGAGTATTTATGTCTAAATGCAGCCCTCATTGGGACAATTTCATAAGCAGGCTTCCTAGTTGGATGAATGAATCATAAACCTTTACTTTGAGATAGTGCAGTCGACACCTTTTATAAAATCCTATACCGCATCTGTACTTGTACAGTCATTTTTAAGTTTCTTAACATTTCTAATTCTTATTATAACGTTATAGCCTTATAATGAGACAAAGCTATTGGGCAGAACAAATGACTGTTGATTTTGTCCCAGCATGAAGTATAATGTTTCATTTCATTTCAGGACATTAAAGGCAAAACTACATTTGTTACTTCAGTTCATTGTTATCTTGTTATCTGGGCGCCGTTCATTCAACATCAGAAGTTCTCATGACCGTCTTGTTCTCTTTTAAACAACATGAAGAAATGCTCTGTAGGTTACTGCGTAATTGAGATTATGAGAAAGTTTGTTTCGTCTAAGCGAAATTCAGAGCTGTATTCGTTCCTTGTTTTATTCAAAACAAAGAACTAGAGTTCTTCAGCAAAGAAAAACTAACCTAGTATATAACAGTAATGATTGCTCATTTAAAATGCTAATGAAGTAACTCTCCGGTTACTGATCCGATGGAAAACAACAATGTTTGCGAAACTTTCTTAAGGCTGGATGACTTGTACGGGTCGTTGTCTGTCACAGCTCACCTGGTAGATACCTAACATAAACAAGTTTTTTTTAATTCTCAGTAAAATAACGAACAGGAAAGAGATAGTATTTGGAGATATGCATTGTCCAGCTTCATCGGAGAAATTAAATCTCAACGATTCTCAGTGTCAACGATTTTCTGGGAGAAAAAAGTTCGTTAGTATGAGATTTCGTTAGTAGTATATTGAAAGTAGTAGTATATGAAAAAGGATTTCATAATAATTCTATGTGGAATTCATTTTTCCAATTTCAAATCTGGAAATATGAAGTCGGCGAATACTTGAACAGCATCAGTACTAGTTATTCTTCACCCAGGAATCATTCATCATCAGGAGTAGAAAAAGTCTTTATCTCCTAGATAAATTGTAAAATGTATAATAAATCTATTCTGTATTTATGTTTGCGGGGGTTGTGAAATTGCTGCTGTAATGTGAGCACAAAAGGGACGGATATTTGGTGAGATAAAATCGGACATCAAAACGTGGTCCGGACAGTATTTTAACGCTTGTCTCGGTCGATCGAGAGCGAGAGAGAACTCGGTAAGTGGAACAAGGGGGGCCGCGGGTAAAACTGGTTTCTACCCCAGAACCAGTTCTGAGCGGGCTTTGGCGCGAAACTGCCCGCGCCCAACAGAAGCCTCCCACTGACCGACGGACTTTCATGCAATAGGTCAGAGTTCGGCAGGGGCGGCTTCTTTTTTGACCAGTTTTGGAAACGAGCCCGACCCGAATTTACTGCGCTCGACGAGACGATATATTCCCGACTGATAAACAACCCATCGGCATTCAATTTAGGCACCGTCCATTATAGGCCTATTCAATCGAATGCGTGAAATATTTTTCATCCCGGCACTTTCCTTGTAGTGGTTACTGACCTTTCTGAAACACTCAATAGTCCAATGCCTCATTAATTCTTACGTATAAATATTTAAGAAAAAGTAAATAATTTCTACACTTTTTAATTTACTCCCGGGAGCTATATTAAATGTCAAGTTCGGAAATAAATATATATTAGTTTATTTAATTTCGCCACCGTCTTTGTTGCATTAGATCTAGCAGGACAGCTGCGTACTTTATGTTAACACAATTTTACCTGCCTGTTTCTTAAGTAAAAACAGATCAATAACACAAAATAAAAATATTCTCTCCTCGTGAGAATGAGATGTACAGATCTTCGTAGTAATCGGATTGTCTACTACCTTTATAACATTACCACTCTTACGCAGTGGCTCGATTTATTATATCCCGATCGTCAATCCTTCGTATTCGACAATTGGTAATTCAGTTTCCTGCACGTTCATGAGACCTGTTAGTGTGACATCATAGTGCAGAAAGAAATTCATTACAAATAATTTTGACAAGACAAATTAAGTTTCTACTTGTGGTTTACATGATTGATTGTCGTTTAAGGAATAGAAGGGAAGAGAATTCAATAAATAGAAGAATGAAATCTCTCTGGACCAAGTACTGTAATGTATATTATTCAAAAGGCATAACTGGTAAATTATAACGGACCGAAGGTTGTAATTTGTTAATTTAATCTGTATTTTGAATTTCAAACATTGAATTAGAGATTTTCAGCCTCTGTTGAGCCCGCTGCGGTAGCCGATACGGGATGGGGCAATCCATTGGGCGGGACGCGGAATATGCATCTGGCCGTGCGGGTGATGATGCGCCTCTGGGTGGGGGTTGAAATCAATAGCGGCGGCGCCGGATCTTCTTACCAGGCCCGAGAGGTAAAAATAGGCGGTTCGCCTTGAACTTGGTTTACGGCTTTGCCTGGCCCCCGCCCTCCCGCCTATACTAGCTTTTCCTTTTATTTGTCAGTCACCGGACGACAGCGTTGGTGTGTTTTTTCCGCGTGGGAAATTCCACCGTGGACTCGCCCAAATGGAACGACCGATAATGGGGCCGGCCCCATTTATAAGGGGCGGCTTCCATTACACTAATCTGGCGTCCGGCCGAGGGAGTATTATACTTTAGGTTAATTGACTTGCGAAACGACATACTATTCCGCATGGAATTTAAAAATACCTCTTTCAATCTTCCAATAATAATAATAATAAAATATTTAACACGGCACCTAATCAGCCTAAGGGAATTAATGATATACTGGAAAACAAAATACAATTATATAAATTCGGAATAACCGTTGGTCAAGTTACTCAAAAAAATGAGTATATTCCTATATACCCTATATATATATATATATATATATATATATATATATATATATATATATATATATATATATATATATATATACACGATCATATAAAATAGTAATCAGGAGGACAGGAAGTCGAGTCCTGTTAACGTTTAAAACGAATTTCAAAATGACTAATCATCGTAATAATTACAATACGATCGTTCGATGCATGGACGACACCGACGTTATGAGACATAACGACTTACAATTGTGGAAAGAATGGAATTCAGTTCAGTACAACGAGTCATGGTATATTCCCCAATATGATAATAGTGGGCTAAAGGATAGAGGGCAATCAAATATTTTATTTTTCTGAAAATCCATTTCTACTTTTTAAAAATTCAGATTTACATTATTGCTTCGTTAAATCTGAATGCCAGTGTCATTAGTTTTTACTGGAGAACGTCTCGTCGCAAGGGCTTGGAGTAAACGCAGCCTGAAAATATTAGGCTCGTTTACTGGTCGGTGATTATCTTTATAGTCCGGTCTGAATATTTGATGGGAAGAGAAACCGCCGTCGTTCGAGGGGCATTCCATTTAGATATTCCGGAATGATGGAAAAAAATAAAAATAAAATGTAACCACGACTTTATTCCTCCGATAGGTGGAAGGATGGCAGCAATTAGTCCGCCGTTGTTGAGTCCGCCGGAGGATGCCAGATCGTGAGAAATAAAAACCCCCGACCTCAAGATAACTTTGGCAGAGCTTCAATAATTTAAATAAACAGGAAAATTACTGCGCTGCTCATTCCGACCTCAGGAATGATGCGGAGGGTCCGAAACATTCAACTAAGGAAGCCCTAATTAGGCAATTTCTGGTTCTAAAATGTCGCCGACATAGGCCGCTCTCCAAATAAAATCATTTCCTTTCTTCATTATTTTATTATATATTTTTTGTTGAAATCAATTTTTTTCGTTTTAAATTTTTCGGAATTTTATAACTACTAATTAAGTTCTTGCTGAAGGAAATTGAAGTCGGCCGCCGGAATTTCGTGTAAATAAGACCTGTTCGAAATGTCAAAAACCTAGTATATTGTTGATTCGTAATGAAAATTGTCTATGCCTTATTACATGGCAGACATGAAATATATATTACATTAGTCTAGAGATCCTATTTATCCGTTCGCTCCAATTTCCCTATACCGGAACATCTTCTCCCCTACGCGGGTAGAATTGCGTTTTGTGGAAATTTACGACAGAACTCTGGGAATTAAATTAATTATCTATTTCCACCGTTTTTTCCGCGTCTTCAATATTTATCTCGGTTTTTGAATTTACATTCCTTCCCGGAATTACCAGCCCGTGGGAACAGGTAAGAAGTATGCCATCTGAGCAAAGGGTCACGGAGAGTGTCATGCATGTGGGACAAGTGGCCGGAAGCGGACGATTCCAGCCCAGTTTTCCAATTTGAAGATGTGGAGCAGAAATGCAGGAAAGGGCTTAATACAGAGTTCATTGACGCCGTGAAAAAAGTTCTCAGACTCAGACGCTTAATCTTAGTTTAACATCGCATTTATTCCAAGTCCAAGTTTTACTGTTCGAGAAACAGGACCAAACTGAGACAGAATACAGGAATAACTTAAAGAGTTAACGCCAAAAGTAGTCATTCAGGTAGTAATGCTTCATTGATGTCGAACAAGGTTAGTACAAGGCATTGCCAATTTCGTACTAGTTTTGAAGAATTATGCTCATTAGTAAAAATAAAATACCATAGATGTTTTACCAGGAATTAACAAAATGACAATTTAAGTTGTTTTTCCTTGGGTTGGCGATGGTTTGGTATATATTCTCGTGCGCTTATTTGGTATCTCTGTTTCAGCTGTCAGCAGAGTATATACTCTTATCGATCGCCATCTAAACACTAAGCATCCTCTCAACACCGTGGCTGTAATTAATACATTTACAATAACATTAACAATCCTGACAGGACGCTTTATCGTTAGTCGGCAAACACATGTTATACATATTACCTCTGATGATACTATAGAAAGCGTGCGGGTTAGCATTATAATTATTCCTTGTAACATAGTATATAACAGAAAATTAAATTCTATTGACAGTCTCCCCAATCTGTAATGAGATTCAGATTGAAATAATGTTTATTCAGAGAACAGCGGTAATTTCACGTACTAAAGAGGAATATTTTTCAAACTTCGCCAGGGTTAAGTTCTTTGGAAACGTTACCAGAGGCGTGGCGGGCGGACTTTCCTCAGCCTATTGTCGATTCCGAGAGCGGTTTCGGTTTTGGCGGCCAACCACGGGCGTTACGTCACAGGTCTTTCTCCTCTTGGAGAACACACGACCAAGAAAGAAGAAGAAAGTCATTTCTCCTCAGGGCCAGTGTTGCCACACGCGGGAAAAACGCAGCGTCCCGAGCGTTACCAAATAGCCCCCTACGGCAATGAGGCACGCCTCTCACCAGACCCGCACCACACTACGTACCTAATACTAGTACTTTAGAATTATGACTCCTCCGGAATAACTACACATTTCAAATATCTCAAACTGGTCACGAATAGTCACCGGTCTAATCGAATAGTCCCTGGTTAACCCAACAAATTTTTTAACCATTTAAAAAATCATAATACAACGTTCTTGAAATGAACGTTTGAGTAGTTTGCTACAGTTTATGTGAGATATTATCAGTTCGAATATTCATATTTAAATGATACTAATAAAATTATAATATACATAGTAGTGAATTAATGTCTTAACAATAAATAATGTTTATCGTCCACTCACGTATTCGGCTCTAAGCCAATCCGGTTTCGGCTGTAGCATTCCATCAATAATGCAGTGGGGTACTTAAGAGTTCGTGAAATTTGTTGTAATCAAGTATAATTATGACTAGCTAAAGGGGTTGTATGAGAAATTTATATCATAAGTAAAAGGACGTTTATTTTTAAATCAGTGTTTAAGAAACTGAGTAATACAATTAGAAACTGTATTACCTGTTAACGTATTAGAAAAGAAATTACAAAGTTAAATTAAGCTAAGAGGACAGTAGCAAGATAAATATTTAACATCTGACTGATTATAACCAATGTGCACTAAAGCGTGAAAGTAAACTCGAAGGATCCGTACAAATGATAATGTTTAGCGGGCGTGCCAGATCCCTCCCCATCTAACTTGCGGGCGATTGCCAAAGGAAAACTGCGCTGGAAACAACTTTCAAGAACGATTCTAAGTGATTCACACTCCATTCCGTCGAATAGATCCGTACGGGTTTTCACCTCAACTTCTCGGATTGTTGAGAAACCGCCCGGATATTATGAATGCATTCTTAGATCGTTGACACAACCTAGTTCCTTCTGGGTCTTCGTGTCTCGAGAGTAAATTTCGGATATTACGTTTCAGATATTCACAAAATAATGGACCTCCGTCAGTGCTTCAATGAATGAAATTAACTTCCGAAAATAAAGCAATAGTCAGTATGAAAATGAAATAGTTGCTGCGACTGTGTTGAATATAAGCGCAATGCTATGTTCTCGTTCTTCTGAACTTTTTTTACTGTAAGGTCCATATACCTGACTTAGTTTAACTGCGAACGTGCTTATTTGTGAGCTAAATATACCACAGTGCATGCAGTAACCCACTGGCACAGTCAATTTAATGGTGCTGTGTATCAACACTATACTGACGACTATGACTATATAGAAAATGGATAAATACTTTAATACGAACAAAAATACCAATGGCCATTTAATGTGGAGCTAGTATATGATAACTTAAGAACTTATATTATGAAGGGAAATAGAATTTAAAGGAAACTAAACTATTTCCCTTCTCTTTCCAATTATTTCCACTGCCTTTCAATACCGTGAAGGGCCTGCTTCTTCAGCATTGAGAAAGGGGGAATAGCGTCTCTCGTGTCACCACTTCAGTATTTATCTGCCGACTTCTTCTGACCGGGTTGACCGGACAGGTGCGCACAACGTAAAGGGGAGAAAGGACAGAGAGGGGATACACAACGGGTTAATTAATCTGAGTCGTGGAGCAGTCGTCCTAGATGCGTCACAACCAATGACCGGCGAAAACGTGAAAGAGTGCTTCAAAAGAGAGTTGAAGCTCCATGATTTATTACCTGTCGCCTCAACTGCACTGCTGCGTTTGTTATAGTTTTGGTTTTATACCAATTATCATGCTGACTGCACGAGAGCTTGATCGTACTACATTTTTAATATAATTTTCAAGGTAAAACGACGCCTGTGGGATTGATTACCGTGAGTGGTAGGGGAGTGATTCCGCAGGCATATATAAAAATAATATCTATGCAGCGGAGAGAAAACGATAATCTAATTCCGATTAGAGTACAAAACATTCTTGGCATAACTACTGCCAGCGCGATGATGTAATCATGCGATACTTTTGCGCCATTTATTCCGAGCTTTCTCAGCCTCTTAAAATTATTATCGATGCTACAGAAAATTGGCTGATTTTGTTCCCCTGCACCGTGTCTTCCAACATACGCTTTAATTGGGCTAATTTTGAACAAGAGGCTTAAATGTTCGCAACCGAAATGTTCATACGTCCCGCTCACAGGTTGGTACTAACCATGGCGAGAAGCCGAAATATAGGAACAACGAGTGGAAACAGAATTTAATTATTAAAATTAAAGTTGCCTTCAAGAGTAAACACAACAGCCTCACCCTGCTACTATCAAAATAAACAGCGCATTTGTTTTTTCTCACATTAATATAC
Organism: Lethocerus indicus; assembly: GCA_019843655.1. Taxonomy (NCBI): domain Eukaryota; kingdom Metazoa; phylum Arthropoda; class Insecta; order Hemiptera; family Belostomatidae; genus Lethocerus; species Lethocerus indicus. The sequence goes on along the minus strand of JACDQD010000103.1, from coordinate 5,353,172 downwards.
GAATTGGCCCTAAACGTTTATAAACCGCCCGAAGCCCGCGACAGTGCTCAGCCCGCACCTGCGGTCCGGGCGTAAAAAACTGTGTCACAGATCGCCTTCTGGGAGAAAAAATTCCCCTGCAATTAAGTCCGGTTTGGAACATAACACGGACACTTGCGAGAGCCGAAGACAGAGAGGGGAGTAAGGGGCGCCGTCGTAGGTTCGAGGGAGAAAGCGAAACATTCCTGGCCGACAGAAAAACGATGTCCCGCCACGCAGATGGCCACCCGGCACGGGGCCTGCCCGCCTCGGTGCCCGATTTATAACCACCTCGCGGCGGCTACATCTCAAATATCATAATCTCAAACGGCATTATCAGAATTTCTACAGGTGGAATTCATTGGGTTCACTCGGCTGGTTCACGATGACCGGTGCGACTCGTACAGCTGGAATCCACCAACCGATTTAAGAATATTAGAACATTAGTAGAACAATTAAGAACACAAGTGGGCTCTTAAAAGATAACCCTTAATATACTTCCTCTTATTAAAAATAAAATTAAGTCCATATTTTTCTTATCTTTACTTCCTAATTCGTTGAAAAATAACATCATAACTGGAGATTCTAATTCCAATACCTAATTTCAGGAGGAACCATACTGTAATATAATGCATACACTATATTGTTCGTGGATTCCTTTCATTTATTCGAATTTCTAAATGAAGGAAAATAATGAAATTACAACCGAAATAATGTCCTCTTCCTATATATGTAACAGGTGAATACAATGGAATGTGTCTATGACAATCATTTTTTGAGGAAATTAAAAGGAATATCAATAAGAATTCAATTCATGACTACAGATTTATGTTACTGCTTATCTGTCAATGAATCTAAATCGGTCAGTGAATTGTGAATTATTCCATATAGAGAGTTGCACGTGGAAGACGTTTTAGGCCACCAACGATTATGAGATTTGGTTATGTCACGATTACATAGGCAGTCATAATCACCTGGCTGTCGTGAGCTACATAAGTTTTAGATAATATTTAGGTACTGTAAATCTATATATATATATTTTCATCCAATAATGAATCAAATCAAATTTTCACAATACGTGGTACAAATAGTTAAAGTTAAAAAATACATAATAGTTATTTTTGTATTTTTGTCACTTTACTAGTAACAAAATGGCCAACTGAAATTCTCTCCAGGAAGAGAAATTCAAAGGATTATTGAAAGAAACTCAGAAGTGAACAAAAATTGTTGGAATTGTCTCTTTGAGGCTTTGGAATTCAAGACGGGGCCCAACACGCCCTCCAGAAACGTGCCCTGACCACTTAAGTTTTTAAACTTTTTCACTTCTGACGTCTCTTGAACCTGGCGACAACTTCATTGATGAGCGTAGGTAGAGTGACAATATATTTACAAAACCAACAGCTAATAAAAAAGAATCAAACTTCTTTTATAAAATTCTTGCCTTGTCAGTTAAACATTTTGTTACTTCTATTTCACAATTCGGAAAAAAATCATGGCACAAGACAATTATTCTTTGTCAACTTTAGAGGACCTGATTTTATTCTACGTATTTCACTGCCGGCAGCATTCAGATGTTAGTACACCAGAATATCAGACAATTCTGTCCAAAGATCGCCAGAAAACTGTAATTCCCCGGTGGAGATAAAGTAAAATCAGATTATTTTATGATGCGGGGTCATTCATTTAAAATTGACCACGTACTGGCGGTGTTCAGATATCTATTACTCTTGTACATTATGCAATCACAAAGCTATACGTTGGCGAGTTTGTGAGTGAAAACACAATTAACTTGCGGTTGACCTTCTGTTTATTATTAGAATAGTTCTCAGTTCATCGATTCTTTATTTTTGAATTGAATAAGATTCAATTCGTATAGAAAATACAATTTAATAGATTTTTCTATTAAATTATTTCAGTCGCATTCTCAAAATGGACGGACCCCTGACACCACGGACGGATAGGTCCGCTAAGCAGGTCCATCAATTACAATCATAAATTGTGAACGCAATAACACACTAACTAATAATCGATAACCTGGCCAGGACTTTCACACAAATTTACGCAAATGTCTATTTATTTTCGTTTTCCGCGTTGCCACATCAGCGATTGCAATAACGGTGGCCTTTCACCGGCTGGCTCTACCTGCGACCAGAATTTATTTAACTGCCACTATTTACAATTAACGTCCCAAAAGAGTTCACCTTCTCAAGGTTCAACAAAGCATAAATACAAATTACCCTATCGAAATATTTAAATAGTTGTCATATCTCATCATTACTACAGTCATAATAAAAGATAAATTTCACAATTTAAATAATTATGAAGGTAATATATAACGGTATACAATTTAATTGGTACTTGCTGCCTGTTGTGTCAAATAAAAGACACAATTCAATAATTTCGTAATATTTTTATTATATAGAATAATCATTATAAAATTATGTTTAGCTCCGATCAAGTCATAAATGTTTATGCGCGAAAATATTTCCGTTAAGAAAAATTACATACACAATTCTGCAATGCCAGTCCCATTAAATGTTTTCAAATTGAACTCGTATATGGAACTTTCACGGTCACATAAGTATCCCATAATTTCGTACCCAGAAAACACCAAAAGGTAATGTCACCGCAAGAAAAAAAAACCTGGCCAATTAACCGAATTCGAGTTTCTCCCCGGACTCCGGTAATGGGCCAATTTCAAATAACGTTTTTCACACATCACCGAGGAGAATAGAGGCGTACGCGTGTCTGCCGTTTAATCGAGAGTAAAATGCGACAAAAAATTATAATTATGACGGTAACAAGGGGTGGAAAAAAGAAATTGGGGAAAGATCGACAAATCCCTCGGCCGTGTTTCACGCCTCCGTGTGATGAGAGAAAACAACTCTCAATAGCTCTCCTGACGGCGACCAGCAAAAACTATACAGAAATAGAAAACCTTATTTGCCCGAATGAAAAACTGCTAGTAAGCTCACCAATAATTCTTAAACAATAAAAAGATTCATTAGGAATTATCGTTAGTTAAGTATTAGCCTGTGAAAATATGAGGCATAATTATATCTGCTGCTAGTGTAGCAATCCAGCACGTGTTTGGTGAGGTCTGATGCGTGAATATTGAATTCTGATGAAATGAATATTAATTTAGAGTCATTATATCTCACACAGGACATCATCTCAATGACTCGTTTCAATGATCCTTTTAATCGATTAATTTGTTTGAAATAATTCACACTGAAAGTTTGTCGGATACGTTAAGCATGAAGTAGTAGCACGAACTTATCGGTTCAATTCGATTCACGCTTTACCGGGTAGGGTTACGCTTAGGCCTCAGATAATACCTTGTCAATAACAAATCCCATTTTTGATGCCGTTTCCAAATTCGATTCGATCCGTACGGCGGGACGGAGGAAAAAAGTGCGAATTCGGTCACGGCCGATTTGATTAGGACGAAGGTGAAATAAATACGGTCTACCGTCGGAAGCCCCGTTATGGGGGGGGGGGCTCCGATACATCCCGCCAGCAATCAACTAGAACAATGGCGGAATAAATTAATAATTACGGCTCTGGACCGAGGACCTATTTCGAGACAATTGGACGTCAAATTCACCCCTGGACATTATAAGCGGAGGCTGCAATGTCAAACACCCGGCCACAAACATCGGGTGATCTCGAATCGAACTAAATATTTCACGTAGCGAAGACGCAATAACTTTATTTATAATAAGTAAATACTTGAGTACATTTCTGGTCACAATGAGAAAGATACGGCAGTGATAATCCTGAAAATGTCTTAAACTCCAGACCCTCTAGTAAGTTTTCTAAAAGTGCATTACATGATAATTCAAATTAATGAATTAAGTCAGTATTTATTCTAGAATTACGAGGGAATCTGACCACGTACAGTTCTATTAAGAGGACGGAACAGTTTTTTTATTTCGGGAAATATAAACGGAGTAACGGAATGAATGAAACCGTAAAAGGGCTGGGCGACTGGGGGTTGAATGACAATAGGATGTGGTACACAGTACGACATCCGCAGACCCTTATGGGGCGGTCGTTCCGCCTTCCCGGAATCCCCAATTAATATTCAAAGCCTAATTGAGCCGCGGGGCGAATACACAATGGATGATCGGCCGGCGAATTAAGGAGACGAAACCGATAAGAGGAACGACCGAGCGTTAGAGCGTTGTTCACGCAAAAAATTTTAACTAATCATAAATTAAATACAAAATCAAATTACATTAGCGCTGTTTCTATCTTTTGTCTAAATTTCTTAAAATTTACTGGGTCTAACGAGCAGGAATTCCTCCTTGTTTCGGAAATCGGTGACGGCAGATTCAAGGGCGTCTCTCCCGACTGGATTCTTGACGGCCTCAGTACACATAGCAATTATCACTCGGGCTGGGACATTACCAGTTTTTTTATTTCCTTCTCCAGTGGTCAAGGTGTGCACGTTACAATGCAAATCGTTTGTTAGTTGGCAGTTTTTAACCAGAAGTCCGTATCGGTCATTCAGTCTCACGGGGATAATTGAGGTCGTCCAATATAAATTAAGTTTTTTTATTTTCCTGCGCGATTTAATTCTTAGCGGTCGATAAGACCACTTGGTAGTCCCAAAACTACTTGCTAATAACACAAAATGACAGAGCCTAAAACTGAAAGTACTTACTGGCAATTCCGTTAATACTCTATTATCATAGTTGGCAATTGAATCCATATTAAGGCATTTTTTTTCAGAATGAATATGGAATGTAAGTTCTCGAACGTTAGAATTTATTGAATAGGCCTAGGTATTATGGAAATAAAAAACATTTTTCTGTGACCATCTGATAATTTCGCATATACGACAGCTTGGCTTACAAGAAGGCAAACGGCTGAAAGTTGCAGGAATATTCGATTCGGGACAATATCCACGAGCGTGAAAACAATGACCTACCGTATACGTACTGTCCTTTTAAATTGCAAAACCAGTGACCCGGCAATAACCCAAAGAAGATGGAGAGAGCCGTGAGTTATGTGATAGAGCTCATGACCCGCGCCCATGCGCAAGATATTCAATAGAGAAGAATTCTACAGTCTACGCTTCCTTTCCTTGTTTAATTATTCGTTGACTTGACAATAAAAGGGGCTGTGGCCGAACATATGTTCAAATTTCTACCCACTTAACAATATTACAGACATGAAATCTGCGTGTACTGGAAAATACCATTACGTAAGAAATTATATGTAATTTCACTAGGCTAATAATAAGCCTAGCCATTTGTACTTTTAACATTAGTACTATATATTGAATTATTTTACACAGTTCAACGTCGAAAATTTTTTCAACATCACTGATTTTAATTCATTCGAAAAAAACAAAGACAATATCAACATGTAGTGACAACCAGACCTAATAGTGCCTTACTAATATCCTGTTATTAAAATAATTATTCGAAAATATGAAAAATAGGTGGAAAATAGCTCAGGACGCACGAGAATCAGTTCCTGTATACAATTAGACGCGGAAACAATGTAAAACGTAGAAAAACGAGGACAAGAAACAATTTAAGAATCTTGTAGCGTATTCTTTTTTCTAGTGATTCTCAAGGCGATGAAGTGTTTCGGTAGTCGGCTAGTATGTACATTTTTGAATCTTAAAAGCAATCCCTGCCTCCCTCAGTTTTGAACAGTGACGTATCTATTCATTGATATATCTTGGATGACTGAATTCAAAAGAGAAGTGGTAAAAATACAGCTTCTGTTTCTGTTTGAAAATTGTAAAAAATATTAAGATACATTAAGGAACACTAATATTCAGGAGAAGATAGCATTATAGATATGTTGAGAATATTAAATGATGCATTTTGAGGGGGGGGGAGGGTTAATAAGCGATAAAATTACATTTAGGAATATTAAGCTTAGGTGCAAATGGGAGATGAATTTGCCAAGCAAAATGGCGCATCTCTTTTTTCGTTCGAAGAGGAAAAAAGAAGACTTTAATCGGATTATTCCCTCGGGGGAAGGAGGCCGGCTTCAGATTATTGCGCATTGTACATAAGTGAAATAAAACAATTCCTAAGTGCTATTGGAAGGGAACAAAAAGAAAACACAGGATCAGAAGCCCAGGAGCGGGTTCAATAGCTGGCCACCAAGGACGCGCCCGGGTAGTGGCCATTGTGAGAAATACAACGTTCGATCCAGGCCGATAAAGACATTCCTGCGGCTAAATTACTTTCGATTCTACCCAACCGGAGAGTATATTTATACTATATATACATAAAAATATTGCCCGTTCAATAGTTGACTGTAGGCTGTGGGCCGGTCTCCGGCTCTTGTGACTCTTGAGAAACCCCTCCGCGTTATATAAGAATTCAAAGAGCAGCAGTCATGTCTGACCTTTACGGAGGGGTGCCCGGGAATGTAAATTTCGGCTCGATATTTAATAAACAGAAAGAAGAAAAAAATTCTCCGCGCTTGTGCAATCCAAGGTATTAACGGCTTTTTTACTGACCCGGCAGTGACTAGCTTTGGATATAGACATACTCATTTCTGAAGATTCCGATGGACGGGGAATTAACGTCTTGCGAAAAACATGCCCTCAAAGTTGTTTCACCTACATGCTGTATACGTGTATCGCCTGTGAATTAGGGTAGTTTCTGAATGGTAATCAGTTTTACTCGAAGGGGTCAGGCACAATATGAAAATGTTGCAAAAATCAAATAATTCCGGGACACTTAAATAATTTTTCAAAATTATGATGGGTGTATGTATCAAGTGTCTACGTCATTAGTAATGCGATAATCGTTTTCTAATTTATTATATTTTTTGTATTTTATCAAAAGACTACTGGCTAATTTTTTCTACGCGTTGGGATTAAAGAATGGTACATGGCGTCTTATTATCTCATTAATGTTTCTGGGAGCTGGTCGCTTACTAATTCCGTATCGTTTCTGTTCCTTTGGGCAGTTAAAGGTAATGCTGACCCATTCAACACAGTGCTTTAGTCGTTCTTCGTGGAGATCTTTCCGAATGGCACTTATGTAAGTTACGTTGGTCGTTTCACATTATTGGATATTCATGACGCGTAAATTCTAAAGATTTTATCGTTTCCATATTTTTTTAGATACTCAGAAGAAGTGCGCATTCTCACTTATATACTTTACATCTGATATTAATAGATCTACCTCCGAAACTCTTCAATGTTGCTCTACTCCAATATCGTCATTGGGCCAGTTTTCTCGTACGGAACACTGAGCACTGTGACAAAACCCAGGGACATGGGGAAAAATATCGAATTACTCAAACGGTTTTCAAATTTCAACTCGGCCTTACCTTCCCTTGAGAATCATCAATCGTCATGTTGACAATGATAGTATTATTAATCACTCGCAAATCGTACCCGACAAGCTGCAATCATTTATAAACCACTCTCACTTTAAGGTCAATTTATTTACTCGGGTAACACCCAGGAGATGAGCCGTTACACAAAACGCTGTTTTTCAGTACTCGCTGTCATAAACAGAAAGTATTTTACAAAACAACAATGTGGCATTAACATGATATATTAACTGATACTTATAGTATTAGCTTATAACTGATATGATAATCTCAACTGATATTCTTTTGCTCAAAACATATATGTAGGGCCGTGTAACCAAGAGCTGTTTTATATACTACTTAATCATTTTGTATGATCATGATCGAGGTATGTCGACCAGAAATATTGACAATAAGCATTGAGCGTCTGAAGAGTGTTCAATGACATTTAATCTCAATTCATTATTTTTGAATTGATGAAGGTTACTAGTTTCCCACTATTTAGGTCAACGGTTTAAACCCGAATGGATATCCGGGCCAAACTTCAAATAGCGTGACATTATCTACCTGAAAATAAATTTTATACATACATTTTTTTATGTACTTAACATTCCATCGACCGAATAATAAACAGTGCTTTCTATTTTAGAATTCAAATATACTTTTCATTCGACCCCGTTCAAACGATATACTCCTATGTGTATGGGATGTGTCGTCAACCTGACCAGTATTATTTTATCGTCTAAAGTTATAAATAATTCAAGCGAAGTTAGGCCTGTTAACTACCCGAGGTTTCGAAGCCAACAACCCTTCGATAGCCTTTCCGAACAGGACGGCAGTGACCCATTCTCCCTCCCTTATGTCATAAAAATCTTCTTTATTAAACATTAATTTCCGTGAATAAGCTGACGACTAGCACTGATATTGTTTGTAATATATGACGAGAAATGATTTATTTTTTTAATATCCTGACTCTAATTGTGTTATTACTAAAATAGTAGCTAATGGGTGTTCATATTATCATTATTCATCGGTACGTTGAGATAAGATGAAAACGATAAATTGGTTAACTGACACATCTTAGTGATCGGCAAGTACCCGACTGATTTCGATTCAGAATCTCGCCTTAGAAGTAAAAACAATGGCAAAAACAGCCTTGAACCGATTTAATTCAATTACGTAAATTTTCCCCAGTAATTTCCTCCTAATTTTCATTAGCCCCGAAACCTTGATATCAACATCCTTATCTCGGCGAGAGAGAGAGAGAGAGAGCGTGTGCAAGTGGTATTGGAAGTGTTTCACTTTGTATGCTTCTCGGTCAGGAGGAGATGTAACTATCGAGATCGCCCACTGGAATAGTTAATTCATTCCCATCAAACCTGTACACTCGGACTCCGCCCTTTCCCATCGTTTCCTGTCGACTGTCTATTTCGGTTGCGATTAGAGCTAGAATTTAATTCACGAAATATTAATATTACGCAGCACTGATTATTACGTATTTAAATTATTTTTTTTTGTATCCTCCCACCCAAGTATGCGATATCGTATACAGGAGGCAGCGTGGACAGAAATAGGACCAAGGCCTGAAAACAAAGAACGCATTCGCAAATCGATCGGAGGTCATAAGGTTACAACCGATGTTGGGAAACATACGTGTGCCCCAACGATAACCGTCTATGTACACATACATACAGTGATAGTAACAGTTATTGCGTGAATTAAATTATTCTTAAAACCTTTTTCTCTTGAACTATGATAGATTGGGAGGATAGGGGGGGTGGACAGTTCTTTACCGGGATAGAGAAAAATGGAAAACTCGAAATATCCGGAGTATTACACGGAATAGCAGTAATATTTCGAATAGAATGGTGGTTTCTAAATAACCACGCTTAAATGGTACTAAATAGTGTTAAAATAAATTATATTGGCCGTGAAAAAAGAGCGTCCCGCGAAACGTTATCTTACTGGCGTTATTTTAACGTGCCCAGGCATAATTCGAATCTCAGATTGTTTTTATGAAGCTATTTTAGTAACATACATAATAGTAATATATTGAAGCATTCTGTGAACACTGTCAGTCATGGTCCGCAGCTATTAACTTGAAACGGTTTCGAGATTGAAAACGTGACAGGTATCCGGTCGCCGTTTACCTTTTTTTTATTACCTTTTTATAGAAAAAGGTCGAAAGTTCAATTGAAAAGGTTCGTTAGATCCCGGAAGAGCCGACTGTGCGACCTCACTGGCGGGAGCGTATCGTCCCTTCGCACCGGCGAACGCCTCTTTCGCCTGTCCCGAAGAACTTGATTCGTATGGAAAGTAGTCAAACCGTAAACGCGAACGTGGCTGAGTAATATTTTCCCCGAGAATCACCTTGAATGCAACCGGATCCTCTCGGTTCTGAAACCCGAGGGACAAACCGGTACACAATGAGGATGCTTATAGCCGAATCGAAGATACTTCCTTCAGATCCTAATCGGGGATTTCGGGCAGGAATTTGAAGATATTTCATCGAATGCCTAAATAATTATAGAGTTTTTTAATAAAATATCGCCTCAATTTCATACGACGGCACACTTGGAATTTTGGAGCATTTTCGAACGATAAACGTTCCCAGATGCCATTCCTACTGACGATGGCGAACATTCGGGACCAGTCTAATTTTATTAGAGAACAGCGGAGGGAGTAATAAAAATATGGAGGACGCCAAAATAACTTGCGCCTTTTGCTTCATATTCAAGAAACTTTTATGGTAAAGTGAATTTCCTTTGTACTCCTTTGAAATATGTGCATTTACGCAATCCACCTACGAAAATTCACAGATAGGATTCAAAAATGACTATTGTCAATAAGCTGGTCATTTTAAAAACCCCTCTCTGCTCTGTATATGAGAGCGATATGACGTTGCTTTCAAATCCGGCCTAAACGAAGTCACTGCACACTGCACTTAGGACATGGAGACGTGTGAAACACGAGTCTTTCAAAGCAAGAATTTTTTTCGACCAGCGAACATCGATGACCAACGCGGCCGCGATGGAACTAACACGATGACATGAAAAAAGAAGAAGAGTTCACATACTTTCTCCGTACACGGCGTAGTTCTCTTTCGAGCGTTCCCGTAACTGTAGCCTTGAAAATACAACACAAAAGACCGACCACATAACCGTGAAGAAATTCGATACATACAGTTCGGCCAAACTAGAAAGATTTATTCGGAAAGAATTACAGTAAAAGTTGCACTAACGACTCACATAAGTGTCATTATTGTTAAAACACGAATATTAAATTAAACTGTAATTCATAATAAAAGTAATCACAATGGGCTTTCTGTGTTTCATTAACGTTTTTGTTTAACGCTTGACAGTTTTGCGAAAAACTGGTTTTCAGCTGTCCAACCACTAATATCCTAGAGAATGGTTTTAATTTATAGACAACTTATATTTTAATTTTAGAGTCCTTTTCTTAACACACACAGTTTATGTATGCGTACATTTGTACATGCTGATGTGCCTGATGAAAATAGACCAGAGAGCAGCACGAAGGAGAAACACAGTAATGATCGACTGCATCAGGAAGGAAATCTATTGTTTTCTTTGAGAAATCCGCCCGGCATAAGCCGCGAGAAACTTTCGGTTTTCATGATTGACGTCTCCGGAGTTTTCCCGGAAGTGTGCAATAAACTCGGATTTTTCAGAAAAGTCTTCCTTGGCGATTTGGAAATGGGACGTGCAAATCAAGAAAAATATCGTTACTTTTTTAAGTCGTTATTACGAATACTGATATTTCGGTCCTCTCATTTAGCGGTATTATAAACAATCCAATTCAACGATAGAATCCGAGATTTATGTTACCACTGGAACAATCGAATACTCCGGTTCCGTTTCGAGAACAAAGCCGTGGTGGAAACGCTCACCGTTTAATCGGCCCTTCATAATTGCCGAGGGGAAATCGTCCCGCTATTTTCTGCCGTTGAACTGGATCTCAGGCCAATTGCAGACCTCTGGTATAGGCCTACTTCTTTCGGAATCGTCGGGCAATTGAAGTCTAATGACTGAGTTCTGGCCTGACGCGGAATCGAAGACTGGGAGCAACATAATAACCGAGATGTAATAGTCATCGACCGACTTCCTCGATTCGCCCGGAGATATGAATCTGCCGGAGTAATGATTAGATCGGAGGACGGAATGCTGTAAACATTATAATCACTAGAGATGATTAAAGATGTCATGACAGAAATGGAGAATGATCCAGAAAAATCTGGAACACAGTTTACGATTACTCTCCCAAGTGTCGACATATGTTGTCGGACTACGGTTCGGACATTTCCAGTAAATTTCACAAGTAAAAGTACTGGCATCTGGAAATAATCCTATGTCTGTGTTTTATGGCCTGTTGGGGGGAGGCCGGCGAGGATTTGGAATGCCCATCAGTGTTACCACTGTAGCCGGTCCTGTTGGTGACTCAGTTGTTTTATTGTAACAGTGCAGTGATAGTGTACTGGTATGACGATTATTGACACGAAGCCGCTGTGCGTTTTAAAAGATCTGAAATCTTGGTCCAACCGACTTAGACTAACACAACAAACGTCTCCTTGTGGGGTCGGAGCGTGACATAACGGTTTGGAGCCGGCCACCGTCCTTCGGCCATTTCGATAGGGTCACAATACTGTTTTCAGACCCCCCTTCCATCGTTTACAAGATCCGATCGACTTTCCATTTTCTGTTCATCGAAAGGTTGCGCAACTTTATCAATATCTGTCAAGTTAGTTTAGTCATACCGCAAATGTTAAACGGTACAAATACGGAAAAATGTACGTTGAGCCATTCATTCAGTTCAGTATGTCTTAATTTTAATTTTAATTATAATTTACATAAACTGCTAATTACATAATTTATATAATAAACATTGCTGTTCTTATTAATAATAACACATAACTAACGACCTATTGCCTATTCTTGGAACATTATTCGGTTTAAAAGCAGTGCCCACAGGTATAATAAAATATTTTCGTTTTAAAACATTTATACTTCTCATCATCAATGGGATTAATTTAACGTACTGAAAAATATCCCGAACAACTGTCAGTTCACTTCTGTAGTCCGAATAGTTTCGATATTGCGTAATTATTATTATGTAATAAAACGATTGTTATTATACAATCCCGTTATGCAGTGGTAGGAAATCAATAAATCATTACATTTTGGCGGTTCTGCGTTTACACGTTTTGTTGACCCACAAAAAAAGGTTTTTCGAGTTCTTCGGACCTCAAGACAGTGGAAGCCCTCAGCGTAAATGTTCAGGAAACAATATTATATCCGAAGTCATAATTAATTATCATTTTTTCGTTATTTCCAAGTGTCTAGCATATTGCTTATTGCAGCCTTATTAAAAATAATGAATCGGAATGACCACAATGGCGCAGTCATTAAATTTTTTCCAAGCAATTAAATTCCCCTGATTAATTAACGCCCACCCAATTATAAACCGCGTTAACTTCTAAAATAAAGTGTCTCAAAATTATATTTTCGCGAATTACATTTAATAATTCATTATTATCCGGTTTGTTTAAACAGTGCTTTTTTTTCTATGACAAATACATTTAAATGTCGTACTAGTTACTAGTACGGGGACTTTCCTGTCTGTATTATTAATACGTACCTCCGTTGAACCGTTAATTTCCGCAATTGATTTGAAATTATAAGCGCCGAAACAGGATCAATGAGAAAGGCAACTTCGGCCGATAGGCCATGGACTTCCTGTCCGTCGCGACGCCTTTTTCGAAAATGGTAACGCTTCCGAGTCCGCCCTTGACACAGTTGCTTCCTCCTCCTGGTTCGGGCACTTGGGAGGCCTCCCCTCGGGCCCGAAGACAACAGATGTAATTTGCGATCGCCGGCTTACAATTAGCCGGGCGATTTAATTTAAATTTAAATCGGAGCGTTAAATTGGCCAGACCTAAGTGGAAGCCTTCTGGGCCCGCCTTGACCGAAATGTGGACCGGGCTCGCGCGAGGACGCCCGTACCGTTTGAATCTTAATACATCATTAATACATTTGTCCTCATCTGCGTTGGTCTATCCGAAATAATAAATAGTTATTGAATCCAAATTTAAGCTACTTTAAAAATTCTGCGCAATCGATACCGAAGTAATGAACGATGAGATTTGTCCGCGTATTAAGCTCTTCTCCATCGTCATAACTGCCTAAAAAACCTGGAGGTAGGCGGATTTCAATAAAATGTTGTCCGAAAAAGAAATATTTCCAGTGTTTTCGAATCGAATGGAATATGTATGTATTTTATCGAATAGACTGTGTTAGAAAAACGTAGTGCAATAATAAACACACATGTTTTTATGAAGTAGTGCGTGGTTAGTGCATTACGGACGACAGAAATGTTCGCCGTGAGCAAGCATGCTCACATAGTAGTAAGCATGTGGTAGCAAGTAGTAATATGCAGACAATAATGGCGACAGCCGTTTAGGAAATCGTGATTTGTATCGCGTTTGTATCCGCTATAAATGAAGACAAGAGACGGGGAGACAAATAACTCTCACGACAAAATTTACTCAAACTAATGACCGAAGTTATTTTGTTCAAATATTTTACTTTTCAGTGTTGGACAATCTCAGAGGATTGTTACTGCTCGAAGGAATTGCAGGGAAATTAAAAATTCTCTGCAAAATTCATCATCGGAATTCATTAACCAGTTATTTTAAGAACGTTGTGCAAGGGCACCGACGGAAGGTGAAACGAAATTTTGTCAAGTTTCAAAACAAGAGGCCCATAGAAATCGCTTCGACCAACAACCTCTGCGGCCCTCCATTGTGCCCGTCCTAATCAGATTCCGCAATTAGGCGTTCTAGTCGAGAAACGGAGCGAGAACATTTTGTACGGGGAGAAACAACATGTCACATACACAAACATTGCGTGCATCGGATGACGGATGGTACCTGTTACATTATGTGACACAAAACAACGTTCCATTTTAGACGTTGCATGGATATACTCCATGTATAAAAATATATGTGTACGATGTGTGTGTTTAATTACCGAGCTTAAATTTTCTAAGTAATTCCTTAAAATGTTCACTTAAAACATGTTTATCAAAAGTATACCTTTGACACAAAGGGTGTTTGATCACAAACAAACGTACCAAACTATCGCAATAGTACAAGTAGATAAACGTATTCCTATGCCTTCCTATGCTTATATATCTATATAAGCAAATAAATATATATATATATATATATATATATATATATATTCATCCTTTACATATTTCCTTAAAAGTTCTTACGAAATCGATGCCGTATAATTGGCAAGAGTGATGAGTTCCATAAGTCCCTACCTGATAACAACCTCATGAAGACATCATATAATCTGACAATTTAATGATACAAATATTTGTAAATTTTCTCTCTTCCATGAAATGTTTTTTGTTACATGCTATAAATATTGTCAAGACATTCAAATACCTGTGATTAATTGTATCTATTGTGTATTGATCACACTACATTGCTTAAACGTGTTGAAATAGAACTGTTTAAATAGTACAGGACGAATTACTGTTACTAGGCGTGAAATACAAAAACAAAAATGTCCATGGAACCCAATTTAATTCTCTGGCTTCAGGGCGCAGAGAAAGTAAACACCAAACAAAAATAGACAATAGAGCAAAAATTGAATGCAATTATGATAGAATTATTCACTTGATGGGAGCTTAAGCGGTCGCCAGATTGAATCGTCCTGACGACCGAACGCTTTGCATAAGCCCCTTTGAATACTCCACTTCGGGGCGGTAATTATAATTGACTTTGAAGTTGAGCGAAAAGGACACCTCAGGAGTGCTTCGGGGATTAAAATGAAGGGGCTCATTTGGCCGGTTTTCTGCCTTTCTTCGATAACGTCTTTCCGGCCTCTTTTACGAAAGACCGCTACACGCTGTGAGCTGAAATCATTGCCCTGTTACGGAACAATGAATAGTCTAGAGCAATTAGGGCTGTTTGCGTAATCCAAATTTCCAATTAGTGGAATAAGGGCACCCACGACAGGATTGGGACTATTTTCTCGATTTTAGCTGCGTTTAACTTCTAATAACTGTGTTTCCAACACAAAACGTCTAAACATAACGAATGTTCAAATTCGTAGTTCAAATGTAATTTTCTTCCTAATGGCCAATTAACAGATGTTCAAGATATCATTACCGTTATGGCAAAAAGGAAAATAATGAACTGTTATTTCTATCGAAGTATATGACATGTGCTAGCACTATAAATTTACATAAGGCCGAGAAGGAATCTAGAGCGACAATACGTCAACAGGCTTTATTAAATGGTACTGGATTCCAGGCCATGAATTATATGTACAAAATTAAGAACTCAATTTACAATACCCACACGATACCAGTAGGACTTTACTAATAAAGCTACGATGGCATACGAAGCCTATATGTAAATAATTTATAGCTATATTTATTTGATTATTGTCAGGAAACTTATCCCGTAAACTTAACTCATATTTTAAAATTAAATTCATGCGTATAGCACAAGATATACGAAAATTGGAGGTATGTAAAATATCGAAGTGCTATGATTTTGATCAAGCTACAATTCTAGATCAACAAGTAGTTCAAAAGAAAGATAAGTAAGATGGGCTGTTACATATTTATATTTTCCCATTAACATATCATATAATTTTAGAAGCAGTACATTTGTCACAGTTTGATCAATATATCTGAAAAAAATTACATGAATAACAAATAATATGAGTTTATGTAAATCTTGATGTAAAATACACGTATGTATTGCACCTATTGCTGGTATTACTATCTTTTTATCAAATGTTAAATTTTATCGCATTTTGTCGCTGTAACGCTGGTGTCAAATTAAAGGGTGAATGAAAATAAAAAGTAGACAGTATCTTGGTAGGCATTTATAAGCACTTGGTGTGTGGGTCCACGGGGTGAATTTGCCAAGGGAAGGAGAGGCCTCGGCGGACTGTTTCCTAATAAGTGAAAGTATTAGCCGCTAAGTTAGTCTGACAATCCTCCTCATTTCTTTTGGTTTAACATTTCACTGGGCTGAGACGTGCCCCGGCGGTCCGGCCATGGCGGAATTCCGTACGGTTTTTTGGCCACGCTTTTTTCCACTCGGTCATTTAATAACATGGAATAGTGGGTCTCGGTTTTTACCCAGCGGAGGCGTGTTAGTTGCAGGCTGAAAATAGGTCGTCTCAGCTCCGCTCTCCTTATAGTTTTTATTAAATATCAAGTGCACGTCATTTAAGTCTTTTTCCCTAATTATTTTCATCAGTTATTATAAGAACCAGCAAAAGCATACAGTATAATACCCAATACTGGGCCCTTGATGATTTTATTTATTATCTTATATAAATTACAATATATATGAATCTGGAGACAAATATCTGACCCACTGCATATCGTTACCTTGGATAACCCTCCGAGTCCCACTCGAGGAAATGGTCAACATAGGTCAATCGCTATTCAACACACCGGTGATATCCGAAGGCTTTATCGAGGCTTCCAGAATTGTTTTAATCAGAGAGATACCACTGAGAATAAAGTCTTTGTTAACATACGGAATAAGAAAAAAGATGTACTGAGGATTAAAAAGATATTGAAGTCATATTTTGTCCATATCGAAATCGTCCAGAAAGGAAAATGGGCTTATATTTTTTCAACAATCTCGTATAAATAGCGTATAATTTGTAAAACCGGTTGTGTCATGATCGAATTACTCTTCCGATGTTATTGTCAGGGGCATACAATCAGTAAACTAGTGAGGCACCTATCCATGGCGATTGTCGACGATTAATCCTGTAATCACTGTCAATGCACTATTATGGTCAGTAACACTGTTAGTATCTTAGTGGCCGAATCTAGGAATGAAGACGGAATGTGGCAAGATTGCCAATTGTTATTCGTTTTATCACGGACTGGATCGGGGAGGTACAGAAAATATTCTGTAGTGAGATCACAGTTATAGAATTAATCATTACACTCGATGTACTGTTTTGTGGCTGGCGAAGGTTTGCAGTATCATCGTGCTCGCAATCTTCTGTCCCGGTCAGTTTCGCGTTAGGTCGGTAGATTAAATTAGAGTAACGCACGTAATTACGTCGAACTGCCATTCACTGGGGACCAACGATGACCAAATCGCCGGGCGGAGATAGAATATCGCAAGAAAGATGGAGTATATTTGTACGTTTACACCTTCGAACGATAAGCCTTCGAGTGGACGGTTAGACTGCTGGATTGCGATGCAATTTGACCGTTCCGACATTCTGCCTGTGTTTGAGCGAAAGGCCCCGTGCGTGCGGACACCGATAGGTGGGAAATTTTTTGGAGGTAAACTGGAGGGCGGCGGGTCGTCAAGGCGACGAGGCGGGCCGGCGGCTGAGGCTGAGGTTGGGGCCGCGGAGGGCCCGGGCGAGGCCGATGAGGAAACGACGGGCGGGAGGGGGAGGAAGACGAACGGCCGTAGGAGGGATCCGGAATTGCCGGGAGAGGGAGCCACACGAAGAGAGGGTATATAGGCCTCCGGGGACCGAGCGCTCCAACGCAGTTGACCGCAGTGAAAGTGCACCGCAACACCGCCCAAGACACACCACTCAGTCACTATGACCGGATTGAAATTATCGGCGTTATTCCTCCTTGCAGTCGCCGCCTACGGTACGTACCGCACATCGAACCCGCCCCCTTTCACTAGAACCCGCACGCTCCGAATTTCCACCACATATTGACTCCTTTGCGAATTTAATTCCACCTCACGTAAGGGGCCATTTAAAATTCAGAAACGAGTCGATCGCGGTCAAATTCAGCAAACCTAGACAGAGTTCGGCGGTTTTATCGCCGATTGAAAAACGTCAAAATTGGGCCGCCACCGGTCAACCTTGGCCCGCGTTGTGTGCGCTTTCTTTTTCACATTAATTTAATATCTCACTCTTTCCCATTTTTTTCGAGCCGAGTCCTGATTAAATAAAATAAAATAATGGAACATACATGCAGTTGTTGCGAAAACCCGGAACAGGTAGGCGAAAAGGAGTAGAGTGGTGGTGGCACAATATATATTTATGGAGTTCGGTGATGTGCTTTGTCCTTTTGTGCTTAAATTTTATACGAATTTTTTTTCACCCTTTTTCTTAAAACAGGTGATTAGGGAGTTTTCAGACGAGTCATAAATATTTTCTTCTTTGTTTCTAATCACTAAGATTGAATAAGCTTAAGTTAAACAGCCGCATGATTTCAGTGATTTTTTTTTAATACTCCGTACAATTTTCCGTTAACAGTAAATAATTTAGTCATTTAAAGTCAATTTACAAAATCCTGCAGAATACAATCTATTAAATGTTGAATTGTGGGGAAATTAATAATACGTTGGATGCGAATTGTCCCCCCACGATGATTAAAAGTTTATTATAAACTTTTGTTTAAGGAAAGAAGAAAAATATATTTTTAAATTCACTAACAGTTATTTGTTAAATTGTAATCGTGTTGGTCTCAGTTTTAGATCCACTTTGTGTACAATGCTCCCCCACAATAAATTTACCAGTTAATCACAATGCAATTTCAACGTCACTGTACGAATCGCAGAAAGGTAAGACCAAGGATATGCTTGGTACACATTTGTCGAAAGTGAATCGGGTTGTGCAATAATTGGAAAAATTGGAAGCGCGCCCGATCACCGGAACTGCCGTCTGAAGAATGCGAGGGAGGCGACGTAAGGGGAACTCTTAGCGACTGAAATATACAATAGCAGGGGAGCGGGTTGTATAATCGGAGGCCGGCCATTACAATAGAATGGGTCTGGGGGCTGGGCGGCCCGACGTGAGCGGCCTAGCGAAGAAAGGAGGAGCGTACGTGAGCTCACCGTGTGTCAGGCGGAGGTATCTCGAATGGTTAAATGGGGGGCCGGGTAGCGTATTACGAAACAGTCTAAAGGCGGTGGTCCTGGTGTGACGCTTTGTCTGGAATTCGGAAGTAAAACATTAGTTTGGAAAGGGTCGGGCCGTTTTCGCTTTCATTTCTGATAATCGGCTGAAAAGCCCGTAAGGCGGTTGAACGCATGTACAGAGAAAAGGATGAGAGACTCGAAAGGAAGAATTAAAATATTTATTCTTTTTCCTTCCCCCTACTATTTCTTTAAGTGGAAATAACTTACAGCAGAGTTCAAGATTAAAAGTATAGTGGAGATAAATGAACGGTTGAAAGACGACCACGGTACTCATCATAACGGTCACTCTGGCCGATGCTTTAATATAATTCAACGCTCGTAGAAAGTTGGAACCAAGCAATACACTCACCTTAGTATACTGCTGGGGTAATTAGGTAATCCCGATTTAATACGAATCCGGCTTCTGGTTATATTATTATAGGCGACCGATTACTTGTGAGAATGTGGGATTTATCTTTCGAATCGCTTCCTCGTTCGTCGTGGCGGTCCTAATGGCACCGCTGCGGCAATTATATCCTGGAGACGATGGAGTGACCGTCGCGGCATTGGGAATAAAGACGAGGGGAGGAATAAAGACGGTCATAGAGGAATAAGAATAAGAATGCGACATTTGCGCTTGCAGAAAGAGAGGGACGGCTGGCCTTGGTTGCTCTCGGCAGCCGTGCCCATTCCACGATAGTCGCATTCCTCCCGCAACTTTTCCACCTCACATCACTAGTTCCTCAAGAGACACTAGGGAGGATGAATGTTTATTAAAATGTTAAATACTCGATTAAAATTCTTATAATCGGAAATTACCGCTTTACTTAATAATTGGTTAATGGAACCTTATTCGCCCACTTCATTTTCCAATTTGTAACTCAATACATCTAGATTGCGAAAGCGACACTGTTTTAAGAGTAGCATATTTATTAAAGTAATTCAGGTTCTATCCGATGCACGAACAGGTTCGTGCCTTAATTGAAAAGCGGAGAAAGCTGTAGGCCGGTACACCCACACGTACATTAATTGTTCCTACGCAGAGATAATAAAAGCGCCCAAAGTTCCCACGTCTCTTTTATAGGATCGGGTACATCAATTAATTCCCAGTGATAATTAGAATCCGAAAAGTACCGGTACGCTTATCGGAAATTGTGAATTCGACCTTCGAGCGGAGGGAGCAGGCGCCGGTCGGGAAACGGACGTCGGAGTTATCCGGCGTCGCGTGACGGCCACAATGCACTTCCCTCCTTCACCGTTACCCCTCGTTCGGCCTCCTTCGCACGCCTATCCCCCCAATAAATATTAATCCCAGCACCGAGGGGAAACCTAGAAATACTCGGGCCGACGTTGCATCGCAACGTGACTCCTAGTCCGCTCCTAACCTTCGGAATAATTGCATTCGTAAGCGCGCCTTTCAAAGTACTCCTCCCCCCACTGCTGGCAGCACGCCTTGAAATGTTTCAGTTAAATGTATTTCATGCTTCGGGGAAAGTAAAGAGGAAAAAAAAACAAAGCCGCTTTCCAACTTTCAGCGTATCAAGGCCTCGCGTATAATTTACCTCAGAAATTTCTAAACGCCGATCGGAGGCCGTTAATGCGATCTAATATTCATCTATTGGACACGATTGGCCCTGAATTCGATGCTCGCCCACTCGATACCGCCAATCTTCTATCCGACACTCCCCATTCGGACCTCGGCGCAAAGGTCGCGCGGCTAGAGTCTCCAATGAACAGTTAGTTCAATGTCGACCTATGCGTCCATCGTGTCGGGGCACGTGCCACGTGTTTCCTGCTATTGTGATGCCACCCGGCTACTTCGGAAGTCCGTAGCGCTAACGGAAGAAAACTGAAACGGCATTTATGTCCACCGAAAGGAAGCGCTCTACGTTGGCGTCCTGCCTGCACTACCCCGCATAATAAATTCCTATTGAAATTCTCTACGGACGAACCGAGTAGTTGTAATTCAGTCCAAAGACAGAATGTGAACCCGTCTTTACTGTATTGTTCCTGGAAAATGTTGTTGGATAGAAATAAATTCAATCTGCGACCAGATACTGTCGGGGACAGGCCGGTTTCGCAACTTCGTGATCCCTCGATGTAAATATTACCCAACGCGGCCGGACCGATGGTCGGATATTTCATTGTGAGATAAACCAAAGCGAATGCCCGTACCGTCGCATTGTGGGCGGTTCGATTGTCTTCGGTTTTATTCTGGCGTCGGACCGAGCGGCCCAATGCAATCGGGCGGCGGGTGGGCCGCGATCTCTGGACCGATCAAAGGAAGCTGAGTACAATGGCTGAACCGAGACAAAACACTCGACCACAGCCCGATGGGTTTCTTCGATCCGGACCCTGATGATATGCTAAATCCCAATGCTATTCATTAGATTCGCCGCTGCCATTATTGTCGGCTTCCAGGACCGATGACCTTAAGGACTTTGCAATAGATATCTCCGTACAACTGAGCTTCATTTTACATTATTGGAATCTGCAATTACTTTGAAACCGTACATGTCGACTTACCTGATTCACTACAGTGTATTTATATAGCTAATGTCATTATAAAATCTTGAAAGAGAGTCTATATGACGTCCGCTACGCTAGCAGCAGGAAGGATGATGTGCAATTCACGTTGACATGTGTAATGTTCGTCGGCCCTTTAAATTCTCATTTGGAACTTTCACCGGAGGCATCGAACTGAATCCGGACCACTTGTGGAGTAACACAAGCGTCACGACTCGTGTGCTCGAATTCGGCTCTCGAACCTTATTTCGCGGACAGATGTCACGTTTACCTCGGCTTTCACTGACATCTCGAATGCAGATGATCACGTTAGGGTTGCTACATTTTCTTTCACCCGACTAATAGCTAAATCATTTCTGTGGCCTATTTCCCCTGGCAGTAACTTAAAGCGGGGCCCATTCCTACCCTCAACTTTCAAATAATCGACAGTCCACTCTCGTGTTTGCTTTCATTTCTAGTCTCGACTCTAATGGCGTAACGCCTGAGATTGGAATAAAAAACTGATTTTTCTAATAAATTTTTACAATTCACTTCAAATCATCCCGTCACCAGTCACGTTCGACTTCGCGGCGCTCTGAAATATCGTTACAGACCTTTATGAAAATTGCTGGACGCCCGTCATTGGGATCAGTGGAATTCTATCCGAGAAACAAATGGAACACTTCCGCCTCGATTTATTATGAACCGTATACATAATCCATTAGATTCCTCCCGAATGAACAATAAAAATAAAATGTCGCAATTAGCGATTTGGTTGGTATCTGTTATAAACAAATCGCCACCTGAAATTACTACGAAAATTCACAGCTTTCAATGTAAGAGTTTGTGGTTTCAAATTTGCGAACACATATTTCCATGCCAAGTAGCACAACTGGTTATGCTTCACTCGAAAGAAATGAATGGATATATAAAATGTCAGATGCAGTTTTCTTAGCGATCCGTACGAAAGGCGAAAGCCGCATGTCTCATGAAGGGAGTCATCTTCTTAGCATAGTTAGACAAGAAATGCCGGTTTCTCCGGCATGCATAAAATAAATGTCAGAAGTGCGAGTGAAACTACAGTGTGTCGAGATGTCCTTGGCTGGGAGTCTGCACAGCGACCAGTCACGTTGGGTTGGGCTTTCCCATATTAGCGGCTCCATACCCACGTTATTAAAACCAGATTTTCCAATTGTAGACTTACCGCTATAACACATCCACTAGTACACCAGCGAAAATTTGTGAAATGGCGACAAATATACCGTATTGGAAGCTTACCGCAGAGGACCAATTTCCGCCACCCTGGCCGAACTAGTTTTTCGCAACGCACCGGCCGATCTTAGCAAGGTACCAATTTAGAAGGAATTTAGAACGTACGGAGGCAACATTTTCATTGGTCGAACATGAAGTTCAGTAAAGTATTGACGAAAGGTCCACAAGTTTTCATACTTCATTCAAAGTATTTGATAGGAATAAATAAATTATAGCCCGTGAAATTACAGTATAGACAAAAATTCTGCCTTACAGTATAAGGCAAAAAACCAACTCGGGTGTCACATTGCAGAACGAGCAACTAAAACAGCTGTCACCATTTCTTCAGAATAAACGAGTTCAATATTAAAATTATACTTACCAATAGTAATTCAGACGATTTGAGAACCATGAGAAAAATCAGGAACAAGTAAAATGCATACAATTATCTTTGAGATAGTTGACAGTTTGCGAATATCACAGGAGACCTGCCTCCGCCTTTAGCATACTGACTCGGGGGAAACCAGCGGGATGCCGTAGCGGTTGATGCGGGACGAATGCAGCCGAGAAAGGGCCAGCAGGCGCGTCACCGGGCGACAATACGAGGAGTGTGCGAGGCCAGTACAGTAGGGAGTCTGCCAGCCCGCCAGGAAAAAAGGTCCGACGTCCGCCTAAGGTCACTTCCTCGACTCGCCTTCTTTCTTTCCGGCTCCGCTGACAGGCCGGCTCCGTTACGCGGTATTAGGCGGAACGAAATTTCCCCGTCCGGATAGGAAATTGTGGAAGGGAATCATAGATGACGACCGGAGAAAAAAAAATGACGCCGACGGTGGACGATGTTTTTAGACGCCGGAGAAATATTTTGAAATAAAAGGCCCGGATCGTCGCGATTGAGGGAGAAAGGGGAACTGATTTTAACGGTTATCCCCTCCGAAACCGAAGCGGGAAATTGTACGAGGGATGATTTTCGGGGCTTCGAAGTTTTCGAAACTAGAAAAGTGAAGGCGTAAAGTGAGCGGAGTACATTTGTCTTCCTCTCCCTTTTTTTACAAACCAAATCCACTCGGGCACTGACAGAATACAAATAAACGTCCGGGGTGTTTGGGCCGAACACTTTCTAAGATAGCGAGAGTCGACGAGGAGTTGGCGGCATCTCAAGGGCGACTTGTGAAAATCGAAAGTGTGCGTCGCCCGTTGTTTGGAATGCGACGAAATCGAAACGCCTCCGAGTTTCTCGAGGGCTCTCTATAAATAAGAGCCAGCGCCCGACTAACGGTCTCGGAAGGACCCGGCTGCAGAGCCGGCCAAAAATGTGCGAGGAAAGTGGCCCCGACAGAGGTGAAATTCCACCCAGAATTCGGACCTAAGTTATTAATATAGTACCGGTCTTAGCGAACGATAACGTGACCGACGAACGGGTCCCCGCGACGTAAATATTACACAATACCGAACAGTGGGACACGGGAGCGACCTTAGGGGAAAGTGAGCTAAGCGAGCGACCGCAGCCCGGGAGCCCCCCAAGTTGCGCCACTCGGCCAATTATATAAGAGCTTCTACTTTGCACAGGGGGGTGCCTACCATCGGGCTTCGGCGGTCGCACTTTTCAGAACGTGAACCTGCAGTCTCTTCCGGCTACTCTAAAATATGCAGTCCTAAATTGGAGTACACTTTCCGAATAAATATTCCCTTCGCACTATTAAACTCTCACTGTGTCTATATTTGCCACCCGGGCCTCTGGGTTAGTCCCTAAATCCTTCCGGACAGATGTTCATAAAAGCGGGGAAACTAGACAGTTTCGTGCGGCAAGTCATAATCCACAACTGGAAGAGAATAATGGTGAGTCAATGAGGGTGTGACTATGTCACGCGATAATTATAAAGAATCTGCCAAATTAATTTAAACAACACGAAACAAGTTCGGTTTCTCCGAACAGAGTCGGCCTCTAATCGCATCGTCAACCAGACAACCGAAAAATGTTATGTCCAGTATCGTTCACACGGTCCGAGCCATAGCCTAATCTACTTAGGCTGTTCCGAGGAAATATTCCCCGCATACCGTCGCCCCTAGAACAGAAGAATATTTTGAAAAAATGGCCGGGGCTTATTCAATCGGTCGACCGCCGTGGCCTACGGTCGGGTACCGACCGAAGAAAAAGCTTGCACCTGTTCGGCCTTTCCGAACCGATAGGTCCGGGGGCCCCATAATAGCCTCATTCGTCGCAGCGGCTTCGGGCCGTTGTTTACTCCGCGGGCGGGGATTGCGCAACCGCGAGCCGAAAACCCGCCCAAAGGGCCCGCCGGTATTGGTCAAGACACGAAGGAGAGGGGGTGTCCTACCTCAGAAGAATGTGCGTCCCGATTGAGCCCGTTACGTCAGAATCGGGGCCCGGTTACGTCAGCCCGTGAAAGTTCTCTGCTATCTCCCCAGCTACCCCCCGTTCGTATCCTGTAACTACCCCGGTTTCGTTGATTTATATTTAACAAACACAATCGTTATTTAAAAATTCCCTATATTTTCTTTATATTTCCGTCGATGTTGACGGCTAAATACGGTATCAGATACGGTAATTAGAACAAGGATATGATTCGCTTCTAATTTTCGCTAACATATTCGTTACCAATTTTTTTGTCGGTGTCTTTTATTAGTTTTTGTGTTTCATATCTAAAATAATATAGTACTCTGACCACGTATCGTGCTTTTGTTTCAATCGGGCCAATGGTTGGTAAGGTTCATTATTGAATCTTTTTACTGTTACTCTGCTCATGAACATGCGATACGTGATTACAGAAAAGTGTTGCGCTGTATTATTGTCCGATATTCCTATAAAACAGTGATAACTCAATAGGCTAATAGGGCCATCCCCCGGTATCCCATTGCAAGTTGCCGCCGTTCAATTCCTGAAGAAAACTACTTTATGCCTGGTCCGCGCTATCGGTGCGTGAAATAACTCCTTATATAATTGCCCCGATCTGTTTTGAACCGAGCGGGACCGGCTTTCGAAACCCAGCGTTTAATTATTGCGCAATTCCTCGGCTCATTCATTATTATTATTATTAATCGGGCTCTTCCCGGTAAAACATCGAACCAATTATATCCATTCTACGAATGAAAATATAATTTTACATCAACTTTGTATTGGTCTTCAATCTTCATGCAATACTATTAACTTATCAATACACAATTGTGTGTTCAACAACATAAAATTTAATTTCTTCTTCCCTGATAATGTCGTGTCGTGTTCTTGGGCTAAATAATATCAAGTATAACTATTTCGAATAAATAACCGAGACTGAATGAATTGCTTCGGAAAATTGAGATAAGACTGAGCTATAATATAATACTTTGAACAGTTCGAGTAGCGCAGGGCCTAACCAACTTTTCTAACGGTACCCCGTTCAGATCCATTTTTAGACAAGTTAAAAAGCAGGCTACTAGAAAATAGCGGAACTGGAATATCTGTGGTCGGGGGATTGTGTTGATAGAGGGGGGAGTTAAACGAGGCCGATTTAACTGGCACACGCCGCTGTTGGCACTTTCACACGCTGCCACTTTTGTAAAACACAGCCGATCTGTCGCTAAGGGAGAAGCGGGGTGACAGCGGCCGCTTTCACGGAGCTTCGCCGGTCCGAAAGTACTTTCCGAAAAGGTCCCACGAAAGAAAACCAGCTAGAAAATAAAAGTACGATTTCCGGGCATTCCTGCGACGAGAGAATTTCGTCCAAAACGATTTCCCCAACATTCGCACTGCGAGTTAATTCAAACTTTCAACAAGAAATTTTAAGAAAATTAGGGGTACGTGCCAAAATGTGGCCCAGCTGGCATATGGCAACTACGGATATTCCCGCTCAGAGGAATTTTTGCTTTGTGCGACAGCAATGAGAAATAAATTGCCGCCAATTGCCGGTAATGACTCTGCGATCTCTCTTTCAGCTTTACCGATATTAAGGCAAGAAATATGGAGCGATAGGCGGAAGTGTGACCTTTCTTGTTGGGGGACGGGGGAGGTTGCCCAACCTGTGGCAGGGCGTGGCCGCTGACGCAACCCCCCGCTCAGCTCGACACAGAGCGCTGGCACAGAGCCGCTCTAAAAACCCTCTCTTACAACTCTCCAAGCCAGAAACTATCGAATTATTCACCCTGACGCCGCAGAAAGATATTATATTTGAGAGCCGAGAGAATGAGCAAAAAAAACCGCTACTGACAGATATAGTAACGAATGATAAACTTTCAATGGTCATGGCAGCTATGCCAGGGAAAACGTAATTAATACTCTTGATCAAATTAAAGGAATGTTTAAAGTAGAACAACATAATAAAAAGAATGTTTAAGATAAATAAATCCTAGTTAGAATGTTTCTAAAATGTTAGATGAATGTTAGATAAATCCGCTTCGAGTCAATTCGAGTTTTCATTAAAGTCAATTGCTACAAACATCGTACTGTCATATGAGTCTTTCGATTATAAATGGAAGTATGTCTCCGGCCGTGTTCAACAACTGGGAGAAAATACTCCCCACGACGGCTAAATACAAATAGTTCAATGGTGGTAATTACCGACGATATTTTCAATCATTTTCTCTGAGCGACTTCGTCCGTTCCACTGCCGCCATTAACATTTCCCGGTTCTATAACGCTAACAAAACTGACTTTCTTTCCTCGGGTCTGGCGTCATATGTCAGCAATGGTTACCGTAATTAAAAATCATGTTTGGCCTTTGTACCGGCCGAGTCACGCTACGGGATGCGACGGTACCGTTGATGTTTCGTCACTCACTTTCACAACTAAGCCTTCCAAGCCGACGTCCCGCGAGCCGGAGGACCTTTACCGGACCTTTCGATAAAGGTCAGCGCCGGATGATGCTCTTGGATGGTCGCTATTCACGACCCGGTGCCATCCCCAATTATATATCCGCGAACCCCCGTAACATCTGTATAACGTACTTTATTCGAAAAGTATATCTCAGATACTAGGTCTCAGGTTCGATTCCGGTTCCGGGATAATACTCGTCAAGTTTATGAATATGATGTAAAAGTAAATCCTCCTTACTTATTTGTGTTAATATCCGGATTAACGATTTATTACACATCGAAATATTATTTCTGGAAAAATTATTTATGTACCCGAATATTCCTCTAATGTTTTAGACAAAGCACATTCCACATAAGTTAAGTATTGGGGGTGAAAATGAAATCTAATTTTCAATAGATCTTAAGTCTATAATAATTTTTTTTTCTTTAATTTCTAGTATCGGCACAGAAGGATGACTTCAAGTGTCCCGATGACTACGGTTTCTACCCTCATCATATTTCCTGCGATAAATACTGGAAATGCGACAACGGAATCGCCGAACTGAAAACTTGCGGCAACGGACTCGCCTTCGACGACACCGATCCCAAATACCTGAAGGAGAACTGCGACTACATCCACAACGTCAACTGCGGTGACAGGTCACAGCTTGGTAAGTCCAATACGTGGTTAAGTAATGTCGAGTTTCATAATTCTGGTATTCCGATTTAGAATGTCGGTCAGATCGGCAAAATCTGATTTCAAACTCGCGTTAATTTGATAAATAATCTCGATACCGTCCTGAGTCACGTCGGTGATCTGAAAAAAATTCGTACGGCGCTGAGATACATTGACCCGCACAACGTTCTGACCATGCGGGCTTACGCTATCCTCAACGCCGTAACCTCTTTTAATTAAAAATACTTATTCCTCGATAGGAGCATGCGCCACTCTATCTTGCACCTTGTAATTCATTCACGCTAGTAATTATTCGATGGAAAATAATAACGTTGAATAAATTTTAAACTATTAGGCTACAACAGTCCATTAATCGGGCGCTTCGTGATTTCCAGAGCCCCCCATCAGCACCACTCACTGCCCCAGGCTGTACGGAATCTTCGCCGATCAGGGCAGGTGCAACACCTTCTGGAACTGCTGGAACGGAGAAGCCAGCCGTTACCAGTGCTCCCCCGGCCTCGCCTACGACCGTGAATCCAGGGTCTGCATGTGGGCCGACCAGGTACCCGACTGCAAGACCGAAGGTAAGACACCAGGCTGCCAGATCCCCGACTATTTTGAAAAATAGTCTCCGCCCTTTCCTGGGAAAGATGTACGGACGAGCACCTCGCGCTAATCAATATTCCTGTGATGGCCCCGAATTTAATCGGGCCCCGTACAGCTCTTATCCGATCCACCTTATGATTTTAATACAGTTGCTTCACTATCCACGATAATCATCGGTCGAGACGTGCCCGGTCTACACGTGTCCGGCCGGTGAAAGCTGTCCAGCGCCGGATATTATGCTAATAAGCATCTACAGCCGTGCTCCAACTAATAGATGGGCCTGCCGCCTGCTTCGGCTATTTTCCACTAGGCTCTGAACTCAATCCCCTTATGAATTGCCTCTCGTTAAAAACTTTCTTGCCGCGTTTTAGCTGGCTTGAAAATCGATTACATGTTATTTAAGGTTGATCAATTTTAAAACTATAGCGGATCCCATTTATACCCTCTACATACTTATTAGAAATATAAATAAAATCAGGAATTTTTGTAGTGAGATCATCCGATAATGCAGCTAAATAAATTGTAATAATGTCTTGATCTGTGCTACAACCATAATCAGTTTTTGCACAAAATAAAACGTCTGAAAACTGACGCTTAATTATATTAAAATTAACAAATGGCTTTAGGCTGTAAATTAACCGTATGAAGCACAATAAAATAATGTGGCTTAACCTTTACAACAGAAGTATCGGGATCTTTCACTTGCCCCGCTCCGGCCGAGAACTCCGGCAACTCCGGCTCTTTCTCCAGACACGCCCACCCCGACGACTGCAGGAAATACTACATCTGCTTGGACAGCACCCCCAGGGAGTACGGCTGCCCCATCGGAACTGTCTTCAAGATCGGCGAGGAGGAGGGCACCGGCAACTGTGAAGATCCCGAAGACGTCCCCGGATGGTACGTACTGAAACATGACTCAGTCAGTTATATTCACATCAGTAACTTGTGTATATTTTTTTGTTTCTACACTCTTCCTCTCTCCTTCTCTCTCTTTCTGTGTGACATTGCATGCCGTCTTAACTATTTTAATGTGTATTTTAGACAAGGTCGATTAACGCCGACAATAACGTCCGCGCCTTATCACAAACATACTCGCTCTTCACCCCCCTCCACGCCCTTGTTCCAAATAACCAAATATGTACAGTGTAATTACAAAGAACGATTGACCCCTGAAACTTCCTTCAAACTTATTATCTTCAGTATCCTTTCGATCAACTTTAAAATAATAATTTGTCCTATATAGCCCCTACACGCAATATACGCAAGATTATAGCCGTCAAATTAACCCATTTGTGACACGGATTAAAACTAAAATGCTTATTTATCAAATAACTTCGTGCAAGAAGTATTCTCCTCCCATAAGATTGGGTGCAATACTCGGCTAGAGAGACACAATATCTAGTTTTAGCGTGTCCAGTATTCTTGACAGTCTACAGGTCATTGTTTCCTTGTGGATTTCCTGACAGTTTAAGCTATTTTAAAAACTAAAACTCGTTCCGTCCCAAATTGTCGGGGGACGATTCTCCAGAAAGGACGAGGCGGTTGAGGAGTCGAGTTGATTAGAGAGATTGGAGAATCGACCTTTCCTAAACTGCATGACTGCACGACTAATGTACTTCTTTTTCTGTCTGTTTTTCTTCTGTCGTCTCCTTCTTGACTCTTGTTGACATCTTTCGTCACTCTCCTTGTGCGCGCGACAACAGCGAGGACTACTACGGCGATTTGGACTTGAAGGCCATCAAGAAGAGCGAGCTGATCGCCGGCGTGGGCGGTTCGGCGAGGCCGACCGGCCCCAAGAACTCGAAGCCCCGCCCCGCGCCCGCCCCCAGGCCCGACAACTAACACGGCCCGCGGCCTACCCACTCCCTACCCGCGAATCTCACACCCGGCGACACGCTCCCCGTTTTAGAAACATTTTCGAGTATTTATTTTAGCCGGGCGAGTTAGCTCCAACTCAGACCGAGCGTGTCGCTCGGTGGCCCCCGCGATACGCACTTGTTCTCGGGCCCAATTTCCATCCCTCTGTACATAATTTAAGATACCGACCCAATACTGGTGTATCATAAATACTTCCCCCCCTTTACCAAAACCCCACCCCACCCCGACACGCCCCTTACAACTAAGATATATAGAAAATTGTAAAATCTCATTAAATATATTTAGTCGATACAATCCGATATATATATATATATTTATGCATATATATGTGTGTGTGTCAAATTATTACTGTTTTTACGAAAAAAGTTGTAACGGATTTTTATTAAAAATTGTTTTCTCCAAAAACTATACTCTGGCCGCTCTTTATCTATCCTCACTTCTTCAGTTACTGTCTTTAAGTTTCATCTTCTTGTCTGTAATTAACATGGCATGTTGTGCACTTTCATTTATCCCGTTTGCAGTGCACCTTCGTCGTTTATTTATGTTTGTGTGTGTACGTTTGCATAACTCTCTACTTATAAGCATGCCGTCGGCAAACTAACTACCGACTGTGTTAACACAATAACACACTCACGTGTATAATAATGTATGTTTAGCGCAATTTTTATTTGTATGAACGCTCACATACAGGACATTGACGTGTGAGCTGGAATATATCTAGTTGTCTGCCATGTGAGTAGAACATTTTGTGTAACGTTGCAATGACTACTGTTTTATAGTTAGATAGCCGAGATGGGAGCCTCAAATGCTGAAATAATGAATTCATTCCAATCCAGGTTTTATAATGTTATATGAGGTAATTTCATAATCAATTGCAAATTTAATCTAGTATCATGAGAGGGTTAGGTAGATGTTTCTGCGCCTCACTATATCTCCAAACTTGACTCTCTCCTGGTGAATATGTTGCCGAAATCAGCAATTTAGGCCAACTTGAAAGTGTGAATAAATTAACGCATCGGGCATAACACGTCCAGGTGATAATTGGGGGCCAAACTTCGTACTCATTTATCTCATTATCTAGTATAAACGTCTACTAGTGTACTAGTAAAAAACTTAATTATGTTTATTATTCAAATTCTGAAATCATTTACGAGAAACGTAATACGTATTTTATTCTTTAAATTTGAAAACATATTTGCAACGTTACAAAAAAGGAAGGTGGATTGCGAATTAAATTTATAAATTAATAGGTTTGAGATTATTATTATGATAAATATTTTAATGTCCTTTTGAAAAGAGAAAATTAAAGGAAATTAATCTGTTGGTATAATAAAATAATTCGCCGTCATTAAATTCATTCTGCTTCATTATACAAGCCATGCCAGCAGAAATAAGAAAAAAATCTCCTTCAAATTATGGTATGTCATTAAAAATATTCAGGAAGTTGAAATAATGAGACCAGAACAAATTGCGCATACCTGAGCAATTAAAATTGTCCAATAGGAAAACAACCGACCAAT
Organism: Lethocerus indicus; assembly: GCA_019843655.1. Classification (NCBI taxonomy): domain Eukaryota; kingdom Metazoa; phylum Arthropoda; class Insecta; order Hemiptera; family Belostomatidae; genus Lethocerus; species Lethocerus indicus. The sequence goes on along the minus strand of JACDQD010000103.1, from coordinate 5,320,687 downwards.
AAGGCAGGGAAAGCGAATAATGAGAACGTAAAACAGTTCGAGAACTTCGGCTTATATAATAATAGACTATTAAGTAATGGATATTTGAGGTTTTGAGGAGGCAGAAACGAAAGCCGCAAGGCGAATATTTTCTCTTTGAATTAGTCCGAATAAAACTATCGCGATCCGGTGTAAAATCAGCAACAAAATTTTCCAGAAAGAATATTTATTGATGTTCGTAAATACAAATTGAACCAGTATTGAACAATGCCATCTGTCAGTTCACAAAAGGCTAGTCGTTATTTAATAGTTAAAGAAAGAATTAAACTAATATTTCCGATTTTATTAATTCCATCATTTGGATGAATTACATTAAAAACGTCTATAATAAGTTTTGAAACATACATAAAACACAACACATGTAAAAATTTAAGCACACATGAAGGTCTTTTTGTGTAAAGGCTATTAACATAAAATATATCATATACTTTTCTATGCAAATTACTGTGCACTAACAAAATTGAGAACAGATTACAAATTACTTGCGTATACTCAGGAAACAGTGTACCTTAATATACCATTATAGTAGATATGAAAATTATATTGGTTTCAAATCTAAGTTCCATAATACACATATTTTTTAATAATTATTAGTTAAATTGTATATTAATAAGATAAATTATTATATATTTTTTAAATACCCAGATGGAATTTGACCAACATTTATAATTATCTTTGTCATCATCATTAATTTATCTATAGAGCAGTGACTGAAGTTCCAATACAATCTGTGTAAGGAGCGGTACATTAATTGATATTTCTAATTCTTTTTATTACTGGTTTTCAGTGAGGACTACTATGGAGACATAGACTTGAAATCCCTCAAGAAACTTGGTTTCAGGAAGTAAGATAATATCGATGAGCAGTAATAGAAATATAAATCAAAGGCCACTATTAAAGAGGAAACAACAGACTAGTCCGGAAAACATCCTATGGAATTTTTCCAAACTATTTAATTGGTCGATGACTTTTGTTTTCTCTTTAATAACACTGGGCTCCAACAGGCAGAAACAGAATCATATTGCCAACACATCCAGTATCAAGGCCTCAGAATAATATCCAAAAAATTGAATATTTAATTGAATCAATTAAATAATAATTTGTAAATACAATCACTTCAACGACACCACCAAGATCCACAATTGGGTCTTGGGCCTAATTAGGCTTTAACAAAAAATTTGTGTCATTTTGTAATCAATAAATTAAAATAAAAAATTACAAATATCATGTGTTATATTACCTGAAATTCCTAAATAATGTGATATAATAAAAGTGAGTCACGTAAGAATTATCACACTCAACTACAACTTACCTTTGACAGAATACTCTCAGTAAAAGTTCTGAACAAATTAGGATCTTGAAACAGATTGATCCACTCCAAAATTATAATACTAATATGCATGTCGCTGATATATAACAGCAAAACAATATTTGACTGAAAGTATTGTTTATTTCAAATTTTATATATTATGCATTAATAATACTTTGTTTTTCTTAATTTCAACATTTTATAGTAATATAAAAGCAAATGCTACACAATTAACATAGATAATTAATGAATTAATACCTTACAATCTTGAAATAGGTGTTCATATTAACAAATTTTGACTCACCATACACATTCTGTGTGAATATCAGTAAAAGACAACATTCAAGGGAATGGGAAGCAACTATAGGGTTTTTTTCTTTGATGAAGGGCAGGCAACAGGTGTAAAGCAGAAAAAAATGTGTATTCTTGTACAATAAAACAACAGAAAATCACATACACTTTAATAAGACTTCTTGGAAAAATAAAAAATAAAACGATTTGAATAATTTTGTTTTATTTTTTGCAATTATATACCAAAAAAATGACTAGATAACATGACAAAGGAAGCACTTTTAAATGTCACACTTGCTGAACATTGCTAATAATACAATCATTTGTTCCTCGAATACAATGACAATCTTTGCGGTAGGAAAAGCTTCACAAATTTAAAAATTTAAAAAAGAGCATTATACTATGTAAAAAACCCCTTGTTTAATTTTTTTGTGAACATAATTTTAAGGCTTTCATGTTTCCTTAAAAGAAGAAATCTATATATATGTACACATATACAGAGATTAAAAATTGTGTTCCAAAATTCAGTTATTTTCGTGAGTACATATACTTGAAATCTGAATTCGGAATGGTATCATAAGACAAACAGTTTTATTTATTTTATTCTTTTTTTTTTACAAACTTGACTACAATATTTACAAACAACTGCGAATAATATATGTACAAGTTCGTATTTATCTAAAGCTTTCTAACATGGGGGGAAATGAAAACTTTATGCTGTAGCAAAATTTGACCATATAAAATATAAGTTTTACAGTCTTATTGATATATTTAAATATATATATATATATATATATATATATATATATATATATATATATATATATATAAAGTAATAATGAAAGCAATAGTCAAGTCAGCTGAAAGTGACTAAACACTAGATACTAAGGACCAATATTTAAAAATAAGTCTTTTATTCAACAGAGCCAACAAACAGATGACATGATAATATCAATTATATTTGAAATACATGAAACAAACAACCATTGTTCCTAAAACAATCCATATTTAAAATTTTTAGCACTAAAATGTTCTAATAAATCAACAATCAACCATTAAGAATATCAATGCTTAGAGTATTCAAAGTAAGCAGATATAAACTTTCAATAATTAATTAAAAACAAAATTAAACTTCCAATTAAATGTATGAAGTATAAAACAATACTTTTCTAATCGCATTCAAGAACATAAACAAAGGAGAGAATTGTGCAACTCGACTTAGTACTAAAATAAATATTACTTATTGTAAAGTAAATAGTCTACGTATATTTACTGCCAAGTAAATAAACAGTCAACTTCAAAAAACAAAATAAATAATTATAAAAATTGACTACAGCAACTAGTTCAATATATGATACAAAATAAAGAAAAACTCATAAATTTACCAATGTCATACGACAAACTTCAGAATACATATTAATCACAAAAGAAACTAAAATTGTAATTATCTTCACATTACCAATCCCCAGTGCATATAACACACAAACAGCACCATAGTTTCATAAATCGAGTTCCACAAGAAAATTAAAAATTTCAAGAGCAAAAACGTGAATAATGTGGACTAGACTTAAAAAGCTTAGTAACATCTCAGATTCAACTTTAAGGTTTCCTTCTCCACAAACATAGAAGCTCATAGAAGAATACCAAAAAGAGAAACTCAACTTTACAAAAAAAGTACAATGCCGTCGCAGAATAGAGCCACACTCTTTAAGCAAACACACAAGTGCCACAGTGAGTCACAGGGCTCCAGTAAAATACTAAATCTCTTTGGCACTACATAATACTCGGTTATATAGACTCGATTTCCGTACAAGCTAGGCCGTACATTCGGCCAAATCACACCGGAATGGCAATACAGTTAAAAATAGAATACAGGAGATCAAAATTAAAACAAATTTAAACAAATTAAGAAACGAATATTGTGCACACGACTACACACCACGCGGCTGCAACTCTCGATTTTGTCACAATACTCCCGGAATAAATTTCTACCCGGCAAGAAAATATAGGATCGACTACAGTATGTGCTTGAGCAATGTAAGCTTACCACGTAAGTAGATATAGTTGTTTTGAATATGTGTAGCGAAAGAGGAGTGATGCAATGGTGGTGGTGTTGGGGCTAAGTATGTGGGGGTAGGGGCCGCCGGGAGGGCTGAGGGGTGGCCAGGCCGCCAGCTGTATGGTGATGATGGTGGACATGGTGGTGGTGGTGATGGTGGTGGTAAGGCGACCCAGGCACAGAGCTGCTCTCGGAGAGCCTCCGAGGGGGAGGCTGCGGCGGAGATGGGGACACATACCTTCAGCAAAAAAACCATAATTGTCAATTCACTTTCAATCAATACGGCACCTCGTAAGTTCATAACAATGGCTTCCTGTCAAAAAAAAAATTATTCCAATTAAAGACCTCGAATAGTTGTATAGATTTAAAATAAACAGAACTATTTTGATAATACAAAATTTTTGTTCATAAGACTTTATGAGCTCTTGTATACATGCCTTAACCTAACCTTATATCTTAACCAAACTTAGCCTAAACATCCAGACTTGACAAAAATGCTGAATAGTCTACAGTAGAAAATATTTTTTCTAGATATTCATAAAACTCATTTGTTAACAGTTTATTATACCTGATCTACCCCAATGTTAACCTGAACTCCTTGAGTACAGGTTCATTATATCTGTACGAATAATTGGACTCACAATTTTAGTGATCCCAGAATTCAAAATGTACACCATCTGGCCAATGTATTCCATAGAATACAAGATATGAAGTAATATATGATTATTACTTTGTGCAATATTAACACTGGTGTAATGATGACATCACTCACATACTATGACTGACCTTATAATACCTGGAGTCACAACTCATAGAACATTGTAGAATTATGTTTCATATTAGTAGTAATTCTTAATTAATATCTAGCCTTAATCAATTCTTTATCACTTGTTAGTGTAATTTCATTTTGGTACAATTTTTAATTTCTCCCATCTACTCAGTCCTCTTGTTCACTAACAACATTACTAATCTGTTCTGTTGTAATGTATGAGTAATTAGTTAAGGGACGTATTAATACCTCCTAGAGAGTGATGGGGATGTCTCAGGGAACGCCCTACGATCTCTTGGAGGTTCAAGTGAACACCCTGTGACTCTGCGCAGAAGCAAAGGAGAAGCAGTCCGGTTGTGCCTTGGAGGAGGCTCAGGCGGTCCATCAGTTTCGCACCTCGGTGGTGTTGGAGGATCCCTGCACCCTCCCAGATGGAACTTGAAGATTGAAGAAAATTTCCTTCTCCCACTGCTTTCACTCGATGATGCTTTTACTCCGTTGGTATACTGTCGTATGGGAGAAACTGAAGCCGATCTGAAAACAGGAAAGTTTAAAATGTCACAATTTTCACTTTAATATTTCTACTATAGGCTATAACACCCTTTAAGGAAATTAATTTCATCAGGGTACTTTTAATTTCATGCAACCAAAAATAACCATAAAGGAATGATGAGTAAACTTTCATTTTTAATGGTGCAGATGACTATGGAAGGTATCTAAAGGCAAAATATCATAATTATGACAAAGAATGAATTTTTGTAGTTCTTTAAAGTATTATGTAAAGCATTAGTGTGTGTTTTTTTATATTATCCCTGATAAAAATTTCTTTCATATCAAATTTTATTCATTAACTCTGGCAGTGGAATCAAAATATCATGCTAACAGGATTTTACCTGTGGTGAGTATGCGGTGAAAAATGTTGACTTTGTTGATGGTAAAATCGTTGTAGAAGTAAAGGACTTGTGTTTCCAGAATAAGGAGTACCATGAGAGACAGCTTCAGGGGGAGTGGGTCTCTTTCTGCATACTAGGGGTGAGCTTACAAGGCCTCTGTAGGCAAAGTTAAGTGTTAATTACATTTTTCAGTAATAATTCCATTATAAGCTATAGTTTATAAACAGAGACTGTGTCCATGTTCCCACAATGAAAATACATAAATATGTGACTGTTGTGTTAGCAGATAGGGCGTTACCTGAATGGTGAGAATCTCATTCTGCCATCTTCTATGTCCCTGTAAAAGTTAGGGCCAATAGCACCGGCTTCAGAGAGTGACCTGTGATGCTGCTGATGAGGAGGAACAGGTGGTACTGGTGATGATGAGGTTGACGGTGGGCTTGAGGGCACTTGTCTAAGTAATAATAATACACAGAATGTTTGAAATCATTGAAACCAATACTTTTATTTCAATTATAATAATTAATATTAGACTGTATGATTTTGTAGTCATGATCATGAAAATTATTACCATATAAGTTATTGTTTTAGATTTAAATATTGGTGACCAGAGAAAAGTAAAATTTCCAGTTATAAAAAATTTATAATGTATAATACACAATGAAGTATTTATCTTATATTTGCTCATGACTTATCAACTTACAAATTAAAAGCACATTAAACAAGTATAACAAATATAAAATTATAATATTTATTCTTAAGGTAAGTTTAGATATTGATAAATAATTACTATATATTACCAATTTCTGAGTATGGTAAAATTATCAGTTCAAGATTTAAAACAACCTAATACTTGTTTGTCTTTTATAACAAATTCGAAGATTCAATTAATAATTAACCAATACTGTTGGTTTACTACAAAAAAAAATATAATTACTTATGGTTAGGATGTGGCGATGATGCTGGAGTACAACGAGCATACCAAGCTGCCACATCTACATTTTCTTCCATATAATGGCGTAAGAAACTATGTTCTAACAGCTCCTTGTATTTAGGTCTTTCATTGTAGTTTTTGGCCAAGCTGCACAAAACAATAAATATTTGCTTACATAAAGACTAAGGATTTTTTAACCTAAACTATTCCACAAAATCATTCTTGTAATCAAATACACATAATAATAAAACAGTTCAGAAAACATTGAAAAAATGAATTGGAAAGTAAGTCACAGAAAATAAAATATATGAAATAAATAAGTATGCTCACCAAGCTTTGACAAAATCTCTAAACTCTGATGAAAACTTCTCATCATCAGAAGGGAGTGAGGGAGGGTCATCCTGCAGAACTCTACTCAGAACCTCAAAATCTGATTTACAGTTTGGATACGGAAATGTTCCAGTAGCCAACTCTACAAGAGTTATTCCCAAACTCCAAACATCAGCTCTGATATCATAATCTGGTTTTCTTGGGTCAGGCGGATTTATACGCTCCGGCTGAAATATTATATTTCATTAATTAATAATAAAAATACTCTAATTAATGTCATAAAAAACATTTGGAATACTGGAAATAATAACTATGAACAAAAAACTGTTCATTGAACATTGAATTATCACTATATAAATAACAATAGAAACTTTGTGTCCTTTCTTCAGTAATCTGTCAAACACTCCAATCACTAATTACTGAATAATTTATGAATAGTTAGAAGAAATGTCAACTACCCAATTTTCAGTATTCTATGAGTTCCAATCAATATGCCAAGAATTAACCCTACACAACAATACTTTTACATATTTAATACAAATTGTCATACAATAATAATATTTGTCACACATAATGATATTTTACAGTAAGTAAAATAAAGACAAGAAGACATTCAAATGCAGATGTATTAAATATTCATATTCATTTAAAATCAAGTGTTAACAATAATAACTTGGCAATTTTATATTCTTGATCCATTATATTGCAAACAGAAAGCTTTAAATTGAGGATTAAAAATATATACAAATTTTAATTAAAACACTATGCGTTTAATTTTTAAAAAATTATAATTAAAATGCAATTTCATTGCCAAACAAATAGTAACAATTGTATTAGTGCAATACTCACAGCAAGGTAAGCGGTGCAGCCAGCATTTTTTGTGTTAGCCTTTGAATTAACAAGATGACCAGATATACCAAAATCACAGAGTTTAACATGACCTCTGTCATCAAGAAGAATGTTGCTGGGTTTAACATCCCTGTGTATGACTCCATGCATTTCTTTCAGGTAGTTCAAGGCTCTTACAGTCTACAGAAAATGTTTATACATCAGTTACAACTTTTTATTTCAAATAATCAATGGTGTCTTCACAAACTCACTTCATTCACACTAAAATACAAAAAAAATGTACAATTGACATGATTTACCGCTAAAGTAACTTTTCCAATGATTGGTTCCGGTATTGGTTCTGTAAGTCTTTTCTGAAGTTTATCAAAACATGTTGACATAAGCTCCATGCATATCCAGACTTCGGAATCTGTGATAAAACACCCCAAACATTGTACAATGTATGGACAATCATGTGACTTCAATACAACTTCCAAGTCCATTGCTATCCTTTTGTTTTCTTCCATATTTCCTGATCTTCGCATTTGCTACACAGGACAAAAAGTGTTTATTAGTAAACATATCAGACATACTACATTAGCAAACAAAAATTCTAGCATATATATACATGTATCATTGGAATCATACAAGCATTCTATACTGCCCGAAGTCAGTACACTTGACTCTAACTTTAATAATATTTGTGGTTCACATGATATTGTCAAAAAGCTGTCAAAATCAAATTATAGGCTAATAAAATAATGAAAGATAGAGTAAGTATTATATTACAAACTACTTACCTTAACAGCAATGACTTCTTGACTTGGTTTATGTAACATTTTAACAACGTGGCCTGATGTTCCATTGCCAAGTTCCCCCATGTCCTCTAAATCTTTCATCTCAGTCTGATATTTCTGTAAAAATAAAACTCATCTGGTTATATCACTATATCCAGGTAGTGGATAGATGAAATACACAGATGGATAAGATAAAATACGTACCGTTCCATTGATGTGTAGTATTCCTGAAAGTTTCATTATCTCCTTCATTTTTTTCTCGATAACACTGTTGTCAGGTGTTTTGGGAGGTGTCAAGTTGGTTCCAGGCAAGTCGAATAACTGCCTTCTGCTCCTTGTCGGAGTTCCCATCTCACCAACTATTGACCATAATAATAATAAGTTTTATTTTCAAAGGCACAATCACCACCACTATCTTATTACTTATGATTAATATTTTGAAATGAGGACCAGAAGATAATTTCAGTAAAAATCTGATTATCCTGTAAAAAAATCTTCCAAGAAGGAACTGTATATGCAATAAATGTCATCTATTTCAGGAGACAGATCATAAATGTTCCTCAAGAAGTGAATCATGGTTAATTACTAGAAATAATATAAATGTGTTAATGTAAATGAAATACAAACTTGAACATACAAATTAGGTATGTTTAATACAAAATATTAAATGAACTGAAATAATCCCTAAAAATGTCAATTATTAAAACTTCAGGACCAGTAATACACACTCAAAACAAAAATTCCAATAACACAAAACAATCTGGATAAAACCAGGATAGTAAAATTGTGGTAAAATAATAAAAGGCTAATAATATGATTAAAATAATGATTTGCATTAAATTATAAAAGTGTATAATTGTGAGCACTATATTTTAAAACAATTACAATATTTTACTGATATATAGCGCATATATATTACACTCATTTTGCTCAATTCTGAACATATGTACTGTTACAATAAAGTTAGTTTCAAGGCAGTTAAATCAATTGAGAGGAAAGTGTATTAATACAAAGATGTACATGATGTATGCAAGATAAATATAAATGCAACATGCCTTCAAAACATTCCAATAAAACCTGACGATATTTGCAAAACTGATGCAGTTATCTCAAATCACGTATATATGAAAAAAACAAAGGATATTGGTATAAAATTTTAATTATGTAATATCAAGAAATATGTATACATCATTAAAAAATTTGCTATTAAATATGAGTACTTAAATTCAGTTCCAATGATAAACAAACCTATGTACTTTAGTATTCAGGTAATATGATCTTAATTATTATGCCAAATTAATCATTTAATGATGCAAAATTAAAAGTTCAACTGTTAGCCAATAATTAATTTAAAGCATATGATTTAAAATATGATAGTTACCAGACACGAACAATGGAGCTTGTTTTCACTCATAACAAATGACATACAAAATGTACAATGGTGATAAAACTAGCTAGTTTTGTTAGCTATAACATCTCAGGGTCTGAAGTCTATAAAGAACATGTAACCATTTGAATTTGAATTTTTCATTAATTAATCAAAATATTTCATCTAATGAAAGTTTGCACATAACAATTTAAAAGTATAAAAGTAGTAAAAGTAATAAAATTATTTAGTACCCCACAATCTATCTAAAGTTTATAATATAAGAAATATTTAGAAAGTTCTTTAGTTGTACTTAATAATCCCATAAATTAATCAAGTAGTATTTGCTTGACAGAAATTTGCATAAAGAAATAAGAAACTGGAAATCTTCAAGTACCTACAATGTTGAATGATTACATTTAAAATGATTATCAGTTTTTAAAAAATCTTGTGACAGATAACAATTATAATTAAGGTGATTAAGAGACAATAAAATGTGACTGCATAATTCTGATTAAAGCTTCAAATAATACCTATTCAAATTTAAACTAATTGGTTTTATAAAATATAGGATGTATATAAAATTATATCCATGTAATAAACAAATTAATTGTGGAGTGTAATATATGAATATATATTTAAAAATTTCATACAAAGTCAACAGTTTTGACAGTTATTATATATGTAAATTTGAAGATAGTAAAACCCTAATTAGAGTGGTGCAGAACAATGTCAGAAAATGAGAATGGGATTTTGTAATCAAGGTTTACATAAAATAAGATATTTTTGTAAACAAGTAATTTCAATGGGTGAAAGAAGTTTAGATTTATATATTTTAAATACATAGGGAGAGAAAGACTGTTTAATTTCGGGTGGATACTTCATATTTGTTTACTAACTTATCAATGCAATTTGTTATTAATGCAGGTGGAAAGGAAACTAATTTCCCTGACTTAAATGGAACACGATTTTGAAACAGAGCGTTGGCCAGCAATTATAAAAGGAAACTGATTTGTACTTACAGTCCGATAAACAATCGGACGCATACTGACTTCAAATTATTAAGATAAGGTTATTCTGATGGGCTTACGTTGTTTTGGTCTCCGGCCAGAGCCATGCCTTGGGCTGGATAGTGTAAAAGTAGATTCCTGCGGGGCATCCTCACTGTCTTTAATGTCGTTTTGAGATTGTAAATGTACCTGCATGTTTATTAATTCACTTTCTAAATAGGAACTGGCCATTATATTGTCGATAAAAGTGCAACCCCAACACCCACCGCCATTTTTATCTTGAAAACCTTCACCACAGCTACCTGAATCAAGGTGACGCCTCTTCGCCCTATGCACTGTCTATAATCAGTAAATAATTATCTATTCCCTGTTTTCAGATATACAATTTTACTCATGCTATATATTAGCAAAATAGGTAAATTGGTGAAAAGACCGGCTATTATACAAGAATCTAGCCGGTTTGTTAATTAAATTACAAAACGTACCTACTTCTTATTTTATGCGAGTATTTTTTAACAGTCAACTGTTACTGTGTATTTAACAGTATAGATTTTCAGTGTGTTTTACAGTGCACTGAAAGTGAACATCGATATCTTCTTCCAATCAAATGACATTTTTTTCATTACAATATTTATTTATTAAAACAAAACAAATTCAAATATTCAACCATATTTCTATAGATGTAAAATGCTGAAGGTCCCGATTCCAGAAAGAACTTAGTTTAATATCTGCCATCTACTATGGCTATAATACAGCTTCATGGTATAGGTATAGGTAAGGCCCACGAAGTATAGACCAGAATGTATAACATGAGTATCAACACTACTCGTGCAGAGCTGCCCCCCTATTAGAGATTTGTGGAACTACTAGCGCCAGCATCGACACTGCCTGCGGAGAGCTGCTCCTTGGTGGTGATTTGTGAAACTACTAGCGCTAGTATCGACACATCCCGTGCGGTGCATCCCCCAGGTCACAGGTCAGGTCAAAGGTCAGCAGTGACCTCTACTATGTACAACGTGAGCGACTCCTCCGATTCTCATCAAATGTACAGCACATATATAGCTAACCCATACACACACGTTTCCAGGTCACGAGGTCATAAGTTGATAATTAAAAGTATAGTTTGGCACGTTACTAAAAAGCAGCCAACAGATATCATACATTAATATTTCCCTTTCTCAGATATTTTTAGCATGAGCTAATTGCTTTTTCACAAAAGCAATACCTATCTAATAATATTTATATCATAAGTTAATAATTAAATGTTTAGCATCTCATTAATTAAAAAGAACTGCCAACAGATATCTTACAATAATGTTTCCCTTTCTCAGATATATTTAGGACTATTTTTTCATTCCTTTCAAGATTATGAACTATGTATGCATTAAGATACAAGCAATAAATAGTGAAATATGATTGCAGAGATAATGATCATAATAGTGATGCCACTGGTACTTATATCTTACATTTTTGTTTATGCAGAGAAAGGTAGAACTATGAATGTAGTGTACCCTCAAGTACATTAATTACAATTCTGCTTTCTTATTCCCCCTGAGCCTTCTCTATCCCCTGAGCAAGGCCGGGTATTTCAGGTAGTTATGAAATAAAGAAGATATAACTATCGATTTACCTCCGTATTGTGGCCATAATGAAATCGTGTGTGAGAAGTTTCTTAGGTACACCGAGGAGCCTTAAATAACGCTGGATTAGGTGGTTCTTCTTTCTGGAATTTTGAGAAATTTTGGATAAAAAAATCTTCATATTGACTCCTAAATGACTTCATTTCAGAATTAATTATTTTGTTACTATTCAGGGACTATATCCCTTTTTTCACATTCAATATAACAACTGAATAGAAGAGAAATTTCTCTACAATATATTTTGATGTTCTTAGTTGAATAAAAAACTTATGAAACCCCACATTCAGTTTACAAAATGTGGTTATTTTATATTAGTAGTGTTCTAAAATAATTTTTCAACCAAAATTTTGTGCGTTTCATTAAATTTATCCGTGCATTCATTTGCATGTCATATCATACTGTGTATATACATCCTCTATTTCAAGCATACATGAACCCTGTGGTTAACTTTCAAGAATTCCATATGCTACTATTTTTTGGTGATATGTCATCAAGGATTTCCAAAATGGAATCAGGATTCTATCAGAATTGCCAAAGAACATTGGGAGAGGATTACTTAGCAACATGTCTCCTAAGTAACTGTTGCATTCAATTAACGATTTGAAAATTTATTTATATTGTAAAATGTTCCAATATGGAAAATCTGAATGAAAGAAATACAGGATAAATGAATTTTTCAATTTCAAGTGTTCTAAATAATGAAGAATGAAACTTGTTTTTCACTAACAAGAGATTGGAGGGAGAAAGGTGCAGCTGCATGGAACAAGTCACATGATAGTATACGCAGAGGTTTTAAGAAAAACCCGTCTTTGTTTTCATCAAGAAGGTGCCAAAAAATTTCTACAGTAGAGGATTTAATAATTGAAAAGAAATTTTGCCCTGACTGTCAGAAACACCTAAATAGTAATCCACCAGTGGATGCGTTTGGAGATGATAGTGAATCAGAGACATCAATGCAGAAGAATGACTGTTATATGAATAATGTAAGAAATTATATGTTCAACATGGAAGCAAAATACCCCATAAAAGAGAACCATCTAGAGGGTCAAATAGTTATAGTTGAAATGCGTTGCAAGGTTATCAACTGGTTGGTGAATGTCCAGGAGAAGCTGGGACTCAGGCAGGAGACTCTGCATTTAGGAGTAGCACTTCTCGATCGTTATATGCAGACAGAACCCACTGTCACGACTAAGAAAAACTATAAACTAGCAGGTTTAACTGCAATTTGTATTGCAGCAAAGTATGAAGATAGAGGAATACAAATAAAACGTTTTTCTAGAATATGTGGGTCACCATATTCTATAAGAGAAATTAAGTCCATGGAAATTTTATTTTTGACAGCGCTTAACTTTCAGATTGGAAGGCCTAGTTCAGTACAATTTTTGAGATTATTCAGCAGAGCACTCAGATTTAAACAGGTCCATTATATTTGTTCGCAGTATTTCATTGACCTTTCCCTTCTTGAATACTCACTGTGCCATGTACAGCCGTCACTGCTGGCAACTTCAGCAATGTTTGTCTCACTTTGCATAACGCATTTCCTTGTGGATCCAAACCTTTGGACACATTCTCATACCTCCGTAACAACATATCATCTCAGTGAATTCCGACACATTGTTCCAAAGTTGTCACAAACTCTCGTCACCGCCTCAAACTCCAGACTGCAATCACTCGCTAAAAAATATGCATCTTGTCAAAAGTGTGATGTAAATCTTATACCTCGTATCCTACAAGAGTCCATAGTAATTAAAAACCTTTTGTGCTTTTAAACCATTAGTTAAAACCACGAATAGTTCATACATATATTCTCAATGTCATAATTTACAATCAACGTAAAACATAATTTACAATTTACTTTTTTTTTATTGGCAATCTAAATTTACAATTACTAATCCACACACCCTTCTCATAAAATTGTGTATTTGTCATTCCCTGTTATAAATAAAAACTTTCTACTAATAATACATTGCCAGTATTAATGTTCATAGCTCCAATTAAGTTAAAATAAATGAACAAACGTGTGACGGTAGAGAAACTATTAGTCCAGCAACAACAGTGCATAGTGTTTAAAAGACGCTTGTAGAGTGTGTTTGTGTGTGTGTGTGTGTATACAACCCACACTATGCATATAAAAATGGATAGGATTAAAGGTTTGGTTAACTCTGTTCTGTAGGTCTGCCAGCAGTAGAACCAACAGTCCATTAAACAAATTTTAGACTATCATTTAGTAAATTCGCTAAATGTATTTTTACGAAATGAATTATCACATTTACTTACTTAAAATTAATATCATCTTCAGAGGTACATTTCGAGGAATTTAATGGCCCTATATATTCCTAAATAAAGGTAAACATATAAATAGGCTATGTTCATGTAAAAATATTGATATTTTGTTTGTTAGATGCATGTCAAGGGCAATTAATGCGCTCATCATATAGGGTGTTACAGGTCAAGAACTACTTAAATTGCATTCATTAATCACGTATTGAAGACATTTTCCTTCAAAGCATTTCGTTTTCTTCTAAGGATTTCATTACAGCTATAGAGCTGTTGATTTTAAGTTACGCTTACTTATTATACGCAGAGTAATGAAAAACCCCATGAAACAGTGTTATTATCTGGTTAATATTTACTACAGGGGCCCCCAGGGTAACCTTATTATCTAGTAAACCCGAATTTCCACAAACGTTTACTCACCCACCTTCAGCTCATCCGTCATTAGAAAAATATTTCGAATCGAGTTCCATGCTTGTTTTCTCGACATATTATTGTACAAAATGATTACAGTATAGTATAGATTACACAGTCATTAATCGACTGTGCTCTGATAAATCAAAAGAAAGAAATTTCACGACTCCATCAAAGCCATCCCATATGACGGAAGCAAGATTGACTGCGCATGTTTCTAATTAGGGAGCAGTGGCGAGGCAAACGATGATGTTTGACATTTATACAATTGTATAAACGCGTGTTATTTGTAATTATAAATATAAAAATTAATTATTCATTAATTATAAAATATATGTGAATAATAACACATAATTTGAAACATTTTCCCGATGCTACATTACCACTAACTGAATACGATGCAATTTGATTTCTTTATTACACCGGTCGAACATTTAATGAAGTTTGCATTGGCCGTCGAAACAAAATCTCGAAACAAAAACGAAAAGATTTTTTTCCAAACTTTAGATTTGTTCAGTGCTTCTTAATAAGTTTAAGTTACTTCAAGATGTGGAGTCGAACATTACAACGCCTTCGAATATTAACTACTGAATCTATGAAAATGGATCATATTTGAAATGAAAAATAGTTGTTTTTCACTATTGACAACTGCGACCGGTATCATTATTGAGTATAGACGTTTAGACCTCCGAGTTAAAAATATTGTTTCCACGGATCGCTTTGCTTTCACAGCCCAACATGTTCACTGCAGAATCAACTTATTGCAATCAACTTATCGGTAGCATGAACTGAGCAGCGTTACAAAACTTCTATGCCATAAACTACCAATTGCACTATATAAGCAAAGATGAAAAAGAAATTCTACGACCTTAAAGGAACGGCCGAATAGCAAAAGGAGTTTGAGGTAAAAATCATTCATTATTTTTCCCCTGCATTCGGCGTTAAGAGGTACCATAAAAGGGCTTGGGAAAGTCCTCTCTAATATTAAGTCATTTCCAGCCTGAATGGTCGGCACGCTTGAAAATCTCTCACCACTTTGTTAACCACGTAGAAAAAGTATACAAAGCTTGAAACGTGTAGGTTCCTTTTTTTATTAACGCCAATGGAGATTAAACGCGAGGACTCTTAAAAATGTAGTACTGGAACGCGAAGAATAACCGCGTGAAACAATCCTGCAAACGGGCATTTATAAAGTGGAACAAGGTTTATATCTTACTGGGACAGAATAATTAACAAACTCCGCGTCAATAAAAAAAGACAAATGTCCTTTTGAATTAGCAAATTTATCGGACATATATTTGAAATCGAGAATATACACGGGATGTAAATCGATCAAATCGACATTCGTTTTAATTGCGGTCAAAGTATTAGGTAGGTTGAAAGCGGGTGAATAGAACCGCTTTTCGACAGCGCAACATTAGGTTTTTAGCTTATATTCATTTTGATACACATTTCAATTTCCCCGTCCTACGATTACGTTAGGAAACTGTCTAGAAAACGGCGGATATTGTATGTTTCTTTGGAAAATGATATGTGGATGTCTTATTAGATGTTCTCTTATTACAGTATATTATTAAATTGCATTTAATTTTTGTTTTCTAGGTATTAACAAGCCCAGGCATACTAAGTGTACGCAGGTCGAACTAACCTAATTTAATTCAGTTTTTATGTTAACATAACCTAAAAACCCTGGGTACGGATTTTTTACACCCAAAAAAGAATCAAACTGCACTAGAAAGCATTCTCAATGGTACAGGTGCGGTCATCCTTTTAACCTGTAACATTATCATTTTCTAAAATTGATCTTCGATTATTGGTATTGCTAAATATAACAGTTTTGACACTTTATAAGTGGTTTTATAATTACCCAAGCGTTTCACACCTTATATACAGTAAGTGATGACACATCTATCACAAGTCTTAAGGCTGAATCAATTTACGGATCATTCAAATTTTGGCATTAAAATTTGAGGGACAGTTTTCCTGTCTGCGCGGGAACGTCATTACCTCTGTATATACTGATAGAATAACATGTAACTTATAAGCGTAATTTTTTATAATAATAAGTATAAATAATAATAATATTATTATTATTACTATTTTGTTATTCTGTATAATTGGGGAACAACCGAATCATTTCGTCGGGGGCGAGACTAGGAAGAAAATGCTGTTTCATTCTATTCCGGGTGAGAATTTTTTGTGGGCCACGCTCGGTTGTAATTCGCGATTGGTATGAGTGGTTGAGCTGACTATATAGAGCGGCCCATGAGAGTTATCAGGAATTAGAATACGTTCGAACGAAACTATAGCGGGCTGACCACGCCCTGGGGCCGTTGCGAAATCAATATTTAGCAGCAGCAACAATCGGGACATTTTAAATCGATTACCCGACGGGGGGGGGGGGGGGAGTCTCAAACAGCTGTTCAGAATTTGTGTCAAAACACGTTGAAAGTAATAATTAACGCGTTGGTGGCAGCAAATTTATTAGTGCAATAAGGTTGTCTTTTAATTGTTTTCGTCCCGCCTAAACTCAATGTTAGGTAAATTAGCATTAAGTACCAGCCTATTAATGAGGTTTTCGTGGTTGACATTCCAATAAATACTTATTGAGGCAAAGTTTCATTAATTCAATTTTTTGAAAAACGAAAGAAACTATTTTATTTTAAAATTCTGCTGTTGGCGTGGCTGTAATATATGACGATTTACTTTCACGCTGTTTTCATATGGGCATTACAGTTCTCAAAATAATTTTAAGGGTGGTCTTATAATGGTAGAATTGATAAACGCCCTTATACATACATGCTCTGTACATTTATTTATTATATTCTTAAGTACCTAAAAATTTCAAATTTTGGAATTAATTAAACGATAGTCTGACCAATTAGCAGAGTAAATTAATGAGGAATGAGTCGTGGCCAATGAAATAAATTTTTACCCTTAGAATTAGCGAGACATTAGCGCAGTACTAGAGCGCTATCTACTGGATATAGTGCAACATAGTTTCAAGAGAGTACCCGCCAAATATTCTCAAGTTGAATTCGCTTGAATTCAACTATTTCGATTCGCAAAACGTTGTCTCCAATAGGATTATATTTCAGCACAGTAATTCATATCCACTTACTTTCCTGCACATACTTATGTGCTGAAGATAGGCTCTGATGCAACATTATAGATTTTTTCGGTTTTGAGATGTTTAGGTTTAGGAACCCTATGCGGGCTCGATGTCGATAATTAGAACCGGTTGACAATGTTATTACTATATTTATTAATTCAGCTACGTTAATAAAATGGTCGGTTATCGGGGCAACCCAACATTATCGTATTTCGATAGTCTGGCTTATAACGACGAAACAGAGTGGACAATCCCGAGTGACACCATACTGCCCTCAAGCAAATACGTTATATAATGCAGCTATGGCAAAAATCGATTAATAAAAAATCAAATAAAAGGTATGTTGCCGGTATCGGACACCGGTCAGAGCGCTGGGACCGGTATGCAACCGGCAAACCACTTCCTCGGGTCACGGGTTTTTCGGCCTTGCAGTGAACGTAACAAGTTAAGACATCGTCTCCCACCATGAACAGCGCTCAGATGTTATCGCTGCCCGGGTTCATTTTACCGGCTCACATTCGTGCAGATTGGAACGTTCCAGGCGAAGCGTATTACAACGGAATGGAAGACTAACACACATTTTAAACGAATACAAGATAAAATAAAACGCATATGTTCATTATTATTTGAAACGACGTTTCCAGGTTTCCAGTGCTAAGAATTGCTTATTACTGATTAAGGTCTTTGTCGGATTATCAGTCAAATATATATTTGATCACACAACTGGTTACAACTACTAGGTTCTGACTTCCAAATATATGACAGGAAACCTATCTGGTATTGTGTATTTACGATCATAAAAGTTTTACTATCAATCCAAAATTTATTGAAAAAAGTATAATTTTAGTAATGTAGTTAATCGGTGCAAGTGCACCCAGCGAACTTTAATTAAGTACATTTCCGCACCACCCTCAGGGGGCGCTAGTTTATTGGTGCATGTGCATCCGACGAACGATTTTTGTGAAATTAGCGCCCCCTGAGTGTGGTGCGGAAATGTACTTAACTAAAGTTCGTTGAGTGCACTATACCGATAAACTAGCGCCCCCTGAGTCCGGACTAGTAAAAGACCAAACCAGCGAGAGGAGACAGAAACACTCGAAATCTACGGTAAATTTATTAGTTTTAACGTAATATTATCTTTCTCTTAATAATTTGTGCCAAATCCGTCACATTGTATGTGTTTTTGTTTTACATAAAGTGAAAGGAACTATTATTTTTTCGAATCATATAATCCCAGCAAAATTTTAAATAACAGTTTAATTATTGTATTTTGAATCTTATAATTCTAACATTTGCTACTCTGAATTTTTTGTCATTAGGTGGAATGCTACAGAATGACATTTCGTTTCATCCTGTTAGGATAATAGAAGACACTTTAAGAAAACCAAACATATTGTACAGAAAGGATAATCTGATTCGGAACCTATTCAGAAATTCGATATCTGAAATGTACCTGCATTGATTATAGATGAATTTATGGGCAAATTATGATTTCTATCTCAGCGCTCGACCGCGGCACGTCGCAGTGCCCGACCGTCGAAACCCGCCGCTTAATTAATTCAGATCAAAGATAAATTTCGAGACAAGTTATAATAATTCATTGCGAAACATACAGGCTTTTAGGTCTTGTTTAGGGAGGGGGAGGGGACAAATTCTAATCGCGTAGCTCGAGTTTATTTCGCCCGGCCATTAAATCGATTATTTTTGTTATGTATTTTGGGACAAACATTCTAATAATTTTTTTAATAACGAATCCCTCTACATATTACCGATCGCGTCTAGTACGTTCAGAATAAATACCTTTGCGGTTTTAAGACCTATTAAGAGAACTGGGCTGTCCTCGAGCTTGACATTTTCATAAATACTGTATAATAGAAACTGGAGCGACAATATAGTCGCAACACAAGTCCAGCGAATTCATATCTGGGACACATTTCCCAAATAAGATCTAATCGGCTTCGTAAACTATGGCAAAAGATCGAAAGTTGTTCACTACGTTTAAATGAAGTTTCTTACTATCTTGCTATCACAAATTAAGTACTTATATATGAATATTTGAACATTTTCGCCAAATGTTTCCAAATTAGTGTTACGAGTACGAAATAATGTTAATATGTCTAAATTTTAGAAGTTAAAATAGAATAGTATATTACTGGTTATATAGTAACTGATATAAAATGGAGATGGAACTATTTCATTTAGTCGGACCGAACTTGAAACAAAATGCACTTAAAATATAATTAATATATATCGGCTGGTAAGGGAGAATCCTCACAGAATTGTTACTCAGTGTAGGAGTGTAGAAAATATAAATAAACAAATATTTATAAGAAAAAATATATATACACCTCAAATTGTTAAATAAAATTGCGATAACGGAGCTTAAAAAGTCACCTTTTTACTTTTACATTTGGCCCAAGGTAGGGGCCCGAGTGCTGTTCTTCCCCGCGGTATATTCCAGAGCCGTTTTCTGTGGATCATCGAAATACGATCGTGCCCCCCTCACCCAAGGGAGAGTGCGCGGCGGCCTTCTCTCTCGGCCGCTAATTGTCCGAAAACCAATTGGGGCAGTTAAAGGCGGTGCGAGCCGCCATTTCGCCAAAGGCCTCGCCTTGGCCGGCGATGACCCAAATGCGCCGCCGCACTTAAAGGTCGGCTGAAAAACCGTCCGAGGAAAGTCGGTTTCCGCCTAGCCAAACTTTCAATCTCTTTGAATTTTCGCAACGCCTAAACGGAATAACTTCCCAAATGGGCGAAAAATGATAATCGGATTTAAATATTCCCTAGTTAATTTCGTTTGCACTTCTTAGCATTGCGCGTGTTGATATAGTGAAGCAGTTACGTAACAGCAGATTGACAGGGCTGAAATGTTACATGTTACGTTATTTATTAATTACCACAAGTGCCTCAATAGTTTCAATAGTGTTGGAATGCTACTGAAGACGATAGGAAGCCCAAACCTGTCTGGCAAAAGGCCGGATCAACGGAAAGTAGAACGTAAGATTGACGTTAGCCAAAATGCTGTTGGATCACGAAACATTTATCTTAAACTCTGAAATTCCGAATCACGAGCCAGTCTCTGATTGTGGTCCCCTTCATTGTGTACGAACGATTGTCTCCCATTTCCACGGCCTTGTATGAAATGCCAGTTGCTTCACATTTCTGAGAAAGCAGCTTGATGAGTGCTGAATCCCACTTGCCAAATCATTGATAGATGAAAAAGCATTTGATTCTTACCAGTATATAGATTCTAGAAAACTAGTTGATATAAGCCGTAAATAATATATCAGTTTTCTATTTGTTATTATATTGTTCATACAGGTTTATTCTATTAGTTTATGAATACTCTATATGGTATATATATAATCGTAATTGAATGCATATTCCGGAAATTTTAGTTAATTCAATTAATATTCATCATGAAGACTTGTTGTTGAATCGTTTATTAACCTTTCGAGGAACATGTATTTCAGCATATGTAAATATCTAAAAGTGAATGTAAACAAATAAATGTGAAAACGATGAGGTACACGGAAATTTTACGTTGTAAATTATTTCCTGTTTCTCCGCGAATTCAAATTTATGTTCTACTTGAGAAGTGGGTCAGCGAGAGAAGTGGATTTCGGTAGTGACAAGAGCAAAAATGCATTCCGGCTATGGATTAAACCGGGTTTGGCTTTTAATTTAAGGACGTCGAGCGTCGTTAATTAGAATTCAGCCGAGAAAAACATACGTGCAACGGGGCAGGCCAAAATCGTGCAAGTCAGATTGCCATCATTCCTCAGCCTTTAAGAGAAATCGTCCCTATGACAATAGAACGAATGACCATCTGCTCTGATCAGTTGCGATTCTCATTCCTTTTGAAATGATCCAATATCGCGCTCTCTCCACTAATACTCATTTATTTACTTAATAGCACTTCATACGTAATAAGAATTTCTTCAGAACTGCCTGGGGTCATAAACTTGATATTTTCGCGATCCCAGGAGTAGGAGAAAACTGATAAAATAATCAAACAGGACCAGGAAGGGAAGAAACCACTCGTGAATGCTCGTTATTCCATTCAATCTTCTTCATGCTATTTTCTCATATTGAATATATATATATATATATATATATATATATATATATATATATATATGGCCTTAATCTTCTCTAATGTGAAAACAAAGGCATTCTCCGGAGAAAGGATTCCCAGAAAGCACTCGTTGAATTTGTGGACTGTTAAAAAATAGTGATACGTGCAATAAAATTATAAACACTTAAATTTATATATGTATGTAGATAAATGAAGAAATGCTGGAAGCAGTTGATTGTGCTACCGAGTGGTGGCCGGGGGTAGGGATCCCAATTAGGCACGGATCCGTCTCCCACCCCTAGGACAAGGAAACTCATGTATATTCAAAGCGTGGCGTTTTGACTCGGTTTACTCGTAGTGGACGTAAAGTAATGGAAATTGGCCTGTTGGCCGATACCGGGGAGACGTGGCCGTTCGGTCGCAACAGGAGTTATGTAAGTAGGAGCTAATACGGTCCGAAAGAACGCGACGTCCTCGCCGACAAAAGCGGGGAGCTTTTCCGAGTGCGTTTTTTAAAAAAGAGCACGTTCCCGCCCCATCGCACTACCGCCTTACTCGACCCGAATGTTAAACCAGCGCCATTTTAACCCTTAAACTGTTCCAATCTCATTTGTACGTTCTCGGTTGTAACGGATCGACCCGGTTGCATATAAACCATTCTTCCTTACTTACTTTTATGTGAAATCGCTGGTTAAATGTATAATAAATACAGAACTACATCTAATGCAATTGTGTGTATGTCTGTGAAAGGGGGGGTACCCGCCCCTGCGATTTCTATTATTGCGCGGTATTTTCTTGTGTGTGGGAAGAAGCTATGTGGCGCCTTTAAAAAATGTGAATTATATACATTGTATTCATATATATGAATATATATATATATATATACAATTTTACACGGGAAATGAGGTGGGAAATAAAAATTCTTTATTATTTACAGAATGGTTTCTAAATTGATCAGTTTATATAAAAAAAATGGGCAGTAATACGGGTGATACTGGAATAAAATAAGTGTTTTCATTTATGAGCATAATTGAAATTCAGAATCTATAAAGTAATGACAACTAATACCATAATTCAATTTATATTTTTTATTACGTAACGACGGTCATATGAAAAAGATTATTTAGTGCCAGTTTTCTCAAAAATATAATCGATCTTTACTCGGTTGCAGCCCGTTTTAATGCAATTGTAATCGATGCCTCAATGATTGCCGCGTACGCCAGGAATCGAAATTTACAGTTGTCTCGTGCCAACGAATTAAAATATGTAAAACTTATACAATACACTAAATCTGTATTACACGGGAGTTACGGTGTAAACACAGTGTTACGTGTGCCAGTCATGTTACCATTATCCTTTCAGTGTTACCTAAGTAACGGTATGGCTATATTGCAATAAACAGGTGCTGACCACAATATATATCGTGCACGCAAATAATTACAAATTCAACAGTCAGGATCACACTTTTGGCTGGATTCTGCCAAATCCGGTGAATTGTATCAAGTTGAGTGGGGCCGTATTTATCGATTATCACTGGAGCCGGAGTTTTCAAACCCACTTAGCGTTCTCCAAATGATTGCCCAAGATAACTCGGAGAAACTACTTCGCGATAAATTACGAAATAAATTTGCAAACGAACGAATATATATTTCATTGAACACTAATATCCAGCGTTGCTAAATATCCAGCGGCTAGGGCCGGAGCCACACCCGACTCCAGCGCCGACTCCTCCAAAAAAAGGACGCATTGTTAAACTTAAAAAAATTAACCAAGATCCAGTTACAGTTAACTGCGGAATTATTGTTGCCAGTAATCAGACTCTGTGGAAAGAG
The DNA here is from genome assembly GCA_019843655.1 of Lethocerus indicus. Lineage (NCBI taxonomy): Eukaryota > Metazoa > Arthropoda > Insecta > Hemiptera > Belostomatidae > Lethocerus > Lethocerus indicus. Next base: position 5,296,712 of record JACDQD010000103.1, on the reverse strand, counting down.
AATACAACTGAAAACTGGGTGTCTATAATGTCACCCTCGGCGAGTATAAACGAATATTGGCTTATCACCACCATGTCCAGGGCGCATAATTCATACAATACATACTTTAATAAAGAAAATAACTGTTAAATTCCCCCCACTGATGTACGGGCCTGCGGGGTTTTATTTGCGTTTGTATTGTTGGCCAGGGTACAATAGCAAGCAATATCGGTCTGACTTCTTCTATGGTTTACTATCGAAGAAGCATTGAATCATCTTGAATAGTCAGAATTTCTCGGTTTTTAGCCCCACCGTTCATGCTCCTGGTAATTTGCCCAATTCCAGAGCGTCCACTTGGCAAGCCTTGGCCGCCGGAGAGCTAGGCGTAACGCCTAGGCCTATCGGTCTCTCCATTCATTCAACGACGTTTCAACTGCTCGCCGCCGTCTCCGCATTCAGCTGTGTCACAACGCTGGAGAAAGGCGGCCCATTGTTTGGCCGCTGCGTTAATGACCCGAATGCATGCGCCCGCTTTGCGATCCCCCCGACGTTCGATTGGAGGGTGGGCGGGTATTATGTCATTGCGGATAATGAATTAATTTTTAATTCAAGCTACATAGGAGACCCCGATCTGGTGTGTGGGGGGGGGGGTGTCAATCCCCACGGAAGTCAATCAGCCTTTTTGAATAGAGAGCTGCCGTAACAAGTTTTTGATTTGAGCTCGAGTAAAAGCCTGTTTTAAAGGGCTCGTACTGCCGGTTGAATTATTCTAGAAGGAGGCGCGAATAATCGAAAACAACGACCGAACCAAAATGCAGGCGACCCAAATAAACTAGGACACGGCGAAAAGTAAGAGTACAATTTAATAGGGTTTCGAACTCAAACTACCATTTGACAAAATGTGTAAGAACTAGTGACTAGAAATCCAGTTTGTTCTTAAAGCCAGATATCTCAGCTTTTAGTTGGCGAATGATTAAGAAAGGCGTCGATAATAGCCAATTAAGGCATGCAATACTTGAATGAGAACTCTCGAATCATCAATATCCCCCTAATTTCATCATGTTTGATTGAAGGTATGGTCTCCCTGAAACTGAACACCCAGCCCATGACACCCCCTTAAGTTAATTTGGCTAGATTATTGTGTTAAAATACATTATTAATTATTATTTCCCTACTTTCGATTATTAGGATAATTGAGTAATTACTTTTTATATTTACTGTTTGAGTTTTATCTTTCTTGTTCGAAGTAAGAGATAAAAAATTAATAGCTATTCAAGAATAAGTATATTAAAAGTGATTTTATTTTGATTTTTATTCACCAAAAAAGCTCAATTTTATGTATTTGAAACTGTGAATATGTAGTCGCCTAAATAGATATGAAGTATGAAATAATCGCAACGCGAATAAATTATTCAACACAGGTCCTTACTACCAATGACAAATACGCTCTACTGTTGCTTTCTCTTACAAACGAATCGGCTCAATAAATAGACGAATATTTATTATAATTTGAGCCTTCCCTTATAAGGCCAGTACGGCCAAGCCCAATGTGCATATTATATTCAGGTTAAAATTGGAGATATTATTTACATCGTAGCGTAAAAAAAAACCTGTAAAAATTATATCAAACGCCCAGTTATTTCATGGTCACCAATTTGCGGAGAGTAGAATTCTTTCGTGGAACGCTTTCGCTGAGAAAGGTGCAGAATTACCATGTCCATGGCTATAGGCTAAGAACTAATCTTATAATGGGTACCCGCCCGCTTTCAACTAACTGGTCGCCATATATTTGAATTTATAAGAAAAATTATTTATTATATATAAATAAATAATAGCGGTGGGATATAGTACCTGTAGGGTATCACCCCAAAGCACTTCGGGAGTATACAGGGGGGTATTTCCCAAGCGTCCAGTTTTCCTTAAGCGGTAGAAATATATCCGTCCATAAATAACGAGATATAAAAGTAAATCACACACCACATCGTGAAAATTAATAGAGAATCAAGAGGTGAAGTGAACAACACTAGTCATGCCGCGTTATTAGAAATCGAACCAACGAATAACCGCGAATAAAAGCACAAATTAATAAAAGGAACTGTTTTTACTGAGCCCACCAAAAGCCCGGCAAAAGGCGGTGACCTATTGCCTCACTGTTATATACAAGTCTATTTTATAGTTGGAGGATAATCCGGTTTAATGCCTCCTGCATTATGTATGAGGCTCTTGACTTTTCAAGGGACCAATTATTTAAATGCGCTTACACTGTGATCTGTTCCGAGAAGGTATAAATACTATAAATCATTAAAACAGTTTCCTAGATATTCGAAAACTATCAAGGGAAATCTGTCGGAGTTCAAAACATTTAAACTCGATTATCAAAAAAAAAACGCGTTTGGATTCTCTCCATCCACATTACTAGAACCGTATTAAACTGCACAATTCGAACGAATATGCGAACATTTAAGGATAATTACTTTGTATGACAAATAAGGCGCCTAACATAGTTTCTTATCCGATAGGCTGCAGATACTTAAGATTGAACTAGGAGAATGATTCGTGATTGGCCGGCCATTCGCGCGGCGCGTGACTCACGGAATACGACTCTGACTCCCGTGTTAGAGTGGTAGCCCCGAGCTCCTGAACCCGGTGAATGGGATCATTGCTTTTTATTTAAGAGTTTTGACTATCCTTAAGGACACAATCAATAGATCATAATAAATTAACTACACAAATTTAACGCGTATTTAGTAAATTATATTGACATCTGAGTGCGCTCGCAAATATTAGCGTTAATATCTGTAAGAAAGAAAGCCGTTTTTTCATGGCAATTTCTAACGATTTGTAAAATATGGGCAATAGACGGCGGAATCGTGACACTCTTTCTTCCACCAATTTGCCCGATATTAAGCGTTTTATTTCCCAATCAATCTAGGCCAAGCATGAAGCTCAAAGGCGACAAACACTCAGTAGAAGAGTTAGCACAATAGGACTCTTATTATAATCGCATTCTTTTATAATGACAAAACTCTATCTAGGGTAAAAGTAAAACTTTCATTCGGTGGAGGGTGTTAGGGGAGGGGAGGTTGGAGACAGATTGGGCAGGTGTGGTGCGTTGCATGTTGCTCAAGTTATTTGAACTTGCCCAGCCTTGGCCCACAGGGCGAGACAGGCCACCCCCATGGCTGGGGGGAGGGGGCCCAGCACGGTCAAACGGGTGGGGTAACTGCCGACCTCTTATTATATATACTCCGACATTCGATCCGATAGGCAGTTAGTCCAACACTACCTCCAACTCGATAGACATGGTTTTCAAGGTATGTCGCCAGTAAAAACAATTAACATTAATCTGATATATAAAGCCTCTCATTCGATATATAACGCTTCCTTTTGGTTGCAGTTCGTCGCTCTCGCCGCTTTGGTGGCCGTCGCTAGGGCAGGAGTTATCAGCGCTCCCGCCGTCTTGGCCCCCGGCGCACCCCTCGCCCACACCGCCTACGCCGCCCCGCCTACGCCGCCCCAGCCTACGCCGCCCCAGCCTACGCCGCCCGCGCCTATGCCGCCCCGCCGTAGTAGCGGCCCCGCCTACGCCGCCCGTGCCGTCGTAGCCGCTCCTGCCGTAGCTAGGGTAGCCGCCCCGTCGCCCTACGCGCCGCCCCCCGGCCGCTGTAGTTAAGACCGTCGTCGCCGACGAGTACGATCCCCATCCCCAGTACAGCTACGCCTACGACGTCCAGGACGCTCTTACCGGCGACTCCAAGAACCAGCAGGAAAGCCGCGACGGAGATGTCGTACACGGTAGCTACAGCCTGACCGAGCCCGACGGTTCCCGTCGTACCGTCGAATACACCGCCGACCCCGTCAATGGATTCAACGCCGTCGTCCACAAGGAGCCCCTCGTCGCCGCTAAGGCCGTCGTAGCCGCCCCCGCCATCGCTAAGGTCGCCGCTCCCCTCGCCTACGCCGCCCCCGCGTACGCCGGACACGGTCTCGCATACCACGGTTAAGACTTATATTCCCCCTCTATTTATTTCACACAAAAAAATAATTTATTAAATCAATTTTTTTTAGATCTCTACATCTAATCTTTATTTAATTATTCCTTTATTGCCCTTACCACATTTAATACTTAATGTTTCGTCTTAAGGACGCATACTACGAGGACGATAATCGAAAATGGTTTGTTTAAAGCTGTTAAATATTTTATGGAATTTTTCCACCTTTATATTTCCGCTCAATATGTGCTGTTCCCATTTGCCAGGAATCTTTACAAAAATAATATTTGTTTTATTACATACAACTAACATATTCCTTGAACCTAAAATCACCAGAAATGCGTGGAAGAATGAGAAAAGATATATATGAGGTAAGGTAAGACATTCTAATAAACATAAGTATATTACAACATTAAAGAGAAAACGATACGCATGCCCTCAGTCCCTATCCATTTCTTTCCATAAATATCTACTGGTTGTGGCGATATTTCATTGTTAATAGTTATAGCATTGCCTATTGGTTATTAGTGGTAATAGTAGAACACGATTTCTAAGTAATAACTAAACCAAGTAAAACTAAAAGTAAAATGTAGTTGGAGATAGACAGCATTTCTGTTTTTTTCCTAATTTATATTGATAGAGTCTGTTTTATATTGGTACCAATGAAATTCATTTAGCCATGAACCTGATTTGATTGATTACAGACATAATTAGTAAAAATGCATAAATTGGGAATAAATAACATTTCCAATAAGAAAGTAACTTTTTTGTGTTAATTCAACCCAGAATATTAAATGTTGTCCTCTCTTTGCCTTTTCCTTCAATAATGACACGAAAAACAATTATTATTTCATTTCTGTTTAATAAAGTTCTTTAAATACAGGTCGTAAAAGTGTAGCGAATGTATGTTTCATTGCCAAATGATCCACGTAAAGTACAGCACTGAGTTCTCACTGGCGAGAACGATGGGGATGAGATATGGAGTTGAAAGATTGCTAGAATAATAATATATCAATGAATAAATTAATATGGATAGACTGTTTTTTAGGTATTAAACAGCTAGTCATTGTCTGTGTATTAAACACAAAAAAATTTAGTATATCAGAATGCGTTACTTATCAAAAACCGATTTTATTATGATTTAAGAAATTATGAGCCAAACATAAAATGATACAACAAACGAATGGTCTCTTTGCACTTTCGTTTTCCCTCATTACTTCAGTTCTGATCCCCGGAGACCAATTTGCCTTCTAAGCCCAAAAGAAGTACCGTGTATTGGGCAGGCTAACCTATAAATCATTACATAAGTTCAACAGTGAATGTTTCCTTTACAGCCTTAGACGGTTGGGAAATATCCAATTTCCTTGGGCTATTTCGGATTGGAATAAGGTTGGGGAAACTGCAATGACCCGTTTCGCGGTGGGTGTGTGTGGACTTCATTTAATTCCGGCTCAAGTCCGAGGCGGGCTGTGTCCCTGCCAACTGCGCTGTTTCAGACCCTCCACTTCGACACCGGTCGTTGGTCCCACCAGACCTATTAACATTTTTATTGCTCCGGTAATTATTTACGGGGCACTCACCGCGTATCCAGTGCGTACGACGGTTCTGTCTCAAACAGAATTATAAACGAATTATACGCTTGTGTACTTGGCTATAATAATTATCAGTAGGGACGGTTTCATTTTTCTCGCCTTTTATTTTTATAAATCGAGAAACGGACAGTCCGAATAATGAAATGGACACAGACAGTTTGTTGAAGCACAGAACATAGTCTGCGTATAGTAATCAATCAAATATGATATATATATATATATATATATATATATATATATATATATATATATATATATATGATTAGGTATGATATATCTGATATTATTCAAGTAGATTAACACTGAGATACTTTTACATTACAAGTGATTGGTTCAAAAGATTTATATCAGAATGATTTGTATTGTTAACATTAAAGTGTGGTGACTCCTGCGGTGGCTAGTCACAGGTCGGTTCCTGTCAAGGCCTCTGTGTAAGAATGTTAGTGTAAAAGTTGAAACATTAACAGACAAATGAAAAATAATTGTTTTAACATGGAAGTGCTTATTGTTCTAAACCCTCATTATATCAAACACGCTGAAATAACTGCATTATATTTCATGGCAACATGAGTAATTTTGTGGCAAAAATCGTCTTGTCAATCCATCTTTTAGCGGGTTGATTTAAATAAATCACGTTTCAATTTAAGAAACATACATTTTGCAATACGTTTAGCATTTAATTTTTAGAGGGGCGTCCATATTTCATTAAAGCTTGATTACTAACTCATCATTTATTATAATTTTGAGGTCCTGATGTTATTTATTTCATACCGACCATTGAGTTCCGAGGAGGATCTAGAGTTATCTAGTCTGCCGATAACACATTTTCAATTTCAAATTAGGGGAAAAATCAATTTAATTCAATTTCCAAGAAGATTCTCAATTCTCGGAACTGTAAAGATATCATGAAGGCACTAATAAAATTATTATAGCACTGTACTACCTGAAAATAATTTTTATTCATAAAATATTAGCCAGTCTTTAACAGGTCGGTTGATGTGAAATTCTTATTGGAAATTATTCCGCGATTGTATTGGTAGCGTTAGTTACAAACACAAATTTGCGGGAAGCGTAATTGTTGCTATTAGGTTCCCTCGGAGTTGCACCAACCTGTGAGAATGTTGGCTTTTCTCCCATAAAGCCCAAGACCCCGTTAATTACGACAATATGGGTCGCTCCTTATCGCAACTTGGACTAATCATTTCAAAATACCCCAATCATTACAAGAATAAAAGCATCAAATAATTTATAAATTTTAGCCAACTATAACTTTTTCCGCCATAATGTAAACTAGTTTAATCAACTGACAAATCAATAAAACTTTATAATATTTACTTACCATACATTGTTATGGATTGTAATGGATTGTATTGTACCATACATTTAGAAAAACCGTTATAATTAATGATGTTGCGACCATAATAAAAGGGCGAGGCCTGTGTAATTCTAACATTTGAAAGAAGAATACTGTATATAAGACAGGATAATGACAGAAAGCTCAAGAATTAGACTCACTCTAGCTCTTAAAACTCGAATAGCTAGCCCGAATGCCTGGCAGAATTCCAGTAAGATGTTTTAAATGCTCCTAAAACCACAATTTAGTGCGTCAGGAAATGACGTATATAGGTTTCATACTCAAATCACAAACGATCTTCTTTTATGGTCTCAAATTATGGTTAATAAGATTACCTATTTAACTGCTGGAACTGCTGGACTCACCAAATTCAAAAAGTTCGGCGCAAATATGTATACAAATTTAATAACATGTCACTGAGGGATTGTATTGTATTCACATTGTATTGGTTCACTCGGGCCAGATCGAAAGCCGGAATGGCTATACTACGACTTGGAAGGCTTCTGGATATCTGCGGTACTTTTTCTGGAAGTGCGGCGAAAGGGGCGTGGCCACGCGGGTTACTTCACCCCCGACACTTAGTGGTATATATAGGCAGAATACAGAACCGATCGACACACCACCGGTAATAGGCAAACCGTTCACATCATGGCATTCAAGGTAACCCCGTGATACCGCGAATATATAAATGTACAGTCGGAGACCGCGTGCGATATTCTAATGAACGCTTGAATTCTTTCAGTTCGTCGTTTTCGCCGCTTTGGTGGCAGTCGCTAGGGCCGGAGTCATCGGCGCTCCCGCCGTGCTCGCTCCGGGAGCACCCTGGCCCACGCCGCCTATGCCGCCCCCCTGGCAGCCCGCGCCTATGCCGCGCCCCGCCTACGCCCCTCGTGCCTACGCCAGCCCTTCTCTCTAGCGTACGCGCCCCGCAGCATACGCCGCCAAGGCCGTTGTCGCCGACGAGTACGACCCCAACCCCAGTACAGCTACGCCTACGACGTACAGGACGCCCTCACCGGTGACTCCAAGAACCAGCACGAGACCCGCTCCGGAGACGTTGTCCAGGGCAGCTACAGCCTGACCGACCCTGATGGCACCCGCCGTACCGTCGAGTACACCGCCGACCCCGTCAACGGATTCAACGCCGTCGTCCACAAGGAGCCCCTCGTCGCTAAGGCAGTCGTAGCCGCCCCCGCCATCGCTAAGGTCGCCGCTCCTCTGGCCTACGCCGCCCCCGCGTACGCCGGACACGGTCTCGCCTACCATGGTTAAATTGACAACGCTATTTGGAATGTTCAAAACGCTTCTTGACTGTAAATACGAATAATTTCTATACCTCGCGTAACATTTGTGATGTTTAGAGTAAGTGTCACAATAAATAAAAATATTTAATATATTATATATATCCACGAGTTATCATTTCCGAATATTCTCATTAAACAGAATATAAGGAACACTTCATGGTGACATTAACGAATGACGATTCATTTTATACATAATGTTTTATTTTCCTAATGACGACTGAAAAGTAATGCAATACATTATAAGTGTTATAATTATTGTACCACAATGATAATAGTTCAGATATAGTGCGGTATCCATATGTGTTCTAAAGGAGTAATTAAAATATTTAAAGACAGAAATATGTCCAAATATCTAGTATGGTAAAGGAACCGGATACATTTGCATTGAATTAATCCAAAAACTCATTAATATAGATTTGTTATCACGAAATGTGATTGGTCAACAGTAACCAATAATTATTGAAATAATAAATTTACAAAACCATTTGTTTTCTGCAATTAAATCTCACTTTTGTGTTACGTTTAGTCGACCGGGGATTATTGTCGCTTCTCTTTCGATCTTCTGTCCCCCCTTGCTTATGATTTCGCCCATATCACATAATTATGCATAATAATACATTCACTCTACAGTTGCTATGTTATTTTTTGCTTTACATTGCTCTTTTAGAATAAAATTATATAATCCCCCTTGCAGTACAGCAGCTTAAAGGAATTCAGATGAAATGTTTACAATAATAGCTATAATAAAATTGAAGAAGAACATATTGAACGAATAATAAAACATTGATGATCCATCTCTAATATGTTCTTAAATGAACGCTTAAATTGCGATAAAATGCAAATATTTTCTCCTTACCCGCGGTTTTCACGCCATCTTCCTATTTATTGTCAGTGTCTTCATATTATCTTATTCGCATTGAAAATTAATTTTATGTAACGTTAATATAATGTACATCAGGTGTTTATTCAAATTAAATTTACTTCGTATTAATAAAATGAGCAACAATGCCAACAACGTTAATGAGCATCCTATATAATACGGCCCACCGGTCCTCTGACATTATTCATTTACAAATTTAAAGCATCCTAAATAAAATTTTAATACAGATTCTTTATGATGATTATCTCCGATATTTCAAGATTGCTTGTTACAAATTATCAGCTACGTACTCATCAATTATAACTGAGGGTACAAAAATATAGATGCCTATCCATACCAAGAAGATGAGGTTGAAATAAAATCATGGAAAATATATTTGTTTATATGTTTATTGTGACACTTAATTTAAACATCACAATTATGACGCGAGGTATATTTACACGAGTGATATTTGAACGTTCAGGCTGGATCGGTTCGACGTGATTGATTTAACCGTGGTAGGCGAGACCGTGTCCGGCGTACGCGGGGGCGGCGTAGGCGAGGGGAGCGGCGACCTTAGCGATGGCAGGGGCGGCTACGACGGCCTTAGCGACGAGGGGCTCCTTGTGGACGACGGCGTTGAATCCATTGACGGGGTCGGCGGTGTACTCGACGGTACGGCGGGTGCCATCAGGGTCGGTCAGGCTGTAGCTGCCCTGGACAACGTCTCCGGAGCGGGTCTCGTGCTGGTTCTTGAGTCACCGGTGAGGGCGTCCTGAACGTCGTAGGCGTAGCTGTACTGGGGTTGGGTCGTACTCGTCGGCGACTACGGTCTTGGCAATGGCGGCGGGTGCGGCGTAGGCGAGGGGAGCGGCGGCCCTAGCGTAGGCGGGGGCGGCTACTACGGCGGGGCGGCATAGGCACGAGCGGCGTAGGCGGGGCGGCGTACGGGGACGGCGTAGGCGCGGGCTGCCAGGGGGCGGCGTAGGCGGCGTGGGCCAGGGGGCGCCTGGGGCCAGTACCGCGGGAGCGCCGATGACTCCGGCCCTAGCGACTGCTACCAAAGCGGCAAATATGGCGAGCTGAAATAAAGTTTATAATAAGTGAGTGGTACATTTACCAGGTGTGAGATTTTTTCATATATATAAATAATTCCGATTGTTAATATTCGACGTCTGTTAATGCTAAGCACTCTTGTGACATACTACCTTGAAAGCCATGTTGTGTACTGTCCAGTGGTTGGTTGTGTACTGGCTTGTCCGGCTCTGTACTCCCCTTTTATACCACCCATAGTCTTGTGTGTAGTAACTTGGGCCACGCCTCTATCGCCCTCTCACAATGCGTTTCCATCGAAATTGCTTCAGTCGCCCTCAAAATTGTAAGGTCGAATTCCATTCCGCCTATAATTTCCTGTCTCGTCCACTCTGTAATTTCGTATTGCACGAATTTTTATGGACGTACTAGATGCGTCCCCATTGATGAGTTACTGTTTGGGTCAATGTCGAGTTGGGGTGGGGGGTGGCGGTATAATTACTTTCTAATTTGAGTGCGAGAATTGATCTAGAACAAGGCATTAAATTACAATTCAACGTAGTAATATTTAGGGGCACTTTTAGGGAGACTATTCTGAATTACACGTTCAAATTAATCATTTGAAATTTAGATTTTATTGTAACGCCAAATACTCAAAATAAAGATAATATGTCCAAAATAAGAAATAAATATCGCACATTTCGAAAATCACTCACATATTTCCCTCGTTTTTTTTTTTAATTCAACCGATTTGCTTTATTCATAATTCTTTATATATCTTATTTTATATATATATATATATATATATATATATATATATATATATATATATATATATAATTCCAAGTATATTCCACTTTGAGCCAGAATCAGATTTCCCTGAATTTGAAATTCAATTTATTTTTTTATACATCCTCTTCGTTCATATTATTCATTGTATCACCGATGTTCTGTACTAATAACGTTTTCTTTATATATTTCCTTTTATTTAGTTCCTTTCCCAGTTTTTCTTATTAATCATTTGTCTTATTAATAAAATTATCAAATTCTGCATGCACAAATATAATTGCGTCAATTTATTGATTTGAGAATATAGTTTATGTTAGTATTAATACTAACTTGAAAAGGTGGATACAATTCTAGCCTATTCCCGGTCTTCAGACAATTAATGGCTACCGTTTGGGACATACACACAACATGATTACATTGATTACTTGAAGGAATATAGCATTTACGATTGAAAAGTGAAGAGCAGAAAATAAAAATGATCACCGATGGAGGATAGCGATTTAGATTCTTAACAAGGTGAATAAGTCATCAAGAGCTAATGTCAAGGTCGGAAACAAGAAGGAACAGGCACAACCAGAGAAAGTGAGGTAGTCACGGGCCATGAGAACCAAACCGTCCATCTCCGTTTAGATGGTCGCGTAACATTTAGCTCAGTGAAGAGAGAGAGAGAGAGAGAGAGAGAGAGAGAGAGAGAGAGAGAGAGAGAGAGAGAGAGAGAGAGAGAGAGAGAGTGAGAGGGACAGACAGGTTGAAGGATTTCCAAGTACTTCTTGTTTTCATACTAGTATAGAGAAATCTGACTTACATTTAGTAAATCGCCTCTGGAAGTTCAAGATTACTGTTCAGGCCATAGTTTTCCAATTTCCAAACTGCTTACATTTTCCTGTGGCACAAGTAAATGTGCAGGATCAATGTGCATTAACCGCGAAAATAACAACATAAGCTCACATGGTGGGTGGATATTTATTCGTATAATTTGTAGGCATGTAGACATTTAAATTCCATTAAATACTCTACTGGAATGGAGAACTGTCACCACAACGACCAAAGTCAAATTTGGTACTATATTAATAAATATACGCATATATATATATATATATATATATATATATATATACGATTATATAAATTTATTAAAATAGAGGAAAGGTTAAAAAACAATCATTTTTTGCGAATACATTTATTCATATGATTATAAGATGTGTAGAGAATAAAAAATGAGATACAGAGATAAGATACAGTCCAGTGGAATGGAGATCTATCACCACAGCTTAGCAGCTCCATAGGAGAGTGGACTGGCCGAAAGAGTAGCGAGGGCAGGAGCTGAGGCGACAGCCAGTGGAGCAGCGGGGGCGGCGAGCAGACGAGGAGCGGAGAGTGCAAGGGCAGGGGCAGCAGTAAGGCAGGGGGGGCGGCGTAGGCACGAGCAGTGTAGGCTAGCGGTGCCGACCTAGCGATAGTGGCGGTAGCGAGGCTGGGGCGGCGATCACACGAGGTGCGGAGAGTGCTAGGGCGGGGACAGCGGCAAGGGCCGGTACCCGTAAGTGCGGGAGGCGTAGGCTAAGGAGCGGCCCTAGCGATGGCGGGGGCGGCGAGGGCCAGGGGAGCGGCTCTAGCGATGGCGGGGCGGCGAGGGCCAGGAGCGGCCCTGGCGATGGCGGGGGCGGCGAGGGCTAGGGAGCGGTTCTAGCGATGGCGGGTGTCGCCAGTAGGGTGGGGCGGCGGCGACTTTAGCGATGGCGGGGCTGCGGCCACTATAGATTTGGTGACGAGGGCTCCTTGTGGACGACGGCGTTGAACCCATTGACGGGATCAGCAGTGTACTCGACGGTACGCCGGGAACCGTCCGGTTCGACCAAGCTGTAGCTGCCTTGAACGACATCTCCCGAGCGGGTTTCTTGTTGGTTCTTGGAATCGCCGGTGAGAGCATCCTGAACGTCGTAGGCATAGCTGTACTGGTCAGCGATGATTGTTTTTGTAGCGATGGCGGGGGCGGCGATGGCTGGAGTGGCGACCTTTGCGATGACAGGTGATATTGCAGGTGCAGTGAGGCCTATGGAAGTAGCAAGTGCTGGCTGTTGAGCCAGAAGTGCCGGCCCTCCGAGGAGTCCTCCCCTCGCTACTGCCACCAACGCTGCTAGTAGTGTGATCTACGGATGAAAAGTTATGGATTAGAATTATTTTCTGAGTATTGCATGTTATTTGGATAGTTCATGAATGTTTGTAGTTCATTATCTATTGCCAGAAATATATTTATTTTCATTATTTAAAGATTAGTATAGATGGTATTTTACAATAAGAATGAGTTGCACCTTGGAAAACATGATGTTGGTCGTTCGGTTGCCAGTTGGTTGATGCCGGTTTCTCGTCGGACTCTCGTATTTATATATTACCAGATTCTTCGGTCCCCTCCAGTCACCTTCCAGTGACCGGTCCAGTTTCGCAAATTTAATGTCTCATTCGAAAAAGGACATTTTTGTTTTTCAGATAAAGTTACTTGAAATATCGAAATATTGTCTTCAAGTTATGCGGATACCACGTGGAGAGATGAGATATTGAAAATGTTTGGTATTAAAGATATAAGAATCATTATTTAAAATGATAAACATTATTTAGTTCTCTATAAAATTTTTTGAAAATATAATGTAAACAACATTTTCAGATTACTAAACTCGTTTATATCGAAGCCTTTTAACTATTTCACTAATTACAAATGAGAATGATTATTTCAAATAGTTACAGAGTTATAGACGTATTTAAATGGCGGACCTAGACACTTGTATTATTTTGTTACAGTAATATTAAACATTCATGACAGTAACTTAATCCGAATATTCTTTAAGTTAATAGTTTTATCATATTTAATAGATTGTATTATAAAATTACAACTATTACCTTTTAAATCTCTTTATCACATCCTATTACTCGTATTTACATAAAGCTCTCTTGGAAATATGTATTCCGTGGTTACTTAAACCGTTATCGTTATTTAAATTATCATTTCCTCATCGCTGTATGTATTTTAAATTTACTAATTCATTTTGGTAAATAATAAGAATTTTAAATTATGTGCTTATATGAATCATCATTTTTTCACTCAATGTTGTCAGATTAACTCCAATATATTTTTGGACTAAATCAACAATGGATGATCTTCATTCAAAAGAAGATGTAGGTGGGAATTGCAACGAAAATAAATAATTTATTTATTTCAACAATCATCAACTGTATCACTTAAGTTATTCGAGGGCCAGAACTTGTCACATAGTCGACCTAAATAAACAGAAGCGGCTGAGGCAACAGTAAAGAGACTTGAGTGAGACGGGGTGAGTGGGGGCCTGGTTTATGCATGCTAAAACTTGCGCGAAACGATAGCAGAAACTTTACAAACAAATAAAATGCACTCAAATATTATGTTTTTCATAAATATACAAGGAATTATATATATTCTACAGTTGAACTAATAAATAACGTGTCTCAATATTTACTTCTATTTGAGGAAAAGGATCTTGGTCATAATTACACTCTATAATTCAGTATATTCGGTATTAATGAGGATTTGCAACATGAAACTGATGCATTCTAATATTTATAAAGGTGATTTAGTCACCGCGAACAAACCTATTCAATACATTTTTAAGTACATGCATTGAATAAGGTGTTGTATGCGGCAACAAATATATAAATGATTGCCTCGAAATATAAGACACTATTCGACTGAAAAATTAAAATTTTGCACTTAAAATTATATGAAGAAAAATATGTAAATTAGGTTAACTCGATTTCATTTTTGCTTTTTAAAGTTTTCTATGTATCTATTATCTTAGGAGTAATAGATTGTATTTCGCATCACTAGTTAATTGTTTTTAAAAATCTGTTAACACGGAATACTACATTTGATATGACACAAACAAATACTGGTACTGGTACTTTTCATTTTTACGTCACTATTCCTAGTAATAGGAAAACAAGGTAGAATGGAAAACAAGGAAAGTACTAGTAGAATTCGTTTTATAATTAAAAATATCAATAATTACTAAGGTAATAAAATTTACACATACTGTCACGCATCGAAAAAACAGTTTAAAGTTGCCATATTTAACTGTGTCAATCCAGACCGGTCACTGGAGGGTGGATTGGAGGGGAGCATTTCGAGTTTCCGAATACATATAAATATCAGACCAACCAAGCCAAAAGACAACAAACAAAAACACATCCCAACAAAACACATCATGTTTTCAAGGGTCTGAAATCTATAAATTAGAGATACATACTTGTATAAATATTTATTGTCAATAGATAGAACTACAAACATTCGTGAACTATCCAAATAACATGC
Organism: Lethocerus indicus; assembly: GCA_019843655.1. Lineage (NCBI taxonomy): Eukaryota > Metazoa > Arthropoda > Insecta > Hemiptera > Belostomatidae > Lethocerus > Lethocerus indicus. The sequence continues at coordinate 5,281,472 of JACDQD010000103.1, read as the reverse complement.
AATACTCAGAAAATAATTCCAATCCATAACTTTTCATCCGCAGATCACACTACTAGCAGCGTTGGTGGCAGTAGCGAGGGGAGGACTCCTCGGAGGGCCGGCACTTCTGGCTCAACAGCCAGCACTTGCTACTTCCATAGGCCTCACTGCACCTGCAATATCACCTGTCATCGCAAAGGTCGCCACTCCAGCCATCGCCGCCCCCGCCATCGCTACAAAAACAATCATCGCTGACCAGTACGATCCCAATCCCCAGTACAGCTATGCCTACGACGTTCAGGATGCTCTCACCGGCGATTCCAAGAACCAACAAGAAACCCGCTCGGGAGATGTCGTTCAAGGCAGCTACAGCTTGGTCGAACCGGACGGTTCCCGGCGTACCGTCGAGTACACTGCTGATCCCGTCAATGGGTTCAACGCCGTCGTCCACAAGGAGCCCCTCGTCACCAAATCTATAGTGGCCGCAGCCCCCGCCATCGCTAAAGTCGCCGCCGCCCCCACCCTACTGGCGACACCCGCCATCGCTAGAACCGCTCCCCTAGCCCTCGCCGCCCCCGCCATCGCCAGGGCCGCTCCCCTGGCCCTCGCCGCCCCCGCCATCGCTAGAGCCGCTCCCCTGGCCCTCGCCGCCCCCGCCATCGCTAGGGCCGCTCCCTTAGCCTACGCCTCCCGCACTTACGGAGTACCGGCCCTTGCCGCTGTCCCCGCCCTAGCACTCTCCGCACCTCGTGTGATCGCCGCCCCCAGCCTCGCTACCGCCACTATCGCTAGGTCGGCACCGCTAGCCTACACTGCTCGTGCCTACGCCGCCCCCGCTCTTACTGCTGCCCCCGCCCTTGCACTCTCCGCTCCTCGTCTGCTCGCCGCCCCCGCTGCTCCACTGGCTGTCGCCTCAGCTCCTGCCCTCGCTACTCTTTCGGCCAGTCCACTCTCCTATGGAGCTGCTAAGCTGTGGTGATAGATCTCCATTCCACTGGACTGTATCTTATCTCTGTATCTCATTTTTTATTCTCTACACATCTTATAATCATATGAATAAATGTATTCGCAAAAAATGATCGTTTTTTAAATCGTTCCTCCATTTTAATGAATATAAATAATACCATCATCGCCCTGACGCTTTGGTCGCTTATATGGTTACTAAGCCAGGGGGACCAGCTTCACATCACAAAAAGTTTGCAACACGAATGCCCAATTATGCGTATTACGACCATAATAATTTTGATAGAATGTCCCATTATTAAAAAGTAAAAAACCCAGTATTAACTGGGTATGGGAGTAACGTCACCATAAAAGAATAGTTCAGAATTTGAGTTATGGATATCGCTTTAAATATTGAGTTTATTTAATCTTTAATTCACTAATATTACGATTATAATATATGTTGGTAGCACATATGACAGATTGTCAACGTGTTGACTAAGTTGAAGATAAATGCAGGGATGCGTAATTCTCAGAACTGTTGCATCAGGTAAGTTTGTGAAATGGAACAAATTTGGACTCGTCGTGACCCTTTTAAGCGTATCAGGGAGTGTTCACGTGATCGACCTCTCGGAGAAACCCCTCCTTTGGTGTTTTAACTTTAATGTATATGTATACACTACAGTACTTTATATACTGTTAACATAATGTTTTTCTTGACTCATCTGTTTTATTATTTGTATTACGCATCTAAATTATATGCAACTAAAACTGAGGCTTTTACTTCAGTTAGAAGACCCATGGACGCGCAGGAATAACATACAAATACAATTTAATTAATTCCTGAGAAAATTTTTTATATATGTCATATATTAGATATGACTATTTGTCGAATGCTTAATGCACGCAAAATTCCGTAGTTCGTTAAACGCAAGGAAGAAATGTACTGCAGAAAGAGGTTTTGCACAGAATGTAATTTATGCAAATTCATGGCACACTATCAAATATGAATTCAAAATTAATATACAATTAAATGTAATGTCATAATTAGTTTCATTCCATAAAATAAGTAAAAAATAAAAAATGCAAATATAGAAAAAAAATATATTTTATTAAAATAATAGATCACAAATATCACGCGAGGTACAATGAACATTATGAAAATACCGGAGACTTTATGTCAAATGAATATATGAATGAACGATTATCCGTGGTAGCCGAGATGCCCCAACTTACCAAAACCGGCGCCAACTCCAAAGCCACCGGCTCCAGCGAATCCGAAGGGAGCGGCCACCTTAGCTAGGGCGGGGGCGTTTACGACGGCCTTAGCGACCAGCGGCTGCTTGTGGACGACGGCGTTGAATCCGTTGACGGGGTCGGCGGTGTACTCGACGGTACGCCGGGTGCCGTCGGGGTCGGCCACGCTGTAGCTACCCTGGACGACGTCACCGGATCGGGTCTCGTGCTGGTTCTTGGAGTCGCCGGTTAGTGCGTCCTGGACGTCGTAGGCGTAGCTATACTGGGGGTTGGGGTCGTACTCGTCGGCGACTACGGCTTTGGCGGCGAATGCAGGGGCGAAAGATCCGGCTGCGAGGGCGGGTACGGCGTGGGCTCCTCCTGCGAGCGTGTTCACTGAGAATGCTCTTGCTCCGGCAGCGTGGGCGGCAAAAGCTCCGGCTCCGAACGGTCCCGCTCCGAAGCCCGCGTATCCCCCGGGTCCCAGAGGAGCGCCGGGCGCCAGCACTGAAGGAGCACTGATTACTCCAGCGTTAGCGGCGGCCACCAGGGAGGCGAAGGCAAATAACTGAAACGAAAAACAATCTTCAGCAGTCGTATTCCAAGCTTGAAATATTTCTGAACTTTTGACTGTAGAATCACCTTGAATGCCATGATGTAAACTGTTGGATAGTTCGTGCCTTACTGGTCTGGAGTTCCTAGTTCTCCGTTTATATATCCTGGTTCTCTGTAGTAACTTTGGCTACGCCCCGATTGCCCTTTCACCCGGCACTTCCTTTGAAATTACACCGGCAACCTTGCGGATATATGGAAATTCCGTAATCGTGAAATACTTCTCACATAATCGTACAAACTTTTACAAATCTTCATGACGTCTCAAAATTAGTTTCTTATAACTACTATACACAATATTTAAATTAGTCTGTCTCGCTTGAAAATGTTACTGGGTCAGTTCGTGGTGATAGGAAATGTACAGACCTATTGTTCTGCATTACGACAAAAACGACTAAAAATAGTAATCGTTAGGACCGCGCGAGGAATTACATCGAGAATGGAAGAAGTGATATTAATATAGATTAAGAATGGGACAGATTCCTTCTATTCTAACGGAAATCAAAAGGCCCGAAAAAAGGTAGGAATGTGTTCTAAAATCTAAAAACCAATTTTACAAAATGACCCAGACTCTAAAAATAATATAAAATATCTTGTAATGCAAAAAATTAATTAATTAAACACACACATTTAACTAATACATAACTGATTTAATAGTCCTAAGAGTGCTGAACTCGGCGAATATACTTTTAAAAAAATGTTTGGCCATTTTAATAAGTAATACACATAGAAACTACTTAGACTGTCTCCTATCGCATTTTGTTGGTTTTGAAATACTTGTGTCATTAAGGATGTGGATCCTGTTGGTAAGGATTAGGTATGGTCTATATATATTCTAATTAAATAATTAGTTTTACTTCATTTAGTAAGTAAAATACAGACTAAATCAATTAGTTGATGCAACTTCTGTCCTATGTTTATATCCTATTCAATACACATTCTAGTGAAAATCTTGCATGAAACGAATAAAAAAATTGTACATTCGATTTTGAAGTTGTTACAAGGTATTTTTTCATTCATTGAACAAACAGTTTCATTTATTAGTAACATTTTAACTTCGGTTCGCACCCGATTGCGACATTAATTTTCGCATATAAAACATTCCTTTATCGTTTGTTTTATAAAATATGGCTGAATATTTTGAATGCTGCATTAATTTTAAAGTTCAATACCCTCAGGTGCTCAGTATTGAAAATATACGTAAACCTCGGGTCAGACTAGCAAGGCCATGTAGTCACGAAAAAACTTTCATTGTATACAACAGCCGAAAGCGTGTAGAAATAACAGATCAATTTGACCAATTGATGGAAAAAGGAATAACATCAGTGTTATTTGATTATACCGTCGCTTTTTTACTAATTTAAGAAATTATTTGATCACAGATTAAGTCTCTGGTATAAATTCGCGATTTCAGCTGAATAAAATCGGGATTGAAACAGTATCTGCACGACAGGCAATTTATTATTAACATTGATAAACGTGAACTGTGTGAGGAGATGCCCCCAGGGACAGTACGAATATAATAAGAAATTTATTTTATATATCGATAGATAGAGAAAGTTTGAGGAATACGACGCCCTCGTGCTACGGCCTACTGCCAGTAAACAAATTTAGCAATGTTCTAAACGTAGATTCTACTCCCAAATTTCTGTTTTTTTGAATCAGAAATAATCAATGAACAGTTTAATTAACTTCAGTTTCAGGTATTTAAGACATATTTCAGGTATGAGTAGAGGTATATTTTGTCTGTGACACTTTTGATGGATAGGTTAGACCAACTTACGGGGCATATTCATCGTTTCTTGTCTTAATTTTCAACTCTTGAACTACTTTCGGTTCGATTTTCATACATATAATTAGTATGCCATTAGTATTTTGGCTGCCCAATGGTCATTAACAGAATATTCTTAAAACGATAACCACTAAAGACTAAGGGTGAAAATAATTGAGCAAACTTTTATAGATGGATGAAATGGCAAGCATATTAAAGGAACAAACATGTCTGTGTATAATAAATATATTTATTTATGACATTCGTGATAAACACACAAATAGGACGATGAATTATTGACATAGAAATATAAAATTTAAAGTTCCTGAAACTAGGCAATAATCACATTGATTTCCAGACATTGAAACACAATTTTACATGTACAATTTAACCATGGTAACCGAGATGCCCCAATTTACCGAAACCGGCGCCAACTCCAAAGCCACCGGCTCCAGCGAATCCTAAAGGTGCGGCTACCTTAGCTAGGGCGGGGGCGGCGGCGACTACGGCTTTGCCGACCAGCGGCTGCTTGTGGACGACGGCGTTGAATCCGTTGACGGGATCGGCGGTGTACTCGACGGTGCGCCGGGTGCCGTCGGGGTCGGCCACGCTGTAGCTACCCTGGACGACGTCTCCGGAACGGGACTCGTGTTGGTTCTTGGAGTCGCCTGTGAGGGCGTCCTGTACGTCGTAGGCGAAGGTGTACTGGGGATTGGGGTCGTACTCGCCGGCGGCTGCGGCGTGTCCGATAGCACCAACGGCTAAGGCGGGTGCAGCATGCGCTCTTGCCGCTAAGGCGGGAGCCGCGAAGGCCGCTCCAGAGAGGGCGTTTGCTGCGAAGGCCCCGGCTCCGAGTGCGTGGGCGGCAAGCGCTCCAGCTCCAGCTCCGAATGCACCCGCTGCCGCCCCAGGGCCCGCGTATCCCCCAGGTCCCAGAGGAGCTCCGGGTGCCAACACGGCTGGGGCACTGATCACTCCGGCGTTAGCTGCGGCCACCAGGGCAGCGAAGGCGATTAACTGAAACGATTCATCAATCTTTATTCAATTTATAATATAATTAATTTTTTTGTATCAATCGTGAGGCAGGATCAATACTCTTATCGGGATTACTGACCGGATGTTTCATCGTAAATACGGAACTATATTATAGTAAAAAATACAGAACTCTGGGAAAAACCCAGAGTAAACAAAAAAGCACCGTCATAAACTCACCCGCAAAAATTCCACTAATATTTATACGGAATAGTGTACAGAAAAATGTACTGAAATGTAATCATCGTCTATGAAACAGAAAATTATTGGTAACTGTCTAATACTTGCGTGAAAATAAAAAGTGAAAAAACCATCCTAAATCCATCTTATATATAATCGGGCAATGAATCTCCGTATTAGAAATTACCTTTAAGGCCATGTTGCGATCACTTGCTCACTTCGTGGTACACTGGTCTCTAGGTGCTGTTTCACTGTATATATACCATCCTGGTGCCTCGCATTGTAGTCTCAGGCCACGCCTCGTCTGCCCTCTCTCGCTGCACTTCCTTCGAAATTGAACCCGGCTTGACCTTCCCGGCATATCGATATTGCCAATTCGTGATTGATTCCTCACGAATTTGGAAAAATTCGCTCAACATTGGCTGGTCAGTAAATGTGGCTGTACGTTCCATACTTCAATTCCTGGAACAGTTTTTTATTTATCAATTATCTATTTTTAAAAAAGTCAGTGGGTCAATTCAGTGTTTTATGGGAATATTTCTTGAATTTTCTGTGAATTGATACATCGTTTCTTTCCTTGTTTTTTAAACTACCTGAAATATTAACACCAAAATATATTTGTAAAAAAATATTTGTACATGAGATATTCAGTTAGTCCAGTTAAGTTAGCTATAAAATGTTTGATTTGTAGCTTCCACAATTAAATAGAAAAATACATCAAATAAACCTAATGAGTTAAGCAACAGATAGTTCTGGATGTGATAAAATATAGTGATTCATGAAATATATTTATTACAGTTTTAAATATGCATATGTTATAGAAGTATTTTAAGATAATAGATTGGTATTCTTATTGTAATGTCATAAGATAACTAACTAAATATTATTAATTTCCTTATGCGTCCACCTACGGAAGGCTATATAGTTAAGCCTATATCCTGACAATACATTGTGTCTGTTGTGAGTGAATTGAGTACCTAGTTGTTGCTTAGGCGCCATGTTATAGAACAAATAATTAAAATTTACTTCTAATATATATAACTTAATATTGTTTACGTATGTTTGTTAGGTAAAATTGTCTATAACGTTTGAAGTATCCACATTAAATTTGGTATGCATATATTTCAACACCCTAGAAAAATTCAGTGGGAGCCGGACGCTAGGTTTATATCCATTCTTGGAATATTTAATGAGGCGGGGATTTCGATGGAAGATATACGTCTAGCCATTAACTAATTATCTAATAATTAGATCGCAACAAAGCGAATTGAGCGTGATCCGTTTAATACGAACCTAACGGTGGAAAAGAGACCATTCCTTTCATTACCTTCTCCCTCCACAACCTCTACTAACTACTAACCACTAACCGATAACAGAGTGCATTACGGTAGAAATTAAATTAATTTATAACTTATATGAATAATTCACATAAATATAGTCAAATAATGAATTTAAATGACCTGGTCTAGAGTAAATTCATAATACTAAATTTAAAAATCCCTTCAACTCCCGGTTATATTATCAAATAATAAGTGATAGGTATATTAGTATTTTTCGGCATTTTATATTTAAGTTCATCCGGAAATATATTAACAAAATGAGTGATTTTTAATTTACCGCAATTAAACATGTACAATTGAAGAGATTATTTAAATTCCAGGATTTTCTGAAATCAGAAGGGACCAGAGCATTGGATAAATTACGGATTAACAATTTTGAAAAATAAATATTATAAAATAACCACGCTCAGGCCACTATATGTGGGGGCTATAATATAAACTATTATATTCCGCCTGGTTCAAATATTTAAGAAATTATAGCATATTAATATAATCCTTGTTCTGCAGATATCGGTTAATACACGACGATTGTTATAATAATATAATGTTATTTTTGTAATAATGGGCATACTTTCAACGCCCTTCTTAATTTCGTGCACATGTAATGCATCTCTCACCGCCTTCCTAATATCTTAATTGCCGGAAAAAGTAGAATGGCTTATTGATTGACAAGGTCTTCGTTGTGTCCTACCAGAAAATTGACTATATATATATATATATATATATATATATATATATATATATATAAGATAAAAATGAAGGTGTTGTTAAAATTGATTAAAATCTGATTAAATATGGTAACGGTAGAAATGATTTTCGCCAATATCTAACCTATCGTTCTTGTGTTCACAGGTGAAGTAAATAAAACTACATATTCATTGATTAAATAAAATTTAAATTATTGCCCTAAAGATGGTTCAAAAGATGAATGGAAAATGGATTTTATTTATTCCTAAATATTTATATTTACAGTAAATCATAACTAATCAGAGATAGAAATAAGGAAAAGATTGAGGAGTAAAACAACAGGTTTATTCAAGTGCAATAAATAATGCGTTTATTGTTGATATTAATGCAAAACCCAAAATGAGAGGATGAATTACGTAACTAAACGTTATTTACACAGTAAGATCAGTTATACTAATTCTTAGTAACATTTAATGATTTATCCGTGGTAACCGACATGTCCGAACTTTCCGAAACCGGCGCCAAATCCAAAGCCACCGGCTCCAGCGAATCCTAAAGGTGCGGCTACCTTAGCTAGGGTGGGGGCGGCGGCAACCACGGCTTTACCGACCAGCGGCTGCTTGTGGACGACGGCGTTGAATCCGTTGACGGGGTCGGCGGTGTACTCGACGGTACGCCGGGTCCCGTCGGGGTCGGCCACGCTGTAGCTTCCGTGGACAACGTCACCGGAGCGGGTCTCGTGCTGGTTCTTGGAGTCGCCTGTGAGGGCATCCTGGACATCGTAGGCGAAGGTGTACTGGGGGTTGGGGTCGTACTCGCCGGCGGCTACTGCGTGGCCCAGTGCGAGGGCGGGTGCGGCGTGTGCTCTTCCGGCAAAGACGGGTCCGCCGAAAGCTCCACCCACGAGAGCGTTCACTGAGTAAGCTCTTGCTCCGGCCGCGTGTGCGGCAAAAGCTCCGGCTCCGAACGCTGCTGCTCCGGGTCCGGCGTATCCCCCAGGTCCCAGAGGGGCTCCGGGCGCCAGCACTGGAGGAGCGCTGATCACTCCGGCGTTAGCGGCGGCCACCAGGGCGGACAAAACGAACAACTGAAACATAAGAAACTTTTTAACAATCGGTAGACGTAATACAATAAGGTTTTGAACTTAAAGTTACCTTTAAGGCCATGTTCTGAACTCTCGCTTGCTTTGTGGTGCACTGACCGGCAGTTAATATTTCTCCGTATATATACCATCGTGATCCCGGAGTTTAGTAACTCGGACCACGCCTCCTCCGCCCTCTCACATTGCCCTTCCTTCGAAATTGCTGGACAACCTTGTTGGAGAACGAAATTCCAGAATCGTGCATTCCTCACGAAATGTGGAAGACCTTCTGTCATTTCGTAGACAATTATTTGCTATTTCTTTCCGAAACTTAGCGTTCAACTCTTATTCGGCTACATTTTACCTGTGTTTTAAATTAATCTGTTATTGTTACGTATTTCTAGATGGAATATTTATTTTCAATATTACGATCTCAATGTCAACGTAGTTTCGATCGAATATTATTGAATTGTCCATTGTTCATGTTACTCAACCATTGCATCTGCGGCCACATCTTTTAAATTAAGAATGTCGTCGTGCCGAATGTCAGATAATGCCCATCTTTTTTTTTTTAATTAGCGGAGACTTGACAATTAAGTAGGCTGACTCAGCAGGAGCATCAATGGCTTCCTTCGACACCAGAAAGCAGGAGAATTAAAAAAAAAATAGGATAAATAAAAATAAGGTGGTTACATTCTTTCCAACATCTTAATTAATTTTCATCTCGATAGCTTCCTTTTTTTTATGTACATCATATGGTTGCCAAATATCAGTTTTCTGGTTATATAGGAAAGAGGATAATTAGTTAGGTCAGCTTGGGCTTATATATAAATATATAAGTTAGTAGATGATGCAAGGGGAATGTTTATGTTTACAGCCTTAGGGGCTGAAGGGTTTATCGTTTATGGTTACCGCTCGTCCATCCCTTGTTAGGGAGGGGGACGGCCCACCGAGTACGGGCTCTTCTCTCGGCTTCTCGTACTTTGGCATTTGTTTTTATTGCAAACGCAGTAAATTCTACAGGTGTAATACATTACTATGAATTGTTGAAACCTTTCCCCACAGAGAAGACTCATTGGTATATCATAAATTTGCTAATGTTTTATAAAAAAATAACTGAAATAATTATAGTGCGGTCCATAGGTACTAGGACATAATTAATTTTGACCTTGTAATGTGGAGATAGGATCTCCTATTAGTAAATGATGATAAAATTTGGGCTCACACTTTTCATAAGAAATTTTACAGAAGTGTATGTTGGAGATTTCCCATGATTGAAAAATATTGATATAAGCTAGGTGTGGATATTATATTGATAATTATTTATAACACTCCATTCGTGGTGCAAATGAAACGTACAAAGTATCATTAAGAAAATTTGGATTATACATATAAATGCATTCGTGTATCCTAATTTGTTCCTCTGGAACAATATTCCATGTGGCAAAAAATGATCACGTTTGATGACACCTCGCTTCCACTCACACTCATCCTATTTATCCCCATTTAACTGTTCTGTTGTGTTGTTCATCTTCAACAGTAAAACTAACTTGGCAGGAAAACATTGTCAATAAATTAATAAATCATGGAAATGTAGTCAATAAATCAAAGACGAAGGAACATTTTTATATATAGATCGCAGAATTATCTATCCTGCCGATCCGAGAATTCGGTCTGCTCTAGGGTCGAAGCGAAATGGGCTGCGCTGCTTAATTAACGAAGCTTTGAAATTCAAAATGATCGATCTTTATTTCCTCAACATATAATGTTGCATTCTTTACCCTTTGATTGAATTAAGTTCACAGACTATATTTGAAAATGAACATTTTTAGAAACAATTATAAATTTAAAAAGCTAAATAACACAATACATATATCTGGGAATAATTTAACAAGATTTTCAAAATAGTTATTATTGAAATCTGGATAGAATGAGGACATTAATATATTAGAGTTAATGTAAAACATCAGTTGAAACTGTGACTTAATGTAAGGATAATAAATATCACGAAAATCGTACAGGATGATAAATAAAAGAAAAAGGTTATAGCGTAAAATAAATAATTCTTATTTATTATAGCAAAAATAGGAAATTACACATAAAGAAGTGACATATAAATATAAGTTGATTATTTACAATAAGAAATGTGGTATGCTGGTCTAATAGTAGTTTAAAAATTAACAAGCGGAAGAGAATGTTCATTTAGAGTGATATATCTAATTATCCGTGGTAACCAAGGTGTCCTCCGAATTTTCCAAAACCAGCGCCAACGCCAAATCCACCGATTCCAGCGTAGCCGACTTTAGCGACGCCTGGAGCGACTATTGCCTTGCCGGCGAGGGGCTGCTTGTGGACGACGGCGTTGAACCCGTTGACGGGGTCGGCGGTGTACTCGACGGTGCGCCGGGTGCCGTCGGGCTCGATCAAGCTGTAGCTGCCGTGGACGACGTCGCCCGAGCGGGTTTCCTGCTGGTTCTTGAAGTCGCCGGTAAGAGCGTCCTGGACGTCGTAGGCGAATGTGTACTGTGGGTTGGGATCGTACTCCCCGGCGGCTACAGCTTTGGCGGCCAACGCTGGGGCGAACGCTCCGGCAGCTAAGGCCCTGGCTCCGGCCGCGTGGGCGGCGAACGCTCCAGCCCTGAACGCTCCCGCTCCGAGGCCGGCGTATCCTCCGGGTCCCAGAGGAGCACCCGGCGCCAGGACGTGAGGGGCGCTGATTACTCCGCCGTTAGCCGCGGCCAACAGTGCTGCCATGACGAATAACTGAAACGAAAAATTTTCGTTACTGCTTTCGATACTATTTTAATGGTATTTTAGGCCGATATTTTGAATTTCAAATTACCTTTAAGGCCATGTTGTGAACTGTTGGATAGTTCGTGCTGTACTGGTCCTCAGATCATAGTTCTCCTCCTTATATACAGCATCACGGTCCACGTCGTGTATTACTCGGGCCACGCCTCGTCTGCCCTCTCACACTGCACTTCCCGCGAAATTGATATAACTACATTCCGGGCATATCGATTATCGTAATGATTCTTTGTTGATTTGGTGACAGTAGTTCGTTAGTCGACGATAAATAAAACATTTTTAGTATTTAATTTTGTAATTATTGACTGCGTGGCTCATACTGTAAATCGATTTCTATCTGTCCAGTTTGAAAAATGTCAATGGGTCAGTGCATGGTGGGATTATTCCTTTCCTATCGGAGTTTGGTAATTCTTGCATTCTTAGTGAATAATCTGAGACGTGTATTTATGTTCGGGTGCTTGTTTCCGTTGTTATTTCAAATTAAAAACATATAATGCTTCACAGGCTCATCTTATAAATATGGTTTCTATTGTAGTTAGACTCAATATGAAATCTAGAGTAGCTTTAATTGGTTTCTAGATCATAAAAAATTAGGTAATCAATTTTTTCTTCTTATGGTTTTGCCTGTATACCGGTATATAACTATATAAATACTCAACATAAATTTATTTAAATATTGCAATATGTTTCAGAATAGTATGGTTCAGAATAACGCGACTCAGCGTTACCCAGCGTGACTGAATGCGACTCAATGTAACTCAGCGTGATTCCATGTGACTCATCGCGACTCAGGACAACTCAGCGCTAACTAAAAATGGCTGAATGTGACTAAATGCGACACAATATACCTTACTTTACTATAATGTAGTGATGTCTTCTGACTTCTCAGTAGTCAATTGGATCAGGGATGATAAAGAATTACAGGATATCGAGGAATAGGACACATCATCCGAATGCCTGTATTGAAATCACTTACTTCTTGGAATTGACATAAGAGAATCCATCAGTGAAATTATATACGGTATAAAAAGAGTGAATTTCTTGAAAATAATGTTTTCGAAATGTCCACCTCGCTGGCGCAAGTATGTTCGACTCTCCCATGACACTTCGAGTATACTCGTTAATTTTAATTTATTTTTTGTACAGCAATTTGTTTCAACGGTTATTAACGAGAAAGGAATTATTTTAAGGATTAAAACATTAAATTGACAATTCAAATTCTATTAGGGCTCTTTAGGTTCCTACGTTTTATAATTGTATAAAAAATTGTAAATGAGAGAGTCAACATCGAAAATTAGATTTATATAATTAGATATTTAGTACTTTTAACATTCGTTTTCCCGGTGCTCTTGCTTAACGCATAACTTGAAGTCAGTGATTGATTTTGTGATGCAGTAAAAGTACTAAGTGAATGTTAAACTATAATTTGATTTTTCAAAATTCTGTGATTCCAGTACCAGTGAAAATGCTATGTTGCCAATTTGATGGGTTTCAGACCTTCCAATATTGCGGTTCACATATGGAACATCGCGCATCTATAAATATCTCCCTACTCGAACAGCCCTGACATTACAGCGCCATTACATTACCATTTATTATTATTAGAGCATTAGAAAAATGCTCTAGTCCTGACGAGAATTCATATAACACTAATAATGAAACTGTAAAAAAAGGTACAATACAAAACAATATTTTGCGAAAATCAACGATTTATTTTTATTTTGGTTCCGCGTAGGACGCGGTATACAAGTACTGTAGTGCTATTAGAAAGTACACCATGTACAATTCTGACATTAAATTAACCATGTCATCAAATCCTATAATCATCAAACAACCATATGAAATCCCTACCATTTTTTTATAAATTTCTACTCGGGTATGCAAGAAAATAGCATTGAAACAACATATAACGCCTTCTATAATCCATTTCCTTTTATTTCGGCTACTTATATAGTGTATCTAAGAATAATATTCTGTATGTACCTACACGCTCTGTGTAAGTATAGACGTATAGTGTGAGGAATAAATAAACGTAAATTGCAAAAAGTGATCATGTAAAATAAATAATTTATTTTTAACGTGGAAGTTACAAAGCGATGACAAGTATACATGGATAATTATAGTATTTACACATTATTGCGAATGATTAGTGATACCCATCGCATAGTAATGTATAGAGAACTCGCGAAGGGATAAATAATCATTCATGCCAATAAAGTTGAATTTATCCATGGTAACCAAGATGTCCTCCGAATTTTCCAAAACCAGCGCCAACGCCAAATCCGCCGACTCCAGCGTATCCGGCTTTAGCGACGACCGGGGCGACGATGGCCTTGCCGGCCAGGGGCTGCTTGTGGACGACGGCGTTGAACCCGTTGACGGGGTCGGCGGTGTACTCGACGGTGCGCCGGGTGCCGTCAGGTTCGATCAGGCTGTAGCTGCCGTGGACGACGTCGCCCGAGCGGGATTCCTGATGGTACTTGGAGTCACCAGTGAATGCGTCCTGGACGTCGTAGGCGAATGTGTACTGTGGGTTGGGGTCGTACTCACCGGCGGCTACAACTTTGGCGGCCAACGCTGGGGCGAACGCTCCGGCAGCGAAGGCCCTGGCTCCGGCCGCGTGGGCGGCAAAAGCTCCGGCTCCGAACGCTGCTGCTCCGGGTCCGGCGTATCCCCCAGGTCCCAGAGGAGCTCCGGGCGCCAGCACTGGAGGAGCGCTGATCACTCCGGCGTTAGCGGCGGCCGCCAGGGCGGACAAAACGAATAACTGAAACAACAAAAATATTTTCAAGACTGCCGTTTCTCAATGTGAATATCACGGGTGTTGAACTTTGAGACTACCTTGAATTCCATATTGTGAACTGTTGGATAGCCGAAGCTGTACTGGTTTTCAGATTGTAGTTCACCTTATATATAGCATCATGATTCTCGTCGTGTAGTCAGTTTGACCACGCCTCGTCTGCCCTCTGCACTTCCTTCGAAATTGCTCCAGCCACCTTGCGGGCAAATCGAGTTTCTTACAATCGTGAATGATTTCTCACGGAATTGGGAACGGTCATGGATAAATAATTGTTCCTCGCCTTATGTTTTGTTTCATAATATCTGTATCAAATCATCGTTATTTAAATTAGATCCTTTACCTCTGGATTGAAAAATGTCAATGGGTCGTTTTGAGGTCGCCGGAATTATTTCTTTCTGTAACCTGAATAGTGCATACACGTATTATTTCATCAGTCCTTCCATGTTTGGGAAAGATTAATTTCCTGTTCCTGTCTTCATAGTACATGTAGTACATAATATTTCTACCGGAATAATATCGACGGAATACTACGGACGATGGTAAGAAGTAGAAGAGAACCTCGCACATGAGCAAAAATGTAACTTCAGCTGATATTGGAAAAATTTAATTTTAACAATTTTGTTATACAATTGGTATGCACGATGTACAATATGTTATTTCAATAATTTATTGAATGACTTATTGATTTAATATTGTTGGGAATTAATTAGCTAGTAGTATAAATCTGGAAATAGACTAATCGTCTCGTTTTAATTAAGGCAAAAATGCGCATTGAACAGTAGGAATTAAGCATCAATTCCTTTGTCACTTGAAAACATTATTAGTTATAATTTTTTGTTTCTAAACAGATATTAGTATCTTTATCAATTCGATACGAAATATTTTTGTTCTATATGCTGAAGGAAAACGAACTAGCGCCCCCATGAGTGAGATGCGGAAATGTACTTAACTAAAGTTCGTTGGGTGCACTTGCACCGGCAAACTAGCGCCCACTGAGGGTGGTGCGGAAATATACTTAACTAAAGTTCGTTTAGTCTTTTGCACGGATTACCTAGATTAATAAAAATAAACTTTTTTCAATGAAATATGGATCAACAGGAAAACTGTTATGATCGTATATCCAGATAGGTTTCCTGTCATATATCTGGAAGTCAGAACCTAATAGTTGTGACCAGTTGTGTGATCAAATATATATTTGACCGATAATCCGACAGAGACTTGTCGGCCGATTAACAAAATCTCTCCCAACCCAAATAAGATAAAAACATCCCCCTAAAACACAATAACAAGACACATATTTATACACACGACAGACAACCACCACAGTACAAAAGTTACAGAGACAGTGCAGTGAGGATGCCCAAAAAAGATCCTATGCCAAAGTAATTTACACCGCTACTGAAGGTGGCGAGCAACTGAAACCGGTCTAGCAAAAGACCAAACCATCGAGAGGAGACAGAAACACACGAAATCTACGGTACTAATACATCTATTAGTATACAGAATACTAATATTGTTCATGATGATAACTGTTCTGGATTTTTTCTATTTTCAGTCACAACTAGAATTTATAAAATTATATTTAGTGGCAGAGCGATGAGATGACACTAATGTACTTTTGACGAAGAATCCACCCATTGATCGTACTCCTCCTCTAGCCCTTACTCGGAAATTATGAGGAGTGCTGTCAAATCAAAGGATTGGAGTGATGGGATAGTTTGAACGGAAGGATTTATATCGGGAAGCTGTGAATTTATGAACGAACTGGACTTTGCGTAATTGTAAATTGTATTCTAAAAAATAAATGTAAATTGTAAACCGCATATAAAAATTCCTAAGGTCCGCTTTCAAAATAAAATTACAAATGAATTTTTCAGTTTACAAGTACTTGATCTGATATAAATATAATGCATTACCTGCAACCACAGATAAGAAAGAGACATCAGAAATAGGCATGAAATATTCTTAAATTACAGTCGGAAGTAGTTTATTCTCGGATAATAATACTAGATTCTATGTGTTCATTAAAAAGGTAATCATGTTAAATAAAGTAAATATAGAATTATTATCCAAAAAATGATTTCTACGTTGTAGCCTATACATTCAACATTGTTTTTTTCAGTATTGTACCACATTAAAGATATTTGATCGGAGTTGCATTAAGACAGAGAGTACATGCACCCATCATCTGTCACCTCACAACGTACACGACAATTAGATTACGGACCTATATGGGTTTCATTATTTTAGCGGTTCTCAATGTGGTCAGTGGAATATACTAGCAAATGCTGCATTATTAGCGCTGAAAAAATCCTTAAACGGAAGACGACATGGCAGTAAAACTTCACTATATTCATAAAATAACCCTCATTCAAAAATTATACTACAGGTCGAGGCAGGTGAAGTATAAAACGATACACGTAAATGAAAATAAATAATTTATGTTTATTGCGACACGATAACAGTCACATACGGAACGCGAGGTATGTAGTAAGGTATTATTTACATATCATTGTAGAGTTTGAGTTTATGTTGATTATGGCTTAACCGTGGTATGCGAGACCGTGTCCGGCGATGGCGGGGGCGGCGTAGGCGAGGGGAGCGGCGACCTTAGCGATGGCGGGGGCGGCTACGACGGCCTTAGCGGCGACGAGGGGCTCCTTGTGGACGACGGCGTTGAATCCGTTGACGGGGTCGGCGGTGTACTCGACGGTACGGCGGGAACCGTCGGGCTCGGTCAGGCTGTAGCTGCCCTGGACAACGTCTCCGGATCGGCTCTCGTGCTGGGTCTTGGAGTCACCAGTGAGGGCGTCCTGGACGTCGTAGGCGTAGCTGTACTGGGGGTTGGGGTCGTACTCGTCGGCGACTACGGTCTTGGCTACGGCGGCGGGTGCGGCGTAGGCGAGGGGAGCGGCAGCCCTAGCGTAGGCGGGGCTGCTACTACGGCGGGGCGGCATAGGCACGAGCGGCGTAGGCGGGGGCGGCTACTACGGCGGGGGCTGCGTAGGCGCGGGCGGCCAGGGGCGGCGTAGGCGGTGTGGGCGAGGAGCACCCGGGGCCAGTACGGCGGGTGCGCCGATGACTCCGGCCCTGGCGACGGCGATCAGAGCGGCGAAGGCGAGAAACTAGAACACAGAAAATAAATTGATTGATATTGCATGGATACATGGACTATCTTGTAAGTACACGATGGAAGTGTAATGCGTGTACCTTGAATGCCATGTCGTAAGCTGTTTGCTGGCTCGGACTGAACTGGTGTGTTGAGGCTCCGGCTCCCCTTTTATATGGGCGAGTTGGGTCACGCCCTGCCCGACTAACCACATGCTTGTGCCGGGTTACCTGCCCACTTACTTACACCTTCCAAAATATTTAACGTATCACTTTTCGATCCACAAATATAGGTAGTTTATTGTGCGGTATAATATTATTACGATTACTTTACGAAACATAAATAATGTTTATTCACTCGGACGTATAGGAAAGCAGAAAATAATATAAACCAATCAATAATTAATGCAATTAAATAACTTATAGTGGTAACGTCATTTGATTTGTACTCCAAAGTGAGAGTTTGTACATATAACCCTTAGTATAGGTTATGTTAATGTATATACTAATGCAGTATATGATATTTGTTTTATTTTTGACAACATAGAGCATTAATTAAAAGCCTTGAATAGTAACAATGAAAATAACAAATAATTAATTCATCACATTGCCGAATTTTATTTCAGTAAATCATCAAATTTAAATTATTTAATGATTTCATTGAAATGGTAACGATTTAATAAAAAATCGTAAAGGAGTTATCAAGAATTCTGGCTAACACATTTTACACCATCGAATGTTGTAATATAATAATTTCCATTCTCTCGATAAGAAAACAAATTGTCTTTTGATCATAAAAATAAAAAATAATGTTTGTATGGTATATTATAACTCTAAATATTCAACAGGGGGGGGGGATATTTTCATTCATCATTCAGATAATACCTGTACAATTGAAACTATCTAGTGAGAATTGAATATGGACTCGAAGAACATGAAAGGGGACCAGAAAGCCAAATTGTGACCTGAATTTTTCAAAGCTGCTGAGGTAATTTGGACTCCGTTAAGTGTCAGACAGGCTCCTTTCTGGTGCGGTTACTATTACCAAACAGACTTAAGTCCTAGAGTATTGTTATTCGAAAGAGCTATACGAATAATCCACTTTTACACGCTTATTATTGCCAATTGCAACATATATTTACAGAATATATTGTATTTTTGATTGCGGCATTTTAATGCCGGCAAGAAGGTTTAGATTAAACTCAGATATAATTAAGTGAGAAAACAAGAAGAAGGAAGTGAGCAATTATTAACATCTTAAAGAACTAGTGTACGAAATTAACTACTGCAACTACTACTCTACGTTTGAAATATTCCTTTCAAATATGCCAAAAGTTTCATTTCTAAATGTCATATATACGTTGTCATTATTGGCCCACGCTACCTCCGTCGTGGCGGCCCCAGCTCGGCTAAATTAAATTTAATTCGCTTTTGCAATTTATATTACTGTCACTATGTGTACGACAGTTCAATTTATTATTTATTCTAAGAATATATTATAAAAATTTAACTGATTTATTATGTTTTGTCCCCTGAAGGGATTGAAAATATTTCGAAAAGTGTACCAAACCAGTCATTTCACAATATATTCAATTAAATACCCTTTAATTTCATAGTGAAATGAACCGGCTAAGATAAACTATAATTGTTTAAGCCCGGGAAGATTACGAGTTCACTATATTAGTATATTACAGTGAGACAATTAGTATCTGAACTGGATATGTTTTAAAATATATATAATTGCAGTTTGCCAACACATATATATATCATTGATTATGATCATGGCTATAATGCTTATAACTCAATACAAAGACTGCGCGATTCCGATTTATATGCTTTTTTGCGTTGTAACATATAGTAGGAAATAGTAGGAGAAATATGGTAAAATGTGTATGAAAGTAAGGTGATATTTAATAGACAAATGTTATCTTTCTAGTAATTGGCATCTGTCTTTTATATTATACGATGAATTTCCGTAAGGTTTCGCAATTAAAAAAAACAATCACAGCGCGAAATCATAGGCAGATGCCTAGCAATTAACCTACTAGGGCCGGAGGTTAACCAACTGCCTCCCACGTCAGCAACATTGCACACACTATCAGAACGCATAGCGTCATAACAAGTTTGACCGGAGATGAAAATTTAATATTACCTGCCACAACTTTCCCTCATTTTAATTTCGGTTTCTCACCATCGGGAGTAGAATTTTGTCACGCTCCAATTGTAACAGCAAGGTCCTTTTGCTGGTTTCCATTTCTGTTGACCTTAGTACAAAACTGCAACTGAGTAAATACAATTTAGTGAGTAAAATTTCTCAATGGTGAGCCTCCCTAGGAAGGAGTCTCCCAGTGGGAATATCCTACCTCTTACACTAACTCATTTTTAAATTATATTATCCGCACATGAATGTATTGAAGTTGTTTCGAAATTATAATTTATGAACAATAGAGAAAATTCTTTTTGATATTTATCTCATAACATCTCTTATTTATTTAGGTAGTTTAATAGATTAGAAACTCAACACAGATGCCCGTTTTCTGTAATAAAATAACATTAGGAATTTTTTATAACACTCTATTAATCTCGTGTAATTAAATCTGATACAAATTTGAATAATTAAAAGTTACTTAAAATTCTCCAAACGTATGGTGAAAATGTGTACGTGTTGTAACAAACGTCATGAATTCATTACAAACATATTTAGTCCTTGAATTCCTTCTTATATATAGCGTTTATGATTACGTATTTTGATTACGTCTATCAACACGTATAGAGTTTTTCACAAGTATCTTATAATGATTGGACTAGGATATTTCTTTATTTCACATTATTGATATTACCAATTAATAATTACTAGTTAGGTATTGTTACATATTAGTTACAGTCTAGATTTTCTTGCTTCCACTTGTTCAGGAATAGTCGCGTTAACATGACCTAATAATTTCTCAATGCATATTCGTATGAACTCAACGTAGTATACAAGCGCCTACGTTTATAAAACTGCTGAACCTTCCTAACTTCAATATATGTTCTGGTTAGCGGGGAAATTGAAGAAAGGGGATATTAAAGAATTGAAGGGGGTATAAGGGGGGGGGGGTATTAAAGATACAAATTACGTAAATAAATAATTTTTATTTATTGTGACATTTATGTGAAGTCACGAATGGGACGCGAGGTATGTAACGATATATTATTTACATATTAATGGAGTATTTTGAACGTTCGTAGGATCAATAGAGTGACTTAACCGTGGTATGCGAGACCGTGTCCGGCGATGGCGGGGGCGGCGTAGGCGAGGGGAGCGGCGACCTTAGCGATGGCGGGGGCGGCTACGACGGCCTTAGCGGCGACGAGGGGCTCCTTGTGGACGACGGCGTTGAATCCGTTGACGGGGTCGGCGGTGTACTCGACGGTACGGCGGGAACCGTCGGGCTCCGTCAGGCTGTAGCTGCCCTGGACAACGTCTCCGGATCGGCTCTCGTGCTGGGTCTTGGAGTCACCGGTGAGGGCATCCTGGACGTCGTAGGCGTAGCTGTACTGGGGGTTGGGGTCGTACTCGTCGGCGACTACGGTCTTGGCAATGGCGGCGGGTGCGGCGTAGGCGAGGGGAGCGGCGGCCCTAGCGTAGGCGGGCGCGGCTACAACGGCGGGGGCTGCGTAGGCGCGGGCGGCCAGGGGGGCGGCGTAGGCGGTGTGGGCCAGGGGAGCACCCGGGGCCAGTACGGCGGGAGCGCCGATGACTCCGGCCCTGGCGACGGCGATCAGAGCGGCGAAGGCGAGAAACTGGAACACAGAAAATAATTTAATCTCTAGTCCCTAGAATTAGTAATGACTGAAGGAGATATCGCAAGTGTAAGCTGTGCGTACCTTGAATGCCATGTCGTGAACTGTCTGCTGGCTTCAACTGAAGTGCTGAATTGAGGCACCGGCCCCCCCTTTTATACAGTGAAGTTGGGTCACGCCCTACCCGACTAACCACATGCTTGTGCCGGGTTACCCGGCTACTTCCACCTCCAAAATCTATAACATGACATTTTCGCTTCACAATCCTAAATCATTAATATAATGGTATATTTTTCATATTATTTCATTATGTTAATTTAATATTTGCTGCATTAATATATCTTCCTTAATGCAGTTATATTAATATGAGGTAAAAAATATAAAGCTTATCGAATCTATTTATGAAGATAAAGATAAAAAATGGAGTAATATCGTTATTACTTCTTCTTTTTCTGTCAGTAAAATGTACTGACTACTTATTACCTAAAGAAACCTAATAACGAAAACTGACAAAAATTCGACAGTGAGATCCAAATCTGACTGTGCGATATACGAAAACCCTAATTTATACTATTTAAATTTGGATATAATATCGAGAAAATTCGTAAAATTAAAATGTATGTTCTAATAAACAAAAATAATTCTGTAATAAGAGTTATTTAAGGGACATTTATCGGAGAGTTATGTCACAGGTTAAGAAAGTAGTGATCGCGGTTCGTATCCCGGTGGGGAATAAAAATTTATCATTCGTGTTTAATCGTAATATGTTCAGATTATTAGTTACTACAATATCTGTTATATTTTCATATTTAACCTAACCTAATTCCTTATTACTTATGAAATAACAAATGCACAAACAATTGTTTATTTAAACGTGAACATTTAATGTGCGTAAATAATTACCCTAGAGATTGTAAACTCAAAACAATTGTATACTTTTATAATTTACGAGATTATACATTCAATGAGTTTTTTATTACCAATTTTTGTTAAGGTTTCAATTGCTCCATGCATGCTATCGAGTCTGGTACCAAAAAACTTTAAAACTACTGGTGCGGTTTAAAAGTAAAATCTTATGGGAGTATAAAGAAGACCATAAACTCAAATTGTGACCTGAATTTTCTAAAAGAGACGGCTGAGGTAATTCGGAGCGAAATAAGTGTCAGACCGCCTCTGCTGGGGTGTGGTTGGTTATTACCAAACAGGCAGCCGGCCGATTCGGAGAAATACATGCAAAACCTATGACCGCTAAAATATCATGATATATTTTACTATCCCTACTATACACACAGCTAGTTATAGTTACGTCAACCTTTAAATGACGAATATTTTCCAATACCTGTACTTTTTTTCCTTCTGTACGTTTGTGTATTTCGTTACCAATTCAATTGAGCGAACACTAAAAGAGGTAGTCCACTACTTCGTGGTGACAGTAGTAACATGCACAGAAAATGAGCTGTCCCGCCTAATTACAAACGCACTTTAATGGCAATAGACCAATACAGGCCTTACGTCAGAGAAAACATAGAATTGGAGATAGCTATCTCGCACACCTTAGTTTATGCTACTTTAGAGTGCAAAAATCGAATGCAGCATAAATGAAGAATGAAGAATTTATTTTTAAATTAAGGATTGAAGATAGTTTTAAATTTACCATATTTGCAATATGTAAAATACATTAATAATAAAATACATACATATAAAACAATTATAATAAATATAAAGATGTTTTAAACTTATTGCCAGTATGGATGTCAGGATAAATATTAAGATATCGGGATAACGAAAATACAAGTTATACTCAAGGCTTAAAATGACGCTAATAGAGCATTCAATTAACTGACATACCTCACACAGTATACGTCACTATATAGCGATTAAGACGTTTTATGGTAGATTACTCGTTGCTAATGATTCACAATTATGTATGTTCTGGGGCACCATAATGATAGTGAATAGAGTTGCAGAATTGGATTCAACAGTACCAAAGAAAACCATGAAAACGATCTAGGTCATCAATCCAAAAAAATGATTCTTTATATCCTTCCATATTTATTACTAAACTATATTCACTTCTTCCATGAAGTAATCGAAATTCTATTAACTGCATTTATCCAATCCCAGATATAAAGCCCTGACTACAATACACAAGTTAATTTAACAATTTAGTATTGGGCCCAGGACATGAAACAGGCGAAGAAGAACTTTCCAAACTTGACCTAACTTGTATTATCTAATACCAGACACAGTCTGAAAAGAGGTTGTGAGATGGAGACTTGTGTCAGGGTGGGGTCTAATCACAAGGTCTACCCAACCCAGTCTTACGCGTATATATTGGGCAGTGGCGAGGGTAGATCGGTAGTTCAGTGCCGACTTGCAACAGAACAACATGGCCTATAAGGTATCATCAAAATATCACAAATAATTACGCTCACTTATCATTTAATGTGTAAAATTGTGGGTCATCACCAGACCTGTGGAGTAATTATTGGATTATAGCCTTCAGTAGATATAACCTTCAATTCTTATGAAACCTTTAATTATATGAATTGTTTATTAGTTCGTCGTCTTCGCCGCTTTGGTAGCCGTCGCCAGGGCAGGAGTGATCGGTGCCCCCGCCGTGCTGGCCCCGGGTGCTCCCCTCGCCCACACCGCCTACGCCGCCCCCCTGGCCCACGCCGCATACGCCGCCCCCCTGGCCGCCCGCGCCTACGCTGCGCCCGCCGTCGTAGCCGCCCCCGCTTACGCTAGAGTTGCCGCCCCCGTGGTAGCCGCCCCCGCCATCGCTAAGGTTGCCGCTCCCCTCGCCTACGCCGCACCCGCCGCCATTGCCAAGACCGTAGTCGCCGACGAGTACGACCCCAACCCCCAGTATAGCTACGCCTACGATGTACAGGACGCCCTTACCGGTGACTCCAAGAACCAGCATGAAACTCGCAACGGAGACGTTGTCCAGGGCAGCTACAGCTTGACCGAACCCGACGGTTCCCGCCGTACCGTTGAGTACACTGCCGACCCCGTCAGGACGTTGCTGTAAAGGACCCTCGTCGCCGCAGGCCTGTTAGCCGCCCCGTCGCCGTCGCTAGGGTAGGGTAGCCCTCACCTATGCCGCCCCGCCGTCGCTAGAGTCGCTGCCCCCTGGCCTACGCCGCTCCTGCCATCGCCAAGACCGTCGTCGCTGCCCCCGCTCTTGCTGCTCACACTTATGCCGCCCCTGCCCTTGCCGCCCACACCTACATCCACTAAGTCGAGAGTCCTTACATCTGTTTAAAACAATTTCTATTGTCACCATGTGACACTATTTATTATAATAAATTTTTATCCACGCATATCTTGTAATCATTTGTTTGAGCCAATATCCTGCAACTGTCTATGAATTTTTTGATGCTGACTCCTTACTTTCATCGTTGGAAGTGATGATGAGCCAATATTATTTGAAATCTATCTAGCGGTGGTATATGAAATCACATACATTCTCTGTTATCGTTCTCATACTTTCGTGCCCTCTCTAGGGGCCCTCCCTATAAACCTTGATGAACCGTGGTATAGGTCGGTATGACGGGTGATAAATCCTTGTAGATTTGTCAGCACTATTCCTCTCATCCGCTTCTTCCGTCCTCATCTCTCGCCAATCGGGAGTAGTAGTAACAGCATGCCTCAAATTTATGTTGTAACACGCAACCTCATTCCTTGAGACGATCTTACCAATCGCTCATCGGCTTCATAACATCGCTTAAACTTATTCTGACTATACTGCGAAAACAGTGTACGTTTATTTTCACGTACGTGTTTTCTGATACTTGTTTGTTTCATTTACGTTGTTTTGTTTACACTAGTATATGTATAGCATTCAAATCCTTGTTGCTTACACTTTTTTCGGAATGACCAGAATGTGCTGAAGTTATATATGATTTTTCTTTATTTTCGTTCTTAATTTTCCAGTTACATTTTTGAATTAACTTTCAACTATTCTCTGGCTGGGAAGTGTGAACTAGTTACCAAGATGTTGTAGTTACCATGTGTGAACTAGTTAAATATTCAGTTATCAAGATAAATATTTTCCATTCTTATTTTCAGACGTGTGTGTAATAATCGAAAATGTATATATTTAAAAACATTGTCCTGAACAATTCTAAATATGTATATACAAAGTTCATTTCAGATTGTCACGAAGCTAGATGGAATAGCAACATTTGGCGCATATTGGGCACGACGTCACCGCTTCTTTCTTATCACTACTATATGAAAATTCCTATTTCTATTTCGATTCACGGGAAGACTACTTCTACTTCTAGTTCATGCTCTTAATACGCACTGAAGCTGTTATTATAATAACTGACGAAATTAAATTAAGTCAAGTCGTGCTTTCGATGTACATTTTGTAATTAATTAAACGTATGTATATGAAAAGACAGGTTGATTCCAATATCTTATTGTTTAACAAGATATGTTCGTCATTACCAAATACGAATGTTATAAATAACAGATACTACGTAGTGAACATCAAACATAGCATTGTTTTGACCAAATAAGAAATTTGGATTAAAATATTTTTTTATTCCGGATAAATTATCATATGGAATTCACATAATCCTAATGATTTCCATTACTAAAGAAGCACCAGTCATCGCAGATAATATGACGAGTTGAAATAAATTTATAAATATTTTAAAAAACAACGGAAATAGAAGCCGTATATGAATTTCATATATATTCCGCCAACCGCACGAAAGGTTTCAAATAACGTTGAGTGTGTATCATCACTTCGAAAGACAAAAGCAATATCCAGGCTGTAAGGAGCCCATACAAAATAATTCATACATCGTTGAAGGAAAATATTAGTTCTAACAGATGATTACACAAGATATGCGACGATAAAAATTTATTGTAATAAATAGTGTCACATGGTGACAATAGTAATTGTTTTAGACAGATGTAAGGACTCTCAACTTAGTGGATGTAGGTGTGGGCGGAGAGGGCGGGGGGGGGGCAGCATAAAGTGTGAGCAGCAAGAGCGGGGCGGCGACGACGGTCTTGGCGATGGCAGGAGCGGCGTAGGCCAGGGGAGCGGCGACCCTAGCGACGGCGCAGCATAGGCCAGGAGCGGCGACCCTAGCGACGGCGGGGCGGCGACAATGGTCTTAGCGATGGCGGGTGCGGCTACAACGGCCTTGGCGACGAGGGGCTCCTTGTGGACGACGGCGTTAAATCCGTTGACGGGATCGGCGGTGTACTCGACGGTGCGGCGGGTGCCGTCGGGTTCGGTCAAGCTGTAGCTGCCCTGGACAACGTCTCCGTTGCGAGTTTCGTGCTGGTTCTTGGAGTCGCCGGTGAGGGCGTCCTGGACATCGTAGGCGTAGCTGTACTGGGGGTTGGGGTCGTACTCATCGGCGACTACGGTCTTGGCGATGGCGGCGGGTGCGGCGTAGGCAAGGGGAGCGGCAACCTTAGCGATGGCGGGGCGGCTACGACGGCGGGAGCAGCGTAGGCACGGGCGGCCGGGGCGGCGTATGCGGCGTGGGCCAGGGGCGGCGTATGCGGCGTGGGCCAGGGGCGGCGTAGGCGGTGTGGGCGAGGGAGCACCCGGGGCCAGCACGGCCGGGGCACCGATCACTCCTGCCCTGGCGACTGCCACCAAAGCGGCGAGGACGACAAACTAAAACAGAATTGTATTTTGGGAATAAAGAAATTTAGAAGTGCATAAAACCCCGTAATTTCAGTGTCGACAACTGTTAATTCACTTCCACACACACTGACGGTGATTAATTTCATTTGATGTGTTTACTGGAGAGAAATTCTAATGTCTAATACTCCGAAATAGAGTTTTAGTTGCCTCACATAGAGCGACCACTTTCACATTCACAAGATTTGATGATTAATGTCTATTCTTTTATTATCCCTAGTGGTTAGGTCCTTGGCAAGTATATAATTACACTACTCTCAATAAACCATTGAATTTGCTAAGTTATTCACTGAAAAAACGGTACGTATAAACAAACTGGTAGATCATTGCAGCTATTACCTTGTAGGCCATCTTCTTGGTTTCCAATTCGGCACTGAACTACCAATCAGCCCTTGCCAGATGCCTTATATACATACGCGAAAGACTGGGTTGGGTAAACCTTGCGACTAGTCATTTCGACCACGCCCCCCTCCACACCGGTGTATCCAACCTAACTCATGGAGTTATTCCGTAATTTTATTTAGGTCACCTATAGACTGTTACACTTCTTTTCTCCTAATTTATTTTTTTATATTTTCGTACAACATAAAATAATTTAAGCGTGGTCCTTAATATTGAGATGGATATAAATAAATTATTTAAATTGCTGTTAATAAAATATAATGACGCAGATAATTGGGTCCAATATATATATATATATATATATATATATATATATATATATATATATATATATATATATATATCTGTATATAAGCAGTTCATGTTTTATAACATTATATATGATTTTCAGATTTTTTATAAGAAGGAAACCATCGTACAATAATACTACGTTTGCATAGTATCTATAGTATAATTACATTAGTCAATTTTCAAAATAAATACATTTAATAAACATAAGTCCTGTACAGCCAGGATTCTGTTTTCTGGTTTATGTAAGGAATTATCGTTTACACGATGACATTGAACAAAGTTTTAATTGAATTTTCTGATAGCACTTCATTACCAAATATTTCTTCATAGTAGAACTGGGTGTTCTACAATGATAGACACCAATAAAATCTCGCAACAAGCTATAGTTATACACAAGATGGGGGCGTGGCCGAAGTGCCTAATCGCCAGGACTGCCCAACCCATGTTTTCGCATATATATGATGCCGCGGCAAGGGCCAGTCCGTAGTTCAGTGCCAACTTGGAAATCGAAAACATGGCCTTCAAGGTAGCCAAGAACAAATTCTTAATTATTCAAAATAAGTGTTTCACTATTTTAATTTCTAGTTAAAACAGAATAGTGCCATAAACATTATCGTGTCTGTTTCAGTTTCTCATCTTTCGCGTCGCTAGGAAGTGGCCGTCGCTAGGGCAGGAGGGCAGGGTAATGGGTGCCCCGGCCGTGCTGCTCCCTCGCCTCGTGCTCTCTGCTCTGGCCCACACCGCCACGCCTGGCATACGCCGCCGCTGGGCCCGCTACGCCCTACCTGCCGCCCGCCCGTATAGTACGCTGCGCCCGCGCCGTAGCCGCCTTACGCTAGACGCTTCGTAGCCGCCCCCGCTTACGCTAGAGGCGCCCCTAGCCGCCATCGCTAAGGTTGCCGCCCCCTACGCCGCCAGCCCTGCCGCCATCGCCAAGACCGTAGTCGCCGATGAGTACGACCCCAACCCCAGTACAGCTACGCCTACGATGTCCAGGACGCCCTCACCGGCGACTCCAAGAACCAGCACGAAACTCGCAACGGAGACGTTGTCCAGGGCAGCTACAGCTTGACCGAACCCGACGGCACCCGCCGCACCGTCGAGTACACCGCCGATCCCGTCAACGGATTTAACGCCGTCGTCCACAAGGAGCCTCTCGTCGCCAAGGCCGTTGTAGCCGCACCCGCCATCGCTAAGACCATTGTCGCCGCCCCCGCCGTCGCTAGGGTCGCCGCTCCGCTGGCCTATGCTGCCCCCGCCGTCGCTAGGGTCGCTGCTCCCCTGGCCTACGCCGCTCCTGCCATCGCCAAGACCGTCGTCGCTGCCCCCGCTCTTGCTGCTCACACTTATGCCGCCCCCGCCCTCGCCGCCCACACATACATCCACTAAGTCGGGTGTCCTTACATCTGTTTAAAATAATTACTACTGTCACCAAGTGACACTATTTATTATAATAAATTTTTATCCACGCATATCTTGTAGTCATTTGTTTGAGCCAATATTTTCCCTCCTTATAGAATACACATTCCTTTCATGCTATGGAATTCGCACTGCCTCCCCGTTAGTACATTTTGCGATGTAATGATTCTGGATCAACCTTAAAATAATTTGAAATAATTCATACTGTTGGAGAAATATGTTTTGATTTCATATACATACTCTATTATCTTTCTCATACTTATGAGTTTTTTTTTAATTATTTCAACTTTTTATTGTTTCTATTTTGACTGATATTTTCTTACTATTGAAATATATAGAAGTAAGTTAATTTCATATTTTTGATGATTTATCCGGATATTTTCCAAAATATTACTGTGTTCGTTGTTCAGTAGTTAAAATACCACGTTATATTATAAAATGGGTATGTGGTAATCAGGTTATCTTATAATCAGTAAGCTATTGAATTCAGTCCCTCCTTTCAGTTCCAAACATTGTTTTCAAACAATATTTTCAATTTATTCACTGACCCACGATTTGATTAATATAAGTAGATTTCGTGTTCATCTGTCTCGTCTCGTTGGTTTGGTCTGTTGCTAGACCCGTTTCGGCTGCTCGCCATCTTCAGTAGCAGTGTGTCACTTTGGTACGTTGGATGCTTGTAGGGCACCTTGTTTGTACTGTAACTTATTTCACTTGTACTGTCTTCTGTCATATCTTTCTTCACGTTTACAGTAAGGTATTTCACCCCCTCGGAGACCACAAAACATGTATTCAAAACTATTAACATAAGTTATAATGCACATAAAAATAGAAGATTCAGAAGTACAGTTCGTGGGTCGAAAAGCATTGTCGATTGTCTTGATACGCCCTAATTCTCTTAATCTCTACATAACAGAATCTATAAAAATAGAATTGTAGTTTGAATAAAATGTTCTGAAAACGAAGTTTGTAATGATACTTGTACAGTATATAATATTTTTAGAGGGATATTGGACTGCTTATATGAACTCATTAAAAGAAGCGAAGGAGCATGGGCATAAAGGAAAGAATGGAAGCAATGTTGTCGTCTAAGAAGACATATGCATCAAAACTGGAGATAATTACTGTCACATAGAAGGTATGCAAAATCAGAATCATAACCATTACGACGATTGCTGATTAATGACAAGATCTAATTTTAGGCAGGAAAAAGGAATACAATTAAACAGGAATACATGCTTCTTGACAAGTTTTAGGAAAAGCCTCTTTGTAATACTGGCATTTAGAGAAAACACAACGTATGCTGAAATAACAATTTATTAAAATAAATAATGTCACACAGTGACTATGGAGTTAAACTCGGTTTATCGAGGAATGTTTTAGTGGAGGTAAGTGTGAGCGGCGAGGGCAGGGGCGGCATAAGTGTGAGCAGCAAGAGCGGGGCGGCGACGACGGTCTTGGCGATGGCAGGAGCGGCGTAGGCCAGGGAGCAGCGACTAGCGACGGCGGGGCAGCAGGCCAGGCGCGAGCGGCCAGCGGAGCGGCATACCCTAGCGATCGGACGGGGGCGGGGCGACAACTCAACGGAATGGCGCGGGCTATTCGGCAACAACGGCCTGAAAGGCCTTGACGGCGGCACGAGCTCCTTGTGGACTACGGCGTTGAATCCGTTGACGGAGTCGGCGGTGTAACTCTGACAGTGCGGCGTATCAGGTTCAACAAGCTGTAGCTGCCCTGGACAACGTCTCCGTTGCAGAGGTTTCTTGGAGTCACCGGTAAGGCGTCTGGACGTAGGCGTAGCTGTAGGCTGGGGTTGGGTACATCTCGTCGTAACTCATCGGCGACTACGTCTTGGCGATGGCGTCGGGATGGCTTGGCGGCATGGACGCAACGAATACCTTACAATCAACGTAACCAATCTACGCGGGGCGCACTACCGGCAGACAGGGACAGCGGGGGCTACGACGGCGACGGCGGGCATGGGCCAGATGCGACGGCGGCAGATCTCCGGGCGTAGCCGGTAAGCACGGTGGGCTGGGGCTGGGCCGCAGGGCCAGCGGACTCGACGCGCTCACCCTGCCCCAAAGCCTGCACCGATCACCCTGCCCTGGCGACAGCCACCAAAGCGGCCAAGACGACACACTAAAATAGATAAATGTAGTTAGTGATGTATGTTATGTAACGACCGAATATGTAATTTCATTAGTGTTTCTGAACTAATAGTTTTAAACAATTCTGATCGATTATATTCAATAATTACTGGAAATGTGTTGTTCGACTACCTTGTAAACCATGTTGATCTGTTCCCTGTTGGCACTGAACTACAGTCAGGCCCTTAGCGCTGCCGTTATATATATGCGTAGACCGGGTTGGGCGGACCTTGCGATTAGGCACTCAGACCACGCCCGTCACCCCGTCACCGTTTTGGAAACTCACGCCTTGTTCTTGTATTCTACCGTAGTATTGGTCAAGTTCGTACACTCAGTCATGCGAACTTAGGAATAGGAAAAATACACTTAAAAGTTACATAGTTAAAGTTTGTTCTAGGGTTTGCTATTTACCATCGAACAATGACACGACTCCAAATGAAAAGGCCGAAATTCTAAAGTATAAAATGACTGATGTCCCTTGGGTTAGGTAATTAAAATCAGTGGTCAATGCTATTATTGTAGGAACTTAAGGAATGCCTCAGATACATTAATAACGAACGGTGACAAGCAGACTGCTTTCTTCGGCTATGAGGACAGACTCTCACGTCAACGTTAGTCCTGGCACATGTGCAGGGGAGCTACAAAACTCATGAGTTTAAAAACGCTGTTGATGATTCTGTGTGAAATTTCTAGCAAAATTCCCATAGCCCACATTTTAAAATTATAATGATAAGGACAATTGTTTGTATATTTAGGTCATCCAAATGTTCACATTTGGAGAACTGAATTCCCCATGGATTGTTTCGGGGTCAACAGGAAATTTATACTGCCATAATTTCATCATATATAAACCATTATTACCAAATCAAAATTAAATTTAACTTAATTTAATTAATCGTATTCGTATTTCTGATTGAAAAGAATTATCCACTCATTCTGTCTGAAATTTATGAAGAGGTTTGTGTGGGATTTCAGAATACCCTGCCGTCAACAATTTATTCATAGTGGTGATATTTCGAAAATTTACAGTCTAGTATTACAGTCATGTATTATTACATGATGTTAAATTGATTACTGGCGTGTGCATGTTTACTTCATGCTACTGAATCACTAACAGTTGCTACTGAATATGAGTAATACGGAGCTCTCTGCAGTTCAAAAGAAAGGATATAGAAGAGTTAGGAATGAACTTTAATGCACTCACTAATAAACTTATTATAATAAAAAAGACTGACAGTATTGTATAACAGAATTCGTCCGAGAAACGCTTCAGTGTGAGCGGTAAAGGCAGTAGTGGCCTTATATATAAATGTAAGATTAGTGGTTGGGTTGACATTAAAGTTGGGCATTTTCAAGCCCAATTTTCTTCTCCTCCAGGAAACCTAAGTCTTAAGGATAGATAGTTTCTTTCTGTTTTTTTAAGTTCCTGACTACTGTTCATTTTTCAGCAATGAAAGAGGTAAACCCTTATATCTGCCTAGTTAGATCTGATCGATAATACCCAGCTTATCGAATGTCTAGGAAAAGGAGGATAGATTGGAGGAAGGTAGACCGGATAGCATGTAGCAGCGTCAGAGTTCAGGAGCGTCAAGGATGAGGAAGACACTTCGGCCAAAGCATTAAAATGATCTCGCTTAAATTTCATACTTGGCTGTGTATTTACGAGCCAACTACGAGCGTAACTGTAGAGGGGCTGTAGTTAGGTTCCCGCACATATTGCGAACGTAGGTAAGTAGAAAACCGAGGCCTGCACGGCCTATTTTTTAATCCGAATTCAACCAGAATAGAGTCGTATCTAATCCCGCATCATCCTTTCCTATGCACTTTTTGCTTTGCTTATTTTTCCATTATCGTGTTTTCTCGTTTACTAAATCTCTGACCCTGTGACGTACAATAAGAGATAAGATCAGTTAATTCGGCTCGTGATCTGGGATTTATACTCATTAATGTGTACCATATTTAATAAACAGGAAATTTATTGGGTACTGGTGAATAAAATTGAAGTGTAAACGCATATACGAATAAATTAGTGGCATTTATTTGCAATAAATATAATCACATTGTGATTAATATGAACAGAACTCTTAGTGGAGGAGAGCGGGGGCGGCGTAGGTGTGAGCGGCCAGAGCGGGGGCGGCATAGGTGTGGGCGGCCAAGGCGGGGGCGGCGTAGGTGTGGGCGGCCAAGGCGGGGCGGCGTAGGTGTGGGCGGCGTAGGCGGGGGCGGCTACGACGGTCCTAGCTACAGCAGGCGCGGCATAGGCGAGGGGAGCGGCTACCCTAGCGACGGCGGGGGCGGCGACAACGGTCTTGGCGATGGCGGGGGCAGCTACGACGGCCTTGGCGACGAGGGGCTGCTTGTGGACGACGGCGTTGAATCCGTTGACGGGGTCAGCGGTGTACTCGACGGTACGGCGGGTGCCATCGGGGTCGGTCAGGCTGTAGCTACCGTGGACGACATCTCCGTCACGGGATTCGTGCTGGCTCTTGGAGTCGCCGGTGAGGGCGTCCTGTACATCATAGGCGTAGCTGTACTGGGGATGGGGATCGTACTCGTCGGCGACTACGGTCTTGGCGATGGCGGCGGGTGCGGCGTAGGCGAGGGGAGCGGCGACCTTAGCGATGGCGGGGGCGGCTACGACGGCCGGTGCAGCATAGGCACGGGTTGCCAGAGGGGCGGCATATGCGGCGTGGGCCAGGGGGGCGGCGTAGGCGGTGTGGGCGAGGGGAGCACCCGGGGCCAGCACGGCCGGGGCACCGATCACTCCTGCCCTGGCGACGGCCACCAAAGCGGCAAAGACGACAAACTGAAACATGATCGAATTGAATTATTTTGTAAAACTACCGTATTAGAGCAAAGTATATTGATGAATGAAATGTTAGAGTTACAATGAACGAAATTTACCTTGTAGGCCATGTTCTGTTCTTGGTTTCCACTGAACTACTGTCTGTTCTTCCCCGCTGCCCAATATTTATACACGGCTACCTTCAGAGGTCCTTGTGTGTGGTAACATTAGCCACGCCCCTCTCCCCGTTTTTTAATCGAAGACTGCCAAAATTTCACTTAACCCTGGGATTTAGGTATTTAGATCGAATTCCGGAATATTAGTGGATCTGCTAGTATTACAGACTCTGTTTTATTATAACTATACCATACTGATTTATCGCTGAATAATTATGTAATTCGGATTCAATTTCACATATCCAACATATGGAACATATCCAAGTACATTTGAGTTTAGACAATTGAACCCATTGTTAAAGAGGATTTAATGGATTTTCTTAGGAACGCAATACGGATAGTAAATAAAATAAAAATATGTTTATCTTTTTCAACACGGTGCACAAAATGTGTCTGATTATAAACTAGCAGGGAAATTAATCAGCTTATTTTTATCAGGACCCCAACTCCTGCCTTCTTGCACCAATATAATTAATTATTTAATAATGTAACAGGATTTTCGAAGGTAAGTATAATATTTTTCTGGCATTGATCCTGCGGTGCATTATTGGAATTTGGAACCAATTTTCTTTTATGTCGAACTACATATTGTTAAATGTATGTTGCTTAACAAAAATAAAATTATATCAAGGCGCAGTGTAGTGTTTGTTTTTTCATATTCTTTGGGCTATAAAAGAAGCTAGATGAAATCTTAAGATAGCTTTTCAGGTCAGCCGGGTGTTACATAAATGGGCAAGGTTAACTCTACTGGGCTCAAGGCTTTGGGCGGAGTGGTTGGTGAAACTGGCTTTCTTCGAGCTCAATTTCACCCTCCGGTACATTCCTCTTTCTCGCCCCTTCTTGTAGGGTTTATATTAAAACAATTATGTTAGTGCTAGGTTTTCTGAAGGAAGATTGTCTATGTTTTATCTCATGTTGTAAATTGGCCCAGATTTATAGTTCTGGATTGAGTATCATAAAATGTGTGCAAGGAAGAAACGTTACTCATCATGCTCAAAAATACAAATACTAGGTACCATAGTCCTATGTCACTGTTAATATCCTATCTGATTACACTCTAAGATATTTAGCTGATAGGTAACTTAGGGTTGAAACTTAAGCATTGTATGAAGTTCACACGTAGCCTTTGGAAAAATGAAATATTTTCTGGACATATAGATATTATTACCACTATTATTTTACTCGATTCCTCATATTACCTTTAAGGTTAACTACTGGTCGGAATATATAAATAAAGGATTAAAATTTTAATATAGTAAAAAATCATTTATTGAGGATCTATCTCGTGATAAGACCAATGAGCTTTTTTTATATCAACCGTCACTGTAAACATTTATTGAAATTAGGCATCACATATCATCAGTTGGACTTATTCTATTGCATCCAACCGATTTTTTAAAATTATATTTTAAGATTTTTCATTGTCTTCTGAAGTAGCATTTTTAACATTAGTTTCATCAGTTGTTCCCGTTCACTGAAATAAAGTAGAATTTTCATAATTTCATAGCCATTCAGTTGTTCGGGAATTTTACCATCGATTCTATTCATTAGTATGTTGTATAAATTATTTCTTTCTTATTTTGGATATAATCATATAGCCTTGTACTTATATATCCAAATCATTTTCACCCTCAACCCTAAGTCCGTTCCGAATGGTTCCTTTACACTGTGCTTTAGCTGGACTGTTTCTAAGCCAGGCAAAGACCTGATCTTCCAATATTTCCTTTCTTCAACTGTCCCTCCTTTTGGAAAAGAAATTGATATATATCAGCATCGAATGTCTGCCACGTATTGCTTCTAACTGGCAGTAGTAGGCGAATAATAGAATATAGTCTTGTTAAATTGATGATTAGTACATATTTTATTGGTTCCAATGCTTGTATTCACTGAAAGGGCTTAACTTCAGCTCTGCTGAGTATTACATCTTTATCAACTTTAACAATACCTGTGCTTTATCAATACGTGTACATTCTTGCAGCATTCTGAAACACGGTGTTTTTAGCATACATCAAAAATGTTCTTTTGTTAAACATCCCCCACCAGATTCAAAAGTGGTAGCAAAACGATAAATCACTGGTTTTGCCCATTTTAAAATGCTAAATACAGATGACAAAGAATGTCGACTGAGAAGGAATAAGATTGGATAAAAATATAAACAGAATACACATAGAGAAGTAAAGTAACATCGCGCATAAACACTCAGAATGAATTAGGACTTGTATGGTCCACATTAAATGACTCAATTGAGAATATATTTCATTTATTAGAATAAATAGATTCACATAGTGAACATTGAAGGAGAAGAAGAGGAAGAAAATGGGTGGAAGAAATTAAAAACAGGAAATAGAAGAATTTAATGGAAATAGGCGGGAGCGGCATAGGCGTGAGCTGCGAGGGCGGGAGCAGTGTAGGCCAGAGGGGCGGCAATCTTGGCGACGGCGGGGGCGGCGTAGGCGAGGGGAGCGGCAACCCTGAGGGCGGCGGGGGCTGTCACTACGGTTTTGGCAACGGCAGGGGCAGCGTAGGCGAAGGGAGCGGCAACACGCACGGCGGCGGGGGCAGCGTAGGCGAGAGGAGCGGCAACCCTGACGGCGGCGGGGGCGGCGACAACGGTCTTAGCGATGGCGGGGGCGGCTACGACGGCCTTGGCGATGAGGGGCTCCTTGTGGACGACGGCGTTGAATCCGTTGACGGGGTCGGCAGTGTACTCGACGGTGCGCCGGGTGCCATCGGGCTCGGTCAGGCTATAGCTACCGTGGACGACATCGCCGTCACGGGTCTCCTGCTGGTTCTTGGAGTCACCGGTGAGGGCATCCTGGACATCGTAGGCGTAGCTGTACTGGGGATGGGGATCGTACTCGTCGGCGACGACGGCCTTGGCTGCGTAGGCGACTGGAGTTGCAACTTTGGCGTAGGCGGGGGCGGCGACTACTGCGGCGGGGGCGGCGTAGGCGCGGGCTGCCAGGGGAGCGCCGGGGGCCAGTACCGCAGGGGCGCTGATTACACCGGCCCTGGCGACGGCGATCAGAGCGGCAAAAGCGACGAACTGAAACACATTGAACGATCTTTAATCCTGATCACTCACTAGTACACTGTGATTTCCAGAAAAAATTTGATTCTTTGGTCAATATTTCCCGATTTTTTTTTCGATTTAATTAAACTAGGCAAAATTGAACGGAAACTACCTTGTAGGCCATGTTGTCTTGTTCTGTGTGAGCACTGAACTAGTGTCCCATCCTCCGACGATCACATTTATATAGCTGGTAGTACGTGTGGACCTTGTGTGTAGTAACATTGACCACACCCCACCTACTCTAGGGATCACACAATAGTCAGCCCAAATTGCTTCAGACTTCGATGAGATATTCAGGTCAGCGAGACGATGCCTAACCACTTATCTGCATGCACTTTCTACTTGAGCCATAGAAATATGGAAACATGAGTAGTCTACGGTAAATCTTGAATAGAAATAAAGTCCCAAAGTTATTATCTAGATGAGTAAGTATAATTATTATTATAATTACAAATGAAATTTTGTAATAACATCAAATAAAAACTTCCCTATCTTCCCAACGGTATAAAATAAGAAATTATTAATTTTCAATGGATGTTATGTATTCCTCATTCTATCATTAAAGGAATTAATTTAACTGAAAAGGTACAAGACATAATGCCCATTCCAATGTATTAATATCGTAAGAATCAGTTATTATAATTGTTAGCATCATTAAATTATTAGATCATTAAATATGTTCCCTTTGAACCCTTGTAAAACATTCACAGCGTTCGTTTAAATATAGGATTCATGCTTGCATAGAAGATCAGTCTCTTCGAACTTTCCGGGTTGACTTTCTGGAACAGCACAAAAGTCAGAAGGACGCGACCAATGAGACGAATGTTGTAACATAGGTACTTCTCTTATTGCTTAAAACCCTGAGAAGGCTGCTTGAGATGAACTCTCAAGGTGACAAATAATAAATTGATAACTACAGAGGGATATAGAAGTAAATGACAAGGACGACGCTTTCACAACAAGTGGATCAAAACTGCTCCATAAGTTCTTATCGTTTAGAACAAATTTGTTATTTACTTTAGCACACTAACAGCAGTTATTATTTTTGAACATTATTGCCTCATTATGTCGATGTAGTCTTGAAGGTAAAAATATAATTACCAGTCCAGTCTATGCCTGGCCAAATACCAAATCTATTTTATTTGCAGGAGGTGATTAAACCATCATTTTTGTCATCAAGTATCATTTTTGTGATGATGCGTTGCTTAGATAAGCTGGACTGTCACAAGGATGCTTCATCGCTAGCCGACATGCGTTGGTTCCGTACTATTTTACTGTTGTGTTACTGAGTACAACCACAAAATTTGCGAGTGGAGAGAGACCTCGCGGTTGCGATTATATTCCATGAATTATGACATACAGATAATTTTCAGTAATAGGTAATAACTGACAATAAGAGATATTTCATACGGGTTTTCATTTTGGTGTATTTCCAAACATTTATAAACTTTATTTTTCCATCTCGAATTATTGGTTATTATGGTCATCTCAATTACTATTTTTCAAACATTATATCCTACGTTTTTATAGTTTTGAAATACTTCCTCTGTTACTTTTCTAATGGGCTTCCTTTTCTAGTAAAATAAGGTATACAATCTTACTGCATATATTAATAGCCTAATATTTAAGTGAAATAAGATACTGATGTACACTTCCTGATATCTAGCTTAGGATATCGATGTAAAACGGAATGGGATCAATGAAATAAATCAGAGTGCAGCTTAAATTATCCAGGTAGTGCACTTTATATGGACCCATTAAAATTCTGTTTATTTTTTAGTTATATTTTTTTTATGTTGTTCAGGCAACCCGATCTCGAGTTTTGAAAGCCGAGACCTGGGTGTCGGGGGTAGGTAGATCAGCCGGTGGTCACGTGCTCTGCGACCTATATACTGCGCACTGACGCGCACACACACGAGGGCCCGCGCACGCTCTGCCCAAGTTGCCCAACAGATCTGCGCTCCCAACTGCAGCGCCGCCTAGTCGGTACCAATACGTTTCGGGCATAAAGGACATCCTAAAAAAGACCCAGAGACAAGTCCAAAGCTCGACGAATCAATTTGGAAAGTTGAGATAGAGGGTAAAGTATATTTGTGTAAGGGTGATAGATAGCTTTATTATCTTTTTGAAGATAATGAAAATTGAATGTGACTTACTGGAAAATACACCTAGTACAACAATCATACACACAATAATCTTGTAACACCCGACGGAAAATAAAACCAGATACGTACAGTACATGTCTCTGAATGATGCCAAAAATTACAGTTAAACGAAATAAAATAATGAGCCTTGTTGTTCTTCTGTTTCCACTCGCTGATTAGGTCATTTGCTGGACAGTTTGGGCTGCCCGCCATCTTCATTAGCTTTCCGTCGGTAGATCGTTGAGTCACACAGGCCTGTTGGATGCCTGCGATGCATTCTGTCAGCACCGTCGCTCTGTTACTGTAGCTGACCATGTGCTGTCGTCTGATGTAGTCCGTTTTTGGTAGTTTGTTGGTATTTCGATTTCGAAATGTCTTTCTCCCGACGATCGAAAGAATCGCATCGAGGGTAATAGGAACCGGTATTGGAAATAAATTAATATCTAGCAATTATATTTAGTAGAACAGGTTACACATTGGTTTTTCCTTCTTTACAAATAGAACCCTATTTTCCCTATTTTCCCCTGGTTCCCCTATGTGTAAACCAGTATTGAATCGTCATTCGGATGTTGGATTTTATGAATGGACAATATAATCTAACGGAGTGGTGCTGGAAAACGGAAATGGAAAGCAATTGTGTTGGGACTGCTAGTTGTAGCCACTCTTGGGTAACCGGTCTCGCACGAAGACTCGGTGAGAGGCGCTTCCTATTGGCCATGAAAAGCGGCCGTCCCTGCCGCTATTGTCCCTCGCCCATTCACCGGCCCCATGTTCTGCAGCGTGTCCCATTGTGTACGGTAACAAACGATATTTTCGATTTGTTGTCTTCGGTTGATCCGCCCACAGTCCCTTCCTGGCGCTGTCCCCTTTCACCGCATGATTTATAGTTCTTTCCTTTCTTCGCATCTACGAGCGAACATCTTCACCGTACGCCATTCTCTGGGTGAAGGCTGCTGGTGTTTAAAATGAATGAAGGCCTACCGGGTTATATCCGCGATAACAACAGCCGTGAACACTATCTGACAACGGATTATGACTACAACGTTATTCTTTCAATAAGGAATGGGATGCCAACCCGTACAGGCAGGAAAACATCAGGAGAGGAGGCTGCCTCCATGACTGTCTGCCTCAATCGCGACACATTCGAAAATAATCAATTTTAAATCCGAATAAGTTGTCGAATCCCTATATACTGAAGACTAGCCGTAGTTAAGACACATTCCTGTATAATCGCATGCCAGTAGTATTCTTCTTAATATGAGCATAGCAGGAGGTTTGATTGAAAAATAACAAAGTCTATAATAGAAGAAAACGTTCATAAATTGAATCCAATGAAGTATATTTGGTATATGAGGTTTGTAGGTAGTGTACTCTTTGAATGTCAGTTCGCTAGATATTAGTAGTATATTTATTTCACCACTCAAATTATATCTATAAAACACCGTTCAGTACGGCATATATTGTTGTAATAATATGTAAATATTCCTAATATCAGTTTACATGGATAAATAAAATGGTATTAACATCGTAGATGTTATGTGTCAAGATGAAGACAACACTGTGAAGGCCTTGATGTGTTATTGAACCAGGTTTACCTAGTGAGCGGCCGCCGACTCCCCTACAAAGGCCACAGCTAAATGGTTCAGACCTCCCGCCTCGGCTCCCCTTGTTTTCTCCAATTAGGGCTATCCTTCAAAGTAATTATCAATCCATTTTTTATTAGCCAGTCAAATTGATCCACCGTTACTTGCAGAATACTCTCTCTGCAAGACGAATCAAACGTTTATTGTCCACTAACGAATCGAGCTACCAACCTTTGTAGTTCGATGTACGCAGTCAAGTGAGGACCTTGACGTTAGACATAATAGCTTATAGGAAGGCCTAATAGAATTACCTCGAAGAACAACCTCGCCAAATTTTTCTATCTCTACTGAATAAGGCCAATATTGTCAATGGAAAATATAGCGCTGTTTTACGTCTTGAAAAATTTAATGGTATTTTAAATAAACAAATAATATAAAAAGTAAGAACACGGTGTTGAAAAAAATGTTTGATCAAAAATGGAATCTAGTTTACGGACTTTTGTTATTGTAATGAATTTACCCCGTACGTTTCTAAAATTACGTAAAACAGCTATTTTCAACAGATTACGGCCGATTATTTAACAGGCAACGTTCTCCAACCGAAACCGAGTCCTTAAACGCATAATGCAGTATATTGGTCAATAGGTCGGGCGGCAAAATACGCAGTTTAGTTGAGATTCGGTCCAAACTTTCTACAACATTTATTAGAACAGTTTACACAAGGATCCAAGAGTCCGGGGCATTCTTGGCAAAATCACGAGGAAGGGGAGCCGGAGCGAGCGGGGATGAAGCAAGCGGTGACGGACCTCGAATAAGGAGGAAATCATTTGAGCTCCCGTCCTCCCGGTATCGACTTCACGCACTGTTCACAATTAAGTCATGGTAGATTAGCACAATTTATACATATAAACATTTGTTATGGAAAGAAAATTGGGTCCATCACGGGGATTTGAAGCCGGGAGGATGCGATTATTACTAAGCTATATTAATTTCCAAAAATCCTCTATTTTCTAAATGAATACATTATTTTTATATATACAATAGCGTTCAATACAAAATAGTGATATACTTATATTTGTGTATACGTATTTTTTTCGTCTCTTAATAATCTGAGAATGTTTCATCGGGGAAACATTTTCTATAAACCCCCTCCGTTACCCCCTCCTCCTGCCATTTTTTATCTCTAAGCGTTTGATATGATGAGGGGTTTATGATGATATATCTATATATACATGTTCTGACGACTGTACACTCCTCAGATGTAAGAATGGACTCGAGCAATATTAGGTTAAGATCCAAAGGAACTAATGTATTTTATTACATTCTTTGATAATTCATTTATGTTTTTTCGACGGTTTGGAACATTCTCACTGGCCTCACAATTCAAAGACACTCAGGATTGGGCTGGCTTGTTTTATAAGCCTGTATTTACAGTATTTTGTATTGAGGACAAATATAATAGTAACGAAAAATAACTAAATAGTAATAACTAATAACTTAAATAGTTAATAATTTAAATGGCAATATAAGGTATGAAAAACGGAATAGCGTTTGAAAGGTTTCAGACGTAGTATTCAACCTTTGATCTTTTCATATGAGAAACAGACATGTCATTAATTAAATGCTACAAGACGTTTTAAATACTAGAATAAATCTATTTACCACGAGCTATTAGCTAATACGAGCTATTTTTAGGTTAAAATACATGTCATAACCTATGATGTAATTTTTAGGAATACACGATAGGTGGGTAGAATGTTTAACACTCCTGGAAATCTATTAGGGATTCTTGTACCCTTCAATAAATTTAATCAATAAACATGAATATCGAACTATTGCGATCGGTCAATCATTATTCATGTCAATGAAACAGTTTGAATGTTGATGCATTCTACCTTTTAATGTTGTGGAAATTCAATTTAACCCACTCATTACTATTACTTCCATAGTCACATATTGAAGTGGGACATAAACATGAGTAAATACTGTAATTTAATATTCCTTGTGGTATAGTATATGTCTCTCTACATCTATCCTCTAATACATCTAATATATCCTATACAGGGTTATTTAATATGATAAAATTATGTAACTTTAAATCCAGAAGAAACACCCTGTTATATAGTGAAATCTGGAGAAACCATGTTAAGTATTACTAGACGCTAGATTATTTTTTCCAGGTACTGCAGCTGGCGAAAAGCCAAGGCCTATCTGAAGCGGGGCGAAAGATCATCACTTGGACGGAAACCCAGCAGACGTTTTACAAATTCCGACGTTGCCATTTCGTTACGTGTTTGTTTTATTGTAGAGCCACTGTCCCTGGTTTGTATTTAATAATTTGTAAGTACAAGGGTGGGAAAAGTAATCCCTTCAATTCCATTCTCACAACAGTAGATTTAAATCCGAACAATGTGAATTGATTGGCTCTACCTGTTAATAGGTTTATAATCTATATTATCGTTAATTTTGTTCGGAATGGGAAGCAGTTGCAGTTATAATGTGATATGTATTACATATTTCTCGTGGGTATTTAGGGTAATTTCTCCTACGGGTTATCAATTATATGAAAATAAGATTGAGGCTCAACTCCTGATTGACAATGAGTTTTTGTTCCATTTGAAAGTTGACATTTCGAAGAGGAACAACGCTCATTTTTTATTGAACTACCATTACAAAAAGTCTGATTGGACCGAAGATTGGGGGCTAAATTAGACTGTTAAAATTCTAAATGTGAAGGCCCCCTTTTTTCGGGCGTCCTCCATCTAGTACTCTCTATCTCTCTCCCTCTATTCAATCGCTAATTATTCAACGATTTCTAAGTTCCATTCATTCTTGCCAGCTTTCAAGACATTTCAAGTAAGAGAGTTCCGAGAACATTCTTTCATTTTCAAAAGTTATCGACGAGTCCTAATTAAATTATAAAGTTCTTTTCAAGGTGAGGAAATTGGGACAATTTTCGATATATCTAAGGGAAATATATATGTGCATATCCGAATGTGTATGACCTTATATATTTATAATCTAGAACACTCTATTGGATTCTATTAACATATTTGCCTTATTCGGCTTTTCGCCTTCTTCAGTAATATTCTGTCCCTCTTAGAATTATACGTCCTCCAGTGTTTAAAAGTGCTGAAAGAATATCTGCCATCATCAAAAAATCGGATGATGGTAAGTAAGTAATTTGTCATGACTTAGTAAAATATTTAAACAGGGTAAAATAATGCGAAAATATAAATAAAAGGAAGATAAAAAGGAAAGGCAAATGTAGATTAGGATACGAAATTCTCCACTTCAAATCCTAATGTTCGGGACATCGTCATATGTTTGAACTGTTCCAGTTTTGTCGGTGACATTGACGTCGGTATCGGGTCAGGGAGTCGCCGGAAGGAGACAGAAGTCAGACAGAAAGAGTTCTGACAACTTTCACGCTATTCGCGGCAGAACTAGGCTCAAAGGACCCGTCCTTGGGCCAGACCCAGTTTGGGGGCCCCACACACCGAGCCGGCGGCCCCCTCTCGCCCCTCTTGACCACTCTCGGGTTTCACTGTGCCACAATTTTCGGCCCCTCGCACGAAAACCCCTCATTGGATCAGTTTCGTGCCGGCTGCAGGGAGAAAAATTCAACCTCAACCTTGCGTAACGAAATGCTCGTGAAAACTTTCGTACTTGAAATAG
This sequence comes from Lethocerus indicus, assembly GCA_019843655.1. NCBI lineage: Eukaryota > Metazoa > Arthropoda > Insecta > Hemiptera > Belostomatidae > Lethocerus > Lethocerus indicus. The sequence continues at coordinate 5,236,729 of JACDQD010000103.1, read as the reverse complement.
TACGCCACTTTCGATGGGCGCCTTTGTTAATAACAGTTTTGTTATTCACCTTGGCTGGAATTCGTGAAACACCAGCTCTTGAACTACCGAAGTTCATTGAATTTTCTCCTTGTAGAATTCAGTAAAAATTAGGTTCATGGAAAAACTAGCGCGGCAAATACACGTCAATCGGATAATTCGCAGGATGGGTTTTTTATCCAGCTTTCCACTATCTACGATCAAGTGGAATAGGTTGCTTTCCTTGAAAACGTGGAACAGCATCCCTGTACTCACCTGTTTCCAGGAACAACAAGCTCCTTTTCCGCTCCTGCGTTTCCTTCCGCTGGATGGAATAATCCAATACTGCGGGGCTGAATCTCAAAAATCCTTTTGTTAGTGTGTCATGACAATATCATGCGATATATGGATAGGCGATTAAGTAATTTACTGAAGGAATTATCTTGGCAGAAACCAAGTCATAGTCTTTTAAAATAGAATGTTCTTTCTGTTTTATGTTCATATGACACGATGGCAAAACAAATAAATGGATTCGGCCTTTCGTCCGGAGTTGGTATTTTAATCGCGATGACATTTGAATGATGTATATGCTGTGAGAAAAAAAGAAGTCCGCGGGAGTTGGGCGACGATTAATCATCCGCTGAGAGAAAACCCAAATGCAATATTAATTTAAGAGAAATTCACCGATAAACCTTGGACTGGACATTGTAGGCCGCTCTACGCAATAAAATATCAGGACGCAAATTTCGCGCGGTCCGCAAAACATTCTTGCTCCGGTTGATCCCTTAAATAAAGACCTAGATATCGTACTCGAGTTGGGCCCTGAGTACGCTTATTATTAACTACGTGAAGACCCAGCGTTCCAAGACGTAGAAGACTGGTTTCTTGTGCTTCCAAGATAAATACCTTCAACGCGTATGTTTACTCAATAAGACGCCGACTGCTCAGAACGCCTTTCCTAGTCCTATTGGGTATACTTATCGTTTCAAGAGATGTATAAAATTTTTTAAAGGAACGTATCCAGGACACATTTATGCAATTAAATTTTCCTCATCGGTAAGAGTACAACAACAACACATACATTTAACAATTACAATGGTTGCATTAGTATTAACGTCCTCGTACCTAGTAAGTATCCAACTATTACATCCAGCACTTCGCATCTGACGGCGATTTCTTCTGTCTAGTAACTAGACTCTAGTTAATGTTAGGTAATTTTTCGATATCACTTTAGGATCGGCGATAGGATATTTCAATCCGGCATGCTGATTGGGGGTCATTCGTAACACTTAAGCTGTATAAATAAGAACGATATATCCTCGGCTTATTTAATCCTCAGATACTGTTCGCCCATTAAACACAGTCTGATAGGGCAAATTTACAGGGAAGTATAAATTAATCCTGAGAATTGAGAAACTGAAATCCGACTTCCTATGGCATTTAATCGATCAGTCATAAGACATGTAACGCGTTCTGAGACCTATATCTGGGGCGGCTGACACCGGTTCGGTGGGCTACGCCTGCTCTACAACAAAGCACCGCGGGTCAGCACCCTAACATTCAGTTGACTAACGCACTGTTAATATTCTAATTTCCTATCTATGTCGTAAATACCCAGCTTACGGGGGCAACAGATACAGGGCTCCCAAAGGGGCATCTTAAAATGTTGGGGTGTTACAGCTACAACAGAATTATTTCATATAATACTTATATGTAAACATATATCCGGAATCTTATGGCGAGGAGCCAAAACCGATCTAGCATTAAACAACATAATGATAAAATAGCGGGAGTAGTAAAGAATCTCACAATCCCTCGAACCCATCATTACTATGAAGTAACCTCATTGTCATAATTCAATACACTAATATTGACATCAAGAATTAATACTCCTATTCCCAAACTGATAAGGAAATCGAGTGTCAGGACAACATTTCAGGATTTAATAATTATTTTATTTTTAAATAGACTTCTGAGGTAAATTTTGGGGGGGGTTGCCAATTATTTTCTTGACTAATAAATATACCGCATATTCGCATACAACTTCAGGAAACCATTCATCATGTGAGATAAGTGTCGAGAGAAAAGTAGGGCACAAGAACAATGAACGACCTTTTACGAAGGTAAAACGGATGAAAATCCGTAGCATACTGCACAATCGCTTCTAGACTTTCTTTCGCTTTTGTATCTCTTGGGAAAGAAAAATGTTTTTCCTTCCGTGTATTTCTAGTCGTGATGTAATTTCTCTGTCGGTTTAAAGCTTTCAATTTGCCTCGGTTTTGTTATTCATTTTGTGCAGTCTCGACTGCGCTTTCTTCTTTTTCTTCTATGCAGCATCTCAATATCCGTAAATTAACATGCGAAAGACTTGCCGTTTCGAAAGACACAACCTTAAAAAGGTCGAGCAGGAGTCGGTAAAAATGAGGGGGAAAAAAATCTTGAAACTCAACTCAACCTCCCGAACTGAACTTGTTCTGTATCAGTGAGTAAACTAGCAGTTCGTATTGCATCAGGCCAGTAGAGAGTTCGCCGAGAGGTTGTTGCGACACATAGCACAAGGGTCCTGAGCCCGGATTAGTCCTGACGAAGTTTCGTCAGAACACTCCGAAAACATACCCAAAGATCCAGAAACACGGCGCACGCTATTGAGGATAGTAATAACGGCATTATATTTTGTACTAATATAGATTGGTGTTCGCTATTCTTCGATCAGAAATCGCCTCAATTACGAGCCTATTATGAGCAAAATACTGGCCTGTATTTAATAATACAGACAGGAGAATGGTTAAATTTCATCATTCAAAATGTACTATAATAATATCTTTATTATTTGCTATGTACTCGTTCAGATTCCTGTTTAAACCAGGGTTTCTACTATCGGAAGAAAATGATTGCCTTTGTGCGAGTATCTGTATTTCCGGCAGAATTCCTGCAGCGTTTGAAACCAGCAGTGAAAATTGGCGTCAACCTGTCTGCCCGTTAATTTAGATCTCCGTTAATGGACGAGCCGACTGGAAATTTCATCGATCCGACTAACGACGCCCGGATAGAGAGGTGAGGGGGAATGATATCGAGTGTGATTTTATAATTACAATGGACCGCTCCTGAGGTCGGGTTGTGCAACGGTCGGCCGATACCCGCGCTAGTGTCGCCTACGGATCCGATTGACGGCGTTAATTTGAATAATTAGTCCGACTACAATGGGCGTGGGCATCGCTAACGGCCCAGACAGTGAGGCAACATCTTCCGCGTACCGTTCCCGAACGAATTCGACAGTATTGTTCCAGAAATTATGCAACGTCCGGGTTGTTAGAACCATTGTGCTATTGGGCATCAAAAATATTTAAACCATATATAATATGTATCATGTATACATGATATCCCGTTTCTGAAACTCTTATATCGGCCTCAGATCTTAAACTCTTTCTTCAGTGTAAGAACGGGCTTTGCAGTCCTATAGAGCTTTAAGTGGGGTCCTGTTGAAGTGGAGATTAAATTAATGTGCCAAGTGTTTAAATACAGATTAATCTTCGGCATTTTAGCACTAATCGCGATTAATCGAGTTAATAACCAATTATTATGTTTATATACGTTGAAATTTATTCTAGTACAATAATTAAACTAAATTTTTTAAACTGGAGAGTTGATAAAATCAGAATCACTGCGAACGGAGGCGCCAAAAAGAGACTGGAGAGGTCGATACAAGGAGTAATAAGTAGCGGAGAGATAAGTGGAACGATATAATATGAACAACATACGCAGTCGGAGAAAGCAAGAAACAGAATACTACCCGTAATCAGTAGGTCCACTAATTTCCTTCAGCGTAATTACCAGTCATCAAATCTCAGATGTAATCGATATATTCACTCTAGTCCGACACGCTCCAGTTGTTGAAACTAACCTAAAAGTTGTTTATTGAATTTGACTAATGCAATTAAGTGAAATATTTGGTGTATATAGAAAAATCTAAATGAGAATTACTTTCGTCAAAACCATAGCGTACCACCAACGCTTTGGCCAGTCTGATAATGCAGTAGATTCAGACTACGTTGCCCCAGTTTCCTGAAACCGGCGGATGCTGACCAAGGCTGCGGATTTAATACGGCCATAATTTTCGTTAAATGGACCTTGGAGCTATGAAAGAGGATGACGATTAGTCTTCTTCAACAAAAAAAGATGTTTATTTGACGAGGAAGTAAGTAACATTAAACGACTCCATTAAGACAGAGTCAGGATATTCTGCATTGCAAACAGTACTGCGTTTGTGCCCAAGAATGAATAAGTACATTGCTTTATACATGTACTTGCAAGGACATGCAGCCTCAGTCTTGCTTTCTACGTGTAAGTGGCTGATTTCTGAGTAGCTACTACTGTAGTAATATACTTTCAATATAATAAAACAATACGTAATTAATTGTACACCATTACCACGCGTTCATTGGTTACATACTCCCTAGTTGAACCGAATTACACAAAAATAACCGTCAATAATGTTTTTCTCATTGATGCCACTCAGATCCTGCGAAGGATGAATTCAAATTACGTGCGAAAACCCACGTGGGTGGCACACCTCTGCCAATTTAGTCCTTTATTTTTTGTACCGTTGTTTTTATGGTTGTAACGCTTGGAAAGTTGTAGCGCAGTGTCACGGGTTGACCTATTGAGTTGGGCCGGGGGGTCCTCGCCGGTTTCATTTTGGCCCGAGCCAAAAATTGTTACGACACACGATTAAACCGGCGCCAAGGTCTCTCTTACACCTTCGCGGTTAATGGGTCGCGCTCGTGCTCGCGCTGCCCGAAACCGGGGGCGGAATGGAATTCTGAAATTTGGAAACTGAGCTGAACGCGAACACCGTGGAGGAATCCGGATTCATGAGATAATTCCCCAGTCCCTGAATGGCTTTCGACGAAACTGTTTTATTCGTTCACTTGCACTTGTACGATCCCTCGCGCAGTCGGCTAGATTTGGAATACATACCCGAGCGTCCAGTAAGATGGGCGTCGTTGTCTATTGTCCAACGGCTTCATAATTCACGCAGGAATGTCATGGTATGGCAGTGACGACGGCGAGAAACCGAAGGCGGTTAATAGCAAAGGGGGGCTGAAAATCCTGCCGACTCCTGTGTTGATCGAATTGCGATTCGTAACCGTACCATTAACTAAAGGTTTCATAGGTTTTTTAAAAGTAATTATTCTCAACAGACTAAACGCAATGATACAATGCAATCATCATTTTTGTGTTATTTCTCAATTGTATAATTCGAAATGACACATTTTCTTACATTTCTTAAGATTAAAGTTCAGTATCACGGAACTTGTAACTGGCCTTGCATTTATAAAACCTACATCGTTGAGAAAGTTCAAACCGAATAAAATAAAAAATAAAATCACCAAAATATTAATGTTAATATAATTATCTAAAAAATTTAATTGGCCACATCAGGTCCGTCGCCGATATATGTGTCCAATAAAATTGGAGCTTCGCAATTTCATAGCTGTACTATCCTTTGTATTTACTTCGTTGTACTCGCTAACAATCATTAAAACGATCAATAAAAAACAGAGGTCAGAACGTTCCACCACCGGATATTTGGCAAACGTTTTCCGGCCAATTTAACCGAGAAGGGAATATCGTTTGGCGGGAAATTGACCGCCAGTAGCCCATTAAGTAATTTTTCTGTGGGAATTCATTTTCGCCTCGAGTACGTGATTCCATTCCGTTTATCTACAAATGATATTTCCAAACGATAATTAACCAAATAAGAGAAGGGATTATAAAATTAACACATATTGACCAATTATTCGTCCCTTCCCCCCATTGGAAAAACCAGCGTTTTTCCTGGTTATTTTCATTACTCAAACACTGAATGATGGAATAATGTAAAGATTTTTCTCTACATATGTAAATATATCTAAATATATGGTGTATTTTTGTTTATTTAAATTGAGCACAATACACACTCATACGCTCTGATATGGATGTGTTTACTTGAAGTATTCGATTTTTCATTTATTTTGTTTTCACATAAATAATTTTGAACGCATCTTGCTTGTCGACAAATGCAATTAAATGCACTTGCGCATTTAAACCCCCCCCCCCCCCTATTCCTCACTTTGTCAAATATCACGCAACCTTCCAATTAAGTAACAACCGAGCAGTGCCAACTTAATTTAAATATCCTAGCCAGGAGTCGAATGGCCGGCGGTATTGGGCAATTTTCCGAAGCCCCACAACGTTTTTGTTTCTAAACCAAGTGGAATTCTCTCATTTGTTGGAAATCACAAGTCTGAGTTTCTAATCCCAGTAGGTAATTCACCTTTCCTGAATGCCTAACAAAAAAAAATGCTCGTGATATGGTTTAGGATAAAAAAAGTCCCTATTACAAATTATTGTGTACTATTTGTGGGTACAATATATTATCATAAATATCATATGATATCATATACTAAATTTCACACAGTATTATACCCGAAGTTTGGACTTATCGTCACTTGTTTGGGTAGCACCGTCATAAAAGTTAAAAATATCCAGAGCCAGAAATATTTCATAAATTTGCAATTATAATTAACAGAGAACCGAGAAAAATAGTCCTAAACCTTTGGAATACATTTTTAAAAATGTAAATGTGTGAGGTGTTCGAAATATTTAAAATAATTACGGATGCTGGATGATGGATCTATGAAATACCGACGCCGTTTATCTTTGTAAACATTTATAAAGCAGTCATTGCTCGGTTGCAGTATTCCTTAATTCAAGTCGTGTAATAAAATTTCAAAATTCTTGAAGGGCATTCGTTCGGATTTCGGTCTCGAACATTCCAGGACGCTGATTCAGTGAGACTGGGTTCACTGTTGGTGGCGCGTTGTCGTCACTTTTGGGTTTAGTTCTGCCGGGGCAGAATGCTTGTCGGCCCGCACGGAGCCGGTGATGGGCCGGTTGCAAAAGCGGCATTCCTCCGCGTCAAAGGAAACAATTAGCAAAAGCAAGCAGCGGCGGAGACGCTCGCTCTCCTTCATCTGACTCATTCAAAGAGGCCCAGTGCCAGCAAACTCCTCCCCCCCCTCCCAGTGCTCGCCTAACCAAAAAACATCAATCCATAAGTCACCACCACAATTTAACTTTTAATAACCCTCCTCGGAAATGTTGACAGAAATGATCATATTTTAACTATTTAGAGCGGCCTGGAAAAGACGGTTCAACCATTACAAACGTAGACGTCTTCCTTTTTAGTCTGAATTCAGATTAGAACTCCAACATGGACCTAATCATGCACAATTGAGAAAGCCCGCATATGTTAAAGATGTACGAGGCAAAACCTGGAGACATAATAATATGTTCTATTGTTGAGATGTAGATGCATTCACCGAATCTATACAAACAACCGTTTTAATGGCACTAATAATTTTATATTATAAACTTTATAATATATTTAATATTGTTTGCAACTATGTTCCTCAAATTGTGCACACAAGCAGCATATTGCAGAACTACATAGAGAAGTAACTCTTCCAGTACTATTACATTAGACAATATTAAAATATTCGATATAAATTATCTACATTTTGTTGTACGTATTAGACATAATTTGTAATTTACAACGATGAAATAATGTGAAATTTCTTCTGTCTCCGCCAAATTGCACGGGGCTCAGAAATTGAGCGTAAATAATACTTTTCATTCAGCTATTCAATACAAGGGAATTAAAATATAAAATAGTGCAATCATTTATTAACGAGAAAACAGTTTAATTATTTAAATGGATTCTAGTTGGACTGCCGTGGTGTTTCTTTTTTTCGTGAAGTGCAAAAGAGAAATCGGGATTAGCAAACAAGTGTTGCATTAGAAGGTGCTTCACATGTCGTTAAGTAGACGGTGTCTTCGTCCGATTACGAAATGCGTGGAGTAATTTCTTTTGTCCCAATTGTAACCGAAATGACACATTTTATTTCTCGACAGGAAGGAATCTGCGGAAAATTCTGTTCAAATAAATCGGCCGTGAAATTGTAATTTACCTCAGAGGACGAAACTCTGATCTATTTTGGGCATTATATTTACATATTTTATCACTAAATAAAATGAATTTATAAAATTGCGAGTTATAATTAGAAAGAAAATCCTTATTATAGTTATAATAAACTCCCAGTCATTGAAAGTGTTTACCCAGCCTTCTGAGAACATTCATTTTCATTACACACGATCTCAAGACTGGTAATAATCCAAACCCACCCATTTTCGTTAACAGATATAACAATTTATTTATTTAACTTAACACGAAATAACGCCGCTTTTATGAATAATACAAAAAAGTCCGAAAATTTAAAAAGCATTACCTCTCCGTGTTTGCATAATATGATGACATTTTTAACCAAACAGAAACTTTCAGCAGGTGGCAAATCGGGCCAAAAGTGCAGATGTTGTAACGCTGTTTTTTGTAATACAATTACAGTAATTATAGTAAATTATTGTTCTTGTATTGCTAATAACAAGAGTCCGTGTGTAAATAGAAGATAAAATCATAACTAATTTAAAAAACGAAAACAGGGCCTAATCGAAACTTCACTGCTTAAAGTAGCTTAACAAATTCAAAACAACACAAACTCCTTACCCCTAGTGAGATTATTATTAGCTTTATTAGGTTTTGCTTAATTAAAATCTGAAAACACACTTGTTAAAATTATTTAACGTAATAAATAACAAGAACAAATTATTTAGTTCTTCTTTCTGAACATCTTTCAAACTGATTTTCAGTCTTTTTTTATGTCGTCCACATGAATAGACGATTTAAACTCACAAGATAAACAAAACATAAATTTCATACAATTTGGGTTCAGTCAAAACTAGAAACTTCAGTATAATTTATAGATAATAATATAATTGCACCAATAAATGTTTTTATTACTCGCACATTGGCAATAATAATATAATGAAACAAAATATATCGAAAGGAGTAAATAATTTTCGATATTCGTAGCCCGAAAATTGTTCCTTAGCGCAGGTAGGTTTCTGGATCATTTAAAGAACAATTATGATGTTAAGGCCGGGTGGTAGGTGGGACCCGTTGGGGATAGTGTGTCGCAAGGGGCCCCACCCTGGCCAGCTCCACCTATATATGCCACCGCCGCTCGCCACTCAACATACATCGGCTCCACCGGCATATCACACGCACCACAATGGCACTCAAGGTAAGATCAAACGGAGGCACATTGGAAACCCAATTAGAATAACCGCAACTTAACTTTGAAACTAAATTTTCGCTAAGAAACTCGGACTAAAATAACGCGGACTGAACAGAAATTATTGTAATATTAAAACTTAATTTTCATAATACAACATATTCGATTTCTAAACGGTGGAATTAATATGTGTCTTAGAGGTACATGAATGAACTTCTCCAAACTTCAATTATTTTATTCAAAACGTTATATCGGATTTATAAGCAAAAATTTTGATTATAATTTTGCGATTCACTAGAACACTACTACTAGTTTCCGATAGGGCAGTCGAGGAGAAAGTAGTTGTGTCGGTCACGTCCGTGGACTTGGCCGGCGTCCACTACGAAGCCCATTACGTAATCACGCGCAAAGCGAATCGCATCGGTTTCGCTAGTACCTCTCCGAATCGCTCAACTCATGTGAGTCATACTCGAGTACAGTAGTTATAACTTTGTACTGACTTATTGCAGTTTGTCGCTCTCGCCGCTTTGGTGGCAGTCGCTAGGGCAGGAGTTATCGGCGCTCCCGCCGTCCTGGCCCCCGGCGCACCCCTCGCCCACACGGCCTACGCCGCCCCCGCCTACGCCGCCCGCGCCTACGCCGCCCCCGCAGTGGTAGCCGCCCCCGCCTACGCCGCCCGTGCCGTCGTAGCCGCTCCCGCCGTAGCTAGGGTGGCCGCCCCCCTCGCCTACGCCGCCCCCGCCGCCGTAGCCAAGACCGTCGTCGCCGACGAGTACGATCCCCATCCCCAGTACAGCTACGCCTACGACGTCCAGGACGCTCTTACCGGAGACTCCAAGAACCAGCAGGAAAGCCGCGACGGAGATGTCGTACACGGTAGCTACAGCTTGACCGAGCCCGACGGTTCCCGCCGTACCGTCGAATACACCGCCGACCCCGTCAACGGATTCAACGCCGTTGTACACAAGGAGCCCCTCGTCGCCGCTAAGGCCGTCGTAGCCGCCCCCGCCATCGCCAAGACCGTCGTCGCCGCCCCCGCCGTCGCTAGGGTCGCCGCGCCCCTGGCCTACGCCGCCCCCGCCTACGCCGCTCACGGTATTGCCGCTCACGGTCTCGCCTACCACGGTTAAGTCATTCCACCCTGCCCGACCACGACTATAGACGACCCGAAGACCTCCATCTTGTAAATAATTCGTCACCCTTACCTCGCGTGATAATTCTGTTGTGAAGTCTAATTTAAGTATCTTAAATTTGAATAAACTATTTAATTATCTACTCCGCCTTTAGTAATATTACACCCTACATTCCTTACAATCTGCGGTGAACGCCCTTACGAACTCCAATTCCAGTTGGGCGACCGCAATCGGGTCGAGTTGTGCAAAGTGTGAGGTCAGGGCCCCGCCCTCCCCGCTCACCTCAACTCGAGCCCAAATCAAATCAACAACCTCAATTAGTATGTGTCTGCCCGTGTACTTTGCCCTCGGCTAAACTTCGAGTCGGTTCTGATCTTTGAACTTTGCTTGCGACATTTATACCGACGCGCATTCCATGAAAAGAGCAGCCTCTAAAGTAATTACAAGGACGTTCTCAAATAGCCCTTTCGAAAGTGGTACCCAAAAATCCCGCCGGTGATTTCCTATAGGCAATATTTTCATTGGAAAGATAAATTATAATCATAAACTGAGATATTCACGGATGAATATAAAACGAGTGGATTTGAATTACATACATAGATAATCGAATAATCGACACGGTACATACAGATTTAAATTCTATGATATGATTCATCACTTTCATAGAATAATGAAATACGGAAGCATCCCCTCTTAAATTAATGCAGTATGCGGTAGTTTACCTTGCCAATAGAATGGTTATTTGAAAACGGCTACTAAAGCACAATTACATAACATAAGATAAAGTGATTAATTTAGCACGATAATATTAAAGCAAGTTTTTTTGGTCAAAAAACCCAAAATAACACCCTAAACACGAAGTTTAGGGTGGTGACTGAAAATGAAGCCAAAAAAATGTCATGGTATGAAATCTTACCAATCATAGCATACCGTATAATTCCGTTTACGAATCATATTCACCGACACTCTAGTTTATACAAAACTCTACTGTAGCGCACACGCGACCAACAAAACAGCGGCACTGAGCTACTGTTTAGAACTATTTTGAATACGTGCATACACGGATGATGGGTCCACATGACATAGGTTTTAATCGATGCAGACTAGTTTAAATGCCGAGAGTTGTATTCTCAGTGCGGAGTGGTGGCCGCGAGGAGAACGGGACCTCCACTGGAGGAAGACTGACTGCGAAGAGGATCGCGTCGTGAAGAAGACTTTCCTTCCCGTCGGATCATCGTCCCAACCTTTATGCTAAGACCGCTTTGTGTCGTGACTCAGGAGCGTCCTTGCTCCTTGCGCATACCCATACAGCGGGTGTATCGCCCTTTAACTCCAATCACTTTCGGTACCCCATTCGTTATATTGCGGGCAAAATGTACAGAAATTTCAGTCGGGAACAACTTATGCGGATTAAGCACTTTAACTGAAATGAAAGTGCCATAATCAATGTTTAGGGATAATTATCGCAAATTATAAACTTTCCAGTGTTAAACAGGTTTTAACTTGAAATATATTACTCCAAAATTATATTAATTACACGTAATTATTTCTATTGAAATCATTTTCCGTATATTTACATACTTATTTCTAGTAGGAACAGGAACATACCTCCCCAGTTTTTTTACATTTGTATCCATTATATTATTACTAAAAAGTATATATTAGCGTGATTGTACCCAATTTACTGTAATGATCACAATTGTGGTAAAAGCCACTGTTTTTTCCCCGGTGGGTTTCAACCCGCGGTGAGCGATTGGTTTTGTGGTGCCCGTCTCGGGCAGTTGGCCCTGCTCATTTTATTATCAAATGAAAGTAAGCGCTTTGGTTTCGGATTATGTATATAACTAGGTATACTTTAGATCACTAAAAAATTGATTATCACAGTGTTCTTTAAAGTATTCAGGATAGAGAGAGTCAGCAACCTACAACAATGGGCTCACTAAAACAATTAGTCCAATTGCCGATCCGGAAAATGGGCCTCCTGGAAAATTATTGATCGGGATTTTTTTTATTCCTGATCCGGGAGCTTTAGTCCCAGCGGCTACATAAGCAAGGTGGTTATTTTTTCGAATTATCAATTTAAAAAATAATTACGGGTACTGCATAAACCTATCGATTCGGGTTTCTTCGACCGGTCATAAAATATTATAGCCCAATCTCATACAAACGGCTGTAAATATTCCGCCGGACGATTTCGACGTCCGCTTCTACATGTCGAAACGACCGGCCATTATATCGTTCCCATAATATTAGGGCCCTTATCCCTGGAACTGCTATATCAGGGTCAGATCGAATTCGTGTACCTTCGGATCGCCATAATCTCTATGCATAATCCGCTTTAATTTATCCTTAACCCACCTTACTCTTACCTTAATTCCCCTTAATCTATCCTAATCTTTTTCAATCTATCCTTAATCCACCTTAATCCGTTGTTATCCTCCTTAGTCAATCATTCATCCGTTTTAATCTATTCCGCCTTAATGTACCCTTATTCATTCTTATCCACCTTAATCCAGCCCTAATCCATCCTTAATCCCCCTTAATCTATCCTTAATTAACCTTAATCCATACTACACTGTCCTTAATGCACCTTAATCCATTCCTAATCCATCTTAATACATTCTTAATCCGTCTTAATCCACCTTAATCCATCTAGCATCTAATTCTATCCTAATTTTCGGTAGATTCTGCTAAAGTAACGGGGTATGATAATTACTATGCCATAATTCAGCACCATTCACGCCTCTACCATTTTATTCTACCTCTTTTTTCGTAGCAATAGTCAAGGAGAAGTTTAAAAACCGCCTATTCTCGTACACGATGAAGAAATTAGAGCAATGCCCATGAACTCGATAATATCTGCTAAACCTATAATTTCAGAATGTTCGATCGTAAAAACACTGTGCAAACTGGATATAGGAAGGGCAGTAGAGAGATACGTGAGATAATAATTTGCTTTGAGTTAACCGTGTAAAATTTTACTTAATATTTAATACGCTCATTAAATTTTATGCTCAAAACTACAAAACATTGAAGCCATTTGCTATGATTAGTAATTTTCATTTGTCATACAACATTATTATACGATATGTATAATATTACACGAATATTTTAAAAACATTTTAAGAACATAAAGTAGTGACATTCAATTTGTGTGGAGGACTACGATAGGTCGGTATATTATATAACTTCAGTATATAACTTTGATAGACCTGTGCCAGTACCGTTGAAATAGTATTTCTAACTAATTAATGCAAAAGAACCAAATATGTAAGTATAAAAATATTTAATGATTAATTTGTTACCATTATTACTGTAAATTTGTCAACGTTTAGAATTGTCTTCATTTCCAATATCATAGGGTTATCATAGTAACATCTTATAGGACCATTAATATAATCTTGTGATATATTTAGGAAACTGTTTATGTTAAATTTATGTGATAAATAACATGGATATTAAAATCAGCAACCGAATTGAATGGCCCTGGGGCAAGTGTTGAGGGTCTCGTAAGAACGCAATGTTGAACCGATTGCTCCCCTTGAACCCGTTGTAAAGGAAATTGAGTTTGCGCAACAGCCCTCCACATATAGCGTACACACGTACACTCCTACCCGTACACACACACACACACACACACACACGAGTCACAAACTCTCTGCAATCTTTTAGATCTGAGATAATGAACGAACGGACAAACTCGAGTTCTAATTACAAAGAGTATCTTACGATCTACGAGAAGCTGATTTACTAATCGTTTACCAACACGATCGTTCTTGGTACAAACTAGAAATTTGCAGCCTATACGGTACCACCATCAGCGCCCCATAGAAGTGTTATTAACTGTAAAAAGTATATTCATAATCAATTCCCATCAATGACCTGTTTTATCATGGAATATATAATGAAAATAACACCGATATCTGAAGAAAAATGAAATTAAATTTTTATCAGAATAATTGTTTAATAATTTTAACCCTCCGTAATCCGCCCTTTTTCGTCGGAAATCCCCCTTAATTCACAATAATGCACCTTAATCTGCCTTAATACATTCTTAATCCGCCTTAATCCATTCTATCAGTCAGTAAAAGTGAACCGACAGTACAGACCCTACTGACAGATGGCCAACAAAAGGCTAAATCGGCGAAAGATGACAGAAGAAAAATCTGCAGTATATTTTGGTCCCTACATTCATTATATGATGTATGTGGCAAAGTAATAATCATACTGCTTATTCAAAACGGACTAAAATCATGTGTTCGTACAGGAAAGAAACGAATATTAAGTCTTATTTGCCTCATTGCCGATAATTCAGATATTAAATGTAAAAATAAAAGGTTTTATAAATAAGTAAATTATTTGCATTTATTCCTATAAAATGAGCGATAAAATGAACAGATTATAATCGATAATGTTCTCCAATCCGGCTTTGAATAGCTCTTCCCTGTTTCAGGATCGGTATTTTATTTTCCGCTCTGTGTTGCGACAGAGGGCGGTACCCGTCGAGGCTTCGTGATCGGTCAAGACGTGCCGGAGTTACGGTGAGCGGGCTAAGAGCACTCGCGGCCCCCTCCACCCATCTCCAGAGCCCCAAGTCACCAACGAGGAAGTGTCCACGGGTGACGGGTGACGAGTCGCCCGACTCCGAGGATGCGTCATCCCGTGAACGGGATCCCGGTTAGGTGCCCCTGGGTCCTTTTACCCGTGGAAGGCCGGCAGATCTCTCGAGGCTGTCTTTCACTTCGAGCGTACTGAACACTAAAAACCGTTATCGTGCACGAATAGAAAATTTCAATTTAATGATCAGTAAGTTTACGATTCAAATATATTCAATAAACCTTTGAATTTGTTAACGGTGTGCACGTTAAAACTAGTTTATAACTAATATCATTAAGTGACTTAATTAACCACCACGACTAAACTTCTATAATACTACCAGGCTCAATACAACTGATGGCGTCTAGCTTAAAACCAAATAGGTTATGCATATGCAAGTCATGATATTAAAAAAAGGATAAATACTTTCAATTAATATTGTAAATCTTAAAATTGCTTGTATTTTATTAAATTTTAGGTCGGTAAAGGAGAGCCCATCGATCGGCGATCGTCCGCTTGTACAATATTGATTTAAAAATCTCCATTTTCACTTGGCAGTGAATTATGGTGGAAAAGAGTACATATCTATTGATGTGTCACTCTTCTGCAAATTTGGTATTGAAGAAGTGTAATTGTGGAGCCGAAACTGTAGTGTGGGAGTGGTGGGCGGCCGGCTATTGCCGAGTTTGCGCAATCGGTACGCGCCCCGGGACTCGACTCCTATCCCCGGAGTGGCCCCAGTTGCGTCACTCCCGCCCCAACAATGGCCGATATGTGCCGTTCGCTCTTGTTGCCGCCGCCGTCGCCGTCGACGTCGTCGCCGTCGTCGTTGTGCCGGGTTATCTAATAACCCCGCCTCGGGAATACGAAACGATTGGAAATCGGGCTCCCCCGCTCGCCGCCCCAGTACTCGACCGGGCCCGGCCAGTCACCCGCCGATTTACATACCTTAAAATTAATATAAACGGGACGATCCCGCGAAGAAAACATGACCCTGTACACGGTTCCAAAAGAACAGAATTCCTGTACAAGAGGATTGTAAAACAAATTCTAGAGATTGTTGGATTCTGTTTATTGTGTAACTGCTAATTTCTGAATGTGCAATATAGTTCGCCTAGAAACAAGGTGAAATATAGAATTGTACGTAAAAAATATAGCGATTTCTCATACATATATATAGATTGTCTTACGTAGACTCCAGTGCTTCCGAATGTTAATTACTACCGCGGCTAACCTACTAAGAAATTCGCAAACAATGTTATGATCTTTGATAGTGTATTCATCAAACCGCAAAATATTTTTCAAATTCAAGTTTTTTTTTAAGGTAAAGGAATTAATAGACGTCTGACCCTCACTGCAGAAATGTCACTCTACAGCGTCTCTTGTTTATCTCAATTCACTGTAGTCTTGTCGAAATAAATTTTGAGTTTACCTTCAAAATTCGGATGCGAAGCTAAATTAAAATTGTCTTAAATGCCATTTCCCCCGCCCGCGCTGTAAATTGGCCAAAGAAATTGATTCGAATCCCTAAGGTACGTGGGCAGGTAGGGCATAACTCAGTCGGCAAGCTGATTTCTACACGCTCACGTCATATCGATGTGGTCACGGGATTATGGGCCAATGCAAACTTGTGGGCCGCCGATACAAGAGCTGATTGATCGGACTTGAAAACATAGTCTGAGATCAATGCTTTCATAAATATCGCGTAATTCGCTCACATATCTTTGATTGTCCTCCAATTTGGTCATTTATAATGTTTATATACTCCAGTATAATCATTAGAGGTTTATATAATGCAATTTGAAGTAATATGCCATCACTTGTTTAGTGTGTACACCATAAGGCCATATTTAAAATGAAGAACGTAGCATAAATATATTATTGTAAGTTTAAATAGTTATACGTACAGAATTTATATTATTTTATTATGGACTAGCAATATATTTTTATCACTTCCGTGTTATTTTAATGTTAGAGGATCGGGTTTAGAGAATTATATCATATATTGAGATAATCGCTACTGTATATTATATTGTTAATAGATTTTGTTCTAGTAAAACTACATTTGCAGTTCTAGTACAGCTACATTTGTATAAACCTCTACGTATCATACTTTATTTAAAAATAAACCTACATTGAAATAGGGTCCACTCCAACAGGTGTTAGTTTTCACTCGTACATGTGGGTTGGAGATGACTGCCGGATTTTCTAATCCCCAATCCCCGCGTTGAAAGACAGGATCTCCGTTCTCGCCTACAATTTGGCCGGGGGCTCTGAATGACAGTGCCATAATGGATTGCCCTAGCAGCCGATCGTCACCGGTGGCATTTCCATTATTTAATCAATTTCACCCCGCCGCGTTGCGAAATACCGACAGGTGGCTGGGTGCAAAGTTAGCTCGGGCACTCCCCTACCTAACCCAGTTAAGGCCTGGGCGGCCTAATCTGCGGCCCCGCCTTGCGGAACGCCCTTGGTGGAATTTTCGCTGATAATAAGAGCCCAGGCCGCCGCCCTCCCAACTCTTCAGCCTAATTGTTGAACCAAGTTGGGCAAGTATCAACCTACATTTATTTTAACAACAATGGTTTCGATGGCAAACATATTTACGAGAAGGAGAAAGATTTAAAAAAATTAATTTCTCTATCGTATCTGAGTATCACGCTTTTCATAGTAGATATTTTCAATTTCATTATTTCTTTCTGTGCTGTCAATAGTCTCTAGTAATTGAATATGGATGTCAATAAAACCGAAGGCCGATCGTTCTGAATCTAACCCGGGTAGCATTGGTCATCTCGAGCACAATATATATACCTCCAACGGAAATTTAACTGATTTGCGATAATATACAGCTAGAAGATATATATTTCGGGAGCTGTTGATTTATCAGCTAAATATTAATACGATATTAGGAACGTAAAAGTTTATTTCTCGCGGACTATAATTCGGGAACTCTAAAAAGGTCAATCATGCTTGATTAAATATTACCAATTTCAAAATTTACAGTCACAACGTTTGACATCCTTGACGTATCCGGTCTTTTATTGAATCCCACCGAATCAATGCGGTGTGGCCTTGAGTCTAGTTTAGCCTATTTGAATTCTGACTCAATCAGAGTTCATGAGTGAGGACGGGATAACGACACAACGGGACGTGATCTGGGCTGATCTGCAGTGGAACTCGGCTTACCCGCGGTGTACGTCCTCCAAAGCCAGATTTACGGGAGTCGGTCCAAGAATGCGATTTCGTAAACACGACCGTTGTAGGGGAATTCACAAATTTAAGGTTGCGCCTATATTTGGCAGGCGACAGGACAAGTAATCGCTTTCCGGGAAGAGTGATGGCAGTACCAAGAATAGCCGTATTTCAATATGACGTGATATAATTAATTTGAACATCTATTCCTAAAAAGTCGCGTGAGCAAAACAAATTTTAATTTCTTGTCTCTCTTTTATTAATGAAGTACACGCGTGATGAAAATTCTAAACTTGGGCTCCTCTAGCCCTGTAATATATATTACACTGTTGAATCTGACCGATGAGAAAATGGGAGATCACAAATCAGTACAAATAAGAACGCTCTACATTTTTTACATTCTTATATTTAAAATGTTTAGCATTATTTTTCCATTTAGGTCAATTAGATGTGATAAGTTGTCAATTTATAAATGATCTTGAATTCGTAACGAGTAATTGAAGAGCATAACACTCCTGTGTTTTATTGTGAACTATGGCGCTACTGTGATAGCCGAGTTATACTTTTTATACTTTATTCGACCATGAAATGTGGAACCCGCTTCGTTTCAGACAAGCATAGTATTTTCGACTGGTCTGTTTGGCTTCGACGTTATGACGTCGAATTTTCAAGTGACCGGCGCTTTGGCAACGCGTTCATCGAGGCCTGAATTCAAAGCGGTAGCCGGCATTTGGAGGACGTCGAAATTAGCCCCGAACCTAATACATGCGTCGAAAGTCGGCCCGCTGAATACTCCAGTTTCAGGTAGGTTATTTCGCCACCAACTAATTTTGGCAACAATGAGTCATCACAAAATAACACAGTTACTAATAGGTAGGTACGGTTAAAGTATGCCAAGTATACGGTAGATATTCTATAATATGTGAATACCATGCTGTAGTTAATAGCACACATATTCGAAGGAGGTATATTTTATTGGATTTAAGGAATACAATATGCAGTACACATTTCCTCAATTACATTTCACTTGAGGAATAGTAATACAACTCCAGTTCTGTATTGAGCTATACCCAAACCCGTCGGCATTGCTTTATGAATTCGCCCTCCTGGTTAAGGTGTTGGGTATTCTAGACTGGGTACAGTTTCTGAGCTGTTTTGTCCAGAGGCCTGCAGACGTTTTAAATCTCTACAGTAATCTGCACCTGAACCTGGCCGTTGGGAAAACTCCCGTCCTGAAAATATTTCTCTCTACAGATGCAGATCGGTATTTGCCAACTGCATATTCTATCCATCGAGAGGCAGGGCCCGTTGCCGGTGTTTGGTCGCTCCAGTTGTCTGCCAATCGGAGCCCGCCCACTCGTGATAGGAATAATTCAAATGCAGTGCGCAACGGCCCCCGGTTACTTTTGTCACGAACGCCACCGTGTAGGTCACCAGCGTGAGCTCTCGGCATTATCCAAGAGTCGTTAGGCTGCTCGCTCGGCAACAACACAACAGGCACTCTTCTCAGCCGTGCGTCAATGGAACTGCCACGAAGGTTTCAAATTTGCAAATGAATGAACCGGAGAAACTCAACCTGAATTCACAGAGTACTGGAACTCAGACAACCCAAAAATGTCTATCGGATTTAGAATTTCGGAATTAAAATTTCAGATCAAACTAGTTTGTAACAAATTTGTAGATATAAGGACATGGATCTATTACTTCATTATTTCAAATAATCGTGAACATCATAGCTTCTAGTATGAATTGTTGTATTAGAACCGTATCGATTTATATTCCGGCTATCTCGCCACCAAACACGAGAGCGGCTGTGTTATAACAGCCTAACTGAATCGAATCTAATGAGTATAATGGATTAGATTAAACGAGCTCTGTTAGTTTAATAATTTGTAACAGAGGAACTTTTTCTGAAATGTCGCTGGCGATAGGGGTCAGTCGTTGAGCGATGCGGCGTAAACGCGTTTGCGGCGGTCAGAATTTTTACAGGACTATTAATATATGAAAAACCGGTCAAAAAGTCGATTCCCGAATTGAAAAATAATTTGAGATATCTTCCCCACATAGCTTTGGTGTCCCCCCATCTCGGCTACAAACAACTGTAAAACTCTAATTAGAATTCAGTACGGTGGTTTTTTCTTTAACTATTGTTAAACGATAAGGTGACCGATACAGAGGAAAAACTGAATATAATATTTCGGAATGCCAACGGAATCCTGAAAGGAAAGCGGTTGTCTTACTCCAGGTAAAAAAATAATCTCGGCCGAAAACCGAGGCGAAGTACGTGTGACGCAATGTTCCGATGTGTGTGTCTGTGTGCATGCGTGTGTGTTTGTGTGTGACCGCCGCTTGTTCTTACCTCATTGACCATGACCCTCATTAGAGGGAACCGCTCCCTCGCCATTTTCGCTCACTCGACAGTGTGTCGCTCTCCGTTCTCAGACTTTCCACGATGACCCCCACCCCTCGGATAACCTGTGAGACAGGAAGGCGGACGTCGGTGTTGGACAAGACAACTGAAACTGTAGCCCAACGACTCAAATTATATGACCAAACACTAAAACTATTGAATAACTTTATGTTAATTACTTACATTAACTATCACATTAAGCCAATATTGACCTACAAATATTGGCTTTTACTCAACCAACAAAATATAAATAAAATTTAATACTATTAAGCGCTCTACTGTCGAGCACTCAATATTCACCATGTGTAATACATTATAATCAATTATTCATTACTCACAAATTACTGATGGTTGACGATTAGTTAAATATAATGCAGGCGTAACTACTGATGGAGCAATTAGTATTAGTCAATTAATATATAATTTCATTTCAAATTAGCATTAGTTTCTCATAATCGTTATTTGCCTCATTAATTCCCTCATTCGTAAATTAATTTCATGACAGGTACTTAACTTGAACCGCTTGGTGCCCCTTACCTCCTTCACCTGACTATTTCATAATTTCAATTCTATTTATGTCTGTAATCAAGAGGTGCAATATGCCCGCAGAGCCAGGAAGCTCCATTTTTCCGCTTAATCGGACAGCCTTCTCTCGGGGTATCCTATTTCCTTGCGTCGGGCGGACGTCGGCTATTCGATCCTTGAACAGTCGGGCGAGAAACGGTTGCGAAACGGTTCCTTCATGCATGGAAGGGTTTTCTTTCTCGCCTCCTTAACATATATTAGCGCTAAATAAATAAAGCGTTTTAATGAAACCGATTTGATAAAACCTTATAAAGGACCAAACATATAGGCAGTAGAAGAAAGCTAAATGCACTAGTTATAAACAGGAAGAAGTGTTTATAATTGAAGTCACATTTGTGATTTAAAAATTAATTGTAATACCAATTAAATATTATTACACTGTTGCGTAGATTTCTACAACATTGATCACGAAGAAATGTAGAATATAGTGAATATTGAACTGTTCAGGTTATGAAAAAAACATTCAAAAGAGGGGTTCATAATTTGATCTCAATATTTTCTTTAAATTTTGTGTACACTATGGAATAAAGGAAAACGTTTAACAATTTTTTTTTATTTCCACAACTGTTTAGCAACTCTGGGAGCGCCAATTATTTTCATGATTGACGGCTCTTACACGCAATAAGAAGGGACTTCCCGCCCGTGTCTTAGAGAGTGCTCCGAAATTCCCATCCAGCCCGTTCGAGACCCGACCCTGAGTTTAGACTGGAGGGTCTTTTGCGACGACCGTGGGAAGAGGGGACCGGTTTCGACCGCCCTAAGAAAAGTGAAGGGCCGCACATCCGCATGACCGCCACCGACCATTAACACCGTATTACACTCTCACCCAGTCGTAAAGTATGCAGTTTCTTTTTTCTGAAGCGATCCCGCTCTAAAATGTCTCTGCAGACTGGCATTTCCCTGGGGGAGTATAAAAAACACAAAGGGGTTCGTTAAAACCACTGCATCTACACCGTGTAGATTTATAGATGCGAAGTCAGTCGGATAAGCCAAACAAGTGGGATATTAAACTAAAGTTATAGTATGCTATTTAGATGAAAGACAAGTTTTATAGCATGTTGTTCTATATGTAATCGCTGCATGGTATACGACTTGGCGTTCGGATTTCTTGGCGGACAACGTTCATATTTATTTATATTTCCAGACAAGTTGAATGTTTCAAATTAAATATGTATTTAATGAATTAGTATACAAAAATACCTAATGCACGATGGGGGTCCGCGATGGTTTGGAAATCCCTCAACTCCACTCGCTGACTCCGCCCTATGCTAGACTTTATTCAGCTTCTCGTTAGGCACCTACGCATGTGCTAAAGGGCTGTAACTGCGCGAAAGATTTGTCATATTTAAAGTATAATATACAGCAAACAATGTCGGTATACATGCTGTCTGTTACCTAGGTTCTATTGATTGGTTTGTGCGATTAAAATTGACCAATAATTATTGGGCACGCAGGCTGCCCAAGCCGGAAGCCGCCGAAGTGGACGATGAGAACGCGGAAATTCGTATACCGAGAAATGGTTTCAAAATTGGGACCGGTCTGTTGGGTGAGGACAGTGATCGGTCCACTTTCTAGCGGTCGTTTAATACGACACGTTGGCCGACTGGGTGGTTGGGGGTTGCCCAAGAGGCGGCCTTGTGCCACTCGCAAGGCCTCAGCCCCACCCGCCGCTTAATAATTTTATATTGTCCACCAACGGCCTCCCAATATTATTTCGTAATTTTCACTCTCTTTATCTTGATAGGAGGCGGTCCTGACATTAATAACTGGGTCACCAGACATATCGTAGAAAAATTAAGAATTAAAATAATTTATCAAAATATATAATCCAAAATATAACCGTACATTTAGACTATTATTCAGATTTTCAGATATCACTTAGTTGTATTTATATTATTCTTATCTTGCCATACTTTTCTCCTGTGTAGGTAATATATGTTGGAATCCCACGGGTCAATTGTTAATATCAATTCATTATTATGTTTTGCAATAGGAAACTGTTTGTGCTAACATTTGGGGCCGCATTTTCGCTATCTTCAGGTATTTTAAGAATGGTGCGCGTATGTTAACATTGAAAGGTTCACGAATGTTATAGGCAGTTTATAGAAAGTAAAATGTGCTTACTGCGGTGAAGAGAAAGATTTTTTAAATTATATTAAATATTTTCACAAGGACGTTGCGTCGAATTTTTCTCAGGAATATATAAATACCCTGACTGGGCATTTTGTACAGCACTAATACTGTGGTTGAGCAGTAAAACCTAATATCGGCCGTCTCAATGCCGGCCTTACAAGCCAATAAATTTTAAACTCCTTTTTCAGGTTCAACCCGAGCTTTCCTGCCTCTGACCTTTCGATACGTCGGCATCTTGTTGACCTTTATCCAACGCCTCTGTAAATCTCAACCTGATGCACTTCCCTCGGCGTTACCACATATCTGTATATATATTAGCGTTTGAGTGTACCATCTTATTCCCAAATGGAAGTTACCCCATTTACATTTGAATTTTCTGAGATCTTTAGATATGACCTTCTTGGACAAGATTATCGGAGATCCGTCCTATTTGATAAATGTAAATTATACGAATTCAGATATGCATTATTTATGGCGTCGACCTATTGGATCAAAAGTTACGCGATAAAGAACAAATTGCTACATCCACCAGAAATGATTTATCGAAAAATGTTTATCCAGTTATTATGTTATCACGTTATGACCTTTATATAAATTTCAAACAATTTTATACATATAAATTCAGTCGGCATCACTTAAGAAATCGGCTCCTTTTATAGAAAAAGATCTTTTTATATATTTTAGTCAGGGCGACGCCAATCCCAATAAATGAATTATTGTTATGGGAGGGCCAAATTAATACAGACGACAGTCACCGTTGTGATTAATTGAATAATCACTAATGAATATTCAACGAACCATTCACCACTTGCTTTTTCCCGTTCGTTGGCTCGCGATGCTAGACTGAATGACTCATTTGTCAGGAGCTCCACTTCTGATGCTCCCCCATTTCCAATCATACATGTTTAAATATAATTTAATACCTGCCAATTTAATACATAATTATGCATACGTACAATAAATACAATTAATAATTCGTATCCTATAATTTTTTATTTATAAATGCATATTTAATTTATGGATGTACGGGATATGGGACTTGCGTTCTGGAAGAAACCGTTCAACAAAATTCAGTACTCTGTTGGCGTACTGACTAAACAAATATATTATTATTGTTTATATTTAAAAAAATGTATTTATGATAAATGGCATAAAATTACAACTTATAAGCAGTTATATATATATATATATATATATATATATATATATATATATATATATATATATCAGTATAATATATAATTATAAGCTAGGGTTTTGAAACCGTGGCAAATTAAACGGCGCTCCTGATGCAAAACCCGTCATGTCATGTGATGCGGGTCAAGTATCTGGCGGTTATGACGGCGCTCTCCGGCCCGCAGGCGTGGCTCAGTCGTGACCGAGAACGGTGTATTGGGCAACTCGGCATAGTCGACTTCAGGTATTCGACCGAGTAATGTGTGTATGTGTGTGTGTGTGTGTGTGTGTGTGTGTGTGTGCGCGTGTGGTTGTGAGGGCGCCAGTCCGCGCGCGCGCGCCTTGTCATGACCCGAGCTTGCAATTCAATAGCGTTGGAGGAGATTTTAAAGGTGGAAGGAAGGCGTTAAAACCACGAACGCTATAATAGTAAGGGCAATATACGATCGAGGTCAAAAACTACAGTATCACTTCTTCCACCATTTCTATCATTTATTTACACATTAATTTTTTTTTACGTACACTCCATCCTGGCTTGCACTCCAGGTACGAAAGAATACCATTATGAAATAATGAATTTAAACGTAGTTAATCTATACGCATCGCTATTAATATTATATATTATTGTATGATATTAATCTGTATAATATTTTAATGGTGTCCCAGATAATCTGCGATAAGGCGAGAAACAGTTCGTAAATCGAATTTTCTCTTCATCAGATTTGTTATGAATTTCTTAAAATTCCATTAACGGTATATGTAAACGACATTTGAGTACTCAGTAATGAAATATTTCATTTATATGCAGGGGGCACTGTCCGTTCCAGGTTCGTTCCAACTGACGGCAATAAACATTTCCCCCATTAGGGCTATAAAATACTGCTGCAGGCATTGGCATCCCAGTGAATATCCGATCATGAATACTGTAAAGTATGATGGAAAATTATTGCAGACATAATATTTCAAGTGTGCACATACACCAAGTGTCTCATCTTGAAAGGATCCGATCTTATCTTCCTCGAAAGATCTTCCTTTATACACGCTGTTATTACTATCCTATTTTCTACGAGTGAGAACATTTCTTGGATTCTAAAGCGTCATATATAAATGATGCTAAATATTAAACCTTTTCTGCTATGTCGTAAAGCGCAGAAAAGATCCGGACGTTGAAGGCGTTTACGACGAATATTAAATTCAGAATTTCGTCGCGGATTTACCGCTCGGGTCGATTCCCCCTCCTACGGTCGTGGTCGGGGAAAGTGGACGGATAAGAGAAAAAAAAACGAAAAGGAATACTTGCCAGAAAGAGTAGGCCAAGGTTGTCCTAGGGCCCGGTCACAGGTAGGGGCGGCGAGCTCGTATGTTGTTCGGGCTCTTTTGTGAATTTTTTAAGCGGTCCTCGAACAGAGACCAATCAGAGCCGATCATCCAGCCGGGAGAAAAGGAACCGGTTCCCCCAGCGGCCAGTTTTGAGGTCAAGGTCAGTGACAAGAAATATGCACTATTATCTCGATACATTTAACATATAGCGTTTCGGCGATTCCAGCGGCAAATCCGTGTTACCAACTCGCCAACTAATTGGCCCGGCCCTTATTATATATATATATATATATATATATATATATATATATATATATATATATATATATATATATATACATATAAACTGTCACTTTATTATGGCAAGCCTTAACAATATTGACCGCCCCGCTTTATCAGAGTGAAAAATTAATTCATTATCTCTTAGCGTTTTGTTGCAATAGGCACATATTGTTGGCCACGAGCTCAGTTCTAGAGTCGAGACCGATTACGATATAGTCGGGCAGTACAAATTCGTTCACGCCAGTCCGTTTTTACGTCTATATAACTTTCAGTGCCTGTCTCTAAACAAATGACAATAATATACGTACAGAATCGTTCATTTCTTTCTGGCGGTTACAGATAAATTACTTTCACCGTAAGAAAAATCAATCGCATAAAGGCATAATTCTATAAATCACGGCAAATATATTCACGACTTCATAGCTTAATGTAACTAGCGAAGTGTGTAACAAGATGCTTAATCACCTGTGACTATAGCCAACGTCGTGCTGGTGACGATAGCTAGCTTACTGCGACGTTGAACAATTTTGGCGATAAAATTGTATTTATTTCAGGCTTTATAGCCACGATTTAAATTACTGTAATTTCCGGGTGTAATATACGCTCGGGTGTTTATCGGGCGACTAAAAGCCCGTTGCCAAACACGTCGAGCACGACCCAAATTCCAGTCGACCGGCCTTTAACGCGGATCGTGAACAAATTGTTATCACCAGCCAACGGGGCGGCTGCGTTTCGGCGTGTCAGATAGCGCTTATCTCAACGAAGTATGGTTAGGTGGTATTGCACAATCGATTTTCATGCCCGGTGACGCACCCGGCCGGGTTAATTGCGGCCGGAGGTGGAGAGAAACAGAAATAAAAAATAAAATTGCCCGGCCGTAACGGCCCATTATGTAATTCGATCGGATTATCGCAGTCGGTTATTGGGGCCCTAGTGTCTCATTATTGGCCGACTGCAGCCGGCGGATTTCCCAACCGGCGGGGCCATAAAACACGGACGAGGCCGAGTCGGACATTTTCGGTGGGTTTCGGTCCAAGACTCCGAGCCATTAACCGGGATGGATCGCTTGGCGAAGATTACCGGTCACGAACGGCCGTCGGTCGAGAACGAACGAGGGAAATTTACGCCGTTTTCGTTTCCTCCAGAGCGGCTATTATGTTAAAAAATTATTAGTTCCCCGACTCGAACCTAACTGGTTTTTAAAAATTACCCTTTTATTACTATTTTATGGCTGTCGTCGGTTACAATAATCGGGTGAATAATGGCAAATTATTCCGGTAACCTTTTCTTTCTCAAGGCGCGAAATAAGTTTAATTATCTCTTACACAAAGTTGGGCCTCAAAATTCAACACCAGGACGCTAGGGATCTAAGAAATTTTAAAAACCTACCCCTCCACAGCAATTCGGATGCTCACCCGAGAATGTGCTTTGTCGTAGTATTTAGTACGTGGAAACCCGTGGGAGGAGTAGAGGCATAGGTCGGCGAGGGTTTATTCGCGTATTGCGCCTGAATGAACCTTATAGGAAAGGGGCTCCGCCCGACACGGGCCCCATAGGTCAGCAGTTCAGCCGCGGCCCACCTTGACATTTAGTCTTAAATGCGATGGTTATTGAACCGAGCTAAACGGGGACAACTGTACGAGTTTCGACACACCGCCACCGCACCGCGGCCGACCTCTCTTCCAACTGCTCCAGAGCTCTCCATCCTGTTGTTCCGGACGCAAGAATAAATCCTCCGATTTTTTCCACTACCCGGTGATAAATTTCAAGTGCTGAAGCCTCTCACACTTGAATATACCGCACAAAAATGTTCAATCAATCATTTAGGGTATTATTTACTCTAAAACTAAGCTCAATGCTATAATTTCGATGTAGAGTACACAACACTAGTGGTCCTAATACCGCATTTAACTCTCTGAGGATTTTGAAGGGTGTCAGAATATTTGTCAAGAACCATTGACTGGATTTCATTAAATGTAAATACTCCATAAATATATAACTTAGGTTAAATCGGATATAAAGTAAGCTAAAAGTTACTAAGAGTAAGATTAAGGGTGAGTGGTCATTGACGCATTGAAATCGCTGAAATGTTTTCTATTTTGTTTTTATTAATCTTCTTAGATTAACAAGTTATTGCGTTTAAATTTATTTCGTGGCGATATTATTAAGTTATTAACTTTTTAATTAATATTTTCACGGAATTTCAATCGCTACGGTAATTGGATCTTTGGTCAGCAGGTGGACACAGACAGGTGTCTCCTTAATTTATGCCACATGAAAATGGGAAGAAGCCATCAGGGAATGGAACGAAAGGAATGCATCGAATATTTATATAAACTTAATTTTTAATATTGCATATAAGTAAGATGACAATTTTGCTTGCCCTCATTTATGTGGTTTTGTAATAGGTTCTGTGCTTTACCGAAATAATGCATAATCTAAACTATTCTCGTATAAATAAATTGCACGTTAATGTTAATAATATTTTCGATTGCAGTATTCCACTGGCAAGTGGTGTATATCCTGAGATCTTTGCGAGAAAAAGGTTTCCTGACACCACTGGCGTAAATGGACAAAATATGACATTTGGTTCACTTTCATCTCGAGCGTCGTACATTTTAAGAGTCCTTAATGTCGTAAGGACAAGAATGGCCCTGAGGAAAACATTTCTTCTGATGACTGCAACGCTGTTTCCATATACGGTAACCGTAATATGAGTTTCGCCCACACTTACAAAGCCGTCGAACAGCCAGACATTTCGCTCTGATATTTTACCGTCAGGCTCATATCGAGGCTGACTCCAACCAGGAGATTGAAAACGTCGAATAATAAAAAATGTGCTAAAATCCCAAATCTGTTAAAATAGCGGCAAATGAGCTGGTCCTATACGTTACCATAATATGACACGCATTCGTCGCATATCATAATTTCAATGGGGTTAAAGCCTTTCAGGTGAAAGTTATGTACCTCTGTAAGGAAGACTATTTACGGCGTGTTCATTGGAATACAAAACATGAAATTATCATAAATCTACATTTTGTAAATACAATTTTCTTTTCTTTTATTTTTGTTACCTTTATTTTTTTTCTTGTTTTCTTTTATATCTTACAATAATTTCTTCCACCCGGTATCCGGGAGGTTCAGTCGAGCAGTGGTCCAGAATAGGTTTCCCGCAAACTGAAACAGACTTCGGGTTGTTGTATTTTTGTATTAAAACATTCCTTCTACGTTGAAATACGCCACCCGTTTGTCTGGCCGTCCATTTTTAACGTCCTGTAATTTAACAAGTTCAGGCGGGCCCTCCACATAAATCATTCGGATGGCCGGATGAGATGCGCGAGGCAAGAAGCGCCTGTTGTCCTCTTGAAAAATGGACAGCATTAATTCCGGCTGAAGCGGCGTCGAAGTGGAAAAGGGGCAGAAAAAAAGGGGGAGAGCGAGGAATTGAAGCCGCAGTGAGTCAATTACGCGTCTTGGGCTGACATATTGGCCTCCTGGCGCGGCCACATAACGAAGGACTCCATTTGTCTTTCGCTTTCCTTTAGAAACCGCTTCGGTAAAATCCGTTGGACTAACCGATTGGAAATTGAGGGCTTTGATCTTGACCACGAAAATGATATATCTTCCCTTTCTGATTTAAAAGAAATTTTAAACAATCAGAACGTAAGAGGTATATAAAATTATTCAAATTAATAAGTCCTATCGAAATATACACAAGATACAAGATGCTTGTAGCTGATGCCAATCAATTGAAAATTAAATTTAATGCCATAAATATATAATCGAATTGTATATAATGTAATAAGAAGACATGGTTGATTCAAATTGATAATCCTGAAAGAGACTTGTCATTACCTGATATTACCAATTTTATATATATATATATATATATATATATATATATATATATATATGAAAATTGTTTTTAATATAATAATTGAACATGAAGACACAATCTATGAATAAATGTTTTTCTGGTGTTATACAATGCAAATATTAATGAATAACCATTATGAATGTGATGGGAATGTTCTGAATTACTTAAAATATTATAAGAAAGTAATTAGATAATTATTGTATCATAATAACTTATAACTTTATTTGAGTTAATTTTTCTGTATCTTATATTAAGATGGGCAAATAAAACATTTTGTATAATTTGTGTAATTGTTAAACATTTTGTTTTAAAATGGCTGCATTTTTTATTCTAGTAGAAAAGAAGCTGTTTATCCAAACAGAAAATATTCATTTACAATTCATAGGATTTCCCATACTGCACCTTATTATCTGTTATTCTTATTCATTTTTAATTTTGACAAGAAATATTTGAGCAATTTTAAATTAAAAATAATGTGTAAAATATGCATTCAATTATTAATACATACAAGTACTATGTTTATATGTAATATATACAAGTAATATTATTGAAGTACCTAGTAATGAATAACAAGATGGGATTTGGTTACTATGGAATATGAGTAATATCAATTTTAATGATAATAAATGCAAATATGCATTAGTTGTCTGCTAGATCATTATTGTTACAATTATTTCAATGGCACAAGTAACATAATATATAAAATTAAATATGGTTCTCAATTTCAACTTGAAAATAATGCTGCATCATTTTGGTTACTCTTAAATATCTTATACTCTTAAGTATCTTATATAAAATTCGAACTAATACATTTTGAATTGTGTTTAAATTGAAACTGCTGTATATTCTTAATTATATGCTTAGTAAACATTATTTTACCCAAATTAATCAGTTCGATTAATGCTTGAATTTTGGATTTCATT
The DNA here is from genome assembly GCA_019843655.1 of Lethocerus indicus. Classification (NCBI taxonomy): domain Eukaryota; kingdom Metazoa; phylum Arthropoda; class Insecta; order Hemiptera; family Belostomatidae; genus Lethocerus; species Lethocerus indicus. The sequence continues at coordinate 5,205,932 of JACDQD010000103.1, read as the reverse complement.
ATTAAGGATTTGTATCAATTACTGAATCTGATAAATATTTTTCATAATAATTTTTAACCAATAGTTTTATATAACACAATATTTATAGTTATAAATACCAAGAAGAATAAAATCAAAACAGTTCTTAGCTACATTAATTTTGGCATACTGGTGGAACAAAATAAAACAAAATCTTACTTATTCATTAATATGATGAGTTTTCTTAACGTTTTGTAAAATGTCAGGTGATTTTAAATTTGAGCTTAATAAATTATGTATAGCTATTCAACACCTTATAAAAAAGATTTTGAAATTAAATAACAGAGTGGTTAATAGTTGCAAGTTATCTCTTAAAGTCTAGACCCCCAATAAATGTTATAATAGTGATTATGAGGGGAGTGATTAGGTAAGGGTTAAATAAGTGCGATGTAGTCATAAAAATAATGACGATATAAATATTTATTTATTCTTAAAAAATATTACAAAAGATAAATTAAATCGAAATTTTCACGCCCACTCATTAGACGAAATATCTTAAATATAATTCTATGTACATTGACCAGGATAGTTGAGAGCTGACCTGTATAAAAGGGGTTCGACAATAAATAATGGTGGAGGCATTGCACCTTTAAATTGAGCGACCTCCAACGGAGACAATGCCCCACCCACGGTCCCAGTCCCACCGGTCACAAGCCCCAACTGGGCCGAGGTCTTTCTTCACTCCATAAGCCCCCTTCTATTTATGTAGTATAGACTGTATGAATGCTTATATATATATATATATATATATATATATATATATAGTACTACATTTATTAATTGTAGTCGCTCCAGCGCACCCGTTTGGCTGAAAAGGTCGCACACTTAAGTCCATTAGTAGCCTTAACATTATTTTAGGTGGGACTCCAAGAAACTCCGTCTTTATAGAACCGATACTAACTACATCTGTAGAGACAGGTTAATCACGACAGAAATTGATTGATTCCTTATCAGTATGTAATAACGGTTATTAGATAAAATATTTAACTTAATCCCCGTATTTAAAAGGATTTGCGGCCAGTAATGGATAAATGGATGTTGTTAGTGGCGAACATTTTTTTTGTAAGGAATTCTTTCCTGTTTCATATATAAATGAATTTCAAATTTACTGGCTGAGAAGGAGAAACGGGATTCACATATTAAAGTCGGAAAAATACAACCGCTTGTAAACTCGGTGGCGAAGAAATACGAAGAGGAATCGTCGGAATTTAAACGTTAAGATTCGTTAAGAGATGACGGAAATTAAGTAGGGGGCTTCACGTTTGGCTTTGTGGACTGTACCCGACGACGCCTGTCCATTATCGTAGTAGTTCGGGGAGAGGACGGAATATTCGGGAGAGGTCTGCGGCGAATGTTCGATAGTGCTGCCGACATAGTAGCCCCTGGAGGGAGTCATCGAAAACGTCTTGGCGGAGCTGGACGAGGAAGCGGAGGATGTTTCACCGTTGGTGTTGTCGTAGGGGACGAACCCGAAGGTCTGCTTGGGGGCCTGGAAGAGTGCTGTGTCGGGCGAGGAGCTCCTGGCGGTCGAACTGTCCGGTTGGTCGTTCTTCTGTCGGCTCCAGCCCTCCTTCGAGGGCAACACCTCAGAATCGAACACCGAGCCCTTGTGCTTGCCCTCGGACGGATAGTGAATCTGTTTGTAGCTGTAAGCGTTCGACGGCTTGGAGGTGTCTCCGAACAGGTCGTTACCGGACTTTTCTTGGTCCGATTTGTAGAAGTTCACGTACGACGTGGGAGAGGACTGACCTTCGCTGTGCTGACGATGGTGCGAGTCCTGCTGGGAAGAGGATTGCTGGGAAGATGTAGAAGAGGAGGAGGAGGGGGAAACTTGGAAGGAGGTTGTGGAGGCGGCGGTGTAGGTTTGGGAGGGTGGCTCTGGGGAGCCGTGTGTCGGGTGGGGCTTTCCGTAGGTGGTGGTGGGCACTTTGGCCTCGTAGCTGTCGGGTAGGCTGGCGTAAGGCGGGGACTGGGCTTGGTGGCGTAGCTGGTGTGGGGTACCGCTACACCGTACGAGTTGTACAGGTGTCGCTGGGGTAGTTCTTGTGGGGCCGGCCGCCGGGGTAACCGGCCTTCACCGGTCGCCCGTTCGGCTTCGCGGGGACGTAACCGGGGGAACCCGGGTTTCTGGACTTCCTGGGAGGGCCGTATCCGAACTTGTAGGGGTTGAACCCCCTGGGAGGTGGACCGTGAGGGTGGCCGCCTCCCGGGTGCGTGCCCCTCTTGAACTTGGGCGGGCCGTACCTGATCTTGGCCGGAGGGCCGTATTTATGCGGGGCCGGCCTGTAGGCTCTCTTGGCCGGGCCGCTGGGTCTCCTGTGGACCGGGTGGCCCCCGTGACCTGGCTGCAGTCTCCTCACTCGCAACTGATGAGGCCCACTTTCGGCCAAACATACCAGGCATACCGCTACCAGAAGAAGGCTTGCGAAAACCTGAAACCGAAATTTTCATTTTAATATTTTCCAATTTCAAAATTCTTTTCATTGTTAATAAGGTTCTGTTAATGAATAGCTTAGCCGTTAATCGAGATTTACCACTTGGTGATTGCCACTTGTCCAGTTGCTTAATGAACGTGGATAGTGAACGCTAACGCGCTCTCCCAGCGGCCGTATCAACTGTCCGCTGGGCACTGCGCTTTACAGGCTGCCCCAATCGAAAACACTTCGACATAAATTTGACATCGGGCTAACTTTCGATTTAAAATTGACGGAATTGGCTCGGATCCTATCAAACGAACGGGACTGGTCTCGACATCCTGTTGTGAAAGTACTCTTTTCGCCTTGGAAAGTACCTTTCCACAGTAATATTTAATGACGGCGGATGGGGGCTAAAATGAATCCGGTTTGCTATAAAACAAACCGTAGGCTCCATTTTGTTAAATGTTTCGCCAATATTATTTAACTTTAGTGCCTTAAGCAGGATACAAGAATCTAGGACGGGAGATAACATGTTGACCGCGGAGGAAAAGCGTGAAAATTATATGGAACGACGACGCGTGCTGTTTGCTTCGTCGCGCGAAAGTGGACATCGAAAAATACCGCCGCTTTTAAGCTTTGTAGTACTTATATGCGTTTGACTCATTCCATCATATCGGGAACCCAATTCCCGTTGGGAATAACTGCTTAATAACTAATATTACCGGAACAACTTGATGACAACATATTATTTACAGCAGTCCAAACATTGTATTAAAATCATTTTGTAATTTGAAATTATTGAGCGGTGAAATTGGCACGTCCGTTCAGCGCATAGGAAAGAGTTGACAGGCTCACACCTGTCGCTAATAGAATCCATGAGCTGAGTGGTTTGAGATTTGGAACCTTGCGATTTTTCTTTTTCTTAGAGACGAAACGTAATATAGGTGATCGTAAAATGTGAAAAACTAGCGTGTAAAGGAACTGGAACAGTTGAAGAACTACAGATGGCATTTTATTCCTGGCCTGAGCAGTCGGACACTTTTCCTTTTAAGAGAAAGACACCAGACATTCCCGAGACACTGAGAGTCGGTTGACTACAATCCGTCCACGAATTTCTATGAATATTCCTAATGTAAAACTGAAAACCGGTCCATTTGAGAAATTATTGTTTTCTGTCTTGTAATTTATTATATTCCAATAAAAAAAATGGTAACCATTAAAATAGAAAAGAGAAAGCTCTGTTTCTTTTCAGGTTGTTTTCCGAATAACCAATTGAATGGTTGCAATATTTAAATCATGACGAACCGTATTATGAGCAACGCATTTCTATTGCTATCGTCATATTCCATGTCCTTGTATTCATATTACATTGGGCTAATCCTACAATACAGAATCCATACAATAATCCAATAATAGAGTCAAAAAACCCTTCATTGGAGTCGATCTCACTGGCAGTACCGATTGTGCTAGCGCGGCCATCTAGTCGAAGAAGGCGAAGTTTTGCTTTACTTGTCAAAATGAGTTGTAAGTCAAAAGGTTTACTTGAGAAAAGGAACAAGGTGAAGGATGAAGCTATAACAGGAAGAATCCTGTTTCCGTCAATCCTGCGCCATCTGGTTGTCGAATTAGAAAAAAAGCCGAACTGCTTTAGTGCGCTGGCACGTTAACAGATGGCGTACTCGAGTTTGTTATTAAAATTTGGGACGTTGACCTCGGATTTGGATGGGCCGAAGAATGTAGCCTACTCGACGGGAGGCCGACAGAGCGTATCCCTAAAGCGTTTTCAGCTCATCACACTGGAATCTGTTATTCTGCTAATTTTTTGTAATCGTTTTCTCAGTCTGTAATACACGCGGATAGATATCTGGCCTCGCCGGTAATCGGGATTTCTTCGGATGAACGATGACCGCGGGCGAAGCCGGACAATTAAGTGGTGTGCTCCTTTCCGAAAGTGCCTAATTTTCCCAACCGGACATTATGTCAATTTCAAAGTTATCGTGGGAAGAGTCTGTAATCACATTCCGACCAGTTTAAGTTACCAGCCATCTCAATCTAGATCGTGGTGGCGATAAGATTGATGGCCGCAACGAATTATCCAATCGTCTTTACTATAATGTTCGAAACGTTCTTTGAGTGCTCGAAATTAATTTCTTGCTTTTACGTTGTGTTTTAGTTTACAATAAAAATGTATTAGTTATAAATTTATAAGTTATAATGTCTGATAATAATCTCTTGCAAAGTAAAGAAAAACCTACAGCGACGCTGCGGAGAAGAATGATAAGGATGATTGAAACGGTGTCAATCATCACCTAAGTACAAGTAGCAGGTCTTTATTTATTTTTTTCAATTTTAATTGCAATATCAATTCAGTTACCACGGAGAGTAGAATCAGCATGTTATTTCAAGCACAACTTTTACAACATTTAGATAAGATGTCTAATAAGATAATAATTTTCTCCCCGTTAGATTGGCGAATTTATTAACTCCAGAGGAATTTTAAAAGCGGCAAGGGTATATGAATATGACATTCAGTTCACATCTTGTATAGTTGGCGGTATCCGTTCTCTAAAGTGGCCCATTCTATATTTAATACGTCGTAGCTCCTATAACCCACACAAAAGTCGTCACTATCGTTCTTAATGAATACAATGTCTTTTCATCTAAATGGCCTACAATAATCTTTGTCTCCTTTGTTAAGATGTAAATGAGTACCGCCAATGGGCTATTACGAACGCATAATTAAAAAAAAAGAACAGAATTCCATTCATTCCTTATCATATTCTCTATCTGAGCCTTACAAAATGAACGCTTGACTCTATGTTGATATTTATATTTTTTTATATATATTGAACAAACCATAGACCATAGGAACATATAATAAAACATTACTTAATAAATGCCGTATTGCATTTCATGATAAAGAGGTACTGTATAGAAATCTATATATAATGTGAGTTTGAAGAATGAAGTATTACTTTATGAAATAATGTATTTCTGGGGGGTCCGCGAGGATTTGGAACTTGACCGTTGTTCTGTTATATTGTTTGTATTCTCCTGTTCGGTCGCAGCTAACAAGTTTCGGCTTTTCGATATCGAAATTTTCATAAGATGAGTGAAGAGGATAGAGAGGGATGAAGGGGATTTCCACTCCAGAAACCGCTTCAATATACGGATATTCAAGTATTAAAGGGTTTTCTATCACACTTATACAAAGTTATCGAGTCATCTCTTTAGTATTCTAGTGACTGGCTCTTACCCGGGCCTATACTATAACTCGTGATGAGCTGAAATTTTAGTTGAGCCCATTCACATACCCACTGAAGGTAATGACCCAATCGCTGGCGGACCGTGGTGCAATCATCATTCCCTCCGTGAAGATGTAATTTCTGGTAACGGTCATATCTGGATAGCGGCTAATTCGACAATGCGGAGGTCAATTTCCAGGAAAGGAGGACCCTGGGGGAGGGATAAAGGTGAAGCGTGGGAGAGCAGCACCCATTTCATGTTTCGTTTCTCTTCTTTCCGCCTTCAAAAGTGGTCCCCCGACTCCGGGATATACGATTAGTTGTCCCCGTTGTTTGTGGGTCTATCGCCGTGGAAACATCCGGGAATCGAACGAAACGGCATTTCCCCACAAAACGGATATTCCCCGGCGACTTCGACGCCGGATATGCCAGCTGAGAGAGATGATTTTTATAGCGGATCGGTTTCGAATTCATGAGCGTGGGCCGACGGATGAAGTTTTCAAACTCATAATTTTCTTACAGCCCTCACAACCGGATCCAGAGTCGTAAATACGGCGCATAATGTGAACCGTACTGTAATCATGAACTGGAGCTAGGCTGAACATAGTCGACTTGAGCATATTAATTAAGCAGAACTATTTCTTTTACACCCAGGAACCATTTTCCAATGTTCATTATTAGCTTATCTAAACCAGGAGTGCGGGACAAAGGATTTCCTATCACATATGCCTAGCTATTGAGTTCTGTTCGAGTATATGTAATAATTATGCGTTTAGTATAATTATGGAGCGTGGTCTTCGAGTGCTAGGAATATCAATACTCCCGTAATCGATGATTTGAGATACGGCACTATTGTAAGGACAAAACAAGCTAAATAGGACAGAAGAAGGATCATCATAATCAATGCCAAGAATAATCATGGCATTATTAACATGGCAAAATAAGATGAACAGGAAATCAGAAGATTGACGACGTATGTATTGTTCATATCGATAATAACGGTATCAACGTAGTTAAAAACGAATATAAATCAAATATAAAGAAAAAAGGAAATGCTCATGCAAGAGGGTATTGGCCAGTAGCCAATTTACGTAAATCGGTATTAGTATAGTAAATTGAGAAAATTATGGGAAAACTATATTTTCGAGTAATTTCGATAGAGATAATTACAATGATGACACCTCGGTGCATTCGTCATTAGGATTACCATTAGGTTTTATCTAACTAATCCTTATGTTGAATCGATAACTTCAGTATCCTTACGAAGGCAAGCCGGTCAGGCAGGATGTTATTACCTGACCGTTAAGCGAGGTTGACTTTCCCAGGCCAAGTCAAGTGCGCGCAACTTTACACGACTTGTAAGATAACTTGCGGAGGCCAACTTTGGAATCTTGCGTTATTACTCTTCTTTTCATCCGTTTTTATACAGGCTGTTTTTCTGTTGGGCCCGCCGGTAAAGGTCATTGAACACACCCCTGGCGCAAGGCAATACAAAACTTATGTACATTTTGAAATACGAAATTATCATTTTAAGAGCCTATAGTTTTATCTTGAATAATATAAAGATACAGGAAGCAATAAAAAGCATAATTTAGGATAATTATGGATTTTGACTTTTGTATTGAATCATTCTAAAAGGTATATTTTTTATAACTTGTAAAACTAGGCAGTTATTATCGACTATGTCCAAGGGGTTCACACCTTTATACTCTCATTTTATTTTCGTGACCCTGTGATCTATTTACAAAAGTGATCTATTTATTAAATAATTAACAGTTATTGCATTATTCCGAACGTCGTGGTAAAAGAAAAACCCTGCACAGTATTAAAATGTAACTGAAAACTGAAATTTAGTTAGTACCCAGTCCGTCCATTTATCAGATGGGAGACATAAATTTAATTCAATTAAACTCGCTGCTGATGGCTCAATTGTCTGTTAGCTCGCTCCAATACGCGCATACGTCTTAAATGGGCGTATTAGGAATACGAGAAACAGTGGCAAGCGGCCCTTATACAATTGTTATTTAATTGTTACGATTTTATTGTTCTCGTCGCCGCATCGGAAGGGACGATTTATGCGGAATTGACTTGCCCCATTGTTCAGCGGCGAAAGTCAACTTCATTTTCAAGGAAAGGTAACGTTTCCTGTCCATGAATGACGCGCTACAACCGCTTCCTTTTCACTTCCACTTTTCTCCTCGGCCGTGCAACGCTGTAGACAACAAAATATCCGGATCGTGCGGTTGGTATTAAAATCAAATCGCGATTTTAAAATAAAGATATCGAAATGAATTCAATAGTTTGAAGAAGAAAAAATGATCTTTACACCAATCCGGCAATTTTCGAGACATCAAGTAATATTCTGCTATATCAGACATTAGACTTTTACAATAATCAATGTAAAATTTAACAGATCATATTCTTGATTATTTCCTAGTGAGCCCAGCTACGTAGAAACCTAGGATTTCAAAATGACATTTTTATGCACACGTTTATAACATTTAGACGGATCAAAATTACTGTTAATTTAATTGTACAAACGAGCAAACACGTTCTCGAACCCAAGGCACGCTTGCACCTGACTCCGGACCGGATTACGTCAGCCTTTCTGAAATTTCCCTCCTTATCGAACACCCAGTCTCCGACCTGTGCAACATGCGGAGGGGCGCAATAAATCAGTTAGGTTGGCCAACCTAAACCGGAGCCCTGTATATAAATCGGGGCCCCACGCCCAACACTGTAAACATACATATATATATATATATATATATATATATATATATATATATCAGTTTTGCAATTCGGCCGGATAGCCTAGGCTGAGTTCAAAACCGACAGGTACACAATTGCCAGTATATAAGATAAATATAGACAGGAAACCTGCTCGGGCCAGAACTAAAGCAACCGAACCCGCGCTCTACATTCTCGAGGCTTTGCGAAACCATCATTTACCTCCAGGTCTCTCCAGGCGCTAATCGGCTAGTGTTAATGCTTCAGACAGGTGTAATTATAGTGTTAGCTTTGTTTCCACTTGATATTCTCATCGAAAGTACAACAGAATTATCTCTCTCAGAAATAGAAAGCCGATAATCCAACAAATAGTGATCACATTGATATGATTCTACTGAAAAAAGAAACTTTAGTTAAGTACATTTCCGCACCAAAGTCAGGGAGACGCTAGTTTCACAAAAATCATTCGTTGGGTGACATTTAACCTTATGTGCCTCAGAGTATAGTAGGGATCCGATGTCGTCCAGCCCCAGGTAAATGTGATAAATTTATTATACCGATTTCACTCCGAACCTGAACAGTTTGTATTGATTACAAATAAAGATCTTCAAAGCGGCTCCCAATCAGGAGTCTAGTGCGAAGAAAGTACTTCTAGTATATATACTGCAGTCTTAATTAAACAAGGGAGAAATAGAAAAGGTTGAAGATCCGCGGCCCTCTTTAACGCGCGCCAGTGAACGGCCGCTCTATTTCAAACCATTGTTTCACCGAGTTTCAACTGGCGGCCGGTGACCCAAATGAACCGACGAGGGCTTTTCATCGCGATAATTTCACTTTATGTAGGCCCCCTGGGGGAAGTTATTAATTTACTAAGCCGAGTCGTAAGGACTCGGATAGAATGCACGCGCCGAACTCTTCAGACCGACTCCTCATCAAACTAACGGATTGAAAAGATACCGAAGGTGAGTCATCCGCAAGTGGCTGCGGTAAAAGCAACTCGAATCCTTCCTGAGGGTCAATAACTGCTTATTCAGAAATATTCCTGGAATCAGGAATATTCCCTTCATTCCCATCATTGTATGGACCATAATATTAGACCCAATAGAAAATTTAGGAGCTGATTTTTCTAAATCCTATTAGTGCAAGATTTGTTTACATATGATACTGTTGTTAAATGACATATTATCAATTCAATTTTCTTGTTGTACAGTGAATTCCTAATACGAATTTGTCATTGCACGAAAATTTTGTCAGTTATCTGGACTTTGCAGTATCTAACTCGTTGAATTTCATTCTATTCCAACTCCGCGACAATTCTTTTATGCGTATATATTTGGTTTGTCATCAATAGTGTCAAATAGCGTGCCCCCGAACGAATTATGATTTGGATCAATTTTGGCGCTTTACGTAGGTGAACTCGGGAACAAATAAAGCATTTCCTCTAAGTGCGGGGTCGGTGCTTATTGCGGGTTACAAGTACAGGGCATCTCGGACAATAAGACGCCGCGAGAGAAGGGGGAGGGGTCCCCCTCGGCTTCTCGGCTGCGTTACCGTTGTTCAGAACCGGTCGCCCCGGGGCCGGCCCTGCTGGAATCTCGTAGACCCTGACCCAGATGTCGGGGGGCCGCCGCCACCGAAAAACCCGTGAACTCCCGGCCCCAGTACCGGCAACGGATTCTTCGAGGCGGTTACAAGGCTATCACAATACTCGACAAAGCAAACTCGATCGCGTCAGGACGAAAAAATATCGGATGAAAATATTCAAATTGATTCCTCACAAATAATTTCCATACAAAATTCACTTCTATAGCAGAACGCAATCTAATAATTGAAGTTCCTATAAATCTTTCTTAAATCAAGATACAGTGTTCGATTCAGTGAGGGTAAAGTTTCTTGGATTATGAAATTCACCTCCTATGCTCAATCTTGAAGAAATGAGAAAATGAACTCGGCAGAGTGGGTTGGAGTATTTCGGTCTGCGGTCGATTTTCCGATTATCTTTTCGATACCGATTTCACGCTGAGATCGAAAAAGGTTAAAACTGCATTTAGCACCTGGCGGTTTCCGGCTTTCTCTACTCCCGAATGACCGGGTTAGTACTCGGTCGCCGAAGCGACTGGGAGGGTACGGGGGAAGGAAAGAAACGGATGAGGAGCGCGAAGAGAAAAATAAACTACGGTCCCCGTTTGTGGGCGGACAGGAATAGGAACTAAACGGAGCGTGACTTTAACCCCCGACCGGCCACGTGGCCCGGGCTCAAAGGGGCCCCATCCTCCTCGCTTCCCGTTCAAGCCGATACCTGTTTGTATTTACTAACAATCTATAATTAGATACTTACTCGTGAACGAGCGGAAGTTTCAGCGACCACTATTCGAATTTTGACGATCTAACCTCCGGTAAGATCCCGTAATACTATGCCTGAACATCGTGCAGTAGGTGCTGAAGAGTCGTTCCAGTACGGAGGTTTATTCCCTATTCAACTTGAATATATTCTTTTATATATATATATATATATATATATATATATATATATTAATATTTATTTATCAGTACAAGTACCATCCCGGGACGACACCTTTTAAATTAACAGTAGCTAGTCAAGTAACAGTATCTGTATCCGGTAAACTTGTATTTCAGAAAAAAATAGAACCGTGTTTAGAATTCCAAACGCAATAGAGAGGTTTCTTTGTTAAGGGAGCTAGTCGCATGCCCGCGTTTTGGCTCGACTTAGCTGGCAGCGAACCCCAGCGGCCCCCTCCTGCTCGGGGCAATTAGCCGGCCCATTATAAACATTGAGAATACCCACAACTAGCCAGCCTACTGGAAACCCGCTAGAACTAACAGTAGAACGGTGATTAAGTCTGCCCTGGAAAATGGACCGAAAATATTCCCGGGAGCGTCGACCCGACCGGGCGCACAGAGCGGCGAAGTCGACCTCTCTGCGTTAGTCGACCTACCGAAGAGCCTTCGAAATTCAGCTCGTGCGTTAAACATTAATATTTATACGCATATTATATTTATATATGATGTATGATCCCGAAATAATTGTACACGTCCTTTCGGTTAACTCCGTTCGCGTCGATTCTTAATAATTAGGGCGTAGGCAACCACGGCCGAAAAGGCATAAATTATGTATGCAGTTTGAATTAATGAGTCAGTGAGTTGGATCAAGGAATGTGAAATATATGTAATAAATACGTTTTCTAAAAGTTGTATTTTGCATATATTTTTAACTAAAATAGTTTTAAAATGTTAAATTTAAAGTATCAATCGTCATTTTAGTAATTTATAGTGCGCTAAACATTAATGTACTATAATATAAATTACCGTATTTTCAATAAGACTAAATCGAATAATAATTTTAAAAATGGACCTTGACGAGCCTAAAGCTATTAATGGCCCGTGTTGTCCAGTGGATAGACTATTTTAGCTTAAAATTTTGTTTTGTTTCTAGTAAGAATCAAATCGTATTTATAAGGTAATAATCATTTCAGGATAGCAAACGACATAGTAAAAACGTTATGATATACCTCTGTCTATAATGAAATATGTAAACCAAATGGTTCAGCGGCAGATTCTAATTTTGAAATTAAAATATTTCGAACAATTTAATTTCTGGCTAAAGATCAAATCTTATAAACTCCGCATTAGCGGGATCCAATTAAAAAGAGTCAAGCGGCTGATTATTAGAGTATTCTGAATTTATTTATTTTGTCCACGCGATTTATTAAATGTCGCCAGGTGTGGCCAAGAACATTCGTCAGAATTCCAGATGAAATTCGAAGTTTAAGACTCATGTTCGCCTATATATTAAACTAAGTAAAGTCTTTTTAAATTTTCCATTAATCTCCGGTTTCGACTATTTTTAATGGATTTAGAATTTGTCACTTTCATTTTTAAGTCCTCTTAGATGCAAGTCTAAGAAATAAGTTCTGAAGCTTGCATTTCGTAATCTGATGGTATTTGAAGAAATTAAGAATTATTAGATAATTCTATAATTAATATATTCTATAATTAGATAATAATATAATTAAGATTATTAGAAAAGACTAATTAAAACTGGTAGAGACTTCCCCCTTCAAATGCAGTTGGACTGAGGACAACAGAGAATAGACGGTAGGCCTGAGAGATTTAATGCACAATTTGAATCTACCGTTACGATAAGGAGCTCGTTAAGCGGTGTTATGGGGTACGTGTAGGCGGTCAGACTAGAAAGCTCCAGGTAGATGAAGACGACTAGGCGGAGGGCAAAAGCCCATTATTATAAAGACGAAAATAGGCAAGTGACTCTCTCTCTTTCTCTCTCTCTCTCCCCAACGCGCAGATCTCAATTATGATGTGCTTTCTCGGCCGACCGATAAATGTTACTAACGAATGTCACCCGCCGGTGAACTGGGAGCCGCCCACTCACCCACAAATCTCGATTCGCAGAGTCATGAAAAATATTCAGTCCCAGTTCTTAGACTTCATTAGATAAAATACAATTTTAGAGGAAAAATCTGAACACGGTTTTCACACCTTAACCAGTACAGTAATCCCGGCGTATTTAAAAACTTACACCAGATATAAGGGCATTTTAATTTGATTGATTTAACATGCATACACATGCAAACATAAATATGGCAGTAGATGATTTTTGTTAAGATACATTTAATATATTAAGATATGGTTGTTCGTATGTAAATGCGGGATGTTCGAAAAATTGCGAGTATTTGGAATATAAATGATAAATTTCAATCAAAATCGTCAAAATTACCCCGCACATCATCAATATCTGCTCCTAAATGCAGTTGCATTTACTGGACTTGCAGATCCATAAAGGGTAGAGGCGAGAATACTCCCAAATTTCATTTCTCTAGAGATAATTATTATACAATAAAACGAAGAAAGAGAATGGCGGCATTATAGTATTAGATAGAGTATTATACCTCCGGTTCCGAGTAAACGTATGGGCTTGGCAATTTTGTCAGCGTGAATAAACAGATTCAAAATTTTTTCGAGACCATGTCCCGAATTCTTATGATTCTTGACCTCCAATATGGATAGTTGTTTTTTTGACAAACGTTCGGTTGCCCTGGGCCGGTTTCCCTTCGAGAGATGCATAACTCACAACGGGCACAAGTAGTCAGGAGTAGGATTACGGCGAGGTTGCCTACCAAAGCCGAGGTCACTGAGAGACAGGCGGCAGAGAATTTCGAGCGGGTGAAGATTAGCATTAGAAAGTATTTAGAGGACCCGTCTATTGCCAGCTACGAGATGCCGCAGCTGGGGTAATACGTTTGCAACGGTTTCCCTTACGGGAGAGCCGCGTTTTGATTAATGACCACTTAGGGGGGCAATTAAGTGGCCTCAGCCGCCATAGAAGTGAATGGGATCGGAAGATTCACCGTTAAATCTCCAACTTTCCTGGGCTTGTAACGGTACGTGCCACGCCCATTCCGTCTCACAGCTTCTAAGAGCCTCTGTCAACATGGCATTGTTTCTCTTTATTTCTTCACCCTGAAAGATTTTTATCTGACATGTAATTCAAATTCCCACCAAACTTTTATTCGTTTCGGAAATTATATTTTCCCAGGTAATCTAGCACAATAATGATGGTTTTACATCAATAATAAGTGGCGATACTACATTCGTGGGATTATATATTTATTCATTTAATTAATGGACAATGTTCTAAATTAAATTTATAGGTTTGAGGACCCCAAACAAAAGGATTCGGTTTTGCTGAACTATGTCTGAATTAATCAATATAGAAATATCTGCGTTAGGTATATCTTCATAGATACAAGATAAAGAGTACGAATGAGATCTGTGACAATGTCGAATAATACTTATTCTTGTACGACAATGTACATTTCTGTACCAAAGGACAAACAGAAGATTGATGCTAGTCATCCGCAAGAAGTGGCGAGTGCATCGTGTTAGCCTTAATTCATATGCAATAAATCCGTTCGGGAGATCCATTGGTTGGCGGCCCTTTCACTCGTTTATCGCCACCGGAGCCATTTCACTGGCTTTCAAACCGTTCCCGTCCGTGTCCCACCGTAAGGACACAACAGTCGCTGATGATAGCTTCTCGTGACAGTGCAGTGACAGTGCAGAATGCACTGCAGACAACGGCAACGGCCTCGCGTACCTGCCTCTAAACCGGGCCAACACAAATCCGAAGTAAAACCACAAGATTAAATGTATAATGTTATAAATCGATAATTATAACAAAATAAAATATTACTATTACATTAAATTTACACGTGGAACCCCCATACGCGTCTCAAAAGAACAGACCTTAACCGCAAATTTGGACTGCTGAGACCTCTATTGAAAAAGACATCAAAACTGACAGTAGACAACAAACTTACAATATACAAAACCATTTTAAAACCGACATGGACTTACGGAATAGAGCTATGGGGTTCCGCTAAGAAATCCAACATCGCCCGCATCCAGAGATTCCAATCAAAAGTCCTTCGTACCATCCTTAATGCTCCCTGGTATGTTTCTAACCAAACAATCCATAATGACCTCAACATACCAACAGTCGACGAAGTCGCAAAATCACGCTTCCTTAAATTCCACTCCCGCCTCCCCACATCCAAACCCACTCGTTCAGTCCCTTTCTTCTTCCACCCATCCACTATCCCCACCACGACGGCTTAAACGCCACTGGCCCAGAGATCACCTCACATGTTAAAACATGTCAAAAGCGCCATCATTGGGTGGTTTCTTTGTCGTGACTAACACGCCGAAATAAATACATGTATCAATTGCACCAATAACTGTATAGGTTGATTGTGCAAAAATAAAACAGTTAAAAAAAAAAAAACATTAAATTTCAATAAAATAAAAAATTATACCCGAATTAACAGATTTATTAAAAATAACCACATAATAAGCTATATGCTGCTGATGTATCTTCGAACTGGTAGTCAGTGATACTGTTTAAAAGACTATGGAGTGCGTGCATGTGTATTCAGGACTTGATAACCGAAGGATATTGTTCAATTGACACAATTAGTCGTGTAACGGAGACATATAGGTTCTTTATGTCCCATTTAAATCACTTCTATTAATAACCGGCCGAATGTATGGCACAAAGCGGTCCTAATAGGTTCGTTCAGTAATGATCCCCATTAGTTCAGAAAAACCGTCACCCTCCAGTTGCAGCCGCTTCTATTATGTTCAACGAGTAAAAATAGAAAGAATAACTCGAGCCTTTACGGACGTTGAAGAATGCGTACTTGTTCCTATTTCTCACGGTGCGCAGTCTAACTAAAGAACCTGAAAAGTATCAAAAGTAAATAAGCAAGTTTTAGTCTTCGAAATTCAAATTTATTAAATTTAACTTGTCTACAGCAAACCTATAATTTATTTAGGTTACATTATTCGTCCTGACTTGGATGACTGAATGAAAAAACTAGAGAATATATTTCCTAATGGTCATGGTCTTAAATTATGTGAAAACCGTCACTTCAGTGATCTTCTGTTCTTGGGTTAAGCGGTTTTGAGATTATTAGCTTATTAAGTAATTATAAATATAATGAATTGGACTGAAAATATGCGGATAAATATTTTCCGACTAGCTCTTGTACTAGGACTTGTGCCGACTAGGACTTATGAAAGTGGAAATTCGTTATAGGATCAGGAATGTCATTCCGAATTTCCGACGAGCCGAATCATTGACTGTGTTAGCGCAACCGAAACTGATAAAACTTTGGATGGGCAGAGAGAGAGAGCGAGAGAGAGGTAGAGGTAAGAAAGAGAGAAGGAGAGAGATGAGGCCCGGCGAAGGTGGGTCAAATGAAACTAGATGGAATTTGACCTACAACAACATTTTTGGATGACTAAATGATATTCGTTCCCATCCGAAATAGCGGCCTCTGTTCTCGACCTACTAGAGAGAGAGTGCGCAGGAATCTGAGACAAGGAAATATCTACGAGTCACCACTCCTTTCTATAATAAACACGACAGAATATTTAATGATCGATTGGTTATAAAAATTATTATGAACGTCATAATTAGGTTCAAATCAAATACAGATCTTCTGAATTAATTTTAGCTTCTAAGCAATTTATATAAAGAATTTTCCTTTATATTTCTAAAAGGAAAAAAGAGGGGCAGGACAATTTAAACGGAAATTCGAAACTGTCTCTAATTATAATGAAAATAAGACAATAAGCCCGAATGGCTAAAAACCAGTATCTTAGTACCTTAATGTATATTATATCGGAAATTAATATAAACAAAATGAATAATGACTCAAATAAATTTAAATGATCGAAATTCCGTTGGTATTTTATATCTTATTACAGCACAAAATGAGTTCTTTCAGACGTCAAATGGTTTCATTGGAAAACAGAATAGACCTACTATTCATAATAATATCAACCTTTCCACGTATTGACGAAATTATAATATCATAATTCATAATATCATAATAATCATAGCTTGTGATGACTATTGATATTTAAGGAACTCGATGCCGACCAGAGTTCACAACGATGGCAAGGAATTCTAAGCTGGAGTTACGATTGACAAAAATGATGATCAAGCTAATTCATGAGGTGAATTTAAATATCGAGTCCGATAAATTATTGGGTAACGAAAATATGCATATGGATTTTTATTATTGCTAGATTATAAAGAACATTAACCTTTTATGAAATACAATGACGAGAAGTGAGAAATAGACTAGGAATGCAAAAGAGGGCTCGTTATTGTTCGTGATAATAGGCATTTATTGGGGGCAAACCGCCGTAGATTCGTTGTGGAGGTGTTTCCCCGTCGGCGCTACGTAATTATGGGAAAAAGGAAATTCATCGACATACCACAATGGGGAGCACTATTTCCGTACTGTTGTCTGGAAGCATTCCGGTATGACAAGCGACCTTTATAAGACTATTTCATGGAATAGTAATAATTTTTCTATTATTAATTACTATTATCAATTTTACTTACAATTTACACATACATACATTAATATGAATGATGAATTTATGTTATTAAATAGATTAAAACTCATCAATTTAAAATTTCTGGGTGTTTACCATTCTACCAACATTGAGGCATTTATTCACGCACATTCGGTAAACACTTATGGCTACAAAACGAGTTAATGTATATGACGTGTATATGTATATCACTAACACAGATATGCTAATCAATTAAACATTCTCTCATTTTCGCCTAAGATTATAGTGGTTAATAGTGAAGTTAATGAAAATTATTACGATGTTATAATTCCTGTGTAAATGTTACCCTATGAATGTTTACAAAATATTAGTAATATAGAAAAAAAATAAAATGTTCGTAAAAATTAAAATATTTTACTAATATATATTAATGAAACCTGAGGCCTACGAACTTGGTTCGTTTTACTTTCATGCAATGCAGATAAGGTCAACATTAAGTTCGACTCGGTTGACGTCCTTGGAATTAGATTTTCCAATAATTCAAATCGTGATCCGGGGAAGTGATAGGGAGGATCCGGGAGGCAATTTAAGGCTCATCACTATTTCCTTACATTTTTCATTTTACTAACCATAAATATAAATCCAGGCGTCCGGGTGACTGCTAATTAATATTATTTATATTTAAAAAATTCTACGGGGATATATCCTCTTTAGTTTTACTAACAAAGCCGAGGATTTTTATCATATTTATTTTTATAGATATTAAAGTATTGTACCGAAACATTTGTATTTTATGTCAGACTAATTCAACTGAAATTTTCAATTCTTGAGTGTCAAATTGAATCACATAAATCGGTTTATCAATTGAAATAAATTATTTTCCGTTACGTTTATGATTCCGATTTGGCTTAGATTAGAATAATGTATCACAGTTCGTCGCTGAATTTAGCCCGAACTAAATCTATGGGGAGGTCACTGGTAGTTGTCACTGTTATTTTTTGTTATTATTTATGTCACTGTTATTATTTATGTATGCACTGATTGAACTCACGTGAAGGTTGGTCATGACTTGCGGAGGGCGGCGGCCGACTCAGTGTCAGTGTCAAGGCTGGTGTGAGTGGAGCGGCTGTGAGCAGGAGGAGCAGCACTGAAGCCAAAGCCAAGGTCCCGGCGGCCTCTTATAGCGTGAGGCCCCAAGCTCCTCCCTCCCGCCCTGGCATACTTTTACCCGACCGAGGAGAGGAGTCTGTCTCCACAACGCGCTCAACCACGATGCCATTTCCAGACCCGCCGTGCTCGCCCCTTTCTAGCTCTTAAAACTTACAGATTCAACCCGAACCCGTTAATCCTCCTAAATTTCGTACATTAGATTTCAATGTGCAATTACATTTATTTCAGATACATGTCTATTCGCCTGGAAGTACCTGGGACCTGGCCGAACCGTAATTTTTTTGGTTCCACAGGCTTGGGTATTAACATTAAAGATTCAATCAGACGTATTTCGAAAATATCACATAAATAATCACTTATTGTTCATTATTACTAGGGACAAGATAAGTGTTAGAAATATGAGAAGTGCTATAAAGCGGCTGGGGCGCGATACGGTCGATGACCAAATTAAATTGTGCTTTTCAATACAGAATGAAATAATAAGTCACAGTCGATGCAAATGATGTAATTCGTACAGTACGAAACAAAGCACCTCGGAATTCGTCTGTCGCAGATTTCGACGAACCTATTTCTTTCCCGATTGCGACATACAACGTTGCATAAACCGAACGGACCTCAAAAATCTCCATATGAAAATAAAATCCGACTTTGCCTGGAAGGCTTAAGTTTCGTTTGGCCACCGTGCACCGAATTGATTGTTCGTGTCTGATTTCATTTTGCCTCATTCTAGACCGGTTTCAGATTTTCGTCATTTTCGTGCGACAGTGATATCGAGGGGAGTCATGAGCCTTATAATAAAAAAGAAAGTTGTTTCCCAAGCAAGTGATGGTGTCAAGCTGCCAAACAGAAAAAGAAACAGAAGTCGCACATGTGATTTTATGTTAATTTTTATTAAAAAAATTAGGACCAATAATGCCTTGAAATAAAGATTCAGAAGGAGAAGCTCAAAAAAAAATTTAACAAATCCTCCGTTTAACAGTCATACTATAGAAGAACATCAAATAGTTGAGCTTATGCTCTAATTATTGTAACATTACAATTATTTTAGTTCTTAGATTCTAATGACCCCAAGTTAGATTTCACGGACGGCAGAGTCAGTGAAACTGACTTTCGATAGTCAGTAAAAATACAGACCAACTTTTCTTTTGCCTCTAAAGGGGCGGATTCAATTTCGAGTCTTATCTCAGTTATATTCGAGCCATAAAACGTATGGGCCGGATACCTCTTACAATCTCTCTTCGTGCGCACCCTTACAGGCGCCTATATTCCATGCCTGTGGTCGACTGTATTTCAAATTTATGGTTTCGAAAAACAGCGGTGGTTCTCATCAGTAGAATGAGACAGCGGCCTATGTCTTATTCCTTCCCAGGGCAATGTCGGCTTATTGAGTTTTGTTACTTTTAAAAATGGCGGTTTTAGTTAAGATTATTCGGCCTCTCATAGCAACGTAGCGGCGTTCTGTTTGAACGCTGAAGTAATACAGAAATGTCTTACCATTATTTTTGTTTCAATAATGAATATGGGTTTGGAAACGAGGTTTTTTCAATGGCATTTTCCCCCTATGACAATAAGTTCTTCTATCTTCTATTTTTCAGTATGAAGAATTATAGAATGCAATATTTGTTAATAAATATTTGAGTGTCGTTTAAATGAGAGGCGAAATAAGAACAGATTTCTTCCATTCTGAAAGGAAAAAAGGTTGACTTAGAATGACCAGGATGGACCAAAAGAAGATAGCCGCTTTCTAGAAGGTTCCGAACTATTCAGAGGAAGTACGGCGACACGCAACGGCGTCCAAAAAACAGCGAAAGCTGACGGGGGAAAAAATTAAACAAATTATAATATCCCGGTTAGCGTCCATCCTTAAATAGGCTAAGTAGAATATTCGGGCGGAGGGAGGTCTCCTCGGATTGATAATATCCGATCTAACCTACCCTTGCAATGCTGAGGGGGAACAGGAACATCGAAAACCCAGTCAGTAAAGACGCCTTTGGTCTAACACTAGACAAGACAGCGCACGTCTCTGCATTCCGTCAGGGACTTTCACCGGCGGAATTCCACCTAGCCGAGTTCCTAGAGCCAAAACCGGTCTAGGATAGAACAATAAAAAAGAGCAGGGACCGTCAAATCCACCTTTGACGAGCTTACATCCGATTAGAATTCCTGCCCGTCCGAGTCTCAACCAGAAACGAGGTCCAGAAACTATAAATGGCTATAAATTATAGATATAGTCTTTATTTATTGTTTTATTACATTTATCGCCATGATGTTGGCATAGACCCCGGTATTAAAAGTTTAATCGCTATCCAACATTCGTCATATTGCAGACAGTTTCTGAAAGATTCCCATTTAAGGTGAACTAAAAACATTCGATTTGTATACTACGTGCGGTGAGGGTCGTATTGACATCAGAGGGTTTTGAAAACACGTAGCATTCCTGACCCGCTGAAAAAAATGAACTCACAAGAAAGATGATAGGGCTGGTGTAAGGTGTACAACTCAAAAATTTTCCATTTCAATAGTGGTGCGTATTCGTGCGAAAGTCATGCTAGAAAACCTCTGAGTTCAGAAGACCAGGTCTTATAATCTTTACGGTCTACATAATAAACCTAGGCCTTTATTGTTTCTCCATGTTTCACAAACTCAAGAAGGAAAACTGCTCATGAGTGTATATTACAAACCGGTTCTTGCTCCTGGAAATTTTCATTTGTTCCTTAACTGTAATTAAATAAGATGACGACGTGGTCAAAACATTGTAAGAAAACGTCCCTACCGTGCGAAAACATGTTCCTCGTCCTGCGAATGGTAATTAACGACAATAAAGATCATTAACACTTCAGCCAAGATTTGTTTAATTCATGACATAGAATAGTTTCTAGACACACTTGGAATATACACCTTTTTGGGTATTCAGAGAGACGAAAAATTCAGGATCGACAACGCAGCCGTGAAACCGCGGGTTTTTACATTACCTTTTACTTCGAAAAATGTCCAAGTTTCCCCTTTTTTTGCTTGCTTCAATGATTGTTTTATTTTAAACATGATATTGGTTACAGAAGCCTGAAATATTAGTCTTTTCTGGTATATTTACAGTATAATAATATTTGTAACTTGCAACCGATTTCAAATGCCCGCAAGCATCTGCATTAAATAGAATGAAGCATTCTATTGGGTCTTACTATTTTAAGATGATTCCATCTATTAATACCTATTCGACGTTTACAGCTTTTCGTTAGTTTCGGCCGCGTCGCAAATGAATTGGGATACGCGTTCCAGTTTTCACATTCCGGGGGGGAGGTCCACAGAAGGGCCTCTTTCTTCTACCGAGCGAAAGGAGGGAACCGTGGAAATATGTTTTGCCACGAGCACAGAAGGAAGTAGACCATTTCTGGGCCCAACCCAGTATGGGTCGCTAGTCGCGGAGTCAGGGAAAAACGTTATGTCTTTGTTTTTACTTTTAAGTAGCGGACTGTTCTTCTGACAATATGGTAACGAATGTCTGTTTGAAGGCATGAAACAGTTGTACCATTCTCCCAATTAAATACACAAATTCGCCTTACACAATTATTATTAATATATCTTACATAATTTAACAAATTCTTATTACATGGTGGTTTTCTGTTCGGTTTTATGCATGGCCGGTTTCGAATTCTCACTAATATTAGTAGCATGTCGTTAACTGCAGTAACAATGTCAATAAAGACATGGCGCTTCAAAAGGATCAACCATGGTATACTGGAATACAGATGACTACTTTTCAAATCACGCCAACGCTACGCCATTCTCGGCTCCTATCTGTAGTCAGAATTTCTTTAGTTCAAGATACCTGTTTGAGGGGAAAAAATACATCTATGTATTTATGTTTTTATATCCATGTTATTTAAGCATCGAAGAAGTTCGTTTTTCCAATACCCGCCATTATGTTGTATTATTGCTTCATGAACAGAATGAACGTTCCCCGAGCACCGATGTGTGTGTGTTGAAGAGTAATGCTTTTTCGAGCGTGGGTCAGAAACCGTAACGTGAAGTGATTTGGAGCAAGTAAAAAGGGGGGCGATCGCTTTCCAAGAAAACGTTGGGGGACACGGCTTGAGCATTAGAGCGGTAGGAGTAGCGGACCCAATATACCTGAGGGGATATTAGTTCTAGAATACAGGAAGTGGAATACATACAAAACGAATAAATTATTTCATTTAAACAATATACGCTCTATAATTAAATCATACCTCTATTACTTTTTTCTTCCAACCCGGGTTTAAGATCAAACCGATTATACAAGAATAACAACATTATAATGCGTAGAGCAACTAATGTCTCATTAATAATTCATAACATTGAAAGTGCAGATAATACATTTTAGTGTGGAAAACTGCAAGTATTTTAGTAGGCAAATTGAACATACTGCTCCATACCTCGCGTAAATTTATTAATATAGAGCATAAGTTGTTTCGAAAGTTAAGAATGTTAATGGGCCTGAGAACACCAATTGGATAACATTCAGGCGATGTGTCCAATAATGCGCCCACGCACGAGTAACGGCCCTCGTGAAGTTTTCCACGATCAAAGACGGGTAACTAATGGGGAATGAATTGGCGCCCGTTTCTCGGCTAAATGGAAACGAAATCGAAATCGAAGCTCCCTCCGTAATGACCGGTTATTAGCCGGCCTGAATGTCGGGACCAGGAGAGGGACTTGGCCGGGATGAAAGTGCGGCCGGGACCGCGGATTCGTCCTCGCAATTCGCCCGAGTGAAACGTGTTTTTCGAGAGAAGGCTCTCGGCCCCCGTCCGGATTCCCATTTTTAATCGTCCCAGAACCCACTGAAATTATCAAGCGCCAAATGTTTCGGGCCGTGAAAAATCGAATATCGCCCCCGACCGAATTGCTCCCATCGGCGAGAAAGCTTGATTTTAAAAGGAGAAATTCGTCACGAGAGACGTGTGCAATCCCCCTGTCGACAGGCTGTTTGTCGAATTTTAATACGACTGATTTAAAGGAATTTCGCTTGGAAAATAGTATAATAACTCAAATAACTTAATAGAGATATTATTTGCGCAGTTTTCGGCCTATCAGTCGTAGAGAGATTCAATACACACATATTGAAAAATGAATCTAACAACCGGTACAAAAAAATTGAAAAAAATAAATAGGATATAGGTCATAAAATATCTCCTCGGACCCGTTATCGTTTCAGGGACAGTACCGATCGGCGTTACAGTTACTCACAATACGTTTATTGTTGGTAACGAGCCATTGAGAACAGTGCGGAACGTCGTCTGACTCGCTCCGAGCCTCCAGCGCGATCCTCCAGCGGCGAAACAATCGGGTACGGTAATTGCCAACCGGTTCGGCGAGGCCCCATTTCCCTAACAGCCGGCTGAGTACGAAACGTGATTCAAATAAATGTATTTCGAAATGCGGGCTGTTTACGAAATAGTAAGGGTCAAAGCGCGGACGGAAAGAGAAAGAGAACGATAATGACGGGTACCGTTAGATGAGGGATGCCATCGCGACTAACACGATCATTTAAAGAACTTTAGGTCGATCCGAAACCAAAGTTCGCATAACGTCTCCCGGTGCTAATTTGTTATTCTAATAATTACCTGAAAGAAATTCAATTTGTCACAATACAATTTATCGGCAAATCCTTATGTGCATATCGTTAGTACAGGAAAGGAGACAAATATTAAGATCAACTATGCTGTATGCGGGGGGAAAATTGAAATAAATTTATTCGATAACAACCGCGATATTGTGGGAAAATAGTTTGAACGTGAATTCATAAAATAGGTTGAATTCGGATCGCGAAAACTACCGTGAAATAATGGGCAATTTAACGCCTTACGGAATTGTTTATATACACTTTCGAGCCTATTCATAGCGATATGGAGGATTTTTCATGGTTTTCTCTTCGCCACATTTATAAGTAATAATGGAAATCTTCGTTCTGGCGGTATTGGACAGTTTTTTTCGTAGCGTATTGATAATTCCTGAAACCCGTTAGTGTTTATTAATTAACCAGAAACGGGTGTTCCGGGTTCATCGACACGCCGACAAAAATATTGGGCCGGGAAATGGACGCGTTTCTCGGAAGGAGGACCGTTGAAGGACTTCCGGTTGGGTAACATTCCGCGCTGAAGGAATAAATCCCGGTGACGGAAGACACCGGAAATAACGAAGCGTGTCCGACTGAACAAGACAAAGATTCAGGGCAACATACTAAAAAAACTATCTTTGAACAAATTACGAATAAATTGAAATAGTTAGAAAGTCCAAAATTATATATAAACACGCGAAACAATAAAGAACAATTCAAATTATTACAAAAATTGTATCATGATGCCTGATTCGAATTTTTAAACAGTTATTTCTACAAACAACTTGGCACATAGGAACCGTTGAAGTGATATGTTTATAATATACTTTTCAGAAATATGAATATTTTTATTTATTAATGACTTAATATTCATAATACGTCTTATTAGTGATACAAAGCACAGGATGTTTCTATTTTTTTTAAATTTACATTCAGTAATTATTAACAATATTGGTAATTACATTGGTAATTCAGCAATTATTGCTAACTGAACTACCTGTGCCGCTAACGGTGGCTAGAACCGTTTAATTCGTGCAGCCTTCTGAGTGCTCATCAGCGGGAAAAACATATTCTTCATCGAAACAGAGCAAGAGATGGAGCACAGACAAAAGAAAATTTGGAGTCAAGGTAGTAGAGGCGTTGAAATCTCCTTAAGAGCCCCCTAACGGCCCACCTTCTCCTTTCGGTTACAGGCTGCGAATATTGATTTTAAAAGGCCTATTTTGTTAAGGACAATACTAGAATGTTTCAACTTCTCAACAGCCTCAGTAGCTTTCCGCTAGTAGTGTAGGGAGGTACTTACAAGTATCGGTGACCGAAGAGCGGTCTTCTTCCTCTTTATAGTATCGCTCGTATTGAGGTGTGTTCGCTTAATGATATCCCGAATCCTGTAAAAAAATAGTCTTATATGTATCAAAATAGCGTATGCATAAAATTCATAGTGTAATTGATTTTTTTTTAAACTATAACTTCTTACGAAAACATAATTATAATAATTAATAGTTTGGAATACCTGTTTCGACCGTGAGAGTAACACTAATTATTAATAAAAGGATCGACGATCTTCGGAACCTTTTCAGAGTCACAATATACCCGATACAAAAATAAAATATTCAATATAATGGCTATCTTAATTCTATTTCGGGAACGACATTAAGCATAAATACATTCTTTTAATAATTCTTTACGTCATGTTAGGATGACGGAAATACCCTGAAATTATACGTTCTAGTATACACTTCAATTAATAGTCCAAAAACAGAAGCTAAAAATGTTTTCATTCCTTCGGATTCCGAGGAAAAATGTATCCACGGTCTACATCTAACAGAGCCGAAATATATGTGAGTCACGAGGAGTTTCTGTCGATGGAACTACCGGAATTCGAAAATGTGGGGCACGAAAATATGTATTGACAATACATATACTATAATAAATCCCGTTTAAATTAATTTAATACGGTGAACAATTTAAACGTGTAATTGCTTTGCAGAGTAAATACGGCAGATATATCAAATGACGTCCCCGGTGGCACGGTTTAATGGTGTTCGTGATTTTTATCCCTTTTTTCTCAATTGGGGAGTTTTTTGTTTCACCAAATCTGATTATCACTTCGTTAAAATTATTATTGTCTTTTTCTTCTAATTATTCGTATGCACACATTAACAGTCAACGAACGAAAATATCTCCGAACGGAAGAAAATATTCTCTATACCAAACATGGAATAATAATTAAACGATCTTTTCAGATAAAAGAGGAAATAAATACAATAAAATGAATGGAGTGGAGAGATTTTGAACAGTAATATTTTGAATCGAAATTAATACGTGCCATAGGACGTCAGCCCGGGGAATGACTGCGGGTTGAGGGAGTTGTAGGTTATCAGTGGGTTAGGGGCCTTGCCACCTCTCAACCTAAATATTTGCCGGGTTAGTCACAATCGTGCCGATCTTCTGCCTCCGTCCCTTCCACACCAACGGGGTTATACGGTCCGGGAATACGCGACGTAGGCATAATACCTTCATTAAAAGACAAAGGGGTCACGCCGCCACACTCGACCGAATATTTTCGAGGGTTTTCTCACTTTCATAATTAAATTTCAGGCTTCAGGAATTGGGACTTTTTTAAAGTGCCGAAGTTAAAGTACGATGTTGAGGGACGGAGGGAAAAATTTCATTTAAACGCTGTTTCGACACCAGTAGTCTCGGGGCCCTCATGAATGTATTCATGAACAATTTCTTCATCGTACTCCATTACTGGGTATCGAGTAACTGTTTGACCCCTTGTTTAGGACCGATTAGGCTAATAGAAGCCGCCTCTCATTCTCGGACCGCTTGTAAACAAAATAATTATGAATAAATATCGCCTACGATAACGCGGCTGAAAGAATGTTTATAGTGCGCCAGTAAAACAGAGTCCTTATTTATAACCATAAGGATTGTCGTTTTATATGAAACAGGCGCTATCTTCTCCTGTGAGAATAAGATTTCCTGTCTCCACTAGCAAGAGAAAGACCGGCTCGGTGTTTCCACACTTTGCGGAACTGTTGTTACAATGTACAGATGACACGCGAAAGTATACCTCACCTTAACGGACTGATAGGAAGAGCTTAAACTCATCTATCTTATCTGGATGATTTATCGTAGATTTCGGGTATTTAATTAATCGGCTTAAGTATTTGTTGGATTATCGGTCAAATATATATTTGATCACACAACTGGTCACAACTATTATGTTCTGATTTCCAAATATGACAGGAAAGCTATCTGGTATTGTGTATTTACTATCATAAAAGTTTTCCTGTTGATCCAAAATTTATTGAAAAAAGTTTATTTTTAGTAATCTAGTTAATTGGTGCAAGTACACCCAACGAACGTTAGTAAAGTACATTTCCGCACCAACCTAAGGGGCCGCTAGTAGATAGAAACACACGAAATCTACGGCATTCCAACCCCTCGCAGACCACAAAACAGGTATTTTAAACTAGAAACAATTTATATTATTCCAATAAAATGTACGATTTATCAAAATGAATATAATTTAGGCGCCTCTTGGAAACTCATTTTAAAGGTCGTACGTTATGTATTATAAATGAATACTTTCACATCTACAATGTTTCCTGAGGCCAATTAAACGCGGGGTGCGTCCGCTAATGTATCTTACAGGTTACTTACGCTGAACATTTGTGTAACATCGGTGTCTGCATAAACAGAGAAGAAGGGTGAGATCATTGAGAGGGCTGAACAGTTTTGTGGTCTGTGGGGTCTGGTGGTCTGATCTCAGCCCTGGTTAATTCGCGCCCCCTCACCATCACCGAGTTACAGGAAGGTGGCTTAGTCATTCGGAACAACGCCCACTCGGCACCATCTAGGCCGATGAAAGTAGCCGGACCCGGGGTACGGACGAATACTTTGCACCATTTATTGTTAATAAGTGTATTTACATATTGGAATAAATTTAAATTTTGACGAGAACGTCGTTTGACTCGTTTGAATATTAACGCTAAATAGATGCCTTCCACTTCGCCTCATCAAATCCGGTAAGATCAAATTTCTCTGTACATGCATGGAAAGGACATGCCCTCCTGGGCCAAGTTTGAGGGAATTCTAGATCTGAAATCTCATCATGAGTCTCTCGCATTCCCCGGCCACCGGTAGGGCCATCCTCCATCTTGCAGGGCTTTTGTGAAAGTTTCACTCTCAATATTGTCCGGCGATTGGTTCTTTAACTTTAAAGTCTGCACTAAATTGCTCTGAGTGTAACCTTCTAACGATACATCCATAATTCGGGGATACAGAGATAATCGGTTTATTTTCCAACAGTCATAATAGTATCAAACATCAGTGTTGGTGTATTAATTTTGTAAATATAATTCAAGCGGGCAATACCCCTTTTAAAACTGTTATATCGGATATCTGGACATCGACGTGGGTGGGGGCGAGCCTTCTCATGAGGTTTCTAGAACGATATGCGGAGAAGCAAGTGAGTTTAGTGAGGACAAGCTTATGGCGAAGGGGGATCCCGAAGAATGCGGGCCACGGCGCTCTTCGTCCTCTCACAGTCGAACTTTCTCCGCTTCTCGGCCCCGGACTCCTAGTCGAAAAAAAACTACACCGAAGGCCTTTTCTTCCAGTGTTCAAACCCGGACGATTGTTTGCCCGGCTGACCGGCATTGACCGTTTTCAAAAGAGGCCATCGAACAGGGCATTTTGCTGCCCCTCCCGTGAAAGAACGGTTCACCGGGTCAAAAGCGGCCTGGAAACTGCAGTTTTTAACGAAGATTGTCGCTTCGACGGTACGACGAATTTCTCTTGTCCGGCCCACTACTTTAGGTCGTTCAGTACAATGAACGCATATTGCAAAAAGATAGGTATAATTATGTTCTCCTTCGGCACCTACATACAGGCCGGCAATCAGGTCAACACAGGCTGGACAATACAATAAGCGTGAGGTAATAAAAAATTAAATTAAAGTCTACTTCCTTTTGAACAATTCTATATTCAGATTACAGACGATAAGTGTTTTAATTTAGTAATAAACGTTTTATCTAGAAAAATAAAATTATATCTCATTATGTATTTCACACTATGTATAACACAAACCGAAAAGATGTAGTATATTGTAGACTATTGTATTACCACGTTGATACGATTGTTGGGATAATCATAGTATTACCTCAGTGTAGAATAGTACTTTTATATGGTATTTTTTGTGCTTGGAATAGATTTATATTTGTGCGTGACAATTCTGCGCGGCGACTTCTCCAGTGTGTTACCTACATCCATTACAACTCAGTGCGGCCTCTCACCTCTGTAATGGATTTCGCCGGATAAGGAAATCCCGTTTATCTCACACAATATCCGGAAATCTCTCTAGGAATTATTTAGCTAGCCGATCGCCCAGCCTAGCCGGACATCCTGTTGGGGTCGGTTTTGAGTGAAAGCAAGGTAGGCCACGCATCGAGGCAAGGTGCAGCGGCCTCTTGCGGTGGGGGCTGGCGAGATGGAGCCGAGTGGAAAGACCTCTGAACCCTGAACCACACCAAATGGTGGCCTTACCAACTATTCTCCCACCGTGGTGTATAATTCGACGCTATAAACGTCCGTTGGTATCCAATGATGGGCGTTCTACATGTCCCCACTCATGATTTGAGCGAAATTAGATTATTGTTATCATATATTTGGCAAATAATTTGGGATCTCCAAAATAAAGGAATAACACTGTAGACTTCGAAAACGAACCGCAGAATTTGTCGCTAAATTAAAATAGAATTGCCTAATTAATCGAGGTTTATTTACACACATGTTTTATGTAAATGTTACTAGTCAGCTGGCGTTTGTCACGTTTGGGAACAATTAAGGACCGTCGTTAGGGACGTCATTCACACATCGGTCACATCCAAATTTAGTATCGAAATTCCAAATTACCAGTCACTAAATATTCGGTACTAGTATCAAGGGTTCGAACAATGTCGACCCTGACAACATACGCCCACGACCCGTGCTCCTGCCACGTAGCGCACGAAGCCCAGACCACAACTCTGAAAGAACTGCGCCGAGTTATAAACGATCTAGAACGGGACGACTGCCAACGTCCGTACAGGGGAGGGCGGGGCTGCGGACTAGGGCAGAGGGTGGCCCCCAAGGAGGCGCCGAGGATAGTCTACCCGAACAACAGGCTACCGGAGCACTTCAAGTACGGCACCTACGAGAAGTCCGAGTCGGTGCCGCCCTGGGTACTGCCCCGCTTCAGGAGCGGAGAGCTGGTCGGCGGCCACTGGCACAAGCTCTGCGTCTGCCGGAGACTCAACGGCCTCCAGGACCAGTGCTCCAGGGTCTGGTGCAGGGGGCGGCCCGCCTGCAAGCAGCAGCCGCCCGTCTGCCCCCCGAGCGGCATCTGGAAGAAGGAGGTCAGCGCCGAGGAGGCGGCAAAGATCATTTCCGTTTTCGACGAGAAGGAAAGGCACCTGAGGGCCGTCAAATGCCAGAACTTCAGGCTCTGCGACCCGATGTGTTCTGTATGCAACGGGCCTTGGACGGGCGACACGATCAAAAATATAGGCGCCAGTAAAAAGGAAGAACACACCGACGAATACATTATTTCCCGCATTCCGCACAAATCGGAAGTCGTCTGTAACGAGGAGAAGAATTGTCATTGCCAGCACAAATAATGTATGTTGCACAACGCTGAAACTTCTTTAAAAACCTCTACATCAATACTTGTAGGATATCAATTGTCGGTTTATGAAAATAAAATGCGGAAATAAAATCAAAATAATCTCCGGAGACTATACTTATTAAATATGATACACTAAATTGTTATGCCGCGTCAACATCAAAGTCCCAGTTTTTCTAGGCCCAGGTAATTTTCATGGCCTCCATTGAAAAAGACATTCGAGTCACATACGACACTA
The DNA here is from genome assembly GCA_019843655.1 of Lethocerus indicus. NCBI lineage: Eukaryota > Metazoa > Arthropoda > Insecta > Hemiptera > Belostomatidae > Lethocerus > Lethocerus indicus. The sequence goes on along the minus strand of JACDQD010000103.1, from coordinate 5,174,935 downwards.
GGCATTTTCTACCCACGGTTTTCTTCTCACCGTTCCCATTCTTTAGGGCCGGCATGTGTGAGCGCTATTTAGCTGAACTTGGAATACAGCATCGGTCTCGCCTCCCGGACGTTCCTCATCCGTCGTATGTGATTCCCATCTCTGGTATTTGTTTCACCCCCGCTTTCTTCTCACGCAGACATTGTCGGGAGAATCTTGTGAAAGGTGTCTGCTAACGGTCGCCACGGTATGCTCCTAATATTGTTGTCATCATTATGATAAGCGATAATTCTACAGCCGGCATGAAAAACCTGTTGTGTGCAACATGGTTTTCAGTATTTTCAATTAAATCAATGTAGCATGTCACACCCGTAGGATTTGAGCAAAGAAAGATTTTAGTTATCCTTATATTCAATAACAATACAGAAAGAATATCGAAGACTGTTCTTATATCAACCGGCGGTGGTTTCCTTCTACATGAGCCAGATTTATACATTTTGGAAAGAATCAATAGATTGCTTTTTGACAGTCCACAAAAAATCGTTTTTTAAATTTATATTTAAGTACATAAAAGACCAAAATATGACATGAAAATAAGCAAAAAATTATGTTGGGTAATTTATTCCGTATTTATTCTCTGCTCGACCATACGAACCTAAGCTAGATCGGTTTCGGGTCCCCGCCGTCGTCAGTGCCTATGTACAAGATGAAAAGATATAATGATAGAAATATATAAAAACACTATTGACTATTGGGAGAAGCTGAAACCAACTAAACCAATACATGATATATGTAATAAACTGTGTTTTCTTCGTTTCGAAACAGTTGGAATTTATAGAAACAATTCTATTGGTTTCATATTTCATTTGATTAAGGTTCAGGTCAATTGTAGATTCCAACGGGTCCAGTCTGTGGAACCGGATACGTTTTAAACTGTTTTCCGGTTATTTATGCCTTAAGGGAGGGGGGTGAAAACACCGCTGCGGGGTTGAATATAGCTTAGCGTCAATTTACAACTAATTGCGGCAGGATGATATGTTGCCTTTTTCAGGATGAGGGGGAAGAAGAAGCGACTCTGGACAATCGCACTGGCTAGAAACATTTAAATTTAAATAGTGAAAATATGCTAATCGGCTGCATAATAAGCGACCCGACGTCAAGGGACTAAGACAAGTGGCCGCCGCTGTAGCTCTCGACAAGATATTGCGATACTGGCTAGAACCTCGGCGGTAATATTCAGACTCCAGTGAATATTGAATTCTTGATAAAATCGGATTCCATCCCCCCTCACACATCGTGACGTTTCAGTGGGTAAATGTTCGTAATGGTTGAAAAACGCAATTGCGATTATTAACTGAGGACGCCGCGCCTCCCAGCCACCGAGTTAAGGTAAATGGAATTGTCGAACTGAAAATCGGATGACTTCAGCGAGGACAAAAGGATTCTTTTCAAGATTCTTTCTACAAATCTACAAAACTGTAATTTAAAACCTATTGTAGAGCTTCACACCCTAAAGTGCTGCAATAGTTCAAAGTAACATTGAATTGATTCAGCCCCACAAGCGTCTTTTGCTAGCATGTGCACTCTCACATAAAAGAATATTATATTTTAATGACTATTGTCCTCACGAATTATTGTTTATGTCATAAAAAAATTAAACTACCAAACATTCCCGTCCATGAATTTGTTTCAAAAATGCGGTCTTCTGAATTACAATAACACCTACAGGAGAATGCTTCCTCAAAACAATTATGTAAGGTACTTCGTATTCATGAAATCCCAGTATAATTAATCACTGACTAATAAGCAGACGCCTTTCTAATAATTAGATGTTGATTATTTTCCCATTGTTATCGTTTTATATCCATATAATATTAGTTAATTAGTTGCGATGTAAAACTGAGCGTTATTTTCGTATTATAAATACGTCCGCAGTGAGAATGGTCATAACTCAGTGTCAGGTAACTCTTTTTTCTAGCCTATTATGCATACTGTCGAAGTAAATACTGTCGACTTGCTAGGCGTATTTTAATTTAATGGTATTTCTTAATGAGCGGGTTCATTGTGATTGTCCTTTGTGAAAAAAAAATTAAAGCAATCTAATATATTCCTACACGCCCGGGTACCGTGGCGGTTGTGTCTGTGTTCAGTCGCAGCATATTTCATGTTCGATTAGAGCGTAGAATACAAAACAGTCTTTCACAACCGGGCTCCAATTCAGGACCAGCTCTTGAAACGACGTCGTTATATTTTTTTTCAACCCCAGATATCGAGATTTGATCATTATAACAACAAAGTCGGTGAATTTATGCGCCCAGCGAACATTATATATGAGTTCCAAATACGAACAATTGAAATGGCCAATGGGAACGATTGAATTATAGGGTCAGGGAATTTGCAGCCAGTGCTTAGATTTGATATTATCTAACTGGTTAAATTATGATAGCATAAGCTGCATTATGAGTGTAGGAACAACAGTTTCGCTGTGCCAGAACGATGTCGACCGTTATTGTTACAATTATTGTTGATATTTTCCATTTTTCCCTTATTTATTAGTATCCGTTGGTTTAAATATAAACGAAACTTTATATATTTTTCTGTATATAAGGAAAATCTTTATTTTTACTATCAAAATCCGCTCAGTGTGCCTCAAGTGAAAGTAGAATAAGACAGCAGTAAGAATTATTGTGACTTAAAAAATTAAAACAAAAAATGTAAAAAAAGTATTACGACTTAGTAAGTAAGGGTTGGCTTCCCGCTTAATGTTAGCACTTTTTGACTTATCTTGCGTAGCATGTGTGATATTAGGCATAATCTCCAACAAGTCATTCTCCACCTCAATTTCTATTGTAGACATGACAGGGTACCTCGCCATACGCACATTAGGTAGGTTTCAATCACCGAAATCTGCTCTTGTGAGAACACTGTAAGCCGCTAGCGTCACAAAGGGATTTTGTGTAGCCACTTTCTCAAGAGAAACGTCAGTCTCCCCGGCAATGAGACCTGACTCATCGGAGATTACGGTGTAAAGTGTAATTTACAGAAATTGCCTATCAGCTTTCGGTCGAGTTAACGCGACACCGACGCCTAACAGGAGCGGGGTCGAAAGCGATAATGGCACAGGATAAATGGCGGTTCTGAAATTGTCCTGTAAATGTATCGTAATAGGTACTTTCTACTGTTAAATTTGTTTAAATTTAAATAGGACAAGTTAATATTACTTCATATTCTCTTAATAGGAGAGAAGAATTAAATTACATTCTTCTTTTAGATTTTTCGCTACATTTATAAAATACTGGCACGGAGTTTAAACATTTAATTATAACATCCGTTGCTGCCCGTCATTAAGCGGTATTTGGACCCGAAATGGGTCCACTGTCGAATGGGAGATGCCAGTTCACTGGCAAACAGAGCGTTACTATCTCTCAGCCCCCCCAAAAAATAACACTTATATTCGCTGACTAACAAATTTTCTTCCACCGAACTAAAATCTACCGACGACTTTCCCTTGGTCAAAATATATTTTGATACTATGACATCTACTATAATCTGGTTCGTAATCTTGGCTCAAATAATAATAAATAATAGGTACAAAGTAATCGCTTGAGTTTTTGAAATAACATACTAAATGTTATAATCGCGCGACTTTCATACTAGCGTTATATTCTGTTTGAATAGTCAGAGTCCTGCAGGTCTAGTAGCGACATTTATAAATGGAACCCGTGGTCATCTGTGAAACTACACGAGATACGGTTTCCTGTCCTAACTCTCTCGACTTCTTCTGGCCTTCGTCCGGGTCACTTTATATTTTCCGGTCGACTAGACGCGCTCATGTTTCCTTTCTATGCAGCCCACACTATGAACCCTACACATTTACCGTCACGATTAATCAGTGAAAAGTAATTAAAACAGTAGAAACCAGACCATATCAGATCTAGGTACCGCTGTTGCTCCGTTTTCACGTGTATTTCCCCGGTGTCTATTCTGGGCCGAAGAGGCCATCGAGTATCAATAAATTTGCCAATTATTCCCCACATTATTTTGTCGGTAAATTGCAATAGGGGCTAGCAAAAACTGCTCAGGCGATGATTTTTGGTGTCATTTTCATCGTCAGCTTATTTAATCCGTCTATCCAATTTGGCCCAGCGACAGCGGGCATTAACCGTCAACTGACTTTCTCCGCCCGCGGATCTCTTCGGCGGCTCCTCTGCGTGGGAGTCGAGTCACAATGGGGCCGGCACCGGGGACCGCCGTTTTGACTTTTTGTCAATTTCTTTTTTGTCATTTGCTTTCTATCCGTTTCCTACGGGCGGCCGGAGGAGAAAGCCCGTGGGAGACTCCTCGGTTCAATGCGGCAGGTGTACATAGTCTCCAATTGGCTTTCCTCCTTCGATGGTACTTGCACCAGAAAGAAGAAGCCCCTATCGCAATATCATCGACCGGGCGTCAGAAGTTCCTTTAGTAACACTCAAACACCCTGTCGACATTCAGCCAATAAAGTAGTGCAATATATTGGAATGCAGTTCAAGAAAATAAAATTCAAAACTCAATTACAATAAAGTTTTTCTATTCACTAATAATAATATCAACTTTTTAATCAAAGACACTGCAACTATTAATATTCTGGTTATCCTAGGCCGGTTAGCTCCTCGCCATCTAATTTTTACAACTACCGGATTGGTCCGGATCTGCGTGGAATTTCAAAGTGAAATTAGAAAATGTAATATTCTTGTGGCAGTTTTATTTTAAACATCGGTGGTTAAAAATGAGCTAGCGAAAATCTGTCGTCGCGCATTTGAGAGCGAGGGAATCTGAAAAGTATCGGAGGCCCGGAATCGAAGTTTCAAGTTTTCACTTTTTACATACTGGCTTGTCGTCCGTTGGACAACTGTACCGGATGAATCGAACGAACCCCGACGGCCGGCTTTCAGAGATGGATTAATTCCATATTTAACAGATGGAAGCGGGAACCCGTCGCGAGAAGCCGCCGGTCATTAACTGACAACCCAATTCGAACCTTGATTTTCTCCGCTCTAGGTTTCTCACATCTTATTATCGGCCGGACACCTGGCCACGAATTGGATCTTACACACACACACACACACACACACACACACACACACACACACACACACACACACACACACACACACATATATATATATATATATATATATATATATATATATATATATATATATATATATACCAAGAAGATCCACCTCCGGCCTTAGAATAGCTTAACGAATTCCGAATGCCACAATATATTGTAAAATTTGAATTTATTTAGCTTAATTTCTGTTTCAACTTACATTCGTTCGCTTTCTACCTTCCGCTTCTCCTCGAAAAGTAAGTAAGGTTACAAATAGTAATTGTCATGAATTTTTCACATACTCTAGTAAAGAATTTCTGAACTCAGACTTCAGAAATTCGGAAAAGATATTGATGAGATGTGTATGATAATCAAATAACACGATGATCGAGTATGAGGTTAGAATTCACCGAACATTTCACCTTGAATAAATCTTAATTTTATTGACTAATAAAGGCATTGAGTGTTGATGATTCATAAGAATTCAGGCGGCTTAGGCGGACTCTAGATAGGAATTTATGGAAGACGAGTCAGAGGAAGTTCTCTGAAAAAGTATAAATCTCCCTACTCCCATTGCTAGACACAAAAATAAGAGTTGCAATTTTACAGGTCACTGTACATCCAAGAACAACCGCATTCAAGAATTCGATTGTGGCGGGCGATCAGCGATTTTTTATGGGTAAAAGAAAATTCGGTCCGAAGAAAAGGACTCAGGGGGAGAGGAAAATGGAGAGGAGTCAGCCTGTCTAAAGGAATTAGTCCGACTTTTCACGGTTGAGCCTGGGCCGACCTTCAGGGCCACATCGGCTAGGCGAAAGCACAATTTATCGAACCCGTTTTTCAGCCGTCGGTAGATGTCTCATCCCCAATAGTTGGAAATTGCGGTAACGTTTTCAGGACAACGGAACTCCAAACGGACCGATTGTTCGAAACGGTTTCTATTCGTGTCAGCGATACTGGAGGAAAAGCTGAGGACCTGTCGGAGTGTTCTGAAAATCACAGGAGAAACGGTGTACCTCACCATAATGAAATTCAGTTGTAATTACATGTAAACGGGTAGACACCTTTTTACAATAGAATTATAATTTCATAACAAATGACTTCCTAATGAAATAGGGGTCACAGACCCCAGTACACTCACTAGTGATTTTTAGTTAGTTGAATTTAGAAACTAGTTTCTGAACTCTCTCAACGACGGATTAAACTCATTGGATTTATAATATAAACGTTACATTATTAAGCATTAATGTCGAAACAATTAATTTATTTGAAACAGTTGATTGTCAAGCGTCATTCAAGGCGCCTGGCGCTATCTGCCAGCGCCGGGTTCAGGCTACTTCATTCGCTTAGCGAGACCAAGTGTCTACGTTAAAAATTAAACTCGACACTGATTTGCTAAAACAATTAAAAACCCCTCAGGCGAAATTTTAAGTTTCGGGGCATTCATTAATCGAGGCAACCCCCCGAAGCTAAAGCGGACATTAGGAAATAAATAGTTCCTCAACTATAAACTTTCGTTAACAAAAAATACATCTGTAGAAGCGAAAGAGATCTAAAATCGCACAAGTGACTTGAGTTTATTGTACTCTACATTAGAATACAATACATTAAGGCGTAAATTTTTTTTAATGAAAGTTCCCATTTGAAGTTGTAAGCGTACAACTTCCTTTCTCTATATCGTACGCTACTACGGTACAACGGACAGGGTACACACGACTTTCACATCCAGATAAATTCATTTCCTCGACAACAAGGTCGCTGGGATGGACACAGAGAAAAAAAAACCGACTCGGAACGACAACGGGCCGCTACTTCCCGCGAACAAGTAACGAGATGATGAAAGTAACCTGCCCGGCTGGTGGATGTTACTTTTTTGCTTTGTCTCTTTCTTTATCTTTCGCACCAAACAACGAAAGTACCGGCCCCTTACACAACCCGGGTATTTTATGAAAGTGAGGCGCTTTCATTTTTCGCGCCCGCAGCTTATAAGTGCTCTTAAGTGATCTTTCTCTCCCGCGACGATGTTCGGGCACAATTAAGGCGGTGTATAATTGGACGGGGTGTCTCATTGCCTTTTATCAGTATTTATTCCACTCACAACCGTGTATAACTTCGGATAGTTATCGGATCAATTTTATTTTGATCGGATAATATACCATTGTACACTAATCTAATATATACAATTATGATTCACTCAAATGATGTATTTTATTTCACCGAATTCTTCGCGTTAACCGCGAATAATTGTATGAAAATTAAGGATTGAAAAAGTAACGACATGCTTAACTCATACATTTGGGGGCATATCAATCATTCAAATATTTATGCTAAAAGCCTCGAGTGCTTTTAGCGAAACTACTTCTAGCTGGTGGTGGGTAAAGATCAGCCCGCTTTGACGGCCAGCCGCTAGATGTCTACACCTCCCTATTCTCCAGTTATTATTAAGCCAATTTCGATGCTTACTCAAAATTGGACATTTCTTTATATACATATATAAGATTCATTCAATCTTTTTTTTTAAAAGAGTAGTATCTACACTTTATTGTTAAAAAACGATTTTGTTGCTACGCGGAGAACGTCAAGCTAAAATATTATTTTTCACAAATTTTTCGTAAGGGTAATGTTTTCATGGCATCTAATAATTTACAAGCTTAACCCGAGGCCTCTTCCTCCCAGACAACACTGTTAAATATAAATAGTTGATTTTGAATCTAAATCAGTTTCCGCAACCGAAAAACGTTATCCTTCAATTGACAACATCGGTCATCAATTGGCAGGAACTGACTGAATAATTGAGACAAATAATAAAGATAGAGGATGGAGGGCCTCCAAGAGGATAAGGAGGGGTTGAAAAGATAAGACGCCAAAACCTTGGTGAGGATCGACATGTGCGAACGCCGTAGCCCATCGACTCGTCCCATAAATATCTTGGCACTCGATTCCAAAATGGTTTTCCAATAATCCCCCGCGTTGTACTTCCGCTCTCGATCAACGTCCGTTTTGTTTTCACCGTCTAATAATTGTCAGTTGAAAACAGGGCCGGTATGAGCGGCGATCGATCATCCGGTGCCGGAGCCACCTGTTGATAAGGAGCGCCGGTTACGGCCCGCTTTAATTTGAAAGTCGTCGACGCTCCCCAAGTGCCATCCCCCCACTCGATAAACTAATATATCCCGCAGGAATAATTGATGCAACCGTCGACATTGTGTTTTCGTAATTATTATTAAGCCAGTGACGTGGGCTTCAGCCACCGAAAAAACCAACACTCATTTCAAGTACTGGGTTATTATCCTACGACCATAATTATATTCGGCCGGATTCCATAACTACCTCCGAAAATGTAACTATATACTCGTATTAATCATTAACCATTATTTTAAATTGGAAATATATTAGAAATGTGGCCTGTACGATATCAAGTTCAAGAAAATAAAATATATATCAATAATATCACATATTATAATAGATCTTTTTGGGCAGAAGTTGAATTTTTAATGAAATAATCTGAAATTCTTAGATGAAATAATAGGAAATTTCGCGTCTACTCTTATTATTATTACCCGATTCTCAGTATATACAGTTTATATAATTCTTTTCAACTTATTTATATAATTCCAAACAAAGTACTTACATTATTTGTACATTAAGCCTCGCTTTATGCCAGCAAGCAGCTATGGGTAACAGCATTTCTGTGAGAGGTGTTTTTTCTCAACTCGTTATCAATTTAAAACAATCCTGAAAATTCGGGCTTATTTACCGGGAAGGGAAACTTGGAGGTAGGCGGCGGCCGCGTTATCGACAAAGCCGGCCGACATAATTTTCCGGTGCAGTTTTTCCGGATGAAATAAAAAATAAATAAATAAAACTCGGCGGAGCGATTCGGTTATAGGAATGGTATCTATTATAGGGAGCGGCCGTTTATTGGGCGTGTTGATCCGCTTGTAAACCATATGGTCGGGCGGGGCCCAGCCGGGTAATAAAATTAGGTAAAAGATAACAGCTTTAACCAGTACCTGGGGAGGCGCCGAAAGGAAAATATCCGATTAGGAACTCCAGTTCAAATGGAATTATTTACGAGAGGGTTTGCGCAAAGTGTTAAAACGTTCGGTTTGCTTTTGGGGAGGTGGTCGGAGGGTCGTGTGTGCGGGGGAGGCTTATTTAAAATGACCGATAAATGTTGTTTCTTCAGGGTTAAAATGCGATTTCGGACAATGAGTGAGTTTTGGTTCCCAAACTAGTTGAAATTCGAGGCCAATTTCCCGGTCGTTCAAAACCCGGCAGTTATTAATACAACAACAATGGCGAACTCAAACAAAACCCGGTCGGCCGCAATGTCATGCGCATACGAAGTTGGTATTGAAACGTTGACTTCCGTAAAAACCCACATTAAGACGTTCGCCAATTAGTCATTTGAGGATTGTGGAAGCCTGCGTTAAATGAAGCCGAAAATACTTCCGTTCGTTGTCGAAGTTAAAAATCCGGAAAAACAGGATGTTATTTGGAACTGCATTTTTATTATAATTAAATCTAAATTATCATCATTAAAGCTGCCAGTTATTAATTGCGAAAATTATGGGTTTTATCCACTTATACATCACAACGGTTTTTAAATGTAATCTCCATTGGGGGTCGGATTCCCCATTCTTCTTAACGGCGGAGTGGAGGCCCCTCTCTGAAGAGGAAGGAGGCCGCCGTCTAAAGCCGAAATGAATGGAATTCAAGACATCTTCTGTAAACAGACAGAATTATGCAAGGATTATTCAAGGAAAACAAGGATGTTATGAGATGCGGCGCTGTAGGCGGGAAGGATTTTCGCCTTTTAAATACGAATACAAACGGATTTAGGCAATTGATAATTATTTGAAAATCATAATCCCATAGTTATTTGTTTGGACTGTAATGTTGGCTGGATTTACAACCAAAGAGACAAAGCTATATTTGAACACGAAAGAAAAAGCTGACGAACGAACACATCTGCCACCGATAGAATAATGCCTTTACTGTAGTAATCATTCAGAGTAAATCCTTGAACTAATACTTCTGCTTAGATTAAATATATGTAGCACATTATACACAGATTGTATTTAATGAAAAAATTTGTATCGAAGAAAGTTTCCATTGCATTTAAAAACAGCCGATCTCTCGAAACAAGCCTATTTTTAAAGCATATTATTTACAATAAGAATATGAATAAATAGATAAACGTATTTTATTCATTTCCTGTCTAAATAAGGAGTACAACTGTTAGCATTCTACAAGCGACGAATTATTTAATCAAAATAGAATGCTTCGATTCAGGGGAATGCTACGACTTTTAATATAATTACACCCGAATCAAAGCTAAGCTTCCCGGCACAAACATAATTCACATGTGCAATACAAGGAATTTTTTATACTCAATTACACATCAGGATTATTCGCATCATAAATAAATTCTTTTATGTATAATTAAACGAAAATGTTTTCATAAATTTAAATGAACAACGTTATATATGTAGACGTTGTTGGTGGATTTCATGTGATTTAATTTGTTATATTTAGAACCAAATTAATGCAAAGTTTAATGTACAGTTGAACCGGGAATATTTATTATTTTCAATCCAAGAAATAGTTTAAATTAATAATGTCTAAATACTAATTTTTAGGAATTTTTTTAAAAACACTATAATTTGACATTCGCGGGGAATGGGTTAGACTAAACCCGCGGTATTCAAATGCGTACCCGGATTGTATAACCAATTAGAATTGGGCGAATGCCAATTCGCCCGCCGAAGTGCAATTTAGTAAACGTGTTAGGAGGATTTGATCGACAGTTTCGGGAAAATTTGGATGATTCGACGAAAACTCGATATTAACGAAAACTCGAAAACACGAAATCGCGATATTTAACCAATGCGCGTCGGCGAGACCGGGGTTGGGTGGGAAACAACCGGGTCTGGACGTTGAGAACGAGAAATAATTTTAAAGTAGTCTAAATGGATCGCCCCGAGGGAACTCAGGAAATGTTTCTCTCGGCCTCCATTCATAACTAAAGGAGGGATTTCGATGAAATTGCTATTTTATTTGCCCCGTCCAAGCATTTAAATAAACGCCTCGTCAACGAGTAATCTTATCAGTCTGTTTAGCCCGAGTAGAGATGAGTTTTGCTAAAAGGAAAGAAATGGTGTCTACATTAATTTCTGTTTGATTATGTGCGAATGATTTTACGCTAATACCATAAACTCGATTTTACTATTGAAGAATTCATTTTCAGGAACTATTCTTTCTTAGTAAAATTGTTTTTTTGACAGCTACAATTGCGCATTTTATTTCATTTCTTTACAGGCGCAGTCCGTCGATTATTCGAAATATTTCAACAAGTTTCACTTTCAAATAAGCCAACGTAACCACGATAATGAATTTAATTATTGTGAATAAACTCAGGAAACTGAAATGACGGCAGTGTCATCATGTAGTGCTGACGTTGGTACATTGGAGTTGGCAATTCCTATATTCAAATAAGCAGAAAATTGCAGCCTGCCGGTTTGCAATCAGAGTGAAATGAAAGTAGTTACTCTCAAAATGACGAAGGGCCCAGTATGGAGCCCGAGTGTCCGACACATGGGACCGCCAGGTAATAACTCCGGGAGCGGTTCACGGCGAGGTTCCTTATCTTTTTGAAAATCTTAATTTTAGGTATGAAATTTGTTTATTCGTTTGATATTTTTAATACAATTTCCAGTGCCCGACCTTTTATAAAATTTCAGCTATGAGAAGGCGGGGCCGTATAAAACGTTTAGGCGTTCCACCCGAAATGAAACTATGTAATATCCAGCAAGCGAAATGAACCGAAATATAAGTATATATGTTTATCCCTTATTAGATAGAAAAAAATTACTACATAATGGAGTCGAATAGTTTATGACTTTTTTCGCGAAAATTATACCAGTTATTATTAAAGATAAACATTTAAATGTTCATTTATTTTATTAATATTTAAATTTTATTCTTTTAACTCGGAACTTAAAATTAAACTCAGGGAAATCATATAATTTTGTGTTGCACGAGTATAATTCGCACCGCTTTCCTGGGAACCAAATTACCGCGAAATTTTTGTTAAAATCGCCTATGAAAAGGTCGTTTGTAAGTGCCGACAGTTTCAGAAAACCGAAACCGGTATCCGTCTTGGGGTTTGCATCCATAAAACACTCCCGGGTTAATGATTTTTGAATTTGCTATTGATCCAATAAGTAGAACAATTAATACTTTACCAAAATGTAAGGTCTATACCAGCGGGCAGAGATAAGGCCGTGGTGAGACCACGGATAGTAGGTTTGCGCGCGTTGCTCGACGTAGGCGTCGTAGGTGGGGAGGGCGGCTGTGGGGGCGGCAGCAGGGGGGCGGCAGCAGCAGGGGCGGGCACACTTCCAGAGCACAGTGGCACCCGGCACCGACAACAATGCACTCCACAACACCACTCATACTATGCCTCCTCCTTCACGCTGCCCTCGCCCTCATACCAGGTATATCACCCAGTATTAAGTATTTATTGACACCATAAAATGAAGTCGGCATTCGAGGATACCTCATGTTCAGCTATTTCTTTGCAACACCTTAAATCGAGAATTTTTTAACACCAGCAATTTAACACTCTATGAATTTAAAATAATAAACCATTGAGGGTTTATTGGATGTAAATAATTGATTTAAGAGTTATATAATACATTTAAAGAGGTATATAATACATTTAATTATTTAACACCAAAAAATTCCAGGAGAATATATAACAAGAATATAACAATGTATATAATATATTCATTTCACCAGAAAGCACCTGATATTTACGGTCTGTTAATTATAATATTCGGGATATAAAAATCGCAACAAAGAAATTGATCATCTAAAAAATTCCATTTGTCAGTATAACAAGAGATTTTCATTTCGGTAATTAGGTTTTTGATGTTCAAATATAACCACCTGTAATATCTAATGTGTCAATAGTGACATCCGAACGTTTGAATTTTTCCCATCCTTCATATCTGAAGGATATAGCTAATTACGGACTTATTGTCGAATGGTATGAATCAGTTTTGTTTGTTTGTCGGCTGACACGCGTCGACAGCCTGTTATACTCTCAAATGGAATTGCAAAGCTGATACGGTCCTGATTTTATATTCCAAATTAATTGAATTATACCTATTTCTATAAAATCACTTCACATGGTTCTACCTATCTCGCTTCTGTGACAAATATTCGGACCGGACGTTTTAAATAGGAATTTATTTCACGCAATACACATGTACCCCATCGAGAGCGTGAACTTTTCTGTAGCTTCATTAAACAGACGTTATCAATGGATAATTAAATATGAAATTCTTTGCAAATATTTTCAACACAAACCCGGGGCCCTTTCATAAATTTTCCTTTATGGGACCGCCCCTGAAGATTGCCCCCTCGAACGGAGGCTTTTGAACCCACACATATTCGCATCTAAATCCTGTCTTATTTACCTTCCTACAAAGTGTAATATTACAAATATTGTTTTCGCGCGTATCCAAATCAGCATATATATATATAAAAAATCTTTCATTCATTGTTCTTTCTCTTAGTCTGTCATTTATTTACAAAGATTGGTAATATCAAACATGGAATTTTCAGCGTTCCCCTTCTACACTAAAATTTATAACCTCAAAACCATACACTTCTTTTCACTTCCTTATATTTTCCAGTCTACAGCATCCATCACTTTCCAACTTTAAATCCTTATTAACTGTCCGCACTCTCCAGTCCCTCCTTCTCCTGCATTTAAATAAAATCCTGTTATTTACATGTAATAAATAAGGTTTGTTCAATTTAAGTAAAATAAGTAGAGTTGCAACTAGGGACTAATAGTCCATATCAATTCCGGACGAATTCAATACGATGCAAGATGGCTATCGGATCGAATTGGATATAGTTGAAACATAGTTTCACTTACAGCAGTCGAATTATTTAATCCATCGGATTAATGTTTGAATTACGCAGAATGAGTCAAGACTAAAAATTACAATAATGTTGAGCTAATAATCTATCTTTGTTGTGAAGAGTTTATCCGAATTATGAAAATGGTAGCCACAAAATCGTTCTATTTTTTCAACGACAACCGAACTGTTATTTCGGCTACCGGAAAAATATATTTCCGACCGAAACACTGTTTGGACTTCGGTATATTGAAAGGAGTATCATTTCCAACTCTTAGCAGTCAATAGCAAACTTCAGATTCTTAGATCAGACAATTATTTATTCGGATGATTGAATTATCTTCACGCGACAAGTTTGACGGATACAATTTTAATTTACATATGACCGTGAATCGAGAGTATATGAACACGAGAGTCGTTTCATTTCGAATTATTAATTCATGCAGATTCGAATGTGGTTCGAATCCAATACGTTTCATCTTGAGTCGATCCTAGTCACTTCGTATTCATGCATGACGTTCTAAGCGCGTGCAGCGACATGGTTTTTATTTATACAATCATTTACTGAATTAGCTAATAGAAGGGACGAAATTATGGATAAAATGCGGAACACGAGAGAAAACGTTTGCTCTCTGATAAAACAGAAAAAACTATTCCCCCGGGAAACGGCTAAAATGTTTCACTGTACGCTCCATTAGTCCATATTAATAAAAGAATCTGCCCTTCGGTCCGAGCGCCGTACAGCCTGAAGCGCCACGGCCACAATTTATGTAGCGTGATGATTTTAAAAAATAATGAAAAACAGCGTAATTCATTTTTCAGCCTGACAAACAGTAACAGGTAAAAAGTTTTAATCGGTGTCACCACGACTGTATACAAATACACTCATATAAATATAATAACCGATGACACGATTGAACTGTAATTCTGGGGCTGTTACGAATAACCAAACTCCAATTATCTGTCCCTTCATACATACAAATGTTCTTTTTTTTTCCAACGATACCAGAAAATAGACAGACCAAGTTGGATATAATTCTAAGTATGTGCATCGCGTCTCATTTGAGCATCCTATAAAACGTAATATGTTGAAAAATATACTTCCGCTTACTTCGAAGGGAAATTATTAATAATTTACCTTGCTGCCTTGAAAGTTTTAGTAATTGTTTTTTTATTCAGCAATGAAGACTAAGGAGATTCAGAAATAGCCTCGACTGCACTTAGACCGTCAGTGAATTATTTCCTTAATAAATAATATGAAAATCTGCAGTGATGCTTATGAACTTATTATTAAGAGTTTATGAGTCTCCAAAAACTGTTTACTAATTTTAAGTTTAATGACATGAAAAATGGAGCGGGGCGAAACGGACCGTGTCCACTTTCCGTTTTTCTTTTTTATATGAATAGGTATACTTCTATTTTTTGCTGTCTTTGCATGTATAGTTGTAAAACCTTATCTGTTTTTAAAGATAGTTGAGGGGTGGATATAAAATTATTATTTCATCAGCAATAAACATATTTCCTGTACGTAAAATTCAAAACAGATCATCTTGGCGGTTAAAAAATAATAATATGAATTGTAAACTATACTGAATCTACTGCCTGACGGTTATTAATTACTCGTGTTGTCAATTTAAAATGTCTCCAGTAAAATTGTGTAAATTATTCGAAAATGAGTTATTATTCTACGTCTAGAGCTATTAATAGAAGCGAGTCAGACACAAGATCTAAAACGTTTATTGGGTATATAGAGAAGCCTCAAATGTGATTTCTTTTTGAGATTCTGCGGCCTTAGGATAATTGACTGAACATAGAAAAATTGGAAAATGTAGAATTTAAGCACGGAACATCGTTTGAAGAATATAATTTTAATGACATGGCCCGAAATGTCAAAACCTCCACGAAAAGGTGACATTTTTTAAATGTTGATTTTAAAATAAATAAGTCTGGTATTGAAATAATATAAATGCAAATTTGTTATCAATTGCTGGAATTTATTTGGTAAACCTCCTCAATGTATTAAGGAGTATCGTTAAAATGATAATTAAACTACTTAGAATAATTATACCTAACATCCTTTGTGTGTTCCTAGGCAGTTTTACTTAAAGTACTAATATTATTATACTGTAATAGGCTTTGATTTTAAGCCGATTCCGTATATACAGACAATATGAAATATTAATGAGCGAAGTTATCCGCGGATCCATATCGGCCCTAACCATGGAGCCGTAAGAGTTCAGAAACGTGAGAAAGAGACAACACCCGAGAGGGCCCTAGAAGGAAAGGGCAAAAACCCTCCCCTAAAAATATTTCCTGTTTTTATTGCTGCATTGCTACAGTGCCTTTAGTCAGTCAACCTTTAGAATAATTGAATCATTAATGCTAAACTGTGATGCAAATACTCGTCCGCAGGACGCTTTTAATGTTGAATCGCATGCAGATCAAAATCTCCCCGCCCGGTCGCGCTAATTACAAGGGAAATAATTCGCAGGCGGGAGAAACGAACGACATTTTTATTAGTAGCTCTGAAGATGTAATTGGCGAATAATGATAATGGCTATGCGCGATCAAAAAGTACTTACATTTGGCTAATTTTTTTTTTTGAAGCCCCATCTCATGAAATCGTTTGAGAGTAGTCCAAAACATTACTTGGGCCCTTTTTTCGTCCAGGTATTATTTCCACTGTTGATGCCATTGCTGGAATTTTTCAGTTAATATTAGAATTTTCTTTAACTTTAAGCCATTATTTTAAAAAATTCAACGTGATAAAAATTTTGACACTGGTCCCGGAATTTTTAGCAGGGACATTATCATAGTCGCTTCAATTCCTGTAAAGAGTTTTGTCGTATCCAGTCCGAAATTAGATATAATTCTTTCATTATATGTTCTTATATTTCATTATATAATTCGAGATTAATGTTCACATTATTACACTAGATTATGATTTTCAAATGATGTAAATGAGATTTTTATCGTATCTATTATGTACGTATTAACGACGGAAAAAGCATTGAAGCTGTATTTTTTAAAGACCACCAATTTTTAACAAATAATATTGACTTGGTTCATTCCTATGCTGTAATCTGTCACCCACAGTGTTATGTCGTAATCGGATAAGACACCTTTTCTTAATTGCATTAATTCTCTCTCAACAGGTCTTAAAAATCTATATAGAAAGGGTAATTTATGTTATTATGGTTCAGGGTGGACCCTGGTTTTAAAAATGTATACCGTAGATTTCATGTGTTTCTGTCTCCTCTTGCTGTTTTGGTCTTTTTCTAGACCGGTTTCGGATGCTAGCCATTTTCAGTAGCGGTGTTAGTCACTTTGGCACTTTGGATGTTTTTTGGGCATCCTCACTACACTGTCACTGTTACTTGTACTGTGGTGATTATCTGTTTGTCGTGTATATATATATATATATATATATATATATATATATATATGTCTTGTTATTGTGATTTTTGTTATTTTTTTTTGTCTTATTTGAGTTATTTGAATTGTTAATCGGCTTAGGTCTTTGTTGGATTATCTGTCAAATATATATATTTGATCACACAACTGGTCACAACTATTGGTTTTGACTTCCAAATATATGACAGGAAACCTATCTTGTATTGTGTACTTACGATCGTAAAAGTTTTCCTGTTGATCCAAAATTTATTGACAAAAGTTTATTTTTAGTAATCTAGTTAATTGGTGCAAATGCACGGGGCGAAATAGATAAGACAGGAGGAATCACGCGCAATATTCACTTGAGTAATAGAAATTAGTTGTTAACAATCATTTAAATCGTGTGTACTAAACATTTTCCATAGACTATGATTAGTAATTGTTTAGAATGTCATGGTATTGGATTTATTTTCTCGATTCCCAGATAAAATAAAATGGAATTCATAATTAAGGTGGGAATCACATTAAAATTCTAACGAGCTCTCAGACCGGTTTGATGCACAGATTTCTTAGAATTTTCAGTTTTTCATTTACGTTTCCGATGTAGCGGGGCTGCATGAGCCAAGAGGGCAAAATTAATTGGTTATGCGTCCCATTGAAACCGGACGCTCCGACGGGGGTTATGCTCAATTTACGGGTACTTTCCTTACTCGGATAGGCCGTTAAGTCCCGACCTTCATTTATCGCTTCTCTTGTCACCGGCGACCTTAGAAACGGCACTGTGTTCACAAGTGTAAGGGGATATCGATCAATCACGAATATGAAACAGTGAATCATCGTTAAAATTCTCATTATTTAAAACTATCGGCTCAAAACTAAGCGCTGAATTTGTAAAAGGGATGCAAACTCAACACAAACTGTTACTATCTGAATCAAACACATTGACCACCTTTTTTTATAAAATTTGATCTTGAATAATTAAATTACCAAGTAATTGAACACTTTTTATTCGAAGTTTAAAACTGCATAATAATGACCACCAATAAGTATATTATCAAATCACTTTCATTAAATTTATTTTTTCAGTAATTTTTTTCTATTTTATTATCCTCTTATTTTTGTTTTATATTCTAGAAAATGTATTAATGTTATTGTCCACCATAAGACGCCTTTAATTTGTAAAAATATACTTTTTAAAATTATTATTCCATAAATTCAAACCTGTTGTTATTTATTTCTTATTATTATTATTTGTGTTTTGAGGCAAGTGAATAGAGGACGAACGAAGCAAAAACGTGCAGACTTCATACTTAGAATCTCGGGCTGAGATCTAAGTTATAACAACAATTAAATCATCTCTACCTTCTTCCTATATTCTAGCTGATCGGCTCTGTGTTCTCATCGTTGTCACAGTATTACAATGAAGTCGTTCCTATGGAGCTTCCCTCTCAACAGGTTGCTGTTGTAGCGTTATTTATTTGCTTTTCCGGTTGGTCGATTTTTGGGGAGGGATTTATGTCTTTTTTGTCCGCTTTCTTGTTGTTAAGGTGTAGCAGAAGATTGAGGCGTCTGAGTCATAGTGAAACATCTTAATGAAGGTTAAACAGTGAAGAAAATAAATTCATTTTGTCTTTTAAAAATACAGACATTTATTCAGGTATTAATTGTTGCCGTGAATATTACTAGTACCGATGAGTGTACCCTGAGGTCGATTTAGCAAAAATTGGAGATATCGAGTTTTTCATCGAGTATGAAACCAAATGAGTCTTTACTTCTTTTTATGAGCGAAGATAAAATATTATTTAATAATTACCTTTTTCCTTGAAAGTAATTTTAACTCGGTCGCCATGAAAGTATTACAATCACGAAGCTGCTTACGCAAGGCATTTTGTTCACCAGAAGAGGCAAATTAAACAGTTTATATTCTGTAGCCGATTCCAATGACGTTAATTCTCTGTTATATAATACCTGTCCCGAACAGCGAGAAAAATGAAAAAGCCAAAGATATTTTATACCAAACACTAAACGCCGAATTATTTCTCCGTTAAAAGAAGATTTTACATTCAATTTTTTTTTGTTACCTTCGGGTATTAACGTTAAAAGTTCTACCCCATGTAACACTCTGAGTGTGGGTCTTATTAAATTCTCAGTTATGTGCGGCATTAAAATACGGGGCATTAAGAACAATTATGAGAATATTAAGTCCCCATGGTACTTGAGAATGCCGTGTTACATTTTTATGAAATAAATGAGCGCCTGAAAACCACAAGCAGGAGAATTGAAACTTTCTAAGTTTTTACACATTAATCACGATTAGCACGAAGAATGATAGGAAACATTGAATGTTACAAAGGTAACCAAAGATTAAATGAACAAAATACCAAATCGAAATTCATGTCTTTGAAGAACAATTTAAAATTATTGAAAAAATCCCTTTTAATTTTTAGCAATCTTTTATTACAAATTCAAATATCTGTATGCATATTATCTTGTGGTTCAAGAACAGACACTATTGAAGTAATTTTTTCTAAAGACCTACCGAAAACAGCATCAATCGGAGTACCAGATATTGTAGTTGGTATGTTTTTATCATTGCTGCAAATATTAAAAAAATCCTTATATAACCCTTGATCGGTTACAGTATACCAATGACGTTCCAGGTGCAAAACAAACAAACAATGAAACATAGAAACAATGAAAGACGTGCATGTAAATGAGACCGAATTTCGTGGCTGTGGATCCGTTGTGACCCTGGTAAACATGACTGGCTGGTGAAGGAAAAACTGTCGGCGTCTGTTTGAAAGAACGCGCTGAAAGTAGAGATCTGTGGGCAATTAAAATGTATTTTTAAGGAGGAAATTTTGACAAATAAGATTCTCATTGTTAGAGTCCTTCTATTTTTGAATTTCACGAACACCGAGACACGCAGAGGACGGCGGCAAGGGCACCGGCAAATAATTCCTGAAAATATGTTAGTTTTATGTCACCATTAATATTCCATAACCTGACACATCACATACTCTGGAGAAGTATTACTACTAAAAGGAAGTTACAATGGTGATTTTATACAAAATTAATTAATTCATAATTTACATCGTCATTAATAATTATACGGTAGAAGCCACCTGTATATATTTTACGCAACTCGATATCGACACGATCCTAAGTGAAAATATTGCGAAAGTTAATTAAATACTAGTTTGAGGTTTTTGTCGTGATGTTTTGGCCATCACCGCTAACTGTTTCCTTCCATTATCACAGCGCTTGCAGGAGTTTGCAGGTGTTTTTGGAATAATCCAAAAAATAATTTCAATTTCCGTTCATACAGCTTTTCCCGTCTCCAGAACGAAGTGGGAGTCTTATATGAAATTTTCACGCCACCCCGTAACCGGTCGCATTATGGGGTTCATTAACATGGTTCATAAAGCGCGGGAAATTGGGACCGCCTAATAACGATGTAATTCAATAGGGGCTCAATTTTCCATCGGTCAAAGTGTTTGCGGCAAACAGTGAACACAAAAAATTCCTTTTGACCCGGAGCAGTCCAATTCGAACTGAATTAATTGCAGCGTACTCCTTAAATTCCTATGCTACATCCAGTTGGACTTGTTCAACTTGTATTTGTCTGTCTCTTGGCGATTGACACGGACGGTGACCAATTTTTTCTCACTCTCAGTACCACATATGAGCCACAAAATATTAGACAAAAGTTTTACGAAATATAATCGGAAGTTTTTTGTTGTATCCAACTGGAAAGAATTAATATAGAAATATCTATTCAATATTGTGACCTATACTTATTTGGGAACGTTGAATTTGTTTTTGCGGGCGTTCAATTATTTAGTGATAATGGGCGCGGTGGGGGAAAAAATAGATAGAAACACTTGCGATTTGGACAACAATTAAGGGGAAATTAAAACAAATCGAGTACCAAGCGAGATTGTCGACTATATTCGGCCACACTGAATTTGTC
Organism: Lethocerus indicus; assembly: GCA_019843655.1. Taxonomy (NCBI): domain Eukaryota; kingdom Metazoa; phylum Arthropoda; class Insecta; order Hemiptera; family Belostomatidae; genus Lethocerus; species Lethocerus indicus. The sequence goes on along the minus strand of JACDQD010000103.1, from coordinate 5,153,559 downwards.
CCAAGCCATTAACATATTTTGATAGAGCAGCATTTTCTCCAAATTTGATTACGGACCGGGTGGGTGTGTGGGCCGCTGAAAGCCGGCACATTTGCCAGCCTGTCAAGACCGGCCCGTGTCTCCACCCATTCAAGGTTAATTTTATAATAGATATTTTTATTGTTTTTTTTTGTACAGAAGTTTTAATCGCCCGAGAAGATTCTGCCGGAACAATTTAAAACCGATGTTTTTTTTACTTTACACCCTGCAAGTAAACGCGCACCCATCATTAACTTAATTCAATATGAATTTAAGTTTAGTAATTCATTAATCGTTGCACCGTAGTGACATATAGGGGGAATGATACTACTGAGAGAGTACTTGTCCGCCAGCATTGCTATCCCTATTGCAATTGTCTGGTTGAGATGAGGGTTGGCCCAAATGAAGATGATTAGTAAACAGTGGCATTAAATTCGACTGTGGCGTTTAAAAGATCCCACTCTGTCATGATGTGGATCATCGTCTTATCAGTTTTTTAAAGTTAATTGAGGAACCGATTGTATAAGTATTTACCGGTGTCTGTTCAGTCGATTCGAGAGTTAGAGTTATACGGGTGTGTTTGTTTCTTGTATAAGGTTTCAGTCTACTATTTCTCTACAACAACGTTCGAGATATTTTAAATCGGGCGTCAGCCCCTTTTGCACCAGTCCTGTATTCAGTGTGTGGAGACAATAAAAGAAAGATTTTCACCGTTTGGAGAACGGAAAAGCCTTGAAGAATGAAGAAGCCGTATTGACCGGACGCCATCCGGAAACCGGGCGACTAGAGCGGATCTTCCCTTTGCGAGTCAATATTGTCTCCTTTTTATTATCAACATTAAAAGGCGGATTTTCTCCGACTTCGGACCGTTCCCATAATACACGCTATAAAGGCGAGATAAACCAGCGCGAAGCGTCTCTGAATACGTTTGTAGGCTCAGTTCTGCCCTACACATAACACTACTCCGCTGTCACTACATTAAATCCAGTATTCAAAAAGGTTTTTTTGCAGATTTTGTAGATTTGTAGTTAGTCAATGGATAGAATTATAGTCACATCATCAAAAAATTCCGATTTCAAATTTTACTCGCTGTCCAGATGAAATTATTGACCTATATGTCTGTAATACCACAACCAAATTGAGCGTAGAGACAATCGGTCGAAATTAACAATGGAAAATAAATTGTTAGAGTAAAACATTTAAAGTCACAGAGTCCAAGTGGATAGAACTATGGGGGATTCACTAAATCCACGGTAAATAGGATCCAAAGCCTACGTGTTTGGGTATTAAGAGCAATTAAGGATGCTGTGCACTACGCTTCGAATGGAACACATGCTCTATTTGTTTCAGATCCAGTTAGCACTCGCCCAATAGAACTATTCATCACTGCTGGTTTTGCATACCTACACATTTCCTTAGATATGTTGTTTCTTCAGTGGGATTATCAATGGTATGATATGTATATATGTTTTACCGCCGGTTCTGCTCCATGGCCAAAGCCTGCATAAGAGAAAGCGTTTTATATCCCACTTATTAACGCTGTTGAACCTCGCGGTGTGGGTAAATAAATATTAAATTGGGTTACTTAGCAGTAGTGGCACTAATGTAGGTTAAAAAAAGTAATTTAACTTATGGAGCGTACCTCGGTTATAAAATATAATTTGTTACGAGTTTAAATAAAATAATACACGAGATAAATACCGGTATGAATTTAATCATTCGGTACTGTCAGACATTTAATCGCATCCAATCACTTAGTAAATAGGCGATATGTCAATATCTGGATCTCGCAATATTCAAGAGGAAATTCAGGACGGCTCGGTACCCAAGTTCCCTTGTGTTCTGTTCCATCCGATGGGGAAACACCAACAGAAACGCAAGACGGGAAACTTCGTAAAATTTTATTTGTCTTGACGGTTGTTCGGCTAATCAACGTGGGAGCTCGAATGTAAACTTTGCCTCTCCCCGCCCGAGCCCCTGCCCCCCCCGCCCCTAAACACTAAATCATCACTACTTCATGAAAATAATAAGTTGTTGAACGGAGAGAGATATCCGACAATTGTCTAACGGGCTTAAAAGATGTCCGGGCTAAGTTTTGTCACATTCAATTTTCGCAGTCATCAAAAACGACAACAACAAGTTGCAATACGGGGTTTCACTGCAGTCAATATTACATATGACTTACGTCCGATTACATAATGTACAAAGGTAAATGGACAGCAAAGTTCACATAACGCACCACAATAATTACTTTTATTTCAGTAGATTCTAGTTTTGAGGTTTCAGGTTTGATAAAATATGAATTTATGGTAGTATTTGAATGTATAAGTCTGTTGATAAGTCTGTCAGTCTGGGATAGTCTGTGTCAGTGCAAATCAGCAAAATATTTTTTAAACTGCAAGACTAGTAGAAATAAACCGCGCGTATATAACCTCTACAGTTTAGAAGCTGTGGGGACTTACATCGAAGATCCGACGTATTCCGAGCGATGTACTCAACTTCTTCGACCCTAAAAATGTTCATAATATTATCCTCCACGAAATATGGAGCAAAGGGGAATTCAAGTCGGAACCGGACCTAAATGGGGGGGGGGGCGGCATTATTCGTCAAACGTGCTCCCGAGAGGGTTCCTGGTTTAGGGCAAACCTGCCCGGGTATATCAAATTGCAGCCAAGTTTGTCCGGCCCTTAGTTCACTTTTTCTCCCGTTGCTAATATAGCGCAATGTGGCTGTTTATAATTTATTTGACGGATATAGCGAAAAATTTATGTATGTCTATTAAACATGACTGGTTGCAGAGGAATGAATAACCAAATCTCATATATGGAAATACTTTTAATCAAAAATTGAAGGACTTTTATTGTATACTCTACGTGTTTTCTAATTAATTAATTCCGGTTAACTGTAAAATACTTCAACAGGCTATTTATGTTGCTGCATTTTAAAATCGTAGTAAAATTCTAAACAATTTTTAAGCAGCGTTATAATTTTGGTTTTTTGAGAAGATAATTAAATCGGAGGCAAAATAGTATTTCAAAAACTTATAATATTAATGTATTACTGTAATGGTTATAATAGAACCGGCTACTTCCCTCAATTTGACACCGAAAAATTTGATAATGAGTTAATCTCAATTATTTTCCAGACTATTCGAATTAAGTTCTAGTAAATGTGAATAAAAAGGGGGCATTAGAACTCAGTGTTATTGCCGAATTGGGGGTTGAATGGGGGGGAATGGTGCAGTCGGAATTCGTCTCGTGGCGGCACTAAAGCGCGGCCAAACGGCACCCGCCGGCACTAGCATTGTCTCCGGGTTATATCACTTCGGCCGTTGGCCTAATTGGCATAACGTCCCCAGGATGTTAGCAGGAGCTAACTTATTAATTGAGACGAACGCTGCTAGTCTAGTGGACACGGCTTTGGTCGTTCTTTCAACAGCAAGAACGTCGGCCTTCGTTCACACTGGGTCGTTGACAAAGTCTGAATACGGACAATATCGTTTAAATGCCAATACATTAGCCAAAGATCCTTTCCAATACTCATTATAGGGTGCAGAATTATATATGCAGAATTTACATGTGCAGAAGTACTCACCCCCCTGGTGAGTAAATTGTACCGGCTACAGTCTCTCGATCCTTATGGAGATGATTTTCGACAATTTCTACCGAATGGCACTTGTGTAATGCACATTCGCCCACCTTCCAACTTTAAATACGGGGCCGGTGCCAACTTCTCAGTACGACTCTCCCCCTCTCTCTCCCTCTTTCGCGCGAGTACGTGATCCCAGGGCTAATGGACCAATCCGAAACGTGATTTACAGTAGGTTTCGGAGGTCGAAAAGTTCCTTACAGTAATAGAAACGGTCTTACAACTGGAAGCAAATAGGTCCGGTGTTTGTGCGCGTAGATTTGTATCCAGAATTACGTTACTTCACGCATTTATGAATACGGTATAATAATGTGATTCAAGTAACCCGTATCTTCAATACTGGTAAACACCATAATACAATTCAGTAAAGAGCAGACGATTCTACTCTTTTAGACCTTAAAAACGTCGATTATCCGGTGCACGTTATATGCATGCACTCGAAAATAATAAAAATTTAGTAGCAGATAGTGCGCTCACTTCACGTGCCCTCCAATAGCATACACTCCACTGAGAACAGTGGAACAGTCTCCGAAAGAACGGAGACAAAAAAAAAGCTGCTCCGTTTCACCGAATCGGGAAACCGCACTCAGTGAATTTAATCCATCCGGCTATTCGTAACACCATGATTCGGAGTATTTATATAGCCGGGCCCAAAAGAAATACATTTATTGGTTTCAGATATAGAGTGGCCGTTTTCACTCTTCCGATTGTTCCTTTTGTCCGCATTTTATTCTGTTTCTATTCAAAATTTATCCCGATCTCCCTGTTCACCTCCAGAAAAGATTAAATCTCCATTGTTCGGGCTAATTGAATTTATTTCCGTTTGGGCTTTCTTTCTTTCTTTTTTTCTATTGCGTTATCCAACTCGAAACTTGTACAATAAAACCGCATTTCAAGCCTTATTTTAATTCGATTTATTTCGATGATTTTATTCTCATTCGGTAAAACTGGAAAACGGAAGTTTTTTTCGGTAAAAATAGGTTCCTTATATATTTATATGTTGTGGCCGACAAATTTATTCCTTAATTCAGTATTCGGTTTTTACTCAGCCAACGGTCGACACAAAAATTTACATTAACTGTAATGTATACATTTACATTAAATGTATAATTAATCTTGAGACAATAAGCTGGTTTAGTTCGGACTGCTAACATGTTTTAAAGTGAAATTTCGGTTGGTAGGAGGGATTCAGATTTAGGAAGAATTCGGGATTGTGTTCACCCTCCGCCGGCATAATTGACTAACCGTACGGGCAACATGCCGCGACCTAATTCGAGGTACAGGTTCGAGCCGGCCCGACAAGAACAAATTAATACAACAGGCACTGTACTCTGTGTGGGGATCAAATAAAGTCCAGAACAATTCAGTACCAAAGTATAAACAAAAGAAGTGAACGCCCAGACAGAGAACAAACTGGATGAGAGTCAATTATTTGATAATATTTCTACTCCAACACCCAGCTGAATATTTTTAACCAGAACATTCAACCCTTTTAGACATCAGTGCAGTGTAACTAATAATTTGCGTTATATTACGTCTGATATTTTCTACTAAAATGAATATAAATACATAAAGAATACATTAAAGCATGAAAAATATTTGAAAATGTAAGGTTTACATCAAATCTACACGGTTCCATAAATAACACTCTGAAAAAAGAAAATTTGACGATAATGATGGTAATTCATTCAAAATATAAATAAAATTCATTGAAAATATCCTATCAACAGTATTAAATCATCTCATTTTTTAATTCCATTGAAATCAATACAGTACTCAATATTTAATATGCGTTTCACAATCAAATAATAAATTTTCAAAAATCTCTTTCTGATCATTTTGTGTAACAATTCCAGTAATTGAATTTGGTTCCGAGTATTTTACCGCAAAACCTAATTTTCAGTTTTATTGAAGCTGGGATTTTATTTCTCTTTCTCTTTCTCTCTCTCTCTCTCTCTCTCTCTCTCTCTCTCTCTCTCTCTCTCTCTCTCTCTCTATATCTCTATATATATATATATATATATATATATATATATATATATATATATCATTTACTCAAATTTACAATTCAACCGGAGAATCGGGATCGTGTCCGATGCGTTTCCGCTGCGTCCCTTTAACCATTAAGCTTCTCTCAGGGGACATCAGTGGATCACTGGTGTATGGATTAAGCCCTCACAAGTACTAAGGCATTAAAAGTATTCAGGGTCCCACTGTCTCGCCCAGAAGGTGGCAGCAGCATTAAGAATTCATAAAATAAACAAATATATTCCATCTTGAGAAGCAAAAGAGCAATAAAACCAGGAGTGGTCCTCCGAAATTGAGGAATTTATTTTATTGTAGCCATTGTAAAATCTGTGCAAAATAAGAAAGGTACTGTGTAAATTAAAACCCATTATAATATAAATAAATTATCTAGGTTTTTATCAGCGGAAACTACTTTATTGACCTTCTAAAAACGAAAATATTTACTCGAATCGATACGCTTTTTAAAATCCCCACATGTTGGGCAAACAGGGCAAACAATAGACTGTTTATACGACAGTAAATACAGGCCGGAATTCAACAACCCATAACTTCGGTTTACCGCGTTACATTCAATTAAGGACAATGGCTTTTGCTGATTTCTCGGCTCAAGAAGGGCACGATGTATAAACACTCGCAGTGAGTGTGGGTGGCCGCTTGTATGAAGGGGGCCGCAAGTTCAGTTATAAGCGGGCCGCTGTTGGACCAGCTCGAGAGCGTTGGACTAGTTCACCTACTCAAACTGAAACAGGACAAACCGCCAACCAGCTGCAAACACGTACAATTAACATGCCTGTAAAATAAATTACACAGTAAATAGTTAATAATAAGTTAATTTAAAAATTTACGATTGAATTGATTATAATAGATTAGATTTCAATTCGGTAGTTCCTCCCTGAACAACTGCTTTCCATTTACAGTCCAAATAAAAGTTTCCTGTGACGGACCGAACTTTCCTTCGATTGAAAATTTCAATAACAAATTGCTTTTAAATATTTGATGCTTACCAAATTACTCTCAATATTCGAGATGTTCCATTGCAAATCGTTTCAATAGTGACGCACTTACAGTCGTCTGTCTAAACTTGCAGTCCATTACAACAGAAAGGGACTGAGAGGATTTTTTTTTTCGGGGGGATTTGACCTTCGCGGTATTAAATCGATAATTATTTAATAATGTTTTTACCTTGATAAAGCCTAAATGACAAGGAAACCTAAGGTTTTGGCTTTTCGCCAGCCAATTAACGGTAGTTAATTTGTGGGGGTTAATTTATTCGAAGAAAATTACTATTGGAAGAATTAAATAGAGTTAATGAATAATGATTTCATTGCAAATGAAAGTTTAAATGAAATATCAGGATACTTACAAATACTTTCCTTACTGGTAAAAAGTTAATAAAATGTAACTATACCATTCCTTTTCAATATGAACGATTCGTATCCTATCACCACTGACTATACTATTCATAAATTACGACCAATAACTGGCGTTGAATCCTTTATTTATTTATTCTTTTATTCGCACGCGAACAAATAAAACGGATGCGACAAATAATTATAAATTAATGAGAGCTACAATTCGATTTATTCAATTAAAAATTAAGAGAAAACTGCGAAATTATAAGGCAAGATAAGCGGTTACGTGGTAAAGTTTGGCCCCGGGCAGACATCAGCTCATTTCAGCGTTTAAGCGTTAAGCCCATTAATTGGTCCCTTCGAGAGTGGAGTGTAAAAAATTCTTTTGGAAGTCCACTCTATAAGTTGGAGCCTCCGAAAAAAGTTTATCCCGATATTCGGCGCGAGATTTTTAAGTTCCATCGCCGGGGCAGGAGGAAAGGATGAAAAAGTGGATCCCAATTAAAATCGAGCCGCCCCTCCCCCTCTACTGCCACCCATCAAAAATTGTACGTCTGCTAGAATTATTAAGAGATTTGAATCTGCCTTCATGCAGGTACGTATTATACTGAAACATTCCCTGAAATATGTAATAAACTACAAGAAAAATTTTGGGGTTTGTCTTATTTGGGTTGGGAGGAATTTTTTTAATCGGCTTAAGTCTTATATATATTAGGTCAAATATATGTTTCATCACACAACTGGTCACAACTATTAGGTTCTGACTTCGAAATACCAACGATTTTTGTGAATCTGGCGCCCCCTTGAGTGTGGTGCGGAAACGTACTTAACTAAAGTTCGTTGGGTACACTTGCACCGATAAACTAGCGCCCTCCTGAGGGTGGTGCGGAAATGTACTTAACTAAAGTTCGTTGGGTACACTTGCACCGATAAACTAGCGCCCCCTGAGGGTGGTGCGGAAATGTACTTAACTAAAGTTCGTTGGGTACACTTGCACCGATAAACTAGCGCCCTCTGAGGGTGGTGCGGAAATGTACTTAACTAAAGTTCGTTGGGTACACTTGCACCGATAAACTAGCGCCCCCTGAGGGTGGTGCGGAAATGTACTTAACTAAAGTTCGTTGGGTACACTTGCACCGATAAACTAGCGCCCTCTGAGGGTGGTGCGGAAATGTACTTAACTAAAGTTCGTTGGGTACACTTGCACCGATAAACTAGCGCCCCTGAGGGTGGTGCGGAAATGTACTTAACTAAAGTTCGTTGGGTACACTTGCACCGATAAACTAGCGCCCCTGAGGGTGGTGCGGAAATGTACTTAACTAAAGTTCGTTGGGTACACTTGCACCGATAAACTAGCGCCCCCTGAGGGTGGTGCGGAAATGTACTTAACTAAAGTTCGTTGGGTACACTTGCACCGATAAACTAGCGCCCCCTGAGGGTGGTGCGGAAATGTACTTAACTAAAGTTCGTTTAGTCACTTAAACTAGATTACTATAAATATACTTTTTTCAATATATTTTTGATCAACAGGAAAACTTTTGTGATCGTAAATACACAATACCAGATAGGTTTCCTCTCATATATTTGGTCTAGCAATTGGTCTAGCAAAAGACTAGACCAGCGGGAAGTGACAGAAACACACGAAATCTACGGTATTTAAATATTTCGTGAAACAAAACTTACGATGAAATTCGATAAACCCCTGTGCATATAGACTGTTCCATCCGCAACCGTTCGTAGATCATTTCGTAGCTACTTACGATGGCGAGAAGCAGAAAAAATGCTAACTACGCCCGAGAGTGGAGGCAGTATAATGGTCAGTTACGAATATGTGCACAACCGTGCAATTTGAACATTTATGAAGATCCCTTCAGTTAGTTTGGTTCAGCTTCTTCGGTAGGACAAATTGAGATCTTATATGACATTACAACTAATAGTTCAGGTCAGCAATTCATTTCTACATTAAGATAAACTTAACAATACTGTAGCGTTAATGATTTTAATAAACTAGAAATTCAGACGTGAAGCTTTCCAGTTCTTTACTAATTAACTTTGAGTCAAAACTCCTTCTGAAAAGCGACAGTTCTGTCGCGCTAACAATATTTATTCCAATTCTTCGAGGTAATTTCATTACTGTTAACTGTCGTCGTTTAAAAGTAGCCGTTGAAAGGACAGTTAATATAATTTCTTATAGTTATTTTGTATTCAGTGTTAACCGTAAGTTGGAAGAGCAGTGATTTGACTACAAATATGAGGGTGTTAAACCGTTAAACAACTGTTAATATCACTCAAAACCTATTCAAACTGTCAGAATCAAATAATTCAGATGTTATTTAAGAAATTTACTAAATCCGCACACAGACAATTTGATTCTTGTATCATTTTAATTAACCATATAGGTCTAAACGCCTACGGCAGACAGAATTACAACTTCAACCTACACACGGAGCTTCCAATACTGTTTTATTCCGGTTCTCCAAATAGCCGAACGCTGTTAACACAAAATTATTCAATTTATTGGGGTTGAAACGTAATACACCGAAAATATTCTCAAAACTATTTAATATTTGAAAAATTTTTCGATATTATTCTCTCTTCTGCTCTGACCTAGCTGACCGGTTTCGGTTTTTTATCGAATATTTTTAAACGTAGACTGGAAATCAAACTAAACGATTCATTGTGCTGTGAGTCCACACAGCGCACGCAGACGTATTTAATATCTGGTTGTTGTTTTACTGAAAGAAAGATAGTGAAAAATTTTGTGGAATTGTTTCGAATTTTACTTTACCTGTACGAATATTATTTTCTTGTTTTTTTATTGTCCAATTTTTACGGTTAAATTACATATTTCCTTTCAGCTGAAACATTATAGGTTGTGTCGGTACACTTGGTTGGAGTTAAGCCGTCGTAATTAAGTCCATAATCGTGTACCAGTATGGATGGTAGTGGTGTGTGTGTGAGTGGGGTGGGGGTTAAGCGCCCCCACCGGCCCAAGATAAAATAGAAAGGTTTTCCGGTAAACATGGGATAGAGAGCTTTCCGACGCACAAAGGATCCGAATGTATGAAAGTCCGATGGAATAAAAAGCAGGAAGCGCGGGCTCGCAGGATCCGCAGGATCGACGGCTTAAGTTTTCCGCCAACGATGAATAAACACTAGACTATTTCCCATCAAACGCGCCCCCCCTCCCAACATCAATCCCTAATAAACACTACAATACATTGTTTTCTTCCCCCTCCCGAACCCAAACCTGTACCTCGATCTCATATAGTATAGAATTCCGCAGGCCATTTTCAATACAATGGAATTTTCCGTACCTTCTTCTTCGTAGCTTAAAAACATAGTTTTCATCGATGAAATTATTTACTTTAGGCGCAGGCCATATTTTATGCGGATCGAGAGTGCATCCCCCTCTCATCTAATTTTCACGTGATGTTTTTACAATTTGAGCAACCGTTATTGTTATTTCATGGTGACGTTGGCATTTTAAACTTAAGTTGTAATAAATTCACGGGAAAGAACTTCCTGCACTGAATTCACTACGTATCTTAATTGCCAGGGGTTGTAGCTTGTTTTGATGAGTCAATTGTTTGCACCGTGAGTCGTTTTCAGAGGTACGGCTGTCGGTGGTGACCTCGGTTGTAGAAGAAATTCGTCCGCCGCATTCATTCTGAGGTCGGTCCCCCTCGGCAGAGTGAATGGAGGGGCTGAACAATAACATCTGGATGGGTCCACTCACCCACCTCCTGGTCCCCACTCCTTCCACCATCAACTTTCCTTATATCCCCTGCCGAACACAACGTAAGCTTTTGTTTACGCTAAGCTCCTTTACCAGCGCAACTTCTATCATGTTTGTTCTACGTATGAACCGCCGCTTATGTACCCCGCCCCACCATCCACATTTTGAGACTGCCCGGGTAATTTTTAGACGGGCGGTAGGAGGGAATATTCAGTTTCGTAAAATAAACAACGCACGGATCAACTCCGAACAACGGAAACGGGAAATAAGGAACCGTCATAAAAGGCCTTCCTTAAAAAAGACCGCTGAAAAATCGTTTTATATAAAGAAATATGGTGTGGTCAAACTGTGGCGGTGTAGAGTTACTGCCGGCCCGATTGAATTAATTTCGCTTGTGATGTGGGCCGCTTTCAAAAGATCTGAAAATATTCGGTCCGGAAGGAAATTAGGACGGAGAGAGAGAGACGCCCACCGACGACGAATTCACTCGGCCGACAAATCCATCCAGCGCTAATGCGATTTCCAGAATTCTCCTCACGGCCAGCAGCCAGAAGTTGGGACCAAAAGTCGGGTCAAAATTTGTCTTTTGAAATCACGAATGTAACGCGCAAGGTACACAATGAATAGTTAGTCAACAGAATTATAAATTCTGGCAATCTTCTAGGTTATTGTATGCAATATATACATATATATATATATATAATTGTATGATATAAATCACTCCTAATCGGTCGCTAACTTTACATTCGATTTAGAAGGATGTGCAATACATAAATCAATTCGCAGCTTTAATAACTCCGATCCAACTCACAATAAATCCTAACAGAACAGCGCGGTATGTTTAAAAACGACGTTCAAAAGGTAATAAGCTTCCATTTAACACTCAATTTATCGCTTTGCATGAAAGCATCGGTGCCAATTCAAACCGGAATGAGGAATTATGGTTCACGGCTGCCACCCGATTTATCTTAATAACGCAGATAGTATTCAACGTGCATACGCAACTCCGTCCATTTTCCCTACTGAGTTGGTCCCCATAATTTATTCGTAAACTTAGTAACTAACTTCGTAAATAATTATAAAACTCTGTAAATTTATTTCTGGAAGCTGAGGTTAGATGTCGTTTGTTCTGTTAGCGACAAAATCTTGATAAATGAATGAAATATGTATGAGTGGAACATCGTAATATAATGGAATATTCCTAAACTCCATTGGAATGTCCAGAAACTCTGATTGGAGGAGTGTGAGTAGGGCTGAATCTGCCTAGATACATTTGCGTCTAAATTACCTTAGGGCAAGGGAGGCGAATATTTTTCTACTACCGTGCCAAAAATTTGAAAAGTGGACCAGAGGCTGTTTCGATTACATATTACTTATGTTCAACTGAAAAAGAAATACTAACACTAAATATATATATATATATATATATATATATATATATATATAAGCATAGTTTTCTTATTTTTTAATGTTTTTATTTAAATAGATGTTAATGTTTCAGATCGTGAGAGTGACGAAAGGCACAATCAGTTACAGCAGTACCTTGTTTTCAAAAGAGCGGTAAGTTGCGTTTAAGCAGCTTCAAGATTACCGAATAAAAGTATTGACCTAAATTGAAATTCTCTGTGAATTATGTTGATTTTGATTTTTAAGTTTTCATATTTCATATTCATAGTAAGAGAGAAAAATCAAGAAATGCGTTCAAGGGACATACTGACTGGAAATCCTCCCTTTAGATCCCAAGTATTTGAGAAGTAGCCTACCAAACTACCAAATTCTTATATTGTGATACGGAGATTATAAAATACCAATGGGATTCGACAATTTGGGATAGATTTTAACGTATCAAAACGAAATGTTCAAAAATAAAAGTTGAATTAATTCGGTGCTTAGTGCTAAAATGGTAGTAAGGTAAGTAAATTAAACGGTTACCCGATTTTTTTCATGTTAAAATGTTTAAGATATACATCTTCGTAGGATTAATGGTTTTACAAACATTTTGATTATTTTGATAAACGGAATTACTTAACAGTGCGAAGAAGTACAGTACATGACGATGTAGAAGTGCTTGCAGTGTTTCAACGAATTAAATATCGAAAACAAGGCGTTCAATGATACTAAAACCCGGCAGACTGCTGTGTATTGCGGGTTTACCGCCTTAGAACGCCGTAGTCCATATCATTACTGTAATCGCCTAACTCCACCCGCCTATTTGATCCAGACCTTGCCCGTTTTTGGTTTTTTCCCATCCTCAGTAGCATTCCATCTGTAATAGAATGAGGTACTTCCGCACTGTTAGCACTTTCACTGCGCTTTAATTATTGGTTCATCATTCATTTGACTTTCTGCCTCTAATCGGCTTCGTAAGATCTCCCTCTGGAAAAGGTATCAGATGCCTTGTAATAAAATCTTATGGTAATTAAAAACTTTCTTTCATTGACAGGTATTAGATTAAACTTTAAAAAGCACTTATCACAAAGTTTTGTTCTAAACGGTCGAGCATTCTTCAGTTCTAAACTTGCCGCGGAAGTAATCAGGGTAACGCGATTTAAAAACCTCATTTCCGGGTCACCTTTAAACTGGGGCTTGCGTCGTCTTGCCGAATAGAAATAACATTCATTAGTCCCCGCGTAAGGACCAGAGTAAAATGTCAACATTTTACCGAAGTTGGAACCATTCATATGAGAATTCTTATGAATGAATGATATCCAGACATGCGTCGTTTTAATTTCTGTTGAAATTTACACATATAAATTTTTTCTACGAGCGGAATTTAAAAAAAAAAAACAAGAAAGATAATCCACAGTTTATCTGAACAGCCAAGGGGGGTGTAGGTAGATATGTAATCTTGACATGTGCGTACCTCCGAGGCTAATGAATGAACTACAATCCAAAGATGAACTCATTTCTGAGGCCCTTACAACTCGTCGCCGCTGTACATTTCCACAGGCGAAGTTTTCGACGAGCTGTTAGAAATTCGAGCAGAAATATGCAGGTTGAATACATGCCGGACTGAATACAGAGCTTCAGGACCTAACTTGAAAGTCAAGCGCGATATTATCACCTAAGGTACAGTGGCGTTACAAGTCGTCCAGAAGGGTTCATTTCGTGAGATTATATTGGATGCTGTTATAACTTTATGATTTAAAACTGTATATACCTGTAAATCTAATCTATATATTTCTTCAAAGAGAAAATTATATAAAGCAATAAGAAATTTGATAGTATATATATATATATATATATATATATATATATATATATATATATTTGAATCTCAAATATTCAGGATTTTTCTACAATGTTCAGCAGTCAAATATCGTATTTAAAAAGAAACTTTACGTGGTTAATTTATTACTTTACCTAGAGACTATATGGGCTTTTTGCTGTCTCTAAGCTTCTGAACAGGAATATGTCCGACACTGTACATTTCATCTGAAAAGTACTTACGCCAAAAGTAAGATATCAGATCAGATGTGACAAATCACGATCCAACCCCGGGTACTACTTGACATCGGTCAAATTAGTCTTTAATAGCTAGATATTGAATACGCGTCAGTTCGAATCTACCCTCCCTGTTATTCGAATTTTCCCGAGGGCTAAATTAACAACATCCAATTCTAGCAGACTCATATTTCTTCGTCACCACGCTGGTATGTATATTGCCCAAATGTACATAGTGGGGTCATGAATATTCATTCTTAGAAATATAATCCGGCGATTATTGCTCCGAAGGAATTCAAAACGTAAAAACGACGGAAGACGACAGAACTCTTGCTTCCAATGAGGAACGAATGAGGAAATGAAGCAGAAGGCCCATCACGGAGAATCTCTAAGAATTGTGCCCCGCCTTCCAGTTAACGCCCCCGCCTCCCAATCCTACGACAATTTCCCCCCGTCTCCCGAAGGGGGACAATACTTCCTCCCGACTGGGACCGATCGGAGAGTGCCGAATGGAAAACGGACGGCGCAGTTTATCCGTGACTTCACGGTCTAATTGAGACGCGCCAAGGCGGGAGACGGTGGGCGGCCTATTAATATTCAGGGCGGCCGGCAGCCGACCGGCCCCGCTCATACTAAATAAGCATATTTCGTACATTTCACCGTCGTATTTTGATGTTCGGCTCGTTCGATAGGGTTTAATTTAAACCGTTCGCGACGTTTAATTAAAAGTGTGCGCAAAACTGACATCTGTAGGCGAAACGAAGTACCGCTCAAAATCTCTAGTACACGAAATATATATTACCCTTTATCGAGTGGTTATTTTTGTATTTCAATTCAAACTCGAAGGACGGGTTATTCTCTTTTTTGGGCTCAGCGTATTTTTCAGACTCAAGAACAACGGACTTCCACATATGGACAAAATTGTATGACCTGGTGATTTTTGCGACATAGATTTCTAGTTCACGTCAAGTTTCCTATCGCACTGTTGAGTCAATAAATAATTGGGCCGATAAAATTTGAATTTCCAGGAAGTTAGGCCGTCAAAAACTGAATTCGAAACCTTACAGAATTTAGTTTTTACGCAGTTCACTTCTAGGATGGACCGATATTTTCTACCGTGGGCGGGAGTTACTTCATAAGGAGATCAAGACGGGTGCCCCCTCGCGTTCCCCTCAGCGGCATTATTCGCCTAATTGGAAACTGGCGACGCTCACCCGCACGCACAAAAGAACGCCGAGGTAAAGCGCCAATACCAATAGGGGAGGTAATAAGCGGGCCCTTCGGGGAGGGGTGAAGGGGGTGCCACGTGGTCGGCCTTTGAGCCAGACGCACAGACCGAACCCGATTTTCGTAAACAATTTTAATTGCGGAAGCCGATCGAAGTTGTTCTTGGGGCGCGGACGATGCGATTGGAGCCGGCCACTTCCGTCCCCTCCCACCCTCATCGCCACTCCTCGGATAAAGATCAGACCTTTATTGAAAGTAGAGCCCCCTTTCAAGGACGCACTGAACAGAATCACTCCTGCGATCAGAACAATCCTAAATGTTCTCACGTACTGTTCGGTTGTTGCAACCAATTTTTGATACAATTCCTCGAGATATGCGCTATGTTTTGATTTGGACATTCACACGTGTGGATATTCACGACAAACCGAAACTGCCTGACCGATCGTTGCTACTGTTCCCAATTGAAAATTTTATACTTTAATAATTCAAGAATTATGCATTGCAGTATATCTAAGTACATTTTGAATAAGGTTTTCTTTTATTTCCATCGCTCATTAAGTTTCATTATGTGGTTTCAATTTATGTGTATATATATCTCATGTATCCATAGACCGCACAGTACAAAGGGATTCCAGTTCTGTTTTGTTCATTAATTTGCGCCCCTAGGCTGACCCAGTGGCTCCGTCTAATTCGAATATTAATCCGACGAACGGGAAAACATTAGGGCCGGAAAAATAGCTTTTCCAGAGGGACGCGGCCTTCGCTTTTCGAGGGAGATAGAATTTCCCGTCACGTAGTCACCTCTATAATGGGCCGCCTTGATCCGCCCCTAAACAAAGATGCGTCCTGACACCTCGGCCCACTCGGCGAGTGCAAACAGAGTCACTCGGACTTTGGCCGGATTCACAGACTCACAGATAAGAACCCCTCGAATAAGAAACGGGAATTTTATATTTCTTATCTTACTTCATCCTAAAGGACTTTAGAGGGAAAGAAAACTCGTTTTTTGCCAGTCAAATGTTACATCTTTCCCTCGTACTGGATTAACTAAGAGCCAAGTCCCGTAACCTTGTGCAGATCGGAACGAGCGAGTAAGAAGATCGGAACAACGCTGTATTGCGTTCAATTTTTCTTCGTTTTTTGCGTTTTAGACTATCCGGGAGGAAAATATATACATATTTCTATAAATATGTAACTGCGTCACGAAAGTTCCACACTGAACTGCAGATCTGCGTGCAATTACTCTGGAGGACAAAAGTAATAATAATTAGGTGTAATATAAGAGAATTTAGATACCGCGTAACAGTTAATAATAACTATCATTCCATAGTAAATGTATTTGAAGATAATTCGTACCGAGGTTTTGTTCCTTTAACAATTATTTGTTTTTTCCTCTTTACTGTACGTGATATTCGAGAGGATCGTGAAATGGCGCGCTGATAATGCTGTTGCACTAATCGTAAAATTGAATTTTTGCACACCATAGGCGTGCCAGTGGTTGCTAGGCACCGCGTTAGGAAAACAGACGTGTCGTTGCTAGCGATGACTGCGGCGGTTGAGGTTAGATTTTTTTTTAATTGCAATAATAAAATAAGAAACTTTAATGTCTCGTAAAGTAAATATTGCTTTAGCCGACGAACGGTAAATCCGATAATCTTCAGTGTGACCACACTGGTGACTAGGGGAAATAAAGGCAACGGTAGGATATTAGAAGCCTTTGGTGGCAGAAAACAAATATTATCAGTGGATTAATCTCCGGTTATTAGGTTATTCACTGGCGTCACGTGTATTGTATTGAAAATTTAATTATGGATAGTTTAAAAAAATAATTAACTATAATATCTGTTAATGATTAGAGAAGCATAATCATAATTTCATAGGAGTTATAAATAATGAAACTCAAATTCGCGATTGGTGGAACTCGTACAGGACGCGTGAGGTATATATTTCTACCAATTAAGCATTTATTAGGAACATGTCTATTTATTAAGGGTTCTGTTCAATACGAATCTTATTAAACTTTCGCCAATAGTTGAATACAATCCAACCAACCCTACTCGCGGGCCCGAATTGTGATTCTAAGATTGAAATGTTCATAATTTGTTTATACATCGAGTCCAGATATTAATGTCTTAACATTTTTAAACCTTAAACTGACTCCTGATAAATAAAAAAATACTCAATGACGCGACTTTTAATTCCTTAAACTATTGTAAAATATGAAACTGAAATAGGGACTGGAGAACGGATTTGGCCACAAGGGACAAGAACAGATCTATCAGGAACAGATAGTCGAGGAAGTCCACTCGTGAAGAAACAATGGCGACCAGATCGTTGCGATAAAACCTTTTGTCGAAACTGTGTTCGGGCTCAAAAGGTTTTTCCGAACTTTCAGAAGAAACGGGGTACCGAAATTCTTGAACAATTTTAGACAGAAATAATTCGGTTTCCTTCATTCGCTCCCGGCTCTACCGACGATATCTGGACTCTATCTACTGTTCTATGACACTGAGAATTAACAGAATATTTGCAACACAATATTCAATTAACAGATTATGAAAAAAGTTGGATTAGTTTCTTAACAATTTGGAATTAGTTTGTTTGGCTAATTTAGTTAAGTGTTAAATTAATTAGTTAATTAGTTAAATTAATTTAAGTGTTAAATTTCTCGATATTCTAAGAGTACATCGCTCGCATCGTTTGTAAGAGGTTTAAGCGAAACTTAAACCGACAGACTTACAGATTCCGACTGCATAGTGAATAATGATAATATCGGAAATTATTGGTCCGGGTCCTTTGTTGCCGTAGAACGACCCCACTATTTTGTATTTGAAAGTGCTAACAGGACGCTTCATGGGCAGCCGACATGCTGAAGTGCCTCGTCGTATTGCAGAATTGCTACTGACGACGGTAAAAAACCCGAAACCGGCTGAGCTCTGGACCAAATAGGTGAGTGGAGGCAGGTGGGTAATAATATAACTCACGGGGCACTGGGGCGGTAAACCCGCACTACAGATCGGTCTGCCGGGCGTAGTATCGTCGGGCGCCGTCCTTCCGAATTTAGTTCGTTGCAAGTCCCTTCGTACTTTTAAGGGACTCCGTTCATCAGAATAATAAAAAAATGATTGCATAATACTCATCGTACAATGATATATTTCTTAAAAATATCTTTTGCGAATTTTATGCGTATCTAACATTAAACAAATAGGGTAATCGCTTTACTTTGTCCTACCGTTTTAGCACCCTACTAACCATCGTATGGACACAACATTGTTTTTAAACATTTTAATGAGAAACCTCTCAGAGGGATAACCCGTGAGTTAGGACGAAGTGGGACAGGGATAGGGTGCTTTTACTCTGAATGGGGGGAAAATTAAACATTTATCCTCGTTCGGCCAGATAAATGCTTTCAATAATGCCACAAGGAGGTTTAGAAATTAGTGAGTATAGAATTCATGATTCTAGCGATTCTTGGCAGCTATTTTAAACACACAACGCGTTACCGCGAAGACGAAACTCCAAGTTGTGTTAGCAGCGCGTGTATTTGAGCTCCTCTATTCGGAAGCCGAGTCCACTAAGCTATATCGGTGTCGTCCTCTTCTTCATCCTCGTCTCCGTCTTCCTCAGTAACGCGCCGCCTGGTGAATCCCATGTTGCGAATCCTTGAAAGCCTGGCGTGTAGTACCGCGTCTAGTACTAGGACCGGCCTCCTAGCCTGCTGGGTCTCAGGCTGGGACTGGGCCTGCGACTGTGACTGCGAGTTCATCTCCTGCGCCCTGAGATTGGGCTGCGTCCTTTCGATGCTCATCGCTATGTCACCTGCCATCACTCCTCTCAATACGACCCCTTCATGTCCTTCAGGTTCTTCAGGTCCTTCTTGTCCCCCTTGGCCGCTCGTAGCGTCCTCGTTGCTCAACACCTGTACCGATACTTATTTTAGTATCATTATTGTCTCGGAGATATTTATTTATTGTCAATAGCGTTGCATACACAATTTGAAGCTACCTAACATCATACAAATGAATTTAGTTTCGAAAATTCTAACGTTTTTCTCTAAACGGTTTCATGGGTTAGAAATTTATTTTTTGTGGTTGACAAATAGTGTATGACCGATTTTTATTAATTTATAATCATCAATTTATGTTTAACCGCATTCACAGGTGCACGAGCAATTTTGAATAATAAACGGTTTCAATTTGCCTCCTCGAGTATGAGTTTCTGATACGAGACAATCAATTTTCAAATTGGGGAAAAAGAAGGGAAAGAACATCACTGCTGACTGTGGATAAGATATTTAAAAATAAATATTTTTTACTTTTATGTAATCATGAATTAAGTGGTTCCGCGCTTCCACAGAAATTGAAAACTTATTTTCTCTTCGAATATCCAACCGTTTTCACCTCCGACATATAAACTAGGGTAACCGCTGTTTAAGACGAATTATCTCCAAAAGAGCTCGTTGTCCCCGAGCAGGGTTTTACCATATAATATTACACCGTCAATTATAATTCTCTGTTTCGAATGTTTTAGTAGAAACCGTTTGGTAAAAAAATCCCAAAATTTTCCGATTTTTCGGCCGTTTGTATTCTAAAAACTATCGTTCAACCTGGATCTGATTCGTGAGGTCGACCACTGTTGGAACCGGGCCACCGGCGGGCTCATCCCTGCTGCTCTCTGGACCTGACCCCTCCTCCATGTCCGCCTCCCCTTTTTCACCTTCACAATAATCTGCCCAACATCGCTCAAAACAACTGCGACATAAAACATATGTTTCAGACAAATGGCAGCTTTGTTGAGCGCCAATTAATTAGCATTTAACTATTCCACTTTGGCGTGAATTCCTCTTGAATCGATATTTTTCTTCCTTGACTCCAGAAATAAACTCACCAACTCGTATAATTTGTAACATTCTTTTGTGATATTTTTTAAAATTATTATAAGCAACCAAACATAGTAAGTAGAACTACTCTTCGTATTCAATGGCGACAGATACTAGTTGATAATTAGAGCCATAAATCTACATTACTTACGTAGGTGTTGCTAACTTATGGGAACCTAATGAGGGAATGTTCCGATCAGTACCCATTGGCCCGTTTATTTGATTTTATAGCGGTAGCGATTTATTTTTACATAGGCATAATGGAAATGTCAGTACGTTAATTAACTATTAAAGACGGGTTAATGGCCGTCCAATTAGTGATAATGACCATTCAGTCACTTAGTGGCTGATTATCAACATTTATATTAACGAACTGTGACTAATATAGGTAATATTGTTTTATGTTTCAGTCTAACCTTGGAGGAAGAGTAAGTCCGTTTTCGTCTGAATGAAATCTGTGGCTTGAACACTACAAGTGTAGTCGGTTTTATTACATAAGTCATCATTAATTATTTACTATTCAGTTTTGTACATTGTATAATTCAATGCAAAGTGCAATAACAGTGCAAGCTGTAGCATGGAGCGTTGTTTTTGTAATGACAGGAAGCCTTAATGATCGGCTCTAATTAAATTCTTAATAGGACAGTTTTATCGCTGGCACAAAAGACTGATATGAACTTCCCAATATATCAGAAACTGACGATCTGTCAGTTACCGCGGTCAGTACTCTACCAATTACCTTGATAAGGGGCTTTCACTGAGTCTACTAGTTCGATTAGATCGAGCGATCGGAAGTATTTGTACGCAGTTTTTCTGTCCAGGTCGTTAGTTTACCGAATTTAATACTAGTTTTGTTGCACGTCATCCAAGCCTGTCAGATTGTCGTCGAAGCGAACGGGGAAGCCGGACCATTTCAGATTTCGAAAAATCGAAAAGTCGAATTCGATTATAAAAAAAATGTGGGCGTTAAGCCTGGGCGTAATGAAAATACGCGAAACGAAATTCAATAACGCATTAAAAGTCGGCATTGTGTCGGGAGGTGCTACATATTTGCTCGCCTGTGTCAAAATCAATTTGGAAAGTCTGAGGCAACTCAATTAACGCTCGTGTTACACGCACGTCCCGTATTCGAGTTGCTGGGTCGAGTCGCAGATTCAATTGAGGGTTTTTATACATTTTCTTCTGGCTTTTATTTTTTTTCAAAAGTCACTTTATTTGGCGTCAGTTTACTCCCGAATTACAGTTTTCTTCGCTCGTTTTTCCCACTGCGACTTTAGACGGGAAGTTCGTGTGGGGTACCTTTGGGTTGACGCCCGTCAGAAAAGTGTCAATTATCTTATTTGATTTCTTTTTTCGGTCCAACTCTCGGTCCGAAATTCGGGCGGTTCCTTCGCGCCCAGAATCTTAACATGGATCCGCGACAGTTCCTAAATAGGAAGGGTCAAATCTGATTTTCCTTCCGGCATGTCACAATTCAATGTCCCAATAATCGTAAAAATATTTGAGATTAAACGGGTTTCAGTTTTTGTTTATCTTTGCTCTTGTTTGCTATCATGTCAAATATAAATTTAATAATAAAATATACTATAATTTCTTAAACTGACATAGTATTTTCCCCAATATATAAATAAAGTTTAGTATTACCAGGTAGTATTCATTCAACTCCAATTGCTTCCTTTTTCTATATCATATAAATAACATATTTAGTGAATGATATTAGACTATTTACTTGATTTAAAAGCTTTATCGATAATTATACAATTTATTAAAAACTAGCCTTAACACAAGTTCCTTATGAAGTTACTAATAAAGCTTTCTTTTTTTCATGATGGTACAACTTTGGATAAACAGTTGGTGAGTACAATTCATATGAAAAAATATGTGAATTTGTTTAAATATATATATATCAATTAGTATAATATTGTATCTCATACTCTGTATATATGTAAGTATGATATTATATATCAGTTTAATTTTGGTTAATAGCATATTTCACAATTAATACTAATTGTACTATTCCTGTAAATACTTGCAACTTATATAATATGAAATATGTATTAACGTGTTTACTAAAAGAAGTTTTTTTGTTTCATGCTAATCTAGATGTGCCAGGTAAGATTCATTTTCATATTCCACAGATAATATTTATTATTAAGCAATTTTTTATTATTATTTAATTCATTCCTAATGTGTATATACACATTTGTATTATAATTAATAATTTTAATAATAATTTATAAATATGATTTCAACTCATTCATATTTTAATAATGTATTTTTTGTTTTCTTTCATGCTTCTACAAAACAGTTGGACAGCAGAGTGAGTATAAACTTTTTTCATTACTGGCTTTAAAAAATCATTTTAATCAATCATTTAAATCATTTTAATTAATTAGTTATTATTAAAATTACATGCAATTAATTGGCAATGCATAATAATTACTAATGAATTAAATATTCAATAACTTGCCAAATTTTTATTCATTTATTAATTGAGAGGGGTTTGCAAACTCCCGTGTGCTGATTAGAATAAAAAATACTATATAACTAGAAATTAATAGTGAATTAAATTTGTAATTAAAAATATTTGTTGGTTAGCTGTGTAACTAATATTTGAATTTATTTCCATTGGTGCTTCCTGTTGAGAAGAACTGCGGAGCTGTAAGTTATATTACCTTCATAATACACAATCTAAATAATTTTCAATCAATAGTTACAATTCTTAAATTGAAAAATAGTCATTTTTTAGTGTTAATAAATAAAAAAAGAATAATAAAAATCTATAATTATTTTTATTATTCTAGTTTAATGTTGGGAAGAAATATGTTGCATATTCATGGTTGCCTCCAATGGATGCCAGGCAACGACGAAACCATTATTATACATATGGTTCTGTACCTGATCTACCACCTTCAGACAGACTGGTAATCACATTATTTATTATGATTTCATTAACTGATTAAAAGATCTTGCTATAATATATGAATTAGTAATGTATTTGATGCATAATTCACTGTAAAAAAATAACTCATCACAAATTTTGTTTTTGTGTTCATCAGGTACCAGACAAGGAACTCCGGTGGATGCAGAAATACTGATATTAAATCATCAGTTGTATCTTCTGGAAAAAATGCCAAACCTTTCTTTAACAAACCCTGTATCACCCCTGCTCTTCAATTTGTCTTCAAATTGTTCTGGAAATTGTACTTTATTGCATTTTAACAAAAATCATGTAATCCCTGAATGTAATTAGAAGTACTGAATAAAAATCCAAACAAAAAATATAACTACAGTAACTAACCTGTAAACTATAAAGTTGTTGATTGTATAATAAATGTTTTTAGGCTAAGCAGGTTGAAAGACAGTTATTTTGCCTTTCATAATCAGACCTGCATTGTCACCTGTTTCCTAACAATTTAAATTTATCTAAAATATATTCATAATTAGAAATAAATTCTTTATTCAACCTTACAGCATCCTAATTTGATTATTTATGCCTAATTCATAATTCTATATCATAGAAGTATAACATCTTGAATAAAATAAAACCAATTACAAATAGAATTTTCTTAATATGTAGTGAAGTATTTAAAAGTACAATTAAATTAACATAATCCCCATAAAAACTGACAATGAGAAAACTTTTGTTATTGTGAATTAGACAAAATCTGTCCATAGGCCACTACTTAATTTTTAATACTATAATGCACAGGTCTACAAATATTTTGATCAAATAAAAAACATAGCGTAACAAAAATCAGACACTCCTTAATGATGACACATGATACTACTTTGAATAATGATGTAACAACAATCAAATAAAATTGTAAACAAAGACATGGCCTAGAGCCATATAAATTTCCCTTTCCTAACTCACATTACAGATAACATTAATTTCAGTCAGTTGGTCTTGGTTTAAGGAATAAAGTAAAATATGAAAAATGATTTAATAATAAATTATGATAATTTAAAAATTGTAATATGAGCAAGAAGATAATACATCCAATTAATGCTTAATAATTATATATTTAATGAATAACATTGAACTAGTTTTAAATTCCTTTAGTTTTCCCTCTCCAAGATTAATATTAAACTGCTAAAATAAATTGATAACTAAATTTATGAAGTTATAGTTTTCACTAAATAATGGCACAAAGCAATGAACTGCAAAGTAGGTAATTGTTTTCCTCAGAAATAAATATTGCTGATATCACAGCCTCAAATCATTGCAGTTGTACAGAAATATTTATATTTACAAATTTATCCATAATATATTAATTAAATGAAATATTTAATATATTTTGCAGTTCAAAACGGCAATGAAAAATAATTCAAAGAATACGATACACTTGTACACTGATCACATAATAAAAAAGTCAAAGCATGGTCAATTAATTTTATGTAGATAAATAACATTAACTGGAAGTTGATGAGGTTTAGCACATATACGGAAATAAAATTGAATTTTGATAAATTTTCATTTTTCCAACTTTCCTTCATACAGCAAGTAAATTGCACCTGTGGACAATTTTTGAAATTTGAAATATTTTGGATTTTTCAACTTTCATTTATTCAGTAATAGATAAATAAATTCTTATTGTTAATAAAAATAATGAACATTGATGTATTACACTTTTTAATAAATAAACAAATACAGAGACCATTTATAAATTAAAAATAAATATTATCTTCTTTGGTAACTTTTTTAGTTTTCCACAATCATAAATATATGGGATTATTTTTACTGAAAACTCATTGTAGATACTTCTTCCCATAAAATTGAACTTTCTTTTCAAACGATGGACATCTTATTGGTGTGTTCATTCTATAAAATGGATTCAGAGAGTACTGGAAAAAAGAAAAACATTTTTTAACAAATGCAGTTGAAATGAACTGGATAGTAACTGACAAATTGTTGCCAGTAATAACTGGAAGTTCATCCATTGTCTCAATTCATGTTTCTCATTATTCAGTTAAGAATCAAAGTATTAGAAAAACATAAATTAGACACTATAATAATGAATGTAATAAATGAATATTTTATGCATATAATAGGTGTATTTATAAAATTATAAATAGGTGTTGTGTGTATGGTGGTGTGTATGTAGTTAGGTGTATTATTAGTGCATTAATAAAATAACATTAATTTGGGTACTGGCCTTCCCCATTCTGTGTCAGTGTTTATGTGTGTACACAAACACATATAAGGACGAGACAAGCTCAGTGTTTGATAAGCATTGCACTAGGTACAAATACAAATGAACATAGCTCACTTTTATAAACATTTCATAGATTTCCATGAAGAAATTTTTTATTCCGTCCTCATTTTTGCTGTCATGGACCATCAGGAACCGCATCCGACTAGCTGTGACAAAAGCGGAGACAAACCACTGGTTGAATTTATCCACCGACTTTAGATACAGGTTGTTTGTTTTCCACATATGTTCGTCCACTAGGTCAAGAGCGGAATGGGCCACGAACTGGTTTAAGTGTCTGTGTTCTTCTTTCTGTAGACAAGCAGAGCAATGTTATTTTATTCTTCACCGGAATATTTTCTGAACATCATAGCCTAAGTCTACCCATATACCTACCTTAACGTCCTTGTTGACTGGAAAGAAATCAAACTCGAAAATCGGATTGTCTCCATGGCCCACGATAACGAAATAGTAGGTGCCACTTGACATGATTGTTGGTGTAAACACATAAAGGGACAGTTTGCAATTCACAATATAACCTTCCACGCCACAGCCTTTTTGATATCTTCTATGGTTAGAAGCCTATTTTATATGCTAGCTCCTGACATAAAATGACGCTACATATTCTTTCTATATAATTCCTTAATGGAATTAATAAATTTTAAAACATTAAAACAGAAAATTGTAGAAATAGTGGATTTATATGAGTTTTTTTATAAGAAGGTCGCTAGTCCAGGGAGTAATATTTTGGACGCACTATCGAGAGTGCGATATCATCGCTTTCTCAGTTCGTGAGGTAGTTAGGCTTGACAGCTAGATTGGGTGTAGTTTCAGTTTAGTTTAGTGGAAGGAAAATTTGAAATTTCAAGTTACCAAAAATGTCGCTCGTCTACAAAAAAATGATATCTGTCGCGGACAAATTCGTACCGAAGAAAATGGAACCCCTATGGCAACATCCTGCGGGTAAGTGGCGTTATCATAACCTTGGTCGTGCAACCTTCAAATTATATAATTGGCTGGGTCACTTATTTTGATCCTAAACTAAGGCCATAAAAATAATACTTTCCATCATATTATAGAAAATGTAGCAATTATTTTTTTTAACTTTACAAATTTAATATTTCACTTATATTTATTATTGTAAAATGTAGTATTTATTATAGTTTAGACAATTGTGAAATAAGAGTTCTCAATGAAATTATACTTCTACAATATTTAACATAATCATTCTTACCTTCTAATGGCCAGCTGGTATATCCCCTAAACTGTGTATGATAAGTACATAATGAAGGATCTATGATCCTCATAAAGATAACTGTTACAATGTTTCTTTAAAATTTCAGGTCCAAAAACAATATTCTTCTGGGCACCTCTGTTCAAATGGGTAGGTGTCATTTAAATACATTAATTTTCAGTAATTGGCTAGTACAAAGTCATGTCTGTAACAAATTTTAATTTCATAGATCCAATTGAGCTTTTGAGTTACCCTCATTAATAAGTTACAAATTCTAATTTAACAGATTATGAGATCTCGGTTTCATTTGTGGCTGAAGGTATTTATCAATTGCGTTGATTTTATCAAGCCAAAGTCATGAATGCTTTATGTAGCATACGTTTTTTATTTAAATAATTGTATATCCACATTATATCTATTTTTTATTTTAAGTATTCCAATTTTATGTTTCTTATCTCTTCACTAGCTTGTATTTTATATAGAAATATATTTGTATTAAATATAGAACCACAGAAGAAAAATTTAAATTGTAAACCTGTTTGGCAACTTCAACCCAGCTTGTTGGTTTATTGATCATGGTCAGAATTCTGGACGGTTGCCAATTTTGTATTTTTCTCGTGTTTAGCATATTTATGATGTATTATGTCAGGTATTCAGACATCAGGTGACTGCATTTCATGTCTTATCATTGAACTCATACCTAATACATTTGTTACAGACGAAATACATTTTAATAATATTTTAGTGAAGCTAATAACTTTTTTTAATTGTGCAGGGTCTTGTGATAGCCGGCCTGGGTGACCTGAACAGGCCTGTGGAAAAGGTGAGCCTGTCACAGTCGGTAGCATTGGCGGCAACTGGAGTTATCTGGTCTCGTTACTCACTTGTCATCATACCCAAAAACTGGAGCCTTTTCAGTGTTAACGTATTCGTGGCCATTACTGGCCTTTATCAAGTCGCTCGCGTTTTAATGTAAGTCCAGATTTAATACACCTAACTTTGTGAAAGTCCTGAATTACATTCAAGGTACAATATAGTCAGCCATAAGACTGGATTTTCAAATAAATATTCAACAGAATATTCAGCCACTGTTAATTATGACATAAATAAAATTGTGTTAAGTATTCTCAATGGAAAGGCTTTCCCACCAAGTCTCAATCAAAGTTGAGTTTGGGATTATCACCCTTGTGATCTTTGACTTAATTTAAAATTGTAGAATAAATTAAAAATTACATTTAAAAAATTCTGTTTCTTTTAGTATTCTAAGTTAATTTATATATTATTATTATTATTATTACTTATATACTTATTAAATTCATATTGATTCTTACATGGATATAGAAATTAAAAATTAGATTGGATGTCTGTTTTGAATTGAGAAATTTTAATGGTTTAATAATTATATATAGAACAATTTGCATATTGTACTCTTTTATTATTACTCATTTCCATGTCAATATTGTTTCAGGTACCAGCAATCTTTGAAACAGATGGAAGCAGAAAAAAAGAAATAGGCCCAGTAGTTTTTAGTAGAGACGCTTCAGTACCAGAAAACAGGGGTGGCACATATTTAGAATAATCAGAGTACCTACGGATATATTTTTATAAACGCCTTGACTACCTCTATAATATTGAATGAATACAGAAGCATTTACAGATGTAGTTTGTTGACTAATTTCAAATTTTATTTCTTGTACTATATTTTTTTATTTGTACATAAAACATTGTGGCAAACGAGTGAATACAGGCATTAAAAAAACAATATATTCCAGAATGTGTTTAAGCATTTTTATATTGGTTTTAGCCTTTCCATTTAGATATGTTTCTTAATAAATTTAATAATTGTTATTTTAAGAAATATGACTTCTAATAAAGGAGTGAAGGTTTCCATGAATAGAAAGTATATGTTACTATCTCAATTTTACTCTCTAATAAGACTGCTGCTCATAATTTGGACATACTTTATAATGATATTATAGAAAATCAGAAGTTTTGTTTGGCTCATTTCAATTTAAATTTCCAACAAAATTAATATAATTAAATTTTTGGCAGTATTAATAAAATGTTGTTACCTGTATCATATATATATATATATATATATATATATATATATATATATATATATATATATATATATTGGCCTATTTTTTATACTCTTCTGATGATGTTATGTATTTGAAAAAAAAACAAATGTGATTTGTAACTGTGCCTTACACTATTCTAAGCTTAAGATTGTTTTTAATTTTAAGAATTACAGAATATTCAAAATGGTATTGTAAAATTTTGAATCTTTTTATTTTTCAGATGAAATTATAATGGTTTTATGTGCTTTTTGAAATAAATTAAATTGTTTTGCTTCATATATTTATTTTTATATGTATACAATTTTAGGAATTGGGTAACTTATTATGTAAATTGGTATGGAGGTTATTTTATGTATAAATCTCTTAAAAACTATTTAGTTTGTTATGTATTTAGCATAGAGGAGAATCCATCTCTGCTTTTATATATATATATATATATATATATATATATATATATATATATATATGTGTGTAGAGAGAGAGAAAGTTCGTGTTATCAGGGGTAGAGTTTCCTTATTTTATCTTTGACCTACTGGTTTACAAGCTGTATATGGGTTGACCACAACAGTTTTTTTTTACCTAGATGTAGTCCAAGGTACATACTAGATTTTCTTGAAGGAGCCACCAAGGCTCCAATTAATTATTTAATATTAACAATGTCGCTTAAAAAGAAAGTTACATTTGTCTACATGGGACATAAACAACATTGGATTAGTGACAAAAATAGAGAGATAATATATATAATAATTATGGGCTAAGGTATTTTTTAATAAAACATACAAAGATGATCAATGGTTCACATTTGGATTTATTTTTAATACAATATCATACATTGGCCTAATTCACTATACAACAAAGCATTACATACACAACAATTATGAACACCATATACAATTCATAAAACATTACTGTCGGTCATTTTTGTTTTCAGTAATTGATGACTTATAACAACTCAAATTGTAACATCTTGTTTTCTCTGAATTTACTGGAATGTTTCAGGAAATAAATTCACTATAATCAGTCTCCACCAAGTATACATACCTCACATTAACAACTGGTTTCAAATCTCTGCTTTCAGGAAGAACAAAAATGTAACTATTCTATTAAAAACACACAACTACTACATGCTAAGTTAAATTACAAATAAGTCCTGACGAATTTAGCAAAATTGCTTAATCATTTTGCTTAAACAAGTACAATCTGTACTATTATTGTCATGTTCATATCCACTTTTACTAGAAATATCTAACACCTGATGAAAATGTGGGTAAACAAAATTCAGTTTACCTATGATCTTTCTAATGTTTGTAATATATGTAGAATCCTTACTATAGTGCCAATTCAAGGCACTTTTAAATAAACCAGTTTAGTAATAACCATGATAATAAGTTATAATAATAAGTATGAAAGTAACTATTATTTGACAAAGGGGTTGCAAAATAATATTGTCCTTTGGCAATGTGAAAATATTACAAAGCCCTGACATTAACATTAAAACATGATAACAGACCTCATTATGGCAAGTGTGAATTTATGTATGTTCGTGTAAACCTTAAACCTTTTATTTTCAGAAAAAACTGTACTATGTGAAATGATCAACAATTTCTGATAATCTTATCTTTAAACAGGAGTTGATAACATAAATAAAATTAATGATCTTGAGGTCTGCAAATATGC
Source organism: Lethocerus indicus (assembly GCA_019843655.1). Taxonomy (NCBI): domain Eukaryota; kingdom Metazoa; phylum Arthropoda; class Insecta; order Hemiptera; family Belostomatidae; genus Lethocerus; species Lethocerus indicus. The sequence goes on along the minus strand of JACDQD010000103.1, from coordinate 5,123,034 downwards.
TGAAATTAAGGTTTCCTACAAATATAAGAATTTTAAATATTATCGGAAGCGGGAAACTCTCATGTACCTCATTCTGACCTATTCTTTACTTCCATTATTCCAACATTTAATTTAGGCCGTTTACAGGCAGATTTTTTCCTCATTCCAATATTCCAATTCCTACTATCCAAATAATTTTTTCTAGCAATTAACCAGTCTTAAAAGGATGTTAGAAACTACCTCTTCAGAGATACTTCTTTAATTTTTTTTTTCAAGAAAGACTTGGGCGATGTGTACAATGAGGGAAAGCAAATAATGAAGTATGATGACAATGGCCTATAACAGGGACACATTTACAAGGAGTTCTAGGGGAGAATACATCTGCAGCTGGAAAGTCAGTTTAAAGTAAGGAAGCCTTATATTTACTGTTATATTAAATTATTTCAAATTAAATTTTTGGTACAGAATTATTTATTCATTAGCTGTTATTAATGCAAATTCCCTCTTCCAGTGACAAGCATTACTGCCAAATAAATCAAAAACATTGTTTGCCCACTATAATTTAGGCCAAACTATATTTTTAAGAAAACCAAACAATACATTAACATTACAATTCTTTTTAAAAGCTACCAACTACTACACACATTTCTTATTTTTACAATATATATATATATATATTTATTTATTTATTTATTCTTTAGGGAAATAAAATAATGCTATACATTAAGTCCACAAGGCATATAATGTTACATATATTAAATTCTGCTATAACAGGGAGTTAAAAAAAACAACCAGGATTAACAACAATTGCACATTATTAAAAGATGATAAAGAAATTATTTTAATATTTAATATACAGGTAACTTCTTGCAAATTGCTGGTAATATGCACTTTTATTACCATAGATACATTCTACACTTTTCTGTCTTAAATAATCACAAGGGTTCAACACCATAATCCGATATTCAGTAGCTAAGTAATTTTCATACTCAGTATAAAGTCTCATAACTATTAAGCAACATATTGTATAAGCTAGGAGTAAGATAAAATAAAAATAAAATATAAGAAGAATATATTATGAAGGACATTTCAACTTGACTTTTTTCCATGTTTGTTATTCACACTGAAAAATGCGATAGAAAATAAAGATGTTGCATTTTGAATCTAAAAGAGAAATACACCACTTACCATGTCATAAACCATTAAACATCATCATATTTATTTATTTATATTAAATAACATTCATTATTACTACAATTTTTTTTATTTTTACAAATAATATACTTTTTACAATTTATTCAAATCTTATTTATTTTAAGGAATAAATTTTATACGCATATATTTATATTATATAAGTTAAAATTAGGGATAGGTACGTTCAGAAAGCAAACCCCTTCAGTACTTTCAACTGGCCGATTTAGAACACTGATGCACAACCAATGCAAGTTAATTTGTAGGGAAGATATTTCTCAAACTTTCCTTCTTTTAAAAACCTATATAATGTTTTCCCACAAAAATGTCTCCCGCCAATTTAGTTCACAACACAAAAAAAAGCTGATATCTCATACTAAGAAAGGAATAGATAAAAATCATAATAAAATATGTGGGTTCAAATGTATGTTTGAGTGTGAGAGTGTAGAATAATAAGATTCACACTCAGTAAATAAAGGTCAGACAGAAAAAATACATACAGGTACTTGTTTGAGAAATAACTGGACTAACAGTTCAGCAATGTGTTCTTATTTAAGGCTTAGAGCGTATAACTTTAAAGATACTTTAGAACGCATGTATCTTACTATCAATTAAAATACAAACTGGAGTTGGCAGTCAACCGGTTCACTTCAGATCAGCCAGTTCCCTTTCAATTTGGTGGTCGAGGTTCTTGTCTCCATCCGAGCCTACCATCTCAAAGTCCTGGAGTTCGGCATCAAGCTCTTTCTCCCATTCCTCTTCTAAGGACACAGAGGGAGGCTTCAGAGGAAGGCTTAAAGGGTCATTACGGGTAATTCGGACTCGAAGGGTGGGGTGAAACACTCTCAATTGGGAACGCCATTTGTTTCATCATCACAGTGTAATTTACAATAGGAAATCTAGCTTTCTCTTTTCTAAACAGTGTCAGCATATAAAAATAAAAAATGAAGCCTACAAAGAAAGAAATTGTCCCGAATAAGAAAACATGCAGACACAAACATTGGTGACTACACATGTTCTTTATTAGATCAAAAATCTTAACATTTATTATAATAAAGTGCCACTTCTTCCCATTTTTGCACAAAAAAAGTTTAGCTCCAACACTTTCAATAATATTTGAATAATTTACCACTAATTTTTTTCAGAAATGCAACCTCTAATCTGTACAATGTAGACTTTCCCAATAATGTTTGTTACTTTAGATATTTCCAATGAAATCAAAAGGAAACAATCACTTCAATACAATTTTAAAATATAAAACAAAATGAAATTTATTGGAGCACAAGAGTACAGCAAAATTCGCTATATATGTACACCAGGAAGCATAAATATTCTATTTTTTAATTTTTAAATAGGCTTTTCTATAAATCAGTTAAATAGAAAATACAAGCCCTCCCACTTAGTGAAAACAATCTGACTGGAGACTGGTGTCATTTCATTTTCTTCATGTTAACAGATGCAAATGCAGTTAGGATTAAAAACTAGGCAATATGCATGAAAAATTAAAAGTAAAAACAAAAATTTGTGATTATATTGTTAAATAGAAGTGTAAATTTATATCTGAGATGCATGCACAATAGAATATATAAGAACACACGCTCTCAGACTCATACAGGAACCATTGGGGAAGGATGGAAGGGAATATTAAGATAGAGAGTTAGAAGAGTGGACGCGGCTCCGTTGGAAGTGGCCCCCATCACTGGGGAGGAGGGACAGAACCTTCCCTGGCCGAGACTCCTCAAGCTGCACAGAACAAACACACAGGCACACGCTCAAAGCTATCTCCTGTTGTAGAAGAGGATAGGGGAAGAATGGAAACACCTCACCGCAGGGCCTAGCTAGTATTTCCTTTATTTTAAACTCATCACATTATATGTCAGCCCACCAAATTAATACAAACTTCATGTGGGAGGTAAATACTTAATACTGAGAGGGAAATGCACTGTGCACATTGATATGTTTGAATTTTGTGCCAAAGTATTGAACACCAAGTTCTTATCTACTTAATGAACAATACAGTGATGCTGAATGAATTAAAATAATTATTTTTATAATGTTGCCATGAAATACAATTTGACTGGATGAAATTATACTAATGAACATTACCATTTTATCAAAATATTTAAGGTTCTTACTTGTGGTACTGAGAAACAAACATAAAATATTAAAACCCACCTGAGAATTCTTTTAAATGGTAAAATATATTTAATTATTCTAAAAATTAATATTTAGACCATTGCCAGATTACCAAAAAGAAATATTAGTTCGTACAAGTATGGTAACAAGGCTAGAAACAAATACACATTAAAATATGGAAGGAGATAAGGAGTGTAATTTGGAGGCCTTGAGGATGAATTCGATTCATGCTTTCAAATAATAGCATTTTTACATTAAAAATTCAGCCTTTAGTTTGCTATAAGCTGTACAAATCACTATAGAAAATATGCCCTTTATTTGAACCTTACTTTTAAAATTAATTCTCACTTTTATACTGTTAATGCTAAATAGAAAAAACTCTTATACTTATACTATAATATGAATGTGTATAAATAAATAAATAATCCCCGTTGTCCTTGAGAAAACCTGACAGCTTCTGTGAGTTATAAAAACATGCATGCATAGAATGTCATTTTAGAACTAAACATGCAACTTAAAAGCCAAATAGGGACTGCTTTTAACAATGTCAGAACAAATGGATTAGTAATAAGGTAAAACAGAACAATGCAGTTTTAGATGATAATTTACCAAACGATAGTACAGGGATAATTTGAGACATTCTAAACTTGAGACATATTAAATCCATTGTCATAAATTACTCAGTGTTTAGAAAGTCTTTCTGTGAATTATAAATATTACTGACGACATATCAACTGTAAATAGACAGCTGCTTTAATAAAACATTTTAAACAAATTTCAAGGAGTAAAATCCTACACAGTTTAGAAGTGATGAAATTAACTAGTGTGGATTACCCAAAACTAAATTGGAGATTTGTGACACCATTTAATGGTAAAGGCCAATTAGGCAATAAGATGTAACTATTTGTTTATGTATTTATATAAGTATTTGTTCATGTAATATATTCTGCTCAAACTTTGAAATTAAAATCTCAAGTTAAATGGCAACCCATACATTGAGAGTATGTACAGTACATGACAGTAATTATATGGAAAAGAGTTTTTCATAGTTCTAAATCAATATTTCAAATAACAATGTTCCTTGATTTATGAATTAAGAATACATGCTACTACTCCTCCATTGGTAAAATTAAAAGCAAACAAAACTTCTTTCTTGATGTTGAAAATTGTTTTAAATTAGTAATAAAGAAGAAGGTCGTGTATTATTATATAATTTAATATTTACTATTAAAAACATGTATGTAAAGGTTTTAATAAAAATAATATTTATTTAAAGAACATGGACATTGTGTCAATAGAAAGGAAAAACAACTCTTATATTTGAACAATGCAGAACATTACAAAGCCATTAGGGATGGGAGGGAATGTCCAGTTGTTTCAAAAAAACTACTTACCTTGTGCTGTGCTAATGCCAAGTTTTCTCATCCCTTCTTTTACTTCTTCAATATCTTCCGTACTGGCTGTGAAAGTGTCCGATACAAACTCATGCTGAGGACTGTTTTCAAGTGCTCCAGTGCTTCCACAGACTATAGCATTCTCCTCACTCTGGTCCTCAAGCCCGACTTCAGACGACAATCAAAATAAACAAAAATGTAAGTACAATAAAGAACCGAAACTAAAAAAAAATAATAAATGAAAGGAGCAAACATAAAATAAAACATGCTAAAAGTAAGTGGACTGGTTTATTTTCATATTTGACTTCCTGTAAGTAGTACATGTTGACCATGTATATCAAAATTAACACACTAGATTAATGTTACCATTTATAAAAAAATTAATGATTATTGTCATATGAATATCCTGTATTTTATGAAAGTCAACATTTATCTCAAATGTCTATAAAATAAAAAATTACTTCCTACTATATGTAAAGAAGATTCAAAATAATTTATAGCGATAATAACCAAGTAAACATTTATAAAAGAAGCAATATGTAATCTTAATAAATGTATGCATTCTAAAAAGTAAATAACTATGATATTGTAAAAAGATTTTTTTAAGGATGTTTAAAAATTGAATGTAAATTGCTAATCACTGCACTAATAAATTAATTTGTAGAATTTAATCACCACCAAAATGCAATATTGTAAATATTTATGATTTTTAATAATGGACCAAAATGTAATACCTCAGGGATATGTGTAAAGAGTTATTTGTTCGGAATTATCAAAATTTAATATGTTTTGTGTTTTACAGAAGTAATTGAAATAAATAAAAATAACAAAAATGAGTCCTTACCTTTAATGGTAGAATTTCATCAAATGGATAATACCATTTCTATGACTATGTCTTACCTCTTTTAAAGGTGACATAACTGAACTTTCTACCATGCAGCACAACAGAAACTAAAATTACAATATAACAAACTACTGCCAATCATGCCAACTTATATTCTTATAACCGACTTTTACTTTGAGATGCTTAGGTGCAGCACACAGTTATAAAAACTGTAATAATTATTTCATCCACATTATTACATTAACTGCAATATTAAATTCAAAATGTTCAATCAACTCAAATATTAACAACAGAAAAAACATTTCAACATAGTGACAGGTAGGCAGTAACACATATTAATAACAAAAATTAAGATGTTTGTAATTAAATTATTTGGATGTTATTTTCATCTAATATAGCTCAATTTGATTAACTCTTTACAAAAAAATATTCTGATATATATACAGCCTCAAAATTATAAATATCTATCCAAGAAACTCAGGGAATCAGGGAATGATATAAAAACCAAATAATTGTAAACACACGTGGGTTACATCTCATTATAAAAGTGACTAATGTGTATTATAAAAATATGTACCTGCATGTTCGGCATCAGCACTACTGGTATGATCAACAGATGTCCCACCTTCTTGGGCCATTGATGATACATCGTTAGCCTGGCATATAAGGCTAACTCGGTAAAAATAGTTCCGCCAGAAATTCTCTTCACTTATACTGCACATAAGAAAATACCAAATGTAACACACTCATCAACAATATATATTACACGAGATCAATCTTAGTGAGCCAAAACTGAGAATCACTGAAGATTATTGAGAACACTTACTCTCCAAAGTTAATGTACTGTCTTGTAAAACAGAATGCTAATTTAAAGAAAAATTTGCAGTATGTGTGTATGTATTATGCTGCATTGTTAGAATGAACACCAAGGCACAAGTAGACAAAAATATATCAGAAATTTAAAATTTTTAAATTCGTATACAATAAATAATTACAATTGTCACATGACTCACATTTTGGGTACCAATTCAAATCTCATTTTCTCAAGGTTTGGATCCTCTGCTAGTGTTGCCATGGCAATTGGGGACTGGACATCTAAATCAAACTGGAAATCAACTCCCGCCGGGGGTGCCCTCACGAAATTCCGCCTGTCCTGAACACCAAAAAAAGGTAACAACATTTGTTTAAATTTTGTAATTCTATTATGCGAAAATGAAAAAAACTTTTAAGACAGAAGCGTACCGCTGAAATATTTCTTTGATTGTTTGGTATTAATGTTTGTTTTAATATTTTTAATTTTAATTCGAGTAAAATTATTTAAGATTCGACAATTTAGCAACAATAGAAATGTTCTAACTGGCGTAAAGAAGATTCTACACTGCAAATGGCAATCTTGTAGAGTGCTAAGATATAAGAAAAACTTCTAACGTTACAAGTCCAAAATTAGGTGTACTCACTGTAGAAAGGGATAGACACTCCTCTTTAAGGCTTTCTTCATTCGATCGGCCCACCCACGGAGGTACCGCTGCTCCATTACCAGATTTGTTAGCCTGTTTTTCTTTTAGAAAAGCTTCCTGCTCTCGGTTAAATTCGCCAAGAAGGCTCTGCAACAACAGGAAAACAACAATAATTAAACGAGAGAAATTTCCATAAATATTCTACCATGACATTTGTATAGGGTACCCATAGAATTTACCTTCTGCTGAAAGCTTAAATATTTTTTAAACTATATGTTTGTAATACTTATCTAAAAATTGAAATGTAAGGGAGTAGTTATAATCCCATGCAAATTATTATTTACATTAGCACGTTTTCCTCTTCTCGGTGTTACAAATACATAAGCAAAACTTCTGTCTGATAAGTTGTTCAACGGAGAAATCCTTGGCTTTAAAGTAGATGAATATAAGTGCTAACTTTCTTCCCCCTTCGAGGTTTACCCGAAACTCCCTTCTACTTTACGATTAGAATTAACCATTCAAAACTGGGGCCCCAACTTTGAAACAACTGCGAAAGAAAAATGTCCCAACCTACAACCCACTTTTCTATTAAGAACATGGAAAGGTTGCGTCACCTGGGCAACTCATAATTTCAATCTTACAAGTAGTATAATTAGTAATAACAAAATTGTAAAATTAGTATAAACACGAGATAATTAGAAATATTACACAATATTTTTGAAAAGTACCTATTAGGTAGTTAATCATAAAACATCGACGAACAATAATATCAAGTTTTCGCGATAACATCAGAAGAAAGATAAACGATCTTGGGACCAACTCCAAAGAAGCTGGGAGCGATTAAAATTAAAACTTAATTTAATACATGCTAACATTTTTCATTAAGGCTTTTTTTTCTGGGGCGTCGAGTTGGATAACACTTCGAAAATAACAGGGCCAACCCACACCCGGGGATAATAACTTTCGCATTAAGTAATGCGAAGGTAGAGAAAAGAATTACTCCGGTGACAAACAAGGCGCGAGTTAATTGTGTAAATTACAACCAAGAAAATTGCGGGTGCCGAAAGAAACCGTAATTGGAAGGCCCGAAAAAAAATGTTAATTAACTTTGAGGAGGGGACGACGGGATGAAGAAGCTCTCGTTTTTATCGCCCCAGAGCGCTGAGAATATGCCCATGTCTTGAGGAATAAACACTCTCGGGGCTCGTAATTGATTTGACCTCCTCCTCTGGGAAAAAGGAAATTTTCTTATTTATTTACTCGAAAATAACTTAGCCAATATTGACCGAATCTTCCAATCGAGGAGACTTCGTTCATGCCAAAATGTAGATAATATTAAAAAAAGGAATTTATAAGTCCCATTTATATTTTATTTATGTTGAACAAACGATATGCCATATATTTTCAGTGCATTTACAATAGTAATCCATTAAAAAAAATGTTCCTGCTGGGAATAGGACCCAGGTCTACAAACGAAGCAACGCTCTCCAATCAGGTGTTCATCTTTCCGAACCGATTCCTGATGGAGCATACTGCTGCACAGTCACCGACACGCGTATATACTTTACTACTACTGTTATAACAATAAGAACATTACGTTTATTACTCCAGATATAACGTGTAAAATCAATAGTCGAATATCCTGTAAAGATGTCACGTCCATTAACAATAAACGCGCCAAATACACGGAAAGCAAGCGCGAAAATTTACAACTCACATCAGGAATGATAGACCTACCTCATAATATTCGCGTATTTCGGAAAACATAACAGATAAATAATGTAAGAGGATAAAATCTAGACCTTTTATATGATGACGCGAAGGCGTAAATCTCTTTTCTCTTTTGCATAAGTCGTAGGGGACGGTGAGGCAGATGCCGGACCAGATTTACGAAGCGATGAATCAATAGGGGGCGTCCCCTACGGTATGCCGAATGGCTCCGGCGGTGTTTATGCATTGAATTCAGTGCGGAATTGGATACTAACAGCGCTTTGTCTCGTTTCGCAAGTTCTCCCCCGTGTCAGAGACAAATAGTGGAAAGGGCGGGAGGGCGCGGAGAGAATTCAAGACCGGGCGGTACCAAAGGCACCCCAATCCATATCCACTGTTCCAAGCACCGCCGACAGAGTTCTCCCTTCCCGCGGTTTCCTTATGAAGTGCTCGGCATACACACTTCAATACAAGTGCCTGTGCACGCCTCCTCCGCCACAGTTTCAATTCTCCTCCCTCGAATACGACCGGGTGTCGAGAATCAATAAAAATGTTTGCCTCGCCGGTCAAATAACCCCTAAACATTACGAGCCCACATACGAAATTGCGCAGAGAGCGTTACAGAACTTTGTCACCTTCAAAAATTTTATAGTTAGTTTAAGGACTTGATTGAACGAGGTACGAAAAGCTTCTTTTTATGTGATTCATCCTGTAGTAACGGGTCCTGGATTTTCAGTAAACTCGTTATAAACTCGTTTTACGGTATATTAGTAATTCACTTAGTTTAAGCGCAATGATGGATATTAAGCACTTAATAGAAGGAAATCTCAAGTATAAACGAGCATTCAAGTTCTTCGCTTTCATCGACACGATAAAATTATGCCGCCGCGCATGCTGTATCAACTTACGGCGAGTTGAATTTTGCATAAAACCAGTTTAATGTCCCAGCGAGAAGTGTCAAGCTGCGAATAAACACAAAACTTCTATTGAATGAAGTGGTCAGACCATTCTGAAATGTTGAGAACGACTGTTTGTCAAAGGCAAGCGTGGTACAATTGGGCAAAACCTTCCCGAGAATAGAGACCTACTTTAAACGATTCTGGAACAATCGCATTCTATAGTCAGCGGAAGGAACTAGGCTGAAAATGGAACAATGCGAACGTTTAGTAAATAAATTTTGTGTAACTAAAATTGGCACGCGCGTATAAGTTAATGAATAAATTGTTTTAATCAAAGTCGATAAATGTTTCTGCGTGTCACACAAGCAGATAGCAGATCTCGGGCTAAAATGTGCCCGTCAGAAAATGAAAGTATTAGCGAAATACGGGCACTAAACCCAAACGGTAATAGTTAGGAGGGAGCGGCTGTTAAAACGCAGCACAACTGCAATTACTGCCAGGGTGAGGCCTATATTCTTGGGTAGGGTGTGATCCACCCATTTTAAGTGTCTCCTTTAATAGCCCTCCCTTTACAAATGTAAATCGGCCCGACAGTTTATTCACCAACAGCTTTTCTTCTTACTTCCTTTATCCTAAGTTCTTCTTTCTGATGGAGTACGCCCTGGCGCTACGTGCTTGTAAATCAAAATGAAAATTATAGATATAGTATATATTCCGTAAGGCGCAGTAGGATATATTCTTTAAAAAAATAATTGCATAAATAAATACATCAAAGAATTGTTCTACCAAAAAATAATATTTATTATTATTATTTTTGTTAGTGTCTCTGCCTTTTCGCCCAGAAATTTGGAAATTGATTTTGGAAAATAATTATTGAGAAATGATTCAGTTTTTGTAACTCAACGATATTACAAACAATCAAGTAATTTGTATTAGCCACTAGTATGTATTTTTTACATTTATTATCCCGTGATTCCCGCAAAAAATAGGGTATGCGAACCCACTTTTAGGACTTGCATAACACGACCGTCTTCAAACTTCAATTGAAAATACGTATTCAGCGAACAAAAATACAGGTTAGAATGATTTTTGTCCCTCATAGGGACGGGGAAACAACGGGGAGTTCGATCGGAATATTCCTCCCATTCCGAAGGGAGGGCGAATGATGTAGGTCCCCGTTTGCTATAGGGGCGTAGATATCGGTCGAGTTCCAAAAGGGATCGACATCGGACTCGTCTGCGTATTCCCATCCGCTTCAATCCGGCCGACCTACAGAAACGGGATGGAAAACGGAGCGCTTCCTTGCATTCTCAATCAGTCCCCCAATTCGGAAATTACAATCGAACAGCGGTACCGCCACAGAAATGAACCGAAAGCGGACCTTTTACACGCCAAAATTCGACGGTATGTACACATTTTAAAATCCAAGAATACACATTGTAATGTGTATATGAATTTTATTTTTCAAGTATTTCTCAGTAAGACATGAATATAACGTTCGGACAATGGCAAAACAAAGAATTTTGTTTCAGTTTCAGATCTTAAGAATGTCGCCTCTGTTAGCACTTCTCAACACACTGCAGATTTCTCAATAGCACCGTTCGCAGACTGTGCCGCATAACCGAAACAGATAAAAATGTTGTAGACTGTTAACATTTGTAAAGATTAGATGATTGAAGAGAAGGAATTGAGGTGCACAACATTTATTAAACAGAAGTGAAATGTCATCAATAAAGATCAGAAAACCTTCGTTCAAGTAGGCTGATTTTCAGTCCATAAAAATATTGAAGCAGAATATAAACAGAAAAATAAACTTCTTCGTGGGATATTAACAACCTCTGGGGAGTTATATACTTAATTAATTAAAGATTTTATGATCGTTCATCCCGTTATAATATCCTAATTTTAAAATAAAAGTGTTTTCAGTGTCATTAAAAAATTATCAAGTTTATACGAGAAATGAATTAATTATTCAAGCGCGCTCCGATTATTCATACAGAATTTTTTATTTCGGAAGCCGCATTATTAATTAATCGCTGAATTTATGTTGAACGCCTATTCGGCAGCTGGACTAATTAGCATTAATCATATTATAATTATCGGTCGCCGACGAAGTCCGAAATCGGGCTGCGACAATAAGCGAACACTTCAAACTCTGATTACGTCATTAATCTGTTGTTTGTATTGGCAGGAGGGACAAAAGCCGGAGACAGGCTGAAGGGTGGGCCAGGTACAGAAACTATTATTAATCGCCAAGTCAGCAAAATAACCTAATTAAGATAAAGCTCGGAGTTGATCGCGATTGGGACACTGAATAAGCTTCCTGTCTGATGGTTTGAAAGGCCAATAAAACAGTCCCAGGTACCAAATATTGTTTTGCCAATTAAAGAGGAATTCAGGTTATGAATTATGATGAAGAATGAAAGATGAGGCATGTAGTAATATTGTCAGACACTCCTTCATCTATCTGAGGATGGATGCGGAACAAAGAAAGGGGATCACACAGTGAAACTATTAATAATCTCGGTACAGTTTCGCGCGGTCCATTCTCCTGGTCGAATACACAAAAAAGCTACAATGCTCGCCGTCCCGTAATTTATTAGGCGTTGAATCCTGTTTCGCTTCCGCTATGGAGGAGGATAAGCCAACCACAGGTTGGAATCGATTGGCCCGAACTGCTGGGACGAAATAATGCATGCCACCGGGCTTCCAACTCTGAAGAGAACATTATAGTTGAGAGCAGCTTTGGCCGGGGCGAAAGCCGGGACGACCGGAACCAACGCGGAACGCTGAATGGGTACCGCCGACCGTACATAATGAAATGCAGGATCCGTTAACATCGCCGAGAACATACAATGCCTCCGTTCCTTCGGAGAAAACTTAGTAACACAATATTTAATAATATAAGGTTTATACCAAAATAATTGACGGTGCATGAACAGTTATGGTCCATGACATGGAAAACCATTCAAGAACTGTTCAAGGACGTACTTTAAAATCATAAGTTTGTTTATTGGGGGCGTTGAGTTCGTATCGATTGAATAATTATTTCTTTCAATGTTTTTATTAATTATAATACAACGCGATATACTTTGGCAGCATTTACTGACCTCAGGTGCGTATAAATATTATTTTAATGATGTTTAAAAGGCAAGACATTGTGAAATTATAGGAATGAAAATTCTAATTCATTTTATTTATTTTATAAGGTCCATCCAATCAAATCCCGAAGCCTCAATGAACCTGGGAGCTGCGGACCTAGTAGCGGCAATAATTTATTCAGGCACTCCGGATTGTTTTTATGGGCGGGAGAACATTTTTCCCCGTGGGAAAAGTGGGTTTTCACAATTTATGGGCAGTGGTGTCAGGTCAACTGACTTAGTTATTGACTAAGTTTAATCAGAAAGGTGTCGAACCTTTAATAAACAATAATGTATCGGGAACATTCTGTCTCTAAATAGCCCCTTTGACCTGTGAAGTACGGCGTTTTTTCGCCACATAAATCATTGCTTTTAAATGTAATGAAAAACACTTTGAAATGTTTGGTTTTTGTTCATTCGATCCTCAATCCTAGACCGGTTTCGGTTCCTATCTTTCAAAGCATATCGTTAATATGTGACACCTATAATGCAATAAAATACAAACAAGCCCCTTCAATCCTTGAACTTGGAAAAACATGCCCTCTCACCACGATTGTGCAAATATTCTAAAGTAATGAAAATTTGGACGGAGACACTAATTATGCTGTAACATTGAAAAAAGTAGTTATACTTTCCTGTCAGTACTATTATGGATGCCGTTAGGGAATAAAGTTAGCTTCAGAAGTAGTAAATAATAAGAGAAGCCTGTAGGTTCAGTTATATTACGGACATTTGGACCGCGCATATAATATAAAGGTCAACCATTGTGCTTAATTTCTCCAGGGAATCACCGACTGCATTAAATGTACAAATGTGAGAATATGTGTGTGGTCGTTATGGCGTGGCTGCTCTCTCTAACAAGGACGGAGAACGTAGCAAGTTCAGAAGAACATTGCCTGGTAGCTAGCTACGAAAATCGATACATCAATATCCGAAATTCGATTAAGCTTAATATCCTTTCGACTTCAAACTCCGTTACTGCGATCAGATGACTGAATTTTAAAAAAAGTTTTGTTATCCAATTTGTATTTTTTACGAGCCGCTAAATAGTACGAGTGACTAAATCCAACAAGGGGTAAGGAATAAGTAAATTGATAAAAGTAAAATACCATATAGGATTGTACCAGAGATGGAAGTAGTAGGACAGCATATCGTGAAAATCAAAAACTAATACTTGTAACATCATTTCATGTTAAAAAAAAGCGTAGAAATGAACGGATAGTACAGATGCTAATTCGGCGACTGTATGAACATTACACAGGGATACCTCAAAATACCTGAGACATTGGTAGATAACAGGGTTTAAGTTGGTGATAACAATGGGAAGAGGAGAATGAGTCGGGCACATACGAGGCCCAGGCAGTAATAGAGAGAGCTATTACCCAGTCGGAACAGACATGTAAGTTTGCCATTTGATTATCTATTTACACATTCACTTGTAAAAAATTACAATTGATTTAAATAGATTAAAAGAGTGACGGAATGTTAATAAGAGTTAAAAATAAGTTCAGAAAAAGTTAAATTAAAAAAATCTTTAGACGGCGCTAGTGATGCTAACCGGCACGACAAGCTCGTAATGCGGGTTTGGTATTAAGAGCGCCCGATCAACATTGCAAGGTCTTCATTTTATAATGTCAACATTATTTATTCCTTACAAAATTAAATTAGATCTTTCATTACAAAAATGTCCAAAAATAACAACTAGAATAAAAATATATCTTAGTGTGTTACTCAACTGTAACTGTAAAACATACTTTATTCATAGAGGTAGATAGGTATTCACAACAAAACCACCAATCCGATTTTTTTGCCGATAATAAACTCAAGGAAATAAATTATTATTACAATAAAATAACTGTAGTAATGAAATTACAGAAAGGAAAGTAAACATAAAACAAACTACATTCTGTTATAATCGGAGTCGCCCTAAACACTACACAGTACACGGAAGTAAATTTAGTTTCTGAAAGTATCGACAAATCTGTACTAAATTGCGCTCGCTTAATACATGAAAACGAGTGCTTTTTTTATGCGTTGGAAATATAAAGCGCAGATTGAAGTTGGTGATAAAAAAAATTAAATAATCAAGTAGATTCTGGACGTTAGAGACAATGCGACCGAGACATGAAAAACGCAAGAGCGCGTTAAAGCAGGTGGTTATCAAAGTTTCATTGGGACGAACTAGGTTCGGGGAGTCCGAAGCGGTTCCTCGGGGAGTGGAGTTTACTCGGGGGTAATTAATCAGCATGACTTATGAGCCAGCGGTCCAAGGTATATTCAAACCGGCGAGGTTGCCACCTCGCTTCGCCTCAAACTACACTACACACAGGGATACGCGCGCAACTCCCCGTTAACGTCAGTCAGCCGGGGTCGACACCCCGTTCTCAATCAACTCCATTACAGGGACCCTCCTCGGGGTGTGCCACCAACTTCGGACAAACGGCGGAAAAACGCGTTAATACTGCCAACGTCGGCTGCTACAAAGCTGCAGCCCGACAAACTGCTCGGGATGAATTCTTCAGTTTCTTTTCCCAACAGCAAAGCTGACGCTAACTACCTCGTTAGGGATAAAAATCCAATTCAAATATTTATTTTTTTTCAGCAGTCCCCGTTCGTTATATTTATTTGGGAATTTCATTTACATTGAAAAATTACTGTATATATATATATATATATATATATATATATATATATATATATATATATATATATGTATGTAAGTTACAGCAGGCCCAGGCCAGCCCCTGTTTCCAGCTAGGGTATTAGGCCCCTTTTCTTAGAGCCATAAACCGTGAGATCGAATAACCCCTTTTTCCCCCTTTTGAAACCGAAACTCCAGGCAGTCGAGTATAGCCAATGAGTGTTGCAACATAGTTTCTCTGCGCTGTTCTATTGTGTATTCGTTTCGAGAATAAAACAATTTCTTTGCTTCTGTTTATCTGTGCTTATTCGATACCACGAAAAACTTCAGTTCTATATCAATAGCAATAATTTGTTAGTGGTTGTGTCCTATTTTTTACTATTAATTCTTATTATAATAATATAATCATTTAATGTTTTTTTAACGATCAGAATACTGCCCAGGATCAATTATTACTGCAAGTAATTACTCCTAGATATTGGTGGAGCCAATGGGACAACTCCGAATAACAACTCGGTTGGTAATTGGGAAACAATATAACTATGTCCATTTTAGGGGGCATTTCGGCTTGTTGTCCAAACAGGGCTTTTAGCGGGAGGGGCGGGGGCGAGCTAAACACAAATGAACAACCTCCCCCCCGGAGTCGAAGAACCCCGTAAAGATTTACGGCCCACTCAATTCTAGGTACACCTCGTAGAATTTAAATCGAGTTTATATAGCGGAAAAATGGGGGTGGGAATAGGGGCCCAGCTATATGGGAAACGATCGAATCGTCGAAACGCGAGATTGGCGGCGGAGGTCGTAAAGCGGTGTCCGGGAGCGCCTTTCTCCCATTGTCAAAATATCGGACGAAGAATTGAAATCGCGAGACTTTTGCCGGGAATTCGAAACTATTGCAGGCGTTTTCGCCTATTTTACAATGCCAAATCAATGCTCTGATCACGTTTTGAAATGATAATAATTAGCGTAGTACAGTGCGGCGTGATGCTATATACCATATATTTAGACAAATTGTCAACTGCATTTTGAATTGAACTTGCCAAGTTGAACCTACTTTCTCGAATGCTATCAAACACATTTTTGTTCAATATACCAACTCTGTTACCTATGGACCGCGAATAGAGATCGTTTGACACCGACGGTACCATGGTACGTGTTCACGATGAAGTTTAACAACGTTATAACATTTTACAGCTCGATGGAACGAGAGAAAGGAGCAGTAACCCCTGCGCTGCACGAAGTAAAAGTTGATATCCCCACCCTCCATTACGCCATAAATCCCTACTCTCACTTGTCTTTATGTCACTATCAAGAGAACCTGTTCTAGGTCTTTAATAGAATAGTAATATTATTTATACAATATCGTCCTAAATATTAGCTAAAATTTCGAAAACCGCCAGGTATAATGCTGCACATTTCATTTCGGGGCGTTGAAAAAATTCAACGCCAAATGTCACTTCTTGCACTAATTAATTAAATGTAAATATTTATGTTACGATCAAAAAAATATTACATTTATAATTTGAATTTAATCTCAGTTCAAATGCAGACCAACATGAATGGCCGACGGGCCAGAATAATGCTCATACTGAAAAAGAAATATTGGTCAATAAGAGTGGAAATATAATTCACGTAAACCTCTTTCGACGTGCAAAAGATAAAACGCTTTTCATTAGCTAAGGAATAATGGCGCTCCATCACAGAAAGCACGGCCACCCCCGGACCCGATTCTATTCCTGCAAAACTGATGGCTCTCATTTCAAACCCTGTGATAGAATTTACCACAGTCGCTGAACTGCTAGCGGTTCTTTTGTAATTTAAAACCATTTCTTTTTCTGTCTTTCGAGGATTAGCCCTAATTCATCCACTTCTATTTTAGCACAACTAAATGTATGAAATAATTTGTTTCTATCATACGTAAAAATCTTATAAAACTCTTCTGGTAATCAGTCAATAAGTTTTATTGGCAATAACAATTCATACATGAATGTGTTCCCAAAGAAACAAATTGCATAACACTCACTATAAACAGTACCGGTAACTACACATAAAGACAAGGATATACATAATAAATAAATATTTTCTAAATACTGCAAACCGTACAACAATACATATTAGGTAATTAAAGCTCGAAAAAATTAATAGCCGGGGAAAACAAAGCACTAAGTCACGGCCGAGAATAAACAGGACCGCCCCCCGGGCCGAATCACAGTTTGGCCGAGGGCGTCGGGGTAATTGCAAATCATGATACATGGCCTAAGCTGGCAGGGCCTGTTAGGACCCAGGGCTATTACTAGGTCGTGCAAACAAGCGCCGGCGCCGCGACGCCCCCCGACACCCCCAAAACGGGGCCCGGCCCTATAAATAAGGCCCACCCTTAAGAAACGATTCCCTTTCAGGTTAAAAGTATATTCTGATAATCGCCCAACAACGGTTGAATTAAGAAATCGTGATTTTCCAGGTGTTAACTGACAATATGTAATATGTTGACAATGTCCGGTATATCCAGCTAGTCTTTATTATATATCCAAAAAAATGAATAATTTTACAAAATTCAAAAGAATATAATAATACAATACAATAATTAAGATGGGGGTCTTCCTATGGGATCTTTTTTGTCAATATATTAAGAAAAATTGAACAGAAAGATTATTATTTTTATTAAATTATAAAGTTTGACAAATTAGGAACAGTTAAAGTTGACATCATAGGAAAATGACATATTTAAAAAAATGGGTCATCACCACAGTTCAAACCCTCTGGCCCGATTAGAACGTACGCCAAAAATCGAAATCGATATAATAACAGTTGGCCCAGTTTAGGTTTTATATTTTAGCCGGGGCGTCGTAAGCTATTTCATGGCCGCCAGTTTAACTCAATGAAAGAGTAACTATAAATTCTAATTCCACTAAAGATTTCCTCGAAGAAAAATACTTTCGGTTTAAAAGCCAATATGGAGCACATCGAAAAATATAGTGTGCCTAATGACAAGGGTTAAATACATCATACAACCCTCCGGAGACGTGAGATCAAGCTTCCTTTTCGAAATAATATTTGCAATAAAAGGCTATATAAATTAAAACGACCTGGCTAAATTGCTCTGAATCATCACAGCAACAGCATCGATTAAATTTTTTTGATGGTTTAAAAAACAATTTTTCTTATAGGAAATGCGAATCAGTTTTGAGGAATTCATCTATTTCTGAAAATAAAAATACGTTTAAAGGTAGTTAGTATTTAAGGGTAGAGTCTCAACTGAGTCGCAAACTCATTAAGAGCTATTTTGATATTAGTTTATAGAACCTGAGTTATGGTGGAGCTAGGGTCAGCGATACTATCGTGAGTTCGATTAATTCGATCTTAACTAATTACGAGCATTGGGCTACCGAAGGACGAATTTCTTTTCACTCATGTCTTTGTGAATCAATAATTCTTTAAATAGAATACATTCACGAGTCACTTGAATAAACTGGCGATATGACGCCAGACAAACAGTTGCGACAGTATAGGACCACGCCCTCAGGACAAATACACCAACGAATCGATTTTTATGAACTTTGGTTTAAAGTATATTTCACGTACATAAAAGTACAAAATTCATTAACGTATGTCTAGTAACATTTTATATCTCCTTCCCGTATTTGAATATTGCGTGCTTAGAAAAACAGATCGTTTCATCGAATTAATCATTGAGAACCTGATTAAAATTTAAGGACTATTTAAGATATAAGTCCAATGGCATCCATCAATACAAAATTACTTCTGATGAACCGTCAGAGATTAACATAAAAACAATATTAGATAATATAGTATCAGATTAGTAGTAAAGTAAAAGGAAGAATTCTCCTGAAGAAAATCTCATCACGGAGTTGGTAAAACAGTATTATTTAACTCAGCTAAACTTAATTAGTGCAGTTTTAAATATATCCTCCCACACAAAATTGAGGTGAAGAAACGGCGGTCCAAAAAAAACCATGAATTACTAAAATCGTTTCCTCTCAAGGGAGGTACGGGCGAATTTTCATATTTTTCAACGGAGAAAAGAAATGTTGATGGACAACACTGTGACGAGAGCGAATTTTAGGAAATTTTCACGCCTAAATCCTTACTAATTATGGTTAACACAAACGATTTTGTAATGGTCATAAAATCTATTTTTAAATCTATTTTAGCAGAATCTATTAAATCTTAAAATCTATTTTAGAAGAAAGGAGTGCCAGCGGTGTCATTCGGACCCATGATCTTAATCGGTATTGTATTGTAAATATGCGATTTAAATTGATTACATACGGAATTAATGAATTAATGTCCGAGTCGCATAAAGTGAACCGGCTTACATTTTATGGACTCGTATAAGGATTAAGTGGAAACTCAGTACCTGGCATCGAGCCTAGACAGGCGGAGTGAGGGAAGAAATGGCGGAAGAATCTTGGCACTGACACCCTCATTATCGACATAACAATAATGGTCGTCTGTACAAGAGGTCGAAAAGGATATTTCCACTGGGATGAAAAAAACAAAAATCAGACGATGGATTTTCCAAGGAGCGTCAAATGGATTTTTTTTAAGGTCTGCTAATAACCATTCCTTTTTCAAGCCCCCGAACAAAGATTCTGAATACTGTGAAACGGCGATTGAAACGTCAAATAGAACGGGGTTAAATATAACAAACAGCCAGGGCGATTTCTCGTTTTTTCGAATTGGCCGCCGTTTCGACGTCCCGTTTACTGGCAATTCAGAGTGCTGAATGTACTCTTCATGTGTTCCCCTTGGAAATAAAATGATTTTATTTTGCGGCCAAACGAAAGTTATATAGACCTATACACATTCAATATAGAGTCAAACAGTTAATCCCAAATCCAAGTTAGAGCGCACATATATTTTTAATTAGTTGAATGTTAGGGAGACAATGAGAAGTTATTATTCCACCTCTTACATTAAACTCTGTAATAAAATTGTCCTTTCATTGTGGGAAATTTAAACTTTAAACGATTGAAACTTTTTTAAAATTATTTTTAGCCTCTCCGAAGAATGAAGTTATGAATTCATTCCTTAATATATTCTAAACTGAAATTAATTTTAGGAGTTAAAAACCGGTTGAGGAAAATTCTAACAAAAGAATTCCAGACGTGGAAACTGGCAGAGGAGATATCTGAATTCGATCGAATTTTCATAGAAAACGACAGAGGTCATTTAGAGGTGACCGGGACAAACATCAATCAGTTAATCGGTTCGGTGGCCTACGTGACCGGGCGACCTACAAATGACCTCTGCCGTTCCCCGCAAAATTCGATCCGATTCGGATTTCTTTACAAATTCCAGCAGCCCCACTGACCGCCTTCGTCCCCCACTCAACCTGACCCGCTATGACTTAACTCTCCCCACACACAGTAGTACTCCGTTAGATTTGCGTGCGGTCATTTATTCAACCTTATACCATTATACCCTATACTCTACCTTACCCTTACTTCCCAATAAAGAGTCGTAATGACAACTGGAATTTATGTCAACCACAACACGTTCAAATATCATCGTTTAGCATTATTAGGTTTGTTCATCTGATTTCATGGGCTTTTCTGTAATTTTTAGTTTGGCCGCGAAAACCAAAGAGAGCGACGCGACACACCGTGAGACTCCTGGACTGGAACCGGTCGCAATAGTAATATCCTCGGTGTGAAAACAACGGTTTCATTGTGCGGAAGGTGGCGGGGCTAAGCCAATAGTGCCGACGACGAGTATTGGATGCCGTGCTGGGGGGGGTCGCGTCCAATCAAGCACCGGCGTTAAGAGTGGCGACACGGGGCCCGCGCTCCCCCCTACACCTCAAATACGGGAAAGCCATTATTAATTCAGCCCCAACAGAGGTGTTTCCCGACCCCGAGCATCTAACGGACTTCTCCTCCCATCAAGTCGTCCCTCGCTTAATGGTCCCTCTTCAATTCACAGCTGGGACTAAAATATTAGTGTATACTCGACAAAATGTTATTGATGGAACTGCTCACTATGGCATTCGAAATGTCTTCAGCTTTTGTAGATATATCGTATACCAGAATTCCCTAGGTACTACTAGCTACTAATAGGCGAATAATGAACGTGTTCAAATTAATTTTAAGCGTACTAATGTAATAACATAATTGTAATTAAAAAACAGTTCCCTACCACGAGACGTGTATGCACACATACAAAAAACTAGGCATTTGAATCCGCCGAAAATTCAGGACTGACATACTACATTCTAAAAATATTAAAAGATCATAGGTGACCATTTTACTTTAATTGACAACGCAATACTTTCAGCTCAACGAAGTTATGGAAATATAGTCCATTTGTGGTCCGACTGGCGCTCGGTTCACCGGGTGAATCGCATTTATAAAATACTCAGTTAACCTCTTCTCGATAAACGGCCCGGTATCGATCCGGCTAATGAATGCGGCACAATTGCAAAGTGGTAACATGGACGAATGGAAGCATTATTCATTAAGAGCGGGGCACTGTCCATTATTCCTGTTGTGTGGATGTGTGCTTGCGCCTCCCACTTAACAATGTAAACCTTGGACGGTCACATTGCTCGCGGATAATGTTTCAAACCACAAGTGTTGATTCAGGAACCACATCCGTCCCTTACTCTTGCATATGTTAAATAATGGTCGCTGGTTGGTACTAAAATAGATAGTGGCCTAGATACTGATCGAATCGCGAGCCCTTCTTCTGGTCTTATTCTAGAATAACATAAATAAGCCAATAGACATTAGTTTATGAATAGCTGTTTTGTGGTCTGCGAGGGGTTAGAATACCGCAGCCACTTAGTGCACAAAATAAAATACACCACACTCAAGTAAGTTAACTGATGGTTCACGGCCCTCCTAAAAGACAATAGGCCACTTATGATGTTTATTCTACCGGGTTTTCCCTTTTGGGAACGCCCACTAGGGCTTAACGTAACATCAGCCATAAAAGGCTTCCGGGCTAAAACTTTTTAATCAGTTAAACCACTTCGAATTGCACCCAAGGAGCCCATCAAAGCCGTAAAGCGCCCTATGCGTAGCGTATAGCCTGGAGTCTATTCCTCCCCGAAGAAAAACTGCACTAGGAAGGCGGAATTAAAAACTGTATCCGAATATCCTTCCAGTATATTTTTCCGCTACGATGGAAATGTTTGGATGCCCAAAGTCCCGGAAACTTAATATCACAGAAAAATTTCATCTAACTACAGGGTACTAGAGGATGACGTACAGATGGAATCAGGTCAAAACTGCTCTACCATTCAATCAAATGCTTTGAAATGTTTTCATTGAAATTTTTGTACCTTAATTACTCTGACATGTATCACTCAAGTAAAACTTCACCGTTGTTGTCTATTGTTACTCAAACTCTTCAACGGAATAATTTCGGATGCAATGATAATTTTCATCCATCCATTCTGCAACATTGTACATATTCGCACTTACACAACCGCTTGCCTATAACCGGGATTCCTTTACACGCTTCGTTTTAAAATCCCATCGAGTAACCCAATTTACTCTTCCAGACCCGAAAAATGATGGAAAGCTAACAAAGTCCTAATATAATCATGCGTGACCTCAAACACAAAAGCTTCAATAACCACCCAGTATAAAGCCGGTTCGATAATACCGTAGAACAGAGATAGTGAGAAAGAAGTTATTCTCGAGAGATTAAAAGATATTTTTTAAAGTGGAATAATTACGGGCTCAAGGGGGTTCTGTTTTTCTGGTCGAGTAAAAGTGGACCTTTGGAGAATCCTAGTAATAAATTATAATGAAGGCAGGAAAAAACTATAAAAAATGATAATTAACTATACCTTAATTTTACAACGACCTCCCCCTCTCATAAAAAATATACTGAATCAATTTAAAGTCAATTCATTATGACTATAAAAACGTAATTAAAAGTCTGGTAGTGTTTAAAAACAAAACTGTTTTATGAACGCGAAAATAGTCCAATTAATAATAGACAATTATTTCTTTAGTATATTACATTTCGATTTAAAATTATATAAGTCTACTGATAAAAGGTCTGTGATAATAAAGTATGTATGAGTTTGTATAAGTATACAATAATCTATTTTTATTGTCTGTTATAAATATGTATAGATCTCCCTTGAAGCAATAAATGGTTACTGTTATAACGAATCATTTTTCTGTTTATGGGGTCCCGAAAAAAAAGGAGCGTAATTTATCCCGAATGAAAAGAGAAAACAGGCCGAAATCAACCCCTCGAATAAGGACTGTTGTTAAACGGGAGGCCAAACCAGGGGGACGGATGGCAGGGGGGTGAAACAAAAACTTTTGATGAGACTTTGAACCGAGGAGACACCCCAGTTCTCTCTAAATCAGCTTCTTTCGTCCCAACTCTACTACTCCGAGAGGGGCTACTTTCGGCGGAGGGGGAGGAAATTAATCGCAGACAGGAAGAGAAAAAATGGTAAGTAAGAAAGAGAGAGAGGGAGAGAGAGACAGAGAGAGAGAGAGGCAGTTGGCGGGAGGGAGTAAAATTATTAGGAGAGACGTAAACTTTAGGGAACTTTCTAGGCGGAGCTCGTAATTACACAATTAAGGTCGATGACACTTTATTCATCATCGTACAGCCTAACAATCCTACATTTAAAGCCGAACGTTCCATTCTCATATCATAATAACGGGTTGAATATCCTGAAGAACAAGAATTTGTTGAAGCTAATTCCAACAAAGAAAGTGACTTGAGATTTTCCCTCAAATATAAATTTGACCAAACGAAATATTCCGCAAAATAGGTTGGAAAAATACTTGAATTTACCGCTGAAACCGTAAGTAGTCTATGGAACGTATTTACCCCTTTATATTTCAAGCAATCCGAATTTCTGTTAAGCTAACAAACTAATAAAACGGCAGAGCTCTAATAAAACCCCGAAATGCTGAGGGAGTCGATATAATGGGGCGAGTTTAATTAAAGACTAATTAGCTCTTAATTTCTTTCAGAGCCGTCTCTGTAAGAGGCTTATTTAAGTAAATCTCTACTGGAGCAAAGAAAAGTTTTAATTCGAGATCCGATTTTTAAATTTCTATCACAAATTAAGTACGTCCGAATAGACTACACGAAAAGACGCTGAATGTTATTACTGGACACTATAATTCCTTCAATCCCTACCAAGAACACCCCTTTATACTGGATCGCATTGATAACATTTCGTTAAGGAATGCACAGAAAAGTGTATGTGATGACATACATGTCGTATGTTACTAATGCGAATAGTACTGAAGGAAATATTAATTGATCAGAGGATTGCAGAGTAACCCGAATATTACCACCTTTCTCGGTATAATACTTGTTCTATCTATGTTATCTAGTTTGAGTAGACGAATAAATAATTTATACATGGAATACGTACGTGCCTTTTATGCACATGTTTTGAAACCCAAGTTTGGAAGTTCCTAATAACTTAGGACGGTAACCCGTCCTCAACTGGGTTCGAACACGCTTCACACAAGAGAATTTCACTGTTGCTGTTCAAACCGTAAATCTGAAGGAATAATATCTGTCGAAACAGGAAGGTTTATAGTTTATATTTCCACTGTGCGATCAGGTCTTCCTCCTGGTGAAGGGGATTGCTCCAGATTTCCATCACCCAAAAGTGCCTAAACAGGAAGAAAGATAGGAACATATCGGAAAGTGTTGTTTAATAGAAAAAAAAGGAAATACGTGGCGGGAATAAAAGTAAATGACAAACCGATACAAAGAGGTGATATCGGAAGGGGGCCCGACCGGTTCAATTTCCGATAAGAAAATGTTTCAAAGAATTGTGAACGGGGGGGACGAGCGTGGAGCCACTCCAATTTCCTTCACCGCCCCAAGTAAAACCAACATGGGGCACCCTCCACTTCACACATCCATCCTTGCGGTCTCCTCTATATAATGGCCATGAAATTCGAGTGGTGTCCTTTGAAAATAAATACTTTGCGGTTTTTCGAAGTAGCAGCTTAAATAATATTCGAAGTAGATCCCGATCTATCAATTAATATATTGTGAGCCACCTAAAGGAAAATATAAATACGCTAGACAGAAGTATAATATCACCGATCTTCTTCTTCTACTCGCCCATTTCGCCTATGTTGGTTAAGCTTGGTTAAGCATTACGCCATCGTCAATAGCATTCCGTACTTTAGTGAAGTACTTAAACATGTCACTGAAGTACTCCACTCACTTGCTCCTATTGTTACTCCTATATTCCAATTATGTCGGCGTTTCTCATGCAACTTTTCCGATCAGAAAAAATGGAATATTCAATTATTCTCTGGTCACTTACATATTCCATTATCCTCGGTGACTTAAAACCGTTTACTCTGCCAGGAACGGACTTTGCAGAATTTTCTCACCTTATGTAGAATAAAAATCTTGGTTAAGGTAGGACCGTGGAAAGTTGGCGGACTTTATTAAATTTTAATGGCGTTCTACCGAGGCTTCAAGAATTCAAGTGGGATACTATTCTACAGAATAATTTATAATATCCTATTTTAGTAACATGATAATATATGTTGTATTACTTGTGGTATCTATTTCAATTACGATCCCGTAATCCGGTTACCAGGAACATACTAAGATGGATATCTCTATATTAGTTCTCTGCCTAACTTTTCCTTTAGGCAGGAAAAATCTATTAGGTAAATTGAAAGTACCTAATTGTCCAAGCAAAAGAGAGTACTTCAAGCGAAACTTTTATAACCGTCTTAGTTTATTGGATCCGACAACAAATTACAGATAGATTACTCCCAACTTATTGACGGCGGAGGCTTCGAAGTTAAGTAAACGCGTTTGGATTTTTGTCAAAATCGGTGTTAGTACAAGTTGCCGTCTTGAAAAATTATGATTTCCCGGGAAGTGCTTCTTCCTAAATAAACATTAAGAAAAAAGCACTCTAAATAAATTATGGAATAAACCCAGCATTATAAGGTAATTAAAGCGGCATTTGCCAGACACAGTTTAACTCCAGTTAAGTTGTGTCCCGTGATAGACGGAATTTTTCTTAGTGCCATTATCAGTAGCATTCAGATTGAACGGCAGTGAGATAATGCTGTAGTGATAACGCTGGCATTATCCAGACGAGTATAAAATCTGATGGTTAGCAATCTTGACCAAGTGACCATTCAATTTATCCGACGCGGGCCCGTAAATTATTTGGTAACCTAACTGGGGCCGGGTATTGGTTTTTCATGCCCAAAGAGTAAACCCAGCCGAACAATATGCGGCGGGTTCAAACAAAATTTAATCAACCCGAGAGACTATCACATAGGAATGTTCGGCATGAAACTTGATACCGGAACGATTATTGGATTTTAAGATGGGAATTCGAACGGTGCCCGGGACTCACGCGGAGCCAAATTGCAAAATTACTGAGTACACATTTTCGGAATTTATTCCTGAAGATAATTTCCGAAAGGCTAAAATAAACTAATTTAAATGCGAAATATAATTCCTCACCCACACTTCCATTTTACATGGAAAGGTATTATAAGTTCAAGACGAGACCGGTACTGGCGATATACGGCAGAATTCATACAAAATACCTCCGAGATGTTCTATATCGTGGATAATGAATTGAACTGCACTGAATGAATATACTGACTATAAAAATTGTTAATGCAAAACACGACAATTTTCGAAGGGTCGGGAAATATGAGCGTGCACTACCTGTAAACCACAGCTAGTCATTCCTGGCAAGTATGCCGTTTATTAACTAAATTTCGGGGGTAACTTAAATGAACAAACTTAAAGTATCCAGATGGAAGGGTTAATAGAGTTAGTTGGAGACATGGATCGGACACAAGTTTAAACAGCATCACGTAGATATTTCTAGATTTGGAGCGCCCGTGGCAACACGGTTGAGTAACATGAACGATCAGTTTATATTTATTTTTGATTTCCGTTATTAATTTACTTTCTAGGCATTAACATTATAAATCTTTTTGGTTTTAAAATCAGTAATGTATGATGAGATATAGTAAACTACTTTAAAATGCTCCTTAGTTCGAATTACCGAGTCCAGTGTAAGATTAAGAAGCGGCAATTTTCTGGAAGGAAAATAAAGCAATGACTATTTATCCACACTACAGGTTTTTTTTAACTCAATTTTAATATAATTAAAAATAAATCGAAAGATGAAGATATGAAGAAATATGTGAAGGAATCCAATGGAAGCATTCTCAACAATTCATAATAACCATTTTTATTTCTCTGTCGGTTGTGATAGCGATACAGGAAAATTAAACTTCCTGTTGGTCGGAGGTGTACGCCTTTACATTAACTATTCTGTTTTCCTCGTCCTCCCCAGCTAGAATATTTTCTGCGGCTGGCACTAAAAAAACCTCTATTTTCGCTTCAAAGGATATTATTGGTTTAAGGCGCGCCTTTCAAGACGTAATGTACTCGACGAGGTGCGATGCGTCAGGGGACGACGCCCCCTTTATAGCTGCCTAATCCAATTCCCTTGTAGCATATAATCCTTCAACAAGCATAAGAAGAAAATAACTATGCGGAATTTCCGGCATTGTCCCTCCGGTATAAAGTTTTCTTTTTATTGGCTATTACAAATAACAAATATTTCAAGAATGGTTCAAATTAAAAGTACGAAAATTTATCATTAATTTAGATTCATGTGTAATGGTCAATTTCTGATTTCGCAATATTGTGAAAAAATCGTAATTAATGCAACCCATTCCTTATGCAACTGATTTCTACAATTTATCGAACATTCCACGTTTACGGAGTATAAAACCCGTTTAGTCTCATTTTTCTTCCCTATAATACATCACGGAGATTACAAATAATTTGACTGAATGTGAAAACTACGGAACTGAATAATTTCTAATCTTTTATATTATTCTTAAACCATAATGATCCTAGGTATATCTTCCATAAACTATTATTCTACACTGCGACTTCTTTCGTTTCTCATTTTAAATTAAAGCTGATAAAAAAAGTCCAAGACTTAATTCAGTCAGTAGGTAAAAACAACTTGAAGTTTCAGTTAGGAACATTACATTCGACCGATTTTCTACAAGAGGTAGACACTGGGCCCGGTATACTAATTACGAATGCGGTAAGAAGTTAACACTAGTCAAAAGGATCTTGAAATAATCTACTTTGCAAACGGCGATGTCGTTAATCCAATAAGCTCAGCACCGATCCAATTCGGAGGTAACGTGCCATCCCCCAGCCGTCGCCCCCGCCGCCGCCGACTCCGGCCATACCCTGCCACCCTTTTACAGCTAATTGGCCGAAATTGGAAAGCTTTTACATCTGTTTCTTTCAGAAACAACTAGGCAACGCCAAAGGGCCACGGATATTCTGTTCAAATCGAGTCAAATATAATACACATGTTTCTTTCAGTATCTTGTTAAAAAAGATATATGTTACCAATACCACAGGCGTAATTTTATAGGCGATTTTTTTCTTTTCGATGATATTTGAAATAAAAATACACGCATGTAATAATTTACTTATTTCTGGTGTTAGTGCTTTATAATAAACAGTTACACCCTATTACACCTCTAAATATTATAAGAATGATTGCTGATTCATTAGTAAAATATAAGTAATGAATTTTTAGTCTATTCTCTGTCCGGTTCAATTTTGTACGAAATTTCGTGTTACAAATGGGCGAACGCCTTGGGGGGCAGTAAATTCCAATAAGGTGGCAGACAGCCAAAACGGAGCCGGCCGCCCCAGACAATATACGGCTCGGCGCGTGGACACACTCGGCCATGTTTTTAACAATACAAGTCTAGAAGAGAGCTCCGAGCTCTCCTGTCTAAGATCCCGACTAACGCCCAAAATAACGGCGGAACCGGTTCCCAACAGAAGACCCTTTCCCGAACGCTGAATAATTTACGCTTCTTTATCCCACACAGGCCCTCGTTTCCAGTACCGTTGGTTGTAATAAGCTGCTAGGTGGAGCCGCTGCTGCGGTCACCCTAAATTTCCTATGCGTGGCAGTAACTATTTCAACGCAAATAAATAATTGAATAAAAATAATATTGACAGTCAAAATTTTGAAACTAAAAAATATTGATTATAAATTTGCCAGTAGGTGTATATATTTTATTTGTTTGAAGTATTTTTTGTAATACAATTTACTCTGTTATATAACCTGTTAAGTGAACTGGCTACGACTATACTGTGTGTAGTTAATAATGAATAATGGTTACGTAATAAATATGACGGAAATTTGTCTAATGGATGTAATTTCAAGAAGATTCAGTGATAACATTTTTTTATGTTCATAATTAATTTATGATCATAACTAATTAAATTACAATTTCAACATGTAAGGTTTTCGGAATATTATACCGAATTTACTGTTCACTGGTAACCTCCATTCGTGACAAAGTTGCCATTAAAAATTATCAATATTAATCGGGAGGCGGCACCACAGTGATTTTGCTCAAAGAGTTGTATACAGATGTCAGTATTTCCTGTAGAACTGACCAATCCAACTGTTTAAAAGGTTCGGGGCACAAGGGGGACAACGAGGAGACGAGAGGGGGTCGTAAACGGTGAAACCGATATAGGGGAAGGCTCGAGGGAGAACGGTAAAATTTGTAAAACCGCCCCATGACTGAATGAGCAGGAGGAAGAGAGGTTTACGAGAGGGAGGCTGGCCTCAGTGGGCAGGCAGGCAGGCCCAGGGATCGATGCCGGGTGGCGTGACGTCACGGGAGGGAGTGAGAGAGAGATCGAGAGGAGAGAGTGTGCCGGCCCCCAAATTGAAACTCAACACTGGGCCCACCTAGCCCCTATTATATATTGCACGCCGGGCCCGATAAAACGAGATCTGCCGCCACCCTTTAAATAAATACTGCAGGTCAAATTGCCAACCGTCTCGAGGGGATGCTCCGACAGACAGGATCAGAAAAATTGCCCTCCCTCCAGCCATAGACGATTGGCAACAAAAAATTTAACCATCGAGTATAATTAAATGTAAACATTGAGAATAATACAACCCCAGACAAAATAAAAATAAAGTGGGTACCACAATAACTTGAAATGAAATTCCCTCGAACTTCAAAATATTCCCTTTTTGGAAGTATTTTTGATGTAGTAGAATTAGTACGACGTATTATGCTACAGTCGTGAAGAACAATGAATTGTTCGACGGTATCTGAATGACGGTAATGAAATGATCTGAAAAGACGGTCGCAGTCCGCATAAATTCACCGCATGAACAGAACAGAAATATTTTATTTTAAACAATGATTACAGTAAACGAAACATGTATTGACATCCACAATGAATACATACACATATTGTGCGTGAACCACTAATTATCGTATATTTATTTCTTAAATCGCTGTAATACGCCTAACGTGTTATTTCTTGTGAGGGTTGAACAAATAAAAAGCACTCAAGGAAGGAGGATTAAACCTCGCCGGACGAACAAAGACACCCTGCACACAATATTGCCGGGGCCACGTCCGTGACGGGAATGAAGACCCCGTATAAATCTGAGCGAGGACAGTCTTAAAACTAGCTGTAAATGCCAAGGCGTACCAAAGTCGTGTGGGGGACCGCCCTCCCACTCACCATTACATTGCTACACCCCTCCAGCCACGGGGACTTGAGTCCCGGTAAATCCCCGATATGAGACCCAGAGGGAGCTGAGCGACCCCGAACAACAAATCTTCAGCCACCCCATAAATATTTACACGTACCGACTTCCGCCACCGCGTAAACATTATTTCGTCAGAAATAATTTAGGAACGATAGGGTAGACAAAATTGAATTAGCCAGATGTATATCCCCGCTTTAAGTTTTACAGAGTGATATCCATTATTTCGCAGACGTAGTAACTAACTCCAATATAATTTAGAACAGTTCACTAACTTACGGGATACTTTTGTAACAAATTATTAATTTACAACTTCATAATTTTCAGTGGATTCGAACACCCATTTGAATTCTTTAAAAATGACGTCGCAAGAAGACAACTCCGGGTGAGTCACGTAACTTACCGCGATGGCGAATTAATTAACCGTTCAACAAATCTTCCATTTTGCGGCGGTTTTAATTCAATTAACTTAATACTTCTCGCGAAGACGACAATTTTTAAAGTCCCGAAACAAAATAGGAATTAAGTAAATGGAATATTCGGTGGGATATAGCTCGGGGAAAGCTTTCAAGCGATTTAACATTGCAAAGCGCGGAATCAAAAAAAAAGAAAGAAATGGCGGAAGGAGATAAATATAATGGTCGGAACGGGCGCTCCACGCCGAGTTCATCGAATCGCAAAAAAAACTGAGTAATCCACAATCCTCGGCAATCAAAACGTCCTTTAAGGACTTGAAAGAAAGACGTTTCCAGATTTCGTATGGAAATATATTCAATGCAGATTGGAAATATCGATTCTAAAAATCAATTATGGATATATATCACTACTGAATAATTAAACCAGCTTAATGCAATATATAATACACAACCAAGTATTAAAGAAACATTCAAGGACCCACCATTCTGTACGATTCATTTCCTCGTTTCCTACGAAATAACGAATGCAGTCGTAGAATGCATATCGCGATACGTTCAAAGAAAATATATTAGGTAAAACGATATTAGTTATAAAAAATATTACAAAGGTACACGTACAATATTATGTTCTTAGTTATTTGTTTTTGTTAAATAGATTTGATGCGAGACCTCAGGGACATAATATTCTCACGGTGCCCTAAACGTCTTCATCCAACTTAAACTCAAATGTTTACGATAAGAGGGATCAGGAACCAAAGGAAAGTTTAGGACTCTAACGATGAATTTCCCACAATACATAATAATAGACGCGGAAAGCATTTTTCCCCGCCGGATACCGACTTTTTCCGTTTCTGCTACTCTCCCCGTTTTGAAATTCAGTGCGGCATCTTTACACCGCGAAAAGTAAGTTCGAATTACGGGGGCCTTCGAGAAAAAAATTCATCGCCCCTCCAAGAAGAAATAAGGCGATCGGAACAGGGGCAAAATCGAAATCCTCTCGTATTGTAAGAGCGAAGCGTAAAAGTTTTATACTTCAACCCTCCCCCCGCACCAACCGATTGCCCGCTAAGACCGCCGTTTCTCTCGGACTCCTATGGTATTATTCAGCTCTCAGATCTTAAATTTTATAACCAGGGGTAAAGTTTCAGACGGATTACGATACCCGACCAGAATATAGAGTTAGAACTATCAATAAAGGGAAAGATCGCTGTTTCATAAAAGCGCTGTACGCCAGGAATGCCTATCACTCCTCCAGCTCATACGACTACAATTAGCGACCGATTGCATAAGTAATAACCCGTTTTTATTTTCTTTTTAATGGCTATGGGAATTTACTATCTAAAAATGATATGTAAGAATATTTTATAGAGCGTAAATATGAACAATTGAAGGTTAACGATTTTTTCACAATTATTCCTTCGCATAAAAATATTGCTACAAGCGATGGAAAAAAAATTCATACCAATGTTCCCTATAAGTAACACTACTTGTTTCACTAACCAGTGATACAATATCACTGTTAACAAGACGTCAGACCGACTCACATAGTAACTAAATATGAATAATTGAAACCAACATGGAGCGAAAAGATTCCCTACAGATTATAAATCGTCGCAGACAGACGAGAGATGACAGAATGCGAGACGTAGCATAAAAAAACCCTCGCGAAATATCGTAACTTTAATTTAATTTCCTTGAAGAATGGCTGAATAATTGGACGTGGCCAAAAACCGAGCGACATTCCGGAGTTAAACAAGAACTGCAAGAGTTTTCATTTTTCGATTCTCATATCTCCTCCCATCGTGGAAATTAATTATAGTAGTTCCATTGGACCGAATAAATTAAAAAAGAAAGACTGCCCTCGTCGGCATCTCCCTTTTAGTTCATAAGAGCGCATTACCGAAATTTATTTTCTCTACGTCTTTTATATCAAGACACTTCTGTAAATTTTAAGGGTAAGAACAAAAATGAATAATTAATAGGACTCTCCTTTAATGCGGTTCGAGATTTAATAAAGATGAACACCAAGAATATTCGTTTAACAAATGGTATTTGTGTGTCCAATATTTTGGGTCTGAGATGCATACATCATTTCTTACTCATTACCTACATTACATCGCAACTTAATTTACTCATAATTTTAGAAAAAGCACCCACCGCCTCTAAATTTTCTCTAAAGGTCTGCTCATGACCTATTCGTAAATAACAAATTCAATGCGGAGTGGTATACGCTTCCTGTAGCAACGGCGTTGCTAATGTCAAGCGACAAGACATGGAAGTAATGCGGGTGTAGTGGAACGAGCGCCCGACTACTGATACTGCCCTGTTTCAAACCTATGTCCAACTCCCGCTGTATACATTAAAAAAATATTATTTTTCGATAATTTACAGAAACGTGATCGAGGCAAATATTAAGAACACCGAAATGTTTCAACATGTTCAGTTTCAAGATACATAATTTTTTGCAGACCGGTGTATAAAACGGGATACATGTTCAGATGATTTTTAAAAAATTTTAGATAAGCAAAATAATAATGAATACAAAATTTTATTCATGGAGATCCTCTAGAGGCTCTTTCCTCTTGTTGTTAGACCGGCTAGGGTTTTCGTATCGCAAGTAGTATCGGTTTGTCTTCTAACGCGTGTGCTGCTCGCCCACTGAGCTCCATATTAGTATCGATACACTATGGAGGCGACTGATCAATACCAGTGTGGCAGGTGTGCCACATGAGGCGGGTGAATACTGTATAGCTAGGTACGTATATTTCCTAACGTTATATCATTCTTTCGGAATTGCATGTATCTTACTAATGTAAAATTTGAAATAAGTTTTTTCCAGATTGAATAAGTTCTACTGATTGGATGAGGCCGGAAACTGAAATAATCCAATAAGGGCGTTGTACCTTAATACAACGAATAATGTTTTAATGGACCCGCCGTTTTTAAGATTATTCAGCATCAGCAATTTATTAGGCGCATACGCCTGTCTCGCAAATTACTCGAGCCCGCAACTAGGGCTTAGTAATCGACGTCAAGTAGAAACAGGTAATCCATCACTTTAAGAAGCAACGTGGCGGAATTTCAGCGCCACATTCGTCAACACTCAGCGGTTGACTAACGAAGCTCGGACAGAAACTAAGAACCCGACTAAATGAAACTTGAGAAAGCATTTCTGTTTCAAAACAGTTCACGCAAAAACTCTACGCAACCCACTACCCGCATACTGACCTGGTCGAAACTGTAATTGTAAATAGGATGGGAAGAAGAGTTTTTAAATATCGCCTGCTTGGTTCCACGATTTCGAAAGGTTACTTTAAGGTGTTAATTCCATACCAATATAAATGGAAATTCCGCAGGAATTTCCTGGGGCGATAACCATCCATCGACAGGTGCCGGTACAAATTGAAAACGGTGTTTCAAACTAATTTGTGTTGTGTACTCGGAAAAGTATAAAATTATACCATTCCAGACTGGAGCACGATATTAACGTTCCCGCAACTCCTAGAGGAACTATTACGGGGCGGCAATAACTCATTCCTTTTGACACCCGCCCAGAAAAACGATTATGGAGGCATGCTCCCAATTTTTGCACCCTTACGCCGGGGTGTTTATTCTTTGTTTAGCGAGTTCCAGGAGTCGGGAAAGTCAAAAATGATTTAGAGAACACACCTCCCTGTTTTACCGCTATACGTCATACATATTATGGAGAAAATCCAGTTATTATAACACGAACATAAGATATATATTCAGTGAGGTTAATGCATCAGACAACTCTATGATTTAGAGGCGGGGAGTTTCATTTTATATTCTGTATATTACAGGCTGTTCTTCATACTCAACGCTAGGCCGGGCCGTTTAATCTGAGGCTCGCCACTGGGCGCTCGGCAATACATGAAGGAGTGGGGGGAGGACCTCTTTTGAGTTTATTCGGGCGGAAAATTCTAAATTAAGGGAGTGTCGTCGTGGGAGAAGGACGGGACGGGTAGAGAGGGGTCAATCGGTCCTAATCGACCCCGACTAGGAGGAAGAGGGACTTTTAAGTCCTCTCACAACCCGAGCAATGAAAAGTGAGGGGGTGGGAGGGAGAAGGAAAAATGACCGGACGACAATCTTCGGAGGCCGACAAATGAAAGGACCCTCACGACTTCCTAGTCGACGACGTGCCCCTCATACAAATTCCGAGTATATTCCCGGCCCTCAAAGTAATAAGAATTAAGGGGCAAATAATATAGCGTACAAATCGAAATGCAATCAAATTCGTACGCCTTATTTTTTCCAAAAAATACTTATTTTATAGCACAGCGAGTCTCACAGATATTCCCGCAAGTAATAAACCAGAGGTACAAACAGCAAACAAAATAAGTGCGGGCCTCTGTTTCGAGTGATAAACAGGAAACTGTGTTAAGAGCTTTCTGCTTCTCTCCGTGCTGGAGACTACCCGGATCGTATTTTTCCGATGTATGAATAATGTTGATTAATACGAGTAATAGGAATTAATATTCTGTGTTCGCCCGCCTATTTGGTCTTCATACCGGTTTTGTATTATCGCAATATTCGCTGCATTATACTAGGTGTTGATGCCGCCCACCACAGTTCAGTTTTGGCCGATCAGCATCCGTACGCCAGTAATAACTGACGTAACGCGGCTGATGATGGAGAAAAGTCGCAATAGGTAGCAATTATGACTGAATAGCCCCAACCCCCCAACAAATACTTCAATTTCTGACTACTCCGTTTCAAATATCAATTACATTTTTGAGTATCTGGTCAGGATTAAATACCGATAAGGATCCCCATTCTATAATCTGAAACGAATCCGAAAAACTGTTTTAGCGCCGTGTAATCAGTATTTTCAGGATTGTTAATAAAAAATGAACGGTTTTCTTTTACGTATTACACTTTTCGCCGCGACAGCACAAAATACATACCGTCCAGCATGCTGATTTGAGTTTTAAACAGATACTATTATAGAAGGACACACGATGAAAATAAGTCGGCTATTAAAAACAATCAGTATTGTTATAAAGGTTATCGGTCATTTAATCGCTACAATTCTACCTTTAACTTAATTGAAGGAAAATGAAGGTCTCATTTTATGATGATACTATTTCTCTTTTACCAAGGGCAAAACGTTGTATTGATACTATAATACCACACGCTCAATTTCCGCAATCGTTATCAATTAGAACGCTCTGGTAGACGCGACTGCACTACCGTTTTAGAACCAATTAGTTAATTGGCGGGTTAATTATAATTATCTTCCCCTCCCCAACAAGCTACACTGGGTAAGGCGCAAGGCGTTGAAATAATTACCGGTGAAGGGTTTAATTTATTTATTCCTTCATTCGTGGTTCTCCTAGCAGAGTAGCAAGAAGACCTCGGGAAAGTACGCTTGAGTACTTTTGAATAGACAGTGCTAAGTTAATATCAATTTCATCTTTGTTTTTCCTTAAATGCTCCAGATATTATTTAATAACAGAATTCATTAGAAATTACGACAGCATACTTTCCACAATATCGAGCACGCGAGAGGAGACAGATAAATCACCGGAATAAATGCGAAAAATAGATTTGTTTATGTTTAACTTCAAAAGGTGCCACGATAGTTATTCTGATTGAAAAGTAATGAACTTATATTGTATATTATACATTTATTGCAATATGATTTTACTTGTTTGAAATCATAATTATGAAATAAAAATGATGACGTTATCTTATTAAGGAAAATCATTTAAAACGATATTACTCGTGACGCCAGCAATTTACGAGCTTCGTTCAGAGCATTAGGACCGCAGTTATGGATGGTGCGTACATTTGAAAAAGTGGCAGTAATGGGCACCCAATGGAGTTTATCCTATAAAACATATTTCGGTCAAACGTTTATTGTCCAAATTGTAAATATTTAATCTCATAATTAGCGTTTGAGGATTTGTCTTACGCCCGTCGTCAAATAAAATTAAATCTATTTTTTATGTTTCAACTGTATTACTCAATACTTCAGTTCGGGTTTTGTCCGAACTTTTTCTTAAATTTCACATATAAATGGCAAAAAAAATTAAATTACTCTTAATCATACTTTTGTATTCAATATTTTAATAACGATAAGTAAATAAAAGATTCAGAGGAGGGTTGAGAGTTCCCCCCTGAACTCAAACGCCAACTGGTGATTGATTACCCTACAACGCGATTTTTCACGTTTCATAGTACAGAGAATGTTGGGTTCAGGAAAAATGTCAAGGTTTTTTTAACGATGAAAAATTATATTCTCTCAGTGTCGTCCTTAATGTACATTTTTTCGCAAAGAAAATAAACAGAAACACGAATACTATTTATTTGTCACTATTCTATCTGAAACCAAATGAATGCCCACTACCGTTGATATACCTGATATTATAACGATAACTGATAAAGCAATAAAGTATGGAACATTTCGATGAAATAGAATATTTCTGCTCTAGTTGGGCGCTAGTTTCACAAAAATCGTCCGTGGGTCCGTTGGTGCACTTGCACCGATAAACTACGACAGTACAAGTGTCAGTGACAGTGCAGTGAGGATGCCCAAAAAACATCCAAAGTGCCAAAGTGACTAATACCGCTATTGAAGATGGCGAGCAGCCGAAACTGGTCTAGCAGAAGACCAAACCAGCGACAGGAGACAGAAACACACAAATCTACGGTATTCCAATCCCTTGCAGACCACAAAACGGGTATTCTAAACTACCTATCTAATACTCCAACTAGAGCAGTTAAGATACTCCTGAAATAGACTGGGACTCCACCTTCAAGTCTACTATTTCGGTTCTAATCCCGCCTAAAAGACCAAACCTACCAGAGGAGGCAAAAAAGAAAACCTAGTACCTAGAAAACAGAACAGAAAGGAGAAAATCACATGCAATTTCTTAGCTCCCGTAATAGAGTAAATGCGTCAGGTTCATAAATCTTAAAACTCAAGATGGGACCTAAATATAAAAAAAATCTCATTCCGAAGTTTCAAACGCAATTGGCGAATCGAATCTCGCGTTTAATTTTGTTTTATATCTTCCTCTGAATCCAATATCTCCCGTAAAATATAAATTGGGATGAAATAAAACGTCTCTCGGAGACGAGAGTCGACTTTATATAACTGAATTTAAAGTCAGAAGAGAGCGAGGTTCGGTCCAGCGGTCCCCAGAGAGGCGTCTGCTTCGGCTATCGACCAAACTTCCCCCGAATCCTGTGGGATAACACAAACGCCACAACCTAACATCACTACCTGTAAGCCCACGATTGCCGTATTGAACTGAAATATTTCAAATACAGTTCTCGAAACGTTCAATCCTCTAGTGGCAGGTATGGAAGATTCGGAAACGATGCACTATGAATAAGAATAAAAATGTATGAAAGAGGGTAATGGATTTTTTCTATTTCCCCACTATTACCAGCGTCCACTTCATATGACTAAACGAAAGTGTTTAATTTTATTAATTAATAATTCTTGTCAATGTTTTCGAATATAATTCAACACCCGGTCGATAATCTAAATCATTGATTCCGAAAGTGGTCCACGTGGACCCCCAGCAGTCGAATTAGATCTAATCTTCGCATTTTTTGTCGAGTTTTGGGAATATGGTAGAAATGTAGCTGCAGGGGGTCCACCGGAACCAACAAAATTTTTAAAGTGGTCTATGAGAAAAAAAAGTTTGGGAACCTAGGATCTATATCAATTCTGGCGACATATATATGACTCCTTTAAGAATGTTTTCTACGACGTTGCTTGAACGCACACGTTATAGAATATATGACATGTAGGTTACAGAAAAAATCGATTTCGGCACTATACAAATCAGTGAACGCACGAAATTCTTCTTTTTTTCAATAATAAATACCTTTTATAAATTCCCAAGTCTTAAAAAACATAAATCTGTTTTATATTTCAGTTCCATTAGGGTAAGTGGGATAGAATGTAGGAAGATAATGAATAGTAACTTTCAAACAACCCACCAACTGCAATAACGTCAACACATTACAAAAAATAGTTTGGCTTTTTTCACTGCTAACCATTGTTATATCTCCGGTACTCTGTATAATATATATATATATATATATATATATATATATATATATATATATTATATATAATATATTATATTATATTATATAGTATTTTACTACATTTCTGTACGCCAGATAGTCGACTGGTTTAATTTTTGGATTAAATTTATTTTGCATCTTCGCTATAGGAATAAGAAACATTAATTTCATATTACTTACAACTTCCTGAAATTTGTTATTGAAGTAATTAAAGAAACTCGATAAGAGTTCAGAAACTATCAAGATATTTTTGGATGATCGAATATTTCGCTCGGAAAACAATTTGATTAAGCCACCGACGATAGAGGTAGGTGTCCCGTTGGTAGCCGAAGCTGCAGTAGGTCATGAAAATGTAACTGACAACTATAATTAGAGAGCAAAGCCACCAAGCTAGATAATAATGATGATAATGCCCTCCTTTTGCGTGTTTAAACAGAATATACAAGCTTTCTATACGGCGGCCCCCAACGATCCGCCACTTGGTTAAAACCGATAACCGCTCGCGACTAATTTATCCGAATTATCAATACATTACCCATGAATAAGAGACAAGTTCCATAATGAAAGGGCTTAAAGCGTTCATAAAACCGTGCGAATTTTCAAACACAATTTTGTTTTTACACTTCGTAGTTCAGAGAAACTAATCAGAGTCTGAGACGTAGTATAATAGAAAGAATATTAGTTAATCGGGAAATGGAATATTAAATTTTATTCTTCCCAGGAAAACCTCTAAAATCCAATTCCCAGTTCTGAGCAACTTTCCATTTTCCATTAGGGGTAGAAACGTCAGCGGACATTAAATTCTAATTAAAAGGGATTAATTGAGAAATAATTGGAACGTAGAACTTCACCTACAAAAAAGGTAATAAAAAGTAAATGATAAAAAAGTTAAATGAAATATACGTTCTAAAATCGTGTCAAGGTCGGGCTTGTACTCAACGTAATTTCCATGAAGTTATTAAAATTTAGAAAAGGATAAAATTGCTGTATATGATACCAATTTTGTTGCAACGACTAAAAATTGACCGAAGCACATTCTATATAGGTGGATAATATTATGTATACTTATACTATGTTCTCATGACATGCGTATATAATAATTATTTTAAATATAAACCTTTACATAGGGTGACTACTGTTCAATGTAGCAGGTACAAAAAGATTTCAGAATGGCCGTAACGTATCGGACAGCCTATCGATTCTGTTATTCATTATTGACGCGCCAGGAACTACTCCCGGAGCGTTCCCCGAGATCAATATCGTGGTGGGCCCCGGATCCCATTTGGGGCCGGAAACTGAGACGCTTGTGGATCTCGGCCGACGCGTACCTCGTGGCAGGAAGGCACTCCCCCGAGCGTCAGCCCCCGGGGCCACCACCCGTCATTAATCGCACAAACCCCGGCCCTCCACCTC
Organism: Lethocerus indicus; assembly: GCA_019843655.1. Lineage (NCBI taxonomy): Eukaryota > Metazoa > Arthropoda > Insecta > Hemiptera > Belostomatidae > Lethocerus > Lethocerus indicus. Next base: position 5,082,146 of record JACDQD010000103.1, on the reverse strand, counting down.
GCAGGCGATCAATACAGTTCGCGGAACGGGTCAACGAACGGTTTTTGCTACGTTCCAAACACCGCAACGGCTGCTGAATCTAAGTGCAGAACGTCGGAACCGAGTATGAAAAAGTTAGGGGGACACGATTAAATTAAAAATGTGACACACATTCATATTAAAACTAAAACATAATTAGGCTTGTACATTTTATGTATCTCATTCAATAATTCAGTAAAATTGCTGAGCTACACATGTCGGTATATTATACCCCCGGTGTGGTGAAGCTGCTATCAATCTAGCATAAGACCTAATCAGAATTGCGGACTGATAAACATAATGAACAATAATAAGGAGTACGTATATTTATTGTACATATCTGGATTGATAAATGGAGGAATTATGAAAAAATGCAGCAATCGTACAAGAAGAGGAAATCTGGTTTTGTCCCCGTTCTCTCAATGGGGAGAATTCCCTTGGGTTGTACGCAGCAATGTGGGACCGAAAACCTGAATCGTGTACAACATTCCTGGTACGAATCCAGGCTTAATTGCGTTCCCCATATTAATATCCTCCCCGCATTTGTGAAATGCTGTCGTGGTTGAATGGACGAAATGAGGCGAGAGCCGGGAGGGAAATCGCCCAAAATGGGGAGGCCGTTCAACGCTAACGAGAAAGGCTTCCGAGCGTCACAGTGTGTCTGACGCGGCCGGCACCGAAATGCATTTAGAGGTAAGTGCCTGGTCCTGACGTTACCTATCAGGCTCCCCCGTCGGCTTGGCTTCTCTCATACACCGTTCATATCCGGCACCCCCCCCCCAAACCACCATCATTATCGGTTTCCGCACGCGGGCCCTTTCCGTTTGCCGGATCGAGACCTCCTCCCGACTTCCTGCGGCCTCCCGTTGCAACTATCTTTACCGTTACACAATTCATCAAATTCATTAATTAATTTTCGCACAGTAATATTTGCGGGCGGACAGTTTTCGTGATAACACGACTGAAAATCCGTTCGCCTGATCCGTCACATTTGGTCAATAGTTGCAATTAATTATAAATAGGGCCTCGATATACATAAGGCTACACATCAGGATAAACCATTCATGGTTTACGATTATACGTACTTTCACTTTGAACTCTTGCTAGACGAATAGATAAATCTCAACCGCTTTAATAGCAGAGGTGCAAAATGAATACTTTTCTTAGTACGCTAAGCCGTAATTCGCTCAGAGCTACCGTTGAGAGTGGATCGATGAAATACCGATCGTCCTCAAATTTTTGAGATAGATCAATAAATATTAAAGTCCCTCTCTAAAGAACAGTAAAACTAAAATCGAATTTTGCCTCAATCCCCACAGCGGGATGTAATAAAACTGTGCCGAAAGGGGATGGGAACCCGGTTATGCATAAACATGAGACCGCGGCTAGTAATAATACCGGTGGAGAAAACAGTCCCGGTTAAAATTGTCAGACAGGAAAGTAACTAGTTTATGCAAACTGAATACTGATGCGCGGGTTTCGTGGTCCCACCCACCACCCCCTCCCCCTAAAATAGCGCAGACGTAGGCGGAACCTGAAAGATGGGGTAAAGTTTAATGGCGTTTCGTTCATCTATACTTCGATCCGATTTTAATCTGGACCCGCTTTTCATTTTCGACCCGATCAAACTTCGGTTCTATTTAATGAAACTAACCCTAGACGCAAAATATGTACGAACAAAGACTTTTATTACTTACAATACTACTTATACAATCACCCAAGAGACCAAGAGGGTCCTCAATAAAATAGGCTGACATAAATATATCAAATAATAATAACATTACATGAAGCTATGATGTTTGGTACTATCGATTTTTAAAATACAAATTTAATTTATTTTACCACTGGATTAAACTGTAAATTTTTCGTTGAAGTAAGTTTACACACTCCGTTCTAAGTGGAAATTCCCTAGAACCAATCGGTGCCAAACACAACAGTGGGGTGAATATGTTTGGTCATGCTTAAAATCATGACTTAGTTCCACATTGGGGAGTATCCTACGCCCTGATTTAGGGGAAAATCAATAGGTTTCTTCCCCGAGTTGAAATAACACAGTCTAAATCCACGATGAGACGTTCATTCGGGTACGGATTCATGCCATGCACAGAGAGAAAGAAAGATAGCAGTACTTGAATTATTGCGTACACGGTATAATATGGCAAAGCAAAACCTAGTTACACTTTCTATATACCCATAAATAATAGCAATCGAGAAGAGCAGAATTGACCACATGAGTATCAGCATCCCTTGAGTGGTACTGCAAGCCTTCGGTTCCATTCCTATTATTTTGCACCCTAAGTAAGATATTTTACTTATATCAAACGTTTAACTCATAATCTTATACTGCTTCAGGTGAATTGTGGATCGTGCTACTGTAATTAATCAGGTTCGAAACGTTCAACTCTCGGCTCGGGTCATGTACTGGCCAACCTGGCTCTTTCAGGAGGGAGACTTGCCGTAATAGGAAGTCGGGAAAGTTTTAACAGGGAACGTAATGAAGGATAGGCCCTCCACCGAACAACACCCCCCGAACTCCTACCCACCCAAAGTGCCCTTCCTTTCCCCATATTGTGTTTTCCCCTATCGATAACGAACTTTCCAGCGCCAACCGTTGATATATCGTTTCCTGTACTTTTCCGTCCTCGTTATTAGCGACGAAACACTTTGGGCAATATTAAACAATGAACTCTCACATATTATAGTAAGTACAACTGATTGTTACTTATTGGCGGTATGATCATTTTCAGTGGTTGTAAAAATTTGAAAGAGAAATAAAAACTACTAAAATCATCTTAATGCAACCAAATTACAGAGAAATAAATATTTTCCCTAAGAGTGGAATATAACAGGTTGTTAAAAGTATATAGTTATGTATACTGTATATCTATGTATGTATGTGTGTATATATATATATATATGGATATATCACGTACGGCCATTAAAACAAAAAATTCTGGATCAAAAGGGACAGCATAAATTGTCTGAAAAATAATAAAAACAAAATCAGAAAAGTTTGATGTTGAAAAACGGTAGTTTTAAACTCCGCGGCGTTGGCGATACTAGACCCGCACAGCTTGAATGTATTGCCCGGTGGTATTAGGAGTACCGCAGAAGTGATATTCCCGTATCGGAATATTTAATATATCTTCCTCTATAGGTCATGAAAAGACCTTTTCATTTTTGTTCATAAGGTCCACGACGCGATTTGACAATAATGTTCGCTAGGAAAAACAAATAGAATTATAATAACCTTCTATACTCTAGATAGAGGAGTACTAAAGAGTGCTACTCTTTAAAAATAATTTAGCAATTTAATTACCATTATTTTACCATTAATAACCACAAATGCAATAATAATTCCCCCCCTTGCTTATATGGCGCAATTGGTAGCTTTGGTCGTTATGCTTTGGGATATAGAGTGAGCAGATTATTTTGTCACGTGGTGGGATAGAAAAATCGTGTCTACCCAATATCAATTGCAGGAAGACTGGAGAAATCGAGCGAATGGGTCCGAATTACAAATACTAGAGAGGGGGGAAAGAATGGACGGGTTTTAAGAGAGAAAAACCGCTTCCTAGGAGGCCCTTAACGGACTCGGTACTCGGACGCCCCCACGCTCACACCCTCAAGGGTCGACGCGTTTTCATGTATATTTGCCCAAGTGTATTGGCGGGATAATGTCATCCGATAACAAGCTCTGTATATATAAAATAGCGTCACGATATTGGTGAGAAATCCTTCTTGGCATTACGTAGTTAGAACTCGCCTTACTTTTATGGAACTTTTATGGAGGCGGATAAACTTAAACAAAATAATAAATAGCATAATTAAACAAGTTTATAAAATTGTGCCGTTTAAATATTATTTCATTATTAAAACAACGATAAAAAAGATATAAGATTACAAAAAAATTGTTTATGTACCAGAAAGAAACCGGCCTATAAGAATTAACCGTGAATGATTTCAGGTGTTAACGTCAGGAAACGTAAGAAAAGAAGTGCAGTCATGAATCTTTCGTGACGGGAAGATGCATGCTCGACCCCCTGAAAGTTGGTTAAAACGTCTTCGAGAATATTCAAGTAGCCTTCCCAAAATAAACACGCCGGACTAACACTCTCCAAAAAGAGAAAAGTTTTAACAGGTCAAGTGCAATATCAAGAATGTTTAAGCAACGAAGAGTGCTTCCAGAAGTTTGCGTTCATTCCGAGCGAACCGCTGGTTTATAATAAGCCGCGGACAAACAGATAAGTGATTGAATAATGCACGGTTATGATAAAATATACTTTAATCAAACAAATGGCAACTGATTATACAATGTCGGATTTAATTATCCGGCATTTAAATTAGAACGGTAATCAAGCATTAAACCTCATTTGGGGATATATATTCCAATGAAAATTCAACGTAATTATATCGCTGGAGAATTTAATTAATCAGTATAGAATTGTCCTGTGGACAATAAATCGAGCATTCACAGCCATTAAACTGGGGTACGTTAAGGTTTCCCTTCTTCCCGGACCTGCTTTAAGTGTCTCATGCACCAACCGGACACAGCCGCACTAGTCCCACATTGTCATGGCTCACACTTGGCCGTTTTTGCTCGTTAAGCTGTATCGTATGCCCATAACTATTCTACTTCCCCTACCACTGGTATTGGCGGCGTAAGAATCCCTACCCGTTGGCACAGTGTTTCGGATAAGGTGTTGACTTCTAGACAGAGACAGGTACCGGCAATTTGTTACATTTGGCAGTAACGAGTTGCCTGGAACGTGGTGATTAATTTCACAAAGAACCGTCAATAAATCTTCCAAACAGCAACAATATACTGTCCGTCATATTTCAACCCTCCTTAAAACCCCTAATGCAGTTAATTAGGAAGAATGAAATAATTCAGGAAAACAGTGAGGCCGCAGGAAGGATTACCCCCCACGCTGTCTATAGGCATTAGTTAGCCCCGACGTGGCGATAGATAAGCCTTTCTAAGGCTCATCCAATATTTAAGCAGCTGAGTGACCTAGTTAAAGCAAAACGTGCCTAAGCTCCGATTCGAAAAATGGCCCTCCACCTGTCATTCCCGATAACCCCTGTATTTGCGCCCACGTTTATTAATAACAACGGTTATATTGTATAACACTTGCTTTTTATTGTAGTAATAGTCTTTTTATTGCTAATCTCGATTCTAATTTCAATTATAAAACGTTATTTAAACACAGAATCCTGAAGAACGATAGTTGAGAAGCGGAAAAATAAATATATTAAAACAGAATTTACGTTTAACATCCCCGATTCATTCTGATACATGTGTACCGCGAATATAATTTTCACCTAATCGGACGCGCTACGAACTATTTACCGCTGTTATTTATATAAATAACCTATAGAACAAAATATTAACAACAGAAACATTTATGTGCAACACATACACAAACCTTTCAAATAAGAATGGAAGCATTTTACGGATGTTGTGTTCACAACAAATGACAACGTTTGGTATACTGTGGCGATCACGTTTCTATAGCAATTGAATTATTTGAAGTAAACATTAGGGCTTGTGAGATAAACAGAAATACATATCAATATAAATTAATTTTTTCATAACAGCCCAAATGGTTTACTTACTCTAAGCCGTGTATGGTTCGTTTTCGACTATATTTCGCTGTTTCTACCTTTAATATATTCTACTTTAAATATATTATCGCATTATGAAATAACATCACATCAACAGAAATTTTACTAGTATTTCAAGACAGACCACTGCCCGTATCGATCTAGGCGTCTAGACCTCGTATCAAGTCATTCATACATCGATCCGGGGATGAATAGTGAACCAGAAAAAGTATTAAGCAGTGAAGGTCCGCCCATTCGAACCAAGGTTTGGGAGAGGACGGGGAATCGACCCGACGTTGTCCCAAAGCCCGTTTCCACTTTGGGGGCCTCACTTCCACTCCAGCACGCGCCCGCACTACACACATTCCAACAAAGCGTCCAGACGATTACCAGGCTCCGGCCGACAAACCACGCTCCATCGTCGGCCCAGTGTAAAGAAACTCGGCGCCACGGAGAAAAGTAAATTTGTATCGCCCGGCAGTCGAAAATCGCAGCAATACCATTTCACACGTGTTCGGTTCAAAGTACATTTAAAAGGACTGAATTGAATACACCTCCGAATATGAACGATTGAATAAGGGAGAGAGGGAGAGAGGGAGAGAGAGAGAGAGAGAGAGAGAGAGAGAGAGAGAGAGAGTGATGCGTGAGTAACTCGAAAAGATTGAAGGGGCACATTCCTGCGGCAATAAACATAAAACCCCCGCCAAACATCTCATACAGGACAATTTACTCCTGTCCTTTTCTATTCTAAGTTATTGACACCCACTCTTTTCTAAAAGTGGGTGGAACTAGTTCCAGCTCATAGTAACTTAAAAAGAGCCGACACTTAAATTGATTAACTTATCGTTTTACATTTAAAATAAGAGAGTCCATTTAATGTTCGTATTTACAGTATTGAAAAAAAATAATACAAAGATTAAGCAAATAGTACGATTAGGGGTGTACTGACATAATACAAAAGCCAGGAGTAGGTAACAGGCATCTAGGTATCCGCATATTTTAATAAATACGAAAAGATTCGGCCATAGAAATAATTTCCCGCCGATTTACCAGGATCTCTCTCGCTGCAACAATGGGGTTTAGCTCAATTAGCCGGGGGCCAAGCACTGAATGAATGGGGAAAATCTAATTCTGGAACGAGGCCGCTGTGAATTGTGGGGAACGGTAATAAGCTCGAAAGAGGGCCCGCCCACCAGAGCCAATGTTTTCTCTGTGGCCAACTGGACCTACTCCACCCGCTCTCTGGGAAAATCGATGAGAAGAACAATTCTCCTAGTACAGGTCAAATTTCAGAATTCCGAATGATACAAATGCTGCATTCACAGTGGGCGCTGGAGTAGTGACACGGAGAAACCTGTGTCGGCGGTAAATGTGAAGTTAAAACAGATAAAACAGTTATAACATATTTTTAACCTATTTTTCATTTATTATTCATTTCTGGGTAAAATAAATACGTAAACTTTAATGTAAGAATAATGAAACTTAAAGGTTTTGACAGTAAAAAACGGTACTGCTGCCGATAAAAGCCATACAATGTTAATATATTTTTTCACAGACTATCATGGCTGTACTGTGTATATATTTATTTAACTTGACAATATGACAATTGGTTGTTTGAGAATAGGGAGAGTGTGCGGAACAATGGCTTTCTAAAATATTAATATTACTTTTGCCCCCGAAATAATAGAAGTCGTAAACCATTTTGTTTTCTTTTGTATGAAATGGGTGAATGGAATCAAACAGAGTTTCATTAAATTTAAATGATAAAGTAGAGATTATCCCGGTACGCTCGTGTGGTTATGAAAGAGGAGTCAACAAAACGAATAAAAACGCCCCTATGCATTTTAATTTAACTCAGACTACGGACTATGAGCTTTTTGATGAATATCTGAGCATTCAGAAATCATTAACTGCAGAATAAACCAATTCCGTGACTATTTCGGTCAACGTTCAATAAACCTATTCGTTGACGCCCGTTCAAAGAATAGAGAATAACAAAATCGTCGAAACGGACGTAGGAATTGTCGGAAACGTATGTGCCTGTAACAACAGGCAACTTATGAGGGTCTAAACTCACGGTTCAAGTGATAAACAGTTATATAAGCTACACGGTAAATTGTTTTTACGCGTGTACAACGTTACTGTTGCTGTAAAGGGAAATTTTTCCACAGCTAGATCAATAATGGCCGGTAGCATAAATATTCCACAGCATAGTTCTGTTCGGGAGAGCTTTTAGCAGTTCGCTTCGAGTAGGCTGGCGGGACTTTGAGAGAACCGCGGACTCGACGTCAATTCGCCCCTCCCCATACCTTACGACGAACAATACAAGCGCCCCCGGCGAAAACTGATTTTTCGGAAATGCTCAGCAATGCCGGAGCAAAAGGAGGACGAGGAGAAACGATATTAGATTACTCTCCAGCGCCTATTTCCTAAGCCCTAAAGTTCCATCCCATTTCCTTTTCGGGTCCCGACGGGTGGGTCCCCGCCGCTGTTAACTTCGGGTTTGTACTCCTGGGCTTTACACGGCCTACCCGGACGCCCACGCACTAAATAACTTTAATATCGCCTCGGCCCGCCTCCTCGCTATGTTAAATTGCGTGCGACTTCCTCGCGTTCATAAATCACGACACCGAACACATGCGCCCTCTATAAATACAACTTTTAAACCATCCGTGCATTATCGAAATGAATACTTCTCGGCACCAACAGCACGCCATTATTATCGATAATATGCAGCAATGTTAACGAACAAAACAGACTAACCTTTCGACGCGTTCCTAACAAAAGGAAAAAATCATCATACGGTACGTACATAAATTAACAATGTTGGCGGACAAGTAACCCAACTGCGAGAAGCCGAAATCGGTAATCGCCGAACCAAATAAGCGTGAGTAAACAGGAAAAAGGTTGAGTGATAATTTTCCTGGCCCTCGTCCACAAAAAATATCCTAAAAACCCATATTTGTTGCTCTAGTATTTATATAATCATATATATAAAAAGGGGAATTCTGTAGACGTCGGCGATAGAGGTCCGTTTCTCATTTATTAAATGTTAGTAATGCGCACTAGGAGAATATCACATTTTCCCGAGGCGCGCTGAAAGGAATGGTCGGCCGCTTGTGCATTTATCTCGGGGGCGGGTCTCAAAAATTAAGAGCCAAGGAAATGAGACCTTTTGGACAGTAGTGCCGCTCTGGGAAAATTAGAGGAACTAGTTTTAATAATTAATACAGCGCTTTTTTCCCAGCCCTGGCATGACTTCGTTATTAAGTTGGAGGACATTTGGCAGAGAATAAATTAAATATTTATGAAGTGCGTGAATATAAATTTTATAAAACTTTTCCATTTCTTGAACTATTGAAAACAAAGGTTTACTGGAAAAATGCGGCAATTAAGCATACCAGCAATCCGCACTAGTGCATACGTATCCTGTGCTCAGTGGAATAATAAGCGGTCCGAATACAGTAAACGGCAAAAATCGGTCATATTTTCAACTATAATGAAATAAGAAATTACTATAAGAAATTCAAATATAAGAAATTATAACAAATCAATACACCATTAGCCAATATGAAAGTAATATGAAAAAACCGCATACAAAACTAGTCACTAGGGAAACAATTCCGATTAATAACACTGTTCTGATACCATAAGGAATGAATAAAAACAGGTGGGTCTCCGATCAAATAACTTAATGCTATTCAAATCAGCGCGACATCGGCGACACGCGAACCTATAATGCTAAATCAGCTAGTAATAGGGATTTACACGTCAACACCCGACCTTCGATCGAAGAAACATGGCCGATGCATATCACGGGGATTAAACTATACAATACTGAACTATATAACGGGCCCAATATGTGTTACGGTATCGTAACGGGGCGCTGTCATGAATCCACAGATGGAGTGGCCCAAATAATCCCACACAACTTACGACTGTAGTAGGCCATGAATAAAATCCTAAAAATTCCACATTCCTGTAATAACACCACTTGTATAACAAAATTATAATGTAATTTTACTTTTAATGTTTCATATATATATATATATATATATATATATATATATATATATATATATATATATATATAATCCAGTGCAAGATTTATAATGAGAGGGATTACTACCATTAAAGGAAAAGGAGTATTCAAATTAACGCACACCCAATCGGTTTTACGCATTGGTTTTCATGGACTAATTGTTAGTATAACACTGAAACCATCAACGCTATTAATAGTTCCTTCAGACTTTGGAAATTGCAAAACACCAGTAGTAAAGTGTAATCAATTTTTCAGATTCTAAAAAACCGATCTTTGAAGACGAGTCTATGATGGAGTCCTAATCACCCATCTGATGTTCAACCCGTTCTATAATAAAAAGTCAGCAAATTTATTGACTATTCACAACTAACATCGGTAGTCCGCAACAGCCCCTCGACGATGGATAATTGGGAGAGGATAGGGATAAGAGCGTGTCGCATGGTGGGACGTCAGCCTGATTGATTGGTACCCGGCACCACTGCATTAGGCCTCCACTACTGGACACCCATTTAACCCAATAGTGACTATGCCGAAGCCTAAAATACGCCCACTCTCCCACCCCTTTCACAAAGCTACTATACATCTCACAATTTACCCAACGGTCCTAAGTCCGAACGGAAGCCGGTCTCGCTTTATAGATCACTTCAAACTTCGCTATAGGTACTTCAAACGGTTTCGTTTTCCCATCACACCAGAAAACATAATAGTCGATACTTATTTATCTTTATTAGTTGACCAAAATTCAAAATTAATTATACATTTCAACGGATTAAATGAATGGAGCTCAGTATGCTCATGCAACTGTTGCTCTTTGTTGATTTCACGGAATTTGATTGCATTGAGATAGAATTGTGTCACGATTAACTCATAATCAGCGTGGAATAATGTTCCGCAAACCGACGAAATTGGTTAATTTACATACGAATCCGTAGTTAGGAACCGGATAGTTAATATTGCCGAAATATTTTTCACGGCCGTGAACAGTGGGCGAGGAATTAACCCCCTTCCGTTCTGGCACGCGATGGCCATTTGGTTCGAAAACAAAAACACGTGAGGGATGAACGGACTCGGATTGAAAATCGGACAGATTTATTATAATGTTGAGGCCTGTTTGGGCTATTGCGATTGCCGAGCGTCCAATATCGGCCTCGAGAGAGCCGTATCAAAAGTTGATGATTTATTCCGCCTTCTCACGGCGGCCGTCCAAACAGATTAGAGCCCAGAGATTTATTTCCGCCCGGTGATTTGCAGTCGACGTCGCCTCGGGCAGTCCCATCTGGTCACCTGTCCGGTAAAACCGTAGAAAAATTACGGCTTTCCGGCGGTGGTTTAGGGTTGAAAGTCTCAAAATATGTCACCAACTGTCCCAAGGAAATCTGCTATTTTTTCGGAGCTACAAAGCTGCACAGGGCGTTGATGTTCAGACAAACTGCAGTTTTGAATTTCATTTCATAGGCTATACCCATTCTTATATGAGAGCACATATGCCTATGAGTGGTTAAATGTTTTGGTTTTCAAATACTGTGTTTTTAAATCTAAATTTAATTTTTAAATTACTGTTCCTTTTGTTTTGTTTTTTTAATTTTTGGTTGCAGGTTATTCCCCTCTCGATTGAGGGGTGATAGCAAAGGTATATAACGCTTACATTGGGCTACATGCCAACTCGATAAAAGTTCGTGTTCTTGGGGGAATTAATCGTAAATTAGCCTTCGAACTCTTTTTCCAATTAAAAACGCTTGCAATAATTATGATCGGAGCTGAATAAGCGTGGCCTTTGTCCATTAATTGTTGTTAATAGTTATTAATTAACTTTTGTATATTAATTCTTCATCTTTGTGGGAAAAAAACTTGCCTACGCTCAGGGCGCTTCGAAGGGATAATCATACCAATTAGGTACAAGGTTTGAAGTTTGATTTTCGACGCCTAGTTTCTGGCTCCTTCTGTAGGTGTATAAGTCCAATACGCATACACCTACAGATAAAGTAAATAAATAAATAGTGTCATCAGACGATGGTTATTTTACCGTAGGACAAGGTGAGCCTTAGTTGTAGTCGCAATAAAATATTGCGAGTCAATATAATATTAAATATTTCTGTGTATATATTTCTCTTCAAAACCTAGGAAAATAAAAAGGAGAGAGATTGTGAGGTAAAAAGCAACCGGTAGACCGCACCGGGAGAACGTGAAAGAATTCAGAGCACTGAACCATACAGCGATGACAAATCCTAGAAAGCGGTTAAACTGGATATCAAGTACAAACTTCAAGCAACTGAAAGCGTCCGTAAATAAACAGCAGAAATGAAACAGCACTACAGTCATTAGTCATATGATATTTGATGGAATTACTGAAGATATATATCCTACTGTCTCGCGCGCATTAAACTGAGCGGCCGGTCCGTTTGAACGCAATTATGTGTCACGGTTAGAGCGCGGTGTCGCTTTCGTGCTCCTCCGCCACTTATCTCACAGATCGAGACTATCATCTAAACCATTAATTGCGGCCTTTAATTAATTGCGACCAAGCAATTTATTCCTGGCAACGGCCGTGCCCGGGTTCCAATCAGAGGAGACTTTCTGACGCCTACTGCTTTCACGAGACCTCTTCTTGCTTCATCGTAGAACGGTGTTCTTCCTCAACGCGTGATCCCACTCTTCCCCCTCCCAACAGGAGCACTCCGACAGGTAGCGAAATAGTTCTGTTAACATGCTGTCGAAGAACGAATAAAATTTTGTCCGAATGATACACCACTACATTTGAAATAACTTGATTATTGACGTTACCGAACGGAGAAGTATTATAGTGCTCAGGTACAAGGACGTATCTCACCAGAGAACCAACTTTCTAACGAGCTATGCTGAGGTTAAAAATACGCCAAGTAATAATTATAAAAACTAGTAACAGAATGAAAACAAAATCCGAAAGAATGTTACTAGAGAAATCAATCATTTTACACATTTTCTTTTCACGGAACTCTAGTGTAGTATTAGAAATTCATGAATGGAACTTTCAGAAGTTATCTGTAGTTTTATAACTGCGAAGAGTGAATGCCGGCCGCTCCCAAAGAAGGAACACAAGGTCAACAGGGAAGCATGGTTATTTAAACAGTGCTTACTCTCACTTTACTCCTACAGTTGCACTTAAATGTAAAAAAAATATGCTTTCAATATTGTTAAATTCCCTATATAATATTGTAAATAGGGTTTTCAGGCGTAAATATAATTCGAAGAATTGATCATAATACCACTGATACCCACTGATTTGGGGATTTCGCTACTTGAAAAATTCTTATTAGTATGTATGCTTATTGGAATAACTGCTATTCACACAGAAAGGCCTCATAAAAATAAAACATTTTGTTAATTCCTTTAATTACGTACAAAGTTCCACTTGACATAACTCCGATCTCCGTCAAATAGGTTAATCATTAAAGAATGTTAAATAATAAGTACAAAAGTTCAAGATCAAATAACTTCCGCTGAATTCCTGGAATGGAAAAGAAATAAAAAAAATACATTTTTATCTGAGGGTACTATCACCATGTTAGTTTTCGCGTTGAACCGATTAAATGTACGCCGGTCACACAATCGGACCGCCCGGCCCCCGCCCCCTTCCCACATTAATGCACGCACACTATTGACCTTATTCATGGAAGAAAATATTCCCGACGAGCTAAATATTCCGAACGCGTGTACCAGGTCTGATAACGACCAGTGTAGCGGGGGACGGGAGGTCGAAAAAAATAAAGAGTACACCGCTCTTTCCATTATTCGCAACAGCGCTCTCTCTCTCTCTCTCTCTCTCTCTCTCTCTCTCTCTCTCTCTCTCTCTCTCTCTCTCTCTCTCTCTCTCTCTCTCTCTCTCTCTCTCTCTCTCTCTCTCTCTCTCTCTCTCTCTCTCTCCCTCTCCTCTCTCCTCTCTCTCTCTCTCTGTTCAAATACAAGCACCGCGAAAACCATTACAGTGAAAGAACGTACGACCGCTGTATAATTTCCCCACTGACGAGTCAGTCACCAAAAGAGTCGCAAAGAGTTGCACACTACGGTCAGTGCAAGATTTGGAAAAAATATCGGAGACGCGTAACGCAATAAAAATAACAGTCGTTATCATATTAGTAATCATAACCACATAAATAACGTCGACGGTATGTGACAAGTTTCGATATTTGGTTTTGATAGTACCAGATCCATCGAGGTTCCATTACCTATTTATTGTGTATATTTATAGATTTGGATAATTTTTGTAGAATAAAAGTAACAATGAAATAAAGCTCTGTGATATAATAGCGTGTGGCATAAAAGCTTGTACGGTACTCTGTAAAACAAGGAAACAGGTTAGGGGATCGAGCCAAAGCACTAGGACGGGAACTGACTTCTCCAGCCCATTTCGAAACGGGGACCGATCCCATTAAAAAAAGCCCGGCACTCCGCCCATTAGCGGTAATTTAGGCTGCTATAGTGAACTCGCTGCCACCTCTAGTGGCCCCGGAGTTCAACAGTGAGCTTTAATGAGACTTCGGTCGAGGCCAGCCAAATCCTGCATTTTTAATCACTCATAGAAAATAAAACTCTTCGGCATAAAATTTTTTTCGCCCAATTATACAGTGCCAACACGGCACTTATGGAGGCGCCGATGCGGACATGAATAAGGACAAAAAAATCCCTTAATTGGCCTAAAACGTTTTAAATACGCTACACGCGAACTTAGAACAAGCTCAACCCATAAACAATGTAGATATCTCAAGTAAAGTTTGAAAACACGTGCCAGAAGAGAGTAGTATAAAGAATTACCTGTATAGTCTACCGTGTAACCAATAATTTATAGCCACTCGCTAAACTTCCCTTTTATCGCACTAGAATTGCAGAATGTCCCATTGTTAAAATGTCAATAAAAGTACTTTTATCGTTATGCGCAATAAAATTTCAGTAACAACAGGAAAGAATTTTTTTTTTATTTCACCCCAATGGACTAATGCATATTTAAGATGGGAAAAGTAAACGAGGAATACACGGTTGTATTTTTTCGTGAGAGTAACCACATTTGCAAGAACCTCGCGACGGGTTCAATAGCGTCAACAATAAATAAAAGCGCGGCGAATCAACCTTCCAAGATAAACTGCAATGTTTCAGAGCAAAATAACTGGCAAAATAATGAGAAATTCGAATAATTTTAACGCAGAACACCGTGTCGAACAAACCGTGAACATGGATGTTATACGATCGGCTGTGACACCACGGGCCCGTAGTTCCGGCGAAGGGCAATGGCTCAGGGGCCGCATATCAGATAACACACGATAAAAAATGGACTGCGAATACCAAGTCAAAACGTAATGCATGTGATACCGCAAATGATATTCATAACCGTCTGCCATGTCGCCATTAACGAGGCCAAATTTAAAAATATGAGGCTAAAAGTTCGTCTGAGTTTCAAATGGAATCTAAATTTTGTAATATAGCCCTTTTAAAAACAATATGCTAACGTTTTTTTTCACTATCGCACTAAAGTGAGTAAGCTGTGAAAGTCTTTCTGAGGCAGGTCATGAGCCCCCGTTTTAAGTTCCCGGTTTTCAACACAGTTAAAAAATATAAAATGTCCAAACAAATTTTTTGTTGAAGTGATCTGTGATACTCAGAGTTTACTATAGAAAGAGTTGATGAAGAATATGTATTTTTATGGAAAAAGATATTTCAAAGTGAACGTCAATTTTGATATATTTTTTAACAATTTTTTATAACAGCTATAATGTAATTTCAATGTAATTTTAATTTTGGAGTGACAAAAATGTATATTTTTAATAAAAGGACGCTAAAATTCACATTCTTCGGTCGACTGAGCGGAAAGGAATTCGTGAATGCATTACTCGTCAACCGGCTGTTTAAAAGGTCATTTACAGACGGACGTTCGATAGTTGTCAAGGATGACTCTTGTGAGGAAACTGCATTCAAAATGTTATTTTCAATCGAACACATTTACAAGTAGCATATCAAGAAATGTAACAGACTAAACAATTGCTGATAGGAGGGGTTGAAGGTCGACGAAATCATTCTGTCAGAATAACTTTTAACCGAATCCAAAAGTGACATAAATCACTCAGCCAGTTCCTAACATTCGTACAAAACCGAGAAACAAATAAACTGCTCCACCATGGGCCAATCGCCCTACTACAACTTGTAGATCTTCAGAAATGGGCGATAATGTACTTACGAGAATAGGATCACATTTTATATTTACCCCGGTATTTTTATTTTGTATTATAAGTACAATTTATATAACAAAAGCAAGGATAAGCTTACGTACCAGAAGAAGAAGGAAGTGTTCCAATTAAAACTTTAACTAATAACAAACAGAAGAATAAATTGGTTTAAAAAAAACCCCTATTCTACGATTTATTCCAAGTTTCAGAATAAACTCTTATACAGCAACAGCACCAAATACAAATCCTATAAAGCCAAAGTAGAAATACCAAGAAAGAAAAACCCCAATTTGGGTGTAATTAACGTATTGTGTGAGCTCGAGGTAAATGGGCTTCATAAATACTAAAAAGGGACCAGTATAAAGGGACTCTGGGCTATCGTAACTCGCCCTGTCGGACAAACCCCCACCGCAAAAAAGCTTTTTCGTGTCCCGCAGGATCTCATATGTATCAAAACCCAACAGACCCATTCCTCGAATAATGTTTTATTTATCAGCTCCCATCATGGACAGGGCTAAGTGATCAATGGAGTCTAAGCAGGCGCCGAAACTCCAATAGTTGGTTTCTTGGGTCTGAATCCTATTTCGGTAAAACTTGAAATTTGGTTATAAATCCGAATTGAACCTTGTAAGTTGTTGAATGGTTCTTGATATTTCCTTTTATACAAATTAAATTTTTCAATTAAGCTGTTCGAAAGGAGTGCACACATTTACCGGAAGATACAAGTAATATTAGGTGTAGTAATACATCTTTGACACCACAATTTCGATTTCTTCCTTGATAATTGTGAAGCCTGCAATTCGGTCCAAACTTAAATACAGATCACGTGTGTTCCACGCTGGTAAAAGAGTTGTATAATGTTGGCGGAAATACGGAATTCAAAAGGAAAACTTAAAAAAGGCAGGCGGTTGGAGGGAGAGACCACCCTCCACAATTATAATTCTTCTTTCGAGCAGAGGACTAGGTATAATCTCAGGGGAGGGAGGAGGAGGGCCTTAGCCCCAACTAGCCTCGAAGGGGGCGGGGATAAAGGGGAATTATTTGAAAGAACAAGAAGGCAAAGAAGGAAGAGAGAGGGAGGGAGCCGGCGGTATTAGAGAGGAAGAGAGAGAAGAACGAGGAGTGGATCAATACAAGGGCCGGTGGTGCGGAGGCGAGACAGAGAGAGAGAAAACTGGAGAGTGAGAGGGAAGGATGCAAAGAGAATAAGAGGGAGAGAGGGTAGAAGGGAGGGATCGGAGACCGAGGGCGGATCCAAACCCAGCCGTCCCCACTTGTTGGTCGGCCGTTTTTTCGACAGTCAAAACTACCTATCTTCTTACAAGACCACCCTCCAACCCCTCGGTTTGGGCCAATAATGTTGGCCTCAGTGAAAGTAAAGCCGTTATTAGTTTCACAGATAATGGAAGTCCTGTAAGGCAGAATGTAAGTCCTGCCGGTCTAAAATCCGTGAATACTGTCATGAAGAAACTGTCATCTACGCTGGGATTCTATGTGTCTCTTAAACTTTGGAACAACATACATCTCCATGAACCTAAGAACATAGTAAGAATGAGGGACTTATCACTGGATCCCGTTCCGCTACACGTCGGTATTTCAATGGAAGTTGAAAATGTTCTTGAACGTTCAGTTCTGGGAAAAGTTTGAGTGACTATCACTGACAATAATTTCTCTCTTTGTGTCGTCTTTATTTTCTACATAATATATATAATAATTATTTATTTTACACAGTAGCATAAAGAGCAAACCCGAGAGTGGAGACAGACGATGACTTGTATTTATTTAAATACCTGTCTGAAGTTAACGTTGGATAGATAACTTTTTAGTTATTAAATTCCTTTCTGAATATTTTAAACCACGGTAATTTACACTGCTAGTAAGGTACTGTGCTCCCTATCCTACAACACCAAATCTAAATATCATTAAAGGAAGTTAAAGGAGTAGTTTTATCATAATATCAATTTGATATGTGGAGAAACGACTACAACAGCAACTAACTCTTAAATGTATTCATTCAAATATTTACATATATCAGACGTATTAAAACAACTAGAATCATCTTAAAAATACGTCGTCGCATCTTATCGCCGAAAAACTATTTGTGCCAGCGTACGTGTCAAAACAATAGTACGAAAAATACGCTAGTAGTAGTGGGTATGAATTTATTTCCTCAACTGATTTGTGTCGTTTTCATATTTTTTTGTTTCGCTCGCCACGATAATGATATTCTGTACTTACAAAATGGATATAATTCGTTAGGAATAATTGTTTCACTAAAGTTTACGGCATTTGTTCTGAACACATTGGTGTTTTCCTACCGGAAAGATAATCTGATGAATGAATAAAAACTAAACAGTTAGGGAACTAATTTATGTTTAGTACACACAAATTTCTATAAATTCCGCAGATTAATTAGTCCTCTGATGAATAAAAAAAGGTTTCCATCAGATGTAATACATGCTTTAGGGAGAGTCCAAGTAATTTGTTTGCCAGAGGATAATATATTTAGTCACTTCTGGACATTTTGGAGACCCTAAATGTATTACTCCCCAAATGTACTGGTTCCCCACTTTTTTCATTTCAAATGTGATAGAGATTTAAAATCTGTCATTGATTGATTTAAAAAAACATGCTTGACTGATTTAAAAACTGGGTAAATCCCATTCTGAAATCTCATGTAATTTGATGGTGAATGAAATTTGATTTTTTTTCTCAGATTATTATAAAATAATATCACTCATGAACAATGATTATTATTTGTTCTTTAGTTCATATAAAAATGACTTACATTTTCCTCCACTGTCTTCTTTATTTTTGCCCCGGCTTCACTAACAGTCTTGCCGGCCTTGTTAACAGCAGTATACAAGAAATTTCCAAATGACTTGGCTCCAGCAATGGCTTTAGTGGACACTGAAATCATTTATCAGTGAAAAAAATAATTACTAATAAACAAGTTTAATATGTTTGCAGTGATGGCAGGTAAATAACTAATTTTATTATTAAACCTACCTACTGAAAATTCTGGTTGTACAAAATAGTTATGGGCTGAAAGCATGCATGAAACATCAATAATATAAATATAGATAAAACATGACCATTCAAATTGCCAGAAAATATATCTTTTGTTTAAATTAAATGCGGGTTTCAAATTAAATTAAATTAAGAAAGGAAGTAAAAAACTGGAATTAATATACAGAAAAATGGCCAGTAACAAAAATTATAATAAGTAAAAAAATTATAGAAGCACAATTTTATGTCTGTGTGTAATGCATGATGAATATCACACTTTTAATAGTCAACTAAACAAATCATAATAATACTGTAACAGAAAAAAATGTAGGAAAAATTAAAATCAAGAATATAAAAATATTAAATATAAGGCAGAATAATTTTTATTACCTGATCCAAAAGCTTGGCCACCCTCTTTGTCCTCAACAGGTGAACCAGATCCTTCTGAAAGGTGAGCATCACTATCAGCTCCCCCTGTAGCACTGTAAATCAATTTTTTTAGATTGTTTGTAATTATCTATTTATTTTAAATAACTATTATTAAAACTAGCTTATATCAATTACCTTGAATCTTCATCATCATCCTTTTCATGCACTGTAGGTGTGGCTGGTTGTGGTTCTGTAGCCTGGGCTTCTGTTACATTCTGCTGTGCTTCAATAGCATCACCTGAAGCATTGGCATCTCCCTTCCTAAGTCCAGGTATTCCACTTCCCAACCAGCTGGACATTTGTGACTTAACACTACCACCCAAGTTTCCAAGCATGTCCAACCTACTACTTCCCTTTGTGGGGCTACAACAGAATGGGGTACCAATAGAACAGATGCCTTCTCTCTAAAATCTGTACAGAACCTATCAGACCTCCACTAAGAATGGAAGTTAATTCATCTTTAGCCAATAATTATTTTGGCTGAAAAAAACTGCTCTGATATCTGATGTGAAGAAAAGTTTTACACTATAAAATAATTAGTTTTAAGATAATTTTTAAAATTATACTTAAATTTTAGGTAGTTAAATGAGTATAATGCACTCCATTAACTTTTTTAATTTGTAAATTTTATTCACTCAATTTAATTAAATTTAAATGGGCAAAATGTTTGCATTTTAAATTTGTAATGAAATGTACTTAATGCACCTAGAATGTTGTAACCCAAAAAAAACACATGTAACATGTACATATCCAATTCCAATACTAATATACAACGAATGAGTAAATCATTTCAACATAATCAAGAATTATTTAAAAAGAATTGAAGATAATCTATGTCCAAAATCCCAATATATATATATATATATATATATATATATATATATATATATATACACATATATATATACTTATGGAAAAAATCTGACAAATCATTAATTATTCTTTTTCATTTTTTGAAATTTTGTAATGGCAATTTTATACTATCTTTTCTACATAAATCTACATAAAGTGCTGTGATGTACCAGAAATTTTATAATTATTCAGTATAACTAATTATAAATGTTCTAACATTTGGTTTGTTAAAACACCAAATGTTTGAATTAAAAATATTGATCCACTCATTGATTCCATTTTTTCCTGGGTTTTAATAAGCTATGGCAATCTAAGTGCATTAAACTGGATCTAATCTAGGTTAACCCAATTTTCAATCTGAGGGACTGTGATTATCATTACTGTGGTAATCAAATCCCAACTTATTCTATCATGCAAAATCAGGGGCAGATTCAAAGGTGCATCCTTGACTACCTAACCACCAAGACACCAAATTCTATGTTATTACATAATGCACAATTCAGAATGCATTAATACAAAATGTAAAGAGTATAAAAAAATTAATTGACTAACAATTTCAAAAGCTTTTTTAATTTTCCTTCAATTCAAAATATAAAAATGATTAAGAAACATTATTTCATGTCAAGTAAGTAGAAAAAGATTTATATAACTAATCTAGCTTGAGATTTATGAATATTAGTACACATATTTGACAATAGATTCACTATTATGCTGTTTAAATTATAGAGGATTATCTTATATAAAGTTAGTAATGCAAACATTTCATATAATAAGTTAAATCAGAAATTGTATTTCAGATGAGGAATTGTGCTTAAATAAAAATTATTCCTTAATATCAAACTTACTGTACATAAATAGCTTTATTATCAACAGTCAGTGTGGAGGGGGAAAGAAAACAAATTCAAATGAACCAAACTAATATCTCCCTTAGAAGGTTATTGATTTAAATTCCATGAAAATATTCTGTACAATAAGTATGTAATATAAGATACCAAATCATTGTATTGTTTTATCGTAATAAAAACTAAAAATCTTTATACGTTTATAAAGATCAATAATTTATAAATGTTCCTTAAATTTCTTTCATTTAAAATTTTTCAGTGAATTTATTTTTTAAGGCAATGAATGATATGCATCTGAATAAGGAAGCTCCTACAATTTTCAATCACTTAAGAAAGTGAAAATAATTAAACAAAAAATGGTAGAATCTGTTATGTTAACTACAATTATTGCAATAAATAATTACTTAATCTGAAAATGGTAGATTTTAAGACCTTTTATATATTTTAATATGGTAAAAAATTCAAAGTATATTAACATTCACATTTAAAACATTTAAAGTCCTTTTCTGAACATTACAAATACAAAACCGAAGCAAATATTTATGGGAAGACATTTACATAGAAACTAACTTCCAAATAAATAAAATATGGGTCAAAGAATTAAAAAGTCAGTAATCAATACTAAATTCAATGAAACAGATCTTATGGCATAAATCGAGAATACTCCAGAAAGCCTTTGCTGGAAAATACCAATAAATTTTAAAACTGTTTTACAGAATTTTTAGTGTTCAGCAATGGTCCCTTCAGTTTCGTTGCACATTATTATTACAAAAGACATAACATTACAAAAGACCTGGCGGAATAAGTAGTGTAAGAGATAATACTACTCATGATAATTATAATCCATTCGGTTTCTTCTGCCCTCACCTAGTGTCTTTTTTAGGTTCGGTATCAGCTCCTTCCTCGTTGACTTCTGTCGTTCCAGGGACCCTTTCCTCTTCGATCCGGGCAACTTCGCCGTCCTGCTTCTTACCTATCCAACTGCTCATCTGATTCGTGAGGCCAGAAAACATTTTGGTTTCTTCTGTTTCTCAATGGATCGAGGTCTCGCTTATTTTTTTGTTTCTCTCTGTTCACAGAATTCGATAAGAACGAGCTCGACGACCTATCAATACTGGAGGGATCGGGACTCCGTTCACAAAAAGCGGTCGTGCATGTCAGCCAGAAACCGAATCGCGAAATGTCAATTGACCTGCGCCCAATTCTGTCCCGCAAAGAGTCTCATCGAACTGAAGCCGGCCCTAGCAAGTTAGTGGAAAAATTCAATTTTCCTAGAGACGTAACGCGATAAGATCAATCAGATAGACCTTAACCTTACAGTTCCGTTGCAATAGACCTACTGTCAGGATTACTGCGATCTGCTTCGACGGAGTTGACCCCTTTTCAAGTGTTGCCAACTGGATAGGGACGAAGACAGATATAGAGCCCGGCAATAATATTATAATGTATAATTTAAGACATAATATAAAATTCGACCCTAAAATATATTCCTTTGACACAGAATCTGTATTTAATCCAAACAAATTCAATATTATTATTAACAATGTCAGTTATTTTGTATAGAAATAATTTTTCTTCTAAAAAATTATAATTTTAATATTTCTTTGTTTAAGGATGGGAGTAATACGAAATAGTAGTTCAGTTTTTCAATAATATGATCCGTTCGTTTTTGTGATCTTGTAAGACTGTTTTGAGTGCATTATACTCGTTATACGAAGTGCACTGTTAGGGTGGTTACAACTCTGCAACTCCTGCTCTTGTGTTATACCGCCATATATGTTTCACTTGATAGTTGCGTTTCAACGAATGTCGGTTTAAAAAATGTCGTTCGATGTCATTTTTAGGTCTTCTTGTTATCGTGAATAAAAATGACTCAAAGATATTTTGTTCCTCCTACTGATGCTTGATTTCATTTTCGGATAGCGGCTAACAAGAGGTTATATTCAAATTCCAAAACTGTTGGAGTTTTGCACAAATATTAGTGCACGATTTTAGTAAGTTTTATTAAAAAAGAAATTCTTTAACCTCTTTGACAACAGCATTCAACTGATGCTAATCTGTCTTTACTCGTTATTTCTAAATTATACAACCTGTGACAAACTGAATAATAATCCTGATGTTTTACTTAATTCTACATTCATTGAAAATTAATCTTTCTCTCCGGTTATTTTTAAAGGTATTTGTAGTTTCATACAATAGAAGTCGTATATATATATATATATATATATATATATATATATAAATATATAATTTTTACATGTATTTGGGTATGGCTATTAACACATCTAACTACCTCATTTTTATTCAGAATAAATAACACAAACTGATGATATTTCAATTTGAGGCATGCAGTTTCAAATATAGATTTAATGGGTAACATTTAACATGTCAAATACTTTAAAATAGTTTATTGTTTTTTTGAATACTGTTCTTAAGTCAGGATATTATTTATTTTTATTTTATTGTATCTATAATATTATGATATATTAATGCAGGAATGATCTACTATGATAAGTAGATATGTATTACACAAAAGTGTTGACAAATATTTAAGGTAGAAGTATTATTGTTATATCATTTTTAATGAATATATTCTTTGTTTAATTTTTGATAAAATTGTTTTAGGTGATTTTCCTTGTGGGCCACAGAATGGAGTCTGAAGTAAATATGCACCTAAGTACTAGGAAAAATGGAGATTTACGTAATATTGAAAATCAAATTGATGAATTATCAAACTGCCCTGCAAGTGATATTTTAAACAAATTTGATCATTTGAATGAAACGTATCTTATACCTGACAAGAGTGATTCTTGCAACATGGAAAGTACATTTGTAATATCTGATAAGGGTAGTTCAAACACTATAGCTAATATTAGTGCAGATAAATCTGCTACAATCTCCTCAAGAATTAATACAACATATGATGTTAGAATTAGTGAAAATGAGGAATCTAATAGCCCAGTCGAAGTAGCTACTATAAGAGATTGTCAAAGTACTTCAGAAATTGATGATGAGCCTAAAGAAATTGACACCTCAAACGATAAGGCTAAAAGCAATTTGGCCAGTACTGAAGAGAACGATGATAATGGTACTATGGGCTCTGTATCAATTTATGACATGGATATAACTAAACCCTCTTCCCATTCGGGTTGTACCATTGTTAATAATATTGAGAATGAGTCTTCTTCTTCACCAATGATGGAATCAGAAGACAAAAATGAGGAAAACAATGCAGAGTTAGATACTTTACAGGAAAACAATTCAGAGTTAGATACTTTACAGGAAAACAATTCAGAGTTAAATACTTTACATGAAAACAATTCAGAGTTAGATACTTTACAGGAAAACAATTGTGCCAAACTTAATGATTTAGAAACAAATGAAAATAGTGAATCTGAAGGCACTGTAAATAGATCATCAGCTATTGCACACTGTTCATTTCCCAGCATTTCAGGTGAAAATTCAAAGGATAGTGATAATGAACTAACAACATTTGCCCATCAGGATGTAAATAATACAGAACCAGTGGAACCATCAGAATCAAATTCATCTGATATTGATCCTTTTGCTCAAATGCCTGAATCTAACCAACCAACACAAACTGATTGTGCAGTTCTAATGGAAGTAGAAGGAGAAGATTCTGCTGACAATAGTGCTGAGATTAAAAAAAATCAGGATTCTGCTGAACTAGACAAGAACGTATCCAACCCCAGTGTTGATAATTTTGGAATTGATCCAGAATTCAATGAATCATGTGAAAATGAAACTATTACTGGTGATAAATCTCTTGCACCCGAAACGATTTTGGCTGATCCAAATGTTGATGTTTGTATTGTAGAAAATTCAAAGTTAAGTGAAGGAGTGGGAAAAGCAGCAAAAAGAAACAGCACAGAGCATGTGACTAGTGAACACGCATATACACTTCCACCGGGTAGTGATGCTGACAAAGATGAAAATGATGATGTTCAAATTGTTTCTGAAACACCAGCTTCTCTCACACCTCGGAAAAAAACATTGAAGGTCAGTAATTAATTAAAATGTTTAATATATGTTGTAACAAAAAATAACCTGAATATGAATTAAATTTGACAAATTACCCAATGAACCACAATAACTAAGAGCCTCCTAAACAATGTAAGGAACATACATACAAACATACTTGTTATCTGTTTTAGGTTTTATATCCTAAGAAACGGAGTGAGAATAATGAAGTGCTTGTAACATCTGTATCACCAGTTCAAAAAGATTGTCTCCATTGTTGCTTGGCAAGTTTTATTTGTCTATAATAAATACTGATAAAAATAATTTATATATAAATTATGATTGGTAATTTATTTCTTATTGTACAATTAATTGAAAAATGGTTTTTGTAGTCTCAAACTTGTACTATGATGATAGAAGTGAGTGGCAAGCAATGCTACTTGTGCAGTGATTCATGTCTTATTAAGCATAGGTCACTTTTAAAAAATGCTTTACTAAGGGCTAATACTAAACTGGCTGAAAAGGAAGATAGTAGTGGTTTTGTTAGAAGGTGTGCTGAATGTAATAACATTATAACACCATCGGAAAAAACCCTTTCCTGGGAGACAATGGACTTCTGTGTGGATGAGTGTCTTGGTAAATTCACAATGTATTATAAATTATTATAATAATGTAGTTAATAACATTTGTGCTATTTACAAAACCATGTAATATTGCATTTTATGTTTGAGTTTATATTTATTTTTTATGCTCTGGTTACAGCCAAATATCAGAATAGACTCGGGTCACACTGTGCAAATTGTAAAATTGAGGTACATTCAATGAGTTTAGGCAAATACTGTGTTCGATTTGGCTACAGCATTAAGCAGTTTTGTCAGTCATCATGCCTTGAAGAATTTAAAAAAGGGTTGAAGGTTTGTAGCTATTGCCAAAAGGATATTTCTGATAGTGGCGATGGTTTTCTTGCAGCAGTTGGAGATGGTGGCCAGTTTAAGGTAATGTGTCCAATGTAAATGTTACTACATTTATTTTAAATTATTCTCACTTAATACATTCATAAGGATAATTAGGGAATCAATAGAAATACATAAATGCAAAAACAAATTTAATATGGATACTGGTTATCATTAAAAAAAGATGGTTCCAGGCTTATATTTTGCATATTTTTCTAATTTAAATTTTTCAAAGACTAAAGGCATGTGTCTTGAATAATTCAATTTTTGCTGCATTTGAAAAAATCTAACTCCTGGTGTTTAGGTTCAGTTAGGCTAAGAATTAGGTTAAGTTAGTTTAAATTGAGCCTAATGCAGGAGTATAGCCTAGCTTGCTAATCCCCTGTGCAAAACAAAATAATGATTTTAACAAAATCTATTTTGTAGGATTTTTGCAGCCAGTCTTGTATGGAGAAGTATGATATGTTGACTCAGAATTGTCCCATACAATTATTTGTCAGTGCTTGTGATGTATGTGCAAAGGTAAAACTTGTCCAGGTAGAAGTGATCTTTGATTCTAAAACTCACAAGCTTTGCAGTGACGTTTGTTTTGCTGCATTTAAATTTGTTAATACTATTAAAGTTGGTAAGTAGAAGTAGTAGCTGGTTTTTCCGTCTGCAATATTTTTTATATCAAATTTATGCTTTAGTCATTATTTGTTTTAATAACATTCAAATTTGTAGAATATTGACTTAATTATTTACTTATTATTTATTATTCATTATTATTAACTGAATTATTTTAATATACCGCTAAAATTGATTTTGCATTAGGACATTGTGACATGTGTAAAAAGTATTTTGACAAAAATAGACTTGAAGAAGACTACACTATTTATTTTGAAGATGATTCCCACACATTTTGCTCAAAAACTTGTATGAATGTGTACATAGTGGCAAAACGAAAGATTGTTCCTTGTGGTTGGTGTAAGGTAATGTATTTTCCCATACATTAATTTTATTGTATATATGTTATATCAGATGTGTGTTTGTGTGTGTTCATGATGTTGTTATATTATTTTAGGTTAAAAAATACAATTTTGATATGATAAAGAGAACACATACTTCAGGGGCACATATTATGACATGTTCATTGAACTGTTTGGCCCTTTATTATGTCTCCCTGCAGGCTGTTAATTCCAAAAAGTAAGTGATTTGTTAATATGTTTAAGTGCAGTTGATTGTTAAGAAAAATACGATTATAACCATAGTATCTATGGTGCAATTGTAATTTATTTTATTGGTTTTTTTTTATTTGTTTCATCAGAAGTGTTTGTGATAAGTGTGGAAAGCTTGATTATGCAGTTTACCACCTTACCATGTCGGATGCCACTCTTCGCAACTTTTGCTGTTATCAATGTGTGGTCAAATTCCAGGCTCTGTTCAAAAACCGGGCAGTATCTTCTGGTAGTCAGCCAACACCCACAGGTATTTCTTTATCTGTTTAATCCTTTAAATATCCCCTATTTTTCTGAATCAGGTTTTTAAAGCACTTTTTGTAATTTTTTTCCAGGACTTCCGAAAAGAATTGTTTCAAAAATGACTCACACAACACTTGACTCCATTCCTGGTATTGCTATTCATGAGTATTATTTTTAATTAAATTGCTATTTTGAAGCTTATAAGACCGGTTTGTTACAAGCCATAACTTATTTGTATTTCTGTTGTTTTGATTAAAGAATGTGTATATTATTTTATTAATAATTAGTTTAAGGCTGGAACGTAAATGATTTTATTTCTGTTGCCCACTAAATAAAACAAATTTGATACTTCTGTTCTAGACCCTCCAGGTCTCCAGTTCCTAGGTTCCACTTTTTATGTTGTTATTAAAATTTATTGGAATAAAAAAGAAATATTTTCATAATAGTAGTTAATAAATAGTTTTCCTAAAATTTATAAATATAGAAATTTCAAACTAATATATTTATCACTTTGTGACATATATGTGTAGTAATTTTTTATAACATGGTTTTTAAATGTAGGGCCACAAATGCCTGTTATATCATCTGTTGGCTCATTAGCACAGGCAAATGAGTCATCTTTAGACAAGAATCTTCAAAATAGTACTATTGTAAGTATGATATCTCTAAGATATCTGATGTTGTAATGAGCATACCAAAGTTTACAAGAAGTTATGCATTTACTAATAAATTAGTTGGGCATCTAGTAGATTAGATTTTAAAATTTACTATTATTACAATTAGATTGTAAATTATTACAGGCCTCTAATATGGCACCTGGTCAATCAACAAACGTGGTTAAAGTCAAACAACAAATTCTAGTCACACCTCCAGCACCAAAAAAATTTAAGAACAAGGTAACTCAAGTTAGACCCAACATTTCCAACAAAGGGACTATGTGTAAACCTCACCGCTCTAATAAAGAAGTTCAAACAGGTTATTTAAATTTTTAATTTGATTCGTAGCTTTATTATTCGTTCTCATTTAAATTTTATGACTAATGTTTTGTTTTTTCAGTTTGTGATAAAACAGATCCTGTATTGATACCAATTCCTATTCCAATTTATATTCCAGTTCCACTAGCAATGTACAGTATACCAGTACCTACCCCTATGCCATTTCCCATACCTGCCCCTGTTCCTGTGTTTATACCAACAACCAGAAATTCTGCAAAGGGAATTTTACAAGATATCAAGGTATTTCCATTTTGTGATTATTTTATTAATTAACACTATCGCAGTTTTATATCTTATATTATTTTATATACAAAAAAGTATTCTTGACAGCAATGCAAAACAATAATCATGACTATTTGTTTCTTCTTCAGTATATTAAACAAAATTATGTTTGTTGTTTCTTATAATTCAGTTATTTCAAGTACAAATTTTGCTGTACTTAATATTACATATTGTTTTGGTGTGGTATGTTTGATGTATGTATTGTTTGTTTGGGGTTAGAGAATTCAAGATAAAATTCCAAATGATCCATGCGAAGCTGAATTATTAATGATGGCTGAGATTGTGGCTGGTGATAAAAAGGGTGGAGAAACAAGCTCTGACAGTGAACATTATGATCCTTCTGAACCAACTGGTAATCTATTCAATAACTATGGAATTTTTTTTAAAAATAGTTCCTATAGATTTTACTTCTGTTATTCATTAAAGGCAGTTCTGGGAATAATGCTGGGGGCAACAGTGGTCCTGGTGAATTCAGCCCCGAAGTAATGGAAACCAGTAATACTTTTGGTGAAGATGTGCTTCAATTTGCTTTAAAGATAGCATCAGAGCTCGAAGAGCCACCTGTGGATTTGGACAACACGGTTATCCCAGGTGCTACTTCTGTATCACAACAAACAGATCCTCACCTTCAGAACAGAAATGGTTAGTTGAAATTAATTCATATTAGCAATTTTAATTGGGAAATGTTATGATGTTATTTATTAATTATGATATCTCAATGTGGACAAATAAAAGATAAAGTTTTTATTCTGAAACCGAAGGTCCTAGAACATTTAAAGGATATGAATGTTGCCTAATTTGAAACTGATTTTGGTAATAATACTGACTTTTGTGACAGGATTTACATACAAATGAGTGGCTAAATGTACTGTTAAGAATTGGGGTCATTTTGAAAAATTTCTGTTCAGCATTGTTGACTTTTTTTTAATAAACTATAATCACTAGACTAGATCATATATTTTCAAATGTAAACTGGCTAATGCTACACCCTATATAATGTTTAGATATAGTGTTGGTATCAGATGTTGTAGGGAGCTTAGTTAGTAGAATATATTTATATTATCAATCAATTCCAGATATCTGTCTTTGCTTGCCTATTTGTCAGTATCATTCCATCAGTAATATAGTGAGGTACGTGAATTACATGTTGCTGCTGATGAAGCATCAAGTCATGGGACATCTTAGTAACAGTATTGTGGGAGTGCTAACAGGAAGCTAATATTAGGTGTCTAATATTAATGGTAATAATAAATGTGTTCTACCATATTAATGACAGAATTCTACTGATGGTGGCAAAAGGTTGAAACCAGTTTAACAGTTTAACCAGATCAAATAGGTGTTTGCAAGAAGAAAATTGCAAGAATGATTATATTACAACTGTCATAGGCACACAAAAAAAAATTCTTAAATTTATATTAAATATTATTTTGTAAAATTTAATTACTGACCTACATGTTTGAAGAAAACAAGGCTAATGAAGGAGATTCAAATGACGATGTAAGACGTTGTAAGAAAAGGACCCTGTCTGGAAATGACACCAGTAGAAATATGCAAGTCCTTCCAAGTAGACCAAATAATACAATCAATCACAAAAGACAGCGGCAAAATAGCTCTGTTGACAATAACAACAGTTCTGTTGCTGGTGGTAATACTAGAGTTGTTGTCTCTTCTCAGACATCTGCTACAAGACCAAAAATAGACACTTCTATGTGCCTCAAGGTAAGCCATATTTTGATTTTAAATTATGATAATAATATGAAGGTTAGATGTAAATAATGGTTCTTATTATTTTAAAATACCTTTTGGAGGGTTCATGAAGGTTTGAATTCATCATCATTCTATCACTCCTCTATCTCCTATGGTAGGACCAAATCAGCAATAGGAAGCAGAAGATCTCAAAAATTATGTCCAAATCTTATAATTAATCTTACCTTAGTAAGTAAGGTAAGATAAGTAATCTTATCTTACTGTATATGGAAGTATGCATCTGAAGTAATTTTAAATACATTTTAAGTTTGAATGTATTTACTATTGTTAAATATATAATTTTGGTCTGTTTGAATTTATCAAGAAAGAAAAGTTCTCATTATATATTTCTAAGTACAGATGTATTCATTCAATATAGTGTTATATTAGAAAACAGGTATACAATTTTATTTTTATCTAAGTCATTATCATTGTCCCTTATTTATTCCTTTATTTACATAAAAATTATATTGACTGTTAGTCAAAATTATATGAAATTCTATATGAATTCATTTTCATTACAGATTCAAGAAAATGTTACTAATTTTATTTGATAAAATATACTCCACCATATTTCTATGCATGGGGTTTTTAAACTAATTATTTATCTTCACAATGATTTAACCATTATATTTTTAAATGAAGTGTTTTACCTATGTTAATTGCTATCATAATATTTAGAATAAAATTCCCAATTTTAATGTTAATTGATTTAATATTAAAGTTTGTTAAAAAAATTTTCAGTACACTTTAGGTGTTAATGCTTGGAAACACTGGGTGAATAATAAAAATATTGAGTTGGAAAAAACGGCAGCGGCAGCCGGTCGGAAACCTAAACTTCTGAAAACAGAAATTCTTCAACATACTGCTGATGAATTGAATTATTCACTCTCCTTGTTTGTCATGGAAGTTAAAAAACCTGATGGGTCAGAATATACACCGGACACAATCTATTACCTTTGCCTTGGTATTCAGCAATACTTATTTGAAAATGGACGAATAGATAATATCTTTACTGATTTTTATTATAAAAAGTTCACTGACTGTCTAAATGTTGTTGCCAAGAAATTTACCAGCATGTATAACAAACGTAAGTTTTATTGTACCCAGTATTTATAATTAGATCAAGTCAGAAAATATTAATAAATAATATACCCATTTACTTAACATTATTTACTTATCAATATTGAATTTGAATGTATTTTAATATTATTAACTTTATAGAACTGGTTGTGACGAGGGTAGAAGAGGAACACCTTTGGGAGTGCAACCAACTTGGAGTCAGCACACCTCACATTCTATTAATGACTATAATGTATTTTAACACAAAATATTTTAATCTTGCTGTGAGTTAATATTATTTCTTGTAGTAGAATATAAAATTTTACAAAGATTTTTGATCATGTTCTTAAAAAATATTTATTATTAGTGTCATATTGCCTTATGAGGCATTATTTTTATTTTATTTTTCATAACTAATTTGTAATTGCATGATGGTTTAGACAGTTGAGGAACATATGCAGTTATCTTTTTCACATATAATGAAACATTGGAAAAGGAGTCCCTCTAATCCACCACTTGGGCCTTCAACTACAGGGAATGGGTCAACAAAAACACAGCCACAGAGTTCTAGGAACGTTTTACTTAGATTTTACCCTCCACAGTCGGTTCTTGGTATTATATATTTTATAAAATTTCAGTTGTTTTTATTTTTATCATAATGTGGTATAAACTTATTAGACAATATTTTGTATTTCTGGTTTAGATGCAAACTCTAAAAAGAAGAAAGTGTATGAACAGCAAGAGAATGGAGAAAACCAGTATAGGTGTCCTGTAAAATTGTACGAGTTTTACCTATCCAAATGGTAAGATAAAGTTACTAATAAAATTGTATTGTGATTTGTTAATACCTTATATTTAATTTTAAAAACTGTGTTATGATTCAACTTCATTCAAAGTGAATAACTTCACTTAAAGATATGATTTTTTTAAAATATGAATCAAAGAATTTACTTCTCACATGTAGAATAGTCACATAAGAATAAACTGGGTTTTTTAAAACTTATGTGTAGTCTTTATCTCTTTACAGTAAATTGGCTATATACTTCAATTATTATAAATATTTTAATTTGTTCATGAATACAATTTTCATAAATTGATTTCCTTTTTTCTAATCCATTTTGTCTTATTTTTCTAATATTGTTCAATAGCCCAGAGAGTGTCAAAACTAGAAATGATTTGTTTTATCTGAAGCCGGAATGTTCATGTGTGCCTGATAGCCCAGTTTGGTATTCCAACATGCCACAGCCTTTAGATCAAATGGAAAAGACCCTAAATATTATTAAAATGGTCAAAGAAGTGAATATTGCACTACTTTCGCCTTGATCTATCATCATATAATGTCTGTATTAAATTTGTAAATGTCAACACTTGAAATGTTTTTGTTAGTTTTACTTTGTTATTTTTTTTAATGTTGAGTAATGAAATTATCAACCGATGATTTATAATATGTGATTTTGGCCTGATCTCTGTAAGTGTACACTTGCAACAAGCACCTCTTTTTTATGTCTCTTTAACCTCTTGCAGGTTGTGCTTTTTGTTACATAGTTCTTCTCATTTTTGTTAGAATGATACTGTAGATAATATGTGTATACATTAAAGCCTTTCAAAGTTATTTACTAACATAGACAAGTATGTAACTTCTGTTTATACAAAAGATATATATATATATATATATATATATATATATATATATATATATATATATATATTACATTCAGCCCCCACATCTCTTAAATGTAGATAACATAAAATAGTTTTTGTAGTGATGCCTTAGTGCAAAATCACCTTGTTTTTTCATAAATGCCTTGAATTTAATGTTAACAGGAATAATTGGGAAGTACTTGAACAATGAAATTGATTTTTTCCTTTTGTATATACTGTGGTTATACCTGGAAGTTATATTGAGGTGTATTAATAATGAACACCTGAAGGATTAATGTATGTATTTAATGTGACTATAATTTATGACTCGTTAATCTGTTTAAGTCTGAAGGTCAAGAAGTTTCTTTTAATATATATTAAGTATTAGAATTTAAATTATTAAAGAGATTGATATTTTTAATAATGATGCCATAGTTCTAATGTTATTAAATACATGTGTATGGTGTTTTAAGTATCCTTAGCAGGAGCAATTTGAAATATCATATTTAATTAAGAATGTAAAAAAATAGCTTTGTAAGAACATTTATATTTGATCTGCGTTTGTAAATCCTGGGAGTTTAGTTTTTTACACAATAACAAATATTTGTACAGGTGTAATAAATACCACATTTATTTATAAATGTTTTCTTTTCATTCCACCATATTTCCCTATGTATAAAAACATTAAAGAATGCAAAGATTTTTTCTATTTATAAATTAATGTTTGTTTGAAATATCTGTTTTGTGGTCTGTGAAGGCTCGGAATACCATAATTTTTTCAACCTTACGCGGGATTTTGTACTCGATTTTAAAATAGACAAGCATTGGAATTATTTCTGTACTCGTCCGCTAGGTTCGCTGCAGTGTTCAGTAAGCGTAAGGTTGGTAGCAGCATTGGTTGTTATAGTA
Source organism: Lethocerus indicus (assembly GCA_019843655.1). NCBI lineage: Eukaryota > Metazoa > Arthropoda > Insecta > Hemiptera > Belostomatidae > Lethocerus > Lethocerus indicus. Next base: position 5,048,127 of record JACDQD010000103.1, on the reverse strand, counting down.
GAGTTTGTTGTCTTCTGGTGAGTTGCCGAATAATTTTTTGAAATGGCAAGTGCTCCTTTGGAATCACTTGTCAGAGTCGAGGAAAGATTCAACGAACACGACAAACCAGTGGACAGAGAAAAGGTAATCGACCTCATTTGTTTTTATCGCATATTACCGACATGGCATTAGGAGGTTATGATGGGACTAATCAGATCTGTGTTCTTGGCTTTTGCTATCTTCTTATTACATTTATTATATTAAGCGCTGCATGAATTATTTGATTGCTTTTGGCTTATTTGTAGGTTACTATACTTTCATTTTACCAAAAAGTACTAATAATACAAACCCATCTTGAATTATCTCATTTATCCATTTCAATATATTGAACTACACTACTAACGTCGATGTCAGTAAATAACACTGTACTATTTCACAAAAGAACAAGATGGAATGAACTCCAATAAAAAATTATTTATAGTGAATTTCATTAACTAAAGTAAGTGTTCTCAATTTTTTAGACATGTCCATTGTTGCTCAGAGTTTTCTGCTGCACCGGAAGGCATAATAGTCCACAGGAATACAGGGGAGGAAATGTTCCTACGAATGAACTTCAGATTTATACATGGTAGTTCGATAAAATTTTCTGTATTTTGATAATAATTACAATCATGTAATAATAAAGTGTATCGTTATATATTATTAAATTTGCTTTCCCTGGCAGGATGGATGCAACTTTAAGAGAGATTACTGGGCTGGTTAAGGAAGTAAATGAAGATGCTCGTGCACGTGGGACAATGTTTGATTTTTCACTTGTTTATCCCCACCAGCAGACATCAGCTTATCGGTTACGTCACATCGGAACAACCTACTCAGGCCAAAGTAGTAATGATGACAACAGAACTCTCGCAAGCATGAGGTTAATAAATTCAGTATATTAATTTAATGTGGTTTAGGAGACTGAACTAATAAAAGTTCATATGGAATATTGAAATTATTGAATTTCCTAAGTTTAATTAAACTTTTTATGTCTTGAATTATTTAATGTTGCATTCATAATGTTGGGTAAACTCCATAAAAAAAAATTTAAATGTTATTGATGATGGGTAGAAGTCAAAACCTTACCCCTATCTTGATATTTAATGGGCAAGTGGAGACAAAATTACAAAACTTGTGTTGCATATTTCTAACATAATGATGAAGAGAGATATCATTATAATAATCACTATAATCATTTACTTGTTTCAGATTCAATATTGGTGAATATATTGACGTTTGTATAACACCACCATCTCGTGTTACTCCAATGATGATGAGACGAGGTGGAATGAGACAGTACTGACCCCGGCCCTAACCATCAAGAGGACATTTTTTTGTCAACCCTTTGTAATCAGAACAACAGTCCGATGTTTTCTGCATAAATCATTTGAAATTTTATAATATTCCTTTCGAAATAATTTTTATATGATTTCATATACTTTCTTAATTTAATGTGCATTATTTTTTCCTTTCATGTGAAAAGTATATACATCAACATTTGCATTTTTCTCTTATTTTAGCCAGATCAATTTTTTTGTATACAATTAAGGCATTCTTTGAATTAATAAATGAAATATTTTTGTGGCCCACATGTTTCATGATTATATCTGCAGTCATAAAATATTGTGCATTATTTTGTTAAGAGTTAAAACTTCAGTCCTATCATGCAAATGTTAATTATTTTATTTGTGTTTATTACCAAATAGTATTACTTGACAAAATGACTTGATGGTAAGAATCGGGTAGTTGTTAAAATCAATCAGTGGTTTATTGATAATATGAAATTTTTTGAGTAATTTTTTGTACCAACCCATATTGAACATATAAGACTATGTAATCTATGTAATTAGGGTTCTGATTGTCATATACCAAGCAATTAATCTTTCTTATTACCTTTTAGAAATTAAAAATAGTGAAATAGTTGATCCTCCTCACAGCTGTTTTCATGTTGTTAGATTAAATTAGGTATAAAGAAATATATATATATATATATATATATATATATATATATATATATATATATATATATAATAATCTAGAATACAATATTATAAAATAATACAAACAAAGCAGCAGATATAAGACAGTATTTTGTGGACCATTAATTTCTCATTGATCTTTAAATAAAGAAATCAACTTGGCATCAAGTACATGTCAGTTTGATCTGCCTTTTGGTGTAAGGCAGGATTACACCTAGTTAGGTTTTATGTGTTCATGGTTATACAGTAAGTAAGAGAAATATTAAATATATCTGGTTGCACTTTTCAACCCCTCTGTGGGGGAGGGGTGTTAATAAAAATCTCAATAGCTTATTTTTTCCAAGTATACAACATACAGATGAATTCTGCAAAATTTCAATTACCTGACTATATAAAAAATATGAGTATTAGCAATGAATCTATGAGGGTTTTAACTTTTTATATATAGGAATAGATAGATACATTTAATGTAAATGGTCTCAGCTTACAGTTAGAGAAATAGTTTATGTAAAAATATAATTATTTTAAGTAGCACATGTGAAACTTTCATCTTAGAAAGCTAAGGACATTGAGGTTCAAATCAGCCGAGCACCTATGGCTTCAAATGTTCAAAAAGCAGTAAAATGACACAAAGCAGTTTTGCTGAAGTGAATGAACGTAATTCGTCCATTTTATGGATAATCAAACATTAGGATTTGTGCTCTTTTGATCATTTATGATCATATCATTTCATCAGTGTGATTTCATGTTTACTATCCCATTTGGCATTTGCTAAGGGGCCAAAAGCCAACTATTGTCAATATTATATTTTATCATATTTTTGTGACTGGAGCATCCTGTTAACACTGAAATTCTGCTTTATACCAACAAGTGAACACAGGAATAATTATAAGGATATTGTTTAATAAAGTAAGTTTTAACAGAGTTTACCTTTCTATTTCTTTATTTTTTAAAAGTACAAAATAAAACCTAGTTTTCTCGTTTAGACATTTGTGTTTAACATTTTTTTTATCCTACCTGCCCTAATTTATGGCTTTAAACTAATGACATTGAATTGTCTTCTACTTTATTCGTTTCATAAATTATTAACGTTAATTTATAATTAACGTTTCATTAATTATAAATATTGCATTAGAAATAACGAATCATGTACAACTTGTATGCCATGAGACACCTGGCGTCACTATCTGTCATATTTAACTGAATACCACAGTTTTATTGCTGAATAGATTGAACTGACCGATATTGCAGCCCGAAGGCATTGTTGTTTTTTTACAGAATATTTTGTATAGATACAATGCTTCCTTAATTCCTTAACACAGGTTTTCTAGCTTTGTTTTTTACCATGGCGGAGAGTTCAACTGCGTCACCGTTAGGGAGCACATACTTGTTGTTACTGTAGTCAATGTATCCTTTATCGCCCTGCTGTGTCTCCTCGGCGTTTTGCGCATCTCTGTCCTTGTCACAAGGGATACCCGAAGTATAGGTGAATTCTCTCCTGACACCGTCGGGATCGATGTATCCATATTTGCCCCTAGTTATGCAGTCAACTCCGATCGTTTCTTCTTTGAATGTACCGTCGTCATTTTCAAATCCCCAAGTAATGCTACCGTCGGCATTGTCTTCTCTGTATTTCCTCAGGACCTGTCGACGTAAGAAATAATATTCAATGACCTACTCCAATGGTTTTAATGTGGTCATGCCAAATATTTGCGAAGGAGTTTTATCGAGTTACTGACGTGTCAGTATAAAAGGAGGACAAAAATTAATAGATTATTAATTTTCGCCGAATTTGATTGAAACGAGTTTAAAAATTAACGTACAATTTCATAAAGGTGAGCCCATAGAATGATATATAGATCATAGTATGCACATCAATATCAATGTTAGCTGTTGCACTTTGGATGTCAAATGGCTTCGTCACTTTCGGTCATGTACACGTCGAACTACATTCATCTGTCATTAATAAGTGCCAACTGAGGTTCTTCCCACAGTATTGCGCGAGTCTAAACGAAGTTTTTTATTGATATTTTATGTCATCATTCAGCCGCAACCGATTTTTATTTTCGAAATAGAAGGCATTTGAAATTTCATCTAAAATCATAAAAGGACAAGGACAGGAAATCTGATTAAAGGACTGTCCTTTTCAAAAGAGGACAGTTGTGATCTCTACGCTCAGATTGTCTTTCCCATTTGTACAATTACCTGTGAAGTTGGCTTGCGCGACCTCTTGGGCGCGACGTCGGGCCTTTCCAGGTCTTCCTTCTCTGGTCTGGAGACGACCTGCTGCTGCCTATTGTACTGTTGCCTGGCATGTGCCGGCCTCGACTGCTCGACTGGGCGTTGCCTCTGCTCGACGGGCGCCGGCCTGAACTTCTGGGCGCTCTCTACGGGCGCCGGCCTTTGCTTCTGCTCTACGAGCAGTCTCGGCCTCTGCTGCGGCTGTTCGATGACCAGGCTGGGTCTTTTGTTGAACTGGGCCGGCTCCGCGTCCAACACGGCGTTGCGGAACTGCGACCATAATATTATACTTTGCGGTTAGTTTGGAATACTTTTTATGTGATCTGCGAGTATTTAGAATAGCGTTTAGAATTCTTGCTAGTTTGGTCTTTTGTCAGACCGGTTTCGGTTGGTCACCATCTTCGGTAGCTGTCCGCCAATATGGTCCGAGGTTGTCGGCACGGTGGTGTGTCACTCTGGCACATGGGATGCCCCACAGTCATCCACCGTTCCAACACAGCTACTAAAGATGGCAAGCAGCCGAAACTAGTTTAGCGAAAGAACAAACTAGTTAGAGGAGTCAATTACTCGCGCGGCACTATCAGTTTGCTGTTAGCGAGGTGTCATTTCATCGGCAGCCGGTATATATAATTACCTCGGTGGAGGCATACGGATAACTGCACCAGTGATTATATTCCGAACCCTCCCTGATCATCGAATAGGCGTCTCGATTCCGTTATGTACGTACCTGCTGTTTAATGGGTAACGCGAAATCTTCTTGGGATCTGCCGACGGCGGGTCTGTACGAGGGCTGTACATCCTGAGGGAAGGGTGAGATCTTGGTCGGTGGAGGAAGGGTGGTGGGGCTGACGTCTTCCAAGTGGAGGAGCTCCTCGAGGTCTTCTACGACGGGTCTGGGAGGGAGGGCGGTGGGCGGAGGGTCGTCGCGGACTACCGGCAGTGGTTGGGCCAGCTGTGGGGGCAGAGGGGCCGGTGAGGCTGCCTGTACCCTGGCCGCCCTCAGGGGGCCTCCCGCCAGGGGCCGCCGGGCCCTGCCCACTGGCGCCTCCTCCACGGGCAGGGCCGCCGCCTTGCCCCTCCGCCCCCCTCGTAACGCCGGTCTCCTCAGAGCCACACCGCCTCCACCGATGGCTACCGCACCGGGTACCACAGGCCTCGGAGGTACCTGTCCGTCGAAGTCATACTGTGCCGCAACTACGCAGACACTCGCCTGAAAGCGGAAGGAACATTGCGTATCATATTAAATATTGTATTATTACAAAATTAATTATATTTTAATATTATTCAATTTTAATTATGTTATTCCCGTCGTATGTCAAGTTGTGTAACATATAGTAGCATTCGGATAATATTCCCGAGTCTTCTCAGATAACCGATCTGAAAATCTATCTGTCGAACTATCGACAGGCTTACCCGCCAGAAGACATACAATGGTTCATTCGACATATTGGTTCGTCAATCGGCCGATCACAGAAGATTCCATTCTCTGCCAATTGTATAGGAATCGATTGAAAGGGCAACGCCGACGCCTCCGGCGACGGGTATTGTCGGGGACGGGCTTCAAGTTCACGTTCGCAAAAATCGTCATTGTCCGGGCGGCGCCATTGTTGCGTGTCACCGACACTGGCCGCAGAACAAGTCGTAAATCCGCGATTCGTTTTGGCCCTTTGTGCTCGGCCTGCGGCTGTTGCCCCCCCGAGAGGCTCATTGACCGCTCGCCGTTTAATATCTTTTTCCGCGACGAATTTTCTCCTGACGAGGAACGCGACCGTTTCATTTTCCTTTCATGACCGGGGGTAAAATTGAACCGGGATTGCCGACAGTCCCCGCGGCGGAAAACTCTTTGGGTTTTTCTCAATTTTCTTTTTTTTAAGTGGAGCTCGAAAATGTTTTGTGCAGTACGCATTGTCGACTGTCCGAGTGCACAAAATAATGTCGAAACGAGATTATTGAAACATTATCTAGACCTTTCTCAGTTCTTGCCGTGAAGTTTCTAAAAAGATATCGGACTTTCATAAGAATATTTAAAAGTAGATTTCGTGTGTTTTTGTCTCCTCTAGCTGGTTTTGTCTTTTGCTAGACTGGTTTCTGCTGCTCGCCATCTTCAGTAGCGGTGTTAGTCACTTTGGTACTGTGATGGTTGTCTGTTTGTCACGTACATATAAACAGACAACCACCACAGTACAAGTGACAGTGACAGCGCAGTGAGGATGCCCAAAAAACATCCAAAGTAACTACACCGCTACTGAAGATGGCGAGCAGCCGAAACCGGTCTAGCAAAAGACCAAACCAGCGAGAGGAGACAGAAACACGAAATTTACGGTATTCCAACCCCTCGCAGACCACAAAGCAAGTATTCTAAACTAATTTTTAAAAGTAAAAAACGAACTATCAAACATATTAGACCCACTGGAGGGCCTAGTACATTGTTCTCCTTAGTGTCTCCTAAGCTTTCGTCTATGTTCAAAAGGGAATTGAGAGTGATTTTATTTTCATATTTCTTGTAAATCTTCGGCGCAAAACACTCTTCGGAATCTCTGCATCTATGAGATTCAATAGCCGACATTTCGCTTAATACGAAAAAGGTTGGAGCCTACACCGCTTTCTCACGAAACCGAATCACGCAATCGTCAAATACCATCCGTTAGCGTCCCCCTAATTGCAGAGCTCTGTCGGCTATCTGACCGGTGAACTATGAGGTTGTAGCTAGTGCATTCCTCCTTAGTAATTTCTGAAAGGATTTTCAAATATATGACTATATATAGTAGATTCAAACTGATATTATTATTGTTATTATTACGACAGAAGTTTCTTTTGACACGACCGTTCCAGTCAGTTAGAATTATTGTTATCACGAACAGACTAAGATAAATTGCTCAATGCGTCTCACCACAAGTGTAGGTTTCCCAATTAAGCAGTGCATTCCCATCGGGCGGGAACAACCAATCAACCGAAGGTTAACGAACGAAAGTCGAGGTTTATTATAACCAAACACTATTTTCCTGAGTCCATTGTCCGTATTGACATTTAGCCCGCTGCCGCCAACAAGAGCGCTCGAAATGACAACAGTGGTGGTGAGGGCTTGTCCACGCGTCGCCCTCCCTCTTGGCAAAGACTGGCTCTTGTGAAACACGGTGGAAGCGCGTTGGAGCCAAGTGAGCGTGCGAGCGGATTATACCATAATTACGGTGGCGCGGTCGACCGGTCCACTTTCGCTGGCCGCCGACCTCCACCGCCCGTTGTAAACTCAACTGTCAACTATCCTACATTTGGTGCCAATAAACGAAGAGAGGACTTAAATCGCCCGCATTAATTCAGTTTCGAATTTTTAACTCGTTTTCACTAAAATTTCTTTTTTTTTAAATATTAGGAAGAAACGTAATAGAGTATTACAATGGAAAATAATTGTATAACACTCCTTTTCATAAGATCAAGCGTATCAACCGAGATAGTCCAGTATCTATTATGGAATATGGAAAAACGGTTTCTCGTTGTACGTTTGAGTACGAGTGAACAATTAAATAATTGGTGATTCCCAGACGGGAAACAGTATTATCGGAAGAAGCGTGACGGAAATTGGAGAAAGCTCCGGCGGAATAGGAAATGCCGGCTACTGGATGAGCGGTTTCCCGTTAGCCTGTTCCATTGCCAAGGTGGCCGCCGCGGCTCACATCACAATCGCTTGGTCGCGTCATTCTCGATTAATTCGGTGCGCGTCGCTTCCTCGGCACGGCAAGTTCACTGACTTTCATCGTTCGGCACGGTCTACCCGGGCCGGCCTTTTCACGGGCCGCTAGCCGGAGCCCGAATAAAGAGTTTAGGCGTGCTTCACGTTTCGAATATCAATTGGGTGGGAAGGTCTCGGTTGAGAACAATACTACCTAAACTGTACCATCAATTTTAATGACAACCTGAATTTTGAGCATTCTTCAGATTCTTAACATTGTTGGTGGATCAATATTGTTTGCAGTTGTGCCAAAGAGGAGGAAGGGCGCCCGTCCACCAACCAAGGGCGCCGAGCTTGCCTTTCTAACTGCATGGTCAATTATTGCACTGTTTCATATCCTGATCAATTACTTTTTTTGAGGGGTTTAATACTACAGCCGCATTCTATTACTTTGATTTTTAAGTAAAGAATTAGATTTCAATATTTGTTCAGTTAAATTGTTTCATGATTGATAAGGAGTAGATTAAAACTTAATGCTCTGAGTTCGGAGCAAACCCCTTCAATTAAGGTAAGGACAAGGTATGGAAGATAATGGATTAGAATTTTCAATTCTATAACAATTGTCGCACAATTCAATTTTTAAGCAATTATTTTGGGGTTTATTAAATAATAAATAATTAATGCTGAGTCCAGATGCTATTTTATGCGTAGATTTCTCAGCAGAGAAAGTCAGACCTGCCGCTTTGAAAATGTTGACCCTCAGTTTGTAGCCCCAATTCCTAAAGTGACATAAAACCACGGAGATCTCGTCTTTGATCCGCAATTCATCGTAAATAAGTGCTGTGACTTTCGAAAGAAAAAATATTTAAATCTGATATATATTTTTGTACCTTAAAAATCTCAATTTCCACAGTTAATCCAGGAATTAAAAAATGAAAGTAATATTTCACGGTAGCGCATACTGACGCGGCTGCTGGAAAATGATCGGCAAGTAGTTGCAAAAAAGGATGTCCGATGATATTTCGCGAGCGAAAGCAAGCGGTGAAGGAAGAAAAATTCTAATGAATTCGTTATTGATGATTCACTTTCGTCCCTGGATTATTTTCGACCAAACGAAGAACTCCTTTTACGAGCCCGCCCCAGCAAATCGGTGGACGACAGCGATAATTACGTATCGATAATGTCAACGGTTTATCTCTTATTTCGCGAATAATTTCCGATATATCGCGGGAAATAGAAAGGAGGTGCATGAGGCCTTGATCGGCGTTAGAACCTTCACTGGGGTGGCCTTAAGGCCTCAGGAGTCCGGTCTCGTCTCGAAGTATTAAAACTTGAACGTCCCCTCCCATCTTGTTGAACCGGCCGACACTGAAGGACGACGATAGTGGAAAAAAATAATCCGTGTCAGAACCGCTGCTGGGTTAGATGGAGGCCCTATTCGAGGAATGTTCACACAAGGCCTTCTGTACAGAATACAGAGAAACATCATTACATTAACATTTTTATAATATTATTCGGTTTAAATTATTCTATAACCGGGTTATTTAACTTATATTTTTATACTGCAGGTCTAGGAATATTGTAGTTTGAAGAGGGGGGAAGACCTGATTATTGAAGTTGTTTATTAAGTTGCACGGGATCGATGCCAGGCCATTTCAAGTGATCCAGTGAATATATCTTTTAATTATAGTGAAAATACTCTGAACACATTCTGCATGTTTTAATGTTTCCAGAAATTAGTAGCAAGGCGTCAATGGAATAATTAAAAAAAAATATATTTTCGAAAACTGATATAAATTTGAATCCTAACAGGGGGGGGGGTTTGGAGTCACCTCTAAATGTGGGGCAGGCTCGAGGCGGTTACGAAACCTGCGGAATCCCGTTATGTCAGAGCCCAGAGAAAGTAGAAGTGTTTTGCCGGCCCGATCCTAAACTCAGGTGTTTTACGCCCGAATAACCATTTATATGTTTATAATATATTCGACATCGAACCCTACAGAAATCGGTTGTCCTGCCTAAGTATTAAAATATAATACATGCTATATTACCTGAAAGTTCAGTACGGACATTCATGAGTTTGTCACCGTACGTTAAATGGTGATAACCAATATTTTCCCACAATACGACAATTTCATGCCTTATTTCTATTTAAAATGATCGAAATTTCGTTTCCTGGTTATAGTACCTTATTTTAATAATTCTAAATTCATGGGCCCTGACTTGTAATATATTTTCTCAATTTAAGTAAGATAAACAGTAAAATTCTTGGAGTATAACATGCATACATGGCGAATATCGTAATTCAATTTGCATGTGATATACGATGGCATATTATGATTTCTCTTTTTTTTATTCACAATTGTGGAATCAATTATTTCAGACGTTCGCCCACCAACGTATACATAAGTAAAAATTAAAAAAGTAAAAATTAAAAACCATTAAAAATTTGGTATCAACTAACCCGACCACCTTGACCTAGTGCTCAGCAGGAAAACTCTACTGGTTCCGATGTTGTCTCGCTCTTGTGTATTATAATATTAATTTTTCTTATTCGGAGCCAAGAAAAATCATTTCACTTACACTGAGTTCTGAATCTTCACTGGCCTTCATTCCGGGCGAATTTTCCGAACCGTAATTATTTAACAAGGCGCAATGGCCGTAATAACGGTAGCGTTAACAAGTACACTTCCTGCATGGTGCTTTATACCCAGAGAGAAACTTATTGCTTCCTAACTATTAAAGGTAATTATCAACTTTTCTTTCACTCGCACAAAAGACTTCCCAGTTATCCTAATGGCGAACTAGTGGGCTGAAATTCATTAAGGTGCTGCGCAAGAAGCTAAATAAAATATTTTAAATAGCCAATTGACAAAAGGAGATAACTAACTGTTATAAGTAACTGTGGATGGAGATAAGGAACTGTGTGTTAAATAACTATCGGTGCAGTTATCGAATACCGTTCCCCTGAATGATGCGAGACACACCCATCAATGGAATTTTAAAGCTGTATACTGGGTAGTCCGGAATTACTTATTTTATACAGTAAAATATTTACTCTGAAATTTCCGGAATAGTTTTTCGGACCTGCGTCCTTCAACCACTGAAATTCAAATCATTCAAATTATAAATGGTCCGTTAAGAACGAATATTACATTATTCGGGCATTATTTCGTTGAACCTGAATCCTGTTGTCTGTGAAACCTTTCTTATTCACAGACAAGCGTATAAGAAGGGGATCGAATAAATTAAGAAAGAAAAGTCGTGGATTAGAAAAATAAATCACGAAGAAACTCAAAAGGTCAATAACAACCTCTTTTGAACGGTCCGCTATGTTCAGACGGGAAGTGATAAGACACAGGCACAGGCGCATACATTTATTTATATAATATTAGGGCCAACAAGTTTGAGCCAAGTGCCAAATAAGTGTTTCACCTTTCACATTTAGCGGTCGTCCTTACGGTAAGGACTCCTTTCCGAGGCCAAGATGGACCTGTGTACAGGAAATTATGATGTCACCGAGAACCATAGAAAGCTTAAGTCAATGTAAAAAAATCCTGAAATCTAAACGACGTTACATGTGCTAACGTAAGCATTTATCGTTTATATTTTTGGGGTTTTCGTATTATACCTCACTCTCACCCTATAGGTAGATGTGCCAAGGATAATTTTAACCCGATCCCCTAAACAATAATTCTGACTCAGATAAAATTACTTTACGAATGCCATAGTCCATGTCGTCCGTAGTTAAAATAAGAATATCGTGTTATGAGGATCGTTAAACTTAAAATTTGTGCAGTCGTCTGGTGTATGCAGTTGGGTGCGGGGCGCATTCCACGTCGCCGGACTCCAAAGCCGGCACAACTGAGCCATTCGCTCATGAATTATTCAACGGGCAGCTTCGAAATTGTCAGCGTTTTCGAGCAGCGGTCTTTCTCTTATTTTAAAATTGACCAAGAACCCGATACAGCCGAAAAAATTAGCTGGGGGACCGCAGTCCTCCTATATATTATAGCCTGTCTCAGGGCCGAACCTCGGCATGATTATTTCGGTCATCAAATTTCGGAGGATTTGAATAAAAAGAAATACGACCGCTGTTAAAACGTAACTTTAAAGATATAAGGTTGTTTTAGCAATTATTTTCGAATTTCCTATTGGGGATAAAAGATACTCTCAACGTTTGGTCAGACACACAGATTTCACTACGGAATTTCGTTGTCTTAAGCGACAAATTTATGTAAAGCAAAATGTTTACACTCATTGCCAAGTCTTGGAAAATTCGAGTGAAACTTACATAGTCTATTTGTTATTCAATCGGTGTTGGTTTTGTTAAAATGTGAAACTAAAATGACATTTCACTTGGAACCTAACACCGTGGGACTTTCGCATGGCGGAATTATATTGCACAGAGCTCATCCACCGGTGCTTAATTGCACGCTGTTTATTTCGCAATGCGAAAGTCGTGTTTGGCTTACGTAAGGTACACTATGATATTTGAATTTCAGGGCGGTAATGATACTCCGGTTATATTCTTTCCATCCGACCGTTAGTCGGAGTTAAAGGTTGTTAGATAAGATATTAATCTTATGCCCTGATAAGATATTAATTAATCTTGGCTTAATTCCGTTCCCTTCTATTCCTTTTGTTAGATCTTGAATAACATCGGATTGCATAAATAATCTTAAAACTAATAACGCTAAACTTCATGAAAGATCACACAGCGCTGTGGTCCGCTGAGAATGTTTTGCGCCCCGTTGGATCAGAACAGCGGATTTTATTCATCCTTTCTTAATAAACTCACTGTCTCAGTCCCGAGAAGACAATAAGCACTAACATAAAAAAGAATTCTTGTAACTGAAAACTATTCTCTGTTCAGCGTTTTTAATGAGCCACAATATTTAATTTTTAAAAATGTGATACCCCACTGTTGATTCTATATCGCGGGTCGATTTACCACGAGCCCAATAGGCAGAGGAAATTTAATACCCTGAGAAACAGGATCGACCATTTACAATCCGTACGACCTTCCTAGGTTGGACAGTACATTTATGTTATTTGTGTTTACCTCATTCCAAAGTACTTCCTAGGTCACGGCCTCCGTGGTTTCCGCCATGGTCACTTGATAGCAATTCCCTTTACCTTGATTTACGCGTACATAGACACGAGCAGTACTTTCAATGATATTGCCGTATAAGCCAATGTCCTGTATAAGTAAACCGTGCCATAATTGAGGCTCGTGCAGTGTCACAATATAGCTCCGGGTCAAGAAGCAACAAGTTTGTAGTTGATGGAACATCTGGCAAAACGCTTCCTTCTCTGCCTCGTCTATTTCAATCGCTTTACTTTAGCGAACCAAAAGTGCCTGTATTTTGTTCGTATATTCACGATTGTTTGTTGCTATGTTTGTTTGCCGATGAAGCATACTAACCCTACTTGTTTCTGACTTGCGTAGTATTACTAACTGAACGCTAAAGGAAAAACTATTCTGTGAAGATATCGGCGAATCTAAACTAAGTTTAAGGTTCCGTTTTATTCGCTCCTGCGTTCATTATTTTGCAATTTATGTACACGTATGTAAAACCAGTCAATAAATCGACCCATTTAGAATGGAAATTCACTTTAACGTTTCATAACGTCCCTTGCACAATTTCTCGTGCATTCAAACCTCGCATTCTTTAATTGAGTCAAGAGTTCGACGGAATTTAAACATACGAAGACGATTGCTGCGCTCGCATGTAACCGAATAGCCTGGCGGGTTATGCCTGTTTTATGAAAGTACCAACTATTACTTGTTTTAAGTGGGTAAAAAAAAAGAAATGCACACGTCGATTAACAACAGCACAAGTTTCTTGATTGTTTCGACTTATATAATATAGGAGTTGACATTTAAAGAACCGTTTGTACACTGAAATTATCCACTCGTCGACAATTTCTTAAGCTCACCGCTCGAATAATGTTCATCTTGGAATTGGCGCTTCAAACATTTTTGAAAATCGCGAACGCGGTGAGTAATCTTAGTTAACAGCAAAAATGAAAAGGGCAACTACTGCGGCAAATGCTAAGTCTTTGGAAGCTATTTTTTATATTTAGATTTCGATAATATTACGCTATGGAAAAGAAAATCACCTCGACCGTGTATAATACGATGCTATAACGGCACTTACTACAACAGTTGACCTCACGCCACGGCGCCACGATAGCTAATTAACGAGTCTCTGAACTCAACCATCGTTTTAATTGATCGCTCCAACTCCGTGTTTCGAATTAGTTATGAAATAATTATGTACAAGAGGCAGAATTTTGATACGAGCTATGGCGGACAATACCGGGCCGCTCCGTAAAGGCCTCTTGCATAATTGGCTAAACTGAGATCATGGAAGTCGACCTTGACATAACTGTATCTGGGAATCCAGCCTCATGGAGTCCACTGAGTAATTCACATTCGCTTTCTACACGTTCCAGATTATTTCTTCAAGAAATTTCCTGCAGGAAACATTAATTTCCAACAGAATTAACTGAAAATCGGTTGTAGAACTAATTATTAATAGAGTGATAAGAACAAATGATAATGAAAATCTAATGGAAAATTACACGTGCAACTGAAATTAATGCAGGAAGACTATATTTTTACAAAATGTATGCGCTACTCTAGTTTTGAAATATTTATCGTAGTAAAGTCACAACGCTTCTAATTAAACATAAAAATGAATCTACTGCTATGAATAATAGCCTTGTTGATAATGATACTTGTGTCATTAATTGTAATACCGGAATTAGTAGATGGTCTACCGGTCGAAAGCATAAATATATAAACAGTCCATTACCGATTACAGAACAGAAACCCAGAAGAGAAAGCCAAACAGTTGATGCGCGTCCAAATTAGACCTGTCAATTATCAAGGCGGAACTCAGACCTATAATACACACACAACTGAGCTATTGACACAGATAAACGTTAACGGTATGAAAATATCGCGATAAACAAAAACATGAAGGATCTTACTATTTTAGAAATAGGAATTTACCGCTAGTTGCAACGAATTAAAGCTAACGGGACCGGCGGCCGTGAATGAAGGAAAGTAAGGGAGCAGTATAACTTTGCCAAGGTGAGCGCTATTTCTCGTTTGGGTAGTATACAGGAAACGAGTGAACTCTGCAGCCGCCTATATCTATGTCAAACGTTAGGATTACAAGAAATTTAATTTCTGTAATTTAATTTATTTAACTTAACTTGGTGAACTGACCGACCATCATGTTTTGTTTTTTTTAACCGACTCTAATTGTCCTCGGGGCCAGCCGTACGGAAGTGTGGAGTTATGGAACCTGGGCTACGGTAACCGGAAACAAATACCGGATCTTGTCCGGGTCAACAGTGGACCGGAAGGCCGAACCTTTCTCGAGGCGGGCGGCTTTCGCGGTGGTACAATTATTAGCAGAGCAAGGATGCCGACGTTCAGAACGGTGTCAATGTCGGGCTTTTGTTCATTTTGGAGGCGTCGCTGGCCCGACCCTGGGGACCGTTGGGCGAACAAAAAGTCCCGGGCTAAGTCTGGAACTTGGGGTACAATTAAAGGACGTGGGGGCCGAGTAATGCGTTGGGCGGTATAATTAACCTTCCGGTAGGAATAACGGTATGGGTTGCAGCTTGATTTCGGTATGGCCGTGAACAGAATTCCAGACTGAAAAACGAGGTAAATGACCACCCGAAGCCGACTGATCGAGAGGTACGGTTAAATAAGGGTCACGTCAGGACCGAATGGAACAGATTCACCCAACTGAAGAAGGACAACATGAATTTATAGTACCCTGAAAACTAAGAGAAATATTGAGTGTTCGGGTCCTTGGAAAATTGACGAAGTTATTCACTTACCAGGTAAATTAGAGCCCATATGGCGGCGTCATTAGTGTCGCAAACGTTTGAAAGGAATCAGACTTTTCGAAGTGAAAGTAAAAGTGTCCATTTTCTTCAACGCGCACTCACGATATAATAATCAATCGGGAAGCAAATTGCATTACGATAATTAAAAAGAAAAATGAGCCATAGATGTAGCTTTAAACAAATTGGTGTGCGATTCAAATAAATATTAATTGGAATTCCGATGTTTGAAACAATTCGATATGCGACGAGCGCGTTCCTCGTTTACAAGCGACAGTATGGGGCCGTACCGTAAAGTACTGACCGCGGCTTTTGGTTTTGCGACTGCGTCCGGGGAATGCGGAAATGGGCGAAAATAGTATCGGACTCTGAATACGTTCGAGAAGCATTGTCGAAGGGAGCGGTCGGTCCAGAACAGGACCGGGATAGTAACGAGAGAAAAGGAGATGTGCAAAAATGTCAAGGGCGCCTTCTCCACCCGCCTCCGACACACATTTTCCACAGCGCTCTCACCGTTTGAACAGAATCGTTGTATTGGACTAGCCATAGGTGTAATTACGTTAGTTATTATGTGAAAAGCGTGTAAAAACAATAAAGGTAACAATAAAGACAACCATATTCCTGTTTTTGTTTTAGGTCAGCATAGGATAAGAAAATATTTTAATTAATTAAATGCAAATTCTTTCAGTTTTTTCCTATTATTCACTTCAGATTTATCAACGTAATTAAGCTCTCAACATTAAAAAAGCAATAGTAATTTTTTCTTTAAAAAATATACTTCAAAACGACTTGATATATGTACAAAATTATGCAATTATTGGATTGAAAATATTGAGGTTTAAAGGTAATTCGTTAGTGAATTTCTTTGTATCACCAGCCTGTTTCTCTTAACCCTTTGAAGAGTCCATTCGAATTTGGCAATGTATTGGGTAACAATCTTAATACTTAACTTTTACAAGTATTAAGTATTTACTTTAGTTTGTTAGCGGATTATCAGGGGTTTGTTTATTAGAAAGGTTTCCCTCCTTGTTCTGGCAATCGCTCAACTGATTCCTTTTCACCCGTCTCTTTAATGTCGAGTTCGAAAGTAGCTGGCCCAACGCTTGGAAGTAGCGGCCCCTTCTGTCTTGTTACCGGAGATTAACAAGTTGGCAATTTAAAACTGTTTCTATTTTCATACATTACTCGACTTTCGGTTTTATAAAACGGGAATTACAATGAACCACTCTTGCAAGCTTGTATAATTAACATAATTTATTTCTCAATGCTACAAGTGGCTTCTGACTACGGGTGGAAAGAAATTTGGCCGACCGACCCGCCGAGCATGGTACTCGCGCCGTTAAATAACTGCGTCTCAACTTTCTCGGTATTTTATAACGCGGAAACAAATCGCCAGGCGGTCAGCACTAAACGGCAAATAGGTTTCGGGCAATTGGCCACAAAATTACAGTAAACTTATCCCGTTTTTTTATCGGGGAATTCCCCGAATTTCTCGGGTCAGGAACAGTTTTGAAAAATATAATTTGAACGTCAGTAACAAGGATCACCCTGTCTGCGTAAGAGTGGGGAAAAATAAACCTTGTTCGAAAAATTACCCATACCCCCACGGTTTAATTGCAACAACGTACCGCAGTGTTATTGACGGAAAAAACCAATATATATTTGTAACAAGTTTATTATGAATAGACGGCTCAATACAACGCCGGTTAGAAAGGCGATAATGTGACCGAACACAGCGTTGGAACGGGTCGGTATCGATTGCGAAACTGAGTTCTTTAAACCAGCGGGCTGGTACCACCGGTCAGATACGCCCCGCTCTGGTTTCTTGCCACATCCCAGCGAGTCCTTCTCGTCTAGGACGCTTCTATTGTGCAATCATAAAAGACTGGGCCCTATTTAGGTATGGGACAACTCCCCGCTCTTGCTGGACAATTCATCCCTGCCCACTCCTGCAGTTGTCTAGAAGTACTCTCAAGAATGCAGCGTTTCCAGGATCCTAAGACCAATTTCGGATAATCTACATTGACCAATACGAAGCTACCATTTCCCACGATACCTTCTTCAAACTGATGGTTATTAAATTAATCAACTCTTAGTTATTAAACTTAATAATAAATTAAGAATAAAGGAACATTTTTCAGTTTCCAGGTTCCAGTTTCCTTTGTAAGAAATTATAATTTTCGAGAATGTTCCCTCGATTGTCACTGTAATTGATATTGTAAATAGCTTCTTAAACTTTTCATGAATGAACATACATTTTTTAGGTGAAACAATACCTATTATTATAAAAGAATGTCTACTAATGTTAGCATACTACTTTTGTCACAATAATTAGTTTGGATTAATCAATTACAGATTTAGTGACTGTGGTTACCCCTACCCATTATCTCTCTTTCTCTCTCTCTCTCTCTCTGTTTCCGTTTGGAGCGTGCCCAAAAAGTGAAAACTTACCAATAGGAGCGTCCAAACCGGGCTCATGTTGTGTGTGTGTATTTGGTCGCACTCACTGGAACACTAGATCGGCCGGTGGCCCTCTCCGTTCCATTTAAATAGCGGCGGCCATATTGGCGAGTCCCACCCCTCCCCCAAGGACCTCCCCTCCCTCGGTAACAGATCCTCCCCGCCCATCACCAAGGAAACCAGATATTTCCGTCCGGTATTTCCTTTTCGAATATTTAAACTCCAGGAACAGAGTCCGGACGGAAGACCCGATCCGGAGACCATAGGGGCGGATAGTATGAGCTTTACTTGCGCTGCATATAAATAACCTCTCTCATGGCGATAGGAGTAGTAGGGAAGTTACTTGCGTAATTTATATTCTTTATAGATTTCAGTGAATAATTACTAATGATAAATTTATTAATGTAATCCATTGGTAAAAGACTAGTCCGACGAGTTTTTTTTGTAAAAATAAATTCATAAATTACAAATGTAATTATATTTGATTTTGGGATTTTTCAAAGAGCTCGTGTAATCAATTCCTACGCACGAAAACATTCAAACAGTAAGTTTACTTTTGGTTTAAGACCAAATTGTCGGTCGAAACCTTCATTTGCTAACTGTACACTCTGGGGCCCTTGGGAAATCAATACGTGTCCTCCAGACATTTAATGCATGTTCACTGAACGGATCTACCGTTTGTTACCGAGTCGCGTTTGTCCCACACAGTACGAGGACGACAAATTATTAAAATATTTTATATTCAAGAATCATCTGGCATAAAGAAACCAGTGCGGGAAGAATGACACATTCTCCTTATATAAATAAGGTTGTGTTCAATTCAACCAAGCAATGGAAACCATTTATATACTAAATCGGCATCAATTTAGGTCTTTGAGCGTGACAGAATCGATGTAGGCAATTGGCCGGTATGCACCATCGGGACTAGGGAAAAAAGAAGGTGAGTGACTTAACATCACGCGAACATTACACTCAAATAGGACGTAACTAATTTATGTTTGTGAACGGCGGTCCCGATTCCACCCGCGAAGCTCTAGACGGATTCACCTCACGACGGTATTTTTTATCCACTTTCTCCTCTGTTCAGCCATTGTATTCAAACCAGAACTCGTCTTATTGGCGCTGGATTGGTGAGAAACTAAAAAAATTAAATTTCGCATTCGGGCTCTTAAGGAGAAACGATATATATACGGGATGACGCAATCAGTTATTGTATATAAATTTCGAGAAGCTTTTTGATTTTAAATTATTACACATGCTTATTTAATAAATTAAAGCTTAAGGTCTTCCGGCCAATGATTAAAATACTTATAGTACTTCATGGTGATGGTATGGGGAATTCGCGAAATTGAGTTCATGGACATCAAATAGGAAGTTCTCCCCCGATGATGCTGTCTTCTGGCAACTAGCAACTGTCAACTAGCAAATAAATTATGAAATTGGTGGAACCGTACAACTAGGAAGAATACATTGCGATTCCCAAATCTTCGCAATACCCAATGTGGCGACATGGATCGTTGGGCCGTTTGTGTAACCTTATTATAGTGGGCGATTTAAAAACATAATCACTACTCGGTGACCCTGAATGACCTTAACACATAAAATTTTAATAAGCTTCCTGTAGAAGGACAACTTCTCATAGCCGCTTTCAAAAAAAGGCGACAGTGCCAAATGAAAAGTTCGAGGTGTCGTTAATAGACTTTCTCCGGGGACAGTAGAAAGTATTGTCTCTTCCTGTGTCATATCGACGATTGTATTTTGTTAACTAACATGAAACATGCAGTAAACACCAAACGAGGTCGGTGTAAATAATTATTGACTCATAAATACAAAATAATATATGACTACATGCCACAGAGTCCTTTACTTAAAATAACTAAACTAAAAACGGTAATATGTTGCAATTTTCTAGTTTAACGATTCGTAAATATTTGATAAATAATTGGAACTAGTTGGGATGACGATAATCTGAGATGTTTACTATGGACGTAATGGATAATTCATTAAATTCCAATTTAATATTTTCAATTTTTTCCAAAATAAAACTTGAATCTAATTGTAGCATTGAACCTAATGAATATTTCCTGATAATTTAATTGGCATTTCCAGTGAAACAACTTCTCGTTTACGCGACTTAAAACGTATTAAGCAAACAATGGATTCAATCACCGTGAAAAATTATCAAATAGTAATCCACATTTACGCTTATGATATTTTGAATTCGTAGGGGAACATTTATGAATTTATTTATTGGAACTAGGACCTTTTGCTCCCATAAGAATTTGAAATTATATTCCAGGAAAATGTAATGTATCTACTACATTAGCTGATCACTTGCCACAACACAGTACCTGACTATTCAGTTGGTTAATATTCCACGTTAAAAGAAATTACTTGTTGTTGCCATATCTCTCTCTCTCTCTCTCTCTCTCTCTCTCTCTCTCTATATATATATATATATATATATATATATATATATATATACACATATATATATATAAAATGTATTAAAAGGAAATAAATAAAATAAAAATATTAGAAATAGGTCTTTATTGAATATTATGGGTGTTCGTAATAACCCATACATACATTTTCAGCATATATAATATTTAAAATGAATGTTGCTTTAGTTGTATTACAAAAGCACAAGGACAATTTCGTTGATATTATCATTCTTAAAAAACCGCTTTCACAATGACACACATTATTCGTACAGATTCGAACTTATTTTAAACAATTGCAATTTCAGAAAAATGACAGGACAAAGAGACAACACCAAACTTGCTAAGATTTACTAATCAATACTGCATCTATAATGGCTACCTACCGCAATTGATAATAAATATTGTTACCGAAAAATAAAAATAACAGTATATAAAGTTGAAATGGCTCCTGCAGCATCCCCTTCTTTAGGACTGACCTGAGGATCTTGGAATCGACCCGTGTTTTGGAGTCGTACTGTTTACTTTTTAACCTGTTATTTTTCACAATTAATCTCTTCAATTTAAAAAAAAAATAAAAACGTCTTATTCGCTTTTTGATGGCTGCTTCCTTCTGCTGTTCGAAGAACCTTCTGGACGTGGTCTGGGCTTGGGGTGCTCCAAAGCGTAGAGCTCTTCGTCGGTGAGCACTCCTTTGTACCAATCAGCGCTGCAAAAAAGTTATTAGTTACTTATATAACGACAATTATTACTTATATTTACTTTAATTTAGAGAATTAATAATTTCTGCGGCTCTATCTGTATTATGGATCTAAATACTCAACACTCAATACTTATTACTGAAATACTGAGACTAAATTCATGTTCTAGCCATATAATAATATTGGCGAAATAGGCCTCTCTCAGTTTCTACTTTTTTCCTGAAGTACCTCTGTACATAAGGTGCTTGGTACCTCCTGTGCCATTCTATCGGCGAATACTCACCATTCTGGAACATTCCTGGACCAGTCGCAGCTGCCGGTGACCTCGTTGAAGACCTGTCCGATCTTGCATCCGTTCCTCCTGGGTGTCTCTCCGTTGATGCATACGTAGAAATACTGACAGTCCTCAGGGTCCGGGTACCGGGGATGCTGCTGGGCCTGGCTGGTGTTCACTTTTGGACAGTCGAACTGGAACACCTCTGCGACAGGAAAAACGTACTCAGAAATTGGTCAAGATATTAACACACGGATTTTATGTACATATGTACAGCATAGGTCATACGGATAATACGCAAACGGGAATAACTCGGTAGAGAATTTTTTTTTGGTTTTTAGCGCAGCCATTCTCTGTACCGGGAACAGAATATCTTTTGACTGTACAGGTGTTTTATTTATATGAAATTTTGTTATTTCCACATTTCTTGATAAGTAGTTTACTATCCTGCGAGCTAAGACGCAACAGAAGGTGGACACGTATCTATTACAGCCAGTACACAACTCTGTTGGACCGCTGCCGTAGCAAAGTACGCGGAGGAATGAAATTACGTGTCTGCGGGGATCCTGGGGGAGCGGACTATGGAGATTAGGTTTGGAATTTCTTGAAGGGTATTCAAGATTCATTGGGGATTTTCTTTAGGAATTTAAAGTTCTGATCGTTTGCTTGATACCGAACTAGGGAGCACACGGAAGGAATAAATTATTGGCACCTCGGCCCAACCAGAAAATGAATTAACGAACGATTTTTGTGAAACTAGCGCCCCCTGAGGGTGGTGCGGAAATGTACTTAACTAAAGTTCGTTGGGTGCACTTGCTCCGATAAACTAGCGCCCCCTGAGGGTGGTACAGAAATGTACTTAACTAAAGTTTGTTGCGTCCACCTGCACACATAAACTAGAGCCCCTGAGTGTGGTGCGGAAATGTACTTAACCAAAGTTCGTTGGGTGCATTTGCACCGATTAACTAGATTACTAAAAATAAACTTTTTTGCAATACATTTTCTAAAATATATTTGTTTAAAATACACTAATATGTACACAAAATTATCAAAAATACAGCTCACCATGTTCTACTCGTTCATTGTGTAGAATATATTACAGAAACTCACTTCGCCCATAACTGTCCTTGACTATAAAGGTTTGACCTTACTCAGTATTTCTCCGTGTCACTCTTCTATAGAATTAAATTAAATGTAATACACTCAATTCCGAAGAAGCAAATGCACTGTCTACAATTGCACAACAATATTGAAACATTATTCTGCTTTACTGACCGGCGCATTACGTACACAAGCATATTATGTTACCTATCCACCTTGAGTAACCTTTAAGTATTGTCAGACCGCAAAATAAACTAACGTAAAATAATCATTCCTTTCTCGAATTCCTGCACCAATTGGCTACATCATAATTACATTACAGTACTATTCAAATTGCAACATACTATAAACACATATCCAGATGAAGGACAAGATTTTATATAAGAATCCGGATTTCAGCACTGTCATCTATTGGGAACAAATTGACGTTACTCTGGCCTCACCAAGTGAATGTGTTTTTAATGCCGATGATAAACGAGATAACAACAGAACGTAAGCATAACGTCGTCCAAAGATTTTATAACATTTTAATACATTCTATTTACAGATTTATACAGGGAAAATTATCTACAGTGGCTCTTCAGTGTTAATGTCTACTTTCTAAAGCGCACATTAAAGCTTCGACACTACATTGAGCCTTTCAACTCGAAGCCGGTTCAAGCCTTGCCAAATTAATTGTCGAGATTTGGATCTCACATTGCCGTGGCAGTGGATGATGGTGGCATGGTTGGGGTCGGGCAAGGCCCTGTTCCTCAGCATCTTTTCGTAGACCTGTTCGGCTATCCTCTCGTAGAGCCTCATGTCCGCCGGCGCCATCGGCGGGTTGTTGTTCTTCTGGGCGATGTACTCGCGGATGTACCCGTCCAATACTTTGTACTCCTGCTTCTTGTCAACGAAGGCGCCGTCGCCCTGGTACTCCTCGGACCCTTCTTCGGACGCGCTTCGGGGCATAGGAGCCTCGGACTCCTCCGAGTAGAGCGGTCTGAAACCGCCGTCGTCCAAATAGTATGAGGTCGGACCGTAGATCGACTCGTAGTCCTTGTCCGAGGCGAAGTACTGTGATCCGTCTTCGTCCGATCGGTTTTCAACGCTCGGAGGGTCACTTTCGACACTCCTGCTCTCATATTCTTCTGAACTCCTCGCCTGATACTCGGACAGGATCTCGTTGGGCAATACCGTCAGCCTCTTGTCCCTCGGCTTT
Organism: Lethocerus indicus; assembly: GCA_019843655.1. NCBI lineage: Eukaryota > Metazoa > Arthropoda > Insecta > Hemiptera > Belostomatidae > Lethocerus > Lethocerus indicus. The sequence goes on along the minus strand of JACDQD010000103.1, from coordinate 5,024,172 downwards.
CGGTCCGTTATCAGTGAGTTAATCGATCTATATTCTGACTTGTCTACAGGAAATAACCAAAACACTGTTGAACCCATAATGAATATAGTCGAAGAGTAATTAGGCCGGGGATTGCTGACGGGACTTCGGACAAAAGACGGTTAAAAACACACTTGTGAATGCCACTTTCCAATTCCTGTGCCGTTCTACCACCGACCGGTCGGGCACACTGCAATCGCCAACAAAGACACTATTGCGTGTACCTAATGGAACTTTCACTGCCGAAGCACAGTGTTACATTAGGTCGTTACGACTGAGCTCAATATATCACCTATGGACCATTTTTAATCAAGCGATTTCATTATATATACGAGTAATACACGAAGTATCTGAAATTTGAAACATTTAAGAGGAGTAATGTATGAGTTGGGTGCTGACAATCCAGGATGCCAAAACCGGTTGTAGTAGATCGACCACTTGAGACGACAGGTACCGGATACTTCTACTAATCTGCTAAATATCTCTAATTTAATTGTCGCCTTATCGCTAAAAGTAAACCTGTTTATTTGTTTTAGAAAGTAAATTTATACTTGATTGGCTAAAACTGTATGGAGGAAGAGCTCACCTTGACTGGAGCATCCCTTCTTTTTGGCCTCATCTGGCCAGGTGCAAATGCCAGTCCTTTCGTTGTAGACAAGGCCGTCGGGGCATGTGATCATGTTGAACTTTCCGTCGACGCAATAGTAGAACTTGTCGCAAGTTTTGGGATCCTCGTGGCTGAAGTAGCCGTTCTGTCGGGGACAGTGCAGGCTCGGCTTCGGAGTTTCTGGTAACAGGAATAGTGAAACGGTAAGCGGATATCGACATTTTAGCATTCTGTAAATAAACTTTATTTCTAAAGTTTCTATATAAATACTGACACGCATGATATGATACGAAAACATGCGAAAGGTTTTTAATTTATATTTTTTAGGTTTTATATTTTTAATTTAACAATTCTTATTAATAGTTTTTGGAAGATTGTAAGTCCATTAAGAACATAGGACTAATCATACAGGTCCACAGAGTGAACTAACTGCCGGGATATTAGATGTGCAGCAGACGGTCACACATACTAGTGGGGAATGACAAGTATCCACTGATCCTAATTTAATTTAACTCACGTAGTTCGGATCTCTTGGAGCAGTCAATGTTGAACGGTAGGTCGCACTTCTCGTGTTTGGGGCTGAAGTCGTTGAATACCATGCCGTCGGGACAGAGTTTCTCAGTGATGGCCCCGTCTATGCACTCGTAGTACTTGTCGCACTGGAACTCGTCGGCGAAGTACCCGTTCGGTTCTGGGCATTCGTCCGAGAGCGCTTCGGAGGACAGTTCCCTTGGAGGCGGCGTCGTCCTGGGGCCCAAAGCCTTGGCCCGCTTCTGTCCCATCGCACTCCCTGTTATTGGACACAAAAATCGACGAGAGTTAGTGAAAATATTTTTAAACTGATGTCAGTCAAAATTATTAAGAAATGTTTGTATTTATGATATTCCAAGTTGAAGTATTTGAATGTTTTCAAACGATCTCGTATACATTCGGAGAATCGAATTTTAAAGAGCAATTGATCTTCGACCAACAAAAAAGTATAATGTAATACGGAATAAATGAGTAGTCAGGCCATTACATCTCTCCATAAAATTGGCATCAATCTACCGACCTGGAAAAACGTTGCAACGAAAGTGTAACATAGATTTAATCTTAATTGCGCCAAAAGCGTTCCCTGGTTTTTGAAGTTTTTCTTTATGCGAACAAGAAAAATACCCAGAGCCTCGGTCTGGGAATTAATTATCGCTAAATAGATCCAGTGGGATAATTTAATGCGTGGGAGTCTTCCTTGAGAATCTGAAGAGTGCAAGGGTTCGAAACCTCCTAATTTAATTTTGGACGCTGGGTTCTTTAATTCCGCAATTTCTTAAGCGAAGAAAAAACTGTTTATTAGAGCATCGTAATTTTCGATGTTGCAACGCCCACTGCTTCCGGTTTTTAAATACTGCTAAAGTCCTTATAACTATAAAGACAGATTGTAACTAAATAAAAGAAAACATATTATTAGACATGTAACATGAGGAAGAATATATTTCAATTTATGTATTCTTTCTGTTCCATCCAACGAAAGATGATATCTGATTTCTCGTGTAAAGCTTCGGGTAATAGCTCAGGGCTTCGCCTTTCCGTGTGGACGACGCGTGTGGGCGAAGCAGAAAGGCCGCCGCGATGATGCAACCGGCCTCCCGTGTCAAGGGGTTGCCACACACCGTACGCACTATCGTGTATTATACACACAGCAGTCGAATGTTCAAACCGAAAGTCAGACTCAGATTGTTTTCAGCCGAATGAACGCGGTCCGATGACAACGTGCCACAACAATCCGGCTGTACCTTTGACATTTACAGTTTGTATAAATTTTAACCTCAAGTACTAACCGTTAGATAATTATTGTATAACAAATATACAAAATTAAATCGACAGTATCAATATTTTAAGCGCACAGCAACATATTTTTCCCGCGTGAACTATAAATTTTAAGCTTATTCCAATTGATTATGGTCCAAAATAATTAAGAAACAGAAGCAAAAATCGGAATTGTTTGAATTTCAAACATAAAATATATATTTATTATTTTCCATTTGTGAACCACCCCCTCTTTTTGTACTTTACAAGCGTTAAAAGAGTTTCTATTTGAATATCGGATACAGGGTCTGGTATTGAGAGCGAGCGGGGACGCGACCTTGCTTTGGTCGGAGACATTTTCCTTCGAGTCCCGTTATCGACGAAACCGAAAGTTATGGCCACGCAGGACATTTTTTCCACGAGTTCTGTACACGCACAGTTCGACGAACAGATCAAATATAGGCACGGGCTGGGACCCAAATCACAGACAATTTTAGAACAAGAATCGTTTGCAGTAGGAAACCTTCGCTGGATACGCTTGAATTGGGCGAATTAAACCTTTATTCGAGAGTTGATTGAAGTGAAATTTGTCTGGAACGCTGAGCGCAGTCTAATTTACATAATGGCCAGTCTGAATTCTCAAACTAGATGGCGTTCTACTCTTTGTATAATATTTAGATCACTACAGTGAATTCTCACCGGCTTGAGAATCGCGTTTAGGATATTCTCGGATAAGCAACGCCGCCCTGATGGGCCTGTACGTTGCCAAATTGTTGAGCAACTTTATTCGGAGCGAGGCGAATATTTTTACCCAGAAATACCATTTGCCAACTCGGCCGATGTAGACGAAATGGTTTCTTGACATGCGCTGTCACGGTTAAGCCGACGTTACCAAATCTGGGAACCGAGGTTGGAAATACATCGTTGTTTAATGAGTCATACCGTTGTTGGAAAAAGTTCAGGGATAGCTGTGGAGAAACGAAACGATGCTTTCAGCTGCAGAGAATGCTAAAGAATGTTGAGTGATTACGCTGTGAGATCACAAGTCTAGTTCACTGCAATTATTTTATGGTTCGAATTGCCTTATAGAGAAATCACACGAGTCATCCGTGTAATCGATTCTTATAAAAATATCAATCCCGGTGAAAAAGAATTGAATGCTTTTAGAAAATTACTATAGAATTATGTCTTTTCTCATTATTCCTCCGAGCTATGGCGGACCCCACTTTGGAATTCCCTTTCAATTACCCCTTATCCACGAACTTGATCTCATTACATACGGGCATCTGCCCACTTCTCAGTGGCGGCCGTATAACTGCATATGGGAAAGAAAAGGTTACGGGAGAAATTAGCTAAATTGCTCGTGATCAGTGCAGAAATCTCATTACTTGACTTAATACTTGACTCGAACTTCTAATCGCTTCATAATTTTCATTAATTTCAGTAATGGCCGCGGATACAGTACTTATATATTTTATCTTGGATTTTAAAATGTTCAGTACACTTATATTTAGGTTCCGTTACGATGAATGATGCTACGATGGCTCAGAAGTACGAACAGAGGAGATTTGAACGTTCCCTTTAATGAATAAATCGGGTGCAGAGTGAGTATCATCGTTCCAGAAGCGGAACGCGAAGCAGGAAATGATGCAGGGACAAGGACTTCGGAGGCCGGCTTTCCTAGTAGGAAACTAAGTACCGGGCGTGGCCCTACGCCCGACGAACCTTGAACGCCTCGCCGAGGTTATTGACAATAACCCGTGGCTTTCCAGGCCGTGTCCTCAACCACCAAATCGGGGCTGAATAACTGGACACCCGAGCCATAATTCGGCCGGCCTTTGGAACGGGGGAAAAAAACAATGCCATCTTCCTCCCCTCTGAGGACGCCGGGTCTGGTCATATGTCGGCCTTGCTCGTAGTGGTTTCCACGTTTGAGGACAGGTAAACAGGAAAGAGTAAGCAGGCTGTCCTGTCGGAATGAATACTCCGGAAAATAAAATTATCGAATTTAAACTAAAGGCTATATATTATTGCCGCATTCAGAAAGCCGGTCTTGCTGCCGGAAAGTTCATAAATTTTAAGTTAAATGTAATGAAATATAGTTTTAATCAGAAGCAGGTAAGGAATTGCTTATCTAGCTTTGTATAACCTACGCTATGGAACGTTAGTTTTACGTTTTACAAATATATTGTACTTCCATTATATTGGTCTTCCATTAGACGAAATCAGTGATCAGTGCAAAATGCTAGTAATTGGCAGTCTAGGTAATGGAAAAAGTGAACAAAAATATCTCAAGGGAAACTTTCTCAAGGGAAAATTCTTGACCGTGGCGATGAAATTCCACAGGGTAACCCTGGAGATTTAGACCATCATACAACGGTTGAAGGTAACGACCAGGCTCATATTATCGTCGGTACAATACTGATTATTAGTTTATTATCGCCGAGTTAATTAGCTTGCGAAGTTGCGTAAGTAAGATTGTAAGATTAAGATTGATCTCTAGCCAACGCCTTGAAAGTGCGCCCGCTGCGGAAACTATTTTCAACGGCCGGACGCTGGCATAACGGTTATATGTTGACCGTGAAACGTTCAAATCTTTGGACTGCTGAAAGTCAGCGAAAGCAAAAGTGTAAAAGCTGAAAGTTCGACCTTTTAGGATCGCCAGCCAGGCGTCGACGCCGGCCGGCCACTGTTTCCTAACACCAGTCCTTGGAATCATTACACTCATGCATATTAATGTACGTTTCCATTTCGTTTAGCCAACATTTTAAAACTCCAATTAAATTATTTTAATCACTTAATATTCCTATAATTATTTCGTCGAGCTTCAGACTGTAACAGTACTAAAAATATGACAAAATATAATACAAAAATCTGTTCAAACAAATGACAAGTTCCTTAGCGAGTAATAAAAACAAGAAACAATTTAATTTATTCATCTGTGTTTGATTTGTTGAATTGTAATAAAATAATAATAATTTAGTAAAAATCTAAAGTTTAACCACTGTTAATAATTAACCGCCTATGATTGGATAACAAATAAATATAAACGGACGGCTGTAGCAACGAATAAATGTTAGCAATCACCGCTCTGCTGAGTTGCAATTACGTTATGATGATCGGAGTTTTTTAATTCTTTCAAACCATCAGTTTCATCGTACGGGCGTCGTAATCGGCCGGGCAAGTCATAACGGTTCCTCATTCTTGCACGGCCTCGCTGCTCCACCGTTTTTATCCTACTGTTAAAGTCTCCAAGAGACTTTAACTAACAAAGACGAAATCGATTTTTTCTTAACCCTCGCGAGCCCGTTATCACTGTTATTATACTGTTAAGCTTAAATGTATATGTTTTAAAAGTCTATACACTCATATATTGTTGCCCAGTGAAAGTGCTGACAGGAGGCTTCGGCAGTTTCCAATAAGATACTAGCAAGACGAAAGTACCTTCGTAGGATGTGTGAAGAGACTGAAGACAAATAAAAAAATAGTGCTAAAATAGTGATAAATGGTGCTGAAGAATAAGCAGCCCTTTGATTCTTTTAGATTAAAGTTGTTCACCACTCCGCTTTAGTCGCATATCCGAAATCATCGAATAAATAACACGCTCGTCAAATTTAATCTGAAGGAAAGTGTGACTTTTTGTCGCCGTCGGAGAAGCCAAGTTATAAAACCGGACAAAGTACGCAAACCGGAAGACCGTTTCGCCTATTTTACGCCCGGATTTGAATCCATTATTACGGCAGGGGGGTTTTCGCTCTCTAAACTATCGGGGGGACTGACTTTCACGGTTGGCGAACCGACGAGATGGAGGTTTTGCTCCGAAAAACCGCTCTTTCGTCTGGAAAAAAGAAACATGAAACCGCAGGGATTGCTCCATTCGAAAAGTCTTCGGCAAACGTGAAACGTACAGGTTGATAGAAGGATAGTTTTACTGTGATTAGATTATGTAAGCACGGTACACTGTCCCAGTTTTCACTTTCGTTGAAAATATCGTGTCAAAATGTATCTTTTTGGTTACTGTTTATTTTGTTATGGTTTTAATTCTTCTTTCCTCTAAAGCTGTAAACAAATCTTTAATGACATCCTATTGTAACTGGACTTATCCAATTGAGATAACAAAATGCTTTGCTATAGAGCTTAAAAATAATATTCAGTTAGGGGAAAATTTGCATTCCCTTTACCTCTTTTGCATTCCTCTCTATTCCGTGATGTTTAGTGGAAATCCTGCGTATTTGAAACAGCAGTGAGATAATATTTAATCCGTACTTATATATACGTATCTATTTCTGGCATTATGACAGAGGATAAAACAAGGAAAATCGAAAGATAGCCTGGTATCTGTCAGAACAATATACCAATATTAATCATTCGCTGGTCAGAAAAAAGTTAAATGCATATTATCCAAGGTTACTTTCCCCAGTCAGGTTTTTAAGAACGCGTAGAAATAATACGGTACTCGGAACAAGGTGTTCAACTCTGGGCGCCGGCTAACCTTAAAACACCCGAATGAATAAAAATAAAAAAAAAAGATTTAGGCTCCAGACCGTACTTTTAAAGTGGGACTCGAAACCGAAATACCACAGTGCGCGGGTGCCCGATTTCTTCTGCGGTCTTCGCGGCGGAAACGATGCGGGAAAACGTTTCACTTTTTCACACTTTTACTCCCCCTTTGTGCTTTCTTCGCAGCTGTTAAGTCATCCGTAATCTGTTTCCAACCACAGTCCGTCAAGTCGGGTTTTATTATTTCCTTTACCGATTCAAAGTTGCCAGTAGCGTCCCACTAAACAATTACATTTTAGTGAAAATTATATACTACTTAAAAAAAACCATCCAGGAGGCATTATGCAAATTATGAATGCCTTATTATTTACTATTACCTACGTTTAGTATTGACACCGGTTGCTTTACAATATTATTCGGTTTATTACATTTTATTACAGTTTATTACATTACCTAATTTATTGTGTCCTAGAAATAAATCTGTTCGAAACCACTGAATAATATTATATGATAAACATTTTTGATTTTGATAGTCAGTGACAGAGTGTAAAGAATTGCTTTTCAGACTGGCTCGTCCCAGAAAGGAACCGAATTCGAACTTAGCGATTCGGATCGCTAAACTTGCGGTATTTGAAATGAATCAGTGGGCTAAATCATCCATTCACGGTTATTGGTCGAGCCGCAAAACTTAATTCCAGCAACCGAATCCTAGGTCTGGATTTAGTTACAATATCGACAGAACAATACTGCAACTATATACGCAAGTATAGTCAATAGTCATACGACTATGGCCATCCTCAAAGAGCCTCATTACAACCGCTGTGCGAATAAAGGTCATAGGTTTTGTGCAATTCACCAGGAGGGCAACGCGGGTCAACGCTGAATTTCCGAAGTCTTTTAACTACTTTCTCCGTTCGAGGAAGGTAGAAAGCAATTTCAGATTTCCTTAGTTTTTTCCTCTCTGTTTAGGTTGTTTCCTGTGGTGTCCACAGAATACGTGAGAGAAAACGCTTGTAAACCAGCTGCCAACGGTACCGGCACTGTCCCACGGTGAATGCCAAACAGTTAACGCTGTAAACGTCGAGGACTTAAAGTAATCCTCTAGAAAACTGTTGAGACTCGCAATGAGTCGTTTTTATTTATTGATTTTATCCTCTTTGGCGTGTCTTAGGGCGTTTCGACCATGGCCGCTCATTAATCCAAATTTCTCAGCGATTCAAGAATACATTCGCAGTGTGTCTGTCCCCTCTGGAGATTGCTCAGAATCTCTGAGAAGAATTTATCTAGCGATATACACATTTCTGGTTTTCACCAACTGGCCTCCCAAAATACCCAATAAATTGAACCGTCGTAGGACAACTCGATAAAATATTTATTTTTCTAATCATGTGTTATAATTACTTGGAAAAACCTGGAATTATGCCGGGCCCTGATATATCCGAGGTAGGCTGAAATCCCCGATCGCTGTTAGGGCCCAAATACGTGTTTATGGAGCCGTGGTGTTGCGACACAGAGCCTAAGGCCCCGAGGGCTTTGAAATTTATGAAATACCACCAACCGGTTTCTCTCGGTGGACCTTTCTGAAGGGCAAGCCTGTCGAGGTGGTGAATATTACAGCCCTAGAATATTGGTGATTCCTGAAAATAACTATGGCCATTTTCGTGGTAACGTCCCAAAAGGCCTGGATTAAGATATCTCCAGTAAATTGTAACCAATAAGTAATATTTTTCAGAAGGTTGTTCGTAACGTCCGATCGCATCGATGCGTCAAGCTCTCTTGGCAAGTTAACTTGCATCATTGATACCCCGTTAGGAATTTTCAAACGTTCTGTTTCTTATTTTTCACACTCCATTAATGCATCGTTTATTATCGGGACATCAAGTGAGCCACCGGAATATGTATCGAGTCGTTTAGGCAATAGGGTTATCAGATATTCAACATGAATTCAAACCTGAACTACCGGCCATGAAGCTGAAAGATATTTTCTAATTGTCCAAAGAAATGTGGTTTTATCCGAGCGTTAAGGTATCTTCCCCACGATACATTATTAATAGATAGGTTAATAATACAGATTATAATAAGCAGTAGACGATTTTAAACGGACACCGATCCAGCAGGTTTCCCTACTGCGGAAGAAATAATACAGAATTTTTCATAATATAGAATTGAAAATCTATAGAATATTATATTGTTGTAGTATAATACTGTTTCATTTATCGGGGCTTTAGCAACCGATAAAATTTCGTGAAGTTGTGCCTGTGATTGCGTTATAAATGTAGTAGAAATTCTAATGTTCGCTTGTAAACAACCTTTGAAAAATGGAAGTGAACGGATGTTTTATTCAGTTTGACTATGTCGATAATTTCTAATTTCCAATAACATAAGTAAAATTACGTCGCCTCAGACACCCGTTGGACCCAGCCTTACAACTTTCCTTACCATGTGCATACTTATCCCATGCGCAGTGGATAATCCCATTATATCTATAAGTCGTAAAGCTGAATTAAAATATTTTAAGCGTTAAGCGTTAAATTTGGAAACAGAAAAAATTATATATGATATTGCATTATAATATTTATATTAAGATTAAATTACAATATATAAACAGCATGCTGGGTATTTATTATTGTTATCTTCAGCTTTAATGAAATGAGAATCGTCATTTCGATATCATTTCGTTATAGATTTGATATATAATTTAGATAGGAGTGTAAGACGTAGTTGAAGCTTGTGCGCTTGTGATCCGTCGGAGCGAATCGGGTATTCAAATATCAGTAGACAATATGTTACATACGGTGACGTGGCTTTAGCTCACCTGAGAGGAGTGCGATCAGTGAAAGGAGAGTAACGGCTGTCGGGAGCCTGCTCATGTCTGCGGTGGTACCTTGCTTGTGTCTTTCTGGCGCTCTAACCCTCCCTTTTCTGTCTTACTGGTCCGTCGATGGTCGAGGGCCGCTGACAACTAAACTTCTTGACCTTGGTCGCTTACAACTTATAGGCACGGTAGTAGGGGTGCCCCCTCCCAAGTACTCCCTACTACCGCCGCTACTGCCTTCGGCGGCAACCCCGTTTCCTGACTATTTTTCCGGCGTCTCCGACCTCCGTCCGCCAGCCGTCGTTTTCGCGGGAATCGGAAACGATTGGGAAATAGACGTCCTCCGTTCTGGCCGTGACACTGAAATTCGTATTCTGAAAACTAACGGTTACATGTCTGATAAGTAGCTCAAAAAGGAAAGTGATTTGAACTATTCAAATACGACGTATAAACAGAATTACCTTATTATTATGCCAACTTACCATTATTATAAGCAAAAAAAAATATTAAAAATAATTTTTTTATGCATACTTTAATTGGAATAAACATTTTTTTTGGTATTTCTTCGACTAGATCGAATTTTAAAATGGTATGTAAAATTTCATTACCGATTCCCTAACTACATTGTAGTTATCCTGAAAATTACAAAACGGTAAATCGACCCGACTCAGAAGCCGAAATAATATCCAACAATTTCGGAACATTTGAATCGAATTTAATATAACCGAAGATATTTGTTTTGCTGAAATACAAGATGGCCTGGGGTTGTCTGCTGCCTCTAACGGTCTTTTTGGCAATATGTAACCTTCACTGTTTAAACAATTTTCTGTTTGGAGGTTCTGACACTGAACTGTGTCATTGGGAAGACCAAATCTGAAGGTGGGACCAATTAACTTTAACATGTCGTTGAAATATGTAATGTCATAACTGCACATCAACACCGATTATTACTCACTAAATATTTGTTACTCTCTTCGATCGTGCTGTGACATATTCATTAAAACTTTTTTATGGTCGTCCAATTGTACCTCAGTAAATAGCATCCGCCAGTATCACTAGGTACACAGTATGGTTAGGGCCTAAACCTTAACATTTAAATAATTACTAAAGTAGGTAGTGTCCTGTCAGACAGTATAAGTGAAGACACAGGAGAGCCAGAATGCCCCGACCTAACCGACTCACCAACCTGCAGGCGAAATGCTACTGAAGATGACTAGCAGCCGATGCCGGTTTAGCAAAAGACCAAACCAGCGGAACAAGCGGAAACATAAACCGCAAGAGATATATTATATTGACTTAGAAGTTTTATTAAAAATTTTCTTTATCTTTTTGTATCTTTTCGAACCGTATATTTTGAGTATTTATTTACTCGCAATTTATAATTGAGAAGTGATCCTGCCTTTAAGTCCCAGCAAGGGCAAAACTGGTTTTCAATCAAAAGCAAATTTAAATTGATTTCTTCTTTAAACCCTTTTGAATGAAGGCTCATTAGTCGATCTTCATTATATGCTGGTCCAGCCGTGTTTCAGGTTATTCAGTTTTGTTTTATCAATCGGGGTTCCCTGACCCCCTTGAAGCCAAAATTGATAATTTAAATTACATATACGAGTATTTAATTTACAATGATCCAAATATTTTAAACAAGGCCTCCATGGCCAAAACCCTGGTAGAAATAACATATATCCAGTGTCGACTTCTAAACAGTATGCACCATCATTATTTGGATAAATCTGGGTTAATCTCAAAAAACTTGAATGTTTCATGCATAATAATTTTCTCATATAAAATCGCCTAATATTTTAAGTTAAAGAGCCGAAATATGTCCCTGGACTACAGACAGGACTACTCAAAAAATAATTTGTATATATTTTTATAATATTGTTAAATTATAATCAACAAAATAAATAAATATAAATATTCTGTTTAATGCGATGATTATTAAACAAAATCAATAATTTTGTGTCAATTTGTGGAGATATATATTTTTTTTATGTTAACTAACTTGCTTTGGCGCTAATATTGGAAGAGGCATTTGGAAGGTTATATTCGTGATATTACAGCTCACAGGTTTTATCCTTTAAAATTTCTCTTTTCGTTTAATGCTTTTGTTGTAATCTTAAATTAATTAAACAACATAGTTATGGAGGAAATTTATAAACACAAACCTGGGTTGGGGATCTTAGATATATTCGAAAGCGCTCAAAGATCAAAAAGGGACCAGGGTCGTCTAATCTCTAAACTTTTTAATATTTACAAAACGGTAAAAACTTTATTTTGTTTCTTTAAGATTTTCTTAAACCATAATTAATGTTGTATTATCGAATCATAGAATGAAACTCTATGATTTCATACTTATGAGTTCTCATGTTTCAGAACTCTGCAAATGATTTCATAACCGAGTATATACAATGTCTATGCATAGCTTTTTGTGGTGAAAAAGGGCCATTTGTGGAAGCAGCACTTAATTTTGGGTCGAACTATTTTGCTTATCATGCTCAGAATGCTGAACAGGATCGCTTTGTGCTTTGTGTGTATAAATTCCTTTTTAAGGTATCATTCTTATGTACTTATAAAACAATCATTTCAATCTTTAGTACAGTTCAGTACAGTTAATTTCATGCTGAATGTTTTACTTTTATTGAGTTTAGAATCATGCAGGTGATCAGCATATGAGGTTGCGGAAATGTGAGTTCATCAATAAAGTTTTATCAGCAATGGGTGATGGGGCAACAATTGATGATGAGATTTTTGAAATGTTGGCTGAAACAATGCTTGACAGACTGCAGGTAATATTTCATATATATTTTATTCTGTTATTGGAATTTTAAGGAAGTAATTTATTGCGTGTAATATTTAGGACAAGTTGCCATCAGTTCGAGCTCAGGCTGTTATGGCTTTGCGTCGCCTTCAGGAGCCTCATGAGAAAGATTGTTCAATTATAAAAGGTTTAAATGATTTATTTTAATCCATTTAAAATGTAATGTTTAATTTTTAAAATAATGTTTATCTAGCCCTAGAAAAACATTTGGTACCTCTGTATGAAATATTTTTTAATTTAATTTTACAGCCTTGGCATATCATTTGAAACATGACCCAAGTTATGAAGTTAGGGCAAAGGTGCTCTCCCTCATCGCAGTAAGTCAGAAAACATTACCTGACATTCTTACAAGAATACATGACAAGAATGATACAGTAAGGAAAGAGTTCTATAGGACTGTTGCCCGACTCAAATTGGTGAGATTTAGTCTGAAAAAACGTCAGGAGATTATGGAATTTGGATTTAGGGACAGAAGTCGTAAGTCCTTATTTCAAAGAAACAAATCAGCCTTCATAATAAGAATACACGTTATTAGAACTGTCTGAAGTTTGACATATAAAGTATCAGTATTGCTAGTAGTGAACATTGCCAGAAATAACATCCATCTTTTCAGAATCTGTCCGTGACTTTGTGGCTGAACACTTGGTGACTAGCTGGTTTAAGCAATGGCACAACAACCACATCAAGTTCCTCAGTTGTTTTGATGTTGAGACATTTGGTGAAACAGGGAAAAAATTGTTGTTTTGTATATTTAAGTATGTGTTTATAAATTTCTTATTTTGATTTATTTCTTTTTTTTAATGAAATTAAACAACTACATACTTTCCAGGCAACAATCAACTTGTGAGTTAATTGACATGATGAGAAACCAACAGATAAAGGACAAGAAAGTGATAGCTGTTGAAAATCTGACTCCTGAATTGGCAGTATTATGGCAATGTCTTGTATCTTTTCTTACTTTTCCACCCCCTGAATGTGAAGTTGATGAAGATGAAGTCACAAAAATATTGCCTGAGCTTACTCATTTTACAAATTATATTAAAGAGTGAGTAACCTTTTCTTGTCAAATATTTGTAGGAATACGGCTGTTTTGATGATTTATCATAGTTTAATCCATTTGTTATATGTGATATAATATCACATGAACAGTTTTGGGCAGCAGATCTTTTTATGGAATTTGCATTTGCATCATTCTCTTTACTAGTGCTTAATTCAATCACACAACTTTTGATACAACCATTATGACGGGTGAGTTTTTTGTGTTTGTTTCAAAGGCAACTATATCAACCTTTCCTTTTAAATATTAATGCAATACGAGTACAGATGTTTCTTAGAAATATTATTTCTAGTTAATCTCATTTATAAAAAAGTGAACTTACTCAGGTTCACATTGAATAAAAATGTTTTTTGGTGTATTGCAATATTATAAATTTTTCAATATGAATGTTTCAGATACGTGATGACTTCAACTCACAAAATAAGTCAAAAACTGTTCATTGTAGGTCAGCTCTTAGAAATTTGTAATATGTATTGCTTATCAGATGAAATGGGCAGGTATGTCAGATATAGCTTTATATTATTTAAAATTAATTAAATTACTGTGTCAAATTCATGCTACTTGCCATTTGTCTAAAATTGAATTAAGCCTTAGTGTTCTAATATCATAATGTCTGTTTTCTAAAATTGATTATTCAAATTGCTTTGGTTATGAATTGTCTTAGTACAGTGGTTCTAATATCATATATTTGCAATTAAAAAATAATTTTTTTATCTACATTTATATATATATATATATATATATATATATATATATATATATATATATATATGAATATTTTTTTATGGCCATATATTTTCCCATAACAAATAAATCTGATTTATTGAGTGCATTCATTTGAATGAGAAATAAGAATTGCCTATTGAATAATGACTTTTCAGTTGTTTTCCTTAGTGCTTTTCAAAACATCCTAATTCAAAAATGTCAATTTACAAGTCACTTTGATGGTTAATTTATTTGTCATAATTTTAATTGTATGTTTTATTATGTTCTTTTAGAAACCAGCTGAAGAACCTTTGCATAGAAATGTTGATAAGCGATGAAATTGATTGTTCTGTTGTACCTGTTTTAATCAGAGTTTTGAATTGTACTATACCATGTGTGAAAACCAGGATTGCAACAGTGGCTGAAGTTATATCTGACATCAGGGACCCTCTTCATGTAGTTTCACACTCAAATGCAAAATCTTCCAATGTAAGATTATTTTTTAATTTGCATTGTCCACTTTAAAGCTGTATCTGGGGCTTCTGAAAACATATTTCACCATATACAACACTAATAATGTATGTACTCAATGGGCAAATGTTCCTGTCTGGTTAATGAAATTAAATAGTAAAACTTCATGTAAATTACTACTTTAAAGCAGACATAGGTCCCTTGATACATAATATGTCCAATTAATATAATGCAAATTCTTAATCTCTTTCTGCTTTGTGGTAGTTTTCAATATAAATTATCAATTGTATTATGATGGCAAATAAGTATTGATGTAATATGTGGACAAAAATATATTTTAATATTGAAGATTTAAAACAGCTTCATCTTCTAAGATGAAGGCAGCATCTACAGGTCCTTAGAGTTGAATTGGTAGTACACTAAGGCATTTTTTTTCACACGCTGTTTTTGTCAGTTTTTCCATCAAAAATATTGTGGTAAACATAAACTTTGACTGTGATTAAATAAAAGTTTAGTATTTCCCAATGTAGAACAGAGTGAGATCTTTGACAATATTTTGTTCAATATTATTTTTTGCTATATTTTTACTGTGCCTATTGTATGATTGATGTGATTAACTATTTTGCTGTCTTACCTCATACATTCTTTGCACAGGCTGAAGTAACAAACATAGATATTGAAAAAGATGTGGAGTTAATGAAAACCAAAATGTCAAAACTAAACAATACAGAAGCATTTCATGAAGAGGTATGCCACCAAGCAAGCTTTAACACTACATAAAAAAAACATGGTTACACCCTGGAATTCATTATTATAACCCCATGCATTTCACTAAAGTACTTTTAAAAATTGAGGTTGCAGTGGTTAATTAGTTTCAAACCATTGGGTGCTGTGAAGGTGATTCTTAATGTAAAGATCGGTGTTTAAGATATGTTAGGTCTCCTTAATATCTAGAGGGTATAAATTAAGTAATTTGAAAATACCTTAGCAAGATAGTCAATTTTGCATGTGGGTTTACTGAATGTTATTCCATTAGTGATTACTGGTTGTAAAATGTGAGTATAGCCAGTATTTCTATTTTAATTGATATTTTATCAGAAATAATTTTGAGTTATTAACATTTTATTTATTAAATGTGTAAAGGTTATTGCAAATATATTACAGGAATCTGAAACTAGAAATGACCCAGAAACATTAATAAAATGTTTAACCATCCTCAGAGAAACCTTAAATGCACATGATGTATTAATATTAGATGAGGTGCTTTTGACTTTGAAAGATCGTTTTATTTCTCAATGTAACCAGGTACATAATAAGATTATTTTTCCAGTTTTTAATTTGTTTTCTTGTTATATTTAGATTTAAGCTCTAAATTTTGTATTTAATGAAATAAAATATATATGATTGTCTATGTTTCAATTTTTCAAGTATTATTTTTATTTGTTTTTCAAGTTTAAAATATATCTGCAGCGTTTTTCATATTTTTTGTAGGATAAAAACATCAAGGTGTTAAGTTTGTCGGTTAATGTTTTGGATTTGATGTGTTTACGCAGTCTCAGTTTAGCAAAGGAGATGTTTTACAAATTCTTTCTTTTGGTATAATCATATAAATAATATTAACAGTTTATACATAATTTAATATAATAAGTTTTACAACTTTTTAAAAGTGTGATGTTTTAGATTTATGAAGGTTTATTACAAATACCACCGCTTCAGGCTGTGTTCAACATTCTTGCCAATTATGGATTTGAAGCTTTTCCTCTCCAAGTAGATTTTAACATGTCACATATCAAAGGTATATAGTCTGAACTAAATTTGATTGGCTATTACTAAATGGTAATAATTAAATACATGTTGGGGGCATGCTAACTGTAAATAAATCTAACCAACTCATACTTAAGGTTATTGGTTCAATTCCATTAACTGCAACTAGTAGTTGATGCCTACTATCCAGCCCATTATGAGACAGCCTTTGGGAGTGTGAATTTAAAACCCTCCCCATTCTTATTATTATTGTTACAAAATACAATTTTATATATGTGTGTGTGTGTGTGTGTGTGTGTGTGTGTGTTTATAATATTAGCATAGTAATAATAAATATTTAATTACCTGTTAATCAGTTTGTAATGAATATGTATTGTATTTTAAGGCTCCCAAATTATTTAAATTCTTCCAGGAGACAGTGCTTGGCCTACTATTCAGGATTTCATGAAAGATGATTCCCTGCCCAGTCTGTATATCAAACATGTAGTTGCTCAGCTTTCAAGTTTCTTAGAGAACAATGTAAGTCTTTCTGT
This sequence comes from Lethocerus indicus, assembly GCA_019843655.1. NCBI lineage: Eukaryota > Metazoa > Arthropoda > Insecta > Hemiptera > Belostomatidae > Lethocerus > Lethocerus indicus. The sequence continues at coordinate 5,007,099 of JACDQD010000103.1, read as the reverse complement.
AGACTAGTTTTATCTAAAAATTCTGTTATTCCTTCTCTTTGTAAACATATTGTACAAAACTTCAAAAATATTAAATTATTTCTTGTTGTGGTAAATATTACAAATATCAGGTGTCAATTGTTCATATCTATATGTATTGATTTAAACTGCTTTCAATGATTTATTTTCATCTGTAGTTTTAATTCATCAATATTTTTGTTAAAGGAACCTGAAGTAAAAATTGTGACATGCCAGGGTTTTATCAAGCTTTTTGTGGCAGGGCGGTTGTCTTCTCCAATTGTCCTTACCCAGTTGATTCTTTTATGGTATAGTTCTTCAACAGGTTGGTATTATAAAATATTTTCTTCTGTTGAATTTTGATGGAAATATTAAATTCAATTAAATAAATAAATAGAAGAGGTATTAAATTAACCTGATCCTGAAATAGAGATATTTATTTTCTTATTGTACTACTTATTACCTATTATTTTTCAGAGTGTGAACCACTTATGAGACAGCCTTTAGGCCTATTTTTTGCAAATTGTAGTTTATATTGCCCAAATATACCTGAAGTTATTTGTAAATCAGTAATAAAGGTTATTGAGGTCCTCTTCAACTCATCATCATCCTCTGTGAATTATTTAACGATAGAAGTTGAACCTGTGGTCAATATGTTAATTAGCCTTGTTAGGCACGACACACTTCAACCTCCTGAAAATGTTTCTAAGGTATTTGGATTTAAAGAAATAGGCAGAAAAATGTTTTTCATAATATTACTGTATTTTTAACAGCATCCTTTTTGTATCATGTAGTCTGGAGCAAGTTACCACCTTGTAATTGCTGAGATGATATGCGATGAAATAATTATTCGTCGTATGAGTGCTAGCATTTTTATGAAGACAATTCAGAAGCTTACACTCATTCCAGGAGATGGAAAACATGCATCACCTGTTATTGAAAAACTGAAGAAAGTTATGTTGGTAAGATATACAGGCTAGATACGATACTTAGTGCTATTTTAAATCAATATTATTCCGTCTACCTTGTATTTTTGAAGCCCATTTATCCCTACCTTCTTTGGAACTACCGGCAACAAACTGCAAAATGGTGACATCAACTTTCTAATTATTTTCTATTGTACCACATCTTAAGGATGTAAATGTAAACATTCCCCTCTCAGTGCCTTCCAACATGTGTGTGTGTGTACTTTTAAAAACTTAGCTGTATTTTATTAGTTCACAATGTAAAAAGTGTATTCCCTACATTACATAAGTATTTATATTTATTTTCAGATTACAAAGAAAAAGGACAAAAAAATTCATAATACTTTTGTTTCTTTTCATGAGAAACTGAGAAAGTTGATTAATAATAAATCTGAAGGAGGTTTCATAAATGAGGTTTGTACTTGACATTTAATTATTTTTGTGATTCAAGTTGAGAAAAAAATGTCAAGAGAAATTTGAATATTTAGGTTTGCCTACAGATTTGAATCATATTTCTGTGTAAATAATTCAATCAATTTGCGTAATTTGTACAGTCTGATCATACAAGTTTGTTTTTAAGCAGATTGATAAATGTGATCTTTTTTCAGCCTGCAGATGAGGAGGAACATAATTTAATTGGCAAGGATAGCATGTCAGAAATACGGTAAACTTTGCTGTATCTTAAATCTTAATTTTTCATTACTAATTTAAATAGATTCATTTTTATTAGTATTGTTATTCTGATTTTCTTTATTAATTAGATCTGATATGCAAGTTACAATAAAAGAGGAAACTACAAAAATGGAAATTCCTGAATCTGATTCAGATTCTTCAGTGTCTAAAATCGATAATGGGTATGATTCTTCATATTTCTAGTACTTGTAGGTCAATATGGAAAATTATTTTAACATTATGCCAAAAAAATTATTGTGTCTTATCTTACAAAGTTTAAAAGAAAATAAACTTGTAATTGATTGTTACTGAAACGGATGTTTTAGTAAAAACCAAGATTAAAATTCTTTTACAATTGCTAGAATGTAATTTTCATTTATATGAATCAGGGAGCTATTAGGAATATTCTTAATTATTTTTTTGTGATTCGAAAGTAAGGTTTGTAATGTAGTCAAAAAGGAAACCTTTATATAAACATATATATTAAATTATTATGTTTGCAGGTTAGCTGGTAATGAAGAAAACGAGGATAGTAAGATAGTTGAATCTTTTAGAAAAGCAGAGGTGTTCCCAGATTTTAATTCTGACTCAAAATCTGATAGTGATGGCAGGTAATTTATACATTACACAGCACATGTCATTATTAAAGATAACAAGTAGTACAAATAATTAATACTGTATATTGTAATAGGTGTAGTAATGGCCAAATATTATGTATTATCATGAGTAAGAAAAAAATTCGTTCTATAGGGGTTTATAGTGTTTTTTCTTTTTTTTAGCATTTGTGCTAATAAGAAATCCAGATCTAATGATGCTGACATTTCTGGCATTATGTAAGTCTTTAAATGCAGTTTGTACATCACATAATATTTATACCAATTAATGGTGTTGTTGTACCTGTATGTTGAATTCATTATTCTGTTTGTAGTCTGAAATGAACCCTGAACTATTTTCCTTTGGCTATGTATTTAACCTGTAGATTCATTTCCTATTGATAGAATATCCTTTTGTATCGTTTAGTTTTTGTAAAACTTCACTGTGTTTACTAACATGTTGACTGTCTGGTGCATCACATGCTGTGCTTGATAAATTTGAAGTAAAAGAGTTCATGAGTGCCGTAAATTTAAATGTCCAAGATTATCACAATTTATTTAAATTTTAACACTTTTATATGAGATAGAATAAGGTATAAATTTATTTGCTCTTGGGACAATGAACATGTTAAATTTATAATTGGGAGCCTCAGTGGCTCAGGGCCTTTAGTGTGTGCCTTGGGACCCAGAGGTTGGTGGTTCGAATCTGCCTATATACCATGGATGTTAGTTTATAAGTTACTTGCAAGAGTTAGTTGAGTCTAGAGTTAGTTGAAAGAGATATTATCAGAGACCTAAGTTGCTGACTCTATATCAAAAATAGTATAACTGGCCATAAGCTAAAAATTGTGCTATGTAAGCATTGTTTAAAAAATATTCATAATTTAATAATTATTATATATAAAATAAGTAAGGAATTAAATTTTTCCAGGCTTCTAGATGAAAAATCTGTGGATGAAAAAGATTCAGAAAATACTGCACCTGATCACAATAAACTTATAGCATCTGATTCAGATTCAGATTCAGAATTTCTTAGTACTGATCAAATCATAAAACCTGAAGTATTTAGTAAAATTGTAACCACAACTAAATCTACTTCCTCTGAAGGCTGTCTCTCAAGGTAAATATATTAATAATTTTTATTAACATTTTATAATAGTAATATTACATTAAATATTGGGTTATTTTTACTGATTACAGATCTTCAGTTAAGACAAGGAGACAGTGTTCCAAAGTATGTACAGAATCATCATCTGAATCAAGGTATGGTATGGTAGACTTTAGTATCTCACTATTTCTTAATTTTCTTTATGAAACAGTGGAGAGTTAATATTATATATTACTTATCTATACATAAATACTAGCCCACTTAATAAATATGTATTAAGCACTGAAACATCAACACTAAGCATTATATGTACAATAGATACATTTTTGTATAAAATGTTTATATTGGATTTTCAGCAATGTCAGAGAATTAAGATCTGGAACTAAACGAACACATGAACCAAGAATCACTAAGAGGACAACACAAAAGAATCATTAATATAACTTTGGTAATGAACTACTAAATTACATATATCTTGAAAATATAAAATTCAAAAATAGCAATTATCTATTATGTTGTTCTGTTGAATCAAAAGTGTGGAAGGTGGAAGTTACTCTTCAACTTGAAAAAAGTTTACATTTATTGCAAAAGCATTTACAATAAACAGAGTAACAACTACAATTTGTAAAACATAATTTATAAAATACATGTTCATATTTTAACATTAAATATATTAACATTTAAGATTTTTAAAAATATAAATAACAAGTGCAAGGCTCTTAATTGATATAAAAGGATGTAAACATTTTTATATTACAAGAAACAGTAATAATTATTTTGTTGCTTTTTACATTTAGTGTAAGTTGTGTTTGATTAAAAATAAGTGTATTGATGTGGGAGTTCCTTACAATATAAACCTGTTATTAGTAAATAAATAAGCATTTTCATGTTTTCCTATGTTTCAATTGAAACATATAAGAAGTACCAGACAACAGCAGAAGCTTAACATCTTATTATTAGGTTCATACTACTTTGCAATACTAAATTGAATTTAGTCAGTCATAAGGCACATAATTTTAAATGCAGCATTTTATATATGTATATGTGCATATATACACATATAATTTTCATAAATATAAATAAGACAATGTGGTGAAATGGCTGCCATTTGGTAACTGACATTTTTTTGTTGTCAGGTATTGTTAGTGAAGTGAAGTCCAAGGGGATGAATTTGAGGCTGAAAAAGTTTGAGCTTTTGTAGCCGGTCCCTTGGCCTATGAGATGCTCTCAATCAGGCCTGTCCATCATCATGTTTGCTATCCACGCGCTTCATCTAACAACACATACACTTTAATACATTCTTTGTGTACTCTATATATTCTGCCTCATTTGTATTGAGGTCTGCTTCTTGAATAAATTAAACTATTCAATGAAATAATGAATGTTGAGCTATATAAAAGAAGAAAAACAAACAATTATGGTCTGAACTGGAAGTTAATTTTGAGGTAATCGAATGGTAAGCCAGTTATTATTAGTATGAACTGTAATGCAACAAATTCTGTGTCACTTAACGGTGGTGACACCAGTGGCTCATTTGAGTCTGTAGGGTGGATAATGGATGGTCCTGATGTGATCATAGAGGAATACCATTTCTACCCAACAAAGCAGATTGCGGCTTTTATGAAGCTAGTTGAGATACATGTGATGTAAATTGTGCAGGAGGAGATTTTGATTCAACAGGAATTGTTAGTGATGCTGATAACTTTACAGAGATGGTTGTGAGTGTGTTGGAAGTGTAAGGTGAGGCCTGCTCCTGTTCCTTGGTGGAATGGTGAGTTGATTAGGTGAGGTATGTCATCACTTTATGAGGGCTAAAGTACACTGGCAGCAAACAAGGAAGCATGGAGATCCAGAATATGTACCATTCATGCAGATTGCTAAGTTTTAATAATAAACAATAATAATAATTATTATAAACAGAATAATTTAATTTATTCAAAGAGCAAAAGAATGAATGAAAGCAGATTCAAAGTGGTTTCATTTGCTTTCGAGTTAAGCATATGTGAAGATTTATGTATGATGATTGTGATTGACTATTTTTGGATGAATCTTAATTTCTTTTTTGTATATATATTCTGAACTTTAACATTTTATACTTTCTGCATATTTTCTCTTATTAAATACATTGTTGTTATTGTTTAGCATTTTTTTATATTCCTTCCTACAAGAAAACAATGTTGGTTTTTTAACTTACAGTAATGTCATTATTTTGTGCTGCCACTGGTGCATATTCACTGGTGGTTGGTGCAGCCAACACGTGTGTATAGAGTAGAGCAGCAGCAATTCCTCCAAGGCATGGGCCCAACCAGAATATCTGTATACACAATACATTTACTGAGTTATTAGCTAAAGGATAAAGAACCTATTGGTAGAAAAAAAACTAGTTGACAAAATACTAAATTTTACAAAACAAATTAGGATTTAAAGAGGGACAAGTTATTAAATTTGAAAAAAGGCTACTGTATGTAAGAATGGTAAATATGGTCTCTACAAATCTCTTAAATGAAGAATATAATTGGATTGCAGTCATTGAAAAAAAGAAAAAACTAACAAATAAAAGGATATAGTGTGCTGTTATTGGAAATGAGATAAACACGAAGTATGTAAGTTTTTCCTAATTACTAATGTTTAGTCAGGGCATTAAGAATATTATTATTACCCAATGATCATCCCAAGCATTCACAACTACAGCAGACCCAAAACTCCTGGCTGGGTTCATGCTAGCTCCAGTGTAGTCAATCTGTAAACAAACAGCGACGTTTTATTAAGGATCTATATTCCAACGAACCGATATTGAATATAATGTCTATAATAAAATTATAAAAAAAAGCTTACTGCCGCGAGATGACCTAAAGCGACTGTAAGGCCGATCATGAGAGGAGCAACGACTTTGGCCTCGGGTTTGTTGGGATCGCAGACTCCAAATACGACCAGAACCAGGATGAATCCAAGGAAGAACTCGATTCCGAATCCCTGCTGCACCGATATGTTGGAGCTCAACTGGGTGTTGCCAAGTGTCATTTGGAAACTGGCTGGAGTAAGCAGCTGTAGCCGGAAAACCAAATTCAAATTTCAAGATCTTTCATTTATTCTTCATTTCATTATTAATGAAATTAATTATCCTAGTCTAATAATTAATTTAGAAACCATATCGTTTATGGCATTAATTAAATTACCTTAAGAACTCCGGCACCTGCAATGGCACCCAGGACTTGGGCAATTATGTATAATGCCGCTTTAATGATAGTTACTCTTCCGGCCACCAGGAAGCCCAGAGTGATTGCTGGGTTGATGTGCGCTCCGCTGAGGTGGCCTAATGCCTAGAATTATTATAGAATGTATTATTTTTTGCACATTTTTCCAAATTTATTTATTATTTGTCACCTTATTTTTGGCGACCCTGTGTCATTTGGCTATGAAGGATTTGACATCTATGATGGTGATGCTGACCACAATAGTCGGGATTTTTCTTTCTTTTTCCGCATTTTCAACCTGTCTGCGATCAGCACGCCGAACAGGTTGTTGAGGTTGATTGGCTCCATCGCGCTGTTCTGTTCATGATTTGATTCTTAGTTTGGAACCACGAAGCCTTCTGTCCGAGGAATTGGACTGTCTTAGACGTTATCTTGATATGTCAAAGGACATAAAAATTCGTAATGATGCTCACCTGAACGCAGACTGCTACGACCAGGCCGAAAGTGAGAGATATGAGGACGAGATTTGGTGGGTCATCGGCTGTAACCATGTTGATGCAGCTCATGCATCCGTAGTAGGCGATGAAGAAGGTTCCAATAGCCTCAGCTATCAGCGCCTTACCAAGGCCGGCCGACAGGTCCTCAACGCCCAACCTAGCTTTCAGTCCTCCACCGCTTTCTGGCATTTTTCTGTTGACAATTATGAGATTAAATCAACTGAAGTGCTTAGGAAATTACAGATTAACTACTCTACCCCCTTCGGTTCTCTATCTGATTTATTGTCACCCTGAACTTCATTTTCACACTACAATCTTTTCATAATTTACATTAAAAAACATTGCACAAAGTACCTTTTCCGTTATTATGGTCAATAATAACAAAAATCGGGGTAGTACATAATTTTACTGGTGAACACAGAAGGGAGACAGTTTTGTTATTTTTTATATATGGTAGTAATTTACGCACAATGATAGCACAAAGAAGGAAAAAGTATGTTGCTGTTACAAGAAATAACTTATAATTATATTAATATTTCACTTGCCGATCTAGCGTAATATCCTTTCAAGAAAATGGCACTGCGCACGAATAAATAATTACCGCTCGCGAATTTTTCGGCACAAACGAAAACGAAACGTTAAAAAAGATTTTATTAAAGTGATGTCGCCCGACAGAACAAACAGATAAAGTGTAATTAGGTTTTTGCTTTGTAAATCGGGGCCGGATTCCGGATTATAACTCTCAGCTTTATCTCTTCAGAGGGAATTACTGCCTTTATTGAGTTTTTCACTTTTAAGGCGCACTCGTCGTTCTCTGAAGGCTACTTTTGATAGTTTTGGATGGAAAAGGATTATCGTAGGAAATTTCGGATTTCGACGGGATTCACAGTGTTTACACAGAGATCAGTGGAACGGGGCCAAAGAGAGACGACAGTGACTTTATGGAGACAAATAAACGCTATGTTGGCGGCGAAGTGGAAAGGAACGGAGGTGGGACACTTGCATATTTCAGAATCACCGCCAATTCACAGCGCGCTGGTATTAACTAGCGCTCATTCGAGTTTAGCATTAGTTAGTCCCTAATGCTCACTTTCTTGAGGTTTTAAAGGCCTGTTAATAAATACGGATTCGGACATAAGCCTTGTGGAAATTTCACCGGCCTTTCACCATTTCATAGACGCGGGCAAGGAAAGCTGGGGTGGCAAAAAGTTGGAGTGGAGCCTATGATCATATGGGAGGCGGCCTATTAAACCCTAAGAGAAAGGTAGACGGGCCCAAATCGCCTGCTGTTTCTGCCCTCCGCTTGCGCCACTGAAGGTTGTGGGAATATATTAATAGGTACATGTAAGAACAATCACAATGGGAATTTTGTGAAACGGTTAAACCTACAAATAATGAAATAACTCGTTATAATACACCAAAGTTTACCATATACATATTCTCAAATGTTACCCTAAAGTTTCGTAATTGAAATAATAAGAGGTTATATACAGTAAATGATGTCGAGAACGTCTTAGACATTCTCCCTTAACGTCTTTCCGTTCGATGCCTACAGCGTGGTATTTAAAAAAAAATTGGGATACACACACCGAATTTTCTAGTTTTATCTACCATTGGGCAAGAAATTGGTGCTTTTTTACATGCTATGCTCAAGAAAAATGTTTTAAAACAAAAATGGATTACTCGTTTCTTCGATGCATCCCTTTGTTGGGAATATACTCGATTTCGTCAGGGACAGGCAAACACCACTAGAGTTTTAATGTATTGAAAATATTATAAATCTGTAATAAATAATTAAGTGTTTATTAATCATCCCCCCCCTTCTAAAGGACGGTCCTCCCCACGTTTATATTTGGTCTGGTCACGTTGCTTACAATAGAATAGGGGAAAATGACCGCCTCGACACCCCGTCTGGCTCATCGGTCATAATTTGTAGACTTGCGATTGAGTTTGGTCCGATTACTCTCATCCGGCGGCATGTCTCTCTCTCTCTCTCTCTCTCTCTCTCTCTCGCTCTCATTCCGTGTCAGGTCCTGCCATGTCTCTTGGCCGGCGACACATCGCTAAATTTAACCCGGACGGCCTCTTCTACAAGCCTAATCCGTAAATCGCTCCTGCTCCAGCTCGCTTATTACTGTCGGCAGCAGCGGGGGCGCGAACTCGGTCTCTGCGACTGACCTCACAACGGCAAAGAGGTTTTTTTTTATATATAATTCTTATAACATTAAGAAATTTACGAGAATATATATTTAATGCGTGAAAAAATTAAATCCCGGCGGATTATTAAATATTTACTTCTACTATAACAAAAAAACTATACTAATACCATAACTACACTATACTAATCGATCGGAGTTATGCAATTCGGACGAAACAATTACTTTTTGAGTTAATATCCGTTCTACGATTATGAGCGATGGATCATCATGCATGACCTTACGCATAAAATGTTTCTTGAAATGAATCTGCCTGATGATAACTATTTGGGTGGGTCCTAATAATTATTAAATAAATCTCGAGCGCATTCTTCAAAATTACTGCTTCCACGAAACGATCAAATTACTTTACCAGTCCATGTTATCCAACCTGAACGAAGAACCGATTAAGGTAAGTCATTCGAATACACTGCGGGTCTTAAAAATTCTACTAGTTTACGATGGGGCTATGCCGCACCCACTAAAGCTAGGCCAATATAAATGCCAATGAAACATGGGGCTTTTCATTAGCTCCGGGCCCAATTTAAAATCTAAACAGAAGTGGGAGGGGCTTGTCCATTTGAGACTACTGGGATGCCCTCGGATCTCCTACATTAAAATAGCAGTTGATTATTTACGAAACGTTATTATATTGAATTGTGCATTATTGTGATAATAATGCAGTAAAAAAAATATAGCATTATCAACTGCAATCATAAATACAGTAGGGAAAAAGAAAGAAAAGGCATTAATTGAATCCTTACTATTTATACTATATGTTCTTTATAATATTTTTAATTTCAATAATTTAAAATACATCTTAACCTGTTCAATAGCCACGCTTGTTCAGGTTTATTACTTTTTTGTCAAATAAATTGTATTGTTCATGTTAATGTTTCCTGTTTTCAATTAATCGACGCGAAGTATGTTAGAATCCTGCATAATTGTTTCCCCTGTTTTCGTACAATCTTGTCCCTAACTACTTTACAGCGTGTCTGAATTTATTCACAGGGAAATATAAAGTTGTAACTTGGGTTGTTTTGTTGAACAGCATTCAGACAAAACCAGTCCTGAATTAGCTATTAAAAGAGGCGAGGGGCTGAGGTGACAGTTGTAAAAATTGAGGGTATTTGGCGGATGAAATGGAGGAGGAGGTTTAGGAATGGCGGTCGTAAATCTGGAGGGTGATAAAGATAATTTTATCTTCCAATTTATTTATTCAGGACCCGGCCGTTAATCACGAAAGGCGCCGTCCTTTTTGGCGACCAAGGCCGCCGTTTTATATCGACCTATCGGGACTCGATATCATCTCGTCTGTCGCCCATCCACCGATTATGAACTTCCGCAAACTTCAAAATACTTCTAGCTCAAATCGTCTACTTTATTATCTCCGCAGGAAGGGTTTTTTACATGGCATAACTCGTGCAGATTAAATCCAACATTCAAATAAAGAAATCTCGATATAATTTAATTCTAATATTAAGACACCTGTTTAGCACGCTGAAGTCATTCGATTCCCACGTTGGGAGCTTTTTTCAGGATTTTGTTGCTGAAAACAGGAAATGTAGAATTTGCGAATGTTATTGACCCTTAATTGGAGAAAAATTCGATCTGCCACCGGGAAATAAAAATCGTAACACGTAGCATAAAATCTGTACAAATTTTATTTAATTAACAGGAAAATTACATCAGTAAACAAAAACCCGAAGATTTAACTTGATTGAGTTTCCTCATTTATAAATTTCGAGTGATTAAACTCAAACAACAGCATACTGGTTACTTCACAAATATACTTATTTAGATGTCTCAATTAGTTTCTGACCATTGCCAAATACGGGTCACGATTGTTTGTTTTTCAGGTGGAATTAAGTGGTTGTTTATAAAGGTCGGAAGCTCGCCTAGATAAAGTGCAAGGACGGCCTTCGAAATTGGGACGCATGCAAATACCCTTTCCAGGGCTGAAAGGGAAATTAATTGACCTTACAATCAACAAACGTACACTTTGGCACAAGAGACTAAAATATATTCCACGAGAAGTGAAATTATATTATCGTCCAATTAAATATTAATTTTTCGTATAAGGAAAATGCGAGAAAAACATACACTGTTTTGGTATATGGAGCTCTTATTGTAGTTTGATTGTAAATTAAATTCGTGACCTCGAAAATGTATAAATCAATCAATAGATTGATTAGGAATGAATACCATTTTCCCTTAATTTAAAAAATAATTTGCTCCCTTCTTTCAATAAAGCTGCAGTTATTTTTTTAACATGAGTCTTGAATAAGACAAAGAATAAGAATAGGAACTTGTAGTTCAGACCAGGAAACGTTTTGAATAATGAAGTCAATCTCGAATGTGATATCGATGGCCCAACGATTGCGGTGTCCACTGGTTTTTTTAACTGGCCGAAAAACGATTGGATTTACATTTCCTCCACCTTATTTAAGCTTCCAGATCGATGATATCTCATGGATTTACTCAAGGGCTCCAGTCGATTTTTTCGACTCTCATTTTATTATGTAAATGAACGCCTTTGTAATCTTCCCGGTCTAGATCTGTCGCAGAGACAACATTAAACAGAATGTATTGTTTTTGTTTATTTCCGCAAATATGTAAAGCAGCCTCATGTTTTGCGATTGTCATCATTGGCTTAAGAATGATGGATCTCGCGTCTCTAGGTTAAGGGAAGATGGGACTGTGCCAAAGTAGTTTTTGTGTAGTAACAATCAGGAGGACCTCCTGCTTGAACTTCCGAACAACTAAAACGAAACCTTTTTTCATTTTATTTTAAGTTAAAACTATAATCTGTTAATTAAATTTAGCGACTGTGTGCTTTTGAATCTATTCTAAAGGATTTCAATGCTGAAACAGTTTAAAATGTAAGGATTTATATCGGAACGGACAAACTAGAAGCTGGAATGAAAAACAAAATTGGGACAGATAGAGACGATCTAAATCAGTGTTAGAAACCGGAAGTAGTTAATGCTTGTTTTAGTGGACTCCGACGGTTCTCTTCAACAGCGGAAATTCACTTTTCAGCTCTCCGCCGATTGGCCGGAATAAAATAATTGCGGGTAGAAAAGTGTGGAAACTCGGTACAGTAAATTGGTCAGCTCGGATAATCGGGAGCTTCCCGCTGCTTAGCACCGTCTAAACGGCATTAATTCTTCTCGTTCCCCAAGACCGGTGTTGGCATATCTCAAAATATGCGTCTCAGTTGCGGAGTATAAAAATACAGCTGTAAGTTCATATTAAGTCCAGGAACGTTTACGTGAATATGTACAGGGATGGTACAACTTTTGACCTAACCCAATTTATTGAAAAATCATATGATCAATGAGCTATAAATTTGCAAAAGACTATTAATAAATATAAACGAAATGTATAGATTTGAAATAGAGCCTCTCGACTATTTTCCACGCTTCGAGAGAGGCATCCGAAGCGATGAAATCAATTTTCCCCCAATTCCTTTTTTCTTTTGCTCCCGATAGGCCGGTCTCATAATTACAGTGTTTTTTCTCGGCCGGGTGACTTTCTCCCGCGACTCGTCTCCCGGCTCACTGCACGCTCCTATCTAGGCGAGAAAGTTAAATTAATAATCTCGGAAAAAGAGACCGAGAAGAAAGGAAGAAAAAAACCCGACCACGCAGTGAGTGAAACTTCATTGCTCTAATGGCAGACGTGTTAATTTTAATTGGGGTCGCTTTGAAACCGATCCTGGCGGAAATTCGGCGAATTGTGAGTTTTAGAGCTGCTGAATTTGTCCAGCGTTTGGCAAAATAGATAACCCCAAATTTCTCATTTTATCGATTTTCGTAATTTATAGATATTATGTGAAATAAGTGGATGTTTAAGATGCAATAAATCTAAAACGAAGAATTTTAACCATACGATATATTTCATAAATATATTTGATCATGTAGGCGTTTATTATGAAAGCAAACGCGCCCATTCAATAGGAATATTAATGGTGAATGCGCCTTAATAAAAACTGGAGTACTAGATTTCGTGATTCAGTAAAATATCTAAAATTATAGTGTTTACACTAACACAGTGATAATATCTGGCCTTGAAGAATACGTAATAGTCGTAGGAACGGTAGCAGAGACTTTGTGTATGCAGCCTTCATGAATATTTAGCGGTAATAATCAGCCTCCATTCTTTATTGAAAAAGCGGAGGAAATTGATGTACGGCCCGAATACTATTAACGACACTTATTTGTTTATTGTGTTTTGGGCTTACATTTTGTGAAAGCGTGTTTCCAAATATTGGTATCACTAGCGGAAGAATGATTAGTAGAATGTAAATGAAATTCATACACCGAAAAATAGAAAACAAAATATTTTGAAATATTATTTCCTTCCCGCGTTATATCGTTAATCTTTATCCTTCAATCCCCAGCCTGTCCACTTGACAACTGTTAGCGGCATAAGGATTGTTTTACCTATGTTTCTTGGTAACTAGAATATCTATTCAGCTTTTGCCAAGATGCGGAACGTTATATTTCTTCGAATTCTTGGAAGTTGTATATTGTAAATTACCAATTTAGGGTAGGGGGTTATATTCGAAAGGAGATTTTGGAGAAGCCTACTTAAATGGGAAAACTTTTAGTTATACTTGGGTGCCCCGAAAGAAATTTATCGCCTATTCACCGCGAATGTAATACTACGACATAAATCGTTTAATTTAATGCACAGGAGGTCTAGAATTTTTAGTAAAATATATAAAAAGCCCCAGATGTGTTTTAGAAATATTAAAAGTTAGTACTAGTTTAAGATGGGTACTTAAGACGTATATGTAAGGGTCTGAGAGGTTTTGGAATATGAACTCTCGCTCCGGTCCTGTACCAGGACTATTCTACTATCGTGATTATAAAACAATTTTTTAAAAAATGTAATGATTGGTGCCAAGTAAGGAGGCTTTCATCTGTAGGGCGGGCGGTAATGTACCTGTGCTCCGGAAGTTGATGCGACTGTAGGGGGGCGGCGCCGTTGCCGTGGCTCTTGGCCGAAGAGTTTTCCCTGCTGACGGTCATCGCTGGGTAGCCTGGAGTTACTATACTGGAGTGAGTATCGGAGGCGCCGAAGCCAGGTAAAAGTGAGGTAGCGGGTAGGAGGGGGGCTCCACCCCACCCGGCCCTCGAACGGGGGGCTGCTCCCTCCAACCATTTGCATAGATCCCAATCGCCCCGTTTAGGAATCCGTCTCGTGACCTCCTACCGCTCTTAACTCGGTCACTTTTGTTGCCGGACCAGGTTGGCACGTGCCACAATCCAAACCGGGCATGAATAGGACCCTGTTCTTCCAGGACTATATTTCCAATACGTTTAAGTATAGTTTATTTCCGTTATGATGACTTGTACACTTGAATCAAACTCGGTATACAGAATACACGAAAACTACGTTATTTCATTGATGTTTTGTGCGTTTCGAGCAATGGGTTGCAGTCAGCCTTACCTAAAACTATATCTGAATTTTTTACCAGCGCGGAAATGGACCTAACTAAAATGTGTTCGGTCCACTTCCGCCGATAAACTAGCGCCCCTTGAGGTTGGTGCGGAAATGTACTTAACTAAAGTTCGTTGGGCGCACTTGCACGGATAAACTAGCGCCCCTTGTAAAGTTCGTTGGGCGCACTTGCACGGATAAACTAACTTGCACGGATAAACTAGCGCCCCTGAGGGTGGTGCGGAAATGTATAACTAAAGTTCGTTGGGCGCACTTGCACGGATAAACTAGCGCCCCAAGACGAATGTACTTAACTAAAGTTCGTTGGGCGCACTTGCACGGATAAACTAGCGCCCCCTGAGGGTGGTGCGGAAATGTACTTAACTAAAGTTCGTTGGGCGCACTTGCACGGATAAACTAGCGCCCCCTGAGGGTGGTGCGGAAATGTACTTAACTAAAGTTCGTTGGGCGCACTTGCACGGATAAACTAGCGCCCCCTTGAGGTTGGTGCGGAAATGTACTTAACTAAAGTTGGTTGGGCGCACTTGCACGGATAAACTAGCGCCCCCTGAGGGTGGTGCGGAAATGTACTTAACTAAAGTCCTAGATTACTCTAGATTACTAAAAATAAACTTGTTTCAATAAATTTTGAATCAACAGGAAAACGTTTATGATCGTAAATACACAATACCAGATAGGTTTCCTGTCATATATTTGGAAGTTAGAACCTAATAGTAGTGACCAGTTGTGTCACTGAGTTGTGTGTTTTGATCAAATATACATTTGACCGATAATAAGACAAAGACTTAAACCAATTAACAATATATGTATATGTATATATATGTATATATATATATATATATATATATATATACACGACAAACAGACAACCACCACAGTACAAGTGGCAGTGACAGTGTAGTGGGGATGCCCAAAAAACATCCAAAGTGCCAAAGTGACTAACACCGCTACTTAAGATGGTGAGCAGCGGAAACCGTTCTAGCAAAAGACCAAACCAGCGAGAGGAGACAGAAATACACGAAATCTATTCCAACCCCTCGGATACCATAAAACAGGTATTCTAAACTAGTTCTATATTGTGTTCACTAATAAAACTTAGTTCTTTCTGTACTGAATAGTTCTTAGCTCTTAGTAAAACACAATTTTTCCGCTACAAAACAACTTTCTTAAAGAAAGTTTTTCTAAAGATTTTCTCGAATGCATCGCTATTAGTTACAACCGTTAAACAGAAGGAGCAATTCACTCGTTTATCCATTTGGAACAGAGAGCCTAATTATTGAATTTCATAATAATCCATGGGGCCATTAAGGCATGCTGATTTTTAGCGTTGAATTTTTATTCCAAGAATTCATTATCCAATTACTGTACTTACTTGTCTGGTACAATAACTGGCGGATGTTTTCCCCACGAATCCCATTAAATTTTTATCGAATTAAACCCGCGTTAACTGGTTGGGATGAAAAAAGGTTTTGAGAACTGGTGCTTTGTACCGATGTCTGTCCGGGGCGAAAGTTATAAAAAACGTAAATGTGTACAGATATATTTTACAACAGTAAGTGATTCATTATCGTAATATTTTTTTATGCTAAGGAGTCAACAGATTGTGCCAGAAATTAAATTTCTTAATAAGTTAATACCATTTCATTTTTCAATAAATCCAGGAATAATATGCAAATCATTTGAATTAGGCGGGTGAAAGACAGAATTCAGAAGGGACAAAGCAAAGTTTTTGTTTCAAATTATATTCAAACATATAAAACCTTAAAGACGACTTTTGCTTTTCGCTTTGAGTATCCATTGAATGTTTAACAACGTTTATCAAATAATTTACTGATTGGCTATTGGCCTAAACAAGCGAAGACAGGGGACTGATCAAGAATTCCTGGAATGAATTATTTTTTTTTTGTAGGTGTTTTGTCCAATTTTTCCGAAAATGTTCTGTCTAGTCACACTAGAATGTCACACCACGTCACTTGTACAGGTGAATCACCCGTCGACGATTGCACCCTTCGGGAGGATCAGAAAAACTGATTTTGCGTTAGATCGCCCGTTTAAATTGCAAATTATCCAGTCGACGGAATTAGAATTGGCGTCACCTTCTCGCCTGGGCCCAAGTCGGTAGATGACAGCGTTATGACGGCGAAGCGTTAGCGATATGTTGGATCGATCGACATTTTTCACAGTGTCGTAACGTTTAAATGCTCTGAAAGCGCGGTCGACAATTAAATAAATTACGTTGTTCTTTCCGCATATTCCTTTATCAACACTCGGATGAAAAATTCGCGGCGCTGCTGAATTGATCGCTTTATCAACATAGAACTGAAATATGCTCGCAATAAGTAGACCAACTGAAGTAGCTTACTGGTAGGTTTAGTAGTATAATGTCTGGAGTATGCAGTCCATCTGTGGAAGGACATGTTATACGATTGAGTCGAATAGCTCAAGCGTCATCACGCTGGTTGATGACACAACTATACAGTTTTTATACAAAAGACAGTCCTCCGTGTGCACAAGAAAACAAAATTCTATTACTTCGGAAATTGTCAGATGAAATTTATACAATATGTCAACATTTTCTGTTTAATCAAATTTCTATCTGTGGATTATGTGTAATTGTAGTCCAATTTGAAAATTCTTGGAAAAGATTACCCGAACAAGATTATGTAATCAACTAATAATTTGCGATTTCTCCATTGATTAATTTCAACTATTAGACATAGTCATCAGAATCACTGAATATGCAATTTTATTTTCAGACGAATCAACTAGATAATCGATTCTATTGATTTCGAAGTTGGTGTCTTTCCTTAAGAACCAATTATATTTTCGTTTTCCGCTGGGGCTATTAACTCGGGAGGTGAATTGCTCAACCGAACAATACAAGAGATTTAATATAGGCATTCAGGGGCGTGCTACTGCCGCGTATATACAGAGTTCGAGTGTTGAATTTTCATAAGCCGCTTATTGACTATAGCACAGAGCCTGCAGATTTGCCTATAGGCCTATTCAGGGCTTTCTGCACGCAGGGGCCGACGCTGCTCGGTCGTAATGTCTAAACACTAATAATGTAGTGACAAGAATTCTCGGTCGTCATTTAACACTTAAAATACAATTTTATCCAACTTAAGTACATAACTTTTTAGTCTGTAATTAGCATTCTACTAGCAAACTTATAAGACGATTCAGAGGGTTGTGACAATTAATTACCGCAAATAATTATGGGCGAAAATTTCAACCTGAAATAATTTCAGCATCGAAATATTTTAAATGTTGGGGAGGCATAAATAAATTATATTTCAGTATCCAGTAGAATTAGGTATTTAGTAGAGTTATTAGCATTTAGTTTCACAGTTTCATTAAACATGTAACAGTTTTATTAGAACCCATCATTCAAAGTGGTCTCTGGGCATCGCCCTGTCGACGTGTTTCGCTTTCATTTCAAGTTTTCTTTCTCCGGTGTACATAAAAAATGAGACCGATACGTGACGGGCGTACGGGGGAGCGATTATTTCCACTAGAGAACCACCGACGCGGCTCGCGCACATGGTGAGGATTCAGAAAAACATTCTCGTAAAAACATTTATGCTTAATTCGCACACAACTTCAATTCCGGTTTCAATGAAGATATCGACCTTAATGACGACTTGCAAATTGTCGAAATCCAATCTGAGCAATCAACTCCGGAACAATTTCTAAACATCAATCCGGGCTCATTCTGCAAGTGGTTTCGAGACGGCGGCTATTCATTTATCGGGCTTTAATCCTGGGCTGGCCCAACTCCAAAGTATTTTCCTTTGTCCGATGTCCGAATAAATATATAAGCGGTCGGGCAATATATTGTCTGAAAATGCTACGAAATAATTCACCCCGGGTTATTAAGCATTGGAATTCAGTCGAGATGCAATGGTCGTTCGTTGCGCCGACAGTTATTTATGTACATCAGCAACAACTCTTGCCCGATTCTTGTCTCTCGTTAGAAATTTGCGAACTTTGAATTTAGTTCTTTAGGAACTAAAAATAGATTTCCTAAATATATAGAAAATGCGTCATTTGGAGATTAAATATCTATTGCTTAAATTAATTTTTCGTTGATAAAACTGCAGCTCACCGCTTATACAGTAAAAAGTTAAGTTTTAATTTTTAGAATTTCTTTTTAAGTTCATAAATTTGGAGAAAGGCATTTTAAGAAGGCATCTATATGTGATTTCTAATAATATGTATCCTATTTTGGATTTTCAATTGCCAGTCCCTTGCTCCATTCTGATCAAACAAAAAACTTCACTTATATCTTATACTGTCTTATCAAGTAAGCCACTCCTCGATTACAATTTAATTTTATTATAATTTAGATAGCGTTAAATAGGAACAACGCTCCGATTGTGGATCGAAACCAGTTTACATTTTATTCCAGCCGCAACACAGCAGTCTCTAGGTTCCAGACCGGAATAATTGGATGCCTAGACAAGAGGCCGGTTAGGAAATAAACGCCGGATTTATATTCCTTTCGAGGTTATCGGATCAACGACCCGGAGTAGGATAGCGCGGACGGAGGCGATCGGGTGTCATTAGGCGGGGCTTAAAATGGGACGGCGGGCCCGAAGATAGGCCGGGCCCGTAACACAGCGGAGAATAGGTTTCAAGCATTAAAAGCCTCCCTTTATGCAGCCGGATCGGAAGCGCGGGGAGGAATCCCAAGGATGACCGGGTTCTACCAAATACGCTTTCTAAATCGAGAAATTATCGTTCCCCGTTTCGAAAAGGTAAAAATACTCTTCGTTTTTTTTTCTAAAGGTTTTATCTCCTACAATAAAATCTCGGTTAAACGCGGCTACCGCCCACTCAGGCTAAAACCGTTTAACTCAGATTTCCTTCTTGCGTAACGGAGAATTTACGAGACGGAAAACAGTGGCGCGGAGAATTTACCTATGCATGGAAAAAGGATTAAACTCTTAGTGATTTTAATTTCACAGTGATTTCTATAGAAATTGTACATTTTATACTGGTTCCTATGCGCTTATATAAAAAACGCGACGGTTGCCCTATCATTATGTACTTATTCTTAAAATAATATAACGACGCCGTTTTTTCATTATTCATTTATAAACATTAGGAGGGTATAATGAACATACAACAATTATCGTGGCGTACAGTAATTCAATGTAATAGACAATATTTCTATTATTGGTGTCAAACGGTGCCTTAGTTGACGTAACTGTTATTCCTTAGAACTAATGTTGGACTAATTATGACTATGTTGCACTCGTTTTATCAATCCGCATTAAAAAATATTGTAATTTGATTGTTTATGGCGCATTAAACGTTGTACAGTCCATGGGAAACTTAACAAATAACGAGATCATTAAAACATTATAAGTATTTTATGAAGGTGAGGGCATTTCAGACGGAAGTCTGGTAAACGAATGAAGAAAGCGTAGCTGGACATTTTTAATTGGACATTGGCAGTCATCCGCTCTGCACTTTCTCCGTGAATAATAACCGGACAATTCAATATACTTTTCTCGTTTTTGTCTGAACCTTATCGATAACTGGACCGTGAGCCGTAACGAAAATTCCGTAATGGGTGATGAATTCCGCGATGACAAAACAAAGATTTTGTCACCACGTTGCAAATTAAAATCCAAAGAACCCTCTTGGACCTCTTTCAGATTTTAAATAAGAAGGAAACAGTAAAATTAAGGGCGCTCCGGGTTTTACTTAAAGTGAAAGTATAATGTGTTCCTTCTTTCATCGAGTGGAGGGACTGATAGTCAATTGCGCAACGGACGGTCGAGGCCCTCGAGTTAATTAAATTTAATAGCAAATTGAAAGAATAAACAAATTTGCCACCTTTTGTCGTCGGTTTTGAGCGTTTCAGAAACTGTTTACAAACACAACCGGCGCGAGCTCGAGTGGCCGCGAATGATAAGATTATGTTGGTCTCTAATTACAAACGCATTTATTTCACCTTCCTCGAGACAGTGTTAACGTGCGATTTAAGAAAGAATTAAAAGTGCCCGACATAAATGCCATTTTATTCTACTAAGTAATGTTTTATGATTTGTATGGAGTTACGGGCAATGGCAGTTGAGCGGATATGGATATCTTAACGTGTATTGATGTCAATCGAAATCGTAACTTTCGCTGGTCCAAATTTTTTTTGAAATTCTTGAAAACAGCGTCATATTCAATAGAATTGTTTTATCCTCTAAGATTCTCTATTACGTCTTATTACGTATAATCTACATCTTCCCTCGCTACTGTGAATAATTTATAATTTAGTGCGTAAATATATCAAGGAGACCTATTCTGAGACAACTTTATTAAAGAGAACATCCTCAGAAAGCGCGAATATTATAATTAGATAGTAAGCCTTTTTAACAAAAAATTAATACAATTTATAAACTTTTAATTTATGTTTTGCATACGTTTCATGACTAATAATAATAAGAAATTTAATAATAATAATGAGAATTATATAATAAGAATTAATTTAAAATTATTAATTGAACAGAAAACGCAAAAAATAAACGAGTGGATTGCAAATTTAACGAGAGGCAATGTTTACTCTGGTCATTGAAGCGCAGGGTGAAAAAAGTGCAATTAGCGATACGCTCATAATTAGATCACTCCGAGCAATACTAGAAACGGTTTTGTAATAAAGGCCCACTCAGTGTCTGGGTTCGATTACGATAGGCGGTTTGATATTTATTCCCATAATTACCTTTCCAAACGGTTGACACTTTTTAAATTGCTTCTGCACGGAAAATGAATTTACATTTAGTATTCCAAAGATCTAATTACAGTTTTGAATATTAATTTCAATTCAACCGTCATCCACCGGTCTCTCATTATTTTACTGACGGAATTCCACTAGTTATGGCTAGACCCAAAAAGGTTATGACCAAAAGAATCAAATTAATTAAATTTAATGGTTTCTATACCTCACATTTTGGGGACGAAGAATCGAAATTCCATTGTTCGATACTGTACCCGCTACAGAAATGAAGATAGTCAAAGAATTGGACTATGAGAAAATAGAAAATAATAATAATAGGGAGGATTATCATCTTCACAGGCAATTTAGAGTCGGCGGGGCGTAGAGGGCGGACAAACAAGTGTGTCGTCCAATCGATTACGGATACTCGGCCTCGCACCGGAATACAACACTTTTGATCTATTTTTAATTCTTCTCACGTACCCAGAATAGAGGACAACAGTTGTTTATTTCGAGGAGTCAAGCTTCGATCGCTCGGGGGGTCCTTACCCCCGCCGGGAATGGGGTACTGCCCGTTTCCATTGCATAGTTGGCAGACAGAGTATCAATGGTTATTTGTTGAATGGCTAAATTTATAATATTCTGGGTCTAGCTAGCTCTTGGCTTTCGAACCCTAGATATATGGCGACTGCCTTCTTTGAAATATTTAATTTTATTTAATTATAATAAGTTTACGCCGGGTTGCGACCGAAATGAATGAACCAGTATGTTTGCATTGGCAAAGCGTTATTTTTCAGTGTTTCAGTGCTTCAATTCGACTATTCACCTAATTTGTGATTATGGTAAATTTCCAGTATTAGTTTATGGTACTGCGTATATATATTTTTTCGAAAGAAAAATATAAGCATTTTACTGTTGTACTGAACTTTTCTTGGATTATTTTGCTGTATACTCAAAATACGAGAGCGAATAAATAATATTTGTTTCTTGGTTCTTTCCAGAAAATGGCAACATATTCAACTTTTATAATACATGCATATTGGGCAATAAAACCATCATTTAGAAAACTCATAAATATACTGAATTCAATACAAATTTCTTCCGAATGTTTATTTCATTATGGAATAAATATTTCGGATTTGAAGATTAATGCTAATTCGATGCAAACGTAAGCTATGTAGTTTGAAACGGACAAAGCTAGAAAATACAACTGAATAAAATGACCTAGAACAGTCGTGCGATAGCCATATTTGAGGTTGGTATTAAAAACAGTATATCGGGCGTTCGTTGGGAGATCGCATTCATATATCGCATTGTGTCGTCCTTCGCGCCAAATATAGCGCTTGATATGGAATAATGCACCGCATCCTGCTCTTCTCAATATCAAATCATATCATAGAAGGCTCACCCGGCCAGGACGGGTTCGGCATGACCATATTTCAGCCCGGTTATTGTAGTCGATCATGAAGAGTTTCCCCTCCTCTTGGCTCGAATTTAAATCCATTCCTATCTAAGGGCTCCCAATTGTCCGGCCGAAATGACTTAAAACTCCACTGTTTTCACAGAATAGTCCCGGAAGTAGGGAAAAGTACCAAGATTCCGCTACAATCCTACTGAGCATATATATTCAATCATATTGTTACTTTTACACGGAACAACCCTAATTAAAAGATTTAATTTTAAAACCTGGACGAAAATGATTTTTTCCTTATTACCTCTCCTATTAGTATTCTGTCTGTAAATTTTTTTTGGTTCCATTGACAAAACCTAAATAGGACTGTACAGGTGTTGCTATTCACTGTTCTCGTGTCAATATTTGATTAAAAATATTACGTGTTGGAAATATTGCCGAGTGTAAGAAAATGCCGGCCCGCGGTCTTCAGGCTCATTTTTCTACCGCGAAGTTATTTATTTTCTAATCTACCTCAAGTGACAGTCTCGTTCAGCCTTGGGCTCCAAGAAGGCCTTGGGCTTGCCCGCGGTCGCGAAAGCAAGCGTGCCAAAGTGCATAAACTGCGTCGGAACCGAGCAGCAAACACTTGTGGCAATGAACGTTTCAAAACGTTTAAAAATAACAGTTTAGCTATTAACTTGAAATCAAATGCAGCGACCGAAGATGACTGGTGTTCTGCAGGTATTCCCCCCAAAACATCTACGAAAACAGTAATTATTATTCAAGCTAATTCATTCATGTATTTGTGATAGTAAACTGATCCTGATGGTCCGGTTAAGAGGTTCCTGTGCCACCTGAAGCCGTGATCTACAGCAGGCAAGGCTTATTAATGTGAATGTTCCAGCTATTAATTACTAAACTAATATTTATTGCAGCAACAACAGGAAGTATCGTTCACTAGCTAATTTAT
Source organism: Lethocerus indicus (assembly GCA_019843655.1). NCBI lineage: Eukaryota > Metazoa > Arthropoda > Insecta > Hemiptera > Belostomatidae > Lethocerus > Lethocerus indicus. Next base: position 4,983,328 of record JACDQD010000103.1, on the reverse strand, counting down.
CGCGGTTCACTTCTCGAGGTTTTGATTATATAAGTGGTTCCAGTTCGAATACTGTCGGAACCATTGAACTATTAAATATAGGTCAAAATTATGGCACAAACAACAGATAACTGGGCCATTTTCCCTACTTCGATTTACAGATAGGATTACATAAAAAAATAAACTCATCGTGGCATTATCTTTTTATACGAGGATTAATCTACACTGAAACTCATATTATTAGCTTTATAAAATCATTTCCGGGTTATCCAAAATTAACTAATATGATTGAGTGGAACGTAGCTGAAGTGTAAGAAAAACAGCTAATAGCTGCCAATATTAATAATTATAGAACGTAAAATTGAATATTTTAAAGCAGGAAACTCCGTCCCTAATCCATCTGCAAGAGCCTTCCACTAATCCTCATACAGAATGCTTGTAAGGATCAGATAATGTTCTACAACTAGTATTAATAATAGTACCCCAATAATTGTTATTGGCTTTAATATTAATATTACCGAAAAAACATTGTTTATTAACCCCGACGTGGAGTAAACAAGATACGGAGATTTCGAGCATGGGCATTACCGGGCCCAAGCCGATACCGAGCGAGGATTATAGCAGGCCGTTATCAAAATTGTTTTCAACTCGTGCGTCTTCATGATGAATTTTTTTCTAATCACCTCTCAACATCCGACCACTTCAGCCGCCGTGGCTCGTTTTCAGGACAAAATGAGATATTATTTTACGAAAATATGATTTTTGTTTTATACGTATGGTTTAAAAATGAATAAAGCAACTCAATCGGGATTAAAACAGTGCTTCCGTTACCTTCTGTCATGTTAACAAATTTTCGGCAGCGCAGGGCCTCAGGCGTGAAATGTGGAACCAAATAAATCCTGGAGAAGTTCACTGCGGCCCATAAAAGGACTGCCGGTATATATGTCTTTTTGCATGACTAAAGGCCGTGTAAGAATTATATTAAAACAGGACAGGAAAACGGGGCCAATTAACTTAATTAAACAAGTGATGGATGCATTCTATTTACTTCACGTTTCTTGCGCACGAAGTGTGTGACCCAACTCGCAAAAGTAAAATAATTGCGCGGTACAATACTTTTAAATATTTCAATTTAATCCCAATCAATTACTATCGGAGAGTGCTGACGAAGGAATATGAATGGAGATGTACCTCATTCCACATGCAGGACTTCGTACGCGGAGTTGGATACGGCCCACTGCATTTTCATCGAGTTACCACAACACTGAGTCACCGGTGTTGAAATGGTTGAAAACAGATTGTCCTTGTGCGAAACGACGGTGAAAAACGGAATAGAATGATAATTGAAACGTTCTCACATTTTAAAACGCTCTTTTACTCCATTACCTTACTCTTCTATTCTTACTTGCCTATCCAAATTTCGTAATATTTCTGAAGGGCTGAATTTGTAATCTGGTTTATTACGTAAAGTCAATATGTTGCAGCATGTTTATTATATTTCCAAGGGGATTAACTGTGGCGGCAAATAATGGTATGGACAGAATCGTCTCAAGAAACCGTCTTTCGGCGGGTAACTCTCATTCCTGGAGTTAGGCGCAATTCATTATTTCCGGCCAGTGAATGGAGCGATTTCGTTAACAGGACTCGTGGATTCCAGCCACTCGAATATCGGCCGGCTGGCTTACCGTAATCAGGAAACGTCATTTACCATTGCTGGACGCGACGGCCTGGGCGCGTTCCATGCAGCCTCTCTGGACTCTCGCCTCCGACAGAAACAATAGTCAATTGAACACATCCTACTTTGCACCGCCGATCCCGAAACACTATGACAAATGCGCCAATTGAAAATAGAACCACCGTTTATATATTCCCAGCCGAATAATTTAATGATTCTCTCCCACATTTTAGATTCACTTGTAACTCGTTCTAGCGAATTGAAACTCATCTCTCGGGAAAGGAGAAATTCAAAAATGAAGCCGATACTTAACAACAATTAGTCCTGGAATAGATTTTAGAAGCAAACGTCTAGGCGTTATTAGATTTAGACAACAAAATTTCAGTGTTAATAATTAACTACATCATGTACAGAATTCGATTTTTAATCGAATAAAATTAGTAATAAACAAGAAGAGTATCATTAATAGGGGGTGGATTACAATCACTCGAACGCATAGGATCCTTTGCTTGCGTCTTTATTTATCGAGTCCTCATCGCGCGACAGAATACTTTCTGGAAAATATTTATCGCGTTAAGTTGATTATCCTTCTACTGGCTAATTACTCAGGAGGCACTCGGGTATCAAACTGCGTAGCCCGACACCGGTGAGCTAATCAACCTGAAAGTAATTCCGTGTCGGCGGTATCGTCACGTCCTCTCCCTAATGAAAATTCCCTTTCTTCGGGACACCGATGAAAAAAAATTGCCAACGTCCACGCCTCAGATTATCGCTGTGAAATTCCGCGACCTCCACTTGGCGGCGAACGCCAAGAGCGGAAGTTAGGCGGTTAGCCGTTTTGCTCTTATTGGTCTCCAGTCCGCTCATTATTACGCCGGTAGTCATTATTCGCTATGATACGATGAAAAATCTGCGTTCCAAACAACTAAAAACTACAATGCAACCTGTTCTCTACTGAGGTTAATATCAACGTGGGTTTAACATACGTCCAACCATTGAATTCCGGCGGTCAGACCCTGAAAACTGTTCAAATGAAACCAAATCACTTGTTGCATTTAAATTATAAAATTTGTTTTTGATTGCTTTCAGGAAAATATAGTTAGCAACCCAAATAATGCATTTAAATTTATTTTTTTAAATATATGATGTTTTACGCCATAGACAGAATTATTATAACAAATTCTATTATAAATAAATAATCTGCACAATATCCTCTCTGAAACCTCTTATATCTAGTAACGGCTATTGCATACTGACTGAATGAAGTTATATTCAACATGCCAATTATGATTGATTACCTATATTGGCGTTAATCATAAGATATATTCAGAACTGTTTATCGCATTTCTGTTGGTAAACAATTCTAATCTCAAAACAGCAAGGAAAGAATATTATTGGAAATGTTAGAATCGCAATTACAAATTGGTTCGTCGAAAAAAAATGAATATAAGCGAGAATAAAGTGCAAAAACCATTAGGATTGCTGTTGTTCCTTTTTCTCTCAATTGATGGTTAATTTCTTCTGAAATTTGAAAGATGCGTCACGCAGGCCTCGGGGTTATTCCTTTGTAACTGCCGAAAATTATGCTCGGGGAAAAAATTGCCGACGTATAACCGGGAATACCAGATAATAAGAGGGGTGGATGGGACCGGTTACAGTCGTCATCGAGCGGACGCCTAAATTGCCTCTTCCAGTGGCGCGATGCGATACGCCTCTGCTTAATGGCAGATTCCGCATTCCACCCTCCAAACGCGAGCTGAGACGATTTCGATTTCATACGGTATACGTTATTCATATTTGAATTACGGAATTATTTATAGAAGGCGGAAAATCGTTTTCCACAGAAAACATGGAATACTGCACAATTACAAGACTTCTCGCAAACGTTAACGACCGCAGAAATAATTACAGTGCTCATTGAGCAATTGCAGCTGTCAATAATGGCTGTGACGTCCATTATACAGTGTTGGGGAAAGTTCGAAATAAATCTGGCGAATAAAATTGCTATTGTTCCTTTATATTTCAAAGAGGGAGTATCTTTTTTTTAAATTAAACGTTATATTAATTTTCGGCAACACAACGATATTAATTAAATTACAAAACATATATCCGTAAAAGATAAATTAAAAGTATTCCTATTTTATGTTAAAGTACATCCAAATTTTTTCCTCAGTATTTATTAGTCTTTCGCATTTATTATTTGGGAAGCAATCGCTTATAGAATGTTTAATCCACGGTAATATAAAACCCGACGTTCAAAATTTGTTAATGATCCAAACGTTCTAACTTATTCAAGAATACAGGATTACGCAATGTGGGCGCCCGTCTGTTATCAGAAGATTTCATTATCAAGATTTCATCATCAGTTTATGCAATAAAATCGGTGAAGTCTTTCAAAAACAGTGTGTGTGTGTGTATATATATATATATACATATGCATATGAGTACGATTAGGCAAAACGGAAGATAAGTATGAAACAATGGCGAAAAGGGGTGTTCTATGAAACCTTCATACGGATTCATGTCGGTTTTACCACTGTTTAACAAGTAACCTGGCAGTCAGCAACTGAAACGGGTCAATTTAGTGACAAATGGAGCGAAACTATATGTTGGCCGAAAATTGATATATTTCCGGGAAACTATAATAAAAGTAATCTGCTGTCAGTGTGGCTACGTTCAAAGAAAAAAAAAGTACGGCCGACGGCCTCTCGAGTACCCCGGTGTTGACTCGGGGCTCGAATTTACTCCCATTTATTGCTCCAAGGATCCAAGTAAACGGCGAATCCGTTTACACTATCGCTTCGGCGATCGTAAAGCGCTGAAATGAAAGGCTTGATAGGACATGGGAGCGGTTGTTTCTACAGATGCCGCGCTGACCAAGTTCATGTTGGGGGCTTTCTCAGTTCAGTAGTCATGGAATTACATTCAAAATAAAACATGAATTATCGTCTTCCCGTGAATATATATTACCTTTCAGTCGCATTTGTTCCTGAGCTAAACTACTAAACAGATTTTTGGATTTATATATATAACCGTACAAACAACAAAGAATCGACACGGTAGCATTGGATTAAAGCCAGCAGTATCAGACTAAATTAATTCACATAATTATAATATACAGTTCTATTTCGGTTCGCATACCGTAGTAGCGTTTGGCCTATTTAAATTTATGAAACTTTTTCACGATATTACATTCTTAATGGAGACACGTTGGGTTTCTGTCGCCCATCGTTTGCATGGTCGTAGACTATAGTTCGGTTAATTGGAACGCGGTTTATGAATTTTATCAATTTGTCTGCCGCTTATTTTATTTATGTCCTTTATGATCCTCAAGCCCGTTGTCCTGGTCCAAGCCCTCTGTTTCGATCGTGCATTGCTTGTGTAGCCATTGACTAAGAGTGTCTAAAGTAAGCATAGAAAGAGACTACGAACCGTTGCAAGCTTCTACGTAAATAATACTCAATTCAGTCCCATGTCCTCATCAGATAGTATTAAAATCGAAGAAAGAAATCTTTAGATATGATTAAACCAGGTTTCGTCTTCTATTTATATATCGCCAGATTATTGTTATATTGCCGCTTTATTAGAAATAAAATATTTTTTACATCTGTATATTTCTGGCCAACTGTTACTGTGGAATATGAGAATACGCTTTGTAGTGTAACCACATCGTGCAGTGCATAGGAATTGCTTCAGCAGCCCACTTACTGGGGAACTACCAAACTTTGGGCTTCCTCAATGAGACACGCTACAGAGAAAATATTTCCCTCCAACCTGGAAATTGTTCATTGCCGGCATCGAGCGGGCACGGGGAATTTCTCTCACGCCGCCCCCATTGTTCCAGTCTTCACGTTGTTTTCAACCAGAAATTAAAATATTACTCGTGACTGTTATGATTCCCGCCTTCCCGGTTGGAGCGGATATACGTTTTCACAGCTTACCTTTGTCGGAGGCGACCCTAGAAGGATTTACTGGCGGGAGCACGCGAGCCCGTAATTGAAAATTCAGCTCTAACGTATGCAACAGATGATTTACAGAGTTCGATACATTATCTCAGAAATGAATCCACCGGCGGGGTGTGTTTACGACTCGGTATTTACGGCTTTCGGCCGGTTTTAAAATTGAATCGCGATCGACAATCTTAATATCGATTGGGCGATCGATAATTTTTTTTTAAACCGCGACAATTTCTCTTATCGAGCAGTGTGTAAAATACTGTCGCAATACGATTGAATAATTCCTAGTGAGAAATGGTATTGGGGTATACTCACGTAGTGGTTTGGTCTTGAGCGGGTTGTTAGGGTAAACAAGGCAACGAGCCTGTGTGGATTCAGTGTGCGATGAGCTGGTTGTAGACGTGTAGCCTAGCGTAGACTGAGCACGGTTAACAGTGCCGCCTACTACCTGTGTACGTTCCCTCCCCTCCCCCTCGCTGCACGCTGCCGCCACCCGCTCGCCTTTACCACCACCACAACCGCGCACTCGAGGTACTCAAAGTACTCATGCCGGTACTCGGGCTCTCTGTAAGATAATAACTCATATCGCGACAAGTTGCGGAAATCTCTTCGAAAATTCGAACGACCCAAATTTGCGTTCGGAGCAACCAGATTCGTGAATATATTGGGTTGACAACTAAGTAATTGCGGAATTCACCTACAATTGGCGTTGTACATATTTTTAAGTACGTCAATATCTTTGCACGGATAAGCCGTATATGGTATAAGATCTCTGCAATGTCTCTTGTTGAACTGTGGCGATCTGCATCAATAATGGCCTTTATTTGGTCATCATCGACCTCCACTGGGCGTCCAGAGCGCTCCTTATCTTTTAATGAAAAATCCCCTGACCGGTATTTTGCGAACCAGTAGTGATACTGCCGTTCTTTTAAGGTTTCATCACCGTACACAGCATACAACTTTTTATGATCCTGTGAGGCATTAACACCTTTGCGAAAAAAAGTAAAATGTGACGGAAATGCTCACTTTGGTTCACCATGTTTTAGCTTTTTATACACACGCACAATTCAACTGGTCAATGTAATTTTGATACTGAATGTTTCAGAAAGGACCAAATAATAACATATCAAAGAATCTTATCTGTGCAAAGATGTTGACGTACTTAAAAATATGTAAAACGCCACTTGTTGGCATACTTAGTTGGCAACCCAATAGATACATTCTAATGTAAGTTATATGAGTCCCACTCGTAATCAATTATAATAAAAATTTAAAGACAATTTTGATCCGCCACAGGGATTCTTCTGAGGCATGGAAATTTGCAAATATCTTTATTCTATTTCTATCCTATTTTCTGGACTGTAAAATGGATAGTAGGGACCGCTTAAGAGTCCAAACCCGACTAGGTGCATAGTTATATATATATATATATATATATATATATATATATATATATATAAGTAATAAAGCCTCTAGGATGAGAAATACTCCGCCTTCTGTATTCAAAGTCTGTGGTGCTGTGCGGGCCTGGTCTTGCATGCTGGCGCCGCTTGGGGCGAAACCGCCAACTTGACCCAGATAATTATACGGGGATGGCCCGACTCGGTTTTTCGGGCGGTACGCGGAATTTTAGCCGCCGGCGTCGTCCCTAAACATCCGGCCTCGCATGAACTAACATCAGACTTCTTCCTCCGTCTCCGTAGTTCCCGGCCCACCATGAATTGACAAGTTCCGGACGCGATGACGTCCAGAATTGTTCATATTGTCGCATTCCTATTCCTTTCATATTTTATAAGTTGAATTTTCAGGCATAAGATGTGGTACAGCGATGCTCACTATAATATTGAATTCTGGCATTTAATCTTTCCTGTCGGCTGCATCTACTGTGTTGGACGCAGTGGGGGAAAAAATGGTACGTAAAAATGTTATTGCTTAAGGAAAATAGAATTATTATTTCAACAATTGCACGCTTAAAATGGTCCGATCCTTTGTAAACTTCTAATTCCCTAAGGAAGTTATTCTGTAAAACGATGTACTAAATTTCCTAAACTGGAATCGAGACAACAATAAAAATTCTTTTCATATCATAACGTAAAATTGTATTATTTCATTTTATAATAATACCACCGGGCTACATTTTTTGTTCCATTTAAGCGTCACTTGAGTCCTCGGTTAATACTTATGTCAGTCAGCTTTCGGTCCACTGCCGTTTCTTTGGCGTTAGCGTCACCACGTTGCGTCGTTTTCAATTTAAGCCGGCGTCCCTTGTTAATTTATCACGTTCACTAAGTCATACGGGATCCGTTGTCATGTCTTAATCTGGTGCACGCGAACATCAGCAGGAAATTGATGTAATAAATCTCAATAAAAAGGAAAACAAGAAAGGAAATGAATTAATCTCCAGGGCGAAGTGACTCGCGTTAAAGTTGAAGACTTTCATTGAACGGTCCCTAAATTTAGGGACCTAAATTGCGGACTTCAAATTCGGTAATGGTAAATTGAGGATGCCGACCGCCAATGATACTCTCCGATTGTTCAATTTTAAAGAAACTTCGCAGACTCGGTAGAATTTTTCACCTTTCAATAAAATAACTTAAAACTTAGCTTATAACATAGGTTAAAATTGATTAACGGTTTCACTTTCACTGACAGACCGGCCAGAAACTTCTATTTTTAAAATTCGTTTTTAAAACGGATGACTTCTCACATAATTAAAATCGAGAAATTCTGGACTCTCGAAGAACAATAGAATGGAAAAAATACTGTTAGGAAACTTTCCAACCACTTGATTTTGCTTTTGAATTATTACTTAATTGTGCCAGTTTATTATTGTTGTTAACCCGGTAAGAACGACGAAATCTCAAATTCAGATAACGTTTTAACGGGCAAGTAGGTTAAGTGCGCTCCGATAATGCTATTAATTGTTCTTGGTTCTGATTTATTTCGTTGCCGTTAACGGCATTTTTATATCGAGCTCTTGGAACGCTCACAATGTTCAACAGCAGTGATATTTAATTGCTGTTCTACCATGAAGCTATGACAAACAAGTGATCGTTAAAAAAATATCAAAGTTACATACCGAAAAATATAATTTGCGAAATTTAAGTGAGGAATGATATGGAAATTTTGGCCGATATATAAGAGCCGCTTACATAAAACATATTACTGAAATACCTTGAAAAAATGTTCAAAAAAGGACAACAAATTTTAATTTACGTACATACATGTACATAGATAATGTACAAGCCTAACCTTTACTCTAATATTAATAAACTCAAATGGGGGGGGGGAAAATTTTCAGAGTGTAAGCAAGCAAAATTGGAGACGATATTATTATATCCTTGAATATTATGTATTATACCTTGTTTTACGAAGTTCCTTTTACTTAGAAATTCCATTGACAGCGGTAATATCGTCGGGACATTGCGCGGGAATGCAGGAAGTGAAGGAAACTATTAGGCGGGGCGCATTAAGAATCGTTTGAGTGGTCACAGTGTGGAGGGTGAGGGGGAAACCCAGAGTTATGCTGGCGAAAATTCCCCAACATACACTAACTGCTCAAAAATGCTTTCAAAGATAATTCTATATTTGGAAAGAATGGGATTATAGAAAATCGTACTTGCTTATATTTCCAGGGAGCCGTCTTTCTTACTAAACATTTCCTTTCGGCCTGTCAAAATATCCATCGCAATTGTTATTTGTTTTGCTGAAGTAATCGCGGAACCATTATGTGAATGTATAGTAATTAGTTTATAATTTTTCTGTACTTGCCAAGGAACAGAAGTGGAACACGTGTCTGCAGAGTGATGGACCGGTATTGGTTGCAGTCGATCTGTCTGCATAACGTGACTTCAATCTCAGTGATTGGATTTGTAAGGAATTCTTTGCAATGTGTTTTATAGGAACCTACACGACGGCTTTTTTCGATTGATTGCAGCCCAATTTAGTTTGAAATATCGAAAATTCAAAACCCAAACGCAATTAGAAAGTATATATAGTGAAAATAAAAAAATTGTCGTTTTTCTCACTCCAGGTATTCCGTACAAGAATGTGTACTTGTTCAGTCAGATAAACCTTCAACAGGATTGTTTATATTGTCAAACCGTAATCTGATTAAATTTTTCTTATTTACTCTGATTTGGCTAAAAGCAATTACTGAAACGCCAACGCATAGTAAGAAAGGCAGATTAGAGTGTTTTGAAATATAAACTGTTTCTACAACGACTCAGGGAACAGTACACATTCTTATAACATTTTTGAAGGTTGTTTTCGCGAAGTACAGGAAATTCCAGTTCCCTGAAAACTTAAGTAGCATTACCATTAATTTGTCTTAACTTAACTTAAAAATTAAGTTATATTCTAATTGAATTAATTTCAACTCTTATATGCAGAACAGGATACAACTTTGTTAACATTGTATTGTGTTCAAAAAGAGAATACTTTTTTAAGTCTAGCGCCAGTCAATTCATCCGTTCACTAGCAATAACTTCACCCTAAAACAAGGACACTTTATTTATAATTTTCTAATTTCTAAATTTCTGTCTTCTTAGTGTGTCTATTACTATGCTTTTGCTTCATATAAATCAAACGTACAATAATTATCGGGTGAATAAATGAATGAATTGGATGCGGAATTTAGCGTAGGTGAATCGCCGACGCTTGTTTCTTAGCAGCGCCGAGTTGCTTTCTCACTCACATAAACAAAACAAACTTATAGTGATACAACATTACTGTAATTAATCGCCGAATTTCACAGGCGTTGGCCTCGGCAGCCTTAATTGCTACAGGGAAAATCCGGGAGAGAATTCCTGGCTTGAAGATTGTTATATGTCACCCGACTTCGATACCGTTTTGAAGGTTCCCTTCCTCCATCGCCGCTGAGCGGAATTGGGTGCAAAAAAATTATGATAATCTCTATTCCGAACTAATGAGTAAGCAGCAAAGATTTCTCCGAACTCCACCCTTCGTCAATGAATGACTATTTATTCTCTTCCAAATGAAATGACTATTTCGAATTCAATTCTGTTTGGTGTATATAAATTCCATTTGCAAGTCGATATATTATTTGGTGTGTGGGTTTGGGAGGGTGAAATAAAATAAAAATGGGCCCCACTCTCGGGTAGAAAACCGAAAGTCAAGCAATTACAGAAAAAGTCAACGTGAAATGGGAAGGGAACAAACATAAGAATAAAGTCACAGTCTCGGGAGACTGTGTAAATACACGGATCGCTAAGTACGGCAGCCTGTATTGTCTGTATTTCATTTTACATTTATTGGTATAGAATTAAAACTCACGAAATTAAATTAATTTTTTCAGTTTATGTAACTCGTGAGCGGTACAAATGATTCGCATTTAATTAATTAAAAAGACAAGTACTTCATTAGATTGCTTTTAACGCGTCCGGGAATGACTATGTGCTGAATGTTGGCTCCGGCCCCAGATTTTAATCTGTTGGCGCATATTTCATCTCAATACTAATTTCATAATTATTTTCATCTCTGTTTGCTTATTTTTTATTCGCCGTCAATGTCCGACCGAACAAGAGGCGTCAAAAAATGCATAAAAGTTTGATCGATTTTTTAATATAAGGATGTTTGGTCGTAATGGCAAACAGATTTGGTATTCACCTTAGACAGTAGTTTTCTGTTGTACACGTTTTAGCTTTTTTTTGCTACAACGATCGCTGTGACCGCAAGACTAAAAGGCCATGGCAGCTAAACCGCGATCCGGGAAGCAGAGACACTGAGGGACCTGAAAGCTGTTATGCATTCATCATGAAATAGTTCCACTATACGATGAAAGGTAATATTCCAGTGATATTGCCTACCTTTCCAAGAAAAATAATTTACACACTCTGGGCCACTATCTACATTCGCCATTTAACGTAACAGAAAGCGTATTAATTCATTAATAATCTCGGAGATTCAGTATATTAGTGATTCTTGGTATTACATTATTGCCTCCGACATCGTCTCCTACCCTGTTCAAAATGATTTGAAACAAACGATTAATGATGGTAACAATTTCATTAGTAACATTTTCAAACAGAATGTATTTTGCTCATGTTCTGACTGAAGGCGACCAATTATTTAGGAGTTGACTAGTGCCCGTGATTATATTAAAATAAGATCGTGTTTTAATTTGTAACCTTCAAAGTGAAACCATTTTGAAAAAATAACACAGAGTCAAAGGATCGAAGGATCGAATAAAGGAATTTACATAACTTCTAAAGGCGATGGAAGACTTTTTCTCACTCTTTTCAAATAGGTTTTTTAAATGATTTCTTTTCAAAATAAATGGAGTTAACTTTGAAATAAGCTAACCTAATTAATTCAAAATTATAAATATTGAAACTCAGATTAATACTTTACAGGACATTAAACAAACGGATTGAATTACGATGTTTATTCAACTTACTCCAACCTTCGGCCTTACCGAAAGGGGAGTTTCAAGTAATTTGTTTTTCGTATATTTATTATTAATCATAATATTTCAGGCTCTTCAAGGCGATTCTTGGTTCTTCATATTCGCTTTTATTTAGTTTTAATTTGTTTCTGTTCATCATCTTCAACTTCTTATCTATTGAAACAAACTTCATTATTGGATGGCGTGCAATAAATATGAGAGGAAACATACCGCTACAACTGGTCTTTCCTATTTCGTATTACTTCGTCAACTAACGTTTTATAGCCAGCAATGCGGACAATTCAAAAGTTACCAACCCTCAAATAAAGAGGGACAGTTAAAGACAAACAATTAATAGAAAATCCGATAATTGACCCATTCTGCCCTCTCAATCGGAGACATCAAAGTGGTCAAATTAATCACCCGACGTTTTATTAATAACATTAATTATCTTTTAATGAGGAGGCTGTTTCCTCGGGCATAACACGTTCCCGGGCCGAATCAATGAAAATTACGTTCGAAACGATGAATAGCCGTTGAACCGTTTATGGGACAACGTAATTAGCGGTCGGCACGTCGCAATTAACAGAGTACAAGTTCGTGTTCGTGGGTCTATTCTCAGTTCTCTAATGCGCTATAATGGTTTGTCTAATTACATAACTCAGAAAATGACGAAAATTTAAACTATATTGGATGTATTATTCTATGAATGGAGCGTCGAATATGAGATACAATACAAGGGAGGTCAGTTCTTGGCTCATAATTGAAGGCATTTGTTCTGGGGTCCGAGAGGGCGTATTTTAGCGTATTACTTATTGTATATTTTTTGTTTTCCACCAGACTATATAAAGCCTGTTGCATACACTGTTTCATTCCGTGATGTCAACTAAATCACGAATATATTAAATTCTGTTATTCCAATGTAAATAAGATGTTGAAAATTGATTCCGATAAAGGGAGCAATAAGTGCCGTCTACGGTACGGCTAAGAGACATTTTAGGAAGACCGAAGAGATGAAGGAAAACCAAACGGAAACCGGACTTGAATACAAATATTAGGACATTAGTTGCAACCGGAGGCTCATCAAACATGCGGCCAATGGACGTTAGTTAGGTAGGTCAGCCGGGCGGCCCTGCCTCTTGCCTTCGACAACGTCCTTTGGCCGCTCCGACCATCGAGCCACATTTAGCCAATCTGGAAATTTGCACATGTTAGATTATTCTAGGTGCAGTTTATTCTAGGAATGACACCATTTTCTGCCCCTGCAAAGTAAGGCCTTTTTAAAACTGAATTTACACAGTGTTAAACTGGGGAAACAAGTGAACGAAATCCAATAGAGGTCGTAATATGACCTGTTTTTGAATAATGTCTCGAAACCGAGCCATGCTTCCAACAACTCTCGGCCACTTACCGAAGCGATAAGGCCGATAAGTGATTGATCATTCAATCGCTGAGTGCGCCACCGGCCGAATAGTGGCTGGCGCCATCTCCAGTAAAATGCCGGCCGATATCGTGCGTTTTTACCAAAGGCTTGAAACAGAAAAAACGTGGTTTGAATACGCATTTTACATTTTTGCTATATGAGCGAAACTGGAGGTCCTGTCTGGCAGAGCGATAAACAAAATCTGTTTAAACTTTACTTGAACTGAGTTGCGCCACATGTCCATGCAACTACTCTCGGATTCCTTCTTGGTCAATTAAATAACACCGGCAGTTGGCACGAGAACGGTCAAAGGATGACTCCGCTGTACTCTTATGTTCATGCGACATGTTTCTACGGATAATTATCGTTTAATGTATAGCCGGTTTTCTATCGGAGAGCGAGCAGCGCTTGGCAGCTATTCTGGCAGAGTAGGCTGTGGCGTGTATAAAAGGTTTGGCAGAGACCTTCGTCGGAGGAAACAATTCCAATCAACGAAATATAGGTGGCCGCCGACTGGTTATTGCTATCTGAACGTAAACAGAGCGACGCGGGGTGGTTCCACTATTATTAACGCGCACTGTCTGAACGCTCCTTGTAACCGTGCCAAACGAGCGGATTGCCAAAGTCGACAGCCTCTAAAAATTCAACTTCGCGTTGTATGAAGTTAATTTTCCCGATGAACGGCCTCCGACATCGGTTCGAGCTAAGGACGTTGTATCGACTAGCATTGAGGCCTATGGTCCCATTAGCGTGGGAGCTACGCGATATTCTAATACCGTTAGTTATTTAAGCATAGCTGGATAAACAGCCGTGCCGGTTTCAGCTTCACGCCATCGTCGATAGCGAGCTAGAAGCGCAAAATCGGCTATCGGATAAAGCGTGGAATTGCAAAAGTAGTACTGATTTTGCTTGTTTTTTTGTTATTTCAATTAGTGTTAGGTGTTTCCGTATTAATGTTGTCGAATTTACGGGTTGAATCCCCCATTGTTGTCGGGGTAAATATAAAGTATATTTGGGAGTTTGTGATGTTTGTCCACTCGTGCATGACACGACGAGTGCATTGTCGTTCCATTGTTTGCATTCGAATGGTTCTCTTTGACCAACTAGCAATTATGATTTGTCAACAAGGCTATTCTGCGACTCTAGATTAGCGAGCGGGAGACTTGTGTTCATGTAGCGTTTAGTATGCACGATAGAAGTAGCTCCAAGTTCTCTAGGCCTTGTATTGATATCGTGACGTCCTCATTGCCGAGCACTGCTCGCATGTCTTCAGATAACGTCAAGTAGTTTCAATGCCTTCTCCTATTTCATTCCATTTGAATATTTCAAATTTGTATTCAATTTTGTGTTCAATGTTTACTGCCGGCAATCGATTTTATAACGCTTCCCTTGGTAAATTATCACTCGATAAGAATGGTGTTTTTACAGGGGAACTATGTAGGTACTGAGGCCGAGGTTCGAAAACGCTGTTCAATTTCGTCTTCTATTTTCGATTCAAAAATGGCTGTTCTGAGCTGACAAGTTTGGGGTAATGCAACGTTTCCCGGAACAAGAGTTGGAGGGATCAAATGGGGGCGAACCCGAGACCTCTCTCTTCAAATAGCTCCAAGTTCCAAGAACATGCCTGCTTTGCTAACAAATACTTACCCCCTCAATAACTGCGACACTGCAATTCCCCAAAAGAGTTGTCCTTTTACATCGACAGTAACTTCTTCTATTTCATGTCTCTCCTTGTAGCTTTAATCTCCCACTGAAAGAGTAGTCTTTATTTTGCTTGCTAATCTGTTGGACTAAGTATTGATTACCTTGGGAGATCAACAATACATAAAGTGCAACATTAATTATTTATTCTATTTATTAATTAATCAATATCGTAATATAATCAAAAATAGCATAACAGTAAATTACACAGTAATTTAATTGTATTAATTGTAGCTGAACACATGTTGAATGGAGTAAAAAGAAAAAATCAAATATGAAACAAACACTTTTGTACTTTTCGAAATATGGAATTCGTTCTGAACACGAAATATTCCATTCGGTTATTCATTCATACTTCCATAGAACTATTCCTCGAGTAATCATAGCAAAAATTATAAATGCTATAGTAATCAAGAAGGAAAATATGTTTCCCCAAGTTATCTCACTGGCTCTACAACAGTGTGATTAATTATTCAGTAAGATATTTAACTTCCTTTCTTGGAAGTTTAATTTTCGTAAGGCCATTGTCCCGTTCAAGGAATATGTGGCATAAAATGGTAATGGTCAGTTAAATAACATCCACAATAGTGCGTTGGAAAGATTCTACAGTTTGAAGGATTTCCCTGCGCGTAACTACTGTCGGGTGAAAGTTAATTGAGTTACCCAAGTCCTCAGTGTCCTAGACGTGTCGCCAAATTACGGTCACTAAAAGAGTCAGGAAATATAAAGCCTCTTCGGGAGAGCTTCCATTGTCGACTGTCTTCAGATAGGGATATAATTGGACTTAATTGAACTGAAAGAAAGGGCAGTGAAAGTCTTTTGCATATGCGAAAGGTTTTTGTTCGCGATTTCATATGTATTGTTCCTTCTCGTGAGACATTCTGTTGAAACGAATTTCATCTCTTCTTTTTAAACTAATTGGTTTGGAATTCAATCAAACTGTTCCGTTTTCTTATTGATTCTGACCGATGTCTTACCCCCACTGTCTACTTGGATATAAAAAAAATATATATACGTTTCAGTCTTTTTCCACACCTTCCTCAGGGGGCGTTAGTTTATCCACCCAAGGAACGATTTTTGTGAAACTAGTGCCCCCGTGAGCGTGGTGCGGAAATGTACTTAACTAAAGTTTGTTGGGTCCACTTGCACTGATAAACTAGCGCCCCCTGAGGGTGGTGCGGAAATGTACTTAACTAAAGTTCGTTGGGTCCACTTGCACCGATAAACTAGCGCCATCTGAGGGCCGTGCGGAAATGTACTTAACTACTTAATATTCGCCAGGAAATTCATTCGCATTTCATCGTCCACTGTATACCAGGAATCGTCTACCATCCGGAAATATGTACGCAGTTAAACAGCTCAGTGGAGCCGGGGCCGTTGAAAGTCTTTGTTTTTTTGCATTCTATTCATTGGGCGTTAGCATAATATTCAGATGAGTCAATAATATATGTGCCGCGGCCTCACTGGGAAGGTGGCCACGGTTTTTCACTTTCACGTTGGCAAATTTTCAAATAAGTTCAATAACTTTCCAAATGTGTTGAAATCGTCATCCTCAAATATAACTTGAAATTAAAAGCAGCACAATCTGATTAGAAATATGTTACTTCCATTGTAGAAAGGAAGACCATGGTCACGAGTGATGGGGTGGTTTATTTACCTAAAATAAGCATTACCATAAAGAATTAATGATTTCCTTAAAACGATAAAGTCAGATACAGATAGGTCATATGCGGGCAATTTGGGAACGGAGAAAAAGGAGCCGCCGTCGATTGTCGATTCCGTGCGCGAGGGCGGCAAGATCAAAAGTTCGAGATCTGTTCTACAGATTAAGTTTTGTGAGCAATCCTTTAAAGTAGGCACGCTTCATACTTTGGCCGGTGAACGGCTTAATGGGCCGACATGCCAACGCGGAATCAGGAACGTTAGGTTGAATTTCAGGCATGCGGGTTGCCCGAGACTGTGGGATTCCCCAGGCTAACGAAAAAAAATCACAATTTAAACAACTGGCACCTTAAACGGAAAAAATAACCTTAACATTATAAAATAACACAAAGGTAAATTTGTTTACATCTGCAGATTTAGAGGACTACAGCAGATACACTCGAGACATTCTCGCCAGTGCTTTTTGTGTTATTCATTCAGAAATGCGTACAGATAATAATAAGTATTACATATAATAATTTATAATGGTCATAAATTATACATGTACTTCGTATATATAATGCGTTGTCTCAAATGGGTATTAGGATGTTAAGAGTATTTAAAAAACCCGTCTAAGATAAGCATGTGTGTGTTGTCAGACAAAAGTGTGAATCTACTGATTAAATGAAACACAAGATGAGTGAATTTAACATTTCTCGTTTTATTGAAAAATATAATGTTATATTTTTATATTTTGAATCATTCCTGCCCTCAGTACTGCCTGACGTCATTCACTGGAATATCCGGAAATTTTAACCGGTCAAAACCCTCTAGGATGGAAAAACCCTTGATTCAAACCATTGTAGCTGTAGATAATCCTGGGGTGAATAGTCCAACCCGTCATATTCTTGACCACTACTCCTATCAATCTTTTTCTTCGTCCTCTCACATCTTATGAAGGATAATATGCGGACAAAATCATGGTGTAATAAAAAAAACCGCCCAATTGTGAATTGAAATTACGAGCAATGGGCCACATGTAAATGCAAGGCTGAGACGGGCCATCTAGAAATTTGCTGAAATTAAACGGGGAACCCTGAAATCGCGAATTAGCATTTAATTGCCTTACGAATATACCGCCAGGGGCATAGACTGTTTCAACAAACAACTTGCGGAGGTTACACTGTTATAGGGAAAGAGACATCGCTATTAATAGCCGTAAAACAATCCGCTGTTGACGACATCTAATGATATTTGTGCAAACATCGGACGCGCTGCGGAAATGGTTACAGCGATTAATTGGAAGTCCTATTATATTACCACGCGTTAAAACACACGGTGGCAAACTATTTGTAATTTATTTATTATTGATAAATTTGAACGGGAATTCGGCCGGTGAAACCTGAATTTATGGGCCTAGTGCCACTGGCCTTGTGTAATGTCGCTGCGATTTCCTTTCAATAACGAGCTTTGAAATTATCTAGGAATCGAAATCCGATTCGTTTTCGAATCGGCTACTAACAACCGGAAATTAGGCAAGATGACCGAAATTTTGTAAAGAAGTTCGCTAGTCGCGGAGAATTTCCCTTCAGACAGCTTAAATTATGAGTTAATCTAATTTTTTCTTTACACCTCATTAAGAAATAATTAATTTCGAATTTTACGAGTCAAATACTGGCCCCGAAAACATGAAATTGGCTATCGGCTGAAGACCAATAAACCGTTTTAGAATATTTCTTCAACCTCCCAAAATTACGTCGAGTCATCCGAACTCTTAACTTTCTAATAAATCTATTCAATATAAACAATTGGCTCGCTAAAATATCTCGTTTTTCGTTCTAATATGTTGAACGAATTCGATTCTATTGTCTCAGTATTTAAGAAATATATAGGGATTATTAGATTGATACTGTCATATAAATGGCATTTTTATTCTTAATAAAAACTTTTGTCTTCTCTGTTTCGAACTGAAACATTTTCAAAATGTACTGTAGTAATACCTTATATACTTCAATCCGAATAATCTCAATTTTAGTTGTGAATGATATGCAATGAGGAAGTTCTGAATTCGACTTTAACTTATAAATGGTTGTCGGGTCCGTGAGGCGGTGACATCTGGCGCCGGACAGCGGCTACTAAACGGTCCCTGTGTTATCTCTCTTTCGGTTATCGGCCTTGATTGCCCAGCTCCAGCCAACGGTCCCCGGCCTCGATTTGCGTCACAGGACTTTTCCCCAGGCCCGGTAGTCTTGCGTAGAGTTGTGTATGACTCACGAACAGGAGAAACGACTCCGGCCGCTGCAGTAGCCGCCCCGCAGGACCCATCGGCCGGAAATTGCGAAAACAAACGCCCGTGGGAAACTGCCCAAAACGACCTTCGGGTATTTTCGAATCGGTTCTGTATAATCGTCGGGTGTAATCATTGCCGGCAGATTTGTTTAAAAGCCCTAAAAAATGTGAGGTGGATTACATGGTCTCAAAATTAGATTTAAATGTTCAAACATTTTGACGAATATTATTATGATGTAGGAGAACGCAAGCAAGAATTGCTATGAAACTTACCTAATTAATAAGAATTGAACGACATATAACTAAAAAATATTACATAATAATTATCTAGAATAGTTAATGTAATAAAAATTAAACACAACTAATATATATATACAAAAAACTCATTAAGGAGTCAATTACAGACAAATGGACGTCACCTATTAATCACTTCTTTTTTTTATAAATTAATGCCAAGCTAATCGCCTCCAATAATTATTTCGGTACAACTTGTTGAGTGTATGAACAGTTGAAACTAGTCTAACTGTTGCTTGGCAAGCAGTCGACAGATTTGTTATTGCATAAGTTTCGAAATGCTATGTCGAAAGCTTTGACGGATCTAGAACGGAGTCCATTATCAATTAATTTCTGGCCACTGCGGATTAATTTTTCCAGTATTTTTAGGTTTTACCGTCCAAATAATTTTTGAATTCACTATGAATCAATAGTAAAGGAGTATAAGAAAAATACAAGTCTAGGATGACTGGTCATCATGCAGTATCTAAAGACGTCATCGTCTGTCCAATGATGATTTATATGGGGAATATTTCAGTCGTATTTAAATGTTTTAAAACGACCCAGTATTGCAACAGTGGATGGAGGAATATTCCTGTTGGAAAACAGAAAACTGGATTACCATTAATAAAATTGAATCTGTCTGTTGAAGAGAGGATATCGATTTTGACCGAGAGGGTTCGCCAACGTGATCTCAGCAGTTGAGGTTTGTCGGAAGGAAGTGAATACACACATTTAATGAAGCACTGAAAACAGTACTTAAAGCGTACTGAAATAACGGGAAAATCATTTCACACGATAATTTGAACTAAATAATGCTGCGTCAAGGCAAATTATTGGCTCCCGCTCAATGAAATGCAAAAACCACTGTAGCCATTTCATGAATTGGTGCCATTATGCCGGCAGTCTCCCGGTTTTTGCGTCATCGGATTTTCCTCTTTTTCCGTCCATTTTTATTGGAGCAATTACAGATCGAGACAAAATTGGTACGGTGTCAGTCGTCGTTTAATAAAAAATGTATTACGGTAACCCAGCTCTGCTAGTGATAGTCCCAGCTGTGGTAGTCAGAATAGTACATAGGTGTCTCACTGTTCTACTGACGATGGCGGAAAACCGTAGAAACGATGTGGCGGGAGTTTACAATGGAATCTTACTAATACTGACTTAGTAATTAGAATTTTGGATATTTAAAACTGCACTAATTTTTATCATTTAAATAATTTCGTTAGTCCTCTCATCAACTAGCTACAAGTCACTTTCATGTCTTGAAGTTATTACAATAACTTATAATATTAGATAGTTGAACGATGTCGACCATTCTGAAGGTCGCTTTTAAGAAAATCTCTGGCAGGAATTTAAATTATACGTTAAAGCCCATTCAAGTGTCGATCATTGATAATTGACGTTGGGCGTTGTGAAACCGCGTTTTGACTATGACGCGTTTGGACCCGAGAAAGTTTCGGATCGGCTTTGACGACGTCGACTAAATGTTAGTGGTCCGCCGGTGGAAAGGGAAAAAGAAATACGTCTAATTTAATTGTAAGAGAATGCCCGAGAGTCCTTGAAACGGGGCAGCTCAAGCACCAGACACCGGGGCACCTGTTGGACCATTAAGAACACTCAATAAATATTCAACAGTTGGAATTCGGTCGACTCTACGCGTTTTACCAGGAGGAGTTTACATTATTCATTGTAAAAACAAGATTAGATCTTCAATTGGAGGTCTCCTCGAGTTTTTGGTTTGGTAGAACCTCTGCAGTTGGTTCTAAAACTTCGCTGAATCTGCGGAATATAATGTATATTACACAGTTAAAAAATTGTTTATTATCATAGTAAAATAAAACACACTTTCTTTGTATTAATTCAATTTTGCAAATCATCCACCACTTAGGTGTTTGATGTTAATCATGACTGGAACTGAATTCTTAGAATGAATGACGTCGGGATACTACTATCGGAATGAAGCGTCGACACTTTTATTTCAATTTGATAAAAGTCAAAATGAAATTTAAAAAAATAAACAAGAAATCTAATAAATATTTAAACGAATATATTGTAGGGTATAAAATGTGTTCGCCCACCTGCCAACGGCGCCGAATTCGTATTCGCGCCAAGCGATGCAATAAACTCATCTAATTGGCAGTTCGGCTTTAGTCCTCTTGGCCAACGCTCGGATTCCCCCTTTGTGACATCACCGGCCTTGAAATTTGAGCAGTGGGCGTAAAACATTATGAAATTTCTTTCGGGATTCAGGGAATTTGTTCTCAGACCGTCCTGGCGCGTTGCGACTTGGAATTCCTTTGGTATTCCCCTCAAACGACTCGCAAAATTATGCGGATTTGAAAACACGGCGGAATTATTTATCACATGGCGATTACTCACTACACATATCTTAATGTCCCATTAGAGCCGTTGCTCTCGAGGCCAGGTATTTGGCAAAATTCCAATCAGTGACAATATATATGAATATTAATTTTAATTGAACAGAATCGTGTTTTATATATATATACACGATAGCCCCTAAGACAACACAAGTTCCTCTCCAATCCTCTTCTAACTTATATATATTTCGATATATTTTTTGTGTATGAACTGGAACATGTACTGTGTACCAATGGTGTACATTGTGAGATTCTGTAAAAAGTTAAGAAATAAAGAAGTAAATTCGAATGAATCTTAATTATTTCGAAAACTAGAACCGTTGATCGACATATGTCCCTGTCCTGCACGGTAAATTGCTGTTAACGGGCCACCTTTAGCCGTACCCTCCAACGTCAATCGTTCTGTTAGCAGATCGTTATACAATATACACGTTCGGCTAACAATAAACGACATTATAAAAGAGAAACTGTTAAATCCAGTGGCTGGAGCCCAGGAAACCCGGGGGTCGAATTCGCGTCAGACGAGCCCCGAACCTATGCATTATGCAATTCAAATGAATCTGGAAACTGTTTGCAATTATTCGGTATTCGTTCAAAACTAGTATAGTTAAAAAAGTTATTTTTGTTGGGAAACCATAGCAGAGAAAAAGTACTATTGCATTTAAATGGGGAAAATTACCATACAATTTCCCTATTACTATACTATGACGTTATTTCGCACACACCTGTAGAAGCAATTAAATTTATGTTATGAGAAAAGCATGTATATCTGCTTACTTACTTTTGTACATTCTTGGGCAAATATATTATTTTATTATTATTCGATAACGATTAAGAGATAGCACCAATTGGTTTACCACACCCTAGCACTAATCTAAACGACAGTAATCAGTTAAGGACTTAGCGAGGCCTGCAACATAAATGAGCTCGCCGCAACATCGACCACTTGTCTCTGTCCTCATTAACAACCGGGAGGCTTGTAGGTTTCACTGATTCGCCAATGTTCCCACATAGTTGTATGCTAGATTAAATTGAAAGATACAACATTTAGACGATGTATTCTCGAACACAGGATCCAGGAGTGTTGTATGGTGAGCAAAAAAGCATTTAGTCTGACTACAAAACAGAACATTTTTGAAAACTTAATAAGTAATGATTTCCTATTTGCTGTAAGAAAATTATATAGAAACTTTTATACCTGGGATGGCTCATTTCAATCCGATTTCAATTTGGTTTTGTATAATTTTCCTTATTATTATTATTCCCCTTTGTGGCCGACCGGTGGGGGAGGATCGAAGAAGGCGGGAAGTAGGAGCGAGAATACAAATCTGAATGAGAGCTCCTTGATGTGGCTGGGTCCATTAGCGCGGCTATGCAGTTAGGAAACGACGGAAATGGTTAACGACGCTGTCCCTAATAGAGGAACGGGCCAAATTGATGTACGGTCCTGTCTTCCTCGGCCGAATCTTTCCGGATACCGCATATTTAGATTAGGCCAAACAGCTCAGAGGTCAATAATCTCCCTCTTTTTATGAACGCCGACACAACTAATTTCAACGCCGGCTAAATTGTCAGCGGTTATATCCTGAAGACGCACACATCTGTATCATTCGATACTCTTGGAAAGAAACAGTCCCAATACCCCTCGCAAAACATACATAATTAATGTTTAGAATACCTGTTTTGCGATCTGCGAGGGGTTGGAATACCGTAGATTTCGCGTGTGCTGTCTTCTGTCGCTGGTTTGGTCTTTCGCTAGACCGATTTCGGCTGCACGCCATCTTCAGTGGCGGTGTTAGTCACTTAGGATATTTTTTGGGCATCCTCACTGCACTGTCACTGTCACTTGTAGTGTGGTGGTTGTCTGTTTGTCGTGTATATATGTGTGTGTGTGTTGTTATTGTGTTTTTGGTGGATATTGTTTGTCTTATTTGGGTTGGGAGGGATTTTGTTAATTGGCTTAAGTCTTTGTCGGATTATCGGTTAAATATATATTAGATCACACAACTGGTCACAATTTATTGGGTTCTGACTTTCAAATATATACTTTTGTACTTGGAAATGTACTAAAGTTCGTTGAGTACACTTGCACTGATTAACTAGATTACTAAAAATAAACATTAACTAATAAATATTATATACTTTAAATAATAAACATTAAAAATACATAATTAAACATTTAATTTAAACATTTTGGAACCATGTTTTAACAAAATCTGTGATCACAGTTGTATATAAAGAGTTATAGTTTGCCAGCTAGTGTAATGTCAATGTTTGACAAGAAATACCTGCTTTTAAACAATTAGTAAACAGATTACCGCAGATTTTAGCGCTGAAAAAATGCAGACCCTCAGTAAAATTCAATACATGCAAACGGCTGTTACGCAGGAAAGTCGCTTCGGCTTGTACACAAACTTCTACTTTGATATTTAGCCAACTCTCTCCCTCTTTCAAATATTTACTCTCCGTTTCAACATCCCCGTCTGAATTTATATTTAGGTTTCCAATTTATGTCAAACTTAATTTCAATGACCTCCGATGTTTTTATTTGCAGTAACTTATTCGGATTTTATATTATTCAAGCGATGTTATTCTAGAGTTTTTTAGGTAGGACATTTTGTAATTCGGCCTAATCGTGGATGGTTATTAATATAGAGATTATTTAACTCTTATTTCTGCAATATTCGAAACCTAGCCTTTAGTCACTCTAGTCTGCGAAAAAAATTTATTTATTTTCAAAAAATGAAATATAAAATTTGGAAATGGATAATTCGGATGGATAATTTCCTCCGATACGTTACGACTAAACGATACAGGGAAATGTATTAATATTCAAACACCTATTCTGACACAGGTGCAGGCAGACATTTGAAACATTAACCGTGAGGCCACTTGTTATGTCAACTAAGTAACGGGTTTCCTGAAAAGGAATCCACGCGAGGAGTCGAGGGAATATATTTTAAAAAATAAATTGTTCACCCCCCTCCACAGAGAAGTTGAGTAACTGGAGCGTAGTCGCGGCATTGGGTGACTGTGGAAAGTTTAAATTAAAAATACCGAGAACTTACCAGGTCGTTCTTTTTTGGGGGACAGAAGCGAAACGATTTGCATTAGAATTGTTTAAAAGTGTTGAGTTCACAGAACTTGTAGTTTTCGTACTGGGAAATTTAGGAGCGATAGTCGAGGAGCCAAAGTAATAATTTATGGCTCTCGGACAAGCCCTTTCTCTAAGATTACTTAGAGAGGCAAGTGAAAAATTGTTATAATATGTAACAATATAAACTGCAGTATGGGTATACAAAACATAGTTAATGTACCCAAGTGAAATATATCGACATCTCCTGAATAACCGAAGTTTGGGTTTTTCGAATTACAGGATTTTTTTTCTGGAACCATTTTCCACTCGATCAACAAGGGACATCCTTTTTCTTGTTTGCCGAGAAAACATCCATTTCGAAAATGCCTTAAAAACATCACGCATGTTTTTAAACACGTTTAAATGTGCTGATATCACGCTGAATGATCGCAATCCTGAGCATGAAAATTTCGCACGATTTAATGATTGGGTCTAACTAGTTTCTAACGAGGAAATGACTCATGCAATGTTCTTAGGTGTGCGATTTTATTTAGGCGTTATTCATATTTGTCTCTTCTTTAGTTTAACCACAATAACATCGTGTAAAAGACACTTTTGAATCGGCTGTTCCAATGTGGTGGAGCCACCGCCTTTACTGTGTTACAGTCAGTTTTCAGCACGTGCCCAAAAGTGTCGGTCGGTAGGGCTTTGTGTAAACTAGAGCTGGTTTTCGCAGAAGGGCGTTAACCTTCGAAAGGCTGTAAAATCCGCCGTTCCGTGAACAAAAAAACACGAGTAAAAACGCTACCGGTGGAAGATTCAGTGGGCGAAGTACGCGCTCAGAAGTTCAAGGATCGAATAAATTCCGAGGCTCTGAGTCGAATGATAAGTAAGTGAATAGCAAATTAGCCACGGGGCCGTCACGACTTTATCTGTATCTACCGGCGGGTTCATTTTATATTTAGAAACAACGCCGCTATCGTGCGTAGGCCAGTTCTTTTTTAAGGAATATTGTATCGAATAATAATATTTAGTTAATATTAAATCATTAATTTTCTCCATTCGCTCGATTCTCATACATAATTTATTCATTTCAGTACTGAGCTTTATGAATATTTATGAGCTTTCTCGAATCCACCCAGAAACAGATTTTCCGGTTATTTTTTGTTTTTATATTGGAAAAAAAATTGTTGGAATAAAAGTATAGGGTTTATGATGTTGAATTTACTGTTAGAGTCCTCATAACTTCGTCATCGCTGTTCATCAGAAGGGATAATTAAATGTATTGTTGGGAAAATGATACTAGTAGTATTACTACTATAGCTACTAAACCAATAATTTATGAAGACTCATTCACTCAAGACTTTTTCATTGAAACGGTACCGACGTCATCCACCGAAGAATACACGAGGTCTGCAATCTTGGGCCGGGAGCGTAATCATGAGATCACCGGCCGTGTTTAGAGCGTCCCGAATAAATAAATCGGAGCCGTTTAAAAGAGTTAAAAAATGAAAACATGGGGCCAATGAGAGAACGGGGGACGTCATCCTTTTGTCTCCTATTCGTAGGCATTACGTTGCAGCTACCCGTTAACAGGACGGGATGGGCCCGCCCACGGAGTGCCCATAACTCGTGTCCCCGGACGACCAAAGAGGGAAATTATCCCTCGGAATTTTTGTTCCGGTTATTTTCCTCCCTTTTTTTGCTCCCTCCTCTGTCCGCGGCCCATACAATAACCGTTTTGGTTGTTGTTCTCCATTTCTGAAATTAATTGCCCGCTTTGGGGGGGCACAATCTCTAGAATGCAAAACGAGGCGCGGTTGGCCATGGCCGCCAACTAAATAACGACTAATTTATACCCGGTCATTGTTGTTTCGCACTATTATTGAGGTCCGGGTAAAAGGCGCCTATCTAGCGTTTTCGCCTTGGGACAGGGTGGTGGTCCATCCCACGCGAAGCTCACGAGAATGATCAAAAAAGAAACTATGCATCGATATATATGATCGGCATTGTGCAGTATTGTCGTGAGGTTCCTAATTGTGTTCAGCACTGTGTTATTTTCATGTTTACAGTTTGCTCAAATGTAAGCCACACCTTGGAACTTTCAATTCGACGACGATGGGCGAATCTTGTTTACCTTCAGAATAAGAACAAAGGAGCTTCGACAAATTGCAGATCGGAATAAAGTAAAGCTTTAGGACGAAACTGATAACGTTTTATCGCAGGCACTATTTCATCAATGATTTCCGGGCGGAATGATACTGACATTCCGCATTAATTTCAAATTTGCTTATAATTTTAAAGCGAATTTAATATCGATCGGATGAACTGAATCGTTTAAAAAACTGTAGAACCTCAAAATGTTGAAATCATCAACTTTTTTAATTATTAATAAATGGTCCAGTATTTGGGGAATAGTTCCGTCTTAATGCCGCTTCAAATGACCTTTTTAATTGAGTACAATGTAATCATAATTGTAACTGTACTTAATGGAAGTCAAGGTTCGGTGTTGTCTCACCGGCTGTTTAACACCGTGTTTAAACACACCTCAATTGTTTTTTGAACGTGTGTTTGTTCGTCGCGCCAGATTCGTGACTCTTATCTCAAACGTCTTATCTTAAATCTCACACTGTGATAGTTGGCAGAGGTTTATATTTTCGTTGCAGCTTGTATGAGTCGAGTAAATTGCTGAACTGACGAACATTATTCCTTCACTTATGGACCTCTTCTGTGACCGTATATGTGAATTGCACCTGTACAGGTGTTGTATTCAAGGAGAAAAATTGTTATTTGGAAAAAAATCATACAGTATAATTTGCTGTGGCAGATTGGAAGGTCCGTGAAAGCAGCTTACCTTGGAACTGCTCGAAATACCGAAGGCACTTGCTATCCTGTTTGTTTCGCTGCAGATAAGTCTTTAGACGGCTCTTAAATGGAGTTTTCGTCATAAAAGAAATGACTGATGAGCCAGAGTCGAACATTGCTAGGATTTTACACGTAACATATCGAAGCCCATCACTATTCGCGCCATTGACTTTAGCATAAACAGGACATTATTTCGACACGTATTGACATTATTACTAAATCAATTCGTACAGTACACACACGCACTTTTTCAGAGAGAAAAAAAAAGAAAAGATGAGAAATTAAAAAAAAATTCGAATTATCCATTCTTGATAAATCAGCCCTATGGGTCAGCAGATCCATCAGAAAAACATCAAATATCAATTATTGCCCAGGGGTAAAAATATCTAAAGTAAACACTAGCGTCAATGCAGCTAGAAATGTGATTTTAATCACTATCTTGCCCGGGTAAAGTCGTTTTTATATTTTACAGTATCTGAAAATGGCAAATGGAAGAAGTCATTTCGGCGGTTTGCGTGATACTGGCGCAAATTTGCAGCTTTATGGGAAAATCCCTGACGATTGAATACTCGATATTGGCTAAAAGATTTATTCAATTAATGGAGGAGCGTAGAAATAATTGTGCTTCGGGACCTGGCATCGTATTTACATGTCTGAAGGACTGTAAATTTAAACTAGGATTTTGATTAGATTTTCTTCCTTCGAGACGTCTATTGTAAGATCCGCATTCGTGTTAAATCGACCGATTAATGTGCAATAAATGCGTTCGATTGGTGCCGGATCCCGCAGGAATGTAACGGTCCAGGCCGTGCTGTTGACAAAGCGCGGAACTATTATACGCCATACATATTAAGGCCAGTCTTACCGTGAGCGCCAGTTAAAAATATAATTTAGTAAAATAAATTCGACATTTAGGTGTATGAGAATAATAATCTATGTATTACATTCTTAATCCTCTTTTATGACTAATTTAAGATCGCCAATCAATTTTATATGGAGTAAGTACGACGTAATTACTGTTTGTTCCCAGTGATAACACACAGTGATATTCGACCAGACCTAAATACAGTTCTAGTTAACCGATTCTAATGCACCTCTTTTCTCATAATTTATGTGGTCATCTTTGCGAATGAGGACGGTCGCTTATTAAGGGAGACAGGAGCATACTTGTTATAAATGATTTTTCGCGGTTTAAGCAAAGGAGGGAGTCCATATTCGTGTCCGTTGAAACTGGTGTCTGAGCTTTATTATTATTCATTCCCGCGGTTCTCTTCCTCTACTGTCAGTATGACGTGAAGAAAGCAGGAGGTATGAAAACACAGAGGCGGCTATTTTCGGCCATTAGAAACGTCCCACTCTGTTTGGGCACGCGTCGGGGCGTGTTGGCCGCGTACGTGACTTCTAAACGCGGGCAGTAAAATAAGGAGCGTCGGCCGCTATCTCCGGGCTATCCGAGGTTTTTGTTCTCAACACGACCGGAAAACGTTTCGGCTGTCGTATTCGCTCGCCGCAAGGAATTCGGCCTCCGTCAGGTTCAGATTAAACGATTACTTTCGTTTTTCTCCTCCGGGTTTTTCAACACCGTCGTTGGCAGTTCTCACTCCGACGGGAATGTAACACGCCTTGTGGTTGAGGTTATTATTGCATTTTTATTTCTGGTGACGTCGCTAAGGCCGATGTCGTTAGTCATACGTAATAAAAGTATCCAACGATAGCTGTTTTGCCACTAAGCCATAAAAGGAAGTTCGAATTAACACCTTGTAAAATAGAGAATTTTTTGAAACTTATAAATACATAAAATTACACAATTTATTATATATATATATACGAAATATATATATCTGTATTTATTATAAGACACACATTACTCTTATACCAATCTATTAATCCGTTCTGTGCAGGGATTATTATTGTACAGACAAACCGGTGAGAGTACATTATATTCATTTAGCATATTCTATGCTATTTCTTCAATGAGTTTCAAATCTCAGTTTATGGAACTAAACCAAATTTCGTGAAACCGTCGGTAAGACCACCGTTTGTCGTTGTTCGGCCTATGCCAAAGTAAAAACGATTTCAGATTGTACTACTAGCGACTAAAGATGAATTGAGAACCAGTCCTTCGAACACTAAGCACTCATCGTGTTCAGTCCCCGCGGCAATTTAATATTTCCAGACTCCATTATCCTCACACTCGCATACGCGACATGATTCAATATAATTGAATATCAATTCAATTAATATTGCTCAACATGAGCTGTCTGGGGCAAAATTGGCCCTAGCCTCACGGGTATCGGTAATTGAGAGATTTGAGGAACACGTGTTCCCTTTAGCCTTACGCGTTGTTTCACAACTCGGAAATGGCGCAACAATACCGACACAACTGTTCCAGGTAGACTTACGGTCTTCCTCTCGAAGAAGTCCGGCTATAATAGCGAGGCTCGTATACGGGCGGGAATTTCTGAACGGGTTCCCGGGAAAGTACGAATTTTCCCCGCTTCATTTCACGCATGTTCAGTGTGTAAAAAATTCTCGGAAAGAAATTCTTCGTCGAGTATGAATCCTGTAGGCCCGGAGCTTCTTCTGAGGCCGGAGGGTGGCGCGATCTGTTCAAACTCGATGCGAATCGCGAGGCGATAGCCATTCTCGTCCAGCCTTCTGTTTTGCTCATGTTCACACCACTGACTAATGCTCGTTTAATTATCGCGTTCACTAGAACCTTCGATTGTTTATCCGTTATGCATTTTTAATTGATCCCTTTCAATAATTCAACATTCTGGTGGTAACATTATTACGAAAATAGTTACGAATAGCACCTGGCCAAATTCAACAGCATCGTACCAATTGCCCTTGCATGATTGTAATAAATTCAATGTATTAAGAGCTATTAAGACGTGCATTGTGTCCGAAACATGAGATAATCTAAAGTATGACGATTTTTCTAAACGTTTTCCCAATAGAAATTTTACAAACAGTAGCGTAGACGTTATTGGAACAAATTAAACGACTGGACACTTTTTTCCGAAATATACTTGTTAGGTCAATACAATGTTATTTTGAGACAATCCCTTTGCGTTTCAAAGGAGGCATATTGATGGAACAAAGATACATGCATATATTGCGGCCGGTATTAAGGTTCAGTTAGGGTGAAGATATCGGAGATTCGAGTAACATAACAGCCCCAATTAATTTTGTACCTCTTGGCGGGTGGTGACGGGGGCAGATTGAGCGAGGGTTGAGGGGCCTGGCCCAGGCATTTCTGCGGAATTATACAATTAATTAAACGGAGGTCCCGCCCATACCCTCGTTGGGGGGCTGTAACATATAACAAGCATTCCCCGAATCCCAGAGTTACGCTTTGTCCGACGCTTATACCAAACCTGAAGGCTCCAGTAACAAGGTATAACGTTGCAAGTTGCTTCAAGAGAGCGATTGGAACCGGAGTTTCGATTCCCGACTACCGGGCGGTTTGTCCTCAAATTTCAACATATCCATTACACACTGATAACTCGGGACTTAATGGGACAATGGGGAGAAAATGGGTTTACTCTGCGTGTTTAATTTTTACGTTTTACAAACCGGATACGGGTGACAATTTCTTTTGTCACGACCGACTGGGAAAATAATATTGCTCTTGATAGTGAATGAAATCACTATTGAGAAATACGGTTAGCTGGTGGTTCATGGCTGGCAACCCCCGCTGAGCTGCGTCCCATATTCACTCCGCTTTAGGCTTGACTTTCTTCCAGAATCGTCGGCAGCCGGTGCCAAAATTTAAACGTGTTCACGACATGGGGTCTTTCCCTCAGTGAAGGACAACACTCGCAGGACCAGGAAACGACTTCCTGTCTCTGTTAAAGGCGTCCGAACTCGAAAATAATGTTTATGTCCAACATTACATTGATAAAATTACCAACACGAGCTTTCTAAATTTGACGAGTACCAGTATGTCGTAAACACAAAGGTGGGATTTTTAATCAGATATAAAAAAGGAATCATTCTTTACGGTTATTTCTTATTTTTTTATTACGCTAAATATTTAACAGCATATTGTATTCGAGATAGTGTCCAGACTTAGATATGTAAAGAGGGTGAAGTAAAAGTTGAACTTTTTCGCACATGTTTCTACCGAAATAATAATTTCCTATCTCCGATCTAAGACTTGTAGTCCCGAAGATAATTTCAGTGATCCGTCGCCAGTCGGATAATTTGACGTCGAATTACTTTCCAATTGGTAACGCTTCGTTCGCAAAATGGAGAGTCGAATTTGAGCGTTAACCGAGTGTTGCCTTGTGAGGAAATAACTAATTTGGGCAATGGATTCTCACGATTGTAAAAATCGGGGTCTCCCTCCTGTTTTCCCCATATTTGTTTCATCACTCATTCACTGATAATTGGCTATCGAAACGCGCTTAGGGCTACTAAAAATTAAAAAATTTATTTCAGTATATTACAAGAATATTTCTATAAATAATTTTATTTCCCGTAAATCCATTTACCTTTCAGGTTATTAGGGCTTATAGGTCACAGTGAGGCGCCATTTACCTTTGTGGTAGCCAAAGGGATGAAGCCAACGGAACCTAATCCATAAATTGGCCCATGAAATTGGTCCAGTGAATTTCCACATGAGCTTTTTTCGAGTAAAAGCGCGTGTACCATTTTATCTATAAACGGATTTGCAATTCAATTTTCCAGTCATTCTCACATAACCAATTTATGTGTAAAAGAAATAAAACGACGTGAGAGAATTGAATTCCCCGAATGCACCTTGCAAAAAATCTGTGCACCAGCGTCCCGTATCATTCATGAACTTTAAAATTAAGAGACTCCTATTGTACCCATAAAACATTGAATAATTCCATTGTAATGCATGAGCCGATCTCTAATATAATACAGTATAATATAAGAGATTAAATGTAACCATAACCACATAATATTTTATAGTGAACTCCGGATGTTCCTAGATGCACTTAATGTTAATTGAAATTCCCTGGATTTTGTTTAACCAAACCAAGCGCACAAACTTTTCAATAAACTATAGATTATTATCGCTCTCAAAGAGATAAAGTAAAGTCACCCCGCAACGCGACCCGAGATATGTCGTCGAAAGGACGCCAGTGGCATACACAACGGGTCCGCCACAGGTGTAAGTCATTCACCCACGCGATACTGTAGACGATTTGGGACATTATTGTTTGAGAGGAAATGGTTCCTGGATATTGCAGATTCCAAAGTCAATCGACGTTTCAGGCCTCAGGGGCTGCATTGAAGGCCGGGGAGAGTGACATATGTAATTGTGGAAGCGACTGGAATTGTTAAAGCGTCCGACCTTATTCGGAGGCCGTTAGCGAATGCGCGATGGCCCGTCATAACTCCTCTTGTTGGTGGCTCTGTTTTGAGAATATCAATAACTCGTACCTGAGAAAAACGTCGTGTGTGGCCACCGGGATTGACCATTCCGCAATATCGAACAGCATAATTTTTCAAGGCCGATAAGTGCTTAAACATATATATCTATATATACATAGGTGTCCTAAACTGTATGTGGCATCATAAATTCATAATTTGTTTTATTAAATATGTTGCAAACATGGTGGTATCCAGATAAGCGAGTCAGATTTTCGTATGAAAAATAAAACAGCCTCCTGAAAAAGTGAACAAATTGATTCGTTGCGGTATAAACCGCACTCTATTGATGCCAGTGGAAAGAACAAGTTGATGTTGGGAGGATGGCTGCTCGACTTAAAGAACTGGCATGGTTTATTATCAACAAAACTAGTCACCACAGGCCTACTTACAGGGCACTGACCTCTATGGCGCCGCTCAAGAATTATTTTTTTATTCTTTCCATTTTGTTTGGTATGTCCTAGACTTTCACCTATGGCCGCATATGTATGTATATATATATATATATATATATATATATATATATATATATATATATATATATATATAGTGTACGTATATATAAAAATATTTCGTATAACAATAACAGTTATACCATATCACAATTTCTGACTGTTCTGATCTCCCGTTTCCATTTCACGGCCATTGGAAATGTACTATTGAGAGAGAAGAGAACAACACTGGTACAGATGATTCGGACAAGGACTTAATTAGAGGTCTCGAGTTGAAACGATAAATTAAGTTGATGGTTATGACACAATAGATTTCTCAGAGTCGCAGTGTCCTGCGGGGCCAGTTATGGGGCAGTTAGCACGAACATGCAATTATCAGTCTAATATGGGGGGATGGTTTCTCGCAATGGTTTTCTGTATAATATTTTTATACATCGGATATCAATATTGTCGGATTGTACCTTCTTTACCGATTCTTACGATGATATGAAGGATCATTAGTCTTTTTAAGCAATAAAAATAATGAGAACTAGAGAAACATAAACAAGGAAGAGTGGGTAGGAAAAACAGAGTTAAACCAGTTGGGAGCGATCAGTATGTTTTAAGGAAAATTAAATTCTTTCCGGCGGCTTTTAGACTTTCACAATAAATTTATTTCAATTTACACACTCGATTGTTGTTTAGTTCGAATGGAATAACCTATTTAATTTGTTTCGATAGAATAGAGCCATTTTGAATGTGCCAATCTAATTACATGTTATATTCGCTTTAAAAGTGCGTACTCGATTTAATGAAGCGTATAATAATATTTGTTTCAATTTAGCGAGGCGGCCTTTCATACTCTGAATAATGGAAGTAGCAAAATTGAGTCTGGCGTGCGCGGCCCTAATCAAAGGGGGAAATATCAGCTGCAGACAGCCGGGGCCGGCCGTATACCTGGAAAAGTCATTTGGCCAAAACCGAAAGGTAAACAACGCGCCAATCCGGAGCCGGAGCGCCAATTGGATTCGGGACGGGTGGGGGATAACGAAAGCTATTTCGCTAAACCGTATCTGGCCGAAGTCACCGTATAAGGTTCTTCTAATATAATACGGGTCCACCGGTCGAGTAATGGCCCACCGGCGACGGAGGCTCATTGTTTCGAAACCGAGGAAATCCCTGAACTCGATTCGATCGTGCTGGCAATTTCGGAAAATCGCAATCGCTCGCGTACGCGTGATCGCTAAATGCAACGGTCATTACGCCCCCGCCCCAAACACTCCTATGTCTTAATTATACGACCGGTATTACAGTGAATTTGTTGTATAGCAAAAAAGTTGATGCGGCGTTATACGCTTTGTTAGTGTAGACGAGAAGGAGGGATATGTCTATGGGCCTCGAACTGAAAAAAAAGTTAGATTAACGGTTCCCCAGATTAACTTTGTACGTCCTTTCAGGCTTTGTGGGCAACAATCGATGGAAGAAATTTAATTTTTAATTGTATAATATCCTTTAGATAGTATTTTGAAATTAATATCTCATTACATAATAATTAATACCAAAACAAGAAAACACTGATCTCAAGTCAATAAGATTCACTGCTTATCGTGTAATTAATTATGGGATAATTAATCGTTCCAAATGAGAAATAAGATACTTTGATTGCCAGTGGAAACAGTTTCAAGACGCAGTCGCAATTCAGACTGCAAGTAAAGAGTGCTGATATTTATGATTTTATGAGATAACATTCAGAAATTAATAAACATAATCAACATAATAACGGATGAAAGAGCGAATATTTAAATCCTCCTCCTGGATAGAACATCGAGTGGCCGGTTATCTCGAGCGGCCCACTATATACGAGTGGTTTTTTGTTTAATTACGAAAATAATTAAAACTCGACTTGTGTCAAAAGTACGGAATAAAAGAGGCCGGCGTACATATTTAAATTATTTATAGAATGGCTTGGAGGGCCTGTATGCTAATTAAACCCGACGGCGATAAAAGCGCCCTGAAATTAATGTTTCTAGTGGGTAAACAAATATTTGTCCCCGTTCGTACATTCTGTTCTGAGCGACACGTTTGTAATTACATCCCGGGTCATAATGGGGGGGAGGGGGCGAAAAAACAAATAATTCTCGCACAAATATTGTTCTCGCTTTGCCAAAAGAAACAGTCGAAAACCATGTTCCAAGAGTAATGATTCACAATTTTTATGTTTCACTTAGTCAGAATAACAAAGTGAAATCAAGTCCAGTGTTATTCACTAACTTTTTATAGTACCTAGTACGCTTTTTGTAATTAAGTGATGAGAATAAAACTGTTTGGCTATATTTCGGACTGATGTTTATTGACCAGGATATCAACCGCGTCCGTGTCATTTATAATCATTTATTCCTTCCACATATATTTGGAAAGAAGAACAGGATCCGGGAAGGATACTCGTCAGCTATAAATCAACTTTTTTAAAACCCCTCAAACCGAACCCGTACCTCGTCGTAAAGCAGCCAAGCGGGATATAAACAACCGGATTCTTCTATTCTCCCGCCCGCCGTGTATTTGTGTTTCAATAAACGGTCTTCCGGTCATTTTCAGTCGTAGGACACTGAATTACTTATTAATAATTTGCATTCCAGAATTAGACGCCGGTTCGATTTCGTGCAGTTTTTTGACCTTTTCGTTTTGGACTGTTCCTAATCGTTTTTGTGCGATTTCTAGCCTCATCAAATTATGTTTTTGATCTATTTATCGCCTCAATTTAAGCACCAAAACGCTGTCCGGCTGCTGAATGAAAACAGTCTAACCTAACAATTGTCCTCATAATTGCTTACACTATACAAATAGTGTGAGATTACCTTGGAATTCAGGCATTCACGAAATAGAACACGATCTATTTTCACACAATTACAATTCGTAGAATCATATAAAATAATGTTTGAATATTTAAATTTAAATATGTGTATTTTATAATTGTATTCATCAATTTGAATAGTGATCACAAACTGAACAATTGTTAGAATATGTTTTCATTGGGTTTTATTGGTTTGTTGGTATTTGACCAACCTGAAATTAAATACTGACGACAATTTCGCAATTCCACCGTGGAAATTGGACAATTCGACCGCTCGCGCCGGCGCTTATTTTCTTTTCAAAACGCATTGGGCCGATTGATTTTGTAATTTGTCCACTTAGCGATAAACGGGCCGGATAAAGGCCCGCGGTTGCGAAACGGAAATGAGTAAGAAACCCACACTTGTTTCACTACTTTAATGGCAAGGATCGTTAAACAAATGTGTAATTCGAGCGGCGACCGTCTGTCAGGCCGTCAAATATTTATGAAATACAATTTTTTAACTTGGATTATTATTATAAAAACAACCGACATTCTTATGCTTCCCATTTAACTCCCCGCAATGAGCTTACATTCGGCTATCGTACGTTCGCGATGGTGTTACATAGAAACTTCGTATAATTCTCACCAAGCGACTCATTATTCATTTCCTTACGAATCGATATAACGTTTCAATTCACCCAAAAATGATACAACTAAATTAGGTTTCCCACACAAACAGGGCGTGGATAAAAATAGGATTGGGGACGCCGCTCGTGTATTCGGTGCCGAAAATACATTTCAGACACAGTTTTCCTTTGGACGAGCAGTCCCCGTTTTTTAGATTTTTTCGACTGTCCGGTGAGTGGTGAACAGCGTTGCGGTGAGGGGTTGGGGGATAACGACACAGCGACAGGGCGTACTCGTCCTCCTGAAGAATAAATACGGAATAGGAGCAGGATCCGGAAAAATAACGCTTCGGTACCGTGAATATAAATGGCCTTCCCCCCGCCCCCCATGTATAATACATGAGCCGGGGGGATAAGACTCGGCCGGCCGGGTATCATCAGATTCGATTATCTCGATATTATTCCCGTGGAATTCTTCCCCGCGCCCCAGAAATGATGAGATTCGCAGTTGTATTGATCCTACATATTTCGGAAAATTATTCACGATCCGAGGTTATATAAATTATTGCGTGA
The DNA here is from genome assembly GCA_019843655.1 of Lethocerus indicus. NCBI lineage: Eukaryota > Metazoa > Arthropoda > Insecta > Hemiptera > Belostomatidae > Lethocerus > Lethocerus indicus. Next base: position 4,945,794 of record JACDQD010000103.1, on the reverse strand, counting down.
GGGCTCACTCCTCGCAGAAATAAAGTTGGTTGGGAAGAAAATAATTTTCGCGAATTTATTATATGCCAATGCATTGATGTGGAATGCCAAACAGAATGAAGTCCAAAGATCCAAATTGATTGATAGTATCAAAAACGATCCTTTTATCACACATTCGTATTTTCTCGCATTTTATTAGAGCAGGAAATAACATATAACTGTGAAGAGTAATTAAAAACATGTATACAGCATGCGCAGAGATGATGGGACGTACAGGGAAAATGTAGCTGTGAGAACCTTTATTGATGTGACAATCACAGAACATACATTGAAAGACGTAGATTGGATTCAGCGATGAGACCGACATTGCGAGACCGTGACTACAAATTAGATTCCATTAATCCGCAGGCAACTGTTCAGTAATTTTCTTATTCTTATTTTATGATGGAAATCGATACAGTGTTCACTATTATGATAACATCGATTACATTCACTTTTGTATTGAATTATTTTAAATTGTAAATAATATAACAAATATCTCCCTGTGTCTAAAAAAATCTGTATACAATAAACGTAACAAGTGTATAGAATATCCAAAAAAATTTAATAAATTTTTTGTGAAAGTTTTATTTTTCTATAATTAACTATACAGATGTAAAATGCGTTGCAACAAATAGGAACACGCCTTGTAAAGATGAGTTCTATATTGAAAGGCCATTTTAGCAAAGTGATGGGCAATTTTATGCGGTTATTATGGACAAATTGGGGCATTCCAGTGGACGACCGCACACTTGTCTGCGAGAGCTCGTTAAGACAATGATTCTGTTGCAATTCCAATTAAGACCCCCCGAGAAACTCAATTCGTATTATTGAGGTCCTTGAGATCTTCGCTTATGAGACGTCCATCGGGTTAGAAAAAGCGTTTCGTGAAATGTACTATATCACGCGAAGTCAAATGCAGCTACGCGCTGCTACTTACGTTCTAACAAATCGACCTAGGAAAATCGCCTGATAATTTTGAAGTAATTAGTGAAGAGTATACACTTATATACTGTGCCCCCACACAATATACTATTAAATGTAGAAAGGGTTCAATTGACGGTCCCCTTTCTCCGGCAAACCAAATTGGTTTTTGGAAGCCCGGGAAAAGAAAAGGGAGGGCGCCGTTCCTAGTGGCTTTTGGCCTTTCGTTCAATTTAAAATTCGAATATGCAGTCACATCGTGGAACAAAAATGTACATAGAGTAAAAACCCTCTGTAGATGATGGGCGGCAAATAACATTGCGTGAGGTAATAAATTGAATCCACTGGGAAGCTTCAAAGCGCCGGGTACATAGGAACGCGCTTTGCGGTTCAGCCGGTCGTATTATGATGACTCCTATATTGAAAGGTCATCTCGGTCACCACCGGGACGGTCATGATTAAATCTCGTGGCGCTTTTCAGTCGATCACCGCAACTCTCAGCGAGCTGAATATTTTTCGTTTGTAACGTTACTTATCCCGGAAACAGTGTTCATCCGTACGTGTCAATAAATTGCCCCTGTCAATGGGGAAAGTTGGACGGAAATTGAAAATTAAATTTTAATAAGTGACAATTTTGGTAAGGTTTTCGGATGAAATTTAAAATAACATAGAATATTAGGCCCACAGTCAACTAGCCGGTATTCGTCTTCGTGTCAAATTATGCTATTTAACAGCCATTCTTCACTCAAGAATGCCTTATAAGTGCATCAATTGAAGTAGTGGACAGGTACCTCCGGGCCTATGGCATTGAAAATATCCTAGTGAATAATATTGCGTATAAGTTATAGAAATTCTGGATCGCATTGTTTAGGTCTAGTACGTAATCATCATCAGGTCTAGACGTGATCATCACAGGAAGAAGGAAACAGAAATGCTATCTGCGGTTGGAGGAGTTGGTCGCTTAAGAGGGGCTTCTGATATTGAAAGCGCAATTTGGTGCGGTGACCAGGCTTAAATTGAAGGCCTCCCGTGAAACCCCCCCCCCGTCGGTACCATCCTCCACTTATTTGCTGGCCTCTAACCGCATTCTTCCAACTTCCGTTAGGCGAATTATCTGAACCGAGATGAGATGAGGATTTTTCTTTATTTAAATAATGTTTTGGTATAATAGAGTAGCTGATTCCACCTTTGGGACTAACCGTTTGGTCTTAGAAAAAACGTTCTATTCTGAACGTATTGTTCTAAATTGCCTTAATTTGTGGTATAGCATTCTACGAGAAGCCGATTTATATCCATTCGTATTCTAGAAATATTATATGTTTTTATATAAGGCCAAGGCCCATTTGTTTTAACGATAGAAACCGTGTCCCCAGTTCAAGGATGAGGCTAAGAGCGTCCGTCTTCTTAAAACTCAGTCTCCAGGGACACCACAGCGACCCCACATACTGACATATAAAACTAAAATACAGCCCTCACAAGTACTAAAGTATTAACAGTACACTTGAGGGTTGCCGGGAATATCGTCCTAATCTTTTAAATCTTGGACACTGTGAAGTAAGTACGGTGCATTTCCATTTCGTCCTGGAACTAATATCTAGAACCGCAAAAACCAAAAAACCCTTTTCTTCATTCCCGAGGATATTTTCTTCGGCCTTCAAGGTGGTCTCTCAAAATTATAGAGCGTGAATATTTTTTGCCATCTGGCTAATGGCCCATCACCACTCGCGAGTTTGGTCACTCCGCAGACCGATAATGCTTTCCGCCATAATCGGGCGCCGTAAAAACATCCGCGAGTCCGTATCCCAACTTTCTCGGAAGGACCAGGCCTCTTAGAAATGGGCGGAATTGCTGGGTGCATCGATAATTTATCCAATTCCTTTTTATCCGTCCCGTATTCGCAACCTTTCCAGTTTTACTCGGTACTAAGGCAACCGAATAGTTTCTACTGATAGCTGGTAATTTCAATGAGTATAGAATGAAGAAAGAAATCGGTTTGACGGACGGTTCTAATAATCGAATTATTATTATTTCAATTATTCCAGAATGACGCGCGTAAGAAACCGGACGCGGGATGAGCTATGACTAGGGGACGTCCGAGATCGGCCGATAAGGCCGGAAGCGTAGGAGAGCTTCCAGGACGGACGACGGCTGGTAAACAGGAAGCGGACAGTCGAGATGTAGCCGGCGGGTCGAGAGGCGCCCAGTCACCGGGCGACCCTGAACTTGCTCCTACTGCGCCAACAGCTCCGCCTACCAGCGCCGCCCTCAAATCAAATAGTAGATTCGGTTCGGCGTTAGAACAGTAAGTCGGGGCTCCTGAATTGAACCACTTATGTATTAAGGAAGTATACGACTGGGGAACAAATTCTTTCCTTCCCGAATTGACGATAGGTACAGAGTAAGATTTACCCTCTTGTTGCCCAACTCGCACTTCTCACAGGCACTCCATATTAGCCTTTCTTCATGCCACCCCCGTTACACTGGCCAGCACCACTGAGGGCAGGATCACTCAAATAATTTCGTCCCTAATTAATCACCGGAATGCTACTGAAGTTATCGAGAGTCCAAAGGTCGAATACGAGTACGCAATGATGACCCAAACCCTCGTGGACCATACGTATACCAACAAAATAGTGTTTGTAAGAAAAATGTAGAATTCTGTTGTAGACATTTGCTGCACACATGTAGCCACGTCTATGCGGTAGTATATTTTCACTACAGATTGTGGAAGAAATATAGAAAATTGAGTAGCCATGCAAATGTTTATTGGGGCTAGTTAAACGGCGACACAAACCGGTACGAAATGAATACCTAGACTGGTAGCGTGACTTGAATTTTCAGAAGCGTCACACTTTTATTTTCCAATAGACCTTGAGCGCTCAGATTACAAGGAAAATTGTTGATCACTTTGTTTTTTTTCTATCTACTCTGGCACAAGTGACTATTTTCGACAATTTTCCGACCTGAAGAAAGGTATAGGTTACCTAATTATAATATTAATCTCAATTTTTGACAGGGGATAATTATAGAATGAGGTGATCACGAATTCTCCATTGATGTACCAGCCGCGCAATTAGATGTTCTTCAGAGGAACCAAAAGCTTCGTTCATAAATTTAAACTTAATGCTCACTCTTACTGGTAGATGATAAATATGTAACTATATTATATATAAATTATTTTACTCTTGACTTCGTTCAATCTCGAAGTTCAGCAAGTTACAGTGTGACGTACCCCCATGTCTCTGTCCGTCTCTTACTTTAAATAACGCAACCTTCAATTTATGTCCTTGAAATTCAGCATCTCCAGTCGCCCTCCCGTGTAGATAAAATAATAATAAACAAAAAATTAAAATATTTTAAAAACCATATTGGGGATATGGCGAGAATGTGTTCCTGCGGATGGGCCGTCCATTTTCAATTCAACGGGAGTCTCCGAAACTCGATTTTGCTTCTTTTTGGCCGGCAACCTTGCCGGAGCTCAACCGAGCGCGAAGCGGGAGCGGTTTTCCGAGAAGTGAAGAGTCCAACTGCGTTTTAGTTTTTCAATTAATATTCAGGATTGTGTACAGAGCCACGCGGTATTAATAGGTCTGGGGCCGGACGCAGATAGGGGTTTGAACACTCTTTGTCCATTTGTCGCCGCATTTTAAGCGGAGAGGGAGTGAATACCGCTCGAATGAATGTTCTGCGCCAACGGAGAGTGTAGAGGCGCGGTTTTCATGTACGGCAAAAAAATGTTCAAACGTGCATGAAATAACAACCGGTAGGGACATCAAAGAAGGATCTGGCGTTAGAATCCTCTGTGGCGGACTAAAAACATTTCGCTTATCTACCGTTGGGCCGTTATTGGTTTCATTATTCCGGTTGAAAAATCTAAACTCACCAACCGCAACTGACAATCGTAAAAATACTGAAACCGATCGGGCCTCAAACTAAATCGAGAACCGAAAATAGATCTCGCATGTCTTCTCACTCTTCGCCTACCAGTTTATAAAAAGAAATGGCTCAAGTCGGAAATAAATAAATACATTTTTTCAATTATTTTCAATAGTATACACTAAAAAAAAATATTGCGTAATGCTTCCGCATATGATGGAGACTTCTTCATCGGATGAAATAAGATTATATTATATCAATAGCTATCAATACATATGCACAGAGAGCAGTTTGAGTACAAGTGAGTTTTCGATGTTAAATTTTACTTTTCCAAGAATAAAATTAAAATGTTGTAGCGGCAAGACGAACATTCGGAATTTTTTAATGTTTTATTAATGCTAATATCGTGTAGAGGTTAAAGTAAGAAAATGTATTTAGGAGTAGTGAGAATTTTTGAGTTCGCAATATTTCTGCAAGATACTCAATCAATACCACAATATGGTTCAGTAGAAATAGAATCACTGATGGGTAAATAACGTATCACTGACGGTAACCGACAGCCGGCTGTCGTTGAGTTTAAAGTGCGCATATCGTTCAGGGAAGTTGCGGATAGTATAATATTTTCTTCCCACATAAAGTTACATAACATGCAAGTCACCACAATATGAATCACGGTAATGGATGGTAATGGATGAGTTACAATTTGGTATTTTTACTAATTTCATTGACGTAACAGAGTACCAGTCAACTCATGCTGAAGGACTGAGGTCATCAATACGGAATATTTTTTAATAAATTTAAATCGTAATTTAATTTTGAGCAAGCAATCCTACACTTCCATGTACATTCGCTGTACATTCCTCAGTTATATACATTAATATAAACACTCTCCAGATACTTGGAGCATATTTTTCATTATTAAATAATTGCCGTTCACAGAAGACAGTTCCTTAACGTATTAGTCTTCAACAAAATTGTATACCAATACTTATGGCACAGATCACCAGCACCTGAGTTAGTTGTCGGCTGCGATTGATCTAGCAGGTTGATCTGAAAAATGTTCTAGCGTATAGTTTAATACTGTTTTACGGTGCGCACCTCGATTTTTCATAACGTCACTCGCCGGCTCTAATATCGGAGGTGAAATTCTTGGCTGGGACATTAAGCGATAACTGTTACGCAACAAGCCCCAATCCGTTGCTAATCTCAACCGTTTATCGAAACCGATTATATCTCCGGCTAATGAAGATACCAGACGCAACTTTCAACTTTTGATTTTTTTATCAGACCCCCTTTAAGTGCCGGCAATTAATCTGGTTTTAGAAATGAAAATTGCACCGAGCCAGAATTGTAGAAATGCACTGCGAAAGTTGCCGAACGATAATTAATCCGAACTAGAATTGGACCAAGTATAAGAACCTCACTATATTTTACGAGTGATGTTATGTATAAAGCACGTTTTGACTATTACCTTTACAGAACACTTGGAAATAGTTTCGCGCTGAATAGGCAAATGAAGAAAATACATTAAACGAATGATACCAATAAATTCATATAGCAGAATTTAGATTTTACAGAATTAAATTTAAATATAACTTGATTTATTTGTTTTACTTGTCAGTACATACGACATACGTAATACATAGACGTTCCCTATTTGCCATTTACGAATATATATATATATATATATATATATATATATATATATATATATATAGCTTTACAAAATGACAAGTTTTAAAAGTGGTTGTGCCACGAGACTTTTCAAGTAGTTCTTTCTGAACAAACAATGCCCTACTATTTTTTGTTTATTAATCAGATACAATTAAATCAGATATCCTTTTTCACGGAATACTACTCGTCAAATAAAATAACTTCACCGAGTAGTTTGTCGAGCTCAAATCGGAAATAGAACCTACGTAATTTTACAGAGCGGAGAGTGAATTCGGGATTCGAAGAAAAAACCGGTGGAATGTTCAAGGCGGACTTCGGCAGAAAAAACTCGTCCCGGCGACAATAGTTGTCGCGTTTTCCGCCTCGCTCGGTGATTTCCAATTAGTTATAAAACCAATTACATTGGTTGCATTAAAACCTGAGAGCAACGGGAAACGGGAATACCGACTTTCCTATTTATAAATCGAATGTTTGCACCTCTCTGAGGTGCTCCAATGGATATGGCTGGCTCCAACATCCAATGCAGCCAAATTATTTCCCGATTCGATGAACTCGAACACAATAAAACATTTTGAATATTAAAGGTAAGTTTGGAAGATCGAAATTAACTTCTTGAATGCTGTTTTTTACATTTTTTCCTTAATTTGATTAAGAATACGGTCTTCAGTGGAAGACCATATTAAATATATAGTAAATAACATGCAACTGAGAAATCTTAACGTTTCAACGTTGAGGACATCAGTTACAGAGTTGAGCCAAAATAATAACGTATCATAAAATAAATGTTTTGTGTCCTACATTATTGATGCAATAAATATAGTTCCTTTTTGCGATAGGCAGATTGATTTGACAACGTAAGAAATCTAAGAATGAACCGGTATTTGATTCTCAGAGATTTTAATAACAATGATTCTCGACTTATTCGTACTTTTCAAGTCAGCATTTGAGCTGTTATTCATTTTGAAGAACATACGTGAACGTTAGCGGGTCGCTCGAAAACATGTCGAGGGTAAAATAAACCTTCTTATACCTTGTTGACTTCACGTTGCGGTTTGAAAACCGCAAAGTTCTTTAAAGTTACAACAAAACATTTTATGTCAGCAAGCGTTCAGAATCAGTCTTCGATCAAAGCGAGACTGTTTTTCTTCCCCCGCCGTCATTACCGACTCGGGAAATTTTTAAAAGGAAAGGGATATTAAATGGAAATATTCTAATTGGGGCTCTCAAGGGCCTTTGCAACTCGCTCGAGCGACCGCGTCGTTGGAAATTCCGGCAAACAGAACAAAGCAGGAGCCGCGAAACGAACGAAAACCGGAATTAAGTAATTAACGCTCTTGATTTCCCTCCTCGATACCGAAACGTTATGTGTATGACGCTGCCATCCAGGCATGATAATGCGCCAAATCATTCTTGTTCAACCGGACATAAAACTGCCCGGTAACCGGTGCACATTCGCAGAGAAGTCCCGAAAAAAATAGCAAATAAACAAAAGAGAATGCTTCAAGGCCTTCGACAGGACTGTTCAAGTTCATCCAACTTGATCACGCACTTTTTTCCAGAGCGGCCTGGGAACGGTTTCACTGTTCAATGTTGGCACAAACCGATGTTTGAATCCAGTTTTATTTCACACTGAGAAATTGGAGACGATAAATCGACAATTTTCGATTCATCAGGGGTTTGGACTGTTAATTGTGCCTGCGTTCCTGAAACACTGACCGATGCGAATAATAATATTTAATAGATGGAGCCGGCGACTTGACCTGGAGCCGCGTTCGTGCCCGTATTTTCAACAGCGACCCTCGGCCAACCAATCTGCGGGGCCATCTGCTTTTAACTTTCATTGTACAGCAACGATAAGAATACAAATAATGCATGCGCCTCAACTTACTAAGCACAAACAACACAAGTTTGTATTAATCGTGTACGCGAACTTTTGCTAGTATGGCCTAAGTTAAAATAAAAACAGTTATTTTTAAAGTTATTAAACGGTAAAATTAACATTACCGAATTTTAATTAATATAAAGTAGTTATACATTTAGTTTTTGCAGTATTGTATAAGTTAAGATAGGGTCTCGAAGGGTTTGAACACTTTTACTTATTTAAAACCTTTGCTTACTATAATTACTTACTTTTTTATTAATGAATTTCTTGAAGAACTTCAAGGGTGTTCTATTAATGGATAAATATTCAATATATGATCCCATTGTCTAATATCGTCTTCAACCAATAGACTAGCAATGAGACAACTTATTTTGTACTGCAGAATGTTAATTCGTATTCAGGTACACGTTTTCAGTCGAACTGAAATTGTACATGACAGTGTTCAATCTAGTATTAGGTTGTAAGCACTCTGGCCGCAGATTTAGTGAGGACTAAGCCGTTTTCATATGCAGCTTCGTACATCAGTATCTTATGCAAAGCCTTCAATTTAGTGTCTGGGCGACGTGTTGTGAGGCCTTGTAATGGCTGCTTATGCAGGAGCGCCGCCCTGAATTAATGCGGAGGGGTAATGAAATTTTCAAGATCCGACTTCAGCTTATCTTCAAGTTATTGAGATACTCGCTATTTTAGAACCGGCGAGGTAAATCTATTAATTTATTTAATTTCTGAGTAATGTAAAGAGATTAACTCGAATGCGAATTGTGAAAGAGAATAATCCCTAATGATGTACATTTGTAATGTACTCAGAATTGATATTCTAGAAAGCAAAGGGGTTTCGACATTTAAGTGCCAACCAGTAAGAGGATTCGAATATAGCAGGATGTTAATATTCATATTTTTTATGATTGAGTAATTGTTTATATTGTGAGAAAAAATGTTGAATAATGGTATAGGTTAGGAATAATTTCGTTTTATTAGTTGCTATAAACCTATATTCGATGCAATATTACATTCCATTTCTTTATTATTGTTTCGTCTATCGATTGTTTCCTGCTGCATTCAAATAGGTTATTAGCTGCCCTGGCCTAGGTTAAAATATTTTTATCTGAGCTTAACCTCCTTCCTGTTATCAGGCAGTGCCCCCGGTCGGTATCTGACTATTCGACCTTTAAGTACCTGTACCCGGATCCGTGCTACTCCGAACGTTAATAAAACTCCATGAAAGGCGGGCGGAAAAAACTTGACACAATACACAAAGTGCCCGTGATTCCACTCGACGGAAAGCGTTTAATTAATTATTAATTAATTGTTGGGAATTCTGTCCGCCTGTTGTTAACAAGACGTATGTGGGTTGTACAATCGTGTGAAAAATGTGAACTGGTAAAAACAAAAATAACGCTGGCACTTGAACCGGAACAATCGACGTGAGGAGTGGTCAATGAAAAGTTGCCGCTGAAGTGTGGAACGTACATGAGTTTTATGATAAGATTATGATAAACAGTAATTAAAAGAAGGCGTTTATCGTATCCAGTAACAGGGAAACAATATAATAGGTTCTGCCGTTGTGAATATTGAATATTTCCAACTAAAGTCCAGACTATTGTTCTCCCAAAGCTATCGTAAATAGACGGGGGTGATACCTTTTCAAACTTGTCGAACAGGAAGAATGTTATAAGAAATAAATTACTATCATTTGCCAATTTTTACTATGCACAGTAATTACATTTAAGAATTTTGTTTGAAAGATAGAATTTACTGGTCTTTCTATATTTACATTATTGTCATTGCGAAATTCCAGTTCGAGTTAAATAAACAATGCACTCGAACACGTGCATTCGCTCTTGACTACCTACAAGTAAACGTAAACAATGACGCCGAATTTTTTGGTTATCGTGGAATTGGTCGGAGAATCTGGGTCATTAATTAGAACAAGCATTAATTAGACAGAACTAATAATATACGTTTAAACGGGGGCAACCTGGCAACGCTAAACAGTATCAAAATGGAAGTAGCATTTAATCGGTGCTTAATTTTCATTTTGGAATGATTTTACCAAAACGGATTGTGATCAGCCAGCATTAGTCAGAGGTTTTCTAGTAGTACGTTTTCTACGACTAATCACCTCTTTCGATGTAATATCATCGATTGCATTTCGTTACACAGCCGTTCAGGGAATGTAAGTGATATACTTGAAACGTGTAGCAACAGGTGATTCACCGTTAGTCGCCAACCGAAACAAATATCGCAACTGCGATAGGCGAGTAGCACATTTATTTCACAATATCGATAGGTAAGAAAACGAAATTTTGATATCCGTTTCCGTACGTTTCGGTATGTAACCGAGCACCGTGTAACCGGGGATGCATAAAAAATTAATGAATTGTCATAGGCTAAGGCTTGGGATACGACAAAGTGCCATATATGGCACTCTAACTCTAACGACATCACGGCTCGAGATAAACGTCCCTGTTTAAAACAATGTACAAGTGGCCCCCTGATTGTTGAGAGAGCCGAAGGAATTTACGGATTTTTAATGATGTACGGAAACAATTGACACGGCATTTGTAAAAGAAATAAAAGAAATCTTTAACGATTAATGAGTTCTTTAATCATTTAATTATGTTTGAAAAGAAATCGACACCTCAAGTGCTCTCGACAGCATTAAGGCAGAACATCCGACGGGGCTATATTCTTACAGTTTAAAGTAACAGAATATATAATGCATTTTGTCTTTAACCTGTTTTATCATGGACCCACATAAGATGTACGGAAGTATTCGTAAACCATTTACGTTCTCCGCCCAATGCTTTTACCATTCCTAGTTTAGATGTCATGAACGTGAAGATTTTACCTATACAGGAAGAACACACCAATGAAGCGAGGAAGGTCTGAAGGGGTCATCACAATTGTGATTTTTTCGTCGTTTCCTACAGCATTGAGTGTGATAAAACGCGCGCTTATCTTATGTTATCATATGTAACTCTTCTCGCTTTATTGGTAATCAGCGATCGGAATTTTCCAGATCTGAGACGTTAATTATCTGTTGGATTTCCCAAATCGTAGATGTAATATTTGCCTAAGAAATCGGTTCCGTTTTTGGAAAGGGTTATGGAATTGGACTTTGTCGCTGCGTCCGGCGAAACCAGTGCGTCCCTAACATCCGTTAGTTAATGACCGATTTCCTATGGAACTGAATTAAACAATTTAACCGTTTATAAAATTGGAAATAAGGCCCATTGCAATATATTGATTGTGAATGCGAAAAGCTGTTTCCAAATGGTGGGCCAGAAGAGTAATTACAGGTGTCCTCCCCACTACCACGACGATGATTGCCGCTCAAACAATACTGCGGATGCTAATCCAGGTGCTCTATTACTAACAAGCTCGCGAGTTGTAATCTGTAATTATCCTAACTGATTGCTTGCGATGTTCAGGGGTTTATGATATCAAAAGTAAATTAAAATTGTAAAATTCGCAATTGAATCGTCTTGTTTTTGTACTATAAGCTGAGATATATGAAGGTTCTGTGAAAATATCTACGCGGACTGCAATTGACGTTTTCGAAGGTAAAACTTTTAGTTTCACTTAATCGGCCTAAACTTTAAAGGTCTGAAGTTGCATTAATGTTCGAATATATATTATTTCGTATTTATGAATTAATTCAGTTTGTTTTCTTACCCACAAAAAAGACATACTTTATAACTTACAAAATATTTGGTTTGCACATTAAAGGAACTGTTGGCGTGTACAAATATAACATCAAATTTACAAAATTGCAAAATTTTATAACAAAGGAGGACGCTTTATAGCAACCATTGGCGCCAGTATTCGAGTAATTAAGAAGTAGTCTAGTAATTAAAATCCAGATGATGGTTGAAATTGTAAAAAAGAATGTAATATTATTTAATTAATTGTTGCCTTCTCAACTGTTATCAGTAAAGGTCATGAGGTCTGTCGTCCAAGAGGTAACGCACTCCCACCAATTTTCTTTCTCTGCTTTCTGACCGCGTTCGATGCGTGAAGATACTCGACGATAACATTTCTGATTTTCATTCAGAGTGTTCTCTGAATTTGACGAAACAATCCGAAGGTTGAATGGAGCTAAAAAAATTAATGTCGATAGCCTCAGTCGCCGGCGTTGTCGAATTTTTTTTAAGGTCGTTTTTCTGGCTAATTCTTTGTGCTAAGGTTTACTGGAGGAATATTTTCCATTAATAATTAAAATTCTCAAAAGAAAAATAAGGTCGTATTCCTGAATTTTCTCAATAATGAAGAAACATACACATATGTACATATCTATTAAACAGCTCAACTCTTTAATCAGTATACCCCTAACCTTCCAGAAATAAATATATAAAGATTAATAAGAATATAAGTATCAATGCATTTGTTTCCCACTTATGGAATAAAATAATTCGTGAAGGTTTAATCAATTACAGTAAGTTGATTCATACAACTTCCAATTGACCACGTTTTACCTGATCGTGTAATGAGATCCGCTTAGGTGAGCGTAGAGTTAAATTCCTCATTGTTAATTACAAGTCTTTGATTAGGATCCAGCTCGTCACGTTCTTGTATCATTAATTCAATCTCTATAATTAAAACTACGTATCTTACCGATCTAACACATTCTAGGCTGACCAAAGGGACAATGGCCCAGAAGCTTGAATTTCGCATTTGTTTTCGTTTCATTCCCTTCATTAAAAGTGCTGCATTCGTTACTGCGCGATGAATCATTGGAGTAGCGACCGATACACCTCGAAATAAACTATGAATGAGCCCAAAATAATATATAATAATAATTATAATGAAGATCAGCAGTGGTCAACCATTTCTACCTGCAGTGCTATCGATGTATCACGACCAGTAGTTATTGGGCAAGTAGTACTCATTGATAGTAGTATTCATAAATAAAATAAAAAATTGTATGATAATGGTTTCATAGGGTTTCGTTTTGTGGCACATACCCCGAGACTGGATATAAGTACGGTGGTTTCTCAAGTATTTTTATTTAATTACCGCAATTATAAATTGTGAGAAACTGCCATTAGCAGCGCCGGCAATTAGCTGTCACTCGTGATCAACGGAAACATAAATGATTCTCCTTCTGATAAATGCAGAATATCACAGTTTAATTTCCATACCTAACTAGATGCACAAAAATGTTGTTTCAAACGATTTTCTCTTATCTGCTTCATGTTTGCCTTTCAGGCATATAAAAAACTTAATAACTAAATTGTTTATACCGAATGCACATATTATTAACACCATTTGCATTTATTATATTTGCATTTATTTCACACAGTTCAATCGGCACAGGGCCTGGGAATTCCATTGCTCGGGTTCGCCTCTTTACCATACGCTATTATTTGCTTTATCCCAGCACTTTTCCCATTTCAGTATAAGGGTTTTTGTAAAGTGAAAAAAAGGAAGGAATAAAATTGTGTATCTTTTAATTGGTCCCAAACCAATTTCTATCCGATTATAACTAGAAGCGTTTGAATCTCTCTCTTTTCGACTAATTTAGATGAAAGCTCTGGAGGGTGCAAATACAATTTCTTTTTTCAGAAAAATTCCTTGAATTTGGTTAAGTTCAAGAATTAATTCATTTTCACCCCCTCCTTTTTAATAGTACTCGCAGAATATGGTCCTGAAGAAGGCAGTAATTATTTACTCTTTACTTTAATATAATTAATATCTGACATCAATTGAAACTTATAAAAATTTATAGGTTTTTAACAAATTTTTTTTTCATGTTCTCACTTTAAAAAACGGAGTTTCATTTCCGGACTCAATTTCATGAGCCACCTTATAAGGGCTATTTAGTTTGATACATATACCGGAATTACATATGTACTATAAATATAGATGTCCTAATTAATGTTAGAAATTTCATTTCATCTATAATCAGTTAGCTATTTTCAGCATTAATTTAAAATTTTTTATTTTTTTAAATATCACTCTTTTTCGACAAAGGCGAATCTGATTCAAACATTTGACTCAAATAATTTGAGCATTAAATCTTGTATTTGAATTACAAATTGTTTTTCTCTGTATAGTATGAAACTTTTTCCATGTATTTGTCATTAAATAAAAATTATTGCAGGCCAATACAACTAGCGCCGAAACTACTATTAAAGTTCTGGGTCTTTAAAACTTGGACAGCGGGTTGGTAGGAAAATAATGAAAAGCTTCAAGTATTCATGGAGGGTAAAAGACGAAAAGAGGCAAATATCGAGTGCTATTCTCTTGGAATTTATGTAAAGATCAAGTTCACGGTTAGCGGCCATTCATAAAACTGTGAATGCCGCAGGATATTTGAACGAAATGCCGTAGGTTCTTGCAACGCGACTAACGGACTCCATTGTTGTTACCTTCAGTTCTGAGCACATCTCGGAATGAAACGGTTGAAGTAAATTAATTGTTAAAGCAAATGGTTTCTTCACACACTACAATTGATGAAATGCAACTGATTAATAAAAGGAGAGAAAAATATTATTTCATTATTAACCTTGGAGTAATTGCGCTCTCTGTTAATGAAATGTTAACGCTCTCGCTGTATATCTCGTTCCATTCTGGCATTTAATTACGCCTTCCTATTGAAAACCAAATTACTCAAAAATACAGGAAATCAAAGAAAAGTGTCAGTTCATTAAAAGTAGTACAGCGCTACAAAGCAGGCATGCAGCAAATATTGTGGTGGATAAGTTTTGGCAAGTTTTATTTCGATAGTTTTATTGTTACATCCAGTTCACGGTAAATGTATATTTTGTTATTTAGGTAAATGTTGTAATTACCTTATTATTGTGTCACTCACTTCTTTCCCTGTCAAAAGAATAAGAAAACAATATTATGGAATTTATATATATATATATATATATATATATATATATATATATATATATTGTTAGGCTGATAAATCCTTGGTTCCGATATATTTTTGTGGATATGATTTGCGATGATGATGGAGAAATTGCGAAAAAAACAATTATGTTCAAATAAGGTTTGCTGCTTTCAAATCCCATTAAAATGTATTTTGTCAGTAATTTTCCGGACGTTTTCTGAACACATCTCCTCCGATCGTCTCGTAATGTTGTTTACAAGTCCCCCCTCCCCACAACGGGCTTAGCGGAGGACGGGCACGAAGTTCGCTGAGACCGTTCGCATGATGGAGGGGGGAGACCCTCTGGTCTAGTGTGCGTGTGTCGCCTGTGTTATCTGAACAGGTAAAGGAGCAACAAGGAAAGAGCGGGGAAGGGAGGGAGGGAGGGAGGGAGCGATAGAGAGGGAGCGAGCACATTATAAGTAGCGGGAACCCTGCTAGCCCGCCTTCAGTCACCTACAACAGTTGCCCGAGTCTGGAACAGGGAAGGAACGACCAGCGCATCACTCCCTCGAATATTGTACTGAAAACCTTCGTCTCGTCGCTCTCTTCGACTTACATACACAGCTGAAAAATATGGGTAAGGAAGAATTTGCAAATAAACCCTGGAATGTACGTTCCCCGCTTTGGACACAGTGATTCAGTTAAATATACAGTTTTCTAGATAAATCATTATCCGTCTATTGTAATAATAAAAAATTGAATTTAGGAACAATGAAGGTTTCGGACGCGATGGAACATCCCCGCTCCACCATTTCGTTTTAGGTTTTTATAAATTAAAAAACTAATAATGCTGTAGTATTGTTCGTTTCATTAAACACGTATACAGCATACTCTCTTACAAGGTACAAAAACAGGCTACCACGCCCATGTAAACGATCATTGCGACAATTAGTTATGTTTATATTCTTTAAAATGTTAACTTCAATTATCCAGAGGATAATACCTCTGGAGGATCTGACACCCTCTAAATAAAAATGGCTTTATGAAGTCAATTGTGATCTATTATTTTCATGTGTGTAGCTTACCTTCATATATGTTTAAGACATTGCTTAAAAATTTGGTTAGTAGCTCAGTTGGTGGGATATATGTATATAATTTGTACATTATATAGATCAATGTTTAGAGATTATCTCATCTGGTCTATTGATATTTATTTATTCTAGAAAATATCTTTTTTGTAACGATAAATAACGATCGATTTATTATTGCCCAGATGTTATGAATTAACGAAAATGTATCGGGGATTGATTTTATCGCCGTTTAACATGAGAAGTATCAAGTTTTATAGCCAAATAATGATCCTTCGGTGCCGTAAATGTTAGAACCGATTTCGGGTCAAAACTAATGGGCGTGAGTCACACTGAGCGACCTGTTGCAGGCTCCGCTCAAGACAACGTGTCGAATTATTAAATGAGTCCGCGTTGAAGTGCCAACTGAGAATTATGCCTCGGGAAAAATGGACGACATTTATCACAGGTGAAGCCGACTTTCTCTGTTTGCGCGTCGCGTATTGCACAGCTCAACCTCTGACCCGGCGTTCATTTATTCTCCTTTTTCACTTCGCCCGAGCAATTTCGGCCATCGTTAGTATTGTCGATAGTGTTTACTTCGCCGTCCCGGAAAAAAATATTTTATAAACTGTCGTTTTTCCTGCCACATTCGATTCAGAACGTTAATATCGAGGCCGAGAAAAAAATCCAAATCGAGGAGGAAAACGGCCAAAATTTGGATCCGGTTTGAGTCACGGTATTGGCATGAAGTCAGTACCTGTTTCATATCAACTGTAAATTCGATGTTCCTATTTCCCTCGACGTTGTTAAAATTGTATTCTATGAACCTGTAGCAGTTTCTATGTGTTACATTGTGTAGCTGGCGTATTTAAGTGCGAAATTATACGCCGGTTTGCGGCCGGGCGAATTTTGTAAAATCGGCAGCAACGCAATTACCCGTTGACCCAAAAATGGAAATATAATTCGCCGGAGGCACGAAAGCGTATCGGCGGCTTAAAACTTAACGGGGGCGAGAATATCCGTCGGCTTTGGTAAACCCGACACGCGCCTCGCCCAGGGACCAATTGCGGGAAAATAGCGCCGTTAAATTTCGTCTGATTCAGAAATTTGTCAACGCTAAATTGCTGTCGGCCGGGAATTGCGGTCGAATAACATTAGAATGTATGTATAATTACATTATATAAAGGCCCGACTACAAACGGTTGGAACGTCGCAATTGTCCCGGCAATGTCCCCCCAGCATTATTTGAATATCCTCATGTACGCACTCTTCCGTCAACCGTGTGTCCTGTCTTCTGAGAAAGTCTCCTCCTCGTTTTCCATTATCTACACAGTCTCCGGACAGTCTCTTTACGAGCAGATGTAAATAAATATGTGGAGAAAAATTTAAAGTTTATATAAAAATTTAAGAGTTCCCAAACTAAAAGCTTTTATATATTTTATATATATATATATATATATATATATATATATATATATATATATATATATATATATATATATTTGTATTTATATATATTTTTTCCGAAAAATGTTTACTTGTCCATTCGTGATACAAAACTCCTTCAGTTAGGATGATTGGCAGCCAAACAGTCTCTAATATTTAAAGTAGATTTTTTTTTTTAATTCAGTAATACCTAGGAACTGTCCTGTATGAGTCTCCTCCTGTTTCCTGACATACGATTTCATTTATATTCCGTCCTGTTCGACTTCTGAAACGGAGGTAACCGCGGCCATAGCCCAGTTCTTGGGGTTAAATCTGAGATAGGATCTGCGGAAGGAGGCGGAAGTCGGAAGTTTGTCCGGGACAGTCGCTGTTTACAAATGCGGTGGGATCCTCCTACCGGTCCGGCTCGAGGCATCCTTGGCAGAGAAGCGTACGCTCGGACACTGCCAATGAACCGGTGTCTCTCCATTTCTGTACCGTTACCATTGAAATTCTGGCCCCCGAGAGAGGCAGAATTGCGGCTACCGTACCAATGGATTGATTTTGTCCTCGTCTGTAGTTTTCAGTTGAGATTTACGGCGTTCCGAACGTGAATTGAACACTTGAATGAGCCTTACTGCGAGTCGGCCTTTTGAGGCCCGCATAATTCCTTCGGTGTTGTGTCTGCATACCAAACGGTAAGAAGATATCACAATAACGAGTGTTATTACTCCTCTGGTATTCAAATCGACTAGTCAAGATAGGAAAGAAAGAAGCTGAAACCGAAAATCGCAGAAGTTATTAAATTCATTAAGTTTCCTCCAGGTACTTGGATTATCTCAATACATCTTCTGAATTAAACATAATAATTTACCAATTAGTGTTTGACATATAAAAATTAATTGGTCATTTAAAATTTATCTTCCGAACCGACCCACTACGCAGGAGAAATTGGATCACTGTAAAATTGGAACATGATTGCTTCTAATTTTTACCTCCGCAAGGATTTCATTTCGGAGAAATTCTAGAAAGGAGATACACCATAGTATTATTGTCTGCTGTCGTATGTATCCGATACAAGACGATAGTCTTGACGAAAGTAAGGGATATTATTATGTGGCTGACGTTTGTCCGGTAGAAAACGCGACAAATCCCTGCTCGCGATATAGGTTCCGTCGGCTTTCTTCGAGCGACCCGGGCCTATTGACAATAGATTTGACGGAAGCTAATGGGACGTTGATGGCGGGACCATAGACCGAATGTTCTCAGTTCCTGTAGCCGGAGAGGAAAATACGGCTCCATTCATCCGGGCCTATGAAACTTCCTCATCTCTTGTCAGTCGCGGGGTTTTCAGTCTCCTCCAGTTTGTTTATTTCTATGCTTGGCCGCGTTTCTCTTCGTCAATGGTTTCGAGACAAACAACCACACACACACACACACACACACACATATATATATATATATATATATATATATATATATATATATATCCCTAGTAAAAGCCATAACAGGTAAACGCTAATTGCGCGCTACCTAATATAAAGATTTGGAAAACAAAATCTAACCACCCGCTGCCGTTCTGGATCGGGCGGTAATGTTATTCCTTATTACCTTGACTTCCGTTGGCATTAATTCGAAATTAACACAACGCCGTAGATAGAATCTAAAGTAAGCGGGGGGAGGGTTCTAATTGTTTCTGCCCGGTCGGTTGTTTTCTCGATCGTTCGGGTTTAAGAAATGTATTCCAGAAGGTCGGAGGAAGTCGTTTCTCAGAGCGATAAAATCGGTCTTAATTTCATTGCCTCTTGATAATTTTCTCGAAAAATTGTGTAACACTTAGACATATTACTTATCTCCGATTAAACAATGACAATCCACCGATATTGACGGAAGGGTGAAAACGTGTTAAATTTTGGCACGAGTGCTAGCCAACCGTGCACGCCTTTTAACGGCCTATAAGTGGGACTTTTAAAAATTTGAGACTTCTCGACTGAATACTGAATTTCTGTTGGCCTAAACCGCAGTTTTTAGCGGAGTAATTCGCGCGTGGTCTGAATCCGAAACGAAATCTGTATTGCGCCTTTATTGATGACCTTAGAGATTGAGCCGCGCGAGGAATATTCATCAGTGTGTGTTTGCAAGGAATCTGATGCGAATTCTTGTTCTGCGTAATATGTAAAGCATACGAAAGGATAGGAAGGCATTCGAAGCTATCATTGTTGCCGGAAAGATTAAATTAAATATAAATAATAAAATAAATAAATACTGCACCAATGGCTTCGTCGGTGAAAAAGGAATGGAGAAAACGGGAAGCCGAATGATTGAAATTTAATAGTGAAATTGAAAACGGAATTAACTATTTTTCGTGTATATATATATATATATATATATATATATATATATATAAAATATAGTAATATGAATTACATTAGCAATAACGATTTCTAAATGTGTTCTAAATTTAATAATGCAGTTGTTTTAATCGTCAGTAAAATATTTCTTATCATAATTCCATAAGAAGTATTTATAGCTAAGTAGATTGTATAATTGAGTCTAATTGTATTCCGATTGTTGTTCTTATTGAAGTAGGCTATCGATTCATTTTCTATACTTTCATGTCGTCAGCTGAACAATTACTTGTACCAATTTATAATTGTTCGACTTAATTTAAATTACGGATTCTAAACCGAACTAGGATTGTGGAAAATTTTCAGTCCGTTCCGGAATAGTAGAATATAATTTTGCAGACGCGTGTAGCTTCTATTGGATTTAAGAATTCAGTTTCTCGAGAGGGCCAAGCAGCAGCAAAGGCGTTGCTTGTGGGCTATAACAGTTCAAACCGGTTTACGTACCGGAAACGTCACTCTAATTCTGCCGGTGTTTATGTACGAACGCACATGAGGATACGTCAGAAAATTATGTTTTCAAACTGTATCGGGTGTCCGTTCCGGTGAACTAATTTCTCCACTGCAGTTTTCCCCAGATACCCCATCGTGACCCGACAATCCAGAATGACAGGAATCTTTAATTCCGCCATCAACAACATAATTGGCCAATTACAATATTTTTTACCGCATCCTGCAGTACGCATTTAATTGC